>CM060432.1:61775218-64516884 GCA_030545235.1 Helianthus tuberosus | reverse complement strand
GGCCAGTTCTTGATTGAGTCAACCTTGGATGGATCCACATGAAACCCATCCTTGTTCACCACGTGGCCTAGAAAGTGGACTTCACGAAGCCAGAAGTCACATTTCGTAAATTTGGCATACAACTGCTCTGTTCGAAGAAGTTCCAAAATAAGCCTTAGATGTTGCTCGTGTTCCTCCTGACTCTTAGAATAGATCAGGATGTCTTCGATGAACACTATGACAAACTTATCCAGGTAAGGCTTGCACACTCGGTTCATGAGATCCATGAAGACTGCAAGTGCATTCGTTAATCCGAAAGGCATAACCAGAAACTCGTAATGGCCGTAACGTGTTCTGAATGTTGCTTTGGAGACGTCCTCCTCTCGGACTTTCAGCTGATGGTATCCTGATCTCAAATCAATCTTAGAGTAATAACTCGACCCTTGCAACTGGTCGAACAATTCATCAATGCGTGGAAGAGGATAACGATTCTTCTCGGTCACCTTGTTAAGTTTGCGGTAGTCAATACACATTCTGAAGGTGCCGTCTTTCTTCTTTACGAATAACACTGGAGCTCTCCAAGGCGAAGAGATTGGACGTATGAAACCCTTTTCCAGGAGTTCTTGTAGTTGCGTAGACAGTTCTTCGAGTTCTGATGGAGCTAGACGATATGGTGCTCGAGCTACTGGTGCTGCTCCAGGTGCTAGCTCGATTTGAAACTCAACTTGGCGATGAGGTGGAAGACCAGGTAATTCCTCAGGAAATACCTCAGGAAAATCGCGCACAATATGAATATCTTCAATTCTCTTCTCTTCCATTGATGTGTCAGTAACGAGTGCCAGAATGGCAGTGTGGCCCTTTTGCAAACACTTCTGGGCCTTAAGGAAAGAGATGATGCCCACAACAGCACCACTCTTATCGCCATAGATCATGAGAGGTTCTTCACCAGAACAAGGAATGCGGACGATTTTTTCCTTGCAAATAATCTCCGCTTGATGAAGAGATAGCCAATCCATCCCAATAACGACATCGAAACTACCAAGTACGATAGGAATAAGATCGATAGAGAAGGTCTGACCAGCTAAGACGAGGTTACAACCTTTAACTATGTGTGTGGCTTCAAGACTTTTACCGTTTGCTAGTTCTACCGTGTGTTTGGTGTTCAAAGGTGTTGGAGTGCGCTTAAGCATTTGGCTACCTTTTAAGGACACATAAGTAGTATCGGCACCCGAATCAAATAAAACAGTAACAAAGAAATCATCCAGAAGAAACTTACCCATCACAACGTTGGGATCGTTCCTTGCATCACCCTGACCAATCACGAACATACGACCCCTTGCCCCATTACCATTGTTGTTTCCCCAATTGTCGTTTCCATTCCCCTGATTGTTGTTGTTCTGGTTCTGATTTAGCTGGGGGCAGTCTTTCTTGAAATGGCCCTCAGCACCACATTGAAAGCACCCTTTGTTGTTACCTTGTTGTTGCTGCTGCTGGCGTTGATTTGGTGGGGCTTGCTGTTGCTGCCGGTTCTGATTCCCTGGACACTGACTCCTACAATCCCTTGCAATGTGACCAGGCTTGTTGCATCGATGGCAGTTGCCTTTACCACATGGCCCGCTGTGGTGCAAGTTACAGCGATTACATTTGGGGTGATTCCCCTTGTATCCACCCTGCCCTAGATTTCCAGAAGACTTCTGACTGGGGCTCCTGTACTCATCTGTCTTCCGCTGCTGGGACTGAACTGAAGTTGAACCCTTGCCTGGATTTCCATCCCACTTGCACTTATTATCCTTGGGAGCATCAGAAGTAGTAGCGCTAATACGTTTGGGCAGCTTGTTCTGCTCAACTGCCTGATCGGTGAGACGATGAGCCAACTTGATGACTTGCTGAATGGTGCCAAGATTAGCTGAGGTTACGTGACTCTGAATCTCTGGTACAAGACCTTTGAGGTACAGCTCAATACGTTTGATGGGAGGGTCCACCATTGTAGGACACAAGATGGCCAGCTCGTTTGACCTCTTCGTGTATGCCTCGATCTCAGACCCCGTCATCTTCAAATTGAAAAATTCCACCTCCAGCTTGTGGATGTCATCACGACTGCAGTACTCTTCTTTGATCAGTTCCTTGAAGTCATTCCATGGGGTGGCATTAGCAACCGCCAACCTAAGCAGTTGAACCTGTGCTTTCCACCAGGTTAACGCAGCACCTTCGAGTGTTCCAGTAGCATATTTCACCCTACGATCTTCAGGGCATTCACACATCTCAAAAACATACTCAAGTTTCTCGAACCAGTGAAGAAGACCTACAGCCCCTTCTGTGCCGCTGAAAGTACTAGGTCGGCAATCCATGAAGGTTTTGAACGTACACACATGAGGTTGTGCAGGTTGACCTGTCGCGCGAGAATAAAAGACAAGGTTAAGCACGAGGGTTGGTTTGCGAAGGTAGGCACGTCCTAAGATGGGTTGATATGGCAGGTTATACCTCCAGCAGGAACAGCTGCGAGTGCCTCAGCAACTCGTTCATTGATCAAAGCCGTCAGCTGGGCTTGAGTTAGGTTGATACGTCCTCCGCGTCCGTTCATGATCTTCATATCGAAGCAACGTAAGTGAGAAAAGTGTCGCGAAAGTGCGTAAGTGTGGGACGACAGTAGAGAGTAAGCACACAAAGTTCAAATAGCAGTTATCACGTTAACTAGTGCACAGTGAGAACTATCTAACCGACGATATAACATAAATCATACCACCTATTGTGTCGAGTCTTGCACGTGGAGCGAAGCGTCGTTGTGGTTCGTTGAGCATTGTACAGGTTATAGTCTGGTTTTATCAAAAAGCTTTTCTCTTTTTAAAACCAAGTTCACTATAACCAATGGCTTTGATACCAATCTGTCACACCCCCAAAATACACCATGCGGAGTACCACCGCTCGGAGGCGTGACGTGACCAGGATCGAGCCACCAATCATATTGAACAACATAATTAAGTAAATAAAACCAACCGCAATACAATTGGTGACCAAAAGGAAGTTAACCAAGTTCAATTTAAACAGCGGAAGCATAAGACGTTAAACCAAAATATAAGTTCGTAGTTCATAAGTTTAAAGACCCAAAACATAAGTTTCATAAGTTCATAAAGTTTATTTATTAAGTACGGGACATATCAGTTCGCATCTCACAACGACCACCTCCATGTGCAAGCCCCATAGCATCTAGCGACCTGCAAAGCATGTAACAACGAGTCAACAACAAAGTTGAGTGAGTTCACGGTTGATTGTCCATTTTAGAGTTGTTTCCAAAAACGTAGTTTAATCTTCATCAGCTATCCAGCCATGGGGGTTACCCCATAGTTCGAAAACATTTATCAGTTAACCATCCCATGTCCACCTTCCCTGGTTATCTAGCCCGACACTCCGGCCGTGGGGGCTACCCCATTATTTAGACTACCAGACTCGTTTATCATATCGACTACTAACAAAAATTACTTGTGCCCTAGCGTCGGTGTCTATCATCACCGACGTGCCATAGTCTATTCGTACACGCCCGTCCGACTGGCACGGTGTGAGGTTTGTTAAACCTAATAGCGCTATTAACTAATGACCCGCTCGCCATAGCCTAGGCGATTAAGTCGATATAAAGGGAGGGACTTCGCTGATAGAGTTCTAGTCCAGTAAGTCTAACTCCGTCCCAACAGGACGAGGAAATCTCATTCCTGAACACGTCCCAAGGACGAGGAGTCCCTATTCCTGAACCCATTCCCATTCCCACCGGGAATTTCCATGCTTTGTAGAAAAGTGTAAACTCACCTCGGTTTGCTCGGTTAGATTCTCAAATATAGCTAACAGTCAAGGTCGGTCAATCACGTCCTAATATGATTACCAGTTAGTAGTTTAGTGGTTTCAAATAGAGCACAAAGTTCCTACACGTATCTACTACATAAAATGCATTCACTTTAATAGTTCACGCTCATATAAACATTCCACCTATAGCTACTAAAGAACAAGCATACGATATTGCACATATTACTTTCATTGACATATAACATGTTAGATCATCCTTAGATAACATACTCGACATTTAGACACGCAAATTACTACTTATGTCATTTCAACTTAAATATCCAAAACTGGGTTGTTTTCAGGCATTTTAATAAAATAGTTAACTTATTCTAAAAATAACCAAATTTTTACAGAATATCTTAAACGATCCAGATATTATTTTGTAAAAATCTCGGGATCCAATTCTTTACCAATATTTTATAAAAATTCATTTTCCGGACTGAAGTCAGATTCATCTTTTTCTGACTGCAGTCCACGGAATAATTTATTTAAAATTCTTCGTAAGTCCGATTTACGAAATTCCGGGGGGAGAATTACAAATACATCGGTGGTCATCTACAGTACAAATTTCATGAGCTAACTCTACATAGAATTCAAGTTATGACGGAAAACAGAACACATCTTTTCAGCAGTAAAAATGCAGCTTGTAAAAGCTTGGACAGAAGTTGTTTTCAGCTTTTAGCTTTCTAACTCGTGTTCGATTGATTCCGTTAACATGTTTAGTGATCACAACAACATCATGTTTTCATCTTATTTCATCATCATGTTACTTTATATTCAAGACTTTGTTTATGACCCTATAGTGTTCATGGATTCTCATTATCAAATAACTATTAATCACTTAAATAACATGAAAAATGAACGAATCTAAGTTCTTACCACTAGCTCAAGGCTAGGGGAGTCCGAGTGTAGAAAAGTGGTGGTTAAAAGAAGATGAGAGTGGTCCTTCAACTTCCGAACGCACCGAGCTTCGTTGTATGCGCTTTAACACTTTATGTATGGCCTTAGAATGCTTGCAAGTGACCAAGTGATGGTGGTAGTGGTGCTACTAGGGGGCGGCCGAACAAGAGAAGAGAGGAGAGAGTTTGGGTGTGTTGATGAAGATAAGTGATGAGTGTGATGATGGACTAGTGGTTTATATAGGAGTCTTCCAACATTTCATGATCCTTTTGTCCATATGTTCACTAAGTACTAAACAATATCAATTAAACAAGTGAATAAAATCATGGGGGTGTCCCCAATTTCATAACCGGTTTCGAGGGGGGGGGGTATATGTAACACCCCGAAAACGGGTTTGGTAATCAAACCTCGTTAATAGTAAAAAAAAAACGGGTAAAATACCGTTAGTGGTAAAATTAACTCGGTGAATATTAGGATTTAAATAAATAAATCTAATATTTATTAAAAGGATGGGAAATACTTTGAGAAAGCAAAGTATATAAAAAGGCCCGAGATTTAACGGGACTTAAAATAAAACGGGGTTTTGAACAAGATGAATAACTAGGAAAATTATAACCTAGTTAACTACAAGTCTAGAAATAACTTGAAATAGGGTTAAAACAACCAAAACTATATGTCAAACAAAAGATGAGGGGCCTATGTTGCTAAACTTGAAACTTAATTTCATAAAAACAAATATTAAAACACACCAAACACACTTTGAGTGTGTCTGGTCGTACAAGAAGCAGGAGGGCGACAAGGGTTCTTCACCAAACCCTAACTCTCACAAAAATTGATCAATTGAAGGTTCAATTCAGCCCAAAATTGAAATTTGAACATAGAATTTTGATCCTCATCACAAGAGGATTACAAGGTATGTAAAATTTGATGAAAACTCTCAACTTGAAATTCTCATGAAATTGGGATAACCTGAATTTTATGGTTGCATGTGTGTTTTATGATGATTTAGGAACACTATAGTGTCTAGGGACAAACCCTAGACGAATACAAGTTGAAATCATGTAAAGTTTTAGTAAAATCCATGAACACCATTGTAGGTGATTAGTGGGTTATGTTGAATTTAATAAACACTAGGAGATTGGGTGTTGTTCTAGTGTAAACTGAAATTATGAGGAAATCTCTGAATTGTTGATGTTAAAATATGTGTTTATAGTCTAATTGAAGTTAATAGGGGTGATAAACTCAAGTCATGAACTTGGTTTAGATTATGTAGAAATCTGACCCGCTAGGTGTTTGATAAAACGCCTAAATGAAGGTTAAAATGTAAAGGTTGCTAAAACACAGATTTGAATATGTTAAGAAATTATGCGTTAAGACTTATAAAAAGGGTTCTAAACGGATTGTGAATTGAACTCTTTAGGCGAGGAATCCGGATCGTCAAATTGACAAGCCGGTGGAAATACGCGTTTGGAAAGGATGCTTAAAAGGTACGTAACTACGGTTCCGTTACATTATGCTTGATTTCGTATTTTCGTTAGTAGACTTTAAATTAGCATAATACATGAAATTGGCATTTAGTGGAAGTGACGAAGATCACTAGGTAAATAAACGGGTCAAAAGGTGAAATTATCACCCTTTGACAATATCGACTAATGGTTTGTCGATTTATATGTTTATAGGAATAAATATCAAATGGATACGCACATCGCTATTGCTTAGCGGCTACTAAGTCAAGGTATTGAAACGGGTCAATATATTGATCCGAGCCAGGTATGTATAATGATTCAATTCATCATGTAGAGCTTGAGGTTTTCTAAGAGTTAAACAAGGTCAAATTGGATATTTGGTTATCTTAAAGATAAACCGAATAATTCAAGTTAAAATTGTAGTGTTTTAGAAACATAATGGCTTCTAAACAAGGTTATAGTTAAAAGATCGAATATTTGGGTCAAACAAGTATCTGAAGTCCTTTGTCGTAAAAGAAGGACCAAAATTGACCAAAATGCCCTTGTAGGTTAAATTGAACAAACAACCCTTAAAGGTTGTTTGAAAACGAGTTTCATGATTAAATAAATACTTAGAATAAGTGTAGAAGTTGAAAGACGTAATACGTTAGTCAAATAGCTCTATTTGAGTCTTGCCGTAAAATAACAATCCGAAGGGTAAAACTCGGAACATATAGATATACACATTGAAATCCAACACACAAAGAGTTGTAGTTGAAGATTACTCGATAAGAAATGTAGGAATAAGATGCTAGAAATGAATGAAAGCGATTTCAAGATTTAAAGTGCTTAAATACCCTTAACGGGTCAAAATAGAAGTATTAGCGAAACGGGTTAAGAATGTGTAATAATCCGTGATTTAAACCTTGTGCAATAGGAAATAATCATAATAATATGTTTACAAAAGAAACAAGAGCCACAAACAAGTTTGTTAGGTGAAATCACGAACGGGTCAGAATTTGGTAAAAAGGGTAATAAGCCGAAGACTTAGAGGTCTTAAATTTTGTTAATCCGGATGTTGGATTTTAACTCCATATGATGGGGAATCAAACTACAAACACGTAGGAAGAAACGGTAGGTCAAACGGACGAGCGGATTGAAAGATACGAAAGTTTTCGTGTCCAAAAACGGCAAAATGGAAGAAGCTGATGCAGGGGCCACCGTAACTTACGGTGGGTACCGTAAGTTACGGTCGACGCTGAATTCTTTACGGCAGTTCTCCACTGCCTTACGGTGGGGACATGTTATAACAGGGCTACCTTTAATTAAAGTGTCCACCGTAATTTACGGTGGACCCTGTACAAAAGTGTATTTTTGATCAGTTTTGTTTCCCGGACTCGTTTAGATACGTTTTAAATCCCGTATGACTAAAGCATTTCATGTTTTATGAAATGTAGGTACTTTTTGGATGTCGGAAAAAGATCAAGCTCAACGAAGAACCGAACACGAATAAGACACATGCTTCCGCACTTGGCCTCGTCATAAATTTTAAATGACGAATCTGATTACGTTATGTCAAATAACTTTTGATTTGCGAAAAGTTTTAATAAACCCATATTTCCAATGTATATGTAATCTTAATTACATGATTGTTTTCGTAAAATATACGTTAAACCTTGAATTATAAGAACGGGTGTTACAGTATAGGGTTGGGTTTCAATGATATAGTTACTAATCTAGTTTGAATTTAAGTGTTTAGTTAGTGCATTATGGTGTGTTATTAAATATATAGTGTGTTATGGTGTTCGGGGACCCTAACTAGCTCAGAAAAATAAAAACAATGTGTTTGACAATACTTTTGTGTTCCGGGTAAAGTCCGGTTGTTCGGTTCGGTGTTGTTCCGTTAAAGTGCTTAATTAATCCGTAACGTGTCCTATATATATATTTTTGTAACATTTTTAATTTTCAACACTCAGGAAAGCATAACGGACTATTTAGTAACTTTTATGTACACTACTAGTATGTTAACAAGCACATGTAAGTATAACACAGTAATTAGAGAGCAGTTAGGTAATTCCACACAGTCATCAAGCACTTTAATTATCATTAATAAATTGTACGGATACATGGAATTATGCGGGTTGTCACAACTAGGGCTAGTATCAATTTCTCTAAATGAGAATATCTAGTTTCAGCATCTAATAAACTTTTACTAACATAATAAACAGGATACTGCTGACCTTCATGATCCTTTACAAGGACAGCACTTACTTCATTCCCTGATACTGCAAGATACAGGGATAATGGTTCACCATCCTCAGGATTCATCAATAGAGGTGCGGTTGAAAGATACTGCTTCAAATCCTGCAAGGCTGCCTCATGCTTCTCTCCCCATTCGAATTTCTTATTCTTCTTCACATATCATAAAATTCCTTTCATTTATCCGAGGATCTTGAAATAAATCTGTATAATGCTGCTACTCGCCCTGTTAATCGTTGAACATCTTTCATATTTGAAGGTGACTTGATATCCAGGATAGCCTTAATCTGCTTCGGGCTTGCCTCTATCCCCCTTTTCGTCACCATGTATCCTAGAAACTTTCCTGCCCCCACTCCAAAATGGCATTTAGCAGGATTTAATTTCATGTTATACTTGTTTTGGTCAAAAATTACCTAAGCAATTAAGTGATCAAATTAGCTTTGTGAGGTAGTGTGCTAGTAAAAAATATGTTGGTTTGTTAGTTTAAAAAAACAGTTAACAGGATACAGCTCAGGATATCGAGCTGTATCTATAATCAAACAATGAGAAAAAATGTAAAGGTTGACACGTGATGTACGAGGAAAGCCCTTGATCAATCTAGATCTCTGGCATAAAACCTCGGGAGCTGACAATCGTGGCTGCCTTGTTCTTCTTATTGCTTGAATAACCAGGATACAGTGCAGGATAATGCTCAGATCGCTACTAAGTGGTACAATGATTGTAAGTGATGAGTGTTAGTGCGTGATTGCTGCTAGAAAAGAGAGTGAATGAGTAGGTGAATTCGAGTGTGTGACCTATGGATCTGGCATCTCCTTTATATAGTTACAAGAATTAACTAATTATGCTAAAAATCCGGGATATTATGCTAAAAATCTGGGATACTGAGATTATTTCCTTTCTGAACGTTGCAAGGATGTTTCAACTCGTTTTCCACGCGCTTACTAACTATAACTCCGGGATTTAAGCTTCCATAACCGTTACAACATTAATATCTTTGACCAGTGTTCGTAACTTCCCATAAAACATGCCAATCTTCAATGCCGACCGTTACAAGAGCTATTTTTTCGCCATCAACGTCCTTATCCTAACCAATTTGAGCGGGTCTTCAGGATGACTTGGTCTTCATGAACGTTAGTCCCTTGTAGCCAACGTTTACAAGCAAATTGTTAGTAATTGTCAGGATACTGCCTCAGGATGTTACCAATATCCTGGTCCGGTATCCTGATCCGGTATCCTGATCATATACAACTAATAAAAAATCAAGATACAAAGTCAGGATATGGGCTCAGAATTTCAACCATAACAATTGTCCCCAAAAATATAACTGTTGGATATCCTGATTACAAAGGATATATTTTTTAGTCATTCCAACATGTCTGGTAAAGATATATGTTTTCTTCGATCTTGAGAAGCTTGACAGCTATCCCAAGCCAGTCCTGGTGAAAAAGGAGCCATATGTTGCTGCTACCGAAGGTTTCTCTTATGGTGACCTTGGCTTCATGGAATCTATCGAGCCCATGACCTCCTTCCCTAATAAGGTAAATATCCAGATCCTGTATCCCGTACACATATACTGAACCTGAATCCTGGTTAGTTTGTCTTTAATGATACCTGTATTTTGTAGGGTCTAAATCATCCGGTCGTCCTGCACTTAGAACAATTTTAATTTCTTGCAAGTAGAATATTTTGACAGTTGAAGGTGGAAGGATCCTATGTTTTCAGGATGAAACCTTCAACTGTTTTTGTAAATATGCTTTAAAAACTTAATTGTGTTCTTGGTGGATGGGTCTCTTTTTGAGATGAAACCAAGAATACAATCCTTTTGGACCAATAATAATAAACTAACCTTTTAGCCTTATTTGTTTATGTTTTTATTTTGAAAGGTATATTTTGAATATCCTGATCAAATATCTTGGTCAGGATACTGATGAAATGTTTAATACTTTTGTCATCAAAATGTTAAAACTTGGTTGAATATGACTTTTTAGAAAACTTAGATCATTTAGATAAGGTTTTCAAGACTTGAAAAATAATAAATCATACCAGAAACACCTAGGCAATATTTTCTAACCTCAACCTTTGAATCCTTTGCAATGTCCCCGGCATGGATGTCCCCTGTCTGTGTAGGATATTGCATCAATATATGATACACTTGAGTATCTCTTCAATTAGTGATTAAACTTCGTAGCTTTTCACCAACAGAAGAACATGTGTAAACACAATCGTAGTTTGTCATATCTTTGGAACTTCTCAAAAAGTTTAGTTTCACTGGGGATAGACCCTTAATATTCTGGGGATAAACCCTTGTTTTCGTGGGCTACAGGCGGGAGTGTATAAACTCCAAGACTTAGAAAGGTGAAAACCTTTAAACCTTAGAGAGTATGAAAATACCCTTTCCTGAGAGAGGGTGATCAATCCTCATATACCTTAAGGATCTAGGGTATAGCCAACAGTAACGAAATTGTCAGCCACTTTTACATGAACTGGTCCCGCCACCTTGAACTATCCCTGGATAACTTGCGCTCCAGGCGGGGTGTTTAAACCCAATTCGTGAGAAAGGTGAATACCTTTAAACCTGTGAAGGGATCAGGATCCCTTAAACGTGAGAGAGGGGGCCAATCCTCTAACCTTTCGAAGTATCCTGAGTGTATATCCTGGAGTAACATCCTGAAGCATATTCTGCAAAACCCCGTTAAACTAAGGTGGGTGTTAGCTTGGCTAACACCCCTCCGATGCTTAAGTCAGTATTGGTTTCAAAAGAATAAATAATATCAAATATATTAAAAGAGATAGAATTCATACCATTCTGAGTTAGAAATTAAATTCTAAACTCACTTGAAATAGAGCTTCAGGTGTATAGCATTCCAGGATCTTGGTAGTATATCCCCTTCCATATTCTTGAGTCGGTATGCTCCTTTTCCGGGTTCCGATTCAATCTCATAAGGTCCTTCCCACTTAGGAGCTAACTTTCCATCAGCAGGATTAATAGTATTCTGAAAAGCCTTCCTTAGTACCCAATCTCCAACTTGAAACCTTCTAGTTCTTAGATTCTTGTTATATGCTCTGGATATCCTCTGTTGATATGCTGTCATTCTTAATTTTGCCTCATCCCTTGTCTCATCAATAGTATCCAATTCTTGACATAGGGCTTCAGGATTCTTCTCAGGATCCCGGAGGGTGGATCTTGCTGTAGGTATCACCATCTCTGTCGGGATTACTGCCTCTGCTCCAAATACTAAGGAAAATGGGGTTTGCCCAGTAGCATTCTTCACAGTTGTCCTGTCAGCCCATAGGACAAATGGTAGTTCTTCTGCCCATCTTCCCTTCTTAGCTCCAAGTCTTTTCTTCAAATTGTTGACAATTATCTTGTTTGAGGATTCTGCTTGTCCATTTGCTAGAGGATGTACCGGTGTAGATGTGATCATTTTAATTCCCCAACTCTTTCAAAAGTCAGTAGTTCTTTTACTTATAAACTGAGAACCATTGTCACAGATTATCTCGGCTGGTAGTCCAAACCTGGTCAGGATATTCCTCTTTATGAAGGATACCACTTCTTGATCTCTAACTTGGACAAAGGCTTCTGCTTCAACCCACTTGGAGAAATAATCCGTCATTGCCAACATGAAAACCTTTCCTCCTGGAGCCTTTGGAAGCTTTCCCACTATATCCATACCCCATTTCATAAACGGCCAAGGGGATACGATAGGATATAATGGTTCTGCAGGCTGATGCAGGATGTTGCCGTGTCTGTGACATGCATCGCGTTTCTGAGCATACTCCGCGGCATCCTTTCTCATGGTCGGCCAGTAATATCCTGTTCTCAACACCTTCGAGAACAGAGATCTGCCCCCAGTATGGTTGCCACAGTCTCCTTCGTGTATATCCTGAAGTACCTCCTTGGTTTCAGGATCTTCCAAGCACCTTAGGTACGGACCTGCAAGGGAATTCTTATACAAAATATTATTTATAATAGTAAAACGAGATACCTTCATCCTAAAAGCCTTAGGATTTGCATCCTTTGGGATATCCCATTCTTGAAGATACTTCACAATTGGAGTCATCCAGGATTCAGGATCCTTCTCAGGATCTCCATCACCAGGATTCTGGATACATGCTACTTCTTTATCCTGAGATTTGAAATGTTCCATTACAGGATACAAGATGTGCACTATTGGTATCTGAGTTCCCTCCGGTATCCTGACAGTAGATCCTAAGTTTGCTAGAGCGTCAGCTTCAGCATTCTTTTCTCTTGGTACCTGTTCAAGTATAAAAATTTGGAAATATCCTGCTAATTTTTTAACAATTTCAAGATATTCAGCTAACTTTTCGCCTTTTACTGCATAAGATCCATTGAAATGGTTAGTAATCAACAGGGAATCAATATATACTTGTAAATATCTAATATTCATATTTTTAGCTAATTCTAATCCTGCTATCAGAGCTTCATATTCTGCTTCATTATTAGTGGCAGGAAACTCACATCTAATAGCCTGGGGTAATATGTCCCCATGTGGAGATTTTAGTAGTATACCTAAACCTACACCTCTTACATTAGATGCACCATTAGTAAATAATGCCCAGGATTCTAAATTTTCTTCTAGCTGTTGTACTTCTAGGTCTACTTCGCTTTGAATATCACTACTGAAATCAGCCACAAAGTCAGCTAGAGCCTGAGACTTTATGGCATTTCTAGGTTCATATATGAGATCATAGGAACTTAATTTCACTGACCACTTAGCCATCCTACCTGACATCTCGGGTTTCCTAAGCACATTTTTAACAGGATAGTTAGTTTTAACATGAATCCTATGTGTCTCAAAATAATGTCTAAGCTTAGTTGATGCCATAACTAGGGCTAATATCATTTTTTCTAGATAAGAATATCTAGTTTCAGCATCTAATAAACTTTTACTAACATAATAGACAGGATACTGCTGACCTTCGTAATCCTTTACAAGGACATCACTTACTGCATTCCCTGATACTGCAAGATACAGGGATAATGGTTCACCATCCTTGGGCTTCATCAATAGAGGTGTGGTTGAAAGATATTGCTTCAAATCCTGCAAGGCTGCTTCATGCTTCTCTCCCCATTCGAATTTCTTATTCTTTTTCAGGATATCGTAGAATTCCTTGCACTTTTCCGAGGATCTTGATATAAATCTGTTTAATGGTGCTACTCGTCCCGTCAATCTTTGTACATCTTTCATGTTGGAAGGTGACTTGATATCCAAGATGGCTTTGATCTGTTCTGGGCTCGTTTCTATCCCTCTTTTAGTCACCATATATCCTAAAAACTTTCCTGTCCCTACTCCAAAATGGCACTTGGTAGGATTTAGCTTCATGTTATATTGATCCAGGATATCAAATGCTCCCTTAATATCCTGGAGGTGATCCTCAGCCTTCTTTGATTTTACTACCATGTCATCAATGTACACCTCCATGTTGTCCCCCAGTTTGTCTTTAAACATCATGTTCACCAATCTTTGGTATGTTGTACCTGCATTTTTCAAACCAAAAGGCATAGCAGTATAACAATAAATACCTGTTGGTGTCATGAAAGCAGTATCCTCCTGGTCTGAAGGTTCCATCTGGATCTGCTGGAATCCTGAGGATGCATCCATAAAGGTTAACATCTCATGACCGGCAGTTGCATCCACCATTGAGTCTATATGAGGTAGAGGGAATGGGTCTTTAGGACATGCTTTGTTCAAGTCTGTGTAATCTACACAAACTCTCCATTTCCCATTCTTCTTTTGAACCACGACCACATTTGCTAGCCACCTTGGAAATTTGACCTCCCTGATCATTTTGGACTTCAACAATCTTTCAACTTCCTCTTGGATAATTGTATTTCGTTCAGGAGTGAACTTCCTTCTCTTTTGCTGAACAGGCTTGAACGACCTGTCAATTCCAATCTTATGAGTGATAATATCTTTGGATATACCTGTCATATCCTCATGCTTCCATGCAAATGTTGACATCCTGCATTTCAAAAAGTTAATTAACTGATGTTCAATATCCTGAGGGATATTGGTTCCTACGAGCACCGAGATATCTGGATTATCCTGGTCCAGGATAGTTTTCTTAACATTCTGTTCTGAAGCCTCCACGATATCCTGGGCTCGCATCTTTAATTGCTATGCTGCATTAGGCTTGGTTGAGGATTTCATCGAGGATGAGTGACACTCCTTAGCTTCTTGTTGATCACTCTCCACCTTGACAACCCCCCAAGGGGTAGGGATCTTGATGCACTGGTGATAGGTAGACGGCACAGCTTTCATATCATGGATCCATGGCCTACCCAATATAATATTGTAGCAGGATAAGGAGTCCATGACACAGAAGCGTTGCATTGAGTTGACCTCTTCAACATACACAGGAAACTTTATTTCTCCCACAGTATTCCTGGCTCCTCCGTTGAACCCAACAAGCACAGTGGATTTTGAAGTGATATCCGTCGGGGAAACATTCATCCTTTTCAGCGTTTCTAGTTGAATAATGTTGACGGAGCTGCCATTATCAACCAGTATCCTGCGCACAAAATGATTAGCAACATATAAAGTTATTACCAAAGCATCATGGGGAGGATACTGGACAGTATCCCTGTCATCACAATCGAACGTGATCACTTTATCAGTCGTGTGGGTCGACATCCTGGTTCGCTTATTTCCCCTTTCGGCCTTAGCCTCCTTTGCATGTCTTTTGGCTGAAGAATAAGAAGTTCCGCATATATCGGACCCTCCTGAAATAAAGTTAATTATCTTGGCGTCGGCGGGAGGTGATGCTGCTCGTTCAGGATCCTTCTCAATATCCTGACCCTTATTCTTCTTTCTGCCCAGAAGATCCTTTAGATATCCTTTGCTTAGTAGGTAGCTTATTTCCTTCCTCAGGGCTATGCAATCTTCCGTAACATGTCCAAAATCCTCATGGAAGGCACACCACTTGGATTTATCCTTCCAATCACCCTTTTGTTGGTTCTTTCTGGGCCACCTCGCTTTATCTCCCAAACCCTGCATAGCATACATTAGTTCAGGTATATTAACAGAAATACAATATTCTGACAATTCAGGATACTCCTCAGGATCCTCATTTTC
The DNA here is from genome assembly GCA_030545235.1 of Helianthus tuberosus. Lineage (NCBI taxonomy): Eukaryota > Viridiplantae > Streptophyta > Magnoliopsida > Asterales > Asteraceae > Helianthus > Helianthus tuberosus. The sequence goes on along the minus strand of CM060432.1, from coordinate 64,501,373 downwards.
AACAGCGTTCACTTTCTTGCTATCATTCCCGCCATATGGCTTAGAACGATATGGTTTGTATGAGGATTCTGACTTCCTGTTAGTTGATTCATATGTTGAGGATGCATTCATCCTCTCTTGCATTTTCTTATCATCTTCCAGCCTGATATATCTCAAGGCACCCTGTTTCGAGCTTCATCCAAGTTCCTGCAAGGATTCATCACAAGATCCTGATAAAACTGGGAATCCTTTTGTAGTCCCATCTTGAATGATTGGACTGTTGTGGCAACATCAATGTGTTGGATATCCAAGGATTCCCTGCTGAATTTGTTTACATAATCCCTTAGGGATTCTTGAGGTCCCTGTGTTATCCTGTAGAGGTCACTTGTTAGTTTTTCAAAGCTTCTACTACAAGAAAACTGACTATTAAACAAATTAACTAAATGAGTAAATGATGTAATTGAATGAGGTGGAACATTTAGAAGCCATTTCAAGGCTGATCCTGTTAAAGTAGAGCCGTAGCCCTTGCACAAGCATGCTTCTTTAAGATCCGGCGGGATAGGGTTAATTTCCATTCTCTCCTTATACTGGGCAATATGCTCCTCAGGATCCGTCGTCCCATCATACAGCTTCATGTTAGGAGTCTGGAATCTCTTTGAGATTTCTGCATCACAAATGGGGTGAGCAAAGCAAGATATGTTTTGACTATCCCGGGATACTTCCGGTATAGGCTGCACTATCCCAGGCACACTTGATATCATATCCTTCAACTTTTGATGCTCTCTGGTTATCACTGATGTCACTCCTGCATCCTACAATGATCCAAGATTATTAGTAATAGGGATACTGGTGTTAATAGACAAGTTACCAGCTTGGTGATTCTGGCTATATCCTGGGGCGCATCCTGGAGCATATCCTCGATCCCTCACAGTCCACATCCTGGTCGAAGAGGGTATCTCAGGAATATGACTCCGGGAATGGCTAGGCACAATATTCCCCCTGTTATCCTCAGCATATACTGCAGAACTGCAGTTTAAAGCTCTTGGTTGTAAGGGAGTGACAGTATCCTCAGCGGGCCTGCTTGAGCTGGATTTCAAGAGTTGTATCTCTCTTATCAGCATTTGGTTGGTCTCCTGCTGGTGCCTCATTTGTTCCTGTACACTACCAAATAAAGTTAGAATTTCTTCATTAGAGGCCAAAACAGGACCAGGTCCCTGAATATTCGGAGTGGGAATAACATCCCGAGCCACATGAATTTTGGTTCCTTGTGAAGAGGCTTGCATTCTCGGAGGAGGTGGTGGAAGCATCGAACCAATTGTTGTAGAGGTTGTAGCGGACACGGTGGAAGAGCTCATGTTTGATCTCGAGGCCATTGAAAATAGTGTAGCAAAAAGTTTCGAAAATAGAAAACCAAGTAATGATTTTGCAAAAGCTTTTAGTAGAAATAGCACCACTTGCCCCATGGTGGGCGCCAAATTGTTTTGGTCAAAAATTACCTAAGAAATTAAGTGATCAAATTAGTTTTGTGAGGTAGTGTGCTAGTAAAAAATATGTTGGTTTGTTAGTTTACAAAAACAGTTAACAGGATACGGCTCAGGATATCGAGTTGTATCTATAATCAAACAATGAGCAAAAATGTAAAGGTTGACACGTGATGTACGAGGAAAGCCCTTGATCAATCTAGATTTCCAGCATAAAACCTCGGGAGCTAACAATCGTCGGCTGTCTTGTTCTTCTTATTGCTTGAATAACCAGGATACAGTGCAGGATAATGCCCAGATCGCTACTAAGTGGTACAATGATTGTAAGTGATGAGTGTTAGTGCGTGATTGCTGCTAGAAAAGTGAGTGAATGAGAAGGTGAATTCGAGTGTGTGACCTATGGATCTGTCATCTCCTTTATATAGTTACAAGAATTAGCTAATTATGCTAAAAATCCTGGATATTATGCTAAAAATCCGGGATACTGAGATTATTTCCTTTCTGAATGTTGCAAGGCTATTTCAACTCGTTTTCCACGCGCTTACTAACTATAACTCCAGGATTTAAGCTTCCATAACCGTTACAACATTAATATCTTTGACCAGTGTTCGTAACTTCCCATAAAACATGCCAATCTTCAATGCTGACCGTTACAAGAGCTATTTTTCCGCCATCAACGTCTTTATCCTAACCAATTTGAGCGGGTCTTCAGGATGACTTGGTCTTCATGAACGTTAGTCCCTTGTAGCCAACGTTTACAAGCAAATTGTTAGTAATAGTCAGGATACTGCCTCAGGATGTTACCAATATCCTGGTCCGGTATCCTGATCCGGTATCCTGATCATATACAACTAATAAAAAATCAAGATACAAAGTCAGGATATGGGCTTAGAATTTCACCTATAACAGTACTGGTCCAGGATATCAAATGCTCCCTTAATATCCTGAAGAAGATCCTCAGCCTTCTTGGATTTTACTACCATATCATCGATGTACACCTCCATGGTGTCCCTCAGTTTGTCTTTAAACATCATGTTTATCAATCTCTGGTATGTTGCACCTACATTTTTCAAACCAAAAGGCATAGCAGTATAACAATAAATACCTGTTGATGTCATGAAAGCAGTATCCTCCTGATCCGAGGGTTCCATTTGGATCTGTTGGAATCCTGAGGTGGCATCCATGAAGGTTAGAATCTCGTGACCAGCAGTAACATCCACCATTGAATCGATATGAGGTAGAGGAAACGAGTCTTTGGGACAAGCTTTGTTCAAGTCTGTGTAATCTACATAGACTCTCCATTTCCCATTTTTCTTTTGCACCACAACTACGTTTGCCAGTCATTTAGGAAACTTCACTTCCCTGATCATCTTGCTGTTTAATAGTCTTTCAACTTCATCTTGAATGATAGTGTTGCGTTCTGGAGCAAATTTCCTTCGTTTCCGCTGGACAGGCTTGAAAGACCTATCAATTCCGAGCTTGTGAGTTATAATATCCTTGGAATTTCTTGTCATATCCTCGTGTTTCCACGCGAATGTTGACATCCTGCATTTCAGAAAGTTAGTCAATTGGTTTTCAATATCCAGAGGGATATTGCTTCCTACGAGCACCGAGATATCCTGGTTATCCTCATCCAAGATAACTTTCTTCACATCCTGTTCTGAAGCCTCCATGATACCCTGGCCTCGCATCCTTAATTTCTATGCTGCACTAGGCTTTGTTGAGGATTTCATCGAAGAAGAATAACACTCCTTCGCTTCTTGTTGATCACTTTCCACCTTGACTACTCCCCAAGGGGTATGGATCTTGATACATTGATGATATGTTGACGACACAGCCTTCATATCATGGATCCAGGGCCTACCTAATATAACATTATAGCAGGATAAGAAGTCCATGACACAAAAGCGCTGCATTGAGTTGACCCCTTCAACATACACGGGCAACTTTATCTCTCCTATGGTATTCCTAGCTTCTCCACTGAAACCAACGAGAACAGTGGACTTCGAAGTAATATCCATCGGGGATACATTCATCCTCTTCAATGTTTCCAGCTGAATTATATTAACAGAGCTGCCATTATCCACTAATATCCTGCACACAAAATGGTTATCAACATATAACGTTATTACTAAAGCATCATGATGAGGATCCTGGACAGTATCCCTGTCATCGTTATCGAACGTGATCACTTTGTCAGTTGTATGGGTTGACATCCTGGTTGGTTTATCTCCTCTTTCTGGTTTGGCTTCCTTCGCGTGCCTTTTCGCCGCAGAGTATGACGTCCCGCAAATGTCGGATCCTCCTGAAATAAAGTTAATTATTTTCGCATCCGCAGGAGGTGATGCTGCTCGCTCAGGATCCTGACCCTTATTCTTCTTTCTTCCCAAGAGGTCCTTCAGATATCCCTTGCTTAAGAGATAGCTTATTTCTTTCCTTAAAGAGATGCAATCCTCAGTAACATGTCCGAAATTTTCATGGAAGGTACACCATTTGGACTTATCCTTCTAGTCAGCTTTTTGTTGATTTTTCCGGGGCCATCTTGCTTTGTCTCCTAAACCCTTCATAGCATACATTAGTTCAGGTATATTAACAGAAAAACAATATTCAGACAACTCAGGATACTCCTCAGGATCCTCATCTTCAACAGCATTCACTTTCTTGCTGTCACTTCTGCCATATGGCTTAGAGCGATATGGTTTGTACGAGGATTCTGATTTCCTGTTGGTTGACTCATAGGTTGTGGACGAATTCATCCTCTCTTGCATTTTTTTGTCGTCCTCCAGCCGAATGTATCTTAGAGCCCTGTTACGAGCTTCGTCCAGATTCCTTCAGGGATTCAGTACAAGATCCTGGTAAAATTGAGAATCTTTTTGTAATCCCATCTTGAAAGCCTGCACGGCTGTTGCAACATCAAGATGTGGAATATCCAAGGATTCCCGACTAAACTTGTTCACATAATCCCTCAAGGATTCCTGTGGTCCTTGAGTTATCCTGTAAAGATCACTGGTTAGTTTCTCAAAACTCCGGCTGCAAGAAAATTGACTATTAAATAAATTAACTAAATGAGCAAATGAAGTAATTGAGTGAGGAGGAACGTTTAAGGGCCATTTTAAGGCTGATCCTGTTAAGGTAGAACCAAAACCCTTGCACAGACATGCTTCTTTGAGATCTGGAGGGATAGGGTTTATCTCCATCCTTTCCCTATACTGGGCAATATGCTCCTCAGGATCTGTAGTTCCGTCATAGAGTTTCATGTTGGGCGTCTGAAATCTTTTTGGCATTTCAGCATCAGAGATGGGATACGCGAACCGTGATATCCTGTGGCTGTCCTGGGACACATCTGGAATTGGCTGGACCACCCCAGGTACACTGGATATCATGTCTTTCAGTTTTTGAAGCTCCCTGGAAAATGTTGATGTCATACTCGCATCCTGCAAAGATCCAACATCATTAGTAGCAAGAGTATTATTATTATTAGATACATTACAAGTCTGAGGATTCTGGCCATATCCTGAAGCATATCCTGAGCTTCTCACAGTTGATACTGTTACTGAAGAGGGCATCTTAGGAGTATGATTCTGGTAATGGCTAGGCATAATATTCCCCCGGTTATCCTCAGTATAAACTGCGAAACTGAAGTTCAAAGCCCTGGGTTGCAAGGGAGTGACAGTATCTTCAGCAGGCCTACTTGGGCCGGATTTCAAGAGTTGTATCTCTCTCATCATCATCTGATTAGTTTCCTGCTGCTGCCTCATTTGTTCTTGTACACTACCAAACAAATTTAGAATTTCTTCAATAGAAGCCAAAACAGGACTAGATCCCTGGATATTGCGAGCGGGGATAACATCCCGGGCCACATGAATTTCAGTTCCTTGTGAAGAGGCTTGCATTCTCGGAGGAGGTGGTGGAAGCACCGAACCAATTGTTGCAGAGGTTGTAGCAGACACGGTGGAAGAGCTCATGTTTGATCTCAAGGCCATTGAAAATAGTGTAGCAAAAAGTTTTGAAAATAGGAAACCAAGTAATGATTGTGCAAAAGTTTTAGTAGAAATAGCACCACTCGCCCCATGGTGGGCGCAAAATTGTTTTGGTCAAAAATTACCGAAGCAGTTAAGTGATCAAATTAGTTAAGTGAGGTAGTGTGCTGAGAATTTGTGTTGAAAAATATGATGGCTTGTTAGTTTGCAAAAACAGTTTCGGGATATAGCTCAGGATATCGAGCTATATCTATGATCAAACAGTGAGCAAATATGTAAAGGGTGACACGAGATATATGAGGAAAGCCCTTGATCAATCTAGATCGCCGGCATAAAACCTCGGGAGCTGACAATCGCAGCTGCCTTGTTCTTCTTATTGCTTCAAGTATCAGGATACAGTGCAGGATATGATGCGGATCGACTAGGTGTTACAATGTAATTTGAATACAAGTGTTAGTGCGTTGTGAGTGTTTGCAAGTAGAGAAGAAGTGTGTGCGAAAGATTGTGTGTGTTTCTATCTGATCTGATCAACCCATTTATAGTAAAATAAACTAACTAACTAGCCTATTATGCCGGGATTCAACGAATATTCCCCAGGTGAACGTTGCAGTCCACGTCTTCCGGCTTCAACGTCTATAATATAACTGATTTGCCCGAGTCTTGAGGAGAAGAAGTCCACCTGACCGTTAGAGACTGGTTACAACAACCTGCACGTGAGTCAATTAGTAACTACTAGGATATCGTATCAGGATGTTACAAATATATCCTGATCCAGCATCCTAGCCACAATAAAACAAACAAAGTCAGAATATCAGTCAGGATATATGAGCAGAAAATCATCCATAACAATGGGCAGGCGAATTACCCTTTGTCCTATGGGCTGATAGAACAACGGTGAAGAATGCTACCAGGCAAACCCCATTTTCCTTGGTGTTTGGGGCAGAAGCAGTGATCCCAACAGAGATGGTGATACCTACAACAAGATCGAGCCTCCGGGATCCTGAGGTGAATCCTGAAGCCTTGTGTGAAGAATTGGATACTATTGATGAAACAAGGGATCCAGCAAAGCTAAGGATGGCAGCATATCAACAGAGGATATCCAAATCATATAACAAGAATTTGAGAACAAGAAGATTTCAAGTTGGAGATTGGGTATTAAGGAAAGCCTTCCAGAATACGACCAACCTTGCCGATGGGAAGTTAGCTCCAAAATGGGAAGGACCCTATGAAATTGAATCGGAATTTGGGAAAGGAGCATACCGACTCAAGAATATGAAGGGAGATATGCTACCAAGATCCTGGAATGCTATACATCTCAAAGCTTATTTCAAGTGAGTTTAGAATTTAAATTTCTAACTCGGGATGGTATAGATTCTAATTCTTTTTAATATATTTATTTAATTTGTTATTCTTTGAAACCCAATACTGACTTAAGCATCGGAGGGGTGTTAGCCAAGCTAACACCCACCTTAGTTTAACGGTGTTTTATAGAATATGCTTCAGGATCTCACTCCAGGATATATACTCAAGATAAATCCAAAGATTAGAGGATTGGCCCCCTCTCTCATGCTTAAGGGATCCTTGTCCCTTCAAAGGTTTAAAGGTATTCACCTTTCTTTTGAATTGGGTTTAAACACCTCGCCTGGAGCGCAAGTTATCCAGGAATAGTTCAAGATAGCGGGACTAGTTCATGTAAAAGTGGCTGACAATTTCATTATTGTTGGCAATATCCTGGATCCTTAAGGTATATGAGGATTGATCGCCCTCTCTCATGAACGGTATTTTCATACTCTCTAAGGTTTAAAGGTTTTCACCTTTCTAAGTCTTGGAGTTTATACACTCCCGCCTGTAGCGCACGAAAATATGGGTTTATCCCCAGGATACTTAGGGTTTATCCCCAGAGTGTTAAGGATTTATCTCCAGGATATTTAGGGTTTATCCCCTGTAATACTAAAGTTGTTTACAAGTGTGACATCAGTTATGATTGTGTTTATACACATTCCCATCTAAACCAAAAAGTTACTAAGAATGCTGTACACAGGGGACATCCATCTTGATACATTGAAAACGGTCCAAGGGATGAAATTTGAACTTGGTTTGCTAAGTGTTCTGGACAGGGGACATCCCTGATGGAAGGGCTGCAAGAGGTTCGAAAATTAGAAGTTGGAATATATACTCTAAATATTTCTGGTATGGTTTATCCTTTTTGCCCTTTAAAAGACTTATTTAAATTACTTAAGTTTTTGAAAATGTGTTTGACAAAGTTATAATGAAACATTTCTGATTAAGGTACTAAGTGCAATAGCAGTATCCTGACCAGGATATTTGGTCAGAATATTTGAAGAATAGTATTGGAAATAAGAGAAAAAACTTTTTATGAAAATTCAAATCAAGCACTTACAATATAATTTTCAAAGAAAAATATAAATAACACAGGATAAGGCTAAAAAGGTTAGTTTATTGACACAGCAAAAGATTGTACTATTGGTTTCATCTCAAACCGAGATCCATCCACAAAAAGTACAATTAGTTCTTAACATATTTACCTAAAACAGTTGAAGGCTTCATCCTGAAAACAAGGATCCCTCCACCTTCAACTTTTAATTGTTCAAAAAAGCATACTAAAGATTGATGACCAAGGGCTTCGTCTTGAAAATCAGGATCCCTCCACCTTTGGCCATCGTATTTTTAAGTGCAAGAAAATAAAATTGTTCAACACAAGGAAAGGTAAATTGGTTATCAACCATAAACCATCAAATTTAAAAAGTGGGCTCCGGCCTAGGCATCAACATCCATCATCGCCCACTTTGTTGCCTTCAAGGGGCAGTACCTTCTTCAACCATCGCTTCAAAACCAGCACCCGCTCCGGGATCAGCCCCATCATACTTCTCAGCATCGCCACCAGCATCAACTGCATTTTTAGCCGCTTTGAGAGGCTCCTCAACCACAAGTTTTGTAGGATGTTCCACAGGATTGTCGCCGAGGTCTATTAACTTTGCCTCCCAAGCATCGACGTTCCAAGAAGGGCATTCGAAGCCCATGGCCCTGGCTTCATAGGCCATTTTCAGCCTGGATTGGAAGAGAGAGAGGACGACGGAGCTCTTAAGGCCTTCCTGGTAAGAAGCCATATCTTGTTCATGCTGGACTTGAGCGGCGTCGAGTTTGGCTTGAGCTTCGTGAGTAGCCTTCTTGATAGCAGCCTGGTGTTCCTGGGTCATTGCCTTGAACTTATCGTCGTAGTGCTGTGATTTGGCGGCGGCAATCTGTAACACCCCGTGTTTTCACGAGTGAAGGTCAAAGTCAAGGTCAAAGTCAACGACCGATTTCACGCGACTTGACTCGTAGAAATGTTTTTATTTTAATTATATTATGTGGAGTAAGTGTTGTTCTCTACAATAATCACATCGTATTAACCGTATTTCAATCGACCTACGACTGTGAAATGATAGGAAGTAACAATGCGATAAAGTTAATCAAGCTATGCTAACCAAATCGACATCAAACCGTAACCCGAACTATGTATTTTACTTGTGTGTGTGTGCCTTACGTGTTACTTGTGCATGTTTATTTTATGTTATGTTGTGATAATCAAGCGAACTCAATCGAACTCGAAGTCTAACTCGAATATAAGCAAACCCGAACCCGAATTCCGAACCGAACCATATAAGAAGTAGTTGGGACTGAAAGTAATTTGACTAGGAAACCCTATCGAATCGCTCGCAAATCGAAATCGAAGCGTCGTCGCACCGAACGCACCGAGACAGGCGACATCCGGACGGATGACCAATCCGCACGGATAGCCTATCCGGGTACGTGCCATCCGCACAGCTCACCCTTTTCCCCTTTTAGCATCCTATAAATACACGGGTCACTCTCCAACTTTTCCACTTTTGGCAAGTGACGTCCGAACCACACGCATTCTTCACTTTTTCCCAGATTTCTCTCAACCCAGGTAAGATCTTGCACTAATTCTTGTACATTCTTGATCACTACACAATTCTACACCTTTTCATCTTACAAATCTCAACTTTTAACCATGAAATCATCAGGATTTGAGGTATTCTCGGGTGACGTCATCATGAAGTTCTTATGAACTTCAAGCTTGACCTCATTCCACCGAGAATAACTCAGATCTAAACGATTTCCATAAGATTTCACGACAACTTCACCAAAATCTAAACTTTCCTAAGGATAAAAGAGTTGAAAGAAATAAACCTAAGTTCTCTCCTTCTTTACCCTTAAGATTGGTACGAATCTGATCGGTTCTAGTCTCCACTCAATAATAGTGATGCACTAGTCCTAGATCTGGATTCTACCCACAAGACACCTGATTTCGGGGTCAACCGGCATGACCGTTCTGAGTCGCCGACATGTCAAGTCAGGGTGGTTCCTGGCCGGCTTAGTCGTGCGGGTAAGGATACGATTCCAAGTGGTTGCCATGTGATCAGAACGTCTCGATAGACGACAGCAGAAACCAAGAGTAGACGAACGGAACAATCAGACAAGCTGTCCGCACGGACAGGCTATACGGACGGGTTGTCATCCGGACGAGCTACCCTTGGGACCCACTTTCCCAAACAAGGTTTGAGTATCGACGAATGAGCAATCCGGACGGACGACCTCTGAATGGAATTACTCTTCGGATCATGAGATACTAAGGCCTTAAAATAAATTCAAACAGTGTTCATCCGCACGGCCAAGTCGTCCGCACGGACAGGCTATCCGGACGGATTGCCTCTGCCCGCGCGCACAGACTGTCCGCATGGATTACCATTGTCCGCACGGACTACCATCCGGACGGATTGTTGTCCGCGCGACCGGCTTGAAAGGTAGAAGCACTTAATTGTTTTCTAAATGCTACAACGAAAACTCCAAAGCACAAGCCATCATACACAAACACATCCTTAGGAAGGAACAATCCACTTGAATGTTTATCCGAGCGAACAACTTGTCCGTACGGATAAGCAATCCGCACGCGCGACTAGTCCGCACGGATTACCACCCGTACGGACAGTTCACCCCCACGGATGACTTCCTCTCACGGATAGTTGATCCGCACGATCAGCCATCCTAACCCCTCGCACTTTGTACTGTTTTGCGTGTCACTTATCCTTACGTTATCGAATCTATTCAGGCTAACCGTACTCGCTGTAAAGCGCTCCCTTCAATCCATAATCGCTGTGAGTATACTCGAACCCTTTTTGCTTTTAGCACTTTTGGGTGTTACATACGTTACGAATATACAAACTACAACTATCACACTACTCAAGCTATTTTAACGCTAAACCATTAATGCATGTTATACGTGGCTTATGAATGCTTGTTGTTATGTTTACACATGGAATGCTGTCTACCTGCCTTAGCAACGATAGTACTATAGTTTGGACTCAGCACCCGTTCACACGGGGGTTGTTAAGGATCTTTTACTTGCATGGATTACGGTGGTAATCATGTATTGCGAACTGCCTCGGGCAGTCAACCCGCAGTCATTGGTATCGATGGATCTATGTCGATAACTAACGTGCTTCATTTCACTATGTGTACGTGCTGGTTATGCGTAAACGAATTCGAACTCTATTATGCTATTATCAAACTTGTATGCTCACCTTTACATTTTATGTATTGACTTTATTTTAACGTATGTGACAGGTGCCTAGGTTGTTTATATGCTTCTCGGGCTGTGATGAAATTGAAGCTAGGAACTGGAGTCCTAGAAACCAACAAATAAATTAGTTATGTTTAAATCTGAGTTGTCGGAACAGAGTATTTGTTTTGATGTTATCTGTAATGACTTGTTTGACTATTTAAGATACGGTATGGGACGTGTTGCTTTAATTAAATGGTAATGATAGTTGTTATGGAAACTTCTGGACAATCTGTTTCGCTCAGTGCCACGCCCCGATGATTCCGCCATCGGTTGGGGTGTGACAGATTGGTATCAGAGCAATAACTATAGGGAATTAGGCAAGACTCGACCTAGTCCGGGTCGAAGTCTTAGAGACCTAGTTTATAGTTAAGAACCAACAGACCAACTCACGCGTATGCGTAAACTCGCCACTATCACTCGCTCTTTTCTATCACTGCACTCGAATTTTCAAATTATGAATAGGTAATGAGGTCGAGAATAGGTGTGAAAACCGCAAACTCTCGACTAAAGATGCCTAATCAGCTTGCATTTTAGCTACAACGAGGAGAATCATACCAAATTAGTTGTGAAATCCATATTTTGACGAATAATCTCCTCAAATTTTATCAAAAACAGGGACATAAGTTGCAAGATAGGGGTGAAGCCCTAACCTTGACGACTCGTCCTGCTTTTATACAAAAACTCCCACCAAAGTTTCGATGGACTCCAACGATCTAGAGACACAATATAACCAATGGGAATTGCGCCAACGCCCAAGAATCAAGGCAAAGGCATAGTCCTGGAGGTAATTGTGCACACAGGATCCTTGTGAATAGTCGAGCCACTTTGGTTAGTCGAAGTCTAATTGCCGCAGACAATCTACCTTTGATTTATCGATCTTTATGAAGATTTTATGTATATCCTATTTATTTGGTAACGTTTTGGGGTACTATTGGTTTCGACCCAACACTATTGCTTCTGCTAAAACACAAAACCCACACAACACACCATTAATAAATCGCTCGCACTGCACTACATGCGAACGCTCGCGAACTTTAAATACTAGGTTTCTGTTTTCTGACTGCTCCTAGTGACTCAAGCGTATATGTATTTCTTGCTATGGTGCTTACGTGTTTAGGAATACTGTGATTATGTGCTCTATGTGCTTATGTGATTTTGTGCAATTCTGTGATTTTGTGACTATATGCGCTTACATAGTACGTGTTACTGAGCTTTAGTAAGTAATAGACGTGTGAGGTGAGATTCGAATACATGTGTTGAGTTCCGTGGCGATGTCTATTGCAGACAATGTCATCTGGATCTCGTCATACACTCACTCATCAAGAAAAGAGGGACAGACGCCTTGCCTCTATTATCGCGAAAAGTGTGGCTAAAGCTGTGAGCGATGCCTATGAGAATGCCAGCAAATCATCCGAAGACTCAAGGACTGAAGGTCTTAAGGCTGTCGCAAGACCTTTCAGTTTCAAACAATTCAAGTCATGTGGGCCGAAAGAATTCACGGGCGAAGGAGGTCCTACTGCACTATTCCACTGGTTTGACTCTATCGAGGTTACTCTGCGACAAAGTGGTTTCCCTGATGACCTTCGAACTCTGAACGCTACCGGTGTCTTCCAGTCCCGTGCTCTAGACTGGTGGACGGCCGAGAGGAACAAGCGAGGGAACGATGCAGCCTACGGTCTGTCGTGGGACGAGCTCAAGGAAGTCATGCTAGAGGAATTATGCCCTCCTCACGAACGTCAAAAGCTCGAAGATGAATTCTGGCACATACATCAGAAGGATGGAGACAACGCTGGTCTTACTGCTCGCTTCAAACAGCTCAGCATTATCTGTCCCGACCAGGTCAAGACTCCTGAGATGACCATCAAGAAGTACATCCGAGCTTTGCCCGACTGCGTTGCTGATTTCGTGCAAGCGGCTAAGACTACCACGATCGAGGAAACCTATCTGCTGGCCGCTGAAATCAATGACAAAAGGGTTAAGGCTGGGGTGTGGGATAAGACCTCCAAGCATCTGCATCAAGCCACCACTACCGCACCGACTGCTGAACCTACCTCTTCAAGCAACAAGAGAAAGAACAAGAGAAAGAACAACTCTACCAACAAGAACTGTACGATTACTGCTGCACCGATCCAAGCTGTACCTGCTCAACAACGTCAAGTAGCGGCGCCTGTGGCCAATGCACCGCCTTCAAAGCGTGCATATACTGGACCACACCCGCTCTGCCCTACTTGCACCTATCATCACCCGACTGCTATTCAATGCCGCTTCTGTGCACACTGCAATGTATACGGCCACTTTACTGCCAACTGCCGTATTCGCCAAGCTCCTGCCAATCAAGCTCTACTCGCTGCCCCGCAGGGTCAACAAGCTACTCCGGCACCCGCAGTCAAAGCCAGAGCATGCTTCACGTGTGGCGACCCGAATCATTTCGCCAACATGTGCCCGAACAGGGTAGTAAAACAAGAACCGCAACAGCAGCAACCACCGCAGCAACCACAGCAACAACAGCAGCAGCAACAACAGGCCGCACGCGCCAGAACTTTCAACCTCAATGTGCGTCAAGCCCAGGCCGACAACAACGTGGTCAATGGTACGTTCCTTGTGAATGGTATTTATGCTTCATGTTTGTTTGATACTGGAGCCGATAATTGCTTTGTGTCGCTCGAATTTGAGAAACTCCTTAGTCGTAAACGTTCCCGACTCTCCTCTGCATTCGATGTTGAAGTCGCTACCGGAAGAACCGTCGCTGTAAACTCTGTTATTCGTGATTGCACTCTCGATCTCAACAATCACATCTTCTCGATTGATCTCATTCCAATTCAACTCGGAAGCTTTGACGTCATAGTAGGCATGGAATTTCTTCGCGAAAACCATGCCGAAGTTGTGTGCTTCGATAAAATGATTCGTTTTTCGCTCGCAAATGGTGATTCATTGCGCGTTTATGGTGATACTACTTCGAAGGGTCTCAAGCTTATGTCATGCCTACAAGTTAGCAAGTATCCCCGCAAGGAATACAGAGCCTTCTTGGCTAACGTCGTAGGAGTGGAGAAGGAAAAGAAAGAGAAGAAGGAAGTAAAAGACGTTCCTGTGGTTCGAGAATTTCCTAATGTTTTTCCAGAGGACCTTCTCGGACTACCTCCAAAGCGCGATATTGATTTTCGCATTGATCTCATTCCTGGAGCTAATCCTATCGCCAGAGCTCCCTATCGACTCGCGCCGTCCGAAATGCGCGAACTCTCAACCCAAATCCAGGAATTACTTGAGAAAGGCTTTATTCGCCCAAGCACCTCTCCTTGGGGCGCACCAGTCCTTTTTGTCAAAAAGAAGGACGGGTCGTTCCGGATGTGCATCAATTACCGGGAATTGAATAAGTTGACTATCAAGAACCACTATCCTCTGCCTCGAATCGACGATTTGTTTGACCAATTACAAGGCGCTACGTGTTTTTCAAAGATCGATCTACGTTCAGGATATCATCAGCTGCGTATACAGGAGGAGGATATACCCAAAACCGCATTTCGTACTCGCTACGGCCATTATGAATTCGTTGTCATGCCTTTTGGCCTAACCAACGCACCAGCGGTTTTCATGGATCTGATGAAACGCGTGTGTAAACCATATCTCGATCGTTTCGTCATCGTGTTCATCGACGATGTCTTGATCTATTCCAAAACGAGAGCCGAACACGCGCAACATCTACGTTTGGTTCTCGAGTTACTCCAGGGGAACCAACTCTACGCCAAATTCTCCAAGTGCGAGTTTTGGTTGGGGGAGGTTCAGTTTCTGGGTCACATCGTAAATAGTCAGGGTATTCACGTCGATCCTGCGAAGATTGAAGCTGTTAAGAGCTGGGTTACGCCTAAGAACCCGTCTGAAGTCCGCTCCTTTCTTGGGCTAGCGGGCTATTATCGACGATTTATCGAAGGATTCTCGAAGATTGATGTACCACTTACCACTCTCACGCATAAAGACCAGCCTTTTGTCTGGGGAACCAAACAAGAGTCTGCCTTTCGAACCCTCAAACACATGCTTTGCAATGCTCCTGTTCTCACACTACCCGAAGGAAACGATAATTTCATTGTCTACTGTGATGCTTCCAACCTTGGTCTCGGTTGTGTCCTGATGCAACGGGATAAGGTCATAGCTTACGCATCTCGGCAGCTCAAAGTCCACGAGAAGAACTATACAACCCACGATCTCGAGCTAGGCACAGTTGTTTTTGCATTAAAGATTTGGCGACACTACCTGTATGGTACTAAGTGTACGATCTTCACCGATCATAAGAGCCTACAACACATCTTTAATCAGAGGGAACTAAATATGCGTCAACGCCGATGGGTAGAACTCCTCAACGATTACGACTGCGAGATTCGTTATCACCCAGGCAAGGCAAATGTTGTTGCCGACGCACTTAGCAGACGGAGCTACCTGCTTAGCACTCGAAATGTTCAAACCCAGTACAACCTCGAAGCTCTCATCCGCGATGCCCAGCATGCATGTTTCAACGAACGCACTTTGAAGAAAGAAAGAATCTACCACGATGGAGCCCAGCTTGTGAGCAAATCGAATGGGATATTCCACTTCTTAGACCGAATTTGGATTCCCAAGCGAACCGACCTGCGACAGATTATCATGGATGAGGCCCACAAATCCCGATACTCTATCCATCCCGGTGCTGACAAAATGTACCATGATCTTCGCTATAGGTACTGGTGGCCGGGTATGAAACGGGATATCGCTCTCTACGTCGGAAAATGCCTAACCTGTGCTAGAATCAAGGCTGAACATCAAAGACCCTCTGGCTTGCTCGAACAACCACCAATTCCCATGTGGAAGTGGGAGAGCATAGCTATGGATTTCGTAACCAAGCTTCCAACCACGTCATCAGGTCACGACAGCATTTGGGTTGTTATTGACCATTTGACTAAATCCGCTCACTTTCTGCCAATACGAGAAGACTACAAGGTAGAACGATTAGCCCGAATCTACACCGACGAGATCATTTGTCGACATGGGACGCCTCGCGACATCATCTCTGATCGTGATGCTCGGTTTACTTCACAATTGTGGGAAACATTCCAAACGGCACTCGGTACAACGCTAAATCTAAGTACTGCATTCCACCCACAAACCGACGGTCAGACTGAAAGAACGATTCGTACTCTTGAAGACATGCTCCGTTCGTGTGTTCTAGACTTCGGTGGTAATTGGGATAGACACCTTCCGTTAGTCGAATTCTCGTATAACAACAGCTACCAGGCTAGCATCCAGATGGCACCTTTCGAGGCCTTGTACGGAAGAAGATGTCGATCGCCTATTGTGTGGCACGAGATCGGTCACTCGCAACTAACCGGTCCGGAGCTGCTACAAGAAACGACAGACAAAATTTTCCAAATTCGAGACAACTTAGCGAAAGCTCGGGATCGACAGAAAGTTTACGCCGATAAAAAGCGCAAGCCCCGTGAATATGGCGTTGGTGACTACGTACTCCTAAAGGTATCACCTTGGAAGGGTGTAGTCCGATTCGGCAAGAAGGGGAAGCTCGCGCCTCGATATGTGGGACCTTTTAAGATTCTGGAAAGGATCGGAAAAGTCGCCTACAGACTCGAATTACCGGAGGAGCTTAGCAATGTCCATCCGACTTTCCACGTGTCAAACCTCCGAAAGTGCATCGCCGACCACGACTTACATGTCCCTTTGGACGATCTACAAGTGAACGAAACATTACACTTTGTGGAGAAGCCTGTCGAAATCATGGATCGCCAAACCAAAGAACTCAGGTGCTCACGCATTCCTATTGTAAAGGTCCGGTGGGAAGGCAAACGAGGCGCGGAGTTCACTTGGGAACTCGAAAGCGACATGAAGGCCAAATATCCACAGTTGTTTAATTAAGAAATTTGTAGACTTATAGATCAAGTTTTTTCGCACAACATATCCAAGTTTTAGCAATTTTATCCGTAAAAAGTCGTTTAATTTGGCGAATTTCAGATGAAAACGTGATGAATATGAAAGATGAAGAAATTGATCAAATCTGAGTGTGTTTAATCATCACAATCGATCACCTGCTCAGATACCACTTGTAGGATCGATTTTGACTCCGTTACGGTTATGTTTAGTCACACACGTTCACAGGTTCCGCACGTCTCCGAGCCAACAAATATCCGCGCGAATAGGCTAAACAACAAGTCAATACGGATATGTTATCCGCACGGATTGCCATCCGTACGGTGAACATCAACAGCAACATTCAACATTTTTCTAACAAAATTCAAATTTCTCACAAACGGCTTCGAATTAAGATTTGAAACTTTGAAGGCTTTTAGATCAGAAAATTTCGCATATCATATCCGAAAATCAGCGATTTTTACCCATAAAAAGGTCGATTAATTTGACGGTTTTCAGTAGTCCAAGCGAAGAACTCTCACACGTGATTCACGACCATTGTCACAGCTTCCAGCTTAATTTCGGGACGAAATTCCCTAAACAAGGGGAGGCTGTAACACCCCGTGTTTTCACGAGTGAAGGTCAAAGTCAAGGTCAAAGTCAACGACCGATTTCGCGCGACTTGACTCGTAGAAATGTTTTTATTTTAATTATATTATGTGGAGTAAGTGTTGTTCACTACAATAATCACATCGTATTAACCGTATTTCAATCGACCTACGACTGTGAAATGATAGGAAGTAACAATGCGATAAAGTTAATCAAGCTATGCTAACCAAATCGACATCGAACCGTAACCCAAACTATGTATTTTACTTGTGTGTGTGTGCCTTACGTGTTACTTGTGCATGTTTATTTTATGTTATGTTGTGATAATCAAGCGAACTCGAAGTCTAACTCGAATATAAGCGAACCCGAACCCGAATTCCGAACCGAACCATATAAGAAGTAGTTGGGACTGAAAGTAATTTGACTAGGAAACCCTATCGAATCGCTCGCAAATCGAAATCGAAGCTTCGTCGCACCGAACGCACCGAGACAGGAGACATCCGCACGGATGGTCAATCCGCACGGATTGCCAATCCGGACGGATGACCAATCCGCACGGATAGCCTATCCGGGTACGCGCCATCCGCACGCCTCACCCTTTTACCCTTTTAGCATCCTATAAATACACGGGTCACTCTCCAACTTTTCCACTTTTGGCAAGTGACGTCCGAACCACACGCATTCTTCACTTTTTCTCAGATTTCTCTCAACCCAGGTAAGATCTTGCACTAATTCTTGTACATTCTTGATCACTACACAATTCTACACCTTTTCATCTTTCAAATCTCAACTTTTAACCATGAAATCATCAGGATTTGAGGTATTCTCGGGTGACGTCATCATGAAGTTCTTATGAACTTCAAGCTTGACCTCATTCCACCGAGAATAACTCAGATCTAAACGATTTCCATAAGATTTCACGACAACTTCACCAAAATCTAAACTTTCCTAAGGATAAAAGAGTTGAAAGAAATAAACCTAAGTTCTCTCCTTCTTTACCCTTAAGATTGGTACGAATCTGATCGGTTCTAGTCTCCACTCGATAATAGTGATGCACTAGTCCTAGATCTGGATTCTACCCACAAGACACCTGATTTCGGGGTCAACCGGCATGACCGTTCTGAGTCGCCGACATGTCATGTCAGGGTGGTTCCTGGCCGGCTTAGTCGTGCGGGTAAGGATACGATTCCAAGTGGTTGCCACGTGATCAGAACGTCTCGATAGACGACAACAGAAACCAAGAGTAGACGAACGGAACAATCAGACAAGCTGTCCGCACGGACAGGCTATACGGACGGGTTGTCATCCGGATGAGCTACCCTTGGGACCCACTTTCCCAAACAAGGTTTGAGTATCGACGAATGAGCAATCCGGACGGACGACCTCTGAATGGAATTACTCTTCGGATCATGAGATACTAAGGCCTTAAAATAAATTCAAACAGTGTTCATCCGCACGGCCAAGTCGTCCGCACGGACAGGCTATCCGGACGGATTGCCTCTGCCCGCGCGCACAGACTATCCGCACGGATTACCATTGTCCGCACGGACTACCATCCGGACGGATTGTTGTCCGCGCGACCGGCTTGAAAGGTAGAAGCACTTAATTGTTTTCTAAATGCTACAACGAAAACTCCAAAGCACAAGCCATCATACACAAACACATCCTTGGGAAGGAACAATCCACTTGAATGTTTATTCGAGCGAACAACTTGTCCGTACGGATAAGCAATCCAAACGCGCGACTAGTCTGCACGGATTACCATCCGCCCGTACAGCTCACGCGCACGGATAGCTTATCCGGATGGGTCACCATCCGCACGGATTACCACCCATACGGACAGTTCACCCGCACGGATGACTTCCTCTCACGGATAGTTGATCCGCACGATCAGCCATCCTAACCCCTCGCACTTTGTACTGTTTTGCGTGTCACTTATCCTTACGTTATCGAATCTATTCAGGCTAACCGTACTCGCTGTAAAGCGCTCCCTTCAATCCATAATCGATGTGAGTATACTCGAACCCTTTTTGCTTTTAGCACTTTTGGGTGTTACATACGTTACGAATATACAAACTACAACTATCACACTACTCAAGCTATTTTAACGCTAAACCATTAATGCATGTTATACGTGGCTTATGAATGCTTGTTGTTATGTTTACACATGGAATGATGTCTACCTGCCTTAGCAACGATAGTACTATAGTTTGGACTCAGCACCCGTTCACACGGGGGTTGTTAAGGATCTTTTACTTGCATGGATTACGGTGGTAATCATGTATTGCGAACTGCCTCGGGCAGTCAACCCGCAGTCATTGGTATCGATGGATCTATGTCGATAACTAACGTGCTTCATTTCACTTGTGTACGTGTTGGTTATGCGTAAACGAATTCGAACTCTATTATGCTATTATCAAACTTGTATGCTCACCTTTACATTTTATGTATTGACTTTATTTTAACGTATGTGACAGGTGCCTAGGTTGTTTATATGCTTCTCGGGCTGTGATGAAATTGAAGCTAGGAACTGGAGTCCTAGAAACCAACAAATAAATTAGTTATGTTTAAATCTGAGTTGTCGGAACAGAGTATTTGTTTTGATGTTATCTGTAATGACTTGTTTGACTATTTAAAATACGGTATGGGACGTGTTGCTTTAATTAAATGGTAATGATAGTTGTTATGGAAACTTCTGGACAATCCGTTTCGCTCGGTGCCACGCCCCGATGATTCCGACATCGGTTGGGGTGTGACACAATCATCCCTTGGTCAACAATGGTGACCTCAGCTTTCTTCAACTTGGACTCTAGCATCTTGTTGAGCCCGTAGGATTCCTTGTACAATTGAAGTAAACATTCGAGGCCCTACAACAAAAACGCAGGTATTAATGTATACTGATCAGGATATTGGTTCAGCATATATGTGCAGGATACAGGATAAGGATTTATACCTGGTTGAGAAAGGAGGTCATGAACCCGCTTGCTTCAACAAACCCATGATTCTCGTAAGGGAATGTCTCGGGAGTGGCAGGAGAGTCAGTTTCCTACCTCTTTCGGGCACCGGAAGCCCGAGTCTTAGTAGCTGGTGAAGGCTTGGGAATGGCGGCGGCCTTAGAGCTGGTGGGCTTGGACGAAGTAGCTGGCTTGGGACTTGGCTCGTTTTTTACTTGAACGGGACCGGAGTAGCTGTCCAGTTCTTCGAGGTTAAAAACTTCCGGGGTTTTGACTGGTGCTGCATAAAGGGGAGAAATACTAAACCCTTAAATACTTTTAGATTATAATCAATTTAATATGTACAAGGATAACTTGCAAGGATATACTTACCAGACATATTGGAGCTTGATTTGTGGCTTGAGGGGCCAACTCTTTGATTCTTTGTTCTGATTCTCCACTTGGAGGGGCCAACTCTTTGAAATTTGCTGCACAAAATGTTAAGATGTCAGTTTAGGATATAGTTTCAGGATACGTTTGGGGATATTCCTAAAACCCTAAATCCTACCGGAGGTCAACCACTTCACAGGAAGGTCAACACCCTTGTCAATGGAGTCTCTTTTTACAAAGAAGAACTTTCGTTTCCACTCATCCTCATTCTTAGAAGCATTGAGGATGAGAGGGTTTTTTGAAGTCGAAAAAAGGAGGAAACGGTCGTTGCCATGAGAACGGAGATGATATACAATCGGAAGATCCTCGATGCAAAGATCAGGAACGTGGTGAGATTTTATCTGGTCCACCAACACTAAGACTCACCAAACCATAGGCATGGTTTGGGCATAACTAAGACCGGTAAGTTCAAAGAAACGAGAGATGAAGGCTGGAAAAGGATACCTGAGCCCTATGGAAAAAGGGTAAGCCAAGAAGCACACCCATTCATCGGAGGACACGTCCGATCAGATTTCCCGTTCGAACGGCCGTATGATCGCTCCGGCGGGAAAAGCACCGGAGGCTTTCAGGGCATCGATATTGGCAATGTTAAAAGAGCAGACTTCTTTTTCGGGTTCCTTGAGAAGATGCTGATCTGCCAAGGTCGGAATTGAGTCGGCTGTATGTGATTTCGTTCGATGAGCCATAAGAGACGATGAGGTATTACAGAGAAAAATGGAAAAAGAAAAGTGAGAGAAAGTACCTGAAATATCTCGGATTATAGTGATGAATAAGCAAGGAAGTTGAGAAGATATAGGCCTAAGATAGGGGTGATGAGTAAATATCGCTTGGGAAGTTGCACATTGTCACATCAACCATCCTATCATCTTAATTACCACGATCTACGCGATAATTTTAAAATATATCCATTTGAATTTAGTATTCTAATAGATATATTTTGGGGACAATTGTTATGGGTGGTTTCCATATCCCGAATTATATTCTGACTTTATTCTTTCTGTTTATGACCAGGATACCAGATCAGGATATTGGTAACATCCTGATGCAGTATCCTGGCAGTTACTAATTGTTCACATGTAGATTATGGTGGCAAGCTTATAACGGTCGAGTGGACTTGTTCTCCGAAGGCTCGCTCAATTCAGTTGGAAGAAGAACGTTGAAGTAGGAAGAAGGGGTCTCCAACTGTGACAACCGGTGATTTATGGCCCTTAATTACGTAATTAACAGGCGATTAACGCGATAATGAATAGTGTTTAAGACGTATATTAACTTAATTAGGCCTTTGGAGTGCCTAGGAACGTCTATACGACTTTACAGTGCGCGAACGATGGTTTACAGAGAAACCTGTTAAACATTAAACGACAACTAATTGAAATCATACAGAATACTGACAACGCCGACAAGTACGAATCTTATACGAGTATTTTGTCTTTATAAATTTAGTTTTACAAATTTATCGTGCTTCCGAACGACACAAAACGCAGACGTGAACGAAGAACACGGAAAACTGTAAACGCACTGACAAACAACGACGAAACGGAAGCATCGGACTTGAATTTCGTCTCGATATTAATATATTTTGATATATTTTGCTTCATTTTTAATTTTTATTATCCGTAGTTGAAAACATATTGAAAAACGGATTAAAAACGACGAAACTACGCAGTTTACGTGATTTTAACGAAACCGACAAACGTACGCGATTAACAACTAATACCAAAATTATTTTATATATTTTTAAATCAAAAATTATGTTTTACGACGCTACGCAGAGTTCGGGTCGCGAAAGCGGGTTCGTTGGAATTAACGGGCCACGTAAAAACGCGATTGGGCTTGTGGGCCTTGGGCCCAAGCCCAAAGCCCACCACATAAACCCTTGGTATATAAGGGGTCTACCCCCTTATTTCTCTCATTTGAACGAGCAGGCAAACATACACCCACACAAATGCTCTCTCTCTCTCTCTCTCTCTCTCTCTCTCCGCTGAGCAGGCGACGGCCGGGCACCGCCCACGGTGGTCCGGCGAAGAGTTCCGGCGGCGGCGGCGGAGGTACTTTTCGGCGAGTATTCACGGCGGACCCAGGGTATAACCCCCCCTAAATCGACTCTCCCAATGACGATCCCGACGTCAGTTTGTCAATCGGAGCAACGGAAGTGTTGTTTCCGTCACCGGCAAACGTGGTTCGTTCCGGTCAGGCACCACCACCATCATCGGGTGGTGGTGAGCGACGGTTGCAGACGAAGAGAGAGAAATAGGACAGCGGACCGGCGGCCGGAGACTCGATCCAGCAGTCGGCCTCTCGGTCCGGCGGGTCTTGTTTCGGTCCGACGGGTTTCATGGTGAGACCCCCCTGTTCATCTTCTATTTTTTTTTAGATTTTAACGTTTAATGTTGTCGATGATGATGATTCGAGGGCCGACGGGCGGAGACACCACCCACGGCGGCGGTCTTGGGCTGTGTCCGACGACTTCACGATGATGTTGTTGAAGTTCAGTTTCTCCGGCTTTAGTACGGGTTCAACATCAAGTTCGAATTCTCAAATGATTCTCGGGATTAACTTGCTCAGATCTGGAATATGTTGTGGTTCGAGTTGTTTAAAGTGTGGTTCGGGTTAGCTTCAGTTCAGTCTTGGCTCGGTCAATGACAGTCAACATCGGTTTCGGTTCGGCTGACTCGGTCAAACCGAGTCAAACCCGGTCAACTCGGTGAAACCTGGTCAACTCGGCGAGTCGACTCGGTCAACTCAGTTGATTCGGTCAACTTAGTCAGCACCTCGACGCGAAGAATGGTAACGGTTTAACAAACGAGGTTAATTATGTTATTTTTCTAGTTTCAATCTTACGTGACAAACGAGCTCATATCGAATTGAATTATAGTTTGCGTTTCGATATATTTTATGAAATCTTATATATTATTGGAAATTGATACACGGTGATTGAATCTTGTTGAAATTTTAAAAATAATGACAACTTGTGTTGTCGGGGGCGTCCAAAAACAGAGGAAACTCTGCCCGTTTTTCGAGAAAACCCGAAAACAAAACGTGTTTAAACGACAACTGTCGACATCAAGCGATTTTTAAGAAAACCCATACAAATGTACATACTATTTCAACGATACCTTAAAATCTACAATAAACGTCAATAACGCGAAGTGTTTTTATATAATGAATATAATAACTCTTATATTTATTTTCGAATACCTAATGAACGACGATTCAGATATTACTTAAAATAATAAATATAGTTATTATATTTATTCTACACTTCGAAAATTCGACAATTCTTTTATAAAGATAAATATAGTTTATGTATTTATTTCGAACATCAAATAATTTGATTCTTTTATAAAAATAAATATATTTTATATATTTATTTCAAACATCAAACGACACGAATTCGTTTTATAAAAATAAATATAGTTTTATATTTATTTCAAATATCGTACCACAAGATTTCCTTTATAAAAATAAATATAGTTTTATATTTATTTCAAACTTCAAACAACTCGAGGATACTTTTATAAAATAAATATAACTTTTTATATTTATTTCAAAACGCCTAAATGGCATATTATATATCATATATATCAACGTACAAGTTTGTTATATGTTATTTTCATATAAACTTTTACACATACGACTTCTCAAGACGACTAACGCAATGATAACGATATATTTATATATTTTTATATAAATATTTCTACACTCTATATCTCTCGGGAACTAAGTCCTTCTAAGACTTATTAGTTAATACTGACAATAAGCGAACTAACAAGTATAAATTATCGTTCGCATTAAGTTAACAATAAACCATCGAATCGTTCGGTTAACGATTCGGTAGAGCTCGGTGACACGTAGTTAGTTACCGCGTTATTTAGAAAATTATAAGACATTCCGTGTTAGGAATCTTGTAAAATGCACGCTAGCGAGTCAGGTCTTGGAAACGACATCCCGAAGTCGTATATAGCTAGCTTTGCACATGGAAATACAGGTGAGTTCATAACCCCACCTTTTTACGGTTTTACATTTTTATAAATGTTTTCGGGGTGGAAAGACATGCACGTTTTGTAGAAACATACAAAGCTTTCGATGAACAAAGATTGCATATTTTTAGACAAGCACGTTTTGCAAGAACATACAAGGTTTTTGAATGAACAAAAACTATACATTTCTAAACCATGTTACAAACAAATGATTTGTGATTTTCATTGAACTCAAATGGTTTACGAAAAACTTATGCAAAACATACCGATTTTTACAAAAACATGAATAGTACGAAACATGCATGAGCTACAGATACTAGTGACTTCCTCCTAGTTACAAAGGGGACTGTTTAGTCCTGTACAAGAACAACGGAGACTGTGTGTCCCAAATACAACAACCCAAACTTGCATGCACCTAAGGCCTTCATCTTAAGGACAGACGAGTCCAACATACAGAATCATGCAGGCATGTTTGTCATTGTCATGCGCAGACATTGACAGCCATTCAAGTGTGTTGGTGCACTGAATGTCTGCTGACTACGTCTTATTGAGTCTTATGTCAAAGCTGACCATTTGAACAGGGTCTAGTTTGAAAAGGGTCTAGTTTGAACAGGGTCTAGTTTGAAGCAGGCTGTGTCACCTTCAAACTAGAGGGTCACTACTATAAATAGGAGAGTGCTATGTTCATTTCAAACTAGATGTATGTGTGTGTGAGCGAAGGTGCTGCCGGATTTTTGTCAGAATACATTGTAAAAGCTCACAATCAGTAATATAAAGAAAGTTAAAAGGATACAAGCTGTTTTTGACTTCGTTTACGTTGATTCCGCCCTCGTATTTGAAGATGAACTGCTTTAACTGACTTTAGGGTCACCGACAACGATCCAACAAGTGGTATCAGAGCTCAGGACAAGGAGTTCATACCAAATTCAGCTTGATTCTACCGGATTTTCTATCTTCTACTCACTTTCTTTCATATTTTTCTGATTCAGACATATTTCACGGTTAATATGGTCTAAAACATTCACATAACAGGTGAAACATATAGATAACAAATCCTTGAAAGTTTTGAACCATAATTCGACTTAAAACTGATCGAAATCAACCTGACCGTTTGAAAATGTTCGTGAAATGCTGATGTCATCTAGTTTGAACTGAACCTCCTGTTTGAAACTGACACCCTCCAGTTTGAAAATGACACCTCCCGTTTGAAACTGACACCCTCCAGTTTGAAAGTGGTTCCCGTTTGAAAGTGTCAAGTTTGAAAATGGTTCCTGTTTGAAAGTGACATCAAGTTTGAACGTGACATCAAGTTTGAAATTGACATCAAGTTTGAAATTGACATCAAGTTTGAAAGTAACATCAAGTTTGAAAGAGATTTGAGGTGTTTTACAAGGCACAAATACCAAGAAATCAAAATGTTTGACGAAAAGGAAAACAAGAATCTTGAAAATTTAAATGATTGGCTTTGTGAATCTTGGTGTGGGAGATTAGGTGATAAGGATGTTTATGTTAAAAGATTCGAAAATTTGTTGTGTATGAAGAATGAATCAGTGGAGAAGTTGGTAAAATGGTTTGATGAGTTAGTTTACAAGTTAGAAAGACATGGGATATATTTTTCAAAGGATGAAAAAATTTCAAGACTTGTTAATGCTTTACCTTTGGAATGGGATAAATTCGTGAATGAACTGAAACGGGATTCTAGTTTATCACGCTTTGATTTAAGAAGTTTCATAAATACAATAACAAATCATAGGAGTCATAAAGATTCAAGAAAAAGGGAGTTATTGGATGAAATAAAAGGAGAATCAGAAAAGATAGATTTGGATGTGATCATTGAAATGAGAAAACAAATCACTGTGTGTCTTGCAGCAAAAAATGTTATGAGATACGATATTAAGAGGGGTTGTTATATTGATGAAAATATGAATCCTCTTGATTTTGTTAAAATTTTCTGTGCAGGAACATACAAGATGGAAACAAAGAAAGAAGGTGATAATGGAGAGATGAATGGAAAATGTTCGAATTGTGAAAAATCAGAAACAGACAGTGTGAAACTCTTGAAGGATGTGGAGAGTTTGACATTAGAAAACAATACTCTGAAGATCGAGAAGAAGGCTGATGAAGAACAGATTTTGAGTTTGCGCCTGAACTGCGAAAAATTGAGATCTGATAATGACAAACTTTTAAAGATTGTTGAGAGTTTGTCATTGGAAAACAAAATTTTGAAAGAAAATGAAAAAGATTTTGAAAGTAAAAGAAAATCCTCAGAAAATGAAGATTTTTGGATAAAATTGGAAAACAAAAATCTAAAAGAAAATGAAACAAGATTTCAAGAACAGTTAAAAGGTTTAGAAAATGAAAAATCTGTTCTTGAAAATCTTAAAATTGAAAATGAAAATTCTATCAAGTTCTATCTTGAAAGAATCTCTCAGCTTGAAAAAGAAGCTGAGAATTCAAGAAACAAGATTGATGAACTTGAAAAGAAATTGAAAGGTTTTGTGACTACATCAGATAGTTTGAATTTTCCCTGTCCAAAACCGATCAATTCTGTTTCAATAAGTGACAATGTCACAAATTTTGACAAAGTCAAAATTGAAGATTGTGATGAAATATCTAATGATGAAAAAGAAAAGAAAAGAAAAATATTTTTAGATTTACAAGAAAAATTTAAAAATAATGTTTTGCAATCTACTGAAACAGGTGAATGTTCTAAACAAAAACCTGTTAAGAAGAGTGTAGAACAGAAACAAAAAATTAAAAATTTGAAAATTTTTAAAAATGAAAATAAAAGCTCATCAGATAAGTCATCCAATCATTATCAAAAATTACAAAAATCTAAAAATGAAAACTCACAAAATGTTGGTAATAAGTGGTGCAGGTTTGACCATAGTGCTTCAAAGCCAAAACTAGTTTTCAAGAAGAGTGATGATTATCACAAAGCCAGACAATGCTATGATCTAAGCATATGGTGTGAAAGTGGTAAATGGTATGATAACAGAGTGTGCTACACCTGTGGTGTGAGAGGACACATTGCTGTTAACTGCCAGAATTGGAGTTATGAAACAAGAAGATGCTATAATTGTCAAATCAGAGGTCATATTGCCAGAGATTGCCCAAGGGGATCAAATGAAAGATTGAGGGTTAATTCTCAAAGAATGGCAAAGAAACCAGTCAACGTCAAGCCCTATGAACAGAAGGTTCTAAAACCTAAAGTTCAGGATCAGACAATTCAAGAAAAGAAAGTTAAACTTTCACAGGGGCAGAAAGACAGACTGCGAAAGAAAAGGAAGAAGGCGAGAGAGTATCTCGAGAAAATTTTGTCTTCGGGTTCACTAGACAGATTGAATAAAAATTCTGATGAATCAACTCACTCGACTGCAAAGCCAAGTAAATTGAACTCTTCAGATGCAAATCTGAGGAGTAAAGAAGAAAAGAAGAAGAAGAAAATGGTTGGCGATGAATCTGATGCATCCAAGTCAGACAAGCCACCATCAGGCAATGAATCTGACAAGTCAAAGTTAGACAAGCCATGTTCAGGCAATGATTCTGGTTTGACAAAACCAGAAGAGCCATCTGTTGAGGTAAAAATTGTCAAACCCAAGGCTGGTCAGGCTTGGGTGAATCTTTTCAAATAGAAAAACCTGACTTGCCGGAGCTTCCAGGTTGGTAAGCGTGAAGCAGGTATCGGCATCATTCTTGAGAAATTCACAGGATGGTAACTGTGATATTTCGATTTACAAGTGGTAAATCAGGGACATTAAGTTGTACTTGATTTTCTACTAGTGTTTGTTATTGTCAAGGGTCTTAATTGATTAATTCTTTAAAATGATTGGAAAAGAACAATGTGATGAAACCCCGAGTTTGTGAAAAGACAAACAAAACTAATTTTCCGAAAAAAAAAACCATTTGATTAAAACAAACTTAAGTGTTTTGAAATCTAAATGGGAAAATAGTTTGTTGTCAGGGGGAGTTCAGATTGTTTATGCCAAGTGGATGGCGAATTGAAGTAATTCGATATCGGTTGTCAGTTTGTTTTCAAATTTTCCTTGAAAATCAAAATTGAAACATATTTTGATTTTAGGGGGAGAAAAATTTTAAAATAAAAAAATAGAAAATTTGAAAATGCCAAAAACATTGAAAAAGCAAAAATGAGTTTGGTTGTAAATAAGAGGAAATGATAGTAAATCAGTGAACTATCACAGCATGCTAAAGATATGAAATGTCAAATGTGATAAACGGTCTCACTGATGATGTATCGATAGGTTTTCGCACATTTAGTAGATTTATTCGGGATATAAACTTAAATCTTACTTACTTATTTCGTGGGGAACACTACTTGGATATATAGGTAACCCCTGAAATCTCGTTTGAAAGGTCTTGTATTCTGATATACAGGTTTTTATACTCAATGATGTCTGGGGTATTATTCCAGGACTTCTGCTGAATGGAAGTTCTGACCTAGTCCTTGAATAATACTTTCTGCAAATGCTTGAAACATAGCATCACCCTCAGCATATTTGATAAGACAATAAAATTGCTTAGCAATGCTGTTGTAAAAAAGATCCTCTAAAGGGGACACACCCTAAAGTTGAGTCATGATCTCTCTGCTGAACGGTAGTTCTGACCTGAGCTCTCATGATTCTTCATAATTTATTAACCCCTACAGATATCATTTGTGTTATAATTGCCTGTAAGACTGAATATTGGGATTCTGGATACGGGAGTATATTCAAGAGGTGGGACACATGAATGAGCTAAGTTCATAAGACATCTAAATCGTATCCTGAGTAAACTGAAATTTGTGTGAAGATTTAAGATGGATCAGTATATCGACAATCAAGGTGAATCGTTTAGAACTTAAAATGATTAAAGCTTAACGGTGCTAGTGATTTGTCTCATAAACTGATATGATCCTCTTACACAAACTCACAAAAATATTGCATTTCTCTAAAAACAAAAATCCAAAAATATTGTGTTTAGTTTTAAAGTTTGAAAAATACAAAAAGATTTTTGACAACTGATGTTGGAAAGCGGATTTTCAAAATTCCGAGTGCTAAACATGATGAACTACATTGGGTTGGGAGAAAGATTGCATGTTTAGTTAATCAAGGTCATTTACTTGAACTTGATGTAACTATTTTATTGATGAATGAATGATTTCTTCCAGTAAGTTTCTTAAATACAACTGTTATAAATTTGTGAAACTTATGTTGAGGTAGAGGAAGTGCAGGTTAATCACTATGTAAACTTCATCATTCCCACGGAAGCTAAATGTCAAAGCTTGAACCAGATCAAGACCTCAGATTCTAGCATATTGAGAGGGGGAGTCTGTGAAAGGGGGAGTCTAGATCAACAGTCAAAGGGGAGATTGAAGATGGAGCTAGGTTGAGTTCCTGAACCTGTGAAGAAGGAGCTTTACAATGACAAAATTTGGAAAGAGACAAAGACTAAAGACTCGATGCCAAAGACTTCGTCAACATCCAAGGGGGAGTCTGTTGGTGCACTGAATGTCTGCTGACTACGTCTTATTGAGTCTTATGTCAAAGCTGACCATTTGAACAGGGTCTAGTTTGAAAAGGGTCTAGTTTGAACAGGGTCTAGTTTGAACAGGGTGTAGTTTGAACCGGGTCTAGTTTGAACAGGGTCTAGTTTGAAGCAGGCTGTGTCACCTTCAAACTAGAGGGTCACTACTATAAATAGGAGAGTGCTATGTTCATTTCAAACTAGAGGTATGTGTGTGTGAGCGAAGGTGCTGCCGGATTTTTGTCAGAATACATTGTAAAAGCTCACAATCAGTAATATAAAGAAAGTTAAAAGGATACAAGCTGTTTTTGACTTCGTTTACGTTGATTCCGCCCTCGTATTTGAAGATGAACTGCTTTAACTGACTTTAGGGTCACCGACAACGATCCAACAAAGTGTTACAAACACGAAACATTACAGATACAAGGTTATACAAATATAACGCTTTACACATACCGGGTTTCACAAATACAAAGTTTTCATTTAACATACCAAAGAAAATGATTTTTATTCGTTCTCTCAACAATATTTTAAAAACCGGTTATTCAAAAAGAGTTATTTAAAAATCTTTTCCAAAACAAACTATGAACTCGCTCAACTTTATGTTCATTTTTCGCATGTTTCTTTCTCAGGTTACATTTCAAAACTATGGCACGGTTGGAATAGGAGAACCATGTGGATTTGAGTACTTAGTGGGCGTTCATTTTCTAGAAGTCTTAGCTTATTTGCTTCCGCTGTGCAATGAAGATACCAGTCCAGTCACGCCAATGCTCTGATATTTCGGGGTGTGACAGATTGGTATCAGAGCTATAGGTTACAGCGAATAGGGTTTTCTGTAGAGATACCTAGGCTCTAACCTCATATTCCTCTAGGGACTTAGATTATTAAAACGTTGAATACATACAGAACGCCTAATACTCGAATATGGTCTCCAACCGTTGCCGGAAAACAAACAGTCAAAATTTTGTTTTTAAACATACTCTATTATGGTGTTTTATGCACGATACACAAAACAATCACACACAAAAAGCAAAACTTTGAGAGTCTAGGAAACATGCATTCAGGACCTTCGGAAACTTATGACGAAGTTCATTAAAGGTTATCACGTAGGTACCACGTCCATTAACTCGGGCAAACGTCAATATTATGCTGTCTATGCTATTTTAGTTAATCGAGCAGGTAACCTACGCAAAACGAAGCACGGGCATGCAAGAGTACACAAAACTCAGTCTATACATCAACGGAGGTTGAAGTGCGTCACATATGACTATTGAAGCGAGGTCTTTGAGAAGACACAATGAAGCATTTCAGCGATAATTCTACTCCTGTCAGCAGGAGGACTATCGATCAGGATGCGGCGATTTGTCACGCGGTCCTGCAACGACATGAATCACGCCAAGGAGAAGACACATATCTCCGTGTTCCCCCTATCTCAATAACGACGAATATGCCATGTTCGACATTCCATGGTAATGTCACCTAACAACCGGTTATCACATGCAACCCTAGGTAAAGTCCTTAAATTTCTTTTATTGAAATTCCGACTTTTGCATCTAGTGAGTAGATTTTCACATCCCTACTCCTCTTAATGGTCATTGTATCATGACCATTTCTTTCAACATAGCGAATACTCATTGCTTCATTTCTTGAAAATTCATATGTTACGCATGCATCGTTTGTTACGCATGTGGTTTCGTTTCGAATAAAAGTTTCATCAAAGTCAAATATTATTTCGCTAAATCTAATTATTGATTTGTGATCCGAATGACCCGCATTATTGTAATTGTTGGCTCCTTGTTATCAAGTCAACACATTTTCTTGAAATTTCTTTTCTTTTCAAGTTACATACATGGTTTTTCGTTGTGACCATGCCGAAAGTCTTCTTGTCGATACATGTATTTATTGTCGGCTTGCGCCAAAACCAAGTTCAATTGTTTGAACTTGCTCATTACACATATTCAATTCAAGACACCATATGATGAATTGAAAACATCATATTCAAATTCGTCTTAACAAGTGTTTCATTTGTTTCGAGTAGTAGTAGACTTGTTTGACCTACGACTCCATTAAGTCGTTTGTTGATTTCGGCACCTTGTGGTGGTGTTTTCACTAATTTGAAGCTTGCGCTAAACTAGTTTACATATCTCATGCACGGATTTAATTATTTGTTTATTGATATGAATTAAATCCGCTTCGATTTATCATATTAAAGAAGTCTTAACACAGTCGTGTGTTATGACAACGGTACACAAATTCATTGCATATTCCGATGTACCTACTAACGGTTCTCTCATTATCGATCGAATGTTTTACGATATTCATTGTTTCTTCATCTTCGATCGAAAACATTATTTCTTTGAGAGTCTATTTTCAATTGAAAATCCTATGATGTCATTTGAAACAAATTTCCGGCTTCACTTCGTTGCACTTTCATTTTATTTCAAATATGGTGAACTTGTTCGGTCACCCTTATTATTGAATTATCTCGATAACTACGACACCTTGTGTCACACCCCAAAAACGTCGCAGCGGAATATATAACGTAGTGGAGACGGAAGTTGATGCCCATTTATATCTTGTCGATTGATGCATTTAATTGTTAGACATGTTAGTATGTTTTAAATGTAAGTTAGTTAAACATTACGTTTTAAGACATGACACCACCATGACATAGTTAAGTTGTTTATGATCCTCATGGATCTTATTACATTGTCAAAGAATATTTAAAAGTCAGTCCAACATTTTAAGTGATAAATCATGCATCAACAACCACAAGATACGCCATAATTTCCCGAAGCCGAATTCAAGTACCTATAGAACACGTTAAAAATCAAGTGTCAACACAAAGGAAGGTGAGTTCACTTATTCGTTTACTAACAGATTTTATTCCGAGGAAAACTTTCTGTTTGGGTGTTTATTTAAAAACATCCATTTAATTCTTAGAAAGTCCATTTCACTTTCTTATTAAAAATCCATGGGCCTTCCGCCGGTTCATCGATCCGACAACTGTAGTATATATTGCCCATGTTTTGTATATTAAATTATAACGTCAACTTTCAGACTCTTATGTTAGCTAGACGATACGAACTATATATTAACCATGCAGGGATAATCAAAGCTAGACAATAAACAGAATATTAATTCGTCATTTGACATTGACACGGGGCGACCGGTCACGACGGGGTTGTCAACCCGATAGATCTACGAACAATTCATCGCGTGCAATACTTAACTGATTAAACGACATCATGGGCGCAGGGTTCTTTCTCGAAGAACAATATGATGTTTGCCTCACCTACAATATATATATCCTACTAATATGACAATTTAATACACGTAGTTGCACGAATCCCCTGAATCTCCATCACTCGAGACCCAGGCCGGCATCCGTCCCAACTTTACGGTCTGTTTCTGTGACAACCCACACTAAACCAGGCATC
Source organism: Helianthus tuberosus (assembly GCA_030545235.1). NCBI lineage: Eukaryota > Viridiplantae > Streptophyta > Magnoliopsida > Asterales > Asteraceae > Helianthus > Helianthus tuberosus. Next base: position 64,467,468 of record CM060432.1, on the reverse strand, counting down.
CGTACGACTTAATTAATGATTAATTACTGCTTAATTACTGTGCTTGATTGAACTAGCTGATGAACTGCTACTTGATATCTGATACATGTACTTACTTGCATCATACTCTGCTTATCGTCACTACATTATTTACATGCTAAACCCTAGTGACAAACATGATGCACAAAAAGCACAGTAGCACTATCACGGATAACCTACTGAACATGCTGATAAAGCCAGCATCAGGCAAACACTGCCTCTAAGGCCTGTAAGAGCCTGAGATGTTTTGCTACACTAGCAGTGAGTGTAGGGATATAAGGGTTGTGGAACTGCGTCTCTAGGAATGAGTTACAATGACTGGATGTGCCTAAAACGTACTCTAAGCACAAAACACAGCACTTTGATAAATAATCCAGCTTCTAGCTGACTAGTAAAGTGCCAAAACATGGGGAAAATAACACTATACACTTTCTAAAGTGTCAGGAAAACAAATTGTGTCACTAAAATAATATAACGACACTTTAAAGCTTTATTAAGCGCTTTAACGGATTACTATCTAGCCGAACAACCGGACTTTACCCGGGACATGAAAATATTGTTATTTTCACTATTTATATTTTTCTGAGCCAGTTAGGGTCCCTGATTACCCTAACACCCGCCATAACGCATAACACACAAGTAACCAAGTTAATTACTTAACTTACCCTAACTATTTAACTAATGGCTAGTTAAAATCGAACCAAGGGACCCCCCCCCCCCAACCGAATCGGTCACCTAGGGGACACCCCATTGTACTTGTTGATTTGCTAAATCTTCTATGCTTAGTATCTAGCCTACATAATTACCATTGGTTAATATACACTAATCTTTACCTATAAGTTAACACTTAAACATTAGAGATCATTATCACAACACAACACCACAACAAACTCTCTCCCTCTTGCTCTACCATTCTCGGCCGAACACCCCTCTTACATCCATCATACTTTCGGTTCTTGATCATCACATTCCATCATCATACAAGTGTTAGGGGTCTCGAATAAGGAGTCTTGGAGCAAGCGGAACACGGAGGACCTCTTTCTTTGGCTTTTATCCACCTCTTTTGCGCATAGATTCTTCCCTAGCCTCGAGCTAGAGGTATAATACTTAAAACTCGTTTTTAAACTATTCTAAAGTGGTTAAAAGGATTTTTATCGGTTAAATCTCGTTAAAATGAAATATGATGCACAAAAGTCTACTTAAAACACTAAAAATGGTGGTTAATAGCATATATGTTGTGTAAAAGTTGTAGTATTCGAAATGTGTGATTATTTAGACCCGATCTATGTTGTGGTAGCTCGGATCATCGTTTAACCCGGTTTGGTAAGATCGTGGATCTTAACATAAGCTTGTTTTAAATGATACGAGGGTTAAAAGATGAAACTCTACCACACATGAAACACGAACTTGTGTAAAAGTGTTTTGACTTGTACAATAGTGATTAAAACTAGTAGATCTACGTATCTACAACCGGTATTTTCAAAGAACCACGCATCAAGAAAAACATGTATTTCAAAAGATGGACCTTACACTAACAAGCATGATTTTTATAAACCACAAGTGTGTAAGCACTTGTGAAATAAAAAGATCCGACAAAGAACTAGTTTTGTCAAATGTTACTAGAAGTTGTAAAGATGGATTTTCTCTAAAAACGAGGTTTTTACAAAGTCGGATTATTTACACAAAAGATCCATTAAAAGTAAAGAGATTTACTACGTATTTTTAGACAAACCACAAGTTCGTATATTTTTGCGATTTTGTCTATCTTTGACTAGTTAAAATGTTGAAGAGTTGTTTGATAATGTTGAGAACATTGGTTGATTTGATTTGTTAAAGAAAATGATACGCTTGAAAGCGTGGCCACCTCCAGTTACAGAGGAAACTCTGGCGAAATTTTTCTAAAAACCTAACACTTAAAACTATTTACACTACAAGTGTTAGAATCATGTTTGACATGTTTTCGAAACATAAATTTCGCCATGACTTTATTTACTAAATATTCGGAGGTGGGATTTTCACAAAATTTAACGTGATAAATATATATATTTTCACACACTGTTTATGATTACTTTGTGAAATACTTAAATATTATTTTTAGAGTAAAGATAATATTTACGAACGTTAACGATCCCAAAATAATACGAACGCTTTCACCATAAATATATAAGTTACACCGGTAAGTATTTTACCACTCGATTGTTAAAACGTAACTTACGCACTTACGAAAATATTTATGAACGCGTATTTTAACAACGTATTATTGGAGGAAAATTATGTGAAATGAAAATATAATATTTTTGAGAAAAATACTTATATTTTGGAATTGAATATATATATTAAGTGAGACTTAATGATGTAATTCGAACGCACATGTATTGAATCCCCCATCCTTGGGAAGGAGATTAACTACCAAGTATATACAGAACGTAAACACGAAATAGTTGTCTAACTATTTCCCAAGAGATTTAACTATAAAGCTAAGGCACGGCCGTCCGCCTAATAGAATTAGCACTTGTAGGTCGTCGCACAGCTTTCTGATTTGGAGATACTTGGTAGAGACGCTTCACTGTGAGTTCATGTCCCCCTTTTCTCTAACTGTTTTCAGTTTTCTTAACTGCGGGGGTGAAATACATGTTACTTTGTTTACAAGTACTAGTATACACGGTATGTTAACGTAAGGAGGTTTACTACTTAGATCATGTGAATGGGTAGGCAGAACACCGAGGGACAGTAGCGGTAGATCTATCTGGGTGTAGCGAGCCCAACTCTAGGCCCAACAGAACGGACCTCTAAGAGGACCAACAGAACGGACCTTGAGTGACTTTGTGCCCGACGCATAAATCGGCTAGGTTGAGTCTTCCTACTTGCATTTCACAACATGCTAATGGCCTTGCAAACCATTGGTGATCTCTTTTCCTTACACTGCTACATACCAGGGAACTTTTATACTTACAAGTGTTTTACATACTCACTTGCACATGAACTCGCTCAACATTATTGTTGATTTTTCAACTCACATGTATTTCAGGAAATTAACAGGATCTGGCACGGTATGACGTGTTTTCCCGCTGCATATTGGGTTCCAAGGTCATCCCAGTTTAGGAAATGTGACTCTTTCCTGGACAAGTCACAAATCTTAAACTGCGTTTATCTCATGTTGATGTTTAAGACAATGTTTTATGTTATGATGTTGTAAGCTTTTAAGACAATGGTATGTTACTCTGGTTTTAAAACTTAATCAAACGGATGATCTTGCATGTTTTTATTTCATATAGCTTTGTTATGATTAAGCTATGGTATTAAGAAGTCACACCAAATTAACCACGCTTCCGCAAAGCCAGGGTGTGACAGCTTGGTATCAGAGCTCTGATCATAGCGAACTAGGATTCCTTCTCGAGTCTAGACTATGATCACTAGGGCTCTCACGAAAACATTTTTCTGCATACCACTTAAGCCCAGATCCAAAACTTTTACAAACAAATGTTGAGCACATTTTATTATTTATAGGCTCAGTCTGGAAAGGGCTGAGGCTCGGTCTGAGAGGCCGAGGCTCGGTCTGAGAGATCGAGGATTAGTTGGCTAGTGGGACTAGGAGGATTGGCTAGTGGGACTAGGAAGAGTAGGCTCAGTTTGGAGACTGAGGCTCGGTGTTGGAGACCGAGGCTCGATCTGAGAGGTCGAGGTAGTTGATAGAGCAGTCTAGGAAGACTGGGAGGCTAGTGGGACTAGGAGAATTATGTGATATCTTACTTGGTGACTTATGTGATTACCTGATTGTGTGACTTATTATTTGAGCATATTTGTGTTTATGTTACAGACTCATGGATTCAGCCAGTACTGGCGTTTCGGACACCACTGGACCCATACCTATAGTATCTGATGACCTCACATCCTCCGAGCACGAGGTGCACACATCTGACTATACCAGTACTGACGAGGACGATTTCCAGCCCTTCGCACTACCCGATGGTGCTGATGAGCCTGCAGATGACCCTCCCGCTGAGTACCTACCTCTAGTAGAGATTCCGGCCCCTATACCCTTAGCCGTTTATCCAGCATATGATTTCCTTCTTGACGCCGAGGCTGATGGCGATATTGACCTGTTTGAGGATGAGCCTTTTGAGGATGAGATCCAGGGCGAGGCCCTTCTTCCTGCGGACGATCTTTTGATGATCGCTGACGTTCCCGCTGAGGATTCGCCAGCACATTCTCCTGTCCCAGACTCCTTCGAGTCTGTGGCATCCGCACCTTCTCACACATTGAGCGCACAGCACTTTGCGCACGATTATGATCCTGACCAGGCATCCTCTGTTGCACCCATTCCCAGTTTTGAGTTTGACCATGATGACATAGAGGATTCTGACCCTATCTTTCCCCCGGGATACGACCCGGATCGCGATATCGAGTTTATACCTATGGATCACCCCATGGAGGATCCAGCTGACCCAGTAGACCCTATCGACCCAGAGTTTGACTTCGAGATGGCTTTCGATGACCCTGAGCCTGTCGTCGCTCCTGAGCAGGCAGCCGCTCTAGACCCCATACTTGAGCATGACCCCGTACATGCTGGCATCCCTTTTGCGCCTGTTATAGCAGACCCACATGTTGATGATCTCCCCGTGTATGTTCCTTTGTTAGAGGGCGACCATGTTGTTGTTGATCCTGTTGTTCCTCTACCTGTTGACCATCCTGTTGAGCACATTGCACCTGTTCACCCTTTTGTTGCACCTGATCCCGTTCCCCTAGAGCCCGAGCATGCACTGTTCGCGACACACATGGATCCACCAGATGAGCATGCACAGCACGGTTGGATACCTGCTGATGAGGATGTTCCACCATTTCCCCCTCAGATCCCTGTTACACGACATGCTGATTTTTCTTTTCAGGTTCCTCAGTTTGTACCTCCAGCGAGGGCTGGAGAGGGTTCTTCAGCCCATCCTTTTGGGCATGTACCGATGTCTATCCCTTTCATGCCCCAGATGTCATCTGTTCCACCCTCTGTTGCTCCATTTCACGTGGCACCTTTCGACCCCACCAGAGAGCCGTTTCTTTGGGCACCAGACTCTGGTATGCCACCTACTGACCCTTACCATTCTTTCCACAGGGGGTATACTATCGAGGACGTCTTGATGTCCTTTGTCGCCCAGCACGAGTCGCACACGCAGCGCATCCAGGAGCTTGAGAGAGCTCAGCTGCCACCGTGCCAGTGTCATGGTCGGACACACTCCCCTCTGCAGCCATTTCGACCGTTACCCCCAGATTATGCTGCCCGTCTCTTTACACTAGAGCAGCAGGTTGCTTCTATCATTCGTACTCAGCAGGCTATGGAGGCGGATTGGCTCCAGTTACGTCGTTTGTTTTACACCCACTTTCCCCCTCCTCCACCACCATCTGTATAGAGCTCATCAGTACTGTTTGGGTAGACGAGGATGAGAAGACGGCGATTGTTGGACTGCACAGCATTTTTGGAGACTACATTTGATCCTGACTTTTGTTGACATGTATTTGACGTATTTGACATTGACATGATATAGTTTTTGGACAGGGGTGATGTAGCCCCTAGTTGATTGATGATTGTATGATACAGGGATGTACTGATACACTTAACTATGTGGTCTCGATATATGGCAATCGCAGTATTCTCATCATATTTGATTCGCTTGATTGCTTATTTGTATTTTTATGACATGGGATGTTATGTGATTGGTATTTGTGATGTATTGATAACATGAGATGTTATGTGATTATACTATTACTATCGTTATATACGTACACTACATTATGACCTGACTTACGTATTATAACATCGGAGCTTTACTATGGCCTGACCAACTTAAACCATCTTTTAGAAGATGCCGCCAAGACGTGAGACACGCATGCCTACTAATGAGGCAGAACTCCAGCAGATTATTGCTGCTGCCATAGCACAGTATGCAGCATCTCAGCCCGGAACATGCGGAAGTATTAACCAAGGCAATAACAATCCACCTCACGGGTGCACCTACAAGCAGTTCTTAGACTGCAAGCCCGTAAACTTTGATGGCACAGGAGGTGCTGTCGCCTTTGTTCGTTGGGCTGAGAAAACCGAATCTGTTCTACGCATGAGCAAGTGCGCGCTGGATCAGCAAGTCACCTATATCTCAGGGCTGTTTCTAGATGGAGCCCTATCCTGGTGGAATCTACAAGTACAGACACTAGGCGAAGCTGCTGCCTACGCGCTGACCTGGACCAAACTAAAGGAACTCATGCGCAAAAAGTACTGTTCCCGCGCAGAAATCCAGCGATTGGAGACCGAGTTCTGGCACTTGAAAATGGACGGTCCAAAGGTAGCAGAATACGTTCAAAGATTCCATGACTTATCTCAAGTGGTTCCTTACATGGTTACACCAGAATACAAGCGAATCGAGCGCTTCATTTGGGGATTAGCTCCTCAAATCATAAGCATGGTGACCTCATCTAAGCCTGCAACCATTACTGAGGCGATTGATTTGAGCATAGCTCTCACTGAGGAAGCGATCCGCCTAAACAAGTTTGATGAGATCAAGACGAAGAAGACAGAGACTCATGTCGAGTCATCAGGAGGTAACAAACGGAAGTTCTCAAACTTCAAGCAGGGCGCCAGTGTGGCGGTTAAGAAAGGAGGATCAGACACACCAGCTCAGGTTACAGCTGGTAGAGGGAAGAAAGGAAAAGGGTACATGGGCACCCAACCCAAGTGCAACGTCTGCCAACGCCACCATTCTGGTCATTGCGGGTCAAAAGTATGCGAAGCATGTGGGAAACGTGGCCACTCGAAGGACACTTGTTGGGCCACTACTGGTCAGGGAGGCCAGGGAGGATTCGGAAACAGAAATTACAACCGGGGTGGGAATGGAAATCGCCCACAAGGAAACTATGGAGGTAACGAGAATCGAGGCAACAATGCTAACCAAGCGGGCGCGGTGAATCATAATCAGAGGAATGACCAAGCTGGTGGAAACGGGCAAAGACTTGGGTGTTTTCACTGCGGTGATATCGGGCATTTTAAGAAGAACTGCCCAGATTTAAACCAAGCCCGTGGAAGAGTGTTTCAACTCGAAGCTAGGGAAGCGCGCCAGGACCCCAATGTCGTTACTGGTACGTTCCCTGTGAACCAACGCTATGCATCCGTTTTATTTGATACTGGTGCCGATTATAGCTTCGTGTCGCTAGAATTTAAGAATATGCTTGGTCTAGCCGCTAATAAGTTAGATATTCCCTACTCGATCGAATTGGCCAATGGGAAGTTAGTAGAAGCCAATGAAGTTATTAGAGGTTGTGTGATCGAATTAGGAGAGCGTGAGTTCGCTCTAGATCTACTACCAGTCCAGTTGGGAAGCTTCGATGTGGTGGTAGGAATGGATTGGTTATCAGGCAACAAAGCAGAGATAGTTTGTCATGAGAAGGTTGTTCGTATCCCAATCGATGATGGTGAGACCATTGTTGTTCATGGAGAGAAGCGTGAGACGCCGTTGAGGATTATCAGCTGCTTGAAGGCAAGGAAGTGTTTGCAGAAAGGATGTGTAGCCTTCCTGGCACACATTGTGGATAAGAAGGCTGCTGAGCCAAGAATCGAAGACATCCCTGTCGTAACGGAGTATCCAGAAGTCTTCCCAGAAGACTTACCTGGACTGCCACCTCAGAGACAAGTAGAGTTTCACATTGACTTAGTTCCAGGCGCCGCGCCTGTGGCTAAGGCACCCTATAGACTTGCTCCGTCTGAGATGCAAGAATTGTCGACGCAACTTCAAGAGTTGTTAGACAAGGGATTTATCCGACCAAGCTTCTCGCCTTGGGGAGCTCCGGTCCTGTTTGTCAAAAAGAAGGACGGTGGTTTCCGTATGTGCATCGACTACCGGGAGCTGAACAAGCTGACGATCAAGAATAGGTATCCTCTGCCAAGAATTGATGATCTGTTCGACCAACTTCAAGGTTCCAGCTTTTATTCAAAGATCGATCTTTGATCTGGATACCATCAGTTAAGGATACAAGAGGAAAGCATTCCGAAGACAGCCTTCAGAACTCGTTATGGACACTACGAGTTCCTCGTTATGCCATTTGGTTTGACAAACGCACCCGCGGTATTCATGGATCTAATGAATAGAGTTTGCAAGCCGTACTTGGATAAGTTCGTGATTGTATTCATCGATGACATTTTAATTTATTCAAAGACGAAGGCTGAACACGAGCAGCATCTTAGAGCCATTCTAGAGCTGCTGAAGAAGGAACCGCTGTATGCCAAATTCTCTAAGTGCGAGTTTTGGCTACGAGAGGTGCAATTCCTTGGGCACGTGGTAAATGGAGATGGAATCCACGTGGATCCCACCAAGATCGAGGCGATCAAGGATTGGGAAACGCCAAAGACGCCAACCGAGATTCGGCAATTCTTGGGTTTGGCTGGCTATTACCGAAGGTTCATTGAGGATTTTTCAAAAATCGCTCAACCTTTGACGCTCCTCACCCAGAAGGATAAGACGTTTGATTGGGGAATCAAGCAGGAGGAAGCCTTCCAGATATTGAAGGATAAGCTCTGCAACGCGCCTATCTTAGCTCTACCAGAAGGTACTGATGATTTTGTGGTATACTGCGACTCATCGCGCCAAGGATTGGGTTGCGTGTTGATGCAACGCCAGAAGGTTATTGCTTACGCATCGCGTCAGTTGAAAGTGCACGAAAAGAACTATACCACACACGATTTAGAGCTTGGCACGGTGGTTTTTGCTTTAAAGATCTAGAGACACTACCTTTATGGTACAAAGTGTACAATCTTTACAGATCACAAGAGCCTACAGCATATATTCAACCAGAAGGAGTTGAATATGAGGCAAAGACGTTGGGTTGAATTGTTGAACGACTACGACTGCGAGATAAAGTACCATCCAGGGAAGGCGAACGTGGTCGCCGATGCCCTAAGTCGTAAAGAGAGAATCAAGCCCATAAGGGTTAGGGCTTTGGAAATGATTGTCCGAACCGATCTTTCCTTGCGCATTCGTGCCGCGCAGAAGGAAGCTCTCAAGGAAGGAAACCTCGAAGAAGAATATCTCCGTGGGATGGAGAAGCTTTTGGTAACAAACGAGGAAGGGACGTTATGTTTTGAGAAAAGGATTTGGGTTCCTCTGTTTGGTGGGTTAAGGAAAGTTATCTTTGATGAAGCTCACAAGTCACGGTACTCTATCCACCCTGGATCAGATAAGATGTACCAGGATCTCAAAGATTATTATTGGTGGCCTAGGATGAAAGGCGATGTTGCTGTGTACGTGAGCAAATGTTTAACGTGCGCTAAGGTTAAAGCGGAATACCAGAAGCCTTCAGGACTTCTGCAACAGCCTGAAATTCCCAAGTGGAAATGGGAACAAATCTCCATGGATTTTATTACAAAATTGCCAAGGACGCCAAGAGGCCACGATATGATTTGGGTGATAGTTGACCGCCTAACAAAGTCCGCACACTTTCTGCCAATCAAGGAGAAAGACAGTACTAGTAAACTTGCAGAAATTTACATGAGAGAGATTGTCGCACGCCATGGAGTACCTCTCTCGATCATCTCTGATAGAGACGGAAGGTTTGTGTCTTGGATATGGCAATCCTTCCAAGAAGCGTTTGGATCCCAATTGAATCTGAGCACTGCGTTTCATCCGCAAACTGACGGCCAGAGCGAGCGAACGATACAGACTTTGGAAGACATGCTGAGAGCATGTGTTATGGATTTAGGCGGTAGCTGGGATAAGCATTTGCCTTTGGTCGAATTTTCATACAACAACAGCTACCACACTAGTATTGGTGTCGCGCCATTCGAAGCCCTTTACGGACGCAAGTGCCGATCACCTCTATGTTGGGCTGACGCAGGTGATAGGCAACTCGCTGGTCCCGAGATCGTCCAAGAGACGATAGACAAGATCGCGCAGATTCTTAAACACATCGAAGCAGCTCGCCACAGACAGAAGGCCTATGCGGATCCAAACCGGAAACGTGTGGATTTCCAAGTTGGAGAAATGGTTTTATTGAAGGTATCACCCTGGAAGGGGGTGGCACGCTTTGGGAAGCGTGGGAAGTTAAATCCGCGCTACATTGGTCCCTTCAGGATTCTGGAAAGGATAGGACTAGTAGCATACAAGTTGGACCTACCTGCTGAACTGAATGGTGTTCACGATACATTTCATGTATCCAATCTAAAGAAAAGTCCAACTCAAGTTGACGTTGCCATTCCCATCGACAAGATTCATGTTGACGACACGCTCCACTTCGTTGAAGAACCTGTTGAGGTCACGGATTGGAAAGTGAACAAGACCCGCCGGAGCAGTGTCAAACTCGTCAAAGTTCGTTGGAATGCCAGACACGGTCCTGAATTCACCTGGGAACGTGAGGACCGGATGAAAGAGAAATACCCCCACCTTTTTCCTAAGAACTCTGCATCTAGTAGCAGAACTTAAATTTCGGGACGAAATTTATTTAACGGGGGGAGAATGTGACAACCCGCACTAAACCAGGTATCCGTACGACTTAATTAATGATTAATTACTGCTTAATTACTGTGCTTGATTGAACTAGCTGATGAACTGCTACTTGATATCTGATACATGTACTTACTTGCATCATACTCTGCTTATCGTCACTACATTATTTACATGCTAAACCCTAGTGACAAACATGATGCACAAAAAGCACAGTAGCACTATCACGGATAACCTACTGAACATGCTGATAAAGCCAGCATCAGGCAAACACTGCCTCTAAGGCCTGTAAGAGCCTGAGATGTTTTGCTACACTAGCAGTGAGTGTAGGGATATAAGGGTTGTGGAACTGCGTCTCTAGGAATGAGTTACAATGACTGGATGTGCCTAAAACGTACTCTAAGCACAAAACACAGCACTTTGATAAATAATCCAGCCGAACACCACAACAAACTCTCTCCCTCTTGCTCTACCATTCTCGGCCGAACACCCCTCTTACATCCATCATACTTTCGGTTCTTGATCATCACATTCCATCATCATACAAGTGTTAGGGGTCTCGAATAAGGAGTCTTGGAGCAAGCGGAACACGGAGGACCTCTTTCTTTGGCTTTTATCCACCTCTTTTGCGCATAGATTCTTCCCTAGCCTCGAGCTAGAGGTATAATACTTAAAACTCGTTTTTAAACTATTCTAAAGTGGTTAAAAGGATTTTTATCGGTTAAATCTCGTTAAAATGCAATATGATGCACAAAAGTCTACTTAAAACACTAAAAATGGTGGTTAATAGCATATATGTTGTGTAAAAGTTGTAGTATTCGAAATGTGTGATTATTTAGACCCGATCTATGTTGTGGTAGCTCGGATCATCGTTTAACCCGGTTTGGTAAGATCGTGGATCTTAACATAAGCTTGTTTTAAATGATACGAGGGTTAAAAGATGAAACTCTACCACACATGAAACACGAACTTGTGTAAAAGTGTTTTGACTTGTACAATAGTGATTAAAACTAGTAGATCTACGTATCTACAACCGGTATTTTCAAAGAACCACGCATCAAGAAAATCATGTATTTCAAAAGATGGACCTTACACTAACAAGCATGATTTTTATAAACCACAAGTGTGTAAGCACTTGTGAAATAAAAAGATCCGACAAAGAACTAGTTTTGTCAAATGTTACTAGAAGTTGTAAAGATGGATTTTCTCTAAAAACGAGGTTTTTACAAAGTCGGATTATTTACACAAAAGATCCATTAAAAGTAAAGAGATTTACTACGTATTTTTAGACAAACCACAAGTTCGTATATTTTTGCGATTTTGTCTATCTTTGACTAGTTAAAATGTTGAAGAGTTGTTTGATAATGTTGAGAACATTGGTTGATTTGATTTGTTAAAGAAAATGATACGCTTGAAAGCGTGGCCACCTCCAGTTACAGAGGAAACTCTGGCGAAATTTTTCTAAAAACCTAACACTTAAAACTATTTACACTACAAGTGTTAGAATCATGTTTGACATGTTTTCGAAACATAAATTTCGCCATGACTTTATTTACTAAATATTCGGAGGTGGGATTTTCACAAAATTTAACGTGATAAATGTATATATTTTCACACACTGTTTTTAGAGTAAAGATAATATTTACGAACGTTAACGATCCCAAAATAATACGAACGCTTTCACCATAAATATATAAGTTACACCGGTAAGTATTTTACCACTCGATTGTTAAAACGTAACTTACGCACTTACGAAAATATTTATGAACGCGTATTTTAACAACGTATTATTGGAGGAAAATTATGTGAAATGAAAATATAATATTTTTGAGAAAAATACTTATATTTTGGAATTGAATATATATATTAAGTGAGACTTAATGATGTAATTCGAACGCACATGTATTGAATCCCCCATCCTTGGGAAGGAGATTAACTACCAAGTATAACAGAACGTAAACACGAAATAGTTGTCTAACTATTTCCCAAGAGATTTAACTATAAAGCTAAGGCACGACCGTCCGCCTAATAGAATTAGCACTTGTAGGTCGTCGCACAGCTTTCTGATTTGGAGATACTTGGTAGAGACGCTTCACTGTGAGTTCATGTCCCCCTTTTCTCTAACTGTTTTCAGTTTTCTTAACTGCGGGGGTGAAATACATGTTACTTTGTTTACAAGTACTAGTATACACGGTATGTTAACGTAAGGAGGTTTACTACTTAGATCATGTGAATGGGTAGGCAGAACACCGAGGGACAGTAGCGGTAGATCTATCTGGGTGTAGCGAGCCCAACTCTAGGCCCAACAGAACGGACCTCTAAGAGGACCAACAGAACGGACCTTGAGTGACTTTGTGCCCGACGCATAAATCGGCTAGGTTGAGTCTTCCTACTTGCATTTCACAACATGCTAATGGCCTTGCAAACCATTGGTGATCTCTTTTCCTTACACTGCTACATACCAGGGAACTTTTATACTTACAAGTGTTTTACATACTCACTTGCACATGAACTCGCTCAACATTATTGTTGATTTTTCAACTCACATGTATTTCAGGAAATTAACAGGATCTGGCACGGTATGACGTGTTTTCCCGCTGCATATTGGGTTCCAAGGTCATCCCAGTTTAGGAAATGTGACTCTTTCCTGGACAAGTCACAAATCTTAAACTGCGTTTATCTCATGTTGATGTTTAAGACAATGTTTTATGTTATGATGTTGTAAGCTTTTAAGACAATGGTATGTTACTCTGGTTTTAAAACTTAATCAAACGGATGATCTTGCATGTTTTTATTTCATATAGCTTTGTTATGATTAAGCTATGGTATTAAGAAGTCACACCAAATTAACCACGCTTCCGCAAAGCCAGGGTGTGACAGTTTCACCTCGGAAACACCGTACATCCCATTGTCCAACATTTATTCATCAAAAACGTTTTACTTCGAAACGTGTAACTTATCAAACCTCATATATTTTCAGCGAAAATATATATTTTATATTAAAAGGTATGTTTTATTTCGAAAACATTATTAAACCCTTTTAACGACATGTTCTACCCCCAAAATATATACAAAGCAGTAAAAAGAGGGGTTTAGTGACACTCACCTTTGGGTGCGTATTTTTAAATAGCGCAATCCCACAGTTTGATTTCTACACGTCCTATTATATATATATATATATAGGAACGATTTTTAAATCATTATAAACATCACAAAAATCCTAAGTTTCTCCGTTTCTTAGAATTATCACATAACTTTGAGGTTTTTCTCGAAAAGTTGACATCTTTGATTATGTTGGCACGTTAATATATATATGAGTCCATATATATATTTTTATGGTTTTGCGACTTGAACAATTTTATTGGTGACCATTATTGTGTAAATCCGTTAACTCTCCTGTTTATACGCAATATATCTAGAATTTGCACGTTGAAATATATATACATAAACGTTCACATAATTTAACAACGAAACACGCGAAATCTTGTTAACTTATCTAATTTTCCATTTTAAAGCAAATATACATAAAATATCTTATATGTATCAAATTTCATGCTCGACAAATAAGTTTCACGTTTAACGCAATTTTTACCGTTTCTACCGCACAAAACGTACAAGCATACATGCATAGTCTAAATTTTCCACTATCAAGTTAACACTTAACATATTATCATATTTACATTTTTAAATCACTTAACACATTTGATCACATAATGTTCACTCATAATTTACCCATACTAGCGTTCATCGAAAAATGAGTATTTTAGCGATTCGGTGACGATTTTGGGCATCGGAAGTCACGTATGACCAATCCAACACCAAGTAAACTTAAAATTAGTTAAAATACTTATTTTTAAACTAAATATATCAGTTTACTTACTGATCTAAATCAGTTTTATAAAAATCACTCGAAAAGCCGATTTTTGACCGTTTTAACGCATAGTTTTGCGTTAAACGTTACTATAACCATCCCAACTAGAAACGACTTGATATTTTAACACAATACATGTTATTTACTGATTAAAATAGTGGTTATAATCAGATTTGTGCAGTTTTTGTATAAGTCACATAAATCATGCGATTTCACGTATTTTACAACTTTTAATGCACCAAGTACAACATGTAAAGCTAGCAAACATTAGGACAAAGTTATATGTCACTAAACACTTTAAAATAACTTTATTTTAGGGTTTATAATCTGCTCATAACTGATTTTTACTAAATCATACTCAAATCACATTATTTCACCTATTTTACAAGTTTCTAAGCCTCATGTATAACATGCAAAGCTAGTAAACCTTATGACAAAGTTTTATATCATTTTAACACTTCAAATACTCATATTTTTAGTGTTTATTTTCTGATCAAAACTCATTTTTATCAAATCATGCTTAAATCATCATGCATGTTCATGTATGTGCATCTAATGCACTCATATCATAACTTTATCATCTAACATGACCTCAATATGCATCAAAACTTCACTAACATCATTTTCTTTCAAATATTTCACATAACACTTAAATCCTTCAAATCATTCATGCTCATTCATACTTAGATCTTTCACATTTTAAGATTATACAACACTTTTACATTCATGCATACATACATATATACATACATATATACGGATTACATATACACACATACTTCCAAGAAATTACTTTTTCAATATATCACTTTAAAATCTCTAATCGTTTTGGAATCTTCTTGCATGGTAACCAAAAATACCTTCAATCATTATATTTTTCAAGAAAGCAAACAAATCAAGAACTTTTCATCAAAAACCAAAATACATCTTACACACATATATACACACATAATCGGCCATGTGCACACACATACACACCCATTTTTACTTTGATTAAAACATCATTCTTTGTTTGATTCAAGTTTGTGATTCATTCCAAGTTCAAGAGAAACTATCTAATATCTCTATCATCACGAAAAAAATTATGAATGTGATTTTTAAAAATAAGTTTATACCTTCAAGTTTATTAGTGGGTTTTAACAAGATTCTTGAGGGTTAGAAGCTTGTTTCACTAAGAAAACACTTTTGGATACTCAAAACACCTTGAAACCTTCTTGGATTGAACTTTAATCTTCATAAACAAGTGAAGAATTTCGAAATTATGTGAGAGATGAAGGTGTTTTTGGCTGAATTCTAAGAGTGAGAGAGAGAGAGTTAATGTTGAGTTTTGAATGCATCTTGGGTTTATGAAAGAGATTGGAGAGTGTGATGATCATTAGTCATCCACCACCTCCATTTTTAGCCAATGCATGGAAGAGAGAAGAGAGAGAGTGTGACTTAATGGCTGCCACCTTTTTCTCTACACATACACCTCACGAATACACACACACATTTATATATATATATATATAATATAGTGTAAAAACAGATATTTTACTGGATACCGGGTATTTTATCTAGCGTTTTAATCCCGTTTTAGTGCGTTTTAAATTATTCTTAACACTCTATAAAAATAAACTCACCAAAATATTATTGAACAATGTTTTGTTTGCCAGGACTGGCGGCGTTGCCGGTATTTGGCAGTATACGCGCTGTGTTGTGCGATACGCGCTTAAAATCGCAAAAATAGGAATTTAAGCGTTTTTATTTATTTTTGTTATTCTGTAGTAATAAACTCATCAAATTATTACTAAAATAACTATCAGTTTCCTTGACAGGCTGTGTTGACAGTATTTTGTCGGTACACGTGCTGCATCGCGACGTACGCGCTTAAACTCGAAAAATAGAGTTTCTTAGCCTTTTAATTTATTTTTCCTCACGAATATGATTAAAATATTTATTCTAATCATAACAGACTACTTTTAGGATTTTAACACTGATCGGGTGGTCATCGACGTTCGTTTCGCATTTTATCCATTACTCGATAAGCGTTTATCTTACCGTTGCCAACATAATTTTTATCAAAGTTTAATTTTACCAACTCATTAAATTCCACATATAAACATCATAATTAGTCAAATACAGCCTTTTACCTATTCACAACACGTGTTACAATCGTACGGTACGGCCTGAAAAGCCGGGTGTCACAGTCTCCCCCTGTTTAGGAAATTTCGTCCCCGAAATTTTTTCTCTATAGGTTTTGTTTTCGCACTAGATGAAAACAGTGAAAACAGGTTTAATAAATATAGTCTTGTAGTTTCTGCAGGAAAGTTTGATTCTTAAAAAGAATCTTTGTAGACCTATATTACATACACTCTCAATTCCTAATCTCACATCTCAACGCTCTCCGCCCTTTCCAAGGTTCAACATTTACGAGCACTTAATCGAGTGGATTACGTCAAAATTCCACCAATTCGGGTTCTACATACGTATATTTACATATACATTACCCCGTACCTAAGATAGTTTGAGTTTACACCTGATTGATCCAACTCGAAATGGGCTCTCAAAAGAATCAAATCTCATAAACTCGTCTTCCTTCCTTCTTGCATTCATTTCAGATATCCATAAATTGCCAAATCAATAAATTGCACACATGACTTAGAATGCTGTAATCGCCTGTCCAGTTATTAACATAACTCTTCTAGCTATACGTACTGCTTCTACGGTGCTTAGATAAACTTCCGTTTATCTTCCAAACAATTTCTATAAAGAACAAAATCAGTGTATTATCCATTATACACTTTCTCAAACTAAACCCAAACAATACATCATGTACACTACTCCATCCTTATGGTAGCTTGAGCCTATAAGCGACTGATCCAACTCAAGATGGGCTCTCGAAAGGACCAAGTCAATGTGGCTCAGCTTTTCTTTCCTCTGCCAAACCTACTAGCATCTCTCTCAAGATAACTCCTTTAACAGAACTAAATCTTCAATCTGGAATCTCAATAGTTCCTTCAATAGTCCATGTAATCCTTCTGTTGATCAATTGGCGACTTTTAACCTTCTCTCGATCCAGGCAAATCCTGTCGCTGGTTTCCTAGATAAACTAAGGTCTGGTTAATTGTCCTTTGTCAAGTTAGCTCAATGAAATGGTGATCAACACTTCCATCCATGCAAAGCTTCAAACGGAGCAACCCAAATACTAGCGTATTAACTATTATTATAAGATAACTCTGCCAAGGGCATGTGAGTATCTTTAACTTCCTTCGGAGTCCATCATACACACTCCCAACTTTTCTTTCAATGGTCTGAAAAGCTTCCTGCTATCTTGCTGTCCAGTCAATTTCCCTTTTCCTTTTAGGGTTATTAGTGTCGAAGGCTGCACTAATTCAGGGAAATTCTTAATAAATCTCCGGTAGCACCTAGCTAGTCCTATGGATCATCATACTCCCTACGGGGTCTTTGGCGCTCCTCATCATTCCCCAGCTCCATAGTTAACTTCAAACGTTACTCAGGATTCTCTTTGGTTCGTGTGTACGCAGGTATGTCATCGAGGAATATTATCACGAATTCATCTGATTAGGGTTTCCATACCCTGTTCATGAGATTTATGAATATAAATGGCGTATTTATTTAGTCAAAAGGCATGACTAATATCTCGTAATGGCCTATCGTGTTTGAAAAGCAGTCCTCATCATATCTTTGTCAGCAACCTTCAACTGATAATATCCCAATCATAGATCAATCTTCATTTAACAGCTGGATCCTGGTAGCTTGATCGAAAAAATCGTCAATCCTCGGTAAAGGGTACCAATTCTTGATAGTCAACTTGTTCAGCTCTCTGAAATCCTCTCACATATTGAAGGATCCATCCTTCTTCCTCTTCAACAAAACAGATGCACCTCAAATGAAAAGCTTGATCGAATGAAACCCTTGTCTAGCAGCTCTTGAAGCTGATTTCACATTTCTATCATCTCAGACGGTGCTTAATCTGTAAGGAGATTGTGCAATTGGGTGCAACACCAGATGCCAGATTGACTCGAAATTCAATCTGTCTCGCAGGGGGCAATCCAGATAAGTCTTTTTAGGAAAACTTCTGGATAATTGCGAACAATAGGAATCTCTCCGATATTCCTACATTCGGCTTTCGTATCCACCACGTTAACAAGGAACCCAGGATAGCCTTTTCACAACAACTTGAGCATCCTCAAAACATTGACGATTCTCAACCATCAACACTCGATACTCAACACTCGACTCGGTCGGTCTCCGCGAACAACTATCACTTCTCCACTATCACCAGGGAAGATATCCTATCTAGCTTCTTCAAGCAAGAGTCCCCACTTCGTTCTCGGATAATTAATCCATCCTTGTATCTACGTCAAAGCTCCCCAGCTCCACTAAAAATAAACCAACACTAGAACTACGATCACCTAACTAAATACTACAACTGCAAACGAACTTACTATTTTCTATCAACTTACCAATTGCTAGTTCTATCGGGCACTTTATACCCAGCTTACTTGTTGGTGAACACAAAAATGGTTCAAAATTTCTCGAACAAAACTCATGTCAGCTTTGGTACTAAAAGTGTGAACATAGATTGGTTTTTGATTAGAAACATACAAGTAATAGTAGCAGAATTCTCATGTGTCTTCCCAGCACTCGCCTCGACGGCTTTACCCACAGCATCCTGTCGTTTTAGTTTCAGACAATCTCTTTTGTAGTGTCCTTGCTCACCACATTTGGCGCACTTTCTCATCTCATCCTCGTGAGTCTTCTTCTCAAAACTACTCTTGCCATCCCTTGCATTATCCTTTCTAGTACGGCTAGAACTGGCCACATACGCCTTCCTCGAACTGCGTTTCCCGTCACACTTCTCATCGGTATCTTTTCTCAAACTCTCAGACTTTCGCTTTTGCAAATCCCCAGATCTAAGATCGGAATGCGGAATTATTTGAATGGTCGATCCGCTGAGACGGCCCGACATCACGCATACCGTTGCCACGTCATTGCATAGGGTACCAGTAAATGATCTTGGGTTACAACCCT
The DNA here is from genome assembly GCA_030545235.1 of Helianthus tuberosus. NCBI lineage: Eukaryota > Viridiplantae > Streptophyta > Magnoliopsida > Asterales > Asteraceae > Helianthus > Helianthus tuberosus. The sequence goes on along the minus strand of CM060432.1, from coordinate 64,448,073 downwards.
GGATTGTTTTATGTGTACATCTATGTACTGTTCACAAAGTTAATGGAAATTCAGAATTACGTTCTGATTATATCATAACACATGAACTATTAAAACTTTCCGATCATTATATCACCTGAAGGGTTTCGGATTCTGTGTCCCACCAAAACCATACCCGTGAGTACCATATCCACATTCCTGGCCATCATTTTGGTTAGCATCGCGCTGTTCCATGGCAGTATTAACGTGTTGGGCTATGAGTTGTGCCAACTCTTTTTGGTGTGGTAGGTAGTCCAGAACCCTGTCTCTCTTTTGGCGGCATTTCGTCGTTTTTATTATTTACAACAATAATAATCACATAAGACGATAACCAAAAATAATTCAATCATTAAATGGTAGTGGACCGAACATTGCGCATGTATAATATCCACATATTAATAAGAACAATTCTTAAACCAAAAGAAACCCATTTGATATTTATACCAGAAATCTACAAAGCTTGTTTTTAGTACTAAGACTAATCAATATTCGGCGTGTCTACATCAACACCCGTAACAAGTCTTATATGAAATTTCCTCCTAAATATCTGAAAATTTGGCATGCAAGCTGTCACACCCCAATATTTCCACGTTTGACCGGTGGGCCCGGTAGGGGAGTATCGTGATGTAGTTGATATCATCATAGTCAAACAACACAATATATAAATGCACAGCGGAAGCAAAAGATAAATATATTACAATCCGAATATAAAGTAATATCAAGTATTACAACGGAAAGTAAAGGATGCACAGGCGGATCTTAAAACTTAAACATTCTTCAACAGAATTTAGACGCCTAGAACTTGCAAGATTCCTTATTAACGCCCTGAGCTTCCAGCCAATTACGTTCAGTACCTGTCACTTAACCTTTTTGGAAAATACGTCAGTTTACACTGGTAAATACACTCAACCGACTCATTTGGAAATGTTTATGAAAATTGGTTTAGGTGCACAAGGCACGAAAATATTTTGACACTTTGATTAAAATGCACAAGGCAAAATTAATCTTTTATACTTGGACAAACTATATCTCATGTTATCAGTTTTACATAACTTGCTCTACATACGGGGCCCGGTTCTATGCCGGTTCAAGATTAACCGACACACCACTATTCCCTTATTGGGAATCCCATATTGGTTATAATTAATTAATAAACATATGGCATCTGTCAAGTGTATGTCTACACCCCGTGCTTAGGTCGTGGCCATTGCATTTAATGAGTCAAGGATATCCAGGACACGGTCGCATTAATCCCCAATGTTTCAGTCAAGCAATACGAATTAAAATAGGTTGTTTGGATTTCCCGACTTATTGGTCTTTGAATCCCATACCTGACCATGCGGTATTTATATTACCGTATCCCAAGCCCGTAATAGGGAAAATAAGTTAAGAGTATTTACCTGAGCTAGCTCCTGTCTTAAATAGCAAGAATTATAATAACTCATCCGTATTCACTTAAGTAAGCGTAGGTACAATTTACCGGAAGGCTCTAGTCTGGAATGATGGTATAAATAACCAATTAGAATACTAACGGGTCTTTAATTAAGCCTAAACTTAGACCGGTTAGTTTAAAGGAAATATACGGTTCAAATGCATGATTAAGCGAAGACTGGAATAGAATGTGTTTTAGACCTAACAAGTTTGAAGACTTGTATAATATGGGTAATCTAAACACCTTCTGGATTTTGAGATAAAAATGATAAGGTTTGACCCGTTTCGGCTAACTTATGCAAACTAGTTACATAAACCGAACCGAACGCGCAATAGGCGTAACGGGTAACCATAAGAGTCATATACAGGTTTCCTAAGTTAATATGCCTTAAACATGTTGTGATATCAGTAGGATATCTTCCATTATGCCCAAAACGAGTTTAATCACAAAATAAGCCCCGTAGGGGTATTTTGGTCATTTTAAAGATTATAAAAGAGGTTAATCGAAATTCTGAGATTCGGGTCCGAACGCAACAGTGGAATAACTTATTTTATTAGGTCATATCAGTTGGTAATAGGTCTTATATGGCAAAATGGTTTTAAACCCAAACTATGCGTTTAATACGCGTCAAAAGCCATTTTAAGCGATTTCCGGGTTATGCAGGAAATCTGAGTTTTCTAATCAGGTTATAAAGTTCAAAATACTTTATTTATTACATAAAATCAGTAGCAATTGGATTGGTGTCAAAATATTATGTAGAACTCTTTTTATGACCGAAAAGGGTATAATCGGTATTTACCGAATCAACGCCATAACCTTAGGTTATGAGCAAGTTAAAAATAAGTAAAAATCTTTAAAAATCCCAAAATATTATATTACATCAGTGGGTAAAAGTTTTGGTGTCAAAATTTGGGTTTAGATAGGCTTTATGCCAATTGCGCCGTTTAATTGACAAAAAGCTTCTTAAATGCGCTATTTAGCATAACTCCGATTCTGGACCTCGAACTGATATGAAACTTTAGGGACATGTTTATAAATCAGTAACAAAGGTTATTGTCTTTTCACATATCCAAAATTCTCGTTTTATGGTCAAAAGGGCATTATGGTCAACATTAAGCAATTAAAGGAAACATGTAAACGAATTGGATAATCAATGAACCAACCCCAAAGGGTTATGCTAACATGTAGCCTGGTCCTAAGGAAGCTCTAAGGCATTTCCAAATCATACTAAATCGGTTCAGAACTGAAATCAAAGCAAAAGTCAAAGTTTTGCGACTTTCGGTTCCGAACCGGGTCTAAACAGAAAATTGTCGGATCAAACAAGCTTAGACTAGTTCTTATACTTATTAACAAGTTATATGAGTGATAAAATAGGTTACATGCCTTCTACATTGTTAATTAGGCGTTAATTCGCAAATTAAGGTTCTGTTGACTTTTTCTAAGCAACTTTGACCCGACATTTGATCTAGTTAGAGTGGGAATCTGAGGGTGCCCTTTTAAGGGTTTATTGCCCACATAATTACCAACTTATAACTACCTTTAATTCGACTAATCACTGGACCATTATTGATTAATCGATAAGTCAACCGTTAATTACGGCGGTTTGACTTTTAAGCTAATAACTAAGCAAAACATGATTAGGGAAGGTTAAGTAGACTTACCAAGGTCCTATGCACGATTAGGTAAGCTTAGAAGGAGGTCTTGAGCTCCAGAAATGATCAGAAGATGAAGGAATTAATGAGTGATCAAGTCTTGCAACAATGGGGCTATTTATAGTGTTCTTGATCCATTATGATGATGACAAATCATGCTATACATGATCATGGATCAGTAACAAGTGTCCCTAAGGTCTAAAATTTAGTTTAGGCGGCCTTTGGTGATGTTAAAGGGCAAGATAAGTCGTTTGCAAGGCTGAATCGCCATTTTAAACGAGTTTCTGCATCTGGGCACTGCTTACGGACCGTAAGGGTCCAGCCTTATGCTCCGTAAGGACCTGGTCAGCAAAACAGAACTTTCCAAAAATGACACATTTGGCCCCCAAACTTCCAAACTTGATTTCTAAGATGCTTTCTTGCACTTGTAACCCCCAAACTTGACTTTTAAGGACTCCACGTCATAAACTAACTTTGTTAGGTCCCCGGTTATTCATACGATCACCGAAAAGTCTTAAATTTCAATGTTGACGCTTTTAACCCCTCATATACGAATCTTATCATAACTTTTTCATACGATAACGAAACTTGGTGAAATTTTTATGATACATTCTAATGAGCATAATTAATCGTTACAAAGCTTCAGGATTGCTAAAAGGTCACTCAGAGGTATACTTTAAACATGTCGACACATTTAACCCCTGTAGCTTGTAATCTCTCACTCTCTTTCACAATTAGCTTCGTATGATCCATGATTTATTCTTTTAAGGGTATAAACATCATGTAGGGTTATTGTAAAGTATATTTATTCACATAGTTTCTTTATTTGTCAACTTTAGTCCCTCTAGAGTATTCTTTCACACGTTCAAGCTTATGACACGTGTCAATACATTATAGGACATGAATTTTCGAGGTGTTACATCCTCACCCCCTTAAAATAAATCTCGACGTCGAGATTTGCTAAAATGCTGGAAGTACTTTTTGTTGCATAATGGACTTAACTTCTATAACATATCTGGAGTCTTTCCAAGCTCCTAAAGTGACCCCTATATTAGGTACATGTATCCTTTTAGAGCTTCTTAACTTGTCGATCCTCAATCGATACAGGATGCTCATCACATTATAAATCTGCATATCATTATGTGATAGTGCTTCTTGACTTATTGGCGAAACACATCCTTCAGTCGCTAGTGTGCAATGTATTGCGAGCTCCGTCAAGCTCCTTAAATAGGTTTTAGCTTATAAGCTACTTGATCTTGATACATTCGATTTTCCTTCGAATGATTCTATATATTCAGAGCTTAACTAGCCTGATAATTTAACAAATTTGGCACATCCTTCCTGGGTGATATCTTTTGTTGAACCTTATTCCTTAACAAGGATTTAGGAGGGTTGCTACTTCCATTAATCCTTGATTTTCTGCCGAATATTGGCATCTTACAGATGATTATGAATTTGCGTGACCTTATTTGTTGTTTCCAATACAACTTTCAGATTCTAATAATTGGACTTACCAATCTATTGTGCTAACAATAGATTGTTTAACATTACATCTATACAAGGTCTCCAAAGGAGCAGCCTTGATGCTTATATATCACCATTATAGAAAAGCTTATCTTAAGGTGAGATGGTTATTCCAACCACTGCTTAACTAATCTTAAGGAATAGCTAATCCTTACAGTTGAACAAATCGACGATCCTGGGCAGGTAATAGAGATTCTTAATTGTTGCTTAAATAGGGTTGCGGTAATCAATGCATAAGCAAGATGAACCGTCTTTCTTATTTACTAAAAATCGGAGTTCTTAGAACTTTGAATTTTGGCTTTATGAAATCTTCTCTAAAAACTTATCGATTTGGCTCTTAGTTCTTCCTATTCCGTTGGTACTTACAGATATAAGGCTTTTACAATAACTGCAACCCTAAGCGGGATGTTTGTCCTAACATCCTCTTGCCTCTCAGGAGGTAAACATAGTAATTCTTATAAAGATGATAATTATGACACACAGAGATGTCAGAGATGTCCGTATTCTCAGGCTTTGGTTCATCTATCGATGTCGGTGTCAGATAAATGACACATTCTCTTTACAAATGCAAGGATGCCCTAAGTAGAGATACTTATAAGGACATTTTATATTGGATATCTTCTTTGAATACTACTAGTCGACTTTAGTACAATATGATTATTGGGATATCTCAGGGGTTCCATGCATTAAACCTCCATACTGATCAGGCATGGAAGCAATCTATGGGACACACTAGGATACGCCATTCCTTATATGGCACTTTTATCAAACATAGTTTGGCATTCGCAGGCGATAGGAAACAATGAGAAAATAATAAAATAACATAAAGTAATATATATTGTCGTACTCTTTTTGGGGAAGAGTACTCCAGATTCTTATGAAAGGATTATCTTCGAGGATGGGAGAGATGGTCATTATAAATTCCATTGGTAAGTTATACCTTATATTTAATATCTGGAGTTCTTATGAATGTAATCAAAAGTTTGCTAAGCTTATGGTTTACTAAAGGTTTATTATCCCTTGTATTAACGTAAGATACTTAGCAGACACTATCAATGCTAAATGGTAAGGACGTACCTAATGCTATTATTGATATGCACTGTCTCTGGCATTCAACCGGTAGTTCAGGCGTTTCCTTTCTTATCCTTCCCAGGCTTAGCTGCTCCTTCCTTGGCAGCCTTGGGGCAATTAGTACTGATGTGGCCCTTTTTGCCACAGCTGAAACAGTTTGCATTCTTTATGTCCCTACATTCGTGGGACTTGTGTCCAGTTCTTTTACAGATGCCACATTTCTTTATCTTTTGGTTTGATCGACAGTGTCCCCAGTGTCTTCTTTTGCAGGTTTTGCATGTAGGCTTTTTGTTGGAATCCTGTTGGTTATTGTTGAACTCGGATTTGCTCTTCTTAGGATTCTGGGAGTTATCCTCCTCCCTTTGTCTTTTCTCATTAGATTCATTCTTGATTGACTTTTGTCTCACTATATCTAGAGTGAGAGACAAGGATAAATCTACAGCTGATCTGAAGGTGATTGGCCTTGAAGCTTTAACATTCCCTTTTATTTCGGGCGCCAAACCACCGATGAAACGCGCAATGCGTTTTGGTTCAGGGGTAATTAAATAGGGTACCAATCTAGATAAGGAGTTGTAGTCGGTAACATATTGCTGACAATTTAGGTTCTTCATTGTGTGAGCCAGAAAATCCGTCTCCACCTTTTCCACTTCGTGTTGTGGACAGTAGTTCTCTTTGATAAGAGCAGCGAACTGATCCCAAGTCATGTTGTACAAAGGGATCTTCACCGTAGCTTGGTGGTAGCTTGGATTAGTGACCTCCACCAAGCTAGAGCTTTTCCTTTAAAAGATTGTGAAACAAATTTCACAACATCTTGTTCCGTACAACCACTGATGTCAACAACAGTGTCCATCTCCTCGAGCCATGTCATGCAATCGATGGCTCCTTCTTCTCCTGTAAAGTCTCTGGGCTTGCAGGAGACAAAATATTTATATGAGCAGGTCTTAACTGGTGCCTCTTGTTGAAGCACAACCTGTCTAGACGGAACACTCCTCTGGTTTGACGAGTTATGAACATCGTCTTCCTTTGACTCATGTGATTTAGAAGGGGGCTTACTACGAGCCGCTGATAGAGTCTTAGAGTGTGTATCACTTGATTCATCATACTGTCTGTCGAGGGCTCGTGTAACGGCATTATTTATTAATGCCTGCAGTTCCGCACCAGTTATATTAATTCTGGGAGCATCATTACTTTCCCTCGTGTGGCTGTTGACCTCATCTGATCCAGCCATGTAGTTTGATTGCTACATACATATTGACAATTATTTATTCAGAGGTTATTATGGAATCATCATTTTTGACGATTCATCAACCATGGTAATATAAACCATATTGGTTACTTTGTTAGTTAAATTTAATTAGTATTTTCATTACAATTTACCCTAGTTATGAAACATTAAGGATATAAAAGTGGCGTAAAGGCCTAGTCACGAGGACAATTTTAAATTTACAAGCCATGATTTCAGAGAATCGATGCATTAAGGTTTGAACATATTTCATTACCTTTTCTGGATAGAGAGTCAAAGACTACTACTGTCTTTAGTCTCAGAGGACGTTAATTATAGCCCGTAGGCACTTCATCCTTAAGGGATGGTTATTTCAAATATGGCCTGTGTGACTTTAACGATTCACAGTTTGCCAAAAATGTTAACATACTTACAGATGTTAACAGGGATTGGAATCTTTTGGATAGGTTTTACCGTCTTGGCCATGTCTAGAATGACATACAGGCTAGGTCGTACCTTTAAGATTCTTTTTTAATATGTATACTGGAAGGAAAGGAAAGATATTTATTTTTATTCAGGATTTTTATCATAAATCCTAATTTATAAGTAGTAATAGCACAAAAGGCCTAGTCACGTGGACAAGTTTAATTTATAAGCCATGATTTCAGAGAATCGAGGCATTAAGGTTTGAATCAAAGTTCATTACCTTTTCTTGACAGGGAGTTGTAGGCTACCACTGTCTTTAGTCTCAGAGGACATTAACTATAGCCCGTAGGCACTTCCCCTTTAAGGGATGTTTATAATATGATCATCTTATAGGATGATATAAGCCATGATCTCAGAGAATCGAGGCATTAAGGTTTGAATCAAAGTTCATTACCTTTTCTTGACAGGGAGTTGTAGGCTACCACTGTCTTTAGTCTCAAAGGACGTTAATTATAGCCCGTAGGCATTTCCCTTCTAAGGGATGTTTATGGTATGATCATCTTTTCAGATGTTATTAGTCGAGATCGTAAGGATCCTACCGACTATTTTGTTTGGACGTATTCCAATATCTTTAGACAGGGGTCAAAGACCACCACTGTCGTTGTCTTATCGGACAACAAGTTTAGCCCTTAGGCACTTCATCACTAACGGATGTTTATAATATGATCATTTATAGGATGATATAAGCCATGATTTCTAGATCATAAGGCAAATTAGGAAATTTTTAACAATTTCCAATATAGGGATGACTATTGTGATTTTCTCGAATCACATTCGTCAAGAGTGCTAACACGTTCTTAGGTGTTAACAAGGATTTGAATCTTTTGAATAGGTTTTACCATCTTGGCCATGTCTGTAACGACATTTAGGCTAGGTTTTTATCTTTAAGATTCTTTTTAATATTTAACGCAGAGCAATCCTAATTTGAGATGTTAATATGGATCTGAATCTAATTATGGAACTACCATCTTGGCCCGGTCTTAAAATGACACGTGGCTAGGTTTTGTCCTTTTTAGATTTTGCCATTTTATTATAATGGTAGATCTTATAAAAAGAATGTTATTTTTTTCATTTATTTCATATTTCATGTTTAGAATGAAAACTTAAATTTAATCAATCCACTATATGAAAATAAAAGTACAGAGTTGCCCTAAGCGGGACTTGAAAGGAATAATGTTGTCCTTGCAGGGTCTGAAAAATAAATATGTCCTTAGAAGGACTATTAAGGAAACGATCTTCAGCAACAAGGAGTTTCTTCTTCATTTTATTTCTGAATGCTTTCTCCTTGGATGCTCGTTTCATTCTAGCCGCGGTACGAAGCTCAGCATTTCAAGGCCCCGGGTGTGGAGAACTCCTATTACGGCTTCTTCGTTTACGTTTCCCATCACACTTCTCATCGGTATCTTTTCTCAAACTCTCAGACTTTCGCTTTCGCAAATCCCCAGATCTAAGATCGGAATGCGGAATTATTTGAATGGTCGATCCGCTGAGACGGCCCGACATCACGCATACCGTTGCGACGTCATTGCATAGGGTACCAGTAAATGATCTTGGGTTACAACCCTGGATTGTTTTATGTGTACATCTATGTACTGTTCACAAAGTTAATGGAAATTCAGAATTACGTTCCGATTATATCATAACACATGAACTATTAAAACTTTCCGATCATTATATCACCTGAAGGGTTTCGGATTCTGTATCCCACCAAAACCATACCCGTGAGCACCATATCCACGTTCCTGGCCATCATTTTGGTTAGCATCGCGCTGTTCCATGGCAGTATTAACGTGTTGGGCTATGAGTTGTGCCAACTCTTTTTGGTGTGGTAGGTAGTCCAGAACCCTGTCTCTTTTTTGCCGGCATTTCGTCGTTTCTATTATTTACAACAATAATAATCACATAAGACGATAACCAAAAATAATTCAATCATTAAATGGTAGTGGACCGAACATTGCGCATGTATAATATCCACATATTAATAAGAACAATTCTTAAACCAAAAGAAACCCATTTGATATTTATACCAGAAATCTACAAAGCTTGTTTTTAGTACTAAGACTAATCAAAATACGGCGTGTCTACATCAACACCCGTAACAAGTCTTATATGAAATTTCCTCCTAAATATCTGAAAATTTGGCATGCAAGCTGTCACACCCCAATATTTCCATGTTTGACCGGTGGGCCCGGTAGGGGAGTATCGTGACGTAGTTGATATCATCATAGTCAAACAACACAATATATAAATGCACAGCGGAAGCAAAAGATAAATATATTACAATCCGAATATAAAGTAATATCAAGTATTACAACGGAAAGTAAAGGATCCACAGGCGGATCTTAAAACTTAAACATTGTTCAACAGATTTTAGACGCCTAGAACTTGCAAGATTCCTTATTAATGCCCTGAGCTTCCAGCCAATTACGTTCAGTACCTGTCACTTAACCTTTTTGGAAAATACGTCAGTTTACACTGGTAAATACACTCAACCGACTCATTTGGAAATGTTTATGAAAATTGGTTTAGGTGCACAAGGCACGAAAATATTTTGACACTTTGATTAAAATGCAGAAGGAAAAATTAATCTTTTATACTTGGGATAAACTATATCTCATGTTATCAGTTTTACATAACTTGCTCTACATACGGGGCCCGGTTCTATGCCGGTTCAAGATTAACCGACACACCACTATTCCCTTATTGGGAATCCCATATTGGGTATAATTAATTAATAAACATATGGCATCTGTCAGGTGTATGCCTACACCCCGTGCTTAGGTCATGGCCATTGCATTTAATGAGTCAAGGATATCCAGGACACGGTCGCATTAATCCCCAATGTTTCAGTCAAGCAATACGTATTAAAACAGGTTATTTGGATTTCCTGACTTATTGGTCTTTGAATCCCATACCTGACCATGCGGTATTTATATTACCGTATCCCAAGCCCGTAATAGGGAAAATAAGTTAAGAGTATTTACCTGAGCTAGCTCCTGTCTTAAATAGCAAGAATTATAATAACTCAGCCATATTCACTTAAGTAAGCGTAGGTACAATTTACCGGAAGGCTCTAGTCTGGAATGATGGTATAAATAACCAATTAGAATACTAACGGGTCTTTAATTAAGCCTAATCTTAGACCGGTTAGTTTTAAGGAAATATACGGTTCAAACGCATGATCAAGCGAAGACCGGAATAGAATGTGTTTTAGACCCGACAAGTTTGAAGACTTGTATAATATGGGTAATCTAAACACCTTCTGGATTTTGAGATAAAAATGATAAGGTTTGACCCGTTTCAGCTAACTTATGCAAACTAGTTACATAAACCGAACCGAACTCGCAAGAGGCGTAACGGGTAACCATAAGAGTCATATACAGGTTTCCTAAGTTAATATGCCTTAAACATGTTGGGATATCAGTAGGATATCTTCCATTATGCCCAAAACGAGTTTAATCTCAAAATAAGCCCTGTAGGGATATTTTGGTCATTTTAAAGATTATAAAAGAGGTTAATCGAAATTCTGAGATTCGGGTCCGAACACAATAGTGGAATAACTTATTTTATTAGGTCATATCAGTTGGTAATAGGTCTTATATGGCAAAATGGTTTTAAACCCAAACTATGCGTTTAATACACGTAAAAAGCCATTTTAAGCGATTTCCGGGTTATGCAGGAAATCTGAGTTTTCTGATCAGGTTATAAAGTTCAAAATACTTTATTTATTATATAAAATCAGTAGCAATTGGATTAGTGTCAAAATATTATGTAGAACTCATTTTATGACCGAAAAGGGTATAATCGGTATTTACCGAATCAACGCCATAACCTTAGGTTATGAGCAAGTTAAAAATAATTAAAAATATTTAAAAATCCCAAAATATTATATTACATCAGTGGGTAAAAGTTTTGGTGTCAAAAATTGGGTTTAGATAGGCTTTATGCCAATTGCGCCGTTTAATTGACAAAAAGCTTCTTAAATGCGCTATTTAGCATAACTCCTATTCTGGACCTCGAACTGATATGAAACTTTAGGGACATGTTTATAAATCAGTAACAAAGGTTATTGTCTTTTCACATATCCAAAATTCTCGTTTTATGGTCAAAAGGGCATTATGGTCAACATTAAGCAATTAACGGAAACATGTAAACGAATTGGATAATCAATGAACCAACCCCAAAGGGTTATGCTAACATGTAGCCTGGTCCTAAGGAAGCTCTAAGGCATTTCCAAATCATACTAAATCGGTTCAGAACTGAAGTCAAAGCAAAAGTCAAAGTTTTGCGACTTTCGGTTCCAAACCGGGTCTAAACAGAAAATTGTCGGATCAAACAAGCTTAGACTAGTTCTTATACTTATTAACAAGTTATATGAGTGATAAAATAGGTTACATGCCTTCTACATTGTTAATTAGGCGTTAATTCGCAAATTAAGGTTCTGTTGACTTTTTCTAATCAACTTTGACCCGACATTTGATCTAGTTAGAGTGGGAATCTGAGGGTGCCCTTTTAAGGGTTTATTGCCCACATAATTACCAACTTATAACTACCTTTAATTCGACTAATCACTGGACCATTACTGATTAATCGACAAGTCAACCGTTAATTACGACGGTTTGACTTTTAAGCTAATAACTAAGCAAAACATGATTAGGGAAGGTTAAGTAGACTTACCAAGGTCCTATGCACGATTAGGTAAGCTTAGAAGGAGGTCTTGAGCTCCAGAAATGATCAGAAGATGAAGGAATGAATGAGTGATCAAGTCTTGCAACAATGGGGCTATTTATAGTGTTCTTGATCCATTATGATGATGACAAATCATGCTATACATGATCATGGATCAGTAACAAGTGTCCCTAAGGTCTAAAATTTAGTTTAGGCGGCCTTTGGTGATGTTAAAGGGCAAGATAAGTCGTTTGCAAGGCTGAACAGCCATTTTAAACGAGTTTCTACATCTGAGCACTGCTTACGGACCGTAAGGGTCCAGCCTTACGGTCCGTAAGGACCTGGTCAGCAAAACAGAACTTTCCAAAAATGACACATTTGGCCCCCGAACTTCCAAACTTGATTTCTAAGATGCTTTCTTGCACTTGTAATCCCCAAACTTTACTTTTAAGGACTCCACGTCATAAACTAACTTTGTTAGGTCCCCGGTTATTCATACGATCACCGAAAAGTCTTAAATTTCAATGTTGACGCTTTTAACCCCTCATATACGAATCTTATCATAACTTTTTCATACGATAACGAAACTTGGTGAAATTTTTATCATACATTCTAATGAGCATAATTAATCGTTACAAAGCTTCGGGTTTGCTAAAAGGTCACTCAGAGGTATACTTTAAACATGTCAACACATTTAACCCCCTGTAGCTTGTAATCTCTCACTCTCTTTCACAATTAGCTTCGTATGATCCATGATTTATTCGTTTAAGGGTATAAACATCATGAAGGGTTATTGTAAAGTATCTTTATCCATTGTTGACATTTTGAACCCTTATATTCACATAGTTTCTTTATTTGTCAACTTTAGTCCCTCTAGAGTATTCTTTCACACGTTCAAGCTTATGACACGTGTCAATACATTATAGGACATGAATTTTCGAGGTGTTACACAAGCCATAAATAGGGTTCATCAAATCAGACATACATAACAAACAATAGAAACAACCAACAACTAACGCTTCAATCCCTAGAAGTCCAACACCTTCCTAACAAGCTCTCCTAGCTCATCATACTAGTCCATATGTCCCTCTAAATCCTTCATTGTCTCCATGACTCCACGTAACGTGGGGAACTGACGATCACAGTGAGAGCAATTGACCCAAATCTCCTTCTGCTTCTTCAAAGCGGACGCTGTCTCAGCTCTCAAAGTCGAATGCGATCTCTCCAACGGGTCGAGTTCTCTTCCTACGACGAGTGTAGACCAAAAGAGGTGTAGCAAAACACGTGACTCGAATAACAGAATAAACAATTCTGTGACGACGGACGAAAGAATCTCAAGTGTAGGCTCGACAGTATTAGTGAGCAGAACTACTAATGGCTCTATAAGCCGAGACGTGACATATCATAACCGTACAAAGTAAGTGTGTGATCAATATGAATAGTAACACATAAGGCCCAAATAAACAGTAAATCACGTATGCACATAAACACGTAAGGGTTTTCATACATGATAAAATTTTCCATGTTTATTTAAAAATCTTGGCTTCGAGAATTTTGGACTTTATATTTCAAAATTCTTCGGTTGAAGTCTAGTGTTTTCCTCCAAAAACATCTAGTTCGCTAACAACCAATGGCTCTGATACCAACTTCTGTCACACCCCAAAAACGTCGCAGCGGAATATATAACGTATTGGAGACGGAATTTGGTGCCCATTTATATCTTGTCGATTGATGCATTTAATTGTTGGACATGTTAGTATGTTTTAAATGTAAGTTAGTTAAACATTACGTTTTAAGACATGACACCGCCATGACATAGTTAAGTTGTTTATGATCCTCATGGATCTTATTACATTGTCCCAGAATATTTAAAAGTCAGTCCAACATTTTAAGTGATAAATCATGCATCAACAACCACAAGATACGCCATAATTTCCCGAAGCCGAATTCAAGTACCTGTAGAACACGTTAAAAATCAAGTGTCAACACAAAGGAAGGTGAGTTCACTTATTCGTTTACTAATAGATTTTATTCCGAGGAAAACTTTTTGTTTGGGTGTTTATTTAAAAACATCCATTTAATTCTTAAAAAGTCCATTTAGCTTTCTTATTAAAAATCCATGGGCCTTCCGCCGGTTCATCGATCCGACAACTGTAATATATATTGCCCAGGTTTTGTATATTAAATTATAGCGTCAACTTTCAGACTCGTATGTTAGCTAGACGATACGAACTATATATTAACCATGTAGGGATAATCAAAGCTAGAAAATAAATAAGATATTAATTAATCGTTTGACATTGACACGGGGCGACCGGTCACGACGGGGTTGTCAACCCGATAGATCTACCAACAATTCATCGCATGCCATACTTAACTGAATAAACGACATCATGGGCGCAGGGTTCTTTCTCGAAGAACAATATGATGTCTGCCTCACGTACAATATATATATCCTACTAATATGACAATTTAATACACGAAGTTGCATGAATCCCCTGAATCTCCATCACTCGAGACCCAGGCCGGCATCCGTTGTGACACCTGTGTCACTTCAACCATCAAACAAATACCAAACCAATGAAATATTGTGTTTCATATTTGGGATTTGTATAAATATGTGTATCATTTTCACATATCAATTCTTGTTCAATTTCGGGCTCTAAATCGCTTTCTAGAAGGTTATACGCGCACTGATGCGTAAATATAACCAGTTTAATGCAACAAACACCCCGGAATAGTGAAATAGGCTTAACATACCTTAAATAACCTTTACATAACTTAGAAATAAGTTTTGGAAGGTTTGGTGTGCCGAAATCAAGTTTATTCGCTTACAGGGACTAAATTCGACAAACTACAAAAGTATGCCGATTCGTACTGTAGCGGACATTCTGGAACATGACCACAAGTTAAAAATACCCTAAATATCCTTTATATAGCTTAGAAATAGGCTTTGAGGGGTTCGGTGTGCTAAAATAAACTTTTTGGTCATTCAGGGACTAAAAGCGTCAAAAAGTGCATAAGTTTGCATTTTCGCGCATATCTTACGTTCTGAATTGATCTGGACATCCAAAAATTTATGTAATCATTAAGATATTTTATTTTAGTGATTGGAATGATAAAATTCCATTCATCGTGTAATTTGGATCGTTTTTCGCATTCGTTCGTGTTTCGTCGTAATTAACCAAACAACGCAACTGTACGACCAAACGAACCGACATCCGAGATATTTTTGAGCATGTTTCATGTTCCCCATACATTAACTTCATTTTAGAGCCTTGAAATGGGATTAACGGGGCTTAAACGTGTCAAAAATGCATCAAAAACCATGTTTTGCACATTCAGGGACCAAAATTGACAATCTGCCATAGTTATCTTAGGAAAGGACCAAAGTTGAAAATCTGATTTCCAGCTTGTTCCAGCTGTTCCCCTCATTTTCACATGGTTTTAATGAAACTAGGGGCTTGTTTTGGGGTACCCATGGTATTCTAAAACCATAGGCACACATGTAAGGTCCAGATCGAAGCTCGGTTTTCGATGAACGATCCTAACGGTCTTGGTATTCCTATAAATACCCCCACCCTCTTGCTTCAAAACTCACACTTTGATCTGATTTGGCTCTCTAAGTTGAAGTTATACACTTCATACCTGAGAGTAATCGGATCAAAACTCCATAGCTTGGACCCGTTGTAAGTCCTCTTTCGTTCTTTTACGCGTTTTAGCGTGAAAGTCAAACATTATTTGGCTTTCAGCTTTGACCAGTTTATGGTCAATACGAAGTTCGTTTGAACTTCATAACATGAGCATAATCACGATGGTTCTAGTCCCTTGTGACTATACCTACTGATTACCACGTTATTTAGGCATAGTGGCGAGTCGTAGTTTCGGCCAAAATGGGTATTCTTGCGTATTTTGTAACCAAACTACTTTTAGGTATCAAGATTGTTTGTTTTGATACCAAACCTGTTTTCTAAATTCATTAAACATGTTTTAACATGTTTAGCTCGTTACTTTAGGTTTAGTGCTTATATAGGGTCGTAAGGTAAGCGATCTATACAATCGCTTAGACTTTCGAACCCGACCCGTTTGGTTGATCATTAGGATCCGACCAAACACATTAGGTGACCATAGTTGTATAGGGAATAACCTTCCGAGGTTATACCTTATGGTCACGTCGTTTAGTTAGTTGTATGATAGGTAGTTTATATGCCTTAGGAAAATTACCAAAATGCCCTTTTATGCCAAAATTCATTTTTAGCATATGTAACATAATTTTTGATATCTAAACTGATTTGGCAACAATATTAGACATGATAAGGCATATTTTACTTGTCATAGGACTAGTTAGGCGGTCCGAACGAATTTTACGCGAACGACGCGTTGAAGTAGCATAAGCTACCTAAACGAGTCATAATGGGTCGTAAGCACATAGGATAGGTTCCGTTTTAGAATGTGAGATTTGTTAAACCATATTACATTAGTTCTTACACTCACTTGGTTTACGAAACCACATTTTATCCGATCCTCCGATTTAGGTCCGTTTATTTACATAGTTACCTATATTAGGTGTCGTTTGATTTCGTGATCCTTCTAGCGTTGCTTGGTGGTTATCAAAAGACTATTAAGCAATCTCAAGTGACTACATAGACCCCTCTTTTACTGTTTTTCAAACGTTTTGGGGTGAAACACATGTGCATATTTGTTACTTTCATGCTTTCCATGTTTTCGTATCATATACTTGCTATGTTCATTAGTACACTATTAGTACATGATTTCATTATGTTTTTGATATGTATGTCCATTTAGTGCATACTTAGTACATCGTTTTACATTACATTTCATGCTATGTATGTCCATTTAGTGCATACTTAGTTCATTATTTTACATTTCATTTCATGTTATGTATGTCCATTTAGTGCATACTTAGTACATTATTTTACATTTCATTTCATGCTATGTATGTCCATTTGTTGCATACTTAGTACATTATTTTACATTTCATTTCATGCTATGTATGTCCATTTGTTGCATACTTAGTACATTATTTTCATAAAACATGCTTACATTTCGGTATGACATTTGGTTTGTTTAAATGGCTCAAAAATACATTCATTAACATTAGCTACGCCGTTCGTTAGTAGGTAGTGGTACCATAGGAATTGACAACTCCCGTTCCTGACATCCTAGGTATGTTTGGATGGAAGGAATGACTGAATTCGATAAACATAACTCAGATAAATCTTTAATTCGTTTAAGGGTTTATCGCCACAGTCTCAAGGCTTGACTGTATGCATTTTCATAACACCGCATAGATGTTTGTATCAGTAAAGCATGCATTATTTTACAAAACATAAATTTTGATTATAATTTATCAATTGCATTGTTTTGTACATTTCTTTCTTATAGGGTTGAGTAAATGCTTTTAATCAAGAAAGGCTTTTTATTCACTCTACATTACATTTGTTTACACAATAACATTTCAACATTTGTTTAAAACATTACATTTAGTTATACACGAACATTTTTTACATTGGTGGTTTGTTTGGGTAAGTGATTTAAGTAACGAGACGTGTGTAATATGATAAAAGCATGGTGGATACGCCGCTGGTACTTCCTATATGTAAGTGCTTTTATGATATTACATATCGTAGCGTTATTTAAAGCATTTCAATTTTGACATATTACATTTTACACAAATTAACATATCTTTACAAAACATTGTTTTACAAACAACATATTTTATACAAACTCATTTTTACTTGGTTATTCATTTAACCATACATTATTCTTTTATATCATCTGTTTTGTTATCGATTTTTTTTATATATGATTTATAAAACAAAAACATTTTACAAGGTTCATGACTACTTTTGTTAAAACATTTTCTTTAATCTTACAAGTCATGATTTCACACCCCGGCCACGTATAACATACAAAACGTGGCGGAAAATGATGGGGAGTGTTGTAACATAATTAATTGTTTCCTAACCATGGCATACAAAGTTGTATCTTATTTATCAACATAAGAGTTACATTGTTTTAAACAGGAATCAAAGAGTTTATAACATAATTAAACTAAGTCTATCTTCATTTTAAGTCTCTAAGGCACAGGTCCGCCCTAGTGTCACGATCATCGTCCTACGCAAAAGCTCCTGAAAACACATGTGAAAATAGGTACGTCAGCATAAAAATTCCTGTGAGATACATAGGTTTTGTGAAAATAGGATTCATGACTTAAGTTTAAGAAAAAGTTGTTTAGTAAAAGTCAGTCATGAACCTTGTAAATTGTTTTGTTTTGTAAGTCATTTAAAAAGCAATAAGATCAAATGATATGTATAAATAAAAGTATAATGTATGGTTAAATGTATAACCAAGTAAAATGAGTTGTATAAAGTAAATTGTTTGTAAACCAAAGTCTTGTGAAAATCGTGTTACTTGTGTAAAATGTATAAGTCCAAATTGAATGATTTAAATAACGCTATGATATATAATATAATACAAACACTTATATATAGGAAGTACCAGCGGCGTATCCACCATGCTTGTATCATATTACTCACATCTCGTTACTTAAGTCACTTAAACAAACCACCAATGTATAAAGTCTATGTTTAAACCAATAGTCAAAAGTCCTTGTATAAGCCATGTCAAATGTTTATAAGTCCAAAAGTAGTCAAGTAATGTGTATCAAATGTTATGTATTGTAAGTAAAGTATTGTCACATAATCCAAATAAAGAAATGTACAAAACAAAGTATTTTGAATATATCAAAAAGTTATGTTTTGCAAAGTAATGCATGTTACATTGATACAAACATTTATGTGGTAAGTTAACGCATACATTCAAGCCTTGAGACAGTCGTATAACCCTTTTAGTCAAGGTTATCAAAAGAAATGTTTTCGGATTCAGTCATTCCTTACATCCAAACAAACCCGAGATGTCAGGAATGGGATTTGTCAAGTCCTATGGTACCACTACTTACTACCGAGCGGCGTAGCTAATGTTAATGAACTTACATGAGTCTCATTTGTGCAAACCAAATGTTATAGCAATTTTATACATGTCATAGGAAAACAATGTACTAAGTATGCTAAGTTAACATACTAAGCAGAAAAGTCATGTAAATCAATGTGCTAACATACTATCAGTCAACATACATAGCAGAAATCTAAAGTAAAAAAATGTACTAAGTATGCACACAATGGACATACATAGCATGAAATGTAATGTAAAGCAATGTAATGTAAATCATGTACTATAAATGTACTAACGAACATAGCAAGTATATGATGTGAAATCAGGAAAAGCATGAAAGTGACAAGTAGGCACATGTGTTTCACCCCAAAATGTTTGGAAAATAGTAAAAGAGGGGTCTATGTACTCACTTGAGATTGCTCAGAAGTCCTAAGATAACCACCAAGCAATGCTAGAGATCACGGAATCAAACGGCACCTAATATAGGTAACTATGTTAATATACCGGACCTAATTCGGAAGATCGGATAGAATGAGGGCTTGTAAACCAAATGAGTATGAGAACTCATGTAATATGGTTTAACAAAGTCTACATACTAAATGAAACCTAAACTAAGTGCTTACGACCCATTACGACCCGTTTAGGTAGCTTATGCTACTTTAACGCGTCGTTCGCGTGAAACGCCTTCGGACCGCTTAACTAGTCCTATGACAAGTAACATATGCCTTAACATGTCTAATATTGTTGTCAAATCAGTTTAGATGTCAAAAGTTATGTTACATATGTTTAAAATGAATTTTGGCGTCAAAGGGGTATTTTGGTAATTTACCTAAGGCATATAAACTACCTATCATACAACTACTTAAACGAAGCGACCATAAGGTATAACCTCGGAAGATTATTCCCTATATACTATGGTCACCTAATGTGTTTGGTCGGATCCTAATGATCGACCAAATGGCTCAGGTTCGAAGGTATAAGCGACTTATCAGATCACTTACCCTTACGACCCTAGACAACGTGGTAATCAGTAGGCATAGTCACAAGGGACTATAACCATCGTGATTACACTAACGTTGCGAAGTTCAAACGAACTTCGCATTGACCATAAACTGGTCAATGCAGAAAGTCAAACAAAGTTTGACTTTCGGACTCGAAAAGCAATAAAAGAACGAAGGAATACTTACAAAGGGTCCCCGAATGCTAATCTTGATTCAAGTAGCTCAGGTATGAAACAATGGTTTCAACTTAGAGCTTCTCAAATCAGATTCTTGTGGGTTTTGCAATGGGGATGGATGGGTATTTATAGATTTCAGTTCACCGTTAGGATCGTTTCTTGGATAACGTGCCTTGATCTCACCCGTACACTTGTCGGAATGTTATGGTAACTCATTTTGCCCACACCACAAGAGTTTGACATGTGGCATTGGCCTTTGGGGTGTTTGAAAGGCTGTTAACAGGCTGTTAATACATTGAATCTGGTCTGGGAGCCTGGCGCGGGCCGCGTAAGGATACACACAAGACTTACGCGGGCCGCCTGGCCTTGTCTGATCAGAAACAACTTTCAGAAATGACAGTTTAGGTCCCTGTTGTGGTTTAAGGCCATTTCCGACATGTTTAAGGCCCGTTAAGCCAACTTTAAGGACCTAAAATGATGCCTAAACATTGTGGACATGAAACATGCTCAAAAATATGTCGGATGTTGGTTCGCTTGGTCGTACGATCGCGATGTTCGCTTAATTACGACGGAATGCGCACAAGCGCGAAAAACGATCCAAAATGCGTGACGAATGGATTTTTCTTATGCCAAACACTAAAATAAAATATTTTAGTGCTTACATAAATTTTTGGATGTCCGGAGGTATTCAGAACGTAAGTTATGCGCGAAAATGCAAACTTGTGCACTTTTTGACGCTTTTAGTCCCTGAATGACCCAAAAGTTTATTTTAGCATACCGAACCCCTCAAAGCCTATTTCTAAGCTATGTGAAGGATATTGATGGTATGTTTAACTTATGGTCATGTTCCGGAATGTCTGTTACAGTTCAAATTGGCATACTTTCGCAGTTTGTCAATTTTAGTCCCTGTAGGCGAATTAACTTGTTTTTGCCATAGCAAAGCCTTTAAAACTTATTTCTAAGTTATGTAAAGGTTATTTAAGGTACGTTAAGTATATGTTGATGTTCCGGAGTATTTTTCGCATTAAACTGATTACGTTTACACACCAGTTTGCGTATAACTCTCCAGAAAGCGTTATAGAGTTTGAAATTGAACAAAAGTCAAAACATGAAAAATGTAAAACATAACAAAACAAACATTGGGAAAAAATGACATTGTTTTATTGATAATTGAACTGTTCATAATGATTACAAGCACAGATGTTACAGTTTCCCCTACTTGTGGAAATTTCGTCCCGAAATTTATTTAGAGGAAACTCGTGGGAAAAGATGCGGATATTTTGCCTTCATTTGATCTTCGAGTTCCCAAGTAAACTCGGGTCCACGTTTAGCTTCCCAGCGAACTTTGACCAAAGGAATGCGCTTGCGTTTAAGCTACTTGATTTCACGTTCCATGATTTCCACTGGCTTCACAACCAATTTCAGTGTTTTGTCAACACGAATTTCGTCAAGCGGTATGTGGAGGTTCTCATCAGCTAAACACCTCTTGAGATTGGACACGTGAAAAGTTGGATGAACATTTCCAAGTTCAGGAGGTAACTCAAGTCTGTAGGCTACCTTACCGATTCTTTCGACGATCTTGAATGGTCCAACGTATCTAGGTGCAAGTTTTCCTTTCTTTCCAAATCTGATCACACCTTTCCAAGGTGAGACCTTAAGTAATACTCGATCACCGACTTGAAATTCCAAGGGCTTGCGTTTTGGGTCCGCGTAACTCTTTTGACGGCTTCTAGCTGTCTGAAGGTTATCACGAACTTTCTTAATCTTGTCAGTTGTCTCTAAAATGAGGGCAGGTCCAGTAAGCTGAGCCTCGCCAATCTCATTCCAGCAGACTGGTGAACGACATTTTCGACCATAGAGAGCTTCGAAAGGAGCCATTTTGATGCTGGTGTGATAACTGTTGCTGTAGGAGAATTCAATTAACGGAAGATGTGAATCCCAACTACCACCAAAATCGATCACACAAGCTCTAAGCATATCCTCCATAGTCTGGATTGTTCTTTCAGATTGACCATCCGTTTGCGGATGATAAGCAGTGCGCAGGTTAAGTTGGGTCCCCATAGCAGATTGCATGGTTCTCCAAAAATGAGAAGTGAAACGAGCATCTCTGTCAGAAATGATGTTCAAAGGAACACCATGTCGAGCTACAATTTCATCCACATAGATTTTAGCAAGTTTGTCAGCAGGAAAATCATCACGGATTGGCAAGAAATGCGCTGACTTAGTAAGACGATCAACAACTACCCAGATGGCATCATGACCTTTCTTTGTGCGCGGAAGTTTGGTAATGAGATCCATAGTAATGTTTTCCCATTTCCAAACTGGGATCTCTGGTTACACCAATAAACCAGAAGGACGCTGATGTTCAGCCTTAACCTTAAGACAAGTAAGGCATTTTGATACATATAAGGCAATGTCTTTCTTCATACCAGGCCACCAATACTAAATACGAAGATCCTTATACATCTTATCTGAGCCAGTATGAACAGAATAACGAGACTTATGGGCTTCATCCATAAGTAAGGTGCGAAGGTTATCTTGGCTTGGGACCCACAAACGGTCCATGAAGTAATACGATCCATTGTCCTTCAGTTCCAGATCCGGTGTTATGTGATAGGGAAATTCCTTATCCATCAAACCTTGTGAAACAAAAGATTGTTGAGCCTGAGAAATGCGGGCTTGGATATCGGATCGAGCTTGAATAACAGATTGAACACGAACACAATGTAGCTTAGTACGTTCCTTACGACTCAATGCATCGGCTACGACATTCGCCTTACCAGGATGGTAGCGAATTTCGCAGTCATAGTCGTTTAGAAGCTCGACCCAACGTTGTTGCCTCATGTTGAGTTCTTTCTGATTGAAGCTATGCTGAAGACTTTTGTGGTCCGTGAAAACCACACATTTTGTACCGTACAAATAGTGTCCCCAGATCTTAAGAGCGAAGACAACTGCACCCAACTCAAGATCATGAGTGGTGTAGTTTTTCTCATGTATCTTCAACTGCCTCGATGCATATGCTATGACTTTATTCCTTTGCATCAGAACACAGCCAAGACCCAATTTAGATGCATCTCAATAAACGACGAAATCATCATTACCCTCAGGCAATGATAGAACAGGCGCGTCACAATGTTTCTGTTTCAATTTTTGAAAAGCTTCCTCTTGTTTGTATCCCCAATCAAAGGGATTATTCTTCTGAGTTAGAGCAGTTAGAGGAACTGCAATCTTCGAGAAATTTTCAAAGAAGCGACGGTAATAACCCGCTAGACCAAGAAAAGAACGAACTTCAGTAGGAGTAGTAGGTGTATCCCAATCCTTAATCGCACTGATCTTGGAGGGATCTACATGAATACCTTGTTCGTTGATAATATGTCCTAAGAATTGAACCTCTTTAAGCCAGAATTCACACTTGGAGAATTTGGCGAAAAGTTTCTCTTTCTTTAGGAGTTCCAGAGTAAGACAAAGATGTTGCTCGTGATCAGCTCGCGTCTTAGAATAAATCAAGATGTCGTCAATGAAAACAATGACGAACTGATCCAAATAAGGCTTGCAGACCCTATTCATTAAGTCCATGAAAACAGCAGGAGCATTAGTCAAACCGAATGGCATGACTGTGAACTCATAATGCCCATAACGAGTGCGGAACGCTGTCTTGGGAATATCTTCTTCATGCACCCGTAGTTGATGATATCCAGATCGCAGATCAATCTTCGAAAAATAAGAAGCACCCTGTAACTGATCAAAGAGATCATCGATGCGAGGTAGGGGATATCGATTCTTCATGGTGAGCTTGTTAAGCTCACGATAATCGATACACATCCTAAAAGATCCATCCTTTTTCTTGACAAAAAGAACGGGAGCACCCCAAGGTGAAAAGCTAGGACGGATAAAACCTTTGTCAGAGAGCTCCTGAAGCTGCTTAGCCAACTCTTGCATCTCAGACGGTGCAAGACGATATGGAGATCTGGCAATGGGATTTGCACCAGGTACGAGATCAATAGGGAACTCGACTTGGCGTGCTGGGGGTAGACCAGGTAACTCTTCAGGAAATACTTCAGAATAATCCCGAACAACAGGAATATCTTGAATAGACTTACCTTTGCCTTTATCTGCTGTGACATGTGCCAAAAAGGCCACATAGTTCTTTCGCAGATACTTCCGAGCTTTAAAACAAGACATGAGTTTGAGACCACCGGTAGGTTTCTCACCATGCACCTGTAGGATCTCTCCTGCTGAAAGTGGCACACGAACAATCTTCTCAAAACAAACTACCTCTGCGCGATGCTTGGTTAACCAATCCATACCCACAATAACGTCGAAGCTTCCAAGTTGCATAGGCGTGAGGTCAATAGGAAAAAGATGGTCGTTAAGGTTCAACTGGCAGTTGCGAAGAACAGAATCAAGAACAATGGGTTCACCACTAGCAACCTCTACTGTCAAAGGTTTACCTAGTTTCGTTCTAGACACGCGAAGCAATGGCTCAAAAGTTAATGACACAAAACTCTTATCGGCACCCGAATCAAAAAGAACAGATGCAGGCTGATTATTAATAAAGAACGTACCGTTCACCACTTCATTGTCTGCTTGTGCCTCCTGTGCATTCATGTTGAAGACTCGACCTCGAGCCTGAGCCTGATTCTGATTCTGGCTGGCTAGCCTTGGGCACCGGTTTCTGTAGTGGGTCAGGTCCCCACAATTGTAGCACGAACCAGGAGGAAAATGAGGTCGTGTAGCTTGACCTTGTTGCTGAGCAAGAGGCTGAGCAACTTGTTGAGCCGGGTTCTGAACTGCCCGATTCTGATTGGCAGGGATGCGGCAGGTGTCAGCAAGATCACCAGATCTTCCGCAGTTGGTGCACTGACGACACTGGAGGTGTGGTTGATGATGGCCGTTACACCTGTTGCACAAAGGTGCATTGCCAAGATAAGGCTTCTTGGCTAGTGGTTGCGCAGGCTGATTTGGTGCAGCTTGGGCCTGTGCAGTAACGGCATAGTTTTGGGAAGCCTTCCGCTTCCTAGACCCTCCAGAATTCTTTCCCTTCTTGTTTTAACCTTTCTTGCTATCTTCCTTATCAGATGCCTGCTTCTTACCCTTATCACCCTTTTTATGCAGCTTCCCCTTTCGAACCTGCGACTCAGTCAATGTCGCTGCTAACTCGATAGCCTGACGGAGTGTGGCAGGGTTACTACCAGTAATGATGTTTGGCACTGAGTCAGGTAGGCCGTCGATGTATCTTTCGATAGCCTTGTCGAGTGGGGTAACCATTGTTGGGCAAAGCAGACTCAACTCCTCAAACCTATCAGTATACGCCCGATGCTCACCACTATCTTGTTTCAAGTCATCGAACTCTCTCTCCAAAGCTCGCTGTTCATGACGAGGACAAAACTCCCTCATCATAAGGGCCCTAAGTTCGGCCCAATTTTGTGCTAGAGCAACTTCTGCACCACGGTCTCTCATAACCCCGTTCCACCATGTGAGAGCCCTCTTCTGAAACACACTCGAAGAAAACTCGACCTTGCGCTTGTCAGGACACTGCACGTGGCGGAAAGTATTCTCAATGCTCTCGAACCATTGAAGAAGCCCAGTCGCTCCCTCAGAACCACTAAACTTGAGTGGTTTAGCCGAGTTAAAATCCTTGAATTTGCATGGAGCATTGTTGTTGTTGTTGGCTTGGTTCCATTGAGCAAGGAGATTTGGGAATTGAGCAGCCATTTGCTGCGCAATAATTTCTGCCAGTTCGGCAGTCGCTATCTGGTTTTCGCGTCGAGGAGGCATTCTAAAAGAGGAAAACATGAAAGGAAACGAGTGAGATGATTGGATGAAGAGAATGAGATGAAACAAAATCAACAAAAGCAAAGATGGTGGTCATTTGTTCGCATCACAAAGCAAACAAACGACACACAGTGACTAATCAAAGTAAATGGGTCAAAAATAATGTATCGCGAAGACATGCTCGCCTATAAGTGAACACTCACCCCAAGAGTTCCCAGGTAAGAGTGACTGGTCCGATTATGTGGATTTGTACGAACACTCTAGCCTTAGACATAAAACCCAGGGTACAGGCATTCACTCTTCCAGTCTGCACGTGTTCACACTATTTAGAACCCAAAATTTTGACGAGATTTTGAAAATTTTGAAAGGCGCAAGGCCAAAAATCAAACTGGAAGGGTTCAAAACCTTACAATAGAGGGTTCAAAACCTAGAAATCAATCATTCAAAAATAGATGATTAATTTTCAAAGCGGATTCGAACTTGATGTTCCCGTTGTGGTTATCACCTAAGGATAGGTGAAGTGTTTGTTTTAAAATCTAAACACAAGACAACTTGTGTTGGGGTCCTAGAAAGGTTATAGTCTAGGTCAAAGCATTACTAATAACCTAATTCCCTATAACCATTGGCTCTGATACCAACTCTTCTGTCACACCCCGACCATGTATAACATACAAAATGTGGCGGAAAACGTCGGGGAGTGTTGTAACAGAATTAATTGTTTCATAACCATGGCATACAAAGTTGTATCTTATTTATCAACATAAGAGTTACATTGTTTTAAACAGGAATCAAAGAGTTTATAACATAATTAAACTAAGTCTATCTTCATTTTAAGTCTCTAAGGCACAGGTCCACCCTAGTGTCACGATCATCGTCCTACGCAAAAGCTCCTGAAAGCACATGTGAAAATAGGTACGCCAGCATAAAAATGCCTGTGAGATACATAGGTTTTGTGAAAATAGGATTCATGACTTAAGTTTAAGAAAAAGCTGTTTAGTAAAAGTCAGTCATGAACCTTGTAAATTGTTTTGTTTTGTAAGTCATTTAAAAAGCGATAAGATCAAATGATATGTATAAATAAAAGTATAATGTATGGTTAAATGTATATCCAAGTAAAATGAGTTGTATAAAGTAAATTGTTTGTAAACCAAAGTCTTGTGAAAATCGTGTTACTTGTGTAAAATGTGTAAGTCCAAATTGAATGATTTAAATAACGCTATGATATATAATATAATACAAACACTTATATATAGGAAGTACCAGCGGCGTATCCACCATGCTTGTATCATATTACTCACATCTCGTTACTTAAGTCACTTAAACAAACCACCAATGTATAAAGTCTATGTTTAAACCAATAGTAAAAAGTCCTTGTATAAGCCATGTCAAATGTTTATAAGTCTAAAAGTAGTCAAGTAATGTGTATCAAATGTTATGTATTGTAAGTAAAGTATTGTCACATAATCCAAATATAGAAATGTACAAAACAAAGTATTTTGAATATATCAAAAAGTTATGTTTTGCAAAGTAATGCATGTTACATTGATACAAACATTTATGTGGTAAGTTAACGCATACATTCAAGCCTTGAGACAGTCGGATAACCCTTTTAGTCAAGGTTATCAAAAGAAATGTTTTCGGATTCAGTCATTCCTTACATCCAAACAAACCCGAGATGTCAGGAATGGGATTTGTCAAGTCCTATGGTACCACTACTTACTACCGAGCGGCGTAGGTAATGTTAATGAACGTACATGAGTCTCGTTTGTGCAAACCAAATGTTATAGCAATTGTATACATGTCATAGGAAAACAATGTACTAAGTATGCTAAGTTAACATACTAAGCAGAAAAGTCATGTAAATCAATGTGCTAGCATACTATCAGTCAACATACATAGCAGAAATGTAAAGTAAAACAATGTACTAAGTATGCACACAATGGACATACATAGCATGAAATGTAATGTAAAGCAATGTAATGTAAATCATGTACTATAAATGTACTAACGAACATAGCAAGTATATGATGTGAAATCAGGAAAAGCATGAAAATAACAAGTAGGCACATGTGTTTCACCCTAAACTGTTTGGAAAACAGTAAAAGAGGGGTCTATGTACTCACTTGAGATTGCTCAGAAGTCCTAAGATAACCACCAAGCAATGCTAGAGATCACGGAATCAAACGGCACTTAATATAGGTAACTATGTGTTAATATACCGGACCTAATTCGGAAGATCGGATAGAATGAGGGCTTGTAAACCAAATGAGTATGAGAACTCATGTAATATGGTTTAACAAAGTCTACATACTAAATGAAACCTAACCTAAGTGCTTACGACCCATTACGACCCGTTTAGGTAGCTTATGCTACTTTAACGCGTCGTTCCCGTGAAACGCGTTCGGACCGCTTAACTAGTCCTATGACAAGTAACATATGCCTTAAAATGTCTAATATTGTTTTCAAATCAGTTTAGATGTCAAAAGTTATGTTACATATGTTAAAAATGAATTTTGGCGTCAAAGGGGTATTTTGGTAATTTACCTAAGGCATATAAACTACCTATCATACAAACGAAGCGACCATAAGGTATAACCTCGGAAGGTTATTCCCTATATACTATGGTCACCTAATGTGTTTGGTCGGATCCTAATGATCGACCAAATGGGTCGGGTTCGAAGGTATAAGCGATTTATCAGATCGCTTACCCTTACGACCCTAGACAACGTGGTAATCAGTAGGCATAGTCACAAGGGACTATAACCATCGTGATTACGCTCACGTTGCGAAGTTCAAACGAACTTCTCATTGACTTTCGGACTCGAAAAGCAATAAAAAAACGAAGGAATACTTACAAAGGGTCCCCAAATGCTAATCTTGATTCAAGTAGCTCATGTATGAAACAATGGTTTCAACTTAGAGCTTCTCAAATCAGATTCTTGTGGGTTTTGCAATGGGGATGGATGGGCATTTATAGATTTCGGTTCACCGTTAGGATCGTTTCTTGGATAACGTGCCTTGATCTCACCCGTACACTTGTCGGAATGTTGTGGTAACTCATTTTGCCCCCACCACAAGAGTTTGACATGTGGCATTGGCCTTTGGGGTGTTTGAAAGGCTGTTAACAGGCTGTTAATACATTGAATCTGGTCTGGGAGCCTGACTCGGGCCGCGTAAGGATACACACAAGACTTACGCGGGCCGCCTGGCCTTGTCTGATCAGAAACAACTTTCAGAAATGACAGTTTAGGTCCCTGCTGTGGTTTAAGGCCATTTCCGACATGTTTAAGGCCCGTTAAGCCAACTTTAAGGCCCTAAAATGATGCCTAAACATTTTGGACATGAAACATGCTCAAAAATATGTCGGATGTTGGTTCGTTTGGTCGTACGATCGCGATGTTCGCTTAATTACGACGGAATGCGCACAAGCGCGAAAAACGATCCAAAATGCGTGACGAATGGATTTTTCTTATGCCAAACACTAAAATAAAATATTTTAGTGCTTACATAAATTTTTGGATGTCCGGAGGTATTCAGAACGTAAGTTATGCGCGGAAATGCAAACTTGTGCACTTTTTGACGCTTTTAGTCCCTGAATGACCCAAAAGTTTATTTTTGCATACCGAACCCCTCAAATCCTATTTCTAAGCTATGTGAAGGATATTTATGGTATGTTTATCTTATGGTCATGTTCCGGAATGTCTGTTACAGTTCAAATTGGCATACTTTTGCAGTTTGTCAATTTTAGTCCCTCTAGGCGAATTAACTTGTTTTTGCCATAGCAAAGCCTTTAAAACTTATTTCAAAGTTATGTAAAGGTTATTTAAGGTATGTTAAGTATATGTTGATGTTCCGAAGTATTTTTCTCATTAAACTGATTACGTTTACACACCAGTTTGCGTATAACTCTCCAGAAAGCGATATAGAGTTTGAAATTGAACAAAAGTCAAAACATGAAAAATGTAAAACATAACAAAACAAACATTGGGATCAAATGACATTGTTTTATTGATAATTTAACTGTTCATAATGATTACAAGCACAGATGTTACACATGAATCCTAAATCAATAAAACCTATGTATCTCACAGGCATTTTTATGCTGACGTACCTATTTTCACATGTGTTTCAGGAAATGATGCATAGGATTGATCAAGTTACACATAGGCAGACTTGGGCCTTAGTGACAATAAAAGATGCAAGACTAGTTAATTATGTTATGCTTCCTTGTTGTTAAGACATTATAATTTCTTTTAATCAATAAAACAATATTTAAATTTCCATGTGTTATGAAACAATGATTCTGTTACAACACTCCCCGATGTTTTCGCCACGATTTGTTGTTTTACGTGGTCGGGGTGTGACAGAAAAGTTGGTATCAGAGCACTGGTTATAGGGAATTAGGTTATTAGCATGCCCTGAACCTAGTCTATAACCTTCCTAGGACCCTAACGCGAGTTTACTTGCGTTTAGTCATAAAACAATACCGTCACCTATCCTTAGGCGACAACCACAACAAGAACACAAATTTCGAATTCACTTCGAAAACCAATCATCTGTTCTAGGATGATTGATTACTAGGGTTTGAACCCTCTAAGTTTTCAAAATCTCGTCAAAGTTTGGGTCTTATAATGTGAACATGTGCAAACTGGAAGGGTGAATGCCTGTACTCTGAGTTTTCTGCCTAAGGCTAGAGTGTTCGTACAAATCCGCAGTATCGGAGCAGTCACTCTTACCTGGGAACTCTTGGGGTGAGTGTTCACTTATAGGCAAGCATGTCTTCAGTGATACATAAATATGACCTGTTTACTTTGATTAGTCAGCGTCTCATTTGTTTGCCTTAGGTAACAAACAAATGGTCGCAATTTTTATGCATTGTCATTCTGTTTTGATTATCCGATAACATTTCACTTGTTTCTTCCTATGCCTTTCATTTCTTCTAGAATGTCTCTTCATCGCAATGACGCCCAGATATCCGAGCAGACTGCCAAATTTGCTCAGCAAATAGGCGAAGTAATCCTGAAGTCTGTGGATTTAGGTGTCGCCATGTCTCGTCTCAATAATGAAGCTACTCAAGAAGCATCGAAGGAAACAGAAGCCAAGCCTTCGAAAAGGTCAAGGAAGCGTAAAGCTTCAAAGAATCCTCTAGTCGTTGCACCAAAACAAGCAGGACCTAGCCAGGTGGCAGCACCACCAGCCAAGAAGCCGTACTTGGGGACTGCTTCCTTGTGCAATCGATGCAACCGTCATCATCCAGATCAAAAACCATGTTTCAAATGTACCCACTGTGGATGATGGGGACATTTGGTTGACGTGTGCCGCTTTGCTATCCAAAACAAAGCTGTTACAAATCTTGCTGCTACTCAACCACAAGCCAACCCTGTTCAAGCTCGTTTTCCACCTGGATCGTGCTACAACTGTGGCGAGACGAGCCATTTCAGGAACAAATGCCCAGAGATTGTCAATGCAAATCCAACCCACAAATGAGCATTTGGCCGATCAGAAGAAGCTGCTTTAAAAAAATCTGAACTTTCATGCTTTGTATCTTTTGTTGAACCCTGAAACAATCTGTTTTAAATAAATGGTTGTTCACAATTCTGATGTACAAGTGTAGTTACATATGTGTATGGCATTTCCCTATGATGCCTACATCAAAGAACTATGTTCTTTAAACAAACTACTCTTGTGATTCCCCCTTTCATGTGATCACTCATGATTTCCTCGAAAATTTTAAGTACTCGTTTCATTCTAAGAAATGAAGTACAGAAAATAAGTGACATTATGAGTAATCGTGCATTATGCACATCTGTGCCTTTAAATCCTTGGTTACATAACTAAGGGTAATTTTTCGATCTCATGCCCATTGCATTCTGATTTTCATAACAACATGCATAGCATAAGTTTTCAAAACAACCTTCATGATTTCAAAATATTTCATATAGTTTGAAAACAAATTTTATGTAATATATCAAATGCATGATTTCAAAAGCATTGTCTATGTTTCAAAAGCAACCTTCATGATTTCAAAATGTTTCATATAGTCTGAAAACAATATTAACACAGTATATTTTCTTAATATATCAAGTGCATGATTTCAAAAAGCATTATTCATATTTTCAAAAACCTTATACATAATTTCAAAATCTCATCTTGCAAACATTTTATAAATATACTTACTTAATACACCTACTTTATGATTTCAAAAAGTAATATATATAAGGTTTCAAAAACATTAAACACATTTCAAAAAGAAACCCCATGCATAGTTTTCAAAAACATTTTCTCATGCATTGACTTAACCTTCAAATTCTGCTTCGTATGTCGCCTTGGCATATCTAGCACCTCAACTTCATAAGCATTTTAACTCATGTTTTAACTTAAGCACGTCTAGTGCAAGGATTTGAAACGCCTCCCGCCTTTTAAATCCCAAAATCCATATGGGATCTTTTTATCTTCACAATTAGATCCTTGTGGATGATTATCTTTCAAACCGGAGTCCTTAATTGGATTCCTTGAGTACCTAAATTCGAATATTACGATTCCTTGTAATTGAAATAGAATTTTCTTTTTAAGATCTCCCTATCTTTATAGTTAGATTCTTGGAAAATATTTAAAGTGCCAATCAAAATCCACGGATTGGATACCTGGTGTGCTTTAAATACATGTGCACAATTAACAAAACAAATTAACAAACTGATAACAAATTAAAGATCAAGATAAACAATTTTGTGATTATGTGTTATGTATTTCTCTTTTGTGTTTTTGTTTTCATTATCCAAATCCTCGTAGAATCTTCCATACCTTCATGTGAAAGATTCACAGTAGGATATCCAAAGGTACTACCCTAAATCCTTAATGGGCTTCTACGTAATCGTTAAGACCCTTAGATTATATGGTACCATTCCATCTTTCAAAGAGACCCCTTTGAGTGGTCTAAGTCAAAAGATTGATTCAGAATCTGGTTAAGAATGACATGTGATGATATAAGCTGAAAAGACTCCTTGGTGGTCTATTTAAAGAGATCATTTATTGGTTTCAAGGATCCTATGGTGGTCTAGTCACACTCATCACAAGTTTGTTCATTTGGTTTTCCCCTACACATTATAAAATGCACTGTGCGGACTATGCAAGGAATTATGTAATTATGGACGCGTACATAATTATGAAATTCAGTGCATAGGAGCCCAGTAAGATTTATCATGTGTAAGAACCTATGGTGGCGACAATAACGAAACGCGAACAATGTAATGAAGGTACGGTGGACCCACCAATAACGCTTTATATACTTGTATATAAGTGTCTCTCTTACATTGAAAGCATGATGTTATTAAAGTTACTAGAAGTTCAGAACCTTAACTAGTGTTGTTTTATATTTTCAACTTCATGTTTCAAGCTCTCCCAAGTTTCCTCTAGATAAATTTCGGGACGAAATTTCCTGAAGTAGGGGAGACTGTGACACCTGTGTCACTTCAACCATCAAACAAATACCAAACCAATGAAATATTGTGTTTCATATTTGGGATTTGTATAAATATGTGTATCATTTGCACATATCAATTCTTGTTCAATTTCGGGCTCTAAATCGCTTTCTGGAAGGTTATACGCGCACTGATGCGTAAATATAACCAGTTTAATGCAAAAAACACTCCGGAACAGTGACATAGTCTTAACATACCTTAAATAACCTTTACATAACTTATAAATAAGTTTTGGAAGGTTTGGTGTGCCGAAATCAAGTTTATTCGCTTACAGGGACTAAATTCGACAAACTGCAAAAGTATGCTGATTCGTACTGTAACGGACATTCCGGAACATGACCATAAGTTAAACATACCCTAAATATCCTTTACATAGCTTAGAAATAGGCTTTGAGGGGTTCGGTGTGCTAAAATAAACTTTTTGGTCATTCAGGGACTAAAAGCAAAAAAGTGCGTAAGTTTGCATTTTCGCGCATATCTTACGTTCTGAATAGATCCGGACATCCAAAACTTTATGTAATCATTAATATATTTTATTTTAGTGATTGGCATGATAAAATTCCATTCGTCGCGTAATTTGGATCGTTTTTCGCATTCGTTCGTGTTTCATCGTAATTAACCGAACAACGCAACCGTACGACCAAACGAACCGATATACGAGATATTTTTGAGCATGTTTCATGTTCCCTATACTTTAAATTCATTTTAGGGCCTTGAATGGGATTAACGGGGCTTAAACGTGTCAAAAATGCATCAAAAACCATGTTTTGCACATTCAGGGACCAAAATTGACAATCTGCCATAGTTATCTTAGGAAGGGACCAAAGTTGAAAATCTGATTTCCAGCTTGTTCCAGCTGTTCCCCTCATTTTCATATGGTTTTAATGAAACTAGGGGCTTGGTTTGGGGTACCCATGGTATTCTAAAACCATGGGCACACATGTAAGGTCCAGATCGAAGCTCGGTTTTCGATGAACGATCCTAACGGTCTTGGTTTTCCTATAAATACCCCCACTCTCTTGCTTCAAAACTCACACTTTGATCTGATTTGGCTCTCTAAGTTGAAGTTATACACTTTATACCTGAGAGTAATCGGATCAAAACTCCATAGCTTGGACCCGTTATAAGTCCTCTTTCGTTCTTTTACGCGTTTTAGCGTGAAAGTCAAACATTGTTTGGCTTTCAGCTTTGACTAGTTTATGGTCAACACGAAGTTCGTTTGAAATTCCTAACGTGAGAGTAATCACGATGTTCTAGTCCCTTGTGACTATACCTACTGATTACCACGTTATTTAGGCATAGTGGCGAGTCGTAGTTTCGGCCAAAATGTGTATTCTTGCGTATTTTGTAACCAAACTACTTTTAGGTATCAAGACCGTTTGTTTTGATACCAAACCTATTTTCTAAATTCATTAAACATGTTATAACATATTTAGGTCATCACTTTAGGTTTAGTGCTTATATAGGGTCGTAAGGTAAGCGATCTAAACAATCGCTTAGACTTTCGAACCCGACCCGTTTGGTCAATCATTAGGATCCGACCAAACACATTAGGTGACCATATTTGTATAGGTAATAACCTTCCGAGGTTATACCTTATGGTCACGTCGTTTAGTTAGTTGTATGATAGGTAGTTTATATGCCTTAGGAAAATTACCAAAATGCCCTTTTTTACGCCAAAATTCATTTTAAGCATATGTAACCTAATTTTTGATATCTAAACTGATTTGGCAACAATATTAGACATGATAAGGCATATTTTACTTTTCATAGGACTAGTTAGGCGGTCCGAACGCATTTTACGCGAACGACGCATTAAAGTAGCATAAGCTACCTAAACGAGTCGTAATGGGTCGTAAGCACTTAGGATAGGCTCTGTTTTAGAATGTGAGCTTTGTTAAACCATATTACATGAGTTCTTACACTCATTTGGTTTACGAAACCACATTTTATCCGATCCTCCGATTGAGGTCCGTTTATTTACATAATTACCTATATTAGGTGTCGTTTGATTCCGTGATCCTTCTAGCGTTGCTTGGTGGTTATCTAAAGACTATTAAGCAATCTCAAGTGAGTACATAGACCCCTCTTTTACTGTTTTTCAAACGTTTTGGGGTGAAACACATGTGCCTATTTGTTACTTTCATGCTTTCCATGTTTTCGTATCATATACTTGCTATGTTCATTAGTACACTATTAGTACATGATTTAATTATCTTTTTGCTATGTAGGTCCATTTAGTGCATACTTAGTACATCGTTTTACATTACATTTCAGGCTATGTATGTCCATTTAGTGCATACTTAGTACATTATTTTACATTTCATTTCATGCTATGTATGTCCATTTAGTGCATACTTAGTACATTATTTTACATTTCATTTCATGCTATGTATGTCCATTTGTTGCATACTTAGTACATTATTTTACATTTCATTTCATGCTATGTATGTCCATTTGTTGCATACTTAGTACATTATTTTCATAAAGCATGCTTACATTTTGGTATGACATTTGGTTTGTTTAAATGGATCAAAAATACATTCATTAACATTAGCTACGCCGTTCGTTAGTAGGTAGTGGTACCATAGGAATTGACAACTCCCGTTCCTGACATCCTAGGTATGTTTGGATGGAAGGAATGACCGAATTCGATAAACATAACTCAGATAAATCTTTAATTCGTTTAAGGGTTTATCGCCACAGTCTCAAGGCTTGAATGTATGCATTTTCACAACACCGCATAGATGTTTGTATCAGTAAAGCATGCATTATTTTACAAAACATAAATTTTGATTATAATTTATCAATTGCATTGTTTTGTACATTTCTTTCTTATAGGGTCGAGTAAATGCTTTTAATCAAGAAAGGCTTTTTATTCACTCTACATTACATTTGTTTACACAATAACATTTCAACATTTGTTTAAAACATTACATTTAGTTATACATGAACATTTTTTACATTGGTGGTTTGTTTGGGTAAGTGATTTAAGTAATGAGACGTGTGTAATATGATAAAAGCATGGTGGATACGCCGCTGGTACTTCCTATATATAAGTGCTTTTATGATATTACATATCGTAGCGTTATTTAAACCATTTCAATTTTGACATATTACATTTTACACAAATTAACATATCTTTACAAAACATTGTTTTACAAATAACATATTTTATACAAAATCATTTTTACTTTGTTATTCATTTAACCATACATTATTCTTTTATATCATCTGTTTTGTTATCGATTTTTTTATATATGATTTATAAAACAAAAACATTTTACAAGGTTCATGACTACTTTTGTTAAAACATTTTCTTTAATCTTACAAGTCATGAATCCTAAATCAATAAAACCTATGTATCTCACAGGCATTTTTATGCTTATGTACCTATTTTCACATGTGTTTCAGGAAATGATGCATAGGATTGATCAAGTTACACATAGGCTGACTCAGGCCTTGGTGACAATAAAAGATGCAAGACTAGTTAATTATGTTATGCTTCCTTGTTTTTAAGACATTATAATTTCTTTTAATCAATAAAACAACATTTAAATTTCCATGTGTTATGAAACAATGATTCTGTTACAACACTCCCCGACGTTTCCGCCACGATTTGTTGTTTTACGTGGTCGGGGTGTGACATCCGTCCCAACTTTACGGTCTGTTTCGCCTCGAAAACACCGTACCATCCCAATGTCCAACATTTATTCATCAAAAACGTTTTACTTCGAAACGTGTAACTTATCAAACCTCATATATTTTCAGCGACAATATATATTTTATATTAAAAGGTATGTTTTATTTTGAAAACATTATTAAACCCTTTTAACGACGTGTTCTACCCCAAAAATATATACGAAGCATTAAAAAGACGGGTTTAGTGACACTCACCTTTGGGTGCGTATTTTTAAATAGCGCAATCCCATAGTTTGATTTCTACACGTCCTATTATATATATAGGAACGATTTTTAAATCATTATAAACATCACAAACATCCTAAGTTTCTCTGTTTCTTAGAATTATCACATAACTTTGAGGTTTTTCTCGAAAATTGACATCTTTGATTATGTTGGCACGTTAACATATATATGAGTCCATATATATATATATATATATATATATATATATATATATATATATTTATGATTTTGCGACTTGAACGATTTTATTGGTGACCATTATTGTGTAAATCTGTTAACTCTCCTGTGTATACGCAATATATCTAGAATTTGCACGTTGAAATATATATACATAAACGTTCACATAATTTAACACCGAAACACGTGAAATCTTGTTAACTTATCTATTTTTGCCATTTTTAAAGAAAAAATACATAAAATATCTTATATGTATCAAATTTCATGCTCGACAAATAAGTTTCACGTTTAACGCAATTTTTACCATTTCTACCGCACAAAACGTACAAGCATACATGCATAGTCTAAATTTCTCACTATCAAGTTAACACTTAACATATTATCACATTTACATGTTTAAATCACTTAACACATTTTATCACAAAAGGTTCACTCATAATTTACCCATACTAGCGTTCATCGAAAAATGCGTATTTTAGCCATTCGGTGACGATTTCGGGCATCGGAAGTCACGTATGACCAACCCAACACCAAGTAAACTTAAAATTAGTTAAAATAATTATTTTTAAACTAAACATATCAGTTTACTTACTGATCTAAATCAGTTTTATAAAAATCA
Organism: Helianthus tuberosus; assembly: GCA_030545235.1. NCBI lineage: Eukaryota > Viridiplantae > Streptophyta > Magnoliopsida > Asterales > Asteraceae > Helianthus > Helianthus tuberosus. Next base: position 64,409,872 of record CM060432.1, on the reverse strand, counting down.
CTCGAAAAGTCAATTTTTTACCGTTTTAACGCATAGTTTTGCGTTAAACGTTACTATAACCATCCCAACTCTAAACGACTTGACATTGTAAAACAATACATGTTATTTACTGATTAAAATAGTGGTTATAATCAGATTTGTTCTATTTTTGTATAAGTCACATAAATCATGCGATTTCACGTATTTTACAACTTTTAATGCACCAAGTACAACATGTAAAGCTAGCAAACATTAGGACAAAGTTATATGTCACTAAACACTTTAAAATAACTTTATTTTAGGGTTTATAATCTGCTCATAACTGATTTTTACTAAATCATACTCAAATCACATTATTTCACCTATTTTACAAGTTTCTAAGCCTCATGTATAACATGCAAAGCTAGTAAACCTTATGACAAAGTTTTATATCATTTTAACACTTCAAATACTCATATTTTTAGTGTTTATTTTCTGATCAAAACTCAATTTTATCAAATCATGCTTAAATCATCATGCATGTTCATGTATGTGCATCTAATGCACTCATATCATAACTTTATCATCTAACATGACCTCAATATTCATCAAAACTTCACTAACATCATTTTCTTTCAAATATTTTACATAACACTTAAATCCGTCAAATCATTCATGCTCATTCATACTTAGATCTTTCACATTTTAAGATTATACAACACTTTTACATGCATACATACATATATACATACATATATACGGATTACATATACACACATACTTCCAAGAAATTACTTTTTCAATATATCACTTTAAAATCTCTAATCGTTTTGGAATCTTCTTGCATGATAACCAAAAATTCCTTCAATCATTATATTTTTCAAGAAAGCAAACAAATCAAAAACTTTTCATCAAAAACCAAAATACATCTTACACACATATATACACACACAATCGGCCATGTGCACACACATATAAACACCCATTTTTACTTTGATTAAAACATCATTCTTTGTTTGATTCAAGTTTGTGATTCATTCCAAGTTCAAGAGAAACTATCTAATATCTCTATCATCACTAAAAAATTATGAATGTGATTTTTAAAAATAAGTTTATACCTTCAAGTTTATTAGTGGGTTTTAACAAGATTCTTGATGGTTAGAAGCTTGTTTCACCAAGAAAACACTTTTGGATACTCAAAACACCTTGAAACCTTCTTGGATTGAACTTTAATCTTCATAAACAAGTGAAGAATTTCGAAATTATTTGAGAGATAAAGGTGTTTTCGGCTGAATTCTAAGAGAGAGATAGTGAATGTTGAGTTTTGAACGCATCTTGGGTTTATGAAAGAGATTGGAGAGTGTGATGATCATTAGTCATCCACCACCTCCTTTTTTAGCCAATGCATGGAAGAGAGAAGAGAGAGAGTGTGACTTAATGGCTGCCAACTTTTTCTCTACACACACCTCACGAATACACACACACACACACACACACATATATATATATATATATAATATAGTGTAAAAACAGGTATTTTACTGGATACAGGGTATTTTATCTGGCGTTTTAATCCCGTTTTAGTGCATTTTAAATTATTTTTAACACTCTATAAAAATAAACACACCAAAATATTATTGAACAATATTTTGTTTGCCAGGACTGGTGGCGTTTCCGGTATGTGGCAGTATACGCGCTGTGCTGCGCGGTACGCGCTTAAAATCGCAAAAATAGGAATTTAAGCATTTTTATTTATTTTTATTATTCCGTAGTAATAAACTCATCAAATTATTACTAAAATAACTATCAGTTTCCTCGACAGGCTATGTTGACAGTATTTTGTCGGTACACGCGTTGCATCGCGCGGTACGCGCTTAAACTCGAAAAATAGAGTTTCTTAGCATTTTAATTTATTTTTACTCACGAATATGATTAAAATATTTATTCTAATCATAACAGACTATTTTTAGGATTTTAACACTGATCAGGTGGTCACCGACGTTCGTTTCGCATTTTATCCGTTACGCGATAAGCATTTATGTTACCTTTGCCAACATAATTTTTATCAAAGTTTAATTTTACCAACTCATTAAATTCCACATATAAACATCATAATTAGTCAAATACAGCCTTTTAACTATTCACAACACGTGTTACAATCGTACGGTACGGCCTGAAAAGCCGGGTGTCACACCTTGTGTTGTCGGTATAACTTGTAGCTTGTGCTAATCACGATCGAGCGCTTCATGCAAAACTATTTCATTGAACTTGTTGATTCTAAGTTCCATTTAGTAGATGTTATCGTTTCTAGAATCCACTTGCATATTGTGAATGATCGTTTGGAAATTATATTGCTCGAAATTCCTCTTTTATTGGACCCCTGTTAACTTGGTCACGCTGGTGACTATATCAGTATGTCTCGTTTCCTTTGGCATCAAATTCTAAAACATATTCCTGATAACCGTTGGGTTCTGATTTCTATAGTAAGTCCTTGAGTTCATAATTCGAATAAGTCTTGATTCGGTTTCATGTTCATTCATTTTGGTAATATTCATATTTACCTACGCATAATGTAACTCTAAGGAGTTAACATAGTCTAAATTTCGAGGACGAAATTTTATTAACAGGGGGAGAATGTGACAATCGGTGATTTACGGCCCTTAATTACGTAATTAACAGGCAATTAACGGGATAATGAATAGTGTTTAAGACGTAGATTAACTTAATTAGGCCTTTGGAATGCCTAGGAACGTCTATACGACTTTACAGTGCGCGAACGATGGTTTACAGAGAAACATGTTAAACGTTAAATGGAAACTAATCGAAACCAAACAAAATACTGACAACGCTGACAAGTAAGAATCTTATACGAGTATTTTGTGTTTATAAATTTAGTTTTACAAATTTATCGTGCTTCCGAACGACACAAAACGCAGACGTGAATGAAGAACGCGAAAAACTATAAACGCACCGACAAACAACGACGAAACGGAAGCACCGGACTTGAATTTCGTCTCGATATTAATATATTTTGATATATTTAGCTGTGTTTTTAATTTTTATTATCCGTAGTTGAAAACAGATTGAAAAACGGATTAAAAACGTCGAAACTACGTAGTTTACGCGATTTTAACGAAACCGACAAACGTACGCGATTAACAACTAATACCGACGTTATTTTATATATTTTTAAATCATAAATTATGTTTTACGACGCTAAGAGGAGTTCGGGTCGCGAAAGCGGGTTCCTTGGAATTAACGGGCCAAGTAAAAACGCGATTGGGCTTGTGGGCCTTGAGCCCAAGCCCAAAGCCCACCACATAAACCCTTGGTATATAAGGGGTCTACCCCCCTTATTTCTCTCATTTGAACGAGCAGGCAAACACACACCCACACAAATGCTCTCTCTCTCTCCGGTGAGCAGGCGACGGCCGGCCACCGCCCACGGTGGTCCGGCGAAGAGTTCCGGCGGCGGCGCCCCCGCAAGCGGCGGCGGCGGAGGTACTTTCCGGCGAGTTTTCACGGTGGACCCAGGGTATACCCCCCCCCCTAAATCCACTCTCCCGATGACGATTTCGGCGTCAGTTTGTCAATCGGAGCAACGGAAGTGTTGATTCCATCACCGGCAGACGTGGTTCTTTCCGGTCATGCACCACCACCATCATCAGGTGGTGGTGAGCGACGACTGCAGACGAAGAGAGAGAAGTAGACCAGCGGACCGGCGGTCGGAGACTCGATCCAGTGGTCGGCATCTCGGTCCGGCGGGTCTTGTTTCAGTCCGACGGGTTTCATGGTAAGACCCCCCCTGTTCATCTTCTACTTTTTTAGATTTTAACGTTTAATGTTGTCGATGATGATGATTCGAGGGCCGACGGGCGGAGACGCCACCCACGGCGGCAGTCTTGGGCTGTGTCAGACGACTTCACGATGATGCTGTTGAAGTTCAGTTTCTCCGGCTTTAGTACAGGTTCAACATCAAGTTCGAATTCTCAAGTGATTCTCGGGATTAACCGGCTCAGATCTGGAATATGTTGTGCTTCGAGTTGTTTAAAGTGTGGTTAGGGTTAGCTTTAGTTCAGTCTTGGTTCAGTCAAAGACAGTCAACATCGGTTTCGGTTCGGCTTACTCGGTCAAACCGAGTCAAACCCGGTCAACTCGGTGAAACCTGGTCAACTCGGCGAGTCGACTCGGTCAACCCAGCCGGTCAACTTAGTCAACGTCTCGACGTGAAGAATGGTAACGGTTTAACGAACGAGGTTAATTATGTTATTTTTCTAGTTTCAATCTTACGTGACAAACGAGCTCGTATCGAATTGAATTATAGTTTACGTTTCGATATATTTTACGAAATCTTATATATTATTGGAAATTGATATACGGTGATTGAATCTTGTTGAAATTTTAAAAATAACGACAACTTGTGTTGTCGGGGGCGTCCAAAAACAGAGGAAACTCTGCCCGTTTTTCGAGAAAACCCGAAAACAAAGCGTGTTTAAACGACAACTGTCGACATCAAGCGATTTTTAAGAAAACCCATACAAATGTACATACTATTTCCACAATACCTTAAAATCTACAATAAACGTCAATAACGCGAAGTGTAAATGAATATAATAACTCTTATATTTATTTTCGAATATCTAATGAACGACGATTCGGATATTACTTACAATAATAAATATAGTTATTATATTTATTCTACACTTCAAAAATTCGACAATTCTTTTATAAAGATAAATATAGTTTATGTATTTATTTCGAACATCAAATAATTCGATTCTTTTATAAAAATAAATATATTTTATATATTTATTTCAAACATCAAACTACACGAATTCGTTTTATAAAAATAAATATAGTTTTATATTTATTTCAAAAATCGTACCACAAGATTTCCTTTATAAAAATAAATATAGTTTTTTATTTATTTCAAACTTAAAACAACTCGAGGATACTTTTATAAAATAAATATAACTTTTTATATTTATTTCAAAACGCCTAAATAGCACATTATATATCATACACATACGACTTCTCAAGACGACTAAAGCAATGATAACGATATATTTATATATTTTTATATAAATATTTCTACACTCTAAATCTCTCGGGAACTAAGTCCTTCTAAGACTTATTAGTTAATACTGACAATAAGCGAACTAACAAGTATAACTTATCGTTTTCATTAAGTTAACAACAAACCGTCGAATCGTTCGGTTAACGATTCGGTAGAGCTCGGTGACACGTAGTTAGTTACCGCATTATTTAGAAACTTATAAGACATTCCGTGTTAGGAATATTGTAGAATGCACGCTAGCGAGTCACGTCTTGGAAACGACATCACAAAGTCGTATATAGCTAGCTTTGCACATGGAAATACAGGTGAGTTCATAACACCACCTTTTTACGGTTTTACATTTTTATAAATGTTTTCGGGGTGGAAAGACATGCACGTTTTGTAGAAACATACAAAATTTTCGATGAACAAAGATTGCATATTTTTAGACAAGCACGTTTTGCAAGAACATACGAGGTTTTTGAATAAACAAAAACTATACATTTCTAAACCATGTTACAAACAAATGATTTGTGATTTTCATTGAACTCAAATGGTTTACGAAAAACTTATGCAAAACATACTGGTTTTTACAAAAACATGAACAGTACGAAACATGCATGAGCTACAGATACTAGTGACGGGGTTGGTCCTAGTTACAAAGGGGACTGTTTAGTCCTGTACAAGAACAACGGAGACTGTGTGTCCCAAATACAACAACCCAAACTTGCATGTACCTAAGGCCTTTATCTTAAGGACTGACGAGTCCAACCTACAGACTCATGCAGGCATGTTTGTCTTTGTCATGCGCAGACATTGACAGCCATTCAAGTGTTACAAACACGAAACTTTACAGATACAAGGTTATACAAATATAACGCTTTACACATACTAGGTTTCACAAATACAAAGTTTTCATTTAACGTGCCAAAGAAAATGATTTTTATTCGTTTTCTCAACAATATTTTAAAAACCGGTTATTCAAAAAGATTTATTTAAAAATCTTTTCCAAAACAAACTATGAACTCGCTCAACTTTATGTTGATTTTTCGCATGTTTATTTCTCAGATTACATTTCAAAACTATGGCACGGTTGGAATAGGAGAACCATGTGGACTCGAGTACTTAGTGGGCGTTCTTTTTCTAGAAGTCTTAGCTTATTTGCTTCCGCTGTGCAATGAAGATACCAGTCCAGTCACGCCAATGCTCTGATATTTCGGGGTGTGACACCAACGTTCAAAAGGGAATATTCGAAGTATCCATAGTTAATAGGATAGTTTTTTATTTATGTTTACTATAAGTAAGAGTGTACGGATCGATAGAAACACACAACTTAGCTCACTTTCTTACTCTCTTGACAGCAACAATCACATTCACCAACACTCACACTCAAAATTCATTGTAACACTTAGCTGATCCGTACAATATCCTGCACTGTATCCTGAATTTTGAAGTAATAAAAAGAACAAGGCAGCGAAGATTGTCAGCTCCCGAGGTTTTATGCCGGAGATCTAGATTGATCAAGGGCTTTCCTCATACATCTCGTGTCAACCTTTACATTTTTGCTCATTGTTTGATTATTGATATAGCTTGGTAACCTGAGCTATAAACTGAAAACTATTTTTGCAAACAACCAAGTCAGTATATTTTTCACAAACATTGCTAGCACACTACCTCACAAAACTAATTTGATCACTTAATTGCTTCGGTAAATTTTGAACAAAACATTTGTAACTTCAATCTTTGAATGAAATCAGTGATTATAAGTAATATCTTGTGTTTGTCATCTTTCCAATTGGATTCCGCATAATATGGAGAGCTAATTTGAGTCGGCCGGAGCATTTACGAGATCAAAACGGTCCTCACACAAATCACATATTAGGACAATCTATTCACCCACTAGGTTTCACAAGGATTCACAAACACCACAAATTACTATTACGTGTGCACTTGTAATGATAATTTGGTTTGCTCACCTTAGTTCCTCATGTCTTGTGTCAATATGTCCCCTAAGTTCGATTATCAAATACATAGTGTTGCCAAAAAAAAGGTCATCAAAAGTTTAGTTATGAGTTATAAGTTGATCAACTGGAAGTTATATCAGAAAGAGTAGTCAGGAATCAGTTGATCCGAGTATCTTCTCGAGTTGAAATACACAATGAGAGTCCAATTTCGCAGATTTTAGATGGAAATAAGCACATAAAACACACATGCACATGAATGTGACTCCGAGAGATTAAATTGGTTCATTGACACATGGAAATGGATTTCGGCAATAATGTGCACAAGGGTTTTCCCCAATGTGTTGCGCCTCACGTCAGGCCCATAGGCTGGGAATTGATGTTGTGTAGAGATTGTGAGATTAGGGTATTGCTGCTGGTAAGTGGAGAAGGGACACACTTCCAATTGGATTCTGCATAATATGGAGAGCTAATTTGAGTCAGCCAGAGCATTTACGAGATCAAAACGGTCCTCACACAAATCACATATTAGGACAATCTATTCACCCACTAGGTTTCACAAGGTTTCACAAACACAAAAAATTACTATTACGTGTGCACTCGTAATGATAATTTGGTTTGCTCACCCTAGTTCCTCATGTCTTGTGTCAAGATGTCCCCTAGGTTTGATTATCAAATACATAGTTTGCCAAAAAAAAGGTCATCAAAAGTTTAGTTATGAGTTATAAGTTGATCAACTGGAAGTTATATCAGAAATAGTAGTCAGGAATCGGTTGATCCGAGTATCCTCTCGAGTTGAAACACACAATGAGAGTCCAATCTAGCATATTTTAGATGGAAATAAGCGCATAAAACACACATGCACGTGAATGTGACTCCGAGAGATAAAATTGGTTCATTGACAGATGGAAATGGATTTCGGCAATAATGTGCACAAGGGTTTTCCCCAATGCATTGCGCCTCACGTCAGGCCCATAGGCTGGGACTTGATGTTGAGTAGGGATTGTGAGATTAGGGTATTGCTGCTGGTAAGTGGAAAAGGGACACACTTCCAATGGACTCAAATCCTAAGAGATATGTGTGAATGTTTGTTGTCGTCCCAAACATGGACCTAAGAACGCTCGCCATACCCGATAGTACCACCGGTAGGCTCAAGCTGGTGTCTTACTCGGCTCTGTGGTGTAGGAAAAGGTACAAATGATTATGATGTGAGATGTTCCTCCAGAGGATTCATTTCACGACCCTCAGACGGTAGTGGATGCTAGTTTTTGGCGATCCCAAGGATGTCACCACTGGGATTAATGATGCAAGAGATTGATGTCCTTCCTCATCAGTAGAGAGAGATGTGGATGATGTCGACACGCCCGCAATGTCACTGAACGTTTGGATGCCATGTGCATATATGTATCAGGTATGAGTGTTAGTGTATATCATGCACGAGTTTCTGTGTTGGTGTAGGACTAATGCAGTGTTTAAGGCTATAGACTAAGTCTGCTCTTTAATGTAGTGTATGCAATAAGAATGGTGAACCTTGCACTTTGGAGTGTAGTGTCATTTTCGTTTTTCAAAAGATATCGGTTATAGTCTTGTTTTTCAAAAGTTTAAACTGAGTACACTTAATCAATGGCTCTGATACCAATCTATCACACCCTCAAATTCCACATGTGGGAATTTACCGCAAGGCGCGTGACATGCCACTAATCATGTTCAACCATTTAAAATTTATTGGAAAATGCTTAACTTCCATATTCAAGATTAATAGTGATAATAGTTTCACATGTTTGATAACATAAGTGTAAGTTTAACAACGGAAACAAAAGTATAAAATCCATACATAATCAAAACTCATAGTTGTTTAGCATGAATAATTAAAAACGGTTTGATAAAAACCATGACACTCCCTAAGTTGCAAGTTCCCATGTGCGTCGTACCTAACGTCCTGCAAAGCATGCTATAGTGTATCAACAAAAAGTTGGTGAGTTCACAGTTTTAGTTCAACAAAAAGTAAGTTCCAATACAAAAGCTATAAAGGCATGTCTTGGGTAGCGAACCCACTGTTAAGCAACTAAACATGTAATACCGAATATTGACGTTGTAAGTTTTTGTTCCCTCCACATCAATGTCTATCTGCATTGATGCAATAGTTAAGGTTAAAGGTTTACGCCCGGCTCCCCGCACAGGGTGAGGTTTATCTAACTAGCGCTGTCAACTAATACCTCGTTTGGCAACCCAACAACTGATCAGTATAAAGAGTATGGACTTTCAAGATAGATGTTTTGTTTAGTCCACTACAGACATGAAATTAAACTAGAGTATTTTAAGTTATAGTATCACAAACCAGGGATAGTGTAGTTCCCCAAAACTAGGGATAGTGTTGTTCCCAAAACAAGGGATGCATGCTTTTAGAAAAGTAGAGAACTCACCTTAGATTTGCTTGGCTAGAATTTGGTGACTAGAGATAAGTGTGGTCAACCACGTCCTAGTATGTATACCATTTTGTTATTAGTTAGTATTCACATAAGTTACATGAATTCAACACGTAAACTACCCCATCATATGCATACACGTTCACACTTAGTGATACGTTTGTGAGGTTATATGTATGTGTACAGCTCATAACATGTAACATGTTTTAATGATATTCGATTAGATGTCAAATAACAAATAACACCTCGTACTAACTAACAATTGCACTTATACATATAAACATCACGTTTCAGCTCAACGTCCGTTGTTGAGCTGTTTTTGTGAACTTTATTTAAAATAGTAAATAGACTAGAAAAATTACAAATAATTTATGAGACATGTCATTAGATTTGAAAAGGTTTTTGTAATTTTCTCAAAGTCTAAATGTTCATAGAAAAATCACCAAAAATCATTTAGCACATAAAGGGCAATTTCGTCACATTTTGTCGACAGATTACAGCTTATTAATACAGAAAAATCCTCGTCGATCTGATTAACGAAATTCCAGTTGGAGGTAACCTCCTAGCACTATATTTTGTAAAAATTTCAAGTATTAACTCCAACTATAATCCAAGTTATGACTTTCATAACATGCTACAATTTCTGAAGAAAAACAGACTCTGTACCTGTGTTTCCATTTTAATCTCTTGACTGGCCTAAACTTATCGAAAAATTATGAGTGTAGTTGGGTTTGAAAGCTGTTTCACTGAACTTCATTTTAGACTCAAGAACCACTAGTTTTTGTTATCTTTTGATCAAGTCACAGCCGTTACAAGTTGACATAAATTTCTGGACAGAAAATTGTTTGCGTTCAACTCTTTGTAGAAAATGTATTTATGATCGCCTTTAACTTATATTCGGCTACTATATCATGTATAACATCAACATATCAGATCTATCAACAAGTTACCATCAATATCATGCTATATATCGAAACCCTAGTCCATACATGCATGTATACGTAAACTATAATTTAACAAACTTCATAAACATAAAGATTCTTGATTCTAATAAACCCTAGGTTTCAATCATCAAGTAACATCAAAATGTAGCCATGATTCACGTATAAACAGAACTATAAACAAGATTAAGATATATTACCAGAAGCGATAGAGATTAAGAAAAGCTTGAAAAGCTAGAGGGTTGAGAGTCTTGAGGATCACAGTCGTCGTTCAGGGAGAAAGTTAGAGATCGTAGAAGTGTTATGAACTAGGGTAGGGTTTGCATGTTATATATATATATATATAGGGGGCGCTAGAATGAGAACCACCTCGAGTTATGAGAACCGCGAGAACCACACCGTACGGGGCGAGGTGGACCAATTTTTTTTTTCAAAAACGTAGATGCATGTATTATAAACACATTCGTAAAAAAAAATTTGTAAAAAAAAATGCCGTGTGGGTAGTTTTTTACACCACAAGTTTGTGGTTTACGAGTTCCGTAAATTTACGGAACTCATAAACCACAACTTTGTGGTGTAAAAAACTACACACACGGCATTTTTTTTAATTTTTTTTTACGAATGTGTTTCTATTACATGCATCTACGTTTTTGAAAAAACAAAATTGGTCCACCTCACACCGGATCAAGTAGTTCTCGCGGTTCTCATAACTCGAGGTGGTTCTCATTCTAGCGGTCCCCTATATATATATATATATATATATATATACACACACATACGGAAGAATGTTATTAGTTTAGGGGTTTTAAAATTTTTCCAAGTTTGTATTTTAAGATAAAGGGATTCTAAGTTTGTAAGGTTTTAGGGGTGTTCGGGGTTTAAGTTTGGTATAAGGGGTTTCCAAGTTTAGGTTCTGAGTTTGTGGGCTCCGGGTTTAGTGTTTCCGGGTTTAGAACCCTTCCGAGTTTTGGAGCTTGTTCTTGTTATATACACCTTTAGCCCCTCAATTTTTAGACCTTATAACTTAAGTGGAAAGCTAACAATTTAACTTTAAGTATATGTACAAAGCATTGTGCATGAAAATCATAAATAGTGTTCTAGAAAATCATAAGGATTGAGTAGAAAAAGTTAACGGTGATAACCTGAAAATGCGTGTTGTTACAATAGACTAAGTCTAATGGTCTAATAATCTAAACCTAATTCCCTATAGTCATTGGCTCTGATACCAATCTGTCATACCCCGACCCACAACGGATATGGTATTGGGCATGATGATTGTCCATAGCTTATGACACTAATATAAGTTTAAATATTTAAAGGCACCAAATTTGAATTGTCACACAAAATCATAGAATATGTTCCACAAGAATTCATACATTATAATCATAAATAAATCTCTCAGTTATTACTAAGGCACATCCTACGTATTTTCAACTTCAACCCTCTCAAAGTCATGTACGTTTATGATGCGTAAAAAGGTTTTGGGTCAACATAATGTTGGTGAATAGATCTAATTTTTAAATAAAATGTTTTGCTTTGTTATTTGATTTATTTTTACTTGGAAATCATATAAAAATACTTTAACATGCAATTTCAAGTGTTTTAGAAACATCCATAATTACCACAATCACCAAAATCACAACCACAAACAACAAAACCTTAATCACAATACAGAAACAATAGAAACAATGAGATTCAAGCCCCAAAGAACGAATCTACTGGTGGCGATACTAAGTTCAACCCATGGTTATGGGGAACATAGTCAGCCGTGGATCCACAATAGAAACCTGTGACACAAGGCGAGTAAACACATAGATACATGTATTTGCAACAATAAATACTATAGACATTATAAACTAGAAATAAGAACAAACCGCAACACATAATGACACCTTGATTTGTATGTTGCAGATTTAAATAGAAACATAAGAAATATGTCACATGATACACCCCAAAATACATGATGATAAAAAGGGGAGCGTAATAGATCTACTCACTGATTGCGAAGATATGATCCACGAAAATTACCGCACGAGAGGATTTAAATAAAATCTAGAACAATGATAATAATAACAATCACCCTAAAATAATAATAAACGATATCCTAAACGAACAGACAATATATTAATTTTAGGAAATCAGGTTCTCCTATTTGGGGACTTAAATTATATAAAATAATTACTCAACAAAATCACCAAATCAATATATATATATATATATATATATATATATATATATATATATATATGTGTGTGTGTGTGTGTGTGTGTGTGTGTGTGTGTGTGTGTTCTAGAATTATTAAACACGATTAATCCTTATAAAAACCAGCTTAATAAGTTATTATATTTTGTAGATGCCAAAAGTCATACAAATTCATTTAATTCATCTACTAATTTTATAAATCAGATTTAATGTTACATTGTATTAAGGTTATTTATTTATTTAACAATCCTATAAATCTTTTAATAAGATAACTATCTAAATTATAGAAAAATTAAATAAAAGTCTCAATACATTTATATAATCTATAAAAACCAGTAAAAATATTTATAGAATTTATTTATGATAAAATTGTATTTTTGAATAATTAAAACAAGTATAAATCCAAATAAATTCATACATTCCAAAAAATTAAGAAAAAATCTATAAAAATTCCGTAGTGTTTATATAACCTAAAATAATCAATAAATATATTTATTGAATTTATTTATGATTATCTTTCATTTTTAATGGATTTATGTTAGGACCTAAAGGTTTATGGATTAGTAGGATAATGGACCAAGCTTCTGGAAGATGGGTATTACAGTGGGCTTTGGGGAATATGGGACTAGGGTTTTGGGGCAAATGCTCCCTAAACCTTTCTATAAATAGCAAATGAAAATTAGGAGCAGGGGTTGGTTGTTTATTTTAGAAACTTGTATTAGACAAATCATTGTATGCAAGTTTAAGCATTCAATTCAACAAATCTTTCTTCTTGCTCTTGTTATCTCTTGAATATCATCAAACTTGGATTCCGCCCATCCTTGGTGATTGTTTGATATCGTTGTTTGATCTGTTTTTCGGGACTTACAAATGGTATCAGAGCAATTTAGATATCAAACATTCAAGAAATTCTAAATTTATGTTGAAGTTCTTCATCGTGTTCTTCATGTTCTTCATCTAGTTCATCATAATTTTACCAAAAATCATTATATTTTGCTCATTTCATCTTTTTGAAAGGTGTTAAAGGTTAAAAATTAAAAAAAAATTGTTTATATACACTACATCAGACATCGTCGTCATCATCATCATCCTCATCATCATCATCTATCAACATCAAACCTTTTAAACATTTTATAGTCATCATCATATAATCATACATACAACATCATCATTGTGTTATCATTGTTTCATCTGAGATATCCATCAGAGATCATCCAAGATAACACATCTTTGATCCAAGATAATACCCATCATCAATCCGAGATTGTCCAAGACACTCCATTTTTATCCGAAACCATCTCGGATCACATCATTCGAAACCATCTCGAACTGTTTCGCTGCAACTTCATATTATCCGAGACACTCTTTTTATCCAAGACAATCATCCTCCATTGATAACTTCATCAGAAACAGCCTTCATCATCTTTCATAACCTTCATCCGAGATACATAAAAAACCATCATCCGAGATACATCAAAAACCATCATCATCATCCGAGACACATTATAACCTCATCCGAAACACATCCATAACACGGCATCTCGTCATCATCCTCATCGTTCATCTTTATCTTCTCCGACCAACCTGCAACCATCACCTGTCTCCGACCAACCTGCAACCCTGCAACCACTGGCGGTTTTAGCATGGTTCCATGGGTTCCCATGAACCCATTCGATTCGAAGAAAATGGAAAAAATTAGTGTAAACCTTGTATGATTTGGGAAAAAATAATGAAAATTAGTGAAAAACTACCAAAAGTAACCCAATGGAATCCGACCCTGGATCCGCCACTACGCAACCATCACATGTCTCCGTGTTCTGTTCATCTCCGTTCAGCAACTTCATCTTCATCATCCTCAGTTCATCGTTCACCTTTGATTCACCGCCGACCACCGACGTTCTCCATCTCAGATCACTTTGGATAACCACCGTACAGCCATCACAGCCCCTCATCACTGTCTTCTCCGTTCACCTACAACATCAGTTCTTCACCATCATAACCGTTGTTCGACTCCGATCAACGAACACCGTCGATCACCACCGTCTGTCATTAACCCACCATCTCTATAGATTATCATCTCCGTTATTAATCATCTTCGTCCATCACCGTCTACGAACCACCTCCACCAGCACCATTCTCTTCTCCGACCATCGTTTATCTCCCGTGATAACCACCACCATAATCCATTGAGGTTGGCGGCTGAAATTTGAATAGGGTTTTGGTTCAACTGGTTTATCAAAAAAGACAAGGACCTTTTAGTTTGTTTAATTAATATTAGTTTATAATAGGCTTTGCTGACCCCACACGCGTGACTCACATACATAGCTCTCTAAAATGAAACGTCGCTGGAAGTGCTCGACAGGGAAAATCAGCCGGAATAGCGTGCAAGGTTTCAAGGGTTCCACCCTGCATTTTTACCTTTCTCTCTATCCTGTCTTGACTCCCTCCCCCTTCGCCTTTCGGGCCGGTTGTCCCCTCCGTGTCTATTTTCTTTTTTCTCCGTTTGGGTCCCCTTGTCTTTCCCGGTTTCTCTTGATTGCTTAGTAGGTCTGATATGGTCGCAGCTTTCATCGAAAGTTGAGCTAGACTGATTCGAATCCTATTAACCTTTTAAAGGTTTACATGGTACAAGGTTCGTGCCTTTGTTTTTTCTTGTCTTCTGGCTGGGCTTACTTATGGGAAAGAGAGTATGGAAGAGGCAGCATAATAGCTGGAATACTATCCTCAATAGAAAGGATTATAGGAAGGAGAAATTGTTTTTGAACAGGGAAGCCAGACTACGGAATACCACTTCCTTCTTCATCTCAAATCTTCCTGACTCTTGTGATAAAACAGTTCTATGGCAAGCGTTCGAGCATTTGGACAACCTAGAGGACGCCTTTGTCCCTCTCAAGAAAGATAAAGCAGGTAACAAGTTCGGTTTTATTAAATTCTCTAACATCACGGATCCTGTTTGGTGGATTGAAAAGCTTAAGGATATTCGCATTCACGGAGCAGTCATTGGTGTCAATTTAGCCAAATTTGACAGGGATGGTTCTAAGATTGTGACGCAAAATAATGGTAATCGTGTGTTCTTGTTCTCTAGACTTCAAATGTCGAATTCTAATCCTGTTTCTGTTATTGGCCCTAGTAAGCCTCCCATGGTGCAACATGGTTCTAAATCTTATAGCTCGGTGGTCAAACCAAGGAACTTGGATATCCCTGGTGGTTCTATCGCCCTCCCCCCGATGAACACGGTGACAAAAAAATCCCTGGAATTCAAGTCGCTTGTTGGGGAAGCAAAAGATATCGACATACTTAATGATCTGAAAGTTCATCTCTTGGGGTTAACAGAGACGGGATTCAAGTTAAAATACTTAGGCGGGCTAAAAGTTTTGCCATGCTTCAGTAACCATGAGGAGGCAGAAGATTTCCGGTGTAATAAGGTAAATGACTGGGAGAAGTGGTTTTCGAGGCTTTACATATGGGAAGGGATTCCACCGATTTTCGAAAGAGTGGCTTGGATAAAAATTTTGGGCATTCCCGTTTGCCTCTGGGATCGTCACATTTTCAACAAAATTGCCGAAAGATGTGGAAGACTCTTGGTTAGGTCAGAGGCGGAGGAAAAGAATGGTAACTTAGCGGAAGACCGCCTGGCGATTCTGGTCCAAACGGGAAAGAGGGTCTTCTCTGAATTCGATTTAACCTGGAAAGAGCACTCCATCCAGGTCTGGGTCGAAGAAATTTCGGGACAATGGAGCCCAGCTTTTCTGGAAGATGAAGGTTTGGATATGGAATCTTCGGAGTGTTCATCGGAATTTGGAGGGTCTCCAGTTGCTGGTTTCTCTGATTCAGATGACCGAGGGAGTGACTCTTCACGTACTTGCATGGGAAACCTGGGTGCTATGATGTCACCTATTCCTGAGGAGAACGAGCAGGATAAGCAAGTGTCTAGGGACCATCACCAGCCGCTAAATAGCATTAATGAGGAAAGAGATTGGGTGGGGCAAGATAGTCAACAACCGGACCCAGTTAATTCGCCTGGTAGCCCAGTGGAGGATAGTAGGCCCAGTTTCATCACCACCCGGCCCAAACGATTTAAAAAACCCAATGCGCCGGCCTAGGAGGGTTTTATTCCTGATCTGAACATGGTAGCGGATAATTCAATGGGGTCTGACCCTTTTAACATTGAAGATATCTTCAGACAAGAAAGAGAGGGAGGAGCTGTTGGTGCATATGTCTGTCAACTTCGTCTTGTATCGAGTCTTGTAACTAGATAGGATAAACCAGTGCTCAATAGGCTAGAATTTAGGGTTTGTGTGTTTATTGTTCATTTCGCACGAAATGGAAAAAGTTCATTTCGCACGAAATAGCAAAACCCATTTCGTACGAAATGGAACTTGTTCATCCCGTGCGAAATGCAAGGCCTATATATAGTCGAGCTTGGTTTCTCATTTGTAACGTTTTTTGGAATTCGGTAGCGAAGCTCTGCCGAGTTGTCTCCAGGTGCTGTAATACTATTAAATCAATACAAGAGACATTTAAAGTGAATCAAGCTGTAATCAATTCCGTATCATCGAATTCCGCCTTTGATTCGGATCAAAACTCTTCTGATTGACTCGTTTAGGTCGTGCAACGTTCGTACAAGTGGTATCAGAGCTCAGGAGGAAGAGTTCTTACCGATTTCAGCCTGATTTCATCAAAATTTCTGTTTTCTACTCACATTCTACTCATTTTTCAAAATTAAAGGAGATTTCATGGATAAAAAGGCTTGATTTTCACACATAACTTGCGTAATACTATTTTAACAAATCCTTGAAAGAATCAGACCTAAAATCGAAGTAAAACTTGATCAATTTGTCAAAACCTTGGCCGATTGGATGACATCAGCACTATTTCGCACGTAATGGCCCATTTCACTTGAAAACTCGTCATTTCGTTTGAAACAAAACTTCATTTCGCACGGAATAGCTCAGATTCGTCCATTTCACACGGATTGGAAAGATTTGACTCCATTTCGCATGAAATCGATCCATTTCGCATCAGACACATCCATTTCGCACGATTTGACATCTTGATTATCCATTTCGCACGAAATGGCTCTCCAGATCGCTTGAATTCTTCATTTCATACCAAATCCATTTCGTGTGAAATTCATTTCGTTTGAAGGTGCTCCAATTCGTTTGAAAGTGGTCATTTCGCACCAAAGTCACTTCGCATCAAGATCATTTCGCATCAACCGAGTACCATTTCATTTCAGTTAATTGATAAGTGTTTGAAATAATCTTGTTTGTTTATCTTCCAGGTGTTGTGATTCCAAGTAATTCGAAAAGTTCACGTTATGGCTGAAGAGTTCTACAACACGTTTTACAAGGTGTTTACGTCCGACTCTTCCGAAACTTCAACTGTCACACCAAAATCTATTACAAAAGCGATAAATGAAAACATCAATCATGACAATTTTTATGGAACTCATTCAAAAACGCCCAAGCTTGAGAATATTGAAGACTACACTTGGTGGAAAGAACGTTTTATCAACTGCGCAAAAGCTTATGCGCACGAGAGTTGGTTTTGTTTAGAGTTTGGATATGCTAGACCAGTAGATGATAAAGGCGAAGAAATCCCACTCAAAAGCTTAGGACCAGATGACATAAAGGAATTCTCATCTGAACAGAGAATGATTGCGTTAATTCCATCATCGATTAGAGATGACATGTTTGCTTTACTTCAACATGACGGGTCATCAAAATCTATTTGGGAAGCTTTACGGGTTAAATCTGAGGGGGGTAAACAAATCAAGAAAAACAAAATTGCTTTATTAAAGAAAGAATTTGATTTGTTTGATAACTTGAAAGGTGAATCAGTTAGGCAAATGATAGAGAGATTTTATCATTTGAAAATTGAACTTGATAGGTTTGGTATTGTTAAAACACGAGAAGAAATAATTGATAAAATCATAGAAGCGTTACCACGAGCTGATCAGTGGCAAACGTTTGTGTTTATTCTAAAAAATGATGTGTTATATGATACAATTTCTCTCGATGTTTTGATAGAAAAAATTGAAAGTCATGAACTGGAGTTGCAGAAGCAAACCAAGATGAGCAGTTCTTCATATCATCAGAATGTTGGTCTTTATTACAGAGGTAACATACCCTCGATGAAAGCTGGTGAATCACCAAAGACATCATTTAGTGGTGAGAAGACAAAGGAACCACAGAAAAGCTCATCAAGCTATAATCCAGGATACCATTCATCTTCTTCAAAAGCAAACACTGAAGAATCTGAAGAAGTTCTCTGCAACATCGCTCTTAAACTGAAGAATTATCCGGCTATGAGTATAAATGCAGCAAAACAACAAATGAGTTTTCTGGCATCTGTGTTAGAGTCATACGAAGGTCTAGTGTCTGGGAAAATAGGAAATTCAGAACTGACAAAGGAAGACTACGACCAGATCTATCCAGCAGAAATGGAACTCATTGACATACGCTGGTGTCTAGCAAGTTGTATTCGAATAGCTCAGAGATATATGGAGATTACTGGGAAGCAGTCAATAGGTGGTCCGTCAACAAAGCTGGGATTCGACAAATCCAAAGTGACCTGCTTCACATGTAAGCAAAAAGGTCATTTCAAAAGAGAATGCAAAAACTCTGTAGTTGACGAAACTGAGAAACCTTTCAACGATGATTATTACCAAAAGGCGATTTACCACCGTAGCAAAGAAGAGCCGAAAATGATTGAAAATAATCCCAAAGAGAAGTCAAGAGCATGTGCTGTAATCCATGATGATGAAGGGTATGATTGGAGTGAGATTCTTCCAGAAGAAGATCGTGTTGATAATCAATTCATAGCTCATGGCAGAACAACATCAGAAAGCAAGCATTATGTTTTTGTTGCTGCAATCAAAGAGAAAACCAGAGAAGAAATTTTGAAGGAGAAAACATCCAGAGAAAGAAATATTGCTGGTTACAGAATTGATGAAATGCAAGAAGAGTATGAAATGCTGTGAGGAATAAAAGATGGGACAAGAAGCGAGAATGTTATGTCAACAGAGAGGGTGAACCTGTTGTCCACCGAAAGGAAATAGTGTATGAAGATGTTATTGCAGTAATTCCTCTATCTGGCGAGTACTATTCAAATCGTGCAAAAGATAAGAATTATGAGTAAAGGTTGAAGAAACTTGTCAGAGACGTCATGACTATAAGTCTTAGACGGAGGGATGAAGAAAGAATGAAGAAGAATGTTGATGAGTTGGTAATTGATTTGAAGAAGGTTTTTGAAGTTGTTAAAGAAGAAGTTGTTACTGAAAAACACCAGGTTAAGAAAGAAAAAGGAGAAGTGAAGGATGAGATTTTGGAGGTTGCTAGTAATGTTGGTGTTGATGCTGGTGATGAGAAGAAGAGTGAAGCTGATCAGAAGCAGACGGAAGCAAAAACTGAGGTGTCAATCACTGAGGTAAATACTGAATCTGAAATCTTAAAAACTATTGAACAGTGCAAGAAATGCATGGAACCATGCAGTGCTTGTATTGAAAAAGACGAAAAATTAAGAACAAGAGATCTTGAATTTAATAAAATCGAAGAAGTTTTCAAAGAAAAACGCAAAGAAATGCTAGAAAATGAAAAGGTTTTAAAAGAAAATGATGAAAAAATTTCAGAAAAATGTAAAAAGTTAGAAAAAGAAAACGAAGTTTTGAAAGAAAATGTTTTGAAAAAGACAGAAGAATGTGATCAAAAAGAGAATGTTTTTCAAGAGATGAAAAAGGAATATGATTCAATAAAATTGGCATATCACATTACAAAAGAGTCATATGAAAATGTGAAAAGTCAAATGAAACTTGTTCAGTCGAGATTGAAATATTGTTCTGAAACAACTGATGCGCTTAAGCGACAGTATTCAATAAAGCAACAAGTTGTCAATTCTTACAGTGAGGATGTTGCTAAGCTAAAGCGTCAAATAGTTGATTTAGAACAGGATAACAACAAGTTACATAGTTATCATGCGTCATCATATGTGCTTGAAAGAATTTTCAACATAAAACCGGGTGATGATGATTCTGAGAAAAACAAAAAGGGCATTGATTCTGAGTTTCATCAAGTTCCTCCACCGGAAAAGTTTGCATTTTATGATGATGAAAAGGTCGAAAAAGCTTTCAACATGGTAGATCAATTGCCAGATAACATTGACGTAACCTATTCCAAATCTGATGATTCTAGTGATTCAGAGGTGGTAGGTAAAGTCGTTGAAAGTGTGTTGAAATAAGAGTCGGTTGATACAGGTAAAGTTGAATCACATGATGAAAATGAAGGTAGTTTCCATGAAGAATATCTGAAAAACTCAAAATCCGAGAAAAATTTGAATGATGATTCAAAAGGATTGGTTTATTCCATGAATGGACCGAACAAATTATTCTTAGATATTGTATTCCCGATTCAGAATGTGATTTCAGAAAAGGTTGATAAAGTTTTCAAAATGGTTGAGATTGAAAAGTCTGAAATTCCAAAATTCGCTGGAAAGTGTCATAAAACTTTTTATAACAAACCTGGTTTCAAGAAGAAAAACATGAAGGCTGGGTTGGGTAATAAAAAGAAACAGAATTGGAAGAAAAATGAAAAACAAAATTATCAGGCAAAGATGAATTTTGTTCACGAAACAAGTTCCGAAGAAGAGAAAGAACTCCAATTTAGGCGTCAGTCTAATGAAGAGTTCTATGCTAAAAAAAAACAACAGGTCAAAGATGTGTCCAAGAGAACATGTTTCAAATGTGATCAAACTGGACATCTTGCAAGAAAGTGTTCAAATCTGAAACCTGTTGATGTTGAGAAGAAAAAGAAGTTTGATGATGTTAAGAAAGAAAAATCTGAGACTGTGAGACAAAGGTCAACCAGATTCGATTCAAAACAAACTTGGAGGTACAACACAAACAAGTTTGCTTCGAATCAAACATGGAAATCAAACCCGAATAGGTTCGATTCAAGACAGACCTGGAATTCTCACACACCCAGATTTAGAACAACACAAAGTTGGAGAACAACTGTCGATGCAACAAAACCGCAACAATTTTGGAAACCAACTGTTGTTCAAAATCAAAAGGTTCAAAATGATTCACATTTTTACAAATGAGGTACTCCTAAAGGTCAAACATGGTCTGTTAAGAAACAAATCACTTCGCTAAATGATGAAAAAGTTGAAGTCAAAATTGACAAAGTCTTTGTACAGAATGACAAAGATTTTCCGAAGTTGAATGAAGTATATTGTGTTGAAATGCCTAAGGTCAAACAGACCTGGGCTAAATTGTTCAAGTAATTGAGTAATTTGAATGTGCAGGTGCTTCCGAAGAAATTTGAATGTCAACAAGAGGAGTGTCGGAGCAGCCTGGCATGAGAAGAAGAGGCTGCTGAACCCTGCGATGGTTAAACAGGGAGTTTGTTTGTGTTTCTGTAAATAAATAAACAATATTTCAAAACCCTAAAAATAGAAAAATTTAAAAACCAAAAATTTGTTTTTATTTTGTCAAAAATTTGAAAAATCAAAAATATGTTTGTTTTTAAATTTTGTCAAAAATTCAAAAAATTTCAAAAATATGTTGAGTGAATATGCCGAAACCCTCACGGCGGAACAAACATGATTAATTTCACAAGATTGAAAAACGGTTTTCAAACTGTAAAAATCAATGTGTTGTAAATCATGGGGGTACATTATATTTTCTGCAAATCAATGCACGAAAAGCAGAAAATGGATGGCGGTACAAAGCTATTAGTGTCGGTTTGTCAAATTTTCTTTAAATGGTTTTGAATTTTAGGGGGAGTAAGAAATTTTCAGAAAATCCAAAAACATTAGAAAATTTGAAAAAGCCAAAAACATGATAAAATTCAAAAAAAATTTGTTTTGTGTAAAAAGAGGAAATGATAGTAGTAGACAATCACAGTACGCTAAAGAAATGGAATGTTAAAATGTGATTAACGGTCACACTGATGATATGCCAGTAGGTTTTTACACGCTTAGTAGATTGTTTTCGAGATATAAACCTAAATATCAAATACATACTTATCTCGTGGGGAACATCTCTCGGATATATAGGTAACCCCTAAAATCTTGTTTGAAAGGCTTTCTATTTCTGACATACTAGGTCTTTGTGCGTGGTGATATCTGGGGTATTATACCTGGACTTCTGATTTTGCGAGAGCAATAGCCTAGTC
The DNA here is from genome assembly GCA_030545235.1 of Helianthus tuberosus. NCBI lineage: Eukaryota > Viridiplantae > Streptophyta > Magnoliopsida > Asterales > Asteraceae > Helianthus > Helianthus tuberosus. The sequence goes on along the minus strand of CM060432.1, from coordinate 64,387,153 downwards.
CTCGTATAATACTTTGCACTGCTTTAATCTTAAATCCCACCCTCAGCATAAAAAATATGAAACATTGAAAAATGCTAATCATGTGTTGTTGAAGAAAAGATCCCCAAACGGGACCCACCTAAAGACGAGCCATCATCTCTCTGATTTTGCGGAAGCAATAGCCTGAGCTCTCATGGCCTCGCATTACCCGTTTACATATATCATTAGTGTACATTCACCTGTAAGACTGAATATAGGAGTCTGGATACGGGAGTATATTCTGAGGTGGGACACGCGAATAAGTTTAAGTCCTTAAAACACTAATCTCGTATCTCGAAACAATTGAACTTTGTGTGAAAATTTAAGTGGATGAGTATACTGACAATCTAAGTGAATTGTTTAGAACTTAAAGTGTTAAAAGCTCAACGGTACTAGTGATTTGTCATAAACTGATATGATCCTCTGACACGAATTCAAACAAAAAATATTGTCTGTAAATATGTTTGTAAATATTTCTTTACTGCTTTATGTTTCAGAAAATTACAAAAAGATTTTGATTTTCATTTTATTTTCGACAACCGATGCCTGGGATGCTGAGTTTCAAAATATGAGTATGCTGATCGTGTTTCTGAAAATAAAACAAGTTCATTATTTTGAAACTTGAAGTTTTAAAATCAAAAATCAAAAACAGTTTGTGATATCTCCAAGGTCATTAAGTTGGACTTGGATGATTAACTATGAGGGATTTGGATGCTCATATTGTTAAAATCTGTAAAAGAGCCAGTTTCAGATCTTGTTTGCTTAATACTGCTACATCTTTGAAGCTTATTGATAGGGGGAGAGTATCAAGTGAATCCTGGATATATTCATATTATTATATCTTAAAGCCAGGATCTTGATTTAGAAAATTTAAAAAAAAAAACAGGTTACAATTCTTGGATAATTGAATGTTTAAAATGTTTGTACTTATAAACGTTTGAGATTTGCAGATGTTGTACCAGATTACGATCCCGACAGCCGAGTCTAAGGGGGAGTCTGAAGACAAGCTCGATGCAAGGGCGAGCTTGTAACCGGAAAGCCAGGTATCGATACCAAAAGCACGGAAGCTTGATGAAAGGGGGAGCCTGAAGAAAGTGTTTCTGAAAGCTATGAAGAAAAGAAAAGAATCAAGAGATCTGATCAAGAGAAAATAGAGTCAGGTTGCGATTTTGAAAAAGAGAGAAGTAGATAAAGTTTGATGGATGCTTACAATGTTAGATATTTTGGAAAGAGCATGCAGACTGATCAAGACTGAAGACTTGTCATACTGAAGACTCGACACTGAAGACTTCGTCAACATCCAAGGGGGAGTCTGTTGGTGCATATGTCTGTCAACTTCGTCTTGTATCGAGTCTTGTAACCAGATAGGATAAACCAGTGATCAATAGGCTAGAATTTAGGGTTTGTGTGTTTATTGTTCATTTCGCACGAAATGGAAAAAGTTCATTTCCCACGAAATGGCAAAACCCATTTCGTACGAAATGGAACTTGTTCATTCCGTGCGAAATGCAAGGCCTATATATAGTCGAGCTTGGTTTCTCATTTGTCACGTTTTTTGGAATTCAGTAGCGAAGCTCTGCCGAGTTGTCTCCAGGTGTTATAATACTATTAAATCAATACAAGAGACATTTAAAGTGAATCAAGCTGTAATCAAGTCCGTATCATCGAATTCCGCCTTTGATTCGGATCAAAACTCTTCTGATCGACTCGTTTAGGTCATGCAACGTTCCTACAGGAGCTGATGGAGAGCCTAGGGCATCGTCGGACATCCAGGTGGTGGAGCGAGATCAAAACCTTTTTGATACGGAAGTTTTACATACTATGGATTTTGTTGCGAATTTGGGTATTGAAGTAAAGGGTTTTCAAAATCATGTTAAGAAGTTAGTTAATGGAGAGATGTCGAAAATCAGTTCCAAATGAATTTTATCTCCATTAACATCATAGGAGTTTCCGATCCCCGTAAAGGTATGTGGATTCGGAGTCTTAAGGGGAAACTCAAAGCTGATTTTTTAGGGATCCAGGAGACCCAGTTGGAACTTTTATCTGAGTCTATTTTGCGTCGCTTCTAGGACAAGTCTAAAATGGAGTATGCTTTCGTTGAGTCCATCGGCAGATCTAGGGGTTTAGCTTCTGTTTGGGATCCAGACATTTTAATTGTTGAACAGGTCATCAGAAATCAACGCTTCCTTACCCTTTCTGGGCATATCTCGGGTTTTGAAGGTAAAGTTAATATCTTAAATCTCCATGCTCCAAAGGACTCGGCTTAGAGAAAAGCATTGTGGGGGGTGCTTGCTGGTTTGTTAAAACCGGAGGAATTTTGGGTGCTACTGGGAGATTTTAACGAAACGCGAACGGAAGAGGAACAGGTCAACTCCAGGTTTGATCGTGGGCTTTCGGATGCTTTTAACGGTTTCATTTCTAGTTCCGGGCTCCTGGAATACTCTATGATGGGTGGTAAGTACACTTATATTTCAGGCCATGAAGATGTCAAAATGAGTAAAATCGACAGGTTTTTGGTAAATGATTGGTTTATGTCCTCTTGGCCGAATGCTATTGTGGAGGTCCATAAGAGAAGTTTTTCGGACCATTGCCCCGTTTCTCTTTCTTGTTCAGCCCATGACTTTGGGCCGGTCCCCTTCAAATTTTTTAACTCTTGGTTAGGAGAGTATCGTTTGGTTGAAGTTGTCGATAAAGAGTTTAGGTAGAATCAGATTAAGGAGAGATGGGACACGAGCCTGGTTGGTATTCTTAAATGTGTTAAGGCTGAAATCAAAAAATGGAGGTTGGAAAAAAGGAAAACCGATAATAGGGAGCTGGAAGACTTGCTGGAACAGATTGATAGAATAGAAAACAAAGCGTCTCTCGGGTCGCTAACGGATGAAGAGAAGAAATCCAGAATTGAGATGCGGGTTAAAGTGAATAAATTGGAGATGGCAAAGGTAAAAGACCTTCAACAAAAGGCGAGGATCAGATGGACGAAATTCGGTGACGAAAACAGTAGCTTTTTTCATAAAGTGGTTTCGATGAATTTGGCCAGAAACAAGATTAATTGTCTGAAGTTTAATGGTTCAGTTGTTTCGGACCCGGTGATGCTAAAGGAGGAAATTAGAAGTTGGTTCAAAAAAACAGTTCTCGGAGCCCATTAGAAGGAGACCAAATTTTGTCAATTTTGGGCTTCCTAGTGTCCCAGAACAGTTGGGGATCGCCCTTTGTGAGAGGTTCTCGGAAAAGGAAGTCTTATTGGCTGTGAAGAGTTGTGATGGAGGTAAAGCTCCGGGCCCGGATGGTTTTTCGCTAAAATTTTTTAAATTTTATTGGGAGAAGATCAAATTTTGGATTTTGGGTATGATGAATGAATTCCATCGCACGGGTTTGATTAGTAAGAGTTATAACTCCTCATTTGTAGCTCTAATCCCAAAAGTCAATGACCCTCAAGAGCTCGTTAATTTCCGCTCCATATCGCTCATTGGCTCGTTATACAAGATCATCGCCAAGGTTTTGGCTAATCGGCTCAAAAGTGTGGTGAATGAAATCTCGCCCCCAACCAATCGGCTTTTGTGGGTGGTCGAAACATCCTTGATAGCCCTCTTATTCTTAGTGAAACGGTGGCTTGGGTAAAAAAATCGAATACGAAGTTGTTAATATTTAAAGTCGATTTCGAAAAGGCGTACGACACTATCAACTGGAAATTCCTTTTTCGTATGATGGAAAAGATGAATTTCCCACAACAATGGATTTTATGGATTAAGGGATGCCTGTGCTCGGGTATGGGTTCGATTCTGGTCAATGGGTCCCCCACCAAAGAATTCAAATACAGGAGGGGATTAAGGCAAGGTGACCCTCTTTCCCCTTTTCTTTTTATAATTGCCATGGAAATTGTTAGCATGTTTATGAATCGGGGGTGCAGTTTGGGCCTCTTTCATGGTTGCCAGCTTCCGAATGAGGGTCCTTTAATTTCCCATCTCTGTTATGCGGATGACGTCATTTTTTTAGGAGCTTGGTCAGAACAAAATATGACTACTTTAAACCGTCTTTTGAGAAGGTTGAGTCTTGTTACAGGTCTTAAAATTAATCGGAGTAAAAGCAAAATATACGGGATTGGTGTCTCTGCTACTAAAGTGGAATCTCTTGCTCAGTTGGTTAACTGTGAAGCGGGGTCTTTACCTTTTTTACATTTGGGCATACCTATTGGAATTAATATGAAAAGAGCTATATATTGGAAACCAGTGGTTGATAAGTTCACAGCCAAACTTTCGAAGTGGAAAGCAAGACAACTCTCTTTTGCGGGCCGGATGACTCTTGCAAAATCTGTCCTCGGAAGTCTTCCTTCGTATTATCTATCCTTGTTTGTTGCCCCAAAATGTATCGTTCAGAAGCTTGAAAAAATAAGGAGAGAATTCATTTGGGGTAAGACAAATGCGGGCCATAAGTTGAGATGGGTTTGATGGGAGCTTATTATGAAAGAAAAGAAAATGGGTGGAGTGGGGCTTGGGGGAATCCAAAGTTTTAACCATGCTATGCTCGCCAAATGGTGGTGGAGATTCAAAGCGAACCCGAACCAACTGTGGACGGTCGTGGTAGGTGCTATGCATAGGAATAATGGATCTTCTGATTCTTCTGTTTTCCCTTTGAAAAGATCTATCCCGGGGATTTAAAAGGACAATGGATCGGTGGATTCGGTTTTGGCCAAAATTGGAAATAACTTAAAGGAAAACATCGTCACAGATGGGGGGTTTGGAAGTGGCGGTCAGACCCGAAAGGTTCTTTTTCAGTTAAACAAGTCTGTTTGGACATTGATTCGGTTGTCGAGTCCGATTCAAATGATGCCTTGGTTTTCAGATGGAAGCTGGGTCCCACCAAAAGTTAATTATCTTCTTTGGAGGGCCCTAATTGGAAAAATTGCTTTAAAAGTCGGTTTGATGCACAGGCGAGTTCCTCTCGCTGATTGCATCTTCCCTAGATGCGGAATCAGTGAGGAAGACCCAAACCACATTTTTGTGGGTTGCCTCTTGGCCCGATGTATTTGGTGGAATCTTTTGGTGTGGATGCGTATTTCCTTCCCTTCAGATTTATCCAATCTAAACGATCTGTTTTCTTACATTAATAATCGCCCGGGAGGAAAAGTGTGGAAAAGGATTATTTATTCTATAGTTTTGGCGACCGTTTGGAGGATTTGGAAAGCCAGGAACGAGATGGTTTTTGAAGGCCACTTCATCCCTATTAACAGATCAGTGGAGCAAATTAAAGAAGATGCTTTCATTTGGATTAGCAATCGTTCAAAACTCAAGCCCACAAGATGGGATAAATGGAGAAACTTCGATATCACCGATATAATGTAATCTGTTTTGTGGCTGTTTTTTTTCTGTTTTGTTGTTTTTTGTTTCATTGTTTCATTTGTTCTCAGCTTCTTGTTGACTCTTTATATATATATATATATATATATATATATATATATTGTGTGAGGTTCATTGGGGAACACTAAAAAAGTGGGGAATCGGGGAACACTCTTAAAAATTTAACTTAACATGTTAAAAATAAATTTTTAAACATCTTTTTCGGCGCTTCTCCTTATATATACTTGTAGAATCATTTTTAATAAAAAAATCAAACACTAAAAATATTAAAAAAAAACAATTAAAAAAAGGCTAAAAATTTTTTTTTTACTCGACTAGTTTCTCCTCCTTTTTATAAAGAAAAGCGTTGAAAAAGTTTTTAAAAAAAATTATTTTTAACATGTTAAGTTAATTCTATAAGATATAACTGTTTTTTAAACATTTTTTTATATTTTTAGTTTTTGATTTTTTTTATCAAAAATGTTTCTACTTGTATTTATAAGAAAAAGCGCCGAAAAAAATTTAGAAAAATATTTTTTTTAACATGTTAAGTATAATTTTTAAAAGTGTTCCCCGTTCCCCACTTTTTTAGTGTTCCCCAATGAACCCTCCCCTATATATATATATATATATAAAGTGTGTTTTCCGTTCAAAAAAAATATTAGTTTATAATAATAATAACATAATCATTAGGTAATCATTACTTAATCATTAATGATTATAATAATAGTTTATTTTAATATAATATAATTCTATATATAAAATTTTAAAAGAAAATTATATTTTAAAAGGTTATAAAAAATTTTATTTTAGAAGTTATAAAAAATTATTATTAATTAAAAATTAAAAATTATTTTATTACTAAAAGTTAAAAAAAAATATATAGAAAACTTTAAAAATATATAAAAAGGGGTTTGTTTGTTTTGGGGTAAAAGTTTTTGACAGTTTTTGAGGTGCAGTGAAGGAAGTCAGTTCGTATGTTTGCGACGTGCTTGAGTTAGCGAGTTAACGGGTTATTGCTTGGGTAAAGGATGAATTCTCCAAGTATTGATTCTCAACATTAGTTGCTCTGGCAGCAACTCGATAATTTCGGTTAGATTAAGGGTGAAACCGTATAAGACTTGATCAGTAGGTTTACCCAGCTGCTTTCTGAAATCAAGAAGATCGGATTAAATGTGACATGTCGTACGATTAACAAGGATTTTATATATGGTTTGCCACGTAACAAGACATGGGACTATCGTGTTGCAGTTATCATGACGACATACAATTATTGTAAAACGAAACCAAGAAATGTGATATCCTTAGTCAATGAATATGTCTAGGAGGACAAGCAGAGGAGTCAGAATCATGCCAACACATCGTCGTCTATATCTAACTGTCCGAAGGCCGTTGATACTTCGCCACTTGCTACTGATCCCAAAGCTGTTTAAGTTCCCTCACCTTCACCTGTGGCTGCTGCACCATCTGATGTGAATACCCCACAATCAGCAGCATCTCATCTCCATTAAGTGGCCCAGACTGAAGAACCGAAATCGCTTTCTGAAATGTTAAACTCTCTTTTATGTTCTGAACATTATAGAAAGAAAATTGCACTGATGAGAGCACAAAATTACACTTTAATCACTGATTACAACTGTTCCATGGCAAAGTGCATCAGTCTTCGAGAGAACAATAAGATTCTCTATGAAAAGATTGACGTACTTAAGAAGGATATAGCTCAGCTCCATCGAGACGTAAATCAACAGCAATGTTGGGTTTATGACTATAAACACAGACTTACCGTAAAAACCTTAGAATGCGACTCTATGAGAGCTGAGCTGGAACTTCTTACTAGGAAGTACAAACAAAATGAGTCGAACATAAAGAAGTTTGATACTTCCAGTGACACTGTTCGTAACTTATGCAATGTGCAGTTGGCATTCAAAGAAAACAAGGGTAAAGGGTTTGGGCTACAAACAGGTTCCACCTCCATATAATCATAATTACTCAAGAATTTCTACTACTAAGCAAGAACTAGAAAATTATGATAAAATGATTTATGGTAAACCAAGTGATTATGTTCCATGGGAGCCTTTAAAACCAAAGAATGCCCAATCCACTGATTTTAGAAAACCAATGAATTTTGTTAAAAAAGAGAATGAAAATTCCTCAAATGAATCAGTTGGTGAGTCATAACAAGAAAATAAAAAAGAACCAGTAAAGACGTCAACTGAGGAGTCCCAAGAAAATTTGTCAAATACTGATTCTGTATACAAAACTAAATGTTTTAGTTCATGTGCAGAATCAGTGATAGTTGAAGAGCAGTCTGAAGTGGATGATGAACCACTTTCAAACGTTGTTGATGTTGCTGATGATTCGAATGCTTCCTTATGTTCCAAACACAATCTTTACGTTTGGAACTATGTTATGTCTTGGTTTGCTGAGAGTCGGGGTGTTCCTACTAAACTGATAATTCTGGTGTTGTGTTTTTAGATTATGGTTGCGATGATAATGTTTCAACAGGGAAATCTGATGTATTGACTGATGAACTTGAAACACCTGTTGCAAGTGACTCAGAAATCTGTTCTGGTGATTCAGACAACTATTCTAGTGTGCCTGAAACATCAACTGATACATCAGAAACTCATGAACAGGATAAAGATGAGAAAGTTGATATGTTTGATTGTGCTAGTGAAGAAGTTGATAAACATGGATCATCTAATGAACCTGACAATCAAGTTGCAGATTCTAGTACATCAGATAATGAGCATAGCGCTTCTGAAGATTCTGAATGTGTTGAATAGTCATAATCAAGCAGCATAAATACTGAAGAGAGCCAAACAGGTTCAAACATAGACTGCTCATCGTTTGAGAAACTAGAATCAGCTGATGTCAGAAACTCAGTAATTGATGAAACTGAAGAAGAAATGTCTGTGGAAACCAACTCTGCAGAAATTCCTGAAAACATGGAGTCTGAAGAAAAGGGATCCATGGAAGTCAATTCAACAGCTGATTCAACTGATGAAACTGAAGAAGAGATATCTGTGAAAACCAATTCTGCAGAAACTCCTGAGAACATGGATTCTAAAGAAAAAGGATCCATAGAAGTCAATTCAACAGTTGATTCAATTCTTGATCCCAAAGGATCAGATTCTAAAGATAGTGTTTTTAATTATGCAAAGTCTACAGAATCTGCTCCTTTAAAGAAAAAGCGGTCACGTAAAAACCGAAAACCACGCAAAAAAAAGAATTCAAAAAGGGAATTCTTCACATGATGTTAAAGAAAAACAAGAGGAAAACCTACCTCTCAAACAAACAGAAACTAAGTTGAAGGGTAAAATTATCAATACTCACTCTTGTGCTGATGACTGTGAGCAGGTTTCATCCAAGATTAAACATACATACAAGCACTCAATATCAAGTGGAAAGAAGAGACCCAATATGTTCCCTAGAAAAACACAAGCCGAACTGAATGTCTTTTTCTCAAAAAGACAAACTTGGTTTAATTGTGGAATTCCGGGGCACATAGCTAGAAATTGTGTTCATCGTCGATACTACTCTAGAAACACACATCATCAGAAGGCTATGCATTATCGGTCTGACGGAAATCGATTTTCTCAAGCTAAGCCTTCTGATGGAGACTAGAATCTAGCAAAGAAGAACAATCAAAGGTTTTCAAACACAAATGGGTTCTGAAGTCGGCAAATGGAGTCAAAAGTCACATTTGTTAAGAAAAATATTTCAAACAACAGCACTGACTCTAAGATTTGGAAACCCAAGGTTCTTGCTGGATCCCAGTCTTAGTGTTCACAACTATCAAAATCAACGTCTTCACCCCAAACCTCAAATTCTTTCAAAAATCATATGATCTTTCATGAGGTTTCATACGCAGATAGCAATGGTCAACTCAGGTCAACAATGGCATGGGTTCCAGTTTCTAATTAATCCCGCTGAATGTGCAGGAACAGCTATGGATGGCTATCATTAGACTTTGGTTTATCGATAGTAGTTGTTCCAGACACATGACAGGAGACATATCCTAGTTGAATGACAAAAAAAATACTTGACAGTGGATTTGTTAACTTCGCGGGAGGGGAAACTGGAAAAATAACTATGAAGGGCACTGTCAGAAACGGGGTTCTCACCTTCTCAGACGTCAATTATATCCCTGAACTGAAGCACAGCCTTTTGAGCATATCTTAGATGTGCGACAAAGGGATGGAGGTTCTCTTCACCAAATGAAAACGTGTTCTTGGAATGCGCTGGGTATTCAGAAACAAACAGGATGACCCCGGCGTGATCGTTAGAAACAAGGCACGAGTGGCAGTCCAAGGTTTCAATCAAGTTGAAGGCCTGGATCATGATGAGGTATATGTACTGGTGGCACGTCTGGAGGCCATTCGTATTTTCGTATGATGAGAAAGAAGTTCGAAATGAGATCGTTGGGAGAAATGAGAATGTTTCTAGGCTTGCAAGTTCATCAAAACACTCAGGGGATCTTGATTCATCAAAGAAAATATGTTCACGACGTTCTTTCCAAATTCCACATGACAGATTCAAAGCCTATGGACTTTCATTGCGGAACGGCCCTTACTTGACTGCAAGTCGGCCAGGGATCATGTTTTCCGTCAGTCAATTAACGTTGGAGGGACAGACAGGGATATGAAGTGTACATCGGCTGGATGCCAATTCTTGGGGGACAGACTCATCTCATGGCAGTGCAAGAAGCAATAACTCACTTTCGCAGCGGAAGCAAAGTGTGTTGCAGCATCTGCTGCCTACTGCTCTCATTTTATTTGGATGCAACACCAGCTCAAGGATTACGGTTTGACTTATCTAAACTGTAATGCATATTTTGATAACGATGCCACTATCCAGATTATCAAAAACCCTGTCTTTCACTCTAAAACCAAGCACATTGATATCAAGGTGCACTTTATACGAGATTGCTATGACAGAGGATTAATTAAACTTATACAGATCCACACTGATGCTAATTCAGCGGATTTTTTTACAAAACCTGTCAGCATCTCGAGATTCAATGTGCTTATGGATCTTTTGAAAATGATGCGTTTCACCGACTGAGCGACAAAAAAACTGGGTTTCTATTTTAAGGTAAATAAATAAGTAAATTTGCGCATAAAGTGTGATGCACAAATTTAGGGGGGAAGAGGGACATATATGTACATATTCATTGTTTGAGGGGGAGAAAAGCAAAAAAACATATATGTACATATGTGTGACATCCGGCGAAAACGCTCATCAGAACTAGCTTCTTCAGTGACTGCATACTAAATTTCGGGACAAAATTTCTTTCTATGTGACAACCCGCACTTTTGAGATTAGCACCTCTCGTTTTCCCGTTTACGTTTCACGCTCCGTTACACGCCACGTTTAATTGTTATGTATTAAACTTGATTATTGTGTTTATGCTATTATACACTAGAGGTCTTCTTGATACTTGAAACTCGAAACTTGCGGCTCGCAATGAAACCCGAAACCGCTAACCTCTCCTCTCTTTTCTCGGCCCACATCCAAACACCTTGCACTGGCCCAAACCAAGCCCAAACCCCCTTATGTTATATGCATGTATATATGTGTGTTCTTTTGTGTTTCAAAAAAAAGCCCTAGCTCCCTCATGGAGGTCGACGGCAACAAGGACCCCCCCCCCACCCAAACCGTCGCAATCCCCCTCACTCTCGATCTCTCTCACTTTCGCTCGAACTCTCCTCCCCTTGCACTCCATCTCTATCGGTTTGTGTTTTTTGTTAGTTTTGGCTTAAAGTTCTTTCATTACATGGCTGTGTTTTTTTTATATTTGATTGGTATTTGGATATTATAAGAATGCTTGTGAACTACGGTTGCAAGAAATTGGTGTTTCAATGTGGTTTTAATCGTATGAGCGTTTGAAGCATAATTAGGGTTTTGTGCTTACAATTGAAACTTATGTTGGTGATGATTACTAAGGTTCATGCATGATCTATATTGAAATTCTTGGTTGTGATTATGTTTAAATAATGATGTTGATGTGTTATGATGATAAGGTGTGTCTAAGGTTCATGAGAATCAAGAATGATGTGTAGAATTATCGATTATATGTGTATAGGCATATGTATATGGATTAATAAATGACTGATAGTCTGCTGTGATTGATGTTTATGTGTCGCGGGTTCGCTAGATAATCGTTTGCGGGATCGGGTAACGAAAACAGGTTCAGTCCTGAACATTATAGCCGACTTGTATCGGCTGTAACGGGGTCATAATTTAATGAAATCTGGATTTTCTTGAGTCTCTAAATTCTTATTTTGAAATACGCTTCTAATGGCACTGGAATCATGATTTTTGGACATTGTTTCTTATTTTAAATAAATTATTTCGTTTCAGCAACTGAAGTTGCGTTTTTCTACATATTTTATGTGTTATGTTTTAAGTCATAACTAGACGAATAATTAGAGTTAGATAAATAAATTTTTGTTGTAGATGGTCTTAAGTGTTATTGCAAACCTCCAACTGGAATTTCGTCAATCGGAAAAACGAGGATTTTTAAATGAATTTTTTCGTGAGCTGCAGTCAGAAAGTGACGAATTTGATTGCAGCTTAGTAAATAAATTTTTATAAATTTTTGGTAAAGAGTTAAACTTTAAAAATTTAACACAAGACCAACCCCTCTGAGGGGCACGTCACATAAAAAGATTGTAATTTTTGAAGTCTCGTAAGTATGGTAAACAGACACTCCAAAACAATCCATTTTTAGTAAATTGAGTTATGCATGTTTGTAAGTTCATAAAGTGTTGAATCTGCTATATTGGGTACTTGTACATACTTGATGATTGTATAAATGGTGTATAGCTCATTGAATGGCCACACACTTCTATGCGTATTGCACACTATAGTGGGCCGCGCACTTGTATTGAACTGTTATACGTTATGGGCCGCACTATCACATTAAACGGGTTAAGAGTCTGGATCGCACACCAGTTGGGCCGTACACTTAAACCGTATACTTTGGGCTTTTTATGTGAACGTATGTTGTAACTGTTATGCTATACGTGTTATGTGACGACCATGCTTGTATGCAACTTATTAGAATACATGTAGAACAATACGTGTATTACTTGAATACGAACCTGACTTATATGGTAACCATAATAGGATGTGGTTGACCACATTAGCCCAAGTGACATTTATCTGCCGAGCTAAGCTAAGGTGAGTTCACACTTTTATAAAAGCATGTATTCCCGGTGGTTTGGGAGTGGAATAAAACAACAACTACGTATTCTCCTTGGGTAGAATACGGGAAACCTTGTCCCCCTTGGGTGGGACAACAAGTTAATTTACTATTATATCACATGTCTTAAGCGTACTAGACGGAAACTCTATCTAAAAGTCCCTACACATTTTATACCGATTAATTGCCAGGCCAATGGCGAACGGGTTATTAGTTGAATAGCGCTATTAGGTCTAACAAGCCTCACACCGTGCCGCAGAGGACGGGCGTAGACTAATATACTTGGGCACTAGTCAATGACGAAAGACATTGACGCGGGGCAATAAACATAACCACAGTTAGTAGTCGGTATGGCAACGGGTTTAGTAGCTTAAAAAGGTGGGGTAGCTCCACATGACATGTTTTATAAAAACAGAGTAATTTAACAAACTTATGTTTTTGGAACAACACTAAACAACTGTGAACTCGCCAACTTTATGTTGACACGCTACTGCATGCTTGCAGATCTACAGGTACAACTGTGGACGGATGTTGCAAACAGATGGAGTGTGTGCAGTTTGGAAAGTGGTACGTTTTGTACATTTTTTTAAATTGTAGTTTTGAACCGGGAAAAGTTTTTTTAACATTTCCTCTGCAACCATAAAGTACATTTTTTAAACTTTTAAACAAAATAACCAATTGTATTATTTGGAGTAGTTTTACACACTTCGTAAACGGTTCAAAATAATTAGTGGTTGGATCCTGGTCAGTCGGACGTCTCGCGGTAATACTCCGCATGTGGAAATTTTGAGGGTGTGATAATATGCATTGTTTGAGGGGGAGAAAAAAAATTGTGCTAATGAATTTGATTAACACATGTAAGGTATCAAAGCTGAAAAGACTAGGATCTACTGCGATGTGTTGATAGGTCTAACGCTCAAAAAGCAAAGAGATACCAAGTTATATAAATATAATGGACAGGACATCGCGTGGATAACAGACCAACGGCGTATGATTTCATGGTCTTAAATCCTGTGTTGATAGATAGCCAACATCTGAGGTTTCGGGTCTTTATACTGATGAGTCATCCGGGATATCAGGACTGTCCTTCTGTTTTATCCAGATTATATGCAGAGCTAGACACAGTCAGGATATCTTTAAAAAGAGCTACAAGAAGGGCCAAAACCTTAAACGGAAGAAAATCTCCTAAAAAGGAGAATTTCGTGTGCTTCTAAAGCCTGAAATCTTACTGTAAAAGGTATTTGCCTAGCCCTCGTTAGACTTTACAGGTCACTCTGCTGTACGAAAGTACTGACCTGTTCACCAGAAAGTCTGGCATTGTAAAAACAAAAGGATGGACTCAGTATACTCACCTACTACGATGAACCGTTGTGCTTACTTTGATCGTGGGGGTATGTCTTGGAATGGGACACACGGATGTCATAGTATAATTCTACCCTAAGCGTATCACGAGGTTGAAAGTTGAAGGTTGAGCGTTAGATTTAAGATGACAAGTATATTAACAATCGCATGGACCAGTCCAAGTAAACATGTGCTAAAAAATGTTCCTTAATCAGTTCGAAAACGATTTGATCCTGTGGTAGTTCCTCCCTATATTAAGCCTTTATTATTATTTTATTTTATTATTTTTATGATAAAAGAAGGGTTGCTCGGTTGGCTGGATCGTTGATTTTGAAAAGGATGTTTTCTGTCATGAAAAAGTAAATAAAATAATAGTCTGGCCCACTGTTTTGGATTGGGGCCCACTGTTTCGGATAAAATAAATCAGATCCGGCCCATTATTCTCGAATGTAATTCGAACCACTGTTCCGAGTTGGGGCTGGCCCATTGATCTCAGGCCAAATCCGAAACACTATATATTGTCAACCATTTCTCATTCGAGTCACATTTCGGACTAATCTCATTTCCTAAACATTTCAGATTCTCTCATTTTCTTCTCGGACCACTTATTTAAATTACAAGGTTTGCAGGTTCCTATGCTTTTCAAACCAAAGCCTTTGAATGCCACCGTTGCCGAAGAACATGGCGAGCAACTCAACAATGTTGCTACTAAAGCTGAGATAGAAACTGAAGTGTTAGAGATGGATGAAGAGGAAACAAATGACGACAGTGATGTGGAAGTGACTGTATCCGAGAAAGCTGAGGAACCAATTCGAGAATCAACGTTAATGACTGCAAAAAATCTACAAGCCTTGATTGAATCCTTGAAGGATAGTGTCGGAAACCCTCCTTCCGTACCTATTCTTGAAATAGAAGTTCACGGTGAAGATGATGCGACAGATGATGTTGAACAAGCATCCAGCAAGAAACAAAGAACCAAAACAACTCCTGATTTTCATTCTATAGGCCCAAGCTCAGAACCAGAGTCTACTATGCCCACCGGTCCATAAATCACTACTGCTACTCAAGAAACAAGCACACATGATTTCAACTTTGATTTCGAGTACGATTTACCAGAAACAACTTCAAGAACCAGAAAGCTCGAGTGGCGTCAAGTTCGAGGCTGGAAGTTCCAGTGGTGCTGGATTCTCTGAACATGATGAAGCTACTATGCGCTATGCAACAGAGAAAAGGATATTCATTGAGCAAAGTGATAGTGATGAAGATATGGATATAGATGTAGCAAGGTTACAGCGAAGAGTGATCATACTGGAACAAGATGCTGCATTAAAGGAAGCTAAGATCTTATCTGTGCAACAAGATGCTGCATTAAAGGAAGCTCAGATTTCATCTCTGCAAGCTCAAATCTCAAGCAGGGATCAAACAATAGATCAGCTACAAGGTGATTTGGGTATGTTGATGTCTGTTGTGTATGATTTGAAAGCTAAGCTGGAAAAGAAGTTCAAGAACGTAATCAGATTGGTTGTTTGTTTGTTTTATAAATAGCAAATGAAAAATTAGGAGCATAGGTTGGTTGTTTGTTTTAGAAACTTGTATTAGACAAATCATTATATGCAAGTTTAAGCATTCAAGTCAACAAATCTTTCTTCTTGCTCTTGTTATTTCTTGAATATCATCAAACTTGGATTCCGCCCATCCTTGGTGATTGTTTGATATCGTTGTTTGATCCGTTTTTCGGGACTTGCAATTTATCTAGTGATTAAAACATAAATAATTCACCAAAAATTCAATTGATGTCTACAATTCCCAAAAATTACCCAAAAAAATACTAATATGATATCTAACCCTAAAAGCCCCAAATTCTATGAACAAAGAACCCTAATTTCAACTATAATTGAATTCGAATAATTAAGCCCTCTACCATTGAAATTGATAGAGGGATTTTGCAGAGGATGAAATAAATAATATTAGGCTTTAGATTCACCTGAAAAGGTTACCAATTGAAGGAGATATCGTTAGTTGAAGATACGAGCCCTAGAATCGTCTTCAGATTAATTCGCGAGATGTAGTGGACGAAATGAGGAAATTCCAGTGGAGTTTTGCATGGTTTGATCAAGAGAACCAATGATATGAGTTTCGGAGGTTAACTTTACGAATTTCATGAAAACCTAAATTATGTTCTTGGTAGCCTTCAATGGCTTTTATAGTGAGTAATGTGATTTTTAATATGAACCTTTAAAGGTATAAAAGAACGATTTAATCATGTATATTCAGTTTCTCCACTTTTTTGACTTGTTTAGGACTAGAAGGAAGTCGCAAAGTCGTGTAATAATGAACAACGAAACGGTTCGGTATCAACCGGGTTCGGGTCACTAGTTTGGGTGCACTGGGTGGGGAAGGTAATGTGAAGGTCGGTTTCATGCTTAAGTTTTAAATAATTCGTGTTAGGTTTTTGACAGATAGTGTCACACCCCGACCACGTAAAACAACAATACGTGGCGGAAACGTCGGAGAGTGACGTAACAGAATCATTGTTTCGTAACCATGGAATAAATAATTTTGTTTTATTGAATAAATGAACTCATTGTTTTAATACAATCACATAAGTACAACTATGATCTTCCAAGTTTTAAAGTCGCTAAGGCACGAGTCCATCCTAAATGTAGCATGTATCAACAATCATCTCAAGACAGCACCTGAAACATATGTAAAAATGTGAGATACATAGGTTTTGTGAATATAGGATTCATGACTTATAGGTTTAGAAAAAGTTGTTTAACAAAAGTCAGTCATGATCCTTGTAAAATGTTTTGTTTTATAAATCATTCGAAAAGTGATGATAAAGTAGATGATATGTAAAAGAGTAATGTAAGGTTAAATGAATACCCAATTAAAAATGAGTTTGTATAAGATAAGTTGTTTGTAAAACAATGTCTTGTGAAAAGTATGTTATTTGTATAAAATGTTATATGTCTTAAATTGAAATGATTCAAATAACGCTACGATATGTAATACCATACAAAAACTTATATATAGGAAGTACCAGCGGCGTATCCACCATGCTTGTATCATATTACACACGCCTCGTTACTTAAGTCCCTTACTCAAACCAAACCACCAATATAGAATGTTCATGTTTAAACCAATGGTCCAATGTTATTGTATAACCCAAGTTAAATGTAAACCATGTAATGTGTAAACAAAAGTTGTGTATGGTAAGTAAAATGAGACTACTTAAACCACAAGTAAAAATGTACAAAACAAAGCGTTTGAATAAACCAAAAGTTATGCTTTGTAAAATAATGTAAGGTTAAACGAATAACCTTATAGTAGCATATTAAAAGTATACTTTGGATTTATAAGTAACATATTAAACTATGTTTTGGTTTCATAAATAACATATCAAAATATGCTTTGGATGTGATAAATAACATATTAAACTATGTTTTGGTTTTGTGAATAACATATCAAAATATGCTTTGGATCATTAACAAAACATATGTTGGTTTTGTACGATACCACACATGAGAGTATATCAAACTATACTTTTGGGAGTATATCAAAATATACAGTAAAAGTGTGATTTAAGAATTCATTCAGACCTAGTGCATCAAACTACACCTTTGAGACTATAAGAATACCACAAAGGCAATCCCTATTTGGATGGAGAAACAAATTGGTTTCAGACATTCCATGACAACAGGAATGGGGTGTCTAATCCTATAGCGCTATATCATACTACCAATCGGTCTGGTGAACATAAAATAAGTACAATTCAAAATTTTATTTTATGTTCTTTGAGAAATCAGTGTTTAAACCATAGATAGTCATTTAGTTTGTCAAATGATAAGTAATAACATGTATAATCAATTATACTTTGAAATCATGAAAATAACACATAGGTACACATGCTTCACCCCAAAACAGTTGAAAGTTGTAAAATAGGGGAACTATGTACTCACTTGAGATTGCTTAGTAGTCCTTGAGTAACAACCAAACAATGCTAGAGATCACGGAAATCAAACGGCACCTAACATAGGTAACTATGTTAATTTACCGGACCTAAATCAGAGGATTGGATAGAATGAGGGTTCGTAAACCAAACGAGTATGGAGACTCGTGTAATATGGTTTAACAAAGCCTACATACTAAAATGAAACCTAACCTAAGTGCTTACGACCCATTACGACCCGTTTAGGTAGCTTATGCTGCTTTAACGCGTCGTTCGCGTGAAACGCGTACGGACCACTTAACTAGTCCTATGACAAGTAATATATGCCTTAACATGTCTAATATTGTTGCCAAATCAGTTTAGATACCAAAAGTTATGTTACATATGCTTAAAATGAATTTTGGCGTCAAAGGGCATTTTGGTCATTTACCTAAGGCATATAAACTACCTATCATACAACTAACTAAACATCGTGACCATAACGTATAACCTCGGAAGGTTATTCCCTATACATCTATGGTCACCTAATGTGTTTGGTCGGATCCTAATGATCGACCAAACGGGTCGGGTTCGAAAGTATAAGCGATTGTTTAGATCGCTTACCTTACGACCCTATATAAGCACTAAACTAAAAGTGACGAGCTAATCATGTTAAAACATGCTTAACTAAGTTTAGAAAACAGGTTTGGTATCCAAACAAATGGTTTTGATACCTAAGAGTAGTTTGGTTACAAAATACGCAAGAATGCGCATTTTGGCCGAAACTACGACTCGTCACTGAGCCTAGATAACGTGGTAATCAGTAGGTATAGTCACTAAGGACTATAACCATCGTGATCACGCTCACGTTATGAAGTTCAAACGAACTTCGCATTGACCATAAACTGGTCAATGCAGAAAGTCAAACAAAGTTTGACTTTAACGCTAAAAGAATAAAAGAACGAAGGAACACTTACAAAGGGTCCAAGAACGGAAGGTTTGAATCCGAATACTCTCAGGTATGAAGTGTTAAACACAACAACTTAGAGAGCAAATTCAGATTTCAAAGGTGTGGGTTTTTGTAAATGAAAGGGTTGGGTATTTATAGGAAATGGACCACCGTTAGGATCGTTCCTCGAATATCGTGCTTCAATCTCATCCCTACATTTGTTGCAACACCTTGGTACCCAAGTTTGGCCCCCCATGATCAGGTAATGACAAGTGGCAGCTGTTTACAACTGATTAAACAACTTTTGCTGATCTGAAAGGGCCTCGCGTGACGCCTAGGAGGCTAGGTGTCACGCCTAGGTCCTTCTGATCAGCAAACAGTTTCCAAAGTTTCCATTTCAGTCCCCGTTGTGTATTAAGGCCATTTCCGACATGTTTAAGGATCGTTAAGTCAACTTTAAGGCCCTAAAATGATGCCTAAACATTGTGGACATGAAACATGCTCAAAAATATCCCGGATGTCGGTTCGTTTGGTCGTACGATCGCGATGTTCGCTTAATTACGACGGAATACGCGTAGGCGCGAAAAACGATTCAAATTGCGTGACGAATGGATTTTTCTCATGCCAAACACTAAAATAAAATATTTTAGTGCTTACATAAATTTTTGGATGTCCGGATGTATTCAGAACGTAAGTTATGCGCGAAAGTGCAAACTTATGCACTTTTTGACGCTTTTAGTTCCTGAATGACCCAAAAGTTTATTTTAGCACACCGAACCCCTCAAAGCCTATTTCTAAGCTATGTAAAGGATATTTATGGTATGTTTAACTTATGGTCATGTTCCAGAATGTTTGTTCTAGTACGAATCATCATACTTTCGTAGTTTGTCGAATTTAGTCCCTGTAAGCGATTAAACTTGTTTTTAGCATACCAAAGCCTTCAAAACTTATTTCTAAGTTATGTAAAGGTTATTTAAGGTATGTTAAGCCCGAGTCACTATTCCGGAGTGTTTGTTGCATTAAAATGGTTATATTTACGCATCAGTGCGCGTATAACCTTCCAGAAAGCGATTTAAGGCTTGAAATTGAACAAGAATTGATACGTGGAAATGATACATATATTTATACAAACCCCAAGTATGAAATATAATATTTTATTGGTTTGGTCTTTGTTTGATGGTTGTAGTGACACAGGTGTCACAGATAGCTGGGTAGCTTAGTTGGTTGGGTAGCTTGTTTGTTAAACGATAGCTTAATTCGAATCCCACCCTAAGAACCGGTTTTTCGTCTTCTGTTTTTTTAAACAAATCGGGTTTAAATATCGAATGGACATGGGTGTATCATAAATGCAGTTGGTGGTTTGAATGTTGTACATTGATTGATTCCCGGGTGGAGACTTGGATTCGAGTCCCGGCTCCCTCGTTATGTTTTCCAATTTTAATTTCTATTAACTTTTACTATTTGCAACCAAGCCCCTCTAGTTTGCAAAAGCTGCTAACCCGAATTAACTTGATAAAAACCCTCCAACTAACCTAGTTAGCTTATTTATTTTAAAGTTTCAGCTTTTACAAAAACTACCCCTAATTTATATCTTTAATTAAGTAACCCAACTAACTTGATTAATGTTTCACGTATATATTTCTAACCGAACTAACAACGTTGCTTTACCAAAACTAACGATTCTAGTCCGGTTTTAACCAAGTGATACGTGATGATTAATTATATAACAAAATATTATAAATAAAAATTATTAAAAATCCTTATTTTTTATTTAATTGAAAAGGGTCCAATTTTACAATCCGGGTCGGATTTCGGATTTATGATTTTGACGAATGTTACACGCGTGACCGCCAATCACCTGACACAGCGATGAAAAAGCACCACTGACACTGTGACGGCATCCCTCGCACAGTGTCAGCAGTCACATCATCATGCTTTTCTCACCAAACCTTATCCTGAAAGATTTTTTTTTTCAAATTCAAATCATCAACACACGCGCAACCAATTTTTCCCCACAAGGAAGCAAGGCCCAATGCGACGTGCTTGTCAGAGCATATAAACAACCAAAAGAATCATGCATATGACCACACAATATCAAGGGATAAGCCTGGCTTGCGCCAACAAACACAACACTCATAAAGTCCAAAACTCCTCCCACTTGTCATTAGCGCATGGGAGCACGACTAGACTGGGGGACTTGAAGCAGTATGGTCCTAAATCATGCTCAAGGCATTAAAAGCCATGCGCACAGAAGGCCATACCTAGACTTAGCAACACAACACTCAGCTATCACTAGAGCTATTACGCAAGCCCTAATCCGCGCACGCAATCCGATGACAGCTAACACAAGTACAAATAGTACAGATGGCAGAAGCTACAGCCAATCAGCGTGCGCCAGGCCCTGCCGGCCTGACAACTCCCACGATGCTCAATCGTGTAGGAGACAAAAGTAGAAGAGGACAGTCACGTGTAACCAATCAGCTTGCACCATTCACTACTTCATGATCTCCACTCATAGCTGGTGACACACTTGACCATAAGGACAATTATAAGACCCTTGTTAAAAGGACGTGATTTAATAATAATTTACATGAATTTCATACTAAAATTTTTCTTTTTTTTTTGTTTACAAAAGTTTTCATGTCTAAAGACCAAACATCTTCATGATAAGTACAAAAGCAAGGTTTTAAGTAACGCCTACTAGTTAACTGCCGACTAGTTTAAAACATTGATTACAATTCATTTACATCAAAACATTGTCTAGTCAAGATTAAGTTAACGCGGAAGCATCCAAAATTTAAGTTCGGTTCTTGAATCATGCTTGATCACCATCCGGAAGGACCCCTTTAGTACCTAAAGTCAAAATCACTTAAAAAGTTAGTTATGACATATATGCAATGCTTATAAACGAGTTCTAGTGTTGAACCATCAAAAATAAAATAAAATTCCATTTTTCTCCCTGTCGTGTGTCGCGAAGGGTCCTCGCGTGGCGCGGGAAGCCCCGCGTGTCGCGCCAGATTTGTCTAACCCTGTCGCGTGGCGCGGGGGAACACGTTTTCCTGCAGATCCAGTTTCTGGACCTGCATTTTCTGCCAGTTCCGGATTTTCACTATGTTCAACTTCAGATGGTCATAACTTTGGATTCGTAAGTCCGTTTTAGCCGATTCTTTTTCCTACGCGACCGTAATTTAATTACGGACGCGTTTATCAACACTTTTGCTCAAAAATATTATTTCAAAAGCAGTTTTTCTATAACTTGTCTCTTATTTATTTGACCCGTTTGTTTACAATTTCCACAACATGTATTATTATCACATAACCTTTAGGCCAATGCACCCGTTACTAAGTTTACCAAGTATTAGCTTTTGCTCCCCTCCCGAGGGTCGCTTGCGCAATAACCATCATGCTTATTTTCAAGAATTTATCCATGCTCTTCGGAATCATACAACAAGCGAATGTTCCGAACCCCTCTACAAGTACTCATGCTTTTGCAACGGATTTACGTGTCCGTTACACAACTTACGCTTGATACATAACCAATCAAAAGTGATGGCTATTAGTTTACGTTTATAACACAACTTGTTTTGACCCGTTTGGATACCGAATGGATATCTCTATTGCTAGGCACATCCAAACTCTATTCCTAACTCATGTTTTGACCCGTTTTACCTGTTTAAGGCACTTTGTCACTTCCGTGACTTAACGATTTTTCTTGTTTACCAAATTTCAATATAACAACATAAGACCAACAATTAAATATAGTGTAGCGAAACTATAAATCGCGTACCTTTAAAGCACACCCTTCAAGCACGTATCTCCTCCTCCGGCTTGTCCGCTCGACGATCCGGATTCTTTGCCTAAGGAGTTCAATTCAACTTCAATTTATGACCCTTTTTGTAATTATAAGCACATAATTTGCCATAGAAGTCAATTATGCGTTTTCATCCAATTTTTTACATATTAATCCCCGCTTAGGCATTTCAACAAACACCTAGCGGGTCAGATTTTCACATAATCATTACTAAGTTCATGACTAGTTATTTCGTCTAAATCAACTTTAATTAGGCAATTATACACATATTTCAACATCAATATTTTAGAATTTCTCACATAAATTCAGATTTCACTAGAACAAGAGTCTTAATCCTAGTGTTTATCAAGTTCTACTAAGTTATTAATCACCCATTATGGTGATTATGAACATTACAAGTATCATGCAAGATCTTGTCAAGAAATCATCTAGGGTTTGTTCCTAAACCTCATATTACTTCCAATTTCATATATCTAACACATAATCAAGCTCAACATTCGATTTCTATCACATGCAAGGAATTTGAGTTGAATCAAAACAACCTAATTTGGCATACCTTATGATCCCTTTGACGAGGTGATCACGAATCTATGTTTGAAACTTGATTTAGAGCTGATTAGAGGCGCTTCAATTTGTGAATTTTGTGAGGATTTTAGGGTTTGAAGGAAACCCCTGGTCGCCCTCCTCCTCTGATCGATCCCAGCACACGCATGTGTGTGTCTGGTGGGTTATTTTTCTTATTTGAACTTTTAAGTTTCAGTCTTTTATTAACTTGGCCCGTCTACTTTTGTTTAACTTATAGTTTAGGTATTTCAACCTCAGTAATAGTCACTTCAAGACTTCTTAACTAACTGGGTTATAAATTCCTAGTTAGTTTGTTCTTGTTTATTTAGCGTTTTATTTATAAAATATAATTTTATAAATTTTGGGGTATTACAAGTCCACCACCTTTAAAAGGGTTTCGTCCCGAAACCAGATTACGTACCGAATAATGTAAGGTAGAGTCGTTACATCTCCTCCTCGGGTTCCCATGCAGTATCCGATCCCTTCTTGTGTTCCTATTTAACCTTTACTTGATTTATTTCTTTGTTCCTTAAGGTTTTCACCTTACGATCCAAAATCGCAATGGGTTTCACCACTTAGTTAAGTCTATCATCCACCTCGATGTCATCGTAGTGGATATAGGTTGTTTCATCCGCCAAACATTTCCGAAGATGCGACACATGAAACGTGCTATGAATTCCGCTTAATTCTTCCGGTAGTTCAAGGCGGTATGCTACCTTTCCAACCCGTTCAATAATCGCAAACGGCCCGATAAATCTCGGGCTTAATTTTCCTCTCTTTCTAAACCAGATAACCCCCTTCCATGGGGATACTTTAAGCATGACTTTGTCGCCAACCTGAAACTCGATCGGTCTCCTCCTTTTATCTGCATACGACTTTTGTCTATCTTGAGCCGCTTTCAAATGTGCCTGAACCACATCAATCTTTTCATTAGTGGCTCGAACTATATCTTGGTGGGCAAGCTCACGTGGACCCACTTCACCCCAACATACCAGGGTCCGGCATTTCCTACCATAGAGCATTTCGTACGGTGCCATCCCAATACTAGCATGGTAGCTGTTATTATACGAAAACTCGACTAATGGTAGATAGACATCCCAACTGCCTCCAAAGTCGATTATACATGCCTGTAGCATGTCCTCCAACGTTTGTATTGTTCTTTCACTCTGTCCATCCGTCTGAGGATGGTACGCAGTACTGATGAACAATTTGGTTCTCATTTGCTCTTGAAACTCTTGCCAGAAATTTGAAGTGAACCGGGTATCCCTATCAGACACTATGGATACCGGTACTCCGTGGCGTGCCACTATCTAATTAGTGTAAACCTCCGACATCTTTTCTGACGTGTAAGTCTCACGTATTGGAATAAAGTGAGCACTCTTTGTCAATCTATCACCCACCACCCATATTGCATCAAATCTGCAGTTCGTCCTCGGTAGTTTGGTTAACAGGTCCATTGTAATATGTTCCCATTTCCAAACCGGAATTTCCAACGGTTGAAGCTTACCGTATGGTTTTTGGTGTTCCGCCTTGACTTGTAGACATGTTAGGCATTTCTCCACGTATTTCACTACATCTCTTTTCATTCCGGGCCACCAATAGTTTTGTTTCAAGTCGTTATACATCTTGGTGGCTCCCGGATGGATGGAATAACGGGATTTGTGAGCCTCATCCAGTAGAAGCTTTTTAACTCCACATGTGTTAGGAACCCAAATTCTATTGAAACGTGTTTTCAAATCGTGATTGCCTTCATCGAGATCCTTAAATTGACCAATAATTCTTTCTTTTCTCCAATTTTCCACCTTCACCGCTTCAACTTGTGCTTCTCGGATTCGTTCAAGTAAACCCGAGGTCACAATAAGTTGCAATGATTGTACTCGTATCGGGGCATAATCAGCCTTTCGGCTCAACGCATCTAACCACCTCCTTTGTCTCATGTTTAATTCCTTCTGATCAAAGAAATATTTCAAACTTTTATGGTCGGTAAAGATTGTACATTTTACCCCATACAAGTAATGTCTCCATATTTTTAAGGCAAACACCACTGCTGCCAGCTCCAAGTCGTGATTCGGGTATTTCTTTTCATGGATCTTCAATTGCCTCGAGGCGTAGGCGATGACCTTGCCTCATTGCATTAAAACGCATCCGAGCCCCGAATGCGATGCATCCGAGTATACCACCATGTCATCAACTCCTTCCGGTAATGTTAACACCGGAGCGTGAGTTAACTTTTCTTTGAGCGTTTGGAAGGCTTCCTCTTGCTTAATTCCCCATACAAACTTTTCCTCCTTGCGAGTCAATTTGGTCAATGGTGAGGCAATTTTGGAGAAATCTTGTATGAATCTTCGATAATATCCCGCGAGCCCTAAAAAGCTTCGGATTTCTGAGGGATTCCTTGGAGTGTTCCATTTGGACACGGCTTCTACTTTTGACGGATCCACTAGTACCCCGTCGGCACTAATGATATGCCCGAGAAACTGCACCTCCCGTAACCAGAAAACGCACTTTGAAAATTTTGCATACAGCTTTTCTCGTCTGAGTGTCTCTAACACTTCTTGCAAATGGTAAACGTGCTCAGCTTCATTCTTCGAATACACTAGAATGTCATCGATAAATACAATTACCGACTTATCCAGCATGGGTTTGCAAACCCGGTTCATGAGATCCATGAAAGCCGCGGGTGCGTTAGTCAACCCAAAGGGCATCACGAGAAACTCATAATGCTCATACCGCGTACGAAAGGCCGTCTTCGGTACATCTTCCTCCTTGACTTTTAATTGGTGATAACCCGATCTGAGATCAATCTTTGAGAACCAACTCGCTCCTTGTAGCTGGTCAAACAAGTTATCAATTCTTGGAAGTGGGTATCGATTCTTCACCGTGAGTTTGTTCAACTCCCGGTAATCGATACACATGCGCATGCTCGCATCCTTCTTTTTCACGAACAGCACTGGTGCGCCCCACGGAGACACACTTGGCCGAATAAACCCCTTGTCAAGCAGGTCTTGAATTTGGGACATTAACTCTTGCAATTCCGATGGCGCGAGTCGATACGGAGCCTTGGCCACAGGTTTTGCGCCCGGAATCATTTCAATTCCGAACTCCACCTCTCGTTCTGGCGGTAGTCCCGGTAAATCTTCCGAAAATACATCGGTGTAATCACGTACGACTGGTACGTCTTCAATCTTTGGCATTTCTTTATCCGGTTCGTTTGCATATATTATGAATGCTTTGCACCCTCGGCTCATGAGTTTGTGAGCCTTTAGCATTGTGCACATAACGGGATTACCCCCTTTTTCACCATAAATGGTAACGTGTTTTCCACTTGGAGATGTCAATTTTATCTCCTTGCGGAAACACATCACTTTCGCGTGATGTCGGGATAACCAATCCATCCCGACAACTACTTGAAATTCTCCCATCGACATCGGGATCAAATCTATGGAATATTCTTCGCCGTCAATATCTATTTTACAATCTTGGCATACATCACACACAAAGAAACTTTTGTTGTCACCTATTTCTACCTCTAATGGCATAGGTAATTTTGTTAGTACAAAAGAAGGATGTCGAATAAATCCATGCGAAATAAAGGATTTATTCGCACCCATATCAAATAACACATGTGCGGGAATTTAGTTTATAGCAAATATACCTGAAACCACATTGGGTTCCCTTTTCGCCTCTGCTGCTGTTAATTGAAAAAATCTAGCTTTTGCTTTTGGGGCTTCGCCTTTCGGGTCTTGCCCATCTTTCTTTCCAACCAGCTCCGGGCATTCCGACTTTTTATGACCCGGTCGATAACAATTGTAGCAAACCGTCACTTTCTCCGGGCATGATGTAGCCATATGTCCCGTCTTCCGACATATGGGACAAGGTTTATCCTTGAAGCGGCATTCGCCCTTATGACCCTTTCCGTAGATTTTGCAACTTGGCGACCCGCCTTTTGCATCAGATTTCTTCCCAGTTTCATTCGTTCGTGTCTTCTTCGCAGGGCTTGGATTAACAACATATGCCCTTCTTTCACCACGCTCCAACTGCTTTTTCAATTCGATTTCCCGTTCCCGAGCAACGTTTATGATCTCGGTAAGGGTCTCGTATTTCAAAGGAGTCATAAACTCCCTATACTCGGCACTCAACATGTTATAGTAATAGTATATCTTCTGTTCTTCATTCGTCACCAATTCACTGCAAAACTTCATCTTATCTATAAACGTCGCCGTAATCTTGTCTATGGTCTCGCCCTTGTGTCTAAGTTGCATGAATTCTTCCTTGATTCTATTAACGACCGCCTTGGGACTATGATGTTTAAGAAACGGTGTCTTAAACTCCTCCCATGTCATAACCTTAGCCGCTTCGCTACCAATCTCTCTCTTTTTGTTATCCCACCAGTCTTTCGCTTGACCCCTTAATTGACCCGTACCATAGGCTACGTAGTCATCTTCATCACAATGGGTCCTCTCGAATACTCCTTCGATATCGCTTAGCCATCTCTGGCATACGATTGGGTCAACCTCCCCATTATAGACTGGCGGTTTGCACGCCATGAACTCCTTGTATGTACAAGGCTTTCGTCCTCCGGACTTTTCCTTTGTTAAATTGGCATTATCCTCTAATTTTTTGATTCTTTCCTCACCACTGATAGTACCGTATTCTGGATCTTATCGATGAAACCAGACAAACTATTTTCGATTGCCTTTCCAACCTCCTCGGCTATCACTTCTATTGTTTGCTCGGTGATTCTCGGCACCGTGTCATCGTTACCTTCATCCGCCATCTTTAATACTGAAATGTTTACATTGACCATTAAACATTTCATTTATAATATATAATTTACTTGTTTTGGTTTAATCAAGTTCATAACTTGATTCGACCGTTCTTGTTTGATGCATTTCCTATGTTTGAGTGAATCTACACACTCTTTTCATGCATATCCGTTCATGTTTCATTTCTATATTCTCTAAATCTATTTAAAACTATTAACACTTACCGGATGTTGATCAAGCTTGAACCGAACGCTTTATTGACAACCTTGAGCTCTGATTACCAACTTGTAAGACCCTTGTTAAAAGGACGTAATTTAATAATAATTTACATGAATTTCATACTAAAATTTTTCTTTTTTTTTTGTTTACAAAAGTTTTCTTGTTTAAAGACCAAACATCTTCATGATAAGTACAAAAGCAAGGTTTTAAGTAACGCCTACTAGTTAACTACCGACTAGTTTAAAACATTGATTACAATTCATTTACATCAAAACATTGTCTAGTCAAGATTAAGTTAACGCGGAAGCATCCAAAATTTGAGTTCGGTTCTTGAATCATGCTTGATCACCATCCGAAAGGACCCCTTTAGTACCTAAAGTCAAAATCACTTATAAAGTTAGTTATGACATATATGCAATGCTTATAAACGAGTTCTAGTATTGAACCATCAAAAATAAAATAAAATTCCATTTTTCTCCCTGTCACGTGTCGCGAAGGATCCTCGCGTGGCGCGGGAGGCCCCGCGTGTCGCGCCAGATTTGTCTACCCCCGTCGCGTGGCGCTGGGGAACACGTTTTCCAGCAGGTCCAGTTTCTGGACCTGCATTTTCTGCCAGTTCCGGATTTTCACTATGTTCAACTTCAGATAGTCATAATATAGTACTACTTCAAGGAAAAACACCAAATTCTTTGTTTTTGTAAAATTATGTACTTTTTTTGGCTATATTTGTTTTTTTTCTTTTTTTAGTAATCTAATATTTTAAAACCTTTATCAGAATATAGTAGATAAATAATCATGTGTGGTAGCAGCTAAAATTGGACATGAGGGTGGAGAATGAACACGCATGTGGACGGACCTACAAATTGAAACGTATACGTCGAAAGAAACATGTCCATGTGGATAAAGTTGAATAATAATGTTGAAAATGGACTCTAATACTGACCGATACACGTTTAATAATTCGATATAATGTTCGTGAAAATAAAACGTTGACAAAGCAACTGCAAATCAATGGTTATATTCCGTTGTAAATTAGTCGCTAAATATACGGTCGTAAAACAGTCCCAATATTTGATACCGGTTTATTGTTTGCTAAACATGGTCATGAATAATAAACAGTTCCAAAATCTGCCTCAGTTTGGGTTTTTGCGAACGATATTTCCGGTCACTTAATAGTGGCAGTATATACTAAATTTTGTATAGTGTGATTGATGAAGGTAATAAATTTCTATATTTATTTGATGGAACTCGATTAAACTCGTTCATGACATATAAAACGTTCTTTAAAGCTTGAAAGTCGACAATGGTTTAAAAAAAAAAAAAAAAAAAAAAACTTTTTTAAAGTAAAAGTTTATGTATGCATTCAACGTTTTAGTGGTAACAGAAAGTTTTTGACCTGTCGGCTGTCAGATGCCTTCTGCAAGCACAATTTGGTGGCCGGACCCAACTAAAACAACATTCATAGCTCCATAAAGAAAAAAAAATATATCACACATTTAAATGTTATTATTGGTGGTCGGACCCAACTAAAACGAAGTTCCATTAGAAAAAAAAAAATATATATATATATATATATAGGGCAAGGATAAATCGAAAACCCACTCCAGTTGACTAAACCCTGAAAACCCATTAATCACCATTGATCAAAGTAAATGAATGGCTGAGATTAACTTTGAGCCATGAGTTTCTTTAGTTCCTATTTTTCTGTATTTTTTAATATACTCACTGTACCTTAAGGGTAATATAGGAAACATTTTTTCATCTCTTACTTACAAGAAAACAAAAGTCTGCATGATCCAGTACTTCACTCTTCTTCATTTCAAAACTTCAAAACATCAAAACACATTCTCTCTCTTCCCAAAATCTTCATCAAACCTTCTCATCTATAACCAAATCACCGGAGATATTCAACTATACCCTCAATCACTGGCCAAAAATCGCTTAAAGATCTTCAAAATCGCCGTAGAATATCAACGATCGCCGGAGATATTCAACAATCACCGGAAATTTCAACGGTCACCGCCGGAAAAAAATCTGGCTAAAAACGAGAGGGTTTCAGGTGCGTCGCTTCTTTGTTGACTAAAATCATCAACTTTGTTTTAGCTACGCCACCAAGTCCAACCAACATCGGGTTGTTAAAACCCCCGGTAATCTTCATTATTCACCGCAATCTACTTTTTTTTAGGGTTTTATTCGCATAATTTGTTGTATGTCATGATTAGGTGTTTGTGATTTATGAGTTTTATCAGACTACCAAAAAGAGGTCTAGTGGACCAAAATGCCCTGTTACTGGCAAGAGAATCCAAGGGGTATGATTCATTATTATTACTACTTCCATTTGTTGATTAATTACACTTTTTGTTAGATTTGTATTGTAATTACAGTTTTTCTTATCTATTTGTTTGTGTTTTGTTTATATCTGTAAAGTGTAGATTATGCAGATTTGTAGTTCTTTTAGATTGGAGGTAGATGAGATAGTTAGATGAGAATCAAGTGTTTGGATCTGTTATACAGTAGTACATTTTAGCATTTCCTTGTCTTGTTCTTAACATATTATAAAGATTATAACTATATAGGACCAGAGGATGAGATTCTTTCTTAGATTAATGTTATTAAACACCATTCTATGGTTTAACATGCTAATTATTGTAGTTTTGTAATGGTTTAGATATTGTTCTTTGTACACTTTTTGGAACCTTTTTCAGAACAACATTTAGTTATAACACTAAGCATAGTTTTATAATCTGGGATTTTGTATTTAAATTTGTAGCTATTGTTTACATTCTTAACGATTAATTTGATGTTTTAAAGGGGTTTTATGTCATTATCATCTTGATTGGTATTATTTGGATTTGCACCTACTTGTTTTAAACTTGAATAAACAGTTGAAGTGAATGGTTACGTTTAGGTTAGGACTACTAAAATGGATATTGTTGTTTTTAGAAGTTTGAATTATTACGAACAGTTGACTTTTTTTGTTTGTTAATTCTTTGTTTTTAGAGTTGTTTATAGTTTCCTTTTATTTTTGTGTTAGTTAGACAAATTCAATTTTTTTTTACAAACTCAACATTTGATTCCCCACGTATCTATAGAAGGTATTTAATTATATGTTGAATGTCTAAAAACTGAAATATCATATAAACAAGTTCTCATATATAAACATGTTGTTTATCCAAATTCCTCACTTGAGACCTGCTGAATACAAGAGATCAAGATTATCTAGGAACCGAAGAACTGTCAACCGTGCTTATGGCGGTGTTTTTTTGTCCACATCATCACTATTTTTTCCATTTAGTGTCGTTAGGGATTTTGGATTCTCATGTTGATCTTATTCCAGGATATCGCCGTTGAATAAGGTTACATTATATGTACCATCTTATTAAGGTTACATTCTACAAATAACGTTACATTTTCTGTATAATTTCAAAAAATGTACAAAAAATAACGTTACCATTTAAAGGATATCGCCGATATCCACATACATAAAAGTGTAACGCGTTTTCTTTTCTTTCTCGTCCGACACAAAGTGTTATATTACATCACATGTTTACAAAAGTCGTCTTCCTACTAAAAGATGTTACATGTTGGTACGTACACTACAATTTTTACATGATCAATTTTACGTCACATATGTAACACTTTTTTTGTTACATGCAAATGGCATTAGTTCTGTAACACAAAAAAATGTAACAGTCATTTTTTGCTTTGATTGATTGTTACATTTCTAACACAAAAAAAATGTAACAACACACTTTGTTTCTGTAATAGTCACTTTATTTTTATAATAATCTGAAAAAAATGTAACAACACACTTTATTTTTACAACAATCTAAAAAAGTGTAACAATACACTTTATTTTCAGTAACATGCATAATTTATGTAACACGAAAAAATGTAACATGCATTTTTTCTTCGATTGTTAAATTTCTAACACCCGGTTGCATAGTGTTACATAAAAAATGCCTAGATCTTGGACGTTCCTAACTAAGACGCAAAGAATTGTTATGAGAATTGTTACATCAAAAATAAACGAATGTAACTACAAAAATAAACGAATGTAACTAAAAAAATTGTTACACTTTTACAAATAAAAACTGTTACACTTTACTAATAAAGAAAAAGAATGTAACTACAAAAAATGTAATGTATTAGTGATAAAAAATACATGTAATTCCAAAAAAAAATGTTCCATTTGTAACTATCACTTCTACAAATCCAGATCCATTGCATCTTCGTCGCACAATTATTATTGAACCACAATGTATCCAGATCAGTTGCATAACCTAAACATATAAAAAAACAAAAAAAGGAAATTTATGCCAGAAACACAACACACTTTATTTTCAGTAACGTGCATTATTTATGTAACACGAAAAAAATGTAACATGCATCTTCTTGAACAAAAAAAATAGCAGATCCACAAACCATACTTATCCACCTTCTTGAACAAGATCTGAAACAAATTTTACACAAAAAAAAATTGATGCAATCAATAATAAAAACAACAAAACCATAAAACAAGAACTTAAAAACCTCCATCTTCTTGAACAAAAAAAATAGCAGATCCACAAACCACAACAAAAAACAAATTAAAAACATTCATCTTTTTTAACAAAAAACAAAGTTGCATATCTACAAAATACAAAAAAAAATGATAAATCAAGAAATTAAAAAATTGATAAATCAAGAAATTAAAAACATTCAACTTCTTGAACAAAAAAAAAACAACATATCCAGAAAAAAGTTGCAGATCTACAAAATACAAAAAAATGAAGAACTACAAAACGCAAAACAATTGCAAATCTGAAAAAAAAAACTGAAAACAAACATACTTATGGTCCTCGAGGATCTTTTAGATCTGGAACATCATGTTTAAACATCGAACATCTTTGGGGTCATCTTCAACATCGAACCGCCATCACATCATCTTCAACATCGATCATCTTCAACCGGATCTGGATGAGGATCTTCTAGATCTGGAGCATCTAGATGATGATCTTTTGAACTGAAATGATGGATGCTTTAACAGAACGTCTCCGTTTACTGTCTGACTCCTCAAGTTTTTCCATCCATTTTTCAACCTGAGATCAATATAACATTATATAATATAATACAAATAACATTCAACTAGTAAGCAGATCTTGAAAGAGAGAACCGACTTTCAAAAGCTTACATTAGGATGAAGATACGCATATATCATTCTAATAATCCATATATATCGATCAAGCCCAGATCTGAAATGCCACTCGTGCAATCAAGGGAGATCTGGTTTGGCGGGATCCGTATACCCTGTGAAAGCAAGATATACACTTTAACAACCTCTGTGTAAATTAAAATTATATTAATTAAAAAAGAAGGAATAAAAGAAACTAACCTAATAAGAATGTCAATGGGCTCCAAACGAATTCAAAAAATCCTGGAATCTCCCAAACCAATATAACCACAAGAAAGCATACAAGAAGCTTTGTAATCATCACCGATCTTATCTCATTATACTTGCTGCCAAATAACAAGTGCTCCATACATCATAAGAGTAAAAAGCGTGTGATCTGGAGCATCTGATGGATGATGATCTTTAGATGATAAAGATATAAAGAGAGAGAGAAAGAGGGAAGTGTGTAAGAGAAGAAAGATGAAAGAGAATATGAGATCTTTCAAAATTGAATAGAGATGCAGTCACTTTATGTTAAAAAGGGAAGAGAGAGAGTGATTAGTAATGTAGGAGATGTGATGTGTTACTTTTTCTGCCATCATACAAAATGACGCATATACCCCTCACTTATTAATGTGAGAGATGTGATGTGGCTGAATCCTAGCCACATATGTGGGTTTCTTGGGTTTAGTCAACTGGAGTGGGTTTTCTCCTTATAATTAGCATATATATATAACACGTTTAAATGTTATTATTGGTGGACGGACCCAACTCTTACGACAATCATAGTTCCATAATAAATAAATATTAAATGTTAGTATATTAAGGGAGGGAAAGAAATGTTCATTATAAAAAATAAAAACTAAAAAGGGAGTCCCATATACATTGAACACATTAATTGTGGAAGTAATTTCCATAAGTGAGAATTTTTTTTTTCTTTTCTAACACCAATGTTTCATCTCTAAATATAAATACATCAATTTTTCATCTCTAAATATGAATACCCTGTGATTTATACATGTCAAGATTCATACCATTTTTATGGGTCGCAACCAAGCATTCATGAGAAATTGTATACAAAGGGAGTAAAAAAATTGAAGTTAAAAGGTTTAAGAAATGCCAAGTGGGGCTAGCTCATTTGGTAGAGACTCTTACCTTTTAGTGGGATGTCTTGAGTTCAATCTCAAACAATGATGATTAATTTGTAAATATAGGAGTTTGGAAGAATAACATTAGTCATTAAAAAAATAGGTTTAAGAAACAAACTTGGTTAATAAAATTGTATATAGCCTTTTATATGTAAATATAATTATATTATCTAAATTCTAATAAAAAAATAAATTAATGATTCATGACATTCTCTCTTTTAACATAATATTTTTTACTTATATTTCATTTTAAAATACTTTTAACAATAAATACATGGATATCCAAGGCTGGCAAATCGTGTTTTAACAGGTTTAACAGGTTTCTGACGGCGCGTACAACATAAGTTTCAAACATGATTACGACTCGTTTAACTACTTTCTACCTCATGTTTATAAAACAGTTTTATGTTTTATGTACAAAGATGAATAAATAATAGATCCTAACATTGTAATTTTAATTATTTTAAAAATTAAAAAAGTCAAAGGGTGTATTTTTCAGTCAAACAGGTCTAATCGTGTCTTAACAGGTACTCAATTGCGATAAATGTAAATCTAATACTTTCCTAAAGTAATGAATACCGAAATTTTTCATAAGGCTATATTCTGATGCAGGAGCATCAATGTTATCTTTTATTTATTTGAATTTTGAATTTCCTATTTTATGTGATTTAGTTTCCTAATATTTTTATGAGTGGGAGTTATAAATTAGGGTCTAGGGTTTATTGTTATTCAGTTTTTAGTTTGATTATTGTCAAGAAAACCTTGAGGTTTCTTTGAACCATTCGGTTCCAGGTCTTTGAATGAATCATTGTGTATGAGCCATTTGATTGCACGTGAAACTCCATCAGTTGCTATCAGAGCTTTGGTTTTCAAATGGCTCGACGTGAAGGTGAATACTTGTTTGCTCGTAGAGTCGCAGACAGAGGCAACGACATGAGTGTTTTCTATTCACGTGCTCGTAGTGAAGATCGACACCCTACTCGCAGAGTCGCCGACCGAGGCAGCGATGGAGTCTATCTCAACCCACGGGATCTTAAGATCAAACGGCTTCGTCAACGAGTCCGAGATCTTGAAGAAATCAGACGGCTGCGTCAACGAGTCCGAGATCTTGAAGAGATCAAACGGCTCCAGCAACAAGTCCGAGATCTTGAGTTACAACGGGAGAGGCACGTTATGGAAACCAAATTGGGATTTATCGTCCGGGACGATCTGAACGAGGAGGAGGAGAATCCATTTGGCCGTTACCCACCCCGGGTCTACGAACCGATCTATCATGAGTGTTTGTCGGAAGACGAACCGAGATTCGATGAAGACAGGAGTGAACCCGATGAGGAAGAATGTTCATTTGTGCGGGAGGTTCTTAACGGGATTCCCATCATCGACGAGGAGCCTATGTAAGAAACGATTGCTAAGGTTTCTGTTATTAGTTTTGATGAGTTTGTGAAGGAAAAAAATCTTTTGCTGGTAGTGAAGCGGTGGTGGTTGATGATTGTGATACGGTAGTTAAGGGCGGTCGTTGGGAGAACACAACAATCTTGCCGATTAGTTTGGATAGTAATAAATTAATTGGTGAGTCTTCGGAAGTCACCAAAAATATTGCATATACGAATATTCTTTCTAAAATTCAAGATATGGGTAATATGAATTTTGCTAAATGTTTGGATAGTAATTATGGTGGACTAATCAAAGATGATGAGAAAGTGGGGAAGGCAAAAGTCCACGTGGACTTGCATGTTGCAAGTGGGTTTCATGGTTACATCGATAACACAAATAAATTAGGGGATTGTGGGCCTTTCAAAATGTTGATAGTGAACACGAGTTGGTTTAATATTTCTTTCGACACAGGTGGTACATGTTCAGAGTTGGATAAGATGACTTGTGAAGTTAAGTTGTTTAGGTGGGTCTTGATGATAATAATTAATGTGTATCGGGTTGATGTTCCCTTTGACCCAGGTGGCTTTGCTCTGAAGACAAAACTCGAGGACGAGTTTTTTCGAAGATGGGGAGTATGATGCAGGAGCATCAATTTTATCTTTTATTTATTTGAATTTTGAATTTCCTATTTTATGTGATTTAGTTTCCTAATATTTTTATGAGTGGGAGTTATAAATTAGGGTCTAGGGTTTATTGTTATTCAGTTTTTAGTTTGATTATTGTAAAGAAAACCTTGAGGTTTCTTTGAACCATTCGGTTCCAGGTCTTTGAATGAATCATTGTGTTTGAGCCATTTGATTACACGCGAAACTGCATCAATGTTAGTAACATGATATACATTTTTCATGTTGGATATGAGCACCATTAAACATTTTACTATTATGCTATGTATTCAAACTTGTATATTCGCCAACATTTTTGTTGATCATATTTTAATACATGTTGCAGGTTGATAGATGATGACATGAAGAAAAAAGTTTAGGGTGGACTTAGATACACACCTTAACAATGAACTAGATTTTCTTACTTGTTTATGTTCGTTACAATTTAATTGTATTTGTTTGGAACAATGTATTTCATTTAGAATTTATGCAAATTGAATTTAATTATATATTGCCACAATTAGTCTTATGATGCTAAGAGCAATCTTGTTTTCGTCTCACTCCGATGTTTCCGCCATCAGTTGGGGTGTGACAGATTGGTATCAAAGCCAAAACTATAGGGAGAATTAGGAAAAGTTGCTATGCCTTTTACCTAGTCTGTAGTTTAGAAACATATTCTTGTTTGTGTTTTAAAACTACTTGCATTCTATCTTATTTGCTTCTAACTATCTCTTTGGTCTTTAAAACTACATGCCTTTCCTAAGGCAACCACAATACACGCTTGAAGACTTGATGAAGACACTCTTATTCCACAATCAAAACGACTCACCAAAATAAGGGTGATTCCCACTTTTGGTGATGACTTTCAATCCGCTATACTTGTTATTTTGCACGAAATTCACCATCAAGTCAGGAGTGAAATCCATATCTTGATTTGAATTTCTATTTCATATTCTAGTGGATCCTTATCAACGACTTGAAATTATATCTTTATTCGTTCGAGAAGTACCAACCACACTGGGGTACGATGTTACCAAGCTAGGGGTGAAACCCGCATCTTGATAACTAGTCCCACTCTTCGATTTTCGATCTAGCTAAAGTTTCGATTTCTCAATCGACTAAGGACGTGTAGTAACTGGAAGTGCAAATACCGTTAATCGCTTCTCGATGAGAGTATTTGACTATGTGAGTGCAATATGTCTATCACTTCCGTCAATCTCAGATCGTAGCAGAAAACAGATCAAGATAAGGTTTTACAATGTTTTAAATTAGGAGTGGCAAACTTGTAATTAAGGAGAACTTCATTAATGCCTTGCCTATAAATAGGAGGTGTTTTGTTTCATTTCATAACTTTTGGCGAGCTTGATAGGGAAACTCTTGTAGATTGTTTTCACGGTATTATACTGTCAGAATATCAATAGAAAACACGTTTAATTATGTTCTTGTTCGATCCACACACGTACACGGATTCCGCACGTCGTACGTGTTCTTCGCAATCGTCCGGGAGTTCGAATTCGATCCTAAAACGCGTTCAAAAGTGGTATCAGAGTGGGAGATCGATTGCACGGATCAGAGATACCCAATTACATGTGATTTTGATGTGCGATAAGTGTCGTATATTTTAGGTGTATATTTTAAGCCCTTTTTAACACTTATTTTAGCCAAGATTTAAATTTATAAAACACGATATTTCACTAACACTAAACACACATATGGGCAAGTGCACCCATCGTTGAGTGTAGTATAGCGTTGGTAAGATACCGAGGTCGTCCAAGGACACAAGAGCTTTTAATACCGGTTTATCCTCAACGTCTAACCAAAATAAAAGTTTAGAAAAATGTTTTAAACTAAGAAAAATAAAAACTAACTAAAATGCTGAAAATAAAAATAAAAATAAAAACAGATAGACAAGATGAATCACTTGGTTCCGACTCGTATCTAGTATAACCTTTGATTATTTCCGCACTTTTGCACATAATTAAGAGATTATCTTAGTTATTGTAGTAGGCCCCTCTTTTGAAGGTGACGTTACCCTCACCCCAGTAGTTTGAGTCAGCAGGGATACAATCCTAAAGGGGTGGATTATTGGAAGATAATGAATTAAGTTATTAATGCAGTATTGTGGTAGGCCCCGCTTTTGGCGGTGACGTTACCCTCGACTAAGTAGTCTGAGTCAGCAGGGATACAGTCCTAAATAGCCGGGTTATAGTATTAATAGTAGTTAACTTATGAGGGGATCAAAGAGTTTGGACCCCCGCCATCCAATACCGTGAAGTATTGAAGGAGGTCCTACTAAATTTGACCCAGGTCCATTGCAGGACCTCTAAACGCTGAACAATGGCAAGACCTTTACCAAACCGTTCCCTTAACCCCCTACCAGGTAGCCAACATACCTCCATATAGACCGTGGAGATATGAATGGTGAAAATCCTTTATTTTATATAGACAGTAAAATAATGCCAAGACACCACGGACAAACGATAAGGAAAGATCACCTTCAACATAAGTAACTAGTTATTAAAGTCATTAATACAAAACCAAATAAAAAGTGCAAAAGATTAGAAATAAAAAGTATTATACTAGACACTTTGTCTTCACCAAGTGATGTAAGAGACTTAGGCAAACATGGCCTTGATTGTCAAGAACTCTTACGATCAATCTTGGATCCCGAGACGACTCACACACTCTATGATGGACAATGGATGATGGTGGTGGATGATGGTGTTGTGATGGTGGTGGGTGGTGGATGAAGTGTGAGAGAGGTGGTGTGCCAAGGGATGAGATGAAATGAATCCAAGCACTCCTATTTATAGGCTGAACAGAGAGCTGGACACGGCCCCGTGTCCGCTGGACACGGCCCCATGCCCGTCTGACACTCTCTCTCCTCATTAATTGTAATTCGCAATTACAATAAATGCGCCTGCTGTACTTTCGACACGCCCCCGTGTCCGCTGAGCACGGCCCGTGGTGGGCAATAGAAGCTTCTATAGGTTTGTCTTTTCTGCTGCTTCTTGGGCACGGCCCCGTGCTGGCTGAGCACGGGGCGTGTTCAGCCTTCTGTTTTCTCTATTTTGCTTTGGAAGGTGCCGTTGGGGGTTCGGGCAATCCACTAATGTTCCTTTTCTTGTATTTATGTTGGATTTAGCTGTCTTTTTGCTTCTTTTGCGTTTTTGAGCTCATTTAATCCTGAAAATACAAAAGGAAGACAAAAACACTCTTTTTCCAATATTAGTACTAAAAAAGGGTTAGTTTTATGCCTCATTTGATGTAATTTATATGTTGCATTTTACACACATCAAATACCCCCACACTTGAACTTTTGCTTGTCCTCAAGCAAAACTCTTTAATATTTGGCTTACACTCCCAAATGGAATAGGTAGAAGAGAAGGTTTTGGGCTTGTCATAGAGTGTCGGGATTTCCAAGATCTTTTTGGGGTTTTATTTTTATTTATTTACACTCCTATTCGTAATGATTTATTTAGAACTGTTCATAAAAGAAATTACTTATTTGGGCATAACATGCCTTTTTAAAATTCTATTTATATACAAGTTCACATACCTCGCGGGGAAATCACTCACACTCGGCCGAAGGTGTATTTTTAGTGAATCACTCGAGAGCGGTCCTGGAACTTATTCCTACCATAGGCTTGCCAAGAAATCAATCCTCCTCCTTTTTAACTTTTATACCTTTGTAGATATCAAGAGAACTTTGTGGGTTAAGGGTTGGCTAGGGTTAAAGGTAGGTGGTTGGGTTAGTGGTTAGTAGAAAAAGGGCTAAAAAGCGTAACAAGTGTCGGTTTTCGTATTTTTGCAACTTTTTTATTTTTGATGAAGCTTTTATTCAAACAAAGTTATTTTTTATTACTTTGTTTGTTTATTTTCTTTTTGCTTCATTTATATATATATATATATATATATATATATTTTTTTTCACAAAGAACCGAACTTGTTACTAAAATAAAGGGTTAAAAATGAAAAAGGTTTTGGTGGGTGAAAGGGTTTTTTGTTTTGGGTGATGAAACGAAAAGGTTTAGGCTCAAAGGGGCTAACTAGGGGGATTTTTGGGTAGGTGGTAAAAGAAAAAGAAAAATAATGGTGTAGAAATGAAAAAGGTTAGTCCTAATGCCTCTATCATTTACTTACTCGGGTTTAAGTTGATAAGGACCGGGAATGTATTGTCATGGCAAGTTCTA
The DNA here is from genome assembly GCA_030545235.1 of Helianthus tuberosus. Classification (NCBI taxonomy): domain Eukaryota; kingdom Viridiplantae; phylum Streptophyta; class Magnoliopsida; order Asterales; family Asteraceae; genus Helianthus; species Helianthus tuberosus. The sequence goes on along the minus strand of CM060432.1, from coordinate 64,346,482 downwards.
GAGTCGTAAGAAACAAGCGGCTATTCACACAAGAAACGAAAAATGAGCATTTAGTCAAATGATATGGAATTGTGTGCTCAATAAAGGCTCAAAACTCACTTTTGTGGGAATGGGTTTTTATGTGATCAAGTATATATAATCAAATTTTAAATAAGTTTGTCATGCCTTTTCATAATTTTCTTATGTTGGTTCTTTTTATCACTACGCTATCGGTTGTAAATTTGTAAAAATATAACCTTTTTGAGAGCTTGAATTTCCCGAGTTAAACCTAGACAAGTAAAAAAAAAATTGAAATTTTTGAAAAAATTTGGGGTGATTAGCGGTTCCAATAGAGTTTTGTGTAAGGCTTGTATTCAGGACTTGCAAAATTCAAGGTTTTAGCATCCCCCCCACACTTAAATTACACATTGTCCTCAATGTGTCCCAAAAATAAATTTTTAGGCTGATTAGATGTGTAAAATAGTGTTTAAAAAGCAAAAATTTGTGTTACTGGGCACTGAACACGGCCCCGTGTTATCCGGGCACGGCCCCGTGTTCAAGTGCCAGTAACAAAATTGAAATAAGAGAAACAGAAGTCTGGACACGGGGGCGTGTTTGGGTGAACACGGCCCGTGTCCAGTTACCTGTACTGGGCGTTTTCTGCAGGTGGTTCGACACGGGGCCGTGTTGGTTGGGCACGGCCCGTGTTGAACCTTCTGAAAGGGAGAAAATTGTCGGGTTGCCTCGTTCTTGTGCATGGGATCATTTTTCTCGTTCCCCTTTTCATCCTTTACCACCATGAGTGTGTTTTATTCATTACAAACCATCCAAACATTAAAACCATCATTTCATTTCATCATAGAGAGAACTTACATAATCCTAAATTAAACTAGATAAAAGAAATAACAAACCATGGAGTCCTAGCCTTTACTTTATTTTAATTTAGCAAAATTTCCAAGAAATACTCAATCTTGGTTAAACAAGGCCTTAGTGAACTCCTTCTTCCGAGTGCGGTTCTCCTCAAATGTCGGCGAGCCATTCTTCTATCTCCCTTGGAAGGAGAAAAGAAGGCTCGTTGGCATTAGTTTGAGGAGTTTCAACTTCCATCGGGATCTCTTGTTGGTGTTCCATGGGAGGTTCCGCCGGAAAGTCTTCCCACCCGGTAGGGTTGTTGATTCCGAGAGCCAGGTTCCAATCCTGCTGAGGAAGGACTGGTTCCATTGGAGGTGCTACAAGAATATTTAACCTCTGGTGCAGGAGGTTAATTTCTTGGAAGCTGCTTTCAAGTCCCATCGTAAGATCGTTAATACGGTCGATAAGGACCTCCTCTACTGAAGTCATTTCGTCAAGAGCCTCCCTTAATGCTATCACATAGTGAACAAGTGTAGCTTCAATGGAGGGTCTTCTTCCTCTTCGGTTGTTTGACGAATGCACAGAAGATGTATCGCTGTTTTCACTCGACATCCTACGAAAAATAAACTAAAAATAGCTTATTTAATGAAACAGTAACCGGACACGGCCCCGTGCTTACTGAGCACGGCCCCGTGTCCATCTTTCTGCAGAGTTTTGGAACAAGGAAACTTGTATTTTTAAGTTATTTTCTGAATGTTGTAGGCCCTTTTTGGCTACTAATAACTTAAAACCATGTTTCCTAACATGTTTTTACCAAGATCCTTTGAACAAAACTCATTTATCCCTACCATAGAGTTGGAGGAATTCCAAACTTTCAATGGTAGTTCTTGGAGAAAGATGAAGAAGAAGGAAATTACTAAAAGAGGAAGGGACAAGATGGGTTGTTGGAACCTTCTTTTAGACTTACCTAGGATAGTTTGAGAGAAGATTCCTGCAAATCTCTGCCCCAAGTTGGTCCAAATGTGCAGAATTCTTGGCTGCATTTATAGAAAATGACAGCAACCTGGACACGGCCCCGTGTTCAGTGGACACGGCCCCGTGTGCAGGTGGAGTTCTGACACAGTTTGTCCGTATTCTGACGTACTGATCAGAAAGGAATCTTTCGATGGACACGGGGGCGTGTTGGCTGGGCACGGCCCCGTGTCTACGGACTGTTTTATGAAGTTGTCTAGTTTTTTAAGGAACTTGTTTGTATCGGGTGGTTCATGACTGGTTGGAACAACCCCAAAGTGCCTAATATACCTTAATTGTCCTAGACTAAGGCGAGAACGCAAGAGGTTGTCGGTGAGGGTAATTCCTATTTTCATTCTAGGTGGACAAGTCCAACCCTTTTCCGGGCTCTTGTTAAAGAAGGTATATGCCGAATCGCTCAGGTCTATGTATGCACCGAACGAAGTCGATGGAGAGTCCTTCACGGCACAATCGACACAGGGACGACTATCGTCCAAGTCTTTGCTAGGTACGAAGGTATTTTCGGGAGCAACGAGGTTGTCGGAATGCGGTTCCAACATTTCTTCATGGGTATCGTCTTGGGGCGGATTAATAAAATCCTTCCCAAGCTCTTCTATCCATTTCAGAATTAGTTCTTCTAGTTGAAATAATTCGCTAAGGAACATTTCCCCTAGAATATCTGGCTGGGCGCATTCGAGGGAGAAATAGTGCTTATTTTTACTTTCGCCCCTCTTAAGGTTGTGAGAAGTTCGTGGGTCCATGTAGTGGGGCCTATAATTTAGGAAGTAGCATTTTACTTCTTCATGTTCGCCACCACATAATTGACACCACGTACCATAAGAGTGCCGAAAGTAAAAATAATTACTATCACTCATGTTTATGTCAGAAATTACCAACCGTCGGGATCTAACGGTTCTGTTTTCAGTAACTGAAACTTGGGCACGGGGGCGTGTTGAGTGGACACGGCCCCGTGTTCAGCTTACTGTCTGATGTAAAACAGGATTGCCAGTTCCAATGATTGAGCACGTGGGCGTGTTCAGCGGGCACGGCCCGTGCTGAGCTTTGCAGAAGCTGAAAAACTAAGAAAATCCTAAAAAATAAAAAAAAGAAAAATAAAAGATGATTAGGCCGTTGATTCCTAACTTTCTTAAAATCCTTGTGTCCCCGGCAGCGGCGCCAAAAACTTGATGTGCGATAAGTGTCGTATATTTTAGGTGTATATTTTAAGCCCTTTTTAACACTTATTTTAGCCAAGTTTTAAATTTATAAAACACGATATTTCACTAACACTAAACACACATATGGGCAAGTGCACCCATCGTTGAGTGTAGTATAGCGTTGGTAAGATACCGAGGTCGTCCAAGGACACAAGAGCTTTTAATACCGGTTTATCCTCAACGTCTAACCAAAATAAAAGATTAGAAAAATGTTTTAAACTAAGAAAAATAAAAACTAACTAAAATGCTGAAAATAAAAATAAAAATAAAAACAGATAGACAAGATGAATCACTTGGTTCCGACTCGTATCTAGTATAACCTTTGATTATTTCCGCACTTTTGCACATAATTAAGAGATTATCTTAGTTATTGTAGTAGGCCCCTCTTTTGAAGGTGACGTTACCCTCACCCCAGTAGTTTGAGTCAGCAGGGATACAATCCTAAAGGGGTGGATTATTGGAAGATAATGAATTAAGTTATTAATGCAGTATTGTGGTAGGCCCCGCTTTTGGCGGTGACGTTACCCTCGACTAAGTAGTCTGAGTCAGCAGGGATACAGTCCTAAATAGCCGGGTTATAGTATTAATAGTAGTTAACTTATGAGGGGATCAAAGAGTTTGGACCCCCGCCATCCAATACCGTGAAGTATTGAAGGAGGTCCTACTAAATTTGACCCAGGTCCATTGCAGGACCTCTAAACGCTGAACAATGGCAAGACCTTTACCAAACCGTTCCCTTAACCCCCTACCAGGTAGCCAACATACCTCCATATAGACCGTGGAGATATGAATGGTGAAAATCCTTTATTTTATATAGACAGTAAAATAATGCCAAGACACCACGGACAAACGATAAGGAAAGATCACCTTCAACATAAGTAACTAGTTATTAAAGTCATTAATACAAAACCAAATAAAAAGTGCAAAAGATTAGAAATAAAAAGTATTATACTAGACACTTTGTCTTCACCAAGTGATGTAAGAGACTTAGGCAAACATGGCCTTGATTGTCAAGAACTCTTACGATCAATCTTGGATCCCGAGACGACTCACACACTCTATGATGGACAATGGATGATGGTGGTGGATGATGGTGTTGTGATGGTGGTGGGTGGTGGATGAAGTGTGAGAGGTGGTGTGCCAAGGGATGAGATGAAATGAATCCAAGCACTCCTATTTATAGGCTGAACAGAGAGCTGGACACGGCCCCGTGTCCGCTGGACACGGCCCCGTGCCCGTCTGACACTCTCTCTCCTCATTAATTGTAATTCGCAATTACAATAAATGCGCCTGCTGTACTTTCGACACGCCCCCGTGTCCGCTGAGCACGGCCCGTGGTGGGCAATAGAAGCTTCTATAGGTTTGTCTTTTCTGCTGCTTCTTGGGCACGGCCCCGTGCTGGCTGAGCACGGGGCGTGTTCAGCCTTCTGTTTTCTCTATTTTGCTTTGGAAGGTGCCGTTGGGGGTTCGGGCAATCCACTAATGTTCCTTTTCTTGTATTTATGTTGGATTTAGCTGTCTTTTTGCTTCTTTTGCGTTTTTGAGCTCATTTAATCCTGAAAATACAAAAGGAAGACAAAAACACTCTTTTTCCAATATTAGTACTAAAAAGGGTTAGTTTTATGCCTCATTTGATGTAATTTATATGTTGCATTTTACACACATCAGATTTCATCAGATTCAGAGTGAAAATCGAATCAGATTTGTCAAATTTTCTTCTTCATCTCATTTTCTAAATTTTTGAACTTAAAATTCAAAATTAACAGAGATTTTACGGTTATAAAATAGACAAAATTTTGTTATGATATGCGTAAACATGATGTTTACAATCCTTCAAAATTTCATATGATGTTGATAAAGTTCATCAGGACCAGCTGGTGGCCCATCCGCCCGGTTAGGGCCCATCCAGACAAAACGATCATCACATACCTCTTAGCTCTGATCGGAAATATTAGGTAAGTTATACCTTTTATTTCCTTTAAAACACTTAAAATATTGACTTATTTAAGTTCACCAATTGTTGAAATGGTACTTTTTGGTTTTTAAAAAACCCTCAGTGATGTACAAGCCAAAAAGTGGATTGGAAACATTCAAAATAATTTTTGAAAGCTTTCACCCATCACAATTCGTAGCTTCAAATGGAGTAGACGCTTTTGTAGATGTGTTGAACTTTGAAGAGAAAAAAAGGGACAAAAAATCATCACCATACAGGTTGTTTTTCCAAGTACAATGATTGTAAGCAAATAACGCATGTTATATATTTGTAACTATTGATAACGCATGTACATTTTCCTGTTAATCACGCATATTATATAGGTGTATCTATTAATAACGCATGTTATATGTTAATTACGCATGTTGATAATTAATCACGCATGTTATATGTTAATCATGCCGGTTTGTTGATTGTATATAAATAAGCATACATATACTAGTCCAGTATATCACGCATGTACATTTCCCTGTAGTTGAAAACATATACATACCATTTAATAACATATATATATATATATATATTTTTGCAGCTTGACGCAATGTATGGGCCCAACTACAATGACAATGAACGATTGAAAGGGACAAAAAATCATCACCATACAGGTTGTTTTTCCAAGTACAATGATTGTAAGCAAATAACGCATGTTATATATTTGTAACTATTGATAACACATGTACATTTTCCTGTTAATCACGCATATTATATAGGTGTATCTATTAATAACGCATGTTATATGTTAATTACGCATGTTGATAATTAATCACGCATGTTATATGTTAATCATGCCGGTTTGTTGATTGTATATAAATAAGCATACATATACTAGTCCAGTATATCACGCATGTACATTTCCCTGTAGTTGAAAACATATACATACCATTTAATAACATATATATATATATATATATATATATATATATATTTTTGCAGCCTGACGCAATGTATGGGCCCAACTACAATGACAATGACAATGTATTTGCATCAAACCTAGAAGATGTACCGGGTAAATATTAGGTCAAGAAACTTAAAACAGTGGATCTTATCTTCATTCCAGTACTACTATCTCAGCATTTCTTCTGCATATGCTTTCACTTAAAAAATGACGAAATTAAGCTAATTGATAACTCTAGGATCAAACAAGCGTTTGCTAAACGATACCGTGGGTACCCCGAAATGCTGGTAATTCTCAAAAATTCAGCTTTATATACAAAACGGCTATACATGATAATGAGTATGTACTAATATAATTTGTTATCTAAATTATAGCGAAAAGTTCTGTCACACCCCCAAAATCCACCATGCGGAGCGTCACCGCTTGGAGGCGTGACATGACCAGAATCGAGCCACCAATCATATTGAACGACGTAAGAGAGTAAGTAAAACCAACCACAATACAATTGGTGACCATAAGATAGTAACCGGTTTTAAGTTAACAGCGGAAGCATAAAACGTAAGTTCGAAAACATAAGTTCCATAGTTCATAAGTTTAAAGTTCAAAACGTAAGTTTAAATAGATTCATATGGATTAAATATTAAGCACGGGGCATAACAATCCATATCCCACAACAACCTTCTCCTCGTGCAAGCTCCAAAAGCATCTAGCGACCTGTAAGGCATGTAACAACGAGTCAACAGCAAAGTTGAGTGAGTTCACGGTTGGTTGATTAGTTTTAAGCTGTTTCTGAAAAACGTGGTTTGACTTACGTTGGCTTATTTGCCGTGGGGGTTACCCCTTAGTTGAAAGTATGTTTAACCAGTTCCTTTTATTACCCAATCCATACCCATGATCAGTGGGGGCTTCCCCATGTGAACTACTAGACGATATGATATCGACTACTAACGAAAGTAAGTTGTGCCCTAAGTCAATGTCTATCAGCATTGACCCTTTGCCTTAGTCCATTAGTACACGCCCGTTTGGATGACACGGTGTGAGGTTTGTTAAACCTAATAGCACTATTAACTAATGACCCGCTCGCCATTGGCCTCGGCGATTAAGTCGATATAAATTGATGGACTTCATGATAGAGTTTTGTCTAGTAAGTTTTTAAGGTTGTTGTCCTACCCAAGGAGGACGAACGTACGTAGTTCTACCCAAGGAGAATACGCAGGATTTATAGTGGCATCCTACCCAAGGAGGATGGCCGTACATATCCTTCCCAAGGAGGATATGTAGATTCTGTTTTAGTTTATTTACCCATTCCCAAACCACCGGGAATCCCATGCCTTGTAGAAAGTGTGAACTCACCTTGGTTTGCTCGGTTAGATTCTCAAATATAGCTAACAGTCAAGGTCGGTCAATCACATCCTAATATGATTACCAGTTAGTCATTTAATGGTTTTCAAGTAGAGCACAAAGTTCCTACACGTATCTATCACATAACATGCATTCACTTTAATAGTGTTGGTGCATTCATCTGTCGTCTTCGTCTTATATCGAGTCTTGGCTGCGTTGCGGTTTTGATCAAGAATGATGTCATCATATTTAATGATGACATCATAATAGTGACATCATCAAGATGACATCATCATTGCATCACTACACAAGAAGACAAAGCATAGTTGAAGACTTTCGCTTGAATGGTTAATTCTTGTAGGTTTCGCTTGAGATTTGTTTAATGGGTTTCGCTTGAGATTGTCATCCTACACTTCAAGCGAAACAGGATGTCTATAAATAGGGTAGTGAACTTGACATTTGTAACAGTTCGTGAATTCCATACCGAGGTGCTGCTGGTGTGAAGACTGATTGTAATTGCTATTATATCAATCAAATCAGTGTTTAAAGTGATTAGCAAGCTGTTTCAAAGTCAGTTTCTTATTTTCCGCATCTGAAACTGATAAAATCTCTTCTAAACGACTCGTTTGGGTCACAAACCGATCCTACAAGTGGTATCAAAGCTCAGGACGAAGAGATCTTGCCAAAACAGCATGTTTTAGTCACTTTTTCTGATTTCTACACCATTATTTTTCAAAATAAAAAAATTTTCACGGTTAAAATCGGCTCAAATTCACACATATTATGCGCAATCATGTATTAACAAATCCTGGAAAATATCAGCTTAAAATTCGAAGTAAATCTAGTAAAAATGGACTGAAAACCACCTTTCGCTTGAACGAACAGTTGACGTTTCGCTTGAAAAAGTGTGTAGTTTGAAGCGAAACAAGGTCTTTCGCTTGAAAAGTTCCGGTTTCGCTTGAATCTGGCCTCTCGCTTGAAATATACGTGTTGGTCTCGCTTGAAAACGACACACCGCTTGAAACGACACACCGCTTGAAACCGACACACTGCTTGAAAGTGCATTGATATTATCATTCCATTTTTAAAGTTTCCATGTCTCGTAAATTGGAAGTCAGATTGCATGTGAATATCTCGGTTTAAACAAGTTGCATGTGATTACACTGTTCGAAACTTTTGGAATCATATTCATTTGAAAATTGATGTTGTCGGCCACTTGATATATTCACAAGATTAAGTCAAAGTGTGCATTCGAAGTTGGTGAAACTGTTCGGCCCAATCAAATGTGGTAATCTGAGTTTGCATGTGAATACTTGTTGGTCCAATGAGAATCGAGTGATGATCACAATTGTCGGTCAACTTTAATTGAAGATTAGATCCAAGAAAATTGCGGCCCAATCATATTCATTGGATACTTGAGCTTGTTGGACATTATCAACAGTTAAAACATTAGATCATTAACTGGCCCATGTGAATACAATTTTTAATCGGCCCATGTGTTAGTGTTAAAGGTGATCAAGTGATTTTTGTTGTATAGTGCTTACAATCAAGAAGTTCAGGTGTTTCACTTGGTGAACCAGTTCGTTTGAAAAGTCAATTTTGTGAACATTTGACATCGAAACATGGATTTTGAAGAATTATTGGCGTATATGAATTATGAATCTCAGCAGTATATTCCGATAAAGCAAGAAGGAGAAACAGTCTCAGCAAAAGAAGTTGTTGAAAAAGTTCCAGTTTTTGATCATTCGTCTGATGAAGAGAGTGACAAGTATGAAGAAGAAATCCAAAGACTTGAAAATCTTAAACAACAACTTCCATCTGATCAACGTAGTGGAAAGTTATTTTATGTCGATAAAATTGAAAAGTTGAAAGAAAAACAAGATGCAAAAAGAAAGAATCAAAAGGCAGTTATTGTTAAAGAAGAGATCAGAGCTGAGAAAGAAGTAAAAGTAGTAATAACAGAAACGCAAATCAAACCTAGTGTGAAAAGGCAGGTTGAACAAATTCCAGCTGTCAAGATTGAGAAAGTAGAATATGAAAAACCTGTATCTGTGAATCCTGAGCCAGTATTAAAGAAAAAGGTTGTAGAAGATGCACCTATCTTTGATCATTCATCAGAAAAAGAGAGTAAGGATGAAAGTGTTCATGAGGAAAAGAAACAGGTTGAAAATATTTCTGCTTTAAAGGTTGAGACAAAAGCTGATGAGAAACAGATTCTTGTTTTGCTGAAAAATTGTGAGAAGTTGACATCTGAAAATGACAAATTCTTGAAGGAGGTTGAGAGTTTGTCATTAGAAAACAAAAATCTTAAAAAATCAGAAAATGTTTTGAAAAATCAAATACACAATTTGCAAAATGAAAAAGTAAAGATTGAAAAAGATTTTCAAAGACAAATAAAGATTCTTGAAGATGGGAGATCTGTTTTTAGCAAGAATAACATTGAAAAACAAAAAAATGATAAATTCTCATCTTCAGACGATTATTCGACTTGAAAAAGAAGCTGAATGTGCTCAAAAGAAAATCAAAGAGTTAGAAGGTAAAATCAGGGAATGGGAAGAAAAGTTGAAGGTTTTTGTAAATACTTCAGTTATTCCCTGCCCAAAACCAGTTAATTCAGTTCCAATAAGTGACGATGTCACAAACTATGATAAAGTCATAGTTGAAGATTGCGATGAAAAATCTGATGATGAAAACGAAGAAATTGAAAAAAAGAATTTGTTTTTGAAATTAAAAGAAAAATTTCAAGAAACTGTTCCACAATCAACTGAAAAGGGAGAATGCTCTAAGCAAAAACCTTTGAAGAAGAAAGTGGAACAAAAACAAAAAGAGAAAAATTTGAAAAATGTACAAAAAGAGAATAAAAGTTCATCAGATCAATCATCCAATCGCAATAAAAAATTACAAAAATTAAAAAATGAAAACTCAAAAATTGTTGGCAATAAGTGGTGCAGGCCGGACCACAGTGCTCAAAAGCCAAATCCAGCAAACAAGAGAAGAAAGGATTATCACCAAGCCAAACAGTGCTTTGATCTGAATGTTTGGGCTGAAAATGGTGATTGGTACGATAACAGAGTGTGTTACAGATGTGGCTATCAAGGACACATTGCTGTTAACTGCCAGAGTTGGAGGTTTGAGTCAAGGAGATGCTTTAAATGCAACATCATTGGCCATATTGCTAGAGATTGCTCAATGAGATCAATGAGAAGATCGAGGGTTGAATCTAAGAAGCAGGTGAAGAAACAGTCAATGTTAAGCCCAAAGAACAGAAGGTTCAAGAACCTAAAGTTCAAGAAAAGAAAGTGAAGCTTTCTCAGGGGCAAAAAGACAGACTGAGGAAGAAGAGGAAGAAGGCTAGAGAGTATCTGGAGAAGATTTTGTCCTCGGATACAACTGGTAAAACAGATAAAAGTTCTGATAAATCGTCTTGCTCGCCAAAGAATGACAAATCAAGCAAAACGAATTCATCAGATAGAAATCTGAGGACAGAGAAGAGAGTAAAGAAAAAGAAAGTTGCTGGTGATGAATTTGTTTCTCCGGAAACAAAGGAGCCAGTTATTGGCGATGAATCTGATTCTTCAAAGTCCGACAAGCCACATTCAGGCAATGATTCTGGTATGGTAAAACCAGAAGAGCCTTGTGTTGAGGTAAAAGTTGAGAATTCTGGTTTAACAATGGATGATGCAAATTTTCCACCATTGTTGAACAAGAATTCAAAATCACCCAAGGACCGTCAGGCTTGGGTGAATCTGTTTAAATGAAAAACCTTACTTGCCGGAGCTCCCAGGTTGGTAAGTGTGGAGCAGGTATCGGCACATTTCTTGAAAAATTCACGAAAGTGATTTCGATTTAAAAGTGGTAAATCAGGGACATTAAATTGTAATTGATTTTCTACAAGTGATGTTTGTGGATTGATCTTAAAAATGTTAGTTTTTACAAGTGGTTAAAGAAAACAAGATGATGAAAGATCCCCATGTTTGAGAAATGACTCACAAAACTTATTTTCCGGAAAAACCATTTTAATTAAAATAAACTTAAGTGTTTTGATATCACTATGGGAAAATGTTTTGTCGTCAGGGGGGAGTTCTGATTGTTTAAGCCAAGTGAATGGAGAATTGAAGTAATTCTCATCATGTTGTCACATGTCTTGTATGTGACACCTGGGTCACTGCGACCATCAAACAAATACCAAACAAATGAAATATTTTATTTCATACTTGGGATTTGTATAAATATGTGTATCATTTACACTTATCAATTCTTGTTCGATTTTGGGCTCTAAATCGCTTTCTGGAAGGTTATACGAGCACTGATGCGTAAATATAACCAGTTTAATGCAACGAACACTTTGGAATAGTGAATTAGGCTTAACGTACCTTAAATAACCTTTACATAACTTAAGAATAAGTTTCGAAGGCTTTGGTATGGCAAAATCAAGTTAAATCGCTTACAGGGACTAAAGTTGACAAACTGCGAAAGTATACCAATTTGAACTGTAACAGACATTCCGGAACATGACCATAAGTTAAACATACCATAAATATCCTTTACATAGCTTAGAAGTAGGCTTTGAGGGGTTCGGTATGCTAAAATAAACTTTTGGGTCATTCAGGGACTAAAAGCGACAAAAAGTGCACAAGTTTGCATTTTCGCGCATAACCTACGTTCTGAATACATCCGGACATCCAAAAATTTATGTAAGCACTAAAATATTTTATTTTAGTGTTTGGCATGAGAAAAATCCATTCGTCGCGCAATTTGGATCGTTTTTGCGTTCATTACGACTTCCGTCGTAATTTACCGAACATCGCAATCGTACGGCCAAACGAACCGACATCCGAGATATTTTTGGGCACATTTTAAGTTCCCTATACTTTAACTTCATTTTAGAGCTTTGAAATGGGGTTAACGGTCCTTAAACGTGTCGGAAATAGCTTAAACGGGCTGCAGGGATCAAATTTGACATTCTGCCAAACTAGGTCCTTGCGCACCGCAACAATATAATTGTTACGGTGCGCAAGCAGTGCCCAGAACAGCAGAATGTTGCAAACAGCCTGTTTTCAGCTGTCATACACTCCAAAACCACTTGCAAACGGTTTTTACAATACCATGGGCCATTTCTATGGGTTCTAATGGTTTAGTAAAACTAGGGGCACACTTGGACGGTTGAGATCGAGGCACGTTTTTCGACGAACGATCCTAACGGCTCTACATTTCCTATAAATACCCCCCCCATGTTTGCTCATTTCCCTCACACCTAAATCTGATTCTAGCTCTCTAAGTGGAAGTGTTTGTGCTTCCTACCTGAGAGTGAATCGGGTTTAATACTTGCGGGGACCTTCTGTAAGTACTCCTTCGTTCTTTTCTTTCGTTTTTATGCTTAAAGTCAAACAGCGTTTGACTTTCTGCATTGACCAGTTTATGGTCAATGCGAAGTTCGTTTGAACTTCATAACGTGAGCGTAATCACGATGGTTATAGTCCCTAGTGACTATACCTACTGATTACCACGTTATCTAGGCTCAGTGACGAGTCGTAGTTTCGGGCAAAATGCGTGCTCTCACGTATTTTGTAACCAAACTACTCTAGGGTATCAAAACCGTTTGTTTTGATACTAAACCTGTTTTCTAACTTAACTAAACATGTCCTAGCATGTTTAGCTCGTCACTTTTAGAATTGTGCTTGTCTAGGGTCGTAAGGGTAAGCGATCTAATCAATCGCTTATGCTTTCGAACCCGACCCATTTGGTCGATCATTAGGATCCGACCAAATACATTAGGTGACCATAGTAGTATAGGGAATAACCTTCCGAGGTTATACCTTATGGTCACATCGTTTGAGTAGTTGTATGATAAGTAGTTCTTATGCCTTAGGTAAATTACCAAAATACCCTTTTTGAACTAAAATTCATTTTAAGCCTATGTAACATAACTTTTGCCATCTAAACTGATTTAACAACAATATTAAACATGTTAAGGCATATCTTACTTGTCATAGGGCTAGTTAGGCGATCCGAACGCGTTTTACGCGAACGACACGTTAAAGTAGCATAAGCTACCTAAACGGGTCGTAACGGGTCAAAAGCACTTAGGATAAGTTTCGTTTTAGTATATAGGCTTTGTCAAACCATATTACATGAGTTCCTACACTCATTTGGTTTACAAACTCTCATACTACCCGATCCTCCGATTAGGTCCGGTTATTAATGTAGTTACCTATATTAGGTGCCGTTTGATTCCGTGATCTTCTAGCTTTGCTTGGTGGATATCTAAGGTCTATTGAGCAATCTCAAGTGAGTACATAGACCACTCTTTTACTGTTTTCCAAACATTTTGGGGTGAAACACATGTGCCTACTTGTTACTTTCATGCTTTCCATGTTTTTCATATCATATGCTTGTTATGTTCAATAGTACACTTATAGTACATGATTTCATTGTGTCTTATGCTATGTATGTCCATTGTGTGCATACTTAGTACATCGTTTTACATTACACTTTATGCTATTTATGTTCATCATACTTAGTACATCATTTTACATTACATTTTATGCTATGTATGTCCATTGTGTGCATACTTAGTACATCGTTTTACATGACGTTTTATGCTATGTATGTTCATTTAGCACATGCTTAGTAGATTGTTTTACATTATCTTTTCATGCTATGTATGTTCATCATACTTAGTACATTTGTTTTATATCACATGCTATGTATGTTCATCATACTTAGTACATTTGTTTTACATTACCTTTTCATGCTATGTATGTTCATCATACTTAGTACATTTGTTTTACATCACATGCTATGTATGTTCATCATACTTAGTACATTTTTTTTTATATCACATGCTATGTATGTTCATCATACTTAGTACATTGTTTTACATCACATGCTATGTATGTTCATTTGTTGCATACTTAGTACATTTGTTATTCATCACATGCTTACATTTTGGTATAACATTTGGTTTGTTTAAATGGGACAATATACATTCATTAACATTGATCACGCCGCTCGTTAGTAGGTAGTGGTACCATAGGAATTGACAACTCCCGTTCCTGACATCCTGGGTAGGTGGGGATGAAAGGAATGACCGAATTCGAATACATTTACACAGATAGACCTTTAAATTCGTTTAAGGGTTTATCACCACAGTCTCAAGGCTTGGATGTATGCATTTTCACAACACCGCATAGATGTCTGTATCAATATAGCATGCATTTCCACAAAACATAGCTTTGATTTAAACCATGTTTTACTTCAATACTTTGTTTTTGTGCATATGGTTTAGTTGATATATTTCACTAGCCATACATATCATTTTGGTTACACATTACATGATTTACATTTGACACATAAACATTATTGACATTGGTTATACATTACATGACTTACATCTTGACATAAACATTTTGACATATTATTCAATACGTTTGGCAATTGGTTTAAACATAGACATCTTACATTGTTGGCTTGGTTTGAGTAAGTGATTTAAGTAACAAGGCGTGTGTAATATGATACAAGCATGGTGGATACGCCGCTGGTACTTCCTATATATAAGTGATTGTATGGTATTACATATCGTAGCGTTATTTGAATCATTTCAATTTGGACATATAAAATTTTATACAAATAACATACTTTTCACAATACATTGTTTTACAAACAACTTAATTTATACAAACTCATTTCACATGGTTATTCACTTAACCTTGTATTATTCTTTTATACATATATATCATTTGGTTTATTTATCACTTTTCAAATGATTTACAAGACAAAACAAATTACAAGGTTCATGACTAAACATTTTCTTAAACATAAGTCATGAATTCTATTTTCACAAAACCTATGTATCTCACAGGCATTTTTATGCTGACGTACCTATTTTCACATGTGTTTCAGGATATGATGCATAGGATTTATCAAGATACACTTAGGCGGACTTGGGCCTTAGCGACAATAAAAGATGCAAGACTAGTTATTTATGTTATGTTTCTTTGATTGTCAAGACATTGTAACTATTTTAATAAATAAAACAATATTTCAATTTCCATGTGTTATGAAACAATGATTCTGTTACAACACTCCCCGACGTTTTCCGCCACGTTTTGTTGTTCTACGTGGTCGGGGTGTGACATTGTACAACTTGTTTTCAAATTTTCCAGAAAATCAAAATTGAGACATATTTTGATTTTAGGGGGAGTAAAAATTTAAAAAAAAAATTGAAAATTTGAAAATTTGAAAATGTCAAAAACATTGAAAAATGCAAAAATGAGTTTTGTTGTAAAAAGAGGAAATGATAGTAGATCAGTGCGACTGTCACAGTATGCTAAAGAAATGGAGAGATAAAATGTGATAAACGATCTCACTTAAGATGTGACGGTAGGCTCAGCTAGACTAGTAGATTTGCGAGAACGATACAAACCTAAAATGAAAAGCCTAGTTCTAGTGGGAAACATGGTCGAAAGCATAGTACTTAGTTTTGTCCTTCTTGATTGTGTGCCTACTCAGTAATCGCTGATTGTCGAAAGACATAAAACTGGTTAAGTTTGTGAACTTTCACAACTTTGCTAAAAAGTCACTGTGATTGTGCATTTCATTTTGCAAAGACTTAAACTTGTCTTATTTCTTTATTTTGTTTAAGCATTGGACATCCTCTGCGTATACGTGAGTATCAACCTGGATGTTATTGCCTAAACGTTCTGCTTTATTTTCTTTGGTGTTTCGTTTAAGCTTTGGATCACCTCTGCGTATACGGGAGTATCGACCTGGTGGTTAAAGCCTAAACAACTTCAACTTGTTTTATTTTCTTATTTTGTTTAAACATTGGACTTTCTCTGCGTATACGGAAGTATCGACCTGATTGTTAATGTTTAAACATTCTGCTTTGTTTTCGCACAAATCAGAGTTGATAAAAGTTTAAAGGCATTACTTGAGTTAGTGTATTGCATGATGAAGGGATATGCTGAGATCGTGGGGTCCATAAGAATTTAGTGCAAAATTAATATATCTTAACGTATCGGTAAACATCTCGAAAGTTTTTAGATTGAGTTTAAGTGGACAACAATATCGTCAATCAATGTGAATCGTTTAGAACTGAAAATGTTTAAAGCTTAACGGTGTTGGTGATTTGTCTCATAAACTGATATGATCCTCTTACACAAACTCTCAAAAATATTGTATGTAAATATTTCTTTTCTGCATTCCTTTATTATAAAAAATCCAAAAAGATTTTCGGAGTGTTTTAGCATAAATTTTGAAAAATACAAAAAGATTTTCGACAACTGATGTTGGAGAGCTGATTTTCAAAATTCCGAGTGCTGAACATGATGAACTGGTTTGGGAGTGTGTGTATTGAATTGAAAATTTTTGATTTGAGAAAGAAGTTGAGATTAGTTAATCAGGGTCATTAATTTGAATTGATGGAACTATTTCTAATAAGTTTTTCTTATTGATTTAAGTAAAAACTTATGTTTTGATGAGAATTGTGTAGGTGATGAGCTTAAACAGATTTAAAGCCAGGATTTGATCTCAAGGTGATAACTAATTCCAGACTGCGATCCCATATCGAAAGGGGGAGTCTGAAGACATCCGAGTAGAGATTGTTCGTGGGGAGTCTGTTGATGCTGAAGAGGAGAAGGAGATAAAGTTTGAGGATGCTTACACTGTGAGGTATTTCAGAGAGTGTTCAGACTGATAAAGACTAAAGACGTTGAAGACTCGACACTTAAGACTCGTCAACATCTAAGGGGGATTCTGTTGGTGCATTCATCTGTCGTCTTCGTCTTATATCGAGTCTTGGCTGCGTTGCGGTTTTGATCAAGAATGATGTCATCATATTTAATGATGACATCATAATAGTGACATCATCAAGATGACATCATCATTGCATCACTACACAAGAAGACAAAACATAGTTGAAGACTTTCGCTTGAATAGTTAATTCTTGTAGGTTTCGCTTGAGA
Organism: Helianthus tuberosus; assembly: GCA_030545235.1. Lineage (NCBI taxonomy): Eukaryota > Viridiplantae > Streptophyta > Magnoliopsida > Asterales > Asteraceae > Helianthus > Helianthus tuberosus. The sequence goes on along the minus strand of CM060432.1, from coordinate 64,329,229 downwards.
TTTGTTTAATGGGTTTCGCTTGAGATTGTCATCCTACACTTCAAGCGAAACAGGATGTCTATAAATAGGGTAGTGAACTTGTCATTTGTAACAGTTCATGAATTCCATACCGAGGTGCTGCTGGTGTGAAGACTGATTGTAATTGCTATTATATCAATCAAATCAGTGTTTAAAGTGATAAGCAAGCTGTTTCAAAGTCAGTTTCTTATTTTCCGCATCTGAAACTGATAAAATCTCTTCTAAACGACTCGTTTGGGTCACAAACCGATCCTACAAATAGTTCACGCTCATATAAACATTCCACCTATAGCTACTCAAGAACAAGCATACGATATTGCACATATGACTTTTATTGACATACAACATGTTAGATCATTCACAGATAACATTCCCGACATTTAGACACGCAAATTACTACTTATGTCGTTTCATCTTTTATATTCAAAACTGGGCTGTTTTCGAGGATTTTAATAAAATAGTTAACTTGTTCCAAAAATTCCCAAATTTTTACAGAATGTCTTAAACGATCCAAATATTATTGTGTAAAAATCTCGGTATCCAATTCATTACCAACATTTTATAAAAATTCATTTTCCGGACTGCAATCAGATTCATCTTTTTCTGATTGCAGTCCACGGAATAATTTATTTAAAATTCATCGTGAGTCCGATTTACGAAATTCCAGTGAGAGAATTACAAATACATCGGTGGTCATCTACAGTACAAATTTCATGATCTAACTCAACACAGAATTCAAGTTATGACGGAAAACAGAACGCATATTTTCAGCAGTAAAAATGCAGCTCTAGCTGCTGTTACGAAACGACACTTTAAAAATAGTAAACGAAGTCCAAAAATTATGATTCCAGTGCCATTAGAACCGTATTTCATAATACATCAATCTAGACTTCAGAAAATACATTTTTCGTTAAGTTACGGTCCTGTTACAGCCAACTGAAGTTGGCTATAATCACTAAACAGCTTTCTGTTTTCAGTCTTTAACATTCTAAAGCGCGCTCGATTGATTCCGTTAACATGTTTAGCGATAAACAACAATACTTACAGCAGATTATAAGTCCTTCATATCAGCACATAATCATCATACACCAAACAACACAAGAACAACATGATTTAACCATATATCTTCTCTTTATCCACTCTTTACCCTTTATGTTCAAGACTTAGTTCATGTTCTTTAGTGTTTCTTAATATTTCACCATTCAATCATCTATTAACCACTAAAAATAAGAACAAGATGAAGTTTTTATGCACTTACTAAGGCTAGGGGAGAAACAAGGCATAAAAGTGGTGGATAAAAGAAAACTAGAGTGGTCCTTGAGTTTCCGAGTGCACCAATCTTAGTTGTTGAACCTCTTACACCTTTGTATGTATGTAGAATGCTTGGATGGAAGCTTGATGGTGGTGATATGGTGGTGTTGGGTGGCGTCCGAAGGTGGGGAAGGAGAGGAAGAGAGAGAGCTTGTTGGTTGTGTGTGTTGAAATGAAATGGTTAAACCTCTAGGTTTATTTATAATCCAATTTTAATATTAACCAACATGTAAAGTGTTTCTTGATGTCCAACATATGTAAATAAAATAATCAAAAGAATGTGGGGGTGACCCCCACACCTTGTAACCGTCAATTAGGGGGGGGGGGGGTTATGGGGTTGGGTTTCAATTGGTCTAGTTACTAACTAGTTAGGATGCAAAGGTTAAATTAGTAGTTTATTGTGTGTTGTTATTTATAAAGGGTGTTAGGGTGTTCGGGGACCCTAACTAGCTCAGAAAAGTAAAGACAATATGTTTGGCAATATTTTTGTGTTTCGGGTATAGTCCGGTTGTTCGGTTGGGTGTTGTTCCGTTAAAGTGCTTAATTAATCCGTTTAGTGTCCTACCTATATATATATTTTTGTAACATTTTTAATTCCCAACACTTGGGGAAACATACAGGACTATTTAGTAAATTTTTCTGCATACTACTAGTATGTTAACAAGCACATGTAAGTATACACAGAAATTAGAAAGCAGTTAAATGATTCACCACAGTCATCAAGCACTTTATTTATCATTAATAAATTGTACGGATACAAGGAATTATGAGGGTTGTCACATTCTCCCCCTGTTAAGAAAATTTCGTCCCGAAATTTAGCACGTGGTTACTGAGGAAGCTAGTTAAGTTGCGCTGGTTTCCTGGTTTTCCTGGTTTTCCTGGGGTGTCACATCATCCCCCCGTTGATTTAGAATTTCGTCCCGAAATTCTGCAGTAGCTTCAGCCTCAGTAGTGGTTGTGTTTTTCTTAAACACCTGTGGGTACTTGAGTTTCATTTGGTCTTCTCGTTCCCAGGTGTACTCTGGGCCACGACGGGAATCCCAACGAACTCGGACAAGGGGTATCCTGGTGCACTTGAGAATCTTAACATCTCGATCGGTGATCTCTACTGGTTCCTCAACGAATCGCAGCTGGTCGTCGATAGTGAGTTCCTTTAGAGGAACTATGAGAGTCTCATCTGACAGACACTTCTTCAGATTCAACACGTGGAAAACATTGTGAACTCCGCTGAGTTCTTCAGGTAGGTTCAGCCTGTAAGCGACTTTGCCAATTTTCTCAATGATTTCGAATGGTCTGACATAGCGCGGATTGAGCTTGCCTCGTTTGCCAAAACGAACTACACCTTTCCAAGGTGAGACTTTAAGTAGCACTCGATCCCCAACCTGGAACTCGAGTGGCTTTCTTCGCTTATTAGCATAGCTTTTCTGACGGTCACGAGTTGCCGCCATTCGTTGCCATATCTGGGCAATCTTCTCGGTTGTATCTACTACAAGTTCTGGGCCAGTGATTTGACTGTCACCAACTTCTGCCCAACAAAGAGGTGATCGGCACTTCCGTCCATACAATGCCTCAAACGGAGCGGCCTGGATGCTGGTGTGGTAACTGTTGTTATACGAAAACTCCACTAACGGGAGGTGTCTTTTCCAGCCATTACCAAAGTTGATTACTGATGCGTGTGAAGTGTTATATATATTAGGTGTATATTTTAAGCCCCTTTAACACTTATTTTTAGCCAAGTTTTAAATTTATAAAACACGATATTTTACTAACACTAAACACACATATGGGCAAGTGCACCCATCGTGAGCGTAGTATAGTGTTGGCAAGATACCGAGGTCGTCCAAGGACACAAGAGCTTTTAATACCGGTTTATCCTCAACGTCTAATCTAATCAAAAAGTTTTAGAAAAATGTTTTAAACTAAGAAAAATAAAAACTAACTAAAAATGCTGAAAAATAAAATAAAAAGAAAAACAGATAGACAAGATGAATCACTTGGTTCCGACTCGTATCTAATGTAACCTTTGATTATTTCCGCACTTTTGCACTATTTTAAGAGATTATCTTAGTTATTGTAGTAGGCCCCTCTTTTGAAGGTGACGTTACCCTCACCCCAGTAGTTTGAGTCAGCAAGGATACAATCCTAAAAGGGTGGATTATTGGAAGATAATTAATTAAGTTATTAATGCAAATTATGGTAGGCCCCTCTTTTGGATTTGACGTTACCCTCGACTAAGTAGTCTGAGTCAGCAGGGATACAGTCCTAAATAGCCGGTGTCACACCCCGACCACGTATAACATACAAGACGTGGCGTAAAACGTCGGGGAGTGTTGTAACAGAATTAATTGTTTCATAACCATGGCATACAAAGTTGTATTTTATTTATCAACATAAGAGTTACATTGTTTTAACAGGAATCAAAGAGTTTATAACATAATTAAACTAAGTCTATCTTCATTTTTAGTCTCTAAGGCACAGGTCCGCCCTAGTGTCACGATCATCGTCCTACGCAAAAGCTCCTGAAAACACATGTGAAAATAGGTACGTCAGCATAAAAATGCCTGTGAGATACATAGGTTTTGTGAAAATAGGATTCATGACTTAAGTTTAAGAAAAAGTTGTTTAGCAAAAGTCAGTCATGAACCTTGTAAATTGTTTTGTTTTGTTTTGTAAATCATTTAAAAAGCGATAAGATCAAATGATATGTATAAATAAAAGTATAACGTATGGTTAAATGTATAACCAAGTAAAATGAGTTGTATAAAGTAAATTGTTTGTAAACCAAAGTCTTGTAAAAATCGTGTTACTTGTGTAAAATGTATAAGTCCAAATTGAATGATTTAAATAACGCTATGATATGTAATATAATACAAACACTTATATATAGGAAGTACCAGCGATGTATCCACCATGCTTGTATCATATTACTCACATCTCGTTACTTAAGTCACTTAAACAAACCACCAATGTATAAAGTCTATGTTTAAACCAATAGTCAAAAGTCCTTGTATAAGTCATGTCAAATGTTTATAAGTTCAAAAGTCGTCAAGTAATGTGTATCAAATGTTATGTATAATGTACAAAACAAAGTATTTTGAATATATCAAAAAGTTATGTTTTGCAAAGTAATGCATGTTACATTGATACAAACATTTATGTGGTAAGTTAACACATACATTCAAGCCTTGAGACAGTCGGATAACCCTTTTAGTCAAGGTTATCAAAAGAAATGTTTTCGGATTCAGTCATTCCTTACATCCAAACAAACCCGGGATGTCAGGAATGGGATTTGTCAAGTCCTATGGTACCACTACTTACACCCGAGCGGCGTAGCTAATGTTAATGAACGTATATAAGTCTCGTTTGTGCAAACCAAATGTTATAGCAATTGTATGCATGTCATATGAAAACAATGTACTAAGTATGCTAAGTTAACATACAAAGCAGAAAAGTCATGTAGAACAATGTGCTAGCATGCTATCAGTCAACATACATAGCAGAAATGTAATGTATAACAATGTACTAAGTATGCACACAATGGACATACATAGCATGAAATGTAGTGAGATCATGTACTATAATGTACTAACAAACATAGCAGGTATATGATGTGAAAACAGGAAAGCACGAAAGTAACAAGTAGGCACATGTGTTTCACCCCAAAATGTTTGGAAAACAGTAAAAGAGGGGTCTATGTACTCACTTGAGATTGCTCAGTAGTCCTTGAGTAACAACCAAACAATGCTAGAGATCTCGGAATCAAACGGCACCTAATATAGGTAACTATGTTAATAAACCGGACCTATATCGGAGGATCGGATAGAATCAGGGCTCGTAAACCAAATGAGTATGGGAACTCATGTAGTATGGTTTAACAAAGCCTACATACTAAATGAAACCTAACCTAAGCGCTTACGACCTATTACGACCCGTTTAGGTAGCTTATGCTACTTTAACGCGTTGTTCGCGTGAAACGCGTTCGGACCGCCTAACTAGTCCTATGACAAGTAGAATATGCCTTAACATGCCTAATATTGTCGCCAAATCAGTTTAGATGTCAAAAGTTATGTCACATATGTTTATAATGAATTTTGGCATCAAAGGGGTATTTTGGTAATTTACCTAAGGCATATAAACTACCTATCATACAACTACTTAAACGTCGTGACCATAAGGTATAACCTCGGAAGGTTATTCCCTATATACTATGATCACCTATTGTATTTGGTCGGATCCTAATGATCGACCAAATGGGTCGGGTTCGAAGGTATAAGCGATTTATTAGATCGCTTACCCTTACGACCCTAGACAACGTGGTAATCAGTAGGCATAGTCACAAGGGACTATAACCATCGTGATTACAATCACGTTGCGAAGTTCAAACGAACTTCGCATTGACCATAAAGTGGTCAACGCAAAAAGTCAAACAAAGTTTGAATTTCGGACTCGAAAAGCAATAAAAGAACGAAGGAATACTTACGAAGGGTCCCCGAATGCTAATCGTGATTCAAGTAGCTCAGGTATGAAACAAAGGTTTCAACTTAGAGCTCCTCAAATCAGATTCTAATGGGTTTTGAAGTGAAGTGGGTTGGGTATTTATAGGATTTCCCGAACCGTTAGGATCGTTTCTTGGAAAACGAGATCGAATCTCGTGCGTACACTTGTTGGAAAGTTGTGGTAACTAAAAATGGCCTCTCATGAACTGAAAGGGCAAGTGTGAGTGTGTGGATGAGAGTTTAACAGCTGTAATCTGCTGATTAATTGATCTTATCTGATCTGGGAGCCTGACGCGGGCCGCGTAAAGGGAGTTACTAAACTTACGCGGGCTGCCTGGCCTGTCTGATCAGCAAACATCTTTCAGAAATGACAGTTTTGGTCCTTGCACGTGATTAAGGCCTTTTTTCGATGCGTTTGAACCCCATTAACCTCATTTCAAAGATCTAAAATGAAGTTAAAGTATAGGGAACTTAAAATGTGCTCAAACATACCTCAGATGTCGGTTCGTTTGGCCGTACGATCGCGATGTTCGCTTAATTACGACGGAATGCGCATAAGCGCGAAAAAACGATCCAAATGACGCGACGAATGGATTTTTCTTATGCCAAACACTAAAATAAAATATTTTAGTGCTTACATAAATTTTTGGATGTCCGGATGTATTCAGAACGTAAGTTATGCGCGAAAATGCTAACTTGTGCACTTTTTGACGCTTTTAGTCCCTGAAAGACCCAAAAGTTTATTTTAGCATACCGAACCCCTCAAAGCCTATTTCTAAGCTATGTAAAGGATATTTATGGTATGTTTAACTTATGGTCATGTTCCGGAATGTTCGTTACTGTTCAAATTGGCATACTTTCGCAGTTTGTCAAGTTTAGTCCCTGTAGGCGAATTAACTTGTTTTTGCCATACCGAAGCCTTTAAAACTTATTTATAAGTTATGTAAAGGTTATTTAAGGTATGTTAAGTATATGTTGATGTTCCAGAGTATTTTTCGCATTAAACTGGTTACGTTTACGCACCAGTTTGCGTATAACTCTCCAGAAAGCGATATAGAGTTTGAAATTGAGCAAAAGTCAAAACATGAAAAATGTAAAACACAACCAAACAAACATTGGGATCAAATAACATTGTTTTATTGATAATTGAACTGTTCATAATGATTACAAGCACAGATGTTACAGTCTCCCCTACTTGTGGAAATTTCGTCCCGAAATTCATTTAGAGGGAACTCGTGGAAAAAGATGCGGATATTTCGCCTTCATTTGATCTTCGCGTTCCTAAGTAAACTCGGGTCCACGTTTAGCTTCCCAGCGAACTTTGACCAAAGGAATGCGCTTGCGTTTGAGCCACTTGACTTCACGTTCCATGATTTCCACTGGCTTCTCAACAAATTTCAGTGTTTTATCAACACGAATTTCGTCAAGCGGTATGTGGAGGTTCTCATCAGCTAAACACCTCTTGAGATTGGACACGTGAAAAGTTGGATGAACATTTCCAAGTTCAGGAGGTAACTCAAGTCTGTAGGCTACTTTACCGATTCTTTCGACGATCTTGAATGGTCCAACGTATCTAGGTGCAAGTTTCCCTTTCTTTCCAAATCTGATCACACCTTTCCAAGGTGAGACCTTAAGTAATACTCGATCACCGACTTGAAATTCCAAGGGCTTGCGTTTTGGGTCCGCGTAACTCTTTTGACGGCTTCTAGCTGTCTGAAGGTTATCACGAACTTTCTTAACCTTATCTGTTGTCTCTAAAATGAGGGCAGGTCCAGTAAGTTGAGCCTCGCCGATCTCATTCCAGCAGACCGGTGAACGGCATTTTCGACCATAGAGAGCTTCGAAAGGAGCCATTTTGATGCTGGTGTGATAACTGTTGTTGTAGGAGAATTCAATCAACGAAAGATGTGAATCTCAACTACCACCAAAATCGATCACACAAGCTCTAAGCATATCTTCCAGAGTCTGGATTGTTCTTTCAGATTGACCATCCGTTTGCGGATGATAAGCTGTGCTCAGATTAAGTTGGGTCCCCATTGCAGATTGCATGGTTCTCCAAAAATGAGAAGTGAAACGAGCATCTCTGTCAGAAATGATGTTCAAGGGAACACCATGTCGAGCTACAATTTCATCCACATAGATTTTAGCAAGTTTGTCAGCAGGAAAATCCTCACGGATTGGCAAGAAATGCGCTGACTTAGTAAGACGATCAACGACTACCCAGATGGCATCATGACCTTTCTTTGTGCGTGGAAGTTTAGTAATGAGATCCATAGTAATGTTTTCCCATTTCCAAACTGGGATCTCTGGTTGCACCAATAAACCAGAAGGACGCTGATGTTCAGCCTTAACCTTAAGACAAGTAAGGCATTTTGATACATATAAGGCAATGTCTTTCTTCATACCAGGCCACCAATAGTGAATACGAAGATCCTTATACATCTTATCTGAGCCAGGATGAACAGAATAACGCGACTTATGGGCTTCATCCATAAGCAAGGTGCGAAGGTTATCTTGGCTTGGGACCCACAAACGGTCCATGAAGTAATACGATCCATTGTCCTTCAGTTCCAGAGCAGGTGTTATGTGATAGGGAAATTCCTTATCCATTAAACCTTGTGAAACACAAGATTGTTGAGCCTGAGAAATGCGTGCTTGGATATCGGATCGAGCTTGAATAATAGATTGAACACGAACACAATGAAGCTTAGTACCTTCCTTACGACTCAATGCATCAGCTACGACATTCGCCTTACCAGGATGGTAGCGAATTTCGCAATCATATTCGTTTAGAAGCTCGGCCCAACGTCGTTGCCTCATGTTGAGTTCTTTCTGGTTGAAGATATGCTGAAGACTTTTATGGTCCGTGAAAACCACACATTTTGTACCGTACAAATAGTGTCTCCAGATCTTTAGAGCGAAAACAACTGCACCCAACTCAAGATCATGAGTGGTGTAGTTCTTCTCATGTATCTTCAACTGCCTCGATGCATATGCTATGACTTTGTTCCTTTGCATCAGGACGCAGCCAAGACCCAATTTAGATGCATCACAATAAACGACGAAATCATCATTGCCCTCAGGCAAAGTCAGAACAGGCGCGTCGCAAAGCTTCTGCTTCAAGTTTTGAAAAGCTTCCTCTTGCTTGAATCCCCAATCAAAGGGCTTGTTCTTCTGAGTTAGAGCAGTTAGAGGAACTGCAATATTTGAGAAATTCTCAATGAAGCGGCGGTAATAACCCGCTAGACCAAGAAAAGAACGAACTTCAGTAGGAGTAGTAGGCGTATCCCAATCCTTAATCGCACTGATCTTGGAGGGATCTACATGAATGCCTTGTTCGTTGATAATATGTCCTAAGAATTGAACTTCTTTAAGCCAGAATTCACACTTGGAGAATTTGGCGAAAAGTTGCTCTTTCTTTAGGAGTTCCAGAGTAAGACGAAGATGTTGCTCGTGATCAGCTCGCGTCTTAGAGTATATCAAGATGTCGTCAATAAAAACAATGACGAACTGATCCAAATAAGGCTTGCAGACCCTATTCATTAAGTCCATAAAAACAGCAGGAGCATTAGTCAAACCGAATGGCATGACTGTGAACTCATAATGCCCATAACGAGTGCGGAACGCTGTCTTGGGAATATCTTCTTCATGCACACGAAGTTGGTGATACCCGGAACGCAGATCAATCTTTGAAAAATAAGAAGCGCCCTGTAACTGATCAAAGAGATCGTCAATACGCGGTAGGGGATATCGATTCTTGATGGTAAGCTTGTTAAGCTCACGATAATCGATACACATCCTAAAGGATCCATCCTTCTTCTTGATAAAAAGAACGGGAGCACCCCAGGGTGAAAAGCTAGGACGTATAAAACCTTTGTCAGAGAGTTCCTGAAGCTGCTTAGCCAACTCTTGCATCTCAGACGGTGCAAGACGATATGGAGCTCTGGCAATGGGATTTGCACCAGGTACGAGATCAATACGGAACTCGACTTGGCGTGCTGGAGGTAGACCAGGTAAATCTTCAGGGAATACTTCAGAATAATCCCGAACAACAGGGATATCTTGGATAGACTTACCTTTGCCTTTATCTGCTGTGACATGTGCCAAGAAGGCCACATAATTCTTTCGCAGATACTTCCGAGCTTTAAAACAAGACATGAGTTTGAGACCACCGGCAGGTTTCTCACCACGAACCTGTAGGATCTCGCCTGTCGAAAGCGGTACACGAACAATCTTCTCAAAACAGACTACCTCTGCGCAATGCTTGGATAACCAATCCATACCCACTATAACGTCGAAGCTTCCAAGTTGCATAGGCGTGAGGTCAATAGGATAAAGATGGTCGTTAAGGTTCAACTGGCAGTTACGAAGAAGAGAATCAAGAACAATGGGTTCCCCACTAGCAACCTCTACTGTCAAAGGTTTACCTAGTTTCGTTCTAGACACGCGAAGTAATGGCTCAAAAGATAAAGACACAAAACTCTTATCAGCACCCGAATCAAAGAGAACAGATGTAGACTGATTATTAATAAAGAACGTACCGTTCACCACTTCATTGTCTGCTTGTGCCTCTTGTGCATTCATGTTGAAGACTCGACCTCGAGTGTGAGCCTGATTCTGATTTGGATTCTGATTCTGGTTGGCTAGCCTTGGGCACCGGTTCCTGTAGTGGGTCAGATCCCCACAATTGTAGCACGAACCAGGAGGAAAATGAGGTCGTGCAGCTTGACCTTGTTGCTGAGCAAGAGGCTGAGCAACTTGTTGGGCTTGGTTCTGAACTGCCTGGTTCTGGTTAACAGGAATGCGAAAAGTAGCGGCAAGATGACCAATTCTCCCACAGTTAGTGCAATGACGACATTGGAGATGTGGTAGGTGATGGCCGTTACACCTGTTGCACAAAGGTGTAGTGCCAAGATATGGCTTCTTGGCTAGTGGTTGCGCAGGCTGATTTGGTGCAGCTTGAGCCTGTGCAGTAACGGCATAGTTTTGGGAAGCCTTTCACTTCCTTGAACCCTTTGAGGAACCAGAATTCTTCCCATTCTTGTTTTGACCTTTCTTGCTATCCCCCTTGTCAGATGCTTGCTTCTTACCCTTGTCACCCTTTTTATGCAGCTTTCCCTTTCGAACCTGCGACTCAGTCAATGTCGCTGCTAACTCGATCGCCTGACGGAGTGTGGTAGGGTTACTACCAGTAATGATGTCTTGCACTGAGTCAGGTAGGCCGTCGATGTATCTTTCGATAGCCTTGTCGAGTGGGGTAACCATAGTCGGGCAAAGCAGAATCAACTCCTCAAATCTATCAGTATATGCCCTGTGCTCGCCACTGTCTTGTTTCAAGTCATCAAACTCTTTCTCCAACGCTCGCTGTTCATGACGAGGACAGAACTCCCTCATCATAAGAGCCCTAAGTTCAGCCCAAGTTTGCGCTAGAGCAACTTCTGCACCACGGTCTCTCATAACCCCGTTCCACCATGTGAGAGCCCTCTTCTGAAACACACTCGAAGAAAACTCGACCTTGCGATTGTCAGGACACTGCACGTGGCGAAAAGTATTCTCAATGCTCTCGAACCATTGAATAAGCCCAGTCACTCCTTCAGAACCACTAAACTTGAGTGGTTTAGCCGAGTTAAAATCCTTGTATTTGCATGGAGCATTGTTGTTGTTGTTGGCTTGGTTCCATTGAGCAAAGAGGTTTGGGAATTGAGCAGCCATCTGCTGCGCAATAATTTCTGCCAGTTCGGCAGTCGCTATCTGGTTTTCGCGTCGAGGAGGCATTCTAAAAGAGGAAACATGAAAGGAAACGAGTGAGATGATTGGATGAAGAGAATGAGATGAAACAAAATCAACAAAAGCAAAGATGATGGTCATTTGTTTGTTACCATAAGGCAAACAAACAACACACAGTGACTAATCAAAGTAAATGGGTCAAAAATAATGTATCGCGAAGACATGCTCGCCTATAAGTGAACACTCACCCCAAGAGTTCCCAGGTAAGAGTGACTGGTCTGATTATGTGGATTTGTACGAACACTCTAGCCTTAGACAGAAAACCCAGGGTACATGCATTCACTCTTCCAGTTTACACGTGTTCACATTATTTAAAACCCAAAACCTTGACGAGATTTTGAAAATTTGAAGGCACAAGGCCATAAACCAAACTGGAAGGGTTCAAAACCATATAACAGAGGGTTCAAAACCTTACAATAGAGGGTTCAAAACCTTGTAATAAATCATCCAAAAACAGATGATTGTTTTTCAAAAATCATTTCGGAAAAAAAAATTGGTTTTTGTTTTGATAATCACCTAAGGATAGGTGATGTGCATGTTTTAAGATCTAAACACAAGATAACTTGTGTTAGGGTCCTAGAAAGGTTATAGTCTAGGTCAAAGAATTACTAATAACCTAATTCCCTATAACCATTGGCTCTGATACCAACTCTTCTGTCACACCCCGACCACGTATAACATACAAGACGTGGCGGAAAACGTCGGGGAGTGTTGTAACAGAATTAATTGTTTCATAACCATGGCATAAAAAGTTGTATTTTATTTATCAACATAAGAGTTACATTGTTTTAACAGGAATCAAAGAGTTTATAACATAATTAAACTAAGTCTATCTTCATTTTTAGTCTCTAAGTCACAGGTCCGCCCTAGTGACACGATCATCGTCCTACGCAAAAGCTCCGGAAAACACATGTGAAAATAGGTACGCCAACATAAAAATTCCTGTGAGATACATAGGTTTTGTGAAAATAGGATTCATGACTTAAGTTTAAGAAAAAGTTGTTTAGCAAAAGTCAGTCATGAACCTTGTAAATTGTTTTGTTTTGTAAATCATTTAAAAAGCGATAAGATCAAATGATATGTATAAATAAAAGTATAACGTATGGTTAAATGTATAACCAAGTAAAATGAGTTGTATAAAGTAAATTGTTTGTAAACCAAAGTCTTGTAAAAATCGTGTTACTTGTGTAAAATGTATAAGTCCAAATTGAATGATTTAAATAACGCTATGATATGTAATATAATACAAACACTTATATATAGGAAGTACCACCGACGTATCCACCATGCTTGTATCATATTACTCACATCTCGTTACTTAAGTCACTTAAACAAACCACCAACGTATAAAGTCTATGTTTAAACCAATAGTCAAAAGTCCTTGTATAAGTCATGTCAAATGTTTATAAGTCCAAAAGTCGTCAAGTAATGTGTATCAAATGTTATGTATTGTAAGTAAAGTATTGTCACATAATCCAAATGTAGAAATGTACAAAACAAAATATTTTGAATATATCAAAAAGTTATGTTTTGCAAAGTAATGCATGTTACATTGATACAAACATTTATGTGGTAAGTTAACGCATACATTCAAGCCTTGAGACAGACGGATAACCCTTTTAGTCAAGGTTATCAAAAGAAATGTTTTCGGATTCAGTCATTCCTTACATCCAAACAAACCCGGGATGTCAGGAATAGGATTTGTCAAGTCCTATGGTACCACTACTTACTCCCGAGCGGCGTAGCTAATGTTAATGAACGTATATAAGTCTCGTTTGTGCAAACCAAATATTATAGAAATTGTATGCATGTCATATGAAAACAATGTACTAAGTATGCTAAGTTAACATACAAAGTAGAAAAGTCATGTAAATCAATGTGCTAGCATGCTATCAGTTAACATACATAACAAAAATGTAATGTATAACAATGTACTAAGTATGCACACAATGGACATACATAGCATGAAATGTAATGTAAAACGATGTACTAAGTATGCACACAATGGACATACATAGCATGAAATGTAGTGAGATCATGTACTATAATGTACTAACAAACATAGCGGGTATATGATGTGAAAACAGGAAAGCATGAAAGTAACAAGTAGGCACATGTGTTTCACCCCAAAATGTTTGGAAAACAGTAAAAGAGGGGTCTATGTACTCACTTGAGATTGCTCAGTAGTCCTTGAGTAACAACCAAACAATGCTAGAGATCTCGGAATCAAACGGCACCTAATATAGGTAACTATGTTAATAAACCGGACCTATATCGGAGGATCGGATAGAATGAGGGCTCGTAAACCAAATGAGTATGGGAACTCATGTAGTATGGTTTAACAAAGCCTACATACTAAATGAAACCTAACCTAAGCGCTTACGACCCATTACGACCCGTTTAGGTAGCTTATGCTACTTTAACGCGTTGTTCGCGTGAAACGCGTTGTTCGCGTGAAACGCGTTCGGACCGCCTAACTAGTCCTATGACAAGTAGAATATGCCTTAACATGCCTAATATTGTCGCCAAATCAGTTTAGATGTCAAAAGTTATGTCACATATGTTTATAATGAATTTTGGCATCAAAGGGGTATTTTGGTAATTTACCTAAGGCATATAAACTACCTATCATACAACTACTTAAACGTCGTGACCATAAGGTATAACATCGGAAGGTTATTCCCTATATACTATGGTCACCTAATGTATTTGGTCGGATCCTAATGATCGACCAAATGGGTCGGGTTCGAAGGTATAAGCGATTTATTAGATCGCTTACCCTTACGACCCTAGACAACGTGGTAATCAGTAGGCATAGTCACAAGGGACTATAACCATCGTGATTACAATCACGTTGCGAAGTTCAAACGAACTTCGCATTGACCATAAACTGGTCAACGCAGAAAGTCAAACAAAGTTTGACTTTCGGACTCGAAAAGCAATAAAAGAACGAAGGAATACTTACGAAGGGTCCCCGAATGCTAATCGTGATTCAAGTAGCTCAGGTATGAAACAAAGGTTTCAACTTAGAGCTCCTCAAATCAGATTCTAGTGGGTTTTGAAGTGAAGTGGGTTGGGTATTTATAGGATTTCCCAAATCGTTAGGATCGTTTCTTGGAAAACAAGATCGAATCTCGTGCGTACACTTGTTGGAAAGTTGTGGTAACTAAAAATGGCCTCTCATGAACTGAAAGGGCAAGTGTGAGTGTGTGGATGAGAGTTTAACAGCTGTAATCTGCTGATTAATTGATCTTATCTGATCTGGGAGCCTGACGCGGGCCGCGTAAAGGGAGTCACTAAACTTACGCGGGCTGCCTGGCCTGTCTGATCAGCAAACATCTTTCAGAAATGACAGTTTTGGTCCTTGCACGTGATTAAGGCCTTTTTTCGATGCGTTTGAACCCCATTAACCTCATTTCAAAGATCTAAAATGAAGTTAAAGTATAGGGAACTTAAAATGTGCTCAAACATACCTCAGATGTCGGTTCGTTTGGCCGTACGATCGCGATGTTCGCTTAATTACGACGGAATGCGCATAAGCGCGAAAAAACGATCCAAATGACGCGACGAATGGATTTTTCTTATTCCAAACACTAAAATAAAATATTTTAGTGCTTACATAAATTTTTGGATGTCCGGATGTATTCAGAACGTAAGTTATGCGCGAAAATGCTAACTTGTGCACTTTTTGACGCTTTTAGTCCCTGAAAGACCCAAAAGTTTATTTTAGCATACCGAACCCCTCAAAGCCTATTTCTAAGCTATGTAAAGGATATTTATGGTATGTTTAACTTATGGTCATGTTCCGGAATGTTCGTTACTGTTCAAATTGGCATACTTTCGCAGTTTGTCAAGTTTAGTCCCTGTAGGCGAATTAACTTGTTTTTGCCATACCGAAGCCTTTAAAACTTATTTATAAGTTATGTAAAGGTTATTTAAGGTATGTTAAGTATATGTTGATGTTCCAGAGTATTTTTCGCATTAAACTGGTTACGTTTACGCACCAGTTTGCGTATAACTCTCCAGAAAGCGATATAGAGTTTGAAATTGAGCAAAAGTCAAAACATGAAAAATGTAAAACACAACCAAACAAACATTGGGATCAAATAACATTGTTTTATTGATAATTGAATTGTTCATAATGATTACAAGCACAGATGTTACAGCCGGGTTATAGTATTAATAGTAGTTAACTTATGAGGGGATCAAAGAGTTTGGACCCCCGCCATCCAATACCGTTAAGTATTGAAGGAGGTGCTACTAAATTTGACCCAGGTCCATTGCAGGACCTCTAAACGCTGAACAATGACAAGACCTTACCAAACCGTTCCCTTAACCCCCGACCAGGTAGCCAACATACCTCAATATAGACCGTGGAGATATGAATGGTGAAAATCTTTTATTTTATATAGACAGTAAAATAATGCCAAGACACCACGGACAAACGATAAGGAAAGATCACCTTCAACATAAGCAACTAGTTATTAAAGTCATTAATACAAAACCATATAAAAAGTGCAAAAAGATTAGAAATAAAAAGTATTACACTAGACACTTTGTCTTCACCAAGTGATGTAAGAGACTTAGGCAAACATGGCCTTGATTGTCAAGAACTCTTACGATCAATCTTGGATCTCGAGACGACTCACACACTCTACGATGGACAATGGATGATGGTGGTGGATGATGGTGTTATGGTGGTTGTGGGTGGTGGGTGAAGTGTGAGAGAGGTGGTGTGCTGGTTTGAGCTTGAGCCAAGCACTCCTATTTATAGGCTGAACAGAAGCTCGGGCACGGCCCCATGTCCAGTGGGCATGGCCCCGTGTCCACATCCTCTCTTTCTTCATTTAATGCAGCTTTGTCTTATTAGTTGACCACGCCCCCGTGTGCGCTGAGCACGACCCCGTGTGTAGAAGAATCTTTGTACTATGAAGATTTGCCTGGATTGTGTGAATCTTATAGTTGACCACGGCCCCGTGTCCGCTGAGCACGGCCCCGTGGTGGGCAATAGAAGCTTCTACCACTTTGTCTTTTCTGCTGACACTTGTGCACGCCCCCGTGCTGGCTGAGCACGGGGCGTGTTCAGTCTTCTGATCTCTTGTTTTGCTTGGGAAGATGCTGTCGTGGGGTCGGGCATGTCACGTCTTGTTCCTTTTCTTGTATTTATGTTAGATTTTGATGTCTTTTTGCTTCTTTTGTTAATTTGAGCTCATTTCATCCTGAAAATACAAAAGGAAGACAAAAGCACACTTTTTCCAACATTAGAACTAAAAAAGGGTTTGTTTTATGCCACAATTGATGTAATTTATATGTTGCATTTTGCACACATCAAATACCCCCACACTTGAATCTTTGCTTGTCCTCAAGCAAAACTCTTTAATATGTGGCTATTACACACCCAAATGGAATGGGTAGAAAAGAAGGTTTTTGGGCTTGTCCTAGAGTGTCGGGATTTCCAAGATTCTTTATTTAGTTTTATTTTTATTTATTTACAATCCTATTCGTCATGATTTATTAAAAACTTTTCATAAGATAAATTACTTATTAGGGCATAACATGCCTCTTTAAAATTCTATTTATATACAAGTTCACATACCTCACGGGGATCACTCAACACTCGGCCGAAAATGTATTTTTGTGGATCACTCGAGAGCGGCATGGAACTTACTCCTACCATAAGCTTGCCAAGTATCAATCCTCCTCCTTTTTAACTTATAGACCTTTGTAAATATCAAGAGGACTTTGTGGGTAAAGGGTTAGGCTTAGGTTAAAGGTAGGTGGTTGGGTTAGTGGTTAGTAGAAAAGGGCGAAAAGCGTAACAAGTGTCGGTTTTCGTAAGACTTTTTATTTTTGTAACTTTTATTTTGATGAAGCTATTATTCAAACAAAGTTATTTTTGATGAACTTGTTTGTTTATTTTCTTTTTGCTTCATCATCATCAAATTTTTTTTTTCTTCAAAAGTCATACGAAAAATCGAACTTGTTACTAAAACAAAGGGTTAAAAATAAAAAAAGGTTTTGGTGGGTAAAAAGGGTGTTTGGTTTGGGTTATGAAATGAAAAGGTTTAGGCTCAAAGGGGCTAACTAGGGGGATTTTGGGTAGGTGGTAAAAAAAAAAGAAAAATAATGGTGTAGAAATAAAAAGGGTTAGTCCTAATGCCTCCGTCATTTACTTACTCGGGTTTAAGTTGATAAGGACTGGGAATGTATCGTCATGGCAAGTTCTAGAGTCGTAAGAACCAAGCGGCTATTCACACAAGAAAGGAAAAATGAGCATTTAGTCTAATGATATGTAATTGTATGCTCAATAAAGGCTCAAAACTCACTTTTGTGGGAATTGGTTTTTATGTGATCAAGTATATATAATCAAATTTTAACTAAGTTTGCCATGTCTTTTCATAATTTTCTTATGTTGGTTCTTTTTATCACGACGCTATCGGTTGTAAATTCGTAAAAATATAACCTTTTTAAGAACTTGAATTTCCCGAGTTAAACCTAGACAAGTAAAAAAAAATGAAAATTTTTGAAAAAAATTTGGGGTGATTAGCGGTTCCAATAGAGTTTTGTGTAAGGCTCGTAATTAGGACTTGCAAGATTCAAGGTTTTAGCATCCCCCCACACTTAAATTACACATTGTCCTCAATGTGTCCCAAAAATAAGTTTTTAGGTTGATTGAATGTGTAAAAAGGTGTAAAAAAAGCAAAATTTTTATGTTACTGGGCGCTGAACACGGCCCCGTGTTGTCCGGGCACGGCCCCGTGTTCAAGTGCCAGTAATAAAATTAAAACAAGAGAAACAGAAGCCTGGACCCGGGGGCGTGTTGAGTGAACACGGCCCGTGTCCAGTTACCTGAACTGGGTCTTTTTCTGCAGACTGTGCAGCACGGGGTTGGGCGGACACGGCCCGTGCCGAGCTTACTGTAAATGAAGAATTTTGTCGGACGGTTCAAGTTTCCCTTGCATCCTTTGCCATCTCAAGTGTGTTTTATTCCTGAAAATTAAAACTAACTAGAAAACATAAAAATTAATCTAAACTAAACTAAGGATAGTTCCTCGGAATGCCTCCGTGGTGCGCCACGTTTATAAGGGTCCTTGGCTAGACCCTAAGCCTGGTCATATGTTACCCAAGTGGGATGTATTGCATCCCATGTTACACCGTCGGAGAGCGTCATCCAAGCTTGAGTCTATGACCTTCATGTAGTTGACCGGGTCTTCGTCCTCTACTCTTTTTCCACACTCAAACTTCACTTCCTTGTCCCCAAACTTCAATGTTAACGTTCCGGCATTCATGTCCACCACCGCTTGGGCGGTGGCTAGAAATGGCCTCCCGAGGATGAGAGGGACATCGGTGTCTTCTTCCATGTCTAGGATGACAAAGTCGGTTGGGAAGACGAAGTTATCTACTTTTACCAATAGATTTTCAGCGACACCTTGTGGGAATTTGACGGATCTGTCGGCGAGTTGTATGTTCATCTTTGTAGGGCTTGTTACTCCTAGGCCGAGTCGTTTGAGCATCGATGTGGGCATGAGGTTAATGCTAGCTCCAAGATCGGCTAATGCATTACGAACGGGGGATTCCCCAATCGAGCAAGGAATCGTGAAGCTTCCGGGATCGATTTTCTTTTGTGGAAGTTTGTTGAGTACTAAGGCGGAGCATTCTTCGCCTAAGTTAACTAATTGCAATGATTCAATTTTCCTTTTGTTAGCGAGGAAATCCCTCATGAATTTTGCATATTTAGGCATTTGGGTTAGGACCTCAATAAAAGGAATATTAACATGCAATTGTTTTAGTAAATTTTCGAATTTTGCGAATTGCTCATCGGTCTTTTGACGATTTAACCTACCGGGGTACGGAACTGGATGAGTCCTGGTGGGCTCTTGATTTGATAAAGAATCTTTTTCTTGTGCGGGTGGAATTGCGGTTTGGTTAGACTGGCTTCTTTCATCTGGTGGTGATGGAGCCTCCTCGGGACCCACGGTTCGGTTTCTCAATGTGATGAGGTGTACCTGCGCCTTTGGGTTGGTTTCGGTATTACTTGGTAACGCACCTTGTGGTCTCTCGGAGAAACTTTGAGCTAGTTGATTTAATTGTTTTTCAATGTTTTGAATGCTAGCTTGTTGATTTCTAAAATTCGATTCCAATTGTTGAAATCGATCCGAGTGTTTCTTTTCGGTGTCGGAGATGAGGCGAGATGCGGTATCTTCAAGCCTTTCTCTTCCACCTTGTTGTTGAGAGAAATTTTGTGGTTGTTGAAAATTAGTTCGTTGGTTTTGTTGGTTACTACTATTGCCGGGATCTCTCCAACCAAGATTTGGGTGGTTACGCCATCCTTGGTTGTAGGTACCCGTTGGAGGACCTGATGGCCTAGGTCTGTTATCAATGTAGTTTACCGTTTCTGTTTGTTCATCTAATTCTTTCATACAACTCCATTTTTCATGTGGCCCACCACACCCTTCACAAGCCATAACCGAGGCCGTTTTTGTCATTTCTAGCTTTTTGATTTTCGAAGAGAGGGCCTCGATTTGGGCTTGTAAAGAAGTGCTTTCATCAACCTTATGGGCGCCCGGGGCAATAGATTTATTACCTCAGGGAGTGTGCCATTGAAAATTGGTTTGAGCAATTTCCTCAATTTGATTATATATTTCATTTGGGCGACGATTACCTAAAAGTCCCCCGGAGCTAGAATCAAGTGTTTGTCTTGTATGTGGCAACAACCCATTGTAGAAAGTGGATACTTGTTGCCATACCGCAATACCGTGATGAGGACACTTTCTTAGTAGCTCCTTGAACCTTTCCCAAGTTTCATATAAGGATTCCCCATCCTCTTGTGAATATGTATTAATTTCAGTCATTAATTTAGCCGTTTTAGCAGGAGGGAAATACTTATATAGAAACTTTTGGGCTAGTTCATCCCAGGTGTTTACCGAGCCAACTGGGAGGGTGTTAAGCCAAGCCTTAGCTCGGTCTTTTAGTGAAAAGGGAAACATTCGAAGGCGGATGGCGTCATTTGATGCTCCATTGATCCGAAAGGTATCACATATTTCTAAGAAATTAGTAATATGTAGATGGGGATCCTCGTCCGCAAGCCCATGGAAGGTTGCGGAGTTTTGAAGCATTTGTATCAAATGCGGCCGAAGTTCGAAGTTGTTGGCTTCGACATTTGGTGCATTGATAGCGGCGCCGAGATTACCTATGGTGGGCCGTAGGTAATCCATGAGGGTACGTTGGTCCGCCATTGTAAGTGGGTCCCCCGAAACTTTCTCTTGATTTTTAGCTTTAAGTCTTTTTCTGAGAAAGCGTTCGGGTTCTTCTAGAGGCTCTTTTATGTCTCTACTAGAACTGGAGCTCATGCACTATGTAGGAGGTTCAAATGTGGCACCTGGGTTCCAAGTCCTGCATTAAAAACAGAAAAGAACGTTGGTCAGGATGTTCACCACGGCCCCGAGCTCGGTGAACACGGCCCGTGGTCAGAGATACAGTGATTGTTTTCTGGATCCCTGTTACTGGGAGTTGGACATGGCCCCGTGTTGCACCGACACGGCCCCGTGCTCAGCTCTCTGTAACTCAGAAAATAAAAACTGCCAGTGATGATGCTGGGCACGACCCGTGTCCGACCAGGCACGGCCCGTGCTGAGCTCTGCAGAAACAGAAAAACTAAAAAAAAATCCTAAAAAAAATGAAAAACAAGAAAAACGATTAGGCCGTTGATTCCTAACTTTCTTAAAATCCTTGTGTTCCCGGCAACGGCGCCAAAAACTTGATGCGTGTGAAGTGTTATATATATTAGGTGTATATTTTAAGCCCCTTTAACACTTATTTTTAGCCAAGTTTTAAATTTATAAAACACGATATTTTACTAACACTAAACACACATATGGGCAAGTGCACCCATCGTGAGCGTAGTATAGTGTTGGCAAGATACCGAGGTCGTCCAAGGACACAAGAGCTTTTAATACCGGTTTATCCTCAACGTCTAATCTAATCAAAAAGTTTTAGAAAAATGTTTTAAACTAAGAAAAATAAAAACTAACTAAAAATGCTGAAAAATAAAATAAAAAGAAAAACAGATAGACAAGATGAATCACTTGGTTCCGACTCGTATCTAGTGTAACCTTTGATTATTTCCGCACTTTTGCACTATTTTAAGAGATTATCTTAGTTATTGTAGTAGGGCCCCTCTTTTGAAGGTGACGTTACCCTCACCCCAGTAGTTTGAGTCAGCAAGGATACAATCCTAAAAGGGTGGATTATTGGAAGATAATTAATTAAGTTATTAATGCAAATTATGATAGGCCCCTCTTTTGGAGGTGACGTTACCCTCGACTAAGTAGTCTGAGTCAGCAGGGATACAGTCCTAAATAGCCGGGTTATAGTATTAATAGTAGTTAACTTATGAGGGGATCAAAGAGTTTAGACCCCCGCCATCCAATACCGTTAAGTATTGAAGGAGGTCCTACTAAATTTGACCCAGGTCCATTGCAGGACCTCTAAACGCTGAACAATGGCAAGACCTTTACCAAACCGTTCCCTTAACCCCCGACCAGGTAGCCAACATACCTCCATATAGACCGTGGAGATATGAATGGTGAAAATCTTTTATTTTATATAGACAGTAAAATAATGCCAAGACACCACGGACAAACGATAAGGAAAGATCACCATCAACATAAGCAACTAGTTATTAAAGTCATTAATACAAAACCAAATAAAAAGTGCGAAAAGATTAGAAATAAAAAGTATTACACTAGACACTTTGTCTTCACCAAGTGATGTAAGAGACTTAGGCAAACATGGCCTTTATTGTCAAGAACTCTTACGATCAATCTTGGATCCCGAGACGACTCACACACTCTACGATGGACAATGGATGATGGTGGTGGATGATGGTGTTATGGTGGTGGTGGGTGGTGGGTGAAGTGTGAGAGAGGTGGTGTGCCAAGGGATGGTTTGAGCTTGAGCCAAGCACTCCTATTTATAGGCTGAACAGAAGCTCGGGCACGGCCCCGTGTCCAGTGGGCACGGCCCCGTGTCCACATCTTCTCTTTCTTCATTTAATGCAGCTTTGTCTTATTAGTTGACCACGCCCCCGTGTCCGCTGAGCACGACCCCGTGTGAAGAAGAATCTTTGTACTATGAAGATTTGCCTGGATTGTGCGAATCTTATAGTTGACCACGGCCCCATGTCCGCTGAGCACGACCCCGTGGTGGGCAATAGAAGCTTCTACCACTTTATCTTTTCTGCTGACACTTGGGCACGCCCCCGTGCTGGCTGAGCACGGGGCGTGTTCAGTCTTCTGATCTCTTGTTTTGCTTGGGAAGATGCTGTCGTGGGGTCGGGCATGTCACGTCTTGTTCCTTTTCTTGTATTTATGTTAGATTTTGATGTCTTTTTGCTTCTTTTGTTAATTTGAGCTCATTTCATCCTGAAAATACAAAAGGAAGACAAAAGCACACTTTTTCCAACATTAGTACTAAAAAAGGGTTTGTTTTATGCCACAATTGATGTAATTTATATGTTGCATTTTGCACACATCAATTACACATGCCCTAAGCATGTCTTCAAGGGTTTGGATGGTGCGTTCAGATTGCCCATCCGTCTGTGGATGATATGCTGTGCTCATGTCTAATCGAGAACCAAAGGACTTGTGCATAGCTTGCCACAATTCAGAAGTAAAACGCGCGTCCCGATCAGATATGATAGAGGTTGGCACTCCATGCCTTGATACTACTTCCTTTAGGTAGATGTCTGCTAGAGTAGAAAACTTATCCGTTTCCTTGATAGCCAAAAAATGTGCAGACTTGGTCAGTCGATCTACGATCACCTAAATGGTATCGTTTCCGCGTTGAGATCTAGGCAGACCGGTAAGCTGTATCCATGGAAATATGCTCCCATTCCCATTTCAGGATCTCCGGTTGTTGGAGTAGGCCTGATGGTTTCTGATATTCGGTTTTGACTCTCGCACAAGTCAAACATTTGCTAACGTAGGTTGCTATGTGAGCTTTCATGCCAGGCCACCAATAGGTAGTCTTTAAGTCGTGGTACATCTTATCTGAACCAGGATGTACTGAATAATGAGACTTATGTGCTTCATCTATCACAAGCTCGCGTAAGTTTCCATAAAGTGGAACCCAGATACGTCCGTTTACATAGTAGGCGCCGTTTTCCTTTTGTTCTAGCCGTTGCCTCGATCCTTTTAGGGACTCAGCCCTGATGTTTTCTGCTTTCAATGCTTCAACCTGAACATCGCGAATCTGAGCGGGAAGGTTAGATTGGATGGTAAGCTGTATCCTTTCGGCTCAGGGCGTGGGCCACCACATTGGCTTTGCCCGGATGGTACTTGATCGCGCATTCGTAATCATTCAAGAGCTCGACCCATCGGCGTTGTCGCATGTTTAACTCCTTTTGCTTGAAGATATGCTCGAGACTCCTGTGATCGGTGTAAATGGTGCACTTGGTACCGTACAGGTAATGTCTCCATATCTTAAGGGCGAAAACAACTGCTCCCAGCTCCAGATCGTGAGTAGTGTAATTTCTTTCATGAACTTTGAGTTGGCATGATGCGTAGGCAATGACCTTGTCACGTTGCATCAACACACAACCAAGTCCTTGGATGGAAGCCTCGCAATAAACCACAAAATCATCTGTGCCTTCAGGCAATGAGAGGATAGTTGCGCTACAAAGTCTATCTTTCAAGTGCTGAAATGCGGATTCCTGTGCATCACCCCAACGATAGGTGACACCTTTTTGAGTCGGTGAAGTGAGAGGTTGCGCAATCTTTGAGAAATCCTTGATAAACCTTCTGTAGTATCCTGCCAAACCCAAGAATTGGCGGATTTCTGTTGGTGTACGGGGTGCAGGCCAGTTCTTGATCGAGTCATCCTTGGATGGATCTACATGAATCCCATCCTTGTTTACCACATGGCCTAGAAAGTGGACTTCGCGAAGCCAGAAGTCACATTTCAAAAACTTGGCATACAACTGCTCTTTTCGAAGGAGTTCCAGAATAAGCCTCAGGTGTTGCTCGTGTTCCTCCTGACTCTTAGAATAGATCAGGATGTCGTCGATGAAAACTATGACAAATTTATCCAGGTAAGGTTTGCACACTCGGTTCATGAGATCCATGAAAACCGCAGGTGCATTCGTTAATCCGAAAGGCATAACTAGAAACTCGTAATGGCTGTAACGAGTTCTGAAGGCTGTTTTGGAGACGTCCTCCTCTCGGACTCTCAACTGATGGTATCCCGATCTCAAATCAATCTTAGAGTAATAGCTCGACCCTTGCAACTGGTCGAACAAGTCATCAATGCGTGGAAGAGGATAACGATTCTTCACGGTCACCTTGTTGAGTTCGCGGTAGGTAATACACATTCTGAAGGTACCGTCTTTCTTCTTCACGAATAGTACTAGAGCTCCCCAGGGCGAAGAGCTAGGGCGTATGAAATCCTTTTCTAAGAGTTCTTGTAGTTGCGTGGACAGTTCTTCGAGTTCTGATGGAGCTAGACGATAAGGTGCTCGAGCTATGGGCGCTGCTCCAGGAGCTAGCTCGATTTGAAACTCAACTTGACGATGAGGCGGGAGACCAGGTAATTCCTCAGGAAATACCTCGGGAAAATCACGCACAATAGGAATTTCTTCTATCTTCCTTTATTCCAAGGATGTATCAGAGACGAGGTCTAGAATAGCAGCGTGGCCCTTTCGCAAACACTTCTGGGCCTTAAGAAAAGAGATAATGCCTACGACAGCACCACTCTTGTCGCCATGAATCATGAGGGGTTCCTCACCAGAACGAGGGATGCGGACAATCTTCTCGTTGCAAAGAATTTCCGCTTGTTGATGAGATAACCAATCCATCCCAATAACAACGTCGAAACTACCAAGTGTGATAGGAATAAGATCGATAGTGAAGGTCTGACCAGCTAAGACGAGGTTACAACCTTTAACTATGTGTGTGGCTTCAAGACTTTTACCGTTTGCTAGTTCTACCATGTGTTTGGTGTTCATAAGTGTTGGAGTGCGCTTAAGCATTTGGCTAGCTTTTAAGGACACATAACTAGTATCGGCACCCGAATCAAATAAAAAATATAACAAAGAAGTCATCCAGAAGAAACTTACCCATCACGACGTTGGGATCGTTCCTTGCATCACCCTGACCCAGCACGAAGACACGTCCCCTGGCACCATTGCCATTATTGTTACCCCCGTTGTTGCCTCCAGTGTTGCCTCCATTGTTGTTCCCATTGTGGTTCCCATTTCCTTGGTTGTTGTTGTTCTGATTCTGGTTCAGCTGAGGACAGTTCCTCTTAAAGTGGCCTTCAGCGCCACACTGAAAGCATCCTTTATTTCCCTGCTGTTGCTGCTGCTGGTGGTTCTGTGGAGCTTGTTGTTGTTGGCGATTCTGATTTGCTGGTCGTGCGCTCCTGCAATCCTTTGCTTCATGACCAAACTTGTTACACCTCAGACAACGACCCTTGTTGCACTGCCCGCTGTGATGCTTGTTGCACCGGTTGCACTTGGGGTGGTTCCCTCGGTATCCACCCTATCCTTGATTACCGGAAGATTGCTGACCAGGGCTCTGGTAGTCATTAGTCTTTCACTGCTGAGACTGAACTGAAGTAGAACCCTTACTGGAATTCCCATCCCATTTTCGCTTGTTATCATTGGGAGCGTCAGTAGTAGTAGCACTAATATGCTTGGGCAGTTTGTTTTGTTCAACTGCTTGATCGGTGAGACGATAGGCCAACTTAATGATTTGCTGAATGGTACCCAGGTTAGCTGAAGTCACGTGACTCTGAATCTCTGGTACAAGACCCTTGAGGTATAGCTCAATACGTTTGATGGGAGGGTCTACCATAGTTGGGCACAAGATGGCCAGCTCATTTGACCTTTTCGTATACGCCTCAATCTCAGACCCCGTCATCTTTAGATTGAAAAATTCCACCTCTAGCTTGTGGAAGTCGTCCCGACTACAGTACTCTTCTTTGATCAGTTCTTTGAAACCGTTCCATGGGGTGGCATTAGCAACCGCCAGCCCTAGCAGTTGAACCTGTGCTTTCCACCAGGTTAACGCCGCACCTTCGAGTGTTCCAGTAGCATATTCAACCCTACGATCTCCAGGGCATTCACACATCTCGAAAACAGACTCAAGCTTTTCAAACCAGGGAAGAAGGCCTACCGCTCCTTCTGTGCCACTGAAAGTAGTAGGTCGGCAGTCCATGAACGTTTTGAACGTGCACACAGGGGGCTGAGCATGTTGACCTGTTGCGCGAGAATAAAATACAAGGTTAAGCATGAGGGTTGGTTTGCGAAGGTAGGATCTAAACGTCCTAAGGTGAGTTGATATGGCAGGTTATACCTCCTGCTGGATTTGCTGCGAGTGCCTCAGCAACTCGTTCATTGATCAAAGCCGTCAAATGGTCTTGAGTGAGGTTGATACGTCCTCCGCGTCCGCTCATGATCTTCACAATGAAGCAACGTAAGTGAGAAAAGTGTCGCGAAAGTGCGTAAGTATGGGACGACAGTAGAGAGTAAGCACACAAGGTTCAAATTGCAATTATCACGTTAATTAATGCACAGTGTGAAATATCTAACCGATAATATAAACATAAATCATACCACCTATTGTGTCGAGTCTTGCACGTGGAGCGAAGCGTCGTTGTGGATCGTTGAGCATTGTACAGGTTATAGTCTAGTTTTATCAAAAAGCCTTTCCCTTTTAAAAACCAAGTTCACTATAACCAATGGCCCTTATACCAATCTGTCACACCCCCAAAATCCACCATGCGGAGCATCACCGCTTGGAGGCGTGACATGACCAGGATCGAGCCACCAATCATATTGAACGACGTAAGAGAGTAAGTAAAACCAACCACAATACAATTGGTGACCATAAGACAGTAACCAATTTTAAGTTAACAGCGGAAGCATAAAACGTAAGTTCGAAAACATAAGTTCCATAGTTCATAAGTTTAAAGTTCAAAACGTAAGTTTAAATAGATTCATATGGATTAAATATTAAGCACAGGGCATAACAATCCATATCCCACAACAACCTTCTCCTCGTGCAAGCTCCAAAAGCATCTAGCGACCTGTAAGGCATGTAACAACGAGTCAACAACAAAGTTGAGTGAGTTCACGGTTGGTTGATTAGTTTTAAGTTGTTTCTGAAAAACGTGGTTTGACTTTCGTTGGCTTATTTGCCGTGGGGGTTACCCCTTAGTTGAAAGTATGTTTAACCAGTTCCTTTTATTACCCAATCCATACCCATGTTCAGTGGGGGCTTCCCCATGTGAACTACCAGACGGTATGATATCGACTACTAACGAAAGTAAGTTGTGCCCTAAGTCAATGTCTATCAGCATTGACCCTTTGCCTTAGTCCATTAGTACACGCCCGTTCGGACGACACGGTGTGAGGTTTGTTAAACCTAATAGCGCTATTAACTAATGACCCGCTCGCCATTGGCCTCGGCGATTAAGTCGATATAAATTGAGGGAGTTCATGATAGAGTTTTGTCTAGTAAGTTTTTAAGGTTGTTGTCCTACCCAAGGAGGACGAACGTACGTAGTTCTACCCAAGGAGAATACGCAGGATTTATAGTGGCATCCTACCCAAGGAGGATGGCCGTACATATCCTTCCCAAGGAGGATATGTAGATTCCGTTTTAGTTTATTTACCCATTCCCAAACCACCGGGAATCCCGTGCCTTGTAGAAAGTGTGAACTCACCTTGGCTTGCTCGGTTAGATTCTCAAATATAGCTAACAGTCAAGGTCGGTCAATCACGTCCTAATATGATTACCAGTTAGTCATTTAATGGTTTTCAAGTAGAGCACAGAGTTCCTACACGTATCTATCACATGACATGCATTCACTTTAATAGTTCACGCTCATATAAACATTCCACCTATAGCTACTCAAGAACAAGCATACGATATTGCACATATGACTTTTATTGACATACAAAATGTTAGATCATTCACAGATAACATTCCCGACATTTAGACACGCAAATTACTACTTATGTCGTTTCAGCTTTTATATTCAAAACTGGGCTATTTTCGAGGATTTTTATAAAATAGTTAACTTGTTCCAAAAATTCCCAATTTTTTACAGAATGTCTTAAACGATCCAAATATTATTGTGTAAAAATCTCGGGATCCAATTCATTACCAACATTTTATAAAAATTCATTTTCCGGACTGCAATCAGATTCATCTTTTTCTGATTGCAGTCCACGGAATAATTTATTTAAAATTCATGGTGAGTCCGATTTACGAAATTCCAGTGAGAGAATTACAAATACACCGGTGGTCATCTACAGTACAAATTTCATGATCTAACTCTACACAGAATTCAAGTTATGACAGAAAATAGAACGCATATTTTCAGCAGTAAAAATGCAGCTCTAGCTGCTGTTACGAAACGACACTTTAAAAATAGTAAACGAAGTCCAAAAATTATGATTCTGGTGCCATTAGAACCGTATTTCATAATACATAAATCTAGACTTCAGAAAATACATTTTTCGTTAAGTTACAGTCCTGTTACAGCCAACTGAAGTTGGCTGTAATCACTAAACAGCTTTCTGTTTTCAGTCTTTAACATCCTAAAGCGCGCTCGATTGATTCCGTTAACATGTTTAGCGATAAACAACAATACTTACAGCAGATTATAAGTCCTTCATATCAGCACATAATCATCATACACCAAACAACACAAGAACAACATGAATTAACCATATATCTTCTCTTTATCCACTCTTTACCCTTTATGTTCAAGACTTAGTTCATGTTCTTTAGTGTTTCTTAATATTTCACCATTCAATCATCTATTAACCACTAAAAATAAGAACAAGATGAAGTTTTTAAGCACTTACTACTAGCTCAAGGCTAGGGGAGAAACAAGGCGTAAAAGTGGTGGATAAAAGAAAACTAGAGTGGTCCTTGAGTTTCCGAGTGCACCAAGCTTAGTTGTTGAACCTCTTACACCTTTGTATGTATGTAGAATGCTTGGATGGAAGCTTGATGGTGGTGATATGGTGGTGTTGGGTGGCGGCCGAAGGTGGGGAAGGAGAGGAAGAGAGAGAGCTTGTTGGTTGTGTGTGTTGAAATGAAATGGTTAAACCTCTAGGTTTATTTATAATCCAATTTTAATATTAACCATCATGTAAAGTGTTTCTTGATGTCCAACATATGTAAATAAAATAATCAAAAGAATGTGGGGGTGTCCCCCACACCTTGTAACCGTCAATTAGGGGGGGTGGGGGGTACGGGATTGGGTTTCAATTGGTCTAGTTACTAACTAGTTAGGATGCAAAGGTTAAATTAGTAGTTTATTGTGTGTTGTTATTTATAAAGGGTGTTAGGGTGTTCGGGGACCCTAACTAGCTCAGAAAAGTAAAGACAATATGTTTGGCAATATTTTTGTGTTTCGGGTATAGTCCGGTTTTTCGGTTGGGTGTTGTTCCGTTAAAGTGCTTAATTAATCCGTTTAGTGTCCTACCTATATATATTTTTGTAACATTTTTAATTCCCAACACTTGGGGAAACATACAGGACTATTTAGTAAATTTTTCTGCATACTACTATTATGTTAACAAGCACATGTAAGTATACACAGAAATCAGAAAGTAGTTAAATGATTCAGCACAGTCATCAAGCACTTTATTTATCATAAATAAATTGTACGGATACAAGGAATTATGAGGGTTGTCACAAGTTCTCGTTCTATACCTAAAAGACAAGATACGACAAAAAGAATGGATAAAAAAACTTGGAAATGGCAAGCATAATAAGGAAAGAAATGGAATGGAGAACTCTTCAAAACGGAGTTGATTGTGGTGTCTTCACTATGAGACATATGGAGACGTACAAGGGCAAATCACCATGGA
Organism: Helianthus tuberosus; assembly: GCA_030545235.1. NCBI lineage: Eukaryota > Viridiplantae > Streptophyta > Magnoliopsida > Asterales > Asteraceae > Helianthus > Helianthus tuberosus. The sequence goes on along the minus strand of CM060432.1, from coordinate 64,298,728 downwards.
ATCCGGGGTTTGTGAACGAGAATAAAAAGAACATTCAAGATTCACAGCTTCGATTCTTGAGGTACCGCTATCTTAGTAAGATTGTATTGTCCGACTACAATCTTGTAAGAAAAAAGTGTGACAACTCGTATTTCCGAACCTATCTTTGTACCTTGATGTAATGTAAACATTATGTGACTATGTGAATTGGATGATTTAATGGAATGTTATGTTATTGAATGTTATATGAATATATCTTGTGTTGTATGTATGTACGTATATAAACGACCCAAACGCACAACACTCACCCGATCGCTCAAGCCCATTTGGTCCACAACTTGTATTCGGATCAAGGGCAGCCCAAGTAAGGGTCGGCCCACTCCTCTTATTCGCTCACACACACCATTAGGGGGCTGTTTTCTCATTTGTTGCTAATCACACAACAGACGAAAAACCCTAGTGCTCTCCTCTCTCTCTAAGCCGACGGCAAGTATCCCCTTCTCTCGAAGATCATTCCTTGAATCGGATCACTCTCTTTCTCTATCGGTTAGTGTGCTTGATTTATGATTAGTTATACGATGTTATGATTGCATGATTGGATTAAATGATTGTGGTTGTATGAATGATGAACAATGATGTTATGTATTGATGTTTAAACAAGTTCGATTTGCATGATTAGGATCTGGAACCGAATGTTTGTTAAATCGGCTGATATGTGTATGCTTCGGATTGTTAATCATGTGATGTTGGTATATGATTGTTGATCATGTGATGTTGTTAATCAATTACAAATAATCGGCTGTGATATACGATTAGAATGATAGTTGGGTTGTTAGGATGTATGCTAGTAATCAAGAACATGAATCGTGTAGATGATTATGATTGATGTATATGTTTTGATTACATTTAGGGTTCATATGAATTAGATGCTAGATTTCTTAGTTTGATCGATTTTAGGTTGTTTGGATAATAAGAAACTGTTGATTGATTATTTTAAATTTGGAAACTGGTAAATGGTTGTAACCGAATGGCAAGATATTCGGATGTCTAATCCACTCGCACAAGACCTCTTGGTCGCACAAGAGGTCCACTCGCACAAGACTCCGGGTCGCACAAGGAGTCCAGTCGCACAAGGCATCCACAATCGCACAAGACTTATTGGATCGCATAAGTGATAATGTTTGTTAACTGTTGGGCCTCAAAGCCCAAACCTAGTCGCACAACCCAATCAGAACGCACAAGACTTGTGTGTTTATTTGGGCCGATACATGTTAGGACTGTTATGCAAATTGTTGGGCTGGGTGTATATGTTGGGCCGGGTGTATTACAGAATCGCACAAGATATGTTACAAGGGCCGTGTTCATGTTTATAGTATTGTTGGGTTCTTGATAATGGGCCGGGTTTTATTGGGCTCCAACGGGAGACTCGCACAAGGCCACTAAGCTTGTGCGAGCCCAATCTCGAATTCGTTTTAAGTGTTGAACGTGATGAGGTGTTGCCATGATCCGTATGTGTTTCTTATATGCTATTTATGTGATACTTGTGTGCACTACTTGAAACCAAAACCTGAGTTGTATGGTAACCATGTTAGGACGTGGTTGACCACTAGCTGCTAGACTTGACCTTTCTGTGTATCTGCCGAGCAAACCAAGGTGAGTTCACACTCTACAAAGCATGGGATTCCCAGGGGTTGGGAATGGGGTTAAGGAATATGGATTCCTCGTCCTTTCTTGGGTAGGACAGTACTGGTTCAGGAATGTAATTACTCGTCCTTATGGACAGATAACTTTTACTAGACCAAAACTCTATCACGAAGTCCCTCCTTTTTATATCGACTTAATCGCCGGGCCAATGCCGAGCGGGTCATTAGTTAGATAGCGCTATTTAGGTCTGACAAGCCTCACACCGTGCCATAGAGGACGGGCGTGAACTAATGGATCTGGGCACGTCAATGCTGATAGACATTGACAGTTCAGGGCACTTAAACATGACTTTAGTCAGCAGTCGATATGGTAACGAGTCTGGTGTATACATGGGGTAGCCCCCACGGCCGCAATGCCAGATAACTATCATGGGGTAGCCCCCACGGCCGAAATGCCAGATAACTATCATGGGGTAGCCCCCACGGCTGGATTGCCAGAGTTAATGGGTTAAACAAATCACGTTTTCAACTATGGGGTAACCCCCACGGCAGGGATGCCAGTTAAAGGAACTATTTTTGGAACAAATAAAACCAACACCCAACTGTGAACTTGCTCAACATTATTGTTAACTCGTTACTACATGCTTTGCAGGTCAATAGGTACTTAGCTGGAGCTTGCACAAGGAAGAGTCGTTGTGGGACATGGACAGCTGTGTGCCATGTTAAACCTTTGGATATTTAAACATATGTTTTAGTTTTAAACATTATGCTTCCGCTCATAACTTAAACTATGTTTGTTTTGGACACTAATTGTGTTGGTTGGACTTTTACAATTAATTACTTGCTTGTTCAATATGATTAGTGGTTTGATCCTGGTCAGTCACGCCTCCAAGCGGTGATACTCCGCGTGTGGATTTTGGGGGTGTGACAGATTGGTATCAGAGCCAGGTTTATAGAGAACTTGGTTTTAATAAGGGAAAATGATTTTTGTTAAAACCAGACTATAACCTGTAACAGTGCTCTACGATCCACAACGACGCTTCACTCCACGTGCAAGGCTCGACATTCTAGGTGATATGGTTTATGTTTTATTACCTACATGCTAGATATCGTAGAACTTTGCTCATAATATGCTTAGTTAGTATAGCTACTGCTGTTTGAACACATGTGTGCTTACTCTCTTCCGTCATCGCACTTTTGCGAACCCCTCTCACCCATGTTTCCCTTGATATGAAGATCATGTCTGGACGCATTAACATCACTCAAGCCCAGTTGACGGCTCTGATTAACGAACAGGTGGCTGCGGCACTTGCAGCCGCACAGGCAGGAGGTATACCCTGCAGTTTAAAACTCATTCTAGGATCTTTAGGTCCTACTCTCGTGAACCTATCATTGTGTTAAACTTTGTCCTTTCTTACACCCACAACAGGTCAGCATGTTCAGCCACCTGTGTGCACCTTCAAAACCTTTATGGACTGCCGACCAACTACTTTTAGCGGCACTGAAGGAGCTGTAGGTCTCCTCCACTGGTTTAAGAAACTAGAATCTGTGTTTGAAATGTGTGAATGCCCTGAGGCACGCAGGGTGAAGTATGCTACCGGTACCCTCGAGGGTTTAGCCCTCACATGGTGGAACGCTCAAGTCCAGATGCTGGGGTTGGTTGCTGCTAACGCCACCCCATGGAACAATTTTAAAGAGATGATCAAGGAGGAATACTGCAGTCGTGACGACATTCATAAGCTGGAAGTCGAGTTCCACAACCTCAAGATGACGGGGTCGGAAATTGAGGCGTATACTAAGAGATCGAATGAGCTTGCATTATTGTGTCCTACTATGGTGGACCCTCCAATTAAGCGTATTGAACTTTTTCTCAAGGGCCTAGTGCCAGAAATCCAAAGTCATGTGACTTCAACAAACCTCGCCACCATCCAGCAGGTTGTTCAGTTGGCTCACCGTCTTACTGATCAGGCGGTGGAGCAGAACAGGTTACCAAAGCGTATAAGTGCTACAGCTACTTCGGATGCTCCTAGTGACAACAAGAGAAAATGGGATGGAGCTTCAAGCAAAGGTTCAACTTCTGTGCAATCTCAGTCTCAGCAGAGAAGGACTGACGATTATAGGAGTCCTAGTCAGCAATCATCTGGTAGCCAAAGTCATGGTGTGTACAAGGGGAATCACCCTAAATGCAATCACTGTAACCTACATCACAGCGGGCCATGCACCAGGGGTAATTGTCATCGGTGCAACAAGCTAGGCCACGCAGCAAAGGATTGCAGAAGTTTATACCCCGCAAACCAGAATCGTCAGCAACAACAAGCTCAACAGAATCAACGCTAGCAGCAGCAGCAGCAAGGTAACAACAAGGGGTGCTTTCAGTGTGGAGCTGAAGGTCACTTCAAGAGAGATTGTCCCCAACTGAACAGGAACCAGAACAACAATAACAACAACAATCAGGGGAATGGGAACAACGGGGGTAACAATGGCAATGGTGCAAGGGGTCGTGTGTTCGTTATTGGCCAGGGAGAAGCTAGGAATGATCCCAATGTTGTGACGGGTAAGTTCCTTCTCGACGACTTTTACGTTACTGTCTTATTTGATTCGGGTGCTGATACTAGTTATGTGTCCCTAAAAGTTAGTCAACTGCTTAAGCGTACCCCAACACCTTTGGACCCCAAGCACGCTGTAGAGTTAGCTAATGGTAAGAGTTTAGAGGTCACACACGTAGTCAAAGGTTGTAATCTTGTTCTTGCTGATCACACTTTCTCGATCGACCTCCTTCCTATCACTCTGGGTAGTTTCGACGTTGTCATTGGGATGGACTGGTTATCCCAACACCAAGCAGAGATTCTTTGCAACGAAAAGATTGTCCGTATTCCTCGCCCAGGTGATGAACCCCTTATGATTCGTGGTGACAAGAGTGGTGCGGTTGTGAGCATCATCTCTTTCCTTAAGGCCCAAAAGTGTTTGCGTAAGGGCCATACTACTATTCTGGCTCTCGTTACTGACACCTCGAAGAAAGAAAAGAAGATAGAAGATTTTCCAATTGTACGCGACTATCCTGAGGTATTTCCTGAGGAACTACCTGGCCTCCCGCCTCATCGCCAGGTCGAGTTTCAAATCGAGCTAGCTCCTGGAGCAGCGCCCATAGCTCGTGCACCGTATCGTTTAGCTCCATCAGAGTTGAAAGAACTCTCTAACCAACTACAAGAACTCTTGGATAAGGGTTTTATCCGTCCTAGCTCATCGCCTTGGGGAGCTCCAGTGCTATTCGTAAAGAAGAAGGATGGTACTTTCAGAATGTGCATCGACTACCGTGAACTTAACAAGGTGACTGTGAAGAATCGCTATCCTCTTCCACGCATTGACGACTTGTTCGACCAGCTGCAAGGGTCGAGATACTATTCAAAGATCGATTTGAGATCAGGATATCACCAGCTGAGAGTCCGAGAAGAGGACGTCTCTAAAACAGCTTTTAGAACCCGTTATGGACATTATGAGTTCTTGGTTATGCCTTTTGGGCTGACAAACACACCTGCGGTCTTCATGGACTTGATGAATCGAGTGTGCAAGCCGTACCTAGACAAGTTTGTCATAGTTTTCATCGACGACATCCTGATCTATTCGAAGAGTCAGGAGGAAGACGAGCAGCATCTACGACTCATTTTGGAACTCCTTCGAGCAGAACAGCTGTACGCCAAGTTTTCAAAATGTGACTTCTGGCTTCGTGAAGTCCATTTCTTAGGCCATGTAGTGAACAAGGATGTGATTCACGTTGATCCATCCAAGGTAGATTCGATCAAGAGTTGGCCTGCACCTCGTACGCCAACGGAAATTCGCCAATTCTTGGGATTGGCAGGTTACTACAGGAGGTTTATTAAGGATTTTTCCAAGATTGCACAGCCTCTTACTTCACTAACGCAGAAGGGCGTTGTTTATCGTTGGGGAAATGCACAGGAGTTAGCGTTTCAGCACTTAAAGGATAGACTTTGTAGTGCACCCATCCTTTCATTGCCAGAGGGCACAGACGACTGCGTGGTTTACTGTGACGCATCTATACAGGGTCTTGGTTGTGTATTGATGCAGCGGGATAAAGTTATAGCCTAAACCTCACGCCAACTCAAAGTTCATGAAAAGAACTACACTACACACGATCTAGAGCTGGGAGCGGTTGTTTTTGCACTTAAGATATGGAGACACTACCTGTATGGTACCAAATGTGCTATCTACACTGATCACAGGAGCCTCGAGCATATCTTCAAACAGAAGGAACTCAATATGCGACAGCGACGATGGGTCGAGCTACTGAATGACTACGAATGCTCGATCAGATACCACCCGGGCAAAGCCAATGTTGTGGCTGACGCCCTCAGTCGAAAGGACACTGCGCCCAAGCGCGTACGAGCTTTACAACTTAGTATACAGTCTAGTCTTCCTTCTCAAATACGAGATGCTCAGGTAGAAGCATTGAAACCAGAAAACGTCAGGGCTGAAGCCCTACGCGGCTCAAGGCAACGCTTAGAACAGAAGGAAGACGGTGCCTACTACGTAACAGGACACATTTGGGTCCCACTTTATGGCAACCTACGGGAGCTTGTGATGGATGAGGCACACAAGTCTCGCTACTCAGTACATCCTGGGTCGGATAAAATGTACCACGATATCAAAACTACATATTGGTGGCCTAGCATGAAGGCCCACATAGCAACTTACGTTAGCAAGTGCTTGACTTGTGCGAGAGTCAAGGCGGAATACCAGAAACCTTCAGGCCCCCTTCAACAACCAGAGATACCACAATGGAAATGGGAGCAAATTTCCATGGATTTTGTTACTGCCCTGCCTAGATCACAACGTGGTAACGATACTATTTAGGTGATCGTGGATCGACTCACAAAGTCTGCTCACTTCTTGGCTATTAAGGAAACGGATAAGTTCTCCACACTGGCAGACGTATATCTTAAGGAAGTTGTCTCGAGGCACGGGGTGCCCACCTCTATTATCTCGGATTGAGATGCACGTTTTACATCAGAACTGTGGCAAGCAATGCACAAGTCCTTTGGCTCAAGATTAGATATGAGCACCACCTATCACCCGCAAACGGATGGGCAGTCGGAACGTACCATCCAGACCCTCGAAGACATGCTTAGGGCATGCGTAATTGACTTTGGCAACGGCTGGGAAAAGCATCTGCCGCTTGTGGAATTCTCATACAATAACAGCTACCACACCAGCATTAAAGCTGCTCCGTTTGAGGCATTGTACGGGCTAAAATGCCGGTCACCTCTTTGTTGGGCAGAGGTGGGGGATAGTCAGATTACTGGTCCAGAACTTGTGGTAGATACAACAGAGCGAATTGCTCAGATACGACAACGAATGGCGGCAGCTCGTGACCGTCAGAAAGTCTACGCCGATAAGGGCAGAAAACCACTAGAGCTCCAGGTTGGGGAGCGTGTACTACTCAAGGTTTCACCCTGGAAGGGTGTGGTTCGTTTTGGTAAACGGGGCAAACTTAACCCACGATACGTTGGACCTTTCGAAGTCATTGAGAAAATAGGTAAGGTGGCCTACAAACTGAACTTACCAGCAGAACTCAGTGCAGTTCACAACGTTTTCCACGTGTCAAATCTGAAGAAGTGTCTGTCAGATGAGACCCACATAGTTCCTTTGAAGGAGCTCACTATCGACGAGCAGTTACAATTCGTCGAGGAACCAGTTGAAATCACGGACCGGGATGTTAAGGTCCTCAAACGTACTAGAATACCTCTCGTTCGAGTTCGTTGGAACTCACGTCGCGGCCCAGAGTTCACCTGGGAACGCGAAGATCAGATGAAACAAAAGTATCCCCAACTGTTCGCAAACGGTACAATCACTACTGAGGCTGAAGCTACGGAATTTCGGGACGAAATTCCAGATCAACGGGGGGAGGATGTGACACACCAGGAAAACCAGGAAAACCATGCAACTTAACTAGCTTCCTCAGTGAGTACGTGCTAAATTTCGGGACGAAATTTCTTTCAACTTGGGGATAATGTGACAACTCGTATTTCCGAACCTATCTTTGTACCTTGATGTAACGTAAACATTATGTGACTATGTGAATTGGATGATTTAATGGAATGTTATGTTATTGAATGTTATATGAATATATCTTGTGTTGTATGTATGTACGTATATAAACGACCCAAACGCACAACACTCACCCGATCGCACAAGCCCATTCGGGCCACAACTTGTATTCGGATCAAGGGCAGCCCAAGTAAGGGTCGGCCCACTCCTCTTATTCGCTCACACACACCATTAGGGGGCTGTTTTCTCATTTGTTGCTAATCACACAACACACGAAAAACCCTAGTGCTCTCCTCTCTCTATAAGCCGACGGCAAGCATCCCCTTCTCTCGAAGATCATTCCTTGAATCGGATCACTCTCTTTCTCTATCGGTTAGTGTGCTTGATTTATGATTAGTTATACGATGTTATGATTGCATGATTGGATTAAATGATTGTGGTTGTATGAATGATGAACAATGATGTTATGTATTGATGTTTAAACAAGTTCGATTTGCATGATTAGGATCTGGAACCGAATGTTTGTTAAATCGGCTGATATGTGTATGCTTCGGATTGTTAATCATGTGATGTTGGTATATGATTGTTGATCATGTGATGTTGTTAATCAATTACAAATAATCGGCTGTGATATACGATTAGAATGATAGTTGGGTTGTTAGGATGTATGCTAGTAATCAAGAACATGAATCGTGTAGATGATTATGATTGATGTATATGTTTTGATTACATTTAGGGTTCATATGAATTAGATGCTAGATTTCTTAGTTTGATCGATTTTAGGTTGTTTGGATAATAAGAAACTGTTGATTGATTATTTTAAATTTGGAAACTGGTAAATGGTTGTAACCGAATGGCAAGATATTCGGATGTCTAATCCACTCGCACAAGACCTCTTGGTCACACAAGAGGTCCACTCGCACAAGACTCCGGGTCGCACAAGGAGTCCAGTCGCACAAGGCATCCACAATCGCACAAGACTTATTGGATCGCATAAGTGATAATGTTTGTTAACTGTTGGGCCTCAAAGCCCAAACCTAGTCGCACAACCCAATCGGAACGCACAAGACTTGTGTGTTTATTTGGGCCGATACATGTTAGGACTGTTATGCAAATTGTTGGGCTGGGTGTATATGTTGGGCCGGGTGTATTACAGAATCGCACAAGATATGTTACAAGGGCCGTGTTCATGTTTATAGTATTGTTGGGTTCTTGATAATGGGCCGGGTTTTATTGGGCTCCAATGGGAGACTCGCACAAGGCCACTAAGCTTGTGCGAGCCCAATCTCGAATTCGTTTTAAGTGTTGAACGTGATGAGGTGTTGCCATGATCCGTATGTGTTTCTTATATGCTATTTATGTGATACTTGTGTGCACTACTTGAAACCAAAACCTGACTTGTATGGTAACCATGTTAGGACGTGGTTGACCACTAGCTGCTAGACTTGACATTTCTGTGTATCTGCCGAGCAAACCAAGGTGAGTTCACACTCTACAAAGCATGGGATTCCCAGGGGTTGGGAATGGGGTTAAGGAATATGGATTCCTCGTCCTTTCTTGGGTAGGACAGTACTGGTTCAGGAATGTAATTCCTCGTCCTTATGGACAGATAACTTTTACTAGACCAAAACTCTATCACGAAGTCCCTCCTTTTTATATCGACTTAATCGCCGGGCCAATGGCGAGCGGGTCATTAGTTAGATAGCGCTATTTATGTCTGACAAGCCTCACACCGTGCTGCAGAGGACGGGCGTGAACTAATGGATCTGGGCACGTCAATGCTGATAGACATTGACAGTTCAGGGCACTTAAACATGACTTTTGTCAGCAGTCGATATGGTAACGAGTCTAGTGTATACATGGGGTAGCCCCCACGGCCGCAATGCCAGATAACTATCATGGGGTAGCCCCCACGGCCGAAATGCCAGATAACTATCATGGGGTAGCCCCCACGGCTGGATTGCCAGAGTTAATGGGTTAAACAAATCACGTTTTCAACTATGGGGTAACCCCCACGGCAGGGATGCCAGTTAAAGGAACTCTTTTTGGAACAACTAAAACCAACACCCAACTGTGAACTTGCTCAACATTATTGTTGACTCGTTACTACATGCTTTGCAGGTCAATAGGTACTTAGCTAGAGCTTGCACAAGGAAGAGTCGTTGTGGGACATGGACAACTGTGTGCCATGTTAAACCTTTGGATATTTAAACTTATGTTTTAGTTTTAAACATTATGCTTCCGCTCATAACTTAAACTATGTTTGTTTTGGACACTAATTGTGTTGGTTGGACTTTTACAATTAATTACTTGCTTGTTCAATATGATTAGTGGTTTGATCCTGGTCAGTCACGCCTCCAAGCGGTGATACTCCGCGTGTGGATTTTGGGGGTGTGACAAAAAGTCTTTGACGCAGCTAAGGAATTTGAGAAGAACTCAGGCAACGTAGATGTGTTGAACGATCTAGATAACAAAATCAGGGACCGATTGGATAAGTTCTTTAATCGTGACAAAGTGTAGACAAATGTTATGTCTTAGAACTATTTTGTTACAATCATATCTGAACTGTTTTTTTTTTATGATTACTCTTATACTATATTATCAGATAACATTAAAAATGTAAACACAACGGGTATGTTTCCTTATTCAAAAACAAATGCGATATAGAGAAAACCACTTAGATAAAACAAAGACACATGGTTAAACTACTCGAAATCAGAAAACAAACAGAAATGCTTCATAAAACAAACACACATGCTTGCACCAGTCAGAAAAAGGACTCTAAAAACTTGATCTTAGTGTCATAGAGCATCTTAAAACGGTTATTGCATCCTCAAGCTCCTTTAACTATTTCTCATCGCGCTCTCCTAGATCAACCATAAACATCATAGCCACCTCTCAGACACTGGACTCTTTCATTCTGGACAGCAAATTGAATATTTCTTCTCTCCTCTTCATGTTCTCTCTGACCCTAGAAATGTTGGTCTCCAACAAGTCATTACAAGACTTGTCTTCAGCAATTTGTTCCTCGATTCTCTTTTTAAGATAAACACTCATACCTGATGATGAACAAGATCAAGAAGATGAATTAAAAGAATATGCTATCTTTGAAGGTAATATTTCATTGGTCTTTGATTGAAATATAAAAGCAAATACCTAGCTAAAGGTCATCTATAATTATTGAGCATAACAATTATTGGTTCAGGAGTCACTGTTAATGTTTTTTTTTTTTGGAATTTTATTAGTTCAGTACGGTTAATAGTATAAATTATGCATGTTCAATAATAGGGTATGTTAAATAATAACGCACGTTCTCTTTATAACTCATTCCTAATAATAACGCACGTTCTCTTTTAAATTACCATTAGTGGTTCCCTGTAGATAGTGGTGAATGGGTCAATTATTTAACATAAAAGAAAGAAATTTGTTTTGAAAATTCACCAAAAGTCCTTTACAATGATTAAAATGTTATTTTAAATATCAGAAAATCAAAATTTTGTTTTCTTAATCAAGAAAAGATGGATAAAATCAACAAAAACAAAACTTTGTTCAAAAGAGTGTAATAGGCTTGTCAATGGATTGGATATCGATCCATATCCAATCCAATCCGTTCCATTTAAATCATTTATTGGATTATAAAAAATATCCACCAATCCATTAATTAATCCAATAGATCGATCCATTTATCCAATTAATTATATGGATCGATCCATGATCCATCCGGATCGATCCATTAGTAAATCTAAACGACGCTCTCTAAAAATCGCATTTAGAGTTTCACCATTTACAATCGTCGATCAGTCGTTTACAATCTGCAACAACACGTCGATCTCCCACCTCATCCCCTCTGCAACACATCGATCTCCCACCTCATCTCCTCCACCACCACCGTTCGCAGCCACCACGACCGCTCACAATAAGCACCACCGTAAGTCCTCTCAATTTCTCATACTGATTCAACAAATTTATCAGTTATGTGTTGTTAATTCTGGATTCAGTTGTGTAATCGATTACAGTTTGTGATTTCCTTCATTTTTTCATGCTTTGTTAGGTTTAAATTGTTGATTTGGTGTTTAGTTTGATGTAAATTGTGTTTAGGTTTTGCTAAATGTATTACCTCTGTTTTGTTATTCTTGATTTACTTGTGTAATTGTTTTCTTAAAACTGATACACATTAGATGTTTTTTTGAAGAATTGAATTGAATTGGAATGATGTAAAAACAAGTCTACTTTGTTTCTAATGTTAGTTAGTCAATTTGAAACTCCCTTTATTGGACAAAGAGATTGTATGCTCAGATAGATATTGTCACACCCCGACCGCGTTAAAACAACGAAACCGCGGCGGAAATGTCGGGGAGTGGAGCAACAGAATTATTGTTTCACAACCATGGATTCAAAAGTTTCGTTTTATTGATTTATTAAACATTAAGTATTGTCTTTGAAACAAAACAAACAAGTTAAACATAGTCTATCATCGTTATTAAGTCACTAAGGCCTTGTCCAGTCCTAAGTGAGCATGCATCCTAGTCGCATTCAACATCATTCAACACCACCTGAAACATATGTAAAAATAAAGTCAGCAAAGAAATGTCGGCGAGCACATAGGTTTTGTGTGAGTGTCAGATTCATGGCTCGTTTATTCGTTTAAATAACTCGTACAACTTCGTTAATCGATATTAGAAAACCTTGTTTTGTAAACCATTTGTATTGTAAAATGAATAACCAAGTAAAAACTGATTGGTTATAGTTTATAAAACCTCGATGCCATGAATCTTAACCCAAAACATTTGTTTTCGTAAACCAAATTGTAAATTTTTCTCGTAATAGAACTCGTATGGTTTATATCGTTTAGTAAACATTGTTGTGTGTCCTCGTTTTAAAATCGTTCGTCCAAGTGAACTAAATAACGCCACGGAATGTAATATGATAAAAACACTTATATATAAGAAGTACCGGCGGAGTATCTACCATGCTTTTATCACATTACACCCATCCCGTTATCTAAACTTAACCAAAAACCCATCGTCCGTTCAATTCGTTTAACTTGTTCAAATCGTTCCAGTCATTCAAAATTGTTCAAAATAGTTCAATCGTTCAAATCGTTCTCGTTTTAATTGTGAAAACTACTTTTGGTCGTCTCGTGGAATACATTCAAACCTTCGTAACTCGTCCATCGTTCAACTCGTATTAACAAACCACCATAGGGTAAGTTAACAATTAACAGGTTCAGTCGTTACCCACATAACCCCCACACATAACCATGGGTGCAGTCCGATAACGGGATTTGTCAGATCCTATGGTACCATAACCTAATACTGGTCGGCTTGATCAATGTTAATGAATGTTATTCGTTATGTAAATACGTCCAACAAGTTCGTTCACATTATCGAAATCATTCTTGTTAATATAAACCATAGTAAAATAGGGGAACTATGTACTCACATAGTTACCACAAAACGTGTAAAAAGAGGGGATCTATGTGCTCACATAGTTACCACAAAACATGTAAAAAGAGGGGATCTATGTACTCACATCAAAGTGCAAAGTATCCTCGATTAAATGAACTTAGCAAAGCACGGGCAAACCAAGGAAATCAGGTAGCACCTAGTAATCAGATCGCCTAGTTAATAAATCGACACCTAAATTGGAAGATCGGGTTGAATGAGGTCTTGTAAACCAAATAAGTATTGGAACTCATGTGATATGGTTTAACAAAGCCTACATTCTAAATCGGAACCAATCCTAAGTGCTTTCAACCCGTTACGACCCATTAAGGTAGCTTACGCTACGTTAACGCGTCGTTCACGCAAAAGCGCGTTCGAGACGTCTAACTAGTCCTATGACAAGTATTATATGCCCTAACATGTTTAAATAAGTTGCATAATCAGTTTAAGTGACAAAATTTAGGTTACATATGCTTAAATACCAATTATGCATGAAAAGGGCATTTTGGTCATTTACCTAAGGCATATAAACTACCTATCATACAACTACTTAAACTAAGTGACCATAAGGTATAACCTCGGAAGGTTATTCCCTATACAACTATGGTCACAATATGTGCTTGGTCGGATCCTAACGATCGACCAAACGGGTCGGGTTCGAAAGTCTAAGCGGTGGTTTAGACCGCTTGACTTACGACCCTAAACAAGCACTAGACTAAAAGTGACGAGTTAAACATGTTTTTGATACCCGAAAATAGTTTCGTCATAAAATGCGCATAAACGGCATTTTGACCTTAACTGTGACTCGTTACTTCGACTACCTAATGTGGTAATCAGTAGGTATAGTCACAAGGGACTATAACCATCGTGATTACGCTCACATTGTAAAGTTCAAACGAACTTTGTGTTGACCAATTCATGGTCAAAGCAGAAAGTCAAACACTGATTGACTTTCATGGTTGAAATGCATAACCAAGCATGAAGGAGACTTACAAAGGGTCCAAACTTGGAGATAGAATAAAGAAAACTAAAGAAAATGAAGCCTTCAACCAAAGGGATAGCTTCACTAATCAGATGAGAGTTGATTTGAAAAGGAATGAGCAAATGAATCCTCAAAAACCCAACCTATTTATAGTGAGTTTGGATCTTCAAGATCATTCCAAGTGTTAGGAAGGTGTAATCTTGACCATACACTTGTTGTTCTATGATTGGGCAATTAGCAAAACAGGCAAACAAGTCCATAGATTGTAAAAACCAGGGATTTGAAGCTGTTTGCTGAAACTGGTACTTCTAGAAACCTGCTCTATAGCGTGGCGCACCAAGGTTCACTGGTATTGCCGCGTGGCGCGAGGGTGCATGGTTTCAAGTTTCCAGTTTTGGCGAAACAGGTCCCTGCATGCTTAAAACTTGATTTTCGGCACGTTTAAGCCCCGTTAACCCCATTTCAAGGCTCTAAAATGAAGTTAAAGTATATGGAACTTAAATATGCTTGAAAACATCTCGGATGTTGGTTTGTTTGGTCGTACGGTTGCGTTATTCGGTTAATTACGACGAAAACTCGAACGGACGCGAAAACGATCCAAATTACGCGACGTATGGTATTTTTGCATTCCAATCACTAAACTGAAATATTTTAATGATTACAAAAATTTTTGGATGTCCGGATACGTTCAGAACGTAAGATATGCGCGAAAATGCAAACTTATGCACTTTTTGACGCTTTTAGTCCCTGTTGATCAAATAAGTTTATTTTCGCATACCAAACCCCTCAAAGCCCATTTCTAAGCTATGTAACGGATATTTAAGGTATGTTTAACTTATGATCAAGTTCCAGAATGTTCGTTACTGTACAAATCGGCATAGTTTGGCAGTTTGACACAAATAGTACCTGCGATCGAATAAACTTGTTTTCGACACACCAAACCATCCAAAACTTATTTCTAAGTTATGTAAAGGTTATTTATGGTATTCTAAGCCTATTTCACTATTCCGGAGTGTTTGTCGCGTTAAACTGATTACGTTTACACACCAGTTTGCGTATAACCTTCCAGAAAGCGATTCAAAGCTTGAAATCGAACTCGAATCAAATCGTAAAATCATCAAACACAAATACACAAATATAAACACCAAAACACATTGTTTTATAGATAATTGATATTTTTTTACATCGTACATCGTTTACAGAACACAGTTGTCACAGTCTCCCCTACTTTAGGAAATTTCGTCCCGAAATTTTAACTAGAGGAAACTTTTGAAAATAATTGTGGATATTTCGCTTTCATTTGGTCCTCACGTTCCCAAGTAAACTCCGGGCCACGTTTGGACTCCCAGCGAACTTTGACTAATCGAATTCGCTTGTTGTTCAGTTGTTTGACTGCACGTTCCATTATCTCTACAAGTTTCTCGACAAAGTGCATCGTTTCATCAACTTGAATTTTGTCGAGTGGAATATGAAGATCAGTATCGGCTAAACACTTTCGTAAATTGGACACGTGTAATGTTGGGTGAATATTCCCAAGTACAGGAGGTAGCTCTAGTAGATAGGCAACCTTTCCAATTCTTTCTACAATCTAAAATGGTCCAACATATCGAGGTGCAAGTTTTCCTTTCTTTCCAAATCTCACCACTCCCTTCCAAGGGGATACCTTGAGTAGGACACGGTCTCCGACTTGAAATTCCAAGGGCTTGCGTCGCATATCCGCATAACTCTTTTGATGGCTTCTAGCTGTCACAAGATTATCACGAATTTTCTTGATTTTATCTATCGTTTCCAGAATGAGCTCAGGTCCAGTAAGCTGAGCTTCACCGATCTCATTCCAACAGATAGGTGAACGACATTTTCGACCGTATAAATCTTCGAATGGTGCCATATTAATGCTAGCATGATAACTATTGTTGTAAGAGAACTCGATCAACGGTAGATGAAAATCCTAATTACCACCAAAGTCTATCACGCATGCTCTAAGCATATCCTCCAATGTTTGTATCGTTCTCTCGGATTGTCCATCTGTTTGGGGATGATAAGCAGTGCTTAGATTTAGTTGAGTTCCCATAGCAGATTGCATGGTCTTCTAAAAATGAGATGAAAATCGAGCATCACGATCAGATATGATATCCAAAGGAACACCATGTCGAGAAACAATCTCATCAACATAAATCTTGGCAAGTTTATTAGCAGATAGATCCTCTCGAATCAAAATAAAATGAGCTGACTTCGTTAATCGATCAATGATAACCCAAATAGCATCGTGACATCTAGATATGCGCGGTAACTTAGTGATGAGATCCATCGCAACGTTCTCCCACTTCCATACCGGTATCTCTGGTTGTACAAGCAAACCAGATGGTTGTTGGTGTTCAACCTTGACTTTGAGACAAGTTAGGCATTTCGATACATACAAGGCAACATCCCTTTTCATACCAGGCCACCAATACTGTGTAAGAAGATCTTTGTACATTTTGTCAGCACCAGGATGAATAGAATATCGAGACTTATGAGATTCGTTCATCACTAAAGTGCGAAGATCGTCTTGTTTCGGAACCCACAAACGATTCTTGAAATAGAGTAAACAATTGTGTTTCGTTTCGAGTTTAAGCTCAAGTTGACGTGGTAATTCCTTACCCATCGATTCTTGTGTGATACAAGTTCGTTGAGCTTGAGAGACACGAGTTTGAATATCGGATAGAGTGCGAACACAATGAAGTTTGGTTCATTCCTTTCGGCTTAGCGCATCGGCTACGACATTCGCCTTACCAGGATGGTAGCGAATTTCGCAATCGTAATCGTTCAATAGCGCAAACCAGCGTCGTTGCCTCATGTTTAGCTCCTTCTGATTAAGAATGTGCTGGAGACTTTTGTGGTCTATGAAAACCACACATTTCGTTCCATAAAGATAGTGTCTCCATATTTTGAGTGCAAAAACCACAGCTCTCAACTCAAGATCATGAGTGGTGTAGTTCTTCTCGTGTACTTTCAGTTGTCTTAACACATAAGCTATAACTTTACCTCGTTGCATAAGAACACAACCAAGGCCAAGATTTGACGCGTCACAATAGACAACAAAATCATCTTTTCCATCGGGCAAAGATAAAACAGGAGCATCACATAGTTTTCGTTTCAGCGTTTGGAACGCTTCTTCTTGTTTGGGTCCACACTCAAAAGGGTTATTCTTCTGAGTCAATGCAGTGAGTGCAACAGCGATTTTTGAGAAGTTTGAAATAAACCGTCGATAATAACCAGCAAGACCAAGAAAAGAACGAACTTCTGTAAGTGTCGTAAGTGTATTCCAATCCTTAATAGCAGCTATTTTGGAAGGATCCACATGAATACCCTGCTTGTTAACAATATGACCCAAGAACTGAACTTCCTTAAGCCAAAATTCACACTTGGAGAATTTAGCAAAAAGTTGTTCCTTCTTCAGGAGTTCCAGTGTCAAACGAAGGTGTTGTTCGTGATCGACTCGAGACTTCGAATAAATGAGAATGTCGTCGATAAACACGATGATGAACTTATCTAATTAAGGTTTACAAACCCTATTCATTAAATCCATGAAAATAGCTGATGCATTCATAAAACCAAAAGGCATGACAGTGAACTCGTAGTGACCATATCTCGTGCGGAAAGCAGTCTTGGGAATATCATTTTCGAGTACACGAAGCTGATGATACCTAGAACACAGATCGATCTTGGAAAAACATGCAGCACCTTGCAGCTGATCAAAGAGATCATCGATTCGTGGTAGGGGATATCAATTCTTGATGGTAAGCTTATTAAGCTCACGATAATCGATACACATTTGAAAAGACCCATCTTTCGTTTTCACAAACAGGACTGGAGCGCCCCAAGGTGAATAACTCGGTCGGATGAATCCTTTATCAGATAACTTTTGAAGCTGTTTAGATAACTCTTGCATCTCTGATGATGCAAGACGATAAGGTGCTTTCACAATCGGGTTAGCATTGGGTACAAGATCAATATGAAATTCGACTTGACGAACTGGAGGCAAACCAGGCAGTTCATCAGGAAACACCTCTGGATAATCTCAAACAATCGGAATATCTTGAATGCACTTGTTCTTGCCTTTCTTCTCGGTGACATGTGCCAGAAATGCCATATATCCTTTTCGTAAATAGCTTTGGGCTTTCGTACATGACATGAGTTTCAATCCCCCAGATGGTTTCTCGCCACGAACTTCTAAGACTTCACTAGATAAAGAGGAATGCGAACAATCTTATCGAAACAAACCACCTCCGCATGATACTTAGTTAACCAATCCATTCCTACGATAATGTCGAAACTCCCAAGTTGCATCGGCGTGAGGTCAATAGGAAAGAGATGGTTATCGAGGTTCAATTGACAATCGCGAATCACATAATCGAGTACAATAGGTCTACCAGTAGCAACTTCGACAGATAAGGGTTTCCTTAGTTTAGTTCTAGGTATCACAAGTAAAGGCTCAAATGATAACGAAACAAAACTTCTATCAGCGCCAGAATCTAAAAGAACAGATGCAGGTCGATTGTTAACAAGGAACGTACCATTAACAACCTCGTTGTCAGCTCTAGCTTCGTTAGCGTTCAGATTATATGCTCGTCCACGAGCGGGATTAGCATTCACATTCGCATTGGCATTCGCGTTCATCAATTTCAGGCAGTTGTTGCAGAAGTGACCAAACTCTTCGCAATTGTAACATGAACCAGGTGGGAATCTAGCAGTGTTTCCCTGAATCTGTGCTGGATTTTGAGCGGCTTGATTTTGACCCAAACGACAGATGTTGGCCGTATGCCCAAGTTTACCACAAGTAGTGCACTGTTTACAAGCTTGATCTGCAACATGATGACCATTGCATCGAGTATAGTGTGGCGCAGTACCAGCATACTGTTTCTTTGCAGGAGGCTGTGCTGGTGGGTTCTGAGCATTTTGCGCGGTAACAGCAAAATTTTGGGAAGCCTTGCGCTTCCTCGATCTTCTTGACGACTCCCCTTTCTTACCCTTACCCTTTCCCTTGTCTTGAACGGTATCGGTCGACTGCTTCTTGTCACCCTTGCGGGTCAGTTTACCTTTTCTGACTTGTCACTCAGTCAGAGTAGCAGCCAATTCAATTGCCTGACACACAGTGGCAGGATTACTACCAGTGACAATATCTTGCACAGAATTGGGTAAACCATCGATATACATCTCAATTGCTTTCTCCAACGGGGTAACCATAGTAGGACACAACAAACTGAGCTCCTCATAACGATCTGTATACGCACGGTGTTCTCGCCCATCTTGTTTCAAATCATCGAATTCACTTCCAAAACTCTAATATCGTGACGGGGACAGAACTTTTTCATCATGAGAGCTCGACGCTCTTCCCAAGTTTGTGCCAAAGCCACATCAGCACCCCATCACGCATCACACTGTTCCACCATGTAAGAGCACGCTTCTTAAAAACACTTGACGCAAACTCAACCTTTCTCTTGTTCGGACATTGAACATGTCTAAACGTACTTTCGAGACTCTCGAACCATTATAGGAGCGCAGTTGCTCCTTGAGACCCATAAAACTTTTGTGGTTTAGCCGAATTGAAAGTTTTGAAACTACACTGAGCATTCTTGTTATTATTGTTGTTCGCTTGATTGATCTGGGTTATTAGATTCGGAATCACAGCAGCGATCTGCTGAGTGATAATAGCTGCGAGTTCGGCGTTAGTTTGAGGTTGAGCATCTCGTCGAGGAGGCATATTCTAAAAAGAACAAAGAAACATGACGAATGAGTGAGATCGACAATTGGATAAACAAAAGAGGTATCGAAAACATCGACAAAACATAAGGAAGGCGATCATTCGTTCGTTACCTTGAAGAAACAAACGACACGCAGTGACTAATCAAAGTAAATAGGTCAATATAATGTATCGCGAAGACCTGCTTTAGCCTATAAGTGGACACTCACCCAAAGAGTTCCCAGGTAAGAGTGACTGTCCGATTATGTAGATTTGTACGAACACTCTAGCCTTAGACAGAAAACTCAGGACACAGGCATCTACCCTTCTAGATTGCACGTGTTCACATTATAAGACCCAAACTTTGACGAGATTTTTGAAAACTTTAAAGGTTCAAAACCTTATAATAAATCATCTAGGAATAGATGATTGGTTTTCAAATTGGATTTTTTATTGTGTTCTCTTTGTGGTTATCACCTAAAGTGTAAGGACCTGTGTCACACCCCGACCGCGTTAAAATAACTAAACCGCGGCGGAAACGTCGGGGAGTGTTGTAACAGAATTATTGTTCCACAACCATGGTAATCGAATGTTTCGTTTTATTGATTCATTAAGTAAATTACATTGTCTTAAACCAAACAAACAAATTAAACATCGTCTATCATCGTTATTAAGTCACTAAGGCCTTGTCCAGATCCTATATGAACATGCATCCTAGCAACCAACATCATGCAACACCACCTGAAACATATGTAAAAACAAAGTCAGCAAAGAAATGCTGGCCAGCACATAGGTTTTATGAGAGTATCAGATTCATGGCTCGTTTATATGTTGCAGTACCTCGTTAAACTACAAGAGTCAAAATACAAACCTCATTTTGAAAAGTGTATTGCAACATGGTTAACCAACTCAAATCAAGTTGGTTATAGTTTATAAAATCTCGTAGCCATGATTCTTAACCCAAAAC
Organism: Helianthus tuberosus; assembly: GCA_030545235.1. Taxonomy (NCBI): domain Eukaryota; kingdom Viridiplantae; phylum Streptophyta; class Magnoliopsida; order Asterales; family Asteraceae; genus Helianthus; species Helianthus tuberosus. The sequence continues at coordinate 64,277,928 of CM060432.1, read as the reverse complement.
ATTTGTTTTAGTAAACCAATTCGTAAAACATCTCGTAAAAACTCGTTAATAAAACTCGTACGGTTTATATCATTTCGAAAACCTCGTTGTGTGACATCGTTTCAAAATCGTTTCCCAAGTGAACTAAATAATGACACGCAATGTAATATGATAAAACCACTTATATATAAGATGTACCAGCGGCATATCTACCATGCTTTTATCATGCTACACCCGTCCCATTATCTAATCACTACCCAAAACCAATCGTTTATCTCGTTTATGTCGTATCAAATCGTTTAACTCGTCCCAAAATCGTATTCGTTTTAATTGTGAAACTACTTTTGGTCGTCTCGCTAATAACATTCAAACCTTCGTGACTCGACTATCTTGTTTCTCGCATTAACAAACCACCAAAGGGTAAGTTAACAATCATCAGATTCGGTCGTTACCTACATAACCCCCACACATAACCATGGGTGTAGTCTGATAACGGGATTTGTCAGATCCTATGGTACCATAACCAAATACTGGTCGGCTTGATCAATGCTAATGAATGTCATTCGTTATGTAACTACGTCCAACAAGTTTGTTCACATTATTGAAATCGTTATTAATTTAATCTAAACCATCTTAATCGTTTTAGAAACCATCGTTTAAATATCGAAATCGTTTAATACATATGAATCACCCCAAAACAATTGAAAACATTAAAATAAGGGGAACTATGTACTCACATTGAATTGAAGGGTATCCTTGATCTAAAGAACTTAGCGAAGCTCTGGCAAACCAAGGAAGTTCAAGTAGTACCTAGTAATCGGATCACTAGTAAATAAATCGACACCTAAATCGGAAGATCGGACAGAATGAGGTCTTGTAAACCAAATGAGTATTGGAACTCATGTGATATGGTTTAACAAAGCCTACATTCTAGATCGTAACCTAATTTAAGTGCTTTCAACCCGTTATGACCCATTAAGGTAGCTTACGCTACTTTAACGCGTCGTTCACGCAAACGCGCGTTCGAGACGTCTAACTTGTCCTATGACAAGTATTATATGCCTAAACATGCTTAATTATGTTGCATAATCAGTTGGGTGACAAATGTTTAGGTTACATATGCTTAAAATCCAATTATGCATGAAAAGGGCATTTTGGTCATTTACCTAAGGCATATAAACTACCTATCATACAACTACTTAAACTATGTGACCATAAGGTATAACTTCGGAAGGTTATTCCCTATACAACTATGGTCACTAAACATGTTTGGTCGGATCCTAATGATCGACCAAACGGGTCGAGTTCGAAAGTCTAAGCGGTGGTTTAGACCGCTTGACTTACGACTCTAAACAAGCACTAAACTAAAAGTGACGAGCTAAGCATGTTAAAACATGCTTAACTAAGTTAGAAAACAGGTTTTGATATCAAAACAAAGTGTTTTGATACCTTAGAGTAGTTTGGTTGCAAAACACGCCTAAATGCGCATTTTGACCAAAACTACGACTCGTCACTACGCCTAGTCAACGTGGTAATCAGTAGGTATAGTCACTAAGGACTATAACCATCGTGATTACACTCACGTTGCGAAGTTCAAACGAACTTCGTGTTGACCAATTCGTGGTCAAAGCAGAAAGTCATACACTGTTTGACTTTCTCGCTAGGAAAGCGATAAAAGAACGAAGGAAGCTTACAAAGGGTCCTTGCTAGAACTTGATCTTATAATTCTCAGGTATGAAGTTATAAAACCTCAACTTAGAGAATTTAGATCAAGTGTGAGTTGCAACAAATCAAAATGCTAGGTTATTTATACTTGTCATGAGTTCACAAGATCACTCCAAGTGTTTGTGTAACTTCCAAGCATAAAATCCTAGCCATACATGTGTTAAGAGCAGATTAGAAGCCTTGGAGGGGTGTTAACTTGGTTAACACACCAAGAACTTGCAATAACAGCCCCTAAACTATCAAACAGTTGCTGAAAATTAATTTTCTAGTGCTGGGTGTTTTTAGGCGGCCCGCGTAAGCTGATGGGCAGGCTTATGCGGCCCGTGTGAACTCAGCAGATCAGCAACAGTTTCTAATTTAACAGCTTTAGTCCCTGCACTTGTTTGAGCTCTGTTTTGGCACTTTTAACACTCGCTAAGCCATTTTCAAGGCTCTACATGGTCATTAAAGTTTAGAGGACTCAAAATGTTCTCGGAAAACTCTCGGATGTCGGCTCGTTTGGTCGTACGGTCACGTTATTCGTCTATTTACGATGAAACTCAAACGGACGCGAAAACGATCCAAATTAAGCGACGAATGGCATTTTTGCATGCCGATCACTAAAATGAAAATATTTTAGTGTCTACAAAAATTTTGGGTGTCCAGATGTGGTCAGAACGTAAGATATGCGCGTAAATGCAAACTTACGCCGTTTTTGACACTTTTAGTCCCTGTAAGATCAAATAAGCATGTTTTCGCACACCGAACCCCTCAAATCTTATTTCTAAGCTATGTTTAGGTTATTTATGGTATGTTTTGCTTATGATCAAGTTCCAGACTGAACGTTGCCTTACGAATCGGCATAGTTTCACAGCTTGACACAAATAGTCCCCGCGATTGAATAGACTTGTTTTCAACACACCAAACCATCCAAAACTTATTTCTAAGTTATGTAAAGGTTATTTAAGGTATGTTAAGCCTATGTCACTATTCTGGAGTGTTTGTCACATTAAACTGAATGCGTTTACGCACCAGTTTGCGTATAACTTTCAAGAAAGCGATTTAAAGCTTGAAATCAGAATCGAATCAAATCGTAAAATCATCAAACACAAATACACAAATAATAACACCAAAAACTCATTGTTTTATTGATAATTAACATTGTTTTACATTGTATATCGATTACAGAACACAGTTGTCACAGTCTCCTCTCCTTTAGGAAATTTCGTCCCGAAATTTTAACTAGAGGAAACTTGTGAAAAAAAATGCGGATATTTCGCCTTTATTTGGTCCTCACGTTCCGAAGTAAACTCTGGGCCACGTTTAGATTCCCAGCAAATCTTGACCAATTGAATCCGTTTGTTCTTCAACTGTTTGAATGTATGGTCCACTATCTCCACAGGTTTCTCGACAAAGTGCATCGTTTCTTCGATTTGGATTTCGTCGAGTGAAATGTAAAGATCAGCGTCAGCTAAACACTTTCGCAAATTGGACACGTGAAAAGTCGGATGAATATTTCCAAGCTCTGGAGGTAGCTCTAGTCGATAGGCAACCTTTCCAACCCTTTCAACAATCTTAAATGGTCCAACATATCGTGGTGCAAGTTTTCCTTTCTTTCCAAATCTCACCACTCCCTTCCAAGGTGACACCTTGAGTAGGACATGGTCTCCGACTTGAAATTCCAAGGGCTTGCGTCGCATATCCGCATAACTCTTTTGACGGCTTCTAGCTGTCACAAGATTATCGCGAATTTTCTTGATTTTGTCTGTTGTTTCCAGAATGAGCTTAGGTCTAGTAAGCTGAGCTTCACCGATCTCATTCCAACAGATAGGTGAACGACATTTTCGACCGTAGAGAGCTTCGAATGGTGCCATATTGATGCTAGCATGATAACTATTGCTGTAAGAGAACTCGATCAATGGCAGATGAGAATCCCAATTACCACCAAAGTCAATCACGCATGCTCTAAGCATATCCTCCAAAGTTTGAATTGTCTTCTCAGATTGTCCATCTGTTTGGGGATGATAAGCAGTGCTTAGATTTAGTTGGGTTCCCATAGCAGATTCATGGTCTTCCAAAAATGGGATGAAAATCGAGCATCACGATCAGATATGATGTCCAAAGGAACACCATGTCGAGATACAATCTCATCAACATAAATCTTTGCAAGTTTATCAGCAGATAGATCCTCATGAATCGGAATAAAATGAGCTGACTTCGTTAATCGATCGATAACAACCCAAATAGCATCATGATCTTTAGATGTACGCGGTAATTTAGTGATGAGATCCATCGCAATGTTCTCCCACTTCCAAACCGGTATCTCTGGTTGTACAAGCAAACCAGATGGTCGTTGATGTTCAGCCTTGACTTTGAGACAAGTTAGGCATTTCGATACATACAAGGCAATATCCTTCTTTATACCAGGCCACCAATATTGAGTACGAAGATCTTTGTACATTTTATCAGCACCAGGATGGATAGAATATCGAGACTTGTGAGATTCGACCATCACTAAAGTGCAAAGATCGTCTTGTTTCAGAATCCACAAACGATCCTTAAAATAGAGTAAACCATCGTCCTTTGCTTCGAGCTTAAGCTCAAGTTGAGGTGGTAATTCCTTACCCATCAAATTTTGTGAAACACAAAATTGTTGAGCTTGAAGAACACGAGTTTTAATATCAGATAGAGTTCGAACAGAATGAAGCTGACTCGCTCCTTTCGACTAAGTGCATCGGCTACGACATTCGCCTTACCAGGATGGTAGCGAATCTCGCAATCATAGTCGTTTAAGAGTTTAACCCAACGTCGTTGCATCATGTTCAGCTCCTTCTGATTAAGAATGTGTTGGAGACTTTTGTGGTCTGTGAAAACCACACACTTCGTGCCATAAAGATAGTGTCTCCAGATTTTGAGAGCGAAAACCACAGCTCCCAACTCAAGATCATGAGTCGTGTAGTTCTTTTCGTGAACTTTCAATTATCTAGACGCATATGCTATAACTTTGCCTCGTTGCATGAGGACACAACCAAGGCCTAAGTTGGATGCATCGCAATAGACAACGAAATCATCATTTCCCTCAGGCAGAGATAAGACAGGAGCATCACATAGCTTCCGTTTTAGCGTTTGGAACTCTTCTTCTTGCTTGGGTCCCCACTCAAAAGGCTTATTCTTCTGAGTCAAAGCAGTGAGTGGAACCGCAATCTTCGAGAAGTTTGAAATAAAACGACGATAGTAACCAGTAAGACCAAGAAAAGATCGAATCTCTGTGGGTGTCGTCGGTGTATTCCAATCCTTAATTGTTGCAATTTTGCAAGGATCCACATGAATACCCTGCTCGTTGACTATATGTCCCAAAAATTGAACTTCTTTAAGCCAAAATTCACACTTGGAGAATTTAGCAAAAAGTTGTTCCTTCTTCAGGAGTTCCAGAGTCAAACGAAGGTGTTGCTCGTGATCGGCTCGAGACTTCGAATAAATGAGAATATCGTCGATGAACACAATGATGAACTTGTCTAAATAAGGTTTACAGACCCTATTCATTAAGTCCATGAAGATAGCTGGGGAATTTGTCAAACCAAAAGGCATGACAGTGAACTCGTAATACCCATATCTCGTGCGGAATGCGGTTTTGGGAATATCTTCTTCGAGAACACGAAGCTGATGATACCCAGAACGCAGATCGATCTTGGAAAAAAAAGGTAGCACCTTGCAGCTGATCAAAGAGATCATCGATTCGAGGTAGGGGATATCGATTCTTGATGGTAAGCTTGTTAAGTTCATGATAATCGATACACATTCGAAAAAATCCATCTTTCTTTTTCACAAAGAGGACAGGAGCACCCCAAGGTGAATAACTCGGACGGATGAATCCTTTATCAGATAACTCTTTAAGCTGTTTCGATAATTCTTGCATCTTCGATGGTGCAAGACAATAAGGTGCTTTCGCAATCGGGTTGGCATTGGGTACAAGGTCAATATGAAACTCGACTTGACGAACTGGAGGCAAACCAGGCAGTTCATCAGGAAACACTTCTGGATAATCCCGAACAATCGGAATATCCTGAATACTCATGTTCTTTCCTTTCTCCTCGGTGACATGTGCCAGGAAGGCGACATATCCTTTTCGTAAATAACTTCGGGCTATCGTACACGACATGAGTTTCAAACCAACTGATGGTTTCTCGCCACGAACTTCTAGAACATCACCAGACGAAAGATGAATACGAACGATCTTGTCAAAACAAATCACCTCGGCATGATGTTTGGTTAACCAATCCATCCCCACGATAATGTCGAAACTCCCAAGTTGCATCGGCGTGAGGTCGATAGGAAAAAGATGGTTATCGAGGTTCAATTGACAACCACGAAGAATAGAATCAAGAAAGAGAGGTTTACCAGTAGCGACTTCGACAGATAAGGGTTTCCTCAGTTTAGTTCTAGGTTTCGCAAGTAAAGGCTCAAAGGATAACGAAACAAAACTCCTATCGGCACCAGAATCCAAAAGAATAGATGCAAGTTGATTGTTAACAAGGAACGTACCGTTAACAACCTCGTTGTCCGCCCTCGCCTCATTCGCGTTCAGATTGAATGCTCGTCCATGATTGGGATTCACATTCGCGATCGCGTTCGGATTCGCATTTGCATTTACCAACCTCGGGCAGTTGTTGCGGAAATGACCCATTTCTCCGCAATTAAAACACGAACCAGGTGGGAATCTCGCAGCATTCCCTTGAGCTTGTGCTGGAACCTCAGCAGCTTGATTTTGGCCAAAACGACAAATGTTGGCCAGATGCCCAAGTCTACCACACGTAGTACACTGTTTACATGCCTGTTGGGCAACATGATGACCGTTGCATCGAGCACAGTGAGGTGCGGTACCAGCATATTGCTTCTCTGCAAGAGGTAGGGCTGGTGGGTTTTGAGGGTTCTAGTTGGTGACAACAAAGTTCTGGGAAGCCTTACGCTTCCTTGACTTTTTAGAAGACTCACCCTGCTTCTTACCCTTACCCTGCCCTTGTCTTGTGCAGAATCAGCTGATTTCTTCTTGTCACCCTTAAGGGTCAATTTACCCTTTCTGACCTGAGACTCGCTCAGGGTAGCAGCCAATTCAATCGCTTGACAGACGGTAGTAGGATTACTGTCAGTCACAATGTCTTGCACAGAATCGGGTAATCCATCGATATACCTCTCAAACGCCTTTTCCAACGGGGTAACCATAGTAGGACACAACAAACTGAGCTCCTCGTATCGATCCGTATAAGCACGGTGTTCTCCCCCATCTTGTTTCAAATCATCGAATTCTCACTCTAAAGCTCGAATTTCGTGACGGGGACAGAACTCTCTCATCATGAGAGCTCAAAGCTCTTCCCAAGTTTGTGCCATCGCTACATCGGCACCCCTATCACGCATCACTCCGTTCCACCATGTAAGAGCACGCTTCTCAAACACACTAGATGCAAACTCAACCTTATGCTCATTCGGACATTGCACATGTCTGAATGTGCTTTCCAAACTTTCGAACCATTGTAGGAGCGCGGTTGCTCCTTGAGACCCAGAAAACTTCAACGTTTTAGCCGAATTGAAGTGCTTGAAACTACATTGGGCATTATTGTTGTTATTTTTGTTATATAACTCATGGATCTGGGTTACTACGCCAGGAAGTACTGCAGCCATTTGCTGAGCGACAATGGCTGCGACTTCTTCAGCAGTAAAAGGTTGAGCATCACGTCGAGGAGGCATTGTCTAACAAGGAAACAGGGGAATCGAGTGAGATCGACAATTTGGGAAAATAAAGGAGGTATTGAAAAACATCGCCAAAACACAAGGAGTGCGATCATTTGTTCGTTACCTCGAACAAACAAACGACACGCAGTGACAAATCAAAGTAAATGGGTCAATATAATGTATCGCCGAAGACATGCTCGCCTATAAGTGAACACTCACCCCAAGAGTTCCCAGGTAAGAGTGACTGGTCTGATACTGCGGATTTGTACGAACACTCTAGCCTTAGACAGAAAACTCAGGGTACAGGCATTCACTCTTCCAGTTTGCACGTGTTCACATTATTTAGACCCAAACCTTGACGAGATTTTGAAAACTAAGAGGGATCAAAACCTTGTAATCAATCATCCAGGGATAGATGATTAATTGTCGAAGCGGATTTGTTATTGTATTCTTGTTGTGGTTATCACCTAAGGATAGGTGACGGTATTGTTTTAAAATCTAAATGCAAGAACACTTGCGTTGGGGTCCTAGAAAGTTATAGTCTAGGTCAAAGCATTGCTAATAACCTAATTCCCTATAACCATTGGCTCTGATACCAACTCTTTTATCACACCCCGACCGCGTTAAAACAACTAAACCGCGGCGGAAACGTCGGGGAGTGTTGTAACAGAATTGTTGTTCCACAACCATGGTAATCGAATGTTTCGTTTTATTGATTCATTAAGTAAATTACATTGTCTTAAACCAAAAAAACAAATTAAACATCGTCTATCATCGTTATTAAGTCACTAAGGCCTTGTCCAGATCTTATATGAACATGCATCCTAGCAACCAACATCATGCAACACCACCTGAAACATATTTAAAAACAAATTCAGCAAAGAAATGCTGGCGAGCACATAGATTTTATGAGAGTATCAGATTCATGGCTCGTATATATGTTGCAGTACCTCGTTAGACTACAAGATTCAAAATACAAACCTCATTTTGAAAAGTGTATTGCAACATGGTTAACCAACTCAAATCAAGTTGGTTATAGTTTATAAAATCTCGTAGCCATGATTCTTAACCCAAAACATTTGTTTTAGTAAACCAATTCGTAAAACATCTCGTAAAAACTCGTTAATAAAACTCGTATGGTTTATATCATTTCGAAAACCTCGTTGTGTGACATCGTTTCCCAAGTGAACTAAATAATGACACGCAATGTAATATGATAAAAGTACTTATATATAAGATGTACCAGCGGCGTATCTACCATGCTTTTATCATGCTATACCCGTCCCATTATCTAATCACTACCCAAAACCAATCGTTTATCTCGTTTATGTCATATCAAATCGTTTAACTCGTCCCAAAATCGTATTCGTCTTAATTGTGAAACTACTTTTGGTCGTCTCGCTAATAACATTCAAACCTTCGTGACTCGACTATCTCATTTCTCGCATTAACAAACCACCAAAAGGTAAGTTAACAATCATCAGATTCGGTTGTTACCTACATAACCCCCACACATAACCATGGGTGTAGTCTGATAACGGGATTTGTCAGATCCTATGGTACCATAACCTAATACTGGTCGGCTTGATCAATGCTAATGAATGTCATTCGTTATGTAACTACGTCCAACAAGTTTGTTCACATTATTGAAATCGTTATTAATTTAATATAAACCATCTTAATCGTTTTTTAAACCATCGTTTAAATATCGAAATCGTTTAATACATATGAATCACCCCAAAACAATTGAAAGCAGTAAAATAGGGGAACTATGTACTCACATTGAATTAAAGGGTATCCTTGATCTAAAGAACTTAGCGAAGCTCAGGCAAACCAAGGAAATTCAAGTAGTACCTAGTAATCGGATCACTAGTAAATAAATCGACACCTAAATCGGAAGATCCGACAGAATGAGGTCTTGTAAACCAAATGAGTATTGGAACTCATGTGATATGGTTTAACAAAGCCTACATTCTAGATCGGAACCTAATCTAAGTGCTTTCGACCCGTTACGACCCATTATGGTAGCTTACGGTACTTTAACGCGTCGTTTGCACAAACGCGCGTTCGAGACGTCTAACTAGTCCTATGACAAGTATTATATGCCAAAACATGCTTAATTATGTTGCATAATCAGTTAGGTGACAAATGTTTAGGTTACATATGCTTAAAATCCAATTATGCATGAAAAGGGCATTTTGGTCATTTACCTAAGGCATATAAACTACCTATCATACAACTACTTAAACTATGTGACCATAAGGTATAACCTCGGAAGGTTATTCCCTATACAACTATGGTCACTAAACATGTTTGGTCGGATCCAAATGATCGACCAAACGGGTCGAGTTCGAAAGTCTAAGCGGTGGTTTAGACCGCTTGACTTACGACTCTAAACAAGAACTAAACTAAAAGTGACGAGCTAAGCATGTTAAAACATGCTTAACTAAGTTAGAAAATAGGTTTTGATATCAAAACAAAGTGTTTTGATACCTTAGAGTAGTTTGGTTGCAAAATACACTTAAATGCGCATTTTGACCGAAACTATGACTCGTCACTACGCCTAGTCAACGTGGTAATCAGTAGGTATAGTCACTAAGGACTATAACCATCGTGATTACGCTCACGTTGCGAAGTTGAAACGAACTTCGTGTTGACCAATTCATGGTCAAAGCAGAAAGTCAAACACTGTTTGACTTTCTCGCTAGGAAAGCGATGAAAGAACGAAGGAAGCTTACAAAGGGTCCTTGCTAGAACTTGATCTTATAATTCTCAGGTATGAAGTTATAAAACCTCAACTTAGAGAATTTAGATCAAGTGTGAGTTGCAACAAATGAAATGCTAGGCTATTTATACTTGTCATGAGTTCACAAGATCACTCCCAGTGTTTGTGTAACTTCCAAGCATAAAATCCTAGCCATACATGTGTTAAGAGCATATTAGAAGCCTTGGAGAGGTGTTAAGTTGGTTAACACACCAAGAACTTGCAATAACTGCCCCTAAACTATCAAACAGTTGCTGAAAATTGATTTTCTGGTGCTGGGTGTTTTTAGGCGGCCCGCGTAAGCTGAGGGGCAGGCTTACGCGGCCCGTGTGAACTCAGCAGATCAGCAACAGTTTCTAATTTAACAGCTTTAGTCCCTGCACTTGTTTGAGCTCTGTTTTGGCACTTTCAACACCCGTTAAGCCATTTTAAAGCCTCTACAAGGTCATTAAAGTTTAGAGGACTCAAAATGTGCTCGGAAAACTCTCGGATGTCGGATCGTTTCGTCGTACGGTCACGTTATGCGTCTATATACGACGAAACTCAAACGGACGCGAAAACGATCCAAATAAAGCGATGAATGGTATTTTTGCATGCCGATCACTAAAATGAAAATATTTTAGTGTCTACAAAAATTTTGGGTGTCCAGATGTGGTCAGAACGTAAGATATGCGCGTAAATGCAAACTTACACCGTTTTTGACACTTTTAGTCCCTGTAAGATCAAATAAGCATGTTTTCGCACACCGAACCCCTCAAAGCTTTTTTCTAAGCTACGTTTAGGTTATTTATGGTATTTATAGCTTATGATCAAGTTCCGGACTGTATGTTGCCTTACGAATCGGCATAGTTTCACAATTTAACACAAATAGTCCCTGCGATTGAATAGACTTGTTTTCAACACACCAAACCATCCAAAACTAATTTCTAAGTTATGTAAAGGTTATTTAAGGTATGTTAATCCTATGTCACTATTCTGGAGTGTTTGTCGCGTTAAACTGGATGCGTTTACGCACCAGTTTGCGTATAACTTTCAAGAAAGCGATTTAAAGCTTGAAATCGGAATCAAATCAAATCGTAAAATCATCAAACACAAATACACATATAATAACACCAAAAACTCATTGTTTATTGATAATTAACATTGTTTTACATTGTATATCGATTACAGAACACAGTTGTCACAACCTGAACAAAAATGACCTAGAACACTCCGTAAGTACAAACCCGGACCCCTAAAACCCTAAATTTCATGAAAAATCAAGAAAATTGAATTTTATTAGTCTGTCGCGGGCCACGAAAGACTCAAGGAGAGTCTACACGGGGCGCAACAGCTTTGCAGATCTCCAGATAAGCTTTAGGCCACGTGTCAGACACGTGGCAGACTTAGGGTGTGACACAGTAGCCCTAGCCGTAGCTAGGGTGGCCCTCGCGAGCCGTGAAGGATTCCCTTTAGGCTTACGCGGGCCGCGAGGAACTCAAAAATCAGCTATATAATGAACGTTGCATGGCCATTCTTTCTGTGTCGAAAATTTCTTTCAAAAACGTCAAAATTCTGTTTAAAACGAGTGTTTAAGGGTCGAGACGCTGCTACGATTACAGGGTAATAACTCGATCACTGCTACGATACAACATCCGATCGACTGAAACCGATCCGATGGATGTTTAAGTATCGCCCGAATTCGGGCTATACTTTGTCATTCGTCGTGAGGGTTTTAATTTCGTGAGTTTATCATAAATGTTGTATTAAGTTACTAACCTAGTCTCGTTGCATTGTTTAACTAGGTTACCAGGCCTAATCAGTAGGCAAAGTCTGTCTAGTAAACTTGCAATGTGAGTCATTCTCTTTTTATCAAAAGTGTTTTACAATACCTAAATGTTTTCCAGTTATATGTTACAGGGATTAAGTCTTTGTTATCTTAAATTACTGGCAGTAAGTGGGGTATTGTGCACAATGACTACTGTTTTATCACTTTTAGGTGAAATGACCTAAATAATGATACTCGTCACTATTGGGTGAAAGGACCCAATAGTGGTATGACCACAGTCACAGATCTGGTCGAGTGACAATTGGACCAGATAATTATAAGATAGGGGAAATTGTAATCGCTCTTAATACTGTAACTTATGACAATGTGTCGTTTTGTACAAATTGAATGACTCACCAGTATTTCCCCGCTGATAAAATCTTTTTTTTAAAACATGTTTCAGGTGATTTACTGTGAACCAGGAAAAAGTGTCGTCCAGCACTCAAGCTTAAAGGATGTGGCTCAGTAAATAAATAAACATGTTTTTGTAAACAGGGGAATTCCCAGTGAAATTCCTTTATTGTAAAGTACAGGGTTTGTCCCGAAATTTGAAATAAATAAAGGGGTGTTTTCAGTTTAAACGATACTGTTAAAATTTCCGCTGCCTAAATAAAACACCAATACCATGGGTTTTCTGTCCCCGCGACTTTCGAACCGGGTAAAACCGGGTCGGGGGTCGTGACAGAAAAAGGTGGTATCAAAGCCACTGATTTAAGCCAATTAAGTATTTAGAAATACTTAATTTGTCAGATTGCCGTTTTGTGATTCTGTGAAAATTTAATTTATAATAAAGAAAATTTTAATTTGAGTTTTGTATGTTTCTTCATGTGTGCTAACAGCATGAATGAATTGTCGGAGGCCTCCGAAACTTTACTATCCATACCACTGATATGGATACAACAGGAATCCAATCCGGATATCAGGCGGATACTGAGGAGCCACTAGTGTTTCGGGCAGAGCCACAGGAGAAACCCAAACCTAAGAAGAGGAGAAGAATTCTGGACTGGAAACGCGGAATGAAAAGAAGAACGCTGCCCAAAAGGTGAAAAAGACGGAGGATCCAAAAGGCAAAGGAAAGGAAATAGGGGAGAGCTCGGGTCAGGCCCAGGAGTTACCACCATGGGAAGAGCTAGATAGAAAGTTGGCCAACGGTGACCTCATCGGACCTACTGATGAAACCCTTTTCAATTTCCCTGCACAATCAGAACTTCCAATTAATTTGGAGCCCGCTATTCTGGACCCTATTGTCAATCCCCAACCTGTTACAGGGCAATTAGAAGAGTGGTGGACGAGCGACTGGCATTTTCAGAACTTTATGAATAACCCCAATGTTTACTTTCCCAAATTTGATCCCGAAACTGCACCTTTCCCACCAATGAGCGCGGAGAACGTTGCCGAATTACGCCGCTATGGCGAGGAACTGGTGGATGCGGGAAATCGGATTCGTGAAGTGGGGGAAAACATCACATGGAAGTACGACGAGAGGGAGCGTCGTTTCTGAAGAGGCCAGCTAACGGGGGGATTAAATATTTGTATATTAATAATAATATAATAATCATATAATAATAACAACAATAAAATAATGTATAATATTAACAATAAAATATTTGTAATATATGTGATGTGTACAGATGCATAATAGTATAAAAATATCGACGATTTTGGCTATACGTGTTGACTTGATTGTGATTACCCTAATGTGTTTGGTTGCTATCTATTTTATGACAATAATATATATATTGTTAATGATTCAGATCGAAAACGCAGAAAATCCATCGGCAAATGAAGTTAACCAATATGAGCATAATAATGAAGACCATTTTCTTAATAGGCAAGATATAGAAAATATCGTTGCTCAGGGAATAGCCAATGCTATCCCAACCATCATTGCGGCTGCTAGAAATCCTGTGGAACCTTCGCAAGCCAACCATAGTAAACGCACCCGAGATGATAACTTCAGTAACAGTGTAAATGGAGGTAGCAATAATGATAATAATGTGGTTCAAGCCCCATTTCTTAAGAAAATGAAAGTTGCAACACTTGGTGGCACTTACAAGGAATTTCTTGCATGTAAGCCAGTGGAATTTGTAGGCAATGAAGGGGCGACGGCCGCACTGCGTTGGTTAGAAAAGACCGAAGCAGTAATTAAAATAAGTAAATGTGTAGAGGAAGACATGGTCATGTATGCATCCCACCTTTTCAAAGAAGAAGCGTTAGAATGGTGGAACACGGTGCTGCAGGCCAAGGGAAGTGACGTGGCTTATGCCATGAGTTGAGAGGAATTTAAGGAATTGGTGGAAAGAAAATTTTGTCCCTCCTACGAAAAGGAACAGATGACAAATAAATTCCTAAACCACCGGATGGTGGATGTTGACTGTCGAGGGTATACTTCGAAATTTTTCGAGTACGCTAGAATCGTACCCACTCTGGCTTCTCCAGAACCGGTACTCATTTCTCGCTATATTTGGGGACTAATTAGCGAGATTCATGACATAGTCAAAGCTGCGAGACCCCACACGATTAATGATGCAGTCGAATTGGCAAACACCTTGACAGATGGACTGGAGCGCACAAGAGAAGAAAACAGGAAAAAGGAATTAGCCCAAAAGCTTACCCAAAGATTCCGTGGGGGTAATACTTTAAAGAAAAAGGGAACCAGGCAATCCTCCACTGCTCCATTTTGCAGTACCTGTAAAAGGAAGCATTTTGGAAAATGTAAGGGGTACTGTAACTTCTGCAAAATCCTGGGGTACCAAGAAGAGAATTGTAGAAAGAAAACCATGATCTGCTACAACTGCGGAGAAACAGGGCACTTCCGACCCGACTACCCAAAATTGGTTAAGCCATCTGACAACAAGGCTAAACCTACCGAAGGAACTAAAAAGAAAAATGCAAGAGCCTTCCAGCGACTACACAAGAAGCAGATCTGATTCCGGATGTGATCGCTGGTACGTTCCTTGTACATGACGTTTATGCAAAAGTATTATTTGACTCTGGTGCATGTAACATCTGTGCTTGTTATCATTGTGAACAGTTCAATTATCAATAAAACAATGTTATTTGATCCCAAAGTTTGATTGGTTATGTTTTACATTTTTCATGTTTTGACTTTTATGTAATTTCATACTCTACATTGCTTTCTGGAGATTTATACGCAAACTGGTGCGTAAACGTAATCAGTTAATGCGACAAATACTCCGGAACTTCAACCTATACTTAACATACCTTAAATAACCTTTACATAACTTAGAAATAAGTTTTAAAGGCTTTGGTATGGCAAAAACAAGTTAATTCGCGTACAGGGACTAAACTTGACAAACCCGAAGCTCGTAACGGTTAAATATGCTCACTAGAATGCACGATATAAATTTCATAAAGTTTCGTTATCGTACGAGAAAGTTTTGATCAAATCCGTGTACAAGGGGTTAAAGCGTCAACGTTGAAGTTTAGGACTTTTCGGGTAACAATAAAGTTAACCAAGAACTTAGAAAATGAGGTACAAGTCCTAAAGCCCTTGTAGGTAAATAAGAAGGGCTCAAATTTGCAAAATATAAGCTTAGTTGGCCTTTCGAAGGGCCAAGGGGCAAGTTGCAACAACTTAAAACATTTAAACCTGAAAACAAGACTGACGCGGGCCGCGTTAACCGCCCAGATGCAGAAAATCGTTTTTCTTGGCTGTTCAGCCTTGGAACCGACTTAGATCAGTTGTTTCACTTCATGGGCGACCCCTAAACACCCCCTAAACATTTAGGGACACTTGTTAAGATGTTGTGGTCACTTGTAGACTTATGTGTCAACAATTTGTGGTGGATTAAACACTATAAAAGGCCATAAGTTGCAACAAGTTCTTCACACTTCACTTCTGCATTTCTGGAGCATTTCTGGAGCACAAGTCTTCTCTCAAGTGATCTCTGGTCATTCTTAGGACTCTTGTAAGTTTGCCTAACCTTCCTTAGTTTAAGTTTTAGCCTAGTTTAGCTTAAAAGTCAACCGTCGTAATTAACGGTTGACTTAACGGTTAATCGCTAATGGTCCAGTGATTAGTCGAATCAAAAGTAGTTATAAGTTGGTAATTATGTGGGTAATAAACCCTCAAAAGGGTTCCCCCCTGATTCCCGTTCTAACTAGGTCAAAAGTCGGGTCAAACTTGCTTATAAAAAGTCAACAGAATTGTTAATTTCTAATTATACATAATTAGCAATGTAGAACATATACAACCTGTTTGATCATTAATATAACTTAGTAATTAGTGTAAAAACATGTCCAAATCTGTTCAACCTGACAATTTCCTGTTTAGACCCGGTTCGGAACCGAAAGTCGCATAGTTTGACTTTTACTTTGACTTTCAGTTCTGACCCGTTTAGGCATGTTTTAGAAATTCCTCAGAGCTTTAATTGGACTAAGTTACATACTAGTATAACCCTCTGTGATTATACACCTTGGTTCATTAGTTATCCAATTAATATGCATATTTCCGTTAATTGCTCATATGTTGACCATTATGCCCTTTTTACCTTAAAACGTGATTTTTGAAAATGTAAAAGGGTAGAAACCTTTGTTACTAAAATATAAACTTGTACCCAAACTTTGAGATCAATTGGTGGTGTAGATTGAGAGTTATGCTCATTAGCGCAAAAAGAAAGCTTTATGTGAATTAAATGGCGTAATTAGCGTATAGCCTAGTTAAGCCTGCTTTTTGATATCAAACTTATTACCCCCTAATGTAATATATTATTTTGGGATTTTTGAATATTTTTAATTTATTTTAGGCCGAGCATAACTCATAGTCATAGGCTTAATCCGGTAATTATCGGTTTTGCCCTTACGGGCCATAACATGAGTTTTACATATCTAAACGACTCCAAACCTTTTGCTACTGATCTTAAATGATAAATAAATTATTTTAAGCCTTCTGGAATAATAAAAACATCAGCTTTATGTATATAACCCGGAAACGGCTCCTAATCGCCTTTCTAAGCGTTTTTAACGCATAGTATGTACTAGAACTATTTTAGACATACATGGGTTGATACCTACTGATATTTTGGGTAAATTATAATGTTTTAACAGTAAGCAAAAGTTGTTTAACTCAGACTTTAGTTTTGAGCTTTACGGCTTATGTGAAATTACCAAAATGCCCCTACGGTGCATAGTTTGGTTATAATTGATAAATTTCACATATATACCTTACCCTACTGATATAACTTAGAAAATTGAGTATATTTTCTGATTACATCAAACCTGTAACTCAGGATTAACACTTAAACTCTTTTATAACCTTTTAAATGACCAAACTACCCTTACGGGGCATAGTTTGTGTTTAAATACGTTTCGGGCATAATGAAAGACATATTACTGATGTCACAACATATTTGAAGCATATTAAATTAGGAAACATGTATATGGCTCTTACGAATACCCGTCACGCTTATTACGCGTTCGGTTCAGTTTATATAACTAGTTTTCATAAATTAGCCGAAGCGGGTCAAACCTTATCGGTTTTATCTCAAATTTCAGAGTGTGTATGAAATACCCATGTTAAACAAGTATTCAAACTTTTCGGGTCTAAATCACATTCTATCCTATCTTCCGACTTAGGTCCGGTTTATTAATGTAGTTACCTATATTAGGTGCCGTTTGATATTCCGTGATCTCTAGCATTGCTTGGTGGTTATCTTAGGACTTCTGAGCAACTTGTTGGGCTTGGTTCTGAACTGCCTGGTTCTGGTTAACAGGAATGCGACAAGTAGCGGCAAGATGACCAGGTCTTCCGCAGTTGGTGCACTGACGACACTGGAGGTGTGGTGGATGATGGCCGTTACACCTGTTGCACAAGGGTGCATTGCCAAGATAAGGCTTCTTGGCTAGTGGCTGCGCAGGCTGATTTGGTGCAGCTTGGGCCTGTGCAGTAATGGCATAGTTTTAGGAAGCCTTCCGCTTCCTAGACCCTTCAGAATTCTTTCCCTTCTTGTTTTGACCTTTCTTGCTATCTTCCTTATCAGACACCTGCTTCTTACCCTTGTCACCCTTTTTGTGCAGCTTTCCCATTCGAACCTGTGACTCAGTCAATGTCGCTGCTAACTCGATCGCCTGACGGAGTGTGGCAGGGTTACTACCAGTAATGATGTCTTGTACTGAGTCAGGTAGGCCGTCGATGTATCTTTCGATAGCCTTGTCGAGTGGGGTAACCATAGTTGGGCAAAGCAGACTCAACTCCTCAAACCTATCAGTATATGCCCTGTGCTCGCCACTGTCTTGTTTCAAGTTATCAAACTCTTTCTCCAACGCTCTCTGTTCATGACGAGGACATAATTCCCTCATCATAAGGGCCCTAAGTTCAGCCCAAGTTTGTGCTAGAGCAGCTTCTGCACCACGGTCTCTCATAACCCCATTCCACCATGTGAGAGCCCTCTTCTGAAACACACTCTAAGAAAACTCGACCTTGCGATTTTCAGGACACTGCACGTGGCGAAAAGTATTCTCAATGCTCTCGAACCATTGAAGAAGCCCAGTCGCTCCTTCAGAACCACTAAACTTGAGTGGTTTAGCCGAGTTAAAATCCTTGTATTTGCATGGAGCATTGTTATTGTTGTTGGCTTGGTGCCATTGAGTAAAGAGATTTGGTAATTGAGCAGCCATCTGCTGCGCAATAATTTCCGCCAGTTCGGCAGTCGCAATCAGATTATCTCGTCGAGGAGGCATTCTAAAAGAGGAAACATGAAAGGAAACGAGTGAGATGTTTGGGTGAAAAAGAATGAGACGATTCAAAAATTGATAATGGCAAAGATGGTGGTCATTTTTTTGTTACCACAAGGTAAACAAACGACACATTGTGACTAATCAAAGTAAATGGGTGAAAAAATAATGTATCGCGAAGACATGCTCGCCTATATGTGAACACTATTTAGAACCCAAAACTTTGACGAGATTTTGAAAATTCAACGGGGTTCAAAACCATATAACAGAGGGTTCAAAACCTTACAATAGAGGGTTCAAAACCTAGAAATCAATCATCCTAGAACAGATGATTAATTTTCAAAGCGGATTTGAACTTGATGTTCCCGTTGTGGTTATCACCTAAGGATAGGTGAAGTGCATGTTTTAAAATCTAAACACAAGATAGCTTGTGTTGGGGTCCTAGAAAGGTTATAGTCTAGGTCAAAGCATTACTAATAACCTAATTCCCTATAACCATTGGCTCTGATACCAACTCTTCTGTTACAACACTCCCCGACGTTTTCCGCCACGTTTTGTACGTTATACGTGGTCGGGGTGTGACAGAAGAGTTGGTATCAGAGCCAATGGTTATAGGGAATTAGGTTATTAGTAATGCTTTGACCTAGACTATAACCTTTCTAGGACCCCAACACAAGCTATCTTGTGTTTAGATTTTAAAACATGCACTTCACCTATCCTTAGGTGATAACCACAACGGGAACATCAAGTTCAAATCCGCTTTGAAAATTAATCATCTGTTCTAGGATGATTGATTTCTTGGTTTTAAACCCTCTATTGTAAGGTTTTGAACCCTCTGTTATATGGTTTTGAACCCCTTTGAATTTTCAAAATCTCGTCAAAGTTTTGGGTTCTAAATAGTGTTCACATATAGGCGAGCATGTCTTCGCAATACATTATTTTTTCACCCATTTACTTTGATTAGTCACAATGTGTCATTTGTTTACCTTGTGGTAACAAACAAATGACCACCATCTTTGCCATTATCAATTTTTGCATCGTCTCATTCTTTTTCACCCAAACATCTCACTCGT
Source organism: Helianthus tuberosus (assembly GCA_030545235.1). Lineage (NCBI taxonomy): Eukaryota > Viridiplantae > Streptophyta > Magnoliopsida > Asterales > Asteraceae > Helianthus > Helianthus tuberosus. Next base: position 64,258,178 of record CM060432.1, on the reverse strand, counting down.
TTCCTTTCATGTTTCCTCTTTTAGAATGCCTCCTCGACGCGACAATCTGATTGCGACTGTCGAACTGGCGGAAATTATTGCGCAGCAGATGGCTGCTCAATTCCCAAATCTCTTTACTCAATGGCACCAAGCCAACAACAACAATGCTCCATGCAAATACAAGGATTTTAACTCGGCTAAACCACTCAAGTTTAGTGGTTCTGAAGGAGCGACTGGGCTTCTTCAATGGTTCGAGAGCATTGAGAATACTTTTCGCCACGTGCAGTGTCCTGAAAATCGCAAGGTCGAGTTTTCTTCGAGTGTGTTTCAAAAGAGGGCTCTCACATGGTGGAATTGGGTTATGAGAGACCGTGGTGCAGAAGCTGCTCTAGCACAAACTTGGGCTGAACTTAGGGCCCTTATGATGAGTGTCACACCCCGACCACGTATAACATACAAAACGTGGCGGAAAACGTCGGGGAGTGTTGTAACAGAATTAATTGTTTCATAACCATGGCATTCAAAGTTGTATTTTATTTATCAACAAGCGTGTTACATTGTCAATACAGGAAAATAAAGAGTTTATAACATAATTAAACTAGTTCTATCTTCATTTTTAGTCTCTAAGGCACAGGTCCGCCCTAGTGTCACGATCATCATCCTACGGAAAAGCTCCTGAAAACACATGTGAAAATAGGTACGTCAGCATAAAAATGCCTGTGAGTTACATAGGTTTTGTGAAAATAGGATTCATGACTTAAGTTTAAGAAAATTGTTTAATAACAGTCAGTCATGAACCTTGTAAATTGTTTTATCTTGTAAAGCATTTGAAAAGTGATAAAATCAGAGAATATGTATAAATAAGATAATAAAGTATGGTTAAATAAATAACCAAGTAAAATGAGTTTGTATAAGATAAGTTGTTTTGTAAAACAATGTCTTGTGAAAAGTATGTTATTTGTATAAAATGTCATATGTCTAAATTGAAATGATTCAAATAACGTGACGATATGTAATACCATACAAACACTTATATATAGGAAGTACCAGCGGCGTATCCACCATGCTTGTATCATATTACTCACATCTCGTTACTTAAGTCACTTAAACCAACCAACAATGTATAATGACTATGTTTAAACCAATCGTCAAAAGTCCTTGTATAAACCATGTCAAATGTTGATAGTCCAAAAGTAGTCAAGTAATGTGTAACAAATGTTATGTAGTGTAAGTAAAGTATTGTCACATAATCCAAATGTAGAAATGTACAAAACAAAGTATTTTGAATATATCAAAAAGTTATGTTTTGCAAAGTAATGCATGTTACATTGATACAAACATTTATGTGGTAAGTTAACGCATACATTCAAGCCTTGAGACAGTCGGATAACCCTTTCAGTCAAGGTTATCAAAAGAAATGTTTTCGGATTCAGTCATTCCTTACATCCAAACAAACCCGGGATGTCAGGAATGGGATTTGTCAAGTCCTATGGTACCAGTACTTACTACCGAGCGGCGTAGCTAATGTTAATGAACGTATAATAGTCTCGTTTGTGCAAACCAAATGTCATAGCAAAAGTGAACATGTTATATGAAAACAATGTACTAAGTATGCTAAGTTAACATACAAAGCAGAAAGTCATGTAAATCAATGTGCTAGCATGCTATCAGTCAACATACATAGCAGAAATGTAAAGTAAAACGATGTACTAAGTACGCACACAATGGGCATACATAGCATGAAATGTAATGAAATCATGTACTATAATGTACTAACAAACATAGCAGGTATATGATGTGAAAACAGGAAAGTATGAAAGTAACAAGTAGGCACATGTGTTTCACCCCAAAACAGTTTGGAAAACAGTAAAAGAGAGGTTCTATGTACTCACTTGAGATTGCTCAGAAGTCCTAAGATAACCACCAAGCAATGCTAGAGATCACGGTATATCAAACGGCACCTAATATAGGTAACTACATTAATAAACCGGGCCTAAATCGGAAGATAGGATAGAATGTGATTTAGACCCAACAAGTTTGAAGACTTGTTTAATATGGGTATTTCATACATATTCTGAAATTTGAGATAAAACCGATAAGGTTTGACCCGCTTCGGCTAATTTATGTAAACTAGTTATATAAACCGAACCGAACGCGTAATAAGCGTGACGGGTATTCGTAAGAGCCATATACATGTTTCCTAAGTTAATATGCTTCAAATATGTTGTGACATCAGTAATATGTCTTTCATTATGCCCGAAACGTATTTAAACACAAACTTTGCCCCGTAAGGGTAGTTTGGTCATTTAAAAGGTTATAAAAGAGTTTAAGTGTTAACCTGAGTTACAGGTCTGATGTAATCAGAAAACATACTCAATTTGCTAAGTTATATCAGTAGGGTAAAGTATATATGTGAAATTTATCAATTATAACCAAACTATGCACCGTGGGGGCATTTTGGTAATTTCACATAAGCCGTAAAGCTCAAAACTAAAGTCTGAGTTAAACAACTTTTGCTTACTGTTAAAACATTATAATTTACCTAAAATATCAGTAGGTATCAACCCTTGTATGTCTAAAATAGTTCTAGTACATACTACGCGTTAAAAACGCTTAGAAAGGCGATTAGGAGCCGTTTCCGGGTTATATACATAAAGCTGATATTTTTATTATTCCAGAAGGCTTAACATAATTTATTTATCATTTAGAATCAGTAGCAAAAGGTTTGGAGTCGTTTAGATATGTAAAACTCATTTTATGGCCCGTAAGGGCAAAACCGACAATTACCGGATTAAGCCTATGACCATGAGTTATGCTCGGCCTAAAATTAATTAAAAATATTCAAAAATCCCAAAATAATATTTTACATCAGGGGGTAATAAGTTTGATATCAAAAAGTAGGTTTAACTAGGCTATATGCTAATTACGCCATTTAATTAACATAAAGCTTTCATTTTGCGCTAATGAGCATAACTCTCAATCTACACCACCAATTGATCTCAAATTTTGGGTACAAGTTTATATATCAGTAACAAAGGTTTCTACTCTTTTACATTTTCAAAAATCACGTTTTGAGGTGAAAAGGGCATAATGGTCAACATATGAGCAATTAACGGAAACATGCGTATTAATTGGATAACTAATGAACCAAGGTGTATAATCACAGAGGGTTATAATAGTATGTAACCTAGTCCAATTAAAGCTCTGAGGAATTTCTAAAACATGCCTAAACGGGTCAGAACTGAAAGTCAAAGTAAAAGTCAAACTATGCGACTTTCGGTTCCGAACCGGGTCTAAACAGGAAATCGTCGGGTTGAACAGGTTTGGACATGTTTTTACACTAATTACTAAGTTATATTACTGATCCAACAGGTTGTATATGTTCTACATTGCTAATTATGCAAAATTTTGAAATTAACAATTCTGTTGACTTTTTATAAGCAAGTTTGACCCGACTTTTGACCTAGTTAGAATGGGAATCAGGGGGAACCCTTTTGAGGGTTTATTACCCACATAATTACCAACTTATAACTACTTTTGATTTGACTAATCACTGGACCATTAGTGATTAACCGTTAATTACGACGGTTGACTTTTAAGCTAAACTAGGCTAAAACTTAAACTAAGGAAGGTTAGGCAAACTTACAAGAGTCCTAAGAATGACCAGAGATCACTTGAGAGAAGACTTGTGCTCCAGAAATGCTCCAGAAATGCAGAAGTGAAGTGTGAAGAACTTTTTGCAACTTATGGCCTTTTATAGTGTTTAATCCACCACAAATTGTTGACACATAAGTCTACAAGTTTCCACAACATCTTAACAAGGGTCCCTTAGTGTTTAGGGGTGTTTAGGGGTCGCCCATGAAGTGAAACAACTGATCTAAGTCGGTTCCAAGGCTGAACAGCCAAGAAAAATGATTTTCTGCATCTGGGCGGTTAACGCGGCCCGCGTAAGATCAAGTTAAACTTGACGCGGCCCGCGTCAGTCTTGTTTTCAGGTTTAAATGTTTTAAGTTGTTGCAACTTGACCCTTGGCCCTTCGAAAGGCCAACTAAGCTTATATTTTGCAATTTGAGCCCTTCTTATTTACCTACATGGGCTTTAGGACTTGTACCTCATTTTCTAAGTCCTCGGTTAACTTTATTGTTACCCAAAAAGTCCTAAACTTCAACGTTGACGCTTTAACCCCTTGTACACGGATTTGATCATAACTTTCTCGTACGATAACGAAACTTTATGAAATTTATATCGTGCATTCTAGTGAGCATATTTAACCGTTACAAGCTTCGGGTTTGTCAAGTTTAGTCCCTGTACGCGAATTAACTTGTTTTTGCCATACCAAGGCCTTTAAAACTTATTTCTAAGTTATGTAAAGGTTATTTAAGGTATGTTAAGTATAGGTTGAAGTTCCGGAGTATTTGTCGCATTAAACTGATTACGTTTACGCACCAGTTTGCGTATAAATCTCCAGAAAGCAATGTAGAGTTTGAAATTACATAAAAGTCAAAACACGAAAAATGTAAAACACAACCAAACAAACTTTGGGATCAAATAACATTGTTTTATTGATAATTGAACTGTTCACAATGATAACAAGCACAGATGTTACAATGAGGGAATTCTGTCCTCGTCATGAACAGAGAGCGTTGGAGAAAGAGTTTGATAACTTGAAACAAGACAGTGGCGAGCACAGGGCATATACTGATAGGTTTGAGGAGTTGAGTCTGCTTTGCCCAACTATGGTTACCCCACTCGACAAGGCTATCGAAAGATACATCGACGGCCTACCTGACTCAGTACAAGACATCATTACTGGTAGTAACCCTGCCACACTCCGTCAGGCGATCGAGTTAGCAGCGACATTGACTGAGTCGCAGGTTCGAAAGGGAAAGCTGCACAAAAAGGGTGACAAGGGTAAGAAGCAGGTGTCTGATAAGGAAGATAGCAAGAAAGGTCAAAACAAGAAGGGAAAGAATTCTGGAGGGTCTAGGAAGCGGAAGGCTTCCCAAAACTATGCCGTTACTGCACAGGCCCAAGCTGCACCAAATCAGCCTGCGCAGCCACTAGCCAAGAAGCCTTATCTTGGCAATGCACCCTTGTGCAATAGGTGTAACGGCCATCATCCACCACACCTCCAGTGTCGTCAGTGCACCAACTGCGGAAGACCTGGTCATCTTGCCGCTACTTGTCGCATTCCTGTTAACCAGAACCAGGCAGTTCAGAACCAAGCCCAACAAGTTGCTCAGCCTCTTGCTCAGCAACAAGGTCAAGCTGCACGACCTCATTTTCCTCCTGGTTCGTGCTACAATTGTGGGGATCTGACCCACTACAGGAACCGGTGCCTAAGGCTAGCCAACCAAAATCAGAATCAGAATCAAAATCAGGCTCCGGCTCGAGGTCGAGTCTTCAACATGAATGCTCAAGAGGCACAAGCAGACAATGAAGTGGTGAACGGTACGTTCTTTATTAATAATCAGCCTGCATCTGTTCTCTTTGATTCGGGTGCCGATAAGAGTTTTGTGTCATTGTCTTTTGAGCCAATGCTTCGCGTGTCTAGAACGAAACTAGGAAAACCTTTGACAGCAGAAGTTGCTAGTGGTGAACCCATTGTTCTTGATTTTGTTCTTCGCAACTGCCAGTTGAACCTTAACGACCATCTTTTTCCGATCGACCTCACGCCTATGCAACTTGGAAGCTTCGATGTCATTGTGGGTATGGATTGGTTATCTAAGCATCGCGCAGAGATAGTTTGTTCTGAGAAGATTGTTCGTGTGCCGCTTTCGACAGGCGAGGTCCTACAGGTTCGTGGTGAGAAGCCTGCCGGTGGTCTCAAACTCATGTCTTGTTTTAAAGCTCGGAAGTATCTCCGAAAGAACTATGTGGCCTTCCTGGCACATGTCATAGCAGAAAAAGGCAAGGGTAAGTCTATTTCAGTTATTCCTGTCGTTCAGGATTATTCTGAAGTTTTCCCTGAAGAGTTACCTGGTCTATCCCCAGCACGCCAAGTCGAGTTCCGTATTGATCTCGTACCTGGTGCAAATCCCATTGCCAGAGCTCCATATCGTCTTGCACCATCTGAGATGCAAGAGTTGTCTAAGCAGCTTCAGGAGCTCTCCGACAAAGGTTTTATACGTCCTAGCTTTTCACCTTGGGGTGCTCCCGTTCTTTTTGTCAAGAAGAAGGATGGATCTTTTAAGATGTGTATCGATTATCGTGAACTTAACAAGCTAACCATCAAGAATCGCTATCCCCTACCGTGCATAGACGACCTCTTTGATCAGTTACAAGGTGCTTCTTATTTCTCGAAGATTGATCTGCGATCTGGATATCATCAACTTCGGGTGCATGAAGAAGATATTCCCAAGACAGCGTTCCGTACTCGTTATGGACATTATGAGTTCACAGTCATGCCATTCGGTTTGACTAATGCTCCTGCTGTTTTCATGGACTTAATGAATAGGGTCTGCAAGCCTTATTTGGATCAGTTCGTCATTGTTTTTATTGACGACATCTTGATTTATTCTAAGACGCGAGCTGATCACGAGCAACATCTTCGTCTTACTTTGGAACTCCTAAAGAAAGAGCAACTTTTCGCCAAATTCTCCAAGTGTGAATTCTGGCTTAAAGAAGTTCAATTTTTAGGACATATTATCAACGAACAAGGTATTCATGTAGATCCCTCCAAGATCAGTGCGATTAAGGATTGGGATACGCCTACTACCCCTACTGAGGTTCGTTCTTTTCTTGGTCTAGCGGGTTATTATCGCCGCTTCATTGAAAACTTCTCAAAGATTGCAGTTCCTCTAACTGCTCTAACTCAGAAGAACAAGCCCTTTGAGTTGGGATTCAAACAAGAGGAAGCTTTTCAACACTTGAAGCAGAAACTTTGTGACGCGCCTGTTCTAACTTTGCCTGAGGGCAATGATGATTTCGTCGTTTATTGCGATGCGTCTAAATTGGGTCTTGGCTGTGTTCTGATGCAAAGAAACAAAGTCATTGCATATGCATCAAGGCAGTTAAAGATACATGAGAAGAACTACACCACTCATGATCTTGAGTTGGGTGCAGTTGTCTTCGCCCTTAAGATCTGGAGACACTATTTGTACGGTACAAAATGTGTGGTTTTCACGGACCACAAAAGTCTTCAGCATATCTTCAACCAGAAAGAACTCAACATGAGGCAACGACGTTGGGTCGAGCTTTTAAACGACTATGACTGCGAAATTCGCTACCATCCTGGTAAGGCGAATGTCGTAGCTGATGCATTGAGTCGTAAGGAACGTACTAAGCTTCATTGTGTTCATGTTCAATCTGTTATTCAAGCTCGATCCGATATCCAAGCACGCATTGCTCAGACTCAACAATCTTGTGTTTCACAAGGTTTGATGGATAAGGAATTTCCCTATCACATAACTCCTGATCTGGAACTGAAGGACAATGGATCGTATTACTTCATGGACCGTTTGTGGGTCCCAAGTCAAGATAACCTCCGCACCTTGCTTATGGATGAAGCCCATAAGTCGCGTTATTCTGTCCATCCAGGCTCAGATAAGATGTATAAGGATCTTCGTATTCACTATTGGTGGCCTGGTATGAAGAAAGACATTGCCTTATACGTATCAAAATGCCTTACTTGTCTTAAGGTTAAGGCTGAACATCAACGTCCTTCTGGCTTATTGGTTCAACCAGAGATCCCATTTTGGAAATGGGAAAACATTACTATGGATCTTGTTACCAAACTTCCACGCACAAAGAAAGTTCATGATGCCATCTGGGTAGTTGTTGATCGTCTTACTAAGTCAGCGCATTTCTTGCCAATCCGTGAGGATTTTCCTGCTGACAGACTCGCTAAAATCTATGTGGATGAAATTGTAGCTCGACATGGTGTTCCTTTGAACATCATTTCTGACAGAGATGCTCATTTCACTTCTCATTTTTGGAGAACCATGCAATCTGCTATGGGGACCCAACTTAATCTGAGCACGGCTTATCATCCTTAAACGGATGGTCAATCTGAAAGAACAATCCAGACTCTGGAGGATATGCTTAGAGCTTGTGTGATCGATTTTGGTGGTAGTTGGGATTCACATCTTCCGTTAATTGAATTCTCCTACAACAACAGTTATCACACTAGCATCAAAATGGCTCCTTTCGAGGCTCTCTATGGTCGAAAATGTCGTTCACCAGTCTGCTGGAATGAGATCGGCGAGGCTCAGCTTACTGGACCTGCTCTCATTTTAGAGACAACTGACAAGATTAAGAAAGTTCGTGATAACCCTCAGACAGCTAGAAGCCGTCAAAAGAGTTACGCGGACCCAAAACGCAAACCCTTGGAATTTCAAGTCGGTGATCGAGTATTACTTAAGGTCTCACCTTGGAAAGGTGTGATCAGATTTGGAAAGAAAGGAAAACTTGCACCTAGATACGTTGGACCATTCAAGATCGTCGAAAGAATCGGAAAGGTAGCCTACAGACTTGAGTTACCTCCTGAACTTGGAAATGTTCATCCAACTTTTCACGTGTCCAATCTCAAGAGGTGTTTAGCTGATGAGAATCTCCACATACCGCTTGACGAAATCCGTGTTGATAAAACACTGAAATTTGTTGAAAAGCTAGTGGAAATCATGGAACGTGAAGTCAAGTGGCTCAAACGCAAGTGCATTCCTTTGGTCAAAGTTCGCTGGGAAGCTAAACGTGGACCCGAGTTTACTTGGGAACGCGAAGATCAAATGAAGGTGAAGTATCCGCATCTTTTCCCACGAGTTTCCTCTAAATAAATTTCGGGACGAAATTTCCACAAGTAGGGGAGACTGTAACATCTGTGCTTGTTATCATTGTGAACAGTTCAATTATCAATAAAACAATGTTATTTGATCCCAAAGTTTGATTGGTTATGTTTTACATTTTTCATGTTTTGACTTTTATGTAATTTCAAACTCTACATTGCTTTCTGGAGATTTATACGCAAACTGGTGCGTAAACATAATCAGTTAATGCGACAAATACTCCGGAACTTCAACCTATACTTAACATACCTTAAATAACCTTTACATAACTTAGAAATAAGTTTTAAAGGCTTTGGTATGGCAAAAACAAGTTAATTCGCGTACAGGGACTAAACTTGACAAACCCGAAGCTCGTAACGGTTAAATATGCTCACTAGAATGCACGATATAAATTTCATAAAGTTTCGTTATCGTACGACAAAGTTTTGATCAAATCTGTGTACAAGGGGTTAAAGCGTCAACGTTGAAGTTTAGGACTTTTCGGGTAACAATAAAGTTAACCGAGAACTTAGAAAATGAGGTACAAGTCCTAAAGCCCTTGTAGGTAAATAAGAAGGGCTCAAATTTGCAAAATATAAGCTTAGTTGGCCTTTCGAAGGGCCAAGGGGCAAGTTGCAACAACTTAAAACATTTAAACCTGAAAACAAGACTGACGCGGGCCGCGTCAAGTTTAACTTGATCTTACGCGGGCCGCGTTAACCGCCCAGATGCAGAAAATCGTTTTTCTTGGCTGTTCAGCCTTGGAACCGACTTAGATCAGTTGTTTCACTTCATGGGCGACCCCTAAACACCCCCTAAACATTTAGGGACACTTGTTAAGATGTTGTGGTCACTTGTAGACTTATGTGTCAACAATTTGTGGTGGATTAAACACTATAAAAGGCCATAAGTTGCAACAAGTTCTTCACACTTCACTTCTGCATTTCTGGAGCATTTCTGGAGCACAAGTCTTCTCTCAAGTGATCTCTGGTCATTCTTAGGACTCTTGTAAGTTTGCCTAACCTTCCTTAGTTTAAGTTTTAGCCTAGTTTAGCTTAAAAGTCAACCGTCGTAATTAACGGTTAATCGCTAATGGTCCAGTGATTAGTCGAATCAAAAGTAGTTATAAGTTGGTAATTATGTGGGTAATAAACCCTCAAAAGGGTCCCCCCTGATTCCCGTTCTAACTAGGTCAAAAGTCGGGTCAAACTTGCTTATAAAAAGTCAACAGAATTGTTAATTTCTAATTTATACATAATTAGCAATGTAGAACATATACAACCTGTTTGATCATTAATATAACTTAGTAATTAGTGTTAAAACATGTCCAAATCTGTTCAACCCGACAATTTCCTGTTTAGACCCGGTTCGGAACCGAAAGTCGCATAGTTTGACTTTTACTTTGACTTTCAGTTCTGACCCGTTTAGGCATGTTTTAGAAATTCCTCAGAGCTTTAATTGGACTAAGTTACATACTAGTATAACCCTCTGTGATTATACACATTGGTTCATTAGTTATCCAATTAATATGCATATTTCCGTTAATTGCTCATATGTTGACCATTATGCCCTTTTTACCTTAAAACGTGATTTTTGAAAATGTAAAAGAGTAGAAACCTTTGTTACTAAAATATAAAGTTGTACCCAAAATTTGAGATCAATTGGTGGTGTAGATTGAGAGTTATGCTCATTAGCGCAAAATGAAAGCTTTATGTTAATTAAATGGCGTAATTAGCGTATAGCCTAGTTAAGCCTGCTTTTTGATATCAAACTTATTACCCCCTGATGTAATATATTATTTTGGGATTTTTGAAGATTTTTAATTTATTTTAGGCCGAGCATAACTCATAGTCATAGGCTTAATCCGGTAATTGTCGGTTTTGCCCTTACGGGCCATAACATGAGTTTTACATATCTAAACGACTCCAAACCTTTTGCTACTGATCTTAGATGATAAATAAATTATTTTAATCCTTCTGGAATAATAAAAACATCAGCTTTATGTATATAACCCGGAAACGGCTCCTAATCGCCTTTCTAAGCGTTTTTAACGCATAGTATGTACTAGAACTATTTTAGACATACAGGGGTTGCTACCTACTGATATTTTGGGTAAATTATAATGTTTTAACAGTAAGAAAAAGTTGTTTAACTCAGACTTTAGTTTTGAGCTTTACGGCTTATGTGAAATTACCAAAATGCCCCTACGGTGCATAGTTTGGTTATAATTGATAAATTTCACATATATACCTTACCCTACTGATATAACTTAGCAAATTGAGTATATTTGCTGATTACATCAGACCTGTAACTCAGGATTAACACTTAAACTCTTTTATAACCTTTTAAATGACCAAACTACCCTTACGGGGCATAGTTTGTGTTTAAATACGTTTCGGGCATAATGAAAGACATATTACTGATGTCACAACATATTTGAAGCATATTAACTTAGGAAACATGTATATGGCTCTTACGAATACCCGTCACGCTTATTACGCGTTCGGTTCGGTTTATATAACTAGTTTACATAAATTAGCCGAAGCGGGTCAAACCTTATCGGTTTTATCTCAAATTTCAGAGTGTGTATGAAATACCCATGTTAAACAAGTATTCAAACTTGTCGGGTCTAAATCACATTCTATCCTATCTTCCGACTTAGGTCCGGTTTATTAATGTAGTTACCTATATTAGGTGCCGTTTGATATTCCGTGATCTCTAGCATTGCTTGGTGGTTATCTTAGGACTTCTGAGCAACTTGTTGGGCTTGGTTCTGAACTGCCTGGTTCTGGTTAACAGGAATGCGACAAGTAGCGGCAAGATGACCAGGTCTTCCGCAGTTGGTGCACTGACGACACTGGAGGTGTGGTGGATGATGGCCGTTACACCTGTTGCACAAGGGTGCATTGCCAAGATAAGGCTTCTTGGCTAGTGGCTGCGCAGGCTGATTTGGTGCAACTTGGGCCTGTGCAGTAACGACATAGTTTTGGGAAGCCTTCCGCTTCCTAGACCCTCCAGAATTCTTTCCCTTCTTGTTTTGACCTTTCTTGCTATCTTCCTTATCAGACACCTGCTTCTTACCCTTGTCACCCTTTTTGTGCAGCTTTCCCTTTCGAACCTGCGACTCAGTCAATGTCGCTGCTAACTCGATCGCCTGACGGAGTGTGGCAGGGTTACTACCAGTAATGATGTCTTGTACTGAGTCAGGTAGGCCGTCGATGTATCTTTCGATAGCCTTGTCGAGTGGGGTAACCATAGTTGGGCAAAGCAGACTCAACTCCTCAAACCTATCAGTATATGCCCTGTGCTCGCCACTGTCTTATTTCAAGTTATCAAACTCTTTCTCCAACGCTCTCTGTTCATGACGAGGACAGAATTCCCTCATCATAAGGGCCCTAAGTTCAACCCAAGTTTGTGCTAGGGCAGCTTCTGCACCACGGTCTCTCATAACCCCATTCCACCATGTGAGAGCCCTCTTCTGAAACACACTCGAAGAAAACTCGACCTTGCGATTTTCAGGACACTGCACGTGGCGAAAAGTATTCTCAATGCTCTCGAACCATTGAAGAAGCCCAGTCGCTCCTTCAGAACCACTAAACTTGAGTGGTTTAGCCGAGTTAAAATCCTTGTATTTGCATGGAGCATTGTTGTTGTTGTTGTTGGCTTGGTGCCATTGAGTAAAGAGATTTGGGAATTGAACTGCCATCTGCTGCGCAATAATTTCCGCCAGTTCTGCAGTCGCAATCAGATTATCGCGTCGAGGAGGCATTCTAAAAGAGGAAACATGAAAGGAAACGAGTGAGATGTTTGGGTGAAAAAGAATGAGACGATGCAAAAATTGATAATGGCAAAGATGGTGGTCATTTGTTTGTTACCACAAGGTAAACAAACGACACATTGTGACTAATCAAAGTAAATGGGTGAAAAAATAATGTATCGCGAAGACATGCTCGCCTATATGTGAACACTATTTAGAACCCAAAACTTTGACGAGATTTTGAAAATTCAAAGGGGTTCAAAACCATATAACAGAGGGTTCAAAACCTTACAATAGAGGGTTCAAAACCTAGAAATCAATCATCCTAGAACAGATGATTAATTTTCAAAGCGGATTTGAACTTGATGTTCCCGTTGTGGTTATCACCTAAGGATAGGTGAAGTGCATGTTTTAAAATCTAAACACAAGATAGCTTGTCTTGGGGTCCTAGAAAGGTTATAGTCTAGGTCAAAGCATTACTAATAACCTAATTCCCTATAACCATTGGCTCTGATACCAACTCTTCTGTTATAACACTCCCCGACGTTTTCCGCCTCGTTTTGTACGTTATACGTGGTCGGGGTGTGACAGAAGAGTTGGTATCAGACTGTCTCAAGGCTTGAATGTATGCGTTAACTTACCACATAAATGTTTGTATCAATGTAACATGCATTACTTTGCAAAACATAACTTTTTGATATATTCAAAATACTTTGTTTTGTACATTTCTACATTTGGATTATGTGACAATACTTTACTTACAATACATAACATTTGTTACACATTACTTGACTACTTTTGGACTATAAACATTTGACATGGTTTATACAAGGACTTTTTGACAATTGGTTTAAACATGGACTTTATACTTTGGTGATTTGGTTTGAGTAAGTGATTTAAGTAACGAGGCGTGTGTAATATGATACAAGCATGGTGGATACGCCGCTGGTACTTCCTATATATAAGTGTTTGTATGGTATTACATATCGTAGCGTTATTTGAATCATTTCAATTTGAGACATATAACATTTTATATAAATAACATATCTTTCACAAGACATTGCTTTACAAACAACTTATTTTATACAACTCATTTTACTTGGTTATACATTTAACCACACATTATTCTTTTATTTATACATATCATTCGATCTTATCGCTTTTTAAACAAATTTACAAAACAAAACAATTTACAAGGTTCATGACTGACTTTTGCTAAACAACTTTTTTCTTAAACTTAAGTCATGAATCCTATTTTCACAAAACCTATGTATCTCACAGGCATTTTTATGCTGACGTACCTATTTTCACATGTGTTTTCAGGAGCTTTTTCATAGGATGATGATCGTGACACTAGGGCGGACCTGTGCCTTAGAGACATAAAACGAAGATAGACTTAGTTTAATTATGTTATAAACTCTTTGATTCCTGTTTAAAAACAATGTAACACTTATGTTGATAAATAAAATACAACTTTGTATGCCATGGTTATGAAACAATTAATTCTGTTACAACACTCCCCGACGTTTTCCGCCACCTTTTGTACGTTATACGTGGTCGGGGTGTGACAGTGCAAACCAAAGTTTTATAAATACTTCATTTTGTCAAGCCCTTAACCTACCTTTAACCAAACTTAGGCAGATTTATACGGTAGAAACGGCAGATGATAGATAAGGTTTTGCAAAAAGGAAAGATAGAACTCTCAGGCCATAAATTTTCTGCAAACCTGCTGCCTATGAATTTAGCTGGATTCGATGTGGTGTTAGGAATGGATTGGTTAGTAGCCAACCATGCTTGAATCCTCTGTCACACCCCGACCACGTAGAACAACAAAACGTGGCGGAAAACGTCGGGGAGTGTTGTAACAGAATCATTGTTTCATAACACATGGAAATTGAAATATTGTTTTATTGATTAAAATAGTTACAATGTCTTGACAATCAAAGAAACATAACATAAATAACTAGTCTTGCATCTTTTATTGTCGCTAAGGCTCAAGTCCGCCTAAGTGTATCTTGATAAATCCTATGCATCATATCCTGAAACACATGTGAAAATAGGTACGTCAGCATAAAAATGCCAGTGAGATACATAGGTTTTGTGAAAATAGAATTCATGACTTATGTTTAAGAAAATGTTTAGTCATGAACCTTGTAATTTGCTTTGTTTTGTAAATCATTTGAAAAGCAATAAGATCAGATGATATGTATAAATAAGAGAATAATGTATGGTTAAATGAATAACCATGTAAAATGATTTTGTATAAATTAAGTTGTTTGTAAAACAATGTATTGTGAAAAGTATGTTATTTGTATAAAATGTTATATGTCCAAATTTAAATGATTCAAATAACGCTACGATATGTAATACCATACAATCACTTATATATAGGAAGTACCAGCGGCGTATCCACCATGCGTGTATCATATTACACACGCCTCGTTACTTAAATCACTTACTCAAACCAAACCAACAATGTAAGATGTCTATGTTTAAACCAATTGCCAAACGTATTGAATAATATGTCAAAATGTTTATGTCAATATGTAAGTCATGTACTGTATAACCAATGTCAATAATGTTTATGTATCAAATGTAAATCATGTAATGTGTAACTAAAATGATATGTATGGCTAGTGAAATATATCAACTAAACCATATGCACAAAAACAAAGTATTGAAGTAAAACATGGTTTAAATCAAAGCTATGTTTTGTGTAACAAATGCATGCTATACTGATATAAACATCTATGCGGTGTTGTGAAAATGCATACATCCAAGCCTTGAGACTGAGGCGATAAACCCTTAAACAATTTAAAGGTTTATCTAAGTTATGTGTATCGAATTCGGTCATTCCTTTCATCCACACCTACCCAGGATGTCCGAAACGGGAGTTGTCAATTCCTATGGTACCATTACCTACTAACGAACGGCGTAGCTAATGTTAATGAATGTATTGTTCCATTTTAAACAAACCAAATGTCATACCAAAATGTAAGCATGTGATAAAAACAACTGTACTAAGTATGTAACAAACGGACATACATAGCATAAAATGTAAATGTAAAACAATGTACTAAGTATGCATATAATGGGCATACATAGCATAAAACACAATGAAATCAAGTACTATAAGTGTACTAATGAACATAACAAGTATATTATATGAAAACATGGAAAGCATGAAAGTAACAAGTAGGCACATGTGTTCCACCCCAAAACGTTTGGAAAACAGTAAAAGAGGGGGTTCTATGTACTCACTTGAGATTGCTCAGTAGTCCTTGAGTAACAACCAAACAATGCTAGAGATCACGGATATCAAACGGCACCTAATATAGGTAACTATGTTAATAAACCGGGCCTAAATCGGAGGATTAGATAGAATGAGGGTTCGTAAACCAAACGAGTATGGAGACTCGTGTCATATGGTTTATCAAAGCCTACATACTAAATGAAACGTAACCTAAGTGCTTACGACCCATTACGACCCGTTTAGGTAGCTTATGCTACTTTAACGCGTCGTTCGTGTGTAACGCGTTCGGACCGCCTAACTAGTCCTATGACGAGTAGAATATGCCTTAACATGTTTAATATTGTTGATAAATCAGTTTAGAGGTCATAGGTTATGTTACATATGTTTAAAATGAATTTTGGCATCAAAGGGGTATTTTGGTAATTTACCTAAGGCATATAAACTACCTATCATACAACTACTTAAACGAAGCGACCATAAGGTATAACCTCGGAAGGTTATTCCCTATATACTATGGTCACCTAATGTGTTTGGTCGGATCCTAATGATCGACCAAACGGGTCGGGTTCGAAGGTATAAGCGATTTATTAGATCGCTTACCCTTACGACCCTAGACAACGTGGTAATCAGTAGGCATAGTCACCAGGGACTATAACCATCTTGATTACGCTCACGTTGCGAAGTTCAAACGAACATCGCATTGACCATAAACTGGTCAATGCAGAAAGTCAAACAAAGTTTGACTTTCGAACTCGAAAAGCAATAAAAGAACGAAGGAACACTTACAAAGGGTCCAAGAATGGAAGGTTTGAATCCGAACACTCTCAGGTATGAAGTGTTAAACACAACAACTTAGAGAGCAAGTTCAGATTCAAAGGTGTGAGTTGAGAGTGAAGTGGGTGTTGGGTATTTATAGATTTTGGTTCACCGTTAGGATCGTTTCGTGGAAACCGTGATCGAATCTAAGGCGTACACTTGTTGGAAAGTTGTGGTACCTCATTTGGCCACCCACCATAAGGTATCAACGGGTGGAAATGGGTTTGGGAGTGCACGACAGCTGGAAACAGGCTGTTAAAACATTGAATCTGGTCTGGGAGTCTGACGCGGGCCGCGTAAGATATCACACAAGGTTTACGCGGGCCGCCTGGCCATCTATTACAGAATTGCAGTTTTGGTCCCTGAACTTGAGAAACATGCATTTTGAGGTGTTTTTGACACGTTTAAGCCCCGTTAACCTCATTTCAAGGCTCTAAAATGAAGTTAAAGTATAGGGAACTTAAAATGTGCTCAAAAATATCTCGGATGTCGGTTCGTTTGGCCGTATGATCGCGATGTTCGCTTAATTACGACGGAATGCGCATAAGCGCGAAAAACGATCCAAATGACGCGACGAATGGATTTTTCTTATGCCAAACACTAAAATAAAATGTTTTAGTGCTTACATAAATTTTTGGATGTCCGGATGTATTCAGAACGTAAGTTATGCGCGAAAGTGCAAACTTATGCACTTTTTGACGCTTTTAGTCCCTGAATGACCCAAAAGTTTATTTTAGCATACCGAACCCCTCAAAGCCTATTTCTAAGCTATGTAAAAGATATTTATGGTATGTTTAACTTATGGTCATGTTCCGGAATGTCTGTTACAGTTCAAATTGGCATACTTTCGTAGTTTGTCAAATTTAGTCCCTATAAGCGAATTAACTTGATTTCGGCATACCAAACCTTCCAAAACTTATTTCTAAGTTATGTAGAGGTTATTTAAGGTATGTTAAGCTTATGTCACTATTCCAGAGTGTTTGTTGCATTAAACTAGTTATATTTACGCATCGGTGCGCGTATAACCTTCCAAAAAGCGATTTAGAGTTTGGAATTGAACAAAAATTGATATGTGCAAATGATACACGTATTTATACAAATCCCAAGTATGAAATACAATATTTCATTGGTTTGGTATTTGTTTGATGGTCGCAGTGACCCAGGTGTCACAGTCTCCCCTACTTTAGGAAATTTCATCCCGAAATTTAATCAGAGGAAACTTGTGAGAGCTTGAAAACATGAAGTTGAAAAGATCGAACAACATTGGTTAGGGTTCTGAACTTCTAGTAACCTTAATAACATTATGCTTGCAATGTAAGAGGGACACTTATATACAAGTATATGAAGCGCCATTGGTGCGTCCACCGTACCTCCATTACATCGTTCTCATTTTGTTATTGTTGTCGCTATCGGTTCTTACACATAATAAATCTCGCTGGGTTTCTGTGCACTAAATTTTATAATTATGTACGCGTCCATAATTAGACAATTCCTTGCACAGTTCACACAGTCTATTTTATAATGTGTAGGGTAAAACCAAATGAACAATCCTGTGATGAGTGTGACTAGACCGCCATAGAGTCCTTTTAATTAAATCAATAAATGATCTAAATAGACTATCAAGGAGTCTATTCAGCTACATCACTAGAGGTCGTTCTTTAACCAAATTGTGAATCAATCTTTTTTACTAGACCACTAAAAGGGTCTCTTATGAATCATGGATCGGTACTATATAATCCAAGGGTCTTAACTATTACATAGAAGCCCATTAAGGATTTAAGGTAGTACCTTTTGAATATCCTGCTATGAATCCCTCATATGAAGATATGAAAGATTCTGTGAGGATTTGGATAACGAATATCCAGAGTATACAAAAAAACACAAAAATGCATAAAAGAAAACACAAAATATATAAACACATAATCGTATAACCACAAGGATTGTTTATTTGTTAATTTGTTTTGTTGATTGCGTACTTGTATTTAAGGCACACTAGGAATCCATTCCGTGGATTTCATTTGGTACTTTAAACATTATCAAGAATCTAACTATAAGGATAGAAAGATTTTTAAGAGAAAAATTCGATTTCGATTATAAGGAACCGAAATGTTCGAATTTAGGTACAAAAGGAATCCAATCAAGGACTCTGATTTGGATGATAATCATCCACAAGGGTCTAAATGTGAAGGTAAAAAGATCCCATATGGATTTTAGAAGTTGAAGATGTTTTGAAACCTTGCACTTGATGTGCTTAGATCAAAACATGAAGTAAAATGCTTATGAAGTTGAGATGCCAGATATGCCAAGGCGACATATGAAGCGAAATTTGAAAGTTAAGTCAATGTATGAAGAAAAATATTTTTGAAAACTATGCATGGGATTCTAAAAAAAATGTGTTCAGTGTTTTTGAAACCTTATGCATAATACTTTTGAAATCATAAAGTAGGTGTACTAGGTAAATATATTTATAAAAATGTTTTAAAATCATACGAGATGAATTTTGAAATTATGTATAAGGTTTTTGAAAACATGAATGATGCTTTTGAAATCGTGCACTTGATATATTACTTAAAATTGTTTTCAAACTATATGAAATATTTTGAAATCATGAGGGTTGTTTTGAAAACTTATGTTATGCATGTTGAAGAAATCAGAACGTAATGGATATGAGATTTGAAAATATCCTTGGTTATCTAACCAAGGATTCAAAGGCACAGATGTGCAAAAGCACGATTACTCATAATGTCACTTTATTTTCTGTACTTTGTTTCTTAGAGTGAAACGAGTACTTAAAATTTTCGAGTGAATCATGAGCGATCATTTGAAAGAGAGAAATCACAAGAGTAGTTTGTAAGGTACATAGTTTCTTGATGTAGGTATCATAGGAAAAGTCATACACACATGTAACTACAATTGTACATCAGAATTGTGAACAACAATTTATTTATGAACAAAACAGATTGTTTCACATTATAAGAAAACAAAAGAAACAAAGGCATAAGACAGCAACATCTTTTGCTCAGCCAGATGCTCGTCCAAGGGTTGGATTTGCACTGTCAACCTTCGGGCAGTTGTTCCTGAAATGGCTCGTCTCGCCACAGTTGTAGCAAGTACCAGACGGAAAACGAGCTTGAGTAGGGTTGACTTGGAGTTGGGTAGCAGCAAGGTTTATAGCAGCTTTGTTTTGGATAGCAAAGCGGCATATGTTAACCAAATGTCCCCTCCGTCCACAGTAGGTACATTTGGAGCAGGGTATGAGGTTTGAATGATGACGGTTGCATCATTTGCACCAAGGGGCAGTTCCTATGTACGGCTTCCTAGCTGGTGGCGTCGCTACCTGGCTAGGTCCCGCTTGATTAGTTGCTCCTGCTGCGGGTTTCCTTGAAGCCTTGCGCTTCCTTGATTTTGGTGCAGGCTTGACTTCTGCTTCCTTCGGTGACTCTTGAGTGGCTTCATTGTTGAGACGAGACATGGCAATGCCTAAATCCACAGTATTCAGAATCACTTCGCCTATTTGCTGGGCAAATTTGGCTGTTTGCTCAGACATTTGACCGTTGCTGAGAGGAAGAGACATTCTAGAAGAAAATGAAAGACATGGGAAGAAACAAGTGAAAGGTTATTGGACAATCAAAACAGAATGGTAACGCATGAAAATTGCGATCATTTATTTGTTACCTAAGGCAAACAAATGAGACGGTGACTAATCAAAGTAAGCGGATCATATTAATGTATCACTGAAGACATGCTCGCCTATAAGTGAACACTCACCCCAAGAGTTCTCAGGTAAGAGTGACTGGTCCAATACTGCGGATTTGTACGAACACTCTAGCCTTCGACAGAAAACTCAGGGTACAGGCATTCACTCTTCCAGTTTGCACGTGTTCACATTATAAGACCCAAACTTTGACGAGATTTGAAAACTCAAAAGGGGTTCAAAACCTTATAACAGAGGGTTCAAAACCTAGTAATCAATCATCCTAGAACAGATGATTGCTTTTCAAAGCGGTTTTGAAATTTGTGTTCTTGTTGTGGTCGTCGCCTAAGGATAGGTGACAGTATTGTTTTATGATTAACGCAAGTGAACTCGCGTTAGGGTCCTAGGAAGGTTATAGACTAGGTCAAAGTATTACTAATAACCTAATTCCCTATAACCATGAGCTCTGATACCAACTTTTCTGTCACACCCCGACCACGTAGAACAACAAAACGTGGCGGAAAACGTCGGGGAGTGTTGTAACAGAATCATTGTTTCATAACACATGGAAATTGAAATATTGTTTTATTGATTAAAATAGTTACAATGTCTTGACAATCAAAGAAACATAACATAAATAACTAGTCTTGCATCTTTTATTGTCGCTAAGGCTCAAGTCCGCCTAAGTGTATCTTGATAAATCCTATGCATCATATCCTGAAACACATGTGAAAATAGGTACGTCAGCATAAAAATGCCTGTGAGATACATAGGTTTTGTGAAAATAGAATTCATGACTTATGTTTAAGAAAATGTTTAGTCATGAACCTTGTAATTTGCTTTGTTTTGTAAATCATTTGAAAAGCAATAAGATCAGATGATATGTATAAATAAGAGAATAATGTATGGTTAAATGAATAACCATGTAAAATGATTTTGTATAAATTAAGTTGTTTGTAAATCAATGTATTGTGAAAAGTATGTTATTTGTATAAAATGTTATATGTCCAAATTTAAATGATTCAAATAACGCTACGATATGTAATACCATACAATCACTTATATATAGGAAGTACCAGCGGCGTATCCACCATGCGTGTATCATATTACACACGCCTCGTTACTTAAATCACTTACTCAAACCAAACCAACAATGTAAGATGTCTATGTTTAAACCAATTGCCAAACGTATTGAATAATATGTCAAAATGTTTATGTCAATATGTAAGTCATGTAATGTATAACCAATGTCAATAATGTTTATGTATCAAATGTAAATCATGTAATGTGTAACTAAAATGATATGTATGGCTAGTGAAATATATCAACTAAACCATATGCACAAAAACAAAGTATTGAAGTAAAACATGGTTTAAATCAAAGCTATGTTTTGTGTAACAAATGCATGCTATACTGATATAAACATCTATGCGGTGTTGTGAAAATGCATACATCCAAGCCTTGAGACTGAGGCGATAAACCCTTAAACAATTTAAAGGTTTATCTAAGTTATGTGTATCGAATTCGGTCATTCCTTTCATCCACACCTACCCAGGATGTCCGGAACGGGAGTTGTCAATTCCTATGGTACCACTACCTACTAACGAACGGCGTAGCTAATGTTAATGAATGTATTGTTCCATTTTAAACAAACCAAATGTCATACCAAAATGTAAGCATGTGATAAAAACAACTGTACTAAGTATGTAACAAACGGACATACATAGCATAAAATGTAAATGTAAAACAATGTACTAAGTATCACATAATGGGCATACATAGCATAAAACACAATGAAATCAAGTACTATAAGTGTACTAATGAACATAGCAAGTATATTATATGAAAACATGGAAAGCATGAAAGTAACAAGTAGGCACATGTGTTCCACCCCAAAACGTTTGGAAAACAGTAAAAGAGGGGGTTCTATGTACTCACTTGAGATTGCTCAGTAGTCCTTGAGTAACAACCAAACAATGCTAGAGATCACGGATATCAAACGGCACCTAATATAGGTAACTATGTTAATAAACCGGACCTAAATCGGAGGATTAGATAGAATGAGGGTTCGTAAACCAAACGAGTATGGAGACTCGTGTCATATGGTTTATCAAAGCCTACATACTAAATGAAACGTAACCTAAGTGCTTACGACCCATTACGACCCGTTTAGGTAGCTTATGCTACTTTAACGCGTCGTTCGTGTGTAACGCGTTCGGACCGCCTAACTAGTCCTATGACGAGTAGAATATGCCTTAACATGTTTAATATTGTTGATAAATCAGTTTAGAGGTCATAGGTTATGTTACATATGTTTAAAATGAATTTTGGCATCAAAGGGGTATTTTGGTAATTTACCTAAGGCATATAAACTACCTATCATACAACTACTTAAACGAAGCGACCATAAGGTATAACCTCGGAAGGTTATTCCCTATATACTATGGTCACCTAATGTGTTTGGTCGGATCCTAATGATCGACCAAACGGGTCGGGTTCGAAGGTATAAGCGATTTATTAGATCGCTTACCCTTACGACCCTAGACAACGTGGTAATCAGTAGGCATAGTCACCAGGGACTATAACCATCTTGATTACGCTCACGTTGCGAAGTTCAAACGAACATCGCATTGACCATAAACTGGTCAATGCAGAAAGTCAAACAAAGTTTGACTTTCGAACTCGAAAAGCAATAAAAGAACGAAGGAACACTTACAAAGGGTCCAAGAATGGAAGGTTTGAATCCGAACACTCTCAGGTATGAAGTGTTAAACACAACAACTTAGAGAGCAAGTTCAGATTCAAAGGTGTGAGTTGAGAGTGAAGTGGGTGTTGGGTATTTATAGATTTTGGTTCACCGTTAGGATCGTTTCTTGGAAACCGTGATCGAATCTAAGGCGTACACTTGTTGGAAAGTTGTGGTACCTCATTTGGCCACCCACCATAAGGTATCAACAGGTGGAAATGGGTTTGGGAGTGCACGACAGCTGGAAACAGGCTGTTAAAACATTGAATCTGGTCTGGGAGTCTGATGCGGGCCACGTAAGATATCACACAAGGTTTACGCGGGCCGCCTGGCCATCTATTACAGAATTGCAGTTTTGGTCCCTGAACTTGAGAAACATGCATTTTGAGGTGTTTTTGACACGTTTAAGCCCCGTTAACCTCATTTCAAGGCTCTAAAATGAAGTTAAAGTATAGGGAACTTAAAATGTGCTCAAAAATATCTCGGATGTCGGTTCGTTTGGCCGTATGATCGCGATGTTCGCTTAATTACGACGGAATGCGCATAAGCGCGAAAAACGATCCAAATGACGCGACGAATGGATTTTTCTTATGCCAAACACTAAAATAAAATGTTTTAGTGCTTACATAAATTTTTGGATGTCCGGATGTATTCAAAACGTAAGTTATGCGCGAAAGTGCAAACTTATGCACTTTTTGACGCTTTTAGTCCCTGAATGACCCAAAAGTTTATTTTAGCATACCGAACCCCTCAAAGCCTATTTCTAAGCTATGTAAAAGATATTTATGGTATGTTTAACTTATGGTCATGTTCCAGAATGTCTGTTACAGTTCAAATTGGCATACTTTCGTAGTTTGTCAAATTTAGTCCCTGTAAGCGAATTAACTTGATTTCGGCATACCAAACCTTCCAAAACTTATTTCTAAGTTATGTAGAGGTTATTTAAGGTATGTTAAGCTTATTTCACTATTCCAGAGTGTTTGTTGCATTAAACTGGTTATATTTACGCATCGGTACGCGTATAACCTTCCAGAAAGCGATTTAGAGTTTGGAATTGAACAAAAATTGATATGTGCAAATAATACACGTATTTATACAAATCCCAAGTATGAAATACAATATTTCATTGGTTTGGTATTTGTTTGATGGTCGCAGTGACCCAGGTGTCACATCCTCTGTGATAAGAATTCCATAGAAATTCATAAACCCGCAGGGAAAGTAATTGCGGTTACAGGTGATAAGCCACATAAACCAATGAAATTCATTTCAGTAATGAAGGTTACTAGTTATGAACGAAAAAAAGGAATAGTGTATATGATTTCGGTAATCATTAACACTAAAGGTAAGGAACTTAAGGAAATTCCAGTAGTGTCAGAATACTCGGATGTATTCCCAGAATAACTACCTAAATTACCACCAGATAGGGAAGTAGAGTTTAGAATTCATTTAATCCCTGGAACTGCACCAATAGCTAAGGCACCTTATCGGTTAGCACCCACATAAATGTTAGAATTGAAAAAACAGTTAGATGAATTGTTAGGCAAAGGATTCATACAACCTAGTTCATCCCCTTGGGGAGCACCAGTGTTGTTTGTGAGAAAGAAGGATGGTTCAATGCGAATGTGTATCGATTATAGAGAATTGAATAAAGTTACAATTAAGAATCGATACCCATTACCTAGGATTGATGATCTTTTCGATCAATTTCAGGGAGCTAGATATTTCTCTAAGATAGATTTGAGCTCCGGATACCATCAGCTGAAGGTATAGGAAGAAGACATACCTAAAACTGCTTTCGGGACTAGGTATGGTCACTATGAGTTTACAGTCATGCCATTTGGACTAACGAATGCTCCTGCAGCATTTATGGACATGATGAATAGGATCTGTAAGCCGTATTTGGATAAATTCATAATTGTCTTCATCGACAATATACTTATTTATTCCAAAAGCCAGGACGAGCATTGTGAACACCTACATGCACTCTTAACTTTGTTAAGAACGGAAAAGCTTTACGTCAAATTCTCAAAGTGTGAATTTTGGCTACAGGAGGTGCAATTTTTAGGACACATGGTGAATCACGAAGGTATTCACGTAGATCCTTCCAAAATAGAAGCAATAACAAATTGGAAGATCCCGTAATCAGCTACCAAAGTTAGAAGTTTTCTAGGATTAGCTGGATACTATAGGTGTTTCATTAAAGACTTTTCTAAGATAGTTGTTCCATTAACCAAGTTAACCTGTAAAACTGTTAAGTTTGAATGTGGACCCAAGCAAGAAGAGGCTTTTAGGATTTTAAAGCAAAGATTAACAAATTCCCCAATTCTTGCCCTACCAGAAGGAACGGAAGATTTTGAAGTCTTCTGCGACGCTTCCAAGTTGGGATTAGGATGTGTGCTGATGCAACGCAGAAAGGTAATTGCATATGCATCAAGGCAGTTGAAAAAGCACGAGGAAAATTATACGACTCATGACTTAGAATTAGGAGCAATAATTTTTGCCCTTAATATTTAGAGACATTATCTGTATGGAAGTAAGTTTACTGTCTACACAGATCTTAAAAGTTTAAGGTACATATTTAGGCAAAAAGAATTAAACATGAGGCAAAGGAGATGGATGGAAATTTTAAGTGATTACGACTGTGATATCCTATATCACGAAGGAAAGGCAAATGTAGTAGCAGATGCCCTAAGTCGTAAGTACCATGAAAAGCAAAGGCGAGTTCGTGCTCTTAGATTAAATCTACAGTTAGATTTAATGGAATAACTGAAGAATGTTCAGGAAACAGCAATCAAGGATGAGGCTGAGGGAATGAAAGGAAGGATCAAGGAATTAGAACAAGGAACTGATGGAATTTGGAGATTCCATAAGAAAAGAATTTGGGTACCTAGACAAGGAAACTTAAAAGATAAGATTTTAGAAGAAGCCCATAAATCTAGGTATACGATGCATCCTGGTAATAACAAGATGTATCAAGATTTAAGGAATAACTTCTTGTGGATAGGAATGAAGAAAGACATAGCTAAATATGTTTGTAAGTGTCTAACTTGTTCGCAAGTTAAGGTAGAACACCAGAAACCTTCAGGTTTACTTCAGCAATTAGAAATACATGTATGGAAATGGGAGTTAATAACAATGGACTTTGTTACTAAGTTTCCCAAGACCAGGAAAGGTAACGATGCAATCTGGGTGATTGTAGATCGATTAACCAAGTCAGCTCATTTCCTGCCAATGAAGGAAACCTTTAGCATGGAGAGATTGGCTAAATTATACGTAGACGAGGTAGTATCCTTGCACGGAGTTCCACTCTCCATTGTGTCAGATAGGGATAGTCGTTTCACCTCGCATTTCTGGAAAAGTTTCCAAGCAGCAATGGGGACCCGGTTAAATTTAAGTAGTGCATATCATCCTCAGACAGATGGACAGAGTGAAAGGATGATTCAAACCCTTGAAGACATGCTCCGAGCATGCGTAATCGATTTCGGTGGAAATTGGGACGACCACCTACCCTTAATCGAATTCTCCTATAACAATAGTTATCACACAAGCATCAATGCTGCCCCGTTCGAAGCGCTATATGGCCGAAAATGTCGAACCCCAGTATGCTGGGCAGAAATAGGAGAAAGTCAATTATCAGGTCCCGAGATTGTACAGGAAACCACCGATAAGATAACCCAAATCAAAGAAAGACTAAAAACGGCTCGAGATCGTCAGAAGAGTTATGCAGACAATCGACGCAAGCCATTAGAATTTCAAGTTGGAGACAAGGTACTCTTAAATGTTTCTCCTCGGAAAGGAGTAGTCCGATTCGGTAAGAAAGGAAAGCTAAGTCCAAGGTATATAGGACCATTCACCGTTACCAACGAATATGACCACTTGCCTATCGCCTATCACCTACAGCTACCAGAAGAGTTAGCCGGAGTACATGACGTATTTCATGTATCTAATCTTAAGAAATGTTTATCTGATGAATCCCTAGTAGTACCTCTTCAAGATATAGAGGTAAATGAAAAGTTAAAATTTGTGGAGAAACTGCTTCAAATAGAAGACAAAAAAGTCAAGTCCCTCAAGCACAAAAGATTAGTGCTTGTCACACCCCGACCACGTAAAGCAACTAGACGTGGCAGAAACGTCGGGGAGTGTTGTAACAGAATCATTGTTTCATAACCATGGAATAAATAAATTCTGTTTTATTGAATAAATGAACTCATTGTTTTAATACAATAAAATAAGTACAACTATGATCTTCCAAGTTTTAAAGTTGCTAAGGCACGAGTCCATCCTAAATGTAGCATGTATCAACAATCATTGCAAGCAGTACCTGAAACATGTGTAAAAATAGGTACGTCAGCATAAAAATGCATGTGAGATACATAGGTTTTGTAAAAATAGGATTCATGACTTGTAAGTTTAAGAAAATGTTTAATAAAGTTTAGTCATGAACCTTGTAAATTGATTTGTTTGTAAATCATTTGAAAAACAATAAGATCAGATGATATGCATAAATAAATGTAAGGTTAAATGAATAACCAGGTAAAATGAGTTTGTATAAGATAAGTTGCTTGTAAAACAATATTTTGATAAAAGGATTATAGTATATTTGAAAATATACTTTGGATTTTAAGAAAATCGAATGAGTAATATATTAAAGTATATTTCAGTTCCAATATCGTTAACCCAAGTGTACTAAATAATGCCACGGTATGTAATGCAATGAAAACACTTATATATAAGAAGTACCAGTGGCGTATCTACCATGTTTTCATCACATTACACCCGTCCCGTTATCTAAACACTAACCAAAACCCAATCGATAGATAGATAGTACATTAAATATACCCTCGTTGTTTAAAATAATAGTTTTAAGTAGTATATTAAGAGTATACTTCGGATTTATAAATAACATATTAAACTATGTTTTGGTTTTATAAATAACATATCAAAATATGCTTTGGATGATTAACAAAATATATGTTGGTTTTGTACAATATCACACATGGGAGCATATCAAACTATACTTTTGGGAGTATAACTAAATATACAAAAATAATGTGATTTAAGAATTCATTCAGACCTAGTGCATCAAAATACACCTTTGAGACTATAGGGATACCACAAAGGAAATCCCTATTTGGATGGAGAAACAAATTGGTTTCAGACATTCCATGACAACAGGAATGGGGTGTCAAATCCTATAGCGCTATATCATACTAACAATCGGTCTGGTGAACAAAATAAGTACAATTCAACAATTTATGTTATAGTCTTTGAAAAAAAAATCAGTGTTTAAACCATAGATAGTCATTCAGTTTGTCAACAGATAAGTACTAACATGTATAATCAATTATCCTTTTGGAAAACATGAAAATAACAGATAGGTACACATGCTTCACCCCAAAACAGTTTGGAAACAGTAAAAGAGGGGTCTATGTACTCACTTGAGATTGCTCAGAAGTCCTAAGATAACCACCAAGCAATGCTAGAGATCACGGAATCAAACGACACCTAATATAAGTACTATGTTAATAAACCGGACCTATATCGGAGGATCGGATAGAATGAGGGCTCGTAAACCAAATGAGTATGGGAACTCAGGTAGTATGGTTTAACAAGGCCTACATACTAAATGAAACCTAGCCTAAGTGCTTACGACCCATTACGACCCGTTTAGGTAGCTTATGCTACTTTAACGCGTCGTTCGCGTGAAACGCGTTCGGACCGCCTAACTAGCCCTATGATAAGTAAAATATGCCTTAACATGTCTAATATTGTTGCCAAATCAGTTTAGATACCAAAAGTTATGTTACATATGCTTAAAATGAATTTTGGCGTCAAAAGGGCATTTTGGTAATTTACCTAAGGCATATAAACTACCTATCATACAACTACTTAAACGAAGCGACCTTAAGGTATAACCTCGGAAGGTTATTCCCTATATACTATGGTCACCTAATGTGCTTGGTCGGATCCTAATGATCGACCAAATGGGTCGGGTTCGAAAGTATAAGCGATTGTTTAGATCGCTTACCATACGACCCTATATAAGCACTAAACTAAAAGTGACGAGCTAAGCATGTTAAAACATGCTTAACTAAGTTTAGAAAACAGGTTTGGTATCAAAACAAACGGTTTTGATACCTATGAGTAGTTTGGTTACAAATTACGCAAGAATGCGCATTTTGGCCGAAACTACGACTCGTCACTGAGCCTAGATAACGTGGTAATCAGTAGGTATAGTCACTAAGGACTATAACCATCGTGATCACGCTCACGTTATGAAGTTCAAACGAACTTCGCATTGACCATAAACTGGTCAATGCAGAAAGTCAAACAAAGTTTGACTTTCGGACTCGAAAAGCAATAAAAAAACGAAGGAACACTTACAAAGGGTCCCCGCAAGATTGATTTCCAAGTAATCTCAGGTAGGAAGTGTATAAACACAACCACTTAGAGAAAAACTCAGATTTCAAGTGGGTTTTGCAATGGGGATGGATGGGTATTTATAGTAAATGGACCACCATTAGGATCGTTCCTCGAATAACGTGATCGAATCTCATCCGTACAAGTGTTGGAATGTTATGGTAGCTCATTTTGCCCCCACCACAAGAGTTTGACATGTGGCATTGGACTTTGGGGTGTTTGAAGGGCTGTTAACAGGCTGTTAATACATTGAATCTGGTCTGGGAGCCTGACGCGGGCCGCATAAAGGATCACCCTGGGCTTACGCGGGCCGCCTGGGTGTCCTGATCAGAATATAACTTTCAGAAATGACAGTTTAGGTCCCTGTTGTGGTTTAAGGCCATTTCCTACACGTTTAAGGCCCGTTAAGCCAATGTTAAGGCCCTAAAATGATGCCTAAACATTGTGGACATGAAACATGCTCAAAAATATGTCGGATGTTGGTTCGTTTGGTCGTACGATCGCGATGTTTGCTTAATTACGACGGAATGCGCACAAGCGTGAAAAACGATCCAAATGACGCGACGAATGGATTTTTCTTATGCCAAACACTAAAATAAAATATTTTAGTGCTTACATAAATTTTTGGGTGTCCGGATGTATTCAGAACGTAAGTTATGCGCGAAAATGCAAACTTATGCACTTTTTGACACTTTTAGTCCCTGAATGACCCAAAAGTTTATTTTAGCACACCGAACCCCTCAAAGCCTATTTCTAAGCTATATAAAGTATATTTAAGGTGTGTTTAACTTATGGTCCTATTCCAGAATGTCTGTTACAGTTCAAATTGGCATACTTTCGCAGTTTGTCAAGTTTAGTCCCTGTAAGCGAATTAACTTGTTTTTGCCATACCAAAGTCTTTAAAACTTATTTCTAAGTTATGTAAAGGTTATTTAAGGTATGTTAAGCCTATTTCACTATTCCAGAGTGTTCGTTTGATTAAACTGGTTATATTTACGCATCAGAGCGCGTATAACCCTCCAGAAAGCGATTTAAAGCTTAAAATCGAACAAGAGTTGATATGTGCAAACGATACACATATTTTTACAAATCCCAAATATGAAATACAATATTTCATTGGTTTGGCATTTGTTTGATGGTTGAAGTGACACAGGTGTCACAGTCTCCCCTACTTTAGGAAATTTCGTCCCGAAATTTAATTCTAGAGGAAACTTGTGAAAACAGCTGTGACGGTTTCGCCTTCTAATAGATCCATTGAACCCTTAAGTAAAACTCTGGGCCATGTTAGGACTCTTAGCGAATTTGTTAACCCTCAAAGTGAATTCCTTGTAATAGTAAAACATGGAATTTTGAACTACGGACAGAAGAATGTTTCTTATGAAGACTTATCATAGGAAACTTGGTGTGTGATTGAGATCAGAATTGGGGAGTGTGAGAATAAATGACATTGGTCGGGGTCCAAGACTTCTCCCGTATCATTACTCTTGTCGCTATATGTCTTAACACATGACAAAACTTTCTGTGGTTTCTGTGCACTGAATTCCATAATTATGCAGGCCTCCATAATTACGTAATCCCTTGCACAGTCCGCACAGTTCATTTCATAATGAGTAGAGAAAAAAATCAATTGAATAAACATGAAGCGACTTGACTAGACCACCCAAGGGTCTTTTCAACTAGATCAGCGAACGATCTTTTTAACTAGATCAACACATGATCTTCTTAACTAGATCGTCGTACGATCTCCTTAAATAGACCACTTAAGGGATTTTTTTTAACTATATCATCACATGATATTTCTAATCAGATTTTCAAATTAATCTGTTTATCTCGACCACTCAAGGGGTCCAATTTTAGAATAGTACTTTAAAACCCAAGGGACTTGACTACAACGTAGAAGTCCATTAAGGATTTAAGATAGTAACTTTGGATATCCTACTATGAATTCCTCATATGAGATATGAAAGATTCTACGAGGATTTGGATGGATCACATACAACCACAAAACATGTAAGAAAACACATAAGCATAAAATTAGTTAACTTGATTCTTTAATTTGTTATCTTTAGGTATGGACATTTAAAGCACACTAGGAATCCAATCCATGGATTTCATTTGGCACTTTAATGATTTTCAAGGATCTATCTATAAAGATAGAAGGATTCTCAATAAGAGTTTGGCCTTGTTTCTTAAAAGAAACGAGTGTTTAAGGTTCTTGGGGAGATCACAAGTGATCATAAGATAACTGAACCACACGAGTAGTTTATCTTTGGGTTGACATCATAAGGTTGCATCAAACATTCACACAATCGCATAAATTTTGCAGAAATAAAAACAACAAATCTTTATTTATGCAACAACCGAATTGTCTTGAAGTGTCAAAAGATAACAACCAAGGAATTACAAAACACTAATTGTTCACTGTTGCATCATTGTTCCCGTTTGCCTCATTGATGTTAAATGCTCATCCTCGCGCTGGAGGTGCGTTAACAAGTCTTGGGCAATTGTTTCTGTAGTGAGTAAGGTCACCACAGTTATAACATGACCCCGGTGGAAACCGTGCTTGAACAGCAACAGGGTTTGCAGCAGCTTGATTTGCATAACGATAAACATTGATCAAATGTCCCAACCGCCCACAGTGGGTACATTTGTGACACTGCTCTTGCTCCAGATGATGACGGTTGCACTTGTTGCACAAAGGTGCGGTACCAACATAGTTTTGCCTTTTTCGAGGTTGTGCTGGCTGGTTTGGTGTAACCTGTTTGTCTTGAGCAGTTACGGCGTAGTTTTGAGAGGCTTTGCGCTTCTTCTTCTTGGACACCTCAACATTTTCTTCCTTTGGTTCCACATGAACAGTCTTGTCAGATGGTCTTAAGTCGCCCTTCCGAAACAGCTTGCGCTTCCTGATATGGGATTCAGTCAGAGTGGCAGCCAATTCAATGGCTTGTCTGACAGTAGTAGGGTTGCTGCCAGTAACGATATCCTGAACTACGTCAGGAAGACCATCAATGTATTTCTCAATCGCCTTATCCAGAGGCGTAACCATAGTAGGGCATAACAAGCTCAATTCCTCATAGCGGTCAGTATAGGCTCGATGTTCCCCACTGTCTTGCTTCAAATCATCAAATTCCCTTTCTAGAGCCCTTAGCTCATGACGAGGACAGAATTCCTTCATCATAAGAGCCCTAAGCTCAGCCCAAGTCTATGCTAATGCAACCTCAGCACCGCGGTCTCTCATAACCCCGTTCCACCACATAAGAGCCCTCTTCTGAAACACACTTGAAGAAAACTAGACCTTGCGATTTTCAGGACACTGAACGTGACGGAAAGTATTCTCAATGCTCTCGAACCATTGAAGAAGCCCAGTTGCTCCCTCAGAACCACTAAACTTGAGCGGTTTAGCCGAGTTAAAATTTTTGAAATTGCATGGAGCATTGTTGTTGTTGATGGCTTGAATCATTTGAGCATAAAGATTTGGGAAGGCAGCAGCCATTTGCTGCGCGATGATTTCCGCCAGTTCGGCATTCGCCATCTGATTGTCGCGTCGAGGAGGCATTCTAAAAGAGGAATCATGAGAGGAAACGAGTGAGAGAATTAGACGAAAAGAATGAGATGAAACAAATCTGATGAAAGCAAGGATAGTGGTCATTTGTTTGTTACTACAAAGCAACAAACGACCCCGGTGATTAATCAAAGTAAATAGGTCAAAAATAATGTATCGCGAAGACATGCTCGCCTATAAGTGGACACTCACCCCAAGAGTTCCCAGGTAAGAGTGACTGGTCCGATTATGTGGATTTGTACGAACACTCTAGCCTTAGACAGAAAACTCAGGGTACAGGCACCCACCCTTCCAGTTTGCACGTGTTCACATTATTTAGACCAACTTTGACGGGATTTGAAAACTTAGAGGGTTTAAAACCATATAATAAATCATCCTAGAACAGATGATTAGTTTTCAAAGCGGGATAGAAATTTGTGTTTCTTATTGTGGTTGTCACCTAAGAATAAGTGACGGTATTGTTTTAAAACTAAACACAAGAAAACTTGTGTTAGGGTCCTAGGAAGGTTATAGTCTAGGTCAAAGCATTACTAATAACCTAAGTGCCTATAACCATTGGCTCTGATTCCAACTTTTCTGTCACACCCCGACCACGTAAAGCAACTAGACGTGGCGGAAACGTCGGGGAGTGTTGTAACGGAATCATTGTTTCATAACCATGGAATAAATAAATTCTGTTTTATTGAATAAATGAACTCATTGTTTTAATACAATAAAATAAGTACAACTATGATCTTCCAAGTTTTAAAGTTGCTAAGGCACGAGTCCATCCTAAATGTAGCATGTATCAACAATCATTGCAAGCAGTACCTGAAACATGTGTAAAAATAGGTACGTCAGCATAAAAATGCCTGTGAGATACATAGGTTTTGTAAAAATAGGATTCATGACTTGTAAGTTTAAGAAAATGTTTAATAAAGTTTAGTCATGAACCTTGTAAATTGATTTGTTTTGTAAATCATTTGAAAAACAATAAGATCAGATGATATGTATAAATAAATGTAAGGTTAAATGAATAACCAGGTAAAATGAGTTTGTATAAGATAAGTTGCTTGTAAAACAATATTTTGATAAAAGGCTTATAGTATATTTGAAAATATACTTTGGATTTTAAGAAAATCGAATGAGTAATATATTAAAGTATATTTCAGTTCCAATATCGTTAACCCAAGTGTACTAAATAACGCCACGGTATGTAATGCAATGAAAACACTTATATATAAGAAGTACCAGCGGCGTATCTAATATGTTTTCATCACATTACACCCGTCCCGTTATCTAAACACTAACCAAAACCCAATCGATAGATAGATAGTACATTAAATATACCTTCGTTGTTTAAAATAATAGTTTTAAGTAGTATATTACGAGTATACTTCGGATTTATAAATAACATATTAAACTATGTTTTGGTTTTATAAATAACATATCAAAATATGCTTTGGATGATTAACAAAATATATGTTGGTTTTGTACAATATCACACATGGGAGCATATCAAACTATACTTTTGGGAGTATAACTAAATATACAAAAATAATGTGATTTAAGAATTCATTCAGACCTAGTGCATCAAAATACACCTTTGAGACTATAGGGATACCACAAAGGAAATCCCTATTTGGATGGAGAAACAAATTGGTTTCAGACATTCCATGACAACAGGAATGGGGTGTCAAATCCTATAGCGCTATATCATACTAACAACCGGTCTGGTGAACAAAATAAGTACAATTCAACAATTTATGTTATAGTCTTTGAAAAAAAAAAATCAGTGTTTAAACCATAGATAGTCATTCAGTTTGTCAACAGATAAGTACTAACATGTATAATCAATTATACTTTTGGAAAACATGAAAATAACAGATAGGTACACATGCTTCACCCCAAAACAGTTTGGAAATAG
Organism: Helianthus tuberosus; assembly: GCA_030545235.1. Lineage (NCBI taxonomy): Eukaryota > Viridiplantae > Streptophyta > Magnoliopsida > Asterales > Asteraceae > Helianthus > Helianthus tuberosus. The sequence continues at coordinate 64,223,283 of CM060432.1, read as the reverse complement.
TAAAAGAGGGGTCTATGTACTCACTTGAGATTGCTCAGAAGTCCTAAGATAACCACCAAGCAATGCTAGAGATCACGGAATCAAACGGCACCTAATATAGGTACTATGTTAATAAACCGGACCTATATCGGAGGATCGGATAGAATGAGGGCTCGTAAACCAAATGAGTATGGGAACTCAGGTAGTATGGTTTAACAAGGCCTACATACTAAATGACACCTAGCCTAAGTGCTTACGACCCATTACGACCCGTTTAGGTAGCTTATGCTACTTTAACGCGTCGTTCGCGTGAAACGCGTTCGGACCGCCTAACTAGCCCTATGATAAGTAAAATATGCCTTAACATGTCTAATATTGTTGCCAAATCAGTTTAGATACCAAAAGTTATGTTACATATGCTTAAAATGAATTTTGGCGTCAAAAGGGCATTTTGGTAATTTACCTAAGGCATATAAACTACCTATCATACAACTACTTAAACGAAGCGACCTTAAGGTATAACCTCGGAAGGTTATTCCCTATATACTATGGTCACCTAATGTGCTTGGTTGGATCCTAATGATCGACCAAATGGGTCAGGTTCGAAAGTATAAGCGATTGTTTAGATCGCTTACCATACGACCCTATATAAGCACTAAACTAAAAGTGACGAGCTAAGCATGTTAAAACATGCTTAACTAAGTTTAGAAAACAGGTTTGGTATCAAAACAAACGGTTTTAATACCTATGAGTAGTTTGGTTACAAATTACGCAAGAATGCGCATTTTGGCCGAAACTACGACTCGTCACTGAGCCTAGATAACGTGGTAATCAGTAGGTATAGTCACTAAGGACTATAACCATCGTGATCACGCTCACGTTATGAAGTTCAAACGAACTTCGCATTGACCATAAACTGGTCAATGCAGAAAGTCAAACAAAGTTTGACTTTCGGACTCGAAATGCAATAAAAGAACGAAGGAACACTTACAAAGGGTCCCCGCAAGATTGATTTCCAAGTAATCTCAGGTAGGAAGTGTATAAACACAACCACTTAGAGAAAAACTCAGATTTCAAGTGGGTTTTGCAATGGGGATGGATGGGTATTTATAGTAAATGGACCACCGATAGGATCGTTCCTCGAATAACGTGATCGAATCTCATCCGTACAAGTGTTGGAATGTTATGGTAGCTCATTTTGCCCCCACCACAAGAGTTTGACATGTGGCATTGGCCTTTGGGGTGTTTAAAGGGCTGTTAACAGGCTGTTAAGACATTGAATCTGGTTTGGGAGCCTGACGCGGGCCGCGTAAAGGATCACCCTGGGCTTACGCGGGCCGCCTGGGTGTCCTGATCAGAATATAACTTTCAGAAATGACAGTTTAGGTCCCTGTTGTGGTTTAAGGCCATTTCCGACACGTTTAAAGCCCGTTCAGCCAACGTTAAGGCCCTAAAATAATGCCTAAACATTGTGGACTTGAAACATGCTCAAAAATATGTCGGATGTTGGGTCGTTTGGTCGTACGATCGCGATGTTTGCTTAATTACGACGGAATGCGCACAAGCGCGAAAAACGATCCAAATGATGCGACGAATGGATTTTTCTTATGCCAAACACTAAAATAAAATATTTTAGTGCTTACATAAATTTTTGGGTGTCCGGATGTATTCAGAACGTAAGTTATGCGCGAAAATGCAAACTTATGCACTTTTTGACACTTTTAGTCCCTGAATGACCCAAAAGTTTATTTTAGCACACCGAACCCCTCAAAGCCTATTTCTAAGCTATATAAAGGATATTTAAGGTGTGTTTAACTTATGGTCATGTTCCAGAATGTCTGTTACAGTTCAAATTGGCATACTTTTGCAGTTTGTCAAGTTTAGTCCCTGTAAGCGAATTAACTTGTTTTTGTCATACCAAAGTCTTTAAAACTTATTTCTAAGTTATGTAAAGGTTATTTAAGGTATGTTAAGCCTATTTCACTATTCCGGAGTGTTCGTTGGATTAAACTGGTTATATTTACGCATCAGAGCGCGTATAACCCTCCAGAAAGCGATTTAATGCTTAAAATCGAACAAGAGTTGATATGTGCAAACGATACACATATTTTTACAAATCCCAAGTATGAAATACAATATTTCGTTGGTTTGGCATTTGTTTGATGTTTGAAGTGACACATGTGTCACAGTGCTAGTCAAGGTAAAGTGGGATTCGAAAAGAGGACCTGAGTATACATGGGAATTGGAATCGGAAATGAAGCGAAACTATCCTTACTTATTCCAGTTAATCTCGACGATGAGATTTTAAATAAGGTGGGGAAGATGTAAGGACCTGCACGAAAATGACCTAGAACACTCCATGAGTACAAACCCGGACCCCTAAAACCCTAAATTTCATGAAAAATCAAGAAAATTGAATTTTATTAGTCTGTCGCGGGCCGCGAAAGACTCAAGGAGAGTCTACGCGGGGCGCGACAGCTTTGCAGATCTCCGGATAAGCTTTAGGCCACGTGGCAGCCCTAGGGTGTGACACGACAGCCCTAGCCATAGCTAGGGTGGCCCTAGCAGGCCGCGAAGGATTCCCTTCAGGCTTACGCGGGTCGTGAGGAACTCAAAAATCAGCTATATAATGAACGTTGCATGGCCATTCTTTCTGTGTCAAAAATTTCTTTCAAAAACGTCAAAATTCTGTTTAAAATGAGTGTTTAAGGGTCGAGACGCTGCTACAATTACAGGGTAATAACTCGATCACTGCTACGATACAACCTCCGATCAATTGAAACTGATCCGATGGATGTTTAAGTGCTGCCCGAATTCGAGCTATACTTTGTCATTCGTCGTGAGGGTTTTGATTTCGTGAGTTTATCATAAATGTTGTATCAAGTTACTAACCTAGTCTCATTGCATTGTTTAACTAGGTTACCAGGCCTAATCAGTAGGAAAAGTCTGTCTAGTAAACTTGCAATGTGAGTCATTCTCTTTTTATCAAAAGTGTTTTACAATACCTAAATGTTTTCCAGTTTTATGCTACAGGGATTAAGTCTTTGTTATCTTAAATTACTGGCAGTAAGTGGGGTATTGTGCACAATGACTATTGTTTTATCACTTTTAGGTGAAAGGACCTAAATAGTGATACTCGTCACTATTGGGTGAAAGGACCCAATAGTGGTATGACCACAGTCACAGATCCGGTCTAGTGACAACTGGACCAGATAATTATAAGATAGGGGCAATTGTAATTGCTCTTAATACTGTAACTTATGACAATATGTTGTTTTGTACAAATTGAATGACTCGCCAGTATTTCCCCGCTGATAAAATCTTTTTTTTTTTTAAACATGTTTCAGGTGATTTACTGTGAACCAGGAAAAAGTGTCGTGCAGCACTCAAGCTTAAAGGATGTGGCTCAGTAAATAAATAAACATGTTTTTGTAAATAGGGGAATTCCCAGTGAAATTCCTTTATTGTAAAGTACGGGGTTTGTCCCGAAATTTGAAATAAATAAAGGGGTGTTTTCATTTTAAACGATCCTGTTAAAATTTCCGCTTCCTAAATAAAACACCAATACCACGGGTTTTCTATCCCGCGACTTTCGAACCGGGTGAAACCGGGTCGGGGGTCGTGACATAAAGATAGGTGAGGGTATTGTTTTAAAATCTAAACGCAAGTAAACTCGCGTTAGGGTCCTAGAAAAGTTATAGTATATGTCAAAAAATTACTAATAACCTAATTCCCTATAACCATTGGCTTTGATACCAACTCTTATGTCACACCCCGACCGCGTTAAAACAACGAAACCGTGGCGGAAACGTCGGGGAGTGGAGTAACAGAATTATTGTTTCACAAACATGGATTCAGAAGTTTCGTTTTATTGATTTATTAAACATTAAGTATTGTCTTTGAAACAAAACAAACAAGTTAAACATAGTCTATCATCGTTATTAAGTCACTAAGGCCTTGTCCAGTCCTAAGTGAGCATGCATCCTAGTCGCATTCAGCATCATTCAACACCACCTGAAACATATTTAAAAATAAAGTCAGCAAAGAAATGTCGGCGAGCACATAGGTTTTGTGTGAGTGTCAGATTCATGGATTGGTTATTCGTTTAAATAACTCGTACAACTTCGTTAATCGATATTAAAAAACCTTGTCTTGTAAACCATTTGTATTGTAAAATGAATAACCAAGTCAAAACTGATTGGTTATAGTTTATAAAACCTCGATGCCATGAATCTTAACCCAAAACATTTGTTTTCGTAAACCAAATCGTAAATCGTTCTCGTAATAGAACCCGTATGGTTTATATCGTTTAGTAAACATCGATGTGTGTCCTCGTTTTAAAATCGTTCATCCAAGTGAACTAAATAACGCCACGGAATGTAATATGATAAAAACACTTATATATAAGAAGTACAAGCGACGTATCTACCATGTTTTTATCACATTACAATCCCGTTATCTAAACTTAACCAAAAACCCATCGTTCGTTCAATTCGTTTCACTTGTTCAAATCATTCCAATCATTCAAAATCGTTCAATCATTCAAATTGTTCCTGTTTTAATTGTGAAAACTACTTTTGGTCGTCTCGTGGAATACATTCAAACCTTCGTAACTCGTCCATCGTTCAACTCGTATTAACAAACCACCATAGGGTAAGTTAACAATTAACAGGTTCAGTCGTTACCCACATAACCCCCACACATAACCATGGGTGCAGTCCAATAACGTGATTTCTCAGACCCTATGGTACCATAACCTAATACTGGTCGGCTTGATCAATGTTAATGAATGTTATTCGTTATGTAAATACGTCCAACAAGTTCGTTCACATTATCGAAATTGTTCTTGTTAATATAAACCATAGTATTCGTTTTTGAAATCATCGTTTGAAAGCATCGAAATCGTTTAACACATATGAATCACCCCAAAACAATTGAAAACAGTAAAATAGGCGAACTATGTACTCAAATAGTTACCACAAAACATGTAAAAAGAGGGGATCTATGTACCCACATCGAAGTGCAAAGTATCCTCGATTAAATGAACTTAGCAAAGCTCGGGCAAACCAAGGAAATCAGATAGCACCTAGTAATCGGATCGCCTAGTTAATAAATCGACACCTAAATCGGAAGATCGGGTAGAATGAGGTCTTGTAAACAAAATGAGTATTGGAACTCATGTGATGTGGTTTAACAAAGCCTACATTCTAAATTGGAACCTATCCTAAGTGCTTTCGACCCGTTACGGCCCATTAAGGTAGCTTACGCTACTTTAACGCGTCGTTCGCGCGAAAGCGCGTTCGAGACGTCTAACTAGTCCTATGACAAGTATTATATGCCCTAACATGTTTAAATAAGTTTCATAATCAGTTTAAGTGACAAAATTTAGGTTACATATGCTTAAATACCAATTATGCATGAAAAGGGCATTTTGGTCATTTACCTAAGGCATATAAACTACCTATCATACAACTAATTAAACTAAGTGACCATAAGGTATAACCTCGGAAGGTTATTCCCTGTACAACTATGGTCACAATATGTGCTTGTTCGGATCCTAACGATCGACCAAACGGGTCGGGTTCGAAAGTCTAAGCGGTGGTTTAGACCGCTTGACTTACGACCCAAAACAAGCACTATACTAAAAGTGACGAGTTAAACATGTTAAACTAAGTTTCATCGTAAAATGCGCATAAACGGCATTTTGACTGAAACTTTGACTCGTCATTTCGACTAACCAACGTGGTAATCAGTAGGTATAGTCACAAGGGACAATAACCATCGTGATTACGCTCACGATGTAAAGTTCAAACGAACTTTATGTTGACCAATTCATGGTAAAAGCAGAAAGTCAAACATTGTTTGAGTTTCATGCTTGAAATGCATAACCAAGCATGAAGGTGACTTACAAAGGGTCCAAGCTTGGAGATAGAATAAAGAAAACTCAAGAAAATGAAGCCTTCAACCAAAGAGATAGCTTCACTAATCAGATGAGAGTTGATTTGAAATGGAATGAGCAAATGAATCCTCAAAAACCCAAGCTATTTATAGTAAGTTTAGATCTTCAAGATCATTCCAAGTGTTAGGAAGGTGTAATCTTGACCCTACACTTGTTGTTCTATGATTGGACAATTAGCAAAACAGGCAAACAAGTCCATAGATTGCAAAAACCAGGGATTTGAAGCTGTTTAAGCAGGCTGTTTGCTGAAACTGGTACTTCTGGAAACCTGCTCTATCACGTGGCACACCAGGGATCACTGGGCTTGGCGCGTGGCGCGAGGGTGCATGGTTTCAAGTTTCCAGTTTTGGCGAAACAGGTCCTTGCATGCTTAAAACTTGATTTTCGGCACGTTTAAGCCCCGTTAACCCCATTTCAAGGCTCTAAAATGAAGTTAAAGTATATGGAACTTAAAATATGCTTGAAAACATCTCGGATGTCGGTTCGTTTGGTCGTACGGTTGCGTTATTCGGTTAATTACGACGAAAACTCGAACGGACGCGAAAACGGTCCAAATTACGCGACGTATGGTATTTTTGCATTCCAATCACTAAAATGAAATATACTATTGATTTCAAAAACTTTTGGATGTCCGGATACGTTCAGAACGTAAGATATGTGCGAAAATACAAACTTATGCTCTTTTTGACGCTTTTAGTCCCTGTTGAACAAATAAGTTTATTTTCGCATACCAAACCCCTCAAAGCCTATTTCTAAGCTATGTAAAGGATATTTAAGGTATGTTTAACTTATGATCAAGTTCCAAAATGTTCGTTAATGTACAAATCGGCATAGTTTCGCAGTTTGACACAAATAGTCCCTTCGATCGAATAAACTTGTTTTCGACACACCAAACCATCCAAAACTTATTTCTAAGTTATGTAAAGGTTATTTAAGGTATGTTAAGTCTATTTCACTATTCCGGAGTGCTTGTCGCGTTAAACTGATTACGTTTACGCACCAGTTTGCGTATAACCTTACAGAAAACGATTCAAAGCTTGAAATCGAACTCGAATCAAATCGTAAAATCATCAAACACAAATACATAAATATAAACACCAAAACACATCGTTTTATTGATAATTGATATTGTTTTACATCGTACATCGTTTACAGAGCACAGTTTTCACAGATATGCATCTGCTTTGGTATATGTTATGCTATCTTAAACTATAGTGACATCATATTTGCCTTGTTATAAAATAACTTATAATCACATTATAACCAATACCGCACAACTAGTTTTATTTTCAAACATGGTCCTCCTCCAATCTTCCAAGGACCTGCTCTCCTCCAATCTGCATAGCTAGCCGGAGCCATTACCGGTGGTTGTATCATGGTTGTATTATGTATTAGTATATTTGGTTATTAGTAAATTTACTCTTTGGGTTTTTTTTCTGTTTAGGTATATGTCGCAAGTATTAGCGGTAAATGGTTCAGGAATATAGCGATAAATAGTAGTTACGTATCTTAATAGATGTATGGGATCAGGCTTCTTTCACTCACTTTCATTACTCAGGATTTGATCGAAAACCAAAAAGCATGCAAAATAGTAACAAACCATTTAATCAAGCTAGTCTAATCACGGGCCGTTTTGGTCACCCGGGGCTAGATTTTGCACATCTATATATTTTAGTCAGTTTTTGGCATCTCTACATAGACACGAGTAATATGACACCTTTAATAACACGTTTAGACGGGTGATATTAAATTTACCATATGAATACTTGTATGTTAATAGCAAATAAAATTAAGGGTCGAGAGTATACTCCGAAGTATGAGCAGGTCGGGTTTTGGTAGCATGTCAAAACGAGTTCGGGTCAAACTAGGTTCGGGTCATGATGGGTTTTGAGTAAAATAAGTTTGTGTCAAAATGGCCCGTGTTAAAAAGTTTATCAATTTGGTTCGGGTGAAAATACGTTTGGTTGAAAATTGCATTGGTTGTTAATGAGTAAGCGGTCATGGCTGCATATTTTTATTCTTTTGTTGTCACCTGCAAATTTTTTTTGCTCTCTCTACTTTTACGTAACAATAGAAGACTTAGAAGTATAGATAGTTGAAGTGTTAGAAAAAAATAGTGCACGCTTCCAGCTACGGCGTTGAACCGTGAGTTGACTGTATATAATTATATCTTTTCAATGATTTAACTCTTGAAAATTATTTCAATAAAAACGTTATTAAACTTTCAAAATTAAACAAAAAAAAAATATTCATGTTTCATATGACCAATAACCATTTACGATGATAGATTTTTTAAGTGCTTTGAAACCACAATAAAAACTTGGTTACTTAGTTACATGAAAGTATCAAGGTCATATCACTTAGTTACTGCAACAGTATTCCACATTGCTCTGGTGGTTATTTTGATATGATTTATTCTTGTGCTAACATTATTATGTCTGTAAGTTGATAATAGAGTTAATGGGCATTGCCATTTATTGTTAGTTTACTACCTACGTATTAATAGCTTTTAACATTGGAATGTTATTGTAGAATGTTGGAGTTATTGTTTACATCGTTTCAAAGTATTTGACATTGTATTAGATCATTTCAGTTGAATAGGCAAAACATGGGATTGACAATTTGGAGTAGGGATGAGCATGATACCCGTTCGGTACCGAACCGGTACTGAAATATGGGGAAAATTGGTACCGGTACCGGAATACGGGGAAAATTGGTACAGGTACCGGTACCGAATATACCAGTTCTGTACCGGTGTTTTATTATTTTTCAGAATTTTTTTTCTTTTTAAGAATTTTATTAGATTTTTTAGAATTTTTTTATTTTTTTATCTTTTGAATTTACAATTTTTTATTTTTTTGTGCTTTTTTTATTTTTTAGAGATTTTTTATTATATTTTTTTAATATGGATCGATCTGGATAGTAATCCATCCATTTAAAATTATATGGATATGGATCGGATCACGATCCATTATGTTGGATTACGGATCGGATCGGATCATGATCCATTTAAGTTGGATCATTAATGGATCGGATCATGATCCAATCCATATCCATCCGTTGACAGGCCTAGAGTGTAATATATGTTTAAAGTGGTTCAAAAGTCTGTTTAACCATGGTTAACCACTGTTTAGGACAAAAGAACCACTGATTGTCCAACCACTGTTTGACTACAAAAGTCAAACAGATCCACTGTTTCATCATAACTCTCCACTATTTTCACTCAAAACTCTGTTTAACCCAACAGACGTTTCAAACATGGGTTTTCAAAAACTCTGTTGACTAAAAGTCAACAGATGATTCAAACCACTGATTTAGTTATTCAAAAGTCAACAGAAGTTTCAAACATGGGTTTTCAAAAAAGTCAACAGATGATTCAAACCACTGCTTTAGTTATTCAAAAGTCTATTGAGCACAACAAAGGTTTCAAACAGATATTTTGAAAACAGATCTTTCATATCATTTTCAAAGGGTTTCATCCTTTGGACCCACTTTCTGAACAGATATTTGCTACAGCAAATAGCAGTTGACCACGTGGACCAAAAAGGCAATTGTTGTCCACGCTGGCATGCTTGTTCCATTTACCCTATAAAAACCCATGAGAAACAGAGTTTACATCTATCCTCCATTATTGATAAAATCAAAGCATTTCAAAAGATTTGAACTAAAGTTCATCATGGATCTCGAATTGTAAACACCTCACAACTACTTACGTATCTTCTAAAACTCTGCTTTCAATCAAAGCACTACTTATGTTAAGTAATAACGCACGTTCTCTTTATAACTCATTCCCAATAATAACGCACGTTCATTTCACAACATGCGTCTTTGCCCATTTAAAGTGAAAAAATGCATATTCTAGAAAAAAAAAACGAGTGAAATGAATTCCAGTAACACTAATGTTTTGTTAAAAATAATAAACAAACAACAAGTTGATTTAAAAAATAACAATACTAATAATAATGATATCTACAAATAGCCTTACCATCGACGTGACTGGTAATTATGTTAGATAGTTAATTTCACTGACCAAATCCTCCCCCAACTACCCTAATAAAATACAATCTTCATACATAATCAAAAACCCAGTTGATTTTTGCCAAAAATTAACCACCTAAAATAAGTTACAAAAAAGTCGATGACATGAGCGCGAATATACACATTTATTTACAGTATTTACAATCGCACCCGGAGTAACTTATGTTTTCTTTATTTATAAAAATGGTTTATACCTTAACATTAAAACACACACAACAAAGGACAAGTGTATCCCGTCATATATGTAGCAAAGTATTGGTAAGAGCCAGATATCGATCCATGGAACACGGGCGTTATTAAGTACTAAATCTTTGTCATTAGATTACCAGATAAAAGGATAAGTAAATGGTTGTTTAACTAAAATTATCTAAAATTATATCTAAAACATAATAGACTCCAAATATGAAAAAATAAATATTATCGTGTTTCATAAACAACCTAAACATGTTATCTAGATATGTCACAAAAGCACTTAATCAATTTTCCAACTGCTAGATAGCTAGTTTCCGGGTCTGGATTTCTAGCATTATGATTTTTCGGAAAGTTAACGCGATGGTCACACGTTAAGCACCTAAAATCATTCATTAGCGATCTATTGATATTTATTCATGCAAACCTTTAAAGATAGGTTATTTACCGGGTCTGGATTCCTAACCTCACTTATCAAAGAAAGCAATACCGATGGTCACAATACAACCACGAGGATAAGCAATTAAGTAGATCATATAACAAGCTATTTCACCTTTACAAGTCTTAAACACAAATCAACCATGTCAGCAATTTCAGACCAAAACTACTAAACAAGGATCATAAACCGCGTTCAAGAACATGTAATCAACACCATATAATTCGTTAGAACCCTTACGTGCAAGAAAGCATTCCTAATCAAAATAAGATATATCTTGTATAAAACCAATACCCTGGTCCGGTTTCATGGTGTAAACAAAGTCTACAAACAAGTGATTAATCAAGAAATAGTTACCATCCCACTAACCACAAATTCATTATCCAAGATAATCAAATATAATCAGGAACTCAACATCAAGGAAACATTCATTATATAATCATGAAGATTCAACATGAAAAAGTACTAAAGATTCATATAAACAAGATTACAACATAAAGATTATTCAAGAAACAAGTTCATTACTACTATTACATAAACTAACATCAGCTCAATACTTGAATAATGATCAGAATACATGTATAAGAACAAGGAATCGAACCATAAACAAGCAAGGAATTGATGGGTTGGATCGGTTATGCTTCCATTCGGTCTTGAAGCTTCAAAGTGGTCTGATCAGGACTGCTTCGGAACCCAGAAATCGCCCAGAAACATGGAGAAAAACCCAACATTCAAACCAGTAGCGAATGGCTCTATTTATAGGCAAAATTGAGTTTGGCACGGCTGCGCTGATGGGTCGCACGGTCGTGCGGCAGGTCTTGTTGGGTGACGTCATTTCTCCGATTCAGGGTCAGACAAGTGGATTAGTGGACAAGTTGTCTCTGTCACTAATTTGGCATGGTCATGCCTCTGGTCGCACGGTAGTGCGATGTCACCAGAAGTTTGATCAGAAAATATGGCTCAGCTGGTCCATGGTCATGCGGCGGGTCGCACGGTAGTGCGGTCCGGGAAAACATCGGCACCATCAGTCGCACTGGCAGTGCTTCCGAGATCAGAGGTCTCGCACGGTAGTGCGATTGGTCGCACGGTCATGCGACATCTGGCAGTCATCAGAATTTTGCTATTTTTATCATATTTGCATCAGAATTTCTCTGTTTTTATCAGATTTTTCTTTTGTACTCCGTTTAAGACCTGAAAATATAAAAGTACCGGATTTGGTACCTAAATGTCGTGGTTTCGGTCAAAAACGCTTAAAACGGAAGTATTTTGGGGGATAAAAATATGTATAATTTAACGTATATCAGTCGACTGAACCCGCAAGTACAGCGATCAAGGAGCTCATCTCCAGCCACACATTGACAAAACTTACATCGGATGTAAACTCCACTAACTGTATTTTTGATGTGCAGAGGAAGGTCCTTGAACAACAGAAGATGAACCAACAAGTGTGGGGAAAACTACTTCAAGAACCAAAATCTTCATTAAGGGACGAAGGCATAAAGCTCATGAGGGATCAGGCTTCTGCTGATCACTTGGTTTACTCCTATCTGAAGGATGCAGTGGAGACGGTGCAACAGAAGATGGAGACCAGCGACAAGGATCTTGAGAAGATATTCGCATCGAAGTAGGTGGTATGTCTGCTTGATAAAGTCTTTTGATGTTTTTGGGTATGTTATAAACTTGCTAATGTGAAAACTTGTCGGTATGTTTATGGTGGTAATGACAATCAAATATGATACATAGATATATTTACAAATATCATATAATGTGAATTTTATCATGTTTGATAGCTTTTGATACACCTGTGGGTGGTATTTGGGATTGTCATGTAAGAAAAAATGCATGTTAATGATGTTTCACCAGCAAGTTGTAAAAAAGTCAGTTAAAAATTACGGAAGTTATATGAATTATAACGCATGTTATATGATTCATAAAAACCCAGCTTCTTGCTACGAAATAATTGTCAACAGGTGTTAAAACATGTTATACAATGTTATAAGGGGGCTAAATGGTCAGTTGAGTTAGTTTTGTATATTCACACATGTTCAACTTAATCACGTAAGTTGATACAAACCTAAGGTTCAACGTAGTAAAATCATGCATGTTAGAATTAAAACCGCATATTATGAGAAAGCAATTTTGAAATCAGAATCTTATGTAGTAGAAAAAGGCATAAAAAATGTTTAGATGTATGCAATTTTTGTTCAAGAGTCACTCATTGTCGTCGGTAAACTCTTCCCATTCATCAGAATCGCTATCATCGGCTTCTACCTCCTCATTCTCTTCCTCTCCGTCACCATCTTCTATCTCATCATCCTCTTCGTCTATTAAACTAGGATTAGTCTCTAACTGAACTACTCTCCTTTTCTTTCCCTTCTTTCTGGCAGCACTAACCTTACCCTTTAAAACTTCACAAGTTCATATATCATGCCCTTTACCATTTCATACACTACATGTCCGGGTTCTCTTACCTTTTCGACTAATCATCTGTTCTTTCTTTGATTTGATCTGCTTATGTGAACCATGTCCTTTGTTCCTTATACCGGTCGGCACATGGACTGTAGGTGGAGCATCAGTGTTCAGTTGCTCATCACCAATTAACTATGAATATCTGTCAAACTTAGGATCAATAGGCTTGGTTATGCGAAGTTCATCAACCTTTTCTTTCATCTGCCTCATTTGATCCCTGAATAGAACTAGCTGATCAAAATCTCTGATCAAATTACTAATTGTCACCCCCCGACCGCATTAAAACAACGAAACCGCGGCGGAAACGTCGGGGAGTGGAGCAACAGAATTATTGTTTCACAACTATGGATTCAAAAGTTTTGTTTTATTAAATTATTAAATATTTACATCGTTTTAAAGTTAACATAAACAAGTTCACATCTCAACTATCATCGTTATTAAGTCACTAAGGCCTCGTCCATCCTAAATGAGCATGCATCCTAGTAGTAATCAACATCATTCCACACCACCTGAAACATATGTAAAACTAAAGTCAGCAAAGAAATGCCGGCGAGCACATAGGTTTTGTGTGAGTGTCAAATTCATGGCTCGTTTACATGTTGAAATAACTCGTGTAAATTCGTTAATCGATATTAGAAAACCTTGTTTTGTAAAATATTTGTATTGTAAAATGAATAGCCAATTCAAGATAGATTGGATATAGTTTATAAAACCTCGATGCCATGAATCTTATCCCAAAAACATGTGACAATCCTCACCAAACCAGGTATCCGTACGAATTAATTAATATTTAATTACTGCTTAATTACTGTGCTTGTTTACAAATGAGATTAAACTGCTTACTGATTTCTGATACATACATGCTCATGCATCACATTTTATACTGTCACTCTATTATTTTTACACAAACATCAGTGACAACCTTGATGCACAAAAGCACAGTGAGCGCACTATACGGATAACCCATTAAACATGCTGATATAACCAGCATCAGACAGTTACTGTCTCTAAGGCCAGTATGAGCCGGGAATAGTTTACTACACATGTAGGGAGTGTAGGGAAATGAGGGTTGTAGAACTGCGTCACTAGGTGATATTTATAGTGACCGGATGTGCCTAAAACGTACCTTAAGAACAAAATTCAGCACTTTAAATAAAAAAATTCAGCAATTATCTAAACTAGTAAAGTGTAAAAGTTTGGAAAAATATTACTAGACACTTTCCAAAGTGTCGGGAATAAATTGTGTCACTAAAAATAATATTAACGAAACTTTAATTATTTATTAAACACTTTAACGGAGTAGTATCCAACCAAACAACCAGACTTAACCCGGGACATAAAAATATTAACATTGACATTGTTTTCTTTATCTGAGCCAATTAGGGTCCCCGGATACCCTAATACCCGTTACACAACGTAACACACTAGGAATTGGTTTAACCTCCTAAACTAACTAAATTAACACTAACTAACTAGTTGAAAATCAACCAACCCCCCCCCCCCTCATATGACCGAATTCGGTTACTCCCAAGGGGACACACCCCACTTACTTTTGAATATTTAAATCCATGATGTCTAATATCTTACTAGCATTGTACCCCTTGGGTAATTTGTATGGATTGGTTTATAAATGCATCCTAGAGTTAACCTCACATTCATAACCACACTTAACAAAAGTTCATCTTTCTCTCCTTCTGTTGAAGATCGGCCGAGAGCCCACCTACACCCACCATTATTTTTTTTAATTTCCATCTTGCAATTTAATATACAACCAAGGGTGAAGGATCGCATACGAGGAGACCCGGTGCTTGCGGATCGTCAAGGACCTCACCTCAACGCTATTAACCACCCGTTTTTCGACTAGTTTCTTCCCTAGCCTCGAGCTAGTAGTAAGTGACTCTAAACGCCCTTTTGATCTTGTCTAGAGTGGTTAATAAGAATTTTGTCGGTTGAAATTTATGAACATGTAAGAACAAAATTAAAAGTCTACTAAAGGTGATGAACTTGGTGGTTAATAAGTAAATATTGGTGTAAAACTTATAAGACTTGTTTTGTTATGATTATTTAGTGTTATTTTATACTAGTGTTAGTTCGGATCGTCATCTAACCCGACTAAGTCATGTTCATGGAACATGACCTAGTGTATGTTAAAGTGTGAAAAGTGGTTAGATGAAGAACACTACTACTTATAACCATGAACTTGTGCAAAAACAATTTTTCTTATAAAATGGAGTTCTAAACTAGTAGATCTACGGATCTACAAGTGGTATTTTCAAAGGACCAAGTGTCAAAAGAAATCATATTTTTGAAGCCGGATCTTTCCTAAACAAAGGTGATTTTTGTAAACACACAAGTGTGTAGACACTTGTGTGACAAAAAGTTTTAACAAAGAATTGTTTTTGTAATATTTGACAAGAAGATGTACGAATGCATTTTCTGAAAGAACAAGATTCGTGAGAAACCGATTTTATTTATAGAAAGATCTACTAAAATATGGGGAAAGTTACTACGTATTTTACACAAACCACAAGTTCATGTGTTTTGCGATTTATAACTATTTTGACTATTTTGATAATGAAACTTTGTTGATTGATGTTGGGAACATTGTTGATTTGAAATTTTAAAAGAAAACGATACGCTTGTAAGCGTGGCCACCTCCAGTTACAGAGGAAACTCTGGCGAAATTTTTCCAAAAATCTAACACTTGTAAATATTTTTATCACAAGTGTTATGGATATATTTTTAACTTGTTTTCCCGAATAGCTTTCGCCACGATTTTTATTACGAAACTTCCAAGTTTCGGAGGTGGGATTTTCACAAAATAAAACTTGCTAAAATATATATTTAGTATATATTTTTCATAACAACGCTTGTGAGATTTTTATGATTATTTGGTGAACTACGTAAATATTATTTTTAGGGTAAAAATAATATTACTAAATATCCACGACTCCAAAATAACACGAACGCCTCCACAATAAATATTCAAGTTACACCGGTATTATTTATACCTCCCGAACCTTACAACGTAACTTACGTATTTTCAGAAAATACACATAAGTGTGTATTTTGACAAAGTATTATTTTGGAAAATGGTATGTAATAAAATATAATATTTTTGGGAAAAATATTTATATTTTGGAAGTAAAGTATTTTAGACAAATGAAATAAAATATATTTTATTAAGTGAGACTTAATAGTATATATTTCGCAGTTATACGAACGCACATGTATCAAAACCCCCATCCTTGGGAAGGAATATATTTACAAAATAATTACGAAGTGTAATTACGAAATAGTTGCCTAACTATTTCCCAAAGACATTTAACCTTAAACTAAGGCACGGTTGTCCGTCTAATAGAAGTTAGTACGTGTAGGTCGTCGCACAGCAGATTTTCTGGGAGATACTTTTTAGAGACGCACTTCGGTGAGTTCATGTCCCCCTTTTCTCTTAACTGTTTTCAGTTTTTATACTTCGGGGGTGAAATACATGTTACATTTACTACAAACGTTTTATACACGGTATGATTAGCTAAGGAACTTACTGCTAGATCACGTGAATGGATAGGCTATTATCGTAAGACCATTAATCCTTGTATAAGGACCGAGAGGCATGAGTGATAGATCTATCGGGAGTTGCGAGCCCCACACATGGGCCAGCGTGCGGCTGCATGTGGTGACTATGCCGTTCCGCCGGAAGGACCGGTATAAAATACGCGTTACAGGTTTGAGTGCTTCCTAGTCCATGTCACTTATTAATGTATTAGCTACATATTAATCGAACCCTTTTTCCTTATTTGCTACATACCAGGATTTTATACTTACAAAGGTTTTACATACTCACTTACACATGAACTCGCTCAACATTATTGTTGATTTTTCCAACTTACATGTATTTCAGGGAACTAAGGATTTGGCACGGTATGCTACGTTTTCACGCTGCGTAGAGTTATGGGATCATCCGAGTTTAGGGGTTGTGGCTTTTACCTGGACGAGTCACAGTTCGTAAACTACGTCTATTTTAAGTTTGTGGTTGTGTCTTTCAAACAATGTTTTTATGTTATTAGGTTGTAATTTCCGTTGCATGTGTCAACGCCTTAAGACAATGTTGTAGTATTTTACTTTTCAAACTTAAATCAATGGATGATCTGCATGGTTTTATTTTCATATAGCTTTGTTGTGATTAAGCTATGGTATTAAGAAGTCACACCAAATAAACCCACGCTTCCGCAAAAGCCAGGGTGTGACAGCTTGGTATCAGAGCTCTGATCATAGCGAACTAGGATTCCTTCTCGAGTCTAGACTATGATCACTAGGGCTCTCACGAAAACATTTTTACACTGCATACCACTTAAGTCCAGTTTCTTGGACACGTGGTTAATGGAAATGGAATCCATGTTGATCCCACAAGGATCGAGGCGATAAAGAGCTGGGAGACTCCAAAGACGCCGACCGAGATTCGCCAGTTCTTAGGTTTGGCTGGCTATTATCGAAGATTCATTGAGGATTTTTCTAAAATCGCTCAACCCCTTACCGCGCTCACACAGAAGGATAAGAAGTTTGATTGGGGAATCAAACAGGAGGAAGCATTCCAGTTACTGAAAGACAAGCTTTGTAATGCACCGATTTTATCGCTACCCGAAGAAACTGATGATTTCGTGGTATACTGTGACGCCTCACGTCAAGGATTGGGTTGCGTGTTGATGCAACGCCAGAAAGTTATAGCTTACGCGTCACGCCAGTTGAAAGTTCATGAAAGGAATTATACCACGCATGATTTAGAACTAGGCGCAGTGGTATTTGGCTAAAAATCTGGAGAAATTATCTGTATGGTACAAAGTGTACAATTTTCACGGATCATAAGAGTTTACAGCTCATATTCAACCAGAAAGAGCTGAATATGAGACAAAGACGTTGGGTCGAATTGTTGAACGATTACGATTGCGAGATAAAGTACCATCCAGGGAAGGCGAATGTGGTCGCCGATGCCCTAAGCCGTAAAGAAAGGATCAAGCCCATAAGGGTTAGGGCTTTAGAAATGATTATCCAGACAGATCTCTCTCTACGCATTCGTGCTACACAGAGAGAAGCTTTGAAAGGAAGGAATATTGGAGATGAGTATCTCCGTGGGATGGAGAAGCAGTTGGTGCCAAACGAGGAAGGAACTTTATGTTTTATGAAAAGAATTTGGGTTCCTTTGTTCGGTGGGTTGAGAAAAGTTATTTTTTATGAGGCACACAAATCACGGTACTCTATTCATCCCGCTGCGGATAAGATGTACCAGGATCTTAAGGATTATTATTGGTGGCCCAGGATGAAGGGCGACGTTGTTGTTTATGTTAGCAGATGTTTGACGTGTGCCAAGGTGAAAGCTGAATACCAGAAGCCTTCAGGACTTCTGCAACAACCTGCAATTCCCAAGTGGAAATGGGAACAGATTTCAATGGATTTTATAACGAAGTTGCCAAGGACGCCCAGGAGCCATGATATGATTTGGGTAATAGTTGACCGCCTAACAAAGTCCGCACATTTCTTGCCAATCAAAGAAAAGGACAACACGAGTAAACTTGCGGAAATATACATGCGAGAAATCGTTGCACGTCATAGAGTGCCTCTCTCGATTATCTCTGATAGAGATGGGAGATTTGTATCAAGGATTTGGCAATCCTTCCAAGAAGCTTTTGGCTCGCAATTGAACCTAAGTACTGCATTTCATCCGTAAACTGATGGCCAAAGTGAAAGAACTATTCAGACATTGGAGGATATGCTGAGAGCATGTGTAATGGATCTTGGTGGTAGCTGGGATAAGCATTTACCATTGGCCGAATTCTCATACAACAACAGCTACCACACCAGTATTGGAGCCGCGCCTTTTGAAGCTCTTTACGGACGCAAGTGTCGATCACCCCTATGCTGGGCTGACGCAGGTGATAGGCAGCTTGTTGGTCCCGAAATCGTCCAAGAGACGACAGACAAGATTGCGCAGATTCAAAAACGCATAGAAGCGGCTCGCGACAGACAGAAAGCCTATGCAGATCCAAACCGGAAACATTTGGAATTCCAAGTTGGAGATATGGTTTTATTGAAAGTTTCACCCTGGAAGGGTGTGGCACGCTTCGAAAAGCGTGGGAAGTTGAATCCGCGTTACATTGGCCCTTTCAGAATTCTGCAAAGGATTGGGCTTGTAGCCTACAAGTTGGACCTACCTGCTGAACTCCATGGTGTTCACGATACATTCCATGTATCAAATTTGAGAAAGAGTCCAACACAAGATACAGTGATCATTCCTACTGACGAAGTTCATATCGACGACACGCTCCACTTCACTGAAGAACCTGTTGAGGTCACGGATTGGAAAGTTAACAAAACTCGCAGGAGCAGTGTCAAAGTTTGTTCGAATGCTAGGCATGGACCTGAATTCACGTGGGAACGTGAGGATCGAATGAAAGAGAAATACCCCCATTTTTTTCCAAAGACCCCTGCAAATAGAAGCAGAACATAAATTTCGGGACGAAATTTCTTTAACGGGGGGAGAATGTGCAATCCTCACCAAACCAGGTATCTGTACGAATTAATTAATATTTAATTACTGCTTAATTACTGTGCTTGTTTACAACTGAGATTAAACTGCTTACTGATTTCTGATACATACATGCTCATGCATCACATTTTATACTGTCACTCTATTATTTTTACACAAACATCAGTGACAACCTTGATGCACAAAAGCACAGTGAGCGCACTATACGGATAACCCATTAAACATGCTGATATAACCAGCATCAGACAGTTACTGTCTCTAAGGCCAGTATGAGCCGGGAATAGTTTACTACACCTGTAGGGAGTGTAGGGAAATGAGGGTTGTAGAACTGCGTCACTAGGTGATATTTATAGTGACCGGATGTGCCTAAAACGTACCTTAAGTACAAAATTCAGCACTTTAAATAAAAAAATTCAGCAATTATCTAAACTAGTAAAGTGCAAAAGTTTGGAAAAATATTACTAGACACTTTCCAAAGTGTCGGGAATAAATTGTGTCACTAAAAATAATATTAACGACACTTTAATTATTTATTAAACACTTTAACGGAGTAGTATCCAACCAAACAACCGGACTTAACGCGGGACATAAAAATATTAACATTGACATTGTTTTCTTTATCTGAGCCAATTAGGGTCCCCGGATACCCTAATACCCGTTACACAACGTAACATACTAGGAATTGGTTTAACCTCCTAAACTAACTAACTTAACACTAACTAACTAGTTGAAAATCAACCAAACCCCCCCCCCCCCCTCATATGACCGAATTCGGTTACTCCCAAGGGGACACACCCCACTTACTTTTGAATATTTAAATCCATGATGTCTAATATCTTACTAGCATTATACCCCTTGGAGTTCTAAACTAGTAGATCTACGGATCTACAAGTGGTATTTTCAAAGGACCAAGTGTCAAAAGAAATCATATTTTTGAAGCCGGATCTTTCCTAAACAAAGGTGATTTTTGTAAACACACAAGTGTGTAGACACTTGTGTGACAAAAAGTTTTAACAAAGAATTGTTTTTGTAATATTTGACAAGAAGATGTACGAGTGCATTTTCTGAAAGAACAAGATTCGTGAGAAACCGATTTTATTTATAGAAAGATCTACTAAAATATGGGGAAAGTTACTACGTATTTTACACAAACCACAAGTTCCTGTGTTTTGCGATTTATAACTATTTTGACTATTTTGATAATGAAACTTTGTTGATTGATGTTGGGAACATTGTTGATTTGAAATTTTAAAAGAAAACGATACGCTTGTAAGCGTGGCCACCTCCAGTTACAGAGGAAACTCTGGCGAAATTTTTCCAAAAATCTAACACTTGTAAATATTTTTATCACAAGTGTTATGGATATATTTTTAACTTGTTTTCCCGAATAGCTTTCGCCACGATTTTTATTACGAAACTTCCAAGTTTCGGAGGTGGGATTTTCACAAAATAAAACTTGCTAAAATATATATTTAGTATATATTTTTCATAACAACGCTTGTGAGATTTTTATGATTATTTGGTGAACTACGTAAATATTATTTTTAGGGTAAAAATAATATTACTAAATATTCACGACTCCAAAATAATACGAACGCCTCCACAATAAATATTCAAGTTACACCGGTATTATTTATACCTCCCGAACCTTACAACGTAACTTATGTATTTTCAGAAAATAAACATAAGTGTGTATTTTGACAAAGTATTATTTTGGAAAATGGTATTTAATAAAATATAATATTTTTGGGAAAAATATTTATATTTTGGAAGTAAAGTATTTTAGACAAATGAAATAAAATATATTTTATTAAGTGAGACTTAATAGTATATATTTCGCAGTTATACGAACGCACATGTATCAAAACCCCCATCCTTGGGAAGGAATATATTTACAAAATAATTACGAAGTGTAATTACGAAATAGTTGCCTAACTATTTCCCAAAGACATTTAACCTTAAACTAAGGCACGGCCGTCCGTCTAATAGAAGTTAGTACGTGTAGGTCGTCGCACAGCAGATTTTCTGGGAGATACTTTTTAGAGACGCACTTCGGTGAGTTCATGTCCCCCTTTTCTCTTAACTGTTTTCAGTTTTTATACTTCGGGGGTGAAATACATGTTACATTTACTACAAACGTTTTATACACGGACGAGTCACAGTTCTTAAACTACGTCTATTTTAAGTTTGTGGTTGTGTCTTTCAAACAATGTTTTTATGTTATTAGGTTGTAATTTCCGTTGCATGTGTCAACGCCTTAAGACAATGTTGTAGTATTTTACTTTTCAAACTTAAATCAATGGATGATCTGCATGGTTTTATTTTCATATAGCTTTGTTGTGATTAAGCTATGGTATTAAGAAGTCACACCAAATAAACCCACGCTTCCGCAAAAGCCAGGGTGTGACAAAACATTTGTTTTCGTAAACCAAATCGTAAATCGTTCTTGTAATAAAACTCGTATGGTTCATATCGTTTAGTAAATATCGTTTGTGTGACATCGTTACAAATCGTTCACCCAAGTGAACTAAATAACGCCACGGCATGTAATATGATAAAAACACTTATATATAAGAAGTACCAGCGGCGTATCAACCATGCTTTTATCACATTACACCCGTACCATTATCTAAACACTAACCAAAAACCAATCGTTCGTTCAATTCGTTTAACTTGTTTAAATCGTTTTAATCATTCAAAATCGTTCATTCGTTTCAATCGTTCAATCGTTCAATCATTCAAAATCATTCAATCGTTCTCGTTTAATTGTGAAAACTACTTTTGGTCTTCTCGTTTATAACATTCAAACCTTCGTAACTCGTCCATCGTTCAACTCGTATTAACAAACCACCAAAGGGTAAGTTAACAATCATCAGGTTCAGTCGTTACCCATAAAACCCCCATACATAACCATGGGTGCAGTCTGATAACGGGATTTGTCAGATCCTATGGTACCATAACCTAATACTGGTTGGTTCGGCCAAAATTAATGAATTTCATTCGTTATGTAAATACGTCCAACAAGTTCGTTCACATTATCGAAATCTTTATTGTTTAGTATAAACCATAGTATTTGTTTTCGAAATCATCGTTAAAATCATCGAAATCGTTTAGCACATATGAATCACCCCAAAACAATTGAAAACAGTAAAATAGGGGAACTATCTACTCACTTGAATTTCAAATTATCCTCGATCTAATGAACTTAACGAAGCTCAGGCAACCAAGGAAATCAAGTAGCACCAAGTAATCGGATCGCTAGTTAATAAATCGACACCTAAATCGGAAGATCGGGTAGAATGAGGTCTCGTAAACCAAATGAGTATTGGAACTAATGTGATATGGTTTAACAAAGCCTACATTCTAAAACGGAACCTATCCTAAGTGCTTTCGACCCGTTACGACCCATTAAGGTAGCTTACGCCACTTTAACGCGTCGTTCGCGCAAATGCCCGTTCTAGATGCCTAACTAGTCCTATGACAAGTATTATATGCCCAAATATGTTGCATAATCAGTTTAAGTGGCAAAATTTAAGTAACATATGCTTAAATACCAATTGGGCCTGAAAAGGGCATTTTGGTCATTTTCCTAAGGCATATAAACTACCTATCATATAACTAATTAAAATAAGTAACCATAAGGTATAACCTCCGAAGGTTATTCCCTATACAACTATGGTCACAAAATATACTTGGTCGAATCCTAATGATCGACCAAGCGGGTCGGGTTCGAAAGTCTAAGCGGTTGTTAAGACCGCTTATATTACGACCCTATACAAGCACTAGACTAAAACTGACGAGTTAAACATGTTAAAACATGTTTAACTAAGTTAGAAAAGAGGTTTTGATATCAAAACAAAGTGTTTTGATACCCGAAAATAGCTTCGATGCAAAATACGCATAAACACGTATTTTGACCGAAACTTTGACTTGTCACTTCGACTAATCGACGTGGTAATCAGTAGGTATAGTCACAAAGGACTATAACCATCGTGATTACGCTCACGTTGCAAAGTTCAAACGAACTTTGTGTTGACCAACTCGTGGTCAAAGCAGAAAGTCAAACACTGTTTGACTTTCATGCTTGAAAAACATAAACAAGCATGAAAGAAACTTACAAAGGGTCCAAGCTAGAATCAAGATCAAGAAAACTTAGGTATGAAGCTTCAACAAGTGAAAACCCCAACTTACAGCTGATCTTGAATGAAAATGAGCAAAGAACCAAATGAAAGACCCATGCTATTTATAGGAAGATTGGATCAATTTGATCATTCCAAGTGTTATGAAGGATCAATCTTGACCCTACACTTGTTGCACATGGTTTACAAAACAACGGAAGTCGAAAACCAGCTCCAGGTATTGAGAATTTTACACATAAGACAATCAAGCCAGTTGCTGAAAAATGAATGCTGAGTTTGGTTCCATGTCACGTGGCGCACCAGGTATCACCTGGTCTAGCGCGTGGCTCGGGGGAGGTCAGTTTTAAGTTTCAAAAACTGTCGAAACAGGTCCATGCATGCTTAAAACTTGATTTTCGGCACGTTTAAGCCCCGTTAACCCCATTTCAAGGCTATAAAATGAAGTTAAAGTATAGGGAACTTAAAATATGCTCAAAAACATCTCGGATGTCGGTTCGTTTGGTCGTACGGTTGCGTTATTCGGTTAATTACGACGAAAACTCGAATGGACTCAAAAACGATCCAAATTTCACGACGAATGGTATTTTTGCATTCCAATCACTAAAATAAAATATTTTAATGATTACAAAAATTTTTGGATGTCCGGATATGTTCAGAACGTAAGATATGCGCAAAAATGCAAACTTATGCACTTTTTGACGCTTTTAGTCCCTGTTGATCAAATAAGTTTATTTTTGCGCACCAAACACCTCAAAGCCTATTTCTAAGCTATGTAAAGGATATTTAGGGCATTTTTAACGTATGATCATGTTCCAGAATGTTCATTACCATACGAATTGGCATAGTTTTTCAATTTCACACAAATAGTCCCTGCGATCGAATAAACTTGTTTTCGACACACCAAACCCTCCAAAAGTTATTTCTAAGTTATGTAAAGGTTATTTAAGGTATGTTAAGCCTATTTCACTATTCTGGAGTGTTTGTCGCATTAAACTGATTACGTTTACGCATCAGTTTGCGTATAACTTTCCAGAAAGTGATTTAAAGCTTGAAATCGAACTCGAATCAAATCGTAAAATCATCAAACACAAATACACATACAATAACACCAAAACACATTGTTTTATTGATAATTGACATTGTTTTACATTGTACATCATTTACAGAGCACAATTGTCACACTAATAAGATACTCTCCGGTATGCATTATCTCATAAGCTCATCATTAGCATCAAATTTTATATCAAATGTGTTATTTAGATCATTCAACACCACATCTTTCGTCCATCTTTTGAGAATATATTTATTGGGAATTTCTTTCACTTTGAACATCTTGAACACAAAGTATATATGTCGGCCCAACAATCCATATTGTTCAAACCTACGACAACTGCATGATCCAATTATGTTGCAACCCCCGGCCCCTGCCTTAGGAGGTGGGCGGCCGCGGCCTACTCAGAGATGGTGGTATCGGTGTTTATCATTATTTGGCAGCGGAAATTTCATCAGTACCGTAGTTAGGAAATATTTTATCAGAGTAAAACATCACATTTTATATTAATAAACATAATGGGATAAAACCCATGTTTTCATTACAAACATGTTTATAGGGATAAACCTTATTTTATTGAATAAAACATCTTTCTTTATTTGGTAACTTTTATAGCCAAATTTTTCCAAGCATTCAGTGCTCTCCAGCTGGCTTCTATTTTGGCCTTCACATTTTGTTACCCGAAACGCGTTTAAAAACCTTTTGTCAGTGGGAAATACTGGTGAGTGAATCCCAATTTAATCAAGACAAGTTTTATCCTTGTACAGTATTGAGGGCAATCAGCAATTACATTTGTTTATTATTCTACCTTAATTACCACCCATGGTACTGTTAACCCGCCTTGTGGTCATGTTACTACTCCCAGTGTAGTAACAAATTTTGTATACAAAACCCCAACATACTGACGATAATTGTAGAATTACAAATACTCAATCACTGTTTAATTATAATATGAAGCATTGAGGTTTTGTAAAACAGTTTGCGAAAATGTTTACAAAAAGGATATTACTCACATTGCTATCTTAGGGTTTTCCTTTGTGATTTCCTGGTGATTATCTATTAATTACACAATGCACATGCGTTAGTATAATAACCCAATATTTACATTAGTAATACCCTCCCCGAGACAGAATTCCAACGACTACGTCGGGCAGAACCTCAACAGCTGTTACGGAACCATAGATCAATCGAGCAGCGTATCTAATATGTAACTAGGGGTTATGATACTTACAACGAGGCAGAACTTCATTATTTTAGAGGGGTATTATCCCCGAGATTATAATAGCTATGCAGAATATTGAGAGAGAGAATGTAAACTTTTGAACGAATTCTGATCGAAGCTATTTATAGGGCTAATCAGACCATCTCTCGCGCCCCGCGTAAGCCGAAGGCTTAGCCTTCGCGGCCCGTGAGCTAGGGGTGTAGGTTTTAGCTTTGCTGATTCGTTGAACTAGGTTTGACACGAGTGGTGACACGTGGCAGCCTGGGGGCTCGCTCTGGTGACCAGCTGTCGCGGCCCGCGTAAGACGAAGAAGGAGTCTTCGCGGCCCGCCAGAAACCTTTAAAAATTATTTTTATTTTATTAATTTAAAGATATTTTAGGGCTATTATACGTATACGGGGTGTATTTTAAGACGTATAGGGGCACTCTAAACATAATAGAGGTGTCGGAAATAATTTTGGAGGGTTTGTTATATCCTCCCCACCTTGTTTTAGAACTCGTCCTCGAGTTTACTGAAATAGGTGTGGATATTTCCTTTGCATCTCTGATTCAAGCTCCCATGTGTATCCTGGTCCTCTTTTGGAATCTCATTTCACTTTAACAAGAACTAATCTCTTGTGTTTGAGATTCTTGACTTTCATGTCTTCAATCTGTAGAGGCTTTTCTACAAACTTAAGCTTTTCATTTACCTCTATATCCTTAAGAGGTATTATCAATAATTCATCGGGTAAGCACTTTTTAAGATTACATACGTGAAATACATCATGTACTCCTGCCATTTCCTCTGGTAGTTGTAGCTGATATGCTACAGGTCCTATTCTTCTGATAATCTTAAAAGGTCCAACATACCTGGGGCTTAGCTTTCCCCTTTTGATGAATCTTACCACTCCTTTCCAATGAGAGACTTTTAACAACACCTTGTCACCTACTTGAAATTCAAACGGCTTACGCCTGTTATCAGCATAACTCTTTTTCCGTTCACGTGCTACTTTTAGTCGTTCCTTGACTTGAATAATTTTGTCCGTTGTTTCTTGCACTATTTCAAGTCCAGACAATTGCTTTTCTCCAATCTCTGCCCAACAGATTGGAGTTCAGCACTTTCGTCCATAGAGTGCTTCGAATGGTGCAGCATTGATACTGGTATGATAGCTGTTATTGTAAGAAAATTCTATTAATAGTAAGTGATCATCCCAACTTCCTCCGAAATCAATTACACAAGCTCTAAGCATATCTTCCATTGTCTGAATCGTCCTCTCGCTTTGTCCGTCCATTTGAGGATGATAAGCGGTGCTTAGATTTAGCTTGGTTCCCATTGCTTTTTGGAAACTTGTCCAAAAAATGAGAAGTAAAATGGCTATCTCTATCAGAAACAATTGATAAAGGAATACCATGTAATGAAACTATTTCATTAACGTACAACTTAGCTAACTGTTCCATACCGAATGTTTCCTTCATTGGTAGGAAATGAGCAGACTTGGTTAATCTATCTACAATCACCCAGATTGTATCATTACCTTTTCTTGTCTTGGGTAATTTGGTAACATAGTCCATTGTTATCAACTCCCATTTCCATACAGGCATTTCCAATTGTTGCAGCAAGCCTGAGGGCTTCTGATCTTCAGCTTTGACCTGTGAACAGGTTAGACACTTAGCAACATAAGCTGCTATATCCTTTTTCATTCCTATCCACCAGAAATTCTTTCTTAAATCTTGATACATTTTATCACTTCCATGATGCATCATATATTTAGACTTATGGGCTTCGTCTAATATTCGGTGGCGTAGGTTTCCTAATTTAGGTATCCACATTCTTTTCTTATGGAATCTCCAAATTCCATTCGTTGCTTGTTCTAATTCCTTAATCATACCCTTTAGTTTTTCAGTATCATCATTGATAACTGATTCATGTGCTTCTCTAATTTGTTCATTTAAATCTACTTGTAGATTTAATTTAAGAGAACGTACTCTTTTTGGCTTTTCGTGGTACTTTCAACTTAAAGCATCGGCTACTACATTAGCCTTCCTTCATGATACTTGATATTGCAATCATAATCGCTAAGAAATTCCATCCAGCGTCTCTGTCTCATATTCAGCTCTTTTTGCCCAAAAATGTACCTTAAACTCTTATGATCAGTGAAGACAACAAATTTATTTCCATATAAATAATGTCTCCAAATCTTAAAGGCAAAAATTATAGCTCCTAACTCTGAATCATGAGTTGTATAATTTTTTTCATGATTCTTAAGTTGTCTAGACGCGTATGCTATAACCTTTTGGCGCTGCATCAACACACATCCATAACCTAACTTAGAAGCGTCACAATAGACTTCAAAGTCTTCAATTCCTTCTGGTAATGCTAGTATGGGTGCGTTGGTTAATCTTTGCTTAAGAGTTCTAAAGGCTTCTTCTTGTTTTTGTCCCCATTCAAACTTAACAGATTTACAGGTTAGCTTAGTTAAGGGAATGGCTATTTTAGAAAAATCTCGGATAAATCGTCTATAATAACCGGCCAGTCCTAGAAAACTTCTAACGTCTGTTGGTGACTCGGGGGCTTTCCATTTAGTAATTGCCTCAATCTTTGTGGAATCCACATGAATTCCTTCATGGTTTACTAAATGTCCAAGAAACTGTACTTCTTCTAACCAAAATTCACATTTCGAAAATTTAGCGTAGAGCTTTTCTTTTCTTAGCAAATTTATAAGTGTATGCAAATGTGCTTCATGTTCCTCTTCACTTTTAGAGTAAATTAGAATATCATCTATAAAGACAATTATGAATTTATCAAATATGGCTTACATATTCGGTTTATCATGTCCATAAATGCGGCTGGGGCATTGGTTAAACCAAATGGCATGACAATAAATTCATAATGGCCATACCTTGTTCTGAAAGCGGTCTTATGAATGTCCTCTTCCTGTACCTTTAATTGATGATATCCTGAGCGTAAATCGATCTTTGAGAAAAATCGAGCTCCTTGCAGTTGGTCAAACAGATCATTTAATTCACGGTAATCAATGCACATACGCATTGATCCGTATTTCTTCTTGATGAACAATATCGGTGCTCCCCATGGCAATGAGCTTGGCTGTATGAATCCTTTCTCCAACAGTTCATCTAACTGTTTCTTCAACTCTTGCATTTCTGCAGGTGCCAAACGGTAGGGTGCTTTGGCGATTGGTGCTGTTCCTTGTAGCAGATGAATTCTGAATTCAACTTCCCTGTCTGGCGGTAGTCCTGGTAATTCTTTTGGAAATACATCTGAAAATTGATATACTACAGTGATATCTTTTAATTCTTTTCCCTTAGTGTTAATGATTATGGAAATCATATACACTATTGATCCCTTTCTTGCACAACTTGCAGTTTTCATCACAAAGATTAATTTTGTGCGTCTAGTTGGCTTATCTCCTTTAATTGTGATCTTTTCACCCTTTGGTGAATTTACTTGTACTGACTTTTGATCACATAAGATACTGGCTTTATTGGCTACTAACCAATCCATTCTTAATACAATATCAAATCCTGTCAGATTCATTTGGTAAAGATTTGCAATAAACTTTTGATTCAAAATTTCTATTCATGCTCCCTGTAAGACTTTAGAAATCTTAATGGTTTCTCCATTTGTTGTTTCTACCAAACATTCTTGTTGGAGTTTAGTTAATGGTTGGTCGAGAATTTTGCAAAATGAAGTATTAATAAAACTTTGGTTCGCACCAGAGTCAAATAATGATTGAGATAGTAAAAAGGTTTTGTCCATTTAGACTTGATTTATACGTTTCTCGCGTCGTTGTTAGCGCCAGCATGATTCACATTAACGTTGAAAGCTCTACCCCCTGCTGCCTGGTTTGCTTGGTTAATCGGGTTAGCCTGAGTTTGGGCATTAATGATATTAACCAGAATAGGGCAGTTGTTTCTAAAATGGGTGGGATCCCCACAGTTGAAGCGTACCCTTACATGTGGCATCATAGGGTAGTTGGGTTGATAATAGGGTGGAGTCACGTTCTGAGGTTGATATGGAACCATCATCGGATGGGGTTGAAGGAAGGGTTGACTTTGTGCATTCTCAGGTTTTCATGGCTGGTTAGTGGTTTGGTTTTGGAGGATGCGACATGCATCAACTCAGTGGCCAAAACGTCCACAGCCAGTGCATTGTCGACATGGGAAGTTGGGTGGATGGTGATATTGGCAATGGTTGCATTTGGGAAAAGAACCGGTATAAGGTTTCTTATTCGGTGTGGTTACTGCATAGTTCTTCCCGTTGTCCCTATGCTTCTTTTTGTTGGAGCGGGAGGGAGATTCGATCCTAGTTTCTCTTGCGTCTTTCGGCTCTTCAGCAGGAGCCTCACTAGTCGACCCCTTGACCCCGTTTAGGTTCAGATGCTTTGATTTAATACGGTTCTCAGTAAGTTGACCAGCGAGTCGCATAGCTGCCCCTAGGGTTTCGGGTTTACTACCTTCCACAGTGTCCTTTATAACAGGAGGCAAACTGTGACAACCCGAACTTTCAAGGTTAGCCTGGTAATTCTGATTTCTCATTGTTTCTCTTTCACATCTTTGTTGCGATAACTTATTAAATGTAAACGTGGTGGAATATGTTTGAGTGTGTATTTGGGCCACCCTTAGTGTCAAAAGTTGTTGTGTTGGGCCGCAGATGTTTGGACCGCACACACACTTAACAACGGCCTACACGCATCATATGTTTCCTCGGCCCATTGCACTTGAAACCAAACCAGAGCACACACACACTTACTATTATCATAACCATACATGGTTTAAGTAAAGCCCAAATGAAAATATGGAACTTGGGCCGGCCACTATTGAGATGGTATAGACACACACACACACACTTCGTGATTATTTGGGCTTCCCTCGCCTTGGCCCACACACTGAATCAGGCCCGAACTCAAGACCTCAGCCCATGTATTATGCGTATACATGATAGGGAGGTAATATGATGCGTATTATTTGGAAATCAGTAGCAAACCCTAACACACACCCTTCTTTCTTGATCGACGACAATCCATCCTGGGCTTTCATCTCCTTTCGTGTTAATATCCGGTATGTGTAATTGTTAATCTTGTTTGTGTTAGTTTATGTGGTCACTTGTTAAGTTATATGTGTATGAATAAGAATGAAAACATGGATTGAGTATTGCGTGTAAACTGTGTTGAGGGGGGCGATCATTAGTTGATATATAAAAAGTAACATAATTAATTGATAAGGGTTCTTGGTGTTGGTTGTGATGAATTGTTAGAATGATTATATGGGTAGGTTAAATCCGAGCATGAAGTATGATGAAACTGTGATTGTCATGACTATGGGAAATCTTGATAGTTATTGTTAATTGATAAAGGATTGACTAGTTCATATTAATGTTTACATATGGAATGAAGGAGATCACATCATGTTCGATTTGTGTTGCGTATGGATTGAATGGATTGGTTAGTTTATGTTAATGATTACATATGAATTGAAATTGATTATGTATTACTAAATGAGGACCGATAACAAGAATAAGTTCACAAAAGTTGTGTTGCATGACCACATTGTTCGGTTTGTTTGATATGTTTTTTATTGATATTGTGAATTGGGGATTGTTACGAGTGGGCCGCATCCCTCCGGTTGGAGTTGGGCCAGCCCATAGCTGATTGCGGATCAAATCATGTGCCGGGTGGGCCTGATTTCCATTTGGATCGCACGAGTTTAACTGGGCCGTCTGGGCATCGCTTGATCATGGGCCATGTTGTTGGGGATGGGATATTTATGTTGGGCCGCCCAACGCTGATATTATATTTTGGACTGAAGTAAACATTGGGCCGGACCTCACATGAAACGCACATATCACATGAAAACACACACAATCCATTGGGCTTGGGTACGTATGGGTTATGTTAGCATGTCGGGCCGCACACTTAGAATCCATTCGCACACCATTTGTTTGGGCCAAACATGTTACTGGGCCCTAAACAGAAATTTAACCAAATGGCATATGCGAATCGTGCACTTGGGTTGGGCCGTGTTTGGTTTGGGTCGCCTATTGCTATGATAAAGCGATGGACAAATATGAGACATGAATACTTGATTACAAGATTATACAATGTTAGTAGGCTGTTTCATGGTTTGAATAACTATTATGACTTGTTTGATAATATGTGAAATGCGTGTGTGCTACTTGTGTAATATGTGTAAAGGATATAAGATTAAGTGTTACACGACTGATTTATGATGGTTACCATGTTAGGGTGTGTGTGATCAACTGTAAACAAGTAACTAATCCTACCGAGCAAACCAAAGATGAGTTCATTCCTCTTGAGCATGCGTCCCGCTGGTTGGGACAGTCATTGGGTATCCCTGAGAGGAATAGGTTTTTGGGTAAATCAATTGGGTATTCCTGAGAGGAATACGTCTTGTGGGTAAAAACTAGAATGTTAGATAATACACTTATTCCTATCACTTTAAGTCCCATCATATACCGAATAGTTACCTGAGAGGTAACGGGGTATTAGTTGATAGCGCTATTAGGCTTGGCAACCTCACACCGTACCTGAGAGGACGGGCGTGAACTAATGACCTTAAATCATGACCAATGCTTAGATAGGGGGCATTGGGGACGGGCAAAACAATCTGGAAGCCATCTTGTACGGTACTCGAGTTATTATCAACATTGTAATCAATGAACTGAACTAAACACTTGGTAACTAACGTTTTCGTAAAACTATGAACTCACCAGCGTTGTCTGATACACTTGTGTGCATGCTCGCAGGTTATAGATTATGAGGATCGTGGAACTTGCTGTCTGGGATGCTGGAGTGGTCATGGGTCGTAAAACATGGGATCGCGAGACAAGTCTAATGGTTTTCGTACATACGGTTTATGTAACACTTAACAAATGATTTATGCTTCCGCTGAATACGATGAGTTATACTTTATGTAATGTAATACTTTACCTTAATAAATGAAAGATTTTATTTAAATCATGTATGAGTTTAATGTGATTGGTGGCTAGATCCTGGTACGTCACAAGCCTCGCTGGGGTTCCCGCATGTGGTATTTTGGGGGTGTGACAGTTTGGTATCAGAGCCACTGGTTAGAGTGAACTTGGTTTTAAAAATGTTTTTATAAAACCAGACTATAACCGAACAGTACTGAATACGTGAATACGACCATGACACTCAGCTCCAGTTTGCGAGGTTCGTCTTTTACCTACTGTATACATTACATGGCGAGTGTACATTTGTTTATGATGTAGCAAACGGACACACACTTAGCATAATTACATGAATTGCTTGTCTATATTATGATGTGCGATAGTATGTCGTAGTCCTTAGATTTATGTGATCGTGTCGTTTTGACGACCTCTGGTTGATATCTAAGTTTGAAGAACCATTTGACATTAGTTAAGAGGAACTGAGAAGAGCATGCAAATCACAATATTATTATGGGTGCACACATAATAATAATGGGGGGTGCATGCGAGTCCCAGTGAGGCTTAACAAGTGAAAAAGGGGTTCTGTTCCGTTATTCGATCATTGGGAAACATAACAAATCTATAGGGGTCATAGCAGTGATTGTCTCCTACTTGAACGTGATCTTTTCACTCCTCTCTGAATCCTTACGAATCTCGATGCTATCGAGTATCACCTGAACACTCATCTGAACGTCTAGTGAACTGTGTAGAATGTTAGGTGCTAGTACGAACGTCACTGAGTTGGATGTCGCAGCGTCAAACGATTGATCTATACTTTTCTCACTTATCTTAGTTTGCTGGAACTTAACGCATTGACGCCTTAAATTCCGAAGTGTGATCACCTCTGCAACACTCTAGCAACATACAGTGTATTACTCAATCGACTTGCAAGATCGATGGACAAGGGGATGAGCGTAGTACTTTACCGACCTCAGTAGTAGGACGACCTTGATTACCTGCAACGAACATCAGCGAATTGACTTCAATCGAATCCTTAACCCTAGCCAGCGACTTATGGGGGTCAACTCCTACGAATCAATCGGGACATGAACGATAACAATTGACTATAGAGTGGAATGTGTAACTTCCCACGCAGTGAGTAGTGCCTTAGTGCGTGACACGGAATGTGAAAGATGTACCCTATTGGTGGAGGGTCACAGGACCCCGTTACGAGCAGCGACATTAGGGGCAACAGTCATGGAGACATCGAGGAGCTCGTAATCGTAGTCTGCAGTATGAAAACGAAGGTGACTCCGACAAGGATTGACTGTTGTTAAGTCAAAATGCCAACAACCAAGGGAACAATGTCAGTAATTGGGAATCCACGTGATCGTAATAGCAACACTAGAAATGGTGCTCGTGGAAGAGCGTTTAGGATCGGCATGGACGACGCCAGGAATATAGCAACATGGTGGCCTGCGCGTTCTTGGTAACTAATCGCTTCGTCTCTGTTCTGTTTAACGTTGATGCCTCTGGAAACCAAACCTACTGTGGAACCGACTGATGGCAAGTCAATGGGAACCTCCTATGTTCGTTGGGATGTAAACTCGACCATGTGGGACAAGTGTTCGACATCGACCTTCCTTTTGCTACCCTTGATAGTTTTGTTGTAGTGGTTAGTGTGGATTGGTTATTCAGATACCGCACAGATATACCCTGTGGGAAGAAAATTTTGCATGTCCTTCTCCCTAGTGGAGAATCGTTATCTGCTCTAAAGCGTCAGAGTGGTGCAGAGGTTAGCGCCATTTCAGCTATGGAAGCCCAGAAGCGCCTACAGAGGGATTACCCCGCTATGTTAGCACTCGATACTGATGTTAAGGCTAAGAAAAAGAGGATCGAGGATCCACCAATTGTTCATGATTGCTCCCTATGTACTACCAGAAGAACTATCAGATTTACATCCACATCATCAGGTGAAATATCAAATTGGTATCACGCCAGAGGCAGCCCTGATTTCTTGTACTCCTGACCGTCTTACACCAGGAGGGTTGCAAGAATTGTCTAATCAACTACAGGAACTACTGGATGGGAGTTTTATCGATCTAGCTCCTCGTCTTGGGGAGCCCGAGCTCTATTGTGGAAAGGAAGGACGAGTCCTTCCATATGTGTACAGACTACCACAGGGTGGCAATCATGAACCGTCACCCCCATCCCGCATCGACGACCTGCTTGCCCGTTGTAGTGATCCAGCTTTTATTCGGAAACCGACTTATGACCTGACTGTCAACTGATGGAAGAACCAGGGGAGGATGATTTCTGACACGGCGTTGCAAGCACAGTGCAACCACTATGATTTTCTGTTCTTGTTGTTTGAGTTACCCAACACACCAGCAGCCTTAGGGATCACATGAGTAGTATGTGACAACCTCACCTCGCCCGATTCGTCAACAGTGTTTATCTATGACGTTTTGAATCAATTCCAGGATAAAGGAAACCATGAACGGCACTTGTATTTCGTTCTAGAACTCCTAGGGGAGGAGTAACTCCATGTAAAGTTTTCCTAAGTGTGACTTCAGGATTTGAGAACTTCTTGGTCACATAGTCAACGAAGTGGGATACACGTGGAAACAACAATCTCCTTGGTCTCGCTAGATACTATCGTGGGCTCATCAAGGGATTTTCGAAGATCGCGCAGCTCTAATCTCTTTAACACAGCAAGGTGCTGTGAATTCGTGGGAGATAAAACAGGAGGACGTCTCTTCAGCTTTTGAAACTCAACTCTACAATGCACTGAGTATTGTCTTTACCCGAGGGTACGGGTGATCTGGTGGTATACCATGATGGTCCGAATCAGAGTCTCAGTTACACACCGATGCAACACGAGAGGGTGATGGCTTACGTGGAGGATTAACAGGAAGAATTGCTTGACTCACAACCTGGGGTGGAAGCCACAATCTCGGATTTGAGCTGGAGGCATTACTTGGACGGTACCAAATGCACTACTTAGACCGATCACAAGGGCCTCTCATGTACCTTTGTTTCGGAAGAGCTAAACATGTAATAGCATCGCTGGATGGAACTTTTGAATGATTACGACTGTGAAACCTGAACGTGCATGAGCTTTACAGCTCACTATCGACTCTAACTTACCTGATTAGATTCGCTCTGTTCAAACTGGAGAACTGAAGGAAGATAATTTTCAAGTTAAACCCATGCGAGGCATGGAGAAGCAACCGTTGGTAGGTCGGACGATATTCATTACCTCAAGGAACGAATGTGGGTCTCACTTTACGTCAACCGTGGGGAACTTGTGTTGAGCAAAGCACACCGGCCTCGATATTCTAGTCGTCTGGGGTTTGATGAGGGATATTAGGATCTATAAATCTTGTACTGGTGATCGGGCATGAAGGCCCATCTAGCAATGTACGTGAATGATGTTTGACTTGTGGGAAAGTCAAGGTGGAGTATCAGAAACCTTCTAGTTGGGTCAGCAATCAGAAACACCCATATGGAAATGAGAGCAGACTGCCATCTAGTCTACTTACAACTCGAAACGGAGACAATATCACCTGAGTGATCGTTGATTGTCTCATGCAACAAGTACACTCTCTTGCAATCAAGGAAACTGACGAGTCTTCACAGCTTGTGAATATTCCTCTGAGAGAGGTGGCTTTTAGGCACGAGGTGCCAACTCCTGTTATCTCTGATTTTGATCTTTACCTGATTTATGACAGGCAACACAACACACAACACCCTTGGCTCACGTCTAGACATGAGCATTGGACAAACGGTCAAAGTAAACGAACCATCCTGATACTCGAAGACATGCTGCGAGCATGTGTGAGAATGGCTTTAGTAAGAATTGGGAGGACACTTATCTTTGGTTGAGTTCTACTGTAGCAGTTACCATCCTAGTATTCAGACAGCTCCGTTTGAGGCATTGCTTGGGCGACAATGCCAATTCCCTTGTTGGACTAAGGTGGGTGACAGCCAGATCACGGGTCCTGAACTTGTACTTGAAACTTCAGAAAAGATTGTCCAGATCAGAAACCGTATGGCGGCAGCGCGTGACCGTCAAAAAAGCTACGCTGACAAGCATAGGAAACCGTTCGAGTTCGCTGTAGGTGACTATGTTATGTTGAAAGTTTCACCGTGGAAGGGTGTCGTACGCTTTGGGAAGCGCGGCAAGCTTAGTCCGCGTTATGTTGGGCCATTTAAAATCCTGGAGCGGATTGGTAAGTGGCTTACAAGCTCGAGTTACCTGCTGAGTTGGGTAACGTTCACGACGTCTTTCATGATTCGCAATTGAAGAAGTGTTTGTCTGATGAAACACTGGTTGTGCCATTTCAAGAACTCAAGATTGATGACAAGTTACAGTTTGTCGAAGAACCTATCGAGATTATGGACCGGGAGGTCAAGGTTCGTAAGCATAGTCGAATTCCGATCGTTAGAGTTCGTTGGAACTCAAGACGTGGACCAGAGTTCACGTGGGAGCGCGAGGATCAGATGAAACTCAAATATCCTCAACTCTTCCCTACTGATCAAGCTAATTCTGGGATCAGTGGTGAATTTCGAGACGAAATTCTGCTTCAAGTTGGGGATGATGTGGCACCTGAGGAAAATCTGCAGCAATCTTGATTTATCACTTCACTCCTTTGGGTTTACTTATCAAATTTCGGGACGCAATTTCTTTCAAGTTGGGGATGATGTGACAACCCGAACTTTCAAGGTTAGTCTGGTAATTCTGATTTCTCATTGTTTCTCTTTCACATCTTTGCTGCGATAAGTTATTAAATGTAAATGTGGTGGAATATGTTTGAGTGTGTATTTGGGCCACCCTTAGTGTCAAAAGTTGTTGTGTTGGGCCGCAGATGTTTGGACCGCGCACACACTTAACATCGGCCTACACGCATCATATGTTTCCTCGGCCCATTGCACTTGAAACCAAACCCAAGCACACACACACTTATTATTATCATAACCATACATGGTTTAAGTAAAGCCCAAATGAAAATATGGAACTTGAGCCGGCCACTGTTGAGATGGTATAGACAAACACACTTCGTGATTATTTGGGCTTCCCTCATCTTGGCCCACACACTGAATCAGGCCCGAACTCAAGACCTCAGCCCATGTATTATGCGTATACATGATAGGGAGGCAATATGATACATATTATTTGGAAATTAGTAGCAAACCCTAACACACACCCTTCTTTCTTGATCGACGGCAATCCATCCTGGGCTCTCATCTCCTTTCGTGTTAATATCCGGTATGTGTAATTATTAATCTTGTTTGTTTAGTTTATGTGGTCACTTGTTAAGTTATATGTATATGAATAAGAATGAAAACATGGATTGAGTATTGCGTGTAAGCTGTGTTGAAGGGGGCGATCATTAGTTGATATATAACAAGTAACATAATTAATTGATAAGGGTTCTTGGTGTTGGTTGTGATGAATTGTTAGAATGATTATATGGGTAGGTTAAATCCGAGCATGAAGTATGATGAAACTGTGATTGTCATGACTATGGGAAATCTTGATAGTTATTGTTAATTGATAAAGGATTGACTAGTTCATATTAATGTTTACGTATGGAATGAAGGTGATCACATCGTGTTCGATTTGTGTTACGTACGGATTGAATGGATTGGTTAGTTTATGTTAATGATTACATATGAATTGAAATTGATTATGTATTACTAAATGAGGACCAATAACAAGAATAAGTTCACAAAAGTTGTGTTGCATGACCACATTGTTCGGTTTGTTTGATATGTTTGTGATTGATATTGTGAATTGGGGATTGTTACGAGTGGGCCGCATCCTTCCGGTTGGAGTTGGGCCAGCCCATAGCTGATTGCGGATCAAATCATGTGCCGGGTGGGCTTGATTTCCATTTGGATCGCACGAGTTTAACGGGGTCGTCTGGGCATCGCTTGATCATGGGCCATGTTGTTGGGGATGGGATATTGATGTTGGGCCGCCCAACGCTGATATCATATTTTGGACTAAAGTGAACATTGGGTCGGACCTCACATGAAACACACATATCACATGAAAACACAAACAGTCCATTGGGCTTGGGTACGTATGGGTTATGTTAGCATGTCGGGCCGCACACTTAGAATCCATTTGCACACCATTTGTTTGGGCCAAACATGCTACTGGGCCCTAAACAGAAATTTAACCAAATGGCATATGCGAATCGTGCACTTGGGTTGGGCTGTGTTTGGTTTGGGCCGCCTATTGCTATGATAAAGCGATGGACTGATATGAGACATGAATACTTGATTACGTGATTATACGATGTTAGTAGGCTGTTTCGTGGTATGAATAACTATTATGACTTGTATGATAATATGTGAAATGCGTGTGTGCTACTTGTGTAATATGTGTAAAGGATATAAGATTAAGTGTTACACGACTGATTTATGATGGTAACCATGTTAGGGCGTGTGTGATCAACTGTAAACAAGTAACTAATCCTATCGAGCAAACCAAAGATGAGTTCATTCCTCTTGAGCATACGTCCCGGTGGTTGGGACAGTCATTGGGTATCCCTGAGAGGGATAGGTTTTTGGGTAAATCAATTGGGTATTCCTGAGAGGAATACGTCTTTTGGGTAAAAACTAGAATGTTAGATAATACACTCATTCCTATCACTTTAAGTCCCATCATATACCGAACAGTTACCTGAGAGGTAACGGGGTATTAGTTGATAGCGCTATTAGGCTTGGCAACCTCACACCGTACCTGAGAGGACGGGCGTGAACTAATGACCTTAAATCATGACCAATGCTTAGATAGGGGGCATTGGGGACGGGCAAAACAATCTGGAAGCCATCTTGTACGGTACACGAGTTATTATCATCATTGTAATCAATGAACTGAACTAAACACTTGGTAACTAACGTATTCGTAAAACTATGAACTCAACAGCGTTGTCTGATACACTTGTGTGCATGCTCGCAGGTTATAGATTATGAGAATCGTGGAACTTGCTGTCTGGGATGCTGGAGTGGTCATGGGTCGTAATACATGGGATCGCGAGACAAGTCTAATGGTTTTCGTACATACGGTTTATGTAACACTTAACAAATGATTTATGCTTCCGCTGAATACGATGAGTTATACTTTATGTAATGTAATACTTTACCTTAATAAATGAAAGATTTTATTTAAATCATGTATGAGTTCAATGTGATTGGTGGCTAGATCCTGGTACGTCACACGCCTCGCGGGGGTTCCCGCATGTGGTATTTTTGGGGTGTGACACAAACCCTTGATGTACTGCTCTATGAGGCGGGTGAGTGGTGTGAATAAGTAAGGGCACATCTTACTTAACTCATGAAACTGCTTATTATATGCCATGTTATCTCCACTGTCTTGTTCCAAAACCCAAAATTCATCCTCAAGTTTCTTAATCTCGTGCCGAGGGCAAAAATTTTCAGTCATTAGTTCCTTCAGTTGTTCCCATGTCAAAGCCACTGCGGCTTCAGCACCACGCGTATTTTTTTCAGCATTCCACAAAGTGAGTGCGTTTCCCAACAAGCGGCCAGTAGCATAACAAACCTTGCGATTTTCAGGGCATGCGCAATTGAGGAACGTACTCTCCATCTCCTCATACCAGCGGAAGAGAACGGTTGCACCGGTGGTGCCTTCGTACGTAGGGGGTCACATGATCTGAAGTGTTTGAAGGAACACTTCGTGGTATTAGCTCCATCGTGGGTCTCTGGGTTATTGAGAGCTTGTTGAACTTGTACGACGATGTTGGGAATAACGGTGGTTATATCTTCGGAGATATGGGCTGCCATGCGTCAGCTGGAGTTCCCAACACGTTTTCGAATACGAAGATGTGTAGAAGACATCTACAAGGATTATCGCATACTGATTGAGAATTTAAAGACTAACAATCGAATGAAAAATGGAATAAAAA
The DNA here is from genome assembly GCA_030545235.1 of Helianthus tuberosus. Taxonomy (NCBI): domain Eukaryota; kingdom Viridiplantae; phylum Streptophyta; class Magnoliopsida; order Asterales; family Asteraceae; genus Helianthus; species Helianthus tuberosus. Next base: position 64,182,413 of record CM060432.1, on the reverse strand, counting down.
CATTCTCATAAACATAAAACTTAGGATAAAATAATATTTCAAAAAAATGAAATATTGAAAATTTGTAGGTTTGGCACATCGTAAGGCGTGATATGCCTTCCATGCGTCACTTTCCTAATCACGTGGGCCCCCGTAAATACCGAGCTTTCGCATGGTTTGCATATATTGAGCCGTCGACACACACTTAACCCAAAGAGAAACATTGAAATATTAAATGACCCAAGTTGGAGTGATGTGAAAAGATATTGGAGGGTATCAATGAGTTAACACAGACACGTTGACTTATCAAAGTGTTGTTAGTTTCCATGACGTTTGGTGTGACATGCTTTGGCCTAATAGGTATCGGTACTCTCATCATTAGTCCCCAGGTAGGCAAACTGGTCCTTATTGGATTTATACGATTGCCAGCCTAGACAGGACGTCCCGACTACCGGTACTTAACCCTTCTAGTTACTACATGTCTGTCACAAGAACTCACTTTGAAGAGATTGAAAAATTTAAATGACATTTGAAATATCAAAATGAAATAAAAATAGAATCAAGTATAATTGTCATCAATTGAATATTGATTTGACTTAGACTTTATATGAATAAAGATATGAATGGAATAGTTAGAAACTTAATGTTTGTATTGCATAGTGTGTGAAGTGTAGCATTGAAATGATAAACTATAGCATAGAACTAAATCACGTATTATCATGCAAGGCACATAACATTTAGCATATAACATTTAAAAGTGCTTACATACATTCGGTGTGTGACATTAACAAACTATTAAACTTATGAAATTTATCAGCATAAGCTAAGACAACAATTTAGCACATAAAGCACCTAAAAACCATATTAGGCTATAGTCTTGGTCTAAGGGTCTAATAACCTATCCTAATTCCCTATAGCCATTGGCTCTGATACCAATCTGTCACACCCCGACCCGCAGCGGAATGTTACGGGGCATGATGATTGCCCAAAGCTTATGACACTATTAAAATTTCATAATTAAACATGTCATGATTAAATGTCACACTTTTCATATAAGTTTCAACAAATAATACATCAAACTTGTCTTTTTTATTACTAAGGCAAAGTTCCTATGTGATCCTGATCCAGTCCAGTCTTCAATCCTCTACACCTGTATCATGTGTAAAATAGTATTTTTGGGTCAACTACAAGAGCTGGCGAGTAAACTTTGGTTAAGTAAAACAGGTTTACCATTTTAAAATTTAGAAATAAAAGTAATATGTTTTACCTTTTTAATTCCAAATATTAATTTGAAAATTAAGCATGCAATTAATCATGTGGAAGCAATGCACAAGTAATATGAACATAGAATGGTAACATAGTAATGACTAAGACCATGACCGACACCAAGACCAAAACCGACTCCTTGCATCCCACACCCATAAAGGGTGTGACTATGGCGATACCAACATCCCATAGTTAGGAGGAAAGGTTAGCCCAAGACTAATGGGGCGATACCAACATCTTCAGGTCAGCCGTGGATCCACTTAATGAATGACTATTGACTATCATGACCAACACAACAACATCATCAACAACATCAATAAACAACACCAACAACATATAATGCATATACAACACACTAGACTTTGCATGCTCGACGTTAGATGAAAACAATTGGTCAAAACACAATGATACACCCCAAAACGTTAATGATAAAAAAAAAGGGAAAGAGTTTACTCACTGTTTGCGAAGATAGCAAATTACAACTTATCACACGTTGTAGCGTTCTGGAATGACTCCCAAAAATTATCCTAACAACATAGTACAAGTATAAATAAAACAAACAAAGGGACTACGATGGAATAAGGAATTCTAGATCGAGTTTTAGGGAAAATAATACTTATTGTTTGTTTTTTTTTTATTTAAGATTGAATTAGTAGTTACTAATTATTTAAAAAAATAAATAATTTATAGTTAATAGTAACCGTCATGAATCATGAAAATAAGATACAAACATTTATTAGATAAAATATCGTCATCGTTGTTAGTAAATAAAAGGATAAATGTCTATAGTAACAAAAATAAGTATCGAACGTATCTACATACATATAATTGGTTAACTTAAATATCACTTTATAATCCAAAGCATGTAAAATTATATAAGTTGGATTTATTTAGATAATCCACACTATTCAATAGTGTTTCATTGTGGATTAGCGAATATGCCAGTGACTCAACTACAAAATATATATAAGAAAACTTATATAAAATCAATATGGGCTCTACATCATACATGTATTGCTATTAATTTAATTTATTTGAAACCATCTTTTAATATAATTTATTTGAAACCAACGTTTAAAATAAATCTTGTTTCTAAGATTATAACTGTGACACTATAAATATTAAATTTCACAATTAACAATCTGGTCAAAATATACTAACTAATATACATGGACACAAGTGATATTTGCATTGCCTAACAATTATACTGCAAGCCAGTATTTGTTAGGCTATTGATTATTAATTCTATGGCATTTTGTATTACATCTTCTAAACGAAAATCAGTCCGTATAGAGTCAGTGATAGCCATGTTTGACCAGTTTCTTATTCTAGTTCTGGCAAGCCTCGCAGTAAATTAAAAGGATGGGTTGATATGGTTACCTTAGATGTCGAAACACATCCGCGGGTTGTAGCAAAAAGATCGTAGATCAAAGAGTAGCACTCGATTAGTGGTGGCTCCGTGTCAGATGGTCGTCCAAGGGTCACAAGGTACCAGAGGGGGTTTACGGTAACCGAGTCGATGCTAACAACCCATGCGTTTGAGAATCCACCGGGGTGGTAAAGGTCTCCGGTGACGTTATAATCTGGCTAGAATAACCGGACGCGACAACGACCAAGTGAGGAGGGTGAAAGTTGTGCGGGTGGAACTAGATTAGTTAAGATGTTGAATGGGCAATGATTCTGGTTGTTTTAGATACTACTGTAGGTAGAGTAAGTAATCTTGGGGTTTATGCACCCTATAAAAATTACCATTTTCAAGTCTGAAGTCCCTAAATGATAATGGATTATTAATGTCGGCCGGTTACACCAACTCAATTATTTTTTTTTTTAACGGCAAATTTGGATCACTGACGGACCACTGGAGTATCATCGTGCCACCAGCGGAACCACCCCATCATATCCATCTCCACTAGGCATAATGCCTACACACCAATTCAGGAGGAAACCCATCAACGTCGGTTTCGAATTCAAAAGGTTTGCAGATTAGAGAGAACAAAACTCCATGTTAATGGCTGGGTCCATCCAAGTTTCCGTTTACCAAATTAATTCCTGAGTTAATTACACAGATGGGTCCTGTGGTTTATAGTTAATTTCGCCTTTGGGTACTAACTTTTTTTTTTAACATGTTTAGGTCTCATGGTTTCAGTTTTGTAACACCTTTGGGTACTGACACCAAAATTAGTTAATTAATGACCAAAATGCCCTTGCATTTTTTTAAGTTTATCAATGTAACACATTTGGGTATTAACACCTAATTTTATTTAAGTTTAAATCAATTTTATAAAATCTATTTATTTTCATCTTTTTATTATATTTCTTTATTAACATAAAGTCTATTTATTTTTTTATTTTCATATTTTTATTAAATTTCTTATTTAGCATAAAATCTACTAGTTACACCAGTAAAATCTACTAGCTATATAGTTTTATGTAAATTAAATATCTTACTCGTTTTAAATAATCGAAACCTTACTCGTTTTCAATTTTGGATAGATAATAATAAATATAGAAACTGTATAAGTTCTAAAATAGTAAAATGTAAATGAACAAAACAGCGAGTTAAAAAAAGGTTTAATTATACGAAAGATATTTATTATTATCAATTATATCTATCCAAAATTTATTATTATCAAAGATATTTATTATTTATTACTATCCAAAATAATTGATAATAAATATCTTTGATAATAATAAATTTTGGATAGATATAATTGATAATAATAAATATCTTTCATGAAAATAATTAAACCTTTTTTTAACTCTTTTTTTGTAACGTGTTGTTACATAAAGGCTTAATTTTGTAAAGGCTTAATTGTAAAGGCTTAATTACATAGAGGCTTAATTTTTTTTTTCATGAAAGATATTTATTATTATCAATCATATCTATCCAAAATTTATTATTATCAAAGATATTTATTATTTATTACTATCCAAAATAATTGATAATAAATATTTTTGATAATAATAAATTTTGGATAGATATAATTGATAATAATTAATATCTTTCATATAATTAAACCTTTTTTTAACTTGCTTTTTTGTTCATTTACATTTAACTATTTTAGAACTTATACAGTTTCTATATTTATTATTATCTATCCAAAATTGAAAACGAGTAAGGTTTCGATTATTTAAAACGAGTAAGATATTTAATTTACATAAAACTATATAGCTAGTAGATTTTACTGGTGTAACTAGTAGATTTTATGCTAAATAAGAAATTTAATAAAAATATGAAAATAAAAAAATAAATAGACTTTATGTTAATAAAGAAATATAATAAAAAGATGAAAATAAATAGATTTTATAAAATTGATTTAAACTTAAATAAAATTAGGTGTTAGTACCCAAATGTGTTACATTGATAAACTTAAAAAAATGCAAGGGCATTTTGGTCATTAATTAACTAATTTTGGTGTTAGTACCCAAAGGTGTTACAAAACTGAAACCATGAGACCTAAACATGTTAAAAAAAAAGTTAGTACCCAAAGGCGAAATTAACAATAAACCACAGGACCCATTTGTGTAATTAACTCTTAATTCCTACACTTATTGTTTATAAATTTCTTTTATTGCCATTCAATATAGATTCTATATTAAGCTTGAATTATATATGGTTTATCTTAATTGTTTACTTTTATGTTAACAATGTAATTAAATTAAATTATATTTATTTACTAAAGCATTCACTATTTGTTCAAGGTATTAGATACGTTTCGAAGATCCGTCACAATAGTTCGATATTTATTATCTATACTAGTGGGGAACCCGCGCGTTGCGGCGGAGTCAACGTCTCGTAGCTTCGTTCTCGTTTTCTCTTTCGTTTTTCAATTCATAGGGCAAAAGAGAAAACCATTTATGATTCGGTCCGAAGCATTGGCTAAATGGGACATTTGTTCATCATTATTATATATAAATAACATGTTCTTAAAGTATAAGATGGTGGTGTCCACACACGTTGTGGCGGTCAATACATGGGGGAATTAGGTTTGTATCGATTCGGTATATGAACCTATAGAGAAAGGGGCAGTCACCTCAACAATGGATGAGAAATTGAATGAAAGCTTTGAACTAATGAAATTGAGCCAAACTTCAATTAGAGTTTGTTGATATGCTGATAGTGCTCCAATGGTGTTGTAGGCTAGTTCAGTAAAACAAAAATAGAATGGCCATTAAACTTGAGTTTGTTGATATGATGATAGTGCTCCAATGGTGTTGTAGGCTAGTTCAGTAAAACAAAAATAGAATGGCCATTAAACTTCAATTACTGTCTCGACTTTGTGTTAAGTCATCATAAGAATTCGCTAAAATTAAGAAACAACCACACAGTAATTATATTTGCATCAAATATTTATTGCGATGAAAAAAGTCGTTGCATCAAATGTTTACGGGTGAACTTGGCAAAAATAGTTTTGGCCCAGACACGAGCTTACTAACATCAATATCATTTTCTTTTTTCTTATTAGAACCTTCTTCTTTGCTCTTTGTAGCCTTTTGTGGTTTATGCTCGATTCCTTCTTCCACCAAAGCGTTTAATGATTCTTTTCCAGGTTCAACCTCCACTACGCCAAATATAGGCTATGGCCACACCAAAAAAGTGTGACCGTATACCTTTCGCCACACCAATTTTTTTCAGGTTAGGTGTGACCAAAGGTCTAGTCATCATAGGTATCATACGGCCACACACACTTTTTAGTGGCTAAAGGGTATTAAAAGTGTGGCTAAAGGGTATCAACATTTCTTGCTGGAAGTAAACATTCCCTATATTAAGTGTGGCTAAAGGGTAGCAACAGACACATGAGTTAAGTTTATGTGTGACAGTTTTTGTTATATAGTCACATGAATTTACTCTAAAGCTTGTTTTAGCCACATCAATTAAAAAAAAGTGTGGCAAAAAAGGTTGTTGTAATCAAGCATTATGTCCGGTAAGTGTGCCTAAAGGGTAGCAACAGCCACATGAAGTTACTACATGTATGTACTGTAAGTGTGGCTAAAAACTATTGTCTAATGGATATATATATCCTTTGGTCACACATATTTTATAATTGTGGCTATTGTCTAACCTTTGGTTACACATTTTTTTTTCTTCCATGACATTTGCTATCATTCTGTCACACAAAATAAAATAAAACAAAGCAACAATGGTTATATATAGCCACATGAAATTTTGTAACTTTATGTGTGGCTATACTCTAACTTTTGTCACACGTATTTTTTTTCTTCCATGACATTTGTTATCATTTTGTCACATAAAATAAAACAAATGAAGGATTGTGTGGCTAATGGTTATGTATAGACACATGAGCTTGTAATTTTAAGTGTGACTATTTTTTAATCTTTGGTCACATATTTTTTTTCTTCCATGACATTTGCTATTATTTGGTCACACAAAGAAAACAAAGTAACGATTGTGTGGCTATTCTCTAACCTTTGGTCACACATAATTTGTTTCTCATGACATCTGGCATCATTCCGTCACAAAAAAAAAATGGCGATGGTGTGGCTAATGGTTATTTAAAGCTACATGAAATTTTAGAATTTTAAGTGTGACCATGTCTTATCTTTGGTCACACATATCTATTGTGGTATTGTGTGACTATTTTTGTGCAATAATCCATTTTATTTTCATTTTTTTTGGTTAAATAAAAACATTAAACATGAAAAAACTTAAAACCCAAATGATATTAACAATAACATACCAAAATTCATACATAAGTTCTCAATTAGAGTACTAAAGCTACAAAACTTCTAAACAAAAGCCATCTACAAATGATGTAGCAATTGCAACAAAACCTGCTTACTCCTAGCAGCACAGCACTTGCAACAATAGCAAACCCACTTGCATTCATGAACCTCTACACTCTTTATGAGATATGACAGCATTGCGTTCATGGTCATCAAACAAGTGGGCGAAGAGAGTATTACACAGCCATTTGTGGAGTGTATGGACTAGATGGCAACCCTCTGGTTTTGCAAAATCAACAAGTTTCAAGATCAATCTTTAAAATGTAATTGTGATGTCCTTGTGTATCACAAAACATAGTCTAGACTTTTTAGGCTTATTTGAATTAAATGTTTGCTCCTAACCTGGGGGATCAAGCTCTAAGAAAGGAAATCTGCATATCAGTTTCTGGATGCAAGGTAACAATTTAAGGTGAATTAGAAATTTCTGGTTCGTGCAAATGGCACCATCGCCTGAGATCGACAAGCGAGTTGCGATCTCATTATCTGAGAGTTGGGTATCTGGGCCAGCATCAACTATAATCTCGAGGACTTTAAGAAACAAACCAAATAAAAAACAATCAACAAAATAAGCACAAGAGAACAAAAATCAAAATAAGTGAATTTGAGTATGAGATAAGTGCATATCTTCATTACAATCTCTCGTTCTTGCAGCATTCTATTGCATACCTCCATTAAATCCTCTGTTGCCTGTAAAATAATTAACAAAATAAGCATAAAAGATAGAGATTAAAATCTTGTAGGTTTCTCAATCAATATACAAAACCAAAAAGAGCGAACTCTACAACATGATACGCGTATTTTGAAGATGGTCAACAAAATAGAACCTGCTTTAAACCATTTCAAGATGTAAATATGGAAATATGGAAGCTGGATCTAACAAACGTCAAAACACTTTTTTCTACTTTGCCGCAGCAACAATACGTGCAAAGGTAGAACTTACCTAGAACAGTTACAATTTGTAATCGCACCCAAAACCCAAACCTGCACAATCTAATGAAAATGGTAATAAATACTGTGTTGGGTCAGGATGTTTACTTCACATAAAGATAACCAACACCGGATAGAGTTGAGCTAAAACAGAGCAAACCTCGGTCATATTGCTTGCTAACCAGCACCTGAAATGACAAAACTGGCTTTCTATCTAAAAAAAGACATTACGATAATACTATGCATACAACAAAAGCTAGGAACAAACAACATATCTTGTGGTCAGGCTGCAAAATATATATGCATTCATTCAACAACGGGTTTTCAATGCAGAGATAGACAACTCCTTCGGCTATCTGTTGAGGTCTTGAGGAGCCATATGTGTTCACTACAAGATCAAAAAATCAACAATCACAATTCAAACCCAAATCAGCCTCTAACTTCTACCAAAAACTGTAGTTGGAAGTACTGTTTTGCCATTAATTTTACATGTCAATAAGATTGAAGGCATATGTGATTTGCAACACAATTAGAGCATTCACATCCACTCCAGTATCTTTAACCCTATAATTTAACAAAATATCACAACTTTTTAAATTTATCTCACATTTTAAAAAACATCCTACATCCAACTCCTCATACCTATCTCTATATTCTTTTTTTACTATTATTTCTTCTCTTCTTTCCATTTACAATTTAACTACTATCTATTTTGTCTCATTATGATATACATGAATCCAAACGGGTCAAGTGAAAAGACAAAGGGGTTTCTAAGGGGTTTTTATATATTCCTTCTCAATAAGATTAGTACACTAAGCTAACTGAGTTATAACAAAATGATAATATTTTAAGTAGTTTGATATTTATACACTTAACTTTAAAAGTTGATTTTGTGTAATAAGAAAGCACAAGATAAATGCAAAAGTTTGACTTTCTCAATGCCAAACCACTGTTTCTTTTTTTTTTTTATATTCAAGGATGACTTTCTCAATGCCAAACCACTGTTTCTTTTTTATATTCAAGGATGAGTTTAATCAAATTAATTAAAAAAAAAAAGGTTTGACTTCTTAGAAAGATAAAATTGTAGTAATAAATAAACTTCAAACCATGAGCTTTGATTTCAAACCTTTGACATACAAAGGAAAGCATCTTATGACCACCATTATCCAAAGACTGTCGATCGTCAAAAAAACGGTTCTGCCAAAAAATTGCAGTTTTTTAGCAGAAAAAACCTCAAAAAACGCAGTTTTTTAGCGGAAAAAGCAACCAGCAGCAGCATTGTTGCTGCAGGTTTTTTGGACTGCATTTTGCACCGGCGAGTACATGCTGCTGCTAGATGGTAGTAGCGTTCTGTAATTATTGATAGTCACACTCTTTTAGTACGCCGCAACGCGCACAGGGTATAAAGTTAGTTTGTATAAGAAATTAAATTGCCTAAAAGACTAGTTCTTTTAATTTAAATGCAAACGGTTCTCATGTTTATGTATGGTTTTCGATAGGTCGGAACCGGAACCGTATATTCACGAAATACAAGAACCATGAACCAACCCTTTTGCCAAAATGGTTCTAACCCTTAGTTCTAAAGAGCCGGTTTCGTGGTTCTCGCGGGCCGTAAGCGTTTATTGCTCATACCTAATAGTTACACCTAGTTTTCCAAACATTCACATGACAAACTCTACCATCTTTGTATACAATAACACAAAAAAAGAAAGAATCATACCTGTTTGAATAAAATAAGCTTACAGAACGCAGCCCTTCGAAATCCAAAACCTGCATTTTATACACTTCATGAATTAACAATCAATACTCAAAATCCAACAAAAGATTGAATAAAATAAGCTTACAGAACGCAGATGGGTGGAGATGTGAAGGATGAATCAATTGATATTTCCACTGATAGAAAAATCATTTTCAAATTGGAACCCTAGTTTCCAATAGAAGCCGCATCATTGCCCATGTTTACAAATCGAACTCGGAACCCTCCACACTTTACAAATCAGAACCTGGGAAGTGGGAACTTGCTGGTAGTTTTGCTTAATTTGTTGATGGTAGTCGATGTGCAGAAGAAAGAGAGGGGCGGGAGAAGGTGTGGTTGTTGGAGATGGGGGAGCTATAGAAGCTTTTTATGTACAAAAAGTTACTGTACCTCTTTTTTAATATTTAAGATTAGGGTATACATATAGTGGACAGGATGGAGTGAGTTTTTAGAAGATTTTTTTATACTTTAGAGATAGTGGTTGCTTTGATGGAGTGGATGTGAATACTCTTAGGGGTTGGACTACACCCGGCAACCCTGACCAGGGCAACTGATTCTGGGTCTATATGGGTCATTTTAATGGCCTTTTGGGTCATTATGGGCACAGCTGATGTTAAATACGGGTCAGAATGGGTTGCAATAGAACAACTAAAGATGAAGAACGGTGTCATAATGGATTGTTTACTTAAACCTGACAGGGTTAGAATGGGTTGTGTTTTAAACCTGAGTGCGTTATAATGGGCACTATCTTCTCATCTTCATCCTTAAGACCACCACACTTCCAGCAGCAGCAGCAGCCGCCGCCGCACCCGCTTCCGACGGCCACCGCCACCGCCACCGATTCCGACGACCCCCACCTTCGCTTTCGACGAGTGTATATATACATATAACGTAAAATGTAATTTAGTATGCGTATATATGCATAATTTAATTTTAAAATAAAATATTAAATACAAATTATTGTGTGCATCTGAGTGAACATGTCGACGTAATCTTGGCTTAAACATGGTTAAAATTTTTAACAAGACCCGACCCGAAACCTATTCTAACCCGGACCTGTTCCGACCCGAACCTGTTTCGACCCGAACCAAAACAACCCTTTTTTGGATCGACCTGTTCTGACCCGAACCCGTTTTGACCCGCCACCCGACCCGACCGTTTTGCAAGTTCTAGGTTGGACACAACTCCAAACCAACTATAATTCAATATTATCAGCTTTAAGCATCCACCATTGATTAATAACCAATCGGTACACTAATATTATGTGGCCCACTATGCAAAGTTAACCATTACATTTTAAATTAGTAACATAGAACTTCAATTTGGAATTTAATCAAACTAATTGCAAGCATCACAAACATGTTAATCAATATTCTATATAAAACCGAAATAAGAAGCAAAACAGAAACCGAGCCTACAATTGTCGTTTTTAATTCATCGGATCACCCAATCTTCACCACTGATGTAAAAAATTCAATACCTAAACTAACTAAACAGTTACAAAGATAGTTAGTTTAATAATATTTATTTATAAGCCGGCAGGCTATTCACTGCAAAGTGCAAACGAAATAGGTTCCAATCTCTCACAGCCTCACATACATAAGCTTAACAAGTTAAAAATCACATAACAAACTGCAAATGAATAGGCGACTATGTAACTGTACTGGGGTTTGCCTGATTACCTCTGCTCTAACAACTTGATAGTAGCAGGGCTTTTGTTCAATAATATTTTCCTTTCGTAAAAGAAAAAGAAGTTCATAGATTATGACTATAAGTCTCATACAGGATGAGAAATAAGAATTGAGATGGGAGATTTCACGTACAGTTAAATGGTTTATATCAACTATTTAACCTTTAGTATTATCTTATTTTAACCAAGAAAAATATAAAAATCAAATATATCTACTATAAATATTTAAAACTTTAATATTTATTCAAACAGTTCGGTCAGTTTTTTTTTATAAACAGTAAACCAAACCTTTCGTTACGGTTTGAAATTTTTGAACCAACCGACTGAAAGTTAAAGAGAAAAACTGACTGTGAAACCAAAAGGATGAGTGGTTTAGGCGGTTTAAAGGTTTTAAACCAAACCGTGAACACTCCTGATATACATATAGGATAAACATATTCCTTTACCCTCATATAAAATAACACTTTGACTTCTTGAGGCAAAAAAAAGTTGTTTTTTTTTAACTTAATAATATCATACAATTCATTTTATACAGCATAAAATCAATACCGAAAGGGATCTATATCCATAACTTACATCAAAAATAGATCCGATAGACTAGACAAATAGAAATCGTAAAGAAAGCACATCTAGATTGAAGGTGAAGAAGACTAAAAAACTCAGCAATGTCCATTAGGACTTATTTGGGAAACTATGTATTCGGACTATAGAAATACTTAACATAATAAGCAAAAAATATCTAAAATCGGGAAAGAAGGTCTAACCAGAGCACCAGATCCAGCTGTGAATGGAGGATTGTTGATGAAATTCCAACCCATTCCGTTGCTTAATCACACCCAATGAATCAAATCCCAAATCTCCACGATTCAGAAACCAACAGACCCGATTGAGAACCCTTAGCACCAAACGCACCATCAGGATAATTAGGGGTCTTTAATTTGGGAACTTCATTGTATGGAGTTGGCGCCGTCGTAGAATCTGATGACGGTGAGAAAGGCGACAGAGGGGCTGGGGAACGATGGTGTTTGGAGAGTTGGATGTGATGGTCCTGATTGAGGAATGTGAGAGAATGAAACGGTGTGAAATTGAAAGCTAGGGGTTTGGGATTCATTTGAAATTTTTGGGGGAGTTGAAACTGAGAGCAGGATTGGGTTGGGAGGGAAATTATTGGGGTGAAAGTTTTAGAAGGAAAATTATTTACAAACTTTTTAATAATATAAAGTTATAAAAAGTCATAGAAACTAATCAAACTGTACATTTTTTGAAGATATATAAATTACATGTTATGTATAAAAAGTAAATTAAAACTTTTAATTTGAAAAAAAAAATAAAACTTATCAAAACAACTAACACTAAAACATGTAACCATTTAATACATAACAATTCATCATAAAGCCTAACATGCTCCATTAAAGTTATTCTAACTAGTGATATTTAACATGTTCCATTAAAATATATATGATCTATTATTATCTACTATGTTGTATAATATTCCTTACAACTTGATCACTATGATCCATTAAGGTTCAATATGATTCATTAGGACATCTATGGTCTACTATTGTCCATTATGATCTATTAAGACATGTATAATCTGTTATTGTCTATTATGATCCAACAGGGTCCATTAAGACATGTATGATCTATTAATGCTCTTTGTGATCCATTAAGGGCCAATATGGTCAATTCAAACATGTATAATCTACTTTTGTCCATTGTCACCCATTAAGGCTCAATATAGTTCATTAAGGTGCTGTTTGGCAACTTTTGAATGGTTAAGTGCTGAACCAGTAAGAGGTCTGAATCATTAAGTGCTGAACCAGTAAGATGTCTGAATCGTTAAGAGCCAGTATAATGCTTAACCGTTTTATAAGCAAATATCTGACCAATTCAGATTAGAGGTCTTAATCATTCAGACTTTGTATAATTCTTAATAATCCATTCAGACATTTGCTCGCGAAACAAACAGTCTGAACCATTAAGTGTTGAACCAATAAGAGATCTGAACCATTAAGAACCCCATTAAGAGGTAAACAAACAGCCCCTAAGACATTAAGACACATATGATTTACTATTGTTCATTGTGATCCATTAAGGCCTAATGTCCTCAATAAAGACATGTATGATCTACTATTGTCCATTTTTATCCATTAAGGCCCAATATCATTCATTAAGACAACTCTGATCTACTATTGTCCATAATGACCCATTAAGGCCTAATATGGTCCATTAAAGCATGTATGCTCTACTAATGCCCATTATGACCCATTAAGGCCCAATATGGTCCAATAAGACAATTGTGATCTACTATTGTCCACTGCGACTCATTAAGGCCTAATGTAGTCCATTAAAGCATGGATGATCTACTAATGCAAACGGTGACCCATTAAGATATGGTCCATTAAAGCATGTATGATATACTAATGCCAATTGTGACCCATTAAGGCCCATTATGGCCCTTTAAGACATCTATGATCCTATATTGCCCATTGTGATCCAATAAGGTCCGATACGGTCCATTAAGACAGGTATGATCTACTATCGTCTGTTGTGATCCATTAAGGCCCAATACGGTCCATTAAGACATGTATGATGTAATATAGTCTATTGTGATCCATTAAGACCCAATAAGACATGTATAATTCTTTTATTGTTCATTGTGATCCATTAAGGCCAACTATGTTCCATTAAGACATATATTACCTACTATTGACCGTTGTAATCTATCAAAGCCCAATAACCTATCGGTTCAACATTGGTACATGTACTGTGTTTGTTTTTAAGTTTTTTTTCTCAACGTGTCAGTATAAAATTCGTTGAACACGGAGTTGTATTCAATAGATGTAAAACATGTGTCAATTGCTATGCCGAATGTCAGTATCATGTTAGTGTTGTAATGAACCGAACCAATACCGACCGAAATCTCGCCGCAAAGGTCAGGGGAATCCCTCTAGTTAAATAAAAAACAACCAATTCAACCAAGATATGTATTAAGAAATCTTCGACATGTATTAAGTGAACTTGGTATACACAATCTAATAAAAAAAATTCTATGGAGTGATACCATTATCAATATCAATTTATTTAAAGTATTTGTCCATATTTGGCGTCATTAAGCACCACTAAATAATAAATCTATCTTTATCATATCAAACATGTGTTTAGATGGCAAAAATTTAGGTATATACCTATTTTGAAAAAAATACTTATATGAATTTTTACCATTAAGAAAAAGCTCAATATATGTGACTACCCTTAAACTTTAATATTTACTTTATAGTCCTCAAAGTGTTTTTTTCCCTTTGCCTTGTTTTTTACATTTTACCAACTTTCATAAAGTTTGGATATAACGTATTAATAATGTAATGAACTAAATCGATGATGAAAATTGCAAAAAAAATATATGTGAAAAAACAGTGTGACAACGCGCGCCCCGCGCTCCATCTAAAAACTAGCTCCATCCAAAAACTAGAAGTGTAACATGGTTTAAAACCTAATAAAATAAAATAAATGCGTAAAACTTTTAAGTCATGAAAGACCATAATAAAATCAAATGCTTGAAAAACTTATTGATTCTCTAAACTTCATACATGATTGCATCCTTAAATTAATTAAAAAAATAAAGAAAATAAAGATTCTTTTCTGCATGTTTCAGTTTACCTTATTTATATTTAATTCACATGTATAGCAGTGCCTCTATTTCATGAACAAACATAAAATCTAATCAGTAAACCGACAATTAGCTATTGTGGTTATCTGTTGGCAAGTCAAAACAGAAAAAAAAAAACGCTATACAATCAAAACCTCTTAAAAGCAACCAAACAAAGAAAGAAAATCAAAAAATAAACCCAACTCATAAAAACAAGAGAATAATCTTCTCTTCAGCTTCCTAGTAGTCTTGACCTCTATTCTCCCCATAGCAGCCCCAATCAACAACCTTTTAGCACATCCAACCTGCAACAAATTACCACTAACTATACCCAGTTACCCACCAATCCACGATAGTCAAAAGGCAAACTCAGCCACAAACATCAAACACATACCAATCTGCGTAGGAGCAGCAGTAACCACATCAGCATCATGACTCATACTACTTTTGCAAAAACCCATGCTAAACAGATTCATACTAACCAGCAGCTTCATACCAATAATCCTATCCGTCCCCCTACAAATTTAACTTACCAACCATAACAACAACCAACCTCCTATAACATTGCAAAAGCATAATCCCCGTATCAGATTGAAAACTAGCTCTATCAAATATATTGGAATGGCAATGGGCTGGGTTCGGGTCGGGTATTGCTAATCCCAGTCCCATACCCGGCCCGATACCCCACAGGTATATATCGGGTAATTACCCGTCGGGTATCGAACATAACCGCGGATAACGGGTATACCTGTCTACCCAAATCATAAAAAATTTTAGAATAAATCTTATATACCCGTTTCACTATTTTTATGAAAAAAAACCTCTGCTGAACAAAATAATAGATATTAATTATAGTAGTTTTGGTATTTTCACATAATTTCGGATATATGATTCGGGTAAATGGTTATGTGGTCTCAGGTAATTGGGCCGGGTTCGAACCTTCGAGACAAAGCAAATCATATCTGCATCACTTAGTCACATCACAAACCTTGAAATTTCAAACAGCAGCAACCAAAGTAACCTGGCACACCCTGCAATCATACGAGACCATGTTTATAAAAACTTAGATAAATAGGAAACTAGGGTCAAACAAGTCAAAAGTCAACCAGGATGTTAGAATGTAATCTTCATAATACTAACAAAAAAATGTTGACTAGCCCGTTTGGACCTATACTATAAATAGACGTTTTGACCCAACCCTAGAATAGCTTTGACATCTTTAAAAAACTGGCACCTAACTGAATAGAAAGGATAAATAGTCTAGAAAGTTGACTAATGTCCACCAGTAGTTGAGAATTGCTGTGGATTAAAATGAAAATTACAAGGATGCGCTGCAATAAAATTAACAGAACGACCTTGATTCTGAGGATGTTGATATTGGACATTTGATAGTGTATTCGGTTGTTTAGGGTTCCAACTAGGGGTTGAAATGTTTCCATAAGCTCTAGGCTTACTATCATGAACCATTCTTTTTTCACGGTCCAAAAGCATCCATTGTGCTTCACCAAATAACTTGAAAGCATCCATTGTGCTTCACCAAATATCAGGATGGAGTGTAAGAGCTAATATTGTGTACTATTTTTTTCAATTGTTATATCATTAGCAGAAGCCTCAACTTTGAGAATTCCATACCAGTCCTTATGTCAGCGGAACAGGGTCCTTAACATACCGAAGTTAACTGAGAAATGTTTTCTAGTTCAGGATAAAGCTGTTGGGCCTTGAGTGCAATCTTTAGGGCCTGAGAGAAGTCTTTGATCTCCATCGTCTTCTCTGCAAGCTGTTTGGCCCAAGCTGCTTCCTCTTTGTTGCAATTCATCACTGTAACTTAAGCTATTCACATGTTTTATTATGGTTTAGTATAAGAATCGTACTCAAGCCTGTACGCGGTTAAGTTCAAGTATAATGCTAATTTAGACTAAATTAAAAAGATGGTCATTTCACATCAACTTAACAACCATATCCTACATCTCTCAGTCTTAGGGACCAAACGTGTTACAAGATTGTTCAAGGTTATAATTTCTCAAAAGTTAGGACCAAGTCCAAATTATGGATATAATAGCGACCATGACCATCTGTATGATACATTCCACCAACTTATTTTCAGACTCTTTAGAAGAACCACATTTTCAAGTAACATGGACTGTTTGTTATTGCTTGTGCTCAAAGCATACAGGCAACAAAACAGGAGGTATACATGCTCTTTATAGTACTAATATCACAAAAGAGAACATTAATCAATATGTTTTCCCAAAGGCAATGGCCATATACACCTTTCTTGTCTAACTGTATTTCATCAACTTCTCACAAGTAGATATTCATATCATCAACTCTTTTCCATTAATCAAACAACATTAATGTATACTAAACAAATCAGAAGTCAAAACCTTCCAACTCTATAATATAATCTCATACAACCGTAATCACTGAATCACTGAACAAACCAAATCAACTTCAGTTTTAAAACCAATGTTAAATAACATCCATGGAAATTAATTCTGAAAACTAAGAATTTATTTGCTTCATAAGAGCACCCATTTTAACCACGTGATAATTCAGTATGTTTGAATTCCCCCAATACGAAACCCTAGACGAGAGTTCAAACAAAGCATATGAGATGAACTAAAATATGAATAAGAAACCAGGGTTTACCTTTTCCGGTCGCAATATGAGGCGGGATCACAGGAAATTACAATCCCCGTAGCCTGCAATTAGAACCAAACCTCAAATCTGCTTCACTCGAACTCAATCTGCAGATCTAAAACTCTCATAATCGAACAATTCAGAAACCTAGCTCTTCTCCGGTACGGAGGAACAGAAAATAACACATATACGTTTGAGAAACAAACGCTAATCACATGGATAAAAGGGATTCACAAAGTCCATCTTCTCTTGGAACCAGGAACAGATATGGTAAGAGGGGGGAACAGTTACGAGAGGATTAAGTGTGGCTATTGTATATTGTTTGGTCACACAATTTTTTTATTTGTGGCTTTTGGTATTATTCTGTAACACAAAACAAAATTAAAGTGCCAATGGTGAGGCTAATTGCTATGTAGAGTTACATTAAAATTTTGTAATTTAAGTGTAACTATTATCTAAACTTTGGTCACATATATTTTACATGACATTTGCTATCATTCCGTCACACAAAAATAAGCTAAGTAACAATGGTGTGACGAATGTTTATATAAAGCCACATAAAATCTTGTAACTTTAAGTGTAACTATTGTCTAACCATTGGTCACACAAAATAGTATATGTGGCCATATGTATTACCTTTTAACCACATAATCACAAAAATACTATAGACGTATATCATATATGGTCACACTTTTTACAGTGTGGCTACTAAATGTCTCAGTTTTTTCCCAAATATGTGCTTTTAGCCACATCATTAAAAAAAATACCATGGCCGTAGCTCACAACTGGCCCTACATTTCCAATGTGGCAAATAAATGTGACATTTTTTTCTTAGAATGTGGCTAAAGGTTGTAAAAACATGTATTTTTTGCCACAATAAACAATTACTGTGGTAGTAGAACACATTTGGCCATACGTTTTTTAGTGTGACTAGTAAATGTTACAGTTTTTTTCTCAAAGTGTGGCTAAATGTTTGAGCTGTCATATAATGGCCACATGAATACGTAAAATGTGTGGCGATAAGTGGGCTGAAAGTTTTTCAAATGTTAGAAATGACCATTAGCCACACATTTCATCAAATGTGTGGCTTGACAGTTTGGCCATATGTGTGGCCGTAGGTGGTTTTTGACGTAGTGCTCCTATTTCTCTGTTTACCAGGCATAAGGTGTGTATATATACATTTAGTTGGTGGTATGCTACTCTGTTACAAAATGTAAATCTATCTTTTACTTTAAAGTTTAGTCCGGTAAATGAAGTTTTTAAACTTTAAATCCGAGAAAAAATTTAATTGCTAGTTTATAAAATAGAAATCGATTACTATGTTCATCCCCTTTTCACGAACATTTTTATTTGATCCATTTGACACTAACACGTATATTTTTAAAAATAATCATTACTGCAAAACTATAACTAAAAAAGAACATTCAACAATAATAAACCAACTCACCCAATAACTGATGTATTCAGTTCCGTCCTTAGAGAGAGTTATAGTGATCACTAATATATGCATGGTAGTTTGTAGACTGCAGAAACACAAAACTTAAATAAAATAAAATTAAACCATAATCATATTTTTATGATATGGCACACATTTGCCACCGTCATATAATATGTTGAACAAAGACCATTCTTTTTGTTGGTGCACTTATGTCTGTACTTTGTCAGTATTCGGTCACGATGTAAAACGATGTCTTGTTAGTCTTGTAAGTTTGACCAAGTCAACCATCCTCCTGGTTTGACTTGGCCAAACAGTCAACATTATGTTTGTAAGATGTTGGGTCGAAGGATGTGCCATCGAAGGATTGCCTATATCCTTCGATGACCTGCTCGAAAGATAACCTTCGATGGATGGACTACGAAAGATCACATCTTTCGTGGTACATGTTGATCCTTCGAGCTGTTCATGGTCGATAGATGATCCTTCGATCATACTATCTGATCCTTCGACCAGACCTGCTTGTTTGGGTATAAATACCCGTGTGTTATGTTCATTTCGATAGAGGAGACAGATAAGGAACACAGAGAACACACACACACTCTGAGAGTTTACAGAACTGATTTGTAAACATTGCTTTGTAACTGGACCTTTCATACGTTTAATACAAGTGGTGTTAATCGGTGAATATTGCGTGTCGTGTTTTTACGTGTTCTATCTCGGTTTGCTATCTCGGTTGGATTCCGCACAACCGGGTTGGTTTGTACACAAGGATTAGGCGACTAGATCCTCCCCTAGCCGGACCTACAAGTGGTATCAGAGCCTTGGCTCTTCTCCTTGTTAAAACCGAGTGTTTTCAAGTGTTTTCGAGTGTTTGAAGTTTATATTTTTCTGGAAAAACTTGTTAAAATCGGGTGTAAGCTTGCATTTTTGCTTAGTGTTTTGTTGAAAACCTTGTTGTTCATCATGTTCTCATGTTAGTTTTTGGTTTTCATTAAACATTTTAGCAAAATCTTGTGTTTGGTAGTTTAAATTTCACCGAAAATTTATAAGTGTTCTTGTTATATTCATAGTGTTCTTGATAAAATTACACTCTTTGATCTTAAAAATTTGAATATTAAACTTGTTTGTGCATTGAAAAGAGTAAACTAATTAAAATATTGGACATTACTTGATTGGTGAAACCTGCATGTTCAGAAGATATGGTCTGAACATACTTTCTGCCGAAAGTTCTCACCAACCCGTCAACTTTTTCACCAACCTGTCATCCTTTTTCAACTGTGTCAGAACCGTTCGAAAGATATCCTTCGAACTCGAAAGACCATCTTTCGATCAAGTGGAGGTTCGATAGATCAATCATCATTCGAACCAAGGAATCATTTCGAAAGACCATCTTTCGACCAAAGGAAGTTCGACAGATAGTCATCCTTCGAGCATCCTTCGAAGTGTGTGACTTATCTTTCGTTCCAAGGAATATTTTCGAAACATACATCTTTCGGTCTACAGTACGTTTTCGAAGGATAAGGATCTTTCGTTGGAGAATCTTTCGAAAACATTGTTCGAAACTCAACAGTGATCTTTCGAACCCTGTTGATCTTTCGAACAGGTGTTGATCTTTCGATCCTTAGTCTGTTTGTGTTTGACATTTTGTGTTGTTCAAGTCTTTCGAACAGGTATCCTTCGGCTGATGTAATATTATTTTTCTTGATCAAAAATGAATTCGATGTGGGGTGTTCCGGTAAATGCAGAGATGTATTTTGGTACTCCAGCTCCGGATTCGAGTTCGCAAGCTAATGCTACATCTACCGGTCAATGGGCATTCGTATCAAATCAAGCTCCAAGTGTTCAAAGCATTTTACTAAGCGAAAGTGAAACGGGAAGTTTGAATAGGCCTCCAAAGTTGATGCATTTAAGTGAATATCCGGGATGGTTTGACAGATTTCATACATATGTCCTTGGTCAAAATACAGAACTGTGGTTGCGCTTCATCACAGATTTTGATCAAACGATAGAGGTTGCCGCTTCATCTGCTGCTACGTTTGCTGATCTTACGGAAGATCAGAAGAAGGTCTATGACTTAGAAAAGAAAGCATATGCCATTCTTACTCAGGCGTTAAGCAAAGACATTTATCATCAATTTGTCAGTTTTAAGACAACGAAGAAGTTGTGGGACGCATTGAAGATAAGGGGCATAGGAAATGAAGCAACACGTCAATTAAGAAAAGATCTGCTAAAGAAAGAGTTTGATGGTTTTGTTTGTATGCAGAATGAATCTCTAGGAGATTTGACAAGTCGATTTACTCATTTGCTGACTGAATTGGCAAATACTGGGGTTGTAACAACTTCAGCAGAGATAGTGAAGAAGTTTGCAGATGCACTGCCACCTCAATGGAGTAATTTCTTAGAGATCATGAAGTACAATGGCACTTTGGATACAACAAGCTTCAGTGATTTTGCTCAACTCCTGGAAAACAAGAATCAGGAAGAAACTCTCAAGGCAAAAAGAGTTGCAGTGCCACAAAATCCTGAAATTTACTTTGGAACTTCTAGCACTTCTACAAAACCTTCTTCACACGCTCCAATTCAAACAGCATTTGTGTCTAGCACGAGCTTGTATGGCACTCCTCCTCCAACAACAGATATGTTTGGAAATCCGCTTAATCCAGCTCCTCAACCAGCACCACAACAGCAACAGCAAATCAGAACAACTGATATGTTCGGGAATCCACTTCCTCCTCAACAGCAAGCGTGTTATGGAAGCACATCATCTGCTGGTCAACAATCAAAGCCAAATACAGTACGGCTCGACACCTCAAGCTTTTCTAAAGTCAGTGTGGAAGTAGCAAAGGAACACATGGAGCTGCTAAACACTGTGGTGAGCGCATACTGTGGATTAGTGGAAGGTCAGATTGGGAACATTAATCTGACACAAGAAGACTATCAGCAGATTGATAAAGAGGAGATGGAGATGATGGACATTAAGTGGGCCTTTGCTAGTGCAGTTAGGCGAGCAAAGGATTTCATGGAAAGAACAGGCAGAACCAGCTTGGAGAGCAAGAAAGACACCAAGTATGGGTTCGACAAGCAAGCTGTAAAGTGCTTTAACTGTGGTGAACGGGGTCATTTTAAAAGGGAATGTACAAGACCATCTCAGCATGGAAACCAGAATCCCTTCAGAAATCAAGGCAACCAGCAGAACCAGAACAGAAACAATGTTCGCACATTGGTGCCTGTCAACAACCAGAGTCAAGCAGGACCATCTAATGCCAACCAGGCACTTGTGGTTCAAGTAGATGAAGGCTGTGATTGGTCAATCCAATTGGGAAATGATGCTCCGGATGGAACGGCGTGTTTTGCTGAGATTGTCAAGGATCTTAATCACACCAGTGGTGGAGAATCTTCCACCAATGGTGGTGACTCTTCTGAAGAAGATGAAGACTCTTCTGGTTACAGCAGAAGTTCGGATGAAGAATCCTCGAGCTCAGGCGATGATCATGTGAATGAGACATCAAATGCATTAATCGATGCAGATATTGATGAACTCTTGGAAGAAACTGCAGCTGGAATTCAAAGAAGATCTATTTTGGTGGATCAAGCTGCTTATTCTTTGTCTTCTCTCCATTCTGCCTTTATGGCGAATGTCGACAGTTCATCAAGTCAGGTATGTGTCGATGAACCCACTTCTGTTAGCTGTGATAACTGTGATAGTTTGCGTGTTAAATGTGCTGATTTAGAGGCAAACATGTCTGAGTTGCAAGGCAAACATGATGCTTTACAAGCTAGTTTGTTTGACTTGCAAGACAAACATGTTTCTATGAATGATAGGTGGTGTGAATTGCAAAGCAAACACGAGGCTTTGCAAGAGAAATATGATGTGACATTCATTCACAATCAGAAATTGACCGTTGATCTGTCAAAGTGCACTGAAGCCAACATGTTTTATGAAAACCATGAAAAGGAATTTAAGTCAATGATTGAAACATTAAAGAAAGATAAAATAGAGCTGACAAAAATGGTTTCCAGAAAACAAACTGACATTAACCTTTATATAACTCGTCTTGAGGTAATGCAAAAGGAAATGGCTTGTGTTAAAACAGAAAGTGAGGCGATCCGACTTAAGTTAGACAGTTATTTGAGTTCTAGCTATGTGTTGGATCACATCATTGATGTTCAGAAAGAGAAACGGGATGTCACATGCATAGGGTACAAAAAATGTCCACCACCCGTAAGAAACAATTTTGATGCACTGCCTGATGAGGAATATAGAACTCATTTTGAACCATCTGTTCCTTTGGATGTTGAGGAATTTGCAACAGGGCTCGGATACAAGAAAGAAGTATCATCCGATTCAGATGTGTCAGCTGATACATTTGTAACTGCTGAACAGAATCAGGATCCTCTAGTTGTGATTGAGGATGCTGATTCTTCTGATGATGAGTCTGATGATACCGATTCAGCAAAGTCTGATGCGGTGATAAACGAAGAGGACATACCTCTTGAGAATCATATTCTGTGTGATCCTCCTGCAAAACCCGCTAAGACTGTTGCAATCGAGTCCTCGTCTGCACAAGAGTCGGAGAGTGTGGACTTGCTGTACACTTTGGTTGGTGATGATAAAATTTACTCAGACAAAGATTTTCCTATTAAGAATGTTAATCAATCTTTAATAAGTAAAGTCTTTGAAAATTCGACAAGTAAGTTTTTGGGAAAGACAGGACCACATGTTACAGTCACACAGTGTCCTCCTATCCCAAAGGCTGAAGTCAGAAAACAATTTGGGAATAAGAAATTACCAACAGTGCATACCCAGCAAAATCATACCAAACCCAAAGATAAGGCACCGACTCAAAGTCAAAAGAAGCCGAATCAGAAGAAGAAGAAGAATGTGAACTTTGTGAAATCGAAGGGAACGGACAAAATTGAAAAGTTTGCAAATCAATCTAACTTAGATTTTGTCCAGAAAGCAACTGTGATGAAAAGGAATGAACCAAGTTGTTCAAAACCTAGTACCTCGGGATCACAAAGTTCATCATCGGCAAGACGACCACATGATACTTCGGGGTTTGTTGAACGAAGATCATGCTTTGAATGTGGAACAATCGGGCATATTGTTCGAAATTGCCCGTATCTTCATAAACAAAAAGGCATAGTTGATGTTCCCCGTGACCACATTGACCGCAAGCGATCTGTTTCATCAAAACAAGATCCCCGCCTTGTAAAAGAAAGGGAAAAGAAACAGAAACGCCAACAGGTCAAGAAAATTGAAAAAGCAATTAAAACTGATGCGGTTAACAAACCATCTGTTTCTGTCAAACCAGAAAATTCAAAAACTTCTGACAATCATGAAGTTAAAATTTTAAAGAATAACACTGGTATAACAAAACAGACCTGGAAACCAAAAACAGTTAAAGAATCAGGGGGACCATCACAATTTTCAAATCATCAAAGAATAGAGGTTATTGTTATTGATGAAAATGGAAGACCCAAGACCACAATGGCTTGGGTCCCCATCTCCAACTAATTATGTGAGTTCATGTGCAGGGTGTTCCAGGAGGAACTATCAGTAGTCATTGGATTGTTGATAGTGGGGCATCCAGGCACATGACAGGCGACATGAAGCTTCTCTACGACGTCAAATCTATTAGAGGAGGTTATGTTGCTTTTGCTGGAGATAAGGGCGGATATATTACGGGTGAAGGAATGATTACCAACGGGGTTGTTAGCTTTGATAAGATAAACTTTGTGCAACAACTTGATCACAATCTTCTTAGTGTTTCTCAAATTTGTGATAAGAAGTTCTCAGTACACTTTGATGCTAATGGATGTTATGTGCTGAAGCCCGGCTTCAAAATTCCAAAAGAATGGATTCTCTTATCGGCTCCGAGGATAAATGATTTGTATGTCCTTGATATGAGCCAAGCTATCACAACGTCTGCACAAGCTACATGTTTCGTTTCCAAAGCCACAGAAAAAGACACAATCTCTTGGCACAGACGAATGGGTCACATTCACTTACGCAAAATGAATCATTTGGTATCAAATGAATTGGTGAATGGTGTTCCTCTTAAAAATTTCCATCTTCAAGACGTCTGTGTTTCGTGCCAGAAAGGAAAACAAACGAAGAAGCGACACCCTACAAAGAAAGTCAACACGGTGGCTGTTCCTCTTGAACGTTTGCACATGGATTTGTTCGGTCCTGTCAAGCACAAAAGCATTAGGAATGATCAATATTGCCTCGTGATAACTGATGATTATTCAAGATTTTCTTGGGTGGCGTTCATGGCACATAAGAGCGAAACCTTCGGTATTATCAAAAACTTGATCATTCAGATTGAGAATCTTTACAACTTGAAGGTTAGGCGGATACGCAGCGACAATGGTACTGAATTCAAAAATCATGCCATGGCGGAGTTTTGCACTTCAAAAGGTATTCTTCATGAATTTAGTGCAGCTTATACTCCTCAACAGAATGGCATCGCTGAACGTAAAAACCGCACATTGATCGAGACTGCTAGGACTATGTTGGTAGAGTCGCAGCTGCCCATTCCATTCTGGACTGAAGCTGTGTCCTCTGCATGTTACACGTTGAACCGAGTCCTTACAGTCAAAAGGCACAACAAGACCTGCTTTGAGCTTATAAACAAACGGAAACCAGATTTGTCATATCTTGAACCGTTTGGAGCTCCGTGCACAATAATCGATCCTAATGGAAAGTTTGGGGCAAGAGCAATTGAGGGATACTTTCTTGGGTATTCCACCCCGAACTTAAGAGTCTGGAATCTAGAGACTAAAAGGGTTGAGGAATGGTCTGAAGTCAGAGTACAAAGGCACACTTTACCAGTCAGAAATCCTGGTCAGCCTTGGATGTTTGAGTACGATGACTTTTTCAATTCGATCAATGTTGAAGCAGTTGAAGAAAGTGCTGCGGCAAGGATGTTTTTCGAGAGTGACAACGCAACAGATTCACCGTTGGTTCGTCCCATTATTGTCAATCAAGAACCATCTTCAGTGAATAATAATGCTCTCGACAATGAGGATTTTCATGATGCTTCCGAATTGAACGAATCTTCAGTGGATGATGAATTTCTAGATGCAGATCAAGAAGCTCCAACAGCAGTTCATGGTATTTCAGAGGGTACTCCTCCAGTGGTTGTGCCTCGAACAGCTGAAACTTCTGCATCATCCTCTTCGTCAATTCCGGGCCTTGAATTGATTGTTGATCTCAATCTCAACAATCTGGGTACAAATATTCCAGTTCGAGATAATCCAGAGACAAGGATTCACAATACTCATCCTCAACAAAACATCATCGGAAATGTACAAAGTGGCGTTCAAACAAGAAACATGTTGCGAAACAACAACAATGCAGGCTTGTATACAGCTATCCGAGAATCTGGTCAACAAAATGATTGGTCTTTCGCGTGTTATGTCTCACAGGAAGAGCCAAGAACTTGGAAAGATGCTTTGAAAGATAGTTCATGGGTTGAAGCAATGCAGGAAGAACTGCAACAATTCCAGAAGCTTGGTGTCTGGAAACTCGTAGAGAAACCTGCTGGTTACAAGAAGATTGGTACCCGTTGGGTGTTTAAATGCAAAAAGGATGACCATGGAATCGTTATTCGAAACAAAGCAAGGCTAGTCGTTCAAGGTTTTCGTCAGATAGAAGGGATCGACTACAACGAAGTATATGCACCTGTTGCACGTCTAGAAGCAATTCGGATTTTTCTGGCTTATGCCTCATTCAAAGGTTTCAAGGTATACCAGATGGACGTGAAAAGTGCATTCTTACATGGTGTGGTGGAAGAAGAGGTGTACGTCGAACAGCCTCCAGGTTTTGAAGATACTATCCATCCCGATCGGGTTTGGTTGCTCAACAAAGCTCTTTATGGTCTTCATCAAGCACCGCGAGCTTGGTACGCAACCTTATCTAATTATCTGCTGGAGAATGGATTTCGCAGAGGTCTTATCGACTGTACTCTTTTCATCAAAGAACAAGATGGAGATCTTCTACTGGTACAGGTATACGTTGATGATATTATTTTTGGTTCTACTAATGATGTTATGTGTAGGGATTTCGAGCGTGTTATGCAGGATAAATTCGAGATGAGTGCTATGGGGGAAATGACTTTCTTTTTGGGCCTACAAGTACAACAAACAGAGTCTGGGATATTCATCCATCAGACTAAATATGTTGGTGACATCTTGAGCCGGTTCCAGATGTCAGATGCAACGCCCATCGGTACCCCATTGCCACAAAATCACGGAATTACTCCAGACTTGAAGGGTGAAGCTACGAGCCCCTCATACTACCGCGCGATGATTGGATCCCTTATGTACCTCACAGCATCAAGACCAGATATAATGTACCCAACGTGCCTACTTGCCAGATATCAAGTCAACCCGAAGGCTTCACATCTTGCTGCTGTAAAAAGGATTTTTCGTTATTTGAAGGGTTACCCTGACACCGGTCTGTGGTACCCTAGGGATAATAACTTTGACTTGATCGCATTCAGTGATTCTGATTTTGGCGGATGCAAAATCGACGGCAAATCCACAACGGCTGGATGTCAGTTTTTGGGAAATCGCCTAGTCACATGGCAGTGCAAGAAGCAGACGTGCGTCGCTACATCAACATGCGAAGCTGAATACATCGCTGCCTCAAGTTGTTGCTCCCAAGTCCTATGGATCCAACAACAAATGCGTGATTACGGTTTTGAATTCCTAACTACTCCTATTTACGTTGATAATTCTGCTGCCTTACAGATCACTAAAAATCCTGTGCAGCATTCAAAGACTAAGCACATCGAAATTAAGTATCATTTCATACGTGATTGCTTTGAGAAAAGGCTAATCGATGTTGCTTACGTCCACACCGATGACCAACGTGCCGACCTTTTTACCAAAGCATTTGACAAATCAAGATTTGACTATTTATTATTGGTAAACGGCGTTAAGGTCAAGCAAGAGTAAAACCAACATCGGAAAATCATTTTTGTAAATACCCTTGTGTTTTAAATTTGTCTTAGTTTATTGATTTTAGGGGGAGTAAATCCAAAATTTGAAAATCCAAAAACATTAAAAAAAAAAAAAAAATTTCAAAAACACAAAAACAATAGAAAAACAAAAATGAGTTTCCTGGCGAGAAAAAGAGAAAATGATAGTACATCAGTGGTCTGTCTAAACCTCTTTAAACCTTAAATGAAAAACGATAAGCAGCTCTATATAAGATGTATCGGTAGGCTCACAATCATTTTAAAGTGTGCAGGGTGATATAAACTTAAATCGACTGAAGACTGGGTGGGAACCATTCATTGGCATATGGTCTTAGTACCGAAATTTCGTTTGAGAGATTGCCGAGGTTCTGAGATATTCGGTCTTTATGCTGCTTATCATCTGGGTATCATGGTTGTATCTTTTACCGAAAAATAACGGGGACGCAAGTCTAGATCTTCCATGATACTATACATACGTGTACATACTGCATACGACCTCAATAAGTGATCAACAATCACATGTCCAAACAAAATAAGTGATAAAATATCACAAATTCTTTCCGGGTGTCAAGTTCGTCTCTCTGCTGTACGAAAGTACTGACCTGTTCACGGACTTGCTCCTGTGCCCTCATGCATATGAAAATCAAGTTCCTCATCAATAAGTGATTATATCACAAAGGGCTTGTTTTCAAATCAAAATAAGTGAGAATCTCACATCATATACGGTCAAACAGATGATAATCGGTATACTCACCGGTAAGATGAACCCTCGTGCATACCTTGATACGGGAATGTGTCGTGATGTGGATGAACACCGGTCGGTAAGTATAAATCATACCTTAACGTATCCCCTCGCCATGATTACATCTGATAAGTTGAGCTTATGTGGACAACAATACCGATAATTGTTATAGGATGCTTATCTTAATGTTAACTAATTAAACAACAAGATCGTTTTGGCATGACCATACACTGATATGATTCTCTTACCCTCGAAACTCGCAAAAAGAATGCCTGTAAATATTTATTTAATGCTTTCATTTTTCGGATCTTTGTATATATTTATTTACTGCTTTCAGTCTTTAAATTTGAAATATTCAAAAATACCAAAAAGATTTTAGGAGTGTTTTAACATAAACTTTATAAAAGCCAAAAAGATTTTATTTCTATTTTATTTTCGATCGTACGATGTTGGAACTCGAGTCTTCGTTACCTGAAACCTGAACGAAAACCGAAACGACTAAATCTTCATAAACGGTCAAAATTTGCAAGTGTTGAAAGTTAAAATTGAATTTGATAAAATATGTTAAACTTTCAAACTGTCGGACGGTGTTTGTTTAAACAATGGTCACACGTGTGTCGTTTGTTTATTTTATATTCCAGGCGGTTGTTCTCATTACGCGTTTAGATTTCTTGCATGTGCAGATTCTAAAGGCAAGGAGAACATGGTCGATGACAAGCTTCGGAATGAAGACACGACGTGAAGGCACTCAAATGATGAAGATGATCGAGTTGCCGCTGACCATCATCAACACCACAAGGATCTCACTTCATAAAGATCAAGGCTTTCACGAGCATAACTCAAGGGGGAGCTTATGTTAAGGGGGAGTTTGTCAACACACTTCCTACATCAAACGGGGAGTTTGTTGGTACACTTTCTGCTTTCAAGACGTGAAGACTTTGAAGATCCTCCGACATTGAAGACTTGAATAGAAGTCAAAGACTTGAAGACACGAGAACTTACAAGAATGAAGATCGAGACAAAGCTACAGCCAGACAAAGCTACAGCCAAGGGGGAGTTTGTTGGTGCACTTATGTCTGTACTTTGTCAGTATTCGGTCACGATGTAAAACGATGTCTTGTTAGTCTTGTAAGTTTGACCAAGTCAACCATCCTCCTGGTTTGACTTGGCCAAACAGTCAACATTATGTTTGTAAGATGTTGGGTCGAAGGATGTGCCATCGAAGGATTGCCTATATCCTTCGATGACCTGCTCGAAAGATAACCTTCGATGGATGGACTACGAAAGATCACATCTTTCGTGGTACATGTTGATCCTTCGAGCTGTTCATGGTCGATAGATGATCCTTCGATCATACTATCTGATCCTTCGACCAGACCTGCTTGTTTGGGTATAAATACCCGTGTGTTATGTTCATTTCGATAGAGGAGACAGATAAGGAACACAGAGAACACACACACACTCTGAGAGTTTACAGAACTGATTTGTAAACATTGCTTTGTAACTGGACCTTTCATACGTTTAATACAAGTGGTGTTAATCGGTGAATATTGCGTGTCGTGTTTTTACGTGTTCTATCTCGGTTTGCTATCTCGGTTGGATTCCGCACAACCGGGTTGGTTTGTACACAAGGATTAGGTGACTAGATCCTCCCCTAGCCGGACCTACACTTTTTAATATATAAAAGCACAAGATGATCTTACCAAGTAAGTCCTCCTGTAGTGGTTCCCATGTATCAGTTATGTTAAGACTAATCTTAATTAATAGAAGCATAATGTAACTGATGAGAGGTTTAAAAAAATTCAATACGTACAACTGAAAACATATGTGCAATGCCAAATTTAATACGTACCAACTCAAAACATACTTACGAGTATGGTCAACCTAAGGTTCTTGAGCTCATCGAATTTTAATTCAATATGATGAATGGCTCCGGTAATACAAACCAAAGAGGCAATATATACAACAGGAAAACACATATATGGTCCAACCCATTGAGTCCCCATATGGCATCGATTATTTAGAGGCTGCTTAATGTGAAGTACTACATCAAACAAACTCGTATATTAATAGATAGCACAACTGTAATTGAGATAAAGACATGAAAGTATACACAATCAAATATACATAGATAAGAAAACAACATTTCTGTTTTTATAGTTACTAAAGAAAAAGAAGATATAACCTTCTACCATTAAGTATACAACCCTAACGCAATAGGTTCATCACAAACTTGAATCCTATAACATTTTACCATTAAGAAGATATAACAAACTTGATTTAAACGACTAATGCTCATGAGACAGTAGCTTTACCATAAGTGACAGCAAAAGATTGAAGCTAGCCATGATCTGAATCGTTGGGAGCCAGATACCACTTCCTTTAGGTCTTGGAACCTTGTGAATTAAGAACGCTAAAGTAGACCTCAGTACAAGACTGCATTACAAGAACTAAATTCATTTCAAACAAGCATAATCTATTAAAGTTAAGAAATTGAAATACACACCAAAGTCTCATACAAAAGCAGCATACCTCCTTTTACTATGGATGGTAAGACATAATCAAATAGATAGCAGAGGATGCATGCAGGCAACAACGCCCCGACTTTTTTTCTTGAGATTCTTGAACAGAGTCACGCCCAACTTCCCCAGAACAAAATGTCCCGCCAAGTGTCACGCCCGGAAAGTTGTCCGAAAACGGCGAGCTGTCAATGTTCGGTTGGTCGTAGAAAAACTGACCCCGATCACAAGAATTGAAAATAAGACCGCCAAACACCTCCCACTTATCATCGCCACTGGTTCTCTCTTGCTTGAAAGATCTCAGATGGTTAGAGACATCGGCAACAGAAGATAAAGCAGTGGTGGTATCTGGGCGGTAAAAACGCAAAGTATCGCCTCTTTTAATGCCAATACCACCTTCATGAAGGCGCTCCTCATGATCCCTGCATGAAAATGATTAAAGTTCTTGACCCATTTAATTGTTAATAATTTGTGCGGGTTTATTTTCTTATTTTTAACAACTCAAGGATATAAGATCAAAAAAGCCAACTATTCTCACTTTAGTCAATAAATACTTTATTAATTAAATTATAGAGCTTGAAATCATATTTGACAAACTGTTTATTTAGAAAAAGTTGTAACAAATAACAACTCAAGGAGACAAGATCAAAAAAGCCAACTATTCTCACTTTAGTCAATAAATACTTTATTAATTAAATTATAGAGCTTGAAATCATATTTGACAAACTGTTTATTTAGAAAACGTTGTAACAAAAAATGCCCAAATGGACACCTTACGCGTTTTATTATGTGACTATTTCAGGGTGAAACAATCAGTTCAAAAATAGCTTATCCAAAAGTGACAGTTGCATTTTGAAATCAGATAATTAATTTTTTTTTCAAAAGCAAATCCCAAACACCTACTATTCAAGCAGTGGTGCACTATTTCTAGTTTAAAACAAGCTGAAGAAAACTAATGATATTTGCAGTTGCGTAATTAAAAGGATGATATGATAAAACAAGAAGAAAACTGTAGTTATCTTACCCAAAATATTCGTGGAATGCAAATAGAGTCATCCGTCCGACTTTTTCCAGCCCAATGAAGACACGGAGAGAGGCCAGGACTCCTAACTATCATTATCTATGAACGGTTCCAAATTGTTCCCGCATTAAACGCATTGTAAATAGACTTTGAGCATAAACAATCAGTTTATCCAAAAAGCGTTTTGGGTCAACCCCACTCAGACTATAATAAAAACACACAGACTTGACACGTTTCCTAACCCGTGAGACACGGATCTACACTTGTGTTAAAAAGGTTGAGAACCGAGTAGCATTGTTTCTACACATTGTCTTACAACCCAAAGTCCGAACACACTGTTAAGAGAATAGAAAATAGTAAAATCTTGGACCAGGGGAATGCAAAATCATTTCAGTTTCCAAGCATTAATAGTTCACTGGGTACAAACCAACGCCAATTCAGCAAATTATAGTGTTGTCGTTACATCTACCCACATAAAACGCATAGATAGTTAAGTAGATAGATTACAAACTACATAAAGAAAAACAGTACCTAAAAATTTTTTTTTTTTTTTGGAATAGGTCTGATAATCTAGTCCCACGTCACGCGATCCGCTATTTATATACGGTCGCCAGAAATTTGCTTGAGGTCGCATTGGTTTTGATGAGTAAAAAATGGGTGCCTTTGACGACCTAGTCCTGAATTCAATTCAAGAAAATATAAAAATGAACCAAAAAGCAATGCAAAGAAATCGACTCTTCAACCACAACTAAGAATTTTCTTTTATGTCTTCAACCAACTTGAATAAAGAAGAGGATGTGCCTTTAAAAGCTTAATCATTTCTATTAATCCACAACCTCCAACATTTCAATAAGTTAACGACACTGACCATTTTTTTCCTTGCCTTTCCAGCTTCTAGGCTTCCAACGTATTTCAGCACCTACGTGACTGAGTTGAAACCCGAGGGAACCGGGAGCTTCAACTACAAATAAGCAAAAACCAGATCAGTTGTAAAATTCACAAGGCAACAAAAAACTTGATGTATTCAATATAAACTGGAATAGAATAGGATGTAAAACAAAACCTATGAACATGTACTTTAGGTTGAACAATAAAAATCTTAAATAAATCATTCAATTCAATCTCTCTGCCTTTCTCTTCTTTATTCTCTTTCTGTAAATATAAAAAATCTCTGAAAAGTAACAAATGAAATCATTAACCTAACAAAAAAAAAACTCATCAAAATCCAATACCTTTGCACCGCCTTAAAATGCGTCAGTTGAGATGATACTTTGTTGAAGCTACAGTACACGTTTCTAAAAAATGCTTGTTTTCTTAAATGCCCTAACTAAATAAGAAAAACCCAAAAAATGTAAGCAATAGACAAGCCTGCTACAAAAACCCTAATACAATTGGAAGCAAGAGAACTGAAGAATAACAGTAAATTGATGTACAAAACCCTAAAAACAAATTAAATTCACTTTAAAATCAATCATAGAATCGAAATCAAACCTTTCAGATGTCAAATATTGAAGAGGAAGAGCCAAATCTAATCCTGATGACAGCAACTTCAGCTTCAATCCGTCCTTTTAAACACCGATTACACCTTCGAAACACGGGTATAGATCAGTCCCATTCGATTATCATCATTACTAAACATAATCAAATCCAAGAAACACGGATATAGATCAGTCCCATTCAATTATCATCATTAGTAAACATAATGAAATCCAAAAACATACCTCTGGAATTCTCAATCGGAACCCTAGGTAGAAGATTTGGGAGGAATCCAACACAATTTGGAAGCAGAAGATGATGATGAAGATGTGGTTGTGCGTTTGGATGATGAAGGGTTTCATGAGGTGTTTCGTAGAGATTTTGAGGAGGAGACAAAGAGTGAGAAAATGTTTCCTTCGAAGAGAAACCATCGGCCTCTCTATCAAGTTGGAGAGTCACTAAAGTTGTAATACCCGTGAGGAATGGTCGAAGAAGGAAGAGACGTAGAATGGGAACTGAAAAGCTTTCGACAATTAACGTAGGAGGAGGTTTACTGTTATACCCTTGTGGTGTCTTAATATGTTGATTTCTTTACAATTTTGCCCCTATAAAACAAACTTTCATTAGTTGTACATATTGCATAAAATGATGGACGCCATGTAAAATTACATGTGTGTACATCACTTCTCCTTTTTATAATAGTATAGATAAGAGATAGATTGGTAGATATAATATAAATACTATTGGGAAGCCTGCGCGTTAGCGGGAACAAAAAAGTTAGGCAATATTTTCATAACCGGAGGGGAGATTTAACCGGTTTCGAAGGTTTACTTAAATCGTCTTCTTACATATGTCAAATAAATAATAATTTGGATAAAAAGTATGAGGTATGTACGAAAACCATTATTGCATCTCAATAAACACACACAATAATACAAAAGTCACAGTTATAAACATAACAGTTTAAAAATAAAAATCTAGGCGTCAAGCAGTTGCATGGTATTTTAAATGTATGGTATAGATACCTACGACATCTTCCATTTTGTTCCTTGTGGCTTGTGCCATCCATAAGAACTTCCTAATTTCTGTACAAGGGAATAATGAACTAAGTGAGTGAAAGTGAGGAAAGTGTGTGAACTATTAAATGTGTTATAAAAATTTATTTGAAATGTAATTTCTTAAACCACAAAATGCATTAAAAATCCTTACGTTTTGATTGTGAATGAGTTCATCCATCAAGTAACACCTCCCGATAGACAACATTTGAGGTGTATACCCCAGGTTGTTTGAAATCTTTGGCAGGGTGTACTAACACTTTTGTATTTTTCCGTGATATTCCTCTTGATAACGCCACATAAAGTTGACCATGCAAAAATACAGAATCTCGGAGAAAAACACCAACATTGTGAATTGTTTGGCCCTGAGCTTTGTTTATTGTCATGGCAAAGCCGGGGCGAATTGGAAACTGTTTTCTTTTCAGCTTGAATGGGAACATGTCGTCCTCAGAAAGACATAGAGGTATTCTTGGCAAAAACACTCTCTTCCCAGGATGTTGTCCGACAGCTATCTCTGCATCAATAACATTGCGTTGGAAACCTCTACATATCAATCTTGTGCCATTACATAGACCATGGGATGGATCGATATTCCTTAACAATATTATGGGGCAACCGATTTTTAAACGAAGTTTATGAGGCGGCAAACCACTAACAGTTAGTGAGTTTAAGAACTCAGTTGGATAGTAGTTGTGGTGGTCGTCTTCAGCTTCATCAAAACTGTAGTAAACCTTTTCCTCTCCTTGAAACATGTCAATCATTTTATCATTAATCTCGTCAACACTGTCATTTTTAATGGTCAATATCGCTCTTGAGATTATATAATCAGAAGAATGTACATTGTTTTGAAGTGACGGAAAAACAGCATTGATCAATTCTGTTATAGAGTTTTGTCTGTGAGTGCATGGAATTGTCATATTGTCGCGTATGCGGATATAGCTTCCTTCTATCGATTGTTCAGTTCCATCACCTACTCTTAAGAGAAAACCACAATACCAAGGATCATTTAGCGCTCTCATGTTTATTGTCAACCGCATCTTTTTCGTAATAGACCAAAGAGGTGACATTCGTAGGCTAGAGTCTACAATCTGTGCTCTAGTTCCCCGTTTAATAACCGGCAACACCTGTCTAAAATCACCTCCCATTACCATTATCTTGCCACCAAATGGCAGAGTAACGCCTATAATGTCTTGCAATGTTCGATCGACTGCTTCTATTGCTTGTCGTTTTGCCATTGATGCCTCATCCCATATGATTAATTTGGATGACCTTATTAGTTCAGCTGTACCACTTTGTTTTTTTATGTTGCACACTGAATTATTATTAACACAAATGGGAATCTTGAATCTCGAGTGAGCCGTTCTTCCTCCTTGTATATTATTAGCTGCAGCCCCTGATGAAGCGCTCGCTAGAGCAATAAGACCACACGAACGAACTTGAGCTAGCAAAGCTTTGTACAAAAATGCCTTTCCCGTTCCACCTGGACCATCTATAAAGAAAACACCTGGACGGTCATTATCCACATGTGTCATGATCTCATCAAAAATTAATTTTTGGTCTGAATTAAGCTCATCTTTGGCACACAAGTCTTCGGCTTCCACAACAATCTCGTACTCCTCTTGTACCTCATGGTGAATACCATATTGTAAGTCGTCTTCTGTGAGGTTCGGAAGATCAAAATCAGTGAGATTTTTACCCATGGACTGTAGAATGGCCCTAATGTCAATAAGAACCATATTCTGATCGCGTTCCACACTTTGACAATGTAATTGATGATCTTCAGACATTGCATTAAAGTGCTCATTCCACAATTTACGAATATCCCCAGGCTCGCAGAAAATCATTATGGTTGCGAATAACCTTCTAAGAGCATTTGGAAACTGAAATAGAGAAGCTTCTGTGAGACATTGTGACAAACTATCATCGTTCTCTATTAGGCCTATCTCAAGCGCTGCTTTTCGAAATGTCGCGTATGTAACCTCATTAACCGTGCAAAGATCTTCAAAAGAAGTAGGTCCTTTGACATTTGACAAAAGTAGGCGTAAGTAGTACCGTTCTCCTTCAGCTGGATTAGCAAAAACAATACGACCTCTTTGTGGCTTAAGTATACAAGGCGTCCAAGTGCGTGTGGCTCCATTCCATGTGAAGTGTTTCGGGAAATCTTTATACAAATATTTCGGTTTTGTTTCATCCGCTCTATTTTTAAGGAAAAATGATGTTAGCATGGTTCTCTTATCTCTTTCCCTATCAACAATGTTAGACATGATATCATCCTCTCTAAATCTAACCATATGCTTATTTGGGAGATAAAGTTGTAAGGCTAAAACAGCAGGGTGGATTTGAGAAAGAGGGAAAGAAAAAATATGCCACATTGCCTCTGGGGGCGATACGTAGCGTGCATCCTGGAATCTCTTTATCTCATTGATAACAACATTGGGTTCGTCTGGATCGATATGAATAACCTGTTTGTCATGTCCTTTGTAGACATACTTGAAAAGGTATTTCACAGATTTGAGCAACATTGGTATACTTGAGCAAACCTCAAAAAGGTATACTTGAGCAAACCTCAAATTCATGTGGCAGTTGAACATCATTAAAAGCCTTGGGTTATAAGGGATAACCCACCTGTTATCAAGAGTATTTCCTCTTATGTCCACCGTTACTCCATTGTTTCTCCTTCGATATAATGGATATGCATTATCTTCTTGTGTTTTCTGCTCATTGAATTGTCTGGGATAATGAAAACGACAAACTTTTGGATCACCCTGCATGCAAGGACTATCTTTTCGTAGATTTTCGCACGGACCATGAATCATGTGTTTTACAACAACCTCATGCAGTTGCGGATGGGTAACCATGTTAGGGATTTCAGCACACACGACCTTATCATAATGGTCTGGATTATTTATCTTGTGCTCCGAGTCCATGATAAGGAGGAAATGTGCATGCGGTAAACCGCGCTTCTGAAACTCGATGACATATACATATGCCTTAACCTTTCCAAGTAAATGTTTCTTGAAGAGTTGTTCATCAAGATCCTTTAATTTTGCATGAAATATTCGCGAAACAAGCTCTGGACGGTCTTGTGTGGTTTGACCAGGTTTTAAATTACCGCATATCTCAGGCCATTGAGGATTACACGTCATAGTTAGGAATACATCAGGTTTGCCATCATCTTGAACTAAAGTCATAGCATCTAGAAACAGGTGTCGCATGTCGCGAGGCCCTCCAATGAAAGACGCACGCAACACAATCCGTTGTCCGACTCTGTTTGGATGAACCTCACCAAAATGGATGCAATCCACAATACCTTGGTATAATTCCGCTCTTTTCTTACTTTGGTTTCGTTCACAAAATTGCAAACGTGATGTCTCAAGCTTTATGTAAACATCTACAACAAATTGTTGTAGCAATCTACCACCAAGCAAAAGCACGTTCTCGGTAGAGCGAATTTGAAATTTATAACAACAGTACTCTCGCATAGCAACGGTTGTCCTACGTCCTCGTGGGTTAGCCTCTGAATAAAATAAAAATAAAGAATTACATTACATTATACTATAGATGTGCTTAGCCTCTCGAAAACATAGGTAAAATCTTTGTACCTTCATTATCTCCGTCGATGTTGTCGGGATCATTATGAATTTCATTGATTGATACTCCTTCACGTGGTATATTAGGATGCCAACCCGACTCACCGTTAGGAAAAAATAAAGGATAAGATAATGGATCATAACATCCAAAGTATGGCTGAATAGTTTGACTATATTCAGACCTACCATACACTACGATACTTCTTTTGTAGGCAGTTATATTGTCATTTCCTTCGACCCAAATACCGGCAACCTATATAAATATGTAGTATAAATAAGTATCATCTATACTATATTAATGTTATTTGGAAAAAATATAATGTTAATTAAACCTCGGATGTGGTTGGTCAGTTGTACACCCTTTGGTCAAGTTCAACGGAAGCGTTAAGAGTGACTCTATAGTTGTCTAGAGGACCTAGCTCTGCAAGACTTCGAAATGTCTTGACATAAGGATTTGTAGAAAGAACACGTGCCAACACATCAGTAATATTTCGATCAAGATTTGGCCATCGGAGTCTATGATCTAATTCAGTATCAGGGTCATAAAAATATAACTGTAAGTACCTAGGTGTTCCATCCCTAGGGACCAATTGGTCGATTCTGTGATATATTCCTTTGTGTGCACGAAACGTATATACACCATCTCTCATATTGGCCATCGTATCATCCAATGTGACACCCATTGAGGTGAAAGAAAAATTGGTGTTATAAGCACGTATGTTTTGCCTAAACATTTTTCCAATTTCATCTTGCGACGTGAAAAGTTGATACAATTCATTTGGAATTGTAGAATTTGCTAACACTGTTTTCCCACTCATACAACAAAAGGTGGGAAATTCAAATGCAAATCGTTTTGCTCCACAATGAGGACATGAACTTTGTTCCTCTAAGACACGATGCTCTCTAGGCATCCCACCATAAACAAAACTATACGGATCCTCTTCTATGTTTTGAACTGGGATGGATGGTTGATTAAATACGCCACAAAATTGAGATAGTAGTGTAGACCGTTGAATTCGGGAAGGTGTTAATGAATCGATTTGAGAGACATCAGCCAAACAAAGTTTTGATACTTTGTTATTGTCTTTGCGTTTAAGATAATATCGTCTATTATACTCTTTTTGTTTTTCAGAAGATGTACATGTAGTTGAGGTAGATACATCATTACGATCTTTTAGTTGTCCTGTAGTCATTGTAAATTGAATACCTAAGAAACTCGTTGTATTTGGTAGTAACAACATAAAAGATGTAAGGTTTAATAAAGAAAACAACTTTAATAAAAAAGAACCTTGTGATTTTTTAGTGACTTCGTCCATCACAGGGAGAGGTGTGGGAGCTCAAACTTGGGAAGGTATAAATGAAGCAGTTTGAGAGACATCATCAACAAAAACGTTTGAAACTTTCTTATTAGCTTTGCGTGAAGCGTAATATCATCTATTATACTCTTTTCGTTTTTCAGCCAATGTGGATGCAGTTGAGGTAGATACATCTTTAGGATATTTTGGGTGTCCGGTAGTCATCGTAAATTGATTAATACCTTGTATATTGAATAATAACATTCACGATATCATTAGGCATTATCAGGTTTGGCTAACATTTTAAATTAACATATCAAAGTGACTAAAATCTTTCGATTATAAATACGATAATATGGATTGAAAAAAAATTGGTCAACATTACTTTTTAATGAATTGTATGGAAATAATCTACAGCAAAAGTTAAGTTTAGTAGATGTAAAATGTAAAATGGATGGTTTGAGTTGGGTGTCCCGGTTGTTTTCCTTTTAAATTTGATAAACAGTTTTAAAATAAGAAAAGTTATTTTATATCATTATTAAATTGCTTTAGATGTTTTAAAAGTCAAGGTTGAGTAGATGTAAAATATACAAGAAAGTTTGATTAAAGTAAATTAATTGAAATTCGTCATTTCGTTTGTAAATTATGACAGTTGTATGATCACAATAATTAAACTCAACATGGAAATAATCTAGTTTCGGTATACGGAAAAAATAAAATAATGAAAAAATAATAAAAAGAGCATAGTTTCGGTATACGGGAACAAATAAAAATACAATAATGCCAAAATTAAGAGACCGCGAAATCCGTACCTTAAAAGGCTTACAAGATTTGTATTGAGTTGAACCAAATTTTACTGATGAACTTCAATCTTTGGAGCTCTGGTGACGATATGCTGAAGTGAATATGAAATTAAAAAAAACTGGATGTTAAACCCACTTAAAAACTGTTGTAGTTGCATGCTTGCACCTTTTTATTATTACATAATGTTATTCTCTTTTTTGGTAATTTTTTATTCTTTGATATCTCAATTGCAGCATACTATAATACCTATCCAGCATCTTGTAAGATTTGGCTATAATTAAACTCAACAGTCGTAAAGTGTACTTTTGAGTTTCAGGTATTTGATATCCAAATTATATTTATATTTCTTGCACCCTGGTATGGTTGTGTGACTATTATGGGTTTTTTATTTATTTATGTATTTAGATTGATGCTTTTGCAAAGAAGGTCGGTTATTCTAAATCACTTCGAGATCGTTTGGCAGTAAGTAAATAAGACGTATACCGAACAGTGTAAGGTCCTCGACTTGCTCCGGTGAGTTTCTCCGATCTCCGGCGACGTTCTTGTTTCCAGAATCCTTGTTTCCTTCAGTAGGTGTGTTCGAGAGGGAAGAAACCCAGCCTACTGAAACCCATGAAAATCAACCTTACAGATATGTGATCAAATAATAAAGATAATAATCATAACCATAAACTACTTGACACACTGGAATTGCTAAGAAGCATATTTTAAGTTTAAATCCCACAATGGGCATATGGCATGATTACATCATTATATCCACCCCAAAAATATGATAAAGTATCATACTCGATTAGGATATGGATTGACATCAAGTGCATTCATGACAATGTAAATAGACAGAAAGTGATCAAAATAGAAAATGAAGTGTGATTGTATCTACAAATTTTACCTTAAATAAAGAAGAGTATTTATTACCTGAATCGTTTACCAGTGGAACTTCCAATGCTTTTGCCAACTGACGAGCTGAAGCAACAAACCTGAATCGTACAACTAAAACTCTTACATCTAGCCATAGAGTTTGAAAAATGAAACACATACGATGATCAATCTGTGTTGGATACTTAGATTATTTTGTATCAAATTAACTTGATGGCCTTTCCATTGTCTTTTAAATTTCATAGCCGTTTGGCAATAAGTAAATAAGATGCATACCGAATGGTGCAAGGCCCTCGACTTGCTCCGGGGAGTTTCTCCGATCTCCGGCGACGCTTTTGAAGTCTCCGAT
Source organism: Helianthus tuberosus (assembly GCA_030545235.1). Lineage (NCBI taxonomy): Eukaryota > Viridiplantae > Streptophyta > Magnoliopsida > Asterales > Asteraceae > Helianthus > Helianthus tuberosus. The sequence goes on along the minus strand of CM060432.1, from coordinate 64,140,606 downwards.
CCTTGTTTCCTTCAGTAGGTGTGTTCGAGAGGGGAGAAAAAGGGTCGTACGATGAGCTTCGAATGCTACCGTCGATATCTCCGGTTGGCTTCGGTGATGGCTTCGAGGTCCGACAAGGATGTAGATGAATCGTGGAAGGTTGTTTATGATTGGGGGAATGTAGTAATCTATACTATCCCATTGCATGATTTAATGAACAAACGAAGAGGCTGAATCAATTAATCATTAAATGATGGGAAGCTCAAAATTTTTAACGTAACCTGAATTTGATTGGCTATCCAATTGCATGATTTAATGAACAAATGAAGAGGCTGAATTAATTGATGGGAAGGTCAAAATTTTTAACGTAACCTGAATGTAGTCCAATTGCATGATTTAATTCCCTACATAGTATAGATACATGGATAGTTGGAACAATTACAAATTTACCCTTCAAAAACAATTAATGTATGCATTACGTGTTGTATAAGAAGCATTTAAACTTATACCTCTTAATTTTTAAGAAGCCCTTGAGGAAATGTTTTATAATATAGTATAGATAATTTAGATAAGAATTCTCTTTTTTTTTCTTTATTTATTTTCACTTAATATCTGATTTACAAAAAGAGTCGGGTTCTAAGATCCGATTTTTCGCAGATGTTACAGAAGCAAACATTATCTTATCCTCTTCTGCGAACTTGCTTATTTTTAAGATTGCTTCAGTCTTTTCGCAGATGTTACAGAAGCAAACATTATCTATTGGCCGTTGCTAAGGCACTTTGCTGTTGCAATTTCCTCATCCTCTTTCTACGCTCATGAGCTCCTCTTCTGAACCATCCTCTCTTCTTGGGAGGGAATGGCTCTTCAGATTGTGCCTTGAACACGAAAATTCCTTCTTCGGTATCAGCCAAATACCCCGAAGGGGTAGACTGCGAAGAGGTTCCTTCGTTCCTAGGAGAGTTGGACAGTTGACGGTAAGCGTCCGAAGGTCCTTGATCACTCATACTGTAAACTAACAAATTGTCAAGTAACATAAAATAATAATCTACACGTATGCACATAGTTTCTTTTATTATTTCCTAACAAAATTATAATTTCGATGTCAGCAGAACACCTCTTTGGCTGAAATAAGTGGCTAGGCTCAGAGACCACCTTCTGTCGCAACCCTCGACCCCTGCCTCGGGAGGCGGGCGACCGCGGCCTTCTCAGAGATGGTGGTATCGGTGTTTATCATTATTTGGCAACGGTAATTTTATCAGGACCGTAGTTAGGAAATATTTTATCAGAGTAAAACACCACATTTTATATTAATAAACATAATGGGATAAACCCTATTTTATTGAATAAAACATATTTCTTTATTTGGTAACTTTTATAGCCACATTTTCTCAAGTCTTCAGAGCTCTCCAGCTGGCTTCTATTTTGGCTTTCACATTTTGTTACCTGAAACGCGTTTAAAAACATTTTGTCAATGGGAAATACTGGTGAGTGAATCCCAGTTTAATCAAGACAAGTTTTATCCTTGTATAGTATTGAGGGCAATCAGCAATTACATTTGTTTATTATTCTACCTTAATTACCACCCACGGTACTGTCAACCCGACTTGTGGTCATGTTACTACTCAAAGTGTAGTAACAAATTTTGTATACCAATATAGCAACCCTCCAAAATATTTTTTTTCGACACCCCTAATATGTTTAAATTATCCCTATATGTCTTAAAACATGCCCCGTATATGAAAACCGAGCCCATAATACCCTATATAATTAAAAATTAGATAAAACAATAAAATAGGGTCGCTCGCAGGCCGCAAAGGCTTTGCCTTCGGGCTACACGGGGCGCGACAGCTCAACCACCAGGTCGCACCCGGTGTTGACACGTGGCACAATCGTGTCAAGCCTAGTGTGATGACCCAGATCAGCTAGGGCCTACCCACCCTAGGTCGTGGGCCGCGTAAGACGACCCTTGAGTCTTCACGGGCCACGAGGAACTACGAAATCAGCACTATAAATAGGTGGGATCGGCTTCAATCCCAAACCGCACACAACTTTCTTTCTCTCTCGAAATTTTACATAGTATAAGCTATTCTCGGGCATAATACCCCCCTAAATAACGAAGTTCTGCCTCGTTGTAAGTATTATAACCCCGGTTACATGTTAGATACGCTGCCCGATTGATCCAGGGTTCCGTAACGGCTGTCGTGGTTCTGCCCGACGTAGTCGTTGGAATGCCGTCTCGGGGAGGGTATCATTAATATAAATATTGGGTTATTATACTAACGCCTGTGCATTTGTGTAATTAATAGATAATCACCAGGAAATCCTTAAGGAAAACCCTAAGACAGCAATGTGAGTAATCTCCTTTTTGCAAATTGTTTTTACCAAACCTCACTTAATTAATAATATATTAAACAGTGATTAAGTATTTGTATTCTACAATTATCTTCGGTATGTTGGGGTTTTGTATACAAAATTTGTTACTACATTATGAGTAGTAACATGACCACAAGTCGGGTTGACAGTACCGTGGGTGGTAATTAAAGTAGATGGAAACAAATGTAATTGCGCGACCGCCCTCAATACTGTACAATGGTTTTTTTAAGTCTTGATTAAACTGGGATTCACTCACCAGTATTTCCCACTGACAAAATGTTTTTAAACGCATTTCAGGTAAAAAATGTGAAAGCCAAATAGAAGCCAGCTGGACAGCACTAAAGGCTTGGAAAAGTTGCAATAAAGTTACCTAAAATAAAGAGATGTTTTATTTAAATAAAATAGGGTTTATCCCTATAAAAATGTGTGTACTTGAAACTTGAGATTTTCTCACATGTTTAAAATTATAAAAGCGTGGTATTTTACTCTGATAAAATATTTCCTAACTACGATCCTGATGAAAGTTCCGCTGCCAAAATGATAAACACCGATACCACCAAAACTGGCCGCGGCCGCCCGTTCCCGGGTAGTTAGGGGATGGGGGTTGCGACAGAAGGTGGTATCAGAGCTAAGCCACTGATTCAGCCACAATGTGTTCCGCTGACACCAAGATATTATTCCAAATGTTAGGAAATAAATTACAGAAATACGTGCATATCTGCATTTTATTGTAGTGTGTTATTTGACTATTTGTTAGTTTACAGTATGAGCGACCAAGGACCTTTCGACGCCTATCGTCAGTTGTCCAGCTCACCTAGAAGCGAAGGCACCTCTTCACAGCCTGCCCTCTCAGGGTATTCTGCTGATAAAGAAGATGGGATATTCGTGTTTAAGGCTCAGTCTGAAGAGCCATTCCCTCCTAAAAAGAGAGGATGGTTCAGTAGAGGAGCGCATGAACATAGAAAGAGAATGAAAAAGTTACAACACCAGCGAGCTTTAGCAGCCATTAAGAGAGAAACAGATGCGCATACTCAGGACATGCTCAATAGGAGTCTAGCAAATTTCCATATCCTAGCAACCACAGCTGCCGACCCAAACCTTGAGCAACTTATTGCACCCCAGCCCCTACCACTATTTCCCGCACAGCCAATGGAAATTGAAAACAACTTAGAAAATCAAATCCCGATGCCTGAATTTAACCCAGTTGAGATACCTAGAATACCAGCACCCAATCCCTTAGATCCAGACTACGACCCGTGGTTAGATGACCATAGGGATTATGTGCAACGTTGCCCAATACCAGAAGACGAACCTATGCCAAACCTAGCAGCTTACCCAGGTCTGGACCCTCTAGATCCCTACTACGATAATGACCCATACATCAGGGAAATTCTAGAGAATCCTTATCCTTACTAGGAACCCATGCCCCACTTTCCAAACCCAGTACCAGAACCTGCACCCCCAATGAGTGTAGAGAATGTGCAAGAACTCCGAAACTTTGGTGAGGAGATTTTAGAAGGTAGTGAAAGGATGAGGCAGATCGGAGAACGACTCGTCTGAAAGTACGACGAGCGTAATATGGAGTTCTGGATGAATCCATATTAGTGACGGTGATAGTAGTAGTAATAATAATAATAATAATAATAATAATAATAATAATAATAATAATAATAATATAATAATAATAATAATAATATATAATATGTGTGTATGTTTGAAAAAAAAATTCTAGACAATAGCTACTGATGCCTAATAGTATTGTAATTTTATATTCCAGTTCTAGTTTGTATTAGATGCATAATATATAAGAAAGAGTAAGTCGCAATGTTCGACGATTTTGATCAACATGCGTGTTATGTGATTGTTTATATTAAATATTATCTTGTGAGATTAATATGTGGTAATTGTTTATAATTCAGATGGCCGACCAAGTGAATCAAGAAAACCCGGATAATAACCCGGAAAACCAGAATAACGATAATCCAAACAACAATAACAATGGAAACCAAGTGGATAATAGTGTCATCCAACACATAGTGGCAAAAGGGATAATAGATGTGATGCCATATATTATTCAAACAGTTAGGGAAGCTGATAATAAAAGTAACCGTGATAGTAAACGACCCAGTGAACCAGAAAACAGCGTGAACAATGGACCTATACTTCAAGCGCCCATTCCCAAAAGAAGAAGAACCATGTCTTATGGTTGTTCTTATAAAGAATTATGGTCTTGTAAACCAATGGAATTCTCGGGCAATGAAGGGGCCATTGCAGCTCTACGCTGGATAGAAAAGACTGAGGCAGTCTTAAAAATAAGCAAGTGCGCAGAAGAGGATAAGATAATGTTTGCCTCCAATCCGTTTAAAAACTCAGCCTTGGAATGGTGGAACATTATCCTCCAATCTAGGGGAAGTGACAGAGTTTACAATATGGAATGGGAAGAATTTAAGAACATGGTAGAAAGGAAATCCTGCCCTCCCAATGAAAAAGAACAGATAGCAAATAAGTTCTTGAACCTTAGAATGACTGGAGTTGATAGTAAGGGTTACACTACGTTATTCTTTGAATATGCTAGAAAAGTACCGACCCTTGCATCACCTGAACCAGTATTAATCTCCTGTTACATCTGGGGATTAATCAGTGAGATTAGACATGTAGTCAAGGCAGCTAGACCTCAAACTATAGAAGAAGCTGTAGAACTAGCAAACACCTTGACTGTTGAATTAGTACATACACGAGAAGAGGACCAGACGAGGAACCTAGCTCAAAGGCTTACCCAAGAATTTCGTTATGGAAATTCCAACCGTGGGAAAAATGTAGGTTCTACCTCTGCACCCTATTGCAAGGCCTACAAGAAGAAGCATTCTGGAAAATGCTCCACTTACTGCAATTTTTGCAAGATACCAGGACACAAGGAAGAAGATTGCAGGAAGAAACCTAATAATGGAATGTGTTTCAACTGTGGAGAAAAAGGTCACGTCAAGCCGAGCTGTCCGAAACTAGCTCCAGCCATGAACAACAAGACTACTAAAAATGCTAGAGCATTTGTTCTGACTGCAGATGAAGCCAAGATAATTCCGGATGTGATAGCCGGTACGTTTTTAGTTAATGATGTTTTTGCTAAAGTATTATTTGACTCTGGTGCAAACCAAAGTTTTATTAATACTTCCTTTTCAAACTTCTCAATCAACCATTAACTAAACTCCCACAAGAATGTCTAGTAGAGACAGCAAATGGAGAAACCATTAAGATTTCTGAAATCTTAATGGGAGCAAGAATAGAATTTTTAAATCAAAAGTAATGAATCTGGCAGGATTTGATGTTGTATTAAGAATGGATTGGTTAGTAACCAATAAAGCCAGTATTTTATGTGATCAAAAGTCAATTCAAGTAAATTCACCAAGGGGTGAAAAGATCACAATTAAAGGAGATAAGCCATTTAGATCTACAAAATTCATCTCTGTGATGAAAACAGCAAGTTATATAAGAAAAGGATCATTAGTGTATTTGATTTCCATAATCACTAACACTAAAGGAAAACAACTGAAAGATATCCCTGTAGTATCTCAGTTTCCAGATGTGTTTCCAAAAGAACTACCAGGACTACCGCCAGACAGAGAAGTTGAATTCAGAATCCACCTGCTACCAGGAACAACACCGATTGCCAAAGCACCTTACCATTTGGCACCCGCAGAAATGCACGAACTGAAAAAGCAGTTAGACGAATTGTTAGAAAAAGGGTTCATACAGCCAAGTTCATCGCCATGGGGAGCGCCAATTTTATTCGTAAAGAAGAAAGACGGATCAATGTGTATGTGCATTGACTACCGCGAATTGAACAAGGTCACGATTAAAAATCGGTACCCATTACCAAGAATCGATGATCTGTTCGATCAATTGCAAGGAGCTCGATTTTTCTCAAAGATCGATTTACGGTTAGGATATCATCAATTAAAGGTACAGGAAGACGACATTCCTAAGACCACATTTAGAACAAGGTATGGCCATTATGAATTTACTGTCGTGCCATTTGGTCTAACCAATGCCCCAGTTGTATTTATGGACATGATGAACCGAATATGTAAGTCATATTTGGATAAATTCATAATTGTCTTTATAGATGATATTTTCACTTACTCTAAGAATCAAGAGGAACATGCAAGACATTTGTGTTGGTGCATATGTCTGTCGACTTCGTCTTGTATCGAGTCTTGTGTCTAGATTGGATAGAATGAAGCTCGGTAGGTTAGTTTAGATGAATTTGGTTGTAACTGACCATTTCGCACGAAATGACACTTAACCATTTCGTACGAAATGATTTACCTATAAATAGGTGAGCTGCCATTTCATTTGCAAGGTTCCTGATTCCGGTACCGAAGTGCTGCCGACGTGTCATTTGATCTGTAACAGTGTTAAATCAATATACAAGACATTTAAAGAGTGAATCAAGTTGTATTCAAGTCTGTATCATTGAATTTCGCCTTTGATATGGATTAGAACTCTTCTGATAGACTCGTTTAGATCGACTCTCGATCCTACAAGTGGTATCAGAGCTCAGGAGGAGGAGTTCTTACCAATTCAGCTTGTTTTCATCAAAATTCTGACTTCTACACCTTCTTTTTCAAAATTAACAAGATTTCACGGTTAAAATGACTTGATTTTCTCACATTATAAGCGAAACACTGTTTTAACAAAGCCTTGAAAGAATTGGACCTAAAATCGACCTAAAACCAGATCAATTTGATAAAATTATGGCCGATAGGATGATGTCATCATCATTTCGCACGGAATCATCTTTGTAGAATCCATTTCGCACAGAATCAACATCTTGGACTTCATTTCGCACGAAATCGACTGTTTGGACTTCATTTCGCATGGAATAGACATTGACTATTTTATTTCATACGAAATAGATTTTCATTTCGTACCAGAGGACCATTTCGCTTGAATCCTGCATTTCGTGTGAAAGTGTTATTTCGTTTGAAAAGCCATTTCGTACCAAAGTTCCATTTCGTACCAAAGGGGTCCATTTCGTTTGAGATCTCATTTCGTGTGAACTTACATTTTGCTTGAACTTTGTGAATTTTTGTAACAGGTTACCTAAACATGGAAGAGGAATTTTATAATGCGTTTGCTACCGCACCAGCTGCACCAATTTCAGTTACCGAAACTCTTGAAATCGAAAATGAAACGGGAACGTATCAAAAGCCTCCAAAGCTTATGTACATCGAGGATTTTAAAGGGTGGCAAAATCGTTTTGAAAACTGGGTGCAAGCCTATAAGTTTGATGCATGGTGCTCGTTGGATGTAGATTACGTTAAACCGAAAGATGAGCGTGGGATTGAAAAAGCTTTAAGTGATTATTCAACGGTTGAGAAATTGAAATACACCAGTGAAAAAATGATGATTAGTCTTCTCCAACAAGCCGTAAAAGAAGATATTTTCGTGTTGCTTCAACATGAAGAAACTGCTAGATCAATTTGGTTGGCGTTGATCAACAAGTTTAAAGGAAGTGCTGATATGATAAAAAAAACAAACGCGCATTATTAAAGAAATCATTTGATATGTTTGTAGCATTTGAAGGTGAATCAACAAAAACTACTATCGATAGATATTGTCATCTTGTTCGGGAAATGGGAAGATTAGAGATCAAGAAAGAAGACGGTGAATGGGTTGATAAGCTTGCTGATGCTCTACCACAGAATAAATGGGGAACGTATTTGTTGATTTTGAAACATATGAGAAAATCTGAAAGCATGAATTTGAGTAAATTCATTCAGAAGATTGAAGAACATGAATTGGATATTCAGAAAACTGCTATCATGAATAATCCGAATGCTCAATAGGATGTTAGTTTATACAATACAGAGGAAGCAAATTTGAAACTACTCCGAGTCCGAAGATTAAGACTGCTTTCAGTGCTGATGGTTCTTCTGGAACAAATGGTAGTACTGTTACTCAGAGTGGTGGATATTCATCTTCATATTCAAGTTTTGATCCAAATTTCACAACACCAAGTCCTCAATGACAGAATTCAACAAATTTGCAATGCAATGTTACTTTGAATATTCAAAATGGTCAAAATCTTTCTCCAGATATGGCTAAGCAACACATGGCATCGCTTGTTACTATGTTAGAATCTTATGAAAGCTTAGTTGCTGGAAGAATCGGAAATCCAATGCTTACTAAAGAGGATTATGACCAGATTGATTCTGAGGAACTTGAATTGATGGACATCAAGTGGTGTTTAGCTAGTGCTGTAAGAAGAGCTGAAAAATTCCAACAAATCACCGGTAGAGATGATTTTCGTGATGTTGCTGCATCTCCATTAGGGTTTGACAAATCAAAGGTTACTTGCTTTCGTTGTAAAGAAAAGGGACATTTTAAACGAGAATGTAAAAACAAAGAAGCAACCGGAAGACAAGATCCATTGAACGATTATCATCAAAAATCAATTTTTCATCAAATTACTGATCAATAGTCATCATCCCATGCTATTGAAGATGGAAAGAAGAAAGCTTATCTGGTAAATCAGGATGATGAAAGATTGCCAGAGGGATTTACCTGGGATAAATATGTTCCAGATAAAGAATTCTTAGAAAAATCAGCATTTGTTGCTCAAATTCGGGAAGAAAAGTCAGTCAAATCTAAGCCGAAAAGAATACCGATTTTTACAGAATTAGGAAGTGATGCAGACACCGATGACGAAGAAGAATATATTGATAAAGCTAGACGACAATTGGATTCTTACAGTTTTAATTTGTTTTTTGCAGATAAGATCGAGATGTTGAATGAGAAAAAGGCTGCCAGATTGAAGAGAGAACTGGAAGCAAGAAGGATTACTGAAGAAAAGGCAAAATTGGAAGCTGAGAAAGCAAAAACTGAAGAAAATTCGACAGAAAAAGTTGAAGATGAAGAGTGTAAGGTAAAAGTGGAATTTGATGAAGAACCTATGGTGGAAAATGTGATTGAAAAGGTGGTGGAGAAAATTGTTGAAGTGGAGAAAATAGTTGAAAAGATTGTTGAAGTTGAAAAAATTGTCGAAGTTGAAAGGATTGTTGAAGTCACGAAACCTTGTTTGAAATGTTTGGAGCCTTGCAAACATTGTGAAGAGAAAGACAAGAAGATTCGTGAACTTGAAGAGTTAAAAGAAAAATTATTGTTTGATGTGAAGTATGTAAAAGAATCGTATGATGTGTTAAACAGAACAGTTGAGAGTCTGGACAAGACAAACTTAGAAGTAGATGCTGCTATGACGATGATGAGTTCAACATTAATGACAAAGCAGAAGGTCATCAATGAGTATATTGAAGATTGTGCAAAGCTGAAGCAGGATTTGGAACTCGAAAAGATTGAAAGTGAAAGAATCAAACGATTGTTGTTGAGTTATACAACTTGTGATTATTTGATTGATCGAGTTTATCCTACTGTTGCAAGTCTTGAAGCTTTTCAAGATAAAAAGACGGAAGAAACGGATACTGGTAAGAAACAAAGTGTCAAGTATAATAAGTGTCCGCCTCCGATCTATGAAAGTTATTCTCCCAGAAAGCCAAATGAGGAACGATTAAAAAAGGCAGTCAATATAAAGTTAAAGTGTGAAACCATTGATGAGTTACCAGACAACATTGATGTTACATTCACAGCGTCTGACACTGATCATGAGTCTGAGTTGTTAAAGAAAGTGGTCGATCAGGTGTTGGATATGGATGAAGAGTCAAAGTCGGAGTCTAAATCTGAAAGTTCGAGTTCATCAGAAAGTGTTGGATATGGATGAAGAGTCAAAGTCGGAGTGTAAATCTGAAAGTTCGAGTTCATCAGAAAAGAGTCCGAGTTCACCAGTCAAACGGGTTTACAATAAAGAGTTTCTGCTATCAAAGAATAATTGAATGACGAAACATTCAAAGTAGCATATACTTTGAATGATTCTGGCAAATTATTTTCTAATGAAGAATTTCCAATAAGAAGTGTTAAAACTGAACAGATCAACAAGGTTTTCAAACTAACAGAAATTAATATTTTTGAAATAAAAGATGTAAATCTTACTGAAAAACCTAAAAAGTACACTTCAAGAGTTCAACAGAGATTGAACAAGAAAAAAGGTTACAGTTCTGGTTCAGGTTATCGAAAAAAACCAAACCATAACGGTAATTTCAAAAAGCAGGGATTAGGTTTCATTCCTCCATAAAATTATAAAAATGAGAAAACTTATAAACCAAAAACTAAATTTGTTTCAGGTGCAAGTTCAATAGAAGAAGAGAAGAAACTATTCTGGAAACAAACAAACCAGGAGTTTCTTGCTGAGAAGAAAAAGAACATGGTGAAAGAATCTGAGAAGAGAGTTGAACGAAAAACCTGTTTCAAATGCCAAGAAGTAGGACACATCGCTTGGAATTGCCAAAAGTCCATTTATACAAAACAGGGAGTTACTTCTAACTCAAATCTGAAAAAGAAATGTGTTGATGAAAATAAACAACCAACAGAAAGTTTTAAAAAGTTCAAAGATTCGAATTTCGAAACTGGTGAAAGTTCGAAACGTTTTTACAAAAGAAAAGTCGATTTGAACAAACAAAAATGGGTTGTTAAAAGTTCAGAGAGTAGTTCTGACAATGAATCTGACTCGTCAAAGTCAGAGGAGTCATTTTTTGTGAAAAATAATGAGAATTTCGTTCCAGAAATGAACGAAGAAAACTTTCCGCCATTGTCAAAAGAAAACTTGAAGTTGAAAGTTGGTAAGGTTGAAATTTCAGATCAATTCTTCTCTGGTAAAGAAGAATTTGATGCGGAAAAAGCTTTTAATGGAAAAGTAAAACATATCTTTGGAAAGATGGTTGATGGGAAGGTTAAAGGCGTAAAAGATTTTTACAAATAAAAAAGATGGTGGGATAGAGATGAATCAAAATCACCCAAGGCTGGTCAGGCTTGGGTGACAGCGTTCTCTACTTAAAATCCTGACTTACCGGAGCTCCCAAGTTGGTAATCGTGGAGCATGTATCGGCATCATTCTTAAAAAATTGTTTTGTGAAAAATTCTAAAAAAATGAAATTTATCAAATGTGACTTGCCGGAACTCCCAGGTTGGAAAGTGTGGAGTAGGAATCGGCATCTTCCTACAAGTACAAGTGGTATTTCAACCTACAAATGGTAGTTATTCTTGAAATTTGTCATATATGGTTGAATCTACAAGTGGTTAAAAAAAGGGGGTTTTCGCCTACAAGTGGTTAATCATGGTCATTAAGTTGAACTTGATTTAACTTTCATTCATGTGGTATTTGGAAAACAATGTGATGATCATAACCCCGATCTTACAAGTGGTAAAATCAATAAAACTTATTTTCCAGAAAAACCATTTGATTAAAACAAACTTTAGTGTTTTGAAATCATAATGGGAAAATAGTTTGTTGTCAGAGGGAGTTCTGATTGTTTATGCCAAGGGGATGGCGAATTGAAGCGATTCACATCAGTTTGTCACTTTATTTTGTACAGTTTGTTTTCAAATTTTCCCAGAAAATCAAAATTGAAACATGTTTTGATTTTAGGGGGAGTAAAAATTTAGTAATTTCGAAAATTTGAAAAATCCAAAAACATAATACAATCTAAAAAGCCAAAAACATTTGAAAAATAAAAAATGAGTTTTGTTGTGAAAAGAGGAAATGATAGTACATCAGTAGACAGTTACGGTATGCTAAAGAAATGTAATGATTAAATAGCATTAAATGGTCTCACTGATGATATGCCGATAGGTTTTTACACATTTAGTAAACTTTTTCGGGATATAAACTTAAATTCAAACTTGCTTGTTTCGTGGGGAACACTACTTTGATATATATAGGTAACCCCTGAAATCTCGTTTGAAAGACCCCTATTTCTGAAATACTAGGTCTTTATGCTCAGTGATATCTGGGGTATTATCCCGGGACTTCTGATAATGCGGAAGCAATGGCCTAGTCCCCGTATAATACTTTACTGCTGCTTGAGATAAAAGCCCGCCCTCAGCATAAAAAAATGATGAATCATTGAAAAAATGCAAATGATGTGCTGTTGTAAAAAAGATCCTCTAAAGGGGACACACCAAAAGTCGAGCCTTCAACTCAGCAAAAAATATGAGCTCTCAAGGTTTCGCAATTAACCCCTTACAGATATCATATGTGGTATACTCACCTGTAAGACTGAATATTGGGATCTGGATACGGGAGTATATTCAAGAGGTGGGACACATGAATGAGTTTAAGTTCTTAATACACCTAATTCGTATCCTGAATCAGTTTAAATTTGTGTGAGAATTTAAGTGGATCAGTATATCGACAATCTAAGTGAACTGTTTAATTCTTAATGTGTAACTAAGCTCAACGGTACTTGTGATTTGTCAAAATCTGATATGATCCTTGTTGGGATTGAACCCTATCAGAGGAACAAATAATGAAAGCCAAAACCGGTTCACAACAGTGGATTCTTAATAAGCAGTTGTTTACACTAAGACTTCCCCCTTGAAAGTGACTACAACATCTGATGGTCCTTTATCCACTGTCCGAATACAACAGCTGCTGTTCTTCTAACTACTGATGAAGCCTTGAAGACTGCTAAGAAGTCAACACTGCTGATTCTATCTACTGATGACAAAGCACTGCCCACTCAAGGACTGATCAACTTTGAGGAAAGCATTGATGGAAGAAGATAGCAGTAGTTTAGTGTGTCAGCTGTTTTATACATTGTCAGTGGTTAAGATTAGCAGTGTTTATATAGGAACAGTTGTTACAGGTTGTTAGGCTGTTAGACGTCGCTTTCATGGTGACGTCAGCTGAGATGCCTGAATGGTTTTGGTTTGCCTATAAATGGAACAGTACCCTGTACTGTTACATTTGATTGACTGAGTGAGTTCTTCTCCTCTAGTCCAATCCTTTCATCTTGTGTGCAATCAACCACGGGAGTATCAGGCTGAGGGGGAGTTTATTTGTAAGCATGTTTTGTAATCATTTGATTTACTTTGTAATATTACGACTGATGCAATTCATGTGTTTATCAAATCCATTTCTCTTTATGATTGTGTTTACAAAGTTTGTTATTCATTTCCGCTGCACTTTACATGTTTTCATATTCATTGATTGTTCAATTTACATAAACAAACACTCTCATAAGAGCCTCCGATCCTAACAATTGGTATCAGAGCTTGGACAGTCAAATTCGATTTAACCGTCAAATTTGACATAGCAGTTCAGCTCAATATTCATTGATACTAAGGTTGATTGTATTTAGTTGGAAAACAGAGTAATGAGAGATCACGTTCAAAGTGACTACTCAAAGGCTCTGTAAAACAACCAAGATGTCATAGGACACACAAGCTGCACATAACAATCGATATCATACATAAATCACCTACAGGTTTCAGATCTGAAAATATATCTGATAACTGTGGTAAAATTATTTACGAAAATTGATTTCAATTGTTGTTTTGAAGTTCGTGTTGTTTCCATCATGCTTGATGCTAAAGTATGAACCTCAGATTAACAAGAACCTATGTTCATAAAACATTAGTGTTTTTTCTAACGTAAAAAGAGGGAAATTAAAACTTTAGTCATTTGATCTTATGTGTTGAAAAACAGGTTGAGATCCTCAATAGGAACAAATCAACCTTGTTAAAAATACATTAAGAAAATCTGGGGTCAATGTAGTCCGTATCATAAGTAATGTGAGATTGGTTGAAAACCTGTGCAAATATGACCAATTCTCTCAAAGCATTGCTGCAAAATGATTCTGGATTAAGTATTTCTTTAATAAAGACCTCCCAGTAAGTATTTCATTACTTATGAATGGGAATGGTATAAAGGGAAGAAGAAAATTCACAAAAACTCGAAAGTGTGTTTATCTCAAAACTCTTGACGTCAAAAGTAAATAGTATAAACTCAAAACACTTAAGAGTTCAAATTTAGGGTAAATATGGTCATTAAGCAACTGTATGCATTCATTGGGTCAGGAAAGTTCAGGTAACAATAGTATCTCCAGGGAATGAACTTACAAGAGGACTAGACAAATTTTCAGAATCATCACATGGTAACAAAGTCTATAACAAGGTTTTCAAATACTCATGTGATCATGTGTCCTCATTTTTTGTTGTCAATCAATCAACAAGAAAATGGTAACAAGCAGTGGTCAAAATGCATTTACAATTTCATACCACTGTTGTCAAACCACTGACCATTTTCACAAACTTGAGATTGATATGATTAGGAGCTCTAGTGGAAATTTGCCAGATCCTTTTGATGCTGTTTTCAGAAAATCCTTTAATGTTTTAAAAAAAAAAGGATTTTCTCAAATAAAGCAGGATATATTATTCTTTATATTTTTTTTTCTTTGAGAATAATATATTTTGAACTTTTTACTGGTTTTTTATAGTAAAGTTTCATTCTCCTGTTGGGATATATTACCTTTATTTTTGTTGGTAATATTATCCTCAAAATGGTTCAAAAGGAATTGGTACAAGTATCAAGGTCATATCTAACTCAAGTTTGTCTTAAAACTGATCAAAGATTGATTTCCAAAAGACCTTGAAATACTGGGGTACTCTTGTTTTAATTTAAATATTATAGCAAGAATGAGTAGCCTTAGTAAAAAGTTTACATCATCTGGGGTACTAAACCACTGTCAGGAAGTCGTAAAAGCTTCAAAATATGTAAATGACATGTGGCAAAACCTTGAATGAAAATTCTCAAAACAGTTGCTGACATACTAGTCTTTCAAATCATTACCATTACCTTACCCCTAACCACTGTTTTGCTCAAACATCTGTTTCCTAAATACTGTCCACTGCTGAAAGTCAGCCACTGATCCTTCATTTTTTTTTGCAAGCACTGATGCTCAAAATTAGTGTCTTATCCACTGATATTCTATCCACTGATAGTAAAAACCATCCACTGATATCACATTATTACCGTTGTAACCACTGATGTTTGTTTCATCAGTGGCTCTCAAAACAACTGTCCTCCACTCTTCATCCATTTCATCAGAGGTTGGCACGTGATCAGTTTTTAGCCCTCAGATCTTTGTAACCGCTGCCACATCAGCACTCACTTTTTCCCTTAATAAAGCCCTGATCAAAACCCCCAAACAGGGTTTTACACTGTCGAATTGAATTCTAAAATTCTCTTCTCAAAGTAGTTTCTTCCTCTCATTTCATCAAATTTCTTCACCATCTTCTTCGATCATCATCTTCAAAATTACAAAATTGAAATCATCTGCAAAACCCACTTCCAAATCATCTTCGAAAGAAGCCTCTCAAAAGGCTAAACCCACTGAAATTCCACACAAATCATCTCACAATTTTCTGGGTCTCCTCACAAAACCCGGCACTACAGATGCTTTCGATTCCATCCTTGCTACCACATCTGCATCAAAGTACAAAACTTTGTTAACAGCAGATGCACCAATTTACTTGACAACCCAAAGAGAGTTTTGGAAGAATGCAACCCTTGAAAAACAAGGAGACGCTGTAATAGCCATCAACTCTTCTCTAAAGGGTAAAGCCGTCAAGATTACACCACAATCCATCTCAGAGGTGTTTCAACTCGACGATCAGGAAGGTAAAATTACTTTTCACAAAAACGAGTTAAAAATGATTTTCTGGAAAGAGGGTATAATGCAGAAGTAAAAAAGGACACCTTACAAAAAGGTTACTTCCCTTCTGCAACAAGATTTTTATTTCATACCCTCCTACTGTGTGTTTCAAACAAAACAACAGCTTTTAATGAAATACCATTAAAAATTCAAAACCTGGGATTTGCTATTCTTCAAAGAGAAAATTTTAATTATTCTCGGGAAATTTTTAATGATCTTGTTAAAAACGTTGAAACAAAGGCATTCTTACTATTTCCAAGATTTCTAAGTTATTATTTTGAAAAGAAACTTGGTAAGAATGATCCTTCTACAATAAAACAAGGTGAATCTCTTCAAATGCACAGCTTAACTGCTGAAACTTTTACAAGAATGTCAACACCTTGCAAAACACAAGCAGAGGTGCCTGAGCAGAATTTAGCAGCTACCACTGCTCCTCAGGTATCTGCTCCTGAGCCCACTGCTCAAGGTGATCAAAGTAGCAAAACAACTGCTTTGAAACCCACACCTACAATCACCAAAAAGCCAAACAAAAAGAAAACTCAAAAACCCCCCAAACCTATCAAAAAGGCAACTCTGGAGGATGAGATACCAGAGCTCCTGCCTGTGACAAAACAAAAGTCACAAGAAACCACTGCTGCTTCTTCCTCACAACAGTTGGTACAAATATCTCAACCCATGACCGAAACGCCTCCTGTTTCTTCTCAAAAAGAACAGGTTGTACACATAGGGACTCCACTATATGATGCTCTGGAATCACTCGCTTCCATCATCCACAGCCCAATGCCCAGGGCAAATTCTCTTCTCACACCAAACCTCACATCCACAATTCCTCCACCAACTAGACTTTTGTTGGAAGCAATTGATTTGAACCAGGCACAAACCAGTCCTTCTCAATCACCTATCAATGAGAACATGCCACAACAAATGACTGGGTCTGATGTATCAATCTTTGCTAACCCACCAACACAACCTGAGGAGGTTACACCCCTTGAGTTACAAGTAACTCTTGGTGGTAATCCAAGTGAAGCAGCCACTACAAATGTTGAACCCACTGGTTTACATTTGGACAGTGGTTATATCAATAAGACTTCCTTGGGGGCAATTCCTTCCATAGCACCTCTGACATCTACCAGTGGATTCGTTTTGACCTCTGGCAACATCAAAAGATTGTCAAGTGTTGAAGGAAGAAGACCCCCAGTACCAAGAAAAAGGGGCATCAGTGGTTAATGTTTGGAGTACACTCCCTACCTCAACCACTGATAAAACCACTGCTAGTGGGAAATCAGATGATCCCATTAAATTGGGTGATGGTTTAAAATATCTGGATTTGACGGAACGTGTTGACAAACTGGATACAGCTGTTGAAGATATCAAAGACATGCTACAACAGTTGTTGAAAGTACAAAATATGCAATCCACTGTTGTTCCACCTCAAGCACCTGCTCCACCACAAGCATCTGCTGCAAATGAGATCTGGAACCTCTTCCGACCTTTTCTCCAACAACAAAAAGAAATTGTTGATCAGCAACATGCAAAACATGTACAAGAGCTGAGAAACACCATGGAGTCTAGGTTCAAGAACACACAAGCAGACATTAAGGCAATCAAGGCCCATTTATTGGAAACCACTGGCACTGTTCTTCCCACTGTGCTCTTCATTGATCAACTACCCCCAGATAATGCCAAAAAGGGGGAGAAAATTAAAGAATGGAAGAAGAAGGGAGTAGATGATGGTCTATACATAGAACCAGAAAGGGAGAATATGACCAAGCAGATACCTTTGCCAGATGGTAGCAAAAAGGTTGATGTTACCCAAAATGCACTTGATGAAGCTATAGCAAGTGTAAAAAGGGACAGAGCGGCAAAGGATATGTCAAGGTGGAATAAGGAGAAAAGAGCTTACATGGGGCTGAATGCGCAGGGTTGTTCTGGGCTAAAGGATGTTCAAAATCCTGAGCTAAAAAGAAATCCCACTAGAAAAGTGAGGGAA
Source organism: Helianthus tuberosus (assembly GCA_030545235.1). Taxonomy (NCBI): domain Eukaryota; kingdom Viridiplantae; phylum Streptophyta; class Magnoliopsida; order Asterales; family Asteraceae; genus Helianthus; species Helianthus tuberosus. The sequence continues at coordinate 64,122,660 of CM060432.1, read as the reverse complement.
CCCAAGTCCACACCATCCAGACTCACAAAGCATACTCCTAAACCACTATCCAAAAGCCTCCAACATCAAACCTCCACCCAAACAGCTGTTGTAACTCCTTCTGTATCAACTACTGCTGGTACTTCAGAGGTTTCAACATCTGTTATCACTTCAACACACACCACAACCACTGACTTACCACCACCACCATCACCACCAAAAACAACTTCACCGCCTTCAACCCCTGCTCAAAAACAGAAGATAGCTACTGACACATCAGTAGTTGTAATGACAACAGAGGATGAAACACCAGTTGTTTCAACAGTTGTTTGTCAATCATCCACCACTGCTCACACCATTCCTACATCACAACCAAAGCTTTACACCAGCAAAAGAATAACAACTCAGGCAGATGAAGACAAACATGATCCTAATGCTGCAAAATATCCACTGGAACCTGAAGCTGTAAAAAATGTGATGAGACAATTTTACACTGAGGATGATCCTTCAAAAAGAAGATTTCCTTCTCTCATAGGCTTTATAGTCCCAGAAAATATGGATGAATATCTCGAGCTCAAAACAAGGCAAGCTAAGATAAGAGCTAAGATTGAGTGCAAAGACCAAGGTGACGAAGCCATTTCTGAAAAAATGGAATTTTTACTCACTAAAGTCAAACAGATGGAAGACTATGCAAGAGATCTGAGCAAAGAAATGTCAAGTTTACCACCTAAAATAGATCTACGAAAAGAAATGAGAAAATAATATCTTGCATATATCATGAAAGAGAAATTATATCCAGCTGAAGAAAAATAGTTTGAAGAATGGCCAATAGTTACATTAAAGCATGAGGCAAATAGAATTGAAAGAATCAAAAGTGATCCAAGCAAGAAGAAAACAGCTCCAAACTGGAACAAATACAAAAAGCTCATTGCTGACCTAACAGCTGAGTACAAAAGAAAGAAGCAAGAGCTAGTGGATGCAAAGGTGGATACTGCTGAAGCCATAGAAAAATGGACAAAACAGTATACCGACGAGGCTTGTGAAAGGCTTAAGAAAAGAAGGATAACAGTCTCAGACACTTCTAAGAAGCCTGACTACGAAAAGCTAGAACAGCAGATTGATGCTCTTAAAACAATAATCACATCAGCAGATAACCCTATCCTTGTGGAAAATCAAGAAAAAGGAAAACTGCTGACCAGTGAAGAAGAAAAAGAAAAGGAAGTTGAGTACTTCACAGAAGCCATCAAGAAAATGGATCTAAAAGAAGACAAATCAGCAAAGCTTCAAGACCTTGCCAAAAAGGTATTAACCAAACCTGCATCGCCAAACACTTCAGCAGATATCTCAGATAAATGAGCTAGATCAACAAAAGAAACAAGAGCAGATTGACAAAGAAGTTGCAGAAGACATAGCTGCAGCAAATGAAGTCATAGAAAATGATTTCAAACGAATGTCTGAAGCTCAGGATACTGCTTTACAAATTTTCACAAGGCCAAAATCTCCAAGCTCATCTGAAAATAAATCTCTCCCAAGAAACCCATTGGGTTCAAAAGTACTAAAGTGGATGTCTGATCAAAAGACCCACGTATTGACCTTGGTCAGATCCAATGGCGAAGTGAAGTACATATCAAGCAAAGAAGCACTAGGTCTTGGTGTTGAAGATTTGTAGGATCTCCTTGAACTTTCACTGTGCAGGGATGAGGATGACTCAAGTTCCAAGGACTTTGAAGTAGAATTTAAAAGGCAAGCTAAGGAACTTCTGATGAGAAATAAAAATCCAGAATAATGAAAGGTTTTGGCATTATCTGTTCCAGGGGGAGATTGCTGGGATTGAACCCTATCAGAGAAACAGATAATGAAAGCCAAAACCGGTTCACAACAGTGGATTCTTAATAAGCAGCTGTTTACACTAAGACTTCCCCCTTGAAAGTGACTACAACATCTGATGGTCCTTTATCCACCGTCCGAATACAACAGCTGCTGTTCTTCTAACTACTGATGAAGCCTTGAAGACTGCTAAGAAGTCAACACTGCTGATTCTATCTACTGATGACAAAGCACTGCCCACTCAAGGACTGATCAACTTTGAGGAAAGCACTGATGGAAGAAGATAGCAGTAGTTTAGTGTGTCATCTGTTTTATACATTGTCAGTGGTTAAGATTAGCAGTGTTTATATAGGAACAGTTGTTACAGGTTGTTAGGCTGTTAGACGTCGCTTTCATGGTGACGTCAGCTGAGATGCCTCAGTGGTTTTGGTTTGCCTATAAATGGAACAGTACCCTGTACTGTTACATTTGATTGACTGAGTGGGTTCTTCTCCTCTAGTCCAATCCTTTCATCTTGTGTGCAATCAACCACTGGAGTATCAGGCTGAGGGGGAGTTTATTTGTAAGCATGTTTTGTAATCATTTGATTTACTTTGTAATATTTCGACTGATGTAATTCATGTGTTTATCAAATCCATTTCTCTTTATGATTGTGTTTACAAAGTTTGTTATTCATTGATTGTTCAATTTACACAAACAAACACTCTCATAAGAGCCTCCGATCCTAACAATCCTCTTACGCAAACTCACAAAAATATTGTTTGTAAATATTTCTTTACTGCATTTCATTAAAAACATAATCCAAAAAGATTTTCAGAGTGTTTTAGCATAAATTTTTGAAAAATTCAAAAAGTTTTTCGATAACTGATGTTGAAAAGCTGATTTTCAAAATTCCGAGTGCTAAACATGATGAACAAATGGTTTGGAAAAGTTTATTTGAAAAGAGAAAAGATTTTAAAAAATGAAATTGTCAAATCTGAATGTTTTTCTTACATGTGATCATCAAAGATTTTAAAATGTTAAATCATTTTGTTCAATATCTGCTAGTGGACTATAAATTTGTCAAATTTTAAATTTGTGAAATTTATTGTTAGGTAGAGATTTTACAGGTCCCCGTGTTTAAACCTGAGCTAGATGAGAGCCAGGTCACGATCTTGGAACAAGAGCTAAGCCAGATTGCGATCCCGGAACAATTTAAGGGGAAGTCTGCTAGCAAAGGGGAGTCTGTAGATGCAAGAGCCAGAATCAAATCCTGATGATCAGAGAAAGAGGAGACTGAAGATTGTTAGATCAACATTAAAGGGGGAGTTTGACTGATAAAGAGCCAGATTGAGGCAATTACTAAATGGAAAACCCTTGAGTCACCAACTAAGGTTAGAAGTTTCTTAGGGCTGACCGGTTATTATAGAAGATTTATTCGAGATTTTTCTAGGATAGCTATTCCCTTAACTAAGTTAACCTGTAAATCCATTAAGTTTGAATGGGGACGAAAACAAGAAGAAGCCTTTAGAATTCTTAAGCAAAGATTAACCAACGCACCCATACTAGCATTACCATAAGGAACTGAAGACTTTGTAGTCTATTGTGACGCTTCTAAGTTAGGTTATGAATGTGTGTAATGCAACGCCAAAATTTTATAGCTTACGCATCTAGACAACTTAAGAATCATGAAGAGAATTATTCAACCCACGATTCAGAATTAGGAGCTATAATTTTTTCCCTGAAAATTTGGAGACATTACCTTTACGGTAGTAAGTTTACCATTTTTATAGATCATAAGAGTTTAAGGTATGTTTTCAGGCAAAAGGAGTTGAATATGAGACAGAGACGCTGGATGGAGATACTTAGTGATTATGATTGTAATATCCAGTATCATGCAGGAAAAGCAAATGTAGTTGCTGATGCTTTAAGTCAAAAGTATCATGAAAAGCCAAAAAGAGTACGTTCTTTTAATTTAAATCTACAAGTAGATTTAAATGAACAAATTAGAAACGCCCAAGAATCAGTAATCAAGGATGATACTCAAAAATTGAAAGGAATAATTAAGGAACTAGAATAAGGGACAGATGGAATTTGGAGATTCCATAAGAAAAGAATGTGGATACCTAAATTAGGAAACCTACGCCATCGTATATTAGAAGAAGTCCATAAGTCTAAGTATACAATGCATCCTGGAAGTGATAAGATGTACCAGGATTTAAGAAGGAATTTTTGGTGGATAGTAATGAAAAAGGATATAGCAGCTTATGTTGCCAAATGTCTAACTTGTTCACAAGTTAAAGCTGAACATCAGAAACTCTCAGGTTTATTGCAGTAGTTAGAAATGCCGGTGTGGAAGTGGGAATTGATAACAATGGATTTTGTTACCAAATTACCCAAAACAAGAAAAGGTAATGATACAATATGGGTGATTGTAGACAGGCTAACTAAGTCAGCTCATTTTCTACCAATGAATGAAACTTTCAGTATGGAACAGTTAGCTAAATTATATGTAAATGAAAAAGTTTCATTGCATGGAATCCCTTTATCAATTGTTTCTGATAGAGATAGCCATTTTACCTCTCATTTTTGGACAAGTTTCCAAAAAGCAATGGGAACTAAGTTAAATCTAAGCACAGCCTATCATCCTCAAACGGACGGACAAAACGAAAGGACAATTCAGACAATGGAAGATATGCTTAGAGCCTGTGTAATTGATTTCGGAGGTAATTGGGACGATCACTTACCATTAATAGAATTTTCTTACAATAACAGCTATCATACAAGTATCAATGCTGCACCATTCGAAGCACTTTATGGACGAAAGTGCCGAACTCCAGTTTGTTGGGCAGAAATTGGAGAAAATCACCTATCTGGACCTGAGATAGTGCAAGAAACGACCAACAAAATCATCCAAGTTAAGGAACGACTTAAAGCAGCACGTGATCGACAAAAGAGCTATGCTGATAACAGACGAAAACCCTTGGAATTTCAGGTAGGTGACAAAGTGTTATTGAAAGTCTCTCCTTGGAAAGGAGTGGTAAGATTCATCAAGAGGGGAAAGCTAAGCCCCAGGTATGTTGGACCTTTTGAGATTATTAAAAGAATAGGACCTGTAGCCTATCAGCTACAACGGCCAGAGGAAATGGCAGGAATACATGATGTATTTCATGTATGCAATCTCAAAAAGTGCTTAGCCAATGAATCACTCGTAGTGCCTCTTAAGGGCATAGAGGTAAATGAGCAGTTAAAATTTGTAGAAAGACCTCTACAGATTGAAGACAGGAAAGTCAAGAATCTCAAACACAAAAGATTAGTTCTAGTCAAAGTGAAATGGGACTCCAAAAGAGAACCAGAGTACACATGGGAGCTTGAATCAGAAATGCAAAGGAAATACCCACACTTATTCCAGTAGACCTCGAGGACGAGTTCTAAAACAAGGTGGGGAGGATATAGCAACCCTCCAAAATATTTTTTTTCGACACCCCTAATATGTTTAAATTATCCCTATATGTCTTAAAACATACCCCGTATATGAAAACCGAGCCCATGATACCCTATATAATTAAAAATTAAATAAAAACAAGAAAATAGGGTCGCTCGCGGGCCGCGAAGGCTTTGCCTTCGGGCTACGCGGGGCGCGACAGTTCAATCACCAGGCCGCACCCGGTGTTGACACATGGCACAATCGTGTCAAGCCTAGTGTGATAACCCGGATCAGCTAGGGCCTACCCACCCTAGGTCGCGGGCCGCGTAAGACGACCCTTAAGTCTTCACGGGCCGTGAGGAACTACGAAATCAGCACTATAAATAGGTGGGATCGGCTTCAGTCCCAAACCGCACACAACTTTCTTTCTCTCTCGAAATTTTACATAGTATAAGCTATTCTCGGGCATAATACCCCCCTAAATAACGAAGTTCTGCCTCGTTGTAAGTATTATAACCCCGGTTACGTATTAGATACGATGCCCGCTTGATCCAGGGTTCCGTAACGGCTGTCGTGGTTCTGCCCGACGTAGTCGTTGGAATGCCGTCTCGGGGAGGGTATCATTAATATAAATATTGGGTTATTATACATACGCGTGTGCATTTGTGTAATTAATAGATAATCACCAGGAAATCCTTAAGGAAAACCCTAAGACAGCAATGTGATTAATCTCTTTTTTGCAAATTGTTTTTACAAAACCTCACTTAATTAATAATATATTAAACAGTGATTGAGTATTTGTATTCTACAATTATCGTCGGTATGTTGGGGTTTTGTATACAAAATTTGTTACTACATTGTGAGTAGTAACATGACCACAAGTCGGGTTGACAGTACCGTGGGTGGTAATAAAGTAGATGGAAACAAATGTAATTGTGCGACCGCCCTCAATACTGTACAATGGTTTTTTTTTAAGTCTTGATTAAACTGAGATTCACTCACCAGTATTTCCCACTGACAAAATGTTTTTAAACGCGTTTCAGGTAACAAAATGTGAAAGCCAAATAGAAGCCAGCTGGACAGCACTGAAGGCTTGGAAATGTGGCAATAAAGTTACCTAAAATAAAGAGATGTTTTATTTAAATAAAATAGGGTTTATCACTATAAAAATGTGTGTACTTGAAACTGGGGATTTTACCACATGTTTAAAATTATAAAAGCGTGGTATTTCACTCTGATAAAATATTTCCTAACTACGATCCTGATGAAAGTTCCGCTGCCAAAATGATAAACACCGATACCACCAAAACTGGCCGCGGCCGCCCGTTCCCGGGTAGTTAGGGGATGGGGGTTGCGACAACCAAACCCCAACATACCGTCGATAAATGTAGAATTACAAATACTCAATCACTGTTTAATTATAATATAAAGCATTGAGGTTTTGTAAAACAGTTTGCAAAAAGGTTTACAAAAAGAAGATTACTCACATTGCTATCTTAGGGTTTTCCTTTGTGATTTCCTGGTGATTATCTATTAATTACACAATTCACAAGCGTTAGTATAATAACCCAATATTTACATTAGTAATACCCTCCCCGAGACAGAATTCCAACGACTACGTCGGGCAGAACCTCGACAGCCGTTACAGAACCCTAGATCAATCGGGCAGCGTATCTAATACTTACAACGAGGCGAAACTTCGTTATTTTAGAGGGGTATTATGCCCGAGATTATAATAGCTATGCAGAATATTGAGAGAGAGAATGAAAACTTTTGAACGAATTCGACTGAATCTGATCGAAGCTATTTATAGGGTTGATCGGACCATCTCTCGCGCCCCGCGTAAGCCGAAGGCTTAGCCTTCGCGGCTCGCGAGCTAGGGGTGTAGTTTTTAGCTTTTCTGATTCGTTGAACTAGGTTTGACACGAATGGTGACACGTGGCAGCCTGGTGGCTCGCCTTGGTGACCAGCTGTCGCGGCCTGCGTAAGACGAAGAAGGTGTCTTCGTGGCCTGCCAGAAACCTTTAAAATTGTTTTTATTTTATTAATTTAAAGGTATTTTAGGGCTATTATACGTATACGGGGTGTATTTTAAGACGTATAGGGGCACTCCAAACATAATAGAGGTGTCGGAAATAATTTTGGAGGGTTTGTTATAAATTACATCTTCCCCCTTCTTGAAACAAACCTACATAAAAATTTGAAAATTAGTAATCATGGATAATTACGCATGTTGTTATGTAATAACGCAAGTTGGCCTATAAAGTACTCCTACATATTGTTACCTCTAGAAATCCTTCACCGTGGGCTTTAAAATCTTTCATAGATATCTTTAAGATCTCACCTTAGATTTTAGTCTCCATAGGAAGGCACTCAGACAGAGTTGCATATAACTCTGGCTGTTGATCACAAAAGATGGACCTCATGTAAATTTTCATAACATCGTTTTCTAAGGTAGTTTCAAACCAGTTATCTGGGGTTGTATTTCTAGAAATATGGTCATTTTTTCGATGGTTGAACCTTTGCACGTCCATTGCCCCCATCAAAATGGTTAAAAAACTCAACAAGGGTAAGTTGAGAATTGGCCACCTGACAGAAAAAATGGTTTTCGCTCTCTGATCTGGAGGTGGTCCGCATGAGCCCAGATATAGGCTCATGACGATAGTACGCCGGTCTCCACGAAGATCTCATGCCAAACATATCGTCAATCCATTTATTTTCGGTTAGACCGAATTCAATCATTATCAGTTTCCAATCTCTCTCAAACGTTTCTGGCGCAATCGAATCAGTCTACACAATGTCACACATACGTCTCTTGAAATCCTCGTTGTTACACAACTCATGCCCCACCTATTAAAAAAAAGAATGACGTAAATATTGACAATAACAGAAGCTATGAAATAATAACGCATCATGACTAATTAATCACGCTTGTTGTAAAAATGCATATAAAAAACAAAAAGCTTTATAATTATTATGCATGTTGTAATTGTAATCATGCATGTTATACTTGTATCTAACCTTATCAGCAACTTTCTTCACTATGTGCCACATACATAATCTGTGCCTACTCTTGTCGAAAACACACTTGATAGCTTGTTTTATCGCTGGGTCCTGATCTGTGGCGACCACCTTCGGCTGCTGACCAAATGGTCCAAAAATGATTGTAAAATCCATTTGTATGATTCAATACTTTCGGATGCTAGCAACCCAGCTCCAAGCGTAACATTCCGACAATGGTTATCAATACAAGTAAATGGTACAAAAACCATTTTATACCTACAAAATGATGAAAAAATTGAATAAAAAAACAACAAAATTATACAAAAAATAAAAGTTAAAACATTCTAATAAACACTAACTTGTTGGTTTTGAACGTAGCATCGAAGGATATGACATCTCCAAACTCAGTATAGTTACGTTTGCACAAACCATCTGCCCATAACAGGCCAATTAAGAGCTTGTTTTCATCGACTGAATGTGCAAATGAATAATCAACCATAAACTGTTTTTTATCGGTTAACCGATTGATAACCATATTTGCATCATACTCTCCTATATAACTATGTATCCTAGCTCTAAAATTCTTGCAGTCGTCGACAGTAGCGCCAACATTTTCAAAACCTCCGTATCTTTTTCTCATTATATTAAAGGTTTGCACTGGCCCAAGATTTAAAGTACCAAGCTCCCATACCATCTCTTCTTGAACTTCAGAAAGATGCCTATAGGCCGGTAATAAATGAATATCTTTGGGGCACACAAATGAATGATTGTGGGCTTCAACAAACTTATCAACCTTATACAACACCCTATCCGTCGAACAAAGCTTAATTTGTGCTTTACATCCGGTTCGAATAGTCGGTCTATTCCTACTTTTGTAAGGCTTAGCCAACTTCAAAAAAGGATCATCAAAAACCTGTGGTTTATGCCACTCCTTCGAACACACAAAATACTTAGTCTTGATAATACCGCAACTATGATGTTCACCTCCTTTTCGAACAGAGAAACCCGCTTTCTTGGCATCTGTTTGATAAAAAGCATATGCTTGCTCAGTGGAACTAAATTCCATTCCTATAACGGGAATACATGATGAATTCACCTCAGGAATGTACAATCTTTCCTCTACACATTTTGAAAGGAAAAAAACCTGAGCTCTAAAACAAACAAACAGTCAAGAATTTAAAAAAAAATAGCAATGTAGAAAATCACGCATGGTGTATTCCAACATGCGGCTAAGAGTCGGTACTGCTTACTTTATAAAATAGAAACCGCATGTTAAGTTTATACAATATACAACATGAGGATTTAGGTACAAACAACAAAAACTATACATATTGATCAAACCAAACCACCTGTTACACTGTACAGCATATAACATGCGGTATTAATAATACAATCATTTCACATAATGATGATCAAATCTAATGCTTCCAAATACACTCATAATGATGAACGGCGAACATATTAACATCAAACAACGATAATACGTCCATTTCTAGCAATCAAAAGTTTAATTGACAACTTACTGGTCAGATCGTCTAATAGAACGTTATTGTCAGATGTCGGATTCCTCAAATGCTCAGCAGCATCATGAACGCCATGGACTTCAGCATCTTCAATTTCAATATCATATGTGCTTCGTGCATTACTGCTATTTGGATCTATTGAAAACAATAAGTGATCGTAACCCTAATCACACACCTATAACCGCTAATTTGATAGTTTGAAAATGGAAAATATTTAAAACTGATTCGAATCATAATTATCGGGATGCAGGGGATAACGAACTCGCGGTCTTCTCTTGATCATAGTAAATGTCTAAATTACCCTGCTAATGTACGTTAAATGACTAATTTGCCCTTATTGAGAAAAATTAATCCCTGCCACACGTCTTAATCTGGTTGTCGCGTACGTGAAGTATGATTAGGGGTTTTGTATGATACACTTTCTATATATATATATATATATCGTCTAAGGGGGAAGTTCATTTGAGAAGAATCTTCTTGTAAAAAGAAAAATAAAATAATCTAGGCCCTATATTTTTTGATTAATGGTTGTGAATCAAGATAAAATTTTTATCTACTTTTAATTAAGGGGAAAGTGAATATGGTGCTGTTAGACGCATAAGCTTATGCGTCTAACCCATCAAAACTACGTAGTTTTGATTAAAATCCTTAAAAAAATAAAATAAATCTTCTATTTATCAAATCACTGAATAACAAAACCAAACAGAACGTGGTTCTGGTTCTGGTTCATCCCCAAATCCAACTTCCCAAGCCGGCCATCTGTTCGTCGGAGATTAACGCCGGAGATTAGCGATGGAGAAGACCGATGTGAAGGAGATGAGAGATCGTCAGCCTTCTGCCCTAATTGATGAGCTTGCTCGTCCAAGGTAGGGTTTCTGTTTCGAAATGTTTTCCGTTGTTAATTGCAAGTGACTTAGGGTTTGGTGTTGATTAACGGTTAATACTACGTATATTTCTGCTTTGATTGTCAACTGTGACCGTGCAATGTGATGAATTTAGTTTTTAATACTGAATAATAGTTTTGGAAGAAGAATTGCTAGAAAGTTGAATTTGTTTTTGTAATTTGAGGTTAACTGGTTTGAAATTATGTTGTAAATCGAATAGAAAGATGCCATTGGTGAGGATAAGCAATGCTACTAGGGTTTATTCAATGCTAGGTTTCATGTTGTTTTGTTTTTACTTTTTCAAGATATGCAAGGTATGAGAAACTGTTATGATGGATTATTATTTGCAGCTGCTGCAACCGCAAATAGGATATGCAATCAAAGACAAGCTATATGCATAACTCCATATTCGCCGATACTTAATAACAGTTCTATTATAGTGCAGATTACGTCGACATCAAGGTCAACGATGCCGTTCACAAAGGTACGCTCCACAAGTTTACATGGTCGCACCGGTCAGGTCTGGAACGTCACCAACGCACCATTGGCGTCGAGATGAACAAACAGGTATCACTTTAGTTTCTTTATATATATGCAATTTCATTGAATTGCTAATGTACTGGTATAAATGGTGTTTTTTAAGTTTTTTATTTTTTGTGTTTTGATTGAATATAAATGGTGTTTTGTTAGGTACACCTGCAGTGACCTCAAGGGGTTTAGTTGAGAAGGATTTTGAGCAAATTGGGGAGTTTCTTCACCTTGCTATTCAAATCACTTTAAGCATCCAGAAGGAGTTTGGGAAATTGAAGAAGGATTTCAACAAGGGTTTGGTGAACAACAAGGAGATTGAACAACTCAAGGCTGATGTAGAGAAGTTTTCCGGCTCGTTTGACATGCCTGGGTTCTTATTGGCGATATGAGAATCTTCACCGGTTGGGAGAATCTGCAGCAGCTTCGGGTTCAGACGAATGAGGCGTAAACAGAGAGGATGGGTCAAACGTGGTGTGAGCTCAAGTGTAAGTTGATTAGGTGGTATTTAGGAGTAAAAAGTTGTTAAAAAATGTAGCATGTACTTTGTAGTTTAAACAAGATTGTATACGTTTGGTAATTAGTTACGTTTGTTCATTTACGCTTGTGAACCATTTGTTTATATTGTTAACATAGCTTATGCAAGTTGAACTCTTGAATCCATTAGCATAGCTTCTCAATGTTCTGCATCAACAAAGGTACAAACATGTCGAAACCAATAAATTGATGAACAACCTGGGAAAAAAACATTCTAAAAAACATGTCTGATCATGATATTTAAGGTACTTTTAGTCAAAACATGGAGATTTATTACAGAATACATAATCGATTAGCAAATCATCACCGGTACTAAATCCATTCTAAGGAACATTTAAATAAAAAACAGGGAGATTAATTAATTGAATACATGAACTATTAGCAAATACCTGATCGATTAATCTCCGACGTGATAGGTTCGGAGGTAGGTGGAGAGATGGATGGTCCATTTCTTCCTGAATCCTCGAGCGAACAGATCTCTTGCTCGACATCGCAATCCATGGCCAGATTAGGGATTTGGATTTGGGGATGAACAGAGATGGTGTCGACGTTCTGTTTGGTTTTGTTATTCAGTGATTTGATGAATAGAAGATTTATTTTATTTTTTTAAGGATTTTAATCAAAACTACGTAGTTTTGATGGGTTAGACTCGTAAGGTTATGCGTCTAACAGCACCGTATTCACTTTTCCCTTTAATTAATAAGGGTATAATAGACATTTTGATATAGAATATTAATAAATATTATCAAGGGTTACTCAAGTCTTATTAATGCCACCATAATTTCATCCTTCACTACCATTAATACCAATTTTATTAGAAGTGACTAAAGCATTTAAAAGTTTTGTGTCCTACACATATTTTATTATGAGTCGCAAAATTATTTCAAAGTGTTGGGTTCCTACACATTTTGTACCTTATACCAAAACATTGTCTTTATGGTGTAGGAAACGTTGTTTTTATGGTGTAGGAAACATTGAATATGTAGGATCATGTGCATGATTGTTTTTATTGTGTAAGGTGCAAAATTATTTTATAGTATGACTCATTAAATAATTAGGGTTCATTAATTTGAATAACATAAATAAAGGATAGACTAATTAAATGATTTGTTCAAATTACCTTTGTACCATTTATTCTTTTTATTCTTAATTTGTAATTTCTTCTCATTTGAACTCTCCACTATCGTCTAATGACGTGAGGTGTTTGGAACCGAACAGTTTCCACCCGAATCGTTTCGACCCGAACTGTTTTGACTCGAATCGTTTAGAACCGAACTGATTTGACGCAAACTGTTTCGACGTGAACTGTTTTGACCCGAACTATTTCAACAAGAACAGTTTCGACCCGTACCGTTTTGACGCAAAATTTTTGGAACCAAACTGTTTCGACGCGAACCGCTTCGACCCGAACTCTTTCGACGCGAACCGTTTCGACCCGTACCGTTTCCACCCGAACCGTTTTGACCCGAACCGGGGGTGGTGGGTCATATCTTATCAATATGGTGTAAACATATTGTTTCTTTGGATTGTACAATTTACAAAATACTCATATCTTATCTCGAAACAAAAATGTGCTAAAAAAATTCATAACACAACGATATATACGAAATTGTTCTAAACCATTAATAGGTATGAGTTAGCAAATAAATGTTGTATTTACAGTAATTAATAAGATAATACGTACATTCCTGTTTGGCTCCAAACAAAATTTGTTGACTTTGACTAATTTTAAGAATATGAAAAATTGGATCATAATTATTTATAGGGTCCAGATGAACCAAAGGCTATCAAGAAGCAACATTACTAAAGCCAAAATAGATGGTCTTTTGTTGATAGTCATTGAGAGCATAGTCGACCTGAAAGTGGCCCATTGGGAACTTGACCCGAATTCCATATCCAACACCAACTCCGTTTCCCGGTTTACCATGTCTTAAGCCCGGATTTCCTATTAAAAACAAATCATGATCAGGTGAGTTTTTACAATATTAAATCTGGATCAACAGATTTACTTCAAACTTGAAAGCTACAAATTTGACTATTAGTCAACATGTGGAATCAAATTTAACCATTATTTTTGTAAGCATGAGAACCCGTTACAGGAAAACTCAAAAGGACCCGCCGATACCCTAGGATCTGTTAGATCGCAACATATGCACCTCCAAGAGGTTATGATAGGAAACCAGTGGAATTAAGATTCGAACATGAGACTCTGCTAAAAGGTGCTTACCACTGCACTACCCGCCCCTTGAAGGTTAATGTTAAACGCCTTTGACCCGACAATAATGCAATGGACTTGTTAAGAAAAGCGTCTAACTATTGGTTGAATGTCTAAAATACCCTCTAACGAGTAAAACAGTAATAATAAGCAAAAGAAGTATATATTAAAATGCAAATTAAACAAAATGGAAAACTAACCGGGAACATAGCGACCAGAACCCAAATCAGTTCCACAATCACAGAAGAGAGCACCATCAAGCATATGATTCTGGTAAAACAAGAAGAAAATGCTTTACTATTGATCAAATGTCTAAAATACCCCTTAACAAGTTGATAAATACCAAGGGGAATGTGAGCTCGGCGTTAGCAATCAGACAAGATCTACCAGACCCAACAGCACCCTCACCATAACCTCGTACACTACCAAGTCCCCCGATTGCAAATGCTTGGTAAGGAGCTATATCACCTACAATGGAACCACCTGTAAGGCTGTCACATAGAAACTGTATGAATAAATAATTTATGAAATCATCATCATCATACTCGGTAAATCCCACCAATAGCACAGCTAAGGTAGGGTCTGAGGAGGGTAAGATGTAGACAGCCTTACCTCTACCCCGTAGGAATAGAGAGGTTGCTTCCAATGAGACCCCCGGCTCGATAGAAAATAAATTATACCTTGCTAAGAGAAATCCAGGGCCAACTTTTACTCCCTTTGAAGCAGCAAACTTGAATCGGTTAAAGATTAACCACTTTGAGAATAGAGGAATCCCTTGTTCTATTTGTAGACTAAACTGAAAATCACAAATTTAAAAAAAGTTACTAATATAATTTTAATATAAAAAAAATAAAGCAACAAATTTACATTATGAACAACTGAAATTGATTTAACAAGGAAAGAACAATAACCCGAGTAAAACTGTGGTCGTTTGCCTTGGCGAATCGGGACTCCTGTTTCAATACTACCATATTATCATCACGAGTACCACTGCATTATAAAATCTTACGAGACATCTTTTAGTGTCCAATAATAAAAATAAAATAAAATAAAACTGCATTCAGAAAAGCTGTATATAATAATTACCTGCAAGTCACTGGAAATCCATGAAGATCTCTACTTATTGAGTGGCCATCATCATTAACCGGACGGACATGCTACATACCAACATGACCAAGGTCAAACAAATCACTAGAAAGTTGTAATGTTTGACCCATACCTCTTCTAGATAAACTTTATGATTTGACAGTACACGTTTAAGAAAAAACACAACCAAATTGAGACGTTCATAAGTAAACGGGTCTAAACTGCCACGTGTGCATAGTATGCTCCCGTTACCTCGAATTTTATACTAGTCTTGCTGCTCCAATTGGAACTTCCAGGTTCATCAAGATCTAGACCTGCGGAGAATCTACATAGATTTACACTGCCACTCTGTGTTCTTGAGAAGTTGTCAGCAGGCACTCCATGTATCCCAACCTCAGGTGAGACCGAATGCTAGTCAACAAAAACGATTCTTATAAGTTAAAGAACTTGAGTTTATATCCCATTAAAGATAAGAAAATTGATATTTGAAAGAAATTATTATATAGGTCTTATGCGACACATGTATACGTATTCGGAGCATGACTTGGAACTCTAAACAATGATACTCTAAACAATAACAATGATACGGGATTTACTTATTTGACAAATTCATATATGGAAATTGGTAATCAATGGAAAAAAAGTTGTACAAATCTAAATGTCAGACATGCCACTACGACAACGGAAAAGCATAAGTAAATGCTGAATCCGTAATCCAAACAAGTTATTTTTTTTTTTTTTTGATCGGCAAATTTCTTTTATTCCCTGGCTATCTATAGGACTTGAACCCAAGACCTCCCCTCCAAGGTGTTTAAAGGCTTTGCCTTAGCCAATGGTATCCAAACAAGTTGTTATGAAGACAAGTCAGAAGATGTAGTGGTTCTCAAAAAGTGTTGGTTGACAAAACAAGTAGATATCAACAAACCTGAAGGACAAAAGAATGTTGAGCAAGCCATTCCGGCCTAGGTTTCCTATAAGCAATCAATATATTGGAATCTGAAAGCCCTTTATCCCACAATACATCAAGCTTCTCACTTTTACCAAATAAATTCGGGTGTTTTATGCAAAGACTGCAAAAGGAAATAAGTACATAAGTTATACTTGATTCAGTCACGTGAAAACAAGTATGTAAGTGTGCATAAGACTCAAATCTCCAAGAATATATCACAAACAGGACTCTAATTGTAAAAGATAAAATATAAAAGGGGATTACAAAAGTATACAACGTCAGTCCAAACATGTATTTTTTTTTTGTTCAATTCCTCGGTAAACATGTTGCAAGTGCAATTAAGATGATAATCCTACCTCCCAACAATCAGTGAAAGAGGGCTGCCAGTGCCTGAGTTTCTGTTTCACATCAAACAAGAAACAAATAAGAATAACAAAGTGACTAACTATGCTGTTAATATCGGGGGGATATCGGTTATAGGCCCTCTACAAAATATCGGTTCTGATATTATCGGCGATATTGACCGTTATTTTGGATGCCTTGGTTGATGTGGACTCGAAGGAAGATTGCATGGCTTATGATAAGATCATGTTTCAAATATTGGCACTTTTGAGCTTTGACTTTTGATATTACTATTACTGTTATATATATATATAAATACAGATTCCACATGATATTAAAATTACCGATATCCCACTGCGATAACCTATATCTCAAATATATGCCCTTGACCGATATTTGATTTTGGACCGCATCGTAAGTGACTAATCAATAAATCTAAAACCAAACTTCTAACACTGCTACCATCATTCATTTCAGCCTCATTGGATTACAAATTAGGCAAAGGACATGCAACAAATTCAAGTGTGTCATCTGGTTTATGTAAATTAGCTATTTAAAATAGGTAAAAAAAAATTAGGCTGATTCGTTGTGAATAGGTTTAATATCATAGAAATTAAAAGCAAAACTAGAAGCAGAAATACCTGAAAGAATGAACCATCATAGCAGCACAGAGCCTGTGCGTGAAATCGACATTGAAATCGATCTTAGCTGTATGAAATAACAAAAATTAATCAAAAAATAACGTCATAAACACACAATGACGACACATGAGAAGATTAATTGCAATTAACATACACATTTCCTAGGGTTGGATCTGGTAATTGTGAATTATGTGGAAATTGTAAAGGAAATAGAAAAGAGACCTTTGCCGGCATGGACGCTCTTCTGAGCACCCATTAGAAAGCTTTATGGACCATTCAAAACCCCAAATTCGACTGTAAGGGTTTATACGGGAGAGAAGCTCCAACAGTCACAAAGACGATGCAAGTTATCTCTTTCTCGCTTGATTGGTTTTGGTATTTTGCACGCTTCTTATTTCTCCTTTTACATTTTCTTGTGTTTTTTTTTTTTTTTTTTTTTAATTTTGGAATGAAGTTTTTAAACAAACCTGCAGATACTAGCTTTTTTATTATTTAAACAAACCTGCAGATACTAGCTTTTTTATTATTTTTGGGTTGTTTCATTTTTCAAGTTTTTTTTAACGGCCAACAACATCAATCCCGAGCACTCTCAGGACATCCACTGGAAAAACGGAGTACTCCGAGAGTAACCCGGGTCCACCACCAATTCCGGAGAAAACCCGGTAACCCACCCGCCCGTAGGCACGACGGTGAAATTACCAGTAAAACCCGTTTGGCTCAAGTATCCAGCCCAGGTTTCCCTGGGTCTCTTATCATTGCCCACCAGTGCCTCACTCTGCACCAACTGGGAGTCGAACCTGCATCTCTCAAGAGAAATGCAAACCCTCCACCACTTGATCTAGAGATCATTTTTCAAGTTAACTAGGTTTTTCTTTCGTATGCGTTGCTTACGGGACTGCTGACAAGAATAAAATAAAATATAGAAAAAAACACTAAAAGACAACCGAAAGAAAATCAACTAAAATAGTTGTATGGTAATAATATTGTCCGTATGAAACTCATGGTCAGAGATGCGCAAAGGGTACTGGGTGCCGATACCGAATTTACCGAACCGAAAGATCTTAAGTACCAATTCGGTACCGACTTTTGGCGTTCTTAGTACCGGTTCGCCACTGGTTTTTACCTTCATATATTGGTACCGTAACCGGTATTTTCAATACTAGTATCGATTTGATATCGGTTGGCACCAAGCCCATCCCTACCCATGAAACTAAAAAAAATCATTAAAAGTTGAAGAAAATCAACAAAAAAAATTGTTCAGTACCATTGTTGTTCATATGGTACCCGTGATCAGGGATGAACAAATGGTACCGTATAGCAGCACCGAATTTCCCGAACTAAAATATTTTCAATATCAATTCGATACCGACCTTTGGCGTTTTCTGTATAGGTTTGTGCCACTTTTTACCTTCATGAACCGATACCGAAAAGACCATACCAGTATTTTTTATTACCGGCTGACACCAAGTTTATCTCAACCCATTATACTAAAAAATCATTAAACCATTATAAAGAAGCAAGATTTTTGTGCATCATCAGTTGTACATGGTGCTTGGGGAGTGTTTCAAAAAAAACTCTTCAATCTTCCCTTTTATCCACGACGTGTCCCACTCTCTCTCCCCAACATTGCATTCAGAATTTAGAGAGAGAAAGTCAAGGTTTGAGAGAGCGTCTTCTCCCAGATCCACGTTTTCCTGCCTCTACATCTCCCTCCGCTGGCTATGACGGATGTCATCACTCAATGAAAGTGGTGGAGGAGATCGATGGTTGCGACGGTACCCATGTTTCAACTGTAGTGCGCTGCAAGCCGTCACCGATTGCTCCAAGGTTTGTCACCACAAACCCTAAAAAATGTGTTTGCTTTGATTCCTTTTTTTTTGTCCAATCTGATGCATAAATCTCTTAAAGAAATGTGTAATGGGGAAATTGCCGGCGACGAAAGATGACGCACACTCTATTTGTTTTTATATTTCCTATATCACCTAATTTGACTTAGGTTTTCGTTGTGTTTGATTTGATATAGATTAAAGATCTGTACGTCGTCTTTGTTGTCTTCGCTCCCATATTTCAGGCATTAGACTTATACGAATCACTTTGATTGAATGGTTGTTGTTATTATTTGGCGTTGAGATTAGATTATGTTAGTATTGCTATTTGAAAGCTCAATTTACGAATTTAGATGTCTGATTAGTTGGATTTTTTATGCTTATATTGTTGACTGAATCTGAAAGTTCTTCTAATTCCATGGATTAGATGTGTTGAAAACTTTAGTAACTACATGTTGGCTGCTATATGTTTATGGATTTAATAATCGGATAAACAATTTCAATAAGCAATTCAATGACTGGCGACTGCTCACCTAAAGTTGTTTATTTGTCTTAAATCTTAATAGATAAATAATGACAATTTATTAATCACTTTCATTAAAACTACAGTTTGTATATGGATGTCAAAGTTAGATTCATGCTTTTGGAGCAAACTTTTTGAACATTTATAGTCAGCAAACTACTTATGATTTGAAGTACAAAAGCCTAACAACTTTTTGAACATTAATAGTTAGTAAACAATTTATATATTCGTATTCAATTAATTACCCTAACATTAATGTTTTCGCTTCATTCTGTTGACTGCTTCATATCGATTTGTTGAACAAATACTTTGCACTCAAATAGACGTGAATCGCTGTTAAAGTTGATGAAAGTATGATTGATGCGTACATAGTGGATCTGATTCTTTTTTTGGGCTGCGTGATTTATAAGTTTTTGTTGTTGAATCTATCGGTTTCGTTTGTTTTACTCAATAAGCGTTATAATTTGTATGTGTTTAGTGTTTCTGCAGAGTTTGAGATTGGGAGCTTGGTGTTGAACGTGTAGAAGGCATACCTGCATATGAGATTCAACCACTAGCTTTGAGATTGGGAGGTTAGTGTTTATGCGTATAGCAATGTTGAGATCCAAGCGGCAGCTTCTTTGCTCACCCTTGCTGATGCACCTGAAGTTTTACACATTTCTGTCAAACTTGGCATAGAAGGCATTGGGGATGTTTTAAAAAGCCCAATTTCGGCTGAATGCAAGGGGTTCTAAATTCTTAAATGTTGGTTTTCCAGCTCTCAGAAGTTGACCAGGATAACCCTTCAGTCAAAAGACTTGCTTGCTTTTATGTAAAATGAGCATAAGGTATTAGTTGAAAATTTTCTAAGATTTTTTAAGTCTATTAGGTAGATCAGTTGAAAATTTTCTAAAAGACTTTTTAAGTCTATTAGGTAGATAGAAGTGTAGCTACAAAGCAAGGCGTTTGCTTTGTTTGTGATGACGGGTCAAGAAGCATATTCCGTAAGCATATTCCGTTTACAAGTATGCACCATCTTTATGTTTATGCATTGTTAGATTCTCTTATTTAGATAAAAATATAATTTTAGAAGGTTACATGGGATAGGATCAGTCGGAGAAACGGTTAGAATCTACATAGAATAATTTGAACCTGACTTCTCAAAACAAGTGACACTGAAACCTTTGATAGGTTTGTTTACAAAATGGTTACTGATTATGTTTGATTGTCTTGATTTCGTTGGTTCACTGATGTACATTGATATGCTATCAGATCTCGCACTAATGTCTCAAAGCTAAAGGAGATCACTGGAATGGAAAAACCTACAGTAATTATCTAAAGATTCTGTTTTCCACATAATAGACTACTCAAAAGTGGCATTGTAGCAAGTGTTCTTCCACTTTGCCTTAAATTGTAAGCCCCCGGCCGCAACGCGACGGGCGTTCCACCTAGTTAAAGTTAAAAAGTAAATAAAATAATAATTATTATAATATTAAAAATAATAAAAGTATTAAGAAAACGATATATAATATTAAAATAACAAAAGTATTAAAAACTATATATATTATTATAATATTAAAACTATTATTCATGAGCTTCTATTATTAATATATATATATATAGGGAGGAGCTCATGCGAGAACCACCTTTATTGTGAGAACCGCGAGAACCAATGTGAACACAACCTAAAATAGCTAAAAAAAACCTTAAAAAAACCTAACCCCCACCCCCCCCCAAGCTAAATGCAAAAAACTAAAACCTAAAAAAAACCTAACCACCCCCCCCCCCCCAAGCTAAAATGCTAAAAACTAAACCCCCAAAAAACCTAAAAAAATCAAAAAAAAAAATTTTGAATTTTTTAATATTTTTTATAAAAAATCGCTACTTCTCGAAGCCAAAAAAAATATATTTTTAAAAAAAATTAAAAAAAAAAAATTTTTGGCTTCGAAAAGTAGCGATTTTTTTATAAAAAATATTAAAAAATTTTGTGTGATTTTTAGCTATTTTTAGGCATTTTTGGTTATGTTCACATTGGTTCTCGCGGTTCTCGCAATAAGAGGTGGTTCTCGCATGATCTTCTCCCTATATATATATATATAGTTTTTTTTACGTCGTGCGTTGTGGCGATATCAAGCAAATAATAATGTAAAATAAACGTGATTTGAAAATAAAACATTTTGTTTAAAAAACCAAACCATTAGAACGGTTTAGTTTATCACTGTACTGTTTTATGATACCAATTAAATACTTTATTTTGAGTACAAGTTCGTTTTAACAAAACTTATAACGAAATGTTGAGGGAAAAATCAAGCACAACTACGTACTTAAGTTTTTAGAAAAAAGTTATAAACGTAAATTATTAAAGAGTATAAAATTATTTGATAAATTAATATATGTTCTAAAAAGAGAAAAAAATAATTATTAAAAAATGGTAAAGGAAATATATGGTTTTAAAAAAGAAAAAAATAAAATATGTTATTAAAAGTAAATATAATAATAAGCTATTATAATATATTACATAAAAAATAATAAAAAGCAATATATTATTTTAAAAATATAGTTACTATTCATCATACTTCGTCAACTATATATATACTAGTTTCTTTTGACGCCGTACGCTGCGGTTGTAACAACCCGACTCTTCAGAAAGTCAAAGTACAAGTCGAAGTCGAAGCCAAAGTCAAAGTCGAAGTCGAAGTCGAAGTCAGGTTGTTATTCAGATATGTCTTTTCTTGCTTAATTATTGTCTTGTACTCTCGTAATTTGATAATCGATATATTAGTTTACGCTACTTTAGACTACGATTTATTAATATGTGAAGTAACAATGCGATAAACGCAACTACACGCTAATCTACTAAACGTTATCCCATCGCTATCGCACCGCAACTCGAAACGCAGTTAATGGTATTGATTCTATGTGTGTGTGTTATTATGTGCTTTACTTGTGTGTGACTTGTATGTATTTTGGGATGTTATTCGTAAGCGCAATCGCAACTCTATCGCAACGCAATCTCATCGCAAACTCTAAACGCGAATTTACTTACTTTTATGTTGTTATGTTTTAGTTATGTTATTTGTGTAACTATTGTTTAATACTATTGCATCGCTTACTCGCAACTCGCTTAAACGCAACGCAAAGCTCAACGCACGAAACGAAGGTCGGAAAACTAACTCGCGAAAGCCAACTGACCGAACAACCATTCGATCGAATGGACATCCGACCGGATGACCATCCGATCGGATGGCCATCCGATCGAACGGCCGTCCAACCCACTTAACCTACACCGCCTTTCTCCCTCTCACCTATAAATACCCTTCCTGTCACATCAACTGTTCATTGATGTGACAGCTTCGTCCGACCCACGCACTCTCAGGCTCTTTTCTCTCGATTCCTCGCGATTCTTGTAAGTTCTCACTCTAAATCTTGTACTTCTATCATCAGCACACACTTTCTCATCATCTTCTCCATCAAATCTTACACTTTCACCATGAAATCATCTGATTTGGGTTGTTCTAAGGTGACGTCATCACGAGTTCTGATGAACAATGTTGAATGACCTCATCTCATCAAGAACGGTTCGGATCTAAAGGATTTCTACATGTTTTTACACTGATTTCGCCTAAATCTAAACATTTAACAACCGATTCAAACTTTTCTTCAACATTCTTCACTTTTTACCCAAAACCGTTAGAATCTGGACTCGTTCAGGCTCTCTACTCATTCTCTAGTGGAGAACCGGTCTGAGAATGGATTTCTACCGGAGAGACGACCGATTCTCGGGTTGAATATGAAACTCCGTCAAGAACAGTTAAGTCTGATCGAATGGGGTGATTCCCATCCGATCGACTGAGTTGGACTTGGAGTGGTTTCCGTTGTTTGACACGTCGTCACACCGTCTCGGTTAAACCGCAAAACTTTTCAACTTAGCTGATTTTGCAGAATTTGCAAAACTTCAGATCGCCGATCGAATAGCCGTGCGATCGGATGACAGCCCGATCGAACGACTATTCGACCAGATGACCATCCGATCGAATGACCTTATTTATACTACAACGAAAACTTCAAAAGTTCAAACATTTTACAATACATTTCCTCAGTCGAATGACCAACCGACCGAATGGTCATCCGTCCGGATGATCATCCGGATGACCATCCGTCCGAACGGTCATCCGTCCGGATGACCATCCGTCCGAACGGTCATCCGTCCGGATGACCATCCGTCCGAACGGTCATCCGATCGAACCATCATCCGATCAATCATCGCACCGAACGCACTATTACACGTTGTTCAACGCTCACACAATCGTTCTGTGCTCAGGCTAACTCTAAGCGCTCCCTTCAATCCAATACAGTTCGTGTTTAGCACTACCAACGCACTGTGAGTATACTCGATCCCTTTTTGCTTAACGCACTTTTGGGTGTTACATACGTTACCTATATCAAATCACATCAACACACAACGCAAACACTTTTTATACGCTAACCGCTCTCACATGTTATACGTGTTTTCGATGAATGCTTGTATGTTATGTTTACACAGTGATTGTTGCCTGACACCTTAGCAACGATAGTACTATAGTTTGGACTCAGCACCTGTCATGGACAGGGGTTGTTAAGGGTTTTACTTCGCATGATCATAGTGGTGATAATGTGTTGCGCATTCTACAACTCGCAGTCATGTCGGTTGCATATCTCATTGTCGATAGCTTACTTGCTTCACATTTCTACGTGTTACATGCTGGTTACGCGTAAACCGCTTTCGCTACTATATGCTATTAAACTTGTGTACTCGCCTTTACACTATGTGTATTGACTTTATTTTAACGTATGTGACAGGTGTTTAGGATGCTATGTGATGTGTACAAAATGCAACATATAAATTACATCAATTATGGCATAAAACTAACCCTTTTTTAGTACTAATGTTGGAAAAAGTGTGCTTTTGTCTTCCTTTTGTATTTTCAGGATTAAATGAGCTCAAAAGAACAAAAGAAGCAAAAAGGCAGCTAAATCTAACATAAATACAAGAAAAGGAATAATCATGGCATGCCCGACCCCTCGACAACATCCTCCCAAACAAGAACAAGAAAACAGAAGGCTGAACACGCCCCGTGCTCAATGAGCACGGGGGCGTGCCCAAGTGTCTGCAGAAAAGTCAAAGTTGTAGAAGCTTCTATCACCCACCACGGGGGCGTGCCCAGCGGACACGGGGGCGTGGTCAACTAATGCAGACAAACTGCATTTAATGAAGAAAGAGAAGATGGGTGGACACGGGGCCGTGTCCGGGCTTCTGTGCAGGCTATAAATAGGGGTGTTTGGCTCACTTGCAAATCATCCCTTGGCAAACCACCTCTCTCACACTTCACCCACACTTCACCACCACCACAACACCATCATCCACCACCATCATCCATCATCCATCATAGAGTGTGTGAGTAGTCTCGGGATCCAAGATTGATCGTAAGAGTTCTTGACAATCAAAGGCCATGTTTGCCTAAGTCTCTTACATCACTTGGTGAAGACAAGCATTTAGTGTAATACTTTTTATTTTTAATCTTTTCGCACTTTTTATTTGGTTGTGTATTAATGACTTTAATAACTAGTTTCTTATGTTGAAGGTGAATCTTCCTTATCATTTGTCCGTGGTGTCTTAGCATTATTTTACTGTCTATATAAAATAAAAGATTTTCACCATTCATATCTCCACGGTCTATATGGAGATATGTTGTCTATATAAAATAAAAGATTCAGTATCGGTTGGCACCGAGCTAATCCCTACCCATGAAACTAAAAAAAATCATTAAAAGTTGAAGAAAACCAACAAAAAAAAGTTGTACAATACCATTGTTGTTCATACGGTACCCGTGATCAGGGATGAGCAAATGGTACCGGGTAGCAGCACCGAATTTCCCGAACTAAAATATTTTCAATATCAATTCGATACTGACTTTTGGCGTTTTCTGTATAGGTTTGTGCCACTTTTTACCTTCATGAACCGATACCGAAAAAACCATACCGGTATTTCAATATCAATGTACTGTGTTTTAAGAATTGATGTTGGATACTAGATGTGTTCATAGTAGTGTGTTTTAGTGATAAAACACAATGTGACGAACAAGTGACTAACTTGGTAAAAGTGTTGTTTTTTACATTGATATTGTTTTAAGAATTGATGTGTTAAAGCTACATTGTGATTAGATCTTGCATATACATCAATTCAGTGTGTTTTGTTAAAGAAAGTGTGTTTTTTTAAAGTTTGATTATAGCACTGTGTTTTACTGCAGTTGATGTTGGATACTAGATGTGTTCATAGTAGTGTGTTTTAGTGATAAAACACGATGTGACGAACAAAGTGACTAACTTGGTAAAGGTGTTGTTTTTTTACATTGATATTGCTTTAAGGATTGATGTGTTAAGGCTACATTCTGATTAGATCCTGTATATACATGTATTCAGTATGTTTTGTTGAAGACAACGTGTTTTTTTAAAGTTTGATCATAGTACTATATTTTTCTGCACTTGATGTTGGATACTAGGTACGTTCATAGTAATGTGTTTTAGTGATAAAACACAATGACAAACCAGTTACTGACTGATAAAACACAACGTGGCTACATTCTGATTAGATCCTGTATATACATGTATTCAGTATGTTTTGTTGAAGACAACGTGTTTTTTTAAAGTTTGATCATAGTACTATATTTTACTGCACTTGATGTTGGATACTAGGTACGTTCATAGTAATGTGTTTTAGTGATAAAACACAATGACAAACCAGTTACTGACTGATAAAACACAACGTGACGAACCAGTTACTGACTGCTACATAGATATGTTCATAGCAGTGTGTTTTAGTGATAAAACACACACTGTAACACATGGTTTTTTTTTCAGCGAACCACTTTAGAAGAAGAAGAAGAAGAAGAATTGCGACTTGAATGATAAACAATGAAATGCTCCTAATATAACCGTGAATTCGATTTTAATGTGATATTTGGTTTCCTTAAATTTCTCATGAGTAAGTTATAATAAATATATACCATAAATAGAATAAATATCAAATTACCTTCTTGCCATTTTTATTAAAATAACTACTTGCCACGTGCCATTATGTGGTAGCTTCCTACAATTTGTAGGAAAAATTTGGCTTTATAGCTAACTCCTACTCTCTCTCTCTCTCTCTCTCTCTCTCTCTATATATATATATTATATATATATATATATATATATATATATATATATATATATATATACAATAAAAGTATTAAGAAAACTATCTATAATATTAAAATAATAAAAGTATTAAAAAAATTATATATATTATTATAATATTAAAACTATTATCCATTAGCTTCTATTTATAGATATATAACTAGCTTTTGCCCGTCCGCATTGCGGACACTAAGCCGAATATTTCTCTTTTATAACATGTAGGTATGTGCTTCAGTTACTTGTACATACTACTCATAACACGACCTAAAAAAATTACATCAAGTCAACTAATTAAAACAAAATATTACCATAGTTTTGCTAAAAAAACTAAAACGATGGAAACATTATAATTTTAAATTGGGAGCAAAATTGTAATTTTTAGGACAAATGAGTGTGTGCTAGACAGCCGACTGACATGAATAAAAATTAGACAGATTCAATCAATTAAAACAAAACACTACCATAATTTTATATAAAAAAAACTAAAACGATGGCATGACTGTAGTTTTACAGTGGGTCAAAATCGTAATTTCACAGGGGGGAACAAAAAGGATGGCAAAAATGTAAATTTAAGCTGAGGGCAAAATCGTAATTTTGCTGGAAAGAAAAAAACAAAACCAATTGCAAAACTGTAAATTTAAACGAACAAAATTGTAATTTAGCTTGACCAATGGGGAAATGCCAACATAGCAGCTTGTCGCCCATTTCGACCAATAACCGGGAAACACTATTCCCTGCCATAGTGATTGTTGTTATAGGTAATAATTTTGGGTTGCTTCGTTTTTCAAGTTAATATATGTACGATTCAAAGTGGATTCAGGTATTAAAAATATGTGGTGGAATGGTTTAGAAGTTGGAAGTATGGTTATTCAAAAGCCCATGGCTTTATAGCCTAGTGGCATCTTAGTGGTGGGATAAGGCTTTGGGACCAATAGGTCCTGGGTTCGATTCCCATAAGGGGGGGTTTTCCCATATTTATTGGGTTTCCTCCTGAATTGGTGTGGCATTATGCCTAGTGGAGATGGATATGATCGGGTGGTTCCTCTGGTTGCACGATGATACTCCAGTGGTCCGTCAGTGATCCAAATTTGCTGTTAAAAAAAATGGTTATTCAAAATGAATGGAGCCGTTTTTGAAACCCATAGTGCAATTCTTTTTTTTTTCCTTTTTTAACATATTACATTTAGTATCTCTTAACTTTACCCATTTTTTTTAGTAAACTGTCATTTTGGTCCATGTGGTTTGGGCACTTTTGCTATTTTAGTCCAAATCTCAAACTTTTTTAAATTTGGATCCCTGTGGTTTCACTTTTTATTGCCATTTTAGTCCAAAATTCAAAAAACTCCTAATTTGACTGTTGGAAGTTGCTTATTTTGTCTTCTTGTTCAGGGGCAAATTGATCATTTTATTATTTCCTAATTGATTTTAAAATAAATTATTAATTAATAAATAATAAGGGATTATACTGGTTATTCATAGCACGTGTATATAACCTGTCTGTTAGAACTCAATGCACCTCCTCTCTCTCTCTCTCTCTAAACAACCTGACTCTCTCTCTTCTCTCTTTATAGCACCACCACCTTCGAACCCCCAAACCAACCGGACTTCAAAATCGGTCAACGAGTCCATTACACCGGAGAATACCGGCAAATCGGCACCATGAGGTACATCGGAGAAGTAGCCACAACTGTCACCATCGTCTCCATCTCCGTCTCCGGCCAACGAGTCCATTACACCCTGAGGTTCCGGCACCGTCAACCCCAACCACCTCTCTCTCTCTCTCTTCTCGGACTCCTCTGTTTTCATCGGGCTACCACGGCATAATCCCCAATCTCCATCTCTCTCGAAACCCTAAATCCAGATCTGTCGCCGCCATATTTCATTCCACAGCAGAATCCCGAATTAGTTGATCGATTGGTTAGAAAGTTTGAATTTTGTGATGATCAGTTTGTGTTTGTGTGTGAGGGTTTTGGTTTTGAAGATGATGATGAAGAAAAAGGGTGGTGGCGATGGGGATAGGTAGTGACAGGGAGTGGTGGGTGTACGATGGTGGGGGGGGGAGACTGTGGTGGTGGATGTACGGTGGTTCAGTGTTATTGTTGACAGGGTTCATGGCGGTGGTGGCGATGGGATAGGTAGTGACAGGGGGTGGTGAAGGTGATGGTGGGGGTCATGGCCGTGGAGGTGGAGGTCTGTGGTGGTTGAATGTGACAGTGGAGGTGGTGGTTGCGGGTTGAAGACGAAGGAGATGAGGTGCAGAGAGAAGAAAGAGAGTCAGGTGTGTTAAGATCTGAATTTTGGATTATTTATTTTAAGGGATTAGGAAATAATAAGGGCTTATTTATTTTAATTAATAATTTGTTATAATAACTCATAAAATAACCAATTTGCCCCTGAACAAGAAGACAAAATAGGCAACTTCCAACAGTCAAATTAGGGGTTTTTTGAATTTTGGACTAAAATGACAATAAAAGTGAAACCACAGGGACCCAGATTTAAAAAGTTTGAGATTTAGACTAAAATGGCAAAAGTGCCCAAACCACATGGACTAAAATGACAGTGTACTCCAATTTTTTTCTTACCTTTTCTTTAAGTCAGTTTACACTACCGCTCTTAAACTTTAATAAAGTTACTCTATAATTCCTAAACTTTAGTAAAAAAATATTTCTTTGACTAACGTATTTTTATCTACCTCTCGATATAACTTTTATTGAGATCTTGTTATGAATAGTATGTCCAAGTAACTGACACAAAAGCGTATATGTTATCAAACCGAGAAATATTCGGTTTAGCGCGCCGCAACACGGACAGGGCATAAAATTAGTTAAAAAACAAAATCCGAATTCATAATTTTGGATTCGGGTTCATTCCATAACTCGCTTTATGACAAAAATAAAAATTACTAAATATGTAGGATAAATAAAAACATATGTATTTTTTAAATGAAAAAATATATAATTTGGATGTGGATATTGGATTCAAATCCACTCAAATATCACAAATTCGTAACTAGATTAAGATGCTAACCGATTCGAAAGTTAAAAACTGAATTTCAATCTAGTTTCGACTTGAGTTTATTTATGTTTTGAATAATGAACACCTAGATCCAATATTACTTTGTTTTTATAAATATGGCAGGTTAAAAAACAAGTAAATTATTATTTTGGTATGGTTTAAGCCTTTTTAGCCCTTTTGACCTAAAAATGAATCTTCTAACAAATGAGGCCCCCAACATTTCATTTTCGAACTCTCTTAACCTCTAACGCTAACTATGATGTTTTTTTATGTTAAGTGTAAGAGTGTTTTAGTAATTTTGCATGTGAGGAAATATATATGTAAAATTGTGAATTACAATTAGAGAAAAATGCTCGGATAGTCCCTGTGGTTTCGCCTATTTTCACCTTTAGTCTCTAACTTTCTAAAATTACTTGAATAGTCCCCAACTTTTCATTTTTTTTGTTCCCGGATAGTCCCTGGGTCTAACTTCAGTTTGTTTTCTCTGTTAAGAGGGTATGAAATGACAAAAATACCCTTTCCTTAAAAAGGCCAAACCACATGGACTATCCGGGCATCTTCTTCATTTTTGTTTATAAAACCCCACCACCACACTTCATCTTTAACCTCCACCCACCATCACCCTCCTCCACCCTCCACCATCACCGCCACAGTCACTCTCCATCTCTCGTTCCCCTTTCATCTTCCATACAAGGTCGCAAAGAGAGAGAGAGAGATAGAGAGAGAGAGAGAGGCAGAGGAATTAGAGACGCGAGGGAGAGAGGAAGGCCGGCCGGAGCTCGGCGGAGTCATCCGGTGGCCGGCATCAGCATCACGACGGCGGCGGTGGTGGTGTTGTTGGCAGCAACAGCGTTGGAGGTTTGACTGTGAGGGTTGCGTGATGAGCCGCAGTCGTTTTTGCACTTAAGATTTGGCGACACTATCTGTATGGTGAGAGTTGTGACATCTTTACCGACCACAAGAGCCTCAAGTACATATTTACGCAGAAGGAGCTAAATATGAGGCAAAGAAGGTGGTTAGAACTTTTAAAAGATTACGACGCAAATATTCAATACCATCCAGGCAAAGCCAATGTTGTAGCTGACGCATTGAGCCGAAAGAATTCCGGGACTATATCTTGCTTACAAATTCAGCCTCGTATTAGGAGAGATCTCGAAAGGATGAACATTTGGCTTCAGGGTAGTAAATCTGATGGATATCTAGCTAGAATGCAGATTGAACCTGATCTCATATCACGGATCAAAGATGCACAGAAACAAGATGGAGAACTTTGGGCAATTGTGCAAAATCTTGAGGTGGGTGAGCAATCTGAATTTCGTATAGACCATCATGGGGTGATTTGGTGCGGTAAAAGACTTTGTGTACCCGATGACTCCAGCCTTCGTGAGTCATTGTTAGCCGAAGCTCATAGCTCACCATTTTCAATTCACCCAGGATCTACCAAGATGTATAGAGACTTAAGACAGAACTTCTGGTGGAATGGCATGAAGGAAGACGTTGCTCGATACGTAAGTAAATGCCTCACTTGCCAACAAGTGAAAATTGAACACAAACGATCAAGCGGTCTGTTGCAGCCATTGGATATTCCCATATGGAAGTGGGATGAGATCACAATGGATTTTGTTACCGGTTTGCCTAAGACATTCAAGAAGAATGATGTTGTATGGGTTGTTGTCGATAGATTGTCAAAATCAGCACATTTTCTACCAATTCAGCAAGGATTTTCGGTTAATAAGTTATCCGAAATATTTCTTCAAGAAATTATTCGACTCCATGGCACACCATCTTCCATTGTTTCAGATAGAGACCCACGTTTCACCTCACGATTTTGGAAAGGTTTTCAGGCAGCTTGGGGTACACGACTGAAGTTTAGTACGGCTTTCCATCCACAAACAGATGGACAGTCAGAACGTACGATCCAAACCTTGGAAGACATGCTCCGAGCATGTGCACTTGAATGGTCTGGAAACTGGGATGAATATCTATGCCTTGTTGAGTTCGCTTACAACAATAGTTGGCAAGCAAGTATTGGCATGGCACCTTTTGAGCTTTTGTACGGTCGGAAATGTCGCGCACCAATATGCTGGGATGAAGTTGGAGAAAAGATTATTGAAGGACCAGAACTAGTTCAGATTACAAACGAAAAAGTCACTATGGCACGAGAAAAACTGAAAGAAGCTCAGAGCAGACAAAAGAGCTATGCAGATCAAGATAGACGACCACTCGAATTTAAAATTGGGGACCACGTATTCTTAAAGGTATCACCTTGGCGTGGCGTTCGTAGATTTGGAATTAAAGGGAAGATTAGTCCTCGTTTCATAGGTCCGTTTGAAATCCTTGAAAGAATTGGAGAAGTATCATATCGACTGGCTTTACCGCCTCAACTCTCTCACGTTCATAACGTTTTTCATGTCTCCTCGTTAAGAGGATATAATTATCATCCACATCATGTCATTAGTTATCCGTTACTTACCATTCACGAAGATTTGTCATACGAAGAGGAACCAGAAGCCATCTTAGATCGACAAGAAAGGGTTTTGCGTAGGAAAGTAATTCCATTTGTTAAAATCCTCTGGAAAAATCACTCTGAACGCGAAGCAACATGGGAATCTGAAGAATCAATTCGCTCTCTATACCCTAATCTATTCTAGTAATAGAATTTTAGTCAAAGTAACGGTAAATCTTGCTCTTTGATATATGTTCATTTGTTTCTGTTTACAGTCATTTATGCTTTACCTTATGTGAATATATCTTAGCTATGATTAAGCATATCTATGTAGGAAATATCAGTACCAATAGTCACTCTTGTTATATGCAAGTCTATGTTGATTTTCTGAAAATTGATGGTTGTACCTTGTGGTACACCTGGTGCTTCATATTACAATTGTAGAGAGAGTGGGGTTGCAAATCCTTACAACAGAGGCTGTGAAGTCATTACATTTTGTGCTAGAGATGCTATAATAAATACATAAACAGAGGCTGTGAAGTCATTACATTTTGTAGGTGAGATGCCATGGCCATCATTCAATCACCACCCTCTCATTAATTGCACTCACTATCAAAAATCCCCCAATCACATAACCATTTGCAAAATCCCAAATGAAATCCCTCTTATTTCTACTATTTTCTTCAATCTTTCTGCACACCCAGATCAAAATCTCAACTGGGGTTCCAGTTTTAAATCCTAACTCAATGAAAAAATATGATCTTGATTCGGTTAAGAAGTGGGTTTGTGCAGAAGATGAGTTTGAAAGCAGTAGGAGAGTGTTGTTAATGGAGAAAAGGTATATAAGTTATGATACTTTAAGGAGAGAGTGACTGTGGCGGTGATGGTGGAGGGTGGAGGAGGGTGATGGTGGGTGGAGGTTGAAGATGAAGTGTGGTGGTGGGGTTTTATAAATAAAAATGAAGAAGATGCCCGGATAGTCCCTGTTGTCACACCCCAACCGATGGCGGAAACATCGGGGCATGGCACTGAGCGAAACAGATTGTTCAGAAGTTTCCATAACAATTATCATTACCAATCAATTTAAAGTAACATGTCCCATACCATGCCTCAAAAGGTAAACAAATTATTACAGACAAAAATCTAGGCAAATAGTTATGTTCCGACAACTCAGATTTTTAAATAGAGCAATTGTTTATCTGCTTCTAGAGACTCTTGATTTAATTTGTACAGACAACTATTTGTTGGCCTCTAGAGCCTTATTCTAGCCTCGATTTCCTAGCAGATGTGCATCCTAAGCACCTGTCACATACGATAAAATAAAGTCAATACATATAATGTAAAGGTGAGCATACAAGTTTGATAATAGCATATAGAGTTCGAAATTCGTTTACGCATAACCAACACGTACACATAGTGAAATGAAGCACATTAGTTATCGACATAGATCCATCGATACCAATGACTGCGGGTTGACTGCCTAAGGCAGTTCCCAATACATGATTACCACCGTAATCCATGCAAGTAATTGTCCTTAACAACCCCTGCGAACAGGTGCTGAGTCCAAACTATATTACTATCGTTGCTAAGGCAGGTAGACAACATTCCATGTGTAAACATAACAAACAAGCATTCATAAGCCACGTATAACATGCATTAACGGTTAGCATTCAAATAGTATTGAGTAGTGTGTTTGTTGTGATTTGAATATTCGTAACGTATGAAACCCCCAAAAGTGCGTAAAGCAAAAAGGGATCGAGTATACTCACAGCGTTGATGGATTGAAGGGAGCGCTAGAGAGTAAGGTTAGCCTAAACAGATCGATAACATAACGATAAGTGATGCGTAAAACGATGCATGATGTAAGTGGTTCAGACAGCAGTTCGGTCGGATGGTAATCCGACCGGATGGTCCAGTCGTGTGGATGACAATCCGTTCGGATGGTCATCCGGTCGGATGACTGTAATAACCATAATTTTAAAATCATTATTCTAGAAATAAAGGAATAATAAACTAATAATTTAACGACCCTCATTAAAAGACCTAATTATTTTATTAAATTAACCCATAGGAAACCCTAATTGAGACACCAAAGTGATTCTGCACAAACCCTAAAATTTTCAGAATTTTCAGAATCAGGATTAGGGCCCCTAAAACTCAGGGGGGGTATTCCCTACTTGATGATTATCTTAAATAACTTGCAAACGAAGTTGAATTTATTGATTCCGTCGACTCAGCTAGGCTAGTCCCACACGTGGCAACCCTATGCATAAAATAAGTTGCCACGCGGCCCGCGTAAGGATAGGTTATATGTCACGCGGGCCGCGTCAAGGTAAAAATTCACCTATAAATAGAGGATGTTGGGACTTGATTCTGGGCACAAAAACGACAAAGAAACTCCAAATATACGTTGAGATATCGTCCAATTACTCTCAAAACACACACTAAACACAAATTAAGTATAGCAGGGTGCTGCAATCAGGGTATTAACTCGATCGCTATTACGATTCATTTTCCGATCGATCAATGTACTCAATGGATGTTTAAGTGCTGCCCACATTAGGGTGATGTTTTGTCATTAATTGTGATTCCGACCGGATGTTGAGTGCCACCCAAATTCGGGGAATACTCTGTCCTTCGTTGTGAATCCGATGGATGTTTAAGCATAGCACTTTGTCATTCGTTGTGAGGGTTGATCTCGTGAGTTATCGTAAATGCTGTATTAAGTTACTAACCTAGTTGTGTGCATGTTCTTTAAATTAGGTTAAAAGACTAATCAGTAGTCTAAACTCTGCCGTATAAATCTGAAATATTATCACAAGGTAGCATAACTTTGGAATTGTTAAGGTACGGATCCTAACCCCACTCCTTATTGCTTCATATTCAAATTGTTATAAACCACTAAATTAATATATCTTTTAAAACTCCTCACGTCTTTGATTATCGATTCATTTGACAGTCCGTTCGAATTCTATTCTAAATCATTTGATTTAAGTTTTCATGTCATGCGATAGTATTATGTTAGTTGTACTCATTATCGCATGTTCCAATATATGTTCCGTTTTGTTATGAAAATAAGTTTTACAAGTTATATGAATAAGTCCAATTGTACTCTGATACCCTGAGTATCGCTTCTCGTGGAGTGTCCCACGAGCATGTTGTTGCGGCATCGACATCATGTGCTCCATCCGTGACGGAGAGATCAGTTCACGGCGTCTCTTAAGTACAAGTGTGGTACATAAGGCTATTAGGAGGCGTATGGATCGATCCTAGGATTTAAGTATAAGGAGGTGGATAGCGGGTATGCCAACTCGCCATCTCATGTGATAATTATGCAGGAGTAGCTACCTGTGTATTGTCACGTTTTAAGTTTACTCATGGGTACATCCGTAAGATATGATTATGAAATTTCGTTATTTGAATCAAGTTTCACCCGAATAAAGCGTTATTTGTTATTTGAGCCTAATATTCCGTACTGAGCATTCGGCTCATTCCGTAAATTTTTGTATATACAGGTTTACAGGTTACTTTGGGTGGGGAAAAGAGAGAAGAATAAAGCCTAGGAATAAATCTGAAGATGTTAGTTAATGAAGTTGAATGTCTCCGCTTGTATAATTAACCTTAAGTTTAGTTGTTATGTCGTTGTATCCTTGTCCAATAAATAAATAAATGAAATTATGACTTTTGTTTATGATACTGTTATTGTGACACGTCAGCCCATTCCGGGTTGGGGTGTTACAGCTATGGTATCAGAGCAAAGGCTCTTTCCTGTAGAAAACTTGAAGATAGTAATTAAAACCTGTGAGGAATGGGTAGATATCTATGATAGGATTTAACTTGGTCTCTTATTTGGTTTAACTCCTATGTCTATTCGTATAGATATGCCTCCTCGTCGTCCGCTACGTAGGAGTACTCGTACTAACCGTGTACGTAACAACACTTCTTCGAATGAGACTCCAGTTGATCCAAATGTAATTAATGCTATTAACCAGGCTGTTGCCGGGTTGCTTCCAAACCTGGTTGCTCAAACAGCTGAGGCTGTTATTCAACAAACTCGTCATCCAGAACGTAATAACATGAATCCAATCTCTGGTGAAGAAATTCGTGAGAATACCACGAACCATATTACCTATAGTATAGACATATGGATTGCTAAATTCCAAAAACAAAAGCCGAAATCCTTTAGTCACGCTACTAATCCAGTTGAAGCAAGAAACTGGATAGCTCATGTTGAAAACATTTTCGGAGTTCTTGGAGTTTCGGAGCAATACAAAGTTAGATTGGCTACCTACAAACTCGAAGATGACGCACAAACTTGGTGGGAAGGATATAGGCAAGTCAAAGGAGGGGATGATTTTGACGCTAATCTTTCATGGGTCGACTTTCGTAATATCTTTTACGACAAGTATTTTTCGACCGCTGATAAAGAAGCTTATATCAGGGAGTATGCAGTGATTCGACAGGGGAGTGATGAACCAGCCTCTGAGTTCATTACTAGATTTGCAAGGTTAGCTAGTATTGTAGGAGAAGTTGCAGGATCGGCAGAAGCCCAGGCAGAGAAATGCAAGTGGGCAGTCAATGATCGAATTCGGAAGTCGATCATGTATATGAAATTTAAGGATATCACCGAAGTTGCCGATGCAATCAAAACTTTTAAGTTCGAGAAGAAAGAATTTTTATCTCGAACTGGGGATAATAAGAAGAGAAATAGGGAAGGACAATTTAAGCAGGAAATCGGCCAATCATCCACTACGCCACAGCATCAAGACCGCAAAGTGCAAGGAAATCAAAACTCTGGAAATCAGGCACGTCCATGGCAAACTAGACCACAAAACCCGAGGCCTGCTCAAAACCAGATTCAGTTGTATACAGAACCTATTAGAGCTCAACCACTGAATCAACATGTAAACCCAAATCAGATTACATATCCTCTATGCAATACTTGTGGTAAGAGACATCAGGGCGTATGTCACCGAAGTACAGGAGCATGCTTTAGATGTGGCCAAACTGGACACATGATCAAGGAGTGTACAAAGAAAGACACTAAGAAGAATAACCAACCCAATGTTGGAGGAAGAGTGTTCGCACTCTCTGCTACTTATGCTGCTAATGCCCCAGGTACTGTATCTGGAACCCTTCAGCTTGGTAAACGTAGTATCTATGTGTTATTCGATACAGGGGCGACCCATTCTTTAGTATCCCACTCGTTTACTAAGTACCTTCCGATAAGACCAACTCTTTTAAATCATACTTTAACCATTTCCACTCCCATGGAACATTCATCCGTAATCACTTCTGTATATAAAGATTGTCCGATCCGTATTGAATCTATTGTGTGTAAGGCAGACCTATTCCCAATACATATGTGTGACTTTGATGTTATTCTAGGAATAGATTGGTTATCTCGACATCACGTAACCATAGATTGTCATTCTCGCCGTGTTATTTTCGGTAATCTTCATCATCCTGATATTATATATCAGGGAATTCAAGCTCATAAATCTCTTAAAATTATCTCGGCTCTCAAAGCTCGAAAATTCTTATCAAACGGCTGTGCTGGATTCCTAGCATCGATTAAGGATACTTCTGCTAGTGTTAAGAGTATTGATAACCACTCTGTTGTTCGTGAATATCCTGATGTACCGGATGAACTTCCGGGATTACCACCCGACCGTCAGGTAGAATTCACCATCGACTTGATCCCTGGTGCCGAACCTATTTCTAAAGCTCCATATCGTATGGCCCCGATGGAACTGAAGGAGTTGAAGGAACAATTGCAAGAATTGTTAGATCTAGGATTCATAAGACCCAGTGTTTCACCTTGGGGTGCTCTGGTCTTATTTGTGAAAAAGAAAGACGGTAGTATGCGTTTATGTATTGACTACCGGGAGCTGAACAAGATTACTATTCGTAATCAGTATCCTCTGCCGCGCATTGATGATCTTTTTGATCAACTTCAGGGGGCTCAGTTCTTTTCAAAAATCGACCTGAGACCGCCTTTCGTACTCGTTATGGTCATTACGAATTTTTGGTTATGCCCTTTGGGCTAACTAATGCACCCGCAGTCTTCATGGATTTGATGAATCGCGTATTTCACAAATTCCTAGACAAATTCGTTATTGTCTTTATCGATGATATTCTAGTGTATTCTAAGAGTCACGAAGAGCATGAAGCACATCTACATGCAGTACTTGGAACCTTGCGGCAGGAGAAGTTGTACGCTAAGTTTTCCAAATGTGACTTTTGGCTTAGCCAAGTGGCATTTTTAGGTCATATCATATCAGCAGAGGGAATTATGGTAGACCCAACAAAGGTTGAAGCTATTACAAAATGGCCAAGACCCACTTCTGTTACCGAAATACGAAGTTTCTTAGGTCTTGCTGGCTATTACCGAAGATTTGTTGAAAGATTCTCGGTAATTGCTTTACCACTCACAAAACTCCTAAGGAAAGGGGTGAAGTACTCATGGAATGAAGAACAAGAGAAAAGCTTTGAAGAATTGAAGAAACGACTCGTATCCTCCCCGATACTCGCTCTCCCTTCTGGATCAGGAGGTTACCAAGTTTACAGTGATGCCTCAAAGAAAGGATTAGGTTGTGTGCTAATGCAACATGGGAAGGTTATCGCTTATGCCTCCCGTCAGTTGAAGCCTTATGAAGTTAACTACCCTACACATGATTTAGAATTAGCCGCAGTCGTTTTTGCACTTAAGATTTGGCGACACTATCTGTATGGTGAGAGTTGTGACATCTTTACCGACCACAAGAGCCTCAAGTACATATTTACGCAGAAGGAACTAAATATGAGGCAAAGAAGGTGGTTAGAACTTTTAAAAGATTACGACGCAAATATTCAATACCATCCAGGCAAAGCCAATGTTGTAGCTGACGCATTGAGCTGAAAGAATTCCGGGACTATATCTTGCTTACAAATTCAGCCTCGTATTAGGAGAGATCTCGAAAGGATGAACATTTGGCTTCAGGGTAGTAAATCTGATGGATATCTAGCTAGAATGCAGATTGAACCTGATCTCATATCACGGATCAAAGATGCACAGAAACAAGATGGAGAACTTTGGGCAATTGTGCAAAATCTTGAGGTGGGTAAGCAATCTGAATTTCGTATAGACCATCATGGGGTGATTTGGTGCGGTAAAAGACTTTGTGTACCCGATGACTCCAGGCTTCGTGAGTCATTGTTAGCCGAAGCTCATAGCTCACCATTTTCAATTCACCCAGGATCTACCAAGATGTATAGAGACTTAAGACAGAACTTCTGGTGGAATGGCATGAAGGAAGACGTTGCTCGATACGTAAGTAAATGCCTCACTTGCCAACAAGTGAAAATTGAACACAAACGATCAAGTGGTCTGTTGCAGCCATTGGATATTCCCATATGGAAGTGGGATGAGATCACAATGGATTTTGTTACCGGTTTGCCTAAGACATTCAAGAAGAATGATGTTGTATGGGTTGTTGTCGATAGATTGTCAAAATCAGCACATTTTCTACCAATTCAGCAAGGATTTTCGGTTAATAAGTTATCCGAAATATTTCTTCAAGAAATTATTCGACTCCATGGCACACCATCTTCCATTGTTTCAGATAGAGACCCACGTTTCACCTCACGATTTTGGAAAGGTTTTCAGGCAGCTTGGGGTACACGACTGAAGTTTAGTACGGCTTTCCATCCACAAACAGATGGACAGTCAGAACGTACGATCCAAACCTTGGAAGACATGCTCCGAGCATGTGCACTTGAATGGTCTGGAAACTGGGATGAATATCTATGCCTTGTTGAGTTCGCTTACAACAATAGTTGGCAAGCAAGTATTGGCATGGCACCTTTTGAGCTTTTGTACGGTCGGAAATGTCGCGCACCAATATGCTGGGATGAAGTTGGAGAAAAGATTATTGAAGGACCAGAACTAGTTCAGATTACAAACGAAAAAGTCACTATGGCACGAGAAAAACTGAAAGAAGCTCAGAGCAGACAAAAGAGCTATGCAGATCAAGATAGACGACCACTCGAATTTAAAATTGGGGACCACGTATTCTTAAAGGTATCACCTTGGCGTGGCGTTTGTAGATTTGGAATTAAAGGGAAGATTAGTCCTCGTTTCATAGGTCCGTTTGAAATCCTTGAAAGAATTGGAGAAGTATCATATCGACTGGCTTTACCGCCTCAACTCTCTCACGTTCATAACGTTTTTCATGTCTCCTCGTTAAGAGGATATAATTATCATCCACTTCATGTCATTAGTTATCCGTTACTTACCATTCACGAAGATTTGTCATACGAAGAGGAACCAGAAGCCATCTTAGATCGACAAGAAAGGGTTTTGCGTAGGAAAGTAATTCCATTTGTTAAAATCCTCTGAAAAAATCACTCTGAACGCGAAGCAACATGGGAATCTGAAGAATCAATTCGCTCTCTATACCCTAATCTATTCTAGTAATAGAATTTTAGTCAAAGTAACGGTAAATCTTGCTCTTTGATATATGTTCATTTGTTTCTGTTTACAGTCATTTATGCTTTACCTTATGTGAATATATCTTAGCTATGATTAAGCATATCTATGTAGGAAATATCAGTACCAATAGTCACTCTTGTTATATGCAAGTCTATGTTGATTTTCTGAAAATTGATGGTTGTACCTTGTGGTACACCTGGTGCTTCATATTACAATTGTAGAGAGAGTGGGGTTGCAAATCCTTACAACAGAGGCTGTGAAGTCATTACATTTTGTGCTAGAGATGCTATAATAAATACATAAACAGAGGCTGTGAAGTCATTACATTTTGTAGGTGAGATGCCATGGCCATCATTCAATCACCACCCTCTCATTAATTGCACTCACTATCAAAAATCCCCCAATCACATAACCATTTGCAAAATCCCAAATGAAATCCCTCTTATTTCTACTATTTTCTTCAATCTTTCTGCACACCCAGATCAAAATCTCAACTGGGGTTCCAGTTTTAAATCCTAACTCAATGAAAAAATATGATCTTGATTCGGTTAAGAAGTGGGTTTGTGCAGAAGATGAGTTTGAAAGCAGTAGGAGAGTGTTGTTAATGGAGAAAAGGTATATAAGTTATGATACTTTAAGGAGAGAGTGACTGTGGCGGTGATGGTGGAGGGTGGAGGAGGGTGATGGTGGGTGGAGGTTGAAGATGAAGTGTGGTGGTGGGGTTTTATAAATAAAAATGAAGAAGATGCCCGGATAGTCCCTGTTGTCACACCCCAACCGATGGCGGAAACATCGGGGCATGGCACTGAGCGAAACAGATTGTTCAGAAGTTTCCATAACAATTATCATTACCAATCAATTTAAAGTAACATGTCCCATACCATGCCTCAAAAGGTAAACAAATTATTACAGACAAAAATCTAGGCAAATAGTTATGTTCCGACAACTCAGATTTTTAAATAGAGCAATTGTTTATCTGCTTCTAGAGACTCTTGATTTAATTTGTACAGACAAC
This sequence comes from Helianthus tuberosus, assembly GCA_030545235.1. Taxonomy (NCBI): domain Eukaryota; kingdom Viridiplantae; phylum Streptophyta; class Magnoliopsida; order Asterales; family Asteraceae; genus Helianthus; species Helianthus tuberosus. The sequence goes on along the minus strand of CM060432.1, from coordinate 64,081,248 downwards.
TATTTGTTGGCCTCTAGAGCCTTATTCTAGCCTCGATTTCCTAGCAGATGTGCATCCTAAGCACCTGTCACATACGATAAAATAAAGTCAATACATATAATGTAAAGGTGAGCATACAAGTTTGATAATAGCATATAGAGTTCGAAATTCGTTTACGCATAACCAGCACGTACACATAGTGAAATGAAGCACATTAGTTATCGACATAGATCCATCGATACCAATGACTGCGGGTTGACTGCCTAAGGCAGTTCCCAATACATGATTACCACCGTAATCCATGCAAGTAATTGTCCTTAACAACCCCTGCGAACAGGTGCTGAGTCCAAACTATAGTACTATCGTTGCTAGGGCAGGTAGACAACATTCCATGTGTAAACATAACAAACAAGCATTCATAAGCCACGTATAACATGCATTAACGGTTAGCATTCAAATAGTATTGTGTAGTGTGTTTGTTGTGATTTGAATATTCGTAACGTATGAAACACCCAAAAGTGCGTAAAGCAAAAAGGGATCGAGTATACTCACAGCGTTGATGGATTGAAGGGAGCGCTAGAGAGTAAGGTTAGCCTAAACAGATCGATAACATAACGATAAGTGATGCGTAAAACGATGCATGATGTAAGTGGTTCGGACAGCAGTTCGGTCGGATGGTAATCCGACCGGATGGTCCAGTCGTGTGGATGACAATCCGTTCGGATGGTCATCCGGTCGGATGACTGTAATAACCATAATTTTAAAATCATTATTCTAGAAATAAAGGAATAATAAACTAATAATTTAACGACCCTCATTAAAAGACCTAATTATTTTATTAAATTAACCCATAGGAAACCCTAATTGAGACACCCAAGTGATTCTGCACAAACCCTAAAATTTTCAGAATTTTCAGAATCAGGATTAGGGCCCCTAAAACTCAGGGGGGGGGGGGGGTATTCCCTACTTGATGATTATCTTAAATAACTTGCGGACAAAGTTGAATTTATTGATTCCGTCGACTCAGCTAGGCCAGTCCCACACGTGGCAACCCTATGCATAAAATAAGTTGCCACGCGGCCCGCGTAAGGATAGGTTATATGTCACGGGGGCCGCGTCAAGGTAAAAATTCACCTATAAATAGAGGATGTTGGGACTTGATTCTGGGCACAAAAACGACGAAGAAACTCCAAATATACGTTGAGATATCGTCCAATTACTCTCAAAACACACACTAAACACAAATTAAGTATAGCAGGGTGCTGCAATCAGGGTATTAACTCGATCGCTATTACGATTCATTTTCCGATCGATCAATGTACTCAATGGATGTTTAAGTGCTGCCCATATTAGGGTGATGTTTTGTCATTAATTGTGATTCCGACCGGATGTTGAGTGCCACCCAAATTCGGGGAATACTCTGTCCTTCGTTGTGAATCCGATGGATGTTTAAGCATAGCACTTTGTCATTCGTTGTGAGGGTTGATCTCGTGAGTTATCGTAAATGCTGTATTAAGTTACTAACCTAGTTGTGTGCATGTTCTTTAAATTAGGTTAAAAGACTAATCAGTAGTCTAAACTCTGCCGTATAAATCTGAAATATTATCACAAGGTAGCATAACTTTGGAATTGTTAAGGTACGGATCCTAACCCCACTCCTTATTGCTTCATATTCAAATTGTTATAAACCACTAAATTAATATATCTTTTAAAACTCCTCACGTCTTTGATTATCGATTCATTTGACAGTCCGTTCGAATTCTATTCTAAATCATTTGATTTAAGTTTTCATGTCATGCGATAGTATTATGTTAGTTGTACTCATTATCGCATGTTCCAATATATGTTCCGTTTTGTTATGAAAATAAGTTTTATAAGTTATATGAATAAGTCCAATTGTACTCTGATACCCTGAGTATCGCTTCTCGTGGAGTGTCCCACGAGCATGTTGTTGCGGCATCGACATCATGTGCTCCATCCGTGACGGAGAGATCAGTTCACGGCGTCTCTTAAGTACAAGTGTGGTACATAAGGCTATTAGGAGGCGTATGGATCGATCCTAGGATTTAAGTATAAGGAGGTGGATAGCGGGTATGCCAACTCGCCATCTCATGTGATAATTATGCAGGAGTAGCTACCTGTGTATTGTCACGTTTTAAGTTTACTCATGGGTACATCCGTAAGATATGATTATGAAATTTCGTTATTTGAATCAAGTTTCACCCGAATAAAGCGTTATTTGTTATTTGAGCCTAATATTCCGTACTGAGCATTCGGCTCATTCCGTAAATTTTTGTATATACAGGTTTACAGGTTACTTTGGGTGGGGAAAAGAGAGAAGAATAAAGCCTAGGAATAAATCTGAAGATGTTAGTTAATGAAGTTGAATGTCTCCGCTTGTATAATTAACCTTAAGTTGAGTTGTTATGTCATTGTATCCTTGTCCAATAAATAAATAAATGAAATTATGACTTTTGTTTATGATACTGTTATTGTGACACGTCAGCCCATTCCGGGTTGGGGTGTTACAGCTATGGTATCAGAGCAAAGGCTCTTTCCTGTAGAAAACTTGAAGATAGTAATTAAAACATGTGAGGAATGGGTAGATATCTATGATAGGATTTAACTTGGTCTCTTATTTGGTTTAACTCCTATGTCTATTCGTATAGATATGCCTCCTCGTCGTCCGCTACGTAGGAGTACTCGTACTAACCGTGTACGTAACAACACTTCTTCGAATGAGACTCCAGTTGATCCAAATGTAATTAATGCTATTAACCAGGCTGTTGCCGGGTTGCTTCCAAACCTGGTTGCTCAAATAGCTGAGGCTGTTATTCAACAAACTCGTCATCCAGAACGTAATAACATGAATCCAATCTCTGGTGAAGAAATTCGTGAGAATACCACGAACCATATTACCTATAGTATAGACATATGGATTGCTAAATTCCAAAAACAAAAGCCGAAATCCTTTAGTCACGCTACTAATCCAGTTGAAGCAAGAAACTGGATAGCTCATGTTGAAAACATTTTCGGAGTTCTTGGAGTTTCGGAGCAATACAAAGTTAGATTGGCTACCTACAAACTTGAAGATGACGCACAAACTTGGTGGGAAGGATATAGGCAAGTCAAAGGAGGGGATGATTTTGACGCTAATCTTTCATGGGTCGACTTTCGTAATATCTTTTACGACAAGTATTTTTCGACCGCTGATAAAGAAGCTTATATCAGGGAGTATGCAGTGATTCGACAGGGGAGTGATGAACCAGCCTCTGAGTTCATTACTAGATTTGCAAGGTTAGCTAGTATTGTAGGAGAAGTTGCAGGATCGGCAGAAGCCCAGGCAGAGAAATGCAAGTGGGCAGTCAATGATCGAATTCGGAAGTCGATCATGTATATGAAATTTAAGGATATCACCGAAGTTGCCGATGCAATCAAAACTTTTAAGTTCGAGAGGAAAGAATTTTTATCTCGAACTGGGGATAATAAGAAGAGAAATAGGGAAGGACAATTTAAGCAGGAAATCGGCCAATCATCCACTACGCCACAGCATCAAGACCGCAAAGTGCAAGGAAATCAAAACTCTGGAAATCAGGCACGTCCATGGCAAACTAGACCACAAAACCCGAGGCCTGCTCAAAACCAGATTCAGTTGTATACAGAACCTATTAGAGCTCAACCACTGAATCAACATGTAAACCCAAATCAGATTACATATCCTCTATGCAATACTTGTGGTAAGAGACATCAGGGCGTATGTCACCGAAGTACAGGAGCATGCTTTAGATGTGGCCAAACTGGACACATGATCAAGGAGTGTACAAAGAAAGACACTAAGAAGAATAACCAACCCAATGTTGGAGGAAGAGTGTTCGCACTCTCTGCTACTTATGCTGCTAATGCCCCAGGTACTGTATCTGGAACCCTTCAGCTTGGTAAACGTAGTATCTATGTGTTATTCGATACAGGGGCGACCCATTCTTTAGTATCCCACTCGTTTACTAAGTACCTTCCGATAAGACCAACTCTTTTAAATCATACTTTAACCATTTCCACTCCCATGGAACATTCATCCGTAATCACTTCTGTATATAAAGATTGTCCGATCCGTATTGAATCTATTGTGTGTAAGGCAGACCTATTCCCAATACATATGTGTGACTTTGATGTTATTCTAGGAATAGATTGGTTATCTCGACATCACGTAACCATAGATTGTCATTCTCGCCGTGTTATTTTCGGTAATCTTCATCATCCTGATATTATATATCAGGGAATTCAAGCTCATAAATCTCTTAAAATTATCTCGGCTCTCAAAGCTCGAAAATTCTTATCAAACGGCTGTGCTGGATTCCTAGCATCGATTAAGGATACTTCTGCTAGTGTTAAGAGTATTGATAACCACTCTGTTGTTCGTGAATATCCTGATGTATTTCCGGATGAACTTCCGGGATTACCACCCGACCGTCAGGTAGAATTCACCATCGACTTGATCCCTGGTGCCGAACCTATTTCTAAAGCTCCATATCGTATGGCCCCGATGGAACTGAAGGAGTTGAAGGAACAATTGCAAGAATTGTTAGATCTAGGATTCATAAGACCCAGTGTTTCACCTTGGGGTGCTCTGGTCTTATTTGTGAAAAAGAAAGACGGTAGTATGCGTTTATGTATTGACTACCGGGAGCTGAACAAGATTACTATTCGTAATCAGTATCCTCTGCCGCGCATTGATGATCTTTTTGATCAACTTCAGGGGGCTCAGTTCTTTTCAAAAATCGACCTGAGACCGCCTTTCGTACTCGTTATGGTCATTACGAATTTTTGGTTATGCCCTTTGGGCTAACTCATGCACTCGCAGTCTTCATGGATTTGATGAATCGCGTATTTCACAAATTCCTAGACAAATTCGTTATTGTCTTTATCGATGATATTCTAGTGTATTCTAAGAGTCACGAAGAGCATGAAGCACATCTACATGCAGTACTTGGAACCTTGCGGCAGGAGAAGTTGTACGCTAAGTTTTCCAAATGTGACTTTTGGCTTAGCCAAGTGGCATTTTTAGGTCATATCATATCAGCAGAGGGAATTATGGTAGACCCAACAAAGGTTGAAGCTATTACAAAATGGCCAAGACCCACTTCTGTTACCGAAATACGAAGTTTCTTAGGTCTTGCTGGCTATTACCGAAGATTTGTTGAAAGATTCTCGGTAATTGCTTTACCACTCACAAAACTCCTAAGGAAAGGGGTGAAGTACTCATGGAATGAAGAACAAGAGAAAAGCTTTGAAGAATTGAAGAAACGACTCGTATCCTCCCCGATACTCGCTCTCCCTTCTGGATCAGGAGGTTACCAAGTTTACAGTGATGCCTCAAAGAAAGGATTAGGTTGTGTGCTAATGCAACATGGGAAGGTTATCGCTTATGCCTCCCGTCAGTTGAAGCCTTATGAAGTTAACTACCCTACACATGATTTAGAATTAGCCGCAGTCGTTTTTGCACTTAAGATTTGGCGACACTATCTGTATGGTGAGAGTTGTGACATCTTTACCGACCACAAGAGCCTCAAGTACATATTTACGCAGAAGGAACTAAATATGAGGCAAAGAAGGTGGTTAGAACTTTTAAAAGATTACGACGCAAATATTCAATACCATCCAGGCAAAGCCAATGTTGTAGCTGACGCATTGAGCCGAAAGAATTCCGGGACTATATCTTGCTTACAAATTCAGCCTCGTATTAGGAGAGATCTCGAAAGGATGAACATTTGGCTTCAGGGTAGTAAATCTGATGGATATCTAGCTAGAATGCAGATTGAACCTGATCTCATATCACGGATCAAAGATGCACATAAACAAGATGGAGAACTTTGGGCAATTGTGCAAAATCTTGAGGTGGGTAAGCAATCTGAATTTCGTATAGACCATCATGGGGTGATTTGGTGCGGTAAAAGACTTTGTGTACCCGATGACTCCAGGCTTCGTGAGTCATTGTTAGCCGAAGCTCATAGCTCACCATTTTCAATTCACCCAGGATCTACCAAGATGTATAGAGACTTAAGACAGAACTTCTGGTGGAATGGCATGAAGGAAGACGTTGCTCGATACGTAAGTAAATGCCTCACTTGCCAACAAGTGAAAATTGAACACAAACGATCAAGTGGTCTGTTGCAGCCATTGGATATTCCCATATGGAAGTGGGATGAGATCACAATGGATTTTGTTACCGGTTTGCCTAAGACATTCAAGAAGAATGATGTTGTATGGGTTGTTGTCGATAGATTGTCAAAATCAGCACATTTTCTACCAATTCAGCAAGGATTTTCGGTTAATAAGTTATCCGAAATATTTCTTCAAGAAATTATTCGACTCCATGGCACACCATCTTCCATTGTTTCAGATAGAGACCCACGTTTCACCTCACGATTTTGGAAAGGTTTTCAGGCAGCTTGGGGTACACGACTAAAGTTTAGTACGGCTTTCCATCCACAAACAGATGGACAGTCAGAACGTACGATCCAAACCTTGGAAGACATGCTCCGAGCATGTGCACTTGAATGGTCTGGAAACTGGGATGAATATCTATGCCTTGTTGAGTTCGCTTACAACAATAGTTGGCAAGCAAGTATTGGCATGGCACCTTTTGAGCTTTTGTACGGTCGGAAATGTCGCGCACCAATATGCTGGGATGAAGTTGGAGAAAAGATTATTGAAGGACCAGAACTAGTTCAGATTACAAACGAAAAAGTCACTATGGCACGAGAAAAACTGAAAGAAGCTCAGAGCAGACAAAAGAGCTATGCAGATCAAGATAGACGACCACTCGAATTTAAAATTGGGGACCACGTATTCTTAAAGGTATCACCTTGGCGTGGCGTTTGTAGATTTGGAATTAAAGGGAAGATTAGTCCTCGTTTCATAGGTCCGTTTGAAATCCTTGAAAGAATTGGAGAAGTATCATATCGACTGGCTTTACCGCCTCAACTCTCTCACGTTCATAACGTTTTTCATGTCTCCTCGTTAAGAGGATATAATTATCATCCACTTCATGTCATTAGTTATCCGTTACTTACCATTCACGAAGATTTGTCATACGAAGAGGAACCAGAAGCCATCTTAGATCGACAAGAAAGGGTTTTGCGTAGGAAAGTAATTCCATTTGTTAAAATCCTCTGAAAAAATCACTCTGAACGCGAAGCAACATGGGAATCTGAAGAATCAATTCGCTCTCTATACCCTAATCTATTCTAGTAATAGAATTTTAGTCAAAGTAACGGTAAATCTTGCTCTTTGATATATGTTCATTTGTTTCTGTTTACAGTCATTTATGCTTTACCTTATGTGAATATATCTTAGCTATGATTAAGCATATCTATGTAGGAAATATCAGTACCAATAGTCACTCTTGTTATATGCAAGTCTATGTTGATTTTCTGAAAATTGATGGTTGTACCTTGTGGTACACCTGGTGCTTCATATTACAATTGTAGAGAGAGTGGGGTTGCAAATCCTTACAACAGAGGCTGTGAAGTCATTACATTTTGTGCTAGAGATGCTATAATAAATACATAAACAGAGGCTGTGAAGTCATTACATTTTGTAGGTGAGATGCCATGGCCATCATTCAATCACCACCCTCTCATTAATTGCACTCACTATCAAAAATCCCCCAATCACATAACCATTTGCAAAATCCCAAATGAAATCCCTCTTATTTCTACTATTTTCTTCAATCTTTCTGCACACCCAGATCAAAATCTCAACTGGGGTTCCAGTTTTAAATCCTAACTCAATGAAAAAATATGATCTTGATTCGGTTGAGAAGTGGGTTTGTGCAGAAGATGAGTCTGAAAGCAGTAGGAGAGTGTTGTTAATGGAGAAAAGGTATATAAGTTATGATACTTTAAGGAGAGAGTGACTGTGGCGGTGATGGTGGAGGGTGGAGGAGGGTGATGGTGGGTGGAGGTTGAAGATGAAGTGTGGTGGTGGGGTTTTATAAATAAAAATGAAGAAGATGCCCGGATAGTCCCTGTTGTCACACCCCAACCGATGGCGGAAACATCGGGGCATGGCACTGAGCGAAACAGATTGTTCAGAAGTTTCCATAACAATTATCATTACCAATCAATTTAAAGTAACATGTCCCATACCATGCCTCAAAAGGTAAACAAATTATTACAGACAAAAATCTAGGCAAATAGTTATGTTCCGACAACTCAGATTTTTAAATAGAGCAATTGTTTATCTGCTTCTAGAGACTCTTGATTTAATTTGTACAGACAACTATTTGTTGGCCTCTAGAGCCTTATTCTAGCCTCGATTTCCTAGCAGATGTGCATCCTAAGCACCTGTCACATACGATAAAATAAAGTCAATACATATAATGTAAAGGTGAGCATACAAGTTTGATAATAGCATATAGAGTTCGAAATTCGTTTACGCATAACCAGCACGTACACATAGTGAAATGAAGCACATTAGTTATCGACATAGATCCATCGATACCAATGACTGCGGGTTGACTGCCTAAGGCAGTTCCCAATACATGATTACCACCGTAATCCATGCAAGTAATTGTCCTTAACAACCCCTGCGAACAGGTGCTGAGTCCAAACTATAGTACTATCGTTGCTAGGGCAGGTAGACAACATTCCATGTGTAAACATAACAAACAAGCATTCATAAGCCACGTATAACATGCATTAACGGTTAGCATTCAAATAGTATTGTGTAGTGTGTTTGTTGTGATTTGAATATTCGTAACGTATGAAACACCCAAAAGTGCGTAAAGCAAAAAGGGATCGAGTATACTCACAGCGTTGATGGATTGAAGGGAGCGCTAGAGAGTAAGGTTAGCCTAAACAGATCGATAACATAACGATAAGTGATGCGTAAAACGATGCATGATGTAAGTGGTTCGGACAGCAGTTCGGTCGGATGGTAATCCGACCGGATGGTCCAGTCGTGTGGATGACAATCCGTTCGGATGGTCATCCGGTCGGATGACTGTAATAACCATAATTTTAAAATCATTATTCTAGAAATAAAGGAATAATAAACTAATAATTTAACGACCCTCATTAAAAGACCTAATTATTTTATTAAATTAACCCATAGGAAACCCTAATTGAGACACCCAAGTGATTCTGCACAAACCCTAAAATTTTCAGAATTTTCAGAATCAGGATTAGGGCCCCTAAAACTCAGGGGGGGGGGGTATTCCCTACTTGATGATTATCTTAAATAACTTGCGGACAAAGTTGAATTTATTGATTCCGTCGACTCAGCTAGGCTAGTCCCACACGTGGCAACCCTATGCATAAAATAAGTTGCCACGCGGCCCGCGTAAGGATAGGTTATATGTCACGGGGGCCGCGTCAAGGTAAAAATTCACCTATAAATAGAGGATGTTGGGACTTGATTCTGGGCACAAAAACGATGAAGAAACTCCAAATATACGTTGAGATATCGTCCAATTACTCTCAAAACACACACTAAACACAAATTAAGTATAGCAGGGTGCTGCAATCAGGGTATTAACTCGATCGCTATTACGATTCATTTTCCGATCGATCAATGTACTCAATGGATGTTTAAGTGCTGCCCACATTAGGGTGATGTTTTGTCATTAATTGTGATTCCGACCGGATGTTGAGTGCCACCCAAATTCGGGGAATACTCTGTCCTTCGTTGTGAATCCGATGGATGTTTAAGCATAGCACTTTGTCATTCGTTGTGAGGGTTGATCTCGTGAGTTATCGTAAATGCTGTATTAAGTTACTAACCTAGTTGTGTGCATGTTCTTTAAATTAGGTTAAAAGACTAATCAGTAGTCTAAACTCTGCCGTATAAATTTGAAATATTATCACAAGGTAGCATAACTTTGGAATTGTTAAGGTACGGATCCTAACCCCACTCCTTATTGCTTCATATTCAAATTGTTATAAACCACTAAATTAATATATCTTTTAAAACTCCTCACGTCTTTGATTATCGATTCATTTGACAGTCCGTTCGAATTCTATTCTAAATCATTTGATTTAAGTTTTCATGTCATGCGATAGTATTATGTTAGTTGTACTCATTATCGCATGTTCCAATATATGTTCCGTTTTGTTATGAAAATAAGTTTTATAAGTTATATGAATAAGTCCAATTGTACTCTGATACCCTGAGTATCGCTTCTCGTGGAGTGTCCCACGAGCATGTTGTTGTGGCATCGACATCATGTGCTCCATCCGTGACGGAGAGATCAGTTCACGGCGTCTCATAAGTACAAGTGTAGTACATAAGGCTATTAGGAGGCATATGGATCGATCCTAGGATTTAGGTATAAGGAGGTGGATAGCGGGTATGCCAACTCGCCATCTCATGTGATAATTATGCAGGAGTAGCTACCTGTGTATTGTCACGTTTTAAGTTTACTCATGGGTACATCCGTAAGATATGATTATGAAATTTCGTTATTTGAATCAAGTTTCACCCGAATAAAGCGTTATTTGTTATTTGAGCCTAATATTCCGTACTGAGCATTCGGCTCATTCCGTAAATTTTTGTATATACAGGTTTACAGGTTACTTTGGGTGGGGAAAAGAGAGAAGAATAAAGCCTAGGAATAAATCTGAAGATGTTAGTTAATGAAGTTGAATGTCTCCGCTTGTATAATTAACCTTAAGTTTAGTTGTTATGTCGTTGTATCCTTGTCCAATAAATAAATAAATGAAATTATGACTTTTGTTTATGATACTGTTATTGTAACACGTCAGCCCATTCCGGGTTGGGGTGTTACAATGACTATTCGAGTGGATTGTTTCTTCCTTTGGGAAGGATGTGTTTGTGTATGATGGCATGTCCTTTGAAGTTTTTGTTGTAGCATTTTGAAAACATTGAAGTATCTCTACCTTTCAGGTCGGTCGATCGGGCGGTCAGCTGTGCGGACGACAATCCGCTCGGATGATTTATCCTGTCGGACGGCGACTCGAGTGGCGAGGTTACTCAGTGAGAACAAATCCACAGCAGGTTGTCACTCGATCGGACACTAGTCCGGCCGGGTGACATCCTTAGTGCATTGAACATGTTGAAAATTGTTTAATTGTTTAAAGTCCAAGTATCTCATGATCCGAAGGGTAATTCGGTCGGGTGGTTGTCCGATCGGATAGCAATTCGTTCAATACTCAAACTTCAGATAAAGTTGATTAAGTGTGGGACCCAAGGTGTAAGCCGTTCGGATGACCTACTCGCCCGGATGGCTTATCCGTTCGGATAGTAGTCCGATCGGATAGCACTCCGTGCTGGTCGTTCCGTTCGTCTTTCACTTGGCTGTTTTGATCGTTTGTCGTTTTATCGAGACGTTTTGACCACGTGTTAACCAACAGAACCCTATCTTGGCCCAAGTGACCCGAACGAACAGGAATCACCCTAGTTCGACCAGATAACCGGTTCAAGACGGTTGTTCTTGGTTAACCCAAAATCGGTGGTCTCGTGAGTAGAATTCAGATCTTGTGCTAGCACAACACCGCGAATGAGTAGAAGACTAGGACAAGGTCCGATTCTATCGGTTTTGAGTACGTTGAGTGTAAAAGAATGAGAGAACTTGTGATTATTTCTTTCAACTCTTTTATCCTTTTGAAAATGTTCAGATCTATGCGAAATCGTTTTGAAATCATGTGGAAATCCTTCAGATCTGAGTTATCCTTGGTGGAATGAGGTCAAACTTGAAGTTTATAAGAACTTCATGATGACGTCACCCTAGAACACCCCAAATCTTGATGATTTCACGGTTAAAAGTTAAGATTTGAAAGATAGAAAGGTGTAAGAGTGCGTGTAGATCAAGAAAGTACAAGATTTAGGACAAGATCTTACCGGAATCGAGAGAAATCAAAGAAAACGTGGGGAGCACGGGCGGTTCGGTCAGAGAGTTTCCAAAAGTAGAAAGAATGAAAGTGACATGGGTATTTATAGAGTTCCAAAAGAGGAAAGTGTTGGCCGGTCGGATGGCATCTCGCCCGGATGACTGTCCGGTCGGATGTCATCTCGGTCGGATGACAGCCTGGCACCAGCTCAAGTGGCAGCCCGGTCGGATGGCAATCCGGCCGGATGGCACTTGGTTCGAGTGTTCGGCCCGATGATTTTTTTTGCTGTTTCAGTTTCGATTGCGATCGTTTCGATGCGATAGAGTTTCCTAGTCAAATTACTTTTAATCCCAACCATTCATATCTCACGCTATCTCTTCTCCACTAATTATCATAGTTCGATTTCGATTGAGTTCGATTGCGTTTCGATTGCGATTCGAGTTCGATTGCGTTTTCGATTGATTACCACAACATAACATAAATAAACATACACAAGTAACACATAAGGCACACACACGTAAGACAATAACCAAAATGCGTAATTCGAGTTGCGATTGCGATTGCGATAGCGATTAGATTGGATTGATTAGCGTTTAGTTGACTTTATCGCATTGTTACTTCCTATAGTTCACAGTCGTAAGTCGATTAAATAGCGAACAACATACGTCGATAATTGTGATTATTGACACTTACTCCACATAATACAGCTAAAATAAACATATAAAAGAAATTCACTACAAGTCAAGTCGCGCGAAATCGGACGTTGACTTTGACCTTGACTTTGACTTTCGAAAACACGGGGTGTTACAGCCTCCCCTTGTTTAGGGAATTTCGTCCCGAAATTAGGCCGAAGCCGTAACGAACAATTGCGGGTACTTCGCCTTCGTGTCGCTTTCGAGTTCCCAAGTGAACTCTGCGCCTCGTTTGCCTTCCCATCGGACTTTCACAATAGGAATGCGTGAGCGTCTGAGCTGCTTGGTTTGGCGATCCATGATTTCGATAGGCTTCTCCACGAAGTGTAGTGTTTCGTTTACTTGAAGGTCATCGAGGGGTACAATTAGATCATGCTCAGCCAGACACTTTCGGAGGTTTGACACATGGAAAGTCGGGTGGATGTTACTGAGTTCCTCCGGTAGTTCGAGTCTGTAGGCGACTTCTCCGATCCTTTCCAGAATCTTAAAAGGTCCAACATATCGAGGCGCTAATTTCCCTTTCTTGCCGAATCTGACCACACCCTTCCAAGGTGATACCTTTAGGAGTACGTAATCGCTAACGTCAAATTCAAGGGGCTTGCGTCGTCTATCGGCGTAACTTTTCTGTCGACTTCGAGCTTTCAACAAGTTGTCTCGAATTTGGAGGATTTTGTCAGTCGTTTCTTGCAATAGCTCAGGACCGGTTAGTTGCGAGTGACCGATCTCGTGCCACACAATAGGCGATCGACATTTTCTTCCGTATAAAGCCTCGAATGGTGCCATTTGAATGCTGGAATGATAACTGTTGTTATACGAGAATTCGACTAACGGCAGGTATTTATCCCAATTACCACCGAAGTCTATGACAGACGAACGGAGCATGTCTTCAAGAGTACGAATCGTTCTTTCAGTCTGACCGTCGGTTTGAGGGTGGAATGCGGTACTTAGATTAAGCGATGTACCAAGAGCCGTTTGAAACGTTTCCCACAGTCGCGAGGTAAACCGAGCATCACGATCAGAGACGATGTCGCGAGGCGTCCCATGATTAAAAATGATATCGTCGGTGTAGATTCGGGCTAATCGTTCTACCCTGTAGTCTTCCCGTATTGGCAAAAAGTGAGCTGATTTGGTCAGCCGGTCAACAACAACCCAGATGCTGTCGTGACCTGATGACGTGTGCGGAAGCTTTGTTATGAAGTCCATAGCTATACTCTCCCACTTCCACATAGGGATCAGCGGTTGTTCGAGTAAGCCAGAGGGTCTTTGATGTTCAGCCTTGACTCTTGCACATGTTAGGCACTTTCCAACGTAGAGAGCAATATCCCTTTTCATGCCCGGCCACCAGTACTTGTAGCGAAGATCCTGGTACATTTTGTCGGCACCGGGATGAATAGAATACCGGGATTTGTGGGCTTCGTCCATCAAAATCTGTCGCAAATTGGTCCGTTTGGGGATCCAAATTCGGTCCAGAAAGTGGAATATCCCAATTGACTTATTCACAAGTTGGGCTCCATCGTGGTAGATTCTTTCCTTCTTCAGAGTGCGTTCATTAAAACATGCATGCTGGGCTTCGCGGATGAGGGTTTCGAGGTCGTATTGGGCTTGGATGTTGCGAATGCTGAGCAGATAACTCCTTCTGCTGAGAGCGTCGGCAACAACATTTGCTTTGACTGGGTGATAACGAATCTCACAGTCGTAATCGTTGAGAAGTTCTACCCATCGGCGTTGACGCATGTTAAGTTCTTTCTGGTCGAAGATATGTTGTAGGCTCCTATGATCGGTGAAGATCGTACACTTGGTACCATATAGGTAGTGTCGCCAAATCCTTAACGCAAAAACAACTGCGCCTAGCTCGAGATCATGGGTTGTATAGTTCTTCTCGTGGGTTTTGAGCTGATGAGATGCATAAGCTATAACCTTGTCCCGCTGCATAAGGACACAACCGAGACCGAGGTTGGAAGCATCACAATAGACAATGAATTCGTCGTTTCCGTCAGGAACTGTGAGAACAGGAGCATTGCAAAGCTTGTGCTTGAGGGTTTGGAATGCAGACTCTTGTTCAGTTTCCCAAACAAAAGGCTTGTCTTTATGCGTGAGAGCGGTAAGCGGTACTGCGATCTTTGAGAATCCTTCGATAAATCGTCGATAATAGCCCGCTAGTCCGAGAAAAGAACGGACTTCAGACGGGTTCTTAGGTGTAATCCAACTCTTAACGGCTTCAATCTTCGCAGGATCGACGTGAATACCTTGACTATTTACGATGTGACCCAGAAATTGAACCTCCGCCAACCAGAATTCACACTTGGAGAACTTAGCATAGAGTTGATTCCCCTGGAGTAGCTCGAGTACCAAACGTAGATGCTGCGCGTGTTCGGCTTTCGATTTGGAATAGATCAAGACATCGTCGATGAATACGATGACGAAACGGTCGAGATATGGTTTACACACGCGATTCATCAGATCCATGAAAACCGCGGGTGCGTTGGTTAAACCAAAGGGCATAACAACGAATTCGTAGTGGCCGTATCGAGTGCGAAACATGGTTTTGGGTATATCTTTCTCTTGAATGCGTAGTTGGTGATAGCCTGAGCGTAAATCGATCTTCGAGAAACATGTAGCACCTTGTAGCTGATCAAACAAATCGTCAATGCGAGGTAGGGGATAGCGGTTTTTGATAGTCAACTTATTCAATTCCCGATAGTCGATACACATCCTGAACGACCCATCCTTCTTTTTGACGAAAAGGACTGGCGCGCCCCAAGGAGAGGTGCTCGGGCGAATGAAGCCTTTCTCAAGTAATTCCTGGAGTTGGTTTGAGAGTTCACGCATTTCGGACGGTGCGAGTCGGTAAGGAGCTTTGGCAATAGGGTTGGCTCCAGGAATGAGGTCGATACGAAAGTCGATATCACGACTTAGTGGTAAACCTGGAAGGTCATCAGGAAACACATTAGGAAATTCACGAACCACAGGAACGTCTTTCACTTCTATCTTTCCTTTCTTTTCCTTCTCCGCTACTACAATGTTAGCCAAGAAAGCTCTGTATTCCTTGCGTAGATACTTGCTAGCTTGGACACATGACATGAGTTTGAGACTCTTCGAAGCAGTTTCACCGTAGACACATAGTAAATCACCATTCGCTAGCGAGAATCGAATCATCTTATCGAAGCACACAACTTCAGCATGGTTTTCGTGAAGAAAGTCCATGCCTACTATGACATCAAAACTTCCGAGTTGCATCGGAATAAGGTCGATTGGGAAGATGTGATTGTTGAGCTCAAGAGTACAATCACGGAGAACAGAGTTAACGGCGACAGTTCTTCCGGTAGCGACTTCAACATCGAACGTCGAGGAGAGTTGGGAGCGCTTACGACTAAGGAGCTTCTCGAATTCGAACGACACAAAGCAATTATCGGCTCCAGTATCAAATAAACATGAAGCATAAATACCATTCACAAGGAACGTACCATTGACCATGTTGTTGTCGGCTTGGGCTTGGCGCACGTTGATGTTGAAAGTTCGTGCGCGTGCTGCTTGTTGTTGTTGCTGCTGGTGTTGCTGCTGCTGCTGAGGCTGCTGTTGTTGGGGCTCTTGTTTCACTACCCTGTTTGGGCACATGTTGGCGAAATGGTTAGGATCGCCACATGCGAAGCAGGCTCTGGCGTTGACCGTGGGTGCCGGAGGAGCTTGTTGACCCTGAGGGGTGGTGAGTAGAGCTTGATGAGCAGGAGCTTGTCGAGCACGGCAGTTGGTAGTGAAATGGTCGTACATATTGCAATGAGCATAAAAACGGAAAGCGATGGTATTCGGGTGGTGGTAGGTACAAGTAGGGCAAAGCGGGTGTGGCCCAGTGTATGCACGCTTAGCAGGTGGTGCAATTGCCACAGGCGCCGCTACTTGACGCTGTTGGGCTGGTACAGCTTGTATCAGTGCAGCAGTGATCGCACAGTTCTTGTTGCTGGAGCTGTTCTTTCGCTTGTTCTTCCTCTTGTTGCTCGATGCGGTGGTGGTTTCAGCAGTTGGTGCGGTGGTGGTAGCTTGATGCAGGTGCTTTGAAGTTTTATCCCAGACACCAGGCTTGACTCACTTGTCGTTGATTTCAGCGGCCAGTAGGTAAGTCTCTTCGATCGTCTTAGTCTTAGCCGCTTGCACAAAATCTGCAACACAGTCAGGCAGGGCTCGGATATACTTCTTGATTGCCATGTCTGGAGTCTTGACTTGGTCAGGGCAGATGATACTGAGCTATTTGAAGCGAGCAGTGAGAGCATCATTTTCACCTTCCTTCTGCTTTATGTGCCAGAATTCATCTTCTAACTTTTGGCGCTCATGAGGAGGGCAGAATTCTTCCAGCATGACCTCCTTGAGTTCGTCCCACGACAGACCGTAGGATGCATCGTTCCCTCGTTTGTTTCTCTCGGCCGTCCACCAGTCTAGTGCGCGGGACTGGAAGACGCCGGTAGCATTTAGAGTGCGGAGATCGTCTGGGCAACCGCTCTGTCATAGAATGACCTCAATGGAATCAAACCATTGGAACAACACTGTAGGGCCTTCCTCACTAGTGAATTCCTTTGGCCCACAAGACTTGAACTGCTTGAAATTGAAAGCAGCTTTGGGGGTAGTTTTAGGAGTTTCGGTTCTCGACTCCTCAGATGATTTGCTGACGTTCTCGTAGACATCACTCACGGCTTTTGCTACTTGTTTAGCGATGATAGCAGCAAGAAGTTTGTCTCTCTTTTCTTGACGAGAAAGTGGTGGGTGGCGGGATCCAGATGACATTGTCTGCAACAGACATCGTCATAGGACTCAATACAATGTGTTTGAATCTCACCTCACACGTCTACTACTTACTAAAGCTTAGGAACACATCGTAACACGTATCTCATAAGCACATAGGCACATAAACACAGAAGCACATAAGCATGTAGGGCACAGAATCACAGAAGCACATAAGCATGTAGTCAACAAAGGTGTAAATAGAGGCACATAAGGCATTCTGACCACCTTAAAATACAGGATCTCGTCACCCAAAGTCTGCGAGTGTGCGAATATAGCGATCGCGTGTAGTATAAGCGTATAACATAGCATGAAGTCGTCCATAATTTAGCGATTTGTTAGCGATGTGTAGTGTGTTGTGTGATTAGCGGAAGCAAAGAGGCGTTAGATCGAAACCAGTGGTATTTCAAAACGCTAACAAATAAACATAAACCACATAAAACACATAGAATCATCGAGTCATTAGAGTCAACAGTTGCGGGCTCAAAATCAAAACACATAAAAAAAATTCAAGAGATAGTTTGTCTGCGGCTATTAGACTTCGACTATCCAAAATGGTTCAACTATTCACAAGGACTTGCCGTGCACATTTGACCTTCAGGGCAGTGCCTTTGCCTCGATTCTTGGGCATTTGGCACGCATCCCGTTAGTCATATCGTGACTTCAGGTCGTTGGAGTCCGTCGAGACTTTGGTGAGAGTTTGAAAAAAAGCGGAACAAGTCGTCAAGGTTAGGGTTTCACCCCTGGCTTAACAACTTTGTCCCTGTTTTGATAAAATAGAGGAGATTATTCATCAAAATACGAATTTCACACCTGATTTGGCATAATTCTCCCCGTTTGTAAATAAAATGCAGGTTGATCAAGCAACTTATTCGAGAGTTTGCGGTTTTCACACCTAATCTCGACTTAATTGCTCATTCATAGCTGAAAATTCGAGTGCAGTGATAGTGTAGCATAAGCGAGAATAGAGAGAAATAGTGGTAAACTTATACATAATCTCTAACGGATATGCACAAGTTGGTCTGTTGGTTCCTAACTATAGACTAGGTCTCTAATACATCGACCCGGACTAGGTCGAGTCTTGCCTAATTCCCTATAGTTATGGCTCTGATACCAATCTGTCACACCCCAACCGATGGCGGAAACATCGGGGCATGGCACTGAGTGAAACAGATTGTCCAGAAGTTTCCATAACAATTATCATTACCAATCAATTTAAAGTAACATGTCCCATACCATGCCTCAAAAGGTAAACAAATTATTACAGACAAAAATCTAGGCAAATAGTTCTGTTCCGACAACTCAGATTTTTAAATAGAGCAATTGTTTATCTGCTTCTAGAGACTCTTGATTTAATTTGTACAGACAACTATTTGTTGGCCCTAGAGCCTTATTCTAGCCTCGATTTCCTAGCAGATGTGCATCCTAAGCACCTGTCACATACGTTAAAATAAAGTCAATACATATAATGTAAAGGTGAGCATACAAGTTGGATAATAGCATATAGAGTTCGAAATTCGTTTACGCATAACCAGCGCGTACACATAGTGAAATGAAGCACGTTAGTTATCGACTTAGATCCATCGATACCAATGACTGCGGGTTGACTGCCTAAGGAAGTTCGCAATACATGATTACCACCGTAATCCATGCAAGTAATTGTCCTTAACAACCCCTGCGAACAGGTGCTGAGTCCAAACTATAGTACTATCGTTGCTAAGGCAGGTAGACAACATTCCATGTGTAAACATAACAAACAAGCATTCATAAGCCACGTATAACATGCATTAACGGTTAGCGTTCAAATAGTATTGAGTAGTGTGTTTGTTGTGATTTGAATATCCGTAACGTATGAAACACCCAAAAGTGCGTAAAGCAAAAAGGGATCGAGTATACTCACAGCGTTGATGGATTGAAGGGAGCGCTAGAGAGTAAGGTTAGCCTGAACAGATCAATAACATAACGATAAGTGATGCGTAAAACGATGCATGACGTAAGTGGTTCGGACAGCAGTTCGGTCGGATGGTAATCCGACCGGATGGTCCAGTCGTGTGGATGACAATCCGTTCGGATGGTCATCCGGTCGGACAGTTTGTCCGGTCGGATGACTATTCGAGTGGATTGTTTCTTCCTTTGGGAAGGATGTGTTTGTGTATGATGGCTTGTCCTTTGAAGTTTTCGTTGTAGCATTTTGAAAACATTGAAGTATCTCTACCTTTCAGATCGGTCGATCGGGCGGTCAGCCGTGCGGACGACAATCCGCTCGGATGATTTATCCGGTCGGACGGCGACTCGAGTGGCGAGGTTACTCAGTGAGAACAAATCCACAGCAGGTTGTCACTCGATCGGACAGCAGTCCGGTCGGGTGACATCCTTAGTGCATTGAACATGTTGAAAATTGTTTAAGTGTTTAAAGTCCAAGTATCTCATGATCTGAAGGGTAATTCGGTCGGGTGGTAGTCCGATCGGATAGCAATTCGTTCAATACTCAAACTTCAGATAAAGTTGATTAAGTGTGGGACCCAAGGTGTAAGCCGTTCGGATGACCTAGTCGCCCGGATGGCTTATCCGTTCGGACAGTAGTCCTGTCGGATAGCACTCCGTGCTGATCGTTCCATTCGTCTTTCACTTGGCCGTTTTGATCGTTTGTCGTTTTATCGAGACGTTTTGACCACGTGTTAACCAACAGAACCCTATCTTGACCCAAGTGACCCGAACGAACAGGAATCACCCTAGTTCGACCAGTTAACCGGTTCAAGACAGTTGTTCTTGGTTAACCCGAAATCGGTGGTCTCGTGAGTAGAATTCAGATCTTGTGCTAGCACAACACCGCGAATGAGTAGAAGACTAGGACAAGGTCCGATTCTATCGGTTTTGAGTGCGTTGAGTGTAAAAGAATGAGAGAACTTGTGATTATTTCTTTCAACTCTTTTATCCTTTTGAAAATGTTCAGATCTATGCGAAATCGTTGTGAAATCATGTGGAAATCCTTCAGATCTGAGTTATCCTTGGTGGAATGAGGTCAAACTTGAAGTTCATAAGAACTTCATGATGACGTCACCCTAGAACACCCCAAATCTTGATGATTTCACGGTTAAAAGTTAAGATTTGAAAGATAGAAAGGTGTAGGAGTGCGCGTAGATCAAGAAAGTACAAGATTTAGGACGAGATCTTACCGGAATCGAGAGAAATCAAAGAAAAGGTGAGGAGCACGGGCGGTTCGGTTAGAGAGTTTCCAAAAGTAGAAAGAATGAAAGTGACATGGGTATTTATAGAGTTCCAAAAGAGGAAAGTGTTGGCCGGTCGGATGGCATCTCGCCCGGATGACTGTCCGGTCGGATGTCATCTCGGTCGGATGACAGCCTGGAACCAGCTCAAGTGGCAGCCCGGTCGGATGGCAATCCGGCCGGATGGCACTTGGTTCGGGTGTTCGACGCGACGAATTTTTTTGCTGTTTCGGTTTTGATTGCGATCGTTTCGATGCGATAGAGTTTCCTAGTCAAATTACTTTTAATCCTAACCATTCATATCTCGCGCTATCTCTTCTCCACTAATTATCATAGTTCGATTTCAATTGAGTTCGATTGCGTTTCGATTGCGATTCGAGTTCGATTGTGTTTTCGATTGATTACCACAACATAACATAAATAAACATACACAAGTAACACATAAGGCACACACACACGTAAGACAATAACCAAAATGCGTAATTCGAGTTGCGAGTGCGATTGCGATAGCGATTAGATTGGATTGATTAGCGTTTAGTTGACTTTATCGCATTGTTACTTCCTATAGTTCACAGTCGTAAGTCGATTAAATAGCGAACAACATACGTCGATTATTGTGATTATTGACACTTACTCCACATAATACAGCTAAAATAAACATATAAAAGAAATTCACTACAAGTCAAGTCGCACGAAATCGGTCGTTGACTTTGACCTTGACTTTGACTTTGACTTTCGAAAACACGGGGTGTTACACCTGTGGTTTGGCCTTTTTAAGGAAAGGGTATTTTTAGAAAGTTAGGGACTATCCGTGAACAAAAAATGAAAAGTTGGGGACTATTCAAGTAATTTTAGAAAGTTATGGACTAAAGGTGAAAATAGGCGAAACCACAGGGACTATCCGAGCATTTTTCTCTTACAATTACGTTGGTAAGTGCCTCTCTCTCGCGATCGATGTTCCCACCAAATGAAGTTGAAGATGGTGATGACGACCACCGAATCTAAAAATCTGACCACCATCTTCATAGCCCCGAACACCGTTTTCATCCCCTCCCCCCCTCCCACAACTCCAACTCCATCACCCTCACATTCATAGAGTAGCCGATCATCAAAACTTACTTATCTTTATGTTAATCGACAATAAAACTCTGAAACTAGGTTAATTATAAGCTTAATTACAAAACTCCGCAATCAGTTTCCCCAAATTAACCAATTACTAGCTCATGAAACTTCATCTAGGTTATCAAGTTATCAAATTGAACTCCAATTGATAATCAAAACGAATAACATTGGTCAAGACACAAACACCTACCCAAATTCAAAC
Organism: Helianthus tuberosus; assembly: GCA_030545235.1. Taxonomy (NCBI): domain Eukaryota; kingdom Viridiplantae; phylum Streptophyta; class Magnoliopsida; order Asterales; family Asteraceae; genus Helianthus; species Helianthus tuberosus. The sequence continues at coordinate 64,059,407 of CM060432.1, read as the reverse complement.
ATAATCAACAACGTAACAATAAGATCTCAGCTTCGATTAGCTAAACTGTCAAATTAAAACTACGGAATCCTTAAAAAGTTATCGACTCATTTCTACATTATGCAACAACTAAACACAAATTGAAATAAAAATTACTTGAATCAGAATCTGAACAACTAGATCTCAAATTCGTTAGCGGATTCGTGTAGCTTTGCTTCAGATCTACGATTGTGTAGCTTAACTAGATCTCAAATTGATTATTTAAAACCCTAAAATAAATGCAAATGGGTGTGGTGATTAGAGGTTTGTTTTAATATTATGGGTAAATTACATTTTTCGTCCTTTATGTTTGTATCGAATTGCAATGGATACCCTTTGACTTTGATAATTACAGTCACAGTCCTTTATTTCGAAAACTCATTACACCTTACGTCCTTTGGCCCTAACTTGGTTAAAATTTTCAGTTATTTTTATTCACTTAAGGGCAATTTAGTCTTTTTATTTAATTATTTATGTAAATAAAAGAAAATAACATTTAAAATTAAGAAAATAAACATAAATACCCTTTTTTCTCACTATCACACACGCAAACACACACTTTGAACAAACCAGGTGCCATCACCACCACCAAACCCACCACCACCGCCACTAACATCACCAACACTAGTTATGACCACCACCATCAGCCCGCCTCTACAACCACCACCACCTCTTTAAACACTCTTCTCCCTCTCTCTGTAAACTAAAACACTACCACCGCCAGTTACATCACCAGTACCACCACCGGTGACCACCACCATCATCGGATTTACACCACTGCCTCGCTCTCTCTTTCTCTCTCTAATCTCATAACACCGCCACCGCTTAAGTCCACCACCACTGATGTGACCACCACCACGGCCAGATCTACAAACACCAGCAGCGCCGCCGCTTCTCCCATCATATACCATCCGGATCTCGCTCAGATTCTGGATGTTAAGTTCATATCGGTGGTGTTATGTCGGCCATCTCCACTTAAATCCCGTCGGCCACCTAAAACCCCTTATCGATCCTATTGTTACCCCAAATCTGAGTCAGATCTGAAAGGTTGCATAACAATCGCCTCCATAACTAGCCACCGCACCACCCCCAATGATTTCTGGTTCAAATATAACAATCCGCCACTTTACATTTTTTATGCTTTTCGTGTTTTGATTTGAAGATCGTGATCAATTATCGAGAAAACCTTAAGCAGGTGAGGGTTCATATACCAATAAAGTAGTTGCAGAGGATGAGGATGAATATTTCAAACAAATGTAATTTTGATCTACATGAATATATTAATTTTAGTTTGTTATTTTTGGTTTTGTTTATTAAGAAACATTTAAATAAAAACGTTAAATGACCAGTATACCCTTATATTTAGAGTAAATATGTAATTTACACTAATATTATTTTAGAGTAAATCTACATAAACAGTTTTAGTTTGTTATTTTTTGGTTTTATTTAATCTAAAAATGTAATTTACCCTAATATTATTTTAGAGTAAATCTACATAAACAGTCCATGAGGTGTAAAAAGAATAAAAAATGCCTACACTTAACAACACAAAAAAGCCTTACTTACAGAGTTAGTGTCAAAAGTCAAAAAAAAAAGTTAGAAAATAAATTAAAAAAAAGCCTTACTTAAGGGCTGTTTGTTTACTTCTTAATGGTGCTCTTAATGGTTCAGACATCTTACTGGTTCAGACTGTTTGTTTCACGAGCAGATGTCTAAATGGTTCAGACATTTGCCTTTGAATGGTTAATATTTATACAGAGTCTGAATGGTTAAGACCTCTAATCTGAATTGGGCAGACATTTGCCTCTGAACGGTTAAGCATTATACAGGCTCTTAATGATTCAGACCTCTTAATGGTTCAGCAATTAACCATTCAGATGTTGCCAAACAGCCCCTTAATGTCAAGAGTCAAAACAGTTGGAAAATAAATGCAAATGAGTGTGGTGATGAGAGGTTTGTTTTAATATTATTTTATAGTAAATCTACATAATTTACTTCTTTATTTATATAAACACGACAGATCACCTCTACAAAGTTGCAACAAAACTAATATAGAACCACAAACATATGAAATTCCAACAGAACTTCAAAGGTCAAAACCCAAACAAACAAACAATCAATCATATTCTTCTATTCATGTGCATCACATGACATTATAAATTCATACAAAACATTCATAATCCAATTTTATCTAGTCTTGTCACTTAGCCATAACCGACCCAACATTGGCCGGCTTCTGGTACACCCGCACCACCGACATCCCATCACTTCCATCGTCTTTAACCCTCCATGCTCGATCCTTCTTTCTTTGAGGCTTCTTATGCTGCTTATAAGACGCACTCGAGCTCACCTTTTTCCGAGCCCCACGAACCACGTTACCAGGACCTAACCCATTAGCCACGTCAAATGACTTAAGGTCATCCATGACGTCATCAAGCCTCGTTCCATCACCAGAATCCGATTCATCACTCTCACTCGCGTCGGACCCACCTGCATCTCCTGAATCATCCTCCTCGTCCAACATGCCAGGTGGCAGTTCGTAATGAGGCAGCTTTCCGTCGATGTAATCCTTCAGAATTTGACGAGCGGCTTTTGTTTCATCAGGGAGTCCACTAGATGCAACGTACCCACGAGACGCGCAGTATGACCTCAAAAGTTCTGATGCAAAAGGAGGTCGGTTTTCAGGCTCGTACGGCTTCGGTTTTGGTAGTTTGATATTGTAGACACCCTCGATGACGTGGCGTGGGACGTGGTCTGCAACCACTTGTACCGCTTCCCGATGCTCGGTCATTCTGTGGATCGGTAAAACCCCAGATGCAATCATTTCATATCTCGAGCTTGTGAAAGATGGGAATACTAATCCGGGACAGTCGCATAAAGTCAGCTTTTCAGTAATTATAAGCGTCTGGAAATGTTTGGTTTTCCCAGGGGTAGATGTCACGCCCGTTCGTTTTGCACCAACTAAAGCGTTGATCGTTGAACTTTTTCCAACGTTAGGGTACCCCACGAATCCAACGGTTACATGTTCGGTTTTCACATCAGTTGAATTTTGCTGTGAGTCAGTTCTCATACGGGCTATTTCCTCTGCTTCCGACTGTAAACGGGATAACAACTCTTCCCTCCCGTATATTTTTGTGTCCTCGTCAACGGTTTCTTGCGAAGAAGAAACTTGTTTTTTTTCTTCTAACTCTGCTGTTGCAGCCTTGGCAGACCAAAAGAGATACAAAATACCATGAAGCTGGAAGTAATCGGCCCATTTCTGTCTGCAAATGAAACCAAAAGATAGATAGTTACAAGAACAGAAGATGCATTTGCATTATACTGTTCACGGGCGTTTTGATGTTTGTTTTAAAAGCAATTATATGATATTCAGTAATCAGAATCAGATAATCAGCTGTAATGAAACTGGCTTTCGAACGTGAAATTTGGATATGCTTCTATCGTTTAAATTTGCAAGGATTATATTATTAGATGTTTGGTAAATCTAAATATTTAACAAATAAAATGACCAAGTAGAAATGAGTAAAAATATCTCAAATTAGATTAAAAAGGCAAAAATTACGTTTAAAATTCTACCTTCTTATCATATAAAATCTGTACTGATTATTTAAAATAATAAATAAAATTTAAACTAATTTTATGGATAATATGGTATATAACACTGACCTCACGGAATATGGCAAAAGATCCGCCTTGTTAATCAGGAGCAGCGTCCTTTTATGCTCATCTATCTCTCTAGCGTATGCCTGCACTTTTACGATCCAATTCTTACAGTAATGCACAAAATATTATACGACCCGTCAATCATAAGAGAACAAGTCGATTCCTAACATCCAAATTTGTTTTACTCATAATTAGAAAATCACGATAACATCCATGTTTCCTGAACCACATCTTAAGATTCCTTTAAAATTGTAAACTAAGCTGTCAATTTTGGAAAAGCTTTATTGAAAAAACAAAAATCAACTTAAACTTTAAACATCATATGAAGATAAACATCACACGACATGGGCACACTGAATGCAGAACCAATTTCAGGTAGAGAACCATGGGAATAACGTAAGCATTTGTATGTGGTGCAAACTAGGTATAATGTGAGAAGAGAGACAGAGGTGACTCTAATTATGTGCTTACATAACTGTCATATATATCACAGCTAATGCAACACATACAACACAATTCCCATTCTTAAAACTGTTACTGTATTTGAACGACCCTTTCTCAAAATAAGCCAATAACTTGCTTTGACAACCCAATAATGATTGTTAAAAAAATTATGATTCAAGGGAAGAAAATTAACACGAATGTTCACTAAAAGACATGTTTTTTTTGTTGGAAACGAAGCATGCTTTCAGAACCAACTTGTGCAAGTTCCTCATCTATATAATTATCATGTATTAATAGGTTATTGATGTGTTCTACACAAAGTTCTTGAAAGAATGCAAGTAAATATATAACGTATTAATATATCTATCTATATATGCTAGAAACCCGTAAGGTCTTAAAATACAAAATTACCTCCAGGTCAGGACAGCGATAAAACAGTGGATCTCGTGCATCAACCACCATGACAAGCTGTAGAGAGCCACACAAGTTAGTAGCTTGAAATAAAACAAACAATATACTTGTATGCAATTAAACACTCACCAAATCGCTACGTTCAAGAACCCTCCAAAGTTGTCTCCATATATCCAGATTCTTCTCAAATGGAGTAAGAACAAGACTATCATTCTCCTCAAGCCTGCAAAACAAAAGTTTTAGAATGACAAGAGCGTAACCGTAACATTTTTTTCTATGATACAAGCCATACAACTAGAAAGAGTTCATGCGCAAAACAGAGTGACAATGATTATCATACAATTTAACAGTAAGCAGCATAACTAAAATGAATATTAATCCAAATAAAATACAACCTTGCAAGACTACGGCGCCAAACTAAAAAGGCACGCCTTTCATTAGAGTCAAGTTCTTCAACAGTCATGTTGGCATTCCATGCTGGTCTGAAAAAACAAACGCAGAAAAATTAGGAATAAATTTAGAACCATTAAATATGCAAAATAAGACACGACCGCAAAAATAACAGTGTCAAAAGATGCATACCTTCTTGGAACACTAAGACTGCTAGCATGCAAAGCTTCCTCTTTCTTTTGGTTTTCTCTTCTTTCATTAGGAGTCAGCTCACTGGTGCTAGAACCTGACTCTCTGTGCGGTTAAAGAATACCATAAGTTGACCATCCACAACATAGATAAGAAAAACAAGATAACAAATATGTCGTATACAGTATATCAACATCCTATGCAAGGTTTAAAAAAACGGAAACGAGTTTCGAGGCGTTTTCCCTTCGCCTCACGAGGCGGAAGCCTCAAGGCAAACCGAGACGTAGTTAAAAAATAAATATAAATATTATATATCTTATAAAAATAGTAATACTAACTAAATTCATCATCAAAATAATCAAAACAACACATAAAAAAGACATAAATTGCTTGAAATTGACACAAAAACATCAAAAACAAATATCAAAAACCCGAGGCGCACATACAGTATAAACCCCCTGAGGCGCGCCTCAGAATCGTTTTTTGGCCGTTTCGCCTTGAGGCGCACGCCTTAACCGTTTTTTAAAACCATGATCCTATGTTTCATTTTATGCCATTAATAATGAGTTTTCATATCTTTATGGATGTATAAATTTGTAAGAGTTTCTTAAATTTGACCATTCACTTTTTCTCTCTGCCCACTAAAACGTGAGTAGATTTACAAGATTAATGTTCTTTCCAGCTCCTAATTTTACAAAACTAATTTTAATCTAGGTAGTTAAAAGAGCTAGGTCCACTCAAGGCACAAGACCTCATGTGTCGCCTAAGCGCAAGAGGCAAAATATGTGTAACAATGAAAAAAAATAAAAAAAAATATATCCGGTCATCGCATGGTTCCTTCTCCCCTCTGTTATTCTCCAGAAACGGTTTGGTTTCTATCTCCAACTTTGTTTCTACTCATCTTTTCCAGGTCATGTTTTAGCGGCTAGGCAAACCATTTGTCTGCCTTCATGTGCACTTGGTCACCTTCATGTCTCACAGGTTCATAAGCCTCGCCTCACCAAAGGGCCTAGGTGCACACACTTTTACTACTATGATTTTAATGTTCATAAATAGGAACCGTACAACAAAATAACAAACCAACCATATAAACATAAAGAAAAAACTGAACTCCACCGTCATCATCTTCTTTATATAAAAACACCACTTCTTGCACAGGAAACATCAACAACAGCCATACCCAGTAAATAAATCCCACAAACAGCAAGGCTATTGGTAGAATCTAGCAAATCCTGCTTAATCCGCTCATCCCAAATCAGTTTGGGTTTACCTCTACTTGGAAATGGTCAAATTACATGAATCACAATGCCTAATTCTTTTTCACAAAAACACAAGGATCATATGGCGAAGCTTGAAAATTTCCACCGGGGGTCGGAAGTCACCGGACCTAAAAGTATATACCTAATTTTTTTTTTCATAAAACCGGGGGATCGAAAACGTATATACCTAAAAAATTCTATATGAAACGTACATACATAACACTACACTACTGAGCGAAAAGTTTGGGGGTCGGGCGCCCCCGGCCCCTTCAATGCTTCGCCTCATAATATACAAAACCCTTGTTACATACAACAACTATCAGCACATCTTGCATGAATCTCCTTCCTAATCAACTAATCATATCATCAGTTGGCCATAAGTTCATACCCCCACAAGACCTAATTTTAGCACAACCAACTTAAAAAAAAATGATTATCATAGACCATGACAACATCTTTTAGCAGAAAACATAATAATAAAATATGAAAACAACATACAAATCAATAAGGGTATTGACGGCGGCGGGGTTATCAACGGAGAAAAGGCGCACAGCATCGTCGGCTTGCTGGATAACGGCGTCAATATCGGCAACATCGGTGACGGATTCAAGGACCTTTTTGTGCTGTTTGTAGTAAAGCTGACCCTTTTCTTTGGATTCTTGGATTTTGTGGTTGTGATGCTTAACTAGGGCTCTTCCCAACGATGATTTATCGTTTTTCCCCATCAACAAATAAGGTGTTTTTTTTTTTGTTAGGGCTAACGGAATATGTATGTATGGATTACTGAGAGAAAGGTTGAATGGGGCAATCGGCTGCCTAAATAGAAGCCAAACCTAAAATGTACATGTTAACCGCCTTTTGTAGCACATGTTATGTATTGATTAAAGAATAAAATGCAAAAAGTTCCTCAAGTTTAGTCACTCTCATCCAAAATCCAAAAGATAAACTGGGTCACAATTTTCTGTTAACATTTTTTTTTTCTATTAACATTTTTTTTTGTCGTGTTCCTTATTTTAATTAAGATAATTTATGAGATAAAAAGACAATTCTACCCTTCATAAAAAGATAATTTATGATACATCATACCGACCCTCTGAGCCTCACACCGAGACCAAAAACAACAAATCAGAAGATAAGCGCGGGGCCGTGCCATCGAGGAATGGGGTCGTGCCATCGAGGAATGGGGTCGTGCCCCACTCCAGATTCCTTGAAGAAAAAGACAAACATAAGCAGGCAAGAGACATGGGGCCGTGTCCTATGGACGCGGGCCATGGTCAACTCCAAGATTTACAGAATCTTGGAGAGTACACCAAGTACATGGGCCACAGGGTCGTGCCGTTGACACATGGGGCAGTGCAAGCATACGGACTGACACATCTCATTAAATGAAGACAGAGAAGAAGGGGGCACAGGGCCGTGTAAACTGCCTGTTTCCAACTATAAATAGGGGTGGTTGGTTCAATTGCAATCCATCCCTTGGCAAACCACTTCTCTCACACTTGCCACCACCCCACCACCACAATACCACCTTCATCCACCACATTCATCCATCATCTATCTTTTGAGTGTGTAGTAGTCTCAGAATCCAAGATTGATCGTAAGAGCTTTGTCAAATAAAGGCCATGATTGGCTAATCTCTTACATTACTTGGTGAAGACAAGTCATTTATATATTACTTTTGATTTCCAAACTTTGGTTAACTTTTTGATTCAGTTTGTATTAATGACTTTAATACCTAGTTTTTTATATCGAATGTGAACTTTATTCTATCATATCTTCATCTTTTGTTGATTCACTCATTCGTGTCTTTACAGTATATATAAAGCGCGTTAACTGCCTTGAAAGGGGGTTAGAAGTGTGGTTTGGGTAAAGTTCTTGCCTTGTTCAGTGTATAGATCCTGCGAGAACTTGATTCAAGCTTATTAGGACTTCCTTTGAGTCCAATAGCATCAAATCGGAGGAAGTAAGAACGGCTTGAATCCCTTATAAATAAACTAATATTAAAACTTTAAATTAGCCATGCTGACTCATACCAATATGGCTGAGGGTAGCGTTGCCTCCAAAAGAGGGACATGCCACATTTTGCGTTAATAACTTACTTAATTATCTTTTAATATTCCGGCCTTGCGGGACTATATCCCTGCTGACTCAGACCAATATGGCTGAGGGTAGCGTTGCCTCCAAAAGAGGGACATGCTGTAAGACCCTTACATTCACTTTATAATTTATACAATACATATTGCATTTATACTCCATTTATTATTAAAGCATCGAATTAGCGACATTTATATAAGTTTCAAAACCTTCAAAAGACGTTCACTAACGTTTCAAAACATATTGTTAAAACACAACATACTTAACTTTCAAACCATACAAACCATATTACAAAAGTATAATAACACAACAACAAAGTGTTTTGTGACAAAAGTTATATTTATTGCATTTGAAGAAGCTTCATTTCGTTTGTGTTCGGTTTTCTAACAATGCTTGACCGTCATCCGCAAGTTCATACCTATTACCTATAACCAAAATCATCAAATATTAGTTATAAGATGTTATAATATGCATTTACAAGTCCCTGAGCTAAAACAAACACATAACAACAATGTTGCAGCCATTTAGGCTTGTCGTGGGGTGCGACCGAGGTGGGCCGAAGCCGTCGCGGGCCGCGAGCACCTTCGCGTGACGCGACGGTGTGACCTGTTCTTGTCGCGTGACGCAACACCCTTATTTTAACAGTGAGTTCTGATTCAGACCTGCATATTTTTCAGCCAAACTTACTTTTTCGCAAATCATCATAACTTCTTTGTTACTGATCCGAATTGGGTCACGTTTCTTCCTACGTGATCGTAATTCGGTCATCTACACTATGGAATAAAATCCGACTTTTATATGAACATTTCTTTTAAACTTTTAGGTCTCGACTTATGAAAAAATTCATAATTATTTGACCCGTTCATTAACATGAATCATAAACTTAGTTTCTACCTTCCAAAGTTCTATACAACTAACATATATAACACACCTAACATAATGGCGTATTATACATGAATTCATGTAATCGTACCTATATAGATATAGTTAAATTCTACAACATTTCGATGTTTTTTTATACATGTAATCTTTCCGGATTACATCAAAACATCCTATTGACCCGTTTAGCTTTATTAGCGGAATTCATCGCTTCCTTTTTCCATAGTTCATTACTTTGGTTGTTTTGAACCGTTTGGTTTCCTTAACGACATCCGTCGCTTTATGTACCAAACATTCGCCGATTTAGTCCAATTGACCCATTTGACTATTTTAGTGAAATCCATCACTTTCAACATAGAATCATTACTCTAAATCCTGAGTTAAATTATTCGGTTTGTCTATACGGAAATCCACCGTTTTGACAATTTCTGAAATTTGTCACAAGACATATATTATTCAATAACAATTTAAATAAATAACTAACATTTTCTACGAAGCGTATAGCCACGTACCTTTCAAAGCTTTCCTTTTAAACGGTTATCCGTCCCGCCTTGCACACTCGACGATCCACCCAAATTACCTATAGAATTTAAATCGAATATATCGCTTAGAACTCATGGTTCAATATTCGTCATATAATACCTCTAGTTAATCAATTAAGTGATTACTTCATATTTTTCAAACATTCTGATTCACTTAGACATTTTATCGAACACCTTAAAGGCGAGATCATAACACTAACATGATTATGTTCATAATTAGCAAGTTTCCCATATGAATTCATCATGTTCAATATTCTATGTCTAGTATGAATGAAACAATACTCAAATTAGCATCATAACATTCGATTAACATCAAGTATCACAAGAATTCAAGTATTCTTCACAAAACCCATATAACCTTATATGATAAACATTGAAACCAATAGATTATGATATGAATGAATCAAATTATGGTCTAATACTAATTCCAAGACTTGTATTCATCATAATTCACCCATAACATCACTCAATTCTTTACTAATTTCAGTTACAAGAAATCATGTAAGTTCAAAACATCACCAAATTTAAGAATTTAACATACCTTGTGATCTATTAGGTATGATGATCACAAATTCAGCCTCAAATCACTTTCAATTTGGTTTTGTTTCTTTGATTTTGTGTGAAATTGGATGAGTTAGGGTTTTGAAGAACAATATGTCGACCCTGGGTGTTTTGATCGAACAGGACACACACACAAAGTGTGTGTTATGATGTTTATCCAGTATTATTACAAAACAACTTTCCCATTTGGCACTATTGGTCCCTCTAGTTCCTAAATGTTATAAAATGGTTAAAATTCTTTGATTTCCCATCTTTTATAACAAGATTTTAACTAGGTTAATTATTCCTAGTTTTTATTCTCACTATTTTATTATTAATTTTATAACTTATACATGTACACAAACGTATATAGTTTAATAATTTAGGGGTGTTACAAGTCTACCCCCTTAAAGAGGATTTCGTCCTTAAAATCGTAATACGTACCGAATAAGGAAGGGTATAAGCGTCTCATCTCTTATTCGGACTCCCAAGTGGTGTCTGATCCCTTTCGGTGTTCCCATTTAACTTTAACTTGATTGATTTATTTGTTTCTTAAGCTTTTAACTTTTCGATCAAGAATTGCGATAGGCTTTACAACATAATTCAGTTTATCGTTAACTTCAATGTCGGTATAGCTTATATAAGTTGTTTCATCAGCTAAGCACTTTCGTTGATGTGAAACATGGAAAGTGCTATGTATACTGCTCAACTCTTCTGGCAATTCAAGTCGGTAAGCTACCTTACCCACACGCTCCACTATTTTGAATGGTCCAATAAATCTTGGACTCAGTTTTCCCCGTTTTCGGAATCTGATAACCCCTTTCCACGGAGATACTTTAATCATAACCATATCCCCAACCTGAAACTCGATTGGCCTTCGTCTTTTATCTGCATAGGACTTTTGTTGATCTTGAGCAGTTTTTAAATAAGCCCGGATCACTTCAATCTTTTCATTAGTGATCCTGACTACATCTTTGTGGGCTAATTCTCACGGACCCACTTCACCCCAATACACCGGGGTTCGACACTTTCTGCCGTAAAGCATTTCATACGTGGCCATTCCAATACTGGAATGGTAGCTGTTGTTATATGAAAATTCAGCTAGTGGTAGATAGATATCCCAGCTACCACCAAAATCGATAATACATGCTCGTAGCATATCTTCGAGCGTTTGAATAGTTCTTTCACTTTGCCCATTGGTTTGCGGATGATATGCGGTACTAATAAACAACTTAGTACCCATCTGCTCTTGGAAATCGCGCCAAAAGTTTGAAGTAAACCGTGTATCTCTATCCGATACGATAGACACTGGTACTCCATGGAGAGATATATTTTCATTCGTGTATACTTCCAACATCTTCTCGGAAGTGTATGTTTCCCGAATTGGAATAAAAAGAGCACTCTTGGTCAGTCTATCAACTACTACCCATATGGCATCAAATCCACATGATGTTCTTGGTAGTTTAGTTAACAGATCCATAGTGATGTGCTCCCACTTCCACACCGGAATGTCTAATAGCTGAAGTTTACCGTAAGGCTTCTGGTGTTCTGCTTTTACTTATAAACAAGTTAAGCATTTTTCCACATACTTAGTGATGTCTCGCTTCATTCCAGGCCACCAATAATTTTGTTTCAAGTCTTGGTACATCTTGGTAGCTCCCGGATGAATAGAATAGTGAGATTTATGGGCTTCATCAAGAAGAAGAGTCTTAACATTACAAGTGTTTGGAACCCAGATCCGATCGAACGGGTTTTCAATCCATTACTACTATCTTTCAAATCTTTGAGCTGACCCACCATTCTTTCTCTTTTCAAATTTTCTTATTTTACAGCTTCAGTTTGTGCCTCTTTAATTCGCTCAAGTAAGCCCGAGGTCACAACTAACTGCATCGAATGTACCCGAATATGTGAATATTCTTCTTTTCTACTCAGTGCATCTGCCACCACGTTGGCTTTCCCGGGATGATAATGAATTTCACAATCATAATCCTTCACTGTTTCTAACCAACGCCTTTGTCTCATATTCAACTCCTTTTGATCAAAGAAGTACTTGAGACTTTTATGGTCAGTGAAAATAATACATTTCACACCATACAAATAATGCCTCCATATCTTTAAGGCAAAGACCACTGCCGCCAATTCTAGATCATGTGTCAGATACTTCTTTTTATGAATCTTTAGTTGTCTTGAAGCATACACGATCACTTTTCCTCGTTGCATAAGTACACACCCTAGACCAAGCTGGGATGCATCAGAATAAATGACCATGTCTTCAGTCCCATCTGGTAATGTTAATACCGGAGCACTGGTCAATTTTTCTTTAAGTATACGAAAGGCATCTTCTTGTGCGCTTCCCCATACAAATTTCTCATCTTTACGGGTCAACTTGGTTAATGGAGTTGCGATTTTAGAGAAATCTTGTATAAATCTCCGGTAATAACTCGCAAGACCTAGAAAACTCCTAATCTCTGACGGATTTTTCGGAGGTTTCCATTTAGACACAACTTCTATTTTGGACGGATCTACCGACACTCCGTCGGTACTAATAACATGTCCCAGAAACTGTACCTCACGTAGCCAAAAGGCACATTTCGAAAAATTTCGCGTAAAGTCTTTCACGCCTAAGAGTTTCAAGTACTTCACACAAATGACATTCGTGATCCGCTTCGTTCTTCGAACACACAAGGATATCGTCGATGAAAACAATCACCGAGTAGTCTAGCATCGGCTTGCAGACACGGTTCATGAGATCCATGAAATCCGCAGGTGCATTAGTTAATCCAAAAGACATTACTAAAAACTCGTAATGTCCATAACGCGTTCAGAATGCTGTTTTTGGTATATCTTCTTCTTTTACTTTCAACTGGTGATAACCCGACCTTAACTCGATCTTTGAAAACCAACTCGCGCCTTGCAGCTGATCGAACAAGTCGTCGATCCTAGGAAGCAGGTATCGATTCTTTACCGTGGGATTGTTTAATTCCTGGTAATCAATACACATCCTCATGCTTCCGTCTTTCTTCTTCACAAATAATACCGGCGCTCCCCACGGAGAAACGCTCGGTCGAATAAATCCTTTGTCTAAAAGATCTTGTAATTGTGACAGCAATTCTTATAGTTCCGATGGCGCTAATCGATAAGGAGCCTTGGCTACCGGTTTCGCGCCCGGAACTAATTCGATGCCAAATGTCACACCCCAACCGATGGCGGAATCATCTGGGCACGGAACTAGGCGAATCAGATTGCTCAAGAGAATCCATAACAACTACATTGCGACAGTATTTAATGCGTTCATTATCCCATACTAATAAACAATTACAATCACTTAAGCTGTCACGAATTTCTTGTTCTCTCAAACAATACAAATCCGACAACCTAGATTTTAGGTGTGTTTCTAGACTTCCTAGCTTGATTTGATGTAGACTTCGACTAAACCTGCAACATACGTTAAAACAACGTCAATACAAAAGTATTGGCGAGTATACAAGTTTAGATAGTGTAGCGTAAATAGTTAAAAGTGCTGCGAATCACCGATTACATAAACGAGATACCTCAACATATATGCATATAAGACAGATACTACCAACTAAGTCACTCGAGCTGCGATTGCAATTGCTATTCATCCTAACTAGACCCCATCGGGTTCTATAGTACTATACTAGTTAAGGCGGGGCCTCACGAGTATAAGTCCTAACACATATGTAACTAGCATCACGTGTAAATATGCATAATAGTTATTCGCAAGTGATAAATAGTTTAGGCATTCGATTAGTTTGATTTGATAGAAACGTATGTTACACCCAAAAATGCGATAAAAAGGGGTTCGAGTATACTCACAGTCGGTGTTCAGCAAGTAAACACAACTTGGTTTGTCACACCCCCAAAATACCACATGCGGAAACCCCCGCGAGGCGTGTGACGTACCAGGATCCAAACCACCAATCACATTGAACTCATAAATTAAATAAAACATTCCATTACTTTCAGAACATAAATCCAAAACATAAGTTAAACCAAAGTAGTTGTTCAGCGGAAGCAATAACGTAAACCATAGTCAAGTGTTTCAAAACATGTGTTCACAATCAATGAAGCTAATATCCAAGAGTCTCGACCCATGACTACTCCAGCACTCCCAGATAGCAAGTCCACATCAAGTACCTAACGACCTGCAAGCATGCAGACAAGTGTGTCAGATGACGCTGGTGAGTTCAAAGTTTTGTTAACGCGTTTAGTTACCAGATGTGTGTTTAGAACAGTTCAACGTTATGTTTTGATGATGTTATTAACTCGATTACCGTATGTGGCTACTAGATGTGTTTGCCCAAACCCCAATGCCTCTATCAAAGCATTGGTCAAGTGGTCAAGGTAAATAGTTCACGCCCGTCCATTCCGGCCCGGTGTGAGGGTGCCAATCCTAATAGCGCTATCAAGTAAATACCTCGTTGCCTTCCCGGCAACAATCGGTAGATGTAAGGGGTCTTATATGATAGAAACTGAGTAATAACAAACATCCCATTAAGCTGACATTCTTCCCTGAAAACGTTACCCGATATCCCTTCCCGGGATGCATGCTTGGAAAAGAGCAGTGAACTCATCTTCGGTTTGCTCGGTTAGACTAAATACTCGTTAAACAGTTGATCAATCAAATCCTATCGTGGTTACCAAAGGCAGTCAGTTTCATGCATTCACAACTCACGTATATTGTCACAAGTTTTGCTCAAACAATAAGCAACCAAACACATAATCATCACGTGTGTCATAACAAGCGTAGTTCATACAATCACACAAGTTGTAGCGAGTATCCATACCGACAGACATTCACATTGCAAGTTAGGGCCGTACACGCATGTTTTATTTTATCACAAGTAACTGGTTTGCCAAACACAAAAGAACAGAACCCAAATCAGTTAACATGTAGCCCAATTGTTACTCACCCATTTTAACCGGGCCCAAACGTATTAACCCAAACCATTACGAAATCCAAATCACAATTGCGGCCCACTGACACACTTCAGCCCAACAGTTTCATCATCATCATCGTTCAATATCTACTTTCATGTGTTTATCATAATTAATTTTTCATATTATCAAAACAATTAGTTTCCTCATCATCATCGCTTAATAATTAATCTTGACTATTTTGACAACATGTTTAGGATGCACATGGTTTGGTGATATCAAGATTACAACCACATGGGTCGTCATTTGTTCATTCAAGATTATCCAAACTTATCAAATCATTACCCACAATCTATTGGACCCTTAAAACTAATTTGCATCAAAATTGATTGGGATCACACACTGACTTTATGCACACACATCGATTAATGCACAATGAAGGAATAACAATGGATTTTAGAGTTGTTAAGATAAACGACACTAACCTGTAAAGTTCGGGTTGTCACATCATCCCCAACTTGAAGGAAATTTCGTCCCGAAATTTGACAGGTAAGCACAGAAGAGTGAAGTGAGGAATCAAGAGTGTTGCGAATTTTGCTCAGGTGCCACATCATCCCCAACTTGAAGAGGAATTTCGTCCCGAAATTCACCAGCTTTACTCGATTTAGACTAGTCATCAGGAAAAAATTGAGGATATTTAAGCTTCATCTGATCCTCACGCTCCCACGTGAACTCCAGTCCACGTCTTGAGTTCTAACGAACTCTAACAATCGGGATACGACTATGTTTACGCACCTTAACCTCCCGATCCATGATTTCAATAGGTTCTTCAACAAACTGCAACTTGTCGTCAATCTTTAGCTCTTGAAACGGCACAACCAGTGTTTCATCAGACAAACACTTCTTCAACTGCGAGACATGAAAGACATCGTGAACTAATAACTCAGCAGGTAACTCGAGCTTGTAGGCTACTTTACCGATCCGTTCCAGGATTTTAAATGGCCCAACGTAATGTGGATTAAGCTTGCCGCGTTTCCCAAAACGCACCACGCCCTTCCAGGGTGAGACCTTCAACATGACACGATCATTAACTTCGAATTCCAAAGGTTTTCTACGCTTGTCGGCGTAGCTTTTCTGACGATCACGCGCTGCTGCCATGCGATTCCTGATCTGAACAATCTTTTCTGAAGTTTCAAGAACAAGTTCCAGACCTGTAATCTGGCTGTCACCCACCTCAGCCCAACAAAGAGGGGATCGACATTTCCGTCCGTACAATGCTTCAAACGGAGCTGCCTGGATGCTAGTGTGGTAACTGTTGTTGTATGAGAACTCGATTAACGGCAGATGTTTCTCCCAGCCTTTACCAAAATCAATCACACATGCTCGCAGCATGTCTACAAGTGTCTGGATGGTTCGCTCGCTCTGACCATCCGTCTGTGGATGATACACAGTGCTCATGTCAAGACGTGAGCCGAACGATTTATGCATCGATTGCCATAAATCAGATATGAAACGAGGATCACGATCAGAGATAATAGAAGTTGGCGCTCCATGCCTAGAAACCACTTCCTTCAGATAAACAGCAGCTAGTTGTGAGAATTTATCCGTTTCCTTGATCGCTAAAAAGTGTGCTGACTTCGTGAGACGATTAACGATCACCCAAATGGTGTCATTTCCATTTTGAGTTCTGGGTAGCCCAGTAACAAAATCCATTGCGATTTGCTCCCATTTCCACATGGGTATTTCTGGCTGTTGCAGTAATCCAGACGGCTTCTGGTATTCCACTTTAACTTTCGAGCAGGTTAAACATTTACTCACATAAGTTGCGATGTGAGCCTTCATCTTCGGCCACCAATACATGATTTTGAGGTCCTGATACATTTTATCCGAACCTGGGTGAACAGAGTACCGAGACTTGTGCGCTTCGTCCATCATAAGTTCTCTAAGGTCACCAAACGAAGGAATCCATACACGCTCCATGAAGTAGTAAATGCCATCTGATATCTTCTTGAGTTGCTTCTCCATGCCCCTTAAGTATTCTGCTTCGATATTTTCCTCTTTCAGTGCTTCGGTTTGTGCAGAACGTATCTGATCGGGTAGGTTAGAATGAATGGTGAGCTGCAAAGCACGAACACGCTTGGGTTTCGATTCCTTTCTGCTAAGTGCGTCTGCTACAACGTTAGCCTTACCCGGATGATACTTGATTGCACAGTCATAATCGTTTAAAAGTTCCACCCAGCGACGCTGTCGCATATTCAAGTCCTTCTGGTCAAAAATATGCTGAAGGCCCATGTGGTTGTAATCTTGATATCACCAAACCATGTGCATCCTAAACATGTTGTCAAAATAGTCAAGATTAATTATTAAGCGATGATGATGAGGAAACTAATTGTTTTGATAATATGAAAAATTAATTGTGATAAACACATGAAAGTAGATATTGAACGATGATGATGATGAAACTGTTGGGCTGAAGTGTGTCAGTGGGCCGCAATTGTGATTCGGATTTCGTAATGGTTTGGGTTAATACGTTTGGGCCTGGTTAAAATGGGTGAGTAACAATTGGGCTACATGTTAACTGATTTGGGTTCTGTTCTTTTGTGTTTGGCAAACCAGTTACTTGTGATAAAATAAAACATGCGTGTACGGCCCTAACTTGCAATGTGAATGTCTGTCGGTATGGATACTCGCTACGACTTGTGTGATTGTATGAACTACGCTTGTCATGACACACGTGATGATTATGTGTTTGGTTGCTTATTGTTTGAGCAAAACTTGTGACAATATACGTGAGTTATGAATGCATGAAACTGACTGCCTTTGGTAACCACGATAGGATTTGATTGATCAACTGTTTAACGAGTATTTAGTCTAACCGAGCAAACCGAAGGTGAGTTCACTGCTCTTTTCCAAGCATGCATCCCGGGAAGGGATATTGGGTAACCTTTTCAGGGAAGAATGTCAGCTTAATGGGATGTTTGTTATTACTCAGATTCTATCATATAAGACCCCTTACATCTACCGATTGTTTCCGGGAAGGCAACGAGGTATTTAGTTGATAGCGCTATTAGGATTGGCACCCTCACACCGGGTCAGAATGGACGGGCGTGAACTATTTACCTTGACCACTTGACCAATGCTTTGATAGAGGCATTGGGGTTTGGGCAAACATATCTAGTAGCCACATACGGTAATCGAGTTAATAACATCATCAAAACATAACGTTGAACTGTTCTAAACACACATCTCGTAACTAAATGTGTTAACAAAACTTTGAACTCACCAGCGTCGTCTGACACACTTGTCTGCATGCTTGCAGGTCGTTAGGTACTTGATGTGGATTTGCTATCTGGGAGTGCTGGAGTAGTCATGGGTCGAGACTCTTGGATATTAGCTTCATTGATTGTGAACACATGTTTTGAAACACTTGACTATAGTTTACGTTATTGCTTCCGCTGAACAACTACTTTGGTTTAACTTATGTTTTGGATTTATGTTCTGAAAGTAATGGAATGTTTTATTTAATTTATGAGTTCAATGTGATTGGTGGCTTGGATCCTGGTACGTCACACGCCTCGCGGGGGTTTCCGCATGTGGTATTTTGAGCGCAAATACCTGTGGTCGGTATAAATAGTGCATTTAGTGCCGTACAGGTAATGCCTCCAGATTTTGAGCGCAAATACTACAGCTCCCAACTCCAAATCGTGCGTCGTATAATTCCTCTCGTGAACTTTCAACTGTCGAGAGGCATAAGCTATCACATTGTTGCGCTGCATCAGTACGCATCCAAGTCCCTGAATGGACGCATCACAATATACCACGAAATCTTCGGTACCTTCAGGTAAAGACAAGATCGGTGCACTGCAAAGCTTCTGCTTTAATAACTGAAATGCCTCCTCTTGTTTCGTTCCCCAAGAGTATACCACGCCCTTCTGTGTTAACGAGGTGAGAGGTTGCGCGATCTTCGAAAAATCCTTGATAAATCTCCGATAATACCCAGCGAGACCAAGAAATTGTCGCACCTCAGAAGGAGTCTTTGGTGCCGCCCAATTCTTAACAGCATCCACCTTTACAGGATCTACGTGTATCCCCATTTCGTTAACAATGTGCCCAAGGAAGTGTACCTCTCGAATCCAGAAGTCACACTTAGAGAATTTTGCGTAAAGCTGCTCCTCCCTCAGGAGCTCCAAGATAAGTCGTAAGTGCCGCTTGTGATCTTCCTTGCTCTTCGAGTAAATCAAAATGTCGTCGATGAATACTATAACGAAGTCGTCGAGATATGGTTTGCATACACGGTTCATGAGATCCATGAAGACCGCTGGTGCATTCGTCAGCCCAAACGGCATAACTAAGAACTCATAGTGCCCATAGCGCGTTCGAAAAGCCGTTTTCGGAACATCCTCCTCTCGGAATCTCATCTGATGATAGCCTGATCTTAAGTCGATCTTTGAATAAAAGCTTGACCCTTGCAACTGGTCAAACAAGTCGTCGATGCGTGGCAATGGGTAACGGTTCTTGATAGTCACTTTGTTGAGTTCCCGATAATCAATGCACATGCGAAAGGACCCGTCTTTCTTCTTTACAAACAAAAATGGGGCTCCCCAAGGAGAAGAACTGGGTAGAATAAAACCTCTGTCCAGTAATTCTTGCAGCTGGTTAGACAGTTCCTGCAATTCTCCAGGTGCTAAATGGTAAGGAGCACGAGCAATTGGAGCTTCTCCTGGTGCAAGGTCAATCTGAAATTCTACTTGACGGTGAGGAGGTAAACCAGGAAGCTCCTCAGGGAACACATCGGCGAATTCACGTACTACTGGCAGATCCTCGATCTTTCTTTCTCCTGACGGAGTATCAGTAACAAGTGCCAAAATAGAAGGATACCCCTTTTGTAGACATTTCTGCGCTTGCATAGCTGAAATAATACCAACCATCGCACCACTGCGATGCCCCTGAACCAACAATGGCTCTCCTTCCGGTATAGGGATACGCACAATCTTTTCCTTACACGGAATCTCAGCTTGGTGCTTAGACAGCCAATCCATACCAACTACTATATCAAAACTACCGAGGGTAACAGGAAGGAGATCAATATCAAACTTGACCCACGAGATCTAGTTTACACCCAAAAAGGACGTGCGAAGCTTCTATCGTTTTACCATCAGCTAATTCTACTACTTGCTTAACTTCTAAAGGTGTGGGAGTTAACCCTAGTCGCTGACTAAACTCTAGGGACACATAACTCCAATCGGCACCGGAATCAAATAACACAGAAGCAATAAGGTTGTTCACAGAAAACGTACCAGTCACGACATTGCCGTCGTTCCTAGCATCCCCAGCCCCGATCGTGAATACCCTTCCACGAGCACCGTTGCCCCCATTGTTGCCATTGTTGTTGTTGTTTCCAGCATTGCCGTTGTTATTCTGGCGGTTGTTGTCGTTGGCGTTCTGATTCAACTGAGGGCAATCCCGCTTAAAGTGGCCCTCATCCCCACACTGATAACACCCTTTCTTGAAACCCTGATTCTGATGGGGTTGCTGCCTTTGTTGTCTCTGATTTTGCTGTTGCTGTTGCTTTGGCTGAGGGGCTCTACAGTCTTTGGCCTCATGGCCCACTTTCTCGCACCTACGGCAAGCCCGGACGCACTGCCCATAATGATGATAGCCACACTTGTTGCATTGCGGCTTCTTCCCAACATAAGAGCCCTGATTCTGATTCACCGAAGACGACTGGCTGAAACTACGATTGATGGCGGTGTCCGGCCTTTTCTGTGACTGCGCCGAATTGGACGCCTTGTCCACATCGTTCCACTTACGCTTGCTGTCAGTGGCGGGGGTAGTGGCTGTAGTAGCGGTAGTAGTAGCAGAAACACGTGGTGGTAGTGAATTACTCTCCACCTCCTGATCAACGATCTTGTGAGCCAAATGGACAATCTGTGTCAAGTTGTTGAGATTTGCTGCAGTAACCAAACCCTTCACTCGTGGAGGTAATCCCTTGATGAACAACTCAATTCTTCGAGACATAGGTCAGGACAAATTCGGGCACATGTCAGCCAACTCATACGACCGCTTCACGTATGCTTCAATCTCAGATCCCGCCATTTTCAGGTCATAATACTCGTTCTCCAATTTCTGGGTCTCATCGCGAGGACAATACTCCTCCCTGATCAATTCCTTAAAGTCGTCCCAAGTAGTGGCGTTCGCCGCCTCGATACCCAACAGCTGAACCTGGGCATTCCACCATGTCAGGGCACCATCCTCGAGTGTGCCCGTAGCATACTTCACTCTGTCCCCAGCAGGACAGTTACACATAGCAAATACCGACTCTGCCTTCTCAAACCATCGCAGGAGTCCTACAGCCCCTTCAGTCCCATTGAAGGTCTGTGGCTTACAATCCATGAACATCTTGAACGTACAAGCAGGTGGATTGTTTTGGTTTTGCTGACCTATTGGACAAAAGAAAACACATTACAAGGGTAAGAGTTGTGTATGCGACACAAGAACAAAAGGTAATTGGCACTTATCGTACCAGCTTGATAGGCTGCCAAAGCCTCAGCCACACGTGTATTAATCAGATTTGTCAGCTCAGCTTGGGTCATCGCAATGTGACCACGTCCATGTCCTCGTCCACTCATGATTCTATATAAGGAGAAGGGAACAATCTTAAGGGTCGAAATGAGGTAAAAGTCAAGTATCACGTTAAATTCTATCACTATCAAGTTTACACACAATAGGTCAGAACCCTTCTCACACTCGTTAAGCTTCATTGGAACTCGCATACACCTCACGTTATTATTATGTGTGCACCCATAATAATAAGGCAATTTGCATGCTTATCTCAGTGCCTCTTAACTTGCGCTAGAAGTTTCCCCCACGTTCAAATAGCACAACGAAAGGTATCACAGGATTACGATTCACATAAGTCGAAAAGTAGTGCCACACTATGAAGTCACCATAGTATCTAGTATGTAGTTTCATGCAAGCTGTGAGTGTGTGACTACTAAACAAGTAATGCATAAAGTAAACAGGAGACGAACCTTGCAATCTGGAGCTGAGTGTCATGGTCGATTTTCGAAGGTGTTCGGTTATAGTCTGGTTTTACAAAACGTTTTAAAACCTAGTTCACTATAACCAGTGGCTCTGATACCAAACTGTCACACCCCCAAAATACCACATGCGGAAACCCCCGTGAGGCGTGTGACATACCAGGATACAAGCCACCAATCACATTGAACTCATAAATTTAATAAAACATTCCATTACTTTCAGAACATAAATCCAAAACATAAGTTAAACTAAAGTAGTTGTTCAGCGGAAGCAATAACGTAAACCATAGTCAAGTGTTTCAAAACATGTTGTCACAATCAATGAAGCTAATATTCAAGAGTCTCGACCCATGACTACTCCAGCACTCCCAGATAGCAAGTCCACATCAAGTACCTAACGACCTGCAAGCATGCAGACAAGTGTGTCAGACGACGCTGGTGAGTTCAAAGTTTTGTTAACGCGTTTAGTTACCAGATGTGTGTTTAGAACAGTTCAACGTTATGTTTTGATGATGTTATTAACTCGATTACCGTATGTGGCTACTAGATGTGTTTGCCCAAACCCCAATGCCTCTATCAAAGCATTGGTCAAGTGGTCAAGGTAAATAGTTCACGCCCGTCCATTCTGGCCCGGTGTGAGGGTGCCAATCCTAATAGCGCTATCAACTAAATACCTCATTGCCTTCCCTGCAACAATCGGTAGATGTAAGGGGTCTTATATGATAGAAACCGAGTAATAACAAACATCCCATTAACCTGACATTCTTCCCTGAAAACGTTACCCGATATCCCTTCCCGGGATGCATGCTTGGAAAAGAGCAGTGAACTAACCTTCAGTTTGCTCGGTTAGACTAAATACTCGTTAAACAGTTGATCAATCAAATCCTATCGTGGTTACCAAAGGCAGTCAGTTTCATGCATTCACAACTCACGTATATTGTCACAAGTTTTGCTCAAACAATAAGCAACCAAACACATAATCATCACGTGTGTCATAACAAGCGTAGTTCATACAATCACACAAGTTGTAGCGAGTATCCTACCGACAGACATTCACATTGCAAGTTAGGGCCGTACACGCATGTTTTATTTTATCACAAGTAACTGGTTTGCCAAACACAAAAGAACAGAACCCAAATCAGTTAACATGTAGCCCAATTGTTACTCACCCATTTTAACCGGGCCCAAATGTATTAACCCAAACCATTACGAAATCCAAATCACAATTGCGGCCCACTGACACACTTCAGCCCAACAGTTTCATCATCATCATCGTTCAATATCTACTTTCATGTGTTTATCACAATTAATTTTTCATATTATCAAAACAATTAGTTTCCTCATCATCATCGCTTAATAATTAATCTTGACTATTTTGACAACATGTTTAGGATGCACATGGTTTGGTGATATCAAGATTACAACCACATGGGCCGTCATTTATTCATTCAAGATTATCCAAACTTATCAAATCATTACCCACAATCTATTGGACCCTGAAAACTAATTTGCATCAAAATTGATTGGGATCACACACTGACTTTATGCACACACATCGATTAATGCACAATGAAGGAATAACAATGGATTTTAGAGTTGTTAAGATAAACGACACTAACCTGTAAAGTTCGGGTTGTCACATGGTTGGATTGAAGGGAGCGCGTATGAGATTAGCCTGATTACAGATTGATAGTGTAAGCGTCGAACAGTGCATTAAACGATGAGATGTGACTGAGAGTTGAATGGCAATCCGATCGGACGGCCGGTCGATCGGGTGGCAATCCGTTCGGATGGTCATCCGATCGGATGGCCATTCGATTGGATTGTCACCTCGTTTGGTATGGATGTGTTTGTGTATGATTGTTTGCCTTTTGAAGTTTTCGTTGTAGCATTCTGAAAACAGAGAAGCATCTCTACCCTTCAGGTCGATCGATCGACCGGCTGCTCGATCGGGTGACGATCCGATTAGTAGGACACTTAGTGAGAACAAGTTCACAGCAGTTTGTCACTCGATCGGATTGCAATCCGATCGGGTGGCAATCTGTTTGAACTGGCTATGCATTAAATATGTTGAAATTTGTTTAGGTGATGAAGTTCAAAACATCACAGGGTCGGATGGTCGTTCGATCGGATGGCAATCCGATCGGACGGCAATCCGTTTGATGTTCAAAACTCTTGAGGAGTTGAAATATAATTTAAGTGTGGGACCAAGTGCAAGCCGATCGGACGGCTGTCCGGTCGGGTGGCAATCCGATCGGACGGCAATCCGTCCCAACGACCTGATCGTCTTTGACACTTGACGGTTTTGAAAGTTTTGCGGTTTTCTCGAGACGGTATGTCAACGTGCCAAACAACAGAACCCTATTAACGTCCAGGTGACCCGATCGGGCAGGAATCACCCTAGTCCGGTCGGTCAGCTGTTTTGAGACGACGGTCCGTGTTTAACCCGAGATCGGTTGTCTCGTAGATAGAATTCAGACTTTGAGCTGACACATCACTAAGAAAGAGTAGAAGATCAGAACGAGCTCTGATTCTATCGGTTTTGAGTGCATCGAGTGTAAAGGAGTTGAAAGAAAGTTGGGAAACTATCCGTCAATCCTTTTATCCTTGAATATGTGTAGATCTATGCGAAAATGTTGTTTATTCTTGTGGAAATCCTTCAGATCTGAGTGGTTCTTGGTGGAATGAGGCCAACACTTGAAGTTCATAAGAACTCCATGATGACATTATCCTAGAACACCTCAAATCCATCGATTTCACGGTTAAAAGTTAAGATTCAAAAGAGAAAATGATGAAGAAGTGCGTGTAGATCATAGAAGTACAAGATTTGAGGTAGAAACTTACAAGAATTGCGAGAAATCGAGAGGAAGTAGCCCCAAAGCGTGCTGGTCGAGTGAGAGTTGTCACATCACTGTTCAAGTGATGTGACAAGCGCTATTTATAGGTGGAGAGGAGAGAAGGTGAGGGAGTGTCATGGATCGGGTGGCAATCCGATCGAGTGGCACTTTGATCGGGTGGCAATCCGATCGAATGGCCATTCGATCGAATTGTCATTCGATCAAACGCCTCCGGCGAATTGAGTTTCGGCGTTTCGTGTCGATCGTTAAGTGTTGCGATAGTTTGGTCACACCTTTCCATACCCACATTCATATATTTAGTATAATTAGTTACATAGGGTCGTATAAATATCCACATTCCAAAGTTGCGAAACAATAACAGGGTCTCGTTTTGAATATGCGTTACTCTGCGACGCACCACGGCTATTGAGGAGGGTAGAATAGGTCCTCACTCAACTTCATCGTGAGCGTTAGTGTGTGTGATGCGATGTGTTATAGCGATAAAGTATGCGTAATATGTGAAAATACTGCGAAATAGCGATGTATTTGATATGGCTACATTATGATCCGAATCTCTAGTGCTAGGCGTAACGAGTATAGCGAGTGGTAACAACGCACGAACGTGCGGGTTGTTACAGTCTCCCCTGCTTTAGGAAATTTCGTCCCGAAATTAATCCACAAGAAGGGTTGCGAGGATCGATGCGAGTGGGAGTAGCGATTAAAAGCGCCAAAATAAGCGAGCGACCAGTTGAAATTCGACGAGCGGGAGTGTTGCGAAAACTGGGCGATGGTGGCGAGGAAGGCGATTCGTATATAAAAGATGGCAACACGCGAAAATCGATCCAAAAGTGTTTTGAATTCCTGAAAAGTTGATTAATTTGAAAGGTTAGAGAAAACTTACTTATGAAAATCTTCCCACAGTGCGGTGTGAAACTGTTTCGATGTTTGCACCAACGCCATGAGAGGAGTTTTATTAAGTTACTAAAAGATTTTAGATTAAAACTCGTTTTACAAAATTTTCTCGTCATGCGGCAGTAACTTGAGTCGATTGTTACACCAACGTTACAAGATAGTCTCGTTTTGTACAAAGGTTTTGATCAAATTTTAGAAAAAAGTTTTGTAAGAAAAGCTTTGTTTACACAAAGGTTTTAATAATATCAAAAAGTTTTTAAATTTAAAGTCGGCCCCGCATGGCACTTTCCGACGAAAGTTCGACAATATGGCTAAAACACTTATATATAGGAAGTACCAACGGCGTATACACCATGTTTTAGCCATATGGCTTCCGTCCCGTGAGGCAGTGTCATGTGTGTCAACATAGTACTGATAGATTTCGATTCCACCGGTCCAAGCGAAAAATGGTCGGACCGAGTATAAGAGAGGGATTGAGCAAACTGAGCGAGGAAGTCGTTTTCGAACTCAGTTGAGCGATACGGGCGAGTGCGATAAGCGGTACGCGATAATTGATAGCACAAAACAATCATAATAAGCGAAGGCGACGGCAACCAGCGAAAAGCGATGAGCGATAGGCGACGAGCGGTAGCGACAATCGTTGAGCGATAGGCGACGATCGATGCGTAGTAAGTGATGGGAATATGCGATTTGATTAGATTAGACAACACCATAAATTTTAACTAACATTAAACCCCACATGGCCTTTTTCTACGAAAGTCTGCTGATATGGCTAAAACACTTATATATAGGAAGTACCACCGGCGCATCCACCATGTTTTATCCCTATCAGTTTCGTCTCGTGAAGCGAGGTCATGTGTGCTAACATAACATAGATAACATAAATAACGATAAGCGATAGCGAAGGTGATAAACGTTAAGCGATACACGATGAGCGATGGAGCAATACACAAGCGATAGAGCGATACCCATGATGTGCGATAGCGCGATACACATAATAAGCGATTGAGCGAACACACTATAAGCGATTGAGATTGCGAGATAGATTCCAGCGATAAAGCGATTGCGAACGTGTTGACTTACGAAAAGTCTAGCGATTACACGCTTTGAGTTGCGATTGAGATTGTTACGCCTTGAGATGTAGTGTAGTGTGTCGAAAATAGATCCAATAGTATACTTGGTCTAATAACGTTCAACTTGTATGGCACTTTCTTCACAATTCATTGGTGGGCATGGCAAAGCACTTATATATAGGAAGTACCAGCGGCGTATCCACCATGCTTCAACCACACGCCTCTGCCCCGTGAATAGGAGCCACACTGTGTCGACATGGTCAAGACGCTTATATATAGGAAGTACCAGCGGCGTATCCACCATGCTTAACCATGCTTTTAACGTTATGGCATTATTAAAACTCATTACGATCCCCGTGCACTGACCAACATAATCCCGTGTGCACCCGTGATTAAGTTGTCCCTTGCACGTTTATCGCAACCCGCTTCAAGAATGCATAGTAGGGGAAAACACATTATATAGTACATAGTGCTAGTATATAGTTCGTGCGCGGGTGCGAGAGAGTGTGAGATAAATAGAGTCCACATTGCATCGAGAAATAGAACAAGTTCAACATGCAAAAGAAATTAATCGGAGAAGATCGTATCATTACAACATTGGAAGCATAACTAATGTTGCTGTGGAGGACTTCTACGGAGACTGCGATTGTTGTTGAAATTCCTCAAGTCTGCGGCCCCGTGCGGCAGTGCTGGGTAAGATGACCATACCAGTTGTAATTTGCACAAAAGCGACAGTTAGCTTCTGGCGGGTGATGATACGTACACATGAGACACAGGGGATGAGTTCCGTTGTAGTCGCGCCTCGAGTGAACTGGAATTGCTTGAAGAGGTTCTGGTTGCGATATCTCAGTTGTTGAAGAGTTTGGGCTCATGGTCTTTCGTTTGCGGCTGGGCTGAGTTTCCTGAAACGGTACGTTGTCGTCAGAGGATTAGTCCGAGGACTCACCTGAAGAATCATCGGTAGAATCATCGGAGGAATCGATGACGACTGCTTGCTGAGCTTGTTTGACAGGATTCTTGGAGAAAGATCCGTCCAAGACTCGTTTGTCGTTGATTTCTGCGGCCAAGCGGTAGGTTTCTTCGATGGTAGCAGGTCTTGCAGCTTCAACAAAATCACCCACACATTCAGGTAAGCCGCGAATGTACTTTGTGATGGCTTTTTCTAAAGTGTTGACTTGACTTTGGCAGATTATGCTAAGCTGTTTGAACCTTGCGGTGTAGCCAGTATTGTCACCTTCGACTTGCTTGATTTTCCAAAATTCGTCTTCGAGTTTCTGGACTTCGTGGGGAGGGCAGTACTCTTTCTTCATGAGCTCTTTCAGCTCATCCCAAGAGAGAGCGTAAGCTGCGGAGATCCCACGTTTATTACGTTCGGCTGTCCACCAGTCTAGTGCTCGTGATTGAAATACTCCGGTAGCGCAAGTAGTACGGAAACCATCGGGACACCCACTCTGACGAAGGGTAACTTCGATAGAATCGAACCACTGGAGTAGCTGGGAGACACCTCCTTCACCCATGAATTCCATCGGATCACAGGCTTTGAAGTGTTTGTAGAGGAAAGCTGATTGCGGCGCTTCCGTCTTAGAGTCTTCCGAGGTTCGAGAGTAGCTGAGAGAGTTGTCACACCCCAACCGATGGCGCAATCATCGGGGCGCGGCACTAGGCGAATCAGATTGCTCAAGAGAATCCATAACAACTAAATTGCGACAGTATTTAATGCGTTCATTATCCCATACTAATAAAAAAGTACAATCACATAAGCTGTCACGAATTTTCATGTTCTTTCGAACAATACAAATCCGACAACCTAGATTTTAGGTGTATTTCTAGACTTCCTAGCTTGATTTGATGTAGACTGCGACTAAACCTGCAACATACGTTAAAACAACGTCAATACAAAAGTATTGGCGAGTATACAAGTTTTGATAGAGTAGCGTAAATAGATAAAAAGGTGTTGCGAATTACCAAATACATAAACGAGATACCTCAACGTACATGCATTTAAGACCGATACTACTAGCTAAGTCACTCGAGCTGCGATTGCGATTGCTATTCATCCTAACTAGACCCCGTCGGGTGCTATAGTACTATACTAGTTAAGGCGGGACCTCGCGAGTATAAGTCCTAACACATATGTAACTAGCATCACGTATAAATATGCATAACAGTTATTCTCAAGTGATAAATAGTTCGATTGAATAATTCATTTTGATAAATTCGATTTAATAAGAACGTATGTTACACCCAAAATGCGATAAAAAGGGGTTCGAGTATACTCACAGTTGGTGCTCAGCAAGTAAACACAACTTGGTTGGATTGAAGAGAGCGCGTCTGAGATTAGCCTGATTATAGATTGATAGCATAAGCGATGAACGACGCGTAAATCGGTGCAAAGTGTCAGAGGATCGGATGGTAATCCGATCAGATGGCAATCCGATCGGGTGACCGGTCGATCGGGTGACCGGTCGATCGAGTGACAATCTGCTCGGACGGTCATCCGGTCGGGTGACCTTTTGAGTGGATTGTTTCCTCCATCGGGAAGGATGTGTTTGTGTATGATGGTTGCCTTTTGAAGTTTTCGTTGTAGCGTTTTGAAAACAGAGAAGTATCTCTACCTTTCAGGTAAGTCGATCGAACGGCTGTTCGATCGGGCGATGACCCGATTGGTGGACACTTTAGTGAGAATAAGTTCACAGCAGTTGTCACTCGATCGGAGTGTAGCCCGGTCGGGTGACAATCCGTTTTGTATTGAATATGTTGAAAATTGTTTAAGTGTTGAAGTCTAAACACCACATGGTCGGGTGGTAGTCCGTTCAATGTTTAAACTCCAATTTATTGAAATCAAAGTGAAGTTGTGGAGCCAAGGTGTAATCCGATCGGATGGCAGTCCGATCGGATGACATGTCCTGTCCGTTCGGCTGACATGTCATGTCCGTTCGGATGCCTGTCCGTTCAGATGACATGTCCTGTCCGTTCGGATGCCTGTCCGATCAGATGACATGTCCTGTCTGTTCGGATGCCTGTCCGATCGGACGGCAATCCGTCCAAACGGTCAAGTTGTCCTTGGCACTTTGACTATTTTGAAGGTCTTTGGGGGTTTTGATCGAGACGGTGTTGTGACGTGCTAAACAACAGAAACCCCATCTCGAACCAGGGGACCCGATCGGACAGGAATCACCCAAATCTGACCGGTTTACTGGTTCGTGACGGTGGTTCTTGGTTAACATGAAATCGGTCGTCTCTGCGTTAGAAACCAGATCTTGAACCAACACCACACTAAGAATGAGTAGAAGGTCGACACAAGCTCCGATTCTATCGGTCTTGAGTGCTTTGAGTGTAAAAGAGTTGAAAGAAAGTTGGAAAACCATCTTTCAATCCTTTTATTCATGATTATGTGTAGATCTGTGTGAAAATTTTGTTTATTCTTGTAGAAATCCTTCGGATTTGAGTTGTTCTTGGTAGAATGAGGCCAACACTTGAAGTTCATAAGAACTTCATGATGACATCACCCTAGAACACCTCAAATCCATTGATTTCACGGTTAAAAGTTGAGATTCAAAAGATAGAAAGGTGGAGGAGTGCATGTAGATCAAAGAAGTACAAGATTTGAGTTGGAAACTTACAAGATTCACGAGGAATCGAGAGAAAAAGGTCCAAAAGCGTGCTGGTCGAGTGAGAGCTGTCACATCACTGTTCAAGTGATGTGACAAGTGCTATTTATAGGTGAAGTGGAGTGAAGGGGAAGAAGTGCAACTGATCAGATGGCTGTCCGATCGGTTGGCTGTCCGATCAGATGGTTGTCCGATTGGATGGCTGTCCGATCGGATGGCCATTCGATCGAAGTGCCATTCGATCAAACGCCTCCGGCGAGCTAAGTTTTGGCGTTCCGTTTTGGTTGTTAAGCGTTGCGATAGTTTGGTTACACATTCTCATCCATATTTTCATATATTTATTATAATTAGCCACGTTGGGTCGTATATACATATCCATATTTCAAAGTTGCGATACAATAACCGGGTTTGGTTTCGAATATGCTTTACTTTGCGACGCTTCACGGTCATCGAGGAGGGTAGAATAGGTCCTCACTCAACGTCATCGTGAACGTTAATGTGTGTGATGCGATGTGCGTTTTGACTAATGAGTTGCACTGCGACACATCACGGCTATCAAGGAGGGTAGAATTGGTCCTCACTTGACATCTTTGTGGTTGTCAGCAGGTGCAATGTGATGTGATAGCGATTAAGTATGCGTAATATGCGAAAATACTTCGATATAGCGATGTATGCGATATAGCTACATTATGATCCGAATCTCTGGTGCTAGGCGTAACGAGTATAGCGAATAGTAACAACGCACGAAAGTGCGGGTTGTTACAGTCTCCCCTGCTTTAGGAAATTTCATCCCGAAATTAATCCACCAGTAGGGTTGCGAGAGTTGATGCGAATGTGAGTAGCGATAAAAGCGACGAGAATAGTGAGCGATCGATAGGGAATTACCATGCGATAGCTTTGCGGAGACCAGTGAGAGCGACGAGAAATATGATTCGAACAACCAAAAGCGATAACACACACGAGAATGCGATCCCAAAGCGTTTTAAATTTTTGAAAAATCGATTAATTAGGAAAAACTTGTTTATGAAAATCTTCTCACGGTGCGGCGTTAACTGTATTGATGTCCACACCAGCGCTATGAGAAGGGTTTTGGTTAGGTTACTAAAAGATTTTAAAGTGATTAAAACTTGTTTTATGAAATTTTCTCGTCACGCGGCAGTAACTTGAGTCGATTGTCACACCAACGTTACAAGATAATCTTGTTTTATTCCAAGGTTTTGATCAAATTTTAGAAAAAGTTTTGTAAGAAAAGATTAGTCAAAATTTTGTGTAGATAAAGTCTTTTAATAATACCAAAAATTTATTTTTAAGGTCGGCCCCGCATGACACTTTCCCACGGAAGTTTGACGATATGGATAAAACACTTATATATAGGAAGTACCAGCAGCGTATCCACCATGTTGTAACCATATGGCTTCCATCCCGTGAAGCAGTGTCATACATGTCGACATAGTATTCACAGCAGTTTGTCACTCGATAGAATCGAACCACTGGAGTAGCTGGGAGACACCTCCTTCACCCGTGAATTCCATCGGATCACAGGATTTGAAGTGTTTGTAGAGGAAAGCAGATTGCGGCGCTTCCGTCTTAGAGTCTTCCGAGGTTCGAGAGTTGCTGAGAGAGTGCACTTGAGCGACAATTTGAGGAATGACCTTGCCCACAAGCGAGGCAATCCTCTTCTCGGCGCTTCGTTTAGCTCTTCTCTTAGCTGTTTGTCTCGAGGTAGAGTTGTTGGAAGGCATCTAGACAGAGAGAGATTTGGAGTGAGATTTGGTCATAATGATTTTTGAGTTTTGCGATGCGTTTGAGCGCGATTAAAACTTGTAGCGAGTAATATAATAGATTTCACATAGGAGCCACATAGGAGACACGAAATTCCTTGATTCCCACACAATTGATTCGCTTGTATTTTCATATATAGTTGTAGTTTATGCTTACCACATACATGCCGGGATGGAATGCGCGAGGACACGATGAAGAGGGAGAGAGCGAGAGCGAAAGCGAGTAATTAGACATTAGTTTTGTTGCGAACATTCGGTTTTGTTTTAGATTGCGATGGCTGTACGAGTCGTGCGGTTGCAAAAGCAGTGAGCGAAAATTGATAAATTGAGAAATCGATAAAGCGTAAAGTTTTAAATTGTAAACACATAAGCGTAAATAGATTCCATAAAGCGTAAAATCGGCAGGTCACATGCTAGAAATATAGATAGAGTGCCTCGGGTGTTTAGGCGTCGACTGCCCAAGGTAACCCAACTATACCCAACAAGTTCGTGCACGCGCGTTGCCCTAGAAGGCTTATGCTTCCACTGGGATGCAGCTCATGTCATTCGTCTTCCCGGTCATTGCGTGGCTCGAGTTATTGTTATAGCCGAGTCCTTGGTGGGAGCTTTTGAAAACCATTTTATAGAGAGCGGAACGGTTTATTAAGATACGGGTTTCACCCCTGACTTAATTACTTCGCTCCTAGCTGTGGCTGTGCTCTTCGAATAAGTTCGAGAGTTTCCACTAGAATTCGAAATGGAGACTTTCGCCGAGATGTGGATGTCACTCCTAGCTCGACGGAAAATCCTCGTGCTAGAAAAATGCGCTGAGTGAGCGATCTTATCGAGAGTTCTTGGTTTTCACGACTGATCTCGACTGGACCACTCGGTTGTGTTACGCGAGTATTTTCGAAAACGTGTGTATTGTGTTGGCCTTAGGAAAGGCTAAGTAACATTCTAGCCTTAGGAAAGGCTCTTCGCGTGAAATTGTGGTATGCGGTGTTCATGCGAAGTTGTAGTTTTTGCGGATTCGAACGAGAGTATCAAGTAGGCCCGTGCAAATCCTACTGGGTTCGCAAGAGTCGGCCCATTGGTGCCTAGACTATAGACTAGGTCATTTCTAAGACATTGACCCGGACTAGGTCAAGTCTAGCCTAATTCCCTATAGTTATGGCTCTGATACCAATCTGTCACACCCCAACTGATGGCTGAATCATCGGGGCGCGGCACTAGGTGAATCAGATTGCTCAATAGAATCCATAACAACTACATTGCGACAATATTTAATGCGTTCATTATCCCATACTAATAAACAATTACAATCACATAAGCTATCACGAATTTCTTGTTCTCTCAAACAATACAAATCCGACAACCTAGATTTTAGGTGTGTTTCTAGACTTCCTAGCTTGATTTGATGTAAACTGCGACTAAACCTGCAACATACGTTAAAACAACGTCAATACAAAAGTATTGGCGATTATACAAGTTTAGATAGTGTAGCGTAAATAGTTAAAAGTGCTGCGAATCACCGATTACGTAAACGAGATACCTCAACATATATGCATATAAGACAGTTACTACCAGCTAAGTCACTCGAGCTGCGATTACGATTGCTAGTCATCCTAACTAGACCCCGTCGGGTTCTATAGTATTATACTAGTTAAGGCGGGACCTCGCGAGTATAAGTCCTAACACATACGTAACTAGCATCACGTGTAAATATGCATAACAGTTATTCGCAAGTGATAAATAGTTTAGGCATTCGATTAGTTTGATTTGATAGAAACGTATGTCACACCCAAAAATGCGATAAAAAGGGGTTTGAGTATACTCACAGTCGGTGTTCAGCAAGTAAACACAACTTGGTTGGATTGAAGGGAGCGCGTCTGAGATTAGCCTGATTACAGATTGATAGTGTAAGCGTCGAACAGTGCGTTAAACGATGAGATGTGACTTAGCGTCGAATGGCAATCCGATCGGATGGCAATCCGATCGGATGGCCGGTCGATCGGGTGGCAATCCGTTCGGATGGTCATCTGATCGGATGGCCATTCGATTGGATTGTCACCTCGTTTGGTATGGATGTGTTTGTGTATGATGGTTTGCCTTTTAAAGTTTTCATTGTAGCATTCTGAAAACAGAGAAGCATCTCAACCCTTCAGGTCGATCGATCGAACGACGGCTCGATCGGGTGATGATCCGATTAGTAGGACACTTAGTGAGAACAAGTTCATAGCAGTTTGTCACTCGATCGGATTGCAATCCGATCGGGTGGCAATCCGTTTGGAACTGGCTATGCATTGAATATGTTGAAATTTGTTTAGGTGATGAAGTTCAAGACATCACAGGTGTCACACCCCGACCACGTAAAACAACAAATCATGGCGGAAACATCAGGGAGTGTCGTAACAGAATCATTGTTTCACAACCATAGATTAAATAATTTCGTTTTATGGAATTATTGAACTCATTGTTTTATTACAAATCAGATAAATACAAATATTATCTTTCTAGTTTTAAAGTCGCTAAGGCACGAGTCCATCCTATGTATAGCATGCATCAACAATCATCACATAACAGCACCTGAAACATGTATAAAAATAGGTACGTCTGCATAAAAATGCCTGTGAGACACATAGGTTTTATTATAATAGGATTCATGACTTATAAGTTTTAAAAAAAAATATTTAATCAAAAATAGTCATGAACCTTAAAAATATTTTCTTTTATAAATCATACTAAAATTTATAAGAAATCAGATGATATAACAGAATAATACATAGGTAAATAAATAACTAAGTAAAATGAGTTTATATAAAATATGTTGTTTGTAAAACAACATTTTGATAAAAAGGTTTGTAATATATATATAAAAATATACTTTGGTTTTAAGAAAGTCGAATAAGTAAGATATTAAAATATATTTCAGTTCCAAAATCGTTAAACAAATAGTATATTAAATATACTTTAGTCGTCAAAATAATAAATTTTCAGTAGTATATCAAAAGTACACTTTGGTTTTATTAATAACATATTAAACTATGCTTTGGTCTTATAAATAACATATTAACTATGTTTTGGTTTTATAAATAACATATTAAACTATGTTTTGGTTTTATAAATAACATATTAAACTATGTTTTGGTTTTATAAATAACATATCAAACTATGTTTTAATAATTTACAAAATATATGTTGGTTTTGTACAATATTACACATGAGAGCATATCAAACTATACTTTTGGGAGTATAACTAAATATACAATAAAAATGTGATTTAAGAATTCATTCAGACCTGAGTGCATCAAAATACACCTTTGAGACTATAGAAATACCACAAAGGCAATCCCTATTTGGATAAAATATCGGTTTCTGACATTCCATGACAACAGGAATGGGGTGTCAAATCCTATAGCGCTATATCATACTACCAATCGGTTGGTGAACATAAAATAAGTACTATCCAACAATTAATTTTATAATCTTTGGAAAAATTATTGTTTAAACCATAAATAATCATTCAGTTTGTCAAAAGATAAGTACTAATACGTATAATAAATTTATACTTTGAAATCATGAACATAACAAATAGGTACACATGCTTCACCCCAAAACATTGAAAACAGTAAAAGAAGGGACTATGTACTCACTTGAGAGTGCTTAGAAGTCTTGAACAACTACCAAGTAAGCTAGAGGGATCACGGAATCAAACGACACCTAATATAGGTAACTAAGTAAATAAACCGGACCTAAATCGGAAGATCGGATAGGATGAGGTTTCGTAAACCAAATGAGTATTGGATCTCATATGACATGGTTTAAAAAAGCCTACATACTAAAACGAAACCTAACCTAAGTGCTTACGACCCATTACGACCCGTTTAGGTAGCTTACGCTACTTTAACGCGTCGTTCACGTAAAACGCATTCGGAACGCCTAACTAGTCCTATGAAAAATATTATATGCCTAAACATGTTTAATTATGTTGCATAATCAGTTAAGTGACAAAATTTTGGGTTACATATGCTTAAATATCAATTATGCATAAAAAAGGGCATTTTGGTCATTTTCCTAAGGCATATAAACTACCAATCATACAACTACTTAAACGAAGTGACCATAAGGTATAACCTCGGAAGGTTATTCCCTATACAACTATGGTCACTAAACATGTTTGGTCGGATCCTAATGATCGACCAAACGAGTCTAGTTCGAAAGTCTAAGCGGTTGTTTAGACCGCTTGACTTATGACTCTATACAAGCACTAAACTAAATGTGACAAGCTAAACATGTTAGAACATGTTTAGTTAAGTTAGAAAACAGGTTTTGATATCAAAACAAATGGTTTTGATACCCAAGAGTAGTTTGGTTACAAAATACGCATGAATACGCATTTTGGCCGAAACTACGACTCGTCACTACGCCTAGTCAACGTGGTAATCAGTAGGTATAGTCACACGGGACTATAACCATCGTGATTACGCTCACGTTGCGAAGTTCAAACGAACTTCGTGTTGACCATAAACTGGTCAATGCAGGAAGTCAAACACTGTTTGACTTTTACGCTTAAAAACGCATAAAAGAACGAAATAAGCTTACAAGGGGTCCAAGCTAGGAAGATATGATCTATAAATTCTCAGGTATGAAGCATTTGAGCTTCAACTTAGAGAAAATTAGATCATGTGTGAGGAAAGAATGAAAATGAGGTGGGTATATATAGGATTCGGTCCACCGTTAAGATCGTTTATCGAGAACCGTGCTTTAATCATGGCCTTACACTTGGGACCAAGGTTTTAAAATACCATGGGAACATGTAAAACCATCAAATACCAGCCCATAGGGTGTAAAACCATGCGTTAAAACCATCAAAATCTAAAAAATGTACCAAGTTCAATGTATCTGCCTGAAATTTCAAAAATGGTCCCTGCACTTGTAAAACTTGATTTTTTTGCACTTTTAAGCCCCGCTAACCCCATTTCAAGGATATAAAATAAAGTTAAAGTATAGGGAACTTAAAATATGCTCAAAAACATCTCGGATGTCGGTTCGTTTGGTCGTACGGTTGCGTTGTTCGGTTAATTACGACGGAAATCGTAATGAACGCAAAAACGATCCAAATTACGCGACGAATGGAATTTTATCATGCAAATCACTAAAATAAAATATTTTAATGATTACATAAATTTTTGGATGTCCGGATATATTCAGAACGTAAGATATGCGCGAAAATGCAAACTTATGCATTTTTGACGCTTTTAGTCTCTATTGATCAAATAAGTTTATTTTAGCATACCGAACCCCTCAAAGCCTATTTATAAGCTATGTAAAGGATATTTAGGGTATGTTTAACTTATGATCAAGTTCCGGAATGTTCTTTACAGTACGAATCGGCATACTTTCGCAGTTTGTCGAAATTAGTCCCTGTAAGAGAATAAACTTGATTTCGACACACCAAACCATCCAAAACTTATTTCTAAGTTATGTAAAGGTTATTTAAGGTATGTTAAGCCTATGTCACTATTCCGGAGTGTTTGTTGCATTAAACTGGTTATATTTACGCATCAGTTCGCGTATAACCTTCCAAAAAGCGATTTAGAGCTCGAAATCGATCAAGAATTGATATGTGCAAATGATACACATATTTATACAAATCCCAAGTATGAAATTACAATATTTCATTGGTTTGGTATTTGTTTGATGGTTGAAGTGACACAGGTGTCACAACAGGGTCGGATGGTCGTTCGATCGGATGGCAATCCGATCGGACGGAAATCTGTTCGATGTTCAAAACTCTTGAGGAGTTGAAATATAATTTAAGTGTGGGACCAAGTGCAAGCCGATCGGACGGCTATCCAGTCGGGTGGCAATCCGATCGGACGGCAATCCGTCCCAACGACCTGATCGTCTTTTACACTTGACTGTTTTGAAAGTTTTGCGGTTTTCTCAAGACGGTATGTCAACGTGCCAAACAACAGAACCCTATTAACGTCCAGGTGACCCGATCAGGCAGGAATCACCCTAGTCCGGTCGGTCAGCTGTTTTGAGACGACGGTTCATGTTTAACTTGAGATTGGTTGTCTCATAGATAGAATTCAGATCTTGAGCTGACACATCACTAAGAAAGAGTAGAAGATCAGAACGAGCTCCGATTCTATCGGTTTTGAGTGCATCGAGTGTAAAAGAGTTGAAAGAAAGTTGCGAAACTATCCTTCAATCTTTTTATCCTTGAATATGTGTAGATCTATGCGAAAATGTTGTTTATTCTTGTGGAAATCCTTCA
Organism: Helianthus tuberosus; assembly: GCA_030545235.1. Lineage (NCBI taxonomy): Eukaryota > Viridiplantae > Streptophyta > Magnoliopsida > Asterales > Asteraceae > Helianthus > Helianthus tuberosus. Next base: position 64,020,563 of record CM060432.1, on the reverse strand, counting down.
GATCTGAGTGATTCATGGTGGAATGAGGCCAACACTTGAAGTTCATAAGAACTTGTTAGGATCGGAGGCTCTCATGATAGTGTTTGTTTGTTTATAATGAATGATCAATGTATATGAAAACATGTTAGGTGCAGCGGAAATGAAAACAAACTTTGTAAACACAATCAAAGGAGAAAATAGTTTGATAAACAATTGCTTCACATAGAGTTAAAAGATTACAAATCAAAGCAAAAGATTACAGTCATGCTTACAAACTAAACTCCCCCTCAGCCTGATGCCCCAAGGTTGGTTGCACACACAAGATGAAAGGATTAGACATGAGGAGAAGAACCCACTCAGTCAATCGAATGTAACAGTACAGGGCACTGTTACATTTATAGGCAAACCAAACCACTGAGGTATCTCAGCTGACGTCACCATGAAAATGACGTCTAACAGCTTAACAACCTGTATCTACTGTCCTTACACAAACACTGCTAACCTAACCACTGACTATACATAAGACAAACAATTTACTAAACAGCTGCTCTCCCTTTATGTCAGTGCTTTCCTCAAGGTTGATCAGTCCTTGACTGGGCAGTGCTTTATCATCAGTAGATAGGACCAGCAGTGTTGAATACTTCAGGGTTTTCATCTGCAGTTGAAAGGACGACAGCAGTTGAATATGAGCAGTAAATAGAGGCCATCAGTTGTTATAAATCACTTTCAAGGGGAGAGCAAAGTGTAAACCGCTGCTTATTGTGAATCCACTGTTGTGACCTGGTTTTGGCTTTACATTATCTGTTCCTCTGGTAGGGTTCAATCCCAACAATCTCCCCCTGGAACAGATAATGCCAAAACCTTTCATTATTCAGGACCTTTATTACTCATCAAGAGTGCCTTAGCTTGTTCTTTGAATTCAGCTTCAAATTCCTTTGCACTCTGGTCATCCTCATCCCTACACAGTGAAAGCCCAAGGAGATCCTGCAAATCTTGAACACTAAGGCCTAGTTCTTCTTTCCTTGATATGTGCTTCACATCGCCATTGGCTCTGACCAAGGTCAATACGTGAGTCTTTTGATCAGACATCCACTTTAGTATTTTTAAGCCAAGTGGGTTTCTTGGGAGAGACTTATTTGAAGATGAGTTGAGGGATAATGGCCTTGAAAACAACTGCAGACTTTCAGACATTCTTTTGAAAGCTTCTTCAAAGACTTTGTCAGTTGCAGCTATATCTTCTGTAGTTTCTTGTTCAATAAGTTCTTGTCTTACAGCTTCTGTCTTGTCTTTAGCAGTGTTTGGAGACGCAGGTTTGTTTAATGCCTTAAAAAGGCTTTGAAGCTTTGTTGAAGTTTCTTCTTTTAGACCCATTTTCGTGATGGTATCTTTGAAGTATTCTGCTTCTTTTTCTATTACCTCTTCTTCAGTCAGCTGTTCTCCTTCTTCTTGATTTGTTACAAAGGTAGACCGGAACAGTGTGTCGAGGTTTCCCATCTTCTGTTCAAGCTTCATCATTTGTTCTTGCTTCTTAGAAGTGCCTGAAACAGTTATCTTTCTTTTCTTTAGCCTTTCATAGGCTTCATCAGTCTGCTGTTTAGACCATTTTGATATGGCTTCAGCAGTATCCATTTTCGCATCCACCAGCTCCCTTTTCTTTCTTTTATATTCAGCAGTTAAGTCAGCAATGAGCTTTTCATATTTTCTCCAGTTAGGAGCATTCTTCTTCTTCGTAGGATCATTCTTAATCTTTTCAATCCTTTCTGCCTCACGCTTAAGAGCTACTACTGGCCATTCTCTGAACTGTTGTTCTTCAGCAGGATAGAATTTCTCTTTCATGATGTAGGCTAGATATTGTTTTCTTAACTCTTTCTTTTGATCAGCCTTTTCTTTGTTTAGGTCTTGTGCAAACCCTTCTATCTGCTTTACTTTTGTGAAGTAGAACTCCAGTCTTTTAGCAATGCCATCTTCACTTAACTTTTCTTTTTCACTATCAACCTTGGCTTTTACTTTGGCCTGCTTTGCCTTGAGTTTGAGGTAATCATCCATATCCTCTGGTGGCATGTAGCCTATGAGTGAGGAGAATCTTCTTTTTGAAGGATCCTCTTCTTTATAGAATTGCCTCATCTCATTTTTGATAGCTTCAAGTTCCAGTGGATATTTTGCAGCATTAGGATCATGCATACCCTCATTGGCAGTGATTGGCTTTCTTATTCTGTTGAAGAGCTTTGGCTGTGAAGTAGAAAAGGTGAGAGCAGTGGTGGATGACTGACTAACAGCTGTTGAGACAACTGGTGTCTCAACGTCTGTTGTCATTACAACTGCTGATATGTCAGCAGTTGTCTTCTGCTTTTGAGCAGGGGATGGACGTGGTGATGTTGGTGGTGATGGTGGTGAATCATCATCTGATATGAGATTTCTTCTCCTTTTTAATGCAGAAGAAGCAGATGATGTTTTGGGTGGATCAGTGGTGGTAGATTGGATAGCAGTGGTTTGTGGTAGTGATTGACTGACAGTGGTTGAAACAACTTGTGTTTCAATCACTGTTGTCATTACAACAGATGTTGTAACATCTGTTGTCTTCTGTTTTATGACAGGAGGCAGTGGTGATGGTATGATTGTAGATGATGATGGTGGAGCAGTAGTTGTAGTGGTGTGTGGTAGAGTGGTGTGTGTTGAAGGTGTGTGTGTTGATGAGATGGCAGCTGTTTGGCTACTGACAGCAGTTTTTGTAACTACTGCTGTATCAGCTGTTTGACAAACAGGTTTTGAGACCTGTTTTTCTTTTTCTTTTTCTTTTTCAGGTTCAATATGAAGGCCATGTTCAATACCCTTTTTCTTTATTTGCTTCATTATCTCCCCCTTTTTGGCATTATCTGCAAGGGGGTCATCAAAGAATAGTAAAGTTGAAGGAGCCTTGCCAGTGGCAGTTTGGATACTGGCCTTAATAGCCTTGATATCTGCTTGAGTATCCTTGAACCTTGATTCCATCATGTTGGACAGCAGTTGTACTTGAACAGCATGCTTTTGATCAGCCATTTGTTGCTGTTTTTCCAGCATGGGTTGGAAAATATTCCAAAGCTCATTTGCAGCAGGTGCTTGTTGTGGAGCAGATGCTTGAGCAGGAACAGCAGAGGATTGTGCTTTCTGAGCTTTTAAAATCTCTTGCACCATCTCCTTTATTTCAGAAATTGATTCTTCAAGTTTTTCCACTCTGCCCGTCAATTCCTGATATCTTGAATCATCACCCATTTTACTGGGATCATCTGAATCCCCACCTGTGGTGGTTATATCAATGTGTGACTTAGGAACAGAGTCCCAAAAATCACCCATTGATGCCCCTTGTTCTTGGTACTGGGGACTTCTCTCTTTAGCACTCGATAAACCTTTGATGGTACCAGTGGTTAGATCTAACTCACTGGTGGTCACCGAAGTTGCTATTGAAGAAATTGCCTTCAAGGGAGTCTTACTTATGAAACAACTGTCCAACTGGGGATATATTGATCCACCAGTTGTAGTTGCTGCTCCACTTGAACTACTGACAGGAGTTACTTGTAACTCCTGCAGTGTAACCTCCTCAACTGTTGCTGGGATAGCAGAGGTATAAGCATCAGACCCAGTCACTTGTGGATGTATACTCTCAGTGATAGGTGATAGAGAGGAACTGGTTTGTGTCTGTGCAATAGCAGCTGCATGCAACAGAGGTAGCATGGATTGTGGCATTATTATTGGTGAGGGAATGGGGGTTGAAAGAGACATGTCCTTGGGATCAGGACTGAGGAAGATGGATCCGAGTGGATTCAGAGCTTCATATTGTGGTGTCCCTGTGCTTACAACCTGATCCTTTTGTGAGGATGCAAGAGGAGTTTCGGTTATGGGTTGAGATCTTTCTTCCAACTGCTGTGAGGAAGTAGCAGCAGTGGTTTGTGGTGACTTTTGTGTTGTCACAGGCATTTCCTCTGGGATCTCATCTGCCAGAATTGCCTTTGTTTTGGATTTGGTGGGTTTTCTGGATGTTTTTCTTTTGGTCTTTTTGGTTATGTCAGGTGTGGGTTTCAAAGCAGTGGTTGTGCTGCTATGATCACCTGGAGCAGTGGGCTCAGCAGCTGATACCTGAGGAGCAGTTGTAACCGCTAAAGTCTGCTCAGGTACCCCTGCTTTTGTTTTTATTGGTGCCATCATCCTTGAAAATGTTTCTTTTGTTATGCTTTTTATTTGACAATGAACACCTTGTTTGAGTAAATTTACAATTTTCTTTTCAAATTTTTGTTCAAAATAATAACTCAAAAATCTTGGAAAAAGTAAAAATGCTTTACTTTCAACGTTTTTCACCATGTCATTAAAAATCTCTTGGGAGTAATTATAGTCTTTATTATTCAAAATAGCGTAACCCAGGCTTTGAATTTTCAATGGTATTTCGTTGAAAGATGTTGTTTTATTTGAAGCACACATCAAGAGTGTGTGAAATAAAAACCTGGGTGCAGATGGAAAATAACCCTTTTGTAGGGTATCTACCTTTGGTTCTTCTGCATAACCCCTTTTCAGAAAATCAGCTTTTAACTCGTTTTTGTCAAAAGAGGTTTTACCATTCTGATCGTCGAGTATGAAGACTTCTGATATCGATTTTGGTGTGATTTTGATCGCTTTTCCCTGTATCGAGGAGTTAATGGCTGTGACTTTTCCGTCTTGTTTTTCAAGCGAAGCCTTTTTCCAAAACTCTCTCTGGGTTTGCAGATAGATAGGAGCATTTGCTGTTAACAAAGTTTTGTACTTTGATGCAGATAATGCATCAATGATGGTGTCAAAGGTGTGATTATCAGTAGGTTTTGTGAATAAACCCAGATAGTTATGAGATTGTTTGAATGGTATTTCGATGGTTTCTTCAGCCGTTTGAGCGGCCTCAGTTGAAGGTGGTGGTGATGTAGGTTTTGATTTTGATTTTCCTTTTGACTTCGTCATTTTGATGAAGAAGAATCGGAGAATGATTTTGAGGGTTTTGAGAAGAAGGGTTGAAAACTGTTATGAGAAGAGAATTTTTGGAATTCAATTCGACAGTGTAAAACCCTGTTTGGGGTTTAGGGCAGGGTTTTATTTAAAAATAATCGCTGATGTTGTAGCGGTTATTACGATCTGAGGGCTAAAAACTGACCACGTGTCAAACACTGATGAAACGGATGAAGTATGGAGAACAGTTGTTTTAAGAGCCACTGACGTATCAAGCATCAGTGATTACAACGGTAAAAATCTTGGGCAGTGGATGATTTCTACTATCAGTAGATAGCATATCAGTGGATAAGACACTGATTTTGAGCATCAGTGCTTTTCAAGAAAATGAGGGATCAGTGATTAACTTTCAGCAGTGGACAGTGTTTAGAAATCAGATGTTGGAACAGAACAGTGGTTAGGGTAAATAGTACAACTTTGAAGGACAGGTGTTTCAGCAACAGTTTTGAAGATTTTCATTCAAGGTTTTGCCACATGTCAATTTTGAAAGACAGTGGTTTAGTACCCCAGATGATGAAAACTTTTTACTAAGGCAACTCATTTTTCGTTTAATATTCAATTAAAACATGAGTACCCTAGTGATTCAAGCACAGTTTGCAATCAATTTTTGATGAAAATTTAGGAGCAAGCCTGAGTATGACATGATCATGACATATGTACCATTTCCTTTTGACCCATTTATGAGGACACAGATACCACCAAAAATAAGGTATTACATCCTGACAGGAGCTGAAACTATTGCCAACAAAAACAAGCAAGAGTTCCAAATATATTATTTCCAAAAAAATATGAATAATATATCCTGGTTATTTGAGAAAATCCTTTGAAAAAAATGTTTAAAGGATTTTCTGAGAACAGTATCGAAAAGGATCTGGTGTATTTTCAATAGAAAACATAATCATGTCATTCTCAAGTTTTATGAAAATGGTCAGTGGTTTGACAGCAGTGGTAGAATATTTTGACAACATTTTGACCACTGTTTAGTACCATTTCCTGTGTTAGTTGATTGCAAACATGAGGACACATGGACATGTTTTTAAACATTTGTCTAGTCCTCTTTGGAGTTCATTCACCGGAATCAAAACCTTTTCCTGAACAGATGAATGCACATAGTTGCTTAATGACCATGATTACCCTAAACTTTGACTCATAAGTGTTTTAAGTTTATTCCCTTTTCTTCTGAATTCAAAAGTTTTGAGATAAACACACTTCAGAGTTTTTGTGAAAATTAGTCCAAAATCATTTTGCAGTAATGTTTTGAGAGACTTGGTCAGGTTTTCACAAGTTTTTCACCCAATCTCACATTACATCTGATACGGACTATGTTGACCCCTGTTTTCTTAATGTATTTGAACATAGTTGATTTTGTCCTTTTTAGGAACTCAACCTGTTTTCAACACATAAGATCTAAAGTTTTAATTTCCCTCTTTTTGTGTTAACAAAACAGCAATGCTTTTATGAACATAGATTTTGTTAATTTGAGGTTCATACTTTAGTATTTAATGAAAACATCACAAATATCAACACAACAGTTGAAATCGATTTTGAGAATATAGAACATTCCCATAAGTTATCAGATATGTTTACAGATCTGAAAACTATGAGTGACTTGTGCATGATATCACTTGTTGTATGAAATTTGTGTGTCATATGACATCTTGGTTGATGTACAGAGTTTTTGAATAACCATGTTGATCATGATTTTACTCGTTACTCTGTTTTTCAACTGAATACAACCAACCTTAGTATCAATGAATTTTGAGCTAAACTGTTATGTCAAATTGATTGTTAGATCGAATTTGACTGTCCACGCTCTGATACCAATTGTTAGGATCGGAGGCTCTCATGATAGTGTTTGTTTGTTTATAATGAATGATCAATGTATATGAAAACATGTTAGGTGCAGCGGAAATGAAAACAAACTTTGTAAACACAATCAAAGGAGAAAATAGTTTGATAAACAATGGCTTCACATAGAGTTAAAAGATTACAAATCAAAGCAAAAGATTACAGTCATGCTTACAAACTAAACTCCCCCTCAGCCTGATGCCCCAAGGTTGGTTGCACACACAAGATGAAAGGATTAGACATGAGGAGAAGAACCCACTCAGTCAATCGAATGTAACAGTACAGGGCACTGTTACATTTATAGGCAAACCAAACCACTGAGGTATCTCAGCTGACGTCACCATGAAAATGACGTCTAACAGCCTAACAACCTGTATCTACTGTCCTTACACAAACACTGCTAACCTAACCACTGACTATACATAAGACAAACAATTTACTAAACAGCTGCTCTCCCTTTATGTCAGTGCTTTCCTCAAGGTTGATCAGTCCTTGACTGGGCAGTGCTTTATCATCAGTAGATAGGACCAGCAGTGTTGAATACTTCAGGGTTTTCATCAACAGTTGAAAGGACGGCAGCAGTTGAATATGAGCAGTAAATAGAGGCCATCAGTTGTTATAAATCACTTTCAAGGGGAGAGCAAAGTGTAAACCGCTGCTTATTGTGAATCCACTGTTGTGACCTGGTTTTGGCTTTACATTATCTGTTCCTCTGGTAGGGTTCAATCCCAACAGAACTACATGACGACATTATCCTAGAACACCTCAAATCCATCGATTTCACAGTTAAAAGTTAAGATTCAAAAGAGAAAATGATGAAGAAATGCGTGTAGATCATAGAAGTACAAGATTTGAGGTAGAAACTTACAAGAATTGTGAGAAATCGAGAGGAGGTAGCCCCAAAGCGTGCTGGTCGAGTGAGAATTGTCACATCACTGTTCAAGTGATGTGACAAGCGCTATTTATAGGTGGAGAGGAGAGAAGGTGAGGGAGTGTCATGGATCGGGTGGCAATCCGATCAGATGGCCATTCGATCGAATTGTCATTCGATCGAATTGTCATTTGATCAAATGCCTCCGGTGAATTGAGTTTTGGCGTTTCGTGTCGATCGTTAAGCGTTGCGATAGTTTGGTCACGCCTTTTCATACCCACATTCATATATTTAGTATAATTAGTCACATAGGGTCGTATAAATATCCACATTCCAAAGTTGCGATACAATAACCGGGTCTCGTTTCGAATATGCGTTACTCTACGACGCACCACGGCTATCGAGGAGGGTAGAATAGTTCCTCACTCAACTTCATCGTGAGCGTTAGTGTGTGTGATGCGATGTGTTATAGCGATAAAGTATGCGTAATATGCGAAAATACTACGAAATAGCGATGTATTTGATATGGCTACATTATGATCCGAATCTCTAGTGCTAGGGGTAACGAGTATAGCGAGTGGTAACAACGCACGAACGTGCGGGTTGTTACACCAAACTCCACCTCACGTTCAGGTGGTAACTGTCACACCCCGACTGCGTAAAACAACAAACCGCGGCGGAAACGTCGGGGAGTGGAGCAACAGAATCATTGTTTCATAACACATGGAAATTGAAGTTTTGTTTTATTAAATTACAAGAGGTTACATTGTCTTAAGAACAAAGAAACATAACATAATTAACTAGTCTTGCATCTTTTATTGTCACTAAGGCCCTCGTCCAATCCTATGTTTGCATCATAATCATCTAACAACAGCACCTGAAACACATGTGAAAATAGGTACGTCAGCATAAAAATGCCTGTGAGATACATAGGTTTTATTAAAATAGGATTCATGACTTGTAAGTTTAAAGAAAATGTTTAACAAAAGTTAGTCATGAACCTTGTAAAATGTTTTCTTTTATAAATCATACAAAAAGTGATAAGAAATCAGATGATATAAAAGAATAATGCATGGTTAAATAAATAACCAAGTAACAATGAGTTTGTATAAAATATCTTGTTTGTAAAACAATGTTTTGTAAAGATGTGTTATTTGTGAAAAATGTAATATGTCTAAATTGAAATGGTTTAAATAACGCTACGATATGTAATATCATAAAATCACTTATATATAGGAAGTACCAGCGGCGTATCCACCATGCTTTTATCATGTTACACATGCCTCGTTACTTAAATCATTTACCAAACAAACCACCAATGTAAAAATGTTCATGTATAATCAAATGTCAAAATGTTTATGTGTAAACAATGTCTATTGTCAAATGTAAATCATGTTTATGTATAATCAAATGTCATGTATGGTAAAATAAATAAAAGTATCTATTCTAACCATATGCACAAAACAATGTATTTGAATAAATAAAAAGTTATGTCTTGTAAAATCCATGATTTATTGATACAAACATCTACGCGGTAATGTTAAACGCCTACATCCAAGCCTTGCGACTGAAGAGACAAAACCTTAACAAGTTAAAGGTTTATCAAACTTATGAATTCGGATTCGGTCATTCCTTCCACCCAAACAAACCTAGGATTTCAGAAATGGGAGTTGTCAAGTCCTATGGTACCACTACCTACTACCGAGCGGCATGATCGGTGTTAATGAATGTATTTATGACCCGTTAAACAAACCAAATGTCATACCAAATGTAAGCATGTTTTATGAAAATAATGTACTAAATATGCTAAGTGAACATACAAAGTAGAAATGTAAAACAATGTGTCCATATGCTGAGTGAACATATGCAAGAGAAATGCAATGTAAATCAATGTGTAACATATGCAACAAAAGTATTTATGAAAATCAATGTGCTAGCATGCTAAGTGAACATACATAGCAAAACAATATGAAATCATGTACTATATGCGTTCTAATGAACATAGCAAGTATATGATATAAAAGCATGAAAAGCACGAAAGTAACAAGTAGGCACATGTGTTTCACCCCCAAAATGTTTAAAAATAGTAAAAGAGGGGACTATGTACTCACTTGAGGATGCTTAGAAGTCTTGAATAACAATCAAGCAAGGCTAGAAGGATCACGGAAATCAATCGGCACCTAATATAGATAACTACATTAATAACCGGACCTAAATCGGAAGATCGGATAGGATGAGGTTTCGTAAACCAAATGAGTATTGGAACTTATGTGATATGGTTTAACAAAGCCTACATACTAAATCGAAACCTAACCTAAGTGCTTACGACCCATTACGACCCGTTTAGGTAGCTTACGCTACTTTAACGCGTCGAAACGGGTCGTTTGTGTAAAACGTGTTCGGACCTACTAACTAGTCCTATGACAAGTATTATATGCCTTAACATGTCTAATAATGTTACCTAATCAGTTTAGATGTCAAAATTTAGGTTACATATGCTTAAAATGAAATTTTGCGTAAAAAGGGCATTTTGGTCATTTTCCTAAGGCATATGAACTACCTATCATACAACTAATTAAATGATGTGACCATAAGGTATAACCTCGGAAGGTTATTCCCTATACAACTATGGTCACAAAATATGTTTGGTCGGATCCTAATGATCGACCAAACGGGTCGGGTTCAAAAGTCTAAGCGGTTGTTTAGACCGCCTATCTTACGACCCTATATAAAGCACTAAACTAAAAGTGACGAGTTAAACATGTTTAACGAAGTTAGAAAACAAGTTTGATATCAAAACAAAGGGTTTTGATACCCAAGAATAGTTTGGTTGCAAAATACGTATAAACGCGTATTTTGACCGAAACTATGACTCGTCACTATGCCTAATCAACGTGGTAATTAGTAGGTATAGTCATAAGGGACTATGACCATCGTGATTACACTCTGTAGGAACGTGAAACAACCTAACGAGTCAATCAGAAGAGTGCTTAGACAGAATCAGAGGCGGAATTCATTGATTCTGTCTTTGTTTAGCTTGTATTCACTATTAACTGTCTTGTTTATTGATATCTGAAACGATTACAGCACGGAGACACTTCGACAGCACCTCGGCGTCGGAAACAAGAAGGTTACAAATGATTTCGCATGTAGGAGTATTTATAGGGAGGGTAATTTCGTTTGAAGGTGTCATGTACCTCTTCAAACGAAATTAACTATGTTAATTTCGTTTGAATGTGTCACATGATACTTTCAAGCGAAATTAGCATAAACACATCCAAAACCTCCTATTTTCCTTGTACAACATGCCCTGATCTAACAATAGTAATACAAGACTCGATACAAGACGAAGTCGACAGACGAATGCACTAACAGACTCCCCCTCGGATGTTGACGAGTCTGAAGTATCGAGTCTTCTCATTCTTCAGTCTTTACCGGTCTTCGGGCTCTTTCACAATCTGAGACTCGAACGAAGATGAAGTCGACAGACAACTACACCAACAGACTCCCCCTTGAATGTTGACGGAATCTTCAGTGAGAGTCTTCAACATGACGATTCTTCAATCTTGATCGGTCTTCTTTCTTTCTTAGTATGTACCAGTATCTTCTCTTTGGCTCTAACCTCGTCAGACTCCCCCTTTCATCATGATGGGATCGCTATCTGGAATTAGCTATCACCTTGAGATCAAACACTGGCTTTGGTTCTGTTCAGCTCATCACCTACATAATTCTCAACAAAATATAAGTTTTTACTTAAATCAATAAGAAAAACTTACTAGTAATAGTTACATCAAGTTCAAATTAATGATCTCGATTAACTAAACAAACTTTCTTTCTCAAAATAAATTCCTTCATTTAAGCACTCACTTCCAACCCTGTTCATCATGTTCATCACTTGAAATTTTGAATATCAGCTCTGTAACACCTGTGCCTCCACGGCCATCAAACAAATACCAAACCAATGAAATATTATATTTCATACTTGGGATTTGTAAAAATATGTGTATCATTTGCACATATCAATTCTTGTTCAATTTCAAACTCTAAATCGCTTTCTGGAAGGTTATACGCGCACCGATGCGTAAATATAACCAGTTTAATGCAACAAACACTCCGGAATAGTGACATAGGCTTAACATACCTTAAATAACCTTTACATAACTTAGAAATAAGTTTTGAAGGCTTTGGTATGGCAAAATCAAGTTAAATCGCTTACAGGGACTAAAGTTGACAAACTGCGAAAGTATGCCAATTTGAACTGTAACAGACATTCCGGAACATGACCATAAGTTAAACATACCATAAATATCCTTTACATAGCTTAGAAATAAGATTTGAGGTGTTCGGTGTGCTAAAATAAACTTTTGGGTCATTCAGGGACTAAAAGTGTCAAAAAGTGCACAAGTTTGCACTTTCGCGCATAACTTACGTTCTGAATACATCCGGACATCCAAAAATTTATGTAAGCATGACTATATTATTCTTTAGAGTTTGGCTTAAGAAAAATCCATTCGTCGCGTCATTTGGATCGTTTTTCGCGCTTATGCGCATTCCGTCGTAATTAGCCGAACAACGCAACTGTACGGCTAAACGAACCGACATCCGAGATATTTTTGAGAACATTTTAAGTTCCCTTTACTTTAACTTCATTTTAGAGCTTTGAAATGGGGTTAACGGGCCTTAAACGCGTCGGAAAAGGCCTTATTACACTACAGGGACCAAATCTGCCATTTTTGAAACTTTCTGTGAAGAAACATTGAATCTGGTCTATACCACCTTTGCACATGGTTTTGGGCAATACTAGGGGTTGTTTTGATGTGCACATGGTTTTGGGAAATACCATGGGCTCACATGGTTTTGTAAAACCATTATCTTGAGGTGTAAGGCCAAGATCAAAGCACGGTTTCCAAGAAACGATCTTAACGGTGGACCTTTTACTATAAATACCCCACCCCCCATGCTTCATAATCACTAGAATTTTGATCTTAGAAACTCTAAGTTGAAACCATTGTTTCATACCTGAGATTCTCGGATCGAAATTAGCATTCGGGGACCCTTCGTAAGTATTCTTTCGTTCTTTTATTGCTTTTCGAGTCTTTCGAGTCTGAAAGTCAAACTTTGTTTGACTTTCTACATTGACCAGTTATGGTCAATGCGAAGTTCGTTTGAACTTCGCAACGTGAGTGTAATCACGTTGGTTATAGTCCCTTGGGACTATGCCTACTGATTACCACGTTGTCTAGGGTCGTAGGGTAAGCGATCTAATAAATCGCTTATACCTCGAACCCGACCCATTTGGTCGATCATTAGGATCCGACCAAATACATTAGGTGACCATAGTAGGTAGGGAATAACCTTCCGAGGTTATACCCTATGGTCACATCGTTTGAGTAGTTGTATGATAGGTAGTTTATATGCCTTAGGTAAATTACCAGAATACCCTTTTCATGTATAATTGGTAATTAAGCATATGTAACCTAAACCTTTGTCACATAACTGATTATGTAACATGTTTAGGCATATTCTACTTGTCATAGGACTAGTTAGGCGGTCCGAACGCGTTTCACGCACACGACGCGTTAAAGTAGCATAAGCTACCTTAATGGGTCGCGATGGGTCGAAAGCACTTAGGTTTGGTTTCATTGTAGTATGTAGGCCTTGTTAAACCATATCATATGAGTTCCAACACTCATTTGGTTTACCAAGCCTCATCCTATCCGATCTCCCGATTTAAGTCCGGTTTATTTATATAGTTTAGATTTGCCGACTGATTCCGTGCTCCCTCAAGCTTTGTTTGGTTGTTGTTCAAGACCTCTAAGCATTCTCAGGCGAGTACATTATTCCCCTATTTTACTGCTTTCAATTGTTTTGGGGTGATTCATATGTGCTAAATGTTTTCAAGGTTTTAACGATGGTATCAAAACGATTTTCAATGTTATAATGATGGTTTCAAAAACGATTTAGACGATTTATACAAAACTAATAACGATTTCAATAAAGTGAACAAACTTGTTGGTTGTAGTTACATAACCAATGACATTCATTAGCAATGATCAAGCCGACCAGTATTAGGTTATGGTACCATAGGATCTGACAAGTCCCGTTATTTACCACACCCGTAGTTATGTGTGGGTGTTGTGGGTAGCGACTGAATCTGTAATTGTTAATTTACTCTTTGGTAAGGGTTTATTAATGCGAGCTGTTAATCTATCCTTTGGTAAGGGTTTATTAATGCGAATTGTTAATCTATCCTTTGGTAAGGGTTTATTAATGCGAGTCAAGAAGGTTTGAATGTTATTAGCGAGACGACCATTTAAGTAGTTTCACGACCTAAAACGAATTTAACGATTGGGTAAACAATTGGTTTTCACACGATGTTTTAACGATTGGGTAAACGATTGGCTTCAAAGCGATATACGATTGGGTTTTGGTTATACATATTACATGATTTACATTAGGCATGAACATTACTTTGGTGGTTTGGTTTGACTAAGTGATTAAGTAACAATGCGTGTGGAATATGATACAAGCATGGTGGATACGCCGCTGGTACTTCCTATATATAAGTGTTTGTATGGTATTACATATTGTAGCGTTATTTGAATCATTTCAGTTTGAGACATAGAACATTTTATACAAGTAACATACTTTTCACAAGACATTTATTTACAAACAACTTATCTTATACAAACTCATTTTTACAGGGTTATTCATTTAATCATGCATTATTCTCTTATTTATACATATCACTTGAACTTATTATTTTTCAAATGATTTACAAAGACAAAGCAAATTACAAGGTTCATGACTAAACATTTTCTTAAAACAGAAGTCATGAATCTTATTTTCACAAAACCTATGTACTCGCCAGCATTTCTTTGCTGACCTCGTTTTCACATATGTTTCAGGTATTGTTGAATAATATCGATTGATAAGATGCATGCTCACATAGGACTGGACAAGGCCTTAGTGACTCAATAACAATGATAGATTATGTTTAAATAGTGTATTTAGATTTCCAGACGATGTAATTATTCAATGTTTAATAAAACGAAACACTTTTGATATCCATGGTTATGAAACATTAATTCTGTTGCAACACGCCCCGATGTTTCCGCCGCGTTTTGTATGTTCTACGTGGTCGGGGTGTGACAGAAAGATGGTATCAGAGCCAATGGTTATAGGGAATTAGGTTATTAGTAATGCTTTGACCTAGTCTATAACCTTTCTAGGACCCTAACGCGAGTTTACTTGCGTTTAGTCATAAAACAATACCGTCACCTATCCTTAGGCGACGACCACAACAAGAACATAAATTTCAAAACCGCTTTGAAAACTAATCATCTGTTCTAGGGTGATTGATTACAAGGTTTTGAACCCCTTTGAATTTTCAAAATCTCGGCAAAGTTTTGGGTTTTAAATAATATGAACACGTGCAAACTGGAAGGGTGAATGCCTGTATTCTGGGTTTTCTGTCTAGGCAAGCACTTCGTATACATCTCATCAGACGCGAGACCAGTTGTGCTTACTTGGGAATTCTTGGGATGAGTGTTCACTTATAGGCGAGCATGTCTTCGCGATACATTATTTTTGATCTATTTACTTTGATTAGTCACTTCGTGTCGTTTGTTTGTTCGAGGTAACAAACAAATGATCTCCTTCCTTGTGTTTTGTCGATACCTCTTTTGTTTTTCCAAATTTTCAAACCTCACTCGACTCCCTTGTTTTCCTTGTTGGACAATGCCTCCTCGACGCGATGCTCGAACCGATGCTCGAACTTTTACTATTGAAGAACTCGCAACCCTGGTCTCTCAGCAAGTGGCTGCTGTACTTCCCGGTGTTGTAACCCAAGTCCACGAGATATACAACAAAGGCAACAACAACAACAATAATGCAATTGTATGAATGTTTGATCCAACCTTATGATGTCAACACAAAGACAAACTACTCGTGTGGTTCTGTCATTTCTTTTTTATGATCACTTGTGACCTCCCCAAGAACCTTAAACACTTATTTCTTTTAAATCAAAAGCCCAAAGTTATTTACGAAAAGGATATGTTGCTTTTCTAGCACATGTCACCGAGGAGAAAGGCAAGAGCAAGAGTATTCAGGATCTTCCGATTGTTCGGGATTATCCAGAGGTGTTTCCTGATGAACTGCCTGGTTTGCCTCCAGTTCGTCAAGTCGAGTTTCATTTTCGACCTTGTACCCAATGCCAAGCCAATTGCGAAAGCACCTTATCATCTTGCACCGTTCGAGATGCAGGAATTATCAAAACGGCTTTCTGCACGAAGTATGGCCATTACGAGTTTATAGTCATGCCTTTTGGGTTGACAAATGCTCCAGCCATCTACATGGACTTAATAAATAGAGTCTGCAAGCCTTATTTGGATCAGTTAGTCATTGTTGTTATTAATGACATCTTGATCTATTCATGTCCCGAGCCGATCACGATCAACACCTTCATTGACACTGGAACCCTTAAAGAAGGAACAAACTTTTCGCTAAATCCTCCAAGAGGAAATTTTAGCTTAAAGAAGTTCAGTTTTTGGGTCATGTTGTCAACAAGCAGGGTATTCATATGGATCCATCCAAATTGCTGCAATTAAGGATTTGATTCCTAGTATGCTTTAAATACCCGTGTCCAAAGATAACAAATTTAAAGGTCAAATTAAACAATTATGCGAGTATACGATTATGCGATTATGTGATATGTGTTTAGGTGTTCTCCTCTATGTTTTTGTGTGATACGATTTTCAAATCCTCATAGAATCTTTCATATCTTCATATGAGGGATTCATAGTAGGATATTCAAAAGGTACTACCTTAAATCCTTATGGGCTTCTACGTGGTAGTTAAGACCCTTGGGTTATATAGTACCATTCCATGATTCGATGAGAGACCCTTGAGTGGTCTAGTTAAAGATTGATTCAAGACCTGGTTAAGAATGGCATGTGATGATACAGCTGAAAGGACCCTATGGTGGTCCAATCACACTCATCATAGGTTTGTTCATTTGGTTTTACCCTACACATTATAAAATAGACTGTGTGAACTGTGCAAGGAATTGTCTAATTATGGACGCGTACATAATTATGAAATTTAGTGCATAGAAACCCAGTAGGATTTATTATGTGTAAGAACCGATAGTGACAACAATAACAAAATGAGAATGATGTAATGGAGGTACGGTGGACGCACCAATGACGCTTCATATACTTGTATATAAGTATCCCTCTTACATTGCAAGCATAATGTTATTAAGGTTACTAGAAGTTCAGAACCCTAACCAATGTTGTTCGATCTTTTCAACTTCATGTTTTAAACTCTCACAAGTTTCCTCTAAATAAATTTCGGGACGAAATTTCCTAAAGTAGGGGAGACTGTAACACATGTGCCTCCACGGCCATCAAACAAATACCAAACCAATGAAATATTATATTTCATACTTGGGATTTGTAAAAATATGTGTATCATTTGCACATATCAATTCTTGTTCAATTTCAAACTCTAAATCGCTTTCTGGAAGGTTATACGCGCACCGATGCGTAAATATAACCAGTTTAATGCAACAAACACTCCGGAATAGTGACATAGGCTTAACATACCTTAAATAACCTTTACATAACTTAGAAATAAGTTTTGAAGGCTTTGGTATGGCAAAATCAAGTTAAATCGCTTACAGGGACTAAAGTTGACAAACTGCGAAAGTATGCCAATTTGAACTGTAACAGACATTCCGGAACATGACCATAAGTTAAACATACCATAAATATCCTTTACATAGCTTAGAAATAAGCTTTGAGGTGTTCGGTGTGCTAAAATAAACTTTTGGGTCATTCAGGGACTAAAAGTGTCAAAAAGTGCACAAGTTTGCACTTTCGCGCATAACTTACGTTCTGAATACATCCGGACATCCAAAAATTTATGTAAGCATGACTATATTATGCTTTAGAGTTTGGCTTAAGAAAAATCCATTCGTCGCGTCATTTGGATCGTTTTTCGCGCTTATGCGCATTCCGTCGTAATTAGCCGAAAAACGCAACTGTACGGCTAAACGAACCGACATCCGAGATATTTTTGAGAACATTTTAAGTTCCCTTTACTTTAACTTCATTTTAGAGCTTTGAAATGGGGTTAACGGGCCTTAAACGCGTCGGAAAAGGCCTTATTACACTACAGGGACCAAATCTGCCATTTTTGAAACTTTCTGTGAAGAAACATTGAATCTGGTCTATACCACCTTTGCACATGGTTTTGGGAAATACTAGGGGTTGTTTTGATGTGCACATGGTTTTGGGAAATACCATGGGCTCACATGGTTTTGTAAAACCATTATCTTGAGGTGTAAGGCCAAGATCAAAGCACGGTTTCCAAGAAACGATCTTAACGGTGGACCTTTTACTATAAATACCCCACCCCCCATGCTTCATAATCACTAGAATTTTGATCTTAGAAACTCTAAGTTGAAACCATTGTTTCATACCTGAGATTCTCGGATCGAAATTAGCATTCGGGGACCCTTCGTAAGTATTCTTTCGTTCTTTTATTGCTTTTCGAGTCTTTCGAGTCTGAAAGTCAAACTTTGTTTGACTTTCTACATTGACCAGTTATGGTTAATGCGAATTTCGTTTGAACTTCGCAACGTGAGTGTAATCACGTTGGTTATAGTCCCTTGGGACTATGCCTACTGATTACCACGTTGTCTAGGGTCGTAGGGTAAGCGATCTAATAAATCGCTTATACCTCGAACCCGACCCATTTGGTCGATCATTAGGATCCGACCAAATACATTAGGTGACCATAGTAGGTAGGGAATAACCTTCCGAGGTTATACCCTATGGTCACATCGTTTGAGTAGTTGTATGATAGGTAGTTTATATGCCTTAGGTAAATTACCAGAATACCCTTTTCATGTATAATTGGTAATTAAGCATATGTAACCTAAACCTTTGTCACATAACTGATTATGTAACATGTTTAGGCATATTCTACTTGTCATAGGACTAGTTAGGCGGTCCGAACGCGTTTCACGCACACGACGCGTTAAAGTAGCATAAGCTACCTTAATGGGTCGCGATGGGTCGAAAGCACTTAGGTTTGGTTTCATTGTAGTATGTAGGCCTTGTTAAACCATATCATATGAGTTCCAACACTCATTTGGTTTACCAAGCCTCATCCTATCCGATCTCCCGATTTAAGTCCGGTTTATTTATATAGTTTAGATTTGCCGACTGATTCCGTGCTCCCTCAAGCTTTGTTTGGTTGTTGTTCAAGACCTCTAAGCATTCTCAGGCGAGTACATTATTCCCCTATTTTACTGCTTTCAATTGTTTTGGGGTGATTCATATGTGCTAAATGTTTTCAAGGTTTTAACGATGGTATCAAAACGATTTTCAATGTTATAATGATGGTTTCAAAAACGATTTAGACGATTTATACAAAACTAATAACGATTTCAATAAAGTGAACAAACTTGTTGGTTGTAGTTACATAACCAATGACATTCATTAGCAATGATCAAGCCGACCAGTATTAGGTTATGGTACCATAGGATCTGACAAGTCCCGTTATTTACCACACCCGTAGTTATGTGTGGGTGTTGTGGGTAGCGACTGAATCTGTAATTGTTAATTTACTCTTTGGTAAGGGTTTATTAATGCGAGCTGTTAATCTATCCTTTGGTAAGGGTTTATTAATGCGAATTGTTAATCTATCCTTTGGTAAGGGTTTATTAATGCGAGTCAAGAAGGTTTGAATGTTATTAGCGAGACGACCATTTAAGTAGTTTCACGACCTAAAACGAATTTAACGATTGGGTAAACAATTGGTTTTCACACGATGTTTTAACGATTGGGTAAACGATTGGCTTCAAAGCGATATACGATTGGGTTTTGGTTATACATATTACATGATTTACATTAGGCATGAACATTACTTTGGTGGTTTGGTTTGACTAAGTGATTAAGTAACAATGCGTGTGGAATATGATACAAGCATGGTGGATACGCCGCTGGTACTTCCTATATATAAGTGTTTGTATGGTATTACATATTGTAGCGTTATTTGAATCATTTCAGTTTGAGACATAGAACATTTTATACAAGTAACATACTTTTCACAAGACATTTATTTACAAACAACTTATCTTATACAAACTCATTTTTACAGGGTTATTCATTTAATCATGCATTATTCTCTTATTTATACATATCACTTGAACTTATTATTTTTCAAATGATTTACAAAGACAAAGCAAATTACAAGGTTCATGACTAAACATTTTCTTAAAACAGAAGTCATGAATCTTATTTTCACAAAACCTATGTACTCGCCAGCATTTCTTTGCTGACCTCGTTTTCACATATGTTTCAGGTATTGTTGAATAATATCGATTGATAAGATGCATGCTCACATAGGACTGGACAAGGCCTTAGTGACTCAATAACAATGATAGATTATGTTTAAATAGTGTATTTAGATTTCCAGACGATGTAATTATTCAATGTTTAATAAAACGAAACACTTTTGATATCCATGGTTATGAAACATTAATTCTGTTGCAACACGCCCCGATGTTTCCGCCGCGTTTTGTATGTTCTACGTGGTCGGGGTGTGACAGAAAGATGGTATCAGAGCCAATGGTTATAGGGAATTAGGTTATTAGTAATGCTTTGACCTAGTCTATAACCTTTCTAGGACCCTAACGCGAGTTTACTTGCGTTTAGTCATAAAACAATACCGTCACCTATCCTTAGGCGACGACCACAACAAGAACATAAATTTCAAAACCGCTTTGAAAACTAATCATCTGTTCTAGGGTGATTGATTACAAGGTTTTGAACCCCTTTGAATTTTCAAAATCTCGGCAAAGTTTTGGGTTTTAAATAATATGAACACGTGCAAACTGGAAGGGTGAATGCCTGTATTCTGGGTTTTCTGTCTAGGCAAGCACTTCGTATACATCTCATCAGACGCGAGACCAGTTGTGCTTACTTGGGAATTCTTGGGATGAGTGTTCACTTATAGGCGAGCATGTCTTCGCGATACATTATTTTTGATCTATTTACTTTGATTAGTCACTTCGTGTCGTTTGTTTGTTCGAGGTAACAAACAAATGATCTCCGTCCAATGTTTAAACAAAATAAGAAAATAAAAATAAGTTGAAGTTGTTTAGGCTTTAACCACCAGGTCGATACTTCCGTATACACAGAGGAGGTCCAAAGCTTAAACGAAACACCAAAGAAAATAAAGCAGAACGTTTAGGCAATAACTTCCAGGTCGATACTCACGTATACGCAGAGGATGTCCAATGCTTAAACAAAATAAAGAAATAAAACAAGTTTAAATCTTTGCAAAATAAAATGCACAATCACAACGATTTTTCAGCAAAGTTGTGAAAGTTCACAAACTTAACCAGTTTTATGTCTTTCGACAATCAGCGATTACTGAGTAGGCACACAATCAAGAAGGACAAAACTAAGTACTATGCTTTCAACCATGTTTCCCACTAGAACTAGGCTTTTTCATTTAAGTTTGTATCGTTATCGCAAATCTACTAGTCTAGCTGAGCCTACCGTCACATCTTTAGTGAGACCATTTATCACGTTTTATCTTTCCATTTCTTTATCATGCTGTGACAGTCCAACTGATCTACTATCATCTCCTATTTTTACAACAAAAACTCATTTTTGCATTTTTCAATTTTTTTGGAATTTTCAAATTTTTTTTAAAATTTCTACTCCCCCTAAAATCAAAATATGTCTCAATTTTGATTTTCTGGGAAAATTTGAAAAGCAAACTGTACAAAATAAAGTGACAACATGATGAGAATTACTTCAATTCTCCATTCACTTGGCTTGAACAATCAGAACACCTCCTGACAACAAAACATTTTCCCATAGTGATTTCAAAACACTTAAGTTTGTTTAAATCAAAATGGTTTTTCCGGAAAATTAGTTTTGTGAGTCATTTCTTAAACATGGGGATCTTTCATCACCTTGTTTTCTTCACTTACATGAAAAATTTACCAAATTTTCAACACAATCACTTGTAGAAAATCAAGTACAACTTAATGTCCCTGATTTACCACATATAAGACGAAATCACTTTCGTGAATTTCTCAAGAAAGATGCCGATTCCTGCTCCACTCTTACCAACCTGAGAGCTCTGGCAAGTCAGGTTTTTCTATTTAAACAGATTCACCCAAGCCTGACGGTCCTTGGGTGATTTTGAATTCTTGTTCAACAATGGTGGAAAATTTGCATCATCCATTGTTAGACCAGAATTCTCAACTTTTACCTCAACAGATGGCTCTTCTGGCTTTACCACACCAGATTCATCGCCTGGACGTGGCTTGTCTGACTTTGAAGAGTCAGATTCATCGCCAACAACTGGCTCCTTTGTTTCCGGAGAAACAAATTCATCACCAGGAAGTGAATTCTCCACTTTCTTTGATTTCCCTTTCGTCCTCAGATTTGTATCCGATGAATCCGTTTTGCTAGACTTGTCATTCTTTGGAGAGCAAGACGATTTATCAGAACTATTATTCGCTTTAACAGCTGTATGAGGACAAAATCCTTTCGAGATACTCTCTTGCCTTCTTCCTCAGTCTGTCTTTTTGCCCCTGCGAAAGCT
This sequence comes from Helianthus tuberosus, assembly GCA_030545235.1. NCBI lineage: Eukaryota > Viridiplantae > Streptophyta > Magnoliopsida > Asterales > Asteraceae > Helianthus > Helianthus tuberosus. The sequence goes on along the minus strand of CM060432.1, from coordinate 63,998,227 downwards.
TCACTTTCGGTTCTAGAACTTTTTGTTCTTTGGGCTTTGCCTCGACTTTGACTGGTTTATTCTTTGTCATTTTCTGAGATTCAGCCCTCGATCATCCCATTGATCTCATTGGACAATCTCTTGCAATATGACCTCTGATTTGGCATTCAAAGCATCTTCTCGTCATGTAACTCCAGTTCTGGCAGTTAACAGCAATGTGTCCTTTCACACCACAAGTGTAACACACCCTGTTATCGTACCAATCACCACCTTCAGCCCAAACATTCAGATCATAACATTGTTTGGCTTGGTGATATCCATCTCTCCTCTTGTATGCTGGATTTGGCTTTTGAGCACTGTGGTCAAACCTGCACCACTTATTACCAACATTTTTTGAGTTTTGATTTTCCAATTTTTGTGGTTTTTTATCATGATTGGATGATTGAACTGATGAGCTTTTATTTTCTTTTTGAAGATTTTTCGGCTTTTTATCTTTTTGTTTTTGTTCCACATTCTTCTTTACAGGTTTTTGCGTTGAGCATTCACCTTTCTCAGTAGAATGTAAAACAGTTTCTTGAAACATTTCATTTAATTTCAAAAATATTTTTCTTTTTTCAGTTTCATCATCAGTTTTCTCATCACAATCTTCAACTTTGACTTTATCAAAGTTTGTGACATTGTCACTTATTGGAACATAATTGATCGGTTTTGGACAAATATAATTGGGTACTGATGAGTTCTCAAAACCTTTCAATTTCTTTTCAAGCTCTTTGATTTTATTCCGAGCTTTTTCAGCTTCTTTTTCAAGTCGAATAATTGTCTGAAGATGAGAATTTATCGCATTTTGCTTTTCAATGTTATTCTTGCTAAAAACAGATCTCCCATCTTTAAGAATCTTTATTTGACTTTGAAATTCTTTTTCAATCTTTAATTTTTCATTTTCAAAACTTTTTATTTTATCTTCAAAAATTTTTTCATTTTCTTTCAAAATTTTGTTTTCTAATGTCAAACTGTTCAAATCACTCAACAGTCTGACATTTTCAGATTTCATCTTCTCAACATTTTCTTGCAAAACAAGAATCTGTTTATCATCAGATTTCTTTTCATCCTTCAAATTTTTTATCTCCAATGTCAAACTCTCCAAATCCTTCAAGAGTTTGTCATTGTCAGCTTCAACTTGGACACATTTTGAGCACACAGATTCAGAATTTGAAGATCCAAGCTTTTCTGATTCTTCATTCTTTGAAATTTCCTTTTTCTCTATCTTGTATGTTCCTGCACAAAAAAATTTAACGAAATCAAGAGGATTCGCATTCTCATCAATGTAACAACCCCTCTTGTTATCGTATATCAAATTACTTTTTGCAGCAAGACATACACTAATTCTTCTTTTCATTTCAAGAATCACATTTAAACCCACTTTCATCAAATTCTTTTCCATTTCATTTATCAAATCTTCCTTTTTCTTTTCAATTTCATACTCATAATTTTTAAGTTTGTTGATAAACTCTTTTAGATATAACTTTGAAAAACTAGAATCCTTTTTTAGATTTTCCAAAAATTCATCCCACTCTACTGGTAATGCATCAGCAAACTTTGATACTTTTTCAGTATATGACAGTCTTATCTCATGTTCTTTCAAATATTCAATTAAGACTGTATATCGGTTTGCTAGATCATCCAAATTTTCATTTTTCAAACACACAAAGTATTTAAACCTTTTCTCCCAACCAACCTTCTTCACATTTCTATAACTATCATCTATAAACCCTCGATGCCAATCGTTAAATCTTTCAAAATAATAATTTTCTGTTTCATCAAACATTTTTGCCATATTTCAAACACAGCCTGTTCAAACACCTTTCAAACGAAATACCCAGTTTAAACAAGATATCAGTTTCAAGCGGAATACGGATTTAAACGAAATCTCCCTGAAGCTGAATAGTCTCTCAAACGAAATCAACTAGATCAAACGGAACCCTTTCAAACGAAATAATGATTGAAACGAAATCACCAATCTCGTTTGAAACACTACACCTTCAAACGAAATACTGCTCTGAAACGGGATAGTCTAATCTCGTTTGAAACCGTTCAAACGAGATTATAAGTTGAAACGAAATTGTCTTGTTCAAACGAAATCCTCAAACGAGATTATGGTTTCAAACGAAATCAGTAGTCTCTTCAAACGAAATTACTCACAAAAAGCAATTTCAAACGAAATAATAGTGCGTTTTCAAACGAGATTATCACAATAGTTCAAACGAAATTAGTATGATGTCATCCTTTCGAACTGTTTTTGGTCCAATTGATCAAGTTTTTGTCCGATTTAAGGTCTGAAACTCTCAAGGTGTTGTTAAAACACCATTACGCACACACTGTGAGAAATTTAACTGATTTTAACTGTGAAAACTTGATTAATTTTGAAAAGAAGGTGTAGAAATCAGAATTTTCCAGCGAAAACGAGCTAAACGGTAAGAACTCTTCCTCCTGAGCTCTGATACCACATGTAGGAACGTGAAACGACCTAACGAGTCGATCAGAAGAGTGCTCAGACAGAATCAGAGGCGGAATTCATTGATTATGTCTTTGGTTAGCTTGTATTCACTATTAACTGTCTTGTTTATTGATATCTGAAACGATTACAGCACGGAGACACTTCGACAGCACCTCGGCGTCAGAAACAAGAAGGTTACAAATGATTTCGCATGTAGGAGTATTTATAGGGAGGGTAATTTCGTTTGAAGGTGTCATGTACCTCTTCAAACGAAATTAACTATGTTAATTTCGTTTGAATGTGTCACATGACACTTTCAAGCGAAATTAGCATAAACACATCCAAAACCTCCTATTTTCCTTGTACAACGTGCCCTGATCTAACAATAGTAATACAAGAATCGATACAAGCCGAAGTCGACAGACGTATTTACTAACAGACTCCCCCTCGGATGTTGACGAGTCTGAAGTATCGAGTCTTCTCATTCTTCAGTCTGTACCGGTCTTCGGGCTCTTTCACAATCTGAGACTCGAACGAAGATGAAGTTGACAGACAACTGCACCAACACACTCACGTTGCGAAGTTCAAACGAACTTCGTGTTGACCATTGACTGGTCAAAGCAGAAAGTCAAACACTGTTTGACTTTCGTGCTTGAAAACGCATAAAAGAACGAAAGAAACTTACAAGAGGTTCAAGCAATGGAGATTTATTCAAGTTGCTCAGGTATGAAGTGTGGAAACTCCAACTTAGAGCAGAATTGAATCAACGTGTGAGGATTGAAGTGAAACATGATGGGTATTTATAGATTTCGGACAACCGTTAGGATCGTTTCTTGGATTACGAGCTTCAATCTTGGCCCTCCATGTGTGCCAACTGATTTAACATACTATGGGTGCCTAAAACAAGATCATTGTATGAAGAAAAACATGTCCAGATCAGTCTCTGGCGCCCCGCCAGAGGCCTGTCGCGCCCCGCCAGAGACCAAAATCTCATAATTGCCAGAAATGGTCCATGCATGCATAATACTTGGTTTTTGACACGTTTAAGCCTTGTTAACCCATTTTCAAGGCTCAATAATGATTTCAAAGTATAGGGGACATGAAATATGCTCAAAAACATGCCGGATGTCGGTTCGTTTGGTCGTATGGTTGCGTTGTTCGGTTAATTACGACGAAACTCGAACGGACGCGAAAAACGATCCAAATTGCGCGACGAATGGAAATTGAGCATTCCAATCACTAAAATAAAATATTTTAATGATTACATAAATTTTTGGATGTCCGGATATATTTAGAACGTAAGATATGAGCGAAAATGCAAACTTATGCACTTTTTGACGCTTTTAGTCCCTGATTGACCAAATAAGTTTATTTTAGCATACCGAACCCCTCAAAGCCTATTTCTAAGCTATGTAAAGGATATTTATGGTATGTTTAACTTATGATCATATTCCGGAAGGTTTGACACCATACAAATCAGCAGACTTTTGCAGTTTGACGCAAATAGTCCCTGCGATCGAATAAACTTGATTTCGACACACCAAACCCTCCAAAACTTATTTCTAAGTGATGTAAAGGTTATTTAAGGTATGTTAAGCCCATGTTTCTGTTCCGGAGTGTTTGTCGCATTAAACTGATTACGTTTACGCATCGGTTCGCATATAACTTTCCAGAAAGCGACTTAGATCTCGAAATCGAACGAGAATTGATATGTGCAAATGATACAAATATTTATACAAATCCCAAGTATGAAACACAATATTTCATTGTTTTGCTATTTGTTTGATGGACGTAGAGACACAGATGTCACAGTAACCTCGGTAGATCTTCCGGAAAAACATCTTCAAATTCCCGTACGACTGGTACATTTTTTATTTCTGGAGACTCTTTAGTTGAATCATGTATGTAAGCCATATAAGCCTTACATCCATGTCGGACCAGTTTACAAGCTTTAATAAAAGAACAGATTATGGGGCTGTAACTTTTCTCCCCATAAATAGTAACATGTTTTCCGCTTGGAGACATTAGTTGTATCTCCTTACAGTTACATATTACTTTCGCGTGATATCGAGCTAGCCAATCCATGCCGGTTACCACTTGAAATTCTCCTATCGACATGGGAATTAGATCGACGAAATACTCTTCATCGTCAGTGATCAATTTACAATTCCACCAAATATCACAAAAAATAAAACTTTTATTATTACCTATTTCTACTTCTAATGGCATAGGTAATTTCGTTAATATGGACTTAGGGTGTTGAATAAATCGATATGATATAAAAGATCTATTTGCACCCGTATTAAATAAAATTCGTGCTGGAATTGAATTTACAAGAAATATACCTGAAACAACATCAGGTTCAGTTTTAGCCTCAGCGGCTGTCATGTGGAAAGACCTTGCCCTTGCTTTCTGGGCGTCAGGCTTTGCATCAGTTGTGTCTTTGGTTCCAACCATCTCCGGACATTCAGACTTTTTGTGTCCTGGTTTATAACATTTATAACACATCGACACCTTCCCTGGGTATTTGCAACCACATGTCCCACTTTTCCACAAGTAGGACGTGGTTTGTTTTTTAAATAACATTCGCCCTTGTGGTTCTTTCTACATATTTTACATTGAGGTAATCCCCCTTTTTCACTTCCTTTCTTAGGAGCTTCATTCAGCTTTGGTTTCTTTGCAGGCATTGGGTTTTTATCAAACACCCTCCTCTCACCCCTTTCGATTTGCTTTTTCAGCTCGATCTCCCTTTCACGTGCGGCATTCACTATCTCTGTAAGATGCCCGTATTTTGAAGGAATCATAAACTCCCGATACTCTGCACTTAGCATATTGTAGTAATAGCATATTTTCTGTTCTTCCGTCTGAACCAGCTCATCACAAAACCTGAGCTTATCAAGAAAGATTCTCGTAATCTTTTCTATCGACTCACCACTATGCCTTAGCTGAATAAACTCTTCTTTAACCTATTGATTACAGCTTTCGGGCTATGGTGTCTAAGGAATGGTGTTTTGAATTCTTCCCACTTCATAGTTCTCGTGGCCTCAATTTCCTATTCCTTCTTCAGATTATCCCACCAATCCTTAGCTTGGCCTCTTAACTGACCGGTTCCGCATGCCACGAAATCAGTCTCTTCACAATGGGTCCTTTCGAATACCCCTTCAATGTCGTTAATCCATCTTTGACAAACGATCGGATCAACTTCACCATTATAGAGTGGGGGTTTGCATGCCATAAATTTATTATATGGACACGTTTTCGATTTACCTGTATCTCTCTTTTCGTTCATCTTATCATCTATTACCGATAAGAGCGTAGTTTGTAGTCTATCGATAAACTGCGGTAGACTAGCTTCTAAGGCCTTTCCGACTTCCTCGAAAATTGTAGCTTTCATCTCTTCAGTTAAACGAGATGTTGATTCACTTCCGGTTACACCGGCATTTCTTTAACTGAAATGTTCACAATAGTTAATCAATAACTATTTAATTCATTTCCATCTTGTTACATGGAAATTTATATCACACATACTTAATCATAAGTAATGTGTTATTCTTTTTCGGTTTGGTCAAGTATATAACTTGCCTTACCTTTCTTAATTAGTGTATTTCCCGGGTTCGAGCGTAATAATACACTCCTCCCATACACTTTTCACATATTTTTCATCATTTAAATCTATAAATTTATACTGATTTATAACTAACTCTTACCGGATGTCTTGATCAAGCTTTGAACCAAACACACTTTGTCTTAACGAGGCTCTGATACCAACTTGTAAGACCCTTACATTCACTTTATAATTTATTCAATACATATTGCATTTATTATTAAATCATCGAATTAACGACATTTATATAAGTTTCAAAACCTTCAAAAGACGTTCACTAACGTTTCAAAACATATTGTTAAAACACAACATACTTAACTTTCAAACCAAAACCATATGTACAAAAGTATGATAACACAACAACAAAGTATTTTGTGACAAAAGTTATATTTGTTGCATTTGCGGAAGCTTTATTTCGTGTGTGTTCAGTTTTCTAACAATGCTTGACCGTCATCCGCAAGTTCATACCCATTACCTATAACCAAAATCATCAAATATTAGTTATAAGATGTTATAATATGCATTTACAAGTCCCTAAGCTAAAACAAACACATAACAACAATGTTGCAGCCATTTAGGCTTGTCGCGGGGCGCGACCGAGGTGGGCCGAAGCCGTCGCGGGCTGCGAGCACCTTCGCGTGACGCGACGGTGTGACCTGTTCTTGTCGCATGACACGACACCCTTATTTTAACAGTGAGTTCTGATTCAGACCTGCATATTTTTCAGCCAAACTTTCTTTTTCGCAAATCATCATAACTTCTTCGTTATTGATTCGAATTGGGTCACGTTTTTCCTACGTGATCGTAATTCGGTCCTCTACACTATGGAATAAAATCCAACTTTTATATGAACATTTCTTTTAAACTTTTAGGTCTCGACTTATGAAAAACTTCATAATTATTTGACCCGTTCATTAACATGAATCATAAACTTAGTTTCTACCTTCCAAAGTTCTATACAACTAACATATATAACACACCTAACATAATGGCGCATTATACATGAATTTATGTAATCATACCTATATAGATATAGTTAAATTCTATAACATTTGCATGTTTTTTTATACATGTAATGTTACACCCCAACCGATGGCGGAAACATCGAGGTGCGGCACTAAGCGTTCAGATTGCTCAAGAGTTTCCATAACACTAATAGTGTCAATATAGGTTAATCAATTTCAAACGTTATCTAAGCATCAAAGTTTCACAACCACAAAATATCCATTACATAACATCCCAAATATTGTTCAAATCTTCTAGATTAACTAAGATGTGTTTCTAAGCAGCATACTAGCAAGTTTCTTGTTTCCTCGGCTACTATCAACCTGCAACATGTATTAAAATATATCAACAAAATATTGGCGAGTATACAAGTTAGAGTACATAGTAGTATAATAGTTTAAAACGTTCCAAAAACTCATATCCAGCATAAACACATATAACAAGTTTCACCATGCTATTAAACGCAGTCCAAGTGATAGCCCAAGTTTCCAATGCGTTAACCGCTTCCCCAAGACTCAAGGGAAGCAAAAATGTCTCATCCTAACAATACCCCAAAGACTAACGGGGAGGTGCATTACCCCTATAGTGCTACCATTGTTAAGGCGGAACTACACACAAGGATTAAACGTTCACATAGCATAAAAGTCTCAAGTTTCACAAGTATCAAGTTTCCATGTTTACAACGGATAGAGTATGTTTCAATTAAGTTTCAAGTGTCAAGTGTCAAGTTTATAGAATACATGTTGCATCCCAAAAGTGTTCAAAACAAAAAGGGATCGAGTATACTCACAGAGGGTGCTAAGTATCGACACTGACTATTGGATTGAAGGGAGCGCTGGAGTTAGCCTGATTATAGTTTAACAGTATGAGCGTTGACAGAATGTCGAATCGTGCAAGTGTCGAATGAAAGTGTCTAACAAGTTTCCTGATCAGAAGGTCATCCGGACGGATGGTCATCCGGTCGGATGACCATTCGAATCAGATGGTACCCGTTCGATCGGACGACCGTTCGATCAGTAGTGTGTTTGCAAAATGTTTCCAAACTTTTGAAGTTCTCGTTGTAGTATAAGTTCAAGCCACTCGATCGGATGGTCATCCGGATGGATGACCGTTCGGTCAGATGACTGTTCGAGTGTGAGTTTAATAGTTACAAGTCCTGATTCAAAATAGTTTAAGTGTTGAAGGCTACAGGGAACAGGCCGTTCGGTCGGATGACCGTTCGATCGGAGGATCGTCCGATCGGACGATCATTCGGCTGTTGTGATCTTGTTCCTTTGAATCCTTCGTAAAATTTCTAAGTTTGAGTTTAACGGAGACGACGTGGTAACGTACCAAGACAACGAAAAACCCACCAAGGTGCAGCCTGCCTGATCGGCTGGGAATCACCCCGTTCGATCGGATGACTGTTCTTGGCAAAGTTTCATTTCTGATCCGTAATTTGGTCATCTCTTCGGTGGAAATCCGTTATCAAGCCGACTACAGACTAAGGAACAAGTTCTAGGCCTGTTTTGGTTCCAGATTACACCGTGTTTGAGTAGGTAAGTTAAGAAAAGCATGAAATTAAACGAAAATGTTTAGATTATGAAAAGATTCATGGTAAATCGTGTAGAAATCCCTTAGATCTGGACTAAATCTTGGTGGAATGACGTCACATAGCCGATTGTACAACCGCCATGATGACGTCATCCTCAAGGAGTCCGAATCTTGGTGATTTCACGGTGAAAAGTATGATTTTGATGAAGAATCAAGTGAGAAAATGTGTAAAGATGAAAGTTGTACAAGAATCATGAAGAAAACTTACAAGAATCGCTTGAAAATCGAAGAAAAGTGCATTAGAACGAGAGAGTGCGTCTGGGTCGGAGGAGGCTGTCACATCAGGTGATGTGACAGGGGTATTTATAGTGCAGAGAGGATAAGGTGGTGCAAGTGTGCAAGGTCGGATCGAATGGCCTTCCGATCGGATGTCCATTCGGACAGCCGAGACCCGTTTGCTAGTTTCTTGATTTCGATTCGATTCGCGAGCTAGATTAAGTGTTGCGTTGCGTATTATTGTGTAATATCACCACATGTTTAGATTGTATAACTAACACAAAAGTTTCCATGTTTCAAGTCACATAAGCTAGTTAATAAGTGTCAAGTTTCAAGTTTCTCGTTTAATCAAAGTCTCAAAGTTTCTCGTTCCATAAGTATCAAGAGTCAAGAATCAAGTATCTAGTTTGAAGAATCAAGTATCTAGTTTCAAGAATCAAGTATCTAGTTTCAAGTTTCACCAAGAATCAAGATTCATAAGTATCAAGCATCAAGAGTCAAGTTTCAAAGTATCACAAGATTTAAGTATCACAAAGTTTCACAATTGTCTAACATAGTTAAGACTCAAAAAGTATAGGGACTAAACTTGCCAAAAGTTAAAAGTTTAGGGACGCAGGGCGTTACAGGTAATTATTCCGGATTACATCAAAACATCCTATTGACCCGTTTAGCTTTATTAGCGGAATTCATCGCTTCCCTTTTCCAAAGTTCATTACTTTGGTTGTTTTGACCCATTTGGTTTCCTTAACGACATCCGTCGCTTTATGTACCAAACATTCGCCGATTTAGTCCAATTGACCCATTTGACTATTTTAGTGAAATCCATCACTTTCATTATAGAATCATAACTCTAAATTCTGAGTTAAATTATTCGGTTTGTCTATACGGAAATCCACCGTTTTGACAATTTCCAAAATTTGTCACAAGACATATTTTATTCAATAACAATTGAAATAAATAACTAACAATTTCTACGAAGCGTATAGCCACGTACCTTTCAAAGCTTTCCTTTTAAACGGTTATCTGTCCCGCCTTGCACACTCGACGATCCACCCAAATTACCTATATAATTTAATTCGAATATATCGCTTAGAATTCATGGTTCAATATTCGTCATATAATACTTCTAGTTAGGGGTGAGCAAGTTTAGGTCCAGACCGAAAATAACCGAGAACCGAACCGAAAATATACCCAACCCGACCCGAACCCAAGTACCTAGGTATTTAGATCGGTTCCAATTTTTCATATAAAATAGGGTCGGGTCGGTTCTCGGTTCTTTTCATGGTGAAACCCGACTTGGACCTATGGACCGGAACCGACCCTATATTTAGGGTAGTGAATCGGTTCTGTACTTTATGTTTGATCGGTTCTCGGGTCGGGTCGGGTAATGGTCGGGTCGGATCGGATCGGGTTTTTCCTTTTGCTCACCCCTACTTCTAGTTAATCAATTAAGTAATTACTTCATATTTTTCAAACATTCTGATTCACTTAGACATTTTATCGAACACCTTAAAGGCGAGATCATAACACTAACATGATTATGTTCATAATTAACAAGTTTCCCATATGAATTCATCATGTTCAATATTCTATGTCTAGTATGAATGAAACAATATTCAAATTAGCATCATAACAGTCGATTAACATCAAGTATCACAAGAATTCAAGTATTCTTCACAAAACCCATATAACCTTATATGATAAACATTGAAACCAATAGACTATGATATGAATGAATCAAATTATGGTCTAATACTCATTCCTAGACTTGTATTCATCATAATTCACCCATAACGTCACTCAATTCTTTACTAATTTCAGTTACAAGAAATCATGTAAGCAGTGGCGGATCCAGGATTTTTGGACAATGGGGTCCCATTTTTCCGGTGTTCAAACTTTTTGGATCGGTCGTTGTTCGGGTCGGGTCGAGAAACATAATAGAAAACAATATCATAACTAAACTACAAGTTTCATTTACTACACATTCAGCTATTAAAATACCCAATTTTAAAGTCAAGTTTAATTCATTTACTACACATTCAGCTATTAAAATACCCAATTTTAAAGTCAAGTTAAAAAAAACCCCAAAAAAGGAAAGAAACAGGTATTGAACCCAGGACCTTTTGAATGTAAACAATGGGTTTTACCAATGCACCAGGCTCACTCTCATTGTTATGGGGTCCAACTAAATTATTTTATGGGGTCCATAGAAAATTTTATATACCGTTTCTACTACTTTTTATAAAAAGATTGGGGTCCGGGGACCCCATTCCGCTTAACGTGGGTCCGCCCCTGCATGTAAGTTCAAAACATCCCCAAATCTAAGAATTTAACATACCTTGTGATCTATTAGGTATGATGATCACAAATTCAGCCTCGAATCACTTTCAATTTGGTTTTGTTTCTTTGATTTTGAGTGAAATTGGATGAGTTAGGGTTTTGAAGAACAATATGTCGCCCCTGGGTGTTTTGATCAAACAAGACACACACACAAAGTGTGTGTTCTGATGTTTATCTAGTATTATTACAAAACAACTTTCCCATTTGGCACTTTGGTCCCTCTAGTTCCTAAATGTTATAAAATGGTTAAAATTCTTTGATTTCCTATCTTTTATAACAAGATTTTAACTAGGTTAATTATTCCTAGTTTTTATTCTCACTATTTTATTATTAATTTTATAACTTATACATGTACACAAACATATATAGTTTAATAATTTAGGGGTGTTATACATGCCACTATAATTAAGATAATCTCTTAAAAACCCAAAGTGCAAAAATCATAAAGGATATGTAAAAGATAAGTCGGAACCAAGTGATTCTATCTAGTCTATTTTTTTTATTACTTTAGTTTCTTTCTCTATTTTTACTTATTAAGAATATTTTCTCAAAATTTGGTTAGATTATACGTTGACGATATTCCGGTATTAGAAGCTCTTGTGTCCTTGGACGACCTCGATATCTTACCATCACTGTACTACACCAATGATGGGTGCACTTGCCCTAGCGTGTTGTAGAGAGTGATAGTGTTATATTGTGTTTTATAAATATAAAGCTTGATAAACGAGTGAAAAGTGCTTAAAAATATATTAAAAATCATACACCCTCACCTCACGTCAAGGCTATGAAGACGGAGACGATGATGACGATGAATACGAGTAGTATTTAATATTTTTTTTTAATGAAATGTTATTTCTATTTATATTTATGAAATTTAGAAATTAAAACAAATAATAATTAAGTAATGATTGGTAGTGGGGTTATATGGTGTTACCACTACACACATGTTATGAAATGTTATAATGTTATATAACACCACCTATGCATTTATTGTGACAATACTTGTCACATAACATCACCTCCTCCATGTTATAACATGTTACCACAGTACAACTACACATGGCCTAAGTTATCAAACATTACTCATATTCGCACAATAATATTAAAGGGGAAGCACAACATGATATAGGTGCGTTCATTAGCTTGATAACCTTCTGGGGTAGCCCAGTTGGCCAGCCTCACCCAGGCCTCTACTTGAGGTCACCGGTTCGATTCCCGGCAATGCCCTTATGGGGTGTTGGGGCTCTTCACCGTGGGTAATCACCGCTAGGCAGCTATGGGGCTAAGCTAGCTTGCGGAGTTGCAATACTCCGGCGGATGGGAGGTCCGTGCAACTAACCCCCCCCCCCCCCCCCCCCCGCGTTCATTAGCTTGATGTTTTAAAAAAAATAAGTACATGGGGCATGTTCGGATTCACCTACTCAACCTGCAAACTCCAAATCCTTTAACCCACCAACCAGACACAATTAACACCATAAATTATAAAGGTGAATTGGCATGTAATAATCCCAACTACACGTCATTGGTCATTACTAGTCCCACCTTTGAATATTCCCCATGCCAGTCCCACATATTTTCCTCCACCGGTCCTCAGTTAAAAAACTTAATGGAGTTAAGTTTTTTTTCCGAATTACAAACTGACGTATTAGGGCTTTTGATCAGAACGAGGATACGAGTCTATTGATGTAAAACTTACCTTGAAACGGTGCTCCAAACGACTTGATTTTTGTTAATTGGAAGTTTAAACACCCGAATTGAAGCACCGTTTTCATCGCTTGGAGCACAATTTCAAGGTAAGTTTTGCATCATTCGACTCGTATCCTCGTTCTGATCAAAAACCCTAAAACGTCCGCTTCTAATTCAAAAAAAAAAACTCAACTCTGTTAAGTTTTTTTAATTAAGGACCGGTAGAGAAAAAATAAGTGAAAGATTGGATTGGCATGGGGAATATTCAAAGATGGGACTGTCAATGACCAATGACGTCTAGTTGAGATTATTACAGACCAATTCTCCAATTATAAAAAAAACCTAAAATCTCTTGTTCTAAATTAATCAAACCAAAAGTTGGTTCTGTTCTGATAGCCTTTTAAGAAGGGTGTACCTATTGGCACACCCATCTCACTATATACACACCTAAAAAGGTGTTTTTTGTCTTTATATGCATACCCTACAGTGTCGAACTGTGGTCAAAACGCGGCGTTTTGGTCCGGTTAATCAGAAAAAAACTGACGGGTGTCTGACGGGTCTGTTGACCGGACCAAAACGCCGAGCTTTGGCTGCGTTTTGGTCCTGTCAACCAGACAAAAGACTGACACCCGGTCTGGTTGACAGGACCAAAACGCTGCCAAAGCTCGGCGTTTTGGTCCGGTCAACAGGCCCGTCAGACACTCGTCAGTCTTTGTCTGGTTAACCGTACCAAAACGCTGCGTTTTGGCCACAGTTCGACACTGCAGGGTGTGCATATAAGGACAAAAACTACATTTTTGGGTGACTATCTACACACTTGTGTGTAGATAGTTTGGCCCTTTAAGAAACCAATTCGGTAACACAAAAATGATTGTCCATTGGGTTTATGAGCTGAAAAGTGGAGGAGTTATAAAATCTTAATCACTCCTTCAGTTCCTACTTCCTAACCCTGATTTCGATTTAAAAAAAAAATGTAAAAGGCGATTTAATATTGATTCGATCAAATGTCAATAATGACATATAACGTTGATAAAGTAAAAATAGCATCACCAAACATTAAATTGTTGTCACCAAAGAAGCTTCATTATCTTCAAACAAATGTTACATCATCCAACAAAAACCCACAAAACACCAACTTACACACAATGATCAACTCATATTTCACTTCTTTTTAGTTTATGACTCATTCTAATTTTCAGAAAAATAAACAAAAAACCAATATTACAACACACCCATCTCTATCATCAAAAATCATTCGACGAAAACATCACCACCATCCCACAAACCGATAACCTGATCTCCTTTGTCAATCACAATAACCGCGTTCCATGTGGCATCGGTTCATTTCACTAATTGTGGGCCCACATGTGCATCACATTCCCAGGAGGGCTAGTGCTAGTGCGTATGAATCATATAATTTTGAAGAGAGTTTACATCCATGCAAGAGAGCCTCGTTCATTGGTTACTTGTGGTCGACCCCTAGTTGGTGTTGGCGGTCGGTTTGCATTAAGCTCCTACAACCAAATTATACATGTATCAGGAATTTTGAGCTGAGATTGTCCACACCTATATTTATCATAGTAATTATTCATAACGGTACCTGCATCCATGTATCTTCTGTATGTCGTTCGGGGGAAGTTGTTTCGGGTGATGAAACTGCAGGCGGTAGTGGATGAATAAGTTTTGGAACTACTACAAGATCTCGACCCAGTACTAATATTGCACCCGCGTTATTTGCAGTCCCTAAAAGAAAATCTCACCGTCAATACAACATTATTCCAGACACAGATAAAAAGTAAAATGCTACAAACAGCATCAAGAGCAAAAAGATTTACCACAATAATTAGTGGCTGAAAAAAGGGTAATTAAATGTCCCTGAGCAAAACGCTCAAAGCCATCCATTACACATTCGTGTGCACGTACAATGAGTTGTAGATCATTGTTGTTGCAGAACTCCATCACGCGATCAGGCTGCAAAACGTGTAGACATGTCGTAAAATCTGTAACGGTGAATAAAGTTATAAACTAGAACATTCTAGAAAGAATGATACTTACCCCAAAAGTAACCAACCCGGGACCTCTGGCGTTTGGTCTTAATCCTTCCACGCTGTCATTTTCCGTTGGGTCAGACCTGTTTAGAAAGATGATAAGCAATAGTTGCCACTAGGAAAACAATTTTTTACTAAAGGTTAACGAGTTGATAATTTGATATATATAAAAAGGCACCAACCACAGCAAATCCATAAGAACTATAGAACCAGCTTCCATTGTAATTGGTCGCTGAAGATTTTCGATCTGGTCAACATGGTTGATTGATCGTCCAATACCACCGTGCATACAGAGAATCTTTTTTTCAATTCGAGCCGCGAGTGGCAGCCAATTGAATAATCTGTTTATCCGCTGCCATACCCAAATTCCATCTCTCTCACCCTGATTTTCAAGATATCAAGAGATTAACACGCGGAATAAAAATTGGGTAAATATAAGATATTAAAACATGGGCGCAACAAAATGGCGATGACAGTACCATGCGCTCGATACACTCAATTCGGAAGCCAAAAAGCGCATTAATATCGGCAGCTTCATGATTCCCTCGAATTAAATGTACATTGTGTGGATACTCGACCTACAACATTTGACAAATTGTAATATCATGGTGACTTGTGCTTCTTACAAGACTAATGATGATAAAAAGACCCTAGTAGTACCTTTAACGCTAAGAGAAGACAGATAGTTTCTAAGCTGTGTTGACCTCGATCAACATAATCTCCTAAGAAGAGATAATCGATATATCTGGTAAATGTTACTTTTAGTTAGAATACAGATAAGAAGTTTTAGAAAATAAGTAAATAACAAAAGATAGCAAGAAAACTTACGCAATGTCTCCAGCAGTTGATGGGGACCCATACTCATCAAAAAGTCTCATAAGGTCACCAAATTGGCCATGCAAATCACCAAATATCTTTATAGGAGCCCTTAATTGCAGAACGGTAGGTTCACTTGAAAATAATCGTTCAGAACAATCACAAAGATCAGCAATTTCACTGCAATCAAGAAAAAACTGGCGACGAACAGGTGGCTTCCACCCACGAGGCTTCAATAAATGAGCTATCACCTGAAATATGTTGATAATTCTTTCATTAATAATGTAGGTGCACTTAATTAGTTAACTTGCATCAAAAATCCTATTTTACCTTTTTGGGCACACTGTTAACAGACATTTGTCGATCTAGAAGTTTCCTTGCTGCAGTTGCGTTTTCAGGAGTTCCGTAACCAACCCGTCTTCCCTCGTTCTCGAACTGATCTATGGATAGCTGTCTGACCATACCACCTAACGCTCCACCGGTTTCTGCAGCTATTACCACCTGCAAATCCAAGGTACAATTCACCTACACGTATGTTAAAAA
This sequence comes from Helianthus tuberosus, assembly GCA_030545235.1. Lineage (NCBI taxonomy): Eukaryota > Viridiplantae > Streptophyta > Magnoliopsida > Asterales > Asteraceae > Helianthus > Helianthus tuberosus. Next base: position 63,981,903 of record CM060432.1, on the reverse strand, counting down.
AGATGAAAATAACATACACATGACAATAATACTAACAGCTCGGTGATGCAATCGCACTCCAGTTGGAGTGGAATTATTTGCCACGTCAGCATCCGGGTTGTTCTGTTTCCCACTAGGAGTAGCCTCTGCTCCACGATCCCTATCTGGCGATTCAACTTCTCCGTTTGACTGTCGTGCTTTTGCAGCGGCTAGGGTTGCAGCAATAGCCTCGGCTTCTGCTGCTGACGCCTCAACCAAATATTCAACTCCTTTGCTCAGTCTCCTGCTAATAAACCATGATTACATTCCATAGATGATAATGAATAAAATAAAATTTAGAGTAAAATGCCATTTTCATCCCTGAGGTTTGGTCCTCAGGGACGAAAATGGCATTTTACTCTAAAATTTAATAATATCAATTTACCGTGAGCCTTGAAACATGGCGTTTTCAGTGCTAATATCTGTATACATGTCACCATTTACAGGTGGAGCAACAGGATTACCGAGTACAACCGAGCCATCAGAAGGTGCTTCGGTTGTCTGTCTTGTTCTGTCATCAGCAAAACCGTACCTTCCTGGTAACCTTGTTGACTGTGCATTTGATGCAGCAGCTGCTGCAGCTTGTGATGCTGCAGAGGTCATTTCAACAGCAGCAAGATCTTCAGCAACTAGAAGATCATCTAGCAACACCCCTGCGACAAGAAAATGCCACGTGTCGTCTTATTAGTGACTGTTGGTTGACTAAGAGATACACTGAAAGATAATCAAGCAATTACATCAGCTTGGTTTACGGTTCTTCTACAAACATGGGCTAGCTCCCCTTATGTGTAATCACATATTAAACTATGAAGTAAAATACTTGCATATTTATCCTTCAAGTTATTGTACTTGTAAGTAAAATACTTATAATAGTAAGTTTATAGTTAATTAGATACTGAAACAAATGGACATTGATTTAGAAAGAAATAATAGTAAGTTTATACTTAGTTACATATTAAATTATACAGTAAAAAAACATATATATTAATCCTTACTTTAATTTATTTATGCTAGTTATACCATCAATAATCAATAATAGACTATATGTGAATAGGATTAAATTTTAATTATATATTTATATTAGGGTTTTCATTAAAATTGAGAAAATCGAATTTTCTATAGCATTACATATCTTTTTTTATTTTCTTTCTATCACCTAGGCGAGGCCTTTGCGCCTTATCCAGCAGGGGTGTGCAAAGTCGGTTAACAACGGGTTTGGTTAACCGAAGGTCGGTTAATCAAGGGTTCCGTTAATTGAAAAGTGTTAAAACCATAGTTCGGTTAATCGGCGGTTAAGGTTTGGTTTTGGTTATTTCGGTTATTAACCGATATATATGTTTTTTTTTGTGTTTTTAGATAAGAATATGGTTGTATTCTTGTTATCATGTACATAGTTTATTGATGTTCTAAAAATTAAAACCTGATTATGCTCTTATACGAGTTATTTTAGTTTTCAGAGCATATACCATATACTGAAAAATGAATTACTTAGTTCATAAGTAATTAAAAATTAATATAACCATATTCTAATAATTAAAAAAAGTGACAGATAAATAGAGACAAGAAAATAAGAGGAAGATATTTAACTTTAAGCACAAATATATAAAGAATCACAAATAAATATGAAAAAACAAGGTTCGGTTCGGTCGGTTAAATTCGGTTAATGATGATCCCTTAACCGTAATCGTGACCGAATGGTCGGTTAATCATATTCACTTAACCATAACCGTTCGGTTTGGTCGGTTTCGGTTAATTTTTTCAGTTAACGGTTCGATTTTTGGTTACGGTTCGGTTTTTACTCACCCCTACAATACAGGCTGGAGAAATAACTTTATATACCAAGGAGTAGGGGTGTAAACAAGCCAAGTTGCTCGTGAGCTACTCGAGATCATCTCGGTAATTAGAGCCGGTGTTAAATGAGCCCAAGCCATAGTTATCGGTAGCAAATAGCGACAAGGTACCTATATGCTACGTAGTGATAGCGACGAAATAGCGCCCGCTATTTCGTGTTTAGCAATAAGGTAGTTAAAAATAATTTAATACTTTTTATGTATAATTTATAAATTTCAGGACCAAATGTAAACTACTGAAAATAGAGGGGGTTAAATGTTAAAATACACAAACTAATTTTACTCATTTTAGGTAAGTTTTTACAAGTTTTAGGGACTATATAAAGTTAGAGGGGTTAAATGTTAAAATACATAAAGTTATATAACCCTAAAAGCCTAAAACACGCTGAAATATCCAGCCGCTATCTTCTTCATCCCGGTTTCCGGCAGAAAGCATCACCAGCGTCGGAATTTTTTGCCGAAATTCGCCGTTGGAGTCGGTATCTGCTCGATATGTGCCTTGTAGTGGCGTATGGCCGCCAGGCCACGCTGTTCGCTATAGCGTCCATCCATTGATATCCATGGCCCAAGCCTAAAAATAAGCTTGTTTAGTAAACAAGTCCGAGCCCAAGCTTCACTTTGGCTCGCGAGCCAAAACAAGCCTGTTATATGTATTTATTTTATATAATAAACATGTATTTCTATAATAATTATTCATAATTATAAAATTATGATATAAATAACTAAATAATATGTATATACATACCATAGTTACCTAAATCGCGGTACGCTCCGGTACGGGTACGCGGACCGGGTACGCAATTCGCTAGATTAGGTGTATTCGGTACGAAGGGGGGTAGGTTCATTTCGGTACGAACCGGTACGGTGTACCATGAAATATGGTTCAATATACCAAAATCATTACTTAACATATAAAATATTATAATCAAAATTAGATAAAAATATAAATTTCCATCATAAATAAATAAATATATAAATTTCCATCATAAAATTAGATAAAATTTAAATTTTCATATTAATTATTATAGCTTTCAGACTTCATCATTTCTCTTTACTTATTTACTATTCCATAATTTCTCTTTCCTTATTCCTTATTTGTGTTTTAGGCAATTAGGCCCTTTAATAAAATATTGGGCTGTGCAGTTAGTTTTAAGAAAGGCCCATATTACAACACAACATAGACTAAAATTAGGTTTTTTCTAAATAACTTTTCTTGCCGTCGTTCATAGAGTAGGTCTTCTTCTTCATCACTTTTCTTGCAGCAGTCAAGCCTTTACACTCCAAATCCGGCGACCTTACACTCCATTTAGTAACAGATTCGCCGTACCATAACAAATCGGAGCGCCGAACCTTAACAAATCGGAGCGCCGGACCTTTTCAATCTGGAACGCCGTACCGATTCAACTCGGATCGCCGGACCATGACGTTCCGGATCGTTTACGATTTGTGATTGGGTACACCGCGATCCAATACGTGGATCGTGGTAACCCTAGCGATTTAGGTAACTATGATACATACATTATGTTATATAGAAAATTTATATGAAAATAATTATAACTAATATAATATAATATAAGTTACATAATAATTAATATTATAATAACAAGCCGGGCTCGAGCTTGAAAAACTACTCACGAGCCTAGCTCGAGCTTGAGCTTTAATAAGTTAAACAAGCTCGGCTCGGCTAGTTTGCACCGGCAAGGAGCGAATAGGATATAAGCTGTTAGTATGCAGCCATTATATCTATCTTAAATAAAAAGGTCGGTGGCTTTGCCACCAACCAGTTTTCCGTCTTTTCTTATTTATATAATTTTTCCTGAGAATGTGGCAAGTGTGGACGTTTGTCTTAGTGGGCCGCTATTCATTTCTTTACACCGATGGCGAAGGTTCGATTCCGGTTACTCTCGGTTGTTTTTTCTTTTCACCCGCTTTCTTTTTCCTTGGTTTTTTTCTGGGCCAGGCCCAATTTCTGCATTTGTTCTTTTTGACCTTTCTTAATATTTTCTTAATGCTGCGTTAGTTCTGTATTTCTTTCTTAATATTTAATCTGAAATAGTAAATAGTAAATTACATAGTTTACTATGATTATATAGTTATATTTTACCCTTGACCCTTTCCTTTTAGTTATTATAATCTATGTATATAGCTTATCTCATATAACTTGAATCTTAGAATATTTAATTACCACTGCTAAGTGCCTAAGTATGATTTATGCAAGATTGTCGGTGGATCATGGTCTCAAATTTTCTTTTTTAACTTTCAAATTTATAGACTTCACACATTCAACCCAATCTTTTGGTAAGTGACACATTGGCCTTAACTTTTATTTAACAACTTCGACCCTTGATTTATTTCTACTTAATAACTTCACACTTCATCTTCTTGAACACTTCAATTATTTTGTTTAAATTACTTTTAAGACTTTACATAACAACGTGCGAAACATTATACTTTTTTTATCTATGCTTAACCATGTTAATGTCACTAAGGTAATGTGTGTAACAAAGTAAAAAACACATCACGACACGTGTGGGCACCACACGTGAATGTCATCATCGCATTGCATGCAACGAAGTTACAAACATGACGTTGCCGTCGCAACGCGTGACACAAGTAAAAATCTAGTATACTCTTAAAATGCCTGGTCGGTTGACCATGCATTTTAAAATTACATATATATAAAGCTGAAGTAGTTGTTAATGGGCTCGTATAAACTTAAAACTTTTAGTTTTGCAAATATGACCAAATTACAAAAGAACTAACTAATCAAAATTATTATCACTCATCCGGTAACAAAAATTTTTAATTGAAAACTGCAGGGTCTAGTGTTACCTCCACGTAGACCGCCATAAATAAATATCAAATCACCAAAAGCAGCAGCAGCATGCCTACAGCGTCTCGTCAATTCGACCGCAGCATCTCCACCAGCAGCATCAGCACTATATCTACCTGTCCGTGGAGTCGTGACAACCGATTTCGTATCACACCACACTCCTGCTGCAGTATCCAGAACTACATAGAAACGCAAGTGAAAAAATGTGTGGTAAGATCAAAGAGGCAAATATAGAAATAAATGCCAAATGGGATAGAGACTGATAATGTAGGTCTTTTGTATCCCCAAAACATAATGTATGAAGTTTCTTGTCATCTTTGACAAGTGACGATTCAAATTTAGTTGGAAATACTGTCTTAGAAAACTTAATATAGGCCACAGAAAGCATTAGTTGTCACATCAGCACACTTACTTTATTTCAACAATAGAGTTCAATAAGTATCATAAAACCGTACCGGCTACACTTGATGAGTCCTCCACCATGCGTCCACCACCAAGGGCACCCCCAGAAACATGGAGCCGTGCATTAACAAAAACCTAGAACCAGGATCGTAAAAACACTGAGTACTCTGCGTTCACACATGTGTGGAGTGTGTGTGTGTGTGCGCACACGCTCACTCACACATGAGCGAGCGAGTAGAGAGAGTCTATAAAAAATATAATTCTAATGAGAACAAACCGCTGCATGTTGATAACGAGGAGATGGTGAGACACCAGGAGCAATTGCCCATTCCCAGCGACCATCTCTATGCTTTGCAAGTCCATAAGCACTTGCCAGAGGCTGCACATTAAAAGAAAATACAGTTATAAGATAAAGAATTTTGGACGCATATATGCAATAACATCTTTTTAAAAGTGCTAGTATATCATATGTGTCCTAAGATATTGACTACAGTAAGCACAGAATTACTGATTAAATAAAAACCATGTGCTGACTACGATATGTCACTTACCACACTGTTTGCATCTCGTCCCCCACAAAGCAATAGAAGACCATCAGAGCGTGCACTTGCAGTGGCATACCTTATATCAAAATAAAATATTCAAATGAGGAGTTCCGCTTCACATACAGAAAACCAAAACACATAATGGCACATTGGAACCAAAACACATATGGGAGCATCACAGCCCAAAAAGCAACATAGGGGAAATGTCTATTACTTGAAGGTGGCCCATGTGTAACATTAAATCTTCTAGAAGCATGCATTCAATGAATGTTAAGTTATAACTCAGTCTGCATGGCCATATACATTTATAGACAAGTAAAAGGTACCAAATCACTTAATGAAAAAAGATAGCTCGTTAATAGCATACTGATAACCATAAAGGTTGTACTACCCAAAAGTTAAGTTTTATAATTAACTCTTACGAGGACTTCAAAGTTAAAAACATAAGAATATTCTAATCCTGACACATTTCACATAAATGGTGATAAGATATGTCCAGTCTGAATTAATAAGAAGCTATACAACTACTATTAGCAGCTAATATGCAGAAGAAAGTAGTTTAAATCGGGCGGAACATATTATCTCTGTATTAGTTTTGTTTCAGTTCAATAAAATTGATTTTTTCTATATATATTTTATTTATACAAATGCCAAAGGGAAACTGAGTAAGCCATACATGCATGGTGGTGGACCTTCTCCCTCTGGTTCCAATTTCCGCCATTCGTACGGCTTAGCAGCTGTATCCAACGCCCATACATCAGCAAGAGGTCGCTTCCCTGGCCATACAAAAATGGTTTTGTAAATCTGTGAAAAAAAGGGTCAAAAGAAAACACGAATTGTACACAAAAGCTGGAAGCAACTGACCATCATTTCCACCAATTGCCATAAGATATCGTTGCCCCACTAAAGCCATGACATGCCCGTATCTTGGGCCTGGGCCCGGGCCTTGGACCACCACTCTACAAGAAACAAGCATTTATTTCACCGAATTTGCATAATTATAATTTCCAGCATAGCAGATACGTACAACTGTACAAGTCAATAAGCACATTCTTCAAAAATCAAACCTATGCCATCGGGGCCGTTGTTGTGTAAGGTCAAGAACATGAAGATCCTCGGCAGATAAGCCAGCTGGACCAATGCCACCCTGCAATAGGTTAAACAAGGGTATTTACTTCAAATGTGAATCGATTTAAAAATGACGAGTAAACTGAGCAAAAGGAAAAGGAGAAGCTTTTGAAACATCTAGTTATCAAACCTGAATAACCACCATGGTACCCACAGCAGTCGCCACATGAGCTGCCCTTGGCGTAGGTGGTTCTCCAAAGGGAGTTATTCTGCAATATTTAATTTGAAATCTCATTGAGATGCTAATTATACATGATTCACATTATGTGTACGCCCAAAATGATGTTACATGCCATTATACATGATTCACATTATATTGTCCCACTCTTATCACTTTCTTAGTATGGCCGACTTCTTATTTCTGTATTCTTTGACTTGGTATGTTGGTTTGCTGTTCGCTTTCGAGCCGAGGGTCTCTCTGGAAGCAGCCTCTCTATCCCTATGGATAGAGGCAAGGTCTGTCTACATCCCACCCTCCCCAGACCCTACAAATAGCTCTGCTATCTGTGGGATATACTGGGTATGGTTGTTGTTGTTGTATTGAGATGCTAATAAATGAATTTTAATGAGGAACACTAATTATATCAACTAAGGAAAGGATCTGGAATTTAGCAACATAAACCATCTCACCTAGACCATTTATTTGTCAATACGTCATAACAATGCACATCAGCAGTAGCACCTGATAAACCTGTGATTCAAAAAGAAAATTAAACACGTTTACAAAGAAGCAAAGATTCAGATATGTACACGGAATGGCGCATTAATAACGAAAATCCGAACTTATTCTACAGTATTCCTTTCACGTGAAACTGTAGTTATCAGAAAGTCAATACACCACCTAGATATCAAATATCATTTTTAAGTCCACAGAATCTTAAGGTGAACTCGTGAAGCACTAGAAATGTAGCAACATGATACACACACTACAGTCTATATAATGAATTTTAGTGTTTACATACTGACGGTATGTGGATCAAACATTTATTGGCAATAACTACATCCAATTAAACACAGAAAAGTTCATTTGTGCACTTGGTTTTATATGAAGAGTTTCGAATCACTTCAATTAATTTTCATTGACTTTAGTAGTAATCCGAATTTGACTACTCAAACCAAAATATGAATTTTGCTTCGGATTCCTAGTTCAAACTTACCGCATCTACTACAATTAAAAATATATGATTTAGCAGTGAATAAACTATAATATATACACAATCAAGACAAGTTAAAGTCAATAAAACAGAGCAAGATTCATACGAATTCCACCGCCCGCAGAGGTTTGAGTTCCGGCATTAGCAGAGTTACCCTCAAGAGCAGTTGCACCACCAAACAGTATAAGCCTGGGACCGATATAACCCGGTGTCCCTTCCTCCCCAACCGCAGCCACTGCAGTCAAAGTATGCCCACACCTCGGTCCAGGACCATCCTCCTTCTTCTCTAATATAGCATTCACCACAGAGTAAGTAGGCGCAAGCCTCGGCCCACCTACGGGACCTGTACTCGTCTGCTGCACCTGACCTCCCGGCCGCTCCTCCAGCTCACCACCATTAGTACTTACATCGTTACTGTTACTATCATTAACCTCCGGCGACGGAGTCGACACCATTGACGAATCCACATCCATCTTTCACCAACAAGTATTCAGATCAGAAACCTAAAACTCGAACTTCACAGATTTGCATAACTGTCAGCCTCAGCACTTCAATTTCAATCAAAACGGATTCAAATTAACCCTAGGTTAAACAGATTCAGTCCTAGTAGATTCAAATCTTCAATACATCGGAATCCGAATGCAAATGAAACTCAAATTCTCTCTCTCTTCACCGTCGGAAAGTATATACGAACCGGTGGACGAACACTGAAGATGTCTCTCTCTCTCTCTCTAAGGCTCAGTATCTCCGGCTTTCTCTCTTTAAAAGTTCGACATCGATGTTGAATCTACAGTATCTCCAGATTTGTCTCTCTAAACCGTCGGAAAGTAGGCAGAAATACGAATACGGAAGCTGTATCTCTCTCTGAGTTTCAGTATACGCAGTTTCTCTCTCTAAAAACGATGTTGCATCTCCAGCTTTCTCTCTCTAAACCGTCGGAAGGTAGCGAGAAATACGAACCGGCAGACAAATACGGAAGCGCTCTCTCTCTAAATCGGTGATGTAATCTACAGATTTTATAGAATTGAAGTGACTGTGTGATTGAGTGAGGTGGTGGAGTACGGTGGTTTGCGGTGGCAGGAGTCAATGATTAACCGGCTGAAGAGAGAGTAGACAGCAGTTCCACTAAATCGAAGGGTTGTGAACGCGCTGCCGGGTGCGCGTATCATGAACGTACGGAATTTAAAGAGAAAAAGACCGGCATGCTTCACCACCCTTCATGAAATCAAGAGGTTTTTTAGTGTTTTTTATTTATTTTTTTAAGTATTAGTTTAGGAGCCAGTCAATGTCTAATGAGGTATAGTGGTAGAGTGGTTGGGAAACGATTTGGTTTGACTTGTAACTTAGATTCGACTCTCAGTTGTCGAGTAATCGACCTTGACTACAACACTTGGTGTCATGGTGGTTGGACGTCGTTTCTTGCAGTTAAAAAAAAAGAGAAAAATGCCCGGATAGTCCCTGTGGTTTCACCTTTTTTCACCTATAGTCCCTATCTTTCTAAAACTACTTGAATAGTCCCTGTGGTTTTCCGTTTTGTTCTCGGATAGTCCCTGGGTCTAACTTCAGTTACTTTTCTCAGTTAAGTGGGTGTTGAAATGACCAAAGTGCCCTTTCCTTAAAAGGCCAAACCATAGGGACTATCCGGACATCTTCTCTTTATAAAACCCATCCACCCTTCATCTTCCACCCTTCATCTTCCACATTAAGAAACCCTAATACTAGTTAATCGGCCGGCAAGACACCCCAAACTCCTCCCCTCGTCGACAAAACGGACCACCACCGTCCGGCTGTTCGCTTTACTCCTAAACCGATCAACTGAGCAAGCAAAAATGTGTTGTGGCGACGGCGATTGCAGACCTTTGGGCTTCCTTCTCGGTCTCCCCTTCGCTTTCCTCTCTCTTATTCTCTCCATCATCGGTATCGTCGTCTGGATCGTCGGGTATGTTAACCTCCGTCACTATTTCTCTCTCAATCACTCGTTCAAATTTCAATCGGTTCGATTCAACACTCATAAGTTTAATTTTGAGATCTGATGAATGTCAATTTCCGATTGTTTAACTGAAACAGATTGTTGTTGACATGCATATGCCCGTGCTGTTTGTGCGTTACGGTGCTGGTTGAAATCGCAATTGAGTTGATCAAGGCTCCGATTCATGTCATGGAATGGTTTATGTCGAAGATTCCTTGTTGATTTTGCTTTTAAGTGTGTGTTAGTAAATGTGTTTTTAGCGGTGAGTTCTAGATGCTTCTGTTGATGTTGGTAATTTGGCGATTTCATAGGGTTTTATCGAGGTTTTTAATTATTTTGTGTATGTTAATTATCGGCTGATTGATGATATTATTTGTTTATTGATATATGTTGCTTGTTGTTTTTACTTTCTGGTGGAAAGTCCGGTGATTTATCCGGCCAAATCTTACCGGCTACCTTTACTTAGAGCAACCGACATGATACATAAGTAATGGCTGTCATTATTGTGTGGCTCCGTCGTCTGCACACTATCGCACCACCATAGAGGGGTGACCAGCACTGCTTCTCCATCCTGATCTCTCTATCCCTCGCTGTTTCTCTCTCTACAGTCCTCTCTCTCTCTTCAATCTCTAGTCCGGTGTGGGTGTGAGCAGCTATGGATGTGTTCGAGGAGGAGTGGAGGTGTGCGACGCCGGAGCTCGGCCGGCACCTCCGGCTCTGGTCACCGGACCTGTAACGAGAGAGAGAGATCACGAGGGTTTTGGCTGAATGTTGAAAGTGAGAGTGAAGGGTGGATGGGTTTTATAAAGAGAAGGTGCTCGGATACTCCCTATGGTTTGGCCTTTTAAGGAAAGGGCATTTTGGTCATTTCAATACCCACTTAACAGAGAAAAGTAACTGAAGTTAGACCCAGGGACTATCCGAGAACAAAACGGAAAACCACAGGGACTATTCAAGTAGTTTTAGAAAGATAGGGACTATAGGTGAAAAAAGGTGAAACCACAGGGACTATCCGGGCATTTTTCTCAAAAAAAAACTATTAGTTTAGGAGAACATCATGAGTAGTTTTTTAGTGTTTTTATTTAATTTTTTAAGTATTAGTTTAGGAGAAAATCGTGATTAGATATGTTTGTACAAGTGTTATAACTTTATTCATTTAACTAGGTTAATGCCCGCGCGATGCGCGGCTTCATCCAAAACCATATTATTTACTTTGAAATATAATATTTTGTACAAACGCATACATTGGAAGAAAAAAACAAAAAACTATTCAAATGCCGAAAAAAACTTCCTTGTAGACTACACTTAGTATCTAAACAACGAACTTCCTAGGTTAATGCCCGCGTTAAACGCGGGCTTCAACAAAAAACCTTCAAATTTAATATTATGTAAAAACACATACATTGGAAGAAAAAAAAAACAGTTAAATAATGTAAACAACGAATGTAGAAATTTATGTAAAATGCATGATGTGTGGTATTGGAAATCGTTATAATAGATTGAAACCTTCAATATAAACTGAATTATAGTAGACATAGTAAAAAAATATTAAAAGATATGATCCATGACTTTGAATTCAACATTAATTTGGAAAAAGTTAGCTCTATTTGAGAAAAAAAAAAAAAATAGTCAGCTTCTACTACACTTAGTATCTAAACAACAAACACTAAGCCCAAACTTATATTTCCCATCAAAGGAGTTGACAACAACACACTTTGAGAATAGCAAGGATTATCTTGTTTTTTTAGGAGTCAAACATTTATACCCTTATAGCAGTTGCTTAATAATTTAATCCTTCCAACAAAATGTATATAGGTCTAAAAAAGAAAGTTTAACCATAATGCTTCTGAAACTAAACCAAACATTAAGGGGGTGTTTGGTAGCCTTTGAATGGTCATTAAGAGGCTACCTCTTAATGGAACCATTAAGAATTTTACCAATAAGAGGGTAGAAGAATGTGACATGTGATGATTTACCATTCAGAGGTTACCTCTTAACCATTCAGACTTGAGGTTACATCTTATTCATTCAGAGGTTTTAAACCATTAAGAGGTAACATCTGAATGGTCATTAAGAGGCTACCAAACAGCCCCTAACTCTTGGGAGATGAGGTGGATTATTTGTCTTAGGCTTTCTTGAACTTTTCTACAAGCAGATCATAGGTTTTAGCCGGGTAAGTTGGATGCCTCTTGAGGTCAAAGCCGTTGTTTGCTAAACTGATAATACATATATATATTCAATAGCAAGTGAGGTGTAATTATTGGCATAACTGAAAGATGACAAGTACATCTTATATAAAATATATCACTCTATAAATCAAGTATCAACCATGTACTTTTCTAAGATTTTACCAAGTAAAAAAACATCCAGAACACCTCCTCCACCTACCGACAGACGCCACCACCAGAACTCCACCACCTCCTGACAACCACCACCGTTGCCACTCGCCAAAATCAAAAGGAGAAAAATCAATAACTAAAAAAAGTCACTTTAATTTCAAATAGACACATAAATTTCAAATTTCAACTTGAAAGTTCAATATCCCAAATTGAAAGGCCCCCCTTCGACCCGTATCCATTTAGGTCAAATCCGTCCAGACCCGAACCAAAAATACTTTTTTAGAATGGCCCTTTCTGACTCGAACCTGTTTTGACCAGGACCAAAAGAACATTTTCTTCAAAACGACCCAACCCGACCCGCCCATTTTGCAAGGTCCACACAGAACGCATGTAAGGATTAATTTGCTCTTTTATATCAGACTAATCTAATTTTTAGAAAAGTCAATGCTTAAATAAGCTAACAGCAATGGTCAAGCCTTTACTTGAGAAAAATGGATTTGGTGTATAGTATCTCATTTCTTTGAGGGCCTCTAGTTTTGATTTTAAGCCTATAATTCATGAATGTTTATTTGGAGGTGGCGATTCTGACCCATTTGCCTCCGCACCAATCAAAAGTCACCCATGGTGTATAACTGTATATCTGAATTCATTTTTGTCAAATTAGACGTTTGTTAAAAATTAAACAACTTTAAACAAAAACTGTTATGAGACAACCAAACACAGCCCCACCTGACCAGTTTTAACCCATATTTAAAAAAACTACACGTTTTCACTTGTTACCCAACTCGCATCACCCACCCGTTTTGCCACCTCTTCAACAAATACAAATAAACTAACCTTTAAAATACTGATGGAAAGACCACATACAAATAATGCTAAAAAGAGGTAAAAGACCAGAGCAGATGGTCATCAAGACTCCAAAAACGTTGTGTTTAGTACCTAACCAACCTACAGAAAAAACACCATGATCTTTAGTAACCTCAAATGAAGCTAGCCACTTTAGCAACCAAAATCAAAACAAAAAAAGGTCATAAAACATGGTATAATAACAATCAAACCAAGGGTTCAGTCATTTGTTGTTCACTCTACAAAACCTGAATGTAGAACCAATAGCACCATATATCAGTTAGCCCACTTGGTCAAAATTGAAGTCTCATTAGAACAAAAAATAAAATCTAATTAGATACTTAATGAAGGAAAAAACCCTAAAAATAAAGATCATAAAATCAAATTCTCACAGCCAATTTTTACTTAATCATATATGCATATGCTTATATTCAACCAAAATATCAAAACTCGGATAACACTAATAAAAAAACATGAAAATAGAGCACCTTGGAAGAATTTGAGCATAACTTCCCCATTTAACTAATCCCCTAACATTCAATTTCACAGCCTGAAAATATCCCAAAAAAAAAGAAACAAATTAAAAATTAGTTAACTAATATAAAAAAATGGGAAATTTATGATCAACAAGTTAAAGAGGGGTTCTTTGTTCTTTAGTTTTTCCTCTAAAAATGGCTGCAAAGGGGCTTTAATCTGAAAAAATTATCAAAAACTTTTAAAGATTAAGAAACCATAAAACCTGAATTATTAAAGCATTAAAAATAAGCACGTCTCAACGACAATTACTAATCAAAATCAAAACAATATAAACACAACAAATGAATTATCACTGAAGATTGAAGGTACCTGAACGAAAAGTAATGCTCACAATCATCTTCCCGTACAACGATTTGCTAACAATCATCTTCCTAGTAAAGAAAATGCGTTAAATCCATATTACAATATCATAAATCAAGTTAAACATGTTTCTTACAGCTTGAGAAGTTTCTTATGGAGATGAAAATGCAGCAAATCCAAAACAGCAGTTTGAATGTTTGATATATCAGAAATGCAGCCAAAAGAGCTAATCGGATCAGCAGTTATTCAAAGATTGTTAAACGGGTCAGTTGGGTGAATAACATTACCCTGTTAAAAGCAGGTTGGTAATCAACGGTAGCTCCGTACTTATCACCCTGAAATTGAGCTCATTAAAACAGAAATACTTCATAAGATTTAATTTCACAACACAATGGATACCTTATAACTAACTGATTGTGCAAGAGAAGATTTCTAAGTGTGTAGAGTTACCTAAGGCTATCGGAATTCCCTTCGCTCGTCGGAAAGATGCTACAGTCAGGCTTAGAGTTTACACAAAAATGAAAGCACCATGGCTGCAAGGGAGGTTGCAGATGAATATCTACCGTCCTTCAACCCTGCCAAGCCAAGGTGCCATATTCAACAATATTTAATCAGAACTTCAAACTCATCATAGCCTTGTCGAAAACTCTAATATAGCAAAAAGGGGAACAGAAGAAACAAAGAAGGAAGGACAGAAGGGTAATCAAACCACAATAATCGTGTCCGTATCATCTCAGTTCTAGGCCATACCCTTTTCTATTCATCATCTGAAGGTGAAAATCAAAATCATATAAACAAACAACATGATATCAGCTTTTAAAACCCTTACAAAACGAAATTGTGTGTCAAAAAACAACAACAAACAGAGAATCTAAAATCGATGTTCAAATAACATTCATTCACTCAATCAATACATAACAAAACCATCGAGGATTTGATTTCCTGCAAAATTAGCCCTAATTAAAACATATATTCGATCATGAAATACTCTAATTAGAGAGTACCGTAGATGATTTGTCTTCAAATCCGTTGATTCTTGATCAAAATTATTGGATCTTCTTTAGTCGCCGTGTTCGCCAGAGAAGAGAAGAGAGAGAGAGAGTTCGAATTAGGGTTTTGAGAGGAGAGAGAGATAGAGTTTTAGCGTAAATGAGAAGCCTTGTTCAATCCTCAACTATGAGATGTGCCAAGTGTATGATGACATGGCTGATTATTTGGCATCAACCATAGGGTGACATGTGTCCCCCAATGGTTTGCTTTATTATATATATAGATTGAATTTATTTAAATACTGTAAATTAGCAACTTATTTATGCATATATGTGTTGTACATAACGTGCGGGTCCTAGATCGACTTAGTTATTATTTTCTATGTTTTGTGTTTCGGTCTAATTTCTTCACCTTAACACGTCGCAACTTCGGTGTTGGTGGTCGCTCGCAATAGTGTGGCATTGATGCTATTTGGCATGGTTTAACGCCCCCGCCGTAACGCGGGTGGGGGTGCTTAATACTAGTTTTGTTAAAATAGTTGTACATCAGGTGATGCTAGTCGCGTAATTTGGAAAACCTATATATGGCAATTGGTCAGAAGGCTAGTCGCGTATTGGAAAACCTATATACGACAATTGGTCAGAAGAAATTATATAATTAAGAGTAAAGATCCAGTACAAATAAACTTATCGTACAAAACGTATGAATAAGGTGGAAAAGTAAAAAAAGCGGTGGCATTTTCGTAATTATTCTATTCATAGAGTAATTATCAAAATTACTCTACAAATGCATCTATTCGTAGAGTATTTATCAAAATTACTCTACAAGTGTATCTATTCTTAGAGTAATTATCAAAATTACTCTACAAGTGTATCATAATTACTCTACTAGTTCATTAAAATAACAAATCATACACAATTACTCTATAAGTTCATCAAACAACATACAATTAGAAATTACTCTGCAAATACATCATAATTACTCTACGAGTTCATTATTAATACACTAATACAAGATATCATTCAAAATTACTCTACAAGTGCATCAAACAACTAATCATTCAAAATTACTCTACAAATGCATCAAATAACTAGTAATTCAAAATTATTCAATAAGTGTGTTATAATTACTCTACTAGTTGATCAAAATAACATAACACACACAATTACTCTACAAGTTCATCAAACAAAATACAATTCAAAATTACTCTACAAGTTATCATAATTACTCTACCAATTTATCATTATTATGCTCCAAGTGCATCATAATTATTCTACCAGCTTATCGAAATAATAATAATAATAATAATAATAATAATAATAACAGACGCATTTACTTTACAAGTTCATCAAACAACATAGAATTCAAAATTACTCTACAAGTACATCAATCAACATAAAATTCAAAATTACTCTACAAGTGTATCATAATTACTCTACTAGTTCATTAAGATAATTACTCTACGAATAAAATAATTTCGAAAATGTCACTACGTTTTTTTTTACTTTTCCATGCCATTCGTACGTTTTGTACAATAACTCTATTTGTATCTGATCTTTTGTCTATATATAATATATCCAATGTTGGCTACAAGTGGTAACAAAAGAGAAAGTTGTTATATTAGTTGAAACTCGTTTGATTTGATGTATCTCCAAGGCACTCGTTTCTTTTTCTTTTTCTTTTTGTGTGTTTTGTCATGAAAGTATACATCAAAAACATTAAGAAATTGAAATGAATACATAAAGGTTTTAGACTTAGAGGTGGTTCCCATTTTTTGTGATTTTCTTCAAAATTCCCAATTTTTCAATTTAGATGACCCCAAGTTGGGTCGTCAACTTTCATCAAATTGTTTTGGCGAAAAGTTCCTTTACGTTTGTTCATTCAATAAATGAGTGAACATGAACTAGAAATTCGTTCAATATAGAATTATCATTTTCGAATCTTCATGAACAATGGGTTGTTGAAGGCAACTCATTCTTACGTCCATCGGAGAAGAATATGACAAGGAAGATTGATCTAGTAAGTAAAAGAAATTTAGAAAATATATGTTGCTCGAAGTCAACTAGGGAGTTAGTTAGATCAAATTCCAATTTCTCTAATTCATTCGGAACTGCAAGAATATTTTATAGAGATTGTTTGGAGTGTTAGAATGTCGGATATGATATGTGCTAGATCGAGGATCAGTCATTTGTGTTGCTAGAAGAATGATAAGGTCGAAGCGAGGAAATATGTAGCTGTCAAAGGGAATGCCTTACGATTCCCCAAATCCGGTTTTAATACTAAATTCAAAAGATTTTGAGATAAGTTCTCATTAGAGCTTGATACAAGATTGTCATCTTGATTAATAACTGTCAGTTTCACCGTAAGTGTCGCGCGTATCACGCGCACTCTGCCTTCTTGGTGATGAGGCTCCTTCATACTGCTGTCTTTGTACGCACTCCTGAGGCGGCGTCTCATAATTCACCTGTTTTGGCGCAGGTGTCACCAATGGAGATGGCTATGTCTGGGTTTGAAGTGCTGCGCATAGATGAGATTCAAAGTCGCTTGGCTTTTTGCATACCAGGAGGCGAGAGTTTCCCCCTCTGGTAGTCCTAACAGCGCAGACATTTCCTAATGGCGTTGGTGTTGACAGACCAGCACCATGACTTGTTGAGGTCACCGTTTGGGTGGTACGAATACCACTTGCGCGGATGGCCCTAACATTTGTGCCTTCCCCCTCGGTATACTCGTCATTGGGTAGGTTTTGGACGTGCGAGATGTCCTCCACCGTACCTAATTGAGAGCGTGCACCGATGGGTGGAAAAGGGATTCCCTGATCAGCCATAGATCGAAAGAATAAACAACTCAGAAAAGAAGATGAAAGTGATTGTAAAAAATCGGTGGGCGCCAATGAAGAAACACCAAACTAATCTAGTGATTAGTTTGTGGTTTGTGCTTCGACAAACAAGTGTTAGGATCTGAGTTTGCTTGATTGTGTTGTTTTAATAAGATGGAGATGGGAGAAGATAAAACAGTGAAATAATTTGTATCGGAATGAAGTAAAACTTTATAACACAATCAAGGAAAGAATAGTTTTCATCATACAAGCTTTCATTAATCAAAAGATTGAATACACAATGTTTCGACTATGCATGCATGAACACTATCTCCCCCTCAGCCTGAGCTCACAATGTTAGTTCGTATAAGATGCAAGTGTGTGAAAAGAGCTAATAGAACAGTACAGGCACTATCTATTTATAGTACAATCCTAAACATTGTGGCATCTTTGCTGACGTCACCTAGACAGTGCCATCTAACAATCTTAACAAACTCTAAAGACTGATGCATTACAGACACTGTTACATTAAGACACTTATTAACTAAACTCCGATGAAGCTATCCTCTGATGATGCTCACCCACTGATGAGGCTGAGAAGTGCTTTCCATTAAGGTTGATCAGGCCTTTGACTTCAACAGTATTTTGACTCTAGCAGATGATTGGTCTTCAACAGTCTTTGCATCCAACAGAGCTTTGCATAACAGTCTATAAAACCATCAGACTTTAGAGATCATCAGTTGTTGAGTGACACTACCATCGGAAGGAAATAATGTTCAAACACTGTTATTGGGGATCATCTGTTGTAGAACTAGTTTTGGCTTTGTATCATCTGTTCTTCAAGGAAGGATTACATGAGCCAACAATCTCCCCCTAGAACAGATGATGCCAAAACTCTTCATTATTTTGATCTTTATTCTCTCATCAACCTTTCCCGGATTTACCCTCTGAACTGGAGCTCAAAATCCAAGGAATCGGTGTCATCTTCATCCTTAGTTGAAGGTTCATTAGATCTTAGAGGTCATCTGCATTCAGACCAAATGCATCCTCCCTTGACAGCTTTTCAACTCTACTATCAGACCTGAGCAGAGTCAATACGTGGGTATCTTTGTCAGATTTCCACTTTAATATTTTTGGGTCTGATGGGTTTCTTGGGAGAAGTTTTATTTGTGACGAGTTTGGGGATTGTGGTCTGCTTGCCAACTTTTTGATGGTTTTAGCAAATTGAGCTTGAAGTTATAGAGAAACATCATCCAATCCAAATTGTAATTGATTCTTGATAGCGTCTTTTCTAAATTCAGCATCCCTCTTTTCATCTTCCTCATCAATCTGCTTCTATCTTTTTCTTTGATTCAAGACACTGATGGATGAAGCAGATGATAAGAACAACTTTTTAAGGGGAAGGGTCTGCTGAGGTCTATCAGTAGTTTCATCATCATATGCTGGCTTCTGAGGAATTGTTGGGTCTGTCCAAGTTCTTTTAACTTTTTATAAGTCAGATCAACATTTTGCCTAGTCCATCTTGCAATGGATCTAACAGTCCCATAGTTAGCTGCAACAAGCTCTGCTCTATTCTTTTTGTACCTCAAAGCTTCATCCACATCAACTTTCTTGTATTTGTTCCAGTTGGGTGTAGATTTCTTCATTTGAGGATCTTTATTCATCATTTCTATTATGTTTACTTCTTCTTTGAGAGCTTCTAGGGACCAGCCATTGAACTGAGACCTGTTGGCTTTGTAGGGTTTGGTATCCATGATGATGTTCAAGAAATCAACCCTCAATTTCTTTTGAAGTTCAGCATTTGGTGGCAGCTCTGACATAGATTTACTCAGGTCTCTAGCGAAGTCTTCCAATTTCCTGACCTTACTAAGCTCATGTTGATAAGTGCCCTGGTAATTCCTGTCACCTTTCCCTTTACTCACATGTTTGGCTATCAGCTCAGGTTGTTTAGCTTTCATCTTCAAATATTCATTAATGTTCTGAAGTTTATTGAAGCCTCGTAGTTAGGTTCTTTTGGATGGATCATCCTCTTTGTAAAATTGTGTCATTTCATTTTGAACTGCAAGCAGTTCCAGAGGGTATTGAAATGCCAATGGAATGTTTTGTGGGATGTGAGCAGTGGGTGGTTGTTTGATTGGGTTGGTTTTTGGTGATAAGGGTGGAATGAATGGAGTAGATGATATAGGAATTAGTGCTGGTATTTCTTTTTCTTCTTCATGTACCATGAACTTTCTCTTTCTGGTATAGACAGAATTTGGAGGAGGAGGAGTTTTTGAGGGAGAAATTGGTTTGGGTGAAAAGGTTGATTGTGATGGGAATCTTTGAGGTGTTGGTGGTTTTGTTGATGGTGGAGAAACAAAATGGGTGGAATCAGTGGTTTGACTAACAAATGTTGAAACCACTGGTGTCTCAACAGCTGTTGTCTTAACATCTGATGATGCTTTTGGTGCATCAACATCTGTTGCTATGGAAGATGGTGGTGGTGATGAGGAATCTGTTTTCTACTTTTTATGAGGTGGTTTTTGTGGTGAAGGTTTAGGTTTGGATGTATCAGTGTTTGGCTTTTTAGAACCAACAGTGGTTTTGGGTTTGGTAGCAGCAGTGGTTGGCTTTTGTGGTGATGGTTTAGGTTTAGGAAATGTGGTATTTGGAGGTTTGTTGTGTTTGAATGATTTTCTTTTGTTTGAGGTGCCAATGTTTTGTATTTTGTTTTGTATTTTCCTCTTTTTCTCCAATTCCTGCCTCAAAACATCTACTTTACTTTTTTGTATCCTTTCTCTTCTACTTTTCAGTAATCTCTTCATCTGTTTGGATGTTCAGGGTTTCATCAACTCCCTTTTTATTTCCAACTTCAGATTTTCCAGAAGATTTAGCAGAAGAGTCTTTGGCAGGCTCTGGCTTCTATTTTGGCTGATTCCTTGGTGTTGGTTTGCCAAAGTTTTTCATGGAATCCTTCTCCCCCTTTTTGGCATCATCTTCATCATCTTTTTCAAAGATTGGTGCAGGGGTAGTGCCATTTAACTTTGCAAGGGATTCTTTGATGCCATTGATATCAACCTGTGTGTCTTTGTATCTTGCTTCAACCATAACTCTAATTAGCTCCATATGTGAGTTATGTTGAAGTTCAGTCAGTTCCCTTTGAGCTACAAGAATGGTTTGTACTGAGTTCCAAAGCTCTTGGGATAACTACGATGAGAAGGTTGACTTTTGGAAGCATCCACCAACTGCTTCATTAGATCTTTCATTTCACCAACAGTTGTTTCAATATTGGACATCCTCTCCGTCAAATCCTTGTATTTTAATTCATCACCTAACTTAACAGGATCATCTGAATTCCCACCAGAGGTGGTTGTATCTGCTTTTGAAATAGGAGGAGTCTCTAAATTTTCATTAGCAGATGCCCCTTGTTCTTGGTTCTGGGGACTTCCCTCTGCATCAGTGGTTACTTTGGTAGACACAGCAGTGGTTTCCTTCAACAGAGTCTGACTGATGAAACTACAGTCCAAATGTAGATCAGTGGATCCAACATTTGTAATAGCTGCTCCACTTGAACTACCAACAAGAATTTCAGGAAATTCAAGTGGTGTATCCTCCTCAGCTATTTGTGGGTTAGCTAATTGAATAGGTACAGACACAGTTAATGTTGAAGTTATACTCTTAGTAATGTGTTGGTGAGAGGGGTTGTCTTGAGTCTGAATTTCAATGGCCTCAAACAGTGGTATGATGGTAGGTGGAATAGGAGATGAAGGGAGTGGTGTTGAAAGAGACATTGCCCCGGGAGAAGGGATTTTTAAACATACTCTCAAGTGATGGTAATGTTTCATATTGTGGTGTCCCTGTGCTTACAACATGTTCCTTTTGTGAGGAATCGTGAGGAGTTAAGGTGTCAGGTTGAGATCTTTCCATTTGTTGTGAGGAAGTAGCAACAGTGGTTTCTAGTGACATTTGTGTTGTCACAGGGTTAACCTCTGGGATCTCATCTTCCAGAGGACCCTTATTTGTGGGTTTGGTGGGCTTTTTGGTTTTTCTTTTGGTCTTTTTGGGTTTAGATGGTGGGGGTTTCACAGCAGTGGTTGTGGTGCTGTGATCACCATGAGCAGTGGGCTCAGCAACAGAGGTTTGAGGAGCACATGTGGACTCATCTAAATTTTGCTCAGACCCCTTTGCTTTTGTTTTGGAAACTTTTGACTCTTTTGCCATTAGGCGAGTAAAGTTTCAGAAGAAAACTCTTTATTTTAAAAGGTGTTCCTTGCTCAAAAGCTTTTTGAGGAACTTTCTTTTGCAAATAATAGCTCAAAAACCTTGGGAACAAAAGAAAAGAAGAATTCTTCCCATCTTTAATGTTTTTCACATTATTAACCAAATCTGTAAACAGTGCTTGGGAGTAGTTAAAATATGTTTTTGACATAAATGCATACCCCAAGTACTGATTTTTTAATGGTATCTCATTAAAAGCAGTGGTTTTGTTTGACAAACAAGTGAGCAGGGTATGGAACAAAAATTTCAGGGGTGGTGGAAAATTCGGTTTAAACATTGTGGCTTTAGTTAATTGTCCATCATAACCCCTTTCAATCAACTCCAATTGATACTCACTTTTTGGAAAAGAAGTTTTACCTGCAAGATCATTCATCTGAAATGTTTGCGGGGGTTAAAGCAACCAAGACACCTCCTACTTTTGAAGTGATTCCCCATGGCGTTTTGTCTTGTTCTTGAACTTCAACATTTGCCCAGAAATCACGTAGGGTGTCTTGATATATGGGTGCATCAGTAGTGAGTAAGGTTTTGTATTTGGAGGATGACAAAGTGTCGATTATTGAATGGAACTCTGTATTTTTGTATGTTTTCTCAAACGTACAAAGGTAGTTGTGGGGGTGTTTGATGATTAGAGCCATGATTGGAAGTAGAAATTACGAGAGGTTGAAGAAGAATGAAGAAGAAGATGGTAACCGCTTTGTAGAATTTTTGAATTCGATACGGCAGTGAAAGCTCTGTTTGGGAGTTAATCAGGGTTTTATAAAAGGGAAAAAGTGAATGCTGACGTGGCAGCAGTTTCAAAGATCTGATGGTTAACATCTGCCCATGTGGCAACCTCTGATGAAAAAGGTGGATGACAGTTTGTAACACCCCGAAAACGGGTTTGGTAATCAAACCCCGTTAATACTAAAAGACGGGTAAAGTACCGTTAGTGGTAAAATTTACCCGGTGAGTAATTAGAATTTTTAAATAAATAAACATAATATTTAATAAAAAGTTAAATAAAGGCCTATGGATAAATAAAGTTTATAAAAGGGCCGAGTTAACGGGACCTAAAATAAACTTAGTCATAAATATCCCCGAACCCGCTAAGTTAACTAGGAATGTTTAGCCTAGTTAATAAAGGGGAATGTGGATTTAAAATAAGTAGGTTGTGGCCTACTTAATAACTAACCTAACATGAGGGGCCAAAGTTGGACAACTTGAAAATGGTTTTATAAAAATAAAACTCAACACAAAATACACACATGGAAGGTGTGTGCGTGCGTGGAGGTCGACCAGGAGAAAGCTCCATGGGAGCTCAAACCCTAAATTCAACAAATTGATCAAATTGAGAAGCCAAATCGACTCCAAATCGAAATCTAAGTTTAGATTAGTGATCACCTCAGTGAAGGGATCACAAGGTATGTCAAATTTCATCTTCTAGTTACATCTTGAAATTTTGATGAACATATGAAATCGAAAATTTGGCTTGCATGAATGTTGTTTGGATGAAATTAGAATAAAATAGTGTCTAGGAATAAACCCTAGCCATTAGATTGTTGAAATTATGCTCAATACTTGAGAATTTCATAATCACCATTGAAGGTGTTAAGTGGGTGATGTAGAAGTATGAAGACACTAGGATTATGATAGTTGTACTAGTGTAATTTGAATTCTATAAAGCAATTTCAGGTTTGTTGATGTTAAAATTGATTTGAAATTGCCAAATTGATGTTAACCTTGGTAAAAATAACTAGTTAGTAAATATGTAAAATTATGCACACTAGGTGTTTGTTAAAATGCCTAAATGAAAACGAAAGTGCTGAAATTGTAAATGAAATGCGTGATTGCCAAACTCGATTTATCCCGTATGATATGGGGTAATATGAATCCTAATCATGATGTTGATTTAATTTAAATGGTACTTGTCATATGAACAACGGTAGTTAACTTTTAGAAAGTTAAACTAACCAATGATGAAGTCGAATGGTAGATTCGACATAAAATTTGTAAGACGGAATAGTCATAGCTAATAATGACTAAACTAACCGTCTTACAGATTATGATGGTAGTTTGACTCTTGACAAGCTAGATGGAGGCTTGGGAGGAAGCGGGTCAAACGGAGCAAGTACGAAAAGAAAACGTTGCTTGGATGCGAGGTAAGTAAAACTTACACCCTTTTTGTAGGACACGTGTTTATTTTATAAATTATAAATGCGAATGATGTAATATCCGAAATAAGGGTTCCGACACGATTGATACAAGTCGGAACAAGTATAAATGATAAAAACCATGGTTTATGGTAAATGGGGCAAATGAGTGAATTTGGAAATTTAAAACCATGCTTTTATTCTAATTTATGTAGATGTTTGGTCTTATAGTCCAAATGGGTCAAATGGTGATAATAACACCACTTGACAATATCGACTAATGAGGTCGTCAAGTTGTATGTTATCAGGAGCGAATAGCAATTTGGATAATTGCGACGCCATAGAATATTGGTTAATTAAAGAGAGGTATAAAACGGGTCTATATGTTTACTCGAGCCAGGTACGCATATATATAGATTTATAGTTAAAAATGCAATGTTGATCAAATACCTTAGCAAAAGGACCTATGTCGTAAAAGGAGGAAATAAGTTGACAAAAATGCCCTTGATAGGTAAATCGGGCAAACGACCCTTAGAGGTCGTTTAGATACTAGTATTATCATTATGTAACTCTTAGACACATGTAAGAGTTGTAGGCATAAACCTTGGGGGTCAAATGCCTATGAACGAGTCAATCTCGTAAAATGACTATCCTAAGGGTAAAAAAATTAGGATAGCGGTCCATTATGTTAAATCCACCAAAAAAATAGTTGTGGTGGGATATAAGAGGCTATTTAAAAATGAGAATACGAAGTGTAGAAAGATGTAAATCCTTGGTCAAAAGACTCTATATGAGTCTTCACCGTAAAATGATAATCCGAATGGTAAAACTCGGATTATATAGATCGCCACATTAAACCCATCACAAATATAGTTGTGATGGAAGATCATTTGATAAATAATGTGGAAATAAGATGCTAGAAGTAAATGAGTGTGAATTATGCGTAAAAGTGCTTAAATGCCCTTAACGGGTCAATTAAACATCTAAGTAAAAACGGGTTTAAGAATGTATATAAACCCGTGATTTGAATCTAATATGATAAGCAATATGGAAATGATGAGAAATTAGAATCAAACAACATGTTTGTTTGATAAAAATCGCGAACGGGTCAAAATTTGGTAAAAGGGGTAATAAGCCGAAGACTTAAAAGTCTTAAATTTTGTTAATCCGGATGTTGGATTTTAACTCCATATGATGAAGGATCAAATTACAATCACGCAGGAAGAAACGGTTGGTCAAACGGACAAGCGGATTAAAAGTTATGAAGGTTTTCGTTTTAGAAAACGACAAACTTGGAAAATCCTGCAGAGGCCACCGTAAGTTACGGTAGCCACCGTAACTTACGGTAGCCTTAAAGTCCTTACGCCACACACCCACTGCTTTACGGTGGGAAAATTAACATTCAGGGGCTACCGTAAATTACGGTAGCCACCGTAATTTACGGTAGACCCTGTACAAAATGTATTTTAATCAGTTCGCTTCCCAGACTCGTTTAGACACGTTTTAAACCCCATATGACTAAAGCATTTCATGTTTATGAAACGTAGGTACATTTTGGATGCCGGAAGACGATCAAGCTCAACGAAGAACTGAACACGATAAAGATACATGCTTCCGCACATTGCCTCGTCGTAAATTTTAAACGACGAATCCGATCACGTTATGTTGTAGGATCGTTTTCAGACCCGAACGAGTCGATCAGAAGAGTTTATCTCTAAACGAAAGGCGGAAACAGACGTGTAGAGTACAATTCAGCTAGATTTACACATAAAACTGTTGTATCATTGATTTAGAAGACGTTTACAACCTGACAACACTTCGGCAGCACTTCGTTGCTCTGGCCGGAAAGTTACAAATGATGAAAGTTTGAAGCCTATTTATAGGAGATGACCCTGACCGTTTGAAGGTGACACACCATCCTTCAAACGGTCACCCCTTTCAAACGGTTACATTCAAACGGTCATGCCTCTACAAACGGTCATGCTTTGACTTTCAAAATGTAATACAAAATTGTTTCATGTTAGCATATTGTTTTCACGTGATGTGTAAACTTGTGATGTCATATATGTGATGTCACTTATGATGTCACATATATGATGTCACGCTTGTTCAGATCCTCACCGAACCCGAGACTCGATATAAGACGAAGTTAACAGATGAATGCACCAACAGACTCCCCCTCAGATGTTGACGAGTCTTCAATGTCGAGTCTTCACAATCTTCAGTCTTTATCAGTCCTCTCGAACTCTTTGAAGTGTCTGACGTTGTAAGAATCCTCAAATCTTTATCTCCTTTTCTCTTCAGCATCAACAGATTCCTCACGATCAATCTCTACTTGGATGTCTTCAGACTCCCCCTTTCAATATGCTGGGATCGCAGTCTGGCTTGTTGAAATCACATAATCCTCAGGTATCGGAACCTGGCACTCTGTCATTCAAATAACCTGCACATTCTCTACCCAAAAATAAATTTTCTGATGATGACTTGTAAAATAATCTCACCATCTACTGAAACACTTGCAGAAATTATACAATCAAAGAATGATTTATCAATGATAAATTCTGATGAACCATTTGCAAAAATTAATCATTTTTCTTTTCAAAGCACATTCTCCCAAACCATTTGTTCATCATGTCTAGCACTTGGAATTTTGAAAATCAGCTCTCCAACATCAGTTGTCGAAAAATCTTTTTGGATTTTTCAAAAATTTATGCTAAAACACACTAAAATCTTTTTGGAACTTTTGAATAAAATGAAATGCAGTAAAGAAATATTTACAGACAATATTTTTGTGAGTTTGTGTAAGAGGATCATATCAGTTTATGACAAGTCACGAGTACCGTTGAGCTTAGTTACACATTAAGAATTAAACAATTCACTTAGATTGCCAATATACTGATCCACTTAAATTCTCACACAAATTTCAACTGATTCAGGATATGGTTTAGGTGTATTAAGGACTTAAACTCATTCATGTGTCCCACCTCTTGAATATACTCCCGTATCCAGATCCCAATATTCAGTCTTATAGGTGAGTATACCACAGATGATATCTGTAAAGGGTTAAATTGCGAGGGCCGTGAGAGCTCAGGTCGATACTTCCGTATACGCAGAGAGATGACAGCTTCGACTTTTGGTGTGTCCCCTTTAGAGGATCTTTTTAATTACAACAGCAATGACTATCAATTTTATTGTTTCATCAATTTGCTGAGGGCGGCGCTATGTTTCAAGCAAGCGAAAAGTATTATACGGGGACTAGGTCAGAATTTCCATTCAGCAGAAGTCCCGGGATAATACCCCAGATATCACTGAGCATAAAGACCTAGTATCTCAGAAAGAGGGATCTTTCAAACGAGATTTCAGGGGTTACCTATATATCCAAGTAGTGTTCCCCACAAAATAAGCAAGTTTGAATTTATGTTTATATCCCGAAAAAGTTTACTAAATGTATGAAAACCTATCGGCATATCATCAGTGAGACTGTTTAACGCTATTTAAACATTACATTTCTTTAGCATACTGTGACTGTTTACTGATGTACTATCATTTCCTCTTCTTTGACACTAAAACTCATTTTTGATTTTATCATGTTTTTGTCTTTTTCAAATTTTCTAATGTTTTTGAATTTTCTGAAAATTTCTACTCCCCCTAAAATACAAACACATTTTAGGAAATTTGAAAATAAACTATACAATAAACTTGACAACCGATATCGAATCGCTTCAATTTGCCATCCACTTGGCATAAACAATCAGAACTCCCCCTTACACAAAACTATTTTCTCATTATGATTTCAAAACACTTAAGTTTGTTTTAATCAAAATGATTTTTCCGGAAAATAAGTTTTGTTGATTTAACCACTTGTAGGTTCGGGGGTGGTTCATCACATTGTCTTTCAAAATACAATTGTAAGTATGGTCCAATCAAGTTCAACTTAATGACATTGATTAACCACTTGTAGGAAAAACAAGTACAACTTAATGTCCTTGATTTTACTACTTGTAGGTGTAAACCTTCATCAACCAACTTTGTAGGAATATCACATCTACACAAATTCATTTTACCAACAAAGATGCCGATTCCTGCTTCACACTTACCAACCTGGAAGCTCCGGCAATTCACAATTATCCTGTAAAAATTCAACTATTTTTAAGATTCAAACACACAATCATTTACTAAGAAAAATGCCGATTCCTGATCCGCGATTACAAACTTGGGATCTCCGGCATAGTCAGATGTTCAAGGGAAAAGAATTTCCACCCAAGTCTGACCAACCTTGGGTGTTTTTAGCTCTTGTTCAGTAGGGTTAAAAGTTGCTTTCTTTGTTGCGTAAAAATCTTTAACCCCTTTTACTTTCCCATCAAGCATTTTCCCAAAAATTTTCTTAACATTCCCATTGAATGTTTTCTCGACATCAAACTCTGTTTTATCAAAATAAAATTGATCTGAGATTTCAACTTTACCAACTTTCTGTTTGACCTTCTCAAAATTCAGTGATGGAAATTCATCATCATTCACTGAAGATGCAGAATTTACCTCTTTTACCTCACCTTGTGGCTCTTCTGGCTTTGTTACACCAGATTCATCGCCAATTTTTACATCATCTTTCTTAACAACCGACATTTGGTTATCCTTGGCTTTCCTTTTGTAAAAATTTTTCTTCGAACACTCACCAACTTCATAAATCGAATTTTCAAAAATTTTGAAGTTTTCAGTGGGTGGTTCAACATCGACAACCTTCTCTTTGAGTTTTTCAGAAACTCCCTGTTTTGTCTTGATATTCTTCGGACAATTCCATGCAATGTGACCAGCTTCATTGCATTTGAAACAGGTTCGAGTCTCTTTTGGATGAAACACTCCATTTCCATTCCTTTTCTTCTCAGCAAGAAACTCCTGGTTTGATTGTCTCCAGAAAGGTTTCTTCTGTTCTTCTTCTGCACTTCCACCTGAAACAAATTTTGTTTTTGTTTTAGAATTTTTCTCATTTTTATAATTTTTAGGTGGAATAAAACCTAAACCTTTCTTTTTGTAGCTACTATTATGGTTTGGTTTCTTTTGAAAACCAGAACCAGAATTGTAACCCTTTTTCTTGTTCAATCGTTGTTGTACTCTTGAAGTGTATTTTTTAGGTTTTCCAGTAAGATTTAAATCTTTTATTTCAGAAAACTTAATTTCTGTCATTTTGAAAACCTTTTTGATCATTTCAAATCTAACACTTCTTATTGGAAACTCTTTGTCAGAATATAATTTGTCAGAATCATTTAAAGTGTATGCTACTTCAAATGTTTCATCATTCAAATTAGATTTTGATAATAAAAACTCTTTACTGTAAGCCCTTTTAACCGACGACTTTGGACTGTTAACCAACGATGAACTTGAACCTCCAGACTCAGACTTTGACTCAGACTCCTCATCTGTATCCAACACCTGATCGACCACCTTTTTTATTAACTCGGACTCATGATCAGTGTCAGACGATGTAAAAACCACGTCAATGTTTTCTGGTAATTCATCAGTTGTATCGGTTTTTAACTTTATATTGATTGCTTTTTCGACTTTCTCCTCATTTGGTTTTCTGGGAGAATAACCTTCCCAGATTGGAGGCGGACACTTGTTATATCTAACACTCGGTTTCTTACCAGTATCCTTCTTCTTTGTCTTCTCATATTGAAACGCTTCCATACCTGCAACAGTCGGATAAATTCTATCAATAAGATAACCAGAACTAGAATAACTCTGCAATAATCGTCTGATTCTCTCATTTTCTATCTTTTCAGTTTCCAATTCTTGCTTCTACTTAGCACTTTCTTCGATGTAGAAGTTTATAGCTTTCTGTTTTGTCATCATCACAGCATTCATCATCGTTAACGCTTGTTCTCTTTCAGAATTTGTCTTTTGAAGACCAGTTACTGTTTTGTTCAAGACATCATAAGATTCTTTCACATAGTTGAGATTGAACAATAACTGTTCCTTCATCTTCTCAATTTCAGCTAGCTTCTCTTCTTTTGCTGCACATTCCTTGCATGATTCCAAACACTTCAAGCAAGGTTTAATGACTTCCACAATCTTTTCAACTTCTATGATTTTTTCAACTTCAACCACCTTTTCTACTTCATGTATCTTTTCTGGTTCAGCAATCTCCTCAGCAACACTTTTTACTTCTTCATTCTGAACAGCTTCCTTTGTGTGATCACCACTTTCAGACTTCTGTTTCATTTGTTCTTTTGCAGCTTGTTTCTCTTTCAGTTTTTCCAAGCGATCTGCAAAATAAAAATGAAAACTTTCAGGAGATAGATGAGATTTTGCAATATTAATATGTTTTTCTTCTTCATCATCACTACTGCTGTCATCAGTTGGTGACTGATCAAACTGTACAGATTTTTCAGAATTATCATCCGATGAACCAGAATCAGATGGTGTTTGATCAAAAAACAATTTCTTTTTCTGAAGTGTCATATGAGCTTTGTGAGCTTTCATCTGCACTCTGTGAGCTTTCATCTGATGCAACAGACTTTACAGTTTCACCAATAGATTTCATCCATGCAGTAAACATATCAGGTTCTTTCACTATTTTTGCAATGAAAGCTTTAAAATTTCCATTCTCATCTGCAAACATATCCCAGCTGAACCCTTCAGGTAACTTTTCATCATCTTGATTTATTAGGCATGCTTTGTTTTCGGGTGATATGTATTTGTTCCAGTTAAAATCCCCCAGACATGCTCTCTTTGAATCCTCGATCACTTTTCTACCATGAGCCACCTGTGGTTCTTGTAGTTGTTGTTGACCAACTTGCTGGTAAATGGCTTTCCGGTAGTAATCGTCTTTTCCAAACGGATTTTGAGCTCCACTAGCTTCCCTGTTCTTGCATTCCCGTTTGAAATGGCCTTTCTCCCTGCATCGAAAACAAGTAACTTTAGATTTATCAAAACCTAAAGTAGAAACGTGTGCATCAAGAAAGTCATTTCTCCCGGTAATCAGCTTGAACTTTTCAGCACGTCTAAGAACGCTAGCTAGACACCATTTGATGTCCATTAACTCCATTTCTTCGGCGTCTATCTGATCGTAATCCTCCTTTGTAAGCATAGGATTTCCGATCCGCCCTGCAACCAAACCTTCATAAGAAAGTAACACAGAACCAAGTAAAGCCATGTGATCCTTCGCAATCTCTTCAGAAAAACTTTGACCATCTGGAAGATTCAAGGCAATATTGCATTGTATCACATAACCACTTCCACTTTTAGTACTTTGAGAACTGAAACTTGAAGTTGGGCTCTTTGGATTAACACTCGGGTATGAAGAGAAACCACTACTGCTTTTAGGACTTTGATCAACATTTTCAGTAGAATCTCCAGCACTAAATGCAGTTTGTATCTTTGGGCTTCTTTCAATTTCTGGAACACTGCCTTTGTAGTACATTTTTACATCCTGTTGACCACTTGGACTGTTCATCCTCGCAATTTTCTGCTGTTCCAAATCTTGACCCTCAATCTTCTCGATAAACTGAGAAATCGTTAACCCATCATAAACCCCAGTGTTTTTCAAGATCATCAAGTAAGTACCCCATTCCTTTTGCGGTAACGCATCAGCCAACTTGTCTACCCACTCTTCACGATCCTTTTTTATACTAAGCATCGACATGGATCGCACCAAGTGGCAGTATCTTTCAATTAGCTTCTTTGTATCTTCCCCAGGCAAACTTGTAAACAGATCAAATTCTTTCTTGAGCAGTGCTTTCTTGCTCTTGATCATATTCTCACTACCCTCAAACTTGACTCTAAGAGCATCCCAAATTGATTTTGAAGTCTTGTCATGTTGAAGTAACACAAAAATCTCTTCTTTGATAGCTTGTTGAAGTAGACTAATCATCATCTTTTCTGCTCTGTACATATTTCGTTCTTCATCACTAAACTCAGATATTGCTTTATCAACTTTTAGATCAGTCTGTGGTAAAACATATTTCTTCAGAATGCACTCCCAAGATCTGAGATGGTTAGCTTGAACCCAGTTTTCGAATCTGTCTTTCCATCCATAGTATTCTTCTATGCTCATCAGTTTCGGGGGTTTTTGTAAAGTTCCGGTCTCGTTTTCCAAATTCATGTTCTGAGTAATGGAAGCCGGAGTAGTCGGAGTAGCAAACGCGTTGTAGAAATCTTCACTCATTTTTCAAATTCAAAGCTTCACAAATACAAAGTTTCTTGTTTCAAAAACTACTGATCTCTAATGAGCTGTATCACCTTGTAAAATACCTGACAACAAACAAACAACAATCAGTTTAAAGATTTATCAATTAACAGAATAAGACTGGTACTCGAACTTGTGAATATTCTGTGCGGACTGAAGGTTGACACACTGTGCGGACAACTATGACCCGGATCAAATTCGAATGACTTGACCCTTTTACGTGCAAACTTACTGACTTTCAATCGACCTGATGAACCTTTAAACGCTTTGAACTTCAAACCGTGTGACCTGTACCTTTGACACACCGATTTATTTGACTTTGACACACAATACAAATCTCTATCACTTGCAACTTGACAAATCTTGATATTAATCTGATTGGGCCGAACTCTTTTTAGAACAAAACAATTATCCACTTGAATCAAGACTTTAAGTCACATGCAAACCTATATGATTGGGCCTTGTAATGTTGAATAGTGGGCTGCACTTAACTTTGCTTGATTGGGCCGATTACATGAAGTGGAGACTGACACATGCAAACTTGAATCGAGATATTCATGTGACCAACTGACATATACCGTTGACTTTAATATTTGATTGGACCACTAAACTTTCACATGCAATATGATATTATTACAAGCAATCTGCCGATATACCACTAAGCCGACAATTTTATCCTTTGCATGCAAACCAGTTCATGATAACATGTGCCGACAACAATCTTGAAAGAATACTTTGATTTAACCGAGATTTAAAGTTTATCAGCAATCACATGCAACCGATTTTAATTCAAACACAATGATGACATTTGATCAGATTGAGACACATATCTCATGAAATGCTGAATCATTTTCAAACGGTAGTCATGTTTCAAACGGTCATGTCAGCTTCAAACGGTTAGGTGCAAAATTCAAACGGTCAGGCGCAGATTTCAAACGGTTAGGTGCTGATACACTCTAATTTACACATATTTTAGTCCCCCGTTTTACCCCTATTTTATGCGTTTTTGGCCGTAAAACCGTCGTTCGGATACTTATTTATCTACATTTGTGTTTACAGGCCTAAAACTGCATTTCAGACAAGATGATAGCAAAAACGAAGACTTTCCGGACAAAACGACAAATCTGCGGACATTCTGTTCAGGATTCAGAACTGGGCCTGTGGAACGGTCGTTCCACCTGATGCACGACCGTGCATCTCCGACATCGAAGATCATCTCGGAACTGAACGGTCGGTGCGACCTGACGTGCAACATGTATAGCTCGGAATTGAACGGTCGTTCCGTCCCGAAGAACGACCGTGCAACTTCAGATCTGGTCAACGATCCGGTGACGTATGCAGTATGGCGACCCATCTTCAATAATTCAATAAAGTGAACGGTCGTTCCATATGGGGAACGACCGTGCAACAGCAAAAAAGTATAAAAACTCAGCAGAAACTTTCTGCTCGATATTCTGGATTTTTGGAGAGCTCTAAGGCGATTTTCAGGCTCCGGAGGCATTAGCTTTCACCCGGATTCAAGCCACATTATCCCGATTAGCTCGATTACTACCCGGATCCTTAGTCTAGTACTTGTTTATGGTTTGATTTTCTAATCTTTCCAAGTTTTTGTTAATCTTTCAAGTACTTAGATTATGATTTATGTATTATTGTAGCCTTTGGGCAAAAACACAACAATCCCTTGCTAGATTATAACCATTAGTTTGTTAAACTTTGTTTGTAATGACATTTGAAGTATTTTCTATGTTAATCTTTGATGATTAGTTTGCAACCTTGTTATTGATATTGATTTCTTGATTATAAGTAATTATGTTGGATGATTGGTGCTTGGTTAGTTAAGATAGTTGTAAAATGAAGCTTAATTAATCTTGCATTAGTAAACTTTGAATTTGGTTAACTAGTTTAACTTGGTTTAAATGTATGCATCATGATACTAGAAATGGTTAGTGATTTAATAAAATGTAATTATTGTTAATCAAGAGAGCTTGCCATCACGGAAGGACCTAAACGGGTTAGATGGTGTCGTTATGAATTCTTGCCATGATTTGTTAGCTTAGTTAGTAGTTTAGGCCAAAATTGCTATCTTAGTGAATTATTGTGCAAGATTTGTAAAATGAACTCGGTTGTGATTTAATCTAGTTTATGCTTATCTCGGTGGTTGCATTGTGTTTATCGGTGTCGCTTTCCTTGTTTAAGTGAGGTTAGAATAATCCTAACGGCTGCCTAACTTATTTTTAAGAGATTTTCATAGACATTTATCAATTGCACGTTAAAGAACAATTTTAGGTGGTTAAAGTGTGTTTATCGTTTTAGCTTTCCGAATGATTGTCATGTTAGGATTCCCGAAAGGGATACTAATTGTCTTAAATTGGAAAATTGACCGAATGCTTCTAGTGCCAAAACTGACTTAGTTAACATGCTGTGGTTGTATATTTAGCAAGGCTTTTTTATCTACTATCTAGTATGTTTTTATTATGTATTTGGTTATGTTACTTTAGTTTAGTTTAAATCAACAAAACCTATGTTTTTACCGGTAGTTTAGTGAAAAAGGTCTAGTACTAGTTCTCCGCCCATTTCCTTGGATCGATACTTGGTTCTTACCGATACTTTATTACATATATGACGGGGTACACTTGCCTCTTTCGTGTGTGTTTTGATGTAAAAGTAATAATCACTTTTATAAATTTAAAACCCAATCGTGTGTAATAAATTGCAAAATATTATGTATATTTACGCACACGTCAAGTTTTTGGCGCCGCTGCCGGGGAGATGGCGATTTTTAGGAACGACCCGAGTCATTTGGTTATCGGTGTATATACTTGTTAATATTTGTGTATAATTTCTTGATTATTTATTTGTTTATTCATTTGTTAATATTTCTTGTTTTATTCGATTTATTCATTTTTGCGGTATTTTTGTTTCATTTATTTATTTGATCCGGGTTCATTTATTCGCTTATTCTTTGGGTTTTCGGCACCCTAAAGCCATTTTTTTATTAGTCGATTCATTTATTTATTTTGTTGAATTTTTATAAAATTTCGGGCTATTTTTCGGATTTTTATAAATTTTTCAGCCCAATCATAATAATTTTCTGCTTCTATTCAGCTGAAAAAAAAAAAGAAAAAAAAAAAAGGGGGCAGAATTATTATATAGTAATAAAATATTCATTGTGTAAAGTTTTCGTTTGCAGGTTAATGTCCTCAACTCCCGCGCCTAATATTGCTGAGCTGGTTGACGAACCAGCGCATAATCTTAGGAGGAGTAGGAGGCTTCGAGAAAGGGCACGTGTCATTGCAAAACGGATTGCAAACGCGATTGATGACCCGGTGATACTTTCTGAAAGCGAAAACTCAGGGGACGAAATCATGGCAGACGATAATCAACCTTTGAATGAGACGAATCAGCCCGGACGAGAAGGCTTGGAGCCGAGTATCCTTCAACCTACTATTGATGTACCTACGTTTGAAATTAGACCTAGTGTAATAAATATGGTACAAAATTCAGTACAGTTTGATGGGCGTGAGCACGAGGATCCCGGGAGACATATTGCTGCGTTTCTCCATGTTTGTTCCACGTTTAAGATTACAGGTGTTTCGGCGGACGCAATTCGGTTGAGGTTGTTTCCGTTTTCGTTGCGTGATAAAGCCAGAGCTTGGCTTATGTCACTCCCAGCCGGGTCCATCAGGACCTGGAATCAGTTGGCGGAGCAGTTTATGCATAAATACTTTCCACCTGAGAAAACGAACAAGCTACGAAACCGGATTACTTCATTTCGCCAGGACGAGGGCGAATCGTTGCATGCAGCTTGGGAGAGATTCAAGGATTTATTGATTGATGTGCCACATCACGGCTATTCCAAGAGACAGCTGGTTT
Organism: Helianthus tuberosus; assembly: GCA_030545235.1. Lineage (NCBI taxonomy): Eukaryota > Viridiplantae > Streptophyta > Magnoliopsida > Asterales > Asteraceae > Helianthus > Helianthus tuberosus. Next base: position 63,945,736 of record CM060432.1, on the reverse strand, counting down.
TGACTTTCTATCAGGGGCTCAGCTACAACACGCAGGAGCGATTAGATGTTAACGCAGGAGGCGATCTGGGAACGAAGACGCCGGCGGAAGCATATGATATTATTGAGAAAGCTGCGTTGAAATCCAGCTCGCACCGGGAAGGCGATAGAGGTCGGGCTACATCATCATCATCTCGCTCAGGAGCTCACGCTGTGGACGATTACACAGCCATTACTGCGCAAATCTCGGCTCTGGCGACGAAATTCGAGAAATCCCAATCAGCCGCGCAAGTTGGCCCTGGATGTGACCAGTGTGGAGTGTCACATGTGCCAGGTACGTGTGAGCAGGGTGTTATGTTTACCGGTCACGAAGAGGTGAACTACATGGGCAATCAAAACAGGCCCCAAAATAACCCCTACAGCAACACGTACAATCCAGGGTGGAGGAATCACCCAAACTTTGGGTGGAAATCTGGTTCTGGGAACCAGAACGCGCCCGGTTTTGCTCAACATGCTCCCGCGCCACAACATTCTCATGGTCAATCCTTTCAGCCTCAATATCATAATCAAGGCTCAGGAAGCAGTTCACAGCCGCACGCCTCTCAAAGCAATGTAAAGTTGGAGGAAATGATGGCACAACTGCTGAACAACTCCAATAGTGCTAATCAAATGGCTGAAAAGCGATATCAGCAGCATGAGGAGCGATTCTTGGTCAACGAAGGAGAAATGCGAAGTCAAAAGGCTTCCATTCAGAATGTCGAGAATCAAGTGGGCCAGTTGGCAAAAATGTTGTCGGAGAGACCCCCGGGTGGTCTTCCGGGCAACACGGAGCAGAACCCGAAGGGGCGTGGTAATGGCCCGCACACGTAAAGTGTGGGGACATGAGTCTTGCTATCGACTCGCCGACAAAAATTTAGCATGAGTCTTGCTATCGACTCGCCGACAAAAATTTAGCATGAGTCTACGCTGCTGACTCGCCGACAAAAATGCAGCCGGAGCGTCTTTGGCGCTATAAGGGCAAAACTGTCCTTTTATTTGTTTTTGTAGTTTTAGCGTAATTTAGGTTAGTTAGGTAGTTTTCGTTTGTTTGTTTAGTTTCCGTACGTGCCGGGCGAAGGTTCTGTATTGTTATATTGTTAGAACAGTTGGTGTGTCGAAAAAACGGCGAAAAACGGCCTAAACGGGTGCTGGAAATAGCTTCTGCAGAAAATCTGCATCTGCACCTGATGCACGACCGTTCCACCTATGGAACGACCGTGCAATGCCGAGCAAGCCGGAACGGCAGATCGCACCCACCGTGCATCTCCGAGAACACGCTGCTGGGTTTGAACGACCTCGGTGACGCACGACCGTTCCATTCCGAAGAACGACCGTGCGACAGGCTGAGGGCAATTTGGTCATTTTGCACACTATATATACCATTATCTGCTGCTAAAACGATCATTCGCGAACCCTAGCAGCTGCAGCTCGTTCCAAGGCGATTTTTCACCGTTTCCCACGATTTTTCGCACGATCAAACACCCAACTTCGCACGGTATGTCTCTAGTGTTAGATTTCTTGTTTTATTTCCTTTCTAGTGTAGTTTTCTTCCGATTTTTCAAGGAATTTTTAGGGTTCTCTTCATAAACAAATCGAAACCCTAACCCTTGTTAAATCGAAGTATCGTGAACACCCGGCTGAATTGCAGACCCCTGTTGACCAATACTTGTTAAAATTTTTGCAAAATCTGATTGTTCTAAGATCAGGGGTCGAAGTCTGCAGACTCGGAAGTGCACGGTCGTTCCTCGGGTGGAACGATCGTGCATCGCCGGCTGATTCACGATATCGTCTGGTCTGGCCTGTTAGTTCTCGGTGACTCACGACCGTGCGATCCGGAGAACGACCGTGCCATTTTGCCAGTACAGTTTGGACAGTAGCTTCATAAGTGGCTGCTCGCTTGTTTTCAACTCATTTTTCTCCTGTTTCTGTCTTCCTAACAACATTCCCCATTGCAGATGGATCACCCTTTCCTACAATTTAACCCCAACATCGAGAAGGAAGCGTTATGCATCCCGAAGCGGGATGCCTTGTGGTCGAGGCGAGATCAGTTTGGAGAACCCCGTTGGTTGGACTGGGAGGTTATGCGTGACCTCAACCAGTATGATCGCCTAGATGAAATGATGACCCGCCCACTAGCAAACCTGGTCGGTTGCAACCGACCCGTGTACCGGGAATTGACTATTGAATTCTTCGCCTCGTATAAGTATGAAAAGCCGGTTTTACATACAGAACCTGATTTCCGTTACAGGAATCGGGTCACCTTCAGGTTGTGTGGGCGATGGCACACATGGTCGGTAGGTCGGCTAGGACGGAGGCTTGGGATTTATACGCGGGAGGACATGGATGATCCCGACATCTTCAATGATCGGTACAATTTCCCCGATGATGCAGAGCGAGAGGCATTCTGGGCACGTAACGCTATTGGGGGACCATACAACCCACGGATGTCAAAGGCTTCGCGCCTTCGAGACCCTCTGGGGCGAGTGATGCACCATGTTTTCAGTCATTCTATTTGCGGACGCATGGACAGTCAAGGTAATTGTCCAACACCAGATTTGCTCTTTCTTTATGCGTTGGTTGACAAAGCACCGATCAACCTCGCCGCGCGAATGGCTGAATACTTTGTTAAGTGTTCAGGGCGGACCCACAATAGTGAGATCCATGGCGGACAGTACGTGACTGAGATCGCGTACAATGAGCGACTAATGACGCCGGGGGTGCTTGGGGGTCTCACTTTGGTCACTGAGGGGGTGCATGTTGACATCCGGTCTTTGAAGTTTATGGGGGTTATTGCTGAGTTACCTGGGAGAGATAGGTTGAGGGGTCTGAATGGAGAGATATGGGACCCGTTACCTCCAGCTGAGGAGGTACATGAGGATGAAGATGAAGAGATGGGAGAGCAGCACGAGCCACAGCCACCGACACCACCACACTCGCCGCAGCATCATGCATTTCAGCAGCATGAGGATTGGCCTACTTTTTACCAGCAGTTCCAGGACATGCGTGTCACACAGGAGCAGCATGGTACATACTTTGACCAGATCAGATCCAGCCAGGACGAGATTAGGGCCAGTCAGGCAGAGCTTCGGGCCACACATGACCGATTAGAGCAGCGCCAGGATACTCTATACCAGGGGGTGTCCGCGGGTTTTTCTTATTTGTTCGGGGAGATGCATCAAGCATACCCCAACTATTTTCAGCACCCGCCGGAGTTCCCACCGTGGAACCCCCCTGGATATGGCGATCAGGGCCCATCTGGCACGAGGCATGATGACGATGATGATGAGTAGTTTGCGGGAGTGGTAGCACTTGGTGGTGTTTATGTTTCAGTACTTCGTTTTTTTTATTTTTTTTTATTTGGGTGTTTATTTTGACTTAGTATTTAAAACACCCCGGATATGTATTTTGAAACAATTTCCTTTCTGTTTTGTTTGGATATTAGCATTTATGTACATTATGGTTGTTTGTTTTTTTTTTCTTTTTCTGTTATATTGTGGGTGTACACGACATACTTGCAGATTTTATCTATCGGATTTTGGACCGGAGCACGTACCAGTTAGAGCTTCGGAAGTCTCGTGGCACCAACATCATCTTGAGGGGAGTATTTTTATCCCTTTCTCTATATTTCGGGTCTCGCATTGGGGACAATGCGAAGTTCAAGTGTGGGGAGGGGGTTAACTTTGTTAACATAGCTTTGTTTGTCCTCAATAAAAAAAAAAAAAAAAAAAAAAACAACAGAAAATCAGAAAAATCATTTAAAAATACTTGTGTTTTGTATATATGTTGGTAAATAAACCGGTTGTTTATGTTTTAGAAAGCATCGGACTTGATAAAAACTCGACAAGCGAAATATTTTTGATAAAGGAAACCGGAAAGCGTGACAAACAAAGAAAGACTTACATGATAGTTTTCACACTTTTACCCATTCCTTCCGTTACGTGAGCATATTTGAGCTTAGATTATTTTATATTTGTTCAATTCGGAAATAGGAGTGAGCCGGATGTTTTGTGCAATTTAGAACTTGTCACTAGTATGCTTGTTAAGACCATGAACGTGCGGATTTGTGTAAACGTGATAGAGGCACTTAGATTACCCCTTTGTTGTGTACCTTGTTCTTTGTGTTGTGCTTCCCGTTCACCTTATATTACCCTTTAGGATTAACCATGTCGAGCCTTCCCGTTCACCTTTGTTTACCCACATTATCGCCTACTTAACCAAATTTAGCCTTTTTATGTTTTTAAACCTTTTTAGTGTTGAAACTCGGTTAAAATAATAGTTTAACTAGCTTGTTAGTATGTATATTTCATTGTATTTCTATGAAAAAAAAAAAAAAAAAAACAGAAAATAAAACACCCTAAAATAGGGTGAAGTTGATAGAAATCGAGCAATTTTGAATGCTTAAATGTTAAAAATCTTGTTGACTAGCTCGATTGCGCTTTAGTCGCCTTTTTAAGGCATTTGTATGTAAAGTTGTATTGTTTATTGCTAGTTAAACGCTACTACCGAGTTTTAACCGTTTTCGCCATTTTAAATGTCCACTTCCATACCCTTCGCCCAAGCCTTTCGTTACAACCCGTAAAGACCTCTTGATTTACACTTATTTGCATGTCAGTTGGTGGAGACGAGATCTTATGACAAGCTTATGATATTGCACATTTCATTGACTAGGCGTTGAGTGTTTACGCATACACATTTTATGTATGATTCATAAATAAAACCGAGTGTGTGTGAACATTGTGAGTTGGATGAAGATTAACATGTGAGTCAATTAAATGTGAAGTCACGGCTTTTTGGTTGTCGCTTTATAATTGCATATGCTTGTTTGGGTTTGAATCTTTTGATGTTGTCTTTCGACAAACCGGCTAACCGTTTATATATTAGTTTTCAATAAAATAGTGTGTAAATTATCGTTCTTGTTTGTTTATGTCTTTTATTGCTTTTTAGTTTAGCTTGCTTGAGGACAAGCAAGGTTTAAGTGTGGGGAGATTTGATACACTCTAATTTACACATATTTTAGTCCCCCGTTTTACCCCTATTTTATGCGTTTTTGGCCGTAAAACCGTCGTTCGGATACTTATTTATCTACATTTGTGTTTACAGGCCTAAAACTGCATTTCAGACAAGATGATAGCAAAAACGAAGACTTTCCGGACAAAACGACAAATCTGCGGACATTCTGTTCAGGATTCAGAACTGGGCCTGTGGAACGGTCGTTCCACCTGATGCACGACCGTGCATCTCCGACATCGAAGATCATCTCGGAACTGAACGGTCGGTGCGACCTGACGTGCAACATGTATAGCTCGGAATTGAACGGTCGTTCCGTCCCGAAGAACGACCGTGCAACTTCAGATCTGGTCAACGATCCGGTGACGTATGCAGTATGGCGACCCATCTTCAATAATTCAATAAAGTGAACGGTCGTTCCATATGGGGAACGACCGTGCAACAGCAAAAAAGTATAAAAACTCAGCAGAAACTTTCTGCTCGATATTCTGGATTTTTGGAGAGCTCTAAGGCGATTTTCAGGCTCCGGAGGCATTAGCTTTCACCCGGATTCAAGCCACATTATCCCGATTAGCTCGATTACTACCCGGATCCTTAGTCTAGTACTTGTTTATGGTTTGATTTTCTAATCTTTCCAAGTTTTTGTTAATCTTTCAAGTACTTAGATTATGATTTATGTATTATTGTAGCCTTTGGGCAAAAACACAACAATCCCTTGCTAGATTATAACCATTAGTTTGTTAAACTTTGTTTGTAATGACATTTGAAGTATTTTCTATGTTAATCTTTGATGATTAGTTTGCAACCTTGTTATTGATATTGATTTCTTGATTATAAGTAATTATGTTGGATGATTGGTGCTTGGTTAGTTAAGATAGTTGTAAAATGAAGCTTAATTAATCTTGCATTAGTAAACTTTGAATTTGGTTAACTAGTTTAACTTGGTTTAAATGTATGCATCATGATACTAGAAATGGTTAGTGATTTAATAAAATGTAATTATTGTTAATCAAGAGAGCTTGCCGTCACGGAAGGACCTAAACGGGTTAGATGGTGTCGTTATGAATTCTTGCCATGATTTGTTAGCTTAGTTAGTAGTTTAGGCCAAAATTGCTATCTTAGTGAATTATTGTGCAAGATTTGTAAAATGAACTCGGTTGTGATTTAATCTAGTTTATGCTTATCTCGGTGGTTGCATTGTGTTTATCGGTGTCGCTTTCCTTGTTTAAGTGAGGTTAGAATAATCCTAACGGCTGCCTAACTTATTTTTAAGAGATTTTCATAGACATTTATCAATTGCACGTTAAAGAACAATTTTAGGTGGTTAAAGTGTGTTTATCGTTTTAGCTTTCCGAATGATTGTCATGTTAGGATTCCCGAAAGGGATACTAATTGTCTTAAATTGGAAAATTGACCGAATGCTTCTAGTGCCAAAACTGATTTAGTTAACATGCTGTGGTTGTATATTTAGCAAGGCTTTTTTATCTACTATCTAGTATGTTTTTATTATGTATTTGGTTATGTTACTTTAGTTTAGTTTAAATCAACAAAACCTATGTTTTTACCGGTAGTTTAGTGAAAAAGGTCTAGTACTAGTTCTCCGCCCATTTCCTTGGATTGATACTTGGTTCTTACCGATACTTTATTACATATATGACGGGGTACACTTGCCTCTTTCGTGTGTGTTTTGATGTAAAAGTAATAATCACTTTTATAAATTTAAAACCCAATCGTGTGTAATTCATTGCAAAATATTATGTATATTTACGCACACGTCAGGTGCAAATTTCAAACGGTCAGGCACAGATTTCAAATGGTCAGGTGCAAATTTCAAACGATCAGGCAGTTTTCGTTCAAACGGACACCAGTTTTCAGTCCATTTTTACCACTTTTACTTCGAATTTTAAGCTGAAACTTTCAAGGGTTTGTTAAAATACAATTACGCACACATTGTGAAAGTTTTAGCCGATTTTATCTGTGAAAACTTGTTCAGTTTTGAAAAGAAGGTGTAGAAGATAGAAAAAGCAACTGAATTGGTATGAACTCTTCCTCCTGAGCTCTGATACCACTTGTAGAATCGTTTTCAGACCCGAACGAGTCGATCAGAAGAGTTTATCTCTAAACGAAAGGCGGAAACAGACGTGCAGAGTACAATTCAGCTAGATTTACACATAAAACTGTTGTATCATTGATTTAGAAGACGTTTACAACCTGACAACACTTCGGCAGCACTTCGTTGCTCTGGCCGGAAAGTTACAAATGATGAAAGTTTGAAGCCTATTTATAGGAGATGACCCTGACCGTTTGAAGGTGACACACCATCCTTCAAATGGTCACCCTTTCAAACGGTTACATACAAACGGTCATGCCTCTACAAACGGTCATGCTTTGACTTTCAAAATGTAATACAAAATTGTTTCATGTTAGCATATTGTTTTCACGTGATGTGTAGACTTGTGATGTCATATATGTGATGTCACTTGTGATGTCACATATATGATGTCACGCTTGTTCAGATCCTCACCGAACCCGAGACTCGATATAAGACGAAGTTAACAGATGAATGCACCAACATATGTTGAATAACTTATGATTTGTAAAACTTTTAATAAACCCGTATTTTTATAGTATGTGTAGTCTTAACTACACATCTAATTGTTGGTATTTACACGTAAAACCGTTAAATAGTAACTAGGGTCTTACACAGTTGTTTGGAAACCATTGTTGGCCAACAACAGTGGTTGGGAACAATGTATGAAATATCAAGGACTGATTTTTGTCTATCAGTGGATAGACATTAGATGTTGAAACCAATAGTGTTTGGTCAACAATGGTCAACAAAGGAATGGAGAAACAGAGGTTGTCTTGCAGTAGTGGGTGAATTTTCAACCATCAGAGGTTTAAAACAAGTAGTGGATATGAACAAACTTTTAAGGATTTATGAAAAATTTTCATTTTAACTATTTTAAGGATGGATTTTTTATTTTCTCAAAACATTTTAATGCTTTTTATTCAAGGATAAAAAGGTTTTTTCCTTCTAATCCAAGTTAAGCATACCACTTCTTGAGATCAAACTTTCAAAGGTAGATGTGTCTAATGCTTTTGTTAGCACATCTGCCAGTTGATCTTTTGTTGGAACATGATGCAGAGAAATCAAATCTTTTTCATAGCAATCCCTCACAAAGTGATGTATGATGTCAATGTGTTTGGTGGTTGAATGGGATACTGGATTTTGATGATATTTTCAGCTGCTTAACTGTCCAACATGAGAGGAGTCTTTAGAGCAGTTATACCAAAATCCAGTAACTGATTTTGAAGCCACAACAGATGGGCTGTACAGCTTGCAGCAGCAATATACTCTTCTTCAGCAGTGGATGTGGAAACAGCTGCTTGCTTTTTGCTTTGCCAAGACACTGAGCAATTGCCTAGGAATTGACACCCTCCCGATGTAGATTTCCTGGTGGAATTGCATCCAGCAAAATCAATGTGACACCTGTGCCTCCACGGCCATCAAACAAGTACCAAATCAATGAAATATTGTATTTCATACTTGGGATTTGTATAAATATGTGTATCATTTGCACATATCAATTCTTTTCGATTTCGAGCTTTAAATCGCTTTCTGGAAGATTATACGCGATCTGATGCGTAAATATAATCAGTTTAATGCAACAAACACTCCGGAATAGTGACATAGGCTTAACATACCTTAAATAACCTTTACATAACTTAGAAATAAGTTTTGGATGGTTTGGTGTGTTGAAATCAAGTTTATTCGCTTACAGGGACTAATTTCGACAAACTGTGAAAGTATGCCGATTCGTACTGTAACGAACATTCCGGGACTTGATCATAAGTTAAACATACCCTAAATATCCTTTACATAGCTTAGAAATAGGTTTTGAGGGGTTCGGTATGCTAAAATAAACTTATTTGATCAATAGAGACTAAAAGCGTCAAAAGTGCATAAGTTTGCATTTTCGCGCATATCTTACGTCCTGAATATATCCGGACATCCAAAAATTTATGTAATCATTAAAATATTTTATTTTAGTGATTGGCATGATAAAATTCCATTCGTCGCGTAATTTGGATCGTTTTTGCGTTCATTACGATTTCCGTCGTAATTAACCGAACAACGCAACCGTACGACCAAACGAACCGACATCCGAGATGTTTTTGAGCATATTTTAAGTTCCCTATACTTTAACTTTATTTTAGAGCCTTGAAATGGGGTTAACGGGGCTTAAAAGTGCCAAAAATCAAGTTTTACAAGTGCAGGGACCATTTTCGAAATTTCTGACCAGATTCAATAAACCTAGTCCAATTTTGAAGTTTTGATGGTTTTAGCCCATGGTTTTGCAAACCATGGGCTGGTATTTAATGGTTTTTATGATACTATGGTCTCATATTAGGGGCTCCCATGGTTTCAGAAAACAATGGGTGCAAGTGTACGGCCTAGATCAAAGCTCGGGTTTCAAGAAACGATCTTAACGGTTCTATGAAATCTATAAATACCCCCACCCACTTCACTCTCAAACTCACACCTTTGATCTGAATTTGTTCTCTAAGTTGATGTGCTATCACTTCATACCTGAGAATATTCGGATCAAAGCTTCCATTCTTGGACCCGTTGTAAGTCCTCTTTCGTTCTTTACGCGTTTTTAGCGTGAAAGTCAAACTATGTTTGACTTTCTGCATTGACCAGTTTATGGTCAACATGAAGTTCGTTTGAACTTCATAACGTAAGCGTAATCACGATGGTTATAATCCCTAGTGACTATACCTACTGATTACCACGTTGTTTAGGTGTAGTGACGAGTCGTAGTTTCGGCCAAAATGCGTATTCTTGCGTATTTTGTAACCAAACTACTTTTAGGTATCAAAACCGTTTGTTTTGATACCAAACCTGTTTTCTAACTTTGTTAAACATGTTTTAACATGTTTAGCTCGTCACTTTAGGTTTAGTGCTTATGTAGGGTCGTAAGGTAAGCGGTCTAAACAACCGCTTATACTTTCGAACCCGACCCGTTTGGTCGATCATTAGGATCCGACCAAACACATTAGGTGACCATAGTTGTATAGGGAATAACCTTCCAAGGTTATACCTTATGGACACTTCGTTTAAATAGTTGTATGATAGGTAGTTTATATGCCTTAGGTAAATGACCAAAATGCCATTTTTACGCCAAAATTCATTTTAATCACATGTAACCTAAATTTTGACATCTAAACTGATTAGGTAACATTATTAGACATGTTAAGGTATATAATACTTGTCATAGGACTAGTTAGGCGGTCTGAACGCGTTTTACGCGAACGACGCGTTAAAGTAGCGTAAGCTACCTAAACGAGTCGTAATGGGTCGTAAGCACTTAGGTTAGGTTTCATTTTAGTATGTAGGGTTTATTAAACCATATCATATGAGTTCCAATACTCATTTGGTTTATGAAACCTCATACTATCTAATCTTTCGAGTTAGGTCCGGTTACTAATGTAGTTACCTATATTAGGTGCCGTTTGATTTCCGTGATCCCTCTAGCTTTGCTTGGTTGTTGTTCAAGACTTCTAAGCACCCTCAAGTGAGTACATAGTCCCCTCTTTTACTGTTTTCAAACTGTTTTGGGGTGAAACACATGTGCCTACTTGTTACTTTCATGCTTTCCATGTTTTTATATCATATGCTTGCTTTGTTCATTAGTACACTTATAGTACATGATTTCATTATGTTTTGCTATGTATGTTTACTTGGCATGCTAGCACATTGTTTTACATTACATTTTCTTTTGCTATGTATGTTTACTTAGCATGCTAGCACATTGTTTTACATTACATTTTCTTTCGCTATGTATGTTTACTTAGCATGCTAGCACATTGTTTTACATTACATTTTCTGTTACATATGTTTACTCAGCATATGAACACATTGTTTTACATCTCCACCTTATATGTTTACTTAGCATACTAGGTACATTATTTTCATAAAACATGCTTACATTTGGTATATCATTTGGTTTGTTTAACGAGACTAATACATTCATTAACACCGATCATGCCGCTCGGTAGTAGGTAGTGGTACCATAGGACTTGACAACTCCCATTCCTGAAATCCTAGGTTTGTTTGGGTGGAAGGAATGACCGAATCTGAAAACATTTCTAGGTAGACCTTTGACTTTGTGCTAGGGTTTATCCTATAGTCTCAAGGCTTGGATGTAGACGTTTAACATTACCGCATAAGTGTTTGTATCAGTAAAGCATGCATTATTTTACAAAGCATAACTTTTGATTATAATTTATCAAATGCATTGTTTTGTACATTTCTTTCTTATAGGGTCGAGTAAATGCTTTTAATCAATAAAGGTTGTTTATTCACTCTACATTACATTTGTTTACACAATAACATTTCAACATTTGTTTAAACATTACATTTAGTTATACATGTACATTTTTACATTGGTGGTTTGTTTGGTAAGTGATTTAAGTAACGAGGCGTGTGTAATATGATACAAGCATGGTGGATACGCCGCTGGTACTTCCTATATATAAGTGCTTGTATGATATTACATATCGTAGCGTTATTTAAACCATTTCAATTTCGACATATTACATTCTACACAAATTAACATATCTTCACAAAACATTGTTTTACAAACAACACATTTTATACAAATTCATTTTACTTGGTTATTTATTTAACCATACATATTTCTTTTATATCATTTGTTTTCCTTATCGATTTTTATATGATTTATAAAGCAAAAACATTTTACAAGGTTCATGACTACTTTTGTTAAACAACTTTTTCTAAACTTATAAGTCATGAATCCTAAATAAATAAAACCTATGTATCTCACAGGCATTTTAATGTTGACGTACCTATTTTCACATGTGTTTCAGGAAATAATGCATAGGATTGATCAAGATACACATAGGCAGACTCAGGCCTTAGTGACATTAAAAGATGCAAGACTAGTTAATTATGTTATACTTCTTTGTTGTTAAGACATTGTAACTTCTATAATCAATAAAACAAAATTTCAATTTCATTGTGTTATGAAACAATGATTCTGTTACAACACCCCCTGACGTTTCTGCCGTGATTTGTTGTTTTACGTGGTCGGGGTGTGACAGAAAAGTTGGTATCAGAGCTCATGGTTATAGGGAATTAGGTTATTAGTAATGCTTTGACCTAGTCTATAACCTTCCTAGGACCCTAACGCAGTTTACTTGCGTTTAGATTCTAAAACAATACTGTCACCTATCCTTAGGTGACAAACACAACAAGAACACAAATTTCAAATCTGCTTTGAAAACCAATCATCTGTTCTAGGATGATTTATTATAAGGTTTTGAACCCTCTAAGTTTTTAAAATCTCGTCAAAGTAGGGTCTTATAATGTGAACCCGTGCAAACTGGAAGGGTGAATGCCTGTACTCTGAGTTTTCTGTCTAAGGCTAGAGTGTTCGTACAAATCCGCAGTATCGGACCAGTCACTCTTACCTGGGAACTCTTGGGGTGAGTGTTCACTTATAGGCAAGCATGTCTTCAGTGATACATTAATATGACCCGTTTACTTTGATTTGTCACTGTCTCATTTGTTTACCTTAGGTAACAAACAAATGATCGCAATTTTATGCATTGCCATTTTGTTTTGATTATCCAATAACATTTCATTTGTTTCTTCCTATGCCTTTCATTTCTTCTAGAATGTCTCTTCATCGCAATGACGCCCAGATATCCGAGCAGACTGCCAAATTTGCCCAGCGAATAAACGAAGTAGTCCTGAAGACTGTTGAATTAGCTACTGCCATGTATCATCTCCAGGAGGAAGCCACTCAAGAGTCGCCAAAAGAAGCAGAAGCCAAGCCTTCACCAAAATCAAGGAAGCGTAAGGCTTCAAAGAAACCCGCATCAGTTGCACCAAATCAAGCGGGACCTAGCCAAGTGGCAACACCACCAGCCAGGAAGCCGTACTTGGGAGCTGCCCCATGGTGCAATCGATGCAACCGTCATCATTCAAATCAGATACCATGCTTCAAATGTACCCATTGTGGACGATGGGGACATTTGGTTAACATAAGCCGCTTTGCTATTCAAGACAAAGCTGTTGCAAACCTTGCTGCTGCTCAACCTCCTGCCAGGAAACCTTATGCCGGTACTGCACTGATGTGCAACAAGTGTAATGCACCTCACCGAGCTTACCTGCAGTGTCGTCTGTGTGCATCATGTGGACGACTCGGTCACCTGGAAAATGCTTGTCAATTTAACCCAATCCAAGGTGGCCCAAACCAACCCCAAGTCAACCCTGCTCAAGCTCGTTTACCATCTAGTACTTGGTACAACTACGGCGAGACGAGCTATTTCAGGAACAAGTGATCAAAAGGTTGTCAATGCAAATCTGACCCACGGATGAGCAGTGGGCTGATTATAAGATGTTGCTGTCTTATGCTTTTGTTTCTTTTGTTCTTCTTGTAATGTGAAACAATCTGATTTGTTTATAAATAAATTGTTGTTCACAATTCTGATGTACAAGTGTAGTTACATGTGTGTATGGCATTTCCCTATAATACCTACATCAAGGAACTATGTTCTTTACAAACTACTCTTGTGATTCTCCCATTCTTGTGTTTGCTCATGATTTCCTTGAAAATTTCTAAGTACTCGTTTCATTCTAAGAAACGAAGTACAGAAAAATAAGTGACATTATGAGTAATCATGGTTTTTGCACATCTGTGCCTTTAAATCCTTGGTTAGATAACTGAGGGTATTTGCAATCTCATACCCATATCATTACATTCTGATTTTCATAACAACATGCATAGCATAAGTTTTCAAAACAACCTTCATGATTTCAAAACATTCCATATAGTTTGAAAACATTTTTAACATAGTATATATTTACTTAATATATCAAGTGCATGATTTCAAAAGCATCATTCATGTTTTCAAAAACCTTATACATAATTTCAAAATTCATCTCGCATGATTTAAAACATTTTATAAATATACTTATATAATACACATACTTTATGATTTCAAAAGTATTATGTAAGGTTTCAAAAACATTAAACACATTTAAAAAAGAACCCCATGCATAGTTTTCAAAAACATTTTCTCATACATTAACTTAACTGTAGGATCGTGTTTCGACCTGAATGAGTCGTTCGGAAGAGATCTAGTCCGTTTCAGAGGCGGAAACTAAGAAACGGATGTAAAAACAGCTTGAATATCACTATAAACGTCTTGTGTATTGATTTTCTATCGATTACAATCACAAGGAATACCGGCAGCACCTCGGTATCAATTCCTGTTCTCTAGTCTGTTAGCTTCAAATGACAACTCATGACATCTATTTATACATCATGCTTGTTAGCTTGAAAATACACATACATGTTCAAGCTATCAGGCATGTTCAAGCTATCAAGCATGTTCAAGCATGTTCAAGCTATCAGACATGTTCAAGCTATCAAGCATGTTCAAGCTATCAGACATCTCAAGCTATCAGACAAATTACAATTTCAGATCTGCAACGCAACCAGAGACTCGATATAAGACGAAGACGACAGATGTGTGCACCAACAGACTCCCCCTCAGATGTTGACGAGTCTTAAGTGTCGAGTCTTCTCAATCTTCAGTCTTTTTCAGTCTTTGGGCTTCCTTCAGAATCTCTATCTGGATCTATCCTATATCCAATTCTCTTTCAGGATCTCTGGCTCCTAGCTCTTGCATCTTCAGACTCTCTTTCTCTAACAGACTCCCCATCAACTTGTGCTGGGATCGTAGTCTGGCTTTCACAGGTTCATGTATCGTAACCTGATTCACCTGCCAATTCTCTACCCAAAACATAAGTTTCATAAAGAATAAGATATAACAAATTTAGAAACTTTGCTAATCCCTTGAAGACACAATCTGAACAAAAAAAATTTATCATGTAAGTCACTGATAAACCACTTAAATGTATATCATTTTCATTTTTCAAAACAACACACTCTCCCAAACCATCTGTTCATCATGTTTAGCACTCGGAATTTTAAAAATTAGCTCTTCAACACCAGTTGTCGAAAATCTTTTTGGATTTTTCAAAAAAATTTATGCTAAAACACACTGAAACTCTTTTTGGATTTTTTTAATATAAAGAAATGTAATGCAATAAAGAAATATTTACAGATAATATTTTTGTGAGTTTGTGCAAGAGGATCATATCAGTTTCTGAGACAGATCACCAACAACGTTAAGCTTCATTTCATTTTAAGTTCTAAACAATTCACTTAGATTGTCAGTATACTGATCCACTTAAATTTTCACACAAAGTTCAACTGTTTCGAGATACGATATTAATGTCTTAAGTACTTAAACTTATTCGCGTGTCCCACCTCAGAATATACTCCCGTATCCAGATCCCAATATTCAGTCTTACAGGTAAATATGACACAAATGATATCTGTAGGGGAATAAATTATGAAGAATCATGAGAGCTCAGGTCAGAACTACCGTTCAGCAGAGAGATCATGACTCAACTTTTGGGTGTGTCCCCTTTAGAGGATCTTTTTTACAACAGCATTGCTAAGCAATTTTATTGTCTTATCATATATGCTAAGGGTGATGCTATGTTTCAAGCATTGCAGAAAGTATTATTCGAGGACTAGGTCAGAACTTCCATTCAGCAGAAGTCCCGGAATAATACCCCAGATATCACTGAGTATAAAGACCTAGTATATCAGAAAAAGGAATCTTTCAAACGAGATTTCGGGGGTTACCCATATATCCGAGAGATGTTACCCACGAATTAAGCAAGTTTGAATTTAGATTTATATCTCGTCACAATATACTAAATGTGCAAAAACCTACTGGCATATCATCAGTGAGACCGTTTATCACTATTTAACTTTCCATTTCTTTAGCATGTTGTGATAGTCCACTGATGTACTATCATTTCCTCTTTTATACAACAAAACTCATTTTCATTTTATCATGTTTTTGTCTTTTTCAAATTTTCAAATGTTTTTGGATTTTCTGAAAATTTTTACTCCCCCTAAAATGCAAACACATTTTAGGAAATTTGAAAATAAACTGTACAATAAACTTGACAACTGATATCAAATCGCTTCAATTCGCTATCCACTTGGCATAAACAATCAGAACTTCCCCTTACAACAAACTATTTTCTCATTTAGATTTCAAAACACTTAAGTTTGTTTTAATCAAAATGATTTTTCCGGAAAATAAGTTTGGTTTTACCACTTGTAGGGGCATGGTTCATCATATTGTCATTCAATCACTTGTAGTAGATCAAGTACAACTTAATGTCCCTGATTTACCACTTGCAAGTATGCAACCTCTGTACCTCTTGAAAAAATATTCACAGCATACAAACCTATGTAGGAATAAACCTCTACACAAACCATTTTACCAATCAAAATGCCGATTCCTGCTTCACACTTACCAATCTGGAAGCTCCGGCAAGTCACACTCATCCTGTACAATTTAAACACATTTAAACATCTTTCACAAAATCTATCTTAACAAGAATGATGCCGATTCCTGATCCACGATTACAAACTTGGGATCTCCGGCAAGTCAGGAATTTATGGTGAAAAAGCTGTCACCCAAGCCTCACCAGCCTTGGGTGATTTTGGAACACATCTATCCCACCAACACTTTGATTTGTAAAACTCTTTAGCATCCTTTACCTTCCTGTCTACCATCTTACCGAAAATATGTTTGACTTTACCGTTAAAAGCCTTCTCAACATCAAATTTTCCCTCATCAGCGAAGAATTGATTTGAGATCTCTACCTTTCCTACTTTCTTCATTAAATTTTCCTTTGACAATGGAGGAAAATTCTCATTGTTCACTTCTGGAACGGAACTCACACTCTTTTTCTCAACCAAAAACTCCTCTGATTTTATGGAATCAGATTCATTGTCAGAATTACCCTCAGATTTAACCACCCACTTTTGTTTACTCAAATCACCTCTTCTTTTGTAAAACCGTTTTGAACTTTCTCCTTCCTCAGAAGTAGAATTTTCAACCTTTTTAACATTTTTTACAAATTGTTCTTTCTTATCATCACAAGTCTTTCTCAAAACAGAGTTATAAGAAACTTCCTGTTTTTGGTAGTTGGTCTTGGGGCAATTCCAAGCTATATGTCCAACTTCTTGGCATTTGAAACAGGTTCTTCTGTCAACTCTTTCACCAAACCTTCTCACATTCTTCTTCACTTTAGCAAGAAACTCCTGATTGGACTGCTTCCAAAACGGTTTCTTCTGTTCATCCTCTGAACTTCCTCCTGAAACAAATTTTGTTTTTGGTTTATAAGTTTTCTGATTTTTATAATTTTCTGAAGAATTGAAACCTAATCCATTCTTTTTGTAATTACGGTTATGGTTCGGTTTCTTTCGATAACCTGAACCAGAACTGTAACTCTTTTTCTTGTTCAATCTCTGTTGAACTCTTGAAGTGTACTTTTTAGGTTTTTCATCAAGATTTAAATCTTTTATTTCAGAAATATTAATTTCTGTTAATTTGAAAACCTGTTTGATCATTTCAGTTTTTACACTTCTTATTGGAAATTCCTCATCAGAATATAATTTGTCTGAATCATACAAAGTATAAGCTACTTTGATTGACCCGTCATTCAAATTAGATTTTGATAACAGGAATTCTCTATTGTAAACCCTGTTAACCGGCGAACTCTGACTCTTTTCTGACAAACTCGGACTTTCAGACTCAGACTCCGGTTTTGACTCTTCATCCTTATCCAACACCTGATCGACAACTTTCTTTAATAACTCAGACTCATGATCAGTGTCAGACGCTGTGAATGTAACATCAATATTGTCTGGTAATTCATCAATGATTTCAGACTTTAACTTGATGTTGACTGCCTTTTTTAGACGCTCCTCATTAGGATTCCTGGGAGAATAAGTTTCATGGATCGGGGGCGGACATCTGTTGTACTTGACACTTGGTTTCTTATCAGTATCAATATCTTCAGTCTTTTTATCCATGAACGCTTCCAGACCTGCAACAGTAGGATAAACACGATCAATCAGATAATCACAAGTAGTATAACTCAACAGTAATCGTTTAATCCTTTCACTCTCAATCTTCTCAAGTTCCACTTCTTTCTTCAGATTAGCACAGTCTTCGATGTAATCATTTATGACACTCTGCTTTGTCATTAATGTTGCGCTCATCTTTTCCATTGCTTTTTCAATCTCTGTATTCGTCCTTTTCAGACTATCAACTGTCCTGTTCAGCACGTCGTACGACTCCTTTACATACTTCACATCAGACAGTAAATCTTCTTTTATCTTCTCTAACTCAGCAATCTTCATATCTTTTTCTTCACAAGCTTTGCAAGATTCTTAACACTTCAAACATGGTTTTTCAACTTCAACCATCTTTTCAACTATCTTCTCAACCTCGACAGTCTTTTCAACTTCAACGAGTTTCTCGACTTCAACAATTTTTCTACAATCTTTTCAATCACTGGTTCTTCAGATTCTATTTCAGCTTTTTGTCCCTTAGTTTCCTTTGTTGAACTTTCTTCAACTTCTGCTTTGTCAATTTCTACTTTTGCCTTTTTCTGGATATCCAACTCATGCTCCTCAATCTTCTGAATAAATTTTGCCAGATTCATATTTTCCTTTTTTCTCATATGTTTTACAATCAACAGATAATTTCCCCATTTTTGCTGTGGTAATGCATTAGCAAGTTTATCAATCCATTCATCATCATCTTTCTTAATGTTTAATCTTTCCATTTCTACTACCAAATGACAATATCTATCAATGGTCATCGTTGTTGTTTCATGGTCAAAAGCTACAAACATATCAAATGACTTCTTCAACAACTCCTTTTCCATATTTCGAAAATTGTTCACAATAACTGATTTTTCAAGCTGTCAAGCAGTGTAATTTCAAGCTGTCAAGCAGTGTAATTTCAAGCTGTCAAGCAGTGTAATTTCAAGCTACCAGGCTGTTTGAAGCTGTCAGACGATTTCAAGCTACCAGGCTGTTTGAAGCTGTCAGACGATTTCAAGCTACCAGGCTGTTTGAAGCTGTCAGACGATTTCAAGCTAGCATGGTGTATTTTTAAGCGACCAAGTCAATTTCAAGCTATCAAGCAGATGACATCATCATATCGAACAAATTTCAAGCGATCAGAAGATTTTAACCCGTTTTTAAGTTGATTTTAGTGCTGAAAATTTCCAGGATTCGTTAAATCATGATTACGCACAAGATGTGAAAGTTTGAGACGATTTTAAACGTAAAAAAATTTTAATTTTGTGAAAGAAGGTGTAGAAAACAGATTTTCAAGCTGAATATGGCAAGAACTCCTCGTCCTGAGCTCTGATACCAATTGTAGGATCGTGTTTCGACCTGAATGAGTCGTTCGGAAGAGATCTAGTCCGTTTCAGAGGTGGAAACTAAGAAACGGATGTAAAAACAGCTTGAATATCACTATAAACGTCTTGTGTATTGATTTTCTATCGATTACAATCACAAGGAATACCGGCAGCACCTCGGTATCAATTCCTGTTCTCTAGTCTGTTAGCTTCAAATGACAACTCATGACATCTATTTATACATCATGCTTGTTAGCTTGAAAATACACATACATGTTCAAGCTATCAGGCATGTTCAAGCTATCAAGCATGTTCAAGCTATCAGACATGTTCAAGCTATCAAGCATGTTCAAGCTATCAGACATCTCAAGCTATCAGACAAATTACAATTTTAGATCTGCAACGCAACCAGAGACTCGATATAAGACGAAGACGACAGATGTGTGCACCAACAGACCTTCAAACTTTGCTTCATATGTCGCCTTGGCATATCTAGCGCCTCAACCTCATGAGCATTTTACCTCGTGTTTTGACTTAAGCACGTCTAGTGCAAGGTTTTGAAATGCTTCCCGCTTCTCAAATCCCAAAATCCATATGGGATCTTTTTACCTTCACAATTAGATCCTTGTGGATGGTTTTTGCTCAAATCGGAGTCCTTAATTGGATTCCTTGTATGCCTTAATTCGAACATTTCGATTCCTTATAATCGAAATCGAATTTTCTTTTAAGATCTTCCTATCTTTATAGTTAGATTCTTGGAAATATTTAAGTGCCAAATGAAATCCACGGAATTGGATTCCTAGTGTGCTTTAAATTCATGTGCACAATTAACAAAATGATAACAAATTGAAGATTAAGTTAAACAATTTTGTGATTATGTGTTTATGCATTTTGTGTTTTCTTTTATGTTTTGTGTTTTCTTTTGTATTTTTGTTTTCATTATCCAAATCCTCATAGAATCTTCCATATCTTCATGTGAAAGATTCATAGTAGGATATCCAAAGGTACTACCTTAAATCCTTAATGGGCTTCTATGTAATAGTTAAGACCCTTGGATTATATAGTACCATTCCAAAATTCAAAGAGACCCCTTGAGTGGTCTAAATTCAAAGATTGATTCAGAATCTGGTTAAGAATGACATGTGGTGATATGGCTGAACAGACTCCTTGGTAGTCTATTTAAATCATTTATCGATTTAATTAAAAGGACCCTATGGTGGTCTAGTCACGCTCATCACATGTTTGTTCATTTGGTTTTCCCCTACACGTTATAAAATGCACTGTGCGGACTATGCAAGGAATTACGTAATTATGGACGCGTACATAATTATGAAATTTAGTGCGCAGAAACCACAATAAGATTTATCATGTATAAGAACCTATAGTGGCAACAATAACAAAACGTGAACAATGTAATGAAGGTACGGTGGACGCACCAATAACGCTTTATATACTTGTATATAAGTGTCCCTCTTACATTGCAAGCATGATGTTATTAAAGTTACTAGAAGTTCAGAACCTTAACCAGTGTTGTTTTATCTTTTCAACTTCATGTTTCAAGATCTCACAAGTTTCCTCTAAATAAATTTCGGGACGAAATTTCCTGAAGTAGGGGAGACTGTGACACCTGTGCCTCCACTGTGACAACCCGCACTAAACCAGGTATCCGTACGACTTAATTAATGATTAATTACTGCTTAATTACTGTGCTTGATTGAACTAGCTGATGAACTGCTACTTGATATCTGATACATGTACTTACTTGCATCATACTCTGCTTATCGTCACTACATTATTTACATGCTAAACCCTAGTGACAAACATGATGCACAAAAAGCACAGTAGCACTATCACGGATAACCTACTGAACATGCTGATAAAGCCAGCATCAGGCAAACACTGCCTCTAAGGCCTGTAAGAGCCTGAGATGTTTTGCTACACTAGCAGTGAGTGTAGGGATATAAGGGTTGTGGAACTGCGTCTCTAGGAATAAGTTACAATGACTGGATGTGCCTAAAACGTACTCTAAGCACAAAACACAGCACTTTGATAAATAATCCAGCTTCTAGCTGACTAGTAAAGTGCCAAAACATGGGGAAAATAACACTAGACACTTTCTAAAGTGTCAGGAAAACAAATTGTGTCACTAAAATAATATAACGACACTTTAAAGCTTTATTAAGCGCTTTAACGGATTACTATCCAACCGAACAACCGGACTTTACCCGGGACATGAAAATATTGTTATTTTCACTATTTATATTTTTCTGAGCCAGTTAGGGTCCCTGATTACCCTAACACCCGCCATAACGCATAACACACAAGTAACCAAGTTAATTACTTAACTTACCCTAACTATTTACCTAATGGCTAGTTAAAATCGAACCAAGGGACCCCCCCCCCAACCGAATCGGTCACCTAGGGGACACCCCATTGTACTTGTGGATTTGCTAAATCTTCTATGCTTAGTATCTAGCCTACATAATTACCATTGGTTAATATACACTAACTTTGTCTATAAGTTAACACTTAAACACTAGAGATCATTATCACAACACAACACCACAACAAACTCTCTCCCTCTTGCTCTACCATTCTCGGCCGAACACCCCTCTTACATCCATCATACTTTCGGTTCTTGATCATCACATTCCATCATCATACAAGTGTTAGGGGTCTCGAATAAGGAGTCTTGGAGCAAGCGGAACGCGAAGGACCTCTTTCTTTGGCTTTTATCCACCTCTTTTGCGCATAGATTCTTCCCTAGCCTCGAGCTAGAGGTATAATACTTAAAACTCGTTTTTAAACTATTCTAAAGTGGTTAAAAGGATTTTTATCGGTTAAATCTCGTTAAAATGCAATATGGTGCACAAAAGTCTACTTAAAACACTAAAAATGGTGGTTAATAGCATATATGTTGTGTAAAAGTTGTAGTATTCGAAATGTGTGATTATTTAGACCCGATCTATGTTGTGGTAGCTCGGATCATCGTTTAACCCGGTTTGGTAAGATCGTGGATCTTAACATAAGCTTGTTTTAAATGATACGAGGGTTAAAAGATGAAACTCTACCACACATGAAACACGAACTTGTGTAAAAGTGTTTTGACTTGTACAATAGTGATTAAAACTAGTAGATCTACGTATCTACAACCGGTATTTTCAAAGAGCCACGTATCAAGATAATCATGTATTTTAAAAGATGGACCTTACACTAACAAGCATGATTTTTATAAACCACAAGTGTGTAAACACTTGTGAAATAAAAAGATCCGACAAAGAACTAGTTTTGTCAAAAGTTACTAGAAGTTGTAAAAATGGATTTTCTCTAAAAACAAGGTTTTTACGAAACCGGATTATTTACACAAAAGATCCATTAAAAGTAAAGAGATTTACTACGTATTTTTAGACAAACCACAAGTTCGTATATTTTTGCGATTTTGTCTATCTTTGACTAGTTAAAATGTTGAAGAGTTGTTTGATAATGTTGAGAACATTGGTTGATTTGATTTGTTATAGAAAATGATACGCTTGAAAGCGTGGCCACCTCCAGTTACAGAGGAAACTCTGGCGAAATTTTTCTAAAAACCTAACACTTAAAACTATTTACACTACAAGTGTTAGAATCATGTTTGACATGTTTTCGAAACATAAATTTCGCCATGACTTTATTTACTAAATATTCGGAGGTGGGATTTTCACAAAATTTAACGTGATAAATATATATATTTTCACACACTGTTTATGATTATTTTGTGAAATACTTAAATATTATTTTTAGAGTAAAGATAATATTTACGAACGTTAACAATCCCAAAATAATACGAACGCTTTCACCATAAATATATAAGTTACACCGGTAAGTATTTTACCACTCGATTGTTAAAACGTAACTTACGCACTTACGAAAATATTTATGAACGCATATTTTAACAACGTATTATTGGAGGAAAATTATGTGAAATGAAAATATAATATTTTTGAGAAAAAAATACTTATATTTTGGAATTGGAAAGGTATATATATTAAGTGAGACTTAATGATGTAATTTGAACGCACATGTATTGAATCCCCCATCCTTGGGAAGGAGATTAACTACCAAGTATGTACAGAACGTAAACACGAAATAGTTGTCTAACTATTTCCCAAAAGATTTAACTATAAAGCTAAGGCACGGCCGTCCGTCTAATAGAATTAGCACTTGTAGGTTGTCGCACAGCTTTCTGATTTGGAGATACTTGGTAGAGACGCTTCACTGTGAGTTCATGTCCCCCTTTTCTCTAACTGTTTTCAGTTTTCTTAACTGCGGGGGTGAAATACATGTTACTTTGTTTACAAGTACTATTATACACGGTATGTTAACGTAAGGAGGTTTACTACTTAGATCATGTGAATGGGTAGGCAGAACACCGAGGGACAGTAGCGGTAGATCTATCTGGGTGTAGCGAGCCCAACTCTAGGCCCAACAGAACGGACCTCTAAGAGGACCAACAGAACGGACCTTGAGTGACTTTGTGCCCGACGCATAAATCGGCTAGGTTGAGTCTTCCTACTTGCATTTCACAACATGCTAATGGCCTTGCAAACCATTGGTGATCTCTTTTCCTTACACTGATACATACCAGGAAACTTTTATACTTACAAGTGTTTTACTTACTCACTTGCACATGAACTCGCTCAACATTATTGTTGATTTTTCAACTTACATGTATTTCAGGAAATTAACAGGATCTGGCACGGTATGACGTGTTTTCCCGCTGCATATTGGGTTCCAAGGTCATCCCAGTTTAGGAAATGTGACTCTTTCCTGGACAAGTCACAAATCTTAAACTGCGTTTATCTCATGTTGATGTTTAAGACAATGTTTTATGTTATGATGTTGTAAGCTTTTAAGACAATGGTATGTTACTCTGGTTTTAAAACTTAATCAAACGGATGATCTTGCATGTTTTTATTTCATATAGCTTTGTTATGATTAAGCTATGGTATTAAGAAGTCACACCAAATTAACCACGCTTCCGCAAAGCCAGGGTGTGACATCCACGGCCATCAAACAAGTACCAAATCAATGAAATATTGTATTTCATACTTGGGATTTGTATAAATACGTGTATCATTTGCACATATCAATTCTTGTTTGATTTCGAGCTTTAAATCGCTTTCTGGAAGATTATACGCGATCTGATGCGTAAATATAATCAGTTTAATGCAACAAACACTCCGGAACAGTGACATAGGCTTAACATACCTTAAATAACCTTTACATAACTTAGAAATAAGTTTTGGATGGTTTGGTGTGTCGAAATCAAGTTTATTCGCTTACAGGGACTAATTTCGACAAACTGCGAAAGTATGCCGATTCGTACTGTAACGAACATTCCGGGAATTGATCATAAGTTAAACATACCCTAAATATCCTTTACATAGCTTAGAAATAGGCTTTGAGGGGTTCGGTATGCTAAAATAAACTTATTTGATCAATAGAGACTAAAAGCGTCAAAAGTGCATAAGTTTGCATTTTCGCGCATATCTTACGTCCTGAATATATCCGGACATCCAAAAATTTATGTAATCATTAAAATATTTTATTTTAGTGATTGGCATGATAAAATTCCATTCGTCGCGTAATTTGGATCGTTTTTGCGTTCATTACGATTTCCGTCGTAATTAACCGAACAACGCAACCGTACGACCAAACGAACCGACATCCGAGATGTTTTTGAGCATATTTTAAGTTCCCTATACTTTAACTTTATTTTAGAGCCTTGAAATGGGGTTAACGGGGCTTAAAAGTGCAAAAAATCAAGTTTTACAAGTGCAGGGACCATTTTCAAAATTTCTGACCAGATTCAATGAACCTAGTCCAATTTTGAAGTTTTGATGGTTTTAGCCCATGGTTTTGCAAACCATGGGCTGGTATTTAATGGTTTTTATGATACTATGGACTCATATTAGGGGCTCCCATGGTTTTAGAAAACAATGGGTACAAGTGTACGGCCTAGATCAAAGCTCGGGTTTCAAGAAACGATCTTAACGGTTCTATGAAATCTATAAATACCCCCACCCACTTCACTCTTAAACTCACACCTTTGATCTGAATTTGTTCTCTAAGTTGATGTGTTATCACTTCATACCTGAGAATATTCGGATCAAAGCTTCCATTCTTGGACCCGTTGTAAGTCCTCTTTCGTTCTTTACGCGTTTTAAGCGTGAAAGTCAAACTATGTTTGACTTTCTGCATTGACCAGTTTATGGTCAACATGAAGTTCGTTTGAACTTCATAACGTCAGCGTAATCACAATGGTTATAGTCCCTAGTGACTATACCTACTGATTACCACGTTGTTTAGGTGTAGTGACGAGTCGTAGTTTCGGCCAAAATGCGTATTCTTGCGTATTTTGTAACCAAACTACTTTTAGGTATCAAAACCCTTTGTTTTGATACCAAACCTGTTTTCTAACTTTGTTAAACATGTTTTAACATGTTTAGCTCGTCACTTTAGGTTTAGTGCTTATGTAGGGTCGTAAGGTAAGCGGTCTAAACAACCGCTTATACTTTCGAACCGGACCCGTTTGGTCGATCATTAGGATCCGACCAAACACATTAGGTGACCATAGTTGTATAGGGAATAACCTTCCGAGGTTATACCTTATGGTCACTTCGTTTAAATAGTTGTATGATAGGTAGTTTATATGCCTTAGGTAAATGACCAAAATGCCATTTTTACGCCAAAATTCATTTTAAGCATATGTAACCTAAATTTTGACATCTAAACTGATTAGGTAACATTATTAGACATGTTAAGGTATATAATACTTGTCATAGGACTAGTTAGGCGGTCCGAACGCATTTTACGTGAACGACGCGTTAAAGTAGCGTAAGCTACCTAAACGAGTCGTAATGGGTCGTAAGCACTTAGGTTAGGTTTCATTTTAGTATGTAGGGTTTATTAAAACATATCATATGAGTTCCAATACTCATTTGGTTTATGAAACCTCATACTATCCAATCTTCCGAGTTAGGTCCGGTTACTAATGTAGTTACCTATATTAGGTGCCGTTTGATTTCCGTGATCCCTCTAGCTTTGCTTGGTTGTTGTTCAAGACTTCTAAGCACCCTCAAGTGAGTACATAGTCCCCTCTTTTACTGTTTTCAAACTGTTTTGGGGTGAAACACATGTGCCTACTTGTTACTTTCGTGCTTTCCATGTTTTTATATCATATGCTTGCTATGTTCATTAGTACACTTATAGTACATGATTTCATTATGTTTTGCTATGTATGTTTACTTGGCATGCTAGCACATTGTTTTACATTACATTTTCTTTTTCTATGTATGTTTACTTAGCATGCAAGCACATTGTTTTACATTACATTTTCTTTTGCTATGTATGTTTACTTAGCATGCTAGCACATTGTTTTACATTACATTTTCTGTTACATATGTTTACTCAGCATATGAACACATTGTTTTACATCTCCACCTTATATGTTTACTTAGCATACTAGGTACATTATTTTCATAAAACATGCTTACATTTGGTATATCATTTGGTTTGTTTAACGAGACTACTACATTCATTAACACCGATCATGCCGCTCGGTAGTAGGTAGTGGTACCATAGGACTTGACAACTCCCATTCCTGAAATCCTAGGTTTGTTTTGGGTGGAAGGAATGACCGAATCCGAAAACATTTCTAGGTAGACCTTTGACTTTGTTCTAGGGTTTATCCTATAGTCTCAAGGCTTGGATGTAGACGTTTAACATTACCGCATAAGTGTTTGTATCAGTAAAGCATGCATTAGTTTACAAAGCATAACTTTTGATTATAATTTATCAAATGCATTGTTTTGTACATTTCTTTCTTATAGGGTCGAGTAAATGCTTTTAATCAATAAAGGTTATTTATTCACTCTACATTACATTTGTTTACACAATAACATTTCAACATTTGTTTAAACATTACATTTAGTTATACATGTACATTTTTACATTGGTGGTTTGTTTGGTAAGTGATTTAAGTAACGAGGCGTGTGTAATATGATACAAGCATGGTGGATACGCCGCTGGTACTTCCTATATATAAGTGCTTGTATGATATTACATATCGTAGCGTTATTTAGACCATTTCAATTTCGACATATTACATTCTACATAACATATCTTCACAAAACATTGTTTTACAAACAACACATTTTATACAAATTCATTTTACTTGGTTATTTATTTAACCATACATATTTCTTTTATATCATTTGTTTTCCTTATCAATTTTTATATGATTTATAAGGCAAAAACATTTTACAAGGTTCATGACTACTTTTGTTAAACAACTTTTTCTAAACTTATAAGTCATGAATCCTAAATCAATAAAACCTATGTATCTCACAGGCATTTTAATGCTGACGTACCTATTTTCACATGTGTTTCAGGAAATAAAGCATAGGATTGATCAAGATACACATAGGCAGACTCAGGCCTTAGTGACATTAAAAGATGCAAGACTAGTTAATTATGTTATACTTCTTTGTTGTTAAGACGTTGTAACTTCTATTAATCAATAAAACAAAATTTCAATTTCATTGTGTTATGAAACAATGATTATGTTACAACACTCCCTGACGTTTCCGCCACGATTTGTTGTTTTACGTGGTCGGGGTGTGACAATCAATGTCTGAATAACCTGAAAGCTTGGCATTCCCATTAGCCGGATACCAGATACCAAGTGTGGGTGCACCTTTTATGTATCTGAATATTCTTTTTACAGCAATGAGATTAGACTTCCTAGGTGCTGAATGTGATCTGACACAAACACATGTTGCAAACATGATATCTGGCCTTGATGCAGTTAGGTACAATAAAGACCCAAATATGCTTCTATATAAGGTATGATCAACCAAGTCATCTTTTTCCTCAGTCATGACAAGCTTTGTGGTTGCCATGGGTGTACTACATGGTTTACAATCATTCATGTCAAATTTGTTTAAAATATCTTTTACATATTTTCTTTGATGAATGAAAGTACCATTTTGCAATTGCTTAACTTGGAGACCAAGAAAGCAATGGAGTTCAGCCTTTGCACTCATTTCAAACTCTGCTATCATGAGTTGCCTAAACTCTTCACACATGGAATTACATGTGCTTCCAAAAATGAGGTCATCAACTTAAATATGGACAATCATAAAATCTTCTCCTCTCCGTTTAAAAAACAGTGTTTTATCCATTTTACCTCTTGTGAAACCTATATAGATGAGAAAAGTGGAAAGAGTTTCATAACAGGCCCTTGGTGCTTGTTTCAAGCCATACAAAGCTTTATTGAGCTTGTAGACATGATTAGGATAAAAAGGATCTTCAAAACCAGGAGGTTGACAAACATATACCTCTTCCTGAATTTTGCCATAAAGAAAGGCACACTTGATATCCATTTGATACACCTTGATGTTGTGGTTAACATCAAAGGCTAAAAAAAATCTGATGGGTTCAAGTCTTGCTACAGGAGCAAATGTCTCATCATACTCTATGCCTTCTTCTTGTCTATAACCTTGAACCACAAGCCTGGCTTTGTTCTTGACAAAAATGCCCCTTTCATCTGTTTTGTTCTTGAAAACCCACTTTGTGCCAATTGGACTTACATCCTTTGGCAGTGGTATAAGTTCCCATACTTGTGTCTTTTGAACTGTTGGAGCTCTTCTTGCATGGCTTCTACCCAACCATTGTCTTTCAGTGCCTCTTGGTACTTGACTGGTTGATGGAGTGATAGAAATCCTGCAAAAAGACAAATGTTTTAGGATTGACTTCTTGTGAGAACCCCTTCATTGATGTTGCCAATCACTTGATCAGGTGGATGAGATTTAAGGAAGATTAGATCCCCTTATATGGAACAATGGCATTGAGAGGTGAAGGCTGCAGATGTGAATCATTTGAGCTAACAACTATTAGTGATTTTGAAGAACCAACATCTGCTTGAAATGGAGGTGGAGGAATGGGAGGAATGGGTGTGGTACAATGTTGATTTTCATCCACTGTTGATGGATTTTTATCGACAGAGGTTGGAGATGATGTGGTGGCAGAGGTTTGATCAACAACTGTTGATTCAGCAGTGGATGAGCTTTGACAACTGTTTTGAACATCTGCTTCTCTTGTGGTGGTAGTGACTTTGTATTGTGGGATCACAATGTCACATCCATAGCCTTGTGAGACAGATTGTGGGGTACCTGCAGGGTTAGTCTTAACAGACACATCTTTAAATGTAAATTTATCAAGGTCAAACAGTTCAGTAGGGTTGGCTGGGATTTTCAGTTATGAAAGTTCATTGAACTTTACATTCAAAGTCTCTTCCACATACCTAGTCCTTGTGTTGAACACTTTGTAGGCCTTGGCAGTGGTTGAGCATCCCAGATGGTAACCACAATCTACTTTGGCTGCAAAATTTGAAATTGAGTCTTTTAAGTTTAAGATAAAACATGGGCAGCCAAAGATTTTGAAGTATGAGATCAGTGGTTTGATTTTAAACAGAGTTTCATAGGTAGTCCTTTGATGCGTGGGGTTGATTAAAACTCTGTTTTGCACATAACAAGCAGTGTTTACAGCCTCTGCCCAAAAATTTAAGGGTAAACTGTCACACCCTGGCTTTGCGGAAGCGTGGTTAATTTTGGTGTGACTTCTTAATACCGTAGCTTAATCATACCAAAGCTATATGAGTTAAAAACATGCAAGATCATCCATTAAGTTTTGAAAATCAAACACAATACCATTGTTTTAACATACCCTGACAAACATAATCTTGTTCAACAAACATTACAAACTGAAACATAACATAGACATGGTTTAAGGATTGTGTCTTGTCCAGGAAAGAGACACATCCCCTAAACTCCGGATGACCTTGGAAACTAGTGCAGCGGAAAACGTGCCATACCGTGCCAGATCTCGTTAATTTCCTGAAATACATGTAAGTTGAAAAATCAACAATAATGTTGAGCGAGTTCATGTGCAAGTGAGTAAGTAAAAACACTTGTAAGTATAAAAGTTGTCGTGGTATGTAGCAGTGTAAGAGGACTTGTGATCACCAATGGTTTGCAAGGCCATTAGCATGTTGTGAAATGCAATAGGAAGACTCAACCCTAGCCGATTTTTGCGTTGGGCAACCAAGTCACTCCAGGTCCGTTCTGTTGGTCCTCAGAGAGGTCCGTTCTGTTGGGCCTAGAGCTGGGCTCGCTACACCCAGATAGATCTACCGCTT
Organism: Helianthus tuberosus; assembly: GCA_030545235.1. Classification (NCBI taxonomy): domain Eukaryota; kingdom Viridiplantae; phylum Streptophyta; class Magnoliopsida; order Asterales; family Asteraceae; genus Helianthus; species Helianthus tuberosus. The sequence goes on along the minus strand of CM060432.1, from coordinate 63,915,120 downwards.
AAGTCCCTCGGTGTTCTGCCTACCCATTCACATGATCTAAAACCTCCTTACGTTAATCATACCATGTATAAAGTACTTGTAATCAAAGTAACATGTATTTCACCCCCGCAGTTAAGAAAACTGAAAATAGTTAGAGAAAAGGGGGACATGAACTCACAGTCGGTGCGTCTCTACCAAGTGTCTCCAAAACTGAAAGCTATGCGACGACCTACAAGTGCTAATTCTATTAGACGGACGGCCGTGCCTTAGCTTTATAGTTTAAGTTTTTGGGAAATAGTTAGACAACTATTTCGTGTGTTTGTTCTGTATATACTTGGTAGTTAATCTTCTTCCCAAGGATGGGGGATACAATACATGTGCGTAAGTTACGTTTTATCAATCGTGTGGTAATGTAATTACCGGTGTAACTTATATATTCATGGTGAGAGCGTTCGCAAAGTTTTGGGATCATTAACGCTTGTAAATATTATTTTTACTCTAAAATAATATTTATGTATTTTCACAAAATAATCATAAACAGTGTTGTGACAAAACATATTTATCACGTTAACTTAGTGAAAATCCCACCTCCGAATATTTAGTAAAATATAGTTCTGGCGAAATTTATGTTTCAAAAATATGTCAAAAATAGTTCTAACACTTGTTGTGTAAATAATTCTAAGTGTTAGGTTTTTAGAAAATTTCGCCAGAGTTTCCTCTGTAACTGGAGGTGGCCACGCTTTCAAGCGTATCATTTTCTTGTAACAAATCAATTCAACAACTTCTTTATTCAATCAAACAATTTCCGACACATCAAACTAGTCGATAAGTATGTAAATTGCATAATCGCATGAACTTGTAGCTTTTCCGTATCTATAATGTAAATCCCATTATATTTTGTAGATCTTTATATAAAGTAACTCTAATCTTGTAAAAACCTCGTTTTTAGAGAAATCCGTCTTTACAACTTCTAGTTATCTTTTACAAAAATGGTTACTTGTCGGATCTTTTCATTTCACAAGTGTTTACACACTTGTGGTTTGTAAAATCATGTTTATTAGTGTAAGATCCATCTTTTTAGAAAACATGATTTCTTTAACGTGTGGTTCTTTGAAAATACCACTTGCGGATACGTAGATCCGCTAGTTTTAAACACTACCGTACAAGTTAAATCACTTTTACACAAATAAAATGCCTTTAAACAAGTCCATGTCTCGTGTGTGGTAGAGTTTCACCTTTTAACCCTTGTGTTAACTAAAAACGAGCTTATGTGAAGATCCATGATCTTACCAAACCGGGTTAAATGGTGATCCGAGCTACCACAATCATAGATCGGGTCTAGATAATCACATCTTTCAAGTACTACAACTTTTACACAACACATATGTTATTAACCACCATTTTTAGAGTTTTTTACTAGACTTTAACGCTTCAAAACGTATGTTATCGATATTTCACCGACAAAATTCCTTTTAACCACCTTAGATATGATCAAATAAGAGTTTTAAGTGTTATACCTCTAGCTCGGGGCTAGGGAAGAATCTTGATGAAAAAATGGGTGGATAAAAGCTAACGGAAGTGGTCCTTCGCGCTCCGAGTGCACCAAAGCTCCTAATATGCGACCTTTGATGTGTGTATGATGATGGGATGCAAGAACAAGAACCGAAAATGGGTGTATGGGGGCTGGGGTGTTCGGCCGAGAGTCTTGAGGGAGGGAGAGAGTTAGTGAGTTGGTGAAATATGATGGTGATTAACTCATGTGTTTAGTGATGTTATTTATAGGCAATTTAGATGTTATTATCCATTGGGTTTTATGTCACCTTGATACTAAACATCCAAGATTTAACAAAATCACAAGTACAAGGGGGTGTCCCCTAGGTAACCGATTCGGTTTGGGGGGGGGGGGCTCTTGTTCGATTTTAAGTAGATAGTTAGGAGGTTAATTATGTTAACTAAGTTAAGTTAAGTGTTTAACCTCGTTGGTAATATATTGCGTGTTATAACGGGTGTTAGGGTAATCAGGGACCCTAACTGGCTCAGAAAAAGAGTAATAATAAAAATAACAAAGTTTTCATGTTCCAGGTAAAGTCCGGTTGTTCGGTTGGATATTAATCCGTTAAAGCGTTACAAAAGCTTTAAAGTGTCGTTATTGTTATTTTTAGTGACACATTTTGTTTCCACACTTTAGAAAGTGTCTAGTAGTAGTTTCCCCATGCTTTGGCACTTTACTAGTCAGCTAGAAGCTGGATTATTTATTAAAGTGCTGTGTTTTGTACTTAAAGTACGTTTTTGGCACATCCAATCAGTGTATCTTATTCCTAGAGACGCAGTTCCACAACCCTTATAACCCTACACTCACTACCAGTGTAGTCAGATATTTGAGGCTCTTAACAGGCCTTAGAGGCAGTGTCTGCCTGATGCTGGTTATATCAGCATGTTCACTGTGTATCCGTTTAGTGCTACTGTGCTTTTTGTGCATCATGTTTGTCACCAAGGTTCAGCATGTAAATAATGTAGTGACAGCAAATAAAGTATGATGCAAGTAAGTGCATGTATCAGTATGCAGGTAGCAGTTTATCAGCAATTTCAGTTAAGCACAGTAATTTAGCAGTAATTAATCATTAATTAAGTCGTACGGATACCTGGTTTAGTGCGGGTTGTCACATTCTCCCCCCGTTAAATAAATTTCGTCCCGAAATTTAAGTTCTGCTTGTAGATGCAGAGTTCTTAGGAAAAAGGTGGGGGTATTTCTCTTTCATCCGGTCCTCACGTTCCCAGGTGAATTCAGGACCATGTCTGGCATTCCAACGAACTTTGACGAGTTTGACACTGCTCCGGCGGGTCTTGTTAACTTTCCAATCCGTGACCTCAACAGGTTCTTCAACGAAGTGGAGCGTGTCGTCAATATGAATCTCGTCGATGGGAATGGCAACGTCGACTTGAGTTGGACTTTTCTTTAGATTGGATACATGAAATGTATCGTGAACGCCATTCAGTTCAGCAGGTAGGTCCAACTTGTATGCTACTGTTCCAATTCTTTCCAGAATTCTGAAGGGACCAATGTAGCGCGGATTTAACTTCCCACGCTTTCCAAAGCGTGCCACCCCCTTCCAGGGTGAAACTTTCAATAACACCATTTCTCCAACTTGGAAATCCACATGTTTCCGGTCTGGATCCGCATAGGCCTTTTGTCTGTGTCGAGCTGCTTCGATGCGTTTAAGAATTTGCGTAATCTTGTCTGTCGTCTCTTGGACGATCTCGGGGCCAGCAAGCTGCCTATCACCTGCGTCAGACCAACATAGGGGTGATCGGCACTTGCGTCCGTATAGGGCTTCAAATGGCGCGACACCAATACTGGTGTGGTAGCTGTTGTTGTATGAAAATTCTACCAAAGGTAAATGTTTATCCCAGCTACCGCCCAAATCCATAACACATGCCCTCAGCATGTCTTCCAAAGTTTGTATCGTTCGCTCGCTCTGGCCGTCAGTTTGCGGATGGAACACAGTGCTCAGATTCAACTGTGAGCCAAAGGCTTCTTGGAAGGATTGCCATATCCTTGACACAAACCTTCCGTCTCTATCAGAGATGATTGAGAGAGGTACTCCATGGCGTGCGACAATCTCTCTCATGTATATTTCCGCAAGTTTACTAGTACTGTCTTTCTCTCTGATTGGCAGAAAGTGTGCGGACTTTGTTAGGCGGTCAACTATCACCCAAATCATGTCATGGCCTCTTGGCGTTCTTGGCAATTTCGTAATAAAATCCATGGAGATTTGTTCCCATTTCCACTTGGGAATCTCAGGTTGTTGCAGAAGTCCCGAAGGCTTCTGGTATTCCGCCTTAACCTTAGCGCACGTTAAACATTTGCTCACGTAGATAGCAACATCGCCTTTTATCCTAGGCCACCAATAATATTCTTTGAGATCCTGGTACATCTTATCCGATCCAGGGTGGATAGAGTACCGTGACTTGTGTGCTTCGTCGAAAATAACTTCCCTTAATCCACCAAACAGAGGAACCCAAACCCTTTTCTCGAAACATAACGTTCCTTCCTCGTTTGGTACCAAAAGCTTCTCCATTCCACGGAGATATTCTTCCTCAAGGTTTCCCTCCTTGAGAGCTTCCTTTTGTGCAGCACGAATGCGCAAGGAAAGATCGGTTCGTATGATCATTTCCAGAGCCCTAACCCTTATGGGCTTGATTCTTTCTTTACGACTTAGGGCATCGGCGACTACATTCGCCTTCCCTGGGTGATACTTTATCTCGCAGTCGTAGTCGTTTAGCAACTCAACCCATCGTCTTTGTCTCATATTCAACTCCTTCTGGTTGAATATATGTTGTAGGCTCTTGTGATCTGTGAAGATTGTGCATTTCATACCATAAAGGTAGTGTCTCCAGATCTTTAAAGCAAAAACCACTGCGCCGAGCTCCAAATCATGTGTGGTATAGTTCTTTTCGTGCACTTTCAGTTGGCGCGATGCATAAGCAATAACCTTGTGGCGTTGCATCAACACACAACCCAATCCTTGACGCGATGCGTCGCAGTATACCACAAAATCATCAGTACCTTCCGGTAGAGCTAAGATTGGCGCGTTGCAGAGCTTATCTTTCAGTATCTGGAATGCTTCTTCCTGTTTGATTCCCCAATCAAACGTCTTATCTTTCTGCGTGAGGAACGTCAAAGGTTGAGCGATCTTTGAAAAGTCCTCAATGAACCTTCGATAGTAGCCAGCCAAACCCAAGAATTGTCGAATCTCGGTTGGCGTCTTTGGCGTTTCCCAATCCTTGATTGCCTCGATCTTTGTTGGGTCCACGTGGATTCCATCTCCATTTACCACGTGCCCAAGGAATTGGACTTCTCGTAACCAAAATTCACACTTAGAGAATTTGGCGTACAGTTGTTCCTTCTTTAGCAGCTCCAAAATGGTCCTAAGATGCTGCTCGTGTTCAGCCTTCGTCTTTGAATAAATTAGAATGTCATCGATGAATACAATTACGAACTTATCCAAGTACGGTTTGCAAACTCTATTCATTAAATCCATGAATACAGCAGGTGCGTTTGTCAAACCAAACGGCATAACAAGGAACTCGTAGTGCCCATAACGAGTTCGGAAGGCTGTCTTTGGGATACTCTCCTCTTGTATCCTTAACTGATGGTATCCAGATCGAAGATCGATCTTAGAGTAAAAGCTAGAGCCTTGCAGTTGATCAAACAGATCGTCGATTCTTGGCAGAGGGTACCTATTCTTGATCGTTAGTTTGTTCAATTCTCGGTAGTCGATACACATGCGGAAGCTACCGTCCTTTTTCTTGACAAACAGGACCGGAGCTCCCCAAGGCGAGAAGCTTGGTCGGATAAAACCCTTGTCTAACAACTCTTGAAGTTGTGTCGACAATTCCTGCATCTCAGACGGAGCAAGTCTGTAAGGTGCCTTAGCTACAGGCGCGGCGCCTGGAACTAAGTCAATGTGAAACTCTACTTGCCTCAGAGGCGGCAGTCCAGGTAAGTCTTCTGGAAAGACTTCTGGATACTCCCTCACGACAGGGATGTCTTCGATTCTTGGCTCAGCAGCCTTCTTATCCACGATGTGTGCCAGGAAAGCAACACATCCTTTCTGTAAACACTTCCTTGCTTTCAAGCAGCTGATAAATCTTAGCGGTGTGTCACGCTTCTCTCCGTGAACCACAATTGTCTCACCATCATCGGTTGGGATACGAACAACTTTCTCGTGGCATACTATCTCAGCCTTGTTTCCTGACAACCAATCCATTCCTACCACCACGTCGAAGCTTCCCAATTGGACTGGTAGTAGATCCAAAGTAAACTCACGTTCTCCCAATTCTATCACACAGCCTCTGATTACTTCGTTGGCTTCAACTAACTTTCCATTAGCTAATTCGATCGAGTAGGGAATATCTAACTTATTGGCGGCTAACCCAAGCATATTCTTAAATTCTAACGATACGAAGCTATAATCGGCACCAGTATCAAATAAAACGGATGCATAGCGTTGATTGATAGGGAACGTACCGGTAACAACATTGGGATCCTGGCGCGCTTCCCTAGCTTCGAGTTGGAACACTCTACCACGGGCTTGGTTCAACGTTGGGCAGTTCTTCTTAAAATGCCCGATTTCCCCGCAGTTATAGCATCCGAGTCTCTGCCCGTTTCCACCCCCATTTCCAGCTGGGGTGTTGTTCTGGTTGGCATTGCCAGCCTGATTCGCATTGTTGCCTCGGTTTCTGTTTCCTCCAAAATTTCCTTGTGGGCGATTCCCATTTCCACCACGGTCATCATTCCTATTTCCATATCCTCCCTGGCCTCCTCGACCGGCAGGGGCCCAACAAGTGTCCTTCGAGTGACCACGTTTCCCACATACTTCACATACTTTTAACCCACATTGACCAGAATGGTGACGCTGGCAGGCATTACACTTGGGCTGGGTGCCCATATATCCCCTTCCTTTCCTGCCACTGCCAGCTGTAACCTGAGCTGGCGCGTTGGGTGCTCCTCTCTTACCATCACCGCTAATGCCTTGCTTGAAGTTCGAGAACTTTCTTTTGTTACTTCCTGATGACTCAACATGAGTCTCTTTCTCCTTTGTCTTGACATCACCAAACTTGTTCAGACGAATGGCCTCTTCTGTGAGAGCCACGCTCAAATCAATCGCCTCGGTAATTGTCGCAGGCTTTGAAGAGGTCACCATACTTATGATTTGGGGAGCCAAACCCCAAATGAAGCGCTCGATTCGCTTGTATTCAGGTGTAACCATGTAAGGAACCACTTGAGATAAGTCGTGGAATCTTTGGACGTATTCTGCAACCTTTGGTCCATCCATCTTTAAATGCCAAAATTCAGTCTCCAACTTCTGAATTTCCGCGCGAGAACAATACTTTTTGCGCATAAGTTCTTTCAATTCGGCCCAAGTCAGCGCGTAGGCGGCAGCTTCGCCCAGAGTCTGTACTTGCAGATTCCACCAAGAGAGGGCTCCATCCAAGAATAGCCCTGAAATGTATGTGATTTGCTGATCCTCTGCGCATTTGCTCATGCGTAAAACAGAATCGGTTTTCTCAGCCCAGCGGGTAAAGGCAACTGCACCTCCTGTGCCATCGAAGTTGACCGGTTTGCAGTCTAAAAACTACTTGTAGGTGCATCCTGCACGTATGTTAAAACATGTGATTGGCATTAGCATCATCGCTAAAATCTCCAACTAGTTCATGGTAGGTCCAAATGGCTTGGTATTACCGTGAGGTGGATTGTTGTTGCCCTGGTTAACACTTCCGCTCGCTCCTGGCTGAGATGCTGCGTACTGTGCTATGGCAGCTGCAATGACTTGCTGTAGCTCTGCCTCATTAGTAGGCATTGGCGTTGGGCGTTTTGGCGGCATCTTCTAAAAGATGTGTTCACATTGGTCAGGCCATAGTAAAAATCCCATGTTATAGTACGTACGTCTTACTATAATAGTAATAGTAATAACACATAATATCTCATGTCATCAATACATCACATATATCAATCATCCACATCTCATACCATAACAATGCAAATAAGTAATCAAGCGAAACAGATATGATGAGAATACTGCGATTGTCATACATCAAGACCACAGAGTAAGTGTATCAGTACATCATAGTGTCATACAATCATCCATCAACTAGGGGCTACATCACCCTCGTCCAAAAATCATAACAAATCAGTGTCAAATACAACATCAAGTACATGTCAACAAAAGTCAAAGTCATAAAGTGGTCTCCAAAATGCTGTGCAATCCAACAATCGCCGTCTTCTCATCCTCGTCTACCTAATCAGTAACTGGTGAGCTCTATGCAGATGATGGTGGAGGAGGGGGAAAGTGGGTGTAAAACAAACGGCGCAACTGGAGCCAGTCCTCCTCCTGGGCTCGCTGAGTACGGATGATGGAGGCAACCTGCTGCTCTAATGTAAAGAGACGTGCAGCAATATCTGGAGGTAATGGTCGAAACGGCTGTAGAGGGGAGGGTGCCTGACCATGGCACTGACATGACAGCCAAGCTCTCTCGAGCTCCTGGATACGCTGTGTGTGGGACTCGTGCTGTGCGACAAAGGACATCAAGACGTCCTCGATAGTGTATCCCTTGTGAAAAGCATGATAGGGGTCAGTAGGTGGCACACCGGAGCCAGGTGCCTAAAGAAATGGCTCGCTAGTGGGGTCGAAAGGTGCCACGCGAAATGGAGCAACAGCGGGTGGAACGGATGACGTCTGAGGCATGAAAGGGATAGGCATCGGTACGTGCCCATCAGGGTGAGCTGAAGAACCCTCTCCAGGCCCTGCTGGAGGTACAAACATAGGAACCTGAAATGAAAAGTCAATATGTGGTGCAACAGGAATCTGTGGAGGAAAAGGTGGAACATCCTCATCAGCCGGTATCCAACCGTGCTGTGCAGACTCATCAGGTGGATCCATACGTGCCGCGAACAGTGCATGCTTGGGCTCTAGTGGAACGGGATCAAGTAAGGGAGCAACAACAGGGTGAACGGGTGCAAGGTGCTCTATAGGATGGTCAGCAGGTATATCACTAACGGGTAAAGGAACAACGGGATCAACAGCAACATGATCGCCCTCAATCTCAGGAACATCTACAGGGAGATCAGCAACAACAGGCTCAAAAGGGATATCAGCATGTACTGGGTCATGCTCGGGTATAGGGTCTAGAGCGGCTGCCTGCTCAGGAGCAACGGCAGGCTCGAAGTCATCAAAAGCCATCTCAAACTCAAAATCTGGATCAATAGGATCCACTGGGTCAACAGGGTCTACTGGATCCTCCATAAACTGATCCATGGGAACAAACTCTAAGTCACGATCTGGGTCGAACCCTGGGGGAAACATAGGATCGGAATCCTCCACATCATCGTGGTCGAAAGTGAAACTGGGGATAGGGGCAACAGAAGATGCCTGATCAGGATCTGATCTATGAGAGAAGTGCTGCGCACTCTGGGTGTGTGAGGGTACAGAGGCCATAGACTCAAAGGAGTCCGCGACTGGGGAGTGAGCAGGTGACTCCGCGGCAGGAGCGTCTGCGATCAACAAGGGATCAGCGGCAGGAAGGGCCTCGCCCTGAGCATCCTCCTCGAAAGGCTCCTCATCAAACATATCGACATCATCCTCCTCATCGTCGATGGGTAAATCGTAAGCTGGGTACGCAGCCAGCGGTATAGGAGCAGGGATCAATGCCAGTGGTAGATCCCCGGCGATAGGACCATCTGCGAGCTCGCCAGCACCGTCAGGTAGTGCAAAGGGCTGGAAATCGTCCTCATCTGTGCCGGTGAAGTCAGACGTATAAACCTCGTGCTCCGATGACTCAATGTCGTCTGAAACGATAGGCCTCGGGCCTGTGGTGCCTGAACCACCAGTGTCTGCAGAATCCATGTGTCTGTAACATATACACAAACATGCACAAATAGTCAACCATAAATCAAGTAATCACATAAGTCACCAAGTAAGGTATCACGTAATTCTCCTAGTCTTACTAGCCAATTTCATCCAGTCTACAAGACTGCTCTATCCTCTACCTTGACCACTTAGATCGCTCCTTGGTCTCCTTGACCGAACCTCAGTCGTCATGACTGAGCCTACTCTTCCTAGCCTTGCTAGCCCACTACCTCGGTCACCTAGACCGAGCCTCGATCCTCCAGATCGATCCTATAACAAACCAACGTGCTCAACTACTTCGATCACCTCGATCCTCCAGACCGATCCTCAGCCCTCCAAGCTGAGCCTATAATTAATAAAATGTGCTCAACATTTGTTTGTAAAAAGTTTTGGATCTGGACTTAAGTGGTATGCAGAAAAATGTTTTCGTGAGAGCCCTAGTGATCATAGTCTAGACTCGAGAAAGAATCCTAGTTCGCTATGATCAGAGCTCTGATACCAAGCTGTCACACCCTGGCTTTGCGGAAGCGTGGTTAATTTTGGTGTGACTTCTTAATACCATAGCTTAATCATACCAAAGCTATATGAGTTAAAAACATGCAAGATCATCCATTAAGTTTTGAAAATCAAACACAATACCATTGTTTTAACATACCCTGACAAACATAATCTTGTTCAACAAACATTACAAACTGAAACATAACATAGACATGGTTTAAGGATTGTGTCTTGTCCAGGAAAGAGACACATCCCCTAAACTTCGGATGACCTTGGAAACTAGTGCAGCGGAAAACGTGCCATACCGTGCCAGATCTCGTTAATTTCCTGAAATACATGTAAGTTGAAAAATCAACAATAATGTTGAGCGAGTTCATGTGCAAGTGAGTAAGTAAAAACACTTGTAAGTATAAAAGTTGTCGTGGTATGTAGCAGTGTAAGAGGACTTGTGACCACCAATGGTTTGCAAGGCCATTAGCATGTTGTGAAATGCAATAGGAAGACTCAACCCTAGCCGATTTTTGCGTTGGGCAACCAAGTCACTCCAGGTCCGTTCTGTTGGTCCTCAGAGAGGTCCGTTCTGTTGGGCCTAGAGTTGGGCTCGCTACACCCAGATAGATCTACCGCTTAAGTCCCTCGGTGTTCTGCCTACCCATTCACATGATCTAAAACCTCCTTACGTTAATCATACCATGTATAAAGTACTTGTAATCAAAGTAACATGTATTTCACCCCCGCAGTTAAGAAAACTGAAAACAGTTAGAGAAAAGGGGGACATGAACTCACAGTCGGTGCGTCTCTACCAAGTGTCTCCAAAACTGAAAGCTATGTGACGACCTACAAGTGCTAATTCTATTAGACGGACGGCCGTGCCTTAGCTTTATAGTTTAAGTTTTTGGGAAATAGTTAGACAACTATTTCGTGTGTTTGTTCTGTATATACTTGGTAGTTAATCTTCTTCCCAAGGATGGGGGATACAATACATGTGCGTAAGTTACGTTTTATCAATCGTGTGGTAATGTAATTACCGGTGTAACTTATATATTCATGGTGAGAGCGTTCGCAAAGTTTTGGGATCATTAACGCTTGTAAATATTATTTTTACTCTAAAATAATATTTATGTATTTTCACAAAATAATCATAAACAGTGTTGTGACAAAACATATTTATCACGTTAACTTAGTGAAAATCCCACCTCCGAATATTTAGTAAAATATAGTTCTGGCGAAATTTATGTTTCGAAAATATGTCAAAAATAGTTCTAACACTTGTTGTGTAAATAATTCTAAGTGTTAGGTTTTTAGAAAATTTCGCCAGAGTTTCCTCTGTAACTGGAGGTGGCCACGCTTTCAAGCGTATCATTTTCTTGTAACAAATCAATTCAACAACTTCTTTATTCAATCAAACAATTTCCGACACATCAAACTAGTCGATAAGTATGTAAATTGCATAATCGCATGAACTTGTAGCTTTTCCGTATCTATAATGTAAATCCCATTATATTTTGTAGATCTTTATATAAAGTAACTCTAATCTTGTAAAAACCTCGTTTTTAGAGAAATCCGTCTTTACAACTTCTAGTTATCTTTTACAAAAATGGTTACTTGTCGGATCTTTTCATTTCACAAGTGTTTACACACTTGTGGTTTGTAAAATCATGTTTATTAGTGTAAGATCCATCTTTTTAGAAAACATGATTTCTTTAACGTGTGGTTCTTTGAAAATACCACTTGCGGATACGTAGATCCGCTAGTTTTAAACACTACCGTACAAGTTAAATCACTTTTACACAAATAAAATGCCTTTAAACAAGTCCATGTCTCGTGTGTGGTAGAGTTTCACCTTTTAACCCTTGTGTTAACTAAAAACGAGCTTATGTGAAGATCCATGATCTTACCAAACCGGGTTAAATGGTGATCCGAGCTACCACAATCATAGATCGGGTCTAGATAATCACATCTTTCAAGTACTACAACTTTTACACAACACATATGTTATTAACCACCATTTTTAGAGTTTTTTACTAGACTTTAACGCTTCAAAACGTATGTTATCGATATTTCACCGACAAAATTCCTTTTAACCACCTTAGATATGATCAAATAAGAGTTTTAAGTGTTATACCTCTAGCTCGGGGCTAGGGAAGAATCTTGATGAAAAAATGGGTGGATAAAAGCTAACGGAAGTGGTCCTTCGCGCTCCGAGTGCACCAAAGCTCCTAATATGCGACCTTTGATGTGTGTATGATGATGGGATGCAAGAACAAGAACCGAAAATGGGTGTATGGGGGCTGGGGTGTTCGGCCGAGAGTCTTGAGGGAGGGAGAGAGTTAGTGAGTTGGTGAAATATGATGGTGATTAACTCATGTGTTTAGTGATGTTATTTATAGGCAATTTAGATGTTATTATCCATTGGGTTTTATGTCACCTTGATACTAAACATCCAAGATTTAACAAAATCACAAGTACAAGGGGGTGTCCCCTAGGTAACCGATTCGGTTTGGGGGGGGGGGCCTCTTGTTCGATTTTAAGTAGATAGTTAGGAGGTTAATTATGTTAACTAAGTTAAGTTAAGTGTTTAACCTCGTTGGTAATATATTGCGTGTTATAACGGGTGTTAGGGTAATCAGGGACCCTAACTGGCTCAGAAAAAGAGTAATAATAAAAATAACAAAGTTTTCATGTTCCAGGTAAAGTCCGGTTGTTCGGTTGGATATTAATCCGTTAAAGCGTTACAAAAGCTTTAAAGTGTCGTTATTGTTATTTTTAGTGACACATTTTGTTTCCACACTTTAGAAAGTGTCTAGTAGTAGTTTCCCCATGCTTTGGCACTTTACTAGTCAGCTAGAAGCTGGATTATTTATTAAAGTGCTGTGTTTTGTACTTAAAGTACGTTTTTGGCACATCCAATCAGTGTATCTTATTCCTAGAGACGCAGTTCCACAACCCTTATAACCCTACACTCACTACCAGTGTAGTCAGATATTTGAGGCTCTTAACAGGCCTTAGAGGCAGTGTCTGCCTGATGCTGGTTATATCAGCATGTTCACTGTGTATCCGTTTAGTGCTACTGTGCTTTTTGTGCATCATGTTTGTCACCAAGGTTCAGCATGTAAATAATGTAGTGACAGCAAATAAAGTATGATGCAAGTAAGTGCATGTATCAGTATGCAGGTAGCAGTTTATCAGCAATTTCAGTTAAGCACAGTAATTTAGCAGTAATTAATCATTAATTAAGTCGTACGGATACCTGGTTTAGTGCGGGTTGTCACATAAACCTGAGTCTGCAAGCATTGTTCTGGCAGCTTCAATCAAAGTTCTATTTTTCCTTTCAACTGTCACACCCAGACTTTTGCGGAAGCGTGATTATGGTGTGACTTTCTTAATATCATTGCATTCAATCATAACAACAACTATATGATAAAACCATAGTTTTGTCATCCATTAAATAAGTTTAAAACGTAACAACATTGTCTTAAAACGTAGACTTCAAACACAAGTTTTACAAACCATTCAAATTGTTTATGAGTTCACTAAGGACTCGTCAAAAGATATTAAATAAAACCAAGGTTTGGAAGACGTGTCTCGTCCAGGAAATAGACACCCTGACCAAACCCAAAGACCATGGATGACATCTTTATTCCTTACGCAGCATAAAACTTCCAACGCCCGCCAGATCCACTTACTAATTTCCTGAAATACATGTATTTTGAAAACATCAACAAAAGTTGAGCGAGTTCATGAGTTTGTTTGTGTGTATGTATAAACCTTTGAATGTATGTCTGTATGTATGTAAATCCTGGTATGAAAGCAACAAGGAAAACAGATCACCATTGGTTTGCAAGGCCATTGATATGTGTGAAGTGATGCAGGAAAACTCAAACCTAGCAGATTTGTCTCTGGGAATAAGACATAGTCACCACATGGGCCACCCTGGTCCGCATGGGTGTGGGCTCGCTACACCCAAATAGATCTATCACTCATGTCCCTCGGTCCTACAACGAGTATTAATGGCCTTAAGTGTTGTACCCACCACTCACATGATTAAGTAGTACCCTTCCTTAGCTAACCATACCATGTATGAAACGTTTGCAAACAGTTGTAACATGTATTTCACCCCCGAAGTTGTAAAAACTGAAAACAGTTAAAAGAAAAGGGGGACATGAACTCACAGTCTTGCGTCTTCGGGTCACAGTAACTCAAAGCTCCTTCGGTGTACACGACTACCTACAACGTACTAATGTCTATCAGACGAACGGGTCGTGCCTTGGTTTAGTATTAGTGTCTTTGAGTTATGTTTCTTCCATGCCCTTGGTATTATTCCAAGTTATATATTTTTTTTGTCAAAATAATTAATATTTTAACTTAAATTATATTTGTTACATTTTGGAATAATTGTTAAACAATATATATTAACTTAATACTTCCCAAGTATTGATACTTGTATTCCCTTCCCAAGGATGGGGGTATCTCATACATGTGTATTCGTATTCTTGTATTTGTATATTTTGCCATGTTTTGGTGTCGTATTCCGGTGAGTATTTATACGTGTGAGAATACGTATTTTATTGTGTCCATTAAGTATTCATATACTTAAATTTATATTATACTTTCCGGAATATTATTTCTAATAAAAGTCCACCAATATATATACATTTCCAAAATATATATATATTTAAGAAATATTACTTAGAAAAATTATTTATAATTTTTCCTTTGGCGAAAATATTTGTAGTTCCAAAATAATATATTTTCAAGTCTAACTTAGAAAATATATATAAACTTATTTTTATCCAATAATGTATTTCGAGTGTACTCAAGAAAATATATATCTTTCCCAAAAATTATATATCTTCTAGAAATTCCAAGAAAATATATTTTTACTTCCCAAAAACAATATATTTTCTCTTTGTCAAAAATATGATATAACTTTGTAATAATTGCAAAAATCATATTTTCATTTCCTTGTGTCCAAAATATTATTCACCAAAATATACTTGTGAATTTAGTTCCGGAATATTTTGTAAGTTACATTTCTTGTTCGGTTTCGCTAATATTTTGTGTGTAACTTGTTTGTTTATTCCTTGATATTTTGGTAATATTTTGGATAGTAATCCTTGGCATTTTGATACGTTATATTATTTCAAGTCCTAAAATAAAATAACTATTACACAAAGTATACAAATAATCACACATATGTATCTTTAATGTATATATATTCTAAATATATATTTAGCCACTTTTATTTGTAAAACCAACCTCCAATATTTGTATTTTGTTGTAACAAAAAATTATGGAAAAGTTTATATGGAAAACTCATGGTTAAAATACACTTGTAAATATTTGTTTAAAATATTTTTCTAAGTGTTAATATTTTTTAGAAAATTTTGCCATAGTTTCCCCTAAAAATGGAGGTTTCCATGCTTTCAAGCATATCATTTTCTTTTGAAAAAAATCATCACAATCAATTTACAAACAACTCTAAACAACTTACTCTTACCAATCTTGCCAAAAATATGCATTTTCTACTACTTCATAAACTTGAAAGTTTATGAAAACTTATAGTAACTTGGTAGGGTGTTTAGTGAGTTTAGTTACCCTTTAAAGTGTGGTTGTTTATATAAAAACATCATTCTTGAATGATTTGGATGTTTACAACTTGTAATCATGTTTTACAAAAATGTTTCTTCATGTAATTTTCTTGTTACACAAGTGTTTCTACGCTTGTTTAACTACCAAAAATAGTGTTTGTTTATGTAAGAACCAAGATCTACTAAAACTCATATTTTAAACTTGGTTCTTTTGGAAAACCATTCATAAATTTTAGATCTCTATGATTATTAACTCACTTTGATTATTATTTCTCAAGAAACCAAAGTATCCTTTTCAAGTTCATGATTCAAGTGTGGATGATCATTCATCCTACAACCTTCTTACTTTCTCATCTTGCTAAACTATGTTTCTAATCATGATCTAGCAAGATGTTATGATGATCAACATCATCTTTACAAACAATCAATGATCAACAAGCATTCATACCATAAACAACTTAGTTTCATCAAGATTACTTCATAAATCAAGCTTATGTTCAAGTTACATGCTTATGTTCTTTAGTGTTCTTTGAAGTTTTGAGTATGATACTTCTTTAACCACTAAAAATGGATGTAAAATAGAGTGTTTAAGGATCTTACCACTAGCTCAAAGCTAGGGATGATTCAAGTGAAGAAAGTGAGTAGATAAAAGCAATGAGAGAAGGTCCTTGAAGTTCTAAAGCCACCAAGCTTCCTTATACACCCTTTAACACCTTTGTATGGCCTTAGATTGTATGAGATTAAAGGAATAAAGGTGGTGGTGTGTGGTTGTGGTCTCGGCCGAGAGTGAGCAAGAGGGAGGAGAGAGTTGTGTGTTTTCTTAATGGGTTATGAATGAAGTTAGAACTCTCAAGTCCATCTTATAATCCATTTCATGTGATCATCCATTGTGTAATGTGTTCAAATTAAAGGAACAAGATCCAATTAAATAAAGAAATAAAATCTTGGAGGCATGGAGGGGGTGTGGCCGTCCATAGGTGGGGGGGGGGGGGTCTAGGTGTAGGGTTTAACTATTAGTTAGTTTATAGTTGGAAACCAAGTGTATAGTTTAGTGGTTTAGTTACTAGATATTTATGTAGTGTGTGTTATGATGTTCGGGGGACCATAACTAGCTTGGTAGTGCTAAAACAGCGCTTCTAGTGTAAATTTGGTGTTTCGGGTAGTGTCCGGTTCGGTTAGATACTGGTTCGTTAAAGTGCTAAACCTTACAGTTTAGTGTTCTTTATGTATCTTTTTGTGACACTTTTAATTCCCGACACTTAGGAAAGCATTCAGGACCATTTTACCATGTTTCTGCATAAAATTAGTATGTTAAAATGATGATTTATGCTGAATTTTGCTGAATTCAGCACTTTGGGTGAGTTTTAGGCACTTTCCGACACTTAAACTATCACCTAGAAAAGCAGTTTTGTGATCCTTACTTCCCTACACTCTATACTAGTGTAGTACTTAGTTTCTGGCTCATACTATGTCTCAATACAACGTCTGTCTATGTACTAAACTCCGTCAGCATTTTCCCGGTTTGTCTGTTAACTGTGCTAACTGTGTTTCGCGCATCATTTGAGTCAATAAAGTTCTCATGCAATCAATGATATATCATTTGTAATATGTGATGCACATGTGTGTATAAAGCAATAATCAGAAAGCAGTTCAAGTCATTAATTGTAATTCAGCACAGTCATTAAGCATTAATCAAGACTAATTAATTGTACGGATGCATGCAAATTTGGCAGTTGTCACATCAACCACCCTATTCTGTTCTGGTGTTCTTGGGATGCTGTACTGCCTTACAATCCCTTTTGCCACACAGAACTCATCCAACTCCTTGTTTCTAAACTCTGTTCCATTGTCACTTCTAAAGATTTTTATTGGCAAGTCAAATTGTTTTTCAACCTGTTTAACAAAGTCTTGTAAGATACCTGCAGTCTCATCCTTAGAGTGTAAAAAGTAAGTCCATTTAAACCTAGAAAAATCATCTATAATGACCAAACAATATCTTTTCTTTTTCAAACTTATGATTTTTACTGGGCCAAACAAATCCATGTGCAGGATTTGCAAACACTTGGTTTTTTTAGGACTCTTCAATGGACTTGTATGAGCTTTTATGAAATTTACCTTTTAGACAGGAAACACAATGATCAGAACAAGTGAAAAGTTTTTGTGGAAGACCTCTTACAAGATCTTGTTTTGAGAGTGTAGTGATAGTCTTAAGATTTATGTGCCCAAGTCTCATGTGCCATAATTCTATCTCTTTGTTAGAGGCAGCTGAGAACAGACAAGCATCAGCCATTGGGTTATCTTTTGACATATCAAGTACATACACATTGCCACTCCTTTGAGCAACAAGCTGTGTTTTACCCCCGGCTATGATTTCTTCAATCTTTTTCACCATTTCTGGCCCAACAATCTTATAGCTATCCTTAGTGAAGAATGAACCATAGCCTTTGTCACTCATTTATGAACACTAAGGAGGTTGAACTTAAGATTATCAATAAGATTGACATTCTCAAACTTGAGCTTCCTAGTCTGAACAGTCCCTGATCCCAACACCTTTCCTTTTGAATTGTTACCAAAGGATATATCACCCCTCCATGTTTTTTGAAATCCTTGAGTAGGGCTCTACATCCTGTCATGTGCCTGGAGCCTCCACTATCTACATACCATAAACTATCTAAGCATGCAGAAGCTCCCTGCACATCAAGTAAATAGTTAGTTCAGGTGGGTCTCCAAAGCCAATAAGGCTTTGGATGGGGTCACAGATAGGTCAACCTCAAGTCCAGGAGCATGGACAGTGGTTAGGTTAGGGTTTTGAACATATTTTTGAGCTTTTTTCTGTAACCACTGTTGTGGACCATCTCCTGTCAGATGTTGAAAACCAAAAGGATCCCTATTCACTTTGGGCTTAGAGGGCCTTTTGTAGGCTTCATAAGCATGTGGAACCTTTTGGTATGATTGTTGACCATGTCCTCTTGGGAACTTGTTTGATGGTGGTGCATCTGTCACTTGTACCTCTCTGGGAGCAGGGGTTTTTGTTTAACTATTTTGTAACAGCTGTTTGGACAGGCACAAAGGTCTGATTGTTCTTGGTAGAAGGTTTTTGTGGACTCTCCAGTGTTTTTGATGTGTACTCTTTTCTTTTAACCTCAAAAGTTTTGAGGTACATACACTCTTGAGTAAGATGGTTGATTTTTCCACAAATTGTGCACTTAGGTGTAGGATCAATGACACTTGTTTTGTTGATATCATATGTTTTTAAAAGAAAACAGTCTTTTGTAGCATGGTTTCTTTTCTCATAAAAATCACAAAACAGGTTTTTGATCTTTTCTCTTCTCTTCCTCTTTTCAACTTCCTTTTCAATAGAGTTTTTAACCTCTGTTGGGATGTCTTTCAGAGGAATGACCTTTGCCTTGGGTGCTTTGACACCCTCAATTGTGGAAAAATCCATCGGCTTAAAGTTTTCAAGGATGTCACATTCGTCAGACCAGGTGGGTTTGAATTGATATTTTCTTTCTCTTCAAAGGTTGATGACCCTTTTGGTTTTTCTTAAATGATTTTGTTTCCATTTTTTTCAGTGACCTTTATATCTTGACCAGCCATGTTTGTGGGGATTACTTCAAAAAAGCCAGAATCAATTTCAGCAGTGTTTTCATTTTGGTCATGTTTTCTAAACCCAATGCCAAACTATAACAACCCTCCTAAATTATTTCCGTCACCCCTAATATATTTAGAACATCTCTATACGTCCTAAAATACACCCCATATACGAAATTTGACCCTAAATACCTTTACATAATTAAAAATAAAATAAAAACAAAATCCAGGTGTCGCTTGCGGGCCGCAAAGACTCCCTCTTCGGCTTACGCGGGGTGCGACAACCAGGCTACGTAGTCTCACCCGGAGCCGCAACGTGGCTGGATCGTGGCAAACCTATACGTGTGACCCGACAAGGCTAGGGCCTACCCGGCCTATGTCGCGGGGCGCGAAGGCCCCTTCTGTGGTTTACACGGGGCGCGAGGGACGGCTGAATCAGCCCTATAAGAAGAGGGTATCGGCAATTCATTTCAGTCGTTCACAATTCGCAATTCTCTCTCACATTTCTATAGTGTAGGCATAATTCACAGTCATTATACCCACTAATATAACGAAGTTCTGCCTCGTTGTAAGTATTTTAACCCCCGGATACGTATTAGATACGCTGCCTGATTGATTTAGTGCTCCGTAACGGCTGTCGAGGCTCTGCCCGACGTAGTCGTTGGAGTTCTGTCTCGGGGAGGGTATAACTAATGTAAATATTGGGTTATTATACTAACGCGTGTGCATTGTCTAATTAATAGATTATAACCAGGAAAACACCCAGGAAAGTCTAAAGTAGCAATGTGAGTAATCTCATTTTTGTAAACCTTTTTTTACAAAACCTTAAATATTTTACAATGTGATTAGCAGTGATTGAGTCTTTTTAATTCTTCAATTACTGCCGGTATGTTGGGGTTTTGTATACAAAATGTGGAACACGTTACCATTGGACAACGAGATAGCCAATGTGTAATATGACCCACCAGTCAGGATTGATAGTACTGAATGAGTAATTGTGTAGATATAAACATTGTAATCGCTCTCAATACTGTGAAATGATAAAACCTGTTTTGATTAAATTAGGGTTCACTCACCAGTATTTCCCACTAATAAAATGTTTTTAAAACGCGTTTCAGGTAACAAAATGTGAAAGTCAAATAGATGCCAGCTGGAGAGCACTGAAGGCTTGGAAAATGTGGCTATAAAAGTTACCTAAATAAAGACGATGTTTTAAATTCAATAAATTAGGGTTTATCCCTATAAACATGTTTGTAATAGAAACTTGGTTTTACCCATGTATTTATTAATATAAAATTGTGGTATTTTACTCTGATAAAATATTTCCTAACTACGGTCCTGATGTAAATTCCGCTGCCAAATACTGATAAACAATGATACCACTTAATCTAAGTTCGCGTTTGCCCGATCCCAGGAGATAGGGGCCGGGGGTTGCGACACAAACTTTACATTGCTCTTGATCTGCTTTTCCAACATCAGTTCATAACCTTTACAAGAATCCACCCATTTCTCACAAGTGATTTGGGTGGATTCAAGATCCTTTTTACAAACTTGGTATTTTTCTACCATAGTTTGGAGTTGGTCTTTGGTTATGCTGTGTTCATGTTTCAGACTGCTGATTTCATTTTCTTTGTCAAACAATTTGTTTTTCAATTCTTTAAAAGTTTTCTCAAATTGGACTTCATCTTTTAAAATCTTGTTTCTAAGGTTTTCATTCACCTCTTTTATGTTTGCAAAAGCAATAATGCATTTATCTGAACATAAATTTTTCAAGATCTGAGGTGATACCTTAGCAGCAGCCATCATGGCACAGTTACATTCATCCTCACACACTCTAGCATCCCATGGATCAGCAAGAGGTTCCAACAGAGGTTCAGTTTCCTTCTTCTCTAACATCTGTTTACCAACAACAGCAGTAACCAGTGCTTCAGCAATTCCATCCCCTTCTTCAGATCTGGACTCCACTTCCTCAGATTCTTGCCCTTCTGTTATTGACTCTAATGCCATGAAACAAAATTCTTCAGGAGAAACATCAGGATTAGCAATTAGAGCAAAATTTTCATCAATTAAATCATCAGGCATACTGCTCTAATCAACAAAGCCCTGTGTAAAGAAACTCTGTTGACTGGCCTCTGCTGGGGCAGATGTTTGTGCAGTTTATTGTGGTGCAGGTTGCATTTGAACTGAGATACGGGGGCTTGCACATATTGAATATGTGGAATAGTGGTTTGGACATACTGCACTGGAACAGTATTTACAGGATGTGCAAAATAGGCAGTGTTTTGCATATGAGGAGCAGGGGTATATTGGGAATAGTGCACAATGCTTTGAGTGTTTTGAGGTCTTGGACTAGGGTGAGTGATGATTGGACCACTGTTTTAGCTCCTACATTCCCTAGCAAAATGACCAAGCCTATTACACTTATAGCACTAGATTTTTGACTTATCCAACCCCACCTTCAAATTCCCATGCAATCCTAGAAACTTTCTACCGGTCCTTTTATAAAACTTGCTTATTCTAACACTCAACAAGGCAAGCTAATGCAAAATGTCCATTTCTTCCAGATCAGTGGGATCAGAATGTTGAAGGTCATTGAGTTCAAAGGATAAGTTATCAGAGATCTGGTTTTCCCCATTAGCTGTGAAAGCATAATTGGGTCAGTAAGGCTCAGAGTTGAAGGCTCCTCCTGCAATTATGTCAATATAATGATCGTAACTCTGGTCCTTACTACCACCAGATGACTCTTCTTGACCCAAAAGTGTTGTGTTACCAAAAGAGTAATCATCAGTCACTTTTCCAGATTCCTGCAACTTCTTTTTCTGGTTCAGCTCTCTTTCATATGTGAGAAGCCTACCATGAAGTTGGGTCAGACTTAACTCTTTGAACACCACATAATTTCTGGTCACAAAGGCTATAGTTTCTCACTTTTCTAGTAATGATCTAAGAGACATACTACTTAAAGTGGATTTAGCATATTCAACATTAACCAGCTTTAGTTCACTAATAAGACAGCTAAACCTTTCAAACTGTTGGGTTAATAACTCTCCCTTAACATGACAGAATGTTTCGTATTGTTGGTTTAAAACCTCTCTGTTGTTTTCAGTAACCTCTTATGTCCCACCAAATTGCTCTTTGAGTGCATCCCATAGCTCTTTAGCACTTTTACAGTGTAACGGGCCATCATATATGTCATTGGGTAGTGTTGTGGCCACTATACTGAATGCCTTAGCATCTAGCTCAATCTTTTGAAAATCCTACTCAGAGTAATTTTCAAGAATTTTAGGTACTTGGACCTTGGGATCTTCTGCACTTGGCACCATTGGAACATGAGGTCCAAAGATGACAAACTTCCAGCAACCGGTGTTTTGTTGTGCTAACACATGGCCCATCATACTTTGCCAAATATTGTATTCAGATCTGACAAGCATAGGTGGCTTGTAGAGTGTGTCGGTGTTGTGAGGGTCTTGTGATTGTGAAGACATCTTGGTTGTTTTATAGAAGTTTTTGAATAATCAACTTTGAACGTGATTACCCTTGTACTCTGTTTTTCAACAAATACGAACAACACAGTATCAATGAAATTGAGCTGATCTTTTATGTCAAATTGATTGTTAAATCAAATTTGACTGACCTATGCTCTGATACCAATTGTTAGGATCTGAGTTTGCTTGATTGTGTTGTTTTAATAAGATGGAGATGGAAGAAGATAAAACAAAGAAATAATTTGCAGCGGAATGAAGTAAAACTTTATAACACAATCAAGGAAAGAATAGTTTTCATCATACAAGCTTTCATTAATCAAAAGATTGAATACACAATGTTTCGACTATGCATGCATGAAAACTATCTCCCCCTCAGCCTGAGCTCACAATGTTAGTTCGTACAAGATGCAAGTGTGTGAAAAGAGCTAATAGAACAGTACATGCATTGTCTATTTATAGTACAATCCTAAACACTGTGGAATCTTTGCTGACGTCACCTAGACGGTGACATCTAACAATCTTAACAAACTCTAAACACTGATGCATTACAGACATTGTTACATTAAGACACCGATTAACTAAACTCTAATGAAGCTATCCTCTGATGATGCTCAACCACTGATGAGGCTGAGCAGTGCTTTCTATCAAGGTTGATCAGGCCTTTGACTTCAGCAGTACTTTAACTCTAGCAGATGATTGGTCTTCAACAGTCTTTGCATTCAACAGAGCTTTGCATAACAGTCTTTATAAAACCATCAGACTTTAGAGATCATCAGTTGTTGAGTGACACTACAATCGGAAGGAAATAATGTTCAAACACTGTTATCGGGGATCATCTGTTGTAGAACCAATTTTGGCTTTGTATCATCTGTTCTTTAAGGAAGGATTACATGAGCCAACAATAATTTTAATCTTCTCTATCTCGTCCAAGTTGTGATGCGAAGATCCTGCAAAACGCTAAACACACCATTAAGCTCTTTACGAGGAGGGGAATAAGGGGGTTCTCCTCGCAACCACCCTCCGGCGTGAGAATAAGTGTATGCTTTGAGGATAAAAGTGTGTGATTAAGAGTGAGAAAACAAGGAAACGATCCTTAAACCTGTAGGTGAGGTTCACTATTTATAGCCGGGGAGGTGTGGGAAGGAGATGAGCTGATGGGCCTTGGGCATGTAGTCGACAACAAGGAATATCCGTTTTGTCCCATCTACCACGACCGTTGGTGCTTCTAGGTAAGAGAGTAGTTGGCGCACGCTGAATGGATCCACGAGTCCTGACCGTTGTCCTTGTTGTCTGTTCTGTCATCAGCGGCTAAGTGGAGATCGTGGAGAAGTGGTCGGCGCATGCTGATTGGTGCCACGTATGCGTCCTTGTGTACCTTTTTGTCTCCTGTACGATTGTTAATCGTGGAGCATGATCGGATACAGCCTGTTGGACGCTCATTGGTCCACTACTCTGCCACTTGTACCTTTGGTACTTGTCCTAGGATTATCTGCGCTTCTATCCTCCGCGCGGCCATCTGGATATCCCGTGTAGCCGGCGCAAGGTCTAGGAAGTAAGGGTTTTCATCCAAAGAGCTAAGTGTGAAAGCTAGTCTTGTGTTGGCCCTGACCTCGCGCGCGATCTAGGTTGAACTTTATTAGCCGGCGCGAGGGTGAGAAAGCTACCAGATTAGTCAGATAAGAGTATGGTCCGACGCGTGACCTGATTGGTCGGAGCAGGTTTTGGGAACATACCCCTTCATAACCTGGTTAACCGATTAACCTGAATTACATAAAAAAATACGGATTATACTTATACATACATAATGAACAAAAACATCTAGTTTTCCTCCCACATGTTTTGCTTTTGTTGTAAACATGATGTTTTGTTTCGTTGGTTGTCTAAGCGACTATAAAGGTTCGGGTTCGGTTAATACGATTTGATGTTTTCTTTTTTGCTTTATACGATGGTTGATACAGTTTAGTTTTGTGTTTATATTTTCTAATGTTTTTTAGCTCATATATGTGTTTAATGCATGAATTTGAACGAAATATCATATTGAGAGTATTTTTAATTGAAATTTTGTGTGTTTTTTTATCTAATAATAAGCATGTTAAATTAAATTGTAAAGTATGCATTACAACTTGTACATAGAAACTCGTATACCTACCGATTAATCAAACCCGAACAAATATGAAACCGCTTAACCCGAATCGTATTTAGGTCAGGTTACTGGTTGGATTCCTATAAAAAAAATCCACATAACTTGAAACCCGATTAAAAAACACGAACAACAGACCTACTTCTCTACACAACTTTCCTTTTTTTTCTTTGTCTTGTTTTATTTTATCTTATTAAAGTGTAATTGTGTAACGGTAAAGAGATTATTTAACATCAACTTAACAACTTTTTTAACATCAATAGTAAAAACTATTAACCTTGTTACATGAAGATAGCGAAAGTAAATCTATAAGTTTTGAAAAACATAACATATCAATTACCTTGAAACTATTGTAATTTGTTTTTACTTTTTATCTCACTTTCATATTACTTTTTTCTACACCCTAATCGATTAGCGGACAAAAAACCAAAACTTTTTATTAAGAATAGACCCAATGCTCCTAAATCAACAAACAAATTAAACATATTGTCAAAAGAAGCCCAAATTGGAAACTTCATTGGCTACTCAAAACTTCAAAAGCCAACTAAATTATGATCAAAAGACACATCAAATCGCCATGTCAAACACAGTGCTGTCTGACCAACTTATTCTTAACCAAGAACAACATCCGTGATACATTTGTTTCAATTAGGTTTCGAGAAAAACTATGATACATTTTTTGTTTTCAAATTCATGTCATCTCTCACTCTTTCATATGCTTATTCAGAGACACATACACATATGTAGATGTATAGATACAATATATAGATATAAAAAAAAGTGCTTTATGGTAGAGAGAGAAAGTGTTGTGAATCAGGAGGTGGCTATGCAGAATGGCTCCCACATCAGAAGAGACCTTCTTGGCTCTTTGCAACCTTTTAGTGACGGTAGAAAACAGTCTGCTTTATTGCCTCTGAGCAGAACCAGATCTTTGGTTTTTGTGGGTGGGCGGTGTTGGGTGATCATTGGGTCGATCACACTGGCTACGGTGGGTTTCGCCCGCCAGAAGTACTGGTAGGAGTTGACGGTGGTGGTGGTGGTTGGCGGTGGCAGGGGTGGACGCCCAGTGGCTCGAGCTCGTGGTGGAGGAGATTGCGTGATAGGTGCTTCATCCTCCTCCACGAGTTCTAGCTTTCGGGACCATGATGGATTCTCGTTATCACGTTCTAAGATCCTCTTTATCGACACCGTCGATTTGTGTACATCAATCACCGCGGTTGTTGGATTCAGTGGTCGGATTTTCAAGATTCCGACGTCGTTGTAGCTGAAATCGGTCACCATCTCATCTTCATACTCCTGGAGGTTGTTGTCATTTGACTTGGAGATTAGGGTTTCCTGTTGTGGAAACATATTTTTACGGAAATGCAGGGTAAGGATGCGTCCATTAGAATCTAGTTGGCCTGACACGTCCTGGCCCCCACGCATGTGGGAGGCTTGTGCAACTGCTTTGTTGTTGTTGTTGTAAGGTTCACATGGTTGTTCGTGTTCTTTCGGGTCATTGACAAGCGTGAGAAGAAACCGACCGTCTTGGCGTTGAGCTTCGAAGTATTTTTGCTGCTGGACCGAGACGGCTTCCACGACTAACCGGCCATCAACACGGCGGGAATGCATGTGAAGCGACGAACCGTCACTCCTCGCTGCCGCTAAAGATGCAAGCGGCGGCGGGAAAGAACGGGTATGTTGGGCTTTCTTGGTTGTCAAACCCACAGGTTTGACAACCTTATTAGTTTCCTCTTTTTCTTCTTGCTCGTCGCCACTTGCTTTCTCAGAAGCAGGTGACGACGAGAACACATCTGTTCCATTTTCGGACCCAGCTTTCTCGGAAGTTGGTGGCGCCGAGAACACATCCGAGCCAGTCTCGGACCCGAGACTCTCGGTACAAATCTTGAGACTCTTCTCGCTCAACGAGCGAGATTTCTTAACAAGCGGATGAACATATGGCGGCGGAAGCTTACCCGAATCGTCTTGCTTCTTCTGCGACATAATCGCGGTCCATATATCGACTCGAGTGGGATTCTGATCCCCTTTTTCATTCGCCTCACATTCTTCTTCATCCGAATCAATCGCGATATTCTCTGAGGACGCGATCTTCTTCATCACGGGTAACCCGTTATCCGCCAACCACTTGGATGACATATCGGCGGACAGAGTGCGCCGCAGTGAGGCGGCCTTGTTCGTCTTCTCCGGGTTGTCGGATCGGAGGATTGAAACTATTCCTTGCATTTGGGTCATGTGATTGAAGTTGGGATCAATGAATTGTTGAGAATTTGAAGGGGTGTTAATGGCGGATGAGCACAAGTACATGACGATGAAGGGTGGGGGGAGTGGTGGTATTTGTAGGGTAAGACAATGGAACCGTGTTCACTGGGGCCCCTTTTTTGTTCGATTTGTATTTAATTTATTATTATATTACTTAATTAAAATATGTCGGATAATAAAAGTATTTTAATATGGTACACAAATGGCATCCTCACAGTGTGGACTGGAGTCCATGATTGATAATAATTTATTTGGATCTTTTTCTTGATTTTTTTTACCGAGTAAATTGCCATTTTAGTATATAAGGTTTAACCAAAATTGACACTTTAGTCCAAATAGTTTTTTTTTCTTATCATTTTAATTCAAATAGTTTTATTTTTTATCATTTTAATCCCTCACTTTTGTCAATTTTTTATTATTTTCATCCAACCCACTAACTCCATTAAAAAAATTTAGTTAACTTAGATGAAGTTTGGTCAAACCATATTTTTTTTGCAGGTGCGATAATATAGGGATGGTGTTTTGCCGGTTTACAGTGAAGATGATGGCGGCGGTGTTGGTTGATGACGTGGGTGGCGGAAAAGTGGCCGGTGGTGGTGGAATTGGTGGGTGGTGATGGTGGTGAGGTGGATGGGTGGGTGGTGACGGTGCAAGCAGGTGGTGGCGATAATAGAAGGTTGTGATGGGGTGGGTGGTGGGAGGTGGTTGTGGTCGATGAAAATGGTAAAAAATGACAAAAGTCAGGGACTAAAATGGCAGAAAACAAAACTATTTGAACTAAAATGGCAAGAAAAAACTATTTAGACTAAAGTGACAATTTTAGTCAAACCTCAGGGACTAAAATGGTAATTTACTCTTTACTTTATTTCTTTGGTAAAAAAAAGAATATTTTTAAGAAATATTACGCAAATATTAGGTTTTAAAATTTGGTTTTGTAAAATATTATTTCAATAATATAATAAGTTTAGAAAACGACATACCGAAATGTGACATTTCTGAATGAAGAAGGATCAAACCCTATGCTCTCTCTCTAGCAGGCGATTCTTGATCTTCTTCCCCTAATCCTATGATTTCAATCGTAAAGATGTGTGCAACAGATCTGTTATTAGCTGTTTGAGCAATCAAACTCTTAATACGAACTCTGGTGGCATATTGGATCGATCGGATAGTAGGGTTTTTCGTTTCTTTTTTTCAATTGTCGGCCGTTCCTATGTTTTCAATCAGATTGTATAGCGTTGGTGGTCTTTCGGTCCTTCTGGTTAGGCAGAAACCTAGATTTACCATTCTCACTATATGATCTTGAAAGATTCATGGGTTAGGGTTTTGCTAGAATAGGGTTTTTGGATTTTCTTTTTGTGTTCGTTGTTCTTCTTATGGTTTTCTGGTGTTTCGCTGCATGGTTATTTGCTTTTAGTCGTAATGGAGAGAGGTGTTAATTCCAGTTTGGATTCACATAAGAAATCTGATGTACATGCTGATCGTATTAAACCACCGATACCCACTAAGGTTGTCGGCATCCGTGTGCTGAATTCTGAAGCTAACCCTAAGCTACCCCGAAGAGGTATGTTCAAAGCCTCATAAGCGGATAAGGGGAACACAGAGCCTAGGCTGTTTAATGTTATTGATGAACTTCAAAAGATCACAGTTGCGGTCCCTGTGGAGAATAATCAGGATCATATTCAAGAGGGGAATAACAAGATGGATGAAAATTCGGATAAGTTTTGGGACTATCCGAGTATGGGTAACAGGACAACGTCAGACCTGGAAGGAGACCTGAATGGAGCAACGTCGTCTGCTGATCAAGGGAAACCAAGAATGTTTGGTGTAACGGAACCTTTGTCTTTCGCTAAAGTGGTGCAAAACACCAAGGAGAAGGTTAAGGTAAACTTTAGGACGTTGGAATCTAGTGAGGCTGTTGAGGGTGCGGACGTTGTTATTCCAATGTCCTCGGTTAAACAAGTTACTGACAGGTATGCTAATACTTTGTATGGGTATTTTCTGGGCAAGCGACTTGCATTTCCTGTGGTGGATTATTTTGCAAAGAACAACTGGGTTAAATTTGCTCTTTCTAGATTAATGATGAATGCAAAGGGCTTCTTTTTCTTTAAGTTTAAAACTAAAGAAGGGATGGATCAAATGTTAGAGGAGGGACCTTGGATGATAAGAAATGTCCCGATAATTTTGAAGGTGTGGTCCCCATCGATCAAGGTAGAAAAAGAGGATATAAAAGCTATTCCGGTTTGGGTTATGATGCATGATGTGCTGTTACCAGCATTTACTGAGGATGGGCTTAGCTTGGTAGCATCTAAAATAGGGGTTCCAAAGATGTTGGATTCGTATACTGCAATAATGTGTGTAGAATCTTGGGGAAGGAGTAGTTTTGCTAGAGCACTTATTGAAGTTAATGTGGAGACAAATTTAAAGAAGTGTGTGACAATTGCAATCCCAGCGTTGGATGGGAATGGCCATTCTACAGTGGAGGTAAAAGTTGAATACGATTGGGAACCATTATGGTGTTCTTCTTGTTGTGTGCTTGGTCATGGTGATAGCTTGTGCCCGAAGAACCCTCAAGTAGGTTTGAATACTGAAGCCGAGAAGAACAAAGATGAATTCCATGAAGTGGGTGCCAAGAATAAGAAAGGTAATAACCAAGGCCTTTATATGAAAAATCCAAAGCCGAAGTTTGTGTATAAACCAGTGGTGAAACCTAAGCCAAAATCGTCTGTGAGAAGCCCGACGAATAACCAGGTGTCAACGTCTAATACGTTTGATATCCTTAAGGAAGATGATGGAGGACGGGGAGGTATTATTGTGGGTAGAGTGGAGAAAATGGGTCAGGGTTCAGGTAGAAGGAAACCGGATAATGTGGAAGAAATCATTGCTGATGAAGTTGAGGTAGACGAACTTCTTGCAGATATACTGAAATTCATGGATAAAAAGAATGAAAATTTTGAGGGTGCAAGCACACCTGGTCAAGCGGGTGTCCATGGGTAATGTCGCTTCTTGGAACATAAGGGGGTTGAACCGCTCCCTAAAACAAAAGGAGGTTCGGCAAATGTTGGTGGATAATCAAGTGCAGGTTTGTGCGATTATGGAGACCCATGTTGACTCGTCTAATGTGGCTAATGTTTGTAGAAAAGTGTGTCGAAGCTGGAACTAGGCAACAAATGAAGATTGCTGTGAAAAAGGTACTCGTATAATGGTTGGGTGGGACCCAAATCTGGTGGACGTGATGGTCTTGGCTCATTCGGATCAGGTTATTCACTCCTAGATTGTTTTCAAAATGGATCGGAAATCGTTATTTTGTTCTTTTGTCTATGCTCATAACTATTATAAGGATCGGAGGGAGTTGTGGCGGAATTTATGTGCGCATCATTCGGTTATGCATGATAAGCCTTGGATAATCATGGGAGACTTCAATGAATCGTTATTTCATGATGATACGCTAGCTGGGTCGTCTACTTTAGGGATAGGGACAAGGGAATTTAAGGAGTATGTTCATGATATAGAAGTGTTTGATGTTAATAGATCGGGGTTACAATTTACTTGGTCGAATAATCAGAGGAGCCAAGTTCTGAAGAAGCTGGATCGGATATTGGGCAATGCCAGCTTGATCGATGCCTTTCCAGCAGCCTCCGCTTTTTTTCTTCCTTATCGGATATCGGATCATAGTCCTTGCATTCTTAAGTTACCTAATGTGGTGAGAGATAAACCAAAACCATTCAAATTTGTAAATTTGGTCGCGGATAAAAGGGGTTTTCTGGATGAAGTAGCGAGTGTTTGGAGTAGTGATATACGCGGGTACCGTATGTTCCAAGTGGTAAAGAAGCTTAGGTTGCTTAAAACTCCGCTACGAAAACTCTTCTTTCAGCAGGGAAATCTTCATGAGAAAGTTAAGGTGACCAGAAAAGCTCTGGATGATTGTCAAATGGCTTTGGATGTTGATGCTTCAAATGTTGATCTAAAAGAGCAACATGATCATTTATTGCAGGCGTACAAAGATGCGGTGAAGGATGAAGGTTTATTTCTTAAACAAAAGTCTAAGGTGGAGTGGCTTTCGTTAGGTGACTCGAACTCTAAGTATTTCCATAATGTCATCAAAGCTAAGAATCATCGTAGTAGAATTTTTTCTATTAGAGATGGGGGCGGCATTCTTCATGAAGGAGGTACAGTGCCCCAAGTCTTGGTGGATCATTATTCTAATTTCTTTGGTAATGTGGGGAGTAATCATTTGCAACCGGCTCTGGATTTATTCAGTAATGTCCTTTCGGTTGAGAAAGCTTCTAATATGGTTAGGCAGGTTACTGATGATGAGATTAAGTTGGCCATGTTTTCCATAGCTGGTAATAAATCTCCCGGTCCGGATGGCTATACTTTGGTCTTTTTTTTAAAAAGTCTTGGGATATTGTGGGTAATGATGTCTGTCATGCCGTTAGGGATTTCTTTGATAATGGTGAGCTTCTTCAGCAATTAAACCATACGGTTATTTCGCTAATACCTAAGGTGAGTATGCCTTATTCGATTACGGATTATAAACCGATTTCCTGTTGCAACACTTTATATAAGTGTATTAGCAAAATCATTACCAATCGAATAAAGGAGGGTTTAGCTGATATTGTGAGTATTAATCAGTCGGCGTTTGTTCCGGGGAGACGAATTTCAGACAATATATTATTAACCCAGGAGCTAATGCACAATTATCATTGCAATCATGGGCCCCCTAGATGTGCTTTTAAAGTGGATATTCAAAAGGCTTACGATACGGTTGATTGGAAGTTTCTTGAGCATGCTTTGATGGGGTTTCGGTTTGACAGTAAGATGATTAAATGGATTATGGCTTGTGTCACTTCGACGTCGTTCTCGTTAGCCATTAATGGGAACTTAAACGGGTATTTTCAAGGGAAGCGAGGGCTGCGTCAAGGTAACCCAATGTCACCGTATTTGTTCACGTTGGTTATGGAGGTTCTCACTCTGATTTTGCAGCATCAGGTTTCCTTGTTTGCTGATTTTAAGTTCCATCATAAATGTGAGAAGCAGCGAATTATAAACCTTTGCTTTGCGGATGACTTGTTTTTGTTTGCGCGCGGAGATCACACGTCGGCGAGTGTTATTTTACAAGCTATCAACACGTTCAAAAGCATGTCTGGGCTAGTTCCGAGTATGAATAAGAGTACAATCTTCTTTGGTAATGTTTCTGATGCTACTAAGGATCGCATAAGGGGTATTATACCGTTTGATGAAGGTGTCTTGCCTGTGCGTTACTTGGGTGTGCCGCTTATTTCTTCTCGTCTTTTGTATAGTGATTGTAAAAGGCTCGTGGAAAATTTGGAATCCAAAATCACTGATTGGAAGACTACATGCTTATCCTTTGCTGGAAGACTTCAACTTATTCGGTCAGTTCTGTCCTCCATGCATATTTATTGGGCTTCGGTCTTTATTTTACTGAAAAGGATTATGTCCGACCTTGAAGAGAAAATGAGAAGGTTTCTTTGGGCTCAAGGGAATAACATTAATGGAAAGGCGAAGGTGAAGGTGAAGTGGAGTAGGGTGTGTATGCCGAAAAGTGAAGGTAGGTTGGGTGTTCGAAGGGTTGTAGACATGAACAATGCTCTTATGGTTGCTCATATCTGGAGCCTTCTAACGCTAAGGGAATCTCTGTGGGTGAAATGGATGCATGCTTATCGTATCTAAGATAGAAGCTTTTGGGATCTTCCGTTAAGAGGTAATGTCACATGGAGTTGGAGGAAAATGTTGAATCTCAGGCCGATTATTCAACATCATATTTGGACAAAACTTGGGGATGGTTCAAAAACGCTTGTATGGTTTGACAAATGGGATAATGTTTGTCCCCTGAGTTCGTTCATTACTCCAAGGATGATAGGCAATGCAGGTTTCTTGAGAAACATGATGGTTGCGGAAATGTGCGACCAAGGGGAATGGCGTTGGCCTAGTTGTTGGGTTCAAAGGTTTCCGGCCCTCCTAAATATGCAGAATGTTAACCTTGATGTGGCTGCTCAGGATAAAGTTTTGTGGCGAACTAGATCCGGAAATCTCACTGAGTATTGTGCTTCTACAGTGTGGGACGATATCCGTATGATCCATGATGAGGTTCTGTGGACTGGTATGGTTTGGTTTACCCAGTCGATACCTCGGCATTCTTTTTTTTATGTGGCTCCTGGTCAACAGAAAATTGAAGACGCAGGATGTTATGAGTAAATGGTCCGTCTCGGGTAACACGAATTTTAATCTTCTATGTTGTTCGCTATGCACGGCTGGTCCCGACTCTCACGAGCATCTGTTCTTCGAGTGCTCTTACGCTAGGCAGATATGGAATGGTGTAAAGGAGAAGGCTAATATGGGGCATGTTCGTAATTCGTTGGATGAAATTCTGGACTACTTGGTTCAGCGTTCGAATTCTAAAAAGGCTCTTCATGTTATTGGTAAGTTAATTGTTGGGGCAACTGCTTATTTTGTATGGCAAGAGAGGAATCAAAGAATGTTTTCGAACAAGAAACGCACTACGGCCCAGCTTATAGAAGTCATCTTGTCAATGGTTCGATTGAAGCTTCATACTATGCGATTTAGGTCGTCCATTCAGGTTGAGGGTATTCTTCAAGACTGGAGCCTACCAAGGGGTCTGCTCGTGGCTGATGATGATTGCGGCTAAGGGTGGTGGTCTTATTTGTTTGCCTGGTTGCTTGTTTTAGTTGTTTGTCGAGTGACTTTGTTTGCTTTTGCTTGTTTTATTTGTTTACTTGGGTATGGCATGTCATACTTGAGAATTGGGAGTCGTTTCAGACTCCCACTTGTTTTTATTGTTGATGGTAATAAAATTCACTAGGGTAACCCATTACCCAAAAAAAGACATTTCTGAATGAAGGATTTGTATGATTAAATGTAGAGTAAACTGCCATTTTGGTCCCTGAGGTTTGGCCAGTTTTGCCACTTTAGTCCAAATTTCAAACCTTTTGCCATTTTGGTCCCTGTGGTTTGTTGCTATTTTGGTCCAAATTTCAAATCAGGTCAGATTTCTAAAAAAAAAACCCTGGTTTTTGTCATTTTCTTCAGGGGCATTTTGGTTATTATACTTTTATTATAACTAATTATTAATTAAAAATAAATATATATAACTAATCAAATTATATATAACCAATTATATATAAACAACTAAACCCGTCTCTCTCATACACATCCTCTCTCTCTCTCTCTGCAACTACTATCACGCAACAACAACTTCATCTCTGAATGTTCAATCGCAAAGATTCCAAACCTACAATCCTTTAATTTTTGATAACAAACAGATCTGCAACTGGGGGTTTTATCAGCAATAAGGGTTTTATCGGCAATGGAGGTTTATTTGGCTGAGAAAACAGGGATTGAAAGGGTTTCGATGTGAAAATAAGCGTTCTTTAGATGACGACAACTACCTGTGCGTTTTTAGGTGGATTGATGCGGTTTCTGATACTAGATCTGAGGATATAGGCGGCGTACTAGGGCTTTAATGCCGGCTGAGGGTAGAGGCTGTGGTATTGAGGGTGTACGGGGGTGGTGGGTGTACGGTGGTGGAGGGTGTACGGTGGTGGAGGGTGTACGGTGGTGGAGGGGGTACCGTGGTGGAGGGGAGACGGTGGTGGTGGGTGTACGGTGGTGGAGGGGAGACGGTGATGCTGGGTGTACCGTGGTGGAGGGGAGACGGTGGTGGTGGGTGAATCCGGTATAAGCGAAACCCTTCTTTTCTCTCTCTAACTGTTCACCGACGAAACGAAACCCTTTGTTTCTCTCTCTAACTGTTCACCGGTGACATCGCAAGAGAAGATGAACCGGTGCTGCTCCACTGCTGGGTGTACACCGGGCTCTCCGTCCGGTTCCGATCCATTTGAGTGAATTGAACAGGATTATAGTGGATTTGTATGGGTAATTGTTAGGGTTTTGTGGAGAGAAAGATCACCGGAGAGAATGTTGGAGTTGATTTTTGGGTCTGTTGTTTAGAGGCGTGATTAGCGGAGATGATACTGTGTTAGATGATGGATGTTAAGGCTGATGAGTTTAGAGAGATGAGAGAGAAACTGAGTTTCAGATTGGGGAAGATGAAATAATTTAGTTTTATTAAATTTAATTGATAATCAGTTAAAATAAAGCCTAAAATGACGAAAATACCCCTGAGCAAAAGGACAAAACAAAGGGTTTAAGTTGGAGAATCTGGCCAAATTTGAAATTTGGACCAAAATGGCAACAAAAACGAAACCACAGGGACCAAAATGGAAAAAGGTTTGAAATTTGGACTAAAGTGGCAAAACTGGCCAAACCTCAGGGACCAAAATGGCAGTTTACTCTAAAATGTATTTAGACATGTTTAGGTAATGATCAAATATTTGAATGTATTTAGTCATGCATGTTTAGGTAGCGTTTAAGGATATAGGTGTAGGGTGAGATTTTGGAATGAACACTACTGTATTTGTGAATTATGGTCATTGATTTATATCATCAAATCGTAAAATATACTAGTTTGTTTTCATCATCAAATCCTGGTCATTGATTTACACTTGTGTATTGATAATCAAGGGCTAGGATTAATTCACTACTGTTCTCAATCAAGGGGGTTGTTCACAAATGAACCTAACCCTATAGGTGTAATGCTAAATCTAGTTTTTACTGGTTATATCACTTTAACTCATCTGAAGGACATTTATCGACACAAGCTACGTATTAACTAAGTCAATTGGTTAGTGGGGTGTTGGTGTAATCTCATAACTTTAGTGGTAACAAATTCTCTCTATCGTAAAAAAAGAAGCAACATCATATTCCCTTTACGCATTTTCATTTTTCTTTCTTTCTACCTTCTAAGAAGGATGTCCGATATTATGTATCATCTGTTTGTATTAGCCCAATAAATGTGGTCTACCGATCGACTAAAATTTGATATCATTATTTTATGTATTTGCATATGGTCTTTATTGACCTGAAAAAGACGTACAACAGTGTGCCGCGTAAACAGATTTAGGATAGCTTGGAGGGTAGAGGGGTCATAGGGAAGTATATAGATACAATTAGGGATATGTATGCTAGGACGGAAACAAGCGTGCGTGCTCTCGTGGGGGATACCTACTTCTTCCATTTGGAGGTAGGCCTCCATCAAGGGTCTGCGTTGAGCCATTTTCTTTTCGTGATGGTCCTAGACGAGTTGTCAAAATCGATCCAAGAGGTAGTTCTGTGGTGCATGCTTTTCACTGACGATATCGTGTTAGTCACAAAAGTAAACATAACCTAAATATGAGATTGGACGAGTGGTGAGATGCCCTAGAAAGTAACGGATTAAGGGTTAGTCGTTCTAAGATCGAATATCTTCATTGTGACTTCAGTGGTGTTGTCGTTGATGATGGCACCTAGGTCAACATCGAAGGTCGAGTGGTCTGGCAAGCAACCAAGTTCAAGTACCTTGGATCATTGTATAGGGCGATAGGGAATTAGATAGTGATGTAGCACATAGAATACAAGCATGCTGGTGTAGGTGGATGACAGCCTCGAGGTTACTATGTGATAAGAACTTCCCAATTGGATTAAAGGGGAAATTCTATTGGGTGGCAGTCTGACCTGCTATGTTATATGGAACAGATTGTTGGGCCATTAAGAAGACACATGCGCAAGGTTAAATTGGGTAAGAAATGATGTTTTCAGGAAAGGATAGGAGTGGCTAGTATATTAGATAATATAAGGGAAGGGAGAATGAGATGGTTTTGGGCATGTGAAGAGGAGACAAACAACGACGCCAGTTAGAGCAATAAGGTGGAAGGGAGGAAGAGTACAGGGAGGCCCAAATTGACTTGGGAAAACTGGATTAGGCAAGATTTGATAGAGTTGCATCTTTCTGAGAACATGGTCAAGGATAGGAGTTTGTGGAAACGTAGATTAAGGTTGGATTAAAGTTAGAGACTTTTAGAGGCTTAGGGTTTCCCATTCTTTAGGTAGACTTTGCATGTTACTATATACCTTTATTTTTGTCAATATGTTGTTACATATGTTTTCATTTTACTTTTTCGTCACTTGCTTTGTTGGTGGTTTTCTTTTTTCGTTTAATATGTTTTGTTTGTCTGTTGCTGGTTTTGGAGTTAGGGGGTCTCTCTAGAAGCAACATCTCTGTCATCAGGGATATAGGTAAGGATTGCCTACATCACACCCTCCCCAGACCCTATCAATAGCTTTGTTGTAGGTGGGATTTACTGGGTTCGATTGTTTGTTTGTATATGTATTACTTAATCAAAATTACATGACTAATCATGATAAGTTACCAATTTCTACGTGTTGATTATTCTTTTTCATGCACTTCAAAAAGAAAGTCGTCATGGGTATAATATCATAGTATACCCTCGATTTTTGACTTTTTCATTTCTTTTTCGATTTCTAACCTCAAGCCATGGAGTAAGTGCATGTTTGATTGCAACTATACATAATCAAATAACAAGTTTGGAAACAAAGATATATATGCTAGTAGTTACAACACTTTGTACTTAGGCATTGTAATGTATATAAATTACCTCCAACCTCACAAAGTTTATAGTACCACTGAAAACAAATGAACTCAATTGAAATAGTAATGAGTAGTTTTCATACATGATGATTGCGGAACTGTTGGGGAACATGTAACCATAACTCATGCTATAAAATACCAAAACCCTAGGGTTTCAATTGTTAGATTTACACATTGGCTAATAGCTCAGAGTCAAAAGTTTCATTATTATGCAGCAGAAAGCTTAACAAAAACATATGATTCTATTACAAAATATTTAACTGTTTTGTAAATGAAAAGATAAGCGTAAAATGGTGGCCTAAAAATAGCGCCTACCGGGTAATTAATGAAATGCCTAAATGAGTTGTTAAACTTATCAGTGAATTTGCATAAGTTAATGGGCAGTTGACTTTTAAAAGTCAAATTGACCTATAAGGGAGGTAGGGGTGGTCATCACTCACCACCCATTTATTACTCACAACATCCAATCAAGTTCCGCCATGTCATCAACCATTATTCCATCACTCACAACCTTTTTTAGTGGAAATGCCCATCACTCACCACCACACCCAACAATTTCCCTCAACCAATAATTTCCCTCACATCAATAAAAAAATAACGCGTCAAAAATATAACGGGATTTAAGGTTGGCGCGTGATGGCAAGGGGGCAGCGGTGGTATTTGGCAATGTTCCACGCATGATATATGTTTATCACGGAAGAAAACTCTGCCACCCCGGGTGGCCTAATAGGATCAAATGGTGATTTTGGTATAAAGTCCATAAGGTGGGGTAGTCGTGTTAAATGATGACTAATCTAACTATCTTGCGAATGATAAATGGTAGTTTGACGCTTGACAAGCTACGTGGAAGCTTGGGAAGAAGCTGTAACAACCCGCACTTTAGTGCTTGTTACTCTCGCTACACTCGTTACGCCTAGCACCAGAGATTCGGATCATAATGTAACTATATCGCTTACAACACTATTTCGCATATATTCGCATACTTTTACACGCTATATCGCACATCACAACGCATACACTAACGCTAACGATGACATCGCGTGAATAGTTAGGTCGCTCCCATCGTAAAAGTGATATAACCACAGGGACCCAAAACGTAATTTACTCTAATAATAATAATAATAATAATAATAATAATAATAATAATAATAATAATAATAATAAAAGGTGTTGAAACTATCAAAACGCGCACTCGCAACTCAATCTATCGCACCTAACACGACGCTGCTTGTATCGCTAAAACGCTTAATGTGTCCACAATACTTAACACAACAAAACACTCCGAACGAAATGAAAGTCGGAAAAACCAACTCGCAGAAGCCGCCGATCGAATGGCCATCCGTCCGGATGACCATCCGATCGGATGGCCATTCGATCGAATGACCATCCGACCTAGTTAACCTGCACCGCCTTTCCACCTTTCACCTATAAATACCCCACTTGTCACATCAACAACAGTTGATGTGACAGCCTCATCCGACCAGCACGCTCTCGAGCACTTTTCTCTAGATTCCTCGTGATTCCGTAGGTATTTCATCCTAAATCTTGTACTTCTATCATCAGCACACACTATCTCATCATCTTCACCAACAAATCTCGCATTTCCACCGTGAAATCTTCTGATTTGGGCTGTTCTAAGGTGACATCATCATGGAGTTCTTATGAACATTGAAAAGTGACCTCATCTCATCAATAACGGTTCAAATCTAAAGGATTTCTATATGATTTTACACAAAACTAAGCTAAAATCCAAACACTTTCAACTGATTCAATGTTCTTTTACACTCTTCTATGTAAAATCGATGGAATCTAAGCTCGTTCAGGCTCTCTACTCATTCTCTAGTGGAGAATCTGTCTGAGAATGGATTTCTATCGAAGAGACGACCGATTCACGGGTTGAATATGGAGCTCCGTCAAGAACAGTTGAATCTGACCGAACGGGGTGATTTCCGTCCGGTCGGATGACTTGGAAATGATGTGGTTTCTGTTGTTTAACACGTGTCACACCGTCTCAGTCAAATCGCAAACTTCCTAACTTAACTGTTTTTGCAAGTTTTCAAAACGAACAGTTGCTCGATCGAATAGCCATCCAATCGGACGACCATCTGATCGAACGGCTATTCAACCAGGTTACTAATCCTTTCAACACCTAAACAATTTTTGCAAACTTCAAGGAATATCAGTTTCCACCCGAATAGTCATCCGATCGGATGACCATCCGATCGAATGACTATTCAGACGGGGGATTTGATTCCTTGTAACTTTCCATTAAAATGAATTGCCATCCGATCGAACGGTCATCCGTCCGGATGACCATCCATCCGATCGAACGGTCATCCGTCCGGATGACCATCCGATCGAATGACTTTACTTATACTACAACGAAAACTTCAAAAGTTCAACATTTCACAAATACACTCCTCTAATCGAATGACCATCGGACCGAATGGTCATCCGTCCGGATGACCATCCGTCCGGATGAGTCATCCGATCGAACCACCATCTGCTCCAACATCACACTCAACACACTGTTATACACTGTTCAACGCTTACGCTATCATTCTGTAATCAGGCTAATTCTGACGCGCTCTCAATCAATCCAACCAAGTTGTGTTTACTTGTTAAACACCTACTGTGAGTATACTTGACCCCCTTTTATGCTTTAAACACACTTTGGGGTGTAACATACGTTCATATCGAAAACGCACTTATCAAAACTATTATCACATGCGAATTACTGTCGTACATATTTACACGTGATACTTGATACATATGTGCTAGGACTTTTACTCGTGACGTCCCACCTTAGCTAGCATCGAGTGACTTAGCTGGTAGTATTTGTTTTGTAGTGTATATGTTGTGTGTCTCGTTTATGTATGTGGAAATTCACAGCACTTTTATCTACTTTATTTACCATGTCAAACCTGTATACTCGCCAATACTTTTTGTATTGACGTTGCTTTAACGTATGTTGCAGGATAATCGCAGGCTATCTCGAAATCAAGTTAGGAAGTATAGAACCTCACAATAAATCTAGCTTGTCGGATTTGTATTGTTTGAGAGAACATGAAAATCTGTATGACTGTTTATTGATGTATTGTTTATTCGTATGGGATAATGAACACTTTAAATATTGTCACTAAATAGTTGTTATGGATTCTCTTGAGCAATCTGATTCGCCTAGTGCCGCGCCCCGATGATTCCGCCATCGGTTGGGGTGTGACATATTGGTATCAGATCCATAACTATAGGGAATTAGGAAAGACACAACCTAGTCCGGGTTGTTGTCTTAGATTTGACCTAGTCTATAGTCTAAGTACCTACCTTTGACAGCTGGCTTGTTGCTTCGTGCAAAACCACTAGGGTTTCAGCACGAGCCAGAGTGCTGTTATACTCGCATTCGAACTCACTAAAACTGCACCTCTGTGCGAACACCGCATACTACAACTTCGCACGAGGGAAGCCTTTCCTAAGGCTTAATACTATTTGCCTTTCCTAAGGCTAACATAAAACACTCGGAGCGAAGATGTTAATTCAGGGGTGAAACCTGCAACTTAATAACCTGTTCCACTCCCAAAAATGGTTTTCAAAAGCTCTCACCAAAGTCTCTACTGTACCCACGACTCGAACTGCGTAATGGCTGGAAGGATGAGTGCCGTAGCCACATTCCGGTGAGGGCAGAGCCTATTAGGTCAACACGCGTGATCGAATTCGTTGGGTATAACTGAACCACTTTGGGTAGTCGATGTCTAACACCCCAGACGCTCCATCTATTCTGAACCCGCAGTCGTCGATTTTTACGTGTTAACAAAATTTTACGAATTTAAAATTTTACGCTTCATCGAATTTACTACGTTTATATGCTTACGATTTATCGATTTTCAACTTTACCGCTTTATCGATTTATCGCTTTTCGCTCCCCGCTTTATATGCACAACTCGCACAGCCATCGCAATCAAAAACGAAATCCGAATACTCGCAACAAAACTAAAGTCTAACATCTCGCTCTTTCTCTCTTCATTCGCGTCCTTGCGCAATCCACACCAATATATATATATATATATATATGTGTGTGTAAATATATATTATACGATTATATGTGTAACATGTGAGAACTTAGGAATCTCGTGTCTCCTATGTGAATACGTATTACTATACTACCTGCAACAAGTTTTAAACGCGCTCAATCGCATCACATACTAAAAAAATCATTATGATCGAATCTCACTCCAAATCTCTCTTCGTTTAGATGTCTTCGAACGATTCCACTTCGAGACGTGCAGCCAAGAGAAGAGCCAGACGAAGCGCCGATCAGAGGATCGCCTCACTTGTGGCCAAGGAAGTGGCCAGGGTCATTCCTCAAATCGTTGCATAGGTTCAATCTCTTAGCGACTCTCGAACCTCGGAAGAATCTAAGACCAACGCGCCGCAACCTGCGTTCTATTACAAACACTTCAAAGCCTGTGACCCGATGACCTTCACAGGTGAAGGAGGTGTACCTTAGCTCCTCCAGTGGTTTGATGCCATCGAAGTGACCCTTCTTCAGAGTGGGTGCCCCAAGCATTTTCGTACCACATGCGCTACAGGAGTATTTCAATCAAGAGCCCTCGATTGGTGGACAGCCGAACGTAACAAACGTGGGAACAATGCAGCCTACGCTCTCTCCTGGATTGAGCTGAAGGAACTCATGAAGGAAGAGTACTGCCCTCCCCACGAAGTCCAAAAGTTAGAAGACGAATTTTGGGAAATCAAGCAAATCGACGGTGACAACGCAGGCCTCACAACAAGGTTCAAACAGCTTAGCATTATCTGCCCAAGCCAAGTTGACACTCCCAAAAAGGTAATCAAGAAGTACATCTGTGCCTTGCCTGAGTGTGTG
This sequence comes from Helianthus tuberosus, assembly GCA_030545235.1. Classification (NCBI taxonomy): domain Eukaryota; kingdom Viridiplantae; phylum Streptophyta; class Magnoliopsida; order Asterales; family Asteraceae; genus Helianthus; species Helianthus tuberosus. The sequence goes on along the minus strand of CM060432.1, from coordinate 63,872,766 downwards.
GGTGATTTTGTCGAAGCTGCAAAACCTGCTACCATCGAAGAAACCTACCGCTTAGCTGCAGAAATCAACGACAAACGAGTCTTGGACAGATTCTTCTCCAAGAATCCTATCAAACAGGCTCATCAAGGAATCGTCATCGATTCTTCTGACGATTCTTCCGACGATTCCTACGACAAGTCTTCCAACGAATCCTCAGACGAATCCTCCGACGACACCGCACCGCCTCAAGAAGCTCAGCCCAGCCGCAAACGAAAGACCTCGAGCCCAAACTCTTCAACAACTGAACTGTCGCAACCAGAACCTCTCCAAGCAGTTCCAGTTCACTCAAAGCGCGCTTACACCGGAACTCATCCCCTGTGTTTCAAATGTACTTACCACCACCAGGCAGAAGCCGATTGTCGCTATTGCGCAAACTGCAACTGTCTTGGTCACCATACCCATCATTGCCGCACAGGGCCACGAACTTAAGGCACGATAGTACTCCCCGCACCGCCAACGCAGTCTACACCACTGGCAGCAACCGCGATCTCAGCAGGAGTCTACAACACCAACCACCAATCAGGCATAGAATAATGTTGTACTGAAGTTATGTTCGATGAAAACTCTTGTGTACTTATTCTATTACTCGATGTAATGTTGACTCTCCCCCTCCCTCTCTCTCCCTTGTTCTTGCACTTAGTCTAAGCTCGCATGACACGATGATACTAATACTATATACTATATCACGATATAATGTGATTTACCCTCACTATGCATCCATGAAATAAGTTACGATAAACATGCAAGGAACAACTTAATCACGGGTGCACACGGGATTACCTTGGTCAGTGCACGGAGATCGTAGTAAGTTCCAATGATGCCATAACGTTCAAAGCATGGTTAAGCTTGGTGGATACGCCGCTGGTACTTCCTATATATAAGCGTCTTAACCATGTCGACAAGTGTGACATCTATTCACGGGGCAGAGGCGTGTGGTTGAAGCATGGTGGATACGCCGCTGGTACTTCCTATATATAAGTGCTTCGCCATGCTAACCAAAGTCTTGTGAAGAAAATGCCATGCGGAGTTGAACGTTATTAGACCTTTTATACTAATGTGAATATTTTCGACACGCTAAACTCAATCGCAAGGCGTAACATCTCATCGCATCTCTAACTCTCATCGATAGACTTTTCATAAGTCTACGCGCACGCAATCGCACACTCGCTATCGCATCGCAAACGCTATCTATTGGTGATTTTACGCTTAACGCTATCTCTTATCGCTTTTCCCTGATTCGCTTTTCGCTTATCGTGTATCGCTTATCGCTCTTCGCTATTTGTGTATCGCTTATCACTCACCGCTATTCATGTATCGCTGTATGTGTATCGCTTATCACGTATTGTTGTTCGCGTATCATTGTTCGCTTTTCGCATACTGTGTATCGCGTATCGCTTTTCGCTTATCGCGGATCGCTTGTCGCTTTTCATTTTTTGCTCTTCGCATGTCACTCGCCGTCTATCGCCTAACGCTCGTCGCTTATCGCTTGGTGTTTATCGCTTATAGTTTATCGCTTCTCGCTTTTCGCTTACCGACCTCGCACTTCGCACTCGACACTCGCGCTACCTCGACATTCGCAATCGCTGGAACTTGGTCCAACCATTCATCGTTTGGACCAAGGGAACGAAAATCTATCTGTACCATGTCGACACGCATGACACCGCTTCACGGGACGGAGGCAATATGACTAAAGCATGGTGGATACGCCGCTTATACTTCCTATATATAAGTGTTTTAGTCATATTATTTGAACTTTCCTGGAAAAGTGCCATGTGGGGCTTGACGCTCTCTTATCGTGTTGTTAAAATTTATTTGTAAAAGCAAAATTTTTATAAACTTATTTAAAACTTAAAAACTTTTCTGGACAAACAAACTTTCTTACAACGTTGGTTGAATGATCGACTCCAGTTAACACCACGTCATAAGAAAATTTTCAAAATTCAAGTTTTCGACATCTTTTTACAACCTAATAAAACTCTCTTACGATGCTGGCGTGAACATCAACACAGTTTAATGCCATACCGTGGGGAAATTTCATAAATCAAGTTTTCCTTAAAATCTTTTGCAACAAAACTTTTCAAGAACTCAAAACACTTTTGGATCGCCAACTCGTGGAATACTATCCTGTAGTCGTACGAATCGCTTCGCTCGTCGCTTTCTCCATGCCATCACAACGCTCTCACTCGTCAATCCTCGATCGACCGCTCGTCCACTCTCCGCTCATTCTAACGCCTTCGTCGCTAGTCTCTTTTCGCCCATCGCTGCTCGCTAATTCACTCTCCGCTTACCTCGCTCGCTTTTGTCACTACTCTCACCTGCATCAATTTTCGCAGCCTCCTTGTGAATTAATTTCGGGACGAAATTTCCTAAAGCAGGGGGGACTGTAATAACCCGCACTTTCGTTCTTGTTACTCTCGCTACACTCGTTACGCCTAGCACCAGAGATTTGGATCATAATGTAACTATATCACTTACAACGCTATTTCGCATATATTCGCATAGTTTTACACGCTATATCGCACATCACAACGCATACACTAACGCTAACGATGACATCGCGTGAATAGTTAAGTCGCTCCCATCAATCGTCGTGATGCAACGCAATCACGCTAACGACGACATCGTGTGAGTACTTAAGCTGTTCCCATCGATCGTCGTAAAGCGTCGCAACGCTAACGCAGACTCGAACGCAATTACTTATGCTATGACCTGTTATATATATATATATAATAATAATAATAATAATAATAATAATAATAATAATAATAATAATAAAAGGTGTTGAAACTATTAAAACGCGCACTCGCAGGCACGCTCAACTCAATCTATCGCACCTAACACGACGCTACTTGTATCGCTAAAACGCTTAATGTGTCCACAATACTTAACACAACAAAACACGCCGAACGAAACGAAAGTCGGAAAAACCAACTCGCACAAGCCGCCGATCGAATGACCCTTCGATCGAATGGCCATCCGTCCGGATGGCCATCCGATCGAACGGCCATCCGACCGAGTTAACCTGCACCGCCTTTCCACCTTTCGCCTATAAATACCCCACTTGTCATATCAACAACAGTTGATGTGACAGCCTCATCCGACCAGCACGCTCTGGAGCACTTTTCTCTTGATTCCTCGTGATTCCGTAGGTATTTCATCCTAAATCTTGTACTTCTATCATCAGCACACACTATCTCATCATCTTCACCAACAAATCTCGCATTTCCACCGTGAAATCTTCTGATTTGGGCTGTTCTATGGTGACGTCATCATGGAGTTCTTATGAACATTGAAACGTGACCTCATCTCATCAATAACGGTTCAAATCTAAAGGATTTCTATATGATTTTACACAAAACTAAGTTAAAATCCAAACACTTTTCAACTGATTCATTGTTCTTTTACACTCTTCTATGTAAAACCGATGGAATCTAAGCTCGTTCAGGCTCTCTACTCATGCTCTAGTGGAGAATCTGTCTGAGAATGGATTTCTATCGAAGAGACGACCGATTCACGGGTTGAATATGGAGCTCCGTCAAGAACAGTTGGTTCTGACCGAACAGGGTGATTCCCGTCCGGTCGGATGACTTGGAAATGATGTGGTTTCTATTGTTTAACACGTGTCACACCATCTCGGTCAAACCGCAAACTTCCTAACTTAACTGTTTTTGCAAGTTTTCAAAACGAACAGTTGCTCGATCGAATAGCCAACCGATCAGACGACCATCCGATCGAATGGCTATTCGACCAGGTTACTAATCCTTTCAACACTTAAACAATTTTTGCAAACTTCAAGGAATATCAGTTTCCACCCGAATAGTCATCCGATCGGATGACCATCTGATCGAATGACTGTTTGGACTGGGGATTTGATTCCTTGTAACTTTCCATTAAAATGAATTGCCATCTAATCGAACGGTCATCCGTCCGGATGACCATCCGATCGAATGACTTTACTTATACTACAACGAAAACTTCAAAACTTCAACATTTCACAAATACACTCCTCCAATCGAATGACCATCCGACTGAACGGTCATCCATCCGAATGACCATCCGTCCGGATGAGTCATCCGATCGAATCACCATCCGATCCAACATCACACTCAACGCACTGTTATACACTGTTCAACTTTTACGCTATCGTTCTGTGATCAGGCTAATTCTGACGTGCTCTCAATCAATCCAACCGAGTTGTGTTTACTTGTTAAACACCTACTGTGAGTATACTTGACCCTCTTTTTACGCTTTAAACACACTTTGGGGTGTAACATATGTTCATATCGAGAACGCACTTATCAAAACTATTATCACATGCGAATTACTATCGTACATATTTACACGTGATACTTGATACATATGTGCTAGGACTTTTACTCGCGACGTCCCACCTTACCTAGCATTGAGTGACTTAGCTGGTAGTATTTGTTTTGTAGTGTATATGTTGTGTGTCTCGTTTATGTATATGGAAATTCACAACACTTTTATCTACTTTATTTACCATGTCAAACCTGTACACTCGCCAATACGTTTTGTATTGACGTCGCTTTAACGTATGTTGCAGGATAATCGTAGGCTATCTCGAAATCAAGCTAGGAAGTCTAGAAACTCACAATAAATCTAGGTTGTTGGATTTGTATTGTTTCAGAGAACATGAAAATCTATATGACTGTTTATTGATGTATTGTTTATTAGTATGAGATAATGAACGCTTTAAATATTGTCACTAAATAGTTGTTATGGATTCTCTTGAGTAATCTGATTCGCCTAGTGCCGCGCCCCAATGATTCGCCATCGGTTGGGGTGTGACAGAAGCGGGTTAAACGGATCAAATACGGGGAAAAGCATAATCGGATGGCAATGTGATATACCCAAATGACGGGGTATAAAGTAAGCAATCAGTCTAACCGGCAAGACCAGTCAAGGTGAAAAAAGTGTTTATAACTTAATTAGTGCGCTTATCTTGATAGGATTAGCGTGGAATAATATGTTGACTGATTCTGATGACCGAGTGGCCAGAGGGTAACTCGTTATGGTATGTAATAAAAAGAAGGAATGTAGTATGGAAGTGAAGACCTATGAGGTCTTACACAGGAAAGGGGCATGCTGTGAGGCCTATGACAATCCTCGACCAACAGAAACTACCCTACATTACTGGTAAGATTATAGAACTATTAAAGTTTAATGATACTCGGTGGAGAACCGAAGCTAAAATGGTAAATTAGTCATGTGTTGATGAATATATAATGAGTTTTGAAAAGTTACCTTACGGTGTAAACCATAATGGGTAAAAAGGGTAAAATGGTAAATTAGTCATGTGTTGACGAACAAACAATGATTTTTGAAAAGTTACCTTATGGTGTAAGCCATAATGAGTAAAAAGGGTAAAATGGTAATTTAGTCACGTGTTGACGAATAAAGGATGAATTTTTGAAAAGAAACCCTATGGCGTAAGCCATGATGGGTCAAACGCATAAGGAAAAGACTTTTTAGAAGTATGACCCCTTGATGTAAACCGCAACGGATCAAATGGGTGAGATGGAAAATTAATACCTTCTCACCATATAATATATATATATATATATATACATATAATGTACGTTCGTTCTAACTTAAAAGGGGTAGGTCAAGAGGTGGGTAAAATTGTCAATTATGCCAAACGGGTCAAATGGTGATGTTATCACTATTCGAAAATAATGATTAATGATTGCTTGTCGAGTCTTGTGCTCACAGGGAAGAATAGCATATGGTATTGCATTGCTATAATTAGCAATTAATAATGCAAGGTATTAAAAATGGGTCAATGCTTTGACTCGAACTAGATATGTGTAATGGGTTAAACTCTCAATGAGGACTTTGGGTCCGATGAGAGTTAATTGAGCCATGGGTGGACATTGGATTACCTAAAGTGAGGTATATCTAGTAATTTAAATGGGAGATATTATGTTCTTAGGAACACAATGAAATTTTAAATAGAATATGGGTTTAAAGTGCCCACTTGGTCAAAACAAGCTTTATATGCCCTTCGAAGTTAAAAGGACTAAAATTGACTAAAACGCCCCAGAATACTAAAATGGGCAAACGACCCTCAAGGGTAGTTTAAAAATGAGTTTTATATTTGGATGGACTCATTCAGTGGTATAAAAATGAAAGGTGTAAGCCTTTTCAACTTAATGTATCATAACGGGTCATATTCGTAAATTATGGATTCGGAGGGTAGAATCGACATATAATGTTTTTACTAATATAATCTACCACAATATAGTTGTGGTAGAAGATAATGGAAGTCTTAGTGTTGAAGTAGGAGGTATGGAAAGAATAAGCAAGATTTGAGATTAGTGCACAAATCTTGATAACGGGTCAAATAATTATATACGCGAATCGGGTAACGAACGTGTAATTCATAAATATTAAGAATCCGGGTTAAGGATTTTTGGTTAATAATGTGGGCAAATGTTTTACGATCAATTTGAAACAAGTTTGAAGCGAAACGGATGAGTTTTCTGGAAGTTACGAAGTTTTTACGTACAAAAGGCAAAGCTGGGAAATTGCAGTTCTAATGTCAGGCGCAAGGTTGTGCCCCCTGATTGATGTCATCAGTATTGCACTAGAACTGACACAAGGTTGCGCCAGAATGGTTTCTTCTTGCGCCATTCTGTGGATTCGCTCTAGGATCAATTCCGTAACTGTTGAATGCTTAGAACACATATCTTGTGCGGAATCCAAGTAAGTGTGTAGATTGAACACAAGAATTAATTAAACTTGTTTTCTATTGATAATATGAAAGTTCACAACCACGAAAACAAACCACAAGAGTTTCACCTCTTGATCAGCCAAAGTCTACCAAATTAACAAGACTAACACCTATTTATAGGAATAGTAGATTCGTAATAAGCATACCTACGAATGGACCAGGTTCGTACGAACCGACACTTATGAATATAACTACGAATCAACAACACTCCATTCGTACGAACCTACTTATGTTGTTTCATACGAATCAACATCTCCATATATGAATTCTTCAATTGAACCATGTCTTGATCATTTGTTATAGCTACCATACGTGATTGATAGAAGCGATAGGCATATGCACTCACAGACTCCCCCTTGGATATTGCTGCAGTCAATCTCGTAGCTTTCTATCTCTCTCTGACTCTTCCAGAAGCTTTGACATTTTCAGCACCACAGACTCCTCTTGCTCTAACAAGCTTCTCTTAAATCTACTTCCTGCTTCAGTAGCTCTCCCTTTCGGTAGACTCTCTCTCCAGGCTCCCCTTTCTTTAAACTTCCAGCTTTTCAGGATCGTCACCTAGTTCTAACGCTACAAGCTCCCCCTTACTTTGAGCTTGTCTTCAGACTCCCCCATAGCTTCAGCTATCAGGATCGTAATCTGACTCAACATCTGAAAATCACAAGTATTTAACAGTGAAAGATTTTTGGACACCCAGGATTGATGACCTGGCTCTAAACACAAATGTATAACATTTAAAGCTTATTATATCTCAGTATCGAAATCTGGCTTTATGAAAACCTTCTGACTGTTTTAAAACTCCAGGATTTCATACTGGCTCTCTCCCCCTATCAAATAACTATATATTTGACAATGTAAGAATCCTAAACCTCTTAGTTAATCATCCAAGTCCAAATTAATGATCTTGGAGATTTCACAAACTGTTTTTGAATTTTTATTTAAAACCTCAAGTTTCAAATTAATGAACTTGTTTATTTTAAGAGACTTGTTTCACATACTTAGATTTTGAAACTCAGCCTTCCAACATCGGTTATCGAAAAGTAAAGCATAATCAAAATCTTTTTGTCTTTTTCAAAGTTTATGCTAAAACACACTGAAAATCTTTTTGTAATTTTTCTGTAAAATAAAACAACAAGGAAATATTTACAGACATATTTTTGTTTGAGCATTATAGGATCATATCAATTTATGACAAATCACTAGCACCGTTGACCTTTTTAGACTTTAAGTTCTAAACGATTCACTTAGATTATCAGTATACTGATCCACTTAAGTTTTCACACAAACTTCAATTGATTCAAGATACGAAATTAATGTTTAAGCACTTAACTTATTCGCGCGTCCCACCTCAGAATATACTCTCGTATCAAGATTTCCTAGATTCATACTTACAGGGGATTATACCTATATGATATCTGTACTCTGGGTTTGTGCGAGGCCTTGAGAGCTCAGGTATGAGCTACCATTCAGTCAAAGAGATGAAGGCTCGACTTTGAGGTGTGTTCCACTTAGGAATCTTCTTTACAACTTCACTTGATTCATATCTTTCAATATTTTTCAATTTTTATGAAGAGTGAAAGCTTTTAAAGAACGCAAAGTATTATACAAGGTCTAGACCATTACTGACGCAAAATCAGAAGACCAAGTATAATACCCCAGATATCAAAAAGTATAAAGACCTAGAATCTCAGAATCAGGCAATCTCTCAAACGGAATTTCGGAGTACTAAGTCCATATATTCGAGAGATATTCCCCACGAGATAAGTAAGTTTATTGAAATTTAGGTTTATATCTTAAAATCAATTTACTAAATGTGTAAAAACCTACTGGCATATCATCAGTGAGACCGTTTATCACATTTTAACATTCTATTTCTTTAGCATACCGTGATTGTCTACTGATGTACTATCATGTCATCTTTTTACACAAAACTCATTTTCAAGTTTTCTCATGTTTTTGGCTTTTTCAAATTTTTAAATGTTTTTGTATTTTCAAAATTCTTACTCTCCATAAAATCCAAAACATTTAAAATTTCAGGGTTAGTTATCAAATTTTCTTTAAAATGTAACAAACCGTTGTAGATAGTTTCATCTCGCCATCCATTTTCTGCATTACATGCTCTATTTGAAATAAAGTACCTCCATGATTTACAACACATTGATTTTTAACAGCTTGAAAACCATTTTCAACCACTCGATAAATTAATCATGTTTGTTCAGTCGTGAGGGTTTCAGCGTATTCAATCAACATATTTTTTCAAAATTTTTGATTTTTAACAAAGACTAAAAACATTTTTTTTTCATTTTTCAATTTTTGACAAAATAAAAACATATTTTTAGTTTTTAAAGTTTTCTATTTTTAGGGGTTATTGATTTTATGTTTTATTTATTTACAAAACAAACCAACTCCCTGTTTTTCATTTCCAGGGTACTGCCTCCTCCTGTTCTTGGCTGTTCCTCTCCTCAACTTGACATTCATCTGTCTTCAGGAACACCTGCACATTCAAATAACTCAATTATTTGAATAATGCAGCCCAGACCTGTTTGACCTTGGGTATTGTGACACAATACGAATTGTTCAACTTCGGAAACTCTTTGTCATTTTTTACAAACACTTTTTCGTTATTATTATCAACCTTCTTGGTTGAATCGATTTTCCTTTTATCACTCACAGAAGTCTGTTTCTTGACCATCCAAATTTGTCTTGTTGAAACATTTCTTTGATAAAATCTTGAATCAGTTTGAACGTTTCGTTTTGACAAATCATTTTTAGGCTTCCAGATTTTTTTGTTTGTTTCAAACTTAGATGTTTTTGGTTTCCAAGTTTGTTGTGACTTTGAAATGTCAACCTTTGATTTCCAACTCTGTTTCGGCTATAATTTGGGTGTCTTTGGTTTCCAAGTTTGTTTTGTCACAAACTCGGTCGACTTCTGATTCAGAACTTCAACTTTCTTTTTCTCAACATCAACAGACTTCAGATTCTGTGGACATTTACGACTAACATGTCCAACTTGTTGACATTTAAAGCATGTTTTCTTTGAAATATCTTTAGCATGTTGTTGTTGTTTTTTCTAAGCATAGAACTCTTCATTAGTCTGTCGACTAAATCGAAGTTCTTTCTCTTCTTCGGAACTTGTTCCGTGAACAAAGTTCGTCTGTTTCTAAAGATTTTGCTTGTCAAACCTTTTCTGATGTTGTTTCTTTTTATAACCCAACCCAACCTTCATGTTTTTCTTTTTGTAACTAGGGTTGTTATAAAAAGTTTTCTTGCTCGCTTTTCCGGCAAATTTGTTGATTTCTAATTTCTCGATTTCTACCAATTTGAATACTTTGTCAATTTTATCCGAAATCATATTTTGAATCGGAAATTCAATATCTGAGAATAATTTGTCCAATCCAATCATGGTGTATGCCAATCCTATTGGATCATCATTCGCATCTTTCTCAGATTTTGAAGTTTTCAAAGAGTTTTTGTGGAAACTTTCCTCAACTTCATCCTGTGACTCGGAGTTATCTGTTTTGGTAGAATCATCTTTCAAAACACTTTCAACGACCTTAGCTACCACCTCTGAATCACCAGTATCATCAAATTTGGAATAGGTTATGTCAATATTTTTTGGCAATTGATCTACCGTGTTGAAAGCTATTTCCACCTTTTCGTCATCATAGAATGTAAACTTTTTCTCAAACGGCGGTGGAACCTGATGATATTTTGAACCAATTCCCTTCTTGTTTCTTTCAGAATCTTTATCATCCGGTATTATGTTGACAATACGTTAAAGAACATATGATGAAGCATGATAGCTATGCAATTTGTTGTTATCTTGTTCTAATTCAGCCATTTTACGTTTAAGCTCAGCAACTTCTTCACTATACGAATTTACAACTTGTTTTATTTCATACTGGTTTTTAAGCATTTGTGACGTTTCAGAACATTGTGAAAGTCTAGATTGAATAAGTTTCATTTGGCTTTTCACAACTTCATCTGATTCTTTTGTAATTTGATATGCAATTTTTATTGAATCATATTCTTTTTTCATTTCTTGAACCGCATTTTCTTTTTGTAAACATTCTTCTATCATTGCTGAACACTTTTGTTTTAAAATCTCATTTTCTTTTTCAAGAACTTTGCATTTTTGTGTTAGCTTTTCATCATTTTCTTTCAAAACTTTTTCATTTTAAAACATTTCTTTACATTTTTCTTTGAAAACTCTCCCAATTTTAGAAAATTCCATATCTCTGGTTTTAAAATTTTCATCTTTTTCAGTACAAGTGCTACATATTTTCACACATTTCTTACACTGCTCATCAGTTTTATTTTCAATTTTATTTGACACTTCAGAAGATTCAATTTGAGTTATTACCTCAGCATTTTCTGGCACCTTGGTTTCTTCTGCCATATGCTTTTGATCTTCTTCAATCACCTGCTGTTTCTCATCAATAACTTCCTCTGCTGGTTTCTTCTGCTCTTCATCAGTGTTTTGCTGACTTTTCTCACCAGCTTTTTCTTTGATCTTTTCCAACTCTTCATCCTTCTGTTCACCTTCACCACTTTCTACCTTTGCAGTTTTCTTCAACTCATCCACCATCTTCTCAACACTTTTCTTGAGTCTCTCTTCATCTCTCTTTCTCAAACTCCCTGTCATTACTTCTCTGATTTTCTTTTCCAGATTGGGGACATAATCTTTATCTGCATCTCTCTTCGAATAATATTCTCTAGACAAAGGAATTAATTCCAGTAGATCATCATAAATCACCTCACTCGAATCTACAACTGGATTTCCTTTGCGATCTATATAGCATTCTCTCTTTTTATCCCATCTTCCCATTTCTCTAACATCATTATAAGCTTCTTGCAAATCATCCAACTTGATATCTGCAATACGTCTTTCTCTGAATGTTTTCTCTTGAAGATTTTTCTTTCAGCAACCAACGCAGGCTTTTGTTTTGGAAGATATTTGTTCCAGTTAAACCCTTCGTCATCGTGAACCATCACTAAAGCTTGTGTCTTTTCTCTTGATGATCCTTCACCAATTTGCTTTAGAGTTCATTTTGACGATTGCTCATTGTTTTTATGATAAATAGCTTTCTTGTAATAGTCATCATGAAATGGATTGACATGATCATTTACTTCCTGGTTAACACACACTCTTTTGAAGTGACCTTTTTGTTTGCATCGGAAGCATGTTGTGAATGCAGTATGTCTATCACTTGCGTCAATCACGGAACGTAGCTGGAATGAGTGAAACAAGACTGGTGCAACATTGAAGAAATCAAGTAATGAAGTAATGGTAGCTTCGTACGAAGCCACCAGCTTCGTATGAAGCCACCCACATGTTGATTGGTTCGAACCTACATCTCTATAAATAGGAGTCTTGGGTTCTAACGAAATAGGACTTTGAGTGTTTTGATGTGAAGCTTTGTCAGTTTGTTTTCACGGTGTAAACGTTGTCAGATCAGTAAAGAAAACATTAGTATTTACATCTCTGTGTTCATTCCACACACGTGTTTGGATTCCGCAAATTACACGTGTCGGTACGCATTCAGAGTCGAGGAATTCATCAAGTATGACACTTGTGCCCCGTAAACACACACGATGTAGGACACTATCTTTTCTCAAGAAACAATGTGTTTTGGTCTCAAAAATTTATTTATTTTGGTTTTACAATTTAACATTTTGATTCTAGTTCATTTACAAGCTTTAAATTGCTTTCTGGAAAGTTAAACGCGAACTGATGCGTAAACGTAATCAGTTTAATGCGGAAAACACTCCGGAACAGTGACAAAGGCTTAACATACCTTAAATAACTTTTATATAACTTAGAAAAAGGTTTTGAAAGCTTTGGTGTGTCAAAAACAAGTTTATTCACACTCAGGGACTATTTGGTCAAACTGCGAAAGTCTGCTGATTCACATAGTATCGAACATTCCGAATTTGACAATAAGTTAAACATGCCCTAAATAACCTTTACATAGCTTAGAAATAGGCGTTGAGGTGTTTGGTGCGCAAAAATAAACTTATTTGATCAATAGGGACTAAAAGCGTCAAAAAGTGCATAAGTTTGCATTTTCGCGCATAACTTACGTTCTGAATATATCCGGACATCAAAAAATTTATGTAATCATTAAAATATTTTATTTTAGTGATTGGCATGATAAAATTTCATTCGTCGCTTAATTTGGATCGTTTTTGCGTTCGTTACGACTTTCGTCGTAATTACCTGAATAACGCAACCGTACGGCCAAACGAACCGACATCCGTGATGTCTTTGAGCATATTTTAAGTTCCCTATACTTTAACATCATTTTAGAGCCTTGAAATGAGGTTAACGGGGTTTAAAAGTGCCAAAAAAATCAAGTGTTACAAGTGCAGGGACCATTTTTGAAATTTCTGGCAGATACATTGAACTTGGTCCATTTTTGAGGATTTGATGGTTTTAACCCAAGGTTTTGCACTCTATGGGCTGGAATTTGATGGTTTTAAGTATTCCCATGGTTTTGAAAACCATGTGCCCAAATGTAAGGTCTAGATCAAGGCACGTTTTGCGAGAAACGATCCTAACGGTTCTCCAAAATCTATAAATACCCATGCTTTCATTCACTTCAACTCACACTTGATTCATTTTGCTCTAAGTTGAGGTTTAAACACTTCATACCTGAGCAAACTTGGATCAAACTTCCTAGCTTGGACTCTTTGTAAGCTTCTTTCATTCTTTTATGTGTTTTTAAGCGGGAAAGTCAAACAGTGTTTAACTTTCTGCTTTGACTAGTCTTTGGTCAACACAAAGTTCGTTTAAACTTCGCAACGTGAGCGTAATCACGATGGTTATAGTCCCGTGTAACTATACCTACTGATTACCACGTTAATTAGGTGTAGTGACGAGTTGTAGTTTCGGTTAAAATACGCGTCTATGCGTATTTTGCAACCAAACTATTTTTGGGTATCAAAACCGTTTGTTTTGATATCAAACTTGTTTTCTAACTTCATTAAACATGGTTTAACATGTTTAACTCGTCACTTTTAGGATAGTGCTTATATAGGGCCGTAAGATAAGCAGTCTAAACAACCACTTAGACTTTTGAACCCGACCCGTTTGGCCAATCATTAGGATCCGACCAAACATGTATTGTGACCATAGTTGTATAGGGAATAACCTTCCGAGGTTATACCTTATGGTCACTTCATGTAGTTAGTTGTATGATAGGTAGTTTATATGCCTTAGGAAAATGACCAAAATGCCCTTTTTTCGCATAATTTCATTTTAAGCATATGTAACACATGTTTTGACATCTAAACTGATTATATAACATAATTAGACATGTTAAGGCATATAATACTTGTCATAGGACTAGTTAGGCATCTCGAACGCGCTTTCGCGCGAACGACGCGTTAAAGTGGCGTAAGCTACCTTAATGGGTCGTAATGGGTCGTAAGCACTTAGGATAGGTTTCGATTTAGAATGTAGGCTTTGTTAAACCATATCACATGAGTTCCAACACTCATTTGGTTTACAAGACCTCATTCTACCCGATCTTCCGATTTAGGTGTCGATTCCCTAACATAGATTCTGTTACCCTAGGAACCGCTTCAACACTTGAACTCTTGGTCTTTTGAGCTTTGTTATAACCTTTGAACCGGGACTATACGCAACCCCAGGCGAGTACATAGTTCCCCTCTTTTACCGTTTTCAAATGTTTTGGGGTGATTCATATGTGTAATCGATCTGTTTTCAAAATGTATGGCATATGTGTGTTCACTAAGTGCTTTTATGTGTATTATTCCGATTATGCAAATGTAATGTTTTATCCTTAAGTGATCTACCTATCTTCATAGTTAGATTCATGTAGGATACTTGAAGTATAGTCTTAGATCTTCCTATCTTCATAGAGAGGTTTTTAAGAAGTACTTTACAACTCGATGGTTGGTTTTTGTGTAGATTATTGGTGATTTAGATAACGAAACTAGATAATACAATAAGAACATGGTGGATACGCCGCTGGTACTTCCTATATATAAGTGTGCTTATTGTATTACCTTTCGTGGCGTTATCCCGAATCACCATTAGTAATTAGGTTTGTTTTGATTCAGTAATTCAATATGACAAGAACCCAGGATCCCTTAGTATCTATCTATCTTCATAGTTAGACTTATATGGGATGTTTTGTAACATCTGTGCTTGTAATCATTGTGAACAGTTCAATTATCAATAAAACAATGTTATTTGATCCCAATGTTTGTTTGGTTATGTTTTACATTTTTCATGTTTTGACTTTTGTTCAATTTCAAACTCTATATCACTTTCTGGAGAGTTATACGCAAACTGGTGCGTAAATGTAATCAGTTTAATGCGACAAATACTCCGGAACATCAACATATACTTAACATACCTTAAATAACCTTTACATAACTTAGAAATAAGTTTTGAAGGCTTTGGTATGGCAAAAACAAGTTAATTTGCCTACAGGGACTAAATTTGACAAACTGCGAAAGTATGCCAATTTGAACTGTAACAGACATTCCGGAACATGACCATAAGTTAAACATACCATAAATATCCTGTACATAGCTTAGAAATAGGCTTTTAGGTGTTCGGTGTGCTAAAATAAACTTTTGGGTCATTCAGGGACTAAAAGCGTCAAAAAGTGCACAAGTTTGCACTTTCGCGCATAACTTACGTTCTGAATACATCCGGACATCCAAAAATTTATGTAAGCACTAAAATATTTTATTTTAGTGTTTGGCATAAGAAAAATTCATTCGTTACGCAATTTGGATCGTTTTTCGTGCTTATCCGCATTTCGTCGTAATTAAGCGAACATCGCGATCGTACGACCAAACGAACCAACATCCGGCATATTTTTTAGCATGTTTCATGTCCACAATGTTTAGGCATCATTTTAGGGCCTTAACGTTGGCTTAACGGGCCTTAAACGTGACGGAAATGGCCTTAATGCATAACAGGGACCAAAACTGACATTTGCTGAAACTTGTTTCTGACCAGAAGGGCCAGGCGGCCCGCGTGAGTTATGTGTGTCCCCTTACGCGGCCCGTGTCAGCTTCCCAGATTAGATTAAATCAGTTTAACAGTTGTTTACAGCTGTTAACCACTCAAAACTCACCCACACTTGCCCTTTCCTGATCATGAGGGGCCATTTTGAGCTACCATAAGGTTGCAACAAGTGTAAGGATGAGATTGAAGCACGTTATTCGATAAACGATCCTAACGGTTGTCCATTTACTATAAATACCCAACCCATCACAACTCAAAACCCACAAAATCTGATCTAAAAGCTCTAAGTTGAAGCCATTACTTCATACCTGAGCTACTTGGATCAAGATAAACTTGCGGGGACCCTTTGTAAGTGTTCCTTCGTTCTTTTTATACTTTTAGTGTTAAAAGTCAAACTTTGTTTGACTTTCTGCATTCACCAGTTTATGGTCAATGCGAAGTTCGTTTGAACTTCATAACGTGAGCGTAATCACGATGGTTATAGTCCTTAGTGACTATACCTACTAATTACCACGTTATCTAGGCTCAGTGACGAGTCGTAGTTTCGGCCAAAATGCGTGTTATTGCGTATTTTGTAACCAAACTACTCTTAGGTATCAAAACCGTTTGTTTTGATACCAAACCTGTTTTCTAAACTTAGTTAAGCATGTTTTAACATGCTTAGTTCGTCACTTTTAGTTTAGTGCTTATATAGGGTCGTAAGGTAAACGATCTAAACAATCACTTATACTTTCGAACCCGACCCGTTTGGTTGATCTTTAGGATCCGACCAAACACATTAGGTGACCATAGTATGTAGGGAATAACCTTTCGAGGTTATACCTTATGGTCACGATGTTTAATTAGTTGTATGATAGGTAGTTTATATGCCTTAGGTAAATGACCAAAATGCCCTTTTTACGCCAAAATTCATTTTAAGCATATGTAACATAAATTTTGGTATCTAAACTGATTTGGCAACAATATTAGACATGTTAAGGCATATATTACTTGTTATAGGACTAGATAGGCATTTCGAACGCGTTTTACGCGAACAACGCGTTAAAGTAGCATAAGCTACCTAAACGGGTCATAACGGGTCAAAAGCACTTAGGTTAGGTTTCGTTTTAGTATGTAGGCTTTGTTAAACCATACTACATGAGTTCCCATACTCATTTGGTTTACGAGCCCTCATTCTATCCGATCCTCCGATATAGGTCCGATTTATTAACATAGTTACCTATATTAGGTGCCGTTTGATATCCGTGATCTCTAGCATTGTTTGGTTGTTACTCAAGGATTACTAAGCAATCTCAAGTGAGTACATAGACCCCTCTTTTACTGTTTTCCAAACATTTTGGGGTGAAACACATGTGCCTACTTGTTACTTTCGTGCCTTTCATGCTTTCATATCATATGCTTGTTATGTTCATTAGTACATTATAGTACATGATTTCATTACATTTTATGCTATGTATGTCCATTGTGTGCATACTTAGTACATCGTTTTACCTCACATTTCATGCTATGTATGTCCATCGTGTGCATACTTAGTACATTGTTTTACATTACATTTCACGCTATGTATGTTCATTTGATTACATACTTAGTGCATTGTTTTCACATGCTTACATTTTTGGTATGACATTTGGTTTGTTCAAATGGGACAATATACTTTCATTAACATTGATCACGCCGTTCGTTAGTAGGTAGTGGTACCATAGGACTTGACAACTCCCATTCCTGAACCCTAGGTTTGTTTGGGTGGAAGGAATGACCGAATTCGATAAACATAATACAGATAAACCTTTAATTTGTTTAAAGGTCTATCACCACAGTCACAAGGCTTGGATGTATGCATTATAGCAATACCGCATAGATGTTTGTATCAGTATAGCATGCATTTGTTTCACAAAACATAACTTTGATTTAAACTATGTTTATTTCGATACCCTGTTTTTGTGCATTTTACCTATGGTTTAGTTGATGTATTTCACTTGCCATACATGATATTTTTGGACACACAATTCATGATTTACATTAAACATAAAAATTTTGACATTGATATACACCTTCAGTGATTTACATTAGACATGGACATTTTGATATGGTTTACACAATAACACTTGACGATTGATATATACATGAACAATTTACATTGGTGGTTGGTTTGGGTAAATGATTTGAGTAACGAGGCGTGTGTAATATGATACAAACATGGTGGATACGCCGCTGGTAATTCCTATATATAAGTGTTTGTATAATATTACATATCGTAGCGTTAATTAAATCATTTCAGTATAGACATATTACATTTTACACAAATAACATATTTTTCACAAGACATTGTTTTACAAAATAGTTTATTTTATAACAACTCGTGCTACGTGGTTATTTCATTAACCATACACCTTTCTTTTATATAATCTGATTTCTTATCGAGTTTTCATATGATTTATAAAAGAAAACACTTAACAAGATTCATGACTAATTTTTATTAAACCTTTCTTCTAAAACCCAAGTCATGAATCCTATTTTCACAAAACCTATGTATCTCACATGCATTTTTATGCTGACGTACCTATTTTCACATGTGTTTTCAGGAGCAGTCGCTTAGGATGATGATCGTGACACTAGGGCGGACCTGTGCCTTAGAGACTTAAAATAAAGATAGAATTAGTTTAATTATGTTCTGAACTCTTTATTTCTTGTTTTGAGACAATGTAACACTCTTGTTTGATAAATAAAATATAACTTTGTATGCCATGGTTGTGAAACAATAATTCTGTTACAACACTCCCCGACGTTTCCGCCACGATTTGATGTTTTACGTGGTCGGGGTGTGACATGTTTAGAGAACTATTATTGGAGTCCATGTTTGGATTCATTGTGTACTTTAATGCATATTAGATTAGACAATGTGATAGAACCCGAATCCTCATAGCATCAACCTATCTTCATAGGTTGATTCTTGTAGGCATGGTTGTAAAACAAGGTCTCCAAGGCCGAGTACTCTCCGAGTAGTCGCTACAAGGTAGGCTGCCGAGGCGACTTTCTTCAACTCCGACTAATTACTAGGAATCGATCAAATGCGGTCAACATTGGCCAAAATCGGATATAGTAAGTCAACTCGGGCCGAGTTTGACTTAAAATAAAATAAAACATAATTTCTATGCCTATCATATTAAAGAATGAATATCAATTTCACGTATTTTGTTATAAATATTAGTAAATTTATGTTATTTGACATATATTCAATTTCCGAAACTAATTTCTTCATAATTTGGCATCTCCGAGTACTCTTCGTGTACTCTCCGCCTAGGTCGAGTACTCTCAACTCCCCGGTCGACCGACTAGGGAGCGCCTAGCGACTTTTACAACCATGCTTGTAGGATGTTTAAAGTACTGATAATGGAGTCCTTGATTGGATTCATTGTGTGCTTTAATGCGTGTTTACGAGTTGGTACAAGTTGACGATTTATGTGTTATGTGGTAGTTGTGATTTAGATAACGAAGCGAGTATAATAAAATAAGAACATGGTGGATACGCCGCGGGTACTTCCTATATATAAGTGTTCTTATTTTATTATTCTTATAGCGTTATCTGGATCACTTTAGAATTTTGTGTACAATTGTTTCAATGTTTGATTATCAAAATCTTTGTAGAATCTCCCATATTTTTATGTTAGATTCTTAGAAAGATATCTGAAGTATTATCATGACTCATTGAATTGATTTATATAATACTTATATAAGTTTTGATTTATTTCAAAACAGTTATTATTAATCCTTGATTGGAATTCCTTATAACATATTAACAAGTTTTTACGATGGTTTAAATCGAGATTTCAATATAAGGCATAAAATGACTTAGTAAATATCATATTGCCATATACAAACCTATTTTGTCACGAGTTTTCACAATTAAGATTAATACCAAATGTTTTGCCATTTATTTGGCTAATAAAACCTATGTATTCGCCATCATTTTTATGCTGACTATTTTCGCATATGTTTCAGGTTTTCGACTGTTCAAGCATGCAACGCATAGGACTGCATACGGGCCTTAGACTTCTAAAAAGAACAATCACATGTATTCTTTGTTTGTAAAACGATTTTAATGATATTGAAACAATTTAGTACCAGTAGTTGTGAGCAATTTGAACCCTCTGTTGTAAGGTTTTGAACCCTTCCAGTTTGATTTTTGGCCTTGTGCCTTTCAAATTTTCAAAATCTCGTCAAAGTTTTGGGTTCTAAATAGTGTGAACACGTGCAAACTGGAAGAGTGAATGCCTGTACCCTGGGTTTTCTGTCTAAGGCTAGAGTGTTCGTACAAATCCACATAATCAGACCAGTCACTCTTACCTGGGAACTCTTGGGGTGAGTGTTCACTTATAGGCGAGCATGTCTTCGCGATACTTTATTTTTGACCCATTTACTTTGATTAGTCACTGTGTGTCGCTTGTTTGCTTTGCGATGCGGACGAATGACCACCATCTTTGCTTTTGTTGATTTTGTTTCATCTCATTCTCTTCAACCAATCATCTCACTCGTTTCCTTTCATGTTTTCCTCTTTTAGAATGCCTCCTCGACGCGAAAACCAGATAGCGACTGCTGAACTGGCAGAAATTATTACGCAGCAAATGGCTGCTGCATTCCTAAACCTCTTTGCTCAATGGAACCAAGCCAACAACAACAACAATGCTCCATGAAATTTCAAGAGTTTTAGCTCGGCTAAACCGCTCAAGTTTAGCGGTACTGAAGGAGCAACTGGGCTTCTTCAATGGTTCGAGAGCATTGAGAATACTTTCCGTCACGTGCAGTGTCTTGACAATCGCAAGGTCGAGTTTTCTTCGAGTGTGTTTCAGAAGAGGGCTCTTACGTGGTGGAACGGGGTTATGAGAGATCGTGGTGCAGAGGTTGCTCTAGCACAGACATGGGCTGAACTTAGAGCTCTTATGATGAGGGAGTTTTGTCCTCGTCATGAACAGCGAGCTTTGGAGAGAGAGTTTGATGACTTGAAACAGGACAGTGGCGAGCACAGGGCGTATACTGATAGGTTTGAGGAGTTGAGTCTGCTTTGCCCAACAATGGTTACCCCACTCGACAAGGCTATCGAAAGGTAAATCGATGGTCTACCTGACTCAGTACAAGACATCATTACTGGTAGTAACCCTACCACACTCCATCAGGAGATCGAGTTAGCAGCGACATTGACTGAGTCGCAGGTTCGAAAGGGAAAGCTGCACAAAAAGGGTGATAAGGGTAAGAAGCAGGCGTCAGACAAAGAAGATAGCAAGAAAGGTCAAAACAAGAAGGGAAAGGATTCTGGTTCCTCTAGGGGGTCAAGGAAGCGTAAGGCTTCCCAAAATTTTGCTGTCACTGCCCAAGCTAACCAGGCAGCTCCCAACCAACCCGCACAGCCTCCAGCGAAGAAACCTTATGCAGGAAATGCACCTTTGTGCAATAGATGCAACAGTCACCATCAGCCGCAATTTTCGTGCCGTTTCTGTACTAACTGTGGGAAGTCAGGTCATCTTGCAGGTGTTTGTCGTTTTGCTCAGAATCAGGCAGTTCAGAACCCGGCTCAACGTGTTGCTCAGCCTCTTGCTCAGCAACAAGGTCAAGTTGCACGACCTCATTTTCCTCCAGGTTCGTGCTACAATTATGGGGATCTGACCCACTACCGTAATCAGTGTCCAAGATTGGTGAATGCTAATCCAAATCAGAATCAGGATCAGGCTCGAGGTCGAGTCTTCAACATGAATGCGCAAGAGGCAAAAGCGGACAATGAAGTGGTGAACGGTACGTTCTTTATTAATAATCAGCCTGCATCTGTCCTTTTTGATTCGGGTGCCGATAAGAGTTTTGTGTCATTATCTTTTGAGCCATTGCTTCGCGTGTCTAGAACGAAACTAGGAAAACCCTTGACAGTAGAGGTTGCTAGCGGTGAACCCATTGTTCTTGATTCTGTTCTTCGCAACTACCAGCTGAACCTTAACGACCATCTTTTTCCTATTGACCTCACGCCTATGCAACTCGGAAGCTTCGACGTTATTGTGGGTATGGATTGGTTAGCCAAGCATCGCGCAGAGGTAGTTTGTTTTAAGAAGATTGTTCATGTACCGCTTTCGACAGGCGAGATCCTACAGGTTCGTGGTGAGAAACCTGCTGGTGGTCTCAAACTCATGTCTTGTTTTAAAGCTCGGAAGTATCTACGAAAGAACTATGTGGCCTTTTTGGCACATGTTGTAGCAGATAAGGGCAAAGGTAAATCAATTCAAGATATTCCTGTTGTTCGGGATTATCCTGAAGTATTTCCTGAAGATTTACCTGGTCTACCCCCAGCACGCCAAGTCGAGTTTCGTATTGATCTTGTACCTGGTGCAAATCCCATTGCCAGAGCTCCATATCGTCTTGCACCGTCTGAGATGCAAGAGTTGTCTAAGCAGCTGCAGGAGCTCTCTGACAAAGGTTTTATCCGTCCTAGCTTTTCACCTTGGGGTGCTCCCGTTCTTTTTGTCAAGAAGAAGGATGGATCTTTTAGGATGTGTATCGATTATCGTGAGCCTAACAAGCTCACCATCAAGAATCGATATCCCCTACCTCGCATCGATGATCTCTTTGATCAGTTACAGGGCACTTCTTATTTTTCGAAGATTGATCTACGTTCGGGGTATCATCAACTTCGTGTGCATGTGGAAGATATCCCCAAGACGGCGTTCCGCACTAGTTATGGGCATTATGAGTTCACAGTCATGCCATTCGGTTTGACTAATGCTCCTGCTGTTTTCATGGACTTAATGAATAGGGTCTGCAAGCCTTATTTGGATCAGTTCGTCATTGTTTTTATTGATGATATCTTGATATACTCTAAGACGCGAGCTGATCACGAGCAACATCTTCGTCTTACTCTGGAACTCCTAAAGAAAGAGCAACTTTTCGCCAAATTCTCCAAGTGTGAATTCTGGCTTAAAGAAGTTCAATTCTTAGGACATATTGTCAACGTACAAGGTATTCATGTAGATCCCTCCAAGATCAGTGCGATCAAGGATTGGGATACGCCTACTACTCCTACCGAGGTTCGTTCTTTTCTTGGTCTGGCGGGTTATTACCGCCGCTTCATTGAAAACTTCTCGAAGATTGCAGTTCCTCTAACTGCTCTAACTCAAAAGAACAAGCCCTATGATTGGGGATTCAAACAAGAGGAAATTTTTCAAAACTTGAAACAGAAGCTTTGTGACGCGCCTGTTCTGACTTTGCCTGAGGGCAATGATGATTTCGTCGTATATTGTGATGCATCTAAATTGGGACTTCGCTGTGTTCTGATGCAAAGGAACAAAGTCATAGCATATGCATCGAGGCAGTTGAAGATACATGAGAAAAACTACACCACTCATGATCTTGAGTTGGGTGCAGTTGCCTTCGCTCTTAAGATCTGGAGACACTATTTGTACGGTACAAAATGTGTGGTTTTCACGGACCACAAAAGTCTTCAGCATATCTTCAATCAGAAAGAACTCAACATGAGGCAACGACGTTGGGTCGAGCTTCTAAACGACTATGACTGCGAAATTCGCTACCATCCTGGTAAGGCGAATGTCGTAGCCGATGCATTGAGTCGTAAGGAACGTACTAAGCTTCATTGTGTTCGTGTTCAATCTGATATTCAAGCTCGATCCGATATCCAAGCCCGCATTTCTCAGGCTCAACAATCTTGTGTTTCACAAGGTTTGATGGATAAGGAATTTCCCTATCACATAACCCCTGATCCGGAACTGAAGGACAATGGATCGTACTACTTCATGGACCGTTTGTGGGTCCCAAGCCAAGATAACCTTCGCACCTTGCTTATGGATGAAGCCCATAAGTCTCGTTATTCTGTTCATCCTGGTTCAGATAAGATGTATAAGGATCTTCGTATTCAGTATTGGTGGCCTGGTATGAAGAAAGACATTGCCTTATATGTATCAAAGTGCCTTACTTGTCTTAAGGTTAAGGCTGAACATCAGCGTCCTTCTGGTTTATTGGTGCAACCAGAGATCCCAGTTTGGAAATGGGAAAACATTACTATGGATCTCATTACCAAACTTCCGCGCACAAAGAAAGGTCATGATGCCATCTAGGTAGTTGTTGATCGTCTTACTAAGTCAGCGCATTTCTTGCCAATCCGTGAGGATTTTTCTACTGACAAACTTGCTAAAATCTATGTGGATGAAATTGTAGCTCGACATGGTGTTCCTTTGAACATCATTTCGGACAGAGATGCTCGTTTCACTTCTCATTTTTTGGAGAACCATGCAATCTGCTATGGGGACCCAACTTAATCTGAGCACAGCTTACCATCTGCAAACGGATGGTCAATCTGAAAGAACAATCCAGACTCTGGAGGATATGCTTAGAGCCTGTGTAATCGACTTTGGTGGTAGTTGGGATTCACATCTTCCGTTGATTGAATTCTCCTACAACGACAGTTATCACTCCAGCATCAACATGGCTCCTTTTGAGGCTCTCTATGGTCGAAAATGTCGTTCACCAGTCTGCTGGAATGAGATCGGTGAGGCTCAGCTTACTGGACCTGCCCTCATTTTAGAGACAACTGAAAAGATTAAGAAGGTTCGTGATAACCTTCAGACAGCTAGAAGCCGTCAAAAGAGTTACGCGGACCCAAAACGCAAGCCCTTGGATTTTCAAGTCGGTGAACGTGTATTACTTAAGGTCTCACCTTGGAAAGGTGTGATCAGATTTGGAAAGAAAGGAAAACTTGCACCTAGATACGTTGGACCATTCAAGATCGTCGAAAGAATCGGTAAGGTAGCCTACAGACTCGAGTTACCTCCTGAACTTGGAAATGTTCATCCAACCTTTCACGTGTCCAATCTCAAGAGGTGTTTAGCTGATGAGAACCTCCACATACCACTTGATGAAATTCGTGTTGATAAAACACTGAAATTTGTTGAGAAGCCAGTGGAAATCATGGAACGTGAAGTCAAGTGGCTTAAACGCAAGCGCATTCCATTGGTCAAAGTTCGCTGGGAATCTAAACATGGACCTGAGTTTACTTGGGAACACGAAGATCAAATGAAGGCGAAGTATCCGCATCTATTCCCACAAGTTTCCTCTAAATAAATTTCGGGACGAAATTTCCACAAGTAGGGGAGACTATAACATCTGTGCTTGTAATCATTGTGAATAGTTCAATTATCAATAAAACAATGTTATTTGATCCCAATGTTTGTTTGGTTATGTTTTACATTTTTCATGTTTTGACTTTTATTCAATTTCAAACTCTATATCACTTTCTGGAGAGTTATACGCAAACTGGTGCGTAAACGTAATCAATTTAATGCGAAAAATACTCCGGAACATCAACATATACTTAACATACCTTAAATAACCTTTACATAACTTAGAAATAAGTTTTGAAGGCTTTGGTATGGCAAAAACAAGTTAATTTGCCTACAGGGACTAAATTTGACAAACTGCGAAAGTATGCCAATTTGAACTGTAACAGACATTCCGGAACATGACCATAAGTTAAACATACCATAAATATCCTTTACATAGCTTAGAAATAGGCTTTGAGGTGTTCGGTGTGCTAAAATAAACTTTTGGGTCATTCAGGGACTAAAAGCGTCAAAAAGTGCACAAGTTTGCACTTTCGCGCATAACTTACGTTCTGAATACATCCGGACATCCAAAAATTTATGTAAGCACTAAAATATTTTATTTTAGTGTTTGGCATAAGAAAATTTCATTCGTCACGCAATTTGGATCGTTTTTCGCGCTTATGCGCATTTCGTCGTAATTAAGCGAACATCGCGATCGTAAGACCAAACGAACCAACATCCGGCATATTTTTGAGCTTGTTTCATGTCCACAATGTTTAGGCATCATTTTAGGGCCTTAACGTTGGCTTAACAGGCCTTAAACGTGACGGAAATGGCCTTAATGCATAACAGGGACCAAAACTGACATTTGCTGAAACTTGTTTCTGACCAGAAGGGCCAGGCGGCCCGCGTGAGTTATGTGTGTCCCCTTACGTGGCCCGTGTCAGTTTTCCAGATCAGATTAAATCATTTTAACAGTTGTTTACAGCTGTTAACCACTCAAAACTCACCCACACTTGCCCTTTCCTGATCATGAGGGGCCATTTTGAGCTACCATAAGGTTGCAACAAGTGTAAGGATGAGATTGAAGCACGTTATTCGATAAACGATCCTAACGGTTGTCCATTTACTATAAATACCCAACCCATCACAACTCAAAACCCACAAAAATCTGATCTAAAAGCTCTAAGTTGAAGCCATTACTTCATACCTGAGCTACTTGGATCAAGATAAACTTGCGGGGACCCTTTGTAAGTGTTCCTTCGTTCTTTTTATACTTTTAGCGTTAAAAGTCAAACTTTGTTTGACTTTCTGCATTGACCAGTTTATGGTCAATGCGAAGTTCGTTTGAACTTCATAACGTGAGCATAATCACGATGGTTATAGTCCTTAGTGACTATACCTACTGATTACCACGTTATCTAGGCTCAGTGACGAGTCGTAGTTTCGGCCAAAATGCGTGTTATTGCGTATTTTGTAACCAAACTACTCTTAGGTATCAAAACCATTTGTTTTGATACCAAACCTGTTTTCTAAACTTAGTTAAGCATGTTTTAACATGCTTAGCTCGTCACTATTAGTTTAGTGCTTATATAGGGTCGTAAGGTAAACGATCTAAACAATCGCTTATACTTTCGAACCCGACCCGTTTGGTCGATCTTTAGGATCCGACCAAACACATTAGGTGACCATAGTATGTAGGGAATAACCTTCCGAGGTTGTACCTTATGGTCACGATGTTTAATTAGTTGTACGATAGGTAGTTTATATGCCTTAGGTAAATGACCAAAATGCCATTTTTACGCCAAAATTCATTTTAAGCATATGTAACATAACTTTTGGTATCAAAACTGATTTGGCAACAATATTAGACATGTTAAGTCATATATTACTTGTCATAGGACTAGATAGGCATTTCGAACGTGTTTTACGCGAACGACGCGTTAAAGTAGCATAAGCTACCTAAACGGGTCATAACGGGTCAAAAGCACTTAGGTTAGGTTTCATTTTAGTATGTAGGCTTTGTTAAACCATACTACATGAGTTCCCATACTCATTTGGTTTACGAGCCCTCATTCTATCCGATCCTCCGATATAGGTCCGATTTATTAACATAGTTACCTATATTAGGTGCCGTTTGATATCCGTGATCTCTAGCATTGTTTGGTTATTACTCAAGGATTACTAAGAAATCTCAAGTGAGTACATAGACCCCTCTTTTACTGTTTTCCAAACATTTTGGGGTGAAACACATGTGCCTACTTGTTACTTTCGTGCCTTTCATGCTTTCATATCATATGCTTGTTATGTTCATTAGTTCATTATAGTACATGATTTCATTACATTTTATGCTATGTATGTCCATTGTGTGCATACTTAGTACATCGTTTTACCTCACATTTCATGCTATGTATGTCCATCGTGTGCATACTTAGTACATTGTTTTACATTACATTTCACGCTATGTATGTTCATTTGATTACATACTTAGTGCATTGTTTTCACATGCTTACATTTTTGGTATGACATTTGGTTTGTTCAAATGGGACAATATACTTTCATTAACATTGATCACGCCGTTCGTTAGTAGGTAGTGGTACCATAGGACTTGACAACTCCCATTCCTGAACCCTAGGTTTGTTTGGGTGGAAGGAATGACCGAATTCGATAAACATAATACAGATAAACCTTTAATTTGTTTAAAGGTCTATCACCACAGTCACAAGGCTTGGATGTATGCATTATAGCAATACCGCATAGATGTTTGTATCAGTATAGCATGCATTTGTTTCACAAAACATAACTTTGATTTAAACTATGTTTATTTCGATACCCTGTTTTTGTGCATTTTACCTATGGTTTAGTTGATGTATTTCACTTGCCATACATGATATTTTTGGACACACAATTCATGATTTACATTAAACATAAAAATTTTGACATTGATATACACCTTCAGTGATTTACATTAGACATGGACATTTTGATATGGTTTACACAATAACACTTGACGATTGATATATACATGAACAATTTACATTGGTGGTTGGTTTGGGTAAATGATTTGAGTAACGAGGCGTGTGTAATATGATACAAACATGGTGGATACGCCGCTGGTAATTCCTATATATAAGTGTTTGTATAATATTACATATCGTAGCGTTAATTAAATCATTTCAGTATAGACATATTACATTTTACACAAATAACATATTTTTCCCAAGACATTGTTTTACAAAACAGTTTATTTTATAACAACTCTTGCTACGTGGTTATTTCATTAACCATACACCTTTCTTTTATATAATCTGATTTGTTATCGAGTTTTCATATGATTTATAAAAGAAAACACTTAACAAGATTCATGACTAATTTTTATTAAACCTTTCTTCTAAAACCCAAGTCATGAATCCTATTTTCACAAAACCTATGTATCTCACAGGCATTTTTATACTGACGTACCTATTTTCACATGTGTTTTCAGGAGCAGTCGCTTAGGATGATGATCGTGACACTAGGGCGGACCTGTGCCTTAGAGACTTAAAATAAAGATAGAATTAGTTTAATTATGTTCTGAACTCTTTATTTCTTGTTTTGAGACAATGTAACACTCTTGTTTGATAAATAAAATATAACTTTGTATGCCATGGTTGTCAAACAATAATTCTGTTACAACACTCCCCGACGTTTCCGCCACGATTTGATGTTTTACGTGGTCGGGGTGTGACATGTTTAGAGAACTATTATTGGAGTCCATGTTTGGATTCATTGTGTACTTTAATGCATATTAGATTAGACAATGTGATAGAACCCGAATCCTCATAGAATCTACCTATCTTCATAGGTTGATTCTTGTAGGCATGGTTGTAAAACAAGGTCTCCAAGGCCGAGTACTCTCCGAGTAGTCGCTACAAGGTAGGCTGCCAAGGCGACTTTCTTCAACTCCGACTAATTACTCGGAATCGATCAAATTCGGTCAACATTGGCCAAAATCGGATATAGTAAGTCAACTCGGGCCGAGTTTGACTTAAAATAAAATAAAACATAATTTCTATGCCTATCATATTAAAGAATGAATATCAATTTCACGTATTTTGTTATAAATATTAGTAAATTTATGTTATTTGACATATATTCAATTTCCGAAACTAATTTCTTCATAATTTGGCATCTCCGAGTACTCTTCGTGTACTCTCCGCCTAGGTCGAGTTCTCTCAACTCCGTAAGCTACCTTAATGGGTCGTAAGCACTTAGGATAGGTTTCGATTTAGAATGTAGGCTTTGTTAAACCATATCACATGAGTTCCAACACTCATTTGGTTTACAAGACCTCATTCTACCCGATCTTCCGATTTAGGTGTCGATTCCCTAACATAGTATCTGTTACCCTAGGAACCGCTTCAACACTTGAACTCTTGGTCTTTTGAGCTTTGTTATACCCTTTGAACCGGGACTATACGCAACCCCAGGTGAGTACATAGTTCCCCTCTTTTACCGTTTTCAAATGTTTTGGGGTGATTCATATGTGTAATCGATCTGTTTTCAAAATGTATGGCATATGTGTGTTCACTAAGTGCTTTTATGTGTATTATTCCGATTATGCAAATGTAATGTTTTATCCTTAAGTGATCTACCTATCTTCATAGTTAGATTCATGTAGGATATTTGAAGTACAGTCTTAGATCTTCCTATCTTCATAGTGAGGTTTTTAAGAAGTACTTTACAACTCGATGGTTGGTTTTTGTGTAGATTATTGGTGATTTAGAAAACGAAGCTAGATAATACAATAAGCACATGGTGGATACGCCGCTGGTACTTCCTATATATAAGTGTGCTTATTGTATTACCTTTCGTGGCATTATCCCGAATCACCATTAGGATTTAGGTTTGTTTTGATTCAATAATTCAATATGACAAGAACCCATGATCCCTTAGTATCTATCTATCTTCATAGTTAGACTTATATGGGATGTTTAGAGTACTATTATTGGAGTCCATGTTTGGATTCATTGTGTACTTTAATGCATATTAGATTAGACAATGTGATAGAACCCGAATCCTCATAGCATCTACCTATCTTCATAGGTTGATTCTTGTAGGATGTTTAAAGTACTGATATTGGAGTCCTTGATTGGATTTATTGTGAGCTTTAATGCGTGTTTACGAGTTGGTACAAGTTGACGTTTATGTGTTATGTGGTAGTTGTGATTTAGATAACGAAGCGGGTATAATAAAATAAGAACATGGTGGATACGCCGCTGGTACTTCCTATATATAAGTGTTCTTATTTTATTGTTCTTGTAGCGTTATCTGGATCACTTTAGGATTTTGTGTACAATTGTTTCAATGTTTGATTATCAAAATCTTTGTAGAATCTCCCATATTTTTATGTTAGATTCTTAGAAAGATATCTAAAGTATTATCATGACTCATTGAATTGATTTATATAATACTTATATAAGTTTTGATTTATTTCAAAACAGTTATTATTAATCCTTGATTGGAATTCCTAATAACATATTAACAAGTTTTTACGATGGTTTAAATCGAGATTTCAATATAAGGCATAAAATGACTTAGTAAATATCATATTGCCATATACAAACCTATTTTGTCATGAGTTTTCACAATTAAGATTAATACCAAATGTTTTGCCATTTATTTGGCTAATAAAACCTATGTATTCGCCGGCATTTTTATGCTGACTGTTTTCGCATATGTTTCAGGTTTTCGACTGTTCAAGCATGCAACCCATAGGACTGCATACGGGCCTTAGACTTCTAAAAAGAACAATTACATGTATTCTTTGTTTGTAAAATGATGTTAATGATATTGAAACAATTTAGTACCAGCAGTTGTGAGCAATTTGTAACGTGACTCCCTGATATTTCCGCCGCGTGTTGTTATATTACGCGATTGGGGTGTTACATCAAGATCCTGAATTCACAAGTGGTATCAGAGCAGGTGCTTGATTGCTAGGACTGAAGACACAGAGAATCATGTTTCTACATCAGATTCAAAGCTGATTTGATCATCTTCTTTACACTTCTACTTCTTCTCATCTTCATCTCATTCTCTTTGAACTATTAAACACAGATTTACGGTGTTCTCACGGTTAAAATCGTCTAAATTTTTGACATAACATGTGAAAAACAATTTTACCTAATCCTACAAAGTTTCAAATCAAAATTCAAAGAATTACACATTCATTTGATTGAAAAACTGATCGAAAATGAACATGTTTGCTGATTATGTTTGGTTCGAACCTACACCTTTGAATGAAGACACTGTTGTTTGAAGAAAGTTTTGTTCGAAGCTATTAAATCTAAGAGTTGTGCAAAGCCACTGTTGTGTCCTCGTACGAACGCAACCTCGTTCGAACTTACAAGTGTTTGAACAATTTGTTTTCTGGCTTCGTACGAACGGAGACTTATTGTGTTTGGTTTTCAAATTTGATCAAGTGTTTGTCTGTTTGCAGGTTATACAAAGATCAGAATCATGGCTGAAGAGTTTTACAACACGTTCTATAATGCTTTCACGTCCGAAACATCTGAACAAACAACTGTCACACCTAAAAGCATTTCCAAAACTATAACTGATAATATAAATCATGACAATATATACGGAAATCACCAAAGGCCGCCTAAAATAATGAATATTAAAGATTATCATTGGTGGAGTTCAAGATTTGAAAACTGGGTGAAGGGGTATTCTTATGAAAGTTGTGTTTCATTGATTTACGGATATGAAAAACCTGAAAATGATCAACATGTTTTACTCCCAGTTCCAGAATATTCAAATATTCAGAAAGAAAAGCATTCTGAAGAACTAAGAATGATAACATTTTTACAACAAGCAGTAAGAGAGGATATTTTTACTCTGCTTCAGCATGGTGAAACGTCCAAGTCAATGTGGGAAGCGTTAAAGGTAAAAGCTAAAGTGGGAAAAGATATCAAGAAAAAAAAAATTGCGTTACAGAAAAAAGAGTTTGATTTGTTTGATTGTATGAAATGAGAGAGTGTTCGACAAATGATTGAGAGGTTTTGTCATTTGAAAATTAAGTTAGAGCGTTTCAGAATCTACAAAGAAAGAGAAGAGATGGTTGATAAATTGGTCGAGGCGTTGCCACATGAGGAAGATTGGAAAATGTATGTGATTGTGTTGAAAACTGATGCTAAATTTGATGAGATGACATTAGAAATTCTGATTGAAAACTGGAGGGACACGATTTGTTGTTGCGAAAACAAAACAAGATGTCTAGCTCTAGTTATCAACAAAATCTTGATTTGTATTACATAACAGGTATGCCAAAAAGTAATGAATCACCAAAGATCAAAATGGCTTTCAGTGCAGATAAGATGGGTGATTCATCAAACAACAACTCCTCAAGTTTTGATCCAGGATATCATTCTTCTTCTGCTTCATCCAAATCTGGTCCAAGTCAAGATTGGAAAAATTCTCCACATTTGAACAATGAGTTTGCTCAACAGCACATGAGTTTTTTAGCATCTATTCTGGTATCTTATGAAGGTTTAATTGCAGGTAAGATCAGGAATCCGAACATGATAAAGGAAGATTACGATCAAGTTAATCCAGAAGAGATGGAGCTCATGGACATTTGCTGGTGCATGGCTAGTGTGATACGAAGAGCTCAAAGGTTCATGGAGATAACTGGAAGAAAGTGCTTGGAAGGCCCAGACATGAAGATTGGTTTTGACAAAAACAAAGTCATTTGCTTCAAATGTAAACAAAAGGGGCATTTCAAAAGAGAATGTTCAAACAACAAAGCTGATGATAGTGTGAATCCGTTTCACGATGATTATTACAAGAAAGCTATCTACCATCACAACAATGAGCAACCAACAAGAAAGCAGATTGATGAAGGATCGTCTAAAGAAAAGAAACATGTTGTATTACTAATTCGTGATCGTAGTGAATCCAGTATTCTTCAAGATAAAAAGTTTAATTGGGATGATTACATTAAAGTAGATGATAACAGATGTATAATTCATGATGATGAAGGATATGATTGGAGTAAACATTCCAAAGAAGATGGAGAAGTCATGGCAATGGTTGCTAAGACCAAGAAGAGTCGAGAGGAAATAGAAGCTCAAGGTTATTTGGACAGTATGTACGATGCTCACAAAGAAGCAAGGCGGGAAAAAGATGGGATTCTGAGTATGAATGTTATGTTGACCCAAAAAGTAATCCAACAGTTGATCCAGATGAGGTTGATTTTGAAGCCTTAGTAGCTGTAATTCCAACTGTGGATGTTTGGTGTCGAGGGCTTAGAGAAATTCGAAATTACAGAGAAAAAGTTGAAGAAGAAATCTACAAAGTCATGTATGCAAGCCTGGAAAAAAAAGAAGAATAAGACGGTTGAAGAGATTGTGATTGAGAGTGAGAAGTTAGTGAAGGATGTGAAGAAAGAGAAAGCTGGTGAAGAGAAATCAGAGGAAGCTGTTGCAGAGAAACAACAGAAGAATGAGGAAGATCCGAGGGCAGAATAAGTCATGGTTCTTAATGCTGAGGTAAACACTCAATTTGAATCTTCTGAAATGTTAGATAAATCTGTGCATAAAAATGATGAACAGTGCAAGAAGTGCATGGAAACGTGCAAAGCTTGTACTGAAAAGGATAACAGTCTAAGATCCAGAGATATAGAGTTCACTAAAATTGAAAAGATTTTCAAAGAGAAATGTAATGAAATGTTAGAAAATGAAAAGGTTTTAAAACAAGAAAAATAAAACCTGACACAAAAATATGATGATCTTGTAAAAGAAAACAAAATTTTGAAAGAAAAATGTTCAGAAGTTTGCAACGAAAGTGTTCTAAAAGATAGAACTATTCAAGAGTTGCAAAAAGAATATGATGTAATGAAGTTATCATATCACACGGTAAAAGAAGCATATGAAGTTTTGAAAAGTAAAGTTACAAGTTTGGATAATAGATTGTCAGCTTGTCAAGAAACAAATAGTTTTCTTGAAGCAAGATATAAAGGAAAGCAATTAGTTGTAAATAACTACATTGATGAAATTGCTAAAATTAAACAAGAACTGTCTGAGAAAGAAAAATTGGTTAATAAACTTCAAAGTTATCATGCATCTTCATAAATTCTTGAACGATTTTTTAACATCACACCCGATGGGAAAGATTCCGAAAAAACAAAAAAGGGAATTGGGTCAGAATACCATCAGATTCCACCACCGTTGGAGGATAATTACACATTCTATGATGGCGAAAAGGTGGAAAAAGCTATAAACATGGTTGACCAATTACCCGACAACATCGATGTGACTTACACCAAATCTGATGATCTCGGTGATTCAGAGGTGGTTGGTAAGGTTGTTGAAAGTGTTTTGTCAGAGGAGTCTACCAGAACAGATAAGTCTGAGTCACAGGATGAAAATGAGGGAAGTTTTCATGAAAGGTATATTAAAAATTCAAAATCTAAGAAAGATGCAAATGATGATTCAAAAGGATTGGTGTATACTATGATTGGATTGGAAAAATTATTCTCAGATGTTATATTCCCGATTCAGAATGTCATTTCAGACAAAGTTGAGAAAGTGTTCAAATTGGTAGAGATTCAAAAATCTGAAATTTCAAAATTTTCTAGAAAGAGCAAGAAGAGGTCTTAAAACGAACCTAACTATAAGAAGAAAAACATGAAGGCTGGGTTGGGTTGTAAGAAGAAAATAAATCAGAAACGATTTGAAAAGCCAAATGATCAGAAAAAGACAAACTTTGTTCACGGAACAAGTTCAGAAGAAGAGAAAGAACTCCAATTTAGACGACAGTCTAATGCAGAGTTCTATGCTCAAAAGAAAAAGCAACAACAACAGGTTAAAGATGTTTAAAAAAGAACATGTTTTAAATGTGATCAAACTAGACATCTTGCACGCACGTGTCCAAATCTAAAACCTGTTGGTGTTGAGAAAAATAAGTCTGATGTTGTGAATCAAAAATCAACCAAGTTTGAATCAAAACAAACTTGGAAGCCAAAAATGTCAAAGACTGAATCACAACAAATTTGGAAACAAGTGACACCCAGATTTAGAACAACACAAAGTTGGAAAACAACTGTTGATATGACAAAACTAAACCAGTTTTGGAAACCAAAAGTTGTTGTTCAAAACCAAAACATTCAAAATGAATTACGATTTTATAAAAGGAATGTTTCAAAAGGTCAAAGATGGGTGGTCAAACAACAAAAGGCTTCAGTTGAGGAAAAACTTAATGAAGATGTGTTTGAGAAGAATGAACGAAACTATCCAGTTTTACCTGGAAAGATTCATGTTCAATTACCTGAGTCTAAACAGACTTGGGTTACATTGTTCAAATGACTGAATTAATTGTATGTGCAGGTGCTCCCAAAGATGGTTGAATGTCAGAAGAAATAGAGGAGCAGCCTGGCACAAGAGGAGGCTGCTGATCCCTGCAACTGAATTAGGGAGTTTTTTTTGTTTCTGTACATAAATAAACTATATTTTAAAAACACTAAAAATAGAAAAATTTAAAAACCAAAAATATGTTTTTATTCTGTCAAAAATTTAAAAATGAAAAAAATATGTTTGTTTTTTAAATATTGTCAAAAATTCAATAATTTGAAAAATGTTGATTGAATATGCGGAAATCCTCACGGCAAAACAAACACGATTATTTCACAATTGAAAATGGTTTGAACATTGTTAAAAATCAGTGTGTTGTAAATCATGGGGGTATTTTCTGCAAATCAGACCATGAGATGCAGAAATGGATGGCGAGATAAAGCTATCTACATCGGGTTGTCAAATTTTCTTAAATGTTTTGAATTTTAGGGGGAGTAAAAATTTCAGAAAATACAAAAACATTTGAAAATTTGAAAAATCCAAAAACAATAGAAAATCAAAAAGAGTTTTGGTGTAAAAAGAGGAAATGATAGTACATCAGTAGACTATCACAGTACGCTAAAGAAATGGAAAGTCAAATATGATAAATGGTCTCACTGATGATATGCCAGTAGGTTTTTACACATTTAGTAGATTGTTTTCAAGATATAAACCTAAATATCAATACTTTCTTATCTCGTAGGGAACATCTCTCGAATACATGGGTAACCCCTGAAATCTTGTTTGAGAGATTGCCTGATTCTGAGATACTAGGTTTTTATATTGTTTGATATCTAGGGTATTATACATGATCTTCTGATATTGCAGAAACAATGGCCTAGATCTCGTATAATACTTTATGCGCTTAAAGCTTACTCTCTGCATAAAAATTGAAAAATATCAAAAGATATGAATCAAGTGCAGTTGTAAAGAAGATCCCTAAGTGGGACACACCTCAAAGTCGAGCCTTCATCTCTATGATTGAACGGTAGTTCATACATGAGCTCTCAAGGTCTCGCACGAACCCAGAATTTAGATATCAATATAGTATATTCACCTGTAAGACTGAATCTATGGAATCTTGATACGGGAGTATATTCTGAGGTGGGATACGCGGATAAGTTAAGTGCTTAAAACACTAATTTCGTATCTCGAATCAGTTGAACTTTGTGTGAAAATTTAAGTGGATCAGTATACTGACAATCTAAGTGAATCGTTTAGAACTTAAAGTGTTTAAAGCTCAACAGTGCTAGTGATTTGTCATAAGGTGATATGATCCTCTGACACGAATTCAAACAAAAAATATTGTCTGTAAATATTTCTTTACTGCTTTATGTTTCAGAAAAATACAAAAAGATTTTGTTTCTACTTTATTTTCGACAACCGATGTTTGAAAGCTGAGTTTCAAAATCTAAGTATGCTGAATGTGTTTCTGAAAAATAAACAAGTTCATTAATTTGAAACTTGAGTTTTTTAAACAAAAATCAAAAATAGTTTTTGAAAATCTCCAAGGTCATTAAGGTGGACTTGGATGATAAATTGTGAGGTTGTGGATGTTTAAACTGTCAAATTTTATAAAGTTATTTGATAGGGGGAGTAGGGCCAGGCAATTGGTTTTAGGAAATATTAAAAGGTTAAAAGCTGTTATATCTGATGCTTAGAGCCAGGTTTCTGATTCTGAATATGTGAACTAAAGAGCCAGGTTATCATTTATGTGAACAAACGATGTTCTGTGTTGTCACATATTTGAAATGCTCCAGCTTATTCATTGATATATGTTTTGAGCTAGGTGACTGGTCTTAAAATTGTCAAATATCTTATAAATGTTTGAGTTTTTGTAGATGATTTGCCAGACTACGATCCCGAGAGCAGAACTTAAGGGGGAGTCTGAAGACAAGCGTGCAATCAAGAGCCAGTAACCATCCTGGAAGAACTTAAAGAGCTTGTAGAACAGGTGTCGATCCTAGTAGCTGAAAGCACCGAAGCTTGAACCAAGGGGGAGCTTGAAGACAGAGCTAAACGAAAGGGAGAGCTACAAAAGCTAAAAGGCAATATCCAAGGGGATTTTGTTAGAAATTGGGGAGTCTGTGATGCTGACAATGTCAACATTTTTAAACAAATTCAGATAGAGATGAAAGCTACGAGATTGACTGCAACAATATCCAATGGGGAGTCTGTGAATGCAGTATGTCTATCGCTTGCGTCAATCACGGAACGTAGCTGGAATGAGTGAAACAAGACTGGTGCAACATTGAAGAAATCAAGTAATGAAGCAAAGGTAGCTTCGTACGAAGCCACCAGCTTCGTACGAAGCCACCAGCTTCGTACGAAGCCACCCACATGTTGATTGGTTCGAACCTACATCTCTATAAATAAGAGTCTTGGGTTCTAAAGAAATAGGACTTTGAGTGTTTTGATGCTAAGCTCTGTCAGTTTGTTTTCACGGTGTAAATGTTGCCAGATCAGTAAAGAAAGCATTAGTATTTACATCTCTGTGTTCATTCCACACACATGTTTGGATTCCGCACATTACACGTGTCGGTACGTATTCAAGGTCGAGGAATTCATCAAGATCCTAAATTCACACATGTGACCTTTGACTTGTCAAATTCCAGCTTCGTATTCGAACCTTCTAGACACTGCCTGCCTGTAATCTCCATAAAACGCTGTGCTATTCTAATGCCACTAGCCAAACACCATCTGATGTCGATAAGTTCCATCTCTTCCGGGTCTATCTAGTCATAATCTTCCTTTGTCATTTCGGGGTTTCCAATTCTACCTGCCACCAGACTTTCATATAACTCTACAATCTAATAATAAAAAACAAAATCCTAGCTTATGAATGTTAAATGTTAATAATCCATCATCACAAACAAAACAAAAGAAAAAGAAAATAAAGTATGGAAAGTAAATTGTTTTAACAAGTAATTGTTCAAACAGGCCGCGACCTGCAAATCACCACCATCAATAGAAAAAGAGAAGAGATTTAACCTGTTTGTGGCCACCACGCCACCGCCTTTGCCATTGTCGTCTAGTCCAACTCCATGTCCTCACCTTCCTCCTCATTGTCCCTGTACGCCATGTGCTCCCTCATGTATGAAATGTCGGAGCGCATAGAGTTGATGCTTCTCTCCATGCTCCCGACCCGGTTGCTTGTGCTTTGGCCCAAGCTAAAGGCATTCCAGGACACTTGAAGTGTTTCCTGCATTATGTTATAGAGATTATGCATGTTTGGAAAATCACTTCCCCCTTGGGAGGAAGATCCTGGGGTGAACCCGTAAGAGTATCACAGAGGATGGTTGGGGTCATCTTCAACGGAAAGAACTTGGCCCGGATCATTTGGGCTCCAAATCTTGCCCTTGTTATCCTTGAAGCTCAAGAGACCATTGTTGCAGTCGGCAATGAGTTTAGGCTACGGCATAGGCTGATATCAGTCTGAGTGACACCAACCCCTTTGGTAATGCTGCGTGGGGTGTGTGTGGCGTAGGTCTTGTAGACACAGGCGATCCAGCCATCGAAGAAGATGGGCATTGGATGTGTAGCTTTCGCGTTGGTGGCCATGTTCTTCAGTAGCATGTAGGCGACATTAAGGGGTTGTTGGTTCAGGATGTAATATAGGCACGTTAGCTCCCGAAGGTTCACAACACCCCCGCTATCTTTTCTTTGGCATAAAGTATCACTCAGGACCCGATGAATGTAGCGGATGAGTAGGTACCTGATTTAGGTACTCTATGTGTGGCTCGGGTTGTAGACCCCTTCTGCAATCTATGTCCAAAATATATTCCTTGTGTTGTCGTGCATTTCTATAATACTGTCGTTGAAGATGGGTTCCCTAATCTCCTCTTCGGTGTAGATTCCCACATCCACACAGAACTGAGCCACATATATGCCATATTAAGTACCACCGCAACGGAAAGTCACCGCTTCATTGTCGAACAAGTCGTCTATGTCCTTTTTAGGGCAAACGTGCTAAGGAATTCAAGATTGAATTCGTAAACAGATTCAACTGTGCCTCAAGAAAGACACGGAATGGTCCTGTCACCATGCTGACTTACTGTTCCCTTTATCCCACGGTGATTAAAGTGTCGTAATAGAGTTGACGTGGCGGTTCTTCATTTCTGGATTCCAGGATTTCCATCTGTTCCACGCATTGTGAATGCTCGGTCTTGAATCTCAGCCACTTGTGGGGTGCCGTTGTTAGCAGAGAACGAGTATTAAACAGTTAAGTGTGGTAAAATAGTGCGAAAAAAAACTAAAAAATAGGGGATGCCCACGGCCCGTGCCTGATAGGCACAAGCCCGTGTTGCATACTTTCAGGGGACACGACCTCGTGCCTCAGAGGCATGGCCTCGTGTGAACTCACTGTTTTGACCAAAATTCAATCAAGCCGGCTTCAAAAAACCTAAAATTTTTGGCCCCCTGTGTGCGGTATATCCTGAAAAACAAACCCCAAGCATCAATTTGAACTTACCAATCCGTTTCCCCATTCTATTCTTAGTATTTTCATTCAAGAATAAGGGTTTTCAAAAACCGGTTGAAAATTTATGATTTTTCCACAATGGGTTGATGATTTACTGTTAAAACACTTGCATTGTCTACTACTAACAAGATTTTGAAAATATTTTCGAATCGACACGGGTCTAGTTCAAGAACCCTAGATTTTCCCCCAAATCTTGATGTTATTTAACATGCAAAACATAAATCGAACTAATCTAAGTGCTACTAAGTTACCTCGTCGGTAGATTATGGAAGGAGATCATAAAAAAGTGGAGGGAGCAGGCAGGGAACCGAGGGTTGTAGAGAAACGAATCATGTGAGTTGTGAGAAAGAAGCTACAAAACAAGGGTTTTAACCCATCTGTAGATAGGCACGACCCCATGCCTTAGAGGCATGGCCCCGTGTCTTTTAATTTTTTTATGGTTGTTTCTCTTGCCACTTGGTCCCTTTGGTCAACTTATATGGCTCGTGGACTTTTGGTTATCATCTTCCTGAGTGTACCTACAAGATGGATTATTGAAATAAAGTAGATAAATATATAAACATTGTTATCACGTTCTCGTCACTTTTATATTTCTTCCAAGGTCATTTCTGTTTCTTCATCCTCGAGGAATCCTTCATAGAATTTAAGCCTTTGTCCATTAACCTTGAATGGTTCTTCGTTTGGAGGCTTAATATCTATTGCACCATGGGGGTAAACTTTGGTGATGGTGAAAGGTCTGGACCATCTAGACTTAAGTTTTCAGGGAAAAAGACGTTGCCTTGAGTTAAAGAGTAGTACTTGATCTCCTTATCTGAATCCCTTAGGTCCTGTTGAAGGTTTATTCATAGAGGGTTGCGTTAGTTCAAGGGTTGAATATGTAATGTTTTGTTTCTTGTATGTTTGGGTCGAACTTGTATTGTGGGTCTAGTGGGGTTCGAGTGGGCCTAGGGGGGGGGGGGTTTCGACCCACCTTGTTAGTATTTAAGCAAATCT
Source organism: Helianthus tuberosus (assembly GCA_030545235.1). Classification (NCBI taxonomy): domain Eukaryota; kingdom Viridiplantae; phylum Streptophyta; class Magnoliopsida; order Asterales; family Asteraceae; genus Helianthus; species Helianthus tuberosus. The sequence continues at coordinate 63,832,031 of CM060432.1, read as the reverse complement.
CATATCTTGTTTAGAGGTTGATCAGTTATTCACATAGGAGAGGCCAGCCGAAACCCTTTTGGAGTTCTTGTATCAGTCACCGTTAATCGTTGAATGCAAGATCATCTGGTTTGTTTTGTTTATATTGTTTCAGTTCTATTTACATGTTCTTGAATCAACTTGTGATTGGTTTCCGCACACTCACAAGTCCTTGTTTGATATCATTGAAAGGTCCTAATTGGAACTTACAATTGGTATCAGAGCCAAGAAACCAAATCTTGGTTCGGTTCGATATCATTCAGATTCAAGAAGGCCATATTTGTTTTAGTGGTCTTGTTTGCAAGTGTTTTTCAGCGTTTTCTGGTTTGAGTATATTTTCTGACTTTGGAGTATTCAAATTGTTCTTCGTAGAATTTCATCAAAAGTTGCTGATTCTGGTTCGTTTGATTCCAGAAAGTTGTTTGTTGATTTGTCGGAGAGTTGTTGCTGATAAATTCAAGAGATTTGAAAATCTTTTGAATTTTAGAATGTGCTGAAAATCAGGGATTATGAGTCAACAGTTTATCTCACAATTTGTTTTGTAGGGTCTTGACTCGTAATCACTTAGTCTCGAGTTGTAACTTTTTGGCTCGAAACTAATGTCTCGACTGGCAGTCTCGACTCAGGATTTTGTTATTGAAAATCTTGGTCTCGACTCGCAACATTTGTCTCGACTCCCTAGCTCGACTCAAGGATTCACTACCCGAAACAGTGGTCTCGACTCGAAACGATAAGCTGTTATGTGAATTTGGACTTTGGACTTTGGACCTTTTGGACTAAACTAATTAATTAATTAATTAATTGAAAACATGACTTCAAATAACCAAAGTGTTGACTTGGCAGCCATGAACAAACATCAAGAGTTGGACTCTATCATTGGGACCACCACTCGTGTTCCCAGGTTGTTAGATGGAAATGACTTTCCCGAGTGGAAGTGGCGTTTTGAACAACACCTGAAAGTCAAGGATGCTAAAATTTGGCGAAGCATTCTAAGAGGTCCAAGAGAAATCATGATGGAACATGCTAATGAACCTGGTGTGAAAGTGAAGAAGCCGCTTGACCAGTGTATTGAAGAAGATTTCGCGATTGTCGAAGAAGATGACAGGGCACTTTCTTACTCGACTATGGCTTTGGGTCCTGACATTGCCATTGGATTTCATACTTGTAAATCTGCTAAAGACATGTGGGCTGCATTGATAGATGTCTACAAAGGGAATGAAGACATGAAAGAAAGACGAAGAAATTTGCTAAGCCAGAACTTCAACAACTTCAACCATATTTATAGGGAAACTTTCGATAATCAAATTCAGAGATTTGTCAAGCTGGTTACGCAAATGAAAATGGAAGAGCTGCACATGACAAATGCTTCAACTAATCGACAACTTCTGATTGCTCTACCTAAAAGCTGGGATCATCATGTTGCCATGATCAAGAAAACCAAAGATCTCACAAGATGCAGTTTGTCTGAGATGATTTCTCATATCAAGGCGTGTGGGTTAGATGACAAACAGAGGGAAACTAACTACAAGAATAGTATGCTGGTTGCCGGTTTTTCTGCAACACCCTCTGCGTCAAATAACAACAATGCTGCTCTCATATCTCAAGGTGGTTTTCAAATGTTCAGTAGCTCAGCGTCTTCTAAGGCTGCTCCTACTTCCGCAAATGCTTATTACTCGGGCACACCTGCTCCTTCTGCTACACCATCCACTTCTGCCTCTACTGCTACTGCTTCTAATCCTTCTGTGAAGAACGAGATGATTGCCTTCTTCACTCAACAGTCCAAAGAAAATTTGGACATTGATGCATCTGTTATAAACTGCTTGAATGCCTTTGTTGCAGGTAAACTAGATCCTCCTAGATTTTCTATGGATGATCTAGATCAAATCCATCCCAAGGACGTAGAAGAAATGGACATTACATGGCAGATGGCTATGGCTGCTTTCAAAGCAAAGAACTTTGTGAGAAAACCTGGAAGAAACAAGTGGCAAGGTCTCACCTTTACAGGACCCACCAAAATGCCGTTTGTGATGCGCTGTTACAATTGTCACGAACCAGGACATTTGGCACGAAACTGTACCAAGCCAAAGGTCAATAGAGAATAGACTCCAGCACAACCTGCTCCACCAAACCCAGAAAGAGCTCTTGTTACTACGACTGATACTTCAACAGCTGCAAGTGGAAGCACTCAAAGTTCAGCTCTGGTGGTTCAGCCTAATGCTAATTTTGATTAGAATGCTGAAATTCAACGTCTGAACATCTCAGCTCTAGAAAATCAGACTACCTCAGATAACATTGCTTTCATGACTTCAGCTCCTGAGGATCAAAATTCTACACCTGAGGATGTGGCTTCAGCTGAAAACTTGGCTCTCATGACCCAGATCCTTTCAGCTCCAGTTCATGGTCTCACCAAAGAAGAGGTAATTTCTGTATTTTGCACTCCTGTGTGTAGAGAAAGGGTTGAGGCATATCGAATACACAACGCTGAGCTTATACAAGATTACAAAGATATAAAGAATAAAAATTTTACTTTAGCAAAAAATGAAAAGCTTTATAAAGATAAAATCGAAGCTCAGCGAAAAGACATCATCAAACTTAAGGATGATCTAAGTGTAAAAACTTGCCACTTCTTAGAGGCACAAGAAAAGGTATGCGTTTTGACCAAAGAACTGGAAGAAACTAGAGAAAAATATCAAATCAACGAAATTAACATAAAAAATACGAGTCTTCCAGTAAATTGGTCAAAGATCTATGTGATCTGCAACTTGCATACAAGATAAAGAAGGGGTGTGGGTTGGGTTTCAATCAAGTTCCTCCTCCTTATAATGACAATTACACATATTTACCTGTTACTGAGGAGGAACTGATAAATGAAAGCAAGATGACTTATGGTCCTAAAGCCGATAAGTCATCAATCAACAGCAAATCTGTTGATAATAAACGACCAACTCCTTCAATGAACTTTGTTTCTAAAGACACTTTTGATCCTAATGGTTCGTTTGCATGTGCAGATAAAGTAGTAGACGTAAAGTTTGGAGATATTCTTGGGGGAAAACAAGATTTTAATTCTGATTTTTCTAAAACTTCTTTTGATAAAACTGATTCTGGTTGTGTGTTTGGACAAGTATTTCTTGATGCGTTTCATACTTATGTGTCGTCTAGTAGGCCTGATGTTTTGGGCAAAACTGTTGATGCTTGTGATGAACCTTTAAACAATGTGTTTGATGATGGGTGTTTTTCAGTTAATGATTGTGATTGTGATTGTGATATTTCTAACTCTACAACTGATGTTAGTGTGACAGGTGAGGTCCCTCAGGATACATTCAGTGAAACCACTGAAACTTCTTCTCAAGAAAATCAAGAATGTTCTGATTCTTCTTCTGAAACGGTCTCAGTGGACGTCCCTAATGTTGAATCTAGTGGGACCCCATTGGAAACCGTAGTTGAAAGCGAACCACAAGTAAATTCATATGATACGTGTGTTAATGAAACACGTATTGATGATATTTCAACATGTTCTGAAATTAAAACTGAATCAGAGTTTGTTAAAGAAGAAAAAGGTGACGAAATAAATGAATAGTCACAACAAAATGTTTATGAAAAGGAAGTTAAAATTGAAACAAAACCGGTTTTCCAAAATGGTCATGATAAGAGTGTGAAGGATGAAAGAGATCATCCATTTATATCTCATGCTTGTGCTAGTTCTGATCAGCAGGTACCAAAATGCTTAGAAAAGGCACAAGCTAAACAAGCAAGAAAAACTAAACAGGCTCATCCTTCAAAACCCAACAGATCCGCATCTGCTATGAAGCACCAAAATTTCCACACATTGAAATGACAAACATGTTTCAATTGTGGTATTGCTGGACACATCGCAAGAAACTGTGTTCAATTCCCAAGTGTGCAATTAAAGAATAAGAGTGCACAAAATTAGAAGGTCAAGCCAAACCGATCACGTTGTTCAGAGTCATTGATGACTGCAAAGTTTGAGACAGTGAAGAATAACTATCGTAAAGCTAAACCTTCTGATCAAGTTTGGAATGCAGCTAAATGAAGAAATCAAAATCGTCAAAATGATTTTCAAAGAAATCAACATAAAGCTTTTGGTATCTACAATTATAAATGGTCACATAAATATTGGAAACCCAAAGCTAAGGCTGCTCAATCGAACATATCTCAATAGAAATCTTCCAATAAAAACCCTTCAAAGTTTTTGAACAAAGACAATTTAGTTTGGCAGAAAGTGACATACATTGACGCTCAAGGAAAACCCAGATGCACTATGGGCTGGGTTCCTAAAGTTAACTGATCCCGCTAATCGTGCCGGAACAGCTGTGGTGGACTACCGTGCGACTTTGGTACATGGATAGTGGTTGTTCCAGGCACATGACAGGAGACTTGTCTCAACTCGTCAATGTAAAAGAATTTGATGGTGGATATGTCTCTTTTGCGGGAGGAGAATCAGGCAGAATCACGTTGAAAGGAACACTGCGAAACGGCGTATTAAGCTTCGAGAATGTGAACTACGTCCCAGAACTGAAACATAACCTGCTAAGTATTTCACAAATCTGTTATAGAGGAAATTCAGTTCATTTTACAAAGAAGGGATGTTATGTGCTAAAACCAGGAATCGTGATACCTGAGGATTGGTTTTTGATGACTGCCGAGAGAAGAGGAAATGCGTATGTTATCGACATGAACAAGAAACCGTGTGAGGAAATTACTTGCCTTTTCTCAAAGATTTCAGAACATGATGGTCTGTTGTGGCATCGTCGCCTTGGGCATGTGAACATGAAGAATCTGAATCGTCTTGCTAAAGGTCAAATGGTCTGTGATCTACCAAGCAAAGACTTTATACTGGTAGAGAAATGTGTTGCTTGTGCAAAAGGAAAAGCACATCGAAAGCCTCATAAATCCAAGTCTACAGCTTCGACGAAAGCCGTGCTTGAGTTACTACACATGGATCTTTTCGGTCTTGTAAATGTGCTAAACATTGGTAAGAAGTCGCACTGTCTTGTGAGCGTAGATGTTTACTCTCGTTACACATGGGTTTACTTTCTTAGTCACAAGAATGAGGCTGCGGGTTTAATTAAACAGTTCATCACTCTAGTTGAGAACCAAGCTAGTACAAGAGTGAAGGCTATTCGATCAGACAATGGGACTGAGTTAAAGAATATCACCTTGGATACATTCTGCGCAGAAAAGGGAATCGAACTACAGTATAGTGCACCACGAACTCCACAACAAAATGGAGTGACTGAGAGACGAAATCGTACTCTTATAGAGGAGGCACGAACCATACTGGCCGACTCGAAGCTTCCTAGTTTCTTTTGGGCCGAAGCAGTTAGCACGACTTGTTACATCTAGAATCACGCTTTAGTAAACAAACGTCATATGAAAACTCCTTACGAGATTCTGTAAGGACATAAACCCTCTGTCTCACACTTCCGTATCTTTGGTTGTCCGTGTGTGCTGTTACTCATGGACACTAATGGGAAGTTTGATGTAAAGGGGGACGAGTGTTTCTTTATTGGATATGCTAAAGGATCTTCCTATAGAGTATACAATAAAGTAACCAAGAAGGTCGTCGAGTCGTGCAACATTGAATGGCTCTAAGAAATTTCTACGGACGCTAGAGTTGGTCCAGATTGGTTATATGATTATGCTGATTTGTTCAAATCATTTAACATTTTGTCTAGTGTTTCTACTGATGCAGGTGTGTCGACTCCGAAACAACCGATTTCGTTTGGTGATACAGAAGAAGAGGAACATGATGAAGGTAGCTCGCGAAATCATACTATCGATCCACCAGGAATGAGATTTACTGAGCATCCTACGTCACAACAAACGTCCTATCAATCCCCTAAAGGTGCATCATCAGGAGGTGTTAACTCGAATGCCTCAGGATCCGCTTTGTTTCCTGATCCCATTCCTGAAGATTGTACTGTTACTACTCCTGTGGTTCACAACACTGTAGCACCTAATGAGGGGGAGTCGAGCAACATCAACACAACTCAAGACGAGACCATACCTGAATTTTCCATTCCAACAAGCGTTCAAAGAAATCATCATATTGAGAACGTGATTGGTCCTGTAGACCCAGGAGTTCAAACAAGGAGCCAATCAGGAACCATTAATACTTGCTTATACTCATGCTACATTTCTCAAATAGAACCTAAAACCATTGATGTAGCTTTGCAGGAACCAGGCTGGGTGGATGCTATGCATGAAGAGCTGAACCAGTTTGAGAAGCTTGGAGTATAGAAGCTTGTGGACTTGCCGAAAGGGAAACGCAAACTCGGAACTCGATGGGTGTTCAGAAACAAGCAAGATTCTACAGGGGTTATTGTTCGAAACAAAGAAAGATTGGTGGTTCAGGGATTCAGACAGATAGAGGGACTGGATTACGATGAAGTTTATGCCCCAGTTACCTGACTTGAGGCCATCTAGATCTTCTTAGCCTACGCGTCCTACATGGGGTTCACTGTTTATCATATGGACGTCAAGACCGCGTTTTTATATGGAGACGTGAAGGAGGAAATATTTGTTGAGAAACCACCGGGTTTTGTCCATCCAGATCATCCAGAATATGCCTACAAACTTGACAAGGCATTGTATGGATTGCACCAAGCACCAAGAGCTTGGTACGCAACTCTGACTGAACATCTTCTGGCTCATGGGTACACGCATGGCACAATTGATCAGACTCTATTTATCAAAAGAGTGGGCAAGGATCTAATCTTGGTTCAAATTTATGTCGATGATATTATCTTTGGATCAACAAGTGATGAGCTTTTCAAAGAATTTGAGAGAGTTATGAAAAAGAAATTCAAGATGAGTGCACCCGGAGAAATGACCATGTTCTTAGGTTTACAAGTTAAACAAGATTCTCGAGGCATTCTTATTCATCAAGGAAAGTATGTGGATGATGTGCTGGCAAAATTCAAGTTCACTGACGCAAAACCGGCTGAAACACCAATGGCAGAAAGACCATTACTGACTGAAGATGCAGAAGGATCCCATGTTGATCAACGCCTTTATAGGTCTATGATCGGGTCGTTGATGTATCTGACAGTGATCCGTCCAGACATCATGTTTGCTGTCTGCAACTGCGCGCGATATCAGGCTAATCCTAAAAACTCTCATCTTACTGCTGTTAAACGAATCTTTCGGTACCTTAAAGGCCGACCTCGGTTTGGTCTATGGTATCCGTGGGATTCCAATTTTGACCTGTTTGCATTTTCTGATAGTAATTTTGGAGGTACTGACAAGGACAGGAAATCCACATCAGCCGGATGTCAATTTTTGGGTGACAGGCTCATTTCTTGGCAATGCAAGAAACAACAAACGGTGACGATCTCCACAGCTGAAGCGGAGTACGTTGCGGCTTTTGCGTCTTGTTCCCAAGTAGTGTGGATCCAACATCAATTGCAGGACTACGGTTTGACTTATCTTAACACTACCATTTACTGTGATAATGATGCTGCTATTCAAATAGTGAAAAATCCTGTCTTCCACTCAAAAACCAAGCACATTGATATCAAAGTTCATTTTATACGAGACTGTTTTGACAGAGGTCTTATCAAACTGGAACAAATCGACACAGATGCAAATGCTGCCGATTTGTTCACAAAACTTGTCAGCAGCTCTAAGTTTCAAGTGCTTGTGGATTTTCTGAAAATGATACGTTATACCGACTGAGCATGTTTTTGTTTTTCATAGGTAAATTTGTTCATAATGTTTTCTATTCTTAGGTATTTTTTATTTATGCACAAATTTAGGGGGTGAAATTTTGAAAAATACAAAAACATCGAAAAATTTAGAAAAATACAAAAACATTGAAAATTTTTTATAAATACAAAAACATCAAAAAATTTAGGAAAATACAAAAAGATGCATTGCATGACATGGGAAATGAAATGAATTTTCACATTGTGGTAAAAGGGCTGACTCATGTAAAACCAGTATCAAAATAGTTTGACTCTAGAATGATATGTTGGTAGGCTCTATCCTTAAGGCTGGAAACATTGGCTGTTTCTGTTCAGAACCTAAATTAGTTAATGACCCCAGGAAAGAAAGTCACTTGGAATTAGCTCATTTCTATTTGAATGCTCGTGTGATGTCCCGATACACACAATTTTGGTCTGGTTCTGAAATCTTTTCTGAAAAAGTCGTGTATCTCCTTTGTTTTGCGTGAGCAAAGACCTGGAGGTGCTAGGCAGCGTTTAGCTTCTGTTTTGCGTGAGCAAAGACCTAGCTGTGCGTCTATTGTCTTATAGGTCAATTTACACCCGAAAGAGGCCCTCAAGTGCCCAAAAGAAACCCAAGAAACCTATATCAAACTGAGAAAACTCATTTGATATGTACATTATATCATCTCTGCTTATGATCTATTCTATTCTCTTCTCAATCTAGTCCCAGTCAAGGTTTCAGAAGTCTGGAATGGACTTGTGGAAATATGTGGTAGGGAAACTACTTGCATGATAGAGTGTGCTATCTATATTCCAGGATTTGGTTAGTATTTGTTTGGGTATTCATTGTTAAGATATCAAAACATGATAAAATTAGTTACAGGCAGTTGCATGGAAAAGGTCTAGGGAGATGAGTTTAGGTGGACAAATACACTGGCAATCGTTTAGATCATTCAGTAGTAGATCGGTGTTGATAAGTGAAGTCAAGCCCGAAACCTCGTGATTTGATCCCTGAGCAATTACGATATTTCCTATTTTTTTTTGTAAATAATTGTCCATATTATTTATTTTTGTGTTTTTTAGGTTTTTGTTTTCATAAAACGTGCTCGGGAAGTTAAATGGGTTATTAAAAAAAGGATTATTGGTTTAAATAGATTTTTTTGAAATAATTGAAAATGTTAAATAAAATCCTTAAACTGAATTTGAGGTGGTCTCGGCCCAACACTCTCTCGACCATGTGTGTGTTGAGGTATATAAGGCAGGTCTAGAGTCGAGACCTCACTTCTCACTCGAGACCTTCAACTGTTGTCACACCCCCAAAATCCACACGCGGAGTACCACCGCTTGGAGGCGTGACATGACCAGGATCAAGCCACCAATCATATTGAACATATAAGTAAATAGTAAAAGTCATTCATCGATACGATAGGTGCTTTCAAAACCAAACATAAACAAGTGTGTAGCGGAAGCAATAATGTAAGACCCAACATAAGTTTAAGTACAAAATGTCATAATGTTTAACAACACATTCACGATCCAAGTCCACAACGACCGTGCCTCCCGTGCAAGCTCCATAAGTACCTAAGGTCCTGCAAGGCATGTAACAGAGAGTCAACAACTAGTTGAGCGAGTTCACAGTTGGTTATTTAGTTATAATGTTCGTATCGTAAATCGTATGTTCGTTTAGTAATCATGTATCGTATGTAACAGCATCGCGGCCCTCTAGGCATGTTTGCGAAGTTTAGTGGGGGTTTCCCATGTTTTCTAGACTAGTTATATTTGTATCGCGGCCCTCCAGGCATGTTTGCGAAGATTAAAGTATAGTTCGCGGCCATTCCAGGCATGTTTGCGAAGATCGTTCTAGTATCGCGGCCGATCCCGGCATGTGTGCGAAGAAAAGTATATGTATCACTAGTCTGGTAGTATCTACCATTGACCTTCCTCTCCCGAGGCCAATGGTATGTAATCCCGATAACTCTTAAGCATAAATAATCAATCAACCCATTCCCAACCCCGGGAATCCCATGCCTTGGTAGAAGTGTGAACTCACCTTGTTTGCTCGGTATGCTAAGTTAAGTGCTCACAATAAATCAGTCAAGTCCTATAGTGCACGTATATACAGTCAGTTTATATTTGCAAGGTTTCGTTTGCAATCTATGTTACCAAGTGTGTTTGACTGTTAACATCATGTATCACATTCATGCCATTCATACTTCACATAAATTTCCTCCACAGTTTATTCTAATCATGGTTATTCTCTTACATACTTGACATGTTTAACAAGCTTAACAAGGTTAACATATGTAACAGGGATAATAACTTCACAGTATTAGTTAACTAACAGAGTTAACATCTTTTGGCTGAATTAATAATCTATGCAGAACCAACATGCTAAACAAAGTTGCTAGACTTAACAGAATTGATAACAAACAAGATTGTTAAACATAACAGAGTTAATCAAACTAATAGAGCTAGCAACTTAATAACTTTAACAGAGTTTAAAAGCTTAACATAGTTGACATATAACTGAACTAATAGACTGAGTAGTTAAACTGAGTTATTTACTTAACAGAGTTAGTTAACTAACACACTAAACAGGTTAACAGCAAACAATAGAATGAAATCATCAAAGTGGCGAAATCCCTTTATGTTGCCGAAATCCAACTTGGGCCGAAATCAACATGTGGGCCGAAATCAACATGTGGGCCGAAATCACTAGCTTAGCCGAAAACCCTTTATGTTCGAAATCCCTTATGTGCCGAAATCACTATGTGGGTCGAAAACTCATCTGGGCCAAATACACTATATGGGCCGAAATCACTTAAGTGATTTCGTCCAGTATACAATGGTGGGGGTGTTTTCGCTACTGTTCATCATCATCAACAACACTTACTGTAACTTAAAACCCAGCAAATTCTAATCCCATTTCTTATCAGATTCAACCCCTTTTGTACAAACAATCAATCAAACAAAAGCATAAAGCATTTGATTAGATATCTACTCATCTGTATTCTCAGAATTAACATCCAACAACATATAAACAGAATCATCATAAAAATCAATGTGTAACCAGGTTTACCATTCACTTTAACATTTCGATATATATATATCATTCAGCCATACTTGAGCAGTAGTATTATTATTTAGATCTAGTCTAACAATCTAACCATGTTTCATATACAAATATAGATCACAAGCAACAACATAACAATATAATTAGATCTGAAACAACTAATTGTGAAAATCACTTACCGAAAATTAAACAGAGGTTTGGCTTCAAGATGAGGAATTTGTTTGTGGGTTTCAGATGTAGAGAGAGAGAACAAAGTGATAAGGTTTGGTAAATGGGTAACGTCTCGGAGAAGATTGTGATTAAATAAATATATAATATCTAATATCTCACTGGGCCTAAAGCCCATCTCTGATTTCGCCAAACATTCTGGACGAAAACACTAAAGTGTTTTCATCACTTGGGTGATTTCATGGGTATTGTTTTCAGTAAGAGTTCATCTTTATTTAACATACAATCACATATAAAAATATATTTTGGATCCCAAGTATAAAATATCAATCGAAATACGATATAACGTATTACAAAGATAAGCGTTGTGAAACAACGAGTCGTGTAAACAAACACATAAACAATAAAAAAAATTAACGTGCACTAAATGCGAAGATGGAAATCTCGGAAACTCGAGTTGTCACAACTGTTACTCTCAAACTCTCTCTCAATAATTCCGGCGACCCTTCTTTATTTCTGGCGAGTTTTCTGGTCTTGACTCATCATATTTGAAGATATTATGATTTTGTGAATGGTTTATTTGAAGATATGCAGATTGTTTGAAGATCACTTGAAGATTTGAAGGAATTTATGAAACCCTAATCATGATATATGATGGTCTTCAAAGGAATCAAAGAGTGTTTTTGGATTTTGATCCAAATTAAGGCTGATTGAAACATGTTTGTGTGGTCTCGACTCAGATTGCAGCAGTTGACTTGAGGACTTGAGACCTCTGGTTGCGAGTCGCAACTTCGTTGGTCTCGACTGAGGTCTCGACTCAGAGTTTCTTTGGTCTCGACTCGAAACTCCACGGTCTCGGCTCGAAACCTCATGGTCTCGACTCGATACCTCATGGTCTCGACTCGAAACCTCACGGTCTCGACTCGAAATCTCATGGTCTCGACTCAAAGTTTAATTTTGACTTTACAATATTATCAGTTTGACCTGCAATCTGAGTTGTTGACTGTTGACTTGTATAAATTTACACATTTTGTGAAATTTAGCTGAGTTAACAAGAAACTTTTCAAACAAAATTCTATACTTAATTTTTATATTTTGTGTAGGTCATGGATTTGAAATTTATTTCAACGCACAATCAGGCAGGTTACTTAGAACCACCTCTGGAGAAGCACAAGAAGATATATGCTTCGTTAATCAAGGGATTGAACAGTTGCCGAATCGTTCACGCTTTACGAGATAATCCTGTTGTTTATGAAAGCCTCGTTCAGGAATTCTAGAAGATTGTAAGATTTGATGCACTAGGAGCAAAAGGTAAAGGAGCGATTGTAGCAGAAATTCAAAAGTAGAACGTGACTGTAACCGAACAGATGATAAGGGAGGTCTTACATGCGGTTCTCCTGGGGTGTCACATCATCCCCCCGTTGATTTGGAATTTCTTCCCGAAATTCTGTAGTAGCTTCAGCCTCAGTAGTAGTTGCATTGTTTTCGAACAACTGGGGATATTTGAGTTCCATTTGGTCTTCGCGTTCCCAGGTATACTCTGGGCCACGACGGGAGTTCCAACGAACTCGAACAAGAGGTATTCTTGTGTTCTTGAGGACCTTAACATCCCGGTCCGTGATTTCAACTGGTTCTTCGATGAAATGCAACCGTTCGTCGATAGTGAGCTCCTTCAGAGGAACTATGTGGGTCTCATCTGACAGACACTTCTTCAGATTCGACACGTGAAAGACGTTGTGAACTGCACTGAGTTCAGCTGGTAAGTTCAGTCTGCAGGCCACCTTGCCTATCTTCTCTATGACTTCAAATGGTCCAACGTATCGTGGATTGAGCTTGCCTCGTTTGCCAAAACGAACAACACCCTTCCAGGGTGAAACTTTAAGTAGTGCTCGATCCCCAACCTGGAACTCGAGTAGTTTCCTGTCTTTATCGGCGTATGCTTTCTGACGGTCACGAGCTGCCGCCATGCGTTGTCGTATTTGAGAAATCTTTTCGGTAGTATCAACTACCATTTCTGGACCTGTGATCTGACTGTCACCCACCTCTGCCCAACAAAGAGGTGATCGGCATTTACGCCCGTACAATGCCTCAAATGGAGCAGCTTTAATGCTGGTGTGGTAACTGTTGTTGTACGAAAATTCCACAAGTGGCAGATGTTTTTCCCAGCCCTTGCCAAAGTCTATTACACACGCCCGAAGCATGTCTTCTAGAGTTTGAATAGTGCGCTCAGACTGCCCGTCTGTCTGAGGATGATAAGCTGTGCTCATGTCTAATCGAGAGCCAAAAGATTTGTGCATTGCTTGCCACAGTTCTGAAGTAAAACGTGCGTCACGATCAGAGATAATAGATGTGGGCACTCCGTGCCTCGAGACAACTTCTTTAAGGTATACGTCTGCTAGAGTGGAGAACTTATCCGTTTCCTTGATAGCCAAGAAGTGAGCAGACTTTGTGAGTCGATCCACGATCACCCAAATAGTATCATTTCCGCGCTGAGATCTAGGTAGGCCAGTAACAAAGTCCATGGAAATTTGTTCCCATTTCCATTGTGGTATCTCATTTCCGCACAAGTCAAACACTTGCTAACGTAAGTTGCTATGTGGGCCTTCATGCTAGGCCACCAATATGTAGTTATGAGGTCGTGGTACATCTTATCCGAACCAGGATGTACTGAGTAGCGAGACTTATGAGCTTCATCCATTACAAGCTCGCGTAAATTACCATAGAGTGGGACCTAGATGCGTCCGGTTACATAATAGGCGCCGTCTGCCCTTTGTTCTAACCGTTGCCTTGAACCGCGTAGGGCTTCAGCCCTGACGTTTTCTGGTTTCAATGCTTCTACCTGAGCATCTCGTATCTGTGAAGGAAGACTAGACTGAATAGTGAGTTGCAACGCTCGTACACGCCTAGGTGTAGTATCCTTTCGACTGAGGGCGTCGGCCACCACATTGGCTTTGCCCGGATGGTACTTTATAGCACATTCGTAATCGTTCAGTAGCTCGACCCATCTACGTTGTCGCATGTTCAATTCTTTCTGCTTGAAGATATGCTCAAGACTCCTGTGATCGGTGTAGATGGTGCACTTGGTGCCATACAGATAATGTCGCCATATCTTGAGCGCAAAAACAACAGCTCCAAGCTCTAAATCGTGCGTAGTGTAATTCCGTTCGTGAATCTTAATTTGACGTGAAGCATAAGCAACAACTTTATCCCGTTGCATCAACACACATCCAAGACCTTGGATAGATGCGTCGCAGTAGACTACAAAATCGTCCGTGCCTTCAGGCAATGAGAGGATAGGTGCACTACAAAGTCTATCCTTTAAGTGCTGAAACGTTGTTTCCTGTGTATCACTCCAATGGTAAGCAATACCTTTTTGTGTCAGTAATGTAAGCGGCTGTGCAATCTTTGAGAAGTCTTTGATGAACCGTCTGTAATAACCTGCCAAACCCAAGAATTGGCGTATTTCGGTTGGTGTGCAAGGTGCAGGCCAGTTCCTGATCGAATCTACCTTGGATGGATCGACATGAATCCCATCCTTGTTTACCACGTGGCCTAGAAAGTGGACTTCACGAAGCCAGAAGTCGCATTTTGAAAACTTAGCGTACAGTTGTTCCATTCGAAGAAGTTCCAAAATAAGTCGTAAATGCTGCTCATGTTCCTCCCGATTCTTCGAATAAATCAGGATGTCGTCAATGAAAACAATAACAAACTTGTCAAGATAAGGTTTGCACACCCTGTTCATAAGATCCATGAAAACCGCAGGCGCGTTCGTTAGCCCGAATGGCATGACCAAAAACTCGTAATGACCGTAGCGAGTTCTGAATGCTGTTTTGGAGACGTCCTCGTCCCGGACTCTCAATTGATGATAACCTGACCTCAGGTCAATCTTCGAGTAATAGCTCGACCCTTGCAACTGGTCGAATAAGTCGTCGATGCGTGGAAGAGGATAGCGATTCTTTACCGTCACCTTGTTCAGTTCGCGGTAATCTATGCACATACGAAAGGTACCGTCCTTCTTCTTTACAAATAGTACTGGAGCTCCCCAGGGCGATGAGCTAGGACGTATGAAACCCTTTTCCAAGAGTTCTTGCAATTGCTTGGACAGTTCTTCCAGTTCAGTTGGAGCTAAGCGGTAAGGCGCTCGAGCTATAGGTGCTACTCCTGGAGCTAGCTCGATATGAAATTCGACCTGGCGATGGGGCGGTAACCCAGGTAACTCTTCAGGAAACACTTGAGGAAAGTCGCGTACTACAGGAATATCCCCAATCTTTTTCTCTGTCGTCGATGTATCAGTAACAAGTGCTAAAATAGCTATGTGGCCCTTTCGCAGACACTTCTGAGCCTTCAAGAAGGAGATGATGCCACTCACGACACCACTCTTGTCGCCTTGAACTTCGAGAGATTCTTTTCCAGCACGGGGAATACGAATGATCTTCTCCTTGCATAAGATCTCTGCTTGTTGTTGGGATAACCAATCCATACCAATGACGATATCAAAACTACTCAGAGTTATAGGAATGAGATCGATAGAGAAAGTCTGACCAGCGAGGATAAGATTACAACCCTGAACTATGTGTGTGGCTTCTAGACTTTTACCGTTAGCTAATGTTGGACCGTTGTACGACCTTAAACCGTCAGTAAAAGTAGTTCATCTTTGCGTACGAAGGCGGAATCAACGTAAACAAAGTCATAACAGCTTTAATCCTTTTAATTTTTCTATTCTGATTGATTTGAGTGCTTGTACAAGGTTTTCTGATACAAATCCGTCAGCACTTCGTCTCACATACAATGACAACTATATATTTTGCTTCAAATGACCTAACACCTATTTATAGAATGCATGATTTCGCTTGAGGCTTGCTGAAGCGAAATCTCTTGTGCTTTGATTTCGCTTCAAGCAAATACAAACCCTTTGAAGCGAAATCTTGTGTGCTGATTTCGCTTCAAGCATTCACATACCTACTCAAGCGAAATCTCTTGATTAAACATAAAAACCCTAACTTAAACCCTAATGTGTAATCATTCAAACAATCCTAGACACAAGACTTGATAATGATATAATCAACAGACATTTAGTGCACCAACAGACTCCCCCTTGGATGTTGATGAAGTCTTTGGCTTCAAGTCTTTGTCTTTAACAAACTTCAAACATTGTAAAAACTCTCATCAATCTTTATCTTCAATCTTTAAACTTTAAACTTCAATCTTCCCTTTGACTGTTGATCCAGACTCCCCCTTTCACAGACTCCCCCTCTCGATATGCTAGAATCTGAGAGATCTGGTTCAAGCTTTGTCAATTAGCTTTCGTTGGGAATTATGAAGTCCAATCCTGTTACTCAACCAACAAACATAACCATTCTATCTTTTCAATAATAAAACACAAACTCAATCAGCTTTAATAATCCACTCAAGTATTCAGGTCCAAGTTAATGACCCTGATTACTCAATTAATCTACCAAGTCCAAATTAATGACCTTGGTTGATCTTTTGACGAATCAATACTGATTTTAAAACAATAATTTCAAACAATTTTTTCTGAAAATAACAAGTATCAAGTTAATGAACTTGTTTTTGTCATTTCAACCAATACAAACTTCTTCAAAGTAACCTCTCCTCATTCTTCAGTCCAGAATTTCCTGCATCTGCTTCAAACATCTGAGAATCCAACAATCAACTTTCCACTTTGGTTTGTCGGAAAATAAAGCAGAAATAAAATCTTTTTGGATTTTATCAAAGTATTCTAAACTAAGAAATGAAATACAGAAAACTTAAATTGCAGAAAGTAAACAAAGTAAACTATTTACAAACATATTTTTGACAAGCGTGTCAGGGAATCATATCAGCTTTTCAGACAAATCACAAGTACCGTTAAGCTACATTTCATACTCAGATTTAAACAATTTACCTCGATTGTCGATATACTGATCCATCTTAAATTCTCATACAAAGTTCAACTTATTCAGGATACGATTTAGATGAATTAAGAACTTAGATCATTCATGTGTCCCACCTCTTGAATATACTCCCGTATCCAGAATCTCAATAATCAGTCTTACAGGTGAGAATACTACAATGATATCTGTATATAATTTAGGTATGCGAGGGCCGAGGGATCTCAGATCGATACTTCCGTATACGCAGAGAGATATCAGCTTCGACTTTTCGGTATGTCCCCTTTAGAGGATCTTTTTGCTTACAACAGCAGCATATATCAATTTTATTGTTTCAGCATGCTGAGGGTTTAATGCTGTGTTTCAAGCATTGTAGCAAGTATTAGCCAGGGACTAGGTCAGAACCACCGTTCAGCAGAAGTCCCGGAATAATACCCCAGACATCATAGAGTATAAAGACCTAGTATATCAGATTAAGAGACCTTTCAAACGAGATTTCAGGGGTTACCTATATATCCAAGTAGTGTTCCCCACGAATTCACAAGTTTGAATTTTAGGTTTATATCCCAAATAAATCTACTAAATGTGTGAAAACCTATCGACACATCATCAGTAAGATTGTTTAACTCTTTTATACTTTTCAAATCTTTAGCATACTGTGATCGTCTAGCTGATGTACTATCATTTTCCCAATATACACAAGCTCTTTTTCAGATTTTATCATGTTTTTGTATTTTTGCATTTTTGACTGTTTTTGTATTTTCTGAAAATAAACTATGTACAAATATCTACTCCCCCTAAATACCAAAACAAGTAAAAATTCGACAAACCATTGCAGATTGTTTCTCGTCTTCATCCGCAACAGTACTCTCATCAACGCCAATTATGCCATCCGACACCGACAGAAGCTTCATACCATTCAGTTTTAACAAATATGTAAACCGATTTTTATCAAAAGCTTTGGTATGTAAATCAGCTTTCTGTTCGTCAGTGTGGATTTTCTCAATTCGTATCAACTTTTTCTCAAAGCAATCACGAATAAAGTGATGACGAATTTCTATGTGTTTAGTTTTAGCGTGATGTACTGGATTTTTAGTTATATTTATCGCGGCCTCATTATCAACAAAAAGAGGTGTGTTAAGAAACTGCAAACCGTAGTCGCGCATCTGTTGTTGTATCCACAAGATCTGAGAGCAGCAACTGCTAGCAGATACGTACTCCGCTTCACATGTAGATAACGCCACAGACGTTTGTTTCTTACACTGCCAGGTAACCAATCTAGGACCAAAGAACTGGCATCCTGCAGTTGTTGATTTTGAATTGACTTTGCAGCATCCGAAATCCGAATCGGAATACCCTTCGAGCGTAAAATCGCCTTTTCTAGGATACCACAACCCCAATGAAGGAGTTCCTTTTAGGTAGCGCAATATCCTCTTCACAATAATCATGTGCGATGCTCTCGGGTTAGACTGAAATCTTGCTGCGAGGCACGTTGGGTACATGATATCAGGTCGTGAAGCAGTTAGGTACATTAGAGAACCTATCATGGATCGGTAAAACGTTTCATCAGCCCTGTCTCCGGTGAGATCTGGGTGAATCCCATGATTTGTTGCAAGTGGGGTAGCAGCTGGAGTAGAACTTGACATTCCAAATTTCTCTAGAATATCATGAACATACTTTGACTGATGAATGAAAATTCCCTCAGGAAGTTGTTCAACTTGTAATCCCAGAAAGAATTTCATCTCCCCCATTGATGACATTTCAAACTTCTGCTTCATCACTGATTCAAAATCTTTGCATAGATTTTCATTTGTTGACCCAAAGATTATATCGTCCACATAAATCTGAACTATCAGAAGATGACCATCAACGACTTTAGTGAAGAGAGTGGCATCCACTTTTCCACGAATGAATTTGTTGGCTAGTAGGTGTTGAGATCAAGTCTCATACCAGGCTCTCGGGGCCTGATGTAAACCATACAGCGCTTTGTCCAATAAGTAGACCTTGTTTTTGTGGATTGGATCGGTAAAGCCCGGCGACTGACCGACATAAACCTCCTCTTTAACCTTCCCATAAAGAAACGCCGATTTAACATCCAACTGATAAACTTTGAAGTTCTTCCAAGACGCAAATGCTAGGAAAATTCTGATAGCTTCTAGTCGTGCTACAGGAGCATAAACTTCGGTAAAATCAATCCCCTCCTGTTGACTAAATCCCTGAACAACGAGTCGAGCTTTGTTCCTTACGACAACTCCTCTATCGTCTCTCTTGCATTTAAACACCCACTTAGTGTTAATTTTCCTATGACCATCTGGCAAATCAACTAACTTCCACACTCCCAATTTCTCAAATTGACCAAGTTCCTCCTGCATAGCATTGACCCAAGAGTCTTCAGTAAGCGCCTCTTTGTAAGTTCTTGGCTCAACCTGCGAGATAAAACAACTTAATGAGAATTCAGTTTGCAAAGGAGCAACTTTTGTATAAAAACATGTAAGCCCTTTATCAATCTGATTTCGAGTGCGAACTCCAGCTTGTAATTCTCCTATGATCAACTCCTCTGGATGATATGAGAAAGTTCGCGGCATCACTTCACTCGGAACATCTACATTTCCCTCCAGATTAGTAACATTCTGCTCTGCATCTTGTTCACCAACTTGGTTTGTTTGACCTGAAATCTGAATTTGCTCCCCCTCAGAATTTGAATATGAATCACCATGATCAAATACTGGCATGTTTTCAGCATCTAGATTATCATTCTGAACCGACTGATTATCCTGAGCAACTTCATTCTGTTGGACATCATCATGTTCACCAGCATTACTTGGACCTGCTTCATCGTCATTTGAAGTTTCCCGTGGTCTTCTCGAATACTCAGCTGGGAACCTTAACTGCGACTCATATTCACGCAAAATATCCAACTCATCAAAGAAATCTTCTTCATCCTCTGATTCTTCTCTCATGTCAAACGAATCCCAAAGTTTGTCATAATGATAACGCCATGAATCACCAGGATTCTGCGGCGGCATAGTATAACCTTGACATTCAACATTTGCAGCTTCAATAATCCGCTTCTCACTTGGAACGAAGACACGTCGCAATGGATTTTAATAACCAACAAATATACCCTCAATGCACTTCGGACCAAACTTCCCAAAAGGTTCTATAACCGTACAAGGTGACCCGAACGGTTCTAGATACTTCAAATTCGGTTTGCGATTATTGATAAGCTCAAAGCATGTTTTGTTGAACTTCTTGACAGTAAGAACCCTGTTGAGCGTATAGCATGCGGCGGAAACAGCTTCAGCCCAAAAATTAATTGGTAACTTTGAATCTGCGAGCATAGTTCTAGCCGTCTCGATTAGTGTCCGGTTTTTGCGTTCTGCGACTCCATTTTGCTACGGAGTGTACGGAGCACTAAACTCATGCAAAATACCTCTTTCATCACAAAATTCTTCCATCTTACTGTTCTTGAATTCAGTACCATTATCACTTCGAATTTTCTTGATACGCCTTTGGTACAAATTCTCAATCTTCCTGAACAGCCCCATCAAACTGTCAAATGTTTCATCTTTCGTCTTCAAGAAAGATACCCACGAAAATCTGGAATAATCATCAGTAACGACCAAACAATAGTAATCTCCTGTAATACTTTTGACATTCACCGGACCAAACAAATCCATGTGAAGTCTTTCCAGAGGTCTCGAAACTGAATTGACTTGCTTTGTAGGGTGTGACTTTTTCTTCTGCTTGCCTTTGACACAGCTAATGCACTCCCCTTCCAGATGAAAACCTTTGATATTAAACCCCAATACCAAATCATTGTGCACCAAATGATTCATTTTTCTAAGATGTATATGCCCCATCTTTCGGTGCCACAATCTTGATTCTTTCTCAGTTGCTCTAGACACGAAACAATGTGCTTGACCAGTAGTTGTAGTTGCTACAGACATATCTAACACATATAAATCATTCACTCTAGGTGCCCTCATAATAATCCATTCTTCAGGGATAACAAAACCAGGTTTCAGAATCAAACATTCTTTATCAGTGAAGTGAGTAGTATACTGATTGTCACAAATCTGCGAGATACTAAGCAGATTGTTCTCCAGCTCAGTGATGTAGTCAACTCTCTCAAACGTCACAATCCCATTGGATAACGTTCCTTCACCTACAATTCGACCACCTTCATGACCAGCAAATCCCACATAACCACCATTAATGTTCCTTACATCATACAGCAATGCAGTTTTTCCTGTCATATGTCGAGATGCACCACTATCCATAATCCATCTGGATACCAATTGTGGAAGATCCTGCACAAAACAAACTACGACTTAAACAACTTCAAGAAAGATGCCAATTCATGCTTCGCGAAACAGGAAGCTCCGGCAATTCAAACTGCTTATTCGAACATGGTATCCACCCAGGCCTCATCAGCCTTAGGTGTAACCTTGACTCTAGCAACTTGAATTTTAAAATTTTCAGCCTTCAAAGGTGGAAAATTTGCATCATAATCAACTGGAATTGATTCATCAGCCTTTTTCACTTCAGAAGTTGAAATTTTCATTTCAGTTTTTGGTTTCCAAACTTGTTGAGATAATGCAACCCGCTTATAAAATTTGTCATTTTTAGTTACCACTTTCTTTACAGGTTCATTTTTCAATTTGATGTTGTCATTTTTCACATTCTTTTTTTCAACAACGATTGGTGCTTTACCCTTCACATCAACTTTCTTTTGTTGAAACTTCATATTTTCAATCTTAGGCTTCACATTGGTACACATTCGTGCAATGTGACCAACTTGATTACATCTAAAACATGTACGAGTATCAACAACTCGACTTGTGCCTTCAGACTGATAATGTGAAGCTCTTTTCTCAAAGAACTCTTCATTTGATTTTGAAAAAAATTCATTTTCCTCATCCGAAAGTGAACTTGAACCATTCACAAACACCTTCTTTTCTGCAAACCATTTATTTTGAAAACTCTTTTTCCGATAACTATTACCACCCTGATAACCACCCGACCAGTTATTTCGATTGTTATTATAAAACCTTGGTGGAACAATAGGCTTTTTATAGTAAGCTTTATCTTTCTCAAAATTCATTTGCCTTTTTGTTTGTTTCAAACTGTTCACTTCTGACAACTCAACTTCAACCAATTTGAAAACATTTGTCAGCTTTTTCACATTAACATTCTCAATGGGAAACTCAGAATCCGAATACAACTTATCAGATCCAGCCATCTTGTACATCACAAGACCCGGTTCATCACTTAAGTTGTTTTTGGACTTTGGTTTCTGAATGTATTTGTCAAAGAAACACCCATCCTCCTCAGAAGTGTCACAATCCGGTTTAAGCACTTTGTCTACCACACTTTTCACCACATCACTTTGAACACCCTCGTCATTGGAAGATGTGAACGTGACATCAATGTTTTCAGGAAGTTTAACTTCACTTTCTTCCTCAATTTCCACCAAACTAGACTGCTTTTTCGTGTAGTTGTCTAAAATTGGCGGTGGAACTTTGTGAAAACCTACACCCGTTCCATCAGAAAACACATCCTCGCCATCTTTGTTTTTCCCTATAGGTTTAGGAACAATATGCTGCAAAACAAAGCTTGCCGATTTATAGCTGTTAAGCTTCAACTGGATTCGTTCATTCTCAATTTCAGCTTCTTGAACTTTAAGTTTCAGTTTAGCAATTTGATCCAGTTGTTCATTAATCGATTCTTCTTTTAATCTCAAAACAGCTCTTAGATGTTCATTTTCTTTAAATGTTTTTCCATTACGATCATCACTATCTTTGACAACGTTTTTCAATTTCTCAAACTTTTCAGAAATTTGACGGTTTTCAAGAATTAACTTTTCATTTTCAGATTTTATTTTCTCACGTTCAGTTTTATCATTTTCAATTTGAATCGTTAATTCTTTGTTCCGTTCAGTTGAAGCTCTTACAGTTTTGTCACGATCGAGAATCTGATTTTCAACATTTCTAACCTTTGTTGTCAGATTCTGGATTTTCTCATTGTTAAGATACGTGACAGTGCTACAAAAATAGCATTGTTTGGTGCAATTTTTGCAGTCAGCATTTCCATCAATCTTGTTACCTGACTCATTCGTTGACACACTTTGACTGACCGACCCCTTTGACTCAGTAACAGAATTAGGATCTACCTCAAGTGCTTTTGCAGCTAGCACTTTGTCAGCCATCACTCCCAGGTTCTCAGCTGTCAACTCTTGCGTAGTATCAATTATGCCTGTATCAACTTGCTTTTCTTTCTTCTCTTTTTCTTCTTTCTTCTTTCTCTCTTTCTCTTTCTCTTCTTCAATCATTTTCGAAGTTGGAGTTCCCCACCACTTGTGTTGCCAATATTCATCTTCTTCTTTGTACTCCTTGATGATGGCTTCGATATCAAGTGTACTATCATCAATTGCAATATTTCCATACTCATCAAGATAGCACTCTCTATCTGGATCCCATCTATTTGCTCTCCTTGCATTCAGATAGATACGAGAAAGTCTGATAATCTTTGTTTCAGCAACCATCTTCCGGTAGTGATATTTTTCTTCTTCAGTACGATCATCTTTCCATGGCTTAGGTTCATCATTGCTTGCCATGAATGCGTAACCCACCGCATCTTCTTCCGGTAGAACTTCCTTACTCCAATCATACCCCTCATCATCATAAATCACAGCAAGAGCCCTTGATTTGTCTCTGTTATCTTCAACTTGCTTCAATCTAGGCGGCTCAGATTTATTTTGATGGTAGATTGCCTTTTTGTAATAATCATCTCTGAAAGGGTTCTCTGACTCATCAGCATAAGCGTTTCGGCATTCTCGTTTGAAGTGACCCTTCTGCTTACATTTGAAACAAGTCACCTTCGATTTATCAAACCCCAGCTTGGTAGAAGCACCACCAATTGTTTTTCTTCCAGTAATTTCCATGAATCTTTGTGCACGACGAACAGCACTTGCCATAGCCCAACGAATATCGATCAGTTCCATTTCCTCCGGATCAATCTGATCGTAATCTTCTTTTGTCAGATTTGTATTGCCAATCTTCCCAGCTACCAACCCTTCGTAGGATTCCAAAACAGATGCTAGAAAGACCATTTGTTGCTTGGCCGACTCCGCATCAAAATTCTGTGCATTCTTCAAATCTATCGCGATATTGCAAGAAAACTTCGCATCAGAATGATTTGCAGAAGATGTAGATCCACTGTGATAACCACTATGGCTTCCACTGCTTGAATTGCTTTGACTTTCTTTGTTTGCTGAAGAAACGTTCTCAGCAGAAAACGCAGTCTTTGGAGAAGTAGCTTTCTGCATCATACTCTTTGGATAGTATAAATCCAGATTCTGCTGATAAGATGAATTATTGACTTTAAACGTTTTCTTCAATTCTAGCTCATGACTTTCCAGTCTTTCAATCAACACATCTGGAGTCAAATCTTCTGGAGAAATAGTGTTTTTCAACATCAGCGCGTAATATCTCCACTCCATCTCGTCTGGCAATGCATCAAGCAACTTGTCTACTTGCTCATCATCAGGATATCTGATATCATGTCTTGCTAATTCCAGCTTCAGATGACCAAACCTTTCAATCATTTTACATACTGACTCATTTTTAAGACAACCAAACATATCAAACTCTTTCCTAAGAAGTTTCTTTTTGTTTTTTACAATCTCTTTGCTTCCAAGACACTTCTTTTTGAGTTTTTCCCATAAGTCTTTAGAATTAGAGTAATCTATCAACGAAATGATGTCTTCACGCACCGATTGAAACAATAATGCCACACATTTTTGCTCAGCCACAAAATTATCAATCTCTTCAGCTGATCTTAATGTTTCACCATTTTTCTTTCCTTGAGCAAAACCATTTTTCATACTTTTCCAGCAAGGAAAAGCAAATGCCATCAACCAATCTTCGAACTTTGTTGCCCACCTGCTATAATCTTCTATAGCCATCAGCTTAGGAGGTTTGTTAAACGTTCCAAATGCGCTTTCGGACTCCCAAGCTTCCTTCTTTCTTTCTTTCGGTGTATTCTCGTTCTCATTCGTATTGTTGTTGTTTGTAGAAGTATCATCTCCCGAGTTTCCTGCGAATGCGTACATATCGCCAAACGGGTTCAAGAAAATATCATCCATCGTGAACGTACCTGGAAAAATCAGTCAAACACTTAGAAAAATTTTAGGTTTTGAGAAATCAACAAGTTCAAGCGAAAACAGTTTAATAAAACTGTTCAAGCGAAATCAATCAACAAAACTGATTCAAGCGAAATCCTCTATTTCGCTTCAACAGAACAAGTTTCAAACCAATCAGTTTCAAGCGAAATCTACTATTTCGCTTCAGGAAATCTTCAAGCGAAATCTACTATTTCGCTTCAAGTTTCAAGCGAAATCGTCCAAAATGACTGTCTTGAAGCGAAATCAACCTGTTATCTACGAACAACTTCAAGCGAAATCTTGTTTTAGGTCATTTTTAATGAGTTTTAATCTGAATTTAAGTCTGAAACTTTGTAGGCTTTGTTAAAACTCAGTTTTACACGTAATACTCGAAAATTAGACCATTTCGACCATTGGAACTTGTTCAGATCTGAAAAATGTAAAAAAAAATGAGTAGAAAGAATATAATCCGCTGCTATGGTATGAACTCCTCGTCCTGAGCTCTGATACCACTTGTTGGACCGTTGTACGACCTTAAACCGTCAGTAAAAGTAGTTCATCTTTGCGTACGAAGGCAGAATCAACGTAAACAAAGTCATAACAGCTTTAATCCTTTTAATTTTTCTATTCTGATTGATTTGAGTGCTTGTACAAGGTTTTCTGATACAAATCCGTCAGCACTTCGTCTCACATACAATGACAACTATATATTTTGCTTCAAATGACCAAACACCTATTTATAGAATGCATGATTTCGCTTGAGGCTTGCTGAAGCGAAATCTCTTGTGCTTTGATTTCGCTTCAAGCAAATACAAACCCTTTGAAGCGAAATCTTGTGTGCTGATTTCGCTTCAAGCATTCACATACCTACTCAAGCGAAATCTCTTGATTAAACATAAAAACCCTAACTTAAACCCTAATGTGTAATCATTTAAACAATCCTAGACACAAGACTTGATAATGATATAATCAACAGACATTTAGTGCACCAACAGCTAACTCTACGACATGTTTGGTGTTCAAAAGTGTTGGTGCGCGTTTAAGCATTTGACTAACTTTCAGAGACATATAACTAGTATCCGCACCCGAATCAAATAATACGGTAACATAAAAGTCGTCGAGAAGAAACTTACCCGTAACCACATTAGGATCGTTCCTCGCATCACCCCGACCAATCACAAATGCACGACCCCTAGCACCATTGTCGTTGTTGTTTCCCCCAATATTGTTCCCGTTGCCCTGATTATTGTTGTTGTTGTTCTGATTCTGATTCTGATTTAACTGGGGGCAGTTCCGCTTGAAGTGACCTTCAGCCCCACACTGAAAGCATGCCTTATTTCCTTGCTGTTGTTGCTATGGCGGGTTTCGTGGAACGGGTGGCTGTTGTTGCTGGTTCTGATTCGCAGGCCTTGAGCTCCTGCAATCTTTAGCCTCATGACCTGCCCTTAGACATCTCTGACAGCGGCCTTTACGACACTGACCACTGTGGTGTTTGTTGCACCTGTTACACAGTGGATGAGTTCCCCGATATCCACTCTGCCCCTGACCACCAGACGATTGCTGACTCGGGCTCTAGAAATCACTAGTCTTGCGCTGCTGCTGTGCTTGAGACTGTATAGTAGCTGAACCCCTGCTGGAATCCCCTTCCCATTTCCGCTTGTTGTCACTGGGATTAGCAGGAGTAGCTGGAGTGGTAGCGGTAGTAGTAGCGCTGATACGTTTAGGCAGCCTGTTCTGTTCCACCGCCTGATCGGTAAGGCGATGAGCTAACTTGACAATCTGCTAAATGGTGCCAAGATTCGCTGAGGTTACGTGACTTTGAATTTCCGGCACCAGACCATTGAGATACAGTTCGATACGCTTAATGGGAGGGTCCACCATAGTAGGACACAGAATAGCCAACTCATTCGATCTTCTGGTGTACGCTTCAATTTCTGACCCCGTCATTTTCAAGTTGTAAAACTCTACCTCCAGCTTATGAATATCATCACGGCTACAATATTCCTCTTTGATCAACTCCTTGAAATCATTCCAGGGTGTGGCGTTAGCAACAGCCAACCCTAACATCTGAACTTGCGCATTCCACCAAGTCAGCGCAATGCCTTCTAGTGTACCAGTGGCGTACTTCACCCTGCGAGCCTCAGGGCATTCGCACATTTCAAATACTGACTCAAGCTTTTCAAACCAATGGAGGAGTCCAACCGCTCCTTCCGTGCCACTAAAAGTAGTAGGACGACAGTCCATGAAAGTTTTGAAGGTGCAAACAGGTGGCTGAGCATGCTGACCTGTTGTGTATAAGAATCCAGTACAAGATTAAGCACAAGAGTTGGTTTAGGAGTGTAGGATCTAAAGATCCTAGTGTGAGTTACAACTGCAGGGTATACCTCCTGCTTGTGCGGCTGCAAGTGCCGCAGTAACTCGCTCGTTAATGAGAGCCGTCAGTTGGGCTTGCGTCATGTTGATACGTCCAGACATGATCTTCACAGCAAAGATAACATAAGTGAGAGAGGTTCACGAATAGTGCGATGACAGAAGAGAGTAAGCACACAAGTGTTCTCATGCAATAGTGTTACGTTAATCTAAGCATACCCTGAGCAAAGTTCTATGAAATTCTAGCAAGTAGGCAATAAAACATATACCATATTACCTAGGATGTTGAGTCTTGCACGTGGAGCGAGGCGTCGTTGTGGATCGTTGAGCACTGTTCTGGTTATAGTCTGGTTTTAATAAAAACGTTTTCCCCTTATTAAAACCGAGTTCTCTATAACCAATGGCTCTGATACCAATCTGTCACACCCCCAAAATCCACACGCGGAGTACCACCGCTTGGAGGCGTGACATGACCAGGATCAAGCCACCAATCATATTGAACATATAAGTAAATAGTAAAAGTCATTCATCGATACGATAGGTGCTTTCAAAACCAAACATAAACAAGTGTGTAGCGGAAGCAATAATGTAAGACCCAACATAAGTTTAAGTACAAAATGTCATAATTTTTAACAACACATTCACGATCCAAGTCCACAACGACCGTGCCTCCCGTGCAAGCTCCATAAGTACCTAAGGTCCTGCAAGGCATGTAACAGAGAGTCAACAACTAGTTGAGCGAGTTCACAGTTGGTTATTTAGTTATAATGTTCGTATCGTAAATCGTATGTTCGTTTAGTAATCATGTATCGTATGTAACAGCATCGCGGCCCTCTAGGCATGTTTGCGAAGTTTAGTGGGGGTTTCCCATGTTTTCTAGACTAGTTATATTTGTATCGCGGCCCTCCAGGCATGTTTACGAAGATTAAAGTATAGTTCGCGGCCATTCCAGGCATGTTTGCGAAGATCGTTCTAGTATCGCGGCCGATCCCGGCATGTGTGCGAAGAAAAGTATATGTATCACTAGTCTGGTAGTATCTACCATTGACCTTCCTCTCCCGAGGCCAATGGTATGTAATCCCGATAACTCTTAAGCATAAATAATCAATCAACCCATTCCCAACCCCGGGAATCCCATGCCTTGGTAGAAGTGTGAACTCACCTTGTTTGCTCGGTATGCTAAGTTAAGTGCTCACAATAAATCAGTCAAGTCCTATAGTGCACGTATATACAGTCAGTTTATATTTGCAAGGTTTCGTTTGCAATCTATGTTACCAAGTGTGTTTGACTGTTAACATCATGTATCACATTCATGCCATTCATACTTCACATAAATTTCCTCCACAGTTTATTCTAATCATGGTTATTCTCTTACATACTTGACAGGTTTAACAAGCTTAACAAGGTTAACATATGTAACAGGGATAATAACTTCACAGTATTAGTTAACTAACAGAGTTAACATCTTTTGGCTAAATTAATAATCTATGCAGAACCAACATGCTAAACAAAGTTGCTAGACTTAACAGAATTGATAACAAACAAGATTGTTAAACATAACAGAGTTAATCAAACTAATAGAGCTAGCAACTTAATAACTTTAACAGAGTTTAAAAGCTTAACATAGTTGACATATAACTGAACTAATAGACTGAGTAGTTAAACTGAGTTATTTACTTAACAGAGTTAGTTAACTAACACACTAAACAGGTTAACAGCAAACAATAGAATGAAATCATCAAAGTGGCGAAATCCCTTTATGTTGCCGAAATCCAACTTGGGCCGAAATCAACATGTGGGCCGAAATCACTAGCTTAGCCGAAAACCCTTTATGTTCGAAATCCCTTATGTGCCGAAATCACTATGTGGGTCGAAAACTCATCTGGGCCAAATACACTATATGGGCCGAAATCACTTAAGTGATTTCGTCCAGTATACAATGGTGGGGGTGTTTTCGCTACTGTTCATCATCATCAACAACACTTACTGTAACTTAAAACCCAGCAAATTCTAATCCCATTTCTTATCAGATTCAACCCCTTTTGTACAAACAATCAATCAAACAAAAGCATAAAGCATTTGATTAGATATCTACTCATCTGTATTCTCAGAATTAACATCCAACAACATATAAACAGAATCATCATAAAAATCAATGTGTAACCAGGTTTACCATTCACTTTAACATTTCGATATATATATATCATTCAGCCATACTTGAGCAGTAGTATTATTATTTAGATCTAGTCTAACAATCTAACCATGTTTCATATACAAATATAGATCACAAGCAACAACATAACAATATAATTAGATCTGAAACAACTAATTGTGAAAATCACTTACCGAAAATTAAACAGAGGTTTGGCTTCAAGATGAGGAATTTGTTTGTGGGTTTCAGATGTAGAGAGAGAGAACAAAGTGATAAGGTTTGGTAAATGGGTAACGTCTCGGAGAAGATTGTGATTAAATAAATATATAATATCTAATATCTCACTGGGCCTAAAGCCCATCTCTGATTTCGCCAAACATTCTGGACGAAAACACTAAAGTGTTTTCATCACTTGGGTGATTTCATGGGTATTGTTTTCAGTAAGAGTTCATCTTTATTTAACATACAATCACATATAAAAATATATTTTGGATCCCAAGTATAAAATATCAATCGAAATACGATATAACGTATTACAAAGATAAGCGTTGTGAAACAACGAGTCGTGTAAACAAACACATAAACAATAAAAAAAATTAACGTGCACTAAATGCGAAGATGGAAATCTCGGAAACTCGAGTTGTCACAACTGTTACTCTCAAACTCTCTCTCAATAATTCCGGCGACCCTTCTTTATTTCTGGCGAGTTTTCTGGTCTTGACTCATCATATTTGAAGATATTATGATTTTGTGAATGGTTTATTTGAAGATATGCAGATTGTTTGAAGATCACTTGAAGATTTGAAGGAATTTATGAAACCCTAATCATGATATATGATGGTCTTCAAAGGAATCAAAGAGTGTTTTTGGATTTTGATCCAAATTAAGGCTGATTGAAACATGTTTGTGTGGTCTCGACTCAGATTGCAGCAGTTGACTTGAGGACTTGAGACCTCTGGTTGCGAGTCGCAACTTCGTTGGTCTCGACTGAGGTCTCGACTCAGAGTTTCTTTGGTCTCGACTCGAAACTCCACGGTCTCGGCTCGAAACCTCATGGTCTCGACTCGATACCTCATGGTCTCGACTCGAAACCTCACGGTCTCGACTCGAAATCTCATGGTCTCGACTCAAAGTTTAATTTTGACTTTACAATATTATCAGTTTGACCTGCAATCTGAGTTGTTGACTGTTGACTTGTATAAATTTACACATTTTGTGAAATTTAGCTGAGTTAACAAGAAACTTTTCAAACAAAATTCTATACTTAATTTTTATATTTTGTGTAGGTCATGGATTTGAAATTTATTTCAACGCACAATCAGGCAGGTTACTTAGAACCACCTCTGGAGAAGCACAAGAAGATATATGCTTCGTTAATCAAGGGATTGAACAGTTGCCGAATCGTTCACGCTTTACGAGATAATCCTGTTGTTTATGAAAGCCTCGTTCAGGAATTCTAGAAGATTGTAAGATTTGATGCACTAGGAGCAAAAGGTAAAGGAGCGATTGTAGCAGAAATTCAAAAGTAGAACGTGACTGTAACCGAACAGATGATAAGGGAGGTCTTACAGTTTAACGATCAAGAGACGGATCCCATTGATCTTCCAGGTGGAACTGTAGAAGTTATTTTACCTCGTCTGAGCTATGAAGGAACGTATCCCTCTCTAATGAAGAAGTTTGTGCATCCATACTGGCGTCTGTTGATGCACATGTTCATGTTATGTATGACGGAAAACAGAGGAGGAACAGATCAGCTGAGTATTACACAGTCTGCAGCGTTTGTGTGTCTGATAACGAACCAGTCGTACAACTACTCGAAATACATATTTGAAGGAATGAAAAGGAATGTGATCGGTGTGCGAAAAGATAAGTTTATCATGTACCCGAGGTTCTTGCAAATGATTTTCAACACACGTTATCCAGAGTTGGAGAGATCTGGAAACACTTTGGATTTGAAGCCGATGGGTCCTGCATGTTTTGGTGCTCTCACGTCTAAGAAGGGTACTGAGAAGAAGTTTGAAGGAAGAATTCCGTTAGAGAAGTTTGGTCAGTTTGCTGAGACAGAAGATGTGGCAGCTAAACCAGTGATAGTGCAACCTGAACTAGTTAATGTTGCACTAGTTAATGCTCGTGTTAATGCTATGATTGCTGAAGAACACGTGGTTCAAGGTACTTCAGAGGAAGAGCCTGAGACAGAGATTCTAACTATAAACTCTAACGATGAAGGCATTGAAATTAGTTATGATGATGATGACGAAGTTGAGCTTCCTCCTGAAGCTGAAGCTAGTTCTGCTGTTCAACCAGTGATTACGTCTGAGAGTTTGGCTCTGCTGTTAAAGTCCTTAACTGAAAAGATAGGAAATCCTCCTTTCGATCCTTCAGTTCAAAATGAAGAGCAAACAATTAAAGACCCAAAGGATCCTGATACTCAACAAGTGAGCACTAGAATAAAGAGAAACCCAATTTGTAGCCATGTTTCACAATAAAACCAATCACCACATTATTTCTTGTGTGTCGTTTATTTGTTATCTACGTGATAATCGTTTGTGCGTGTGTGTGTTGTTCGCTTTAGCCTTCCACTTTGAAACTAACATTAATATCACCATTACATCATTAAGTTTCATTATAGAACCATGTCCAAAAGTTAGTAATCTTGTCCAAATTGAATGACAAAATTTCCCCCTCGTGACTATTTGCTATCTGCGTGATAATTGTTTGTGGGTAAAATTTCCCCCCTCGTGACTATTTGCTATCTGCGTGATAATTGTTTGTGCGTGTGTTGTTTGCTTCAGCGCACCACTTTGAAACTTAACATTAATATTACCAATACATCATTAAGCTTCATAATAGAACCATGTCCAAAAGTTAGTAACTTAACTTGTCCAAATTGTATGA
This sequence comes from Helianthus tuberosus, assembly GCA_030545235.1. Lineage (NCBI taxonomy): Eukaryota > Viridiplantae > Streptophyta > Magnoliopsida > Asterales > Asteraceae > Helianthus > Helianthus tuberosus. The sequence goes on along the minus strand of CM060432.1, from coordinate 63,799,609 downwards.
CAAAATTTCCACCTCATGACCCTTGAACACATCATGTATTTATTCTTATTTGTTTGGACCAACTGGTCGGTGCATTTAATGGTATCAAAAGATACAAACTTAAAACCATACTAACAATCTGCCATGTAGCTTCACAATAACACAAATTTTAACTTTACGAATACATGTATCCTTCATTTATAACACAATGATAATAGGTTACAAAACAACATATGTGGCAAGATAACATTAAAATTCATTTCAAGTATAGAGAAAAACACTCATCCCTTGTTTGAACGGTGCAAACTAACCAACACATAATCTATAATTTAAGAACCCTTACTTTTATATATTTGTATAGTTCCATAAAATGGAATTTCAAATTATCTTTGTTAGGGTTTGTAAATAGGTTTTTAAACATAACTAGTATTAAGAACCCCCGCGTTGCGGCGGGGGCGTAAAATCATGCCAAATGGCATCCATGTCACATCACTGCGAAAGACCACCAACACTGAATTTGCGGCGTGTTAATATGGAGCAATTAGACCGAAACGTAAAACATAGAAAATAATAATTTAGTCGGTCTAGGACCTGCACGTTATGACGAACTTGCCAAACAGAAATAGACGACGTAAAAATGTTGAATCACACACACACGTTGATCGTGTTAACTTGCAAAATTTAGAACGAAACGTAAAAATGTTGAACCACGCACACTTTGCGTCGTGTTAACGGGTAAAATTTAGAACGAAATGTTAAACGAAAAATTTGCAAAGGATGAAAAGTATAGGGGACCAAAGTTGAAAGTAAAAAAAATTCTAAGGTTAAACTCTAAAAGATGAAAAGTTTTTGGTTAAAAGTAGAAATTCAAATAGTTTGGATTTAAAGTAATTTATCTAATATCTTAGGACTAAAAGTAAAAAAAATCAAAATATTCCCCAAGCATTATATACAACCCTATTTGCACATATAAATTACTAATTTATAGTATTGAAATATATATAAATAGATGAAAGTGTACTACCAAATAAACATAAAGTATAAATAACAATAGCATAATAAACAATTTATTCAAAGTGTACAACCCTCTTAAGCCAAGTTATGTTACAAATTAATAATATATAAATGACAAGGGGAATATAAAATCAAATAATGGTTCAAACATTTTTAAAATCATCCATTAGTGATCCAATTTTAGACAACTTTATGAGGATGAATGGAATATTCTAAAAGCAAATGTAAAGACGTTTTTTGAGAACTTCTGCTCGAGATCGAGATCGAGAGGGAGGGAGGGAGTAGATGGTGTTGATTTGGGGAAATTTATTCGAACATATAATTAGGGGTGCAAACGAGCACGAGTTCAACCAGGCACGAGCTCGATTAACTTATGAGAGCTCGAGCTCGGATCGTTGGTAGTTTCTTAATCTCGAGCTCAGCTCTGGCGCGACTCGTTTATTATATGTTAATTAATATATCAAACACAAATAATAGACTCGTTGAGACTCGCAAGCTTGATAAGTGAAGCTTGGGCTCGTTTACAAAACAAGCTTATTTTTACCTTCAGGCTCGGCGCGTAAACAAGTTTAAATAAGCTCGGCTTAGCTGGTTTACTAGACAAAAACTAATATTATACTAAAGCTCATTAGGGCTCGACGAGCCTACCGAGCTTCACATGGTAAACGGGCTTTATTTCAGGCTCAAGCTCATAAGGCTCGCCTCGTTTGCACCCCTACATATAAACTAACCTTTTCTTTTACTTTCAAAGAGTTTCAAAATAAACCTTAAACTTGTAAATAACTCTAAAATTAACATCTCTTTACTATATTATTATTAGTATTATCCTATATATTAAAAAACCAAGCTTGTGAATAGTTCCTTCATCATTCAAAGCTTGCCACGTGGCAAGCCTTTTGTTTTTTCTTTCATTTAAAATGAATAGTACCTTCTCCATTTAAACCTTGCCACGTGGCAAGTTTTTTTTTTCCCATTTATACATCTTTTATCAAAATACAGGTACGGTCCTGTTCGGTCTCGGTACATGAAGGTAAAAACCGGCACCAGCCTGGTACAGAAAACATCAAATGTAGGTACCGAATTGATATTGAAAATTTTTAGTTCGGGAAATTCGGTACTTCTAACCAATACCATTTGCTCATCCCTGATCACGGGTACCGTACAAACACCAACGGTATCGTACAATTTTTTTTATTGATTTTCTTCAACTTTAGTGTTTTTTTTGTTTAAGGGCTAGGGATGAGCTCGGTGCCAACCGATACTACATTGGTACTGGTATCGAAAATACCGGTTACGGTACAGGTATATGAAGGTAAAAACTGGTAGCAAACCGGTACCAGGAAAACAAAAGGTTGCTACCGAATTAACTTAAAATCTTTCGGTTCGGGAAATTCGGTACCGGTACCCAATACCATTTGCTCATCTCTGACCACGGGTTTCATACGAACAACATCATTACCATAAAACTTTTTTTGTTGATTTTCTTTGGGTTATCTTATACTGTTTTTTTTTTCTACATTTTCTTTTTATTCTTGTCAGCGGTTCTGTGCGTAACGCGCTCGTAGTGATTTCAAAACACATGTAAACACAGACTAAATGACAAAAGAAGTTTGCCGCAACGCGGCCATAGTAATAAACCTAGTTAATATTAATAATAAGTTTATAATGGGACGTCCTAATGGTAAGTAGTGTTCCTTACGCTATTGCCTTTTATTTTCTATACATGTTTGAGTTTACACTTGATACAAAGCACATGTATCAAAAATAATTTCGATTGAAGTCATACGTTCTAAATTACATTACGAGTATTTCCCGACTAGACCTGGGCCGACCGGTATATTTTTATATCTGCTTATATGAAATTAGAGTATCTATAAACAATGACTCCATATGAATAAAATAATGTATCCGCTACCATGACTAACAATGATAAATGATTAAGGTTGTGGCTATTATCAATAATAAATGTAAAAACACCAATGACATTAACAAATATTGATGTATTCTAGACGATTTTCAACGATATTAAATGATGATTGAAAACGCTTCATGTTATTTCATTCGTCTACTATGTGATAAAACAAAATTTAAGAGAACATTCTAAAACAATATTTTTTTTAACGGCAAATCACTTTATATATAAATATAAAGAGCCAACAAGAAACTGGGATACAAAACAAAACGAAACGAAAACAAGAATAGAAAAAAAAAAAACAAAACCGAATTACAATAAGTCTAACACATCAAAACGAACCCATTTTTCCCAAACTGGCTTCTTTATCTTCCCTCTATTGCTGATCCAAAGGAAAGAGTCCTCTTTTATAAAGTCAACCGTGTTCATAATAGAGATAAAACTTCCTTCAAAGACCATAGCATTTCTCGCACTCCAGATTCTCCAAGTCGTGGCTATGATAATGGTACTCACCAGACGCTTCCAAATATTACTTCCCGGGCTCTCTTTAATATACTTCACTAATTCCAAAAGAGTCATACAGTTATCCGGAAAACGAATTCGAATCCAAGCCAAAATGTTCCACCATATGGATCTAGACCACAAGCAGTTCAGAAAAATATGGTCTAGGCTTTCCACATCAAGCCCGCAGCGAGGACACCCGACATTAGCGATCGAAATACCCCTACGAGCCAACCCCTCTCTAGAAGCAATTCTACCGATTAGGGCCCTCCAGAGAAGAAGGTTACCTTTTGGCGTAGCCCAGCTGTTCCAAACGAGCTCCGGATCATCTGGCACATCGGCCCATTTAGCATCTTCGATATCCTGTCTGACCTGTTTAACCGAGAACGACGCATTCGACGATGTCCGCCATCTCCAAGAACCATCAACTTCGATCAGATTATCATCCAGTTTAATGCCTTCCTTGAGCAAGACAACTTTTATTTTGCCGATTTCTCTCCAAACGCCCGGAATAGCGTTTTTCAAAGGAATTAACAGGTTATTCGAGATGTTGCTATGAATAGACAGAATGACCCTGGCCCAAAACTGATTAGGGTCTGTCTTAAATCTCCACCGCCATTTTGAAAGCATCGCATAATTGAAATCCGTTAAGCTCCCAATACCTAACCCACCTCTTTTTTTGGATTTCAACATACTAACCCACTTAACCCATCTAAGTTTTTTAGTCGTTTCTGAAAAGCCCCAAACGAAATCTCTGCGTATACTCTCAAGCTTGCTAAGGATGCATTTGGGGGCTGCAAAGAGATATAAAAAATACGAAGGAAGGCTGCCAAGCACGGATTTAGCCAAGGTAACTCTACCAGAGAAAGAAAGGTACCTTGCCTTCCATTTAGAAAGCTTCGATTTGAATTTATCCACCACCGGAGACCAAAATTTTCCTCTTTTCATGTTGACCCCAATTGGGATCCCGAGATAAGTAAAAGGCATCGAACCAACCTCACAATTCAGCCTACTAGCCAACCGCAATTTTTCATTTTCGTTAACACCGAAGCCGAACAACTTACTCTTATGATAATTTACTTTGAGGCCCGACACCAAATACAACCATCTAAGAAGACGGTTAAGTGTAGCCATATTCTTATCCGTCCACTTCCCCACAAAAAGGACGTCGTCCGCGTAACAGAGGTGAGAAATTATTGGATCGCCATTTGGGAGTTGGAAGCCATGGAACAAATCCGCTGCCATAGCCCTTTTCATAAATAAATTAATGATTTCCATCGCTATTATAAAAAGAAAAGGAGAAATTGGGTCACCCTATCTTAACCCCCTTTTGTATTTAAATTCAGCCGTAGGAGAGCCATTCACAAGCACTGAACGCCATCCAGACTTTAGACACCCTCTAATCCAACAGATCCACTTTTCTGGAAAGGCCATATACTCCAACATGCGAAGAAGGAACTTCTAATTTATAGAATCGTAAGCCTTCTCAAATTCGACTTTAAAAATAAGAAACTTCTCTTTATTTCTTTTCGCCCAAGCAACCGTTTCACTAATGATAAGCGGGCAGTCTAGAATGTTTCTACCACCGATAAAAGCCGCTTGAGTAGGAGAAATAACCTCTTTGATAACCAACTTCAACCGATTCGCCAAGACTTTGGTGATAATTTTATAAACCGACCCGACAAGGGAGATAGGCCGAAAATTAGAGATAATTTGTGGGTCTTTAATTTTGGGGATCAAAGCCACGAACGAGGAATTACACCCATTGCTAATTTCATTGGTGCTATGAAATTCACTCATAATCCCCAACAAAAGATGTTTAAAATCCTTCCAAAAAACTTTGAAGAACTTTAACGTAAACCCATCAGGGCCCGACGCTTTCCCCCCATCACACCCTTTTAAAGCATTCCAAACTTCCGATTCCGAAAAAACATCACACAAAAGCGAGCAACTTTGGGCCGAAATACAAGGAAGACCATCTCTACAAAAAATAGGTCTTCTACGTATTGGTTCTGAAAACTGTTTTTGAAACCAATTTCTTATCTCCGATTTAAGTTCCAGAGGGTCAGTAATCAAAATGTCATTAAATTTCAGGCCGTTTATCCTACTACTTACCACATTCACATTCAACATCTTATGAAAAAAGGAGGTATTATCATCACCTGATTTCAACCATCTAAATCTGGCTTTTTGATGAATGTCAAAAGCTTTAGCATTCTCCAAGCCGTCCAGCTTAGTTCTTAGCAGAATCCTTGTTTTTTTGTCGGTATCCGATAACGGCCCCTGCATAGCTTTTTATTCGATTTCCCCAATAGCCTCAGCTAACAATTTACCTTCCATATTCTCATTTGTTCTGACCTCCACCCTCCATTTCTTTATCTCAACTTTGAAATTTTTCAGAAAGGACTGAAAAGCCAGGTCCTTCCTTCCACTGAAATTAGAAGTCTTTAACAGAACTTGAACAATATCAACAAGTCTTTGATCATTTACCCAAGAGTTGAATAATTTAAAAGGTAAGGGGCCAAAGTCAAGGGGATTGCATAAGAGAGAAATAGGGCAATGGTCCGAGGCACCCCTATCTTACACTCCGGCTTTAGCGGTAGGCCACCGATTCAGAAACGAATCACTAACCAAGAACTGGTCTAATTTGCTTAATTTAACATTAGCATGGCCAGGGATAAACGTAAACTTACCCCCAGTCATAGAGTATTCAAAAAGGCCAGCTCTCGAGATAAAATCATTAAACACTTCAGCGGCTCTCCTATCGAATCTTGAGTTTATTCTTTCATCCTCGAAACGGACTTCATTGAAATATCCAAAAGCACCCACATTCCTTCCATTTTATTAATTAGAATGACAAACTGTTCCCAAAGCTCTCTCCTATGACTAGCCTGGTTCGGGGCATGGATATTCAATATATTTACCTTTTCATCGACACCGTTGATCTTTCCCAAAACCAACAGGAAACGTTGATTTTTCAGGAAAAACTCATCACGGAACACATCTGGATTCCACAATAAAGCCAGGCTTCCCGATCTGCCAACCGAATCTACCGATAAAGATTTGAGGTTCGAATTATCCCAAAAACGCCGGAGGTTAATCTCCGAAAGACCCGAGTGGTGTGTCTCTTGGAAACCAATAATATCCGCTTTTAAACAATTTTTAAGCTTTTTCACCCAGATCCCCTTTCTACCCAAGGAAACCCCATTCATATTAATCGATAAAAAATTCATTGACAACCCATTAAGTCCGATTCCCCATTAACCAACTTTCTTACTTGATTATCGAAGCCACTAACCTCAATACCCAACGCAACCCCAACCTGGATTGTTTCATTCACCTCCAAATCAAACCTATTACGGCTCTGTTGCTCATCCATAGTGTCATGAAAACAAACACCGGTATCGTCTATTCTTTCATTCTCCTCTATTGCCCTGTTACAATCTTACTCCATTCTAAAAATGGCTTCTATATCGAGCGGATCAGACGAAGCTTCTTCAACCACCAAGTTGTTTAAGTCTGGAGTTTTAAACTCTGTGTTCTCAACACTCTTCTTTGTTTTACGATTAGGTCTCCTTGTAATGTAATTGGGCCTAGAATCATTTAACTTAGGCCCAACCTCCTCAACATAATTACCAACCTCCGGAGGCCCATTCAAGTTAGGATTAGGCCCACTATCATCCTGAATATTTTTAGGCTCACCCTGCTGGCCCACAACATTAATATCAGACTCATTAAAAAAATTATTAGGCGAGCACTGATCCCCAAACATCCCAACATTTGGGGAAGGTCCCACTCTTTCTCTTTCCATATTAAAATCTTCTGACTGAACCTCGTGAACCCCATTAAACCCATGCGCTGTCTTGTTTCCCTCGAGAACAGGAGACGAAACGTTTGGGATGTCCATGCACGTAGAGGGGGAGCTACAGCCCTGACTCTTCAGCTGATCGGACTTGGAGACCGACGAAGACTCCCTCTCCATTGACTTTCCACTTCCGGCAATAGGAGACCCACCAACTTCCGATGACCTGACCGGAGATCCTGGGATATAAACCTCATCTTCAAGGAACGCCGGTGACCACTGGTCGGAAATCTCTTCCACCCAGATCTTCAAGTTATGGTCCTTCCAAGTTAGCTCGAATTCAGCAGAAACTCTGCTATCCGAGTTCACTAAGATCGCTAATCTTTCTTCAGCTAGGTTTCCATAAACACCTCCGCTTCCGATTTCACCAGCAGTCTGCCACACCTTTCCCCGATCTTATTAAAAACATGACGATCCCAAAGGTAGACCGGAACCCCCAGAATTTTAATCCATGCCACTCTTTCGAAGATAGGGGGAGGCCTTCCTAGATATAAAGTCTGGAGAACCATTTTTCCCAGTCGTTCACCATATTCCACCTAAATTCTTCAGCTTCCTCAGGGTTATTAAAATAAAGCAATACCTTCAGGCCACCCAGATATTTCAGCTTTAATCCTTCCTCCGTAATACCTGACAGGTGGGCTATTAGGTCATTTAGGATATCGATATCCTCAACTTCTCCAACCAAAGATTTGAACTCCAGGATTTTCTTCGACTCCGTGTTCATCGGAGGGAGGGAAATGGTGCTACTAGGGCACTTGATACCCCCACCGGCGACCACCGAACTAAACGATTTACCTCCGAAACGAGAGGGAGCATTAGAAGCTGTGGACTTATTACGAAAGGGAACATTAGAAGCTGGAGCCTTCCCCGACTTCGGAGGCTGGTTCAACCCCTGCAGTCTAGAGAAAACGGAAACGCGGTTGCCAATGTTCCTAGAATCAATCTTAGACCCATCTCTGTTGAACCTAGCCAGGTTAACACCTAGGACTGCCCCATCTATACAAACCTCCTTGAGTTTCTCCATCCACCATACCGGGTCCGAGACATTAAAATTTTTAATAAAACCAAACTTGTTACCGGCTCTGTCCTTCTTAACCGGGACAAAAGCATCCTCTAAGTTGTCCAGATGTTCAAAGGCATTCTAGAGTGAGTCTTTGTCACAAGCATCTGGAAGATTAGAGATAAAAAAGGATGTCGTATTCCGCAGTCTGGCTTCCCTACTGTTGAACACTTTATCCTTCCTATAATCTTGACGGTTAACGATCGTATTCCAATTATCATTCTGGTTTTTCCACTTACTCCTCCCCATGATCACTCCAGAACAAACAAAAGAATCATAAGTACCCCGGCCCTATAAGGTGTTAATGGGATTCGAACCAATCTAGCTTAACTATACTCAGATAGCCAATTTCGGTATCAGACCCACTAAGCCCTCAAGAAAGCCAGGAAACCACTGGGGGAAAAGGAGGACGGGGAGGAACCACGACTAGGAGTAGGAAGAAGAAAACCGACCCGAAATGCGAATGGCAGAATCACCGGATCAAGATAGGGGGAAAGGTACAGACCGGTTACTCACCGAGGTGCGATACCAAGACCTATCTCACTATTCCGACAGGGCTATCTCCGTCGAGCACTCCGGCGACGGTTCGAGTATGATGTAATGTATTCTAGAAAATTTTCAACAATATTAAATAATGATTGAAAACACTTCATGTTATTTCATACGTCTACAATGTGATAAAACAAAACTTTTTTTTAAACGGCCAACAAAATTCGTTTATTAATATCTAAGCGACTAACACCAAAGTTTACATACACCAAATCACCAGTTAAATCCAAATATAAACCAAACAGTCCTAATGTAACACAACTTAAAAAAACATCAAAACTTCTCCATTGATCCCATGTCATTGACTGTTCCTTCGAAAGGTGCTCCACCTATACGAAGCTTTTCGCCTTTATCTCTTCCGCAACAGACGTGATAGACTTTGTTTTCCCCGCAAACATTAGATCATTTCTACAAGTCCAAATGCTCCATAATGTAGCCCGACACACCGCATGGAATGCTTTCTTCTTTTTAACCGAGCCACCAAAAGTATTGTGTGCATCAAGAATGTCTCGTATACTAAAAGCGATCACCGGTTGCGTTTTACACCACTGGAGTACCACTTGCCAAACTGTTTGGGCGAAACCGCATGAAACCAACAGATGATCACAAGTTTCGATATATTCTCGACACAATATACACTCCAAGTTCTGAACCGTAATGCCTCTCCTATATAGTGCCTCTCTGGTCGGCAACCGTTCCTTGTGAGCTCTCCAAGCAACCAACCCGACCTTTTTTGGAATCCAATTGTTCCACTTTACCACGTAATCAGGCTGTACACGGTTAAGACTAGCCAATGATTTCCAAATGCTACTGACATTAAACTGACCAGAGGGATCTAAGCTCCAATACCAAGAATCCGGGCCAGCTGAGACTGAGAAGGACTGCACAATATTGGACAGCTGCAAAAATTCACTGACTTCGATTTCGCTCAACAAATCCCGCTTCCAAGACCAAACCCAAGAGACTCCAGTTGGTTCGGTATGAATTTTATCTGCTACAGTGGACCATTTATCTTTTTCTAACAGGAAAAGAGACGAAAATAACACCTGTAATGGCTGTGGCGCTGCCCAAGCATCAATCTAGAAGGCAATCTCCTTCCCGCCTCGAAGCGATCCTTTAATAGAACACGGCATATCAATCTCCAAAGGTGACAATCTAGCTGAAATAAAAGAAATTTGTTTCCATGGTCCCGAAATTGAGAGTTTAGCAGGGATCGGGTTCCATGATCTAGTATTAAAGTGAATAGTCCAGATTACATTCCTCCATAATCCGTCTTTTTCTGTCTTAAATCTCCACCACCACTTCGCTAGCATCGCCAAATTTATGTCCCTTAGTGACCCGAAACCCAATCCCCCGTACTCTATCGGTGCAACTACATTATCCTACGCCATCCAAGACATTTTTGATACCTCCTCAGTCCCACCCCAGAAAAATACTCTTCGAAGACTTTCAAGTTGATTCAATACCTGTATCGGAGCTCTATAAAGGGAGAAAAATAGGTCGGTAATGAGGACAATACCGATTTTATTAATGTAATTCTCCCGCCATACGATAATGTCTTTGCCTTCCAAATAGACAACCTACCTTTAAAAAGATCTACAATAGGCTTCCAATTCCGTACAAGGTTCATATTTGCACCCACATACAATCCGAGGTACTTGAATGGAAAAGAGCCAACATTACAGTTTAGTATGTTGGCCATTCTAGCAACCTCAGAATCCTCCACACCTATTCCATACAAACTGCACTTAGATAGATTTACTTTAAGTCCAGAAGACATATGGAAACATCTAAGGATCCATTATAAGTTTAGTATATTTGAGTCTGACCATTCACCCAGGAAAATCGCATCGTCCGCGTAAAAAATATGAGAGAGCTTTATCCCGCTATTGTTAACACAAATGCCACGAAATAAACCAACTTCCGGAGCCTTCTTCATCATGCCTGAAAGAGCTTCTATAGAAATGAGAAAAAGAAACGGGGATAAAGGATCCCCTTGACGAAGCCCCCTCGAATAATCAAAATTCATTGTTGGAGACCTATTTACCAACACCGAAGCTTGGGCGGATCTGAGAATCGCCATAATCCATTCACACCATCTGACTGGGAATCCCATTTGCGCTAATATAGACTCAAGGAAATTCCAACTAAGAGAATCATAAGCCTTATGTATGTCCACTTTGAACATCACGCCAACTCTTTTTGATTGCTTCATCCATGCTAAAATTTCATTTAACATCAATGGCCCGTCTACAATATTCCTGCCAGCGAGAAAAGCTGTTTGCTCCACCGAAATAAGACTCCCAATTACTTTTTTCAGCCGATTAACAAGGACTTTAGAAAGAACTTTATTAATACATCCAATAAGATTAATGGGACGGAAATCAGAGGGACGTAACGGATCCTTAACCTTGGGAATTAAAGCAATAAAAGAGGAGGAGCAACTCCTACTCAGAAACGGCTGACTATGAAATTCTTCAAAAAGTTTTAAAAAATTTCCTTGCAACCCATTCCAACATCGTTTCAAAAAAGTGAAATTAAACCCATCCGGCCCGGGTGCCCCATCACCATCACATTCCCAAACTGCATCCTTTATTTCCAAAAGAGAAAAAGGACGAATTAAATCCTCGCTATCGCCCGGCGACAGGGCATTTAGGTGCGGACACTCAAACTTTGGCCTATTTTTCCTCGGCTCAAAAAATAGCTGAGAATAAAAATCAAAGAATTGTTGCTTAATTATAACCAGGTTAGTAACCCACTCGTCTCCAATGAAAACCCCGTTGATCCGGTTTGAACTTAAATTGAAGTTCACCACCGAATGAAAAAAACTACAATTTTCATCCCCGTCACAAGCCCACCGAATTCTGGATTTTTGACGAGTATCTGCCAGCCTTTGTTTGTCGAACGCCATCATAAATTTTCTGCAATCGATTCTCAATTTTAACTCAGTTTCATTAAGGCTTCTCACCTCAGCCAATAGTTCCAAATCGGCCAACGTTTTCTTTTGCACGAAATAAATATCTTCACCCCTTTTTTCCCCACTTATCCAATCTTTGATTATTCCTTTTAGCCATCTAAGTTTTGTAGCGAGCGCTAGGTCCCCCGACCCATTAAAAGAAAACTTGTAACATTTTTCCAAACCAAATTCCACAAAACCTTGCATCTCGAACCACGAGTTGTAAAAACGAAAAGGAATGTGTCCAAAACCAAAAGGAGAGGTAGATAATAAAAGAGGTCGGTGATCAGAATATAACCTGTCAAGAGCAGTCAACGCCGCCCCCGGCCAGTTCTCCATAAAGCCTATACACACCAGGAATCGGTCTAATTTACTAAGCTTATCCCCGCGGTCTGATATATAAGTAAATTTTGCTCCTCCCATATCATATTCATGTAAAGCTGCCGATAATATGAAATCATTAAAGGCGTCTGCATTCGCCGCCACGTACTCATAATTCTATCTTTCATTTGCCTGTCTAACGTCATTGAAGTCCCCCATAAACACAAACCCTGCCTCGAATTCCTTAGAGCTACGAGTTCTGACCAAAGAGATTTTCGAGCCGACGCATTGTTTGGAGCGTAAATATTTACTAAATTCAGTCTCTTACCACTTGGGATTAACTCTCCAGAGACACATAAGTAAAATCTATGCTTAATTACTTCCCTGCCGGAAAAAACGGTCGGATCCCAAATGGAAGCCAGACCACCAGATCTCCCACATGAATCCACTGCCGCCATATTATACAACGACCAACCCCACATCTGATTGAAATCAAAACCAGCCAATTCACTTAACTTCGTTTCCTGTAAATTAATCGAAAGAAAATTCATTGGAAACCGATGTTAGCACCTTCTCCGATGATTGTCGCACGAATATCCGCTTCAAAGCCCTGCAACTTGACACCCACAATATTCCCAGTTGCCAACGTAGCTTCAACCTCCGCCGCAATCGGAGACGTGGCATCAGGGGAAACATAAAACCCATCACAATGATTATTATTCCTTAGATCTGCACTCAAGGGAGGAACCTGTGGATTATTAGAGTTCACTTCATCGCCAGAGTTCAGAAAATCTGCAGAACGATTTAGATCCAAAAAAGTATTCTCCGGATTATCCCCATCATGCCTGACTTTGATGTAAGGCCCTTGAGTAGAGCCCACAGAAGGTGGGTTTCTTTGGTCTCTAGTCCGTTTACCAATTGTAGGAGGGGCACATGGCCCAGGAGATTTAAGTGGCACAACTTGTGGAGCTTCACATGTATCAAACCCAGAATGGGGCCCACCACCAAAGATATCTTCCTTTGCTAAACCATTATTATCCACGTGGTCTTTTTACAAATCTCTAGGATCCGTCATAGTTTCCTCATGCAAAAAGTTGTTTATGACTTTCGTGACATTTGGGTACTCCACATTCTCTTTCCTACCATTATTCCTGTCACCATTATCCAAGATATTTTCAACATTTGTATCCTCGGTCAACGTGACATAATCCAAAACTTCCACTCCCCCATGCACCTCATGCATGCCTTCCTTGTGATTAATGCTTGGTGCCTTATCAACTTCCGAAGACTCTTCGGGTCTATTACCATTCCGATTACCGTCCGTCACTCCATCTGGCCGGATCTCCCCTTCTTCGACCTCATCCATCCCTTGATATTCATCATCGTTATTGTCTGATTCTGAATCCGAACCCGAGTCCTCCGAATTAATTCCATCCTCTAAATCCGGTGTCCATAACTCCATAGTTTTTGAGACCCAGACGACAAATCGCCTGTCCTTCCATTGCAAAACCACCGTGTCCTCGATATGTTTCCCGGGGGGACGAGGACCTTAATTGAACTGTCAGAGTTATCCAGCTTGAGCCAAGAAAACGTAGATTCCTGAACCACCCTACCAAATAGATTGCCTATACGGTCGAATAATGAATTTTCCTTTAGGTGCACCGGGACGCCGATGACCCGAAGAGTTGCCACCCTATCCAGCGGAAGGTCCTCGCCGTTCCATACATGGAACCGACTGAACGTATTAAACAGGAGTTCTGACTGATCACTCATAACTTCTCGCACAGTCCCCGGATTGCCAAGAGTAAGCAATACACTGAGGCCACCAACATATGACAACCCATAGTTGTCCAGACCACCATTACTAAGACTACGACGCAGATTGTTCAGAGTAGTAAGATCCTTTACTATACCATGAATCGAGTGACCCATACAGTGTAACGGGTACTTAGATCCATTACCATCCACCACTAACGTCTTAGAACCTGAATTCGTTGCATGGACATCGTTCTGAAAGAAACTCGCATAAGATTGACCCTCCCTTACCTCCGCTCCCCCGGGAGGGTTCACTCCATTTCCTTCCTGATTTCTATGTACTGAATCCTTAGGTTTCCAGACCTTTTCACCCATAACCTTAGAAGTATAGATAAATTTCTTATGATTCTTATCGTACTTCTCTAGAGAGACCGTTACTTTAGCTTCAAAAATCTTAACAGTGTTCATCATCTCCAAGGTTGCTCCGACATTTTCTACCCCTACGTATCGGACAAAACCAAAACAATTCCCCCTCTTATCTTTCTTACGAGCCACATATGCATCTGTGACGAAACCATGTGGTTGAAAAACTTGCCATAAAATCTCATTTATCGTACGATCGGGAAGATTCTGCACTAGGAAAGTTATCTCCACACCACTCCTCTGCTCCTTCTATTTTTTCCATACTGAACCTCCATCCACGGTATTCGATCACCATCCTCATTGCCCCCCATGTTTTTCCGTGATCCATTGAATCAACAATGACTCACCAAGCCAGGAAAACAAGACAATGAGAGGTTAATAGGATTCGAATCAGTCTAGCTATACTATACAAGATAGCCGCGACCAATATCAGACCTACTAAGCAATCGAGTCAAGTTCCGGCGAGAGTGAGAGAACCGAACCGAAAGGGAAAAAAGAACTCCGAGCCCCGGACAGCGAATGGGAGAGACGAAAGGGACGAGTTAGGGAGAAAGGTCAAGCCGGAAAACCCGAGGCGGCCTCGTACACTAACCCGATCTTTACCTCTCCGTCGAGCCACCGGCGGTCGAAAGCAAGATGTTTTGTTTTTGAAATATTTGATAAAACAAAACTAAAGGGGACATTCTAAGAAATAAATTTTATATGATACAACACACACACACACACACACACACATATATATATATATATATATATATATATATATATATATATATAAGAAAAATCCATTATCAACCACCCTTTATTGTGAGAACCGCGAGAACCAATATGAACACAACAAAAATACCTAAAAAATACATAAATTTTGTTTTTAATATTTTTTTTATTAAAAACCGCTACTTTTCATCAATAAAAAAATTAAATTTTTTTAGACGAAAACTAGCGATTTCTTTTATAAAAAAAGTAAAAAAAATGTATGTTTTTTAGAATTTCTTAGCTTTTTGGGGGGTTTAGCTTTATGGTTTATTTTTTTTTAGCATTTAGCTTGGGTGGTGTGGAGAGTAGTTTTTTAGGGTTTTTTTGTTTTTTTTTGGGACGGGGGGGGGGGGGTGGGAGGGTTAGGCTTTTTTAGGTTTTCGGGGGATTTAGCTTTATGGCTTAGTTTTTGGCATTTAGCTTGGGTGGGGGGGGGTTAGGTTTTTTTTTTAGCGAAGGGGGGTAGGGTTTTTTAGGTTTTTGGGGGGTGGGGGGTTAGGCTTTTTAGGTTTTGGGTAGCGTAGTTGGTTTATTTTGTTGTATTCCCATTGGTTCTAGTTGGTTTATATATATATATATATATATATATATATATAGGGTTCTAGAGTGAACATTAGGTTGAGAGTGAACTGTGTGAACTAATCCGTGCCATTGGATTACATCATCTAGAGATTTTTAAACAATGGCAAGATTGTAATTAGAGAAAAATGCCCGGATAGTCCCTGTGGTTTCGCCTTTTTTCACCTATAGTCCCTATCTTTCTAAAACTACTTGAATAGTCCCCAAGTTTTCGATTTTTGTTCTCGGATAGTCCCTGGGTCTAACTTCAGTTACTTTTCTCTGTTAAGTGGGTGATGAAATGACCAAAATGCCCTTTCCTTAAAAGGCCAAACCATAGGGACTATCCGGGCATCTGTTCATTTTTATTTATAAAACCCCACCACCACACTTCATCTTCAACCTCCACCCACCATCACCCTCCTCCACCCTCCACCATCACCGCCACAACTAGATTTGAGCAGAGGGATGCCGGTGGTGAGAAACCCTAAACTTTTACCATCAACCACCACCACTCCCACCTCCGGCTACTGCTAATCGACCACCATCACCATCCCACCGCCACCACCTGCTATCACCACCATCACCATCAAACGAATAAGTCACCTGATCTCATCCAACGACTTTTTCCAAAAAAGGAGTTTTCCAATGCACCCCACCGTCGCCATAATCATCCAAGTCCTTGGCTTAAAACCCAAAGAGACCTTCACTGTCGAAACCCTAGGCTCCCGAATCGAACAGAAATGTATTGCTGTTACTTCAAATTGATAAAGGGCTTCTGTTCTACGAATTGAAACAAGTCAAAAGCATACAAAAATGGTACTGATTGTGTGGAGAATGGCAGGAAAAAGACGAGGTCGGAGTCCACAGTTTTCCGGCGAAGCTTGCTTAATCACAAGAGTGATTTCAGTGGTAAGCTTGAGGGTGTGTGGTTGTACGAAGAAACTTTAAAGAGTGGTTCAAGTTGTCCCTTTATACATGTTTGTTGCTTGATCAGGCGGTGGTAGGGTTATGGTGGTGGTGGCGGCTGAGGTAGGGTTGTGGTGGTGGTGGCTGAGGTGAAAGAGAGGGAGAAGAGAAGGTGGTGGTTGGATGCAGTTGGTGCAAGGTGGTGATGGTGGTTGGGTGACAGGCGGTCTACGGTGATGGTGGTGGCGGCTGAGGTTTTGAAGTGGTTGATTTTTTGGGTTTCACTCAGCGACGGGTGTAGTTCACTGTTGCGGTTTGTCGCCGGTGGTGAACATTGCGGTGGTAAGAAGGTGGATGCATCAGATTGTGGTTTATGGTTTGTATTTTGGAATGATTTTTATGAAACAACGGACAGACGGGGGCAAGATAAGTGGTTTTACTTTAACCTATGCACTATAGTTTAGAATAAAAGATGCAGAACATGGTTTTGATAATTAAATATGCAATCTGGTTGTGGCGGTGATGGTGGAGGGTGGAGGAGGGTGATGGTGGGTGGAGGTTGAAGATGAGGTGTGGTGGTGGGGTTTTATAAATAAAAATGAAGAAGATGCCCGGATAGTCCCTATGGTTTGGCCTTTTAAGGAAAGGGCATTTTGGTCATTTCAACACCCACTTAACAGAGAAAAGTAACTGAAGTTAGACCCAGGGACTATCCGAGAACAAAAATCGAAAACTTGGGGACTATTCAAGTAGTTTTAGAAAGATAGGGACTATAGGTGAAAAAAGGCGAAACCACAGGGACTATCCGGGCATTTTTCTCTTGTAATTATAATGTTGTAACTCCCCTTTAAAATAAATGACAGAAGGGTATTTATGTCTTTTGTAAATTGCATTTATTAAAAAATATAATCAAAATCCCTAAAATCTCGCTAGTTTCCGTATATACAAGATACATAGTTGTTAGTGTATACACATGGGTACAGTCTCGTTAGTATCAGTTTATACAATATAAAGAGCTGTTAGTTTATACACATGTGTACAGTCTCGCTAACTATCAGTTTATACAAGATACGTAGCTATTAGTTTATACACATTTGTACAGTCTTTTATACATCTGTGTATTATATTCAGAAATGGTTACATATGTGTATATTAACAACATATAGTATATTAGGCATGCACACGAGTAGATTCATATAAAAATTATGAAATTAATGAAAATGAAACATATCACATGTATGCAAAAATAAATAACTTCATCAGATATTCAAAAAAAAAATAATGCCCAAAAATAATTACAATTTCAATCTTAGAGAAATTTTTTAATGTTTATTGAAAATTATAAAAAGTTAAAAACAATGTATTATGATATCTATATATACGGATAATAAAAGAAAAACAATATTCAATTAAAATTAAAACAAAATCTATGGAAAAAAAATAATGGAGTAATGATTAAAAATAAGAGAGAGAGAGAGAGAGAGAGAGAGAGGGAGAGAGAAAGAGAGTTAAGAGATGAGAGAATTAAGTGATTTTAATTAAACATTGTTGGGTAATGTCAATCTTACCCTTTTAATTTAAAAAATGATCAAGGGCCAAGATTAGTTCACTCAGTTCACTCTCAAGAAGTTGTTCACTCTTGATCCTAATCCTATATATATATATAGGCAAAGTGTAGGATACAAATTATCTAATCGTACATTACATACGCGACTGTAGTGGCCGTACACGTGTCCTAATTCGTTTTTCTTTGATAAGGTTAAATCAGACAATTAATTCAATTATCTGAGGGCAAATTCGTCTCTTCATTCAATCAGCGAGAAGTTCGTTACACTAATATCCCGGTAATTATCATTCGAATCAATTTCAAATTTTTCATAATTCTCAAATTGCAGTTTTCGTTCTTCTGCGTTAGGGTTTGATTCAATTGTTTTTATTCGATGGATCCACAGAGCAGCACCGGACGAAATACAGATGTTGATTTTGAAGAATCTCGACCGATCGGTGATCATGCTCAATTATCTGCATATCAGAGAGTTTCGATTGAGGATGTTTTAAATCCGCAACCTGCAAATCCAATTCCAAATGCAAGTACAAGTGCTGTAAACGAGTGTACTAATGGTAATTATGTTAATTCAGATCTTTAAATTGTTCGTAGACTTGTTTTGTTTAATCGTACCAATGATTTTACATTGTTGTAGCTGTTTTTGAAGTTTGAATGTTGAGTATATTTTTTATATGTATGCAACATATACAAGTTCGCATGTTATGAGTCTTTCAAATCGCATTTGATGTTTATTCTGTTTACGGATTTTTTGCATGTTATGGTATAATAAATCACATGTGAAAAACATATTAATCAAAATCATCAATTTCGCATGTTTTTGTTCATACAATTAACACGTGTTGTTCTTACGCTGAAATTATGCAGTTATTAATATATCTCATGTAATGAGTCCGATAATTCGCATGTGTTTTTTTTATTTGATTTATGTAGATGAAAGGGTTTACACTCCGGAGGTTGAATCATCAGCTACACCTGTGGTTGGAATGCAATTTACCTCTATTGAACAAGCATATGTGTTTTACAAATCATATGCTAAGTTAGCTAGGTTTTCTACTCGGAAGGGTGGTGAAGTACACAGTGGTGGTATAATCAAAACTAAGTATTTTGTTTGTTCTAAAGAGGGTCATAAGCCATTGTGTATTGAAGATCGTTATTCGAAGTCAAAAAAGCAATTCAAAACAAGGAACATGGGGACCATTAGAACCGGATGCAAAGCTCAACTTATGATTTGCACGGTGGATGGTAGATTATATACAGTAAAGAGATTTATTGATGTCCATAATCATTAGTTTGTATGTCCACATGATATTCATATGCTGCCAGCGTACAGACAATTGTCAGATGTCCAGGAGGAGATGATATGGGAACTAGGCACTTTAAACCTTGGTCCTGTTAAAGCTTTCCATATAATGAGGAAACGTTATGGTGGTTTCGAGAACGTTGGCGCCACGGTTGATGATTGCAAAAATTTTAGGAATTGAATTAACAGCTATATAGGAGAATATGACGCTGACATGGTGATTAATAGGATAACCGACAAAAAATAGTATTTAGTTGATTATTCGTTTGAATATTCAGTTGACCATGACAAACGGTTAACTGGTTTGTTCTGGGCTGATGGGTTATGCAAGCTTAACTTTATGGAGTGTAACACCTCGAAAATTTACGTCCAATAATGTACTGACACGTGTCATGGGCTTTGAATATGTGAAAACATACTTTAGAGGGACTAAAGTTGACAAACAGTGAAACTATGTGATTATAAGGGTCCAAAGTGTCAACAATGGATAAATAGGCTCTAAAATAACCCTACATGATGTTTATAATCTTAAACGGATAAATCATGGATCATACGAAGCGGAAAATGAAAGAAAGTGAGGAATTACAAACTACAGGGGCTAAATGTGTCAACATGTTAAAAGTGTACCTCTGCGTGACCTTTTGGCAAACCCGAAGCTTTGTAATGATAAAATATACTCACTAGAATATGTGATAAAAATTTCATCGAGTTTCGTTATCGTATGAGAAAGTTATGATCAAAACCGTGCACGAAGGGTTAATTGCGTTAACGTTGAATTTCGAGACTTTTCGGGTAAGCACAAAGTTAACCAAGGACTTTACCATGTTTATAAAAGTCCCAAGGTCCTTAAAAACCAGATTTGAGGGTCTAGAGTGCAAGGAAAATAGCAAAAACCACGTAACAAAGGCCAAGGACTGAAATGTAAACATTGAAAACTTGCTAAGCTGGTCATCAGCTGGTACGCGGCCCGCGAACAAGTCACCAGCGAACAAAATGCGCAGCTGCCAGTTGCAGACCTGTTTTTCGAGTTGTTTCCAGCTGTTATCGATACACGGGGCTCACCAATGGGTTTACATGCACATAGGGGCACTTGTCCTCATCCTACAACAGCAGAGACTCATGTGGCATCATCAAATAAGATCAAAATTGTGATAAAAAGGGTCTTGTAGTTGCAAACCTTCAACACTTGCATGTTCAAAAATTCACAAGATCATCTCTGGAGCTCTCTGGACGTCAAGCCAACTTTCTAGTGATCTCTAAGCATTATTAGGACTCTTGTAAGTGTTCATAACCTTCTCAAATTCGTTCTAGCTTAGTAAATTGGCTAATAGTCAAACCATCGTAAATTTAGTTTGACTTCGTGATTAAACGAAATTTGCTCAGTCTTTTCTCAAATTGAAAGTACCTACAAGTTGGTATTTATGTGGGTAACAAACCCTTAAAAGGGTATTTTCAGATTCCCACTCTAAGTATGATAATTGTCGAGTCAAAGCTTATTTCAAAAAGTCAACAAAATGGGTATTTGCAAATTTAAGCATGATTAGCAATGTAGGGTACATGCAACCTGTTTGATCATTAAAATAACTTGGTAATTAATGTAAGAACATGTCTCAACATGTTCATCTCGACAATTTTCAGTATAAACCCGAATCGGAACCGAAAGTCGCATAAATTGACTTTCTCTTTGACTTTCAGTTCTGATCCGTTCATGCATGTTTGAGATCTGCCTTAGAGCTTATTTTGGACCAAGTTTCATATAAGTTTAACTCTCTGAGATTTTACAACTTGGTTCAACACTTATCCGATTCATATGCATGTTTCCGATTTATGCTTAAAGTTGACTATTATGCCCTTTTGACTATAAAACGTGATTTTTGAAAAAGTGAAAGAGTAGAAACATTTGTTACTGATTTATAAACTTGCACCTAAAATTTGATATCAGTTAGTGGTCTAGATTAAGAGTTATGCTCATATTCGTAATTTGAAAGCCTTATGTTACTTAAACGGCGTAATTAGTATATAACCTATTTAAACCCACTTTTTGATATCAAACTTTTACCCACTGTTGTAATATAATATTTTAGGATTTGTAAAGGTTTTTATTTAATTTTTGGCTGAGCATAACATAGGTCTCTAAGTTTAATTCGATTAATACCGATTTTGCCCTTTTAAGCCATAAAATGAGTTTTACAAATCCTTTTGACCCCAAACCTTTTTCTACTGATTTTATTTGATAAATAAAATATTTTGAGCATTCTGGAAATATAAAAATATCAGCTTTCTTTTAGAAACCCGGAAATGGCTCCAAATCACCTTTTTAAGCGTTTTTAACGCATAGTATGTACTATAACCATATTAAACATATAAGATTGATACCTACTGATATTTTTAGTATATTTTTATAAAATAACAGTAAGTACAAGTTTTTGAACTCAGGTTTCCAATTTTGACCTTTTTAAGCCCTTGTGAAATTACCAAAATACCCCTAAGGTGCATAGTTTGGTTTTAAATGATAATTTTCACATATGGGTCATACCCTACTGTTATAACATGTTAAATTAAGTATATTTACTGTATAAACCAGACCCGTAACTCAGATTTCTAATTTAACTCTTTTATAATCTTTTAAATGACCAAAATGCCCTTATGAGGCATAAGTTGAGTTTAAATTCAATTGGGGCATAATAGAAGATATCTTACTGATATTATAACATATTTAAGCCATATTATCTCAGGGAACTTGCATATGACTCTTATGGTTACCCGTAACGCCCTTTTCGCGCTCGGTTCGGTTTATGTAACTAGTTTGCATAAATTAACCGAAACGGGTCAAACCTTATCATTTTTGTCTCAAAATCCAGAATGTATTTAGTATACCCATATTATACAAGTATTCAAACTTTTTGGGTCTAAATCACATTCTATCCGGTCTTCGCTTAATCGTGCGTTTGAACCGTATCATCCTTAACACTAGCCGGTCTAAGCTTAGGCTTAAATAAAAGACCCGTTAGAAATCTAATAGGTTATTATAAACCTTTGTTCCAGAATAAGAAGAACAAGTAAAAGCTACCTTCACTTGCTTATTGTGAATTATACTTTATTCAGGTAAATACTTTTAACTTGTTTTCCCTATACGGGCTTGGGTTACGGTATATAGAATACCGCTTGATCGAGCATCAAATCTTACATCTTTGGGTGGTTAATTGAATAATTTGATCAGCTCGTTTAAACAGTCTTGTTTACTTAAAGCCTTTGGGGGGTTAATGACCATGTCCCGGATATCCTTGGCATCATCTTACGAGATGGCCACGACCTGAGCACGGGGTGTAGGCGTACACCTGTCAGTGTATAACTCTATAATGTGGTGTGTCTATTGATCTTTAACCCGGACAAGATCCGGGCTACTGAACGCACAAGTAACATGTAATTCGTTCACAAGATTATACTACATAATTATCCCAAGTTATAAAATGTTTTG
Organism: Helianthus tuberosus; assembly: GCA_030545235.1. Lineage (NCBI taxonomy): Eukaryota > Viridiplantae > Streptophyta > Magnoliopsida > Asterales > Asteraceae > Helianthus > Helianthus tuberosus. The sequence continues at coordinate 63,776,709 of CM060432.1, read as the reverse complement.
TGCCACGTGCATTCAAATCAATTTTTAACCCTTTTCAAAATGAGTCAGTTAAATTGTATTTACCAGTGTAAACTGACGTATTTTTCCAAAAAGGTTAAGTGCAGGTACTACACGTACTAGGCTGGCTGTCTTCTAGAGCGTCCACAATAAGTCTCGCAAGCTTGGATGACAATAAACTGTTGAACAATATCTTATTTTATTTTGATCCGCCTGTGGATCCGTTTCGACTATTTGTGATATTTGATATTACACTTTATTAAAAGTTGAAATGAATCTATCTTTGCTTCCGCTGTGCATTTATATATTGTGTTGTTTGTTTATGATGATACCAACTACGTCACTATACTCCCCACCGGGCCCACCAGTGACACGTGGAAAATAGGGGTGTGACATGGAGTTTGGGGATGTGATATCGTTCGATGCAACTTTCAAGACAAACAGGTATGTGTTTCAAGACAAACATGTTTTTTATTTATTTTTCGCATGTTATATGGTTTCCTAAGTTGCATATCACATGTTATTATATATTGAACATCAGGTGTTGAATATATTGCATGTTATACTGTATATTTTCGCATGTGATATCTGTCTATTTCGCATGTTTTAAATGTGTACTTCGCATGTGTTTGTTCAGGTACAAGATGGTGTTTGTTCCGTTCACTGGGATTGACAATCACTGTCGAAATGTAACCCTTGGAGCTGGGTTGTTGGCATCGGAGAGCATTGAATCCTATAAATGGCTTCTGAATTCATTCGTAATGTCATTTGGTCGGCAGCCAAAGGTTGTAGTGACGGACCAAGACCCTGCTATGAAACAGGCTATCGAGGAGGTTTTTTCTACCAGCAGACACCGATTGTGCATGTGGCACATAATGAAAAAAGTGGCAGATAAGGTATAGCATGATATATTGTCTTTCGTTAGCATTTTTTTTTATAATAAAGATTTGGTTATACACTGATATAAAAAACATTTATCGGTATAGGTTGGACACGAGTTGTGCAATAATGATGAGTTTAAAAGGAGGATGTGCGATATTGTATGGACTGATTCCATTGAGCCTGAAGAATTTGAGAGACAGTGGAAGTTGGTGATGATTGATTTCGGTCTCACTGAAAACAAATGGATTGATGATTTGTTTTCGATGAGATACATGTGGATTCCGGCTTTTTACCGGCATGAGCCCATGTCTGGTCTCATGCGAACAACTTCGAGATCAGAGAGCTAGAATCATTTTTTTTGCCAGGAATCAAATTCACAACTCACTCTTGTAGAGTTTATGAATCATTTTGACGGTGCAATGGATGTCCAAAGGTCCAATCACAGAAAGAATGATCATATTTCAAGATATACTGAGCCTGCTGATCGGAGAGAAACTACTTTGGAAAAGGATGCTGCTAAGATATACATCAGGTCTATATTCTTTGATCAGCAAATAGAGATATATGGAACAATTACCGAATGTCTGCCGATGGACACCAAAATCGAGGGTCCACAGATCAGGATATAGTTGAAAGACTTTAAAGCTCATGGAGATGGTTTATTAGAGGTATTATAGCTTATATATTTAAAACATGAGATTTTGAAAACCTATATGCGAATTTCATTTCAGAACATGATTTTGCAATATGCGATTTTGATGTACGCATGCGATTTTAAATTTATACAATTAAATGATTTTTGGACATGCGAAATTGTTAATTTACACATGCGATTTTGATTTTTAATATATATTTTTTCTTTTGGTTTTCTTAGGTGTGGTTCAAGAATCTTGAAAATGATGTAACTGCATAGTGTAGCTGTTTGCGTTTTGAGCAGTATGGGCTGCTATGTAAACACATCTATTTTCTTTTTAAGATGTTTGGTGTCAAAGAAATACCAAACAAATATGTTATGAAGAGATGGACAAAGGATGTGGTGCCGGATGAATTAAATGTGAAGTTCGAAATAAAGGTGGGCGACAAGGATGTGCAACACAAGGCTAAACGGATTGCTCGTGAAATCATCCACACAGGGGAGTATTTGGTTAGCAATTTGATTTCTGACCTTGATCAACTTGTTTTAGTGAGGGATCAAATGAGGCAGCTTAAAGAGAGAGTTGATTAGAGTCGTATAACCAAGCAACTTGATCCAAATTTTGACCGATTTTCAAAGTTGATTGGCTACCAACAACCAGTAACTAATGCACCTCCTACTGTCCGTGTGCTGGCTAGTATAAGAAACAAAGGTCGTGGCTCGCATAAAAGGATTAAATCCAAGAAGGAACAAATGATCAGCCGCAAAGGAAAAAGGTCAAGGACTTGTAGTGTATGCAATGAAAAAGGTCATGATATTCGGACTTGCGAGATACTGAAAGGCAAACAACAAGGCAAACAACAAAAGAAGATGAAGGGCGTCCAGATTGAAAAAGATCCCAGAGACAAAGACAACGAGGTCGAAGACAATGAAGAGGAAGATGAGTTTGAAGATTACAGTGGTAGTAGTGATGATGGCTCTGAAGAAGAAGATCAGTGGGAGGAGGTTTCAGATGAGGAAGATTAATTTTTTTAATGTACATGCGATTTAACAGGCAAGCATGCGATTTCATACATATGAGTTTGGTTCATACAACCATGCGATTTAGTTTGTAAAAATGCGATTTCATATGCAAAATCATATACGTAGGTTACATGCGATTTTCATTTTGTTTTTAATTTAGTACATGCGATTTTGAGTTATCTTGTTTTTTTTGTGACAAAGATGTGTAAATCATTCATGCGAGTTATATTATAATGAACCATAAGATGTATTCAAAACATGTACCCAAAACATAAATTTAAAGTAGTTGTTATTGTCTACCACAGCTTAAACCATAAAACGATTAAACAGAAATTTAGTTACTTGAAGCAAAGATTTTGTCACGTTCTCCCGAGCTGAAATCCATCTTCTCCTTCACAGTGTTTAGAGCATCTTTCAGGAAAGAGAAGGCTAGGTCATCAGCTCGAGATTGTTCCTTTATGTGATTCAAAGCTGCGTCTCTGAAGCTTGATGGTGGTTCTTCAAGTTGTGTCACACCCTCAAAATACCACATGCGGAAACACCGCGGGACGTGTGACGTACCAGGATCCAAGCCACCAATCACATTGAACTAATAATAAATATTTAAATTAAACATTCGATTCATTTCATAATATAATTCCAAGTCATAAGTTAAAACCAAAGTAAACGTTCAGCGGAAGCATAAGATTATTCGTTGTTCAAATGTTTCAAAACAATGTACTAAATCAAGAATAAATATCCAAGAGCTGTGACCCATGACCACTCCAGCACTCCCAGATAGCAAGTCCATAACCAAGAATCTAACGACCTTCAAGCATGCAGACAAGTATGTCAGACGACGTTGGTGAGTTCAAAGTTTGTTAACACGTTTTAGTTACCAGATATAAGTATAAAACAATTCAATGATTTGATGTCGTTATTAACTCGATTACCGCAGATGGCTCTAGATTATTTGCCCAAACCCTAATGCTCTATCATACATTGGTCAAGTGGTTAAGGTAATTAGTTCACGACCGTCCTCCACGGTACGGTGTGAGGGTGCCAAACCTAATAGCGCTATTAACTAATAACCCCGTTGCCTCCCCGGCAACCAATCGGTATATGATGGGACTTAATGATAGAAATGAGTGTAACAACCAACATCCAAATAACCCGACATTCCTCCCCGAAATGATTACCAGATGTCCCTCCCCGGGACGCATGCTTGAAAAAAGAGCAGTGAACTCACCTTGGTTTGCTCGGTTTGTTAAGTTACCCGTTTCCTAGTTAATCAGCCAACCCTAAGGTGGTTATCAATGTAATCAGTTTCGTAATCGATCAACTCACATATATCCAGAGTTTACATACATAGCAAAGATCACCTTATTTCACTTAGCAGTTACTCAATCACTTACATGTCACAACTACATAAGACTCTACAGTTTAAAGGTTCTGTCACATTACAGCATTTCCACGAAACACTAAGCCTTGTGGCGAAAGACTCTCCCCCGACGAAAGACTATCTTTCGTCGAGAACACTTATGGCGAAAGACCCTAGTCTTTGGTCAACATCCAGTCAACGAAAAACCTGGTTTTTCGCCGAGCTATGTATTTTGTCGGGGCATCTTTCGTCGTTGTTTACAACAGTCAGCTACAGTTCCCATACTTTCAGCCGTAGTTATTGCTAACACTTTGACAGTTTCATCAATCGAATCAAACGATACTTTTATCCATGAATATGAACCCAACCATGATCCGTCATCAACTATTCGAACCCATTCATAATGTAACAGTTTTCTATTTGACATACAAATCATACTTAGTAATTTATCATGTGAATCATCATACTAATCAAACAACTCATTAGTTGGATACGAACCCAGCATTTCGTACAAACAATTATTAATCGCAAAGCTTCTAACCACTACAATTAACCCGAACCAATCACAAAAGTTATTCATCTATTCTAAATACACAGGTCATAGTCGAAACCCTAATTCCACATGAAGATCTAATATAGTACAAACAATCATTCACAAGACAAACATTAATCAATCATAAAGTGTGGTAAAGTGCTACCGATCGGCGAGATAGTCACGAGAATACAAGAAGGCTTCGAAACGGATGAATGGTGCTGCCGACGGTTCAAAGAGAGTGCTAGGGTTTGATAACAATCGACTTACGTATGACTGTGCGGATACAAAACATATAACTAAGTCATTACTGGGCCTCATCTGGGCCGAAGGCCCATACGGCGAAACACCCATGTTTCGTCGATCAGGGTGATGGCGAAACTCCCATGTTTCGTCGAGTACGGTTTGTGGCGAAGCACTAATGTTTCATCGTGTATGGTTTTAATTTATAAACAGATTATAGTTTATATAAAGTTTATAACAACTAACCAACCCATAATGCACACATACGCAAATAAATTACAAAAAAGAGTTTGTAACAAGTAACGTATCAAGGAAAGACCTTGAAAACTTGGGTTGTCACATCATCCCCAACTTGAAAGAAATTTCGTCCCGAAATTTGGTAAGTAACCCAAAACGGCAAGGTGTTAGATCAGGATGACTGTGGATATTCCGCGGGTGCCACATCATCCCCAACTTGAATGGGAATTTCGTCCCGAAATTCACTAGTTGCATCAGATTTAGACTTGTCAGTTGGGAATAGATGAGGGTACTTGAGCTTCATCTGATCCTCGCATTCCCATGTGAACTCTGGTCCACGCCTTGAGTTCCAACGAACTCTCACAATCGGAATTAGGCTATGCTTGCGGACTTTGACTTCCCGGTCCATGATTTCGATAGGTTCCTTGACAAACAGTAACTTGTCGTCGATTTTCAGCTCTTGAAACGGTACCACAAGTGTTTCATCTGACAAACACTTCTTCTTATGACACGTGGAAAACATCATGGACATTACCCAACTCAGCGGGTAACTCTAACTTGTAGGCAACTTTACCAATTCGTTCCAGAATTTTGAATGGCCCAACATAACGTGGATTAAGCTTGTCGCGTTTCCCAAAACGCACCACACCCTTCCAGGGTGAGACCTTCAACATAACACGATCGCCTACAGCGAATTCCAAAGGTTTCCTACGCTTGTCAGCGTAGCTTTTCTGACGGTCGCGCGCAGCTGCTATACGATTCCTAATCTGAACAATCTTTTCTGAAGTTTCAAGCACCAACTTTGGGCCTGTGATCTGGCTATCACCCACCTCAGCCCAACAAAGAGGTGAACGACATTTCCGTCCGTACAATGCTTCAAATGGAGCTGCCTGAATACTGGTATGGTAGCTATTATTATAAGAAAACTCTATCAAAGGCAAATGTTTCTCCCAACCCTTGCCAAAATCAATCACGCACGCCCGCATCATGTCTTCTAGTGTCTGGATGGTCCATTCACTTTGACCATCCATCTGTGGGTGATAAGCAGTACTCATGTCGAGGCGTGAGCCAAACGATTTGTGCATCGACTGCCACAAATTTGAGATGAAACGCGGGTCACGATCAGAGATAATAGAGGTCGGCACCCCGTGCCTAGAAACCACTTCCTTAAGATAGACAGCAGCTAGCTGTGAGAACTTATCCGTCTCCTTGATTGCTAGAAAGTGCGCTGACTTCGTGAGACGATCAACGATCACCCAAATGGTATCGTTTCCGCTTTGAGTTCTCGGCAAACCTGTGACAAAATCTATAGCAATTTGCTCCCATTTCCACATGGGTATTTCAGGTTGCTGAAGCAGGCCGGACGGTTTCTGATATTCCACTTTAACTATAGCACAAGTTATACACTTACTAATATAAGTCGTGATGTGAGCTTTCATCTTCGGCCACCAATACAAAACTTTGAGATCCTGATACATCTTATCCGAACCTGGGTGAACAGAGTATCGAGACTTGTGTGCTTCGTCCATCACAAGTTCTCTAAGATTTCCAAACAGAGGGATCCATATTCGTTCCATGCAATAGAGAATACCATCAGATCTCTCTACCAACCGCTTTTCCATGCCCCGTAAATACTCTGCTTGAATGTTTTCCTCTTTCAACGCTTCAGTTTGTGCAGAACGGATCTGATCAGGAAGATTTGATTGGATAGTGAGCTGTAAGTCTCGCACACATTTGGGTTTCATTTCCTTCCGACTATGGGCATCAACTACAACATTAGCCTTACCTGGATGATACTTAATGGCGCAATCGTAGTCGTTTAAGAGTTCCACCCAGCGACGCTGTCGCATATTCAATTACTTTTGGTCAAAGATATGCTGAAGGCTCCTGTGGTCGGTATAAATAGTGCATTTAGTACCGTACAGGTAATGCCTCCAGATTTTAAGTGCAAACACCATGGCTCCCAACTCTAAGTCATGCGTCGTATAATTCCTCTCGTGAACCTTTAACTGTCGAGAGGCGTAAGCTATTACCTTCTCGCGTTGCATCAACACACAACCGAGACCTTGAATAGAAGCATCACAATATACTATGAAATCTTTTGTGCCTTCAGGTAAAGATAAGATCGGTGCGCTGCAGAGCTTTTGTTTCAGCAACTGGAAAGCATCTTCTTGTTTCGTTCCCCATGAGTATATGACACCTTTCTGTGTTAACGAGGTAAGAGGTTGAGCGATCTTCGAGAAGTCTTTGATAAATCTTCGATAGTACCCAGCAAGACCAAGAAATTGTCGCACCTCCGAAGGAGTCTTCGGTGCCGCCCAATTCCTTATAGCATCAATCTTAGCAGGGTCCACGTGTATTCCCGATTCATTCACAATGTGGCCAAGGAAGTGCACCTCTCGAATCCAAAAGTCACACTTAGAGAATTTCGCGTAGAGCTGCTCCTTCCTCAGAAGCTCCAAAATAAGACGCAGGTGTCGCTCGTGATCTTCCTTGCTCTTTAAATAGATCAGAATGTCGTCGGTAAACACGATAACGAAGTCGTCGAGATACGGTTTGCATACTCGGTTCATGAGATCCATGAAGACCACTGGCGCGTTCGTCAACCCAAACGGCATAACTGGAAACTCATAGTGCCTATACCGCGTTCGGAAAGCCGTTTTAGGAACATCCTCCTCTCGGACTCTCATTTGATGATAGCCCGATCTTAAGTCGATCTTCAAATAAAAACTCGACCCTTGCAACTGGTCAAATAGGTCGTTGATGCATGGCAAAGGGTAGCGGTTCTTGACAGTTACCTTGTTAAGTTCCCGATAATCTATGCACATACGAAAGGACCCGTCTTTCTTCTTTACAAACAAAACTGGGGCTCCCCAAGGCGAAGAACTGGGTCGGATAAAGCCTCTATCCAACAGCTCTTGAAGTTGATTGGATAGCTCTTGCAACTCTCCAGGTGCAAGACGATAAGGAGCTCGAGCAATTGGGGCCGCTCCTGGCGCAAGATCAATCTGAAATTCCACTTGGCGGTGAGGAGGTAAACCAGGTAGTTCCTCAGGAAATACATCAGGAAACTCACGAACAACTGGTAGGTCTTCGATCCTTCTTTCTTCTGTTGGAGTATCAGTAACAAGTGCTAGAATAGCAGGATACCCCTTTCGTAGACACTTCTGCGCTTGCATGGCTGAGATGATACCAACCATCGCACCACTGCGATGCCCCTGAACCGATAAAAATTCTCCACTAGGAAGCGGTAAACGAACGATTTTCTCTTTACAGAGAATTTCCGCTTGATGCTTAGACAACCAATCCATACCAACCACTATATCAAAACTACCGAGGGTAACTGGAAGGAGGTCAATTTCAAACACTTAACCCACAAGATCTAGTTCACAACCCTTAAGAACGTGTGAGGCTTCAATTGTCTTACCATCGGCTAATTCTACTACATGCTTAGCTTCTAGAGGTGTTGGAGCTAACCCTAATTGTTGACTGAACTCTAGGGACACATAACTCCAATCGGCACCGAAATCAAATAATATAGAAGCAAAGAGGTTGTTCACAGAAAACGTACCAGTCATGACATTGCCGTCGTTCCTAGCATCACCAGCACCAATCGTAAATACCCTTCCACGAGTACCATTGCCCCCATTGTTACCATTATTGTTGTTCCCAGCATTGTTGTTGTTCTGACGGTTGTTGTTGTCGTTGGCATTCTGATTCAGTTGAGGGCAATCCCGCTTAATGTGACCCTCGTCCCCACACTGGAAACACCCCTTCTTAAAGCCCTAGTTCTGATGGGGTTGCTGCCTTTACTGTTGCTGATGCTGCTGCTGCTTTGGGTACGGAGCTCTAGAGTCTTTTGCCTCATGGCCCACCTTTTCACACCTACGGCAAGCCCGGACACACGGTCCATAATGATGATAACCACACTTGTTGCACTTTGGCTTCTTACCAACGTAGGAACCTTGATTCTGATTGCTGCCCTGGCCTTGGTTAACTGAGGACGACTAACTGAAACTACGGTTAATGCAGTTGTCAGGCCTTTTCTGAGATTGACTGGCACAGGTTGCTTTGTCAGTATCGTTCCATTTGCGCTTGTTATCACTAGCAGGTGTGGTAGCTGTAGCAGTAGGGGTAGTAGCAGAAACATGTGGCGGTAACGCACCACGCTCGACCTCTTGGTCGGTAATCTTGTGTGCTAAACGAATTATCTGAGGCAGATTGTTGAGGTTTGCAGCAGTGACCAAACTCTTTACCGATGGTGCTAGGCCCTTGATGTATAGTTCGATTCTTCGAGGTGGAGGTCAAGACAAATTAGGGCACATATTTGCTAGCTCATGTGACCTCTTCGTGAACGCTTCAATTTCAGACCCCTCCATCTTCAGATTGTAGTACTCATTCTCGAGTTTCTGAATTTTGTCACGAGGACAGTACTCCTCCCGCATCAACTCCTTGAAATCATCCTAAGTAGTGGCATTAGCCATCTCGATGCCCAACATTTGCACCTGGGCATTCCACCAAGTTAAGGCACCATCCTCCAAAGTGCCTGTAGCATACTTCACACGGTCCCCCTCGGGACAATTACACATAGCGAACACCGACTCAGCCTTCTCAAACCAACGTATCAACCCCACAGTCCCTTCAGTCCCACTGAATGTCTGTGGCTTACAATCCATAAACGTCTTGAAAGTGCAAGCAGGCAGATGGTTTTGATTCTGATTCGCTTGCTGACCTAATGGACGAAAGGAAATACAACACAAGGGTAAGAGTTGTGTACGCGACAAAAGAATAAAGAAGATTTGGCACATATCGTACCAGCTTGATAGGCTGCTAATGCCTCAGCCACACGGGTGTTAATCAGATTTGTCAACTCAGCCTGAGTCATCGCAATGTGTCCACATCCATGGCCTTGTCCACTCATGATTCTATATAAGGAGAGGGAACAAGTTTAAGAATCGAGATAAGGTAGGAGTCAAATCTCATGTTGACATCTCTAAACTACAAAGTTTACACCAAACAATAGGGCAGAACCCTTCTAATACTCGTTAAGCCTCACTGGGACTCACATGCACCTCACGTTATTATTATGTGTGCACCCATAATAATAAAGGCAATTTGCAAGCTTATCTCAGTGCCTCTTAACTTGCGCTAAAAGTTTCCCCCACATTCAAATAGTAAAACGAAAGGCATTACAGGATCAATAATCACAAGAGTCGAAGGGTAGTGCCACACTATCAAGCTCCACTAAAACATGCAGCACAAGTAATCACATCGCGGTATCAAGTATGTTGTTTCATGCAAGTCGTGTGTGGGTAACTACTAAGCAAGTAATGCATAAAGTAAACAGAGGACGAACCTTGCAATCTAGAGCTGAGTGTCATGGTCGATTTTTAAAGTTGTTCGGTTATAGTCTTGTTTTATAAAAATGTTTTAAAACCTAGTTCACTATAACCTGGCTCTGATACCAAACTGTCACACCCCCAAAATACCACATGCGGAAACACCGCGGGACGTGTGACGTACCAGGATCCAAGCCACCAATCACATTGAACTAATAATAAATATTTAAATTAAACATTCGATTCATTTCATAATATAATTCCAAGTCATAAGTTAAAACCAAAGTAAACGTTCAGCGGAAGCATAAGATTATTCGTTGTTCAAATGTTTCAAAACAATGTACTAAATCAAGAATAAATATCCAAGAGCTGTGACCCATAACAACTCCAGCACTCCCAGATAGCAAGTCCATAACCAAGAATCTAACGACCTGCAAGCATGCAGACAAGTATCTCAGACGACACTGGTGAGTTCAAAGTTTGTTAACACGTTTTAGTTACCAGATATAAGTATAAAACAATTCAATGATTTGATGTCGTTATTAACTCGATTACCGCAGATGGCTCTAGATTATTTGCCCAAACCCCAATGCTCTATCATACATTGGTCAAGTGGTTAAGGTAATTAGTTCACGACCGTCCTCCCCGGTACGGTGTGAGGGTGCCAAACCTAATAGCGCTATTAACTAATAACCCCGTTGCCTCCCCGGCAACCAATCGGTATATGATGGGACTTAATGATAGAAATGAGTGTAATAACCAACATCCCAATAACCCGACGTTCCTCTCTGGAACGATTACCAGATGTCCCTCCCCGGGACGCATGCTTGAAAAAAGAGCAGTGAACTCACCTTGGTTTGCTCGGTTTGTTAAGTTACCCGTTTCCTAGTTAATCAGCCAACCCTAACATGGTTACCAATGTAATCATTTTCGTAATCAATCAAGTCACGTATATCCAGAGTTTACATACATAGCAAAGATCACCTTATTTCACTTAGCAGATACTCAATCACTTACATGTCACAACTACATAAGACTCTACAGTTTAAAAGGTTCTGTCACATTACAACATTTCCACGAAACACTAAGCCTTGTGGCGAAAGACTCTCCCCCGACGAAAGACTATCTTTCGTCGAGAACACTTATGGCGAAAGACCCTAGTCTTTCGTCAACATCCAGTCAACGAAAAACCTGGTTTTTCGCCGAGCTATGTATTTTGTCGGGGCATCTTTCGTCGTTGTTTACAACAGTCAGTTACAGTTCCCATACTTTCAGCCGTAATTATTGCTAACACATTGACAGTTTCATCAATCGAATCAAACGATACTTTTAGCCATGAATATGAAGCCAACCATGATCCGTCATCAACTATTCGAACCCATTCATAATGTAACAGTTTTCTATTTCACATACCAATCATACTTAGTAGTTTATTACGTGAATCATCATACTAATCAAGCAACTCATTAGTTGGATACGAACCCAGCATTTTGTACAAACAATTATTAATCACAAAGCTTCTAACCACTACAATCAACCCGAACCAATCACAAAAGTTATTAATCTATTCTAAGTACACAGGTCATAGTCGAAACCCTAATTCCACATGAAGATCTAATATAGCACAAACAATCATTCACAAGACAAACATTAATCAATCATAAAGTGTGGTAAAGTGCTAACCGATCGGCGAGATAGTCACAAGAATACAAGAAGGCTTCGAAACAGATGAATGGTGCTGCCGACGGTTCAAAGAGATTGCTAGGCTTTGATAACAATCGACTTACGTATGACTGTGCGGATACAAAACATATAACTAAGTCATTACTAGGCCTCATCTGGGGCGAAGGCCCATACGGCGAAACACCCATGTTTCGTCGATCAGGGTGATGGCGAAACTCCCATGTTTCGTCGAGTACGGTTTGTGGCGAAGCACTAATGTTTCATCGTGTATGGTTTTAATTTATAAACAGTTTAATAGTTTATATTAAGTTTATAACAACTAACCAACCCATAATGCACACATACGCAAATAAATTACAAAAACAGAGTTTGTAACAAGTAACGTATCAAGGAAAGACCTTGAAAACTTGGGTTGTCACATCATCCCCAACTTGAAAGAAATTTCGTCCCGAAATTTGATAAGTAACCCAAAACGGCAAGGTGTTAGATCAGGATGACTGTGGATTTTCCGCGGGTGCCACAAGTAGTCTCTCCCACATCTCTTGATTTTTTTTATTTCTTCAAGAATCTTCCCCTGCACAACAAGAATCAAATGAGAAGAGTTGACATCGGTGCTTATTCCTGTCAACGTGCGGGTTGACAATAGTTCTTTTATTGCAATGTTTTTCATTTTCTCTGAATCTTCAGATGCCATTTTTTGTGGGTGTGTTGTGTGTATTTTTGTGTTCTATGTCTTAATATGGAAGGTAGTTACTTGGGTATTTTATATTAAAATAGTAAATTTATTATGTAGGTAGGGTGGTAAGTTCAGTAGTATTTATGGTAAAATTGACCATTACATGTCAAATTACACTCACATCGGTAATAAATTAATTTTTTATATAAAATAGTTAATTTTTATTTATTTTAGTTATTAATTCGTAATTTTTTTTTTTTGCATTTTTAGGACAAAGTTATTTGAAAGTATTAGCAGCATTTTATTCAAAATCGCATATGATTCGAAAACGAATTCGCAAACTATAAGAAATCTCAAAGATAATTAGCAGTTTTTGAAATCGCATGTTTAAAATTATGAATTCGCAAACTTTAAGAAATTTCAAAGATTATTAACTTTTTTTGAAATCGCATGTGTCTAAATCATGAATTCGCACATCATAAGACATCTTACACATTATTACCTTTTTTATAATCGCATGTTATGTTATATGATTTCGCAAACTTTACAAAAAACACAACCTTTCATTTTGTCTGCAAATGTTTTTTCGCACGTTTTGATATGTATTTCGCATATTTTATTTGATTTTCATCCTGCATCATCTTCTTCGATAGACGGTCTATCGATTTGTTTCAGTTCTGAACTTCAAAATTCAGCAGAAATTGAATTCGTAGGAGTTGGTGAATAAGAATCGGTCGATTTTTTATTACTTCTTGGATTTTCGAATACGATTTTGAATAAGAATCTTTCGGTATGTTTTTGAGTTTTTGTTTGCTGATTATCAGGGGTTTTTGATTTCGTAATGGACAATTTTAACCTTGGCGGTTTCATATATATAATTTAATTTGATTAATTTAATAGTTAAGCAAGGGGTTTAATTGAGATGATCTGACGGTTATGGTTATAGCGTAGGTAATGTACGATTAGGCATATTGTATGATAACCGGCCTCTATATATATATATATATATAGGGGAATGTTCAAATGAAAACCACAATTTATCGCGAAAACTCGAAAACTAATTAGGTAAAACCAAAAAAACATACCAAATATTTTCTTTTTTTGCATACCAATTTTCGCTATTTTATATATATAAAAAAAATTTTCAAATTTTTTTTTGTAGTGCACATGTGTAATACTACACATGTGTATGTGTACTACAATTTTTTTTGCATTTTTTTTATATATAAAAAATAGTGATTTTTGATAAAAAAAAATTGTATGTTTTTTAGGCTTTTTTTAGTTAGTTTTCGAGTTTTCATTTGAACCTTCCCCTATATATATATATATATATGGTTAGGTTCATTTACATATACATGCCCATTTACTAAACGGGTCGTGTTTGCGGGTTGGTGGGTTCAGCCCGACCCGAACCCGAAAATCGTTTCATAGATATGAACCCGAACCTGACCCGAATATTTGCAGGCTGACCCGAACCCGACCCGTTCAACCCGAATTTTTTTATTTTTTTTTATTTTGTTTCAGCAAATTAATATATTAAAATTAACATCTACTACAAAAAACACAAATTAGATAATAAAATTACATTAAAATCATAAAATCTTATGTCAATTTCTATTTTTAAGTTATAAGTATAGCATAAAATAGACATCAAATTTAATTTATAACATAAAACATATTGTAAAAAATATAATATTATAGAAATAGGTTAAACGTGTCAACTCACCAACCTGATCGGGTTGACCCGAACCTGACCTTTTTAGCTAAACGGGTTGGCGGGTTCAACCTGAAACTGACCCGAACCCATTTAGACTAAACCCAAACCTGCGAATTTCGTGTTAGGTTCGTGTCGTGTTTTCAGATCGTGTCAGAAATTCACACCCCTATACATGGGTAGGTTATATGTTTGTAATATAACCTACATGCAACTTATACATGTGTCGGTTATGTACATGAACAATATTTTTTCATATATATATATATATATTTTTAATTTTAAGAGATATAAATTACATTTCTATCATTTTTTTTTTATCTTAAATAAAGTTAAGATTAAAAACTGAATCCTCCTCTCTTTATATATGGTTCTTGCATGATGTAAGTTACATCTATAAGTCGAGTTTTTTAGCCCTTCAACTGTAAAGTGTATCATAAATCGTTCAAGCTTAAGTCGACTTATATGAATTAGATATTTTATATTATATTAGTTAGTACCAAATAACTCATGAGTTGGTTTGATTCGGGTACACTTTTAATGGTTAGTTACCGGTAAACCTATAAAAAACAAATTTATAATTATTACCAACATAAAATTCTTATTCTTTTATCGTGACAACTGGAATAAGAAAGCAATTTTGTAGGTGTGTAACTATCAGTTTTCCTGTGCATATGATTATTTGTAATATATAATTTAAAGAATATGAGGTATAAAACTTTAAAGTGGGCCCAATAACAGGCATGGTGACATTCAAAGGGAAGTCCCACAAAGCTTTGTGGTGTATACGTATGTGAACAAACGACAAATCCCAAAAGCCATTGATGTTGATCGGATAGAACCACAATTATGTATGAGATGCAGATGCTTGCATACACAATCCCAACTTAAATGAACAAATTCGTATACTATAGAATATGTATAATTGATGCGTATGCTTTAAAATATACGTATATATAAGTTTGTTTATTAACACTGAACAATGTTATTAAATATCCTAGTGTCGAGCCCTCGGGTCACTGATGACGGTCAAATAGTTTCGTGACGTTGCAAGATCCCTGTCCTTTCGTCCTACAAGAAATAAAACCGTTAGCCTCGTCACGGAGGACCTCGTGAGGGGGGGGGGGGGATCCGTGACAAAGCTCCGGCGTGAGAATAAGTAAACTTGCCGGAGATAATGAGAAGCCTATTCCGACGAGTATCGTCGTCGGAATATTCTTCTTGGTGTGAATTCTGGGATGTGTGAGTAAATATCAGTGAGTAAATGCTATCCAAGGTTGTCGGAATAAATAAGGGCACAAATCATTTAGTGAGGGTGAATCTTTTTTTTTTTCCGTGTCTTATTGAGTTCCTTACCTTCCTTATAAAAAGGGAGTGACTTATCTCTCTTGGAAACCATAACTGGACGATCTAACGGCTTCCGGGTATATTTGGGGAACTCAGACACGTGTCTGAGTCCCAACGGCAGGATCAGAAGCCTCATTAAATGTGGCCAACTTGATGTACTTCTCTTTTCTGGCGACTTTCTCTTCCCCATCAGTCAAGCATTTAATGAGCTCTGTGTTTCCTTGGATCCTCCTTAACTTCCCGCTATTTTTATGTTATCATGGACACTTTTGAGAGAGAATTTGAGGAGTGGGCTTGTTAATCGGGCCCAAACGACAGAAGCCCAAGACGGGTTATGTTGGGCTACCAACTAGGCCCGTTGTCAAGTTATCTCTAGTCTCTGGTTTTGAGACTCGAGTCTCATGATCCGGGGCTGAATCCCAGTTATACTACCTTTGTGAGATTGTCCACTTGGGCTGTAGGAGTGGGCCCTTTTCTCCTAATGATGATACGCCCCCAACGGTTCCCGAGGATCCTCAAGTATTAATGATCAACGGCTAGGGATAACTTTCAGGTTGCACGTGTCCCAAATCGGTTTTCAATTTTGAATATATTGATTTGACGGTTACTGTCACACCCCCAAAATCCACACGCGGAGTATCACCGCTTGGAGGCGTGACATGACCAGGATCGAGCCACCAATCATATTGAACAACACAATTAAGTAAATAAAACCAAACATAATACGATTGGTGACCAAAGCTAGTTAACCTTGTTTGGTTTAAACAGCGGAAGCATAAACGTGAGTTCAAAAGCATAAGTCCATAGTTCATAAGTTAAAGTTTCAAAACGCTAGTTTAGTAAGCTCATAAGGATTTAAATATTAAGCACGGAACATAACAGTCCGTACACCACAACGACTCCTTCCCCGTGCAAGCTCCAAGCATTTAGCGACCTATAAGGCATGTAACAACGAGTCAACAACAAAGTTGAGTGAGTTCACGTTTGGTTGTTTAGTTTTAAGTTGTTTCTGAAATCGTGGTTTGACTTTCGTTGGCTTATTTGCCGTGGGGGTTACCCCGTAGTTGAAAGTATGTTTAACCATTTCTCTTTTTCTTTACCCAATCCATAACCATGATCAGTGGGGGTTTTCCCCGTTTGAACTACTAGACGGAATGATATCGACTGCTACGCAAATAAGTTGTGCCCTATATCAGTGTCTATCATCACTGACAATCTGCCATAGTCCATTAGTACACGCCCGTCCGACTGGCACGGTGTGAGGTTTGTTAAACCTAATAGCGCTATTAACTAATGACCCGCTCGCCATTGGCCTCGGCGATTAAGTCGATATAAATTGAGGGACTTCATGATAGAGTTTTGTCTAGCTAGTTTTAAGGTTGTTGTCCTGCACCAGGAGGACGAACGTACGTATTCTGCACCAGGAGAATTCGTAGGATTAATAATGGCATCCGCTCTATGGAGGATGGCCGTACATATCCTACCCAAGGAGGATATGTAGATTTAGTTTTAATTCTTTAACCCATTCCCAAACCACCGGGAATCCCATGCCTTAGAAAGTGTGTGAACTCACCTCGGTTTGCTCGGTTAGATTCTCAATATAGCTAACAGTCAAGGTCGGTCAATCACGTCCTAGTATGATTTACCAGTTAGTCATTTAGTGGCTTTCAAATAGAACACAAAGTTCCTACACGTATCTATCACACAACATGCACCACTGTAACGGTTTACGCCCATCTAAGTTTCCCGTCCATTCCCCACTCAAAATCAAACATACGATAATGCACATAACATATATAACATGTCAAATTATTCACAGATAGCATACTCGACATTTAGACGCGCAAATCACCACTTATGTTATTTCAGCATTAATATTCAAAACCGGCTGTTTTCGGGCATTTAAATAAAATAGTTAACATGTTCCAAAAATTCCCAAATTTTTACAGAATGTCTTAAACGTTCCATATTTTATTGTGTAAAAATATCGGGGTCCGGTTCATCACCAATATTTTATAAAAATTCATATTCGGGACTGAACTCAGATTTATGTATTTCTGACCACAGTCCACGAAACAATTTATTAAAAATTCATCGTAAGTCCGATTTGCGAAATTCCAGTGGGGTAATTACAAATACTTCAGTTATCATCTACAGTAAAATTTTCATGGTCCGATTCATCACAAAACTCAGGTTATGACTGAAAGTACGACACCCATTTATTGCTGTCAAAATTCAGCTTAAGTAGCTGTTACAAATTAACACTTTAAAAATAGTAAACGGAGTCCAAAAATTACGATTCCGGTGCCATTAGAACCGTATTTCATAATAACATATTTTAGATTCAAAATATCAATTTTTCGTTGAGGTTAAGACCTGTTTACAGCCAACAGAAGTGGGCTGTAAAAGTTAGACAGATTCTGATTTCAAGTGTTTAACCATCTAAATCATGTTCGATCGATTCCGTTAACGAGTTTATTGACCACAACAACATCATATACTAATATCATTCAGTAAATCATCAAATAATCAGCCAATCATCATAATCACACAAGATCTACATGATTTACACACCTATCTTCTCTTTATTCATCTTATTCATCTTTTATCCAAGACTAATGTAAGTTCTTTTAGAGTTTCATGAGTTTTTAACCATTAATCATCTATTAACCGTAAAATACATGATCAAGATGAAGATTTAAGAAACTTACTACTAGCACAAGGCTAGGGGAGAAAGAAGTGAAAATGTGATGGATAATAGCAAACGGAGGTGGTCTTTCAAGTTCCGAGAACACCAAGCTTCCTTAATCACCTAATTGCACCTTTGTGAATGTATGGTTTACTTGGGAGTGAAATGATGACGGTGGGGTGGGGTGTGCTTGTTCTCGGCTGCAAATGGGGAGAAGGGGAAGGAGGTGAGTGG
Source organism: Helianthus tuberosus (assembly GCA_030545235.1). Lineage (NCBI taxonomy): Eukaryota > Viridiplantae > Streptophyta > Magnoliopsida > Asterales > Asteraceae > Helianthus > Helianthus tuberosus. The sequence goes on along the minus strand of CM060432.1, from coordinate 63,758,119 downwards.
GTGATCAAGTGTGGGTGAGATGATGAGCCTTGTGTCTCTTATAACCATACATTTCTATTAACCAAGGTGTAATATGTTGGCATTAGTACATACATGATCTAAATGGATCTAGGTGGATCTTAAACAAGATCAAGTAAGATCATAATAAATCTCATAAGATTTTGGAGGTGGGGCCATGCTAGTGGCCGTATGGTATTAGGGGGGGGGGGTTAAATGTAACTTTGAGTGGTAAGTAGGTGATTTAGTAGGGTGTTTAAGTGTAAGTGTTGCGTCTAGTGTGTAACATGAATTATGTAGTGTGTTATAGTGTTCAGGAACCAAGACTAGCTCAGAAAAATAAAAACAATGCTTCTTGCAATATTTTTGGGTTCCGGGTGAAGTCCGGTTGTTCGGTTCGACACTGTTCCGTTAAAGCGCTTAATTAATCCGCAAAGCGTCCTATATGTATATTTTTGTAACGTTTTTAATTTTTAACACTCAGGAAAATATAACGGATTATTTAGTAACTTTTCTGTATACTACTAGCATGTTAACAAGTACATGTAGGTATAACACAGATATCAGAAAGCAGTTAAGTAATTCCACACAATCGTCAAGCACTTTATTTATCATTAATAAACTGTACGGTTACATGCAAATTTGAGGGTTGTCACATTCTCCCCCTGTTAAGAGAATTTCGTCCCGAAATTTAGCGCGTGATTACTGAGGAAGCTAGTTAAGTTGCGTTGTTTTCCTGATTTTCCTGGGGTGTCACATCATCCCCCCGTTGATTTGGAATTTCGTCCTGAAATTCTGCAGTAGCTTCAGCCTCAGTAGTGGTTGCGTTTTTCTTAAACAGCTGGGGGTACTTGAGTTTCATTTGGTCTTCGCGTTCCCAGGTATACTCTGGGCCACGACGAGCATTCCAACGAACTCGAACGAGAGGTATTCTTGTGTGCTTGAGAATCTTAACATCTCGATCAGTAATCTCTACTGGTTCCTCGACGAATCGCAGCTGGTCGTCGATTGTGAGTTCCTTGAGAGGAACTATGAAGGGCTCATCTGACAGACACTTCTTCAGATTTGATACGTGGAATACGTTGTGAACTCCGCTGAGTTCTTCAGGTAGATCCAACCTGTAAGCGACTTGGCCAATTTTCTCAATAACTTTGAATGGTCCGATATAACGCGGATTGAGTTTGCCTCGTTTGCCAAAGCGGACTACACCTTTCCAAGGTGAGACTTTGAGTAGCACTCGATCCCCAACCTGGAGCTCGAGTGGTTTTCTTCCCTCATCAGCATAGCGTTTCTGACGGTCACGAGCTGCCGCCATTCGCTGTCGTATCTGAGCAATTTTCTCGGTGGTATCTACCACATGTTCTGGGCCAGTGATTTGGCTGTCACCAACTTCTGCCCAACAGAGAGGCGATCGGCATTTGCGTCCGTACAATGCCTCAAACGGAGCGGCTTGGATGCTGGTGTGGTAGCTGTTGTTATATGAGAACTCCACTAGCGGGAGGTGCTTTTCCCAGCCGTTACCAAAATCGATTACACATGCCCTAAGCATGTCTTCAAGGGTTTGGATGGTGCGTTCAGATTGCCCATCCGTCTGCGGGTGATAAGCGGTGCTCATATCTAAACGTGAGCCAAAGGACTTGTGCATTGCTTGCCACAGTTCAGAAGTAAAACGTGCGTCACGATCAGATATAATAGAGATTGGCACTCCGTGCCTTGATACCACTTCCTTTAGGTAAATGTCTGCAAGAGTAGAGAACTTGTCCGTTTCTTTGATAGCCAGAAAATGTGCAGACTTGGTTAGTCGATCTACGATCACCCAAATGGTATCGTTTCCGCGTTGAGATCTGGGCAGGCCAGTAACAAAATCCATGGAGATTTGCTCCCATTTCCATTTCGGGATCTCCGGTTGTTGAAGTAGGCCTGATGGTTTCTGATATTCAGACTTGACCCTCGCACAAGTCAAGCACTTGCTGACGTAGGTTGCTATGTGGGCTTTCATGCCAGGCCACCAATACGTAGTCTTGAGGTCGTGGTACATTTTATCCGAACCAGGATGTACCGAATAACGAGACTTGTGCGCTTCGTCCATCACAAGCTCGCGTAAGTTTCCATAAAATGGAACCCAGATGCGTCCGTTTACATAGTAAGCGCCGTCTTCCTTTTGTTCTAGCCGTTGCCTCGATCCTCGTAGGGACTCAGCCCTGATGTTCTCTGCTTTCAATGCTTCGACCTGGGCATCTCGAATCTGAGCAGGAAGGTTAGACTGGATGGTAAGCTGTAATGCTCGTACACGCTTAGGTAAAGTATCCTTTCGACTAAGGGCGTCAGCCACAACATTGGCTTTGCCTGGATGATACTTGATAGCGCATTCGTAATCATTCAAGAGTTCGACCCATCGGCGTTGTCGCATGTTTAACTCTTTTTGCTTGAAGATATGCTCGAGACTCCTGTGGTCGGTGTAAATGGTGCACTTTGTACCGTACAGGTAATGTCTCCATATCTTAAGTGCGAATACAACTGCTCCCAGCTCCAGATCGTGAGTAGTGTAGTTTCTTTCGTGAACTTTAAGCTGGCGCGATGCGTAGGCAATGACCTTGTCACGTTGCATCAATACGCAACCAAGTCCTTGGATGGAAGCGTCGCAATAAACCACGAAATCATCGGTGCCTTCTGGCAATGAGAGGATAGGCGCGCTACAAAGTCTATCCTTTAGATGTTGAAATGCGGACTCCTGTGCATCACCCCAACGATAGATGACACCCTTCTGAGTCAGTGAAGTGAGAGGTTGCGCAATCTTGGAGAAATCTTTTATAAACCTTCTGTAATATCCGGCCAAACCCAAGAATTGGCGGATTTCTGTTGGTGTGCGGGGTGCAGGCCAGTTCTTGATCGATTCAACCTTAGATGGATCCACATGAATTCCATCCCTGTTTACCACGTGGCCTAGAAAGTGGACTTCGCGAAGCCAGAAATCACATTTCGAAAACTTGGCATACAACCGTTCTTTTCGAAGAAGTTCCAGCATAAGTCGCAGATGCTGCTCGTGTTCCTCCTGACTCTTAGAATAGATCAGGATATCGTCGATGAACACAATAACGAACTTATCCAGGTAAGGCTTGCACACTCGGTTCATGAGATCCATGAAGACCGCTGGTGCATTCGTCAGCCCGAATGGCATAACCAGAAACTCGTAATGGCCGTAACGAGTTCTGAATGCTGTTTTGGAGACGTCCTCATCTCGGACTCTCAGCTGATGGTATCCCGATCTCAAATCAATCTTGGAGTAATAGCTCGACCCTTGCAACTGGTCAAACAAGTCGTCAATACGTGGAAGAGGATAACGATTCTTCACAGTCACCTTGTTAAGTTCGCGATAGTCAATACACATCCTGAAGGTACCGTCTTTCTTCTTCACGAACAAGACTGGAGCTCCCCAGGGTGAAGAGCTAGGACGTATAAAACCCTTTTCCAAGAGTTCTTGTAGTTGTGTGGACAGTTCTTCGAGTTCTGATGGGGCTAGACGATATGGTGCTCGAGCTACTGGCGCTGCTCCAGGAGCTAGCTCGATTTGAAACTCAACTTGGCGATGAGGAGGAAGACCAGGTAATTCCTCAGGAAATACCTCGGGAAATTCGCGCACAATAGGGATGTCTTCAATTCTTTTCTCTTCCGTGGATGTGTCAGTAACGAGTGCTAAAATGGCAGTGTGGCCCTTTCGCAAACACTTCTGGGCCTTAAGGAAAGAGATGATGCCTTCGACAGCACCACTCTTGTCGCCATGAATCACGAGGGGTTCTTTATCAGAACGAGGAATGCGGATGATTTTCTCCTTGCAAACAATCTCGGCTTGATGATGAGATAGCCAATCCATCCCAATAACGACGTCGAAACTACCAAGTGTGATAGGAACAAGATCGATAGGGAAAGTCTGACCAGCTAAGACGAGGTTACAACCTTTAACTACGTGTGTGGCTTCAAGACTTTTACCGTTAGCTAGTTCTACCGTGTGTTTGGTGTTCAGGAGTGTTGGGGTGCGCTTAAGAATTTGGCTAACTTTTACGGACACATAACTGGTATCGGCACCCGAATCGAATAAAACAGTAACGAAGAAGTCGTCAAGAAGAAACTTACCCATCACAACGTTGGGATCATTCCTTGCTTCTCCCTGACCAATCACGAACACACGACCCCTTGCCCCGTTGCCGTTGTTGTCTCCCCCATTTCCGCCTCCATTGTTGTTCCCATTGTGGTTCCCATTTCCTTGGTTATTGTTCTGGTTTTGGTTTAGCTGGGGGCAGTTCCTCTTGAAGTGGCCTTCAGCGCCACACTGAAAGCATCCTTTATTTCCCTGCTGATGCTGTTGCTGGTGGTTCTGTGGGGCTTGTTGTTGTTGTTGGCGATTCTGATTCGCAGGACGTGGGCTCCTGCAATCTTTGGCTTCATGGCCCAGCCTGTGACATCTCTGACATCGACCTTTGTTGCACTGCCCGCTGTGATGCTTGTTGCACCGGTTGCACTTGGGGTGGTTTCCTCGGTATCCACCCTGTCCTTGATTACCAGAAGATTGCTGACCGGGACTCTGGTAGTCATCACTCTTTCGCTGTTGGGACTGAACTGAAGTAGACCCCCTTCCGGAGTTCCCATCCCATTTTCGCTTGTTGTCGGTAGGTGCATCAGAAGTAGCTGTGGCACTGATACGTTTGGGTAGCCTGTTTTGCTCCACCGCCTGGTCGGTGAGACGATGAGCCAACTTGATAATTTGCTGAATGGTACCCAGGTTGGCTGAAGTTACGTGACTTTGAATCGCTGGTGCAAGGCCCTTGAGGTAAAGCTCAATACGTTTGATGGGAGGGTCCACCATAGTTGGGCACAGGATGGCCAGTTCATTCGACCTCTTGGTATACGCTTCAATCTCAGATCCTGTCATCTTCAGATTGTAAAATTCCACTTCTAGCTTGTGGATGTCATCCCGACTACAGTACTCCTCTTTGATCAGCTCTTTGAAACCATTCCAGGGCGTGGCATTAGCAACTGCCAGTCCTAGTAGTTGAACCTGTGCCTTCCACCAGGTTAACGCAGCTCCTTCAAGTGTTCCGGTAGCATATTTCACCCTACGGTCTTCGGGGCATTCGCACATCTCGAAAACTGTCTCAAGCTTTTCAAACCAGTGAAGAAGGCCCACTGCTCCTTCGGTGCCACTAAAAGTGGTAGGTCGACAGTCCATGAACGTCTTGAATGTGCACACAGGAGGTTGAGCATGTTGACCTGTTGCGCGAGAATAAAAGACAAGATTAAGCACGAGGGTTGGTTTGCGAAGGTAGGATCTAAATGTCCTAAGGTGAGTTGGTATGGCAGGTTATACCTCCTGCAGGGTTAGCTGCGAGTGCCTCCGCAACTCGTTCGTTGATCAAAGCCGTCAACTGGGCTTGAGTGAGGTTGATACGTCCTTCGCGTCCGCTCATGATCTTCATAATGAAGCAACGTAAGTGAGGAAAGTGTCGCGAAAGTGTGTAAGTGTGTGGGACGACATTAGAGAGTAAGCACACAAGGTTCAAATAGCAATTATCACGTTATCTAATGCACAGTGAGAACTATCTAACCGACAATATAACATAATCATACCACTTATGGTGTCGAGCCTTGCACGTGGAGCGAAGCGTCGTTGTGGATCGTTGAGCACTGTACAGGTTATAGTCTGGTTTTAATAAAAACTTTTTCCCTTATTAAAAACCAAGTTCACTATAACCAATGGCTCTGATACCAATCTGTCACACCCCCAAAATCCACACGCGGAGTATCACCGCTTGGAGGCGTGACATGACCAGGATCGAGCCACCAATCATATTGAACAACACAATTAAGTAAATAAAACCAAACATAATACGATTGGTGACCAAAGCTAGTTAACCTTGTTTGGTTTAAACAGCGGAAGCATAAACGTGAGTTCAAAAGCATAAGTCCATAGTTCATAAGTTAAAGTTTCAAAACGCTAGTTTAGTAAGCTCATAAGGATTTAAATATTAAGCACGGAACATAACAGTCCGTACACCACAACGACTCCTTCCCCGTGCAAGCTCCAAGCATTTAGCGACCTATAAGGCATGTAACAACGAGTCAACAACAAAGTTGAGTGAGTTCACGTTTGGTTGTTTAGTTTTAAGTTGTTTCTGAAATCGTGGTTTGACTTTCGTTGGCTTATTTGCCGTGGGGGTTACCCCGTAGTTGAAAGTATGTTTAACCATTTCTCTTTTTCTTTACCCAATCCATAACCATGATCAGTGGGGGTTTTCCCCGTTTGAACTACTAGAAGGAATGATATCGACTGCTACGCAAATAAGTTGTGCCCTATATCAGTGTCTATCATCACTGACAATCTGCCATAGTCCATTAGTACACGCCCGTCCGACTGGCACGGTGTGAGGTTTGTTAAACCTAATAGCGCTATTAACTAATGACCCGCTCGCCATTGGCCTCGGCGATTAAGTCGATATAAATTGAGGGACTTCATGATAGAGTTTTGTCTAGCTAGTTTTAAGGTTGTTGTCCTGCACCAGGAGGACGAACGTACGTATTCTGCACCAGGAGAATTCGTAGGATTAATAATGGCATCCGCTCTATGGAGGATGGCCGTACATATCCTACCCAAGGAGGATATGTAGATTTAGTTTTAATTCTTTAACCCATTCCCAAACCACCGGGAATCCCATGCCTTAGAAAGTGTGTGAACTCACCTCGGTTTGCTCGGTTAGATTCTCAATATAGCTAACAGTCAAGGTCGGTCAATCACGTCCTAGTATGATTTACCAGTTAGTCATTTAGTGGCTTTCAAATAGAACACAAAGTTCCTACACGTATCTATCACACAACATGCACCACTGTAACGGTTTACGCCCATCTAAGTTTCCCGTCCATTCCCCACTCAAAATCAAACATACGATAATGCACATAACATATATAACATGTCAAATTATTCACAGATAGCATACTCGACATTTAGACGCGCAAATCACCACTTATGTTATTTCAGCATTAATATTCAAAACCGGCTGTTTTCGGGCATTTAAATAAAATAGTTAACATGTTCCAAAAATTCCCAAATTTTTACAGAATGTCTTAAACGTTCCATATTTTATTGTGTAAAAATATCGGGGTCCGGTTCATCACCAATATTTTATAAAAATTCATATTCGGGACTGAACTCAGATTTATGTATTTCTGACCACAGTCCACGAAACAATTTATTAAAAATTCATCGTAAGTCCGATTTGCGAAATTCCAGTGGGGTAATTACAAATACTTCAGTTATCATCTACAGTAAAATTTTCATGGTCCGATTCATCACAAAACTCAGGTTATGACTGAAAGTACGACACCCATTTATTGCTGTCAAAATTCAGCTTAAGTAGCTGTTACAAATTAACACTTTAAAAATAGTAAACGGAGTCCAAAAATTACGATTCCGGTGCCATTAGAACCGTATTTCATAATAACATATTTTAGATTCAAAATATCAATTTTTCGTTGAGGTTAAGACCTGTTTACAGCCAACAGAAGTGGGCTGTAAAAGTTAGACAGATTCTGATTTCAAGTGTTTAACCATCTAAATCATGTTCGATCGATTCCGTTAACGAGTTTATTGACCACAACAACATCATATACTAATATCATTCAGTAAATCATCAAATAATCAGCCAATCATCATAATCACACAAGATCTACATGATTTACACACCTATCTTCTCTTTATTCATCTTATTCATCTTTTATCCAAGACTAATGTAAGTTCTTTTAGAGTTTCATGAGTTTTTAACCATTAATCATCTATTAACCGTAAAATACATGATCAAGATGAAGATTTAAGAAACTTACTACTAGCACAAGGCTAGGGGAGAAAGAAGTGAAAATGTGATGGATAATAGCAAACGGAGGTGGTCTTTCAAGTTCCGAGAACACCAAGCTTCCTTAATCACCTTATTGCACCTTTGTGAATGTATGGTTTACTTGGGAGTGAAATGATGACGGTGGGGTGGGGTGGGGTGTGCTTGTTCTCGGCTGCAAATGGGGAGAAGGGGAAGGAGGTGAGTGGGTGATCAAGTGTGGGTGAGATGATGAGCCTTGTGTCTCTTATAACCATACATTTCTATTAACCAAGGTGTAATATGTTGGCATTAGTACATACATGATCTAAATGGATCTAGGTGGATCTTAAACAAGATCAAGTAAGATCATAATAAATCTCATAAGATTTTGGAGGTGGGGCCATGCTAGTGGCCGTATGGTATTAGGGGGGGGGGTTAAATGTAACTTTGAGTGGTAAGTAGGTGATTTAGTAGGGTGTTTAAGTGTAAGTGTTGCGTCTAGTGTGTAACATGAATTATGTAGTGTGTTATAGTGTTCAGGAACCAAGACTAGCTCAGAAAAATAAAAACAATGCTTCTTGCAATATTTTTGGGTTCCGGGTGAAGTCCGGTTGTTCGGTTCGACACTGTTCCGTTAAAGCGCTTAATTAATCCGCAAAGCGTCCTATATGTATATTTTTGTAACGTTTTTAATTTTTAACACTCAGGAAAATATAACGGATTATTTAGTAACTTTTCTGTATACTACTAGCATGTTAACAAGTACATGTAGGTATAACACAGATATCAGAAAGCAGTTAAGTAATTCCACACAATCGTCAAGCACTTTATTTATCATTAATAAACTGTACGGTTACATGCAAATTTGAGGGTTGTCACAGTTACTGCCTCTTGTCAGTTGCCTCCATTAAAAACTTTCGTTACCCTTTCATTTCTCCTTAACTTCTTTCATATTTCTCCAAACTTCTTTCATACTTCTCCAAACTTTTCCGATCATCCTTTCAACCAAGATGAGTTATACCGGTCGTTCTTCAACACGCTCTGTATTGACGGCGAAGGATCTTGAGATCTTTGTAGACACCTACCGGATTCCGGAACGTTTTTCTCCGACTCTCCCCGGACCGGATGATCTGAAAGAATGTTCCCAGGAGAGGATCGTCATCTATACCCTATCGTTCTCCTCTTGTGGTGTCCGTTAACCCTTGTCGGCTTTTAAGGTGGATCTCTTAAAACACTTTGCCATTCATTTTTCACAACTGCAACTTCTGGCGTTCATGAGGGTTGTTCATTTCGAGTTATCGTGTGTGGCGGTGATTGGTTTACTTTTGCCAAGAGAAAGGATAGTGTCTCTCCTCCTTGCTACTCTTTTATGCCTACATCTACTTATCCGAAGGAATGGAATAATAGATTCATCTTTGCTTCCGCCGCGATAATACCAGAGTCACCACCTCTGAGAGACCCCAAGGCACCTATTGAAGACAACATTCCGGTCTTGTCTACAGACGAGATCGTTCAGTGGAAGAGGATGTATGAAAATCCAACAAGGGCCTTCACATTTCCCGATGGAGTATTGGCTATTGGGGTTTAAGCCCTCTTTATTCGGTCCGGCCAAAGGCCTTTTTTGGGAAGAAAGGTATTTCTACCCCTAGTCTGTTATGCTTGTTGTTGCCCCCTTTTTTTGTTTTGTTGGTTTGTACAGTCATCTCTGGTGTTGGTTTTGTGCAGAGATGACCTTGTAGGGTTTGCTCCAAGGGGATTGTAGGGACATTAAGTTTATGGTGGGTGATAAGGTTGACCCGGATATGAGCCGTGGTTTGGAGAAGAAGGCCCCTGGGACGGGGAGTTCTGTTCGTGTTGGAGATTCTGCTAATTCCAGGATCTGGTGAGTTTGACGGAGCTTCGGTCCCGATCCGACGTGTTTGGTGCGTTTATTACGACTAAGAAAGGAGTAGAAACAGAATACGGCACCGAGCAGTCAATTTCAATCTGGTCTCTATTGATTATTCAACGTTTACAGCACCACGAGACCAGTTGGACAGCATTTCCCCTCTGGGAACCAAAAGGTTGTCCAAATGGGAGCCCCAACCCCCTATTTATAGACAACTCACACTATGTGCCATCCAATCGGATTGCCATCCGATCGGATTGACTTTGACAATTACAAAACCTGTCCAACTTTCTTTATTCTAAACAATATTCAACACACGCTCTATCTAACTATTCGCACAGTGGCAGACGTACGAAATATGCACCAACAGATTCTGTTGTTGAAGAGAAGGACGAGAAGGATTCTTCTGATGAAGCAGGGGACTCCCGGGGTTCCCTCCGGGTGAAGGATTCAAGTGATGGCGAAGATGATGAAGATCTGGAGAGCCGTTTGCTACGTAAGCGGAAGGCAGCCCAGGCCAACAATCCTAAAATGGCCCCAGCCCCTCGAAATATTTGGTTGAGGCTCCGAAGTGCTAGTGGTCAGAAAACCTTTCTTGCCATGAAAGCTGCTTCTGAAATTCCTCCTGCTGGGACCAAGGGTTCTCTATCTAAACATTTGAGGTCTTCTAGCCTCGTTAGTGAACCTCTGCTGGTGAGCTTTTTCTTCATACTTTTTCCTGCTTCCTTGGTATAGCTGTTTTGATCTTTGTTTGCTTCTTTTCCCTCGTTTGAAACAGGGAAGCTCTAAGGCTCCGATTGTGATTCCTTCTGTTCCTGCCTCCTCTCGGGTCAATGATAAGACCCCTGAAGTTAGTGCTGCCTGTGTCAATCCAGCTTTTGACATCTCTCCTCTTCAGGCTACTGGTACCAGCAAACCCTCTCACCCTGAGGTCCTTCCTTCCCGGCCCCCTTTGGCTCCCTTATTTGCTGAAGGTCTCCCAATTCCGTATGTCCCTAAATGGAAAGTGACTCCGGGTCAACGTGTAGCTCGTCCGGATCAGCGTATAGACTCGACACGATGATGACATGTGTCGGCCTGGGGTGTTGCCGTGTTGTTGATCTCACGCGGCCCGCGTAAGATTGAGATGGGGTTCACGCGGCCCGCCTGAACTTAAGAAATCAAACGGAATCAGGTTCTAACCTTTATACCGCCCGCGTGAGTGTTGGGGTGGTTCTACGCGGCCCGCCACAGCTTAAAAATCAGATTTTATATTTTATTTTTAATGCTATACTGTATTTCGGGCTCGGTTTTCATATACGGGGTGTATTTAAAGACATATTGGAACAATTTAAAATATAATAGGGTGTCGGAAATATTCGAGAGTGTCGATCTTATTGAGAGTTGTTACAATATATATATATATACATACATATATATATATATATATATATATATATATATATAGGGTAAGGTTCATGCGAGAACCACCTTTATTGCGAGAACCGCGAGAACCAATGTGAACACAAACTAAAAAAACCTAACCCCCAACCCCCCCCCCCCAAAACCTAACCCCCCCAAGCTAAATGCTAAAAACTAAACCCCCCAAAAAACCTAAAAAAAACCTAACCCCCCCCCCCACCCAAAAACCTAAACCCCCCTCCCCCACCCCCCCAAAAACCTAAACCCCCCACCTCCCCCCCCCCAAGCTAAAATGCTAAAAACTAAACCCTCAAAAAACCTAAAAAAATCTAAAAAAATTTTTTTCAATATTTTTTATGTTAAAATCGCTACTTTTTTTAGCAAAAAAAAAAAATTAAAATTTTTTTTTTGCTACTAAAAGTAGCGATTTTTGTATAAAAAATATTAAAAAAAATTTTTTTTGTGTGTTTTTTAGCTATTTATAGGAATTTTTTTTGTGTTCACATTGGTTCTCGCAATAAGGGGTGCCCTTATTGCGAGAACCGCGAGAACCAATGTGAACACAACCTAAAATAGCTAAAAAAACCTAACCTCCCCCCCCCCCCCAAAAAAACCTAAACCCCCCACCCCCCCCCCCCCAAAAAAAAACCTAACCCCCCCCCCCCCCCCAAAAAAAAAACCTAAACCCCCCTTGTCACGCCCTTATTTCGACCATTTTCAAACACACATATAACATTAGTATTTGAGAGAAGCCAAAATAGTAATTTCATTTTTACCAAAATACCCTTGTGGCTAGTTCGAGATCAACACCTCCCCTTGACTAGATACAAGTGTTAATCTGAACTACCCTGTCAAGATGTAGGTTTAACGTTACTAATTACAACAACTAAGTCTTATGAACCATAATTTACATAACAAAGATGACTTCCCAAAAATATAAGTTTAACAAAAGTATCGTTTTAAAAAGGGCGACATTGTCGGAAGCGCAAGGTCAAGTGTGCACGTTGGTGTTCGCTTCCAAGCTCGCCACGCCATCTACAAAGCCGTTTTACCTACATCGCCATAAAGTCTTAGTTAGTCAATTTTTAGCACTATAATTTACAAATTACTAACATCCATTCGCATCATCACATAACCATATTACAATCTAACTTTCCTCCACCCGTTGAACGGGTCATTACTTACTATCTCCAAACGAGATAATGCTTAACATCTGATAATCTGTTGATATTGGATTGAACATAACGCATCATAAACATCAATTCTAAACCCGATCATGACGGATTCAGCGGTTAGACTTCATTCATACATAACTTCTCAAAATACGGTTAGTTCATAACCAACCGACTATAACATAACCTTCTTCATCATTATATCCTCTTACAACCCGTTCGACACGGGTTAGGCTATCCACTACTCATCATATTCGACTATCATTGTTACGATTTTAATATAGCAAGGACAACTAAAAAGTAAAGCTTGTATGCATTAAACACATACCTCGATCCTGTGAGCTGTCCGACCTCCTAGCGCTTGAACCTTCTTCTTTTACGCCTACATCAACACATACACTCATTTAGCCAGACTAAATACCATTCCATCCTTTTACACACTTTTATCATACAACATCTTGATATTTGTTCTTTTAGGCATTTTATCGAACACCTGGCGGGCTTCGCATTTATAGGACATTTAATTACAAGTATCTTCACATACTAATCTACAAGTTCATAACAAATCAAGCAAGTTTATAAGGTTCTCTCATCCTACATCATTCATCTATGTTCCATCTATCACAACAAGTTAAATCACCAAAGAAACCGAACACTAATCAAGTTCTATTTAATAATCTTAACTTCTATATCTATATATCACAACTTTACTCATGATTGGGTAAAAACCCATTTCCTAAAGTTCTTGATTTCAAGAAATTCAACTTACCACTTTGTTATTCACACCTTGGTGATCCAGAATTCAAGTTCCTACAATCGTTCGGGCTTGAAATCACCTTCCAATTGATGGAATTAGTGCTCTAGGGTTTTGTGGTGTTCTTCTCTTCTCCTGGACAAACTTCACGCACACACTAGAAGTGTCTAGTGTGTGTGTGTTGTTTAATTTATCTAGTTCTTTCTTTTAATTTTCAAGTTTAGTCCCTCGGGTCTTAACGTTTATTTATTTTAGCCCAAACCTTCATCTCATGAACCATTTTAAAGACAATAAATGAATTACATATTTTTCGGGGCGTTACAAGTCTAACCCTCTTAGAAAAAGTTTCGTCCTCGAAACTTGAATACCTACCCCAAATTAACATTTACGTACCGAATAAAGAAGGGTAATACTTCCGCATTTCATCTTCAGATTCCCATGTAAGTTCCGACCCCTTCCGGTGTTGCCATTGTACTAATACTTGTCTAATAACCTTATTGCGAAGATTCTTTACCTTAACATCTTTAATGGCTATCGGCCTTTCAACATAGTTTTAGCTCTCGTCTACTTCAATGTCGTCAAGAGGTACGATCGCCGATTCATCCGCAAGGCACTTTCGTAATTGTGATACATGAAAAGTGTTATGGATCCCATCTAATGAAGACGGTAATTCTAGACGATACGCCACCTTCCCCACTCGAGCCAAGATCTTAAATGGCCCAATATAACGAGGCCCCAATTTACCCCGTTTACGGAAACGGATTATACCTTTCCATGGAGATACCTTTAATAGAACATAGTCTCCTACTTGAAATTCGATAGGACGATTTCTTTTATCCGTATATGCCTTTTGCCTATCCTGAGCCGCCTTTAATCGAGCTCTAATTAGATCAATTTTTTCATTGGTCATTGCTATCAACTCGTTAGGCGCGAGCTCCCTTTGTCCTACTTCCCCCCAACATATGGGAGTCCTACACTTTCTTCCATATAACAGTTCATAAGGTGCCATTTTAAGACCACTATGATAACTATTATTGTAAGAAAATTCCACCAGCGGTAAATGGTCATCCCAATTTCCCCCAAAATCTAACGCGCATGCTCTTAACATATCAATAAGCGTCTGAATTGTTCTTTCCGATTGACCGTCAGTTTGCGGGTGGTAGGCGGTGCTTATGTGCAACTTCGTGCCCATACTTTCATGGAACTTCAGCCAATAACGAGAGGTAAATCTCGTATCCCGATCCGAAACTATTGACACATGCACCCCGTGTCGAGATATTATTTCGTTCACATACACTTCCGCCATCTTTTCCGAGGAGTAGGCCTCTCGAATTGGTAAAAAGTGTGCACTCTTCGTAAGCCGGTCCATGATTACCCATATCGTATCATGCCCCTTTTTCGTTCTAGGTAGCTTAGTCACCAAATCCATTGTTATCTCCTCCCATTTCCATACTGGAATTTCCAAGGGTTGTAACTCTCCATAGGGTTTCTGATGTTCCGCCTTCACTTGAGAACACGTCAGACATTTCGTGACATACTTAGCGATATCACGTTTCATACCGGGCCACCAATAGTTTATCTTCAGATCGTAGTACATTTTTGTAGCCCCAGGGTGAATGGAATACCTCGACTTATGAGCTTCTTCAAGTAGCATTGTTTTGACCTCGCAAAACCTTGGTATCCAGATCCGACCAAATCTCGTTTTAAGCCCGTTCGAGTTTTCTTCAAATTTTCCTACTATTCGCTTCATTCTTTCTTTCTTTGGATCCCCTGCCTCTAGTGCTTTTATTTGAGTATCTCTTATCGTTTCAAGGAGGTGAGGTGTAACTGTCATCTTCATAGATTTTTCTTGAATCGGGTGTGGATATTCTTTTCGACTCAACGCATCTGCTACGACGTTTGCCTTTCCCTGGTGATATAAAATATCACAGTCATAATCCTTAATCAGTTCTAACCATCTTCGTTGCCTCATATTCAAATCTTTCTGTTCGAAGAAATATTTGAGACTCTTATGATCTGAGTAGATTGTGCATTTTACCCCATACAAATAATGCCTCCAAATTTTTAAGGCGAAAACCACCGCTGCCAATTCTAGGTCATGGGTCGGATAGTTTACTTCATGCGGTCTAAGTTGTCTTGAAGCATACGCGATAACCCTTCCCCTTTGCATTAAAACACACCCCAAGCCTTGACGTGACGCATCTGAATAGACAACCAAATCTTCCGTTCCATCAGGTAATGTTAACACCGGAGAACTCGATAATTTCTCTTTTAACATTTGAAAAGCTTCTTCTTGTTCTTTATCCCACACGAACTTTCTTTCCTTCTTTCCTTCCTTCCTCGTCAGTTTCGTCATTGGTAATGCAATCTTTGAGAAATCTTGAATAAACCTTCTGTAATAGCCAGCAAGGCCTAGAAAACTCCTTACTTCGGTTGAGTTTTTCGGAGGAATCCACTTTAATACGGCCTCAATCTTTGCTGGATCTACTTAGACACCTTCTGAATTTATTACGTGACCTAGAAACTGTACTTCCCTGAGCCAAAAGGCACACTTTGAGAACTTCGCATAAAGTTTTTCTCTACGGAGGGTTTCAAGTACCTCACGTAGGTGTCTTGCATGATCGGCCTCATTCCGGGAGTAGACCAAAATGTCATCTATGAACACAATTACAGATTTGTCTAACATAGGTCGACATACTCGGTTCATCAGATCCATAAACACGGCTGGCGCGTTCATCAACCCAAAGGACATGACCAAGAATTCATAATGTCCATACCGAGTTCTGAATGCAGTTTTTGCAACATCCTCCTCTCGCACTCTTACTTGATGATAGCCCGACCGTAAATCTATCTTTGTAAACCAACTCGCACCTTGCAACTGATCAAAAAGATCATCAATTTTGGGTAATGGATAACGGTTCTTCACGGTCAATTTATTCAGCTCCCGGTAGTCGATGCACATACGCATCGACCCATCCTTCTTCTTAACAAAAAGAACGGGTGCTCCCCAAGGTGATACACTCGTGCGTATAAAGCCCTTATCAAGCAAGTCTTGCAGTTGAGTCATTAGTTCCCTCATTTCAGTGGGAGCCAGTCTATATGGGGATTTAGCCACCGGTTGTGCACCCGGATTTAATTCAATACGAAATTCTATTTCACGTTCGGGTGGAAGCCCCGGCAACTCCTCCGGAAACACGTCCGGATATTCGTTCACTACTGCAACGTCTTCGAACTTGGGAAGGCTTTGATGAACATCTACTACATAGGCTAAGAATGCCCTACTTCCATGACGCACGTACTTGACGGCTTGAACAATATTGCATAACTTTGCTTCCACATTTCTTTCTCCTTGAATACTTAACCATCTTCCAACCGGAGATTGCACGCGTATTGTTTTACTTTCGCATTTAATCTCCGCATGGTGTCGGGCCATCCAATCCATACCTACTACTACCTTGAATTCTCCTAAGACCATAGGTACGAGATCAATATCAAACTCCTCATCCACTATCGTAAGCTTACAATTTCTACACACTTCGTGCAACAAATAATTCTTGCTATCAGCTATCTCTACCTCTAATGGTATTTGCAATCTTTCAATCTTAAATGAGGGGTGATTAATTACATCACTCGAAACAAATGACATAGTAGCCCCGGTATCGAATAACACGTACATTGGCAAGGAATTTAGCAAGAAAATACCTGACACAACATTCGGATGAGCTTTAGCCTCTTCGGACGTAATTTGAAACATTCTTGCTCTTGCCTTAGGGTTCTCCTCCTTTTTGCCTTCCTTCTTCATTCCCGGTTGGAGCTTGGGACACTCCGCCTTGATATGACCCTTCTGGAAACAATTAAAGCATGTCTTCACATTCTTAGGGCATTTGTAATGCGGATGTCCCTCTTCCCCACAGTTATAGCACCCCTTCTTGCCTAACAGGCACTCTCCAGAGTGAAGCTTTCCACAGTTCTTGCAACGGGGAATTCCACTCTTTGCTTTTTCTTTATTGGCTTGTTCTTGAAACTTGCCTTTCTTGAAAGGAGTTGGGTTAGACACCTTCTCTGACGGTCTCTTTTCACCTCACTCCACCTGTCTCTTAAGTTCGATCTCCCTGTCTCGCGCCCAGTTTATGAGTTCGTCAAGAGTTTCACACTTCGAGGGCGTAATAAACTCCCTAAACTCCGCCTTCAACATGTCATGATATCGATTGATTTTCATTCTTTCTGAATTCACGAACTCCTTGCAAAACTTCAGCTTATCCAAGAAAATATTTGTCATCTCATTGATTGTTTCATCGTGCTGTCAGAGGCGCAAGAATTCCTCTTGAATCCTATCGATGGCGGATTGAGGGCAATGGTATTTTAGGAATGGCTCTTTAAATTCCTGCCACGTCATCACTTGAAGTTTCTCTTCACCTATCTCTTTACAATGAGCATCCCACCAATCTTTAGCTTGCGCTTGCAGTTGACCCGTAGCAAACATTACTTGATCTTCGTTATCACACCGACTCCGGATAAACACGGCTTCTATATTAGATATCCATCTTTGACATACAATTGGATCTATCTTCCCATCATACGGAGAAGGACTATACGCCATAAAATCCTTATACGTGCATCTTCGTATCTTACTCTTGCTTTTAGATTCTCCAATCATCTCCTTTATTTCATCCATTTTACTTGTCATTATTGCATCAATCGTTTCCAACACGCGACTCTCCACCTCTTGAACCATTTGTGGAAGTTTGGCTTCCAAAGTATTATCCATCATTTGCGCCATCTTTTCGTTTAATGCATCTTCACGTGCCACATCGTCATCATTCGTATCCACATGGTCCGCCATCTACACTAAGTCATGTTTTTGTTTAATACAAATCACAAACTTTCAGTATATCATTGCTCATTAATCAGCATTTACTTAATCCATCTCATGTCATTCGGTTCATCTCTTTTGATTCTTACGAATCCATTCTTGTTGTAATCATTAATTGTGATTGCATACATCTATTAAGCCTTATATGGACACTACATAGCCATGAAATAAGTTTTCGGATAGACCGGTAACACAAAACATGAAAAACAAAAAAAAAATTTCAGCGCATTGATATTGTGTAAGCCGTCGGCGACGGCTAGGTTGCCCGTCGGCGACGGGCTCTCAAAATGGGCGTCGGACATGTTACCCCGTAGGCAGAAAGTTAAGGCGTCGGATGGGGGTGGTCGTCGGCGACGGGTAGGTAACCCGTCGGCGACGGGCTTCTGTTAAGCAAAAAAAACGCTGCAGATTAATTTTTAGCATTCTTGTTCGTTTATTTCCTTTCCGTTTCGACTCTACAGTCCCTAAACTTCATATTTAACCTCCCCACATATCTAATTTATTATTTTCATCATACACACACTTGCAATCTGTTTAAAACTTAAATGTTACCTCATTGGCGATCTTGGAGCGAGCACACTTTTGAACGAGCCGTCGGTTGAGTTCAAGCACCACTAGTAGTGCTCGAATCCCTCAACCTACGCTCTGATTCCAACTTGACACGCCCTTATTTCGACCATTTTCAAACACACATATAACATTAGTATTTGAGAGAAGCCAAAATAGTAATTTCATTTTTACCAAAATACCCTTGTGGCTAGTTCGAGATCAACACCTCCCCTTGACTAGATACAAGTGTTAATCTGAACTACCCTGTCAAGATGTAGGTTTAACGTTACTAATTACAACAACAAAGTCTTATGAACCATAATTTACATAACAAAGATGACTTCCCAAAAATATAAGTTTAACAAAAGTATCGTTTTAAAAAGGGCGACATTGTCGGAAGCGCAAGGTCAAGTGTGCACGTTGGTGTTCGCTTCCAAGCTCGCCACGCCATCTACAAAGCCGTTTTACCTACATCGCCATAAAGTCTTAGTTAGTCAAGTTTTAGCACTATAATTTACAAATTACTAACATCCATTCACATCATCACATAACCATATTACAGTCTAACTTTCCTCCACCCGTTGAACGGGTCATTACTTACTATCTCCAAACGAGATAATGCTTAACATCTGATAATCTGTTGATATTGGATTGAACATAACGCATCATAAACATCAATTCTAAACCCGATCATGACGGACTCAGCGGTTAGACTTCATTCATACATAACTTCTCAAAATACGGTTAGTTCATAACCAACCGACTATAACATAACCTTCTTCATCATTATATCCTCTTACAACCCGTTCGACACGGGTTAGGCTATCCACTACTCATCATATTCGACTATCATTGTTACGATTTTAATATAGCAAGGACAACTAAAAAGTAAAGCTTGTATGCATTAAACACATACCTCGATCCTGTGAGCTGTCCGACCTCCTAGCGCTTGAACCTTCTTCTTTTACGCCTACATCAACACATGCACTCATTTAGCCCGACTAAATACCATTCCATCCTTTTACACACTTTTATCATACAACATCTTGATATTTGTTCTTTTAGGCATTTTATCGAACACCTGGCGGGCTTCGCATTTATAGGACATTTAATTACAAGTATCTTCACATACTAATCTACAAGTTCATAACAAATCAAGCAAGTTCATAAGGTTCTCTCATCCTACATCATTCATCTATGTTCCATCTATCACAACAAGTTAAATCACCAAAGAAACCGAACACTAATCAAGTTCTATTTCATAATCTTAACTTCTATATCTATATATCACAACTTTACTCATGATTGGGTAAAAACCCATTTCCTAAAGTTCTTGATTTCAAGAAATTCAACTTACCACTTTGTTATTCACACCTTGGTGATCCAGAATTCAAGTTCCTACAATCGTTCGGGCTTGAAATCACCTTCCAATTGATGGAATTAGTGCTCTAGGGTTTTGTGGTGTTCTTCTCTTCTCCTGGACAAACTTCACGCACACACTAGAAGTGTCTAGTGTGTGTGTGTGTTGTTTAATTTATCTAGTTCTTTCTTTTAATTTTCAAGTTTAGTCCATCGGGTCTTAACGTTTATTTATTTTAGCCCAAACCTTCATCTCATGAACCATTTTAAAGACAATAAATGGATTACATATTTTTTGGGGCGTTACACCCCTATCCCACCCCCCAAAAACCTAACCCCCCCAAGCTAAAATGCTAAAAACTAAACCCCCAAAAAACTTAAAAAAATCTAAAAAAATAAAAAAAAAATCTAATTTTTTTTTTATATTTTTTATGCTCAAATCACTACTTTTTTTTTGCTTCGAAAAGTAGCGATTTTTATATAAAAAATATTAAAAAAAAAAATTTGTGTGATTTTTAGCTATTTTTAGGCATTTTTGGTTGTGTTCACATTGGTTCTCGCGGTTCTCGCAATAAGAGGTGGTTCTCGCATGATCTTCTTCCTATATATATATATATATATATATATATATATATAATTATTGGCACAAAATAAATAATAACCAATCACAATAAAACAATCACACATAATCATGTCAACAAGTATAGCCAAAATTGTCGACTTTGCGACTTTCATATTTATATATATATATTAGTATGCATTGGTACACACTAGTTATATTACAAAAGTTTTATTTGAGTTATTTTACATGATTATATTTTTATTATTTATTATTATTATTATTTTATTATGATTAAACACACAACCACAGATAACTGGCCTTTCAGAAACGACGCTCCCTCTCGTTGTATTTCCATGAGATCTTTTCCCCCACATCCCTAATCCTATTTCCTGCGTCCACTAGTTCTTCGCCATAACGGCGGAGTTCAGCTAGGTTTTCCGTGCTCATAGGTGGGTTTGGTGCAGGCTCCGGGTTAAACTGGGGAAAATAGGCATTGGGGTTATTCATGAAATTCTGAAATTGCCAATCACTTGTCCACCATTCCTCCAATTCGCCGGGTAGAAGTTGGTGGTTGACAATAGGATCTGGGATAGCAGGTTCCAAATTAACTGGAAGTTGTGATTCAGCGGGGTAATTGAAAAGGTTTTCATTGGTAGGTCCGATGAGGTCACAATTTGCCAGTTTGCGATCAAGCTCCTCCCACGGTGGCATTTCCTGGGCTTGCTCAGAACTTTCCCCAATCTCCTTTCCTTTCCCTTTATCCTTCGGATCCTCAGTCTTTTTAACCTTCTGTGCAGTGGTTTCTTCCTACGCCCACGTTTCGGTTTTGGTTTCCAGTCCAGGATTCTCCTTCTCTTTTTCGGTTTCGGTTTTGGTTTTCTGTCCCGCGACTCCTGAACCATGTAAGATGGGATGGGGGCCGTGACAGAAAAATGTGGTATCAGAGCCACTGATTTAAGCTAATTAAATATTTAGAAATACTTAATTTTTCAAATTTCCATTCTGTGATTCTGTGAAAATTTAATTTCCAATAAATAACATTCTAACTGGGATTTTTGTGTTTTTCTTTATATATTAATAGCATGAATGAGTTGTCTGAAGCTCTTCGGAATCTTACTATCTATTCTGCTGACATGGAAGTTCCCGGGGGCTTTTCCGGTTATCAGGCCAACACTGAAAAAGTATGCTTTAGGAACTAGTACCCTATGCTTGAATGGTGGTGCACACCATGAGTCGGATTAGTGGCTTAATGGTAATTTAGAAATGATGAGATAGGTTGTGGACTACTAGTAAAGTATGATGTTACGATTACATTAATTGGCTAACTTGGTATGTAGTCGTCAAATGTAGGATCATGAAAGCGTTACTATGTGTAAAAATGATTTTTGTGAACATCGGGTATGAAATCAAGTGATCATGTAGTTGTATGTACCATATAACATGAATATGAAATGTGTATGACGTTACTACAAAAGTCTATCATATCAAGATAAATGTGTGTGTGTTCATAAGTTGGAAATAAGTAAGCATGACCGTTGACTTTCTAAAAAGTCAATGAATATGCGAGTGGCATAGTTAGACTTATGAATATGTTTATGAGATTTTAAAGAATCATGTATATGTGTTAGAACGATTATGTGTACGTACGTATGATAATAAATTTGAGTAAGTGAATGTTGAACAATGTGGTTGGCGGTTCATGTCTTATGCGTGATAAAGATGACTAATGAAAGTCTATGTAGCTAAGGGTTAGAAATAGATGTAATATGAACGAACATGCATACTAACTATGATACGGACGTAATGACTTGAAAGGATAGGAACCCCGATTGACATCGATTCAAGTATGGAAGGCTAACGGATCAAGAGGATATAAGGAAGCGAACGCGAATACGGACGCTTAAGGTAAGTGACTTTCGACTCACTTATTAGTATGTGTAGGGAGTTATTTAATGTTTACGAATGTGAAGAGGTTATGTATGATTAAGTAACAATTGGAGTCAATAAGGTAGTAATGGTTGTTGGAACTGAAAGTAGCTAGTTACGTTAGAAGTAAAATGGTGGAATTCGAACGGTCGAATAATGGCATGAAGGATCTATAAGTCTTTTCTTATAATTCAGGTTTCGATGTGAGTTAGGATGGTAAACGGATCCGTAATTAAAATACGGATGCATATGAACAAGAATCACACAAAACGGATGACTAGGTCAAAAGTTATGCAACTAATGATTAAGTTGTATGTGATGTCCACAGGTATCACATGGATTTCCTCTACCACTATCGAAGATGAGTAAGAGTAGATCGAGTCAAAGAACAAGGATTGTACGAAATAATAGTCACATAGTTTAAATTATGTATCGCCTTGAAGTATTAATTTAAGTATGAATGCATTAAAATTTCTTTTATAAGACTTTTGATAGTTGTAATTTTGCCCTTACGTGTGACACTTCGGGTTTTCCCGAGCCAACTTTCGTCTTTAAATGAATGTATGTGTATATATATATATAATATTAAATGAGAACTTGTTATTTATTGTTGTGCATTATGTGATCTTTTGATTGTGTCATGTGTGTATTATGTACATATATATATATATATATATGTGTGAACCGAGACCACCCGGTCTCGAGTGAACCAAATCGGTTGGGCTGTGCACCCCCCTTAGCTCACTCGGAAACCCACTTGGGGTGCATCACCTCCTATTTAAGCCTAAAACCCTCACACACACTCCCCTTTACACTCTCACTTCATCCTCTCTCTCTCACTCCCTCTCTAGAAAACCCTCACAAGAATCACCTCTTCTCTCTCGGATTCAAACCGAAGGCATCAAGGTGTCCGGATCAGCTCGTGATCATCGCATTGGACACTTCTTTCATCGTCTCATACGCTCACTCACAACCAAAACAAGTTCCGAACGTGGTGACCAACGTGATCGACCGGGTAATTAATCTACCGAGCAACCCAAGGTGAGTTCACAACCTAAAGCATGTATTCCCGGTGGTTTGGGAAACGAAACTAAAAACAACACTATCCCCTTATGAGGGATACAACTTACTTTTCTTCCCTTGTTATGGGGAACCTTTTAGTTAATTACTGTTTATACGGATTGCAACAAACGGCACTAAACGAAACTCTATCACTTAAAGTCCCTACTACATAATACCGATTAGTCGCCGGGGCCAGGCGAACGGGTTATTAGTTGATAGCGCTATTTAGGTCTTACCAACCTCACACCGTGCCAAGGTATGGGATCGGTCGTGAACTAATGTACTCAGGCATCTGTCAATGATGATAGAACATTGACATCGGGGCACTCTGCGGATACGCAACGGTCACCTAGTGTTCGGTATTGGAAAAACAGTTTAGTCGCTAACTTTTGGGGTAGCTCCCCATGGCATGTATAAACGGATAAATTAACTGGTGAAACAAGTTTTGGTAATTAAAACTGGACAACTAGTGAACTCACTCAGCATTATTGTTGACCCCTTACTGCATGCTTTGCAGGTAACCAGTGACTGAGGAGCTGCTGCTTGGGAAGTGTAGTGGTCGTCTAAACCCGCGTGTTGGGTTCTAAATAACTTGAACTATGAACTTTGTTTAAACTATTTTGCCTATGCTTCCGCTATTTACTTAAACTGTTATTTGAACCTAACTTTCGAACTTTAAACTATGATGCTTACGAACTATTTGGTTATTAATTCAATTATTCAGTATAATTGGTGGCTGGATCCTGGTCGGTCACGCCCTCAAGCGGACGGTACTCCGCAGGTGGAATTTGGGGGTGTGACAGATTGGTATCAGAGCCATTGGTTATAGTGAACTTGGTTTTAAAAAGAAGAGTCTTTTTGAGAAAAACCAGACTATAACCCGTGACTCGTGACGACACTACACTCCAAGTGCAAGGCTCGACTTATCTGACCTCATAGCTCGGACCCATGTTTACTTGCTTGATTTATCTTGTATTGACTGCTCTACTATACATACTAGTGTGCCTGATTAGATAGATACACATTTCTCTTCTACCTCATTCTCGCTACGTGACAACATCACACTCATACTGTGTTTTCTGGTTATGAAGACAATGAGTGGACGTGGAAGAGGAAGCGTTAACATGACTCAGGCTCAATTCGCTAACTTGCTCAACACGGTGGCTGCAGCTTTCGCAGCTCACCCTGGAGGTAAACTCGTTGCTATAGGATGTTTAGATCCTACCCCCACATCGTCTTTTCACCTCTAAACCTATTCGCTCCATTTCTCACAACAGGTCAGCCTACGCCTGCGCAACCACGTGTTTGTACTTTCAAAACCTTCATGGATGGCAAGCCTCTCCCTTTCAACGGCACTGAGGGAGCCATAGGCCTTCTGCATTGGATTGAAAAGGCCGAAGCTGTCTTTGCCGTCTGCGAGTGTCCCCCTGCTAACTGGGTTAAGTACGCAACTGGTACGCTTGAAGGGAACGCGCTTTCATGGTGGAAAGCACAGATTCAGATGCTTGGTCTGGAAACTGCTAATGCTACGGCATGGGAAGATTTTAAGGACATGATCAAAGAGGAGTACTGTCACAGGGATGGCATCCACAAACTCGAGAACGAGTACTATGCGCTCAAGATGGTTGGATCAGAGATTGAGACCTACACTAAGCAGTCCAACGACTATGCTGCACTTTGCCCAAACATGTCCCAACCTATGTATCGAAGGGTCGAATTGTACATCAAAGGCTTGGTCCCAGAAATCCGGAGCCATGTGACCTCGGCCAACCTCAACACCATACAGCCCGTGGTTCGTCTTGCCCACAAACTCACCAATCAGGCTGTGGAAGAGGGCAAGCTGCCCCCGAGGATCGGTGCTACTGCTGGAACTCCTGGCGATAACAAGCGAAAGTGGGATGGAAGTCAGGGAAAGGATGCTAACCCCACTCAGGCCCCAGTTCAACAAAGGAAGACTGAAAGCAACAA
This sequence comes from Helianthus tuberosus, assembly GCA_030545235.1. Taxonomy (NCBI): domain Eukaryota; kingdom Viridiplantae; phylum Streptophyta; class Magnoliopsida; order Asterales; family Asteraceae; genus Helianthus; species Helianthus tuberosus. Next base: position 63,732,749 of record CM060432.1, on the reverse strand, counting down.
GGGCCCTCAGCAACAGGGTGGCTATCGAGGAAACCACCCTAAGTGTAACAAATGTAACCGACATCACAGTGGGCCATGTGGAAAAGGTCAATGTCAGCGATGCAACAAGATGGGGCATGAAGCCAAAGACTGCCGAAGCCAGTTCCCAGCTAGGCAGAATCAGCAACAACCACAGCAACAGCAGCAACAAGGAAACAACCGTGGATGCTTCAAGTGTGGAGCAACGGGGCACATGCGAAAGGATTGCCCTGAACTGAATCAAAACAACAACAATCAGGGTGCTGGGAACAATAACAACAATGCTGGAAATGGTGCTAGAGGAAAAGCTTTTGTGATTGGAGCTGGGGAAGCAAGGAATGACCCCAACGTTGTAGCGGGTAAGTTCCTCCTTAATGATCGTTATGTTTCTATGCTATTTGATTCCGGAGCAGATGCTAGTTATATATCCCTACGCATTAGTAAGAAACTTAAGCTCACTCTTACGCCGCTGAGCTCTAAGCACACCGTTGAAATAGCTAATGGTAGAAACCTCGAGGCCTCACACATAATTCGTAACTGCAAATTAGAGTTGTCTGGTCAGACCTTCCGCATCGATCTTTTCCCCATCATTCTTGGAAGCTTCGACGTCATCATTGGTATGGATTGGTTATCCAAACATCGAGCTGAAATCCTCTGCCAGGAGAAAGCTATTCGTATTCCCCGTCCCCCTGGCAAACCCCTTATAGTTCAAGGCGATAAAAGCGGAGAAGTCACAGGCATCATTTCATTCTTAAAGGCCCAGAAGTGTCTACGAAAAGGGCACCCTGCTATCTTAGCACTCATTACCGACACACAGAAAAGGGAAAACAGGATTGAAGACTTTCCAGTTGTACGCGACTATCCTGAGGTATTCCCGGAGGAACTACCTGGACTCCCTCCTCACCGTCAGGTCGAATTTCAAATCGAGCTAGCTCCCGGAGCAGCGCCTATAGCTCGTGCACCTTATCGATTAGCCCCCGCGGAGCTCAAGGAGCTTTCTACTCAACTACAAGAACTTTTGGACAAAGGTTTTATCCGTCCTAGTTCATCACCCTGGGGAGCCCCGGTGCTCTTCGTCAAAAAGAAAGATGGCTCATTCCGAATGTGCATTGACTACCGCGAACTTAACAAGGTTACCATCAAGAATCGTTATCCACTTCCCCGTATCGACGACCTGTTCGACCAGCTGCAAGGGTCGAGCTATTATTCCAAGATCGATCTGCGATCGGGTTATCACCAGCTGAGAGTCCGCGATGAGGACATCTCTAAGACTGCTTTCAGAACCCGCTATGGTCACTACGAATTCCTTGTTATGCCTTTCGGAATGACCAACGCACCTGCAATCTTCATGGATCTCATGAACCGAGTATGCAAACCCTACCTCGATAAGTTCGTAATTGTGTTCATCGACGACATCCTAATCTACTCGAAGAGCCAAGAGGAGCATGAACAACACCTACGTCTTATTCTCGAACTTCTTCGCAATGAGCAACTATACGCCAAATTCTCGAAATGTGATTTCTGGCTTAGAGAAGTCCATTTCCTTGGACACATCGTCAATCAAGAAGGGATTCATGTTGACCCCGCTAAGATTGAGTCCATTAAGAATTGGCCCGTACCTAAGACTCCGACCGAAGTTCGCCAATTCTTGGGATTGGCGGGATACTATCGAAGATTTATCAAGGGATTCTCTAAGATCGCTCAACCACTTACGACACTCACTCAGAAGGGTGTTGCTTACAAATGGAGAAATGCTCAGGAATCTGCCTTCCAGGAACTGAAGAAGAACCTTTGTAGTGCTCCTATCCTCTCCTTACCCGAAGGTACCGACGACTTCGTCGTTTACTGCGACGCTTCTATTCAAGGACTTGGCTGCGTATTGATGCAACGCGAGAAAGTTATTGCTTACGCCTCGCGACAACTCAAGGTCCACGAACGGAACTATACGACGCATGACTTAGAATTTGGAGCTGTGGTCTTCGCGCTCAAGCTTTGGCGACATTACTTGTATGGCACCAAGTGCACGATTTACACTGATCACAAGAGTCTCCAGCACATAATGGGACAAAAGGAGTTGAATATGCGGCAACGCCGATGGGTCGAACTCCTAAATGACTACGAGTGTGCAATCAAATATCACCCAGGCAAGGCTAATGTGGTAGCCGATGCCCTCAGCAGAAAGGAGACCAAACCCAAGCGCGTTCGTGCCTTACAGCTCACTATCCACTCGAACCTCCCTAATCAAATTCGGGATGCTCAGGTTGAAGCATTGAAAGCCGAGAACATCAGGGCTGAGTCCCTGCGACGATTGGAACAAAAAGAAGACGGTGCTTACTACGTAGCCGGACGCATATGGGTTCCGCTTTATGGAAATTTACGTGACCTTGTGATGGATGAAGCTCATAAGTCCCGTTACTCAGTACATCCGGGTTCAGATAAGATGTACCACGACTTGAGGGCTACCTATTGGTGGCCTGGCATGAAAGCTCACATAGCAACCTATGTCAGAAAATGTTTAACTTGTGCAAGAGTCAAGGCTGAGTATCAGAAACCATCAGGCCTACTCCAACAGCCAGAGATCCCGCAATGGAAATGGGAGCAGATTTCCATGGATTTTGTTACTGGCCTGCCTAGGTCTCAGCGAGGAAATGACACCATTTGGGTAATAGTGGATCGCTTAACTAAGTCTGCACACTTCTTGGCTATTAAAGAAACAGACAAGTTCTCTACCCTAGCAGAGGTATACTTAAAAGAAGTGGTCTCGAAGCACGGAGTGCCTACCTCTATTATTTCTGATCGAGATGCGCGTTTTACTTCTGAATTGTGGCAAGCCATGCACAAATCTTTTGGCTCACGTTTAGACATGAGCACCGCTTATCACCCGCAGACAGATGGGCAGTCTGAACGCACCATCCAAACCCTTGAAGACATGCTCAGGGCATGTGTGATCGATTTTGGCAAGAATTGGGAGAAGCACCTACCGTTAGTAGAATTCTCCTACAACAACAGCTACCACACCAGCATTCAGGCGGCACCCTTTGAGGCATTGTACGGTCGTAAATGTCGATCGCCTCTCTGCTGGGCGGAGGTAGGTGACAGCCAAATCACAGGCCCGGAACATGTAGCTGACACCACAGAAAAGATTGCCCAGATTAGGCAACGCATGGCGGCAGCTCGTGACCGTCAAAAGTACTACGCTGACAAAGATAGGAAACCGCAAGAGTTCCAGGTTGGTGAACGGGCTCTTCTTAAGGTCTCACCCTGGAAGGGTGTGGTTCGTTTTGGAAAACGGGGCAAGCTTAATCCAAGATATGTCGGACCCTTTGAAGTTACCGAAAAGATCGGTACGGCCGCTTACAGGTTGAATCTGCCTGAAGAACTGAGTGCTGTGCACAATGTCTTCCACGTGTCTAATCTGAAGAAGTGCCTGTCAGATGAAACACACGTCATTCCTTACAAGGAACTTACTATTGACGAACAGCTACACTTTACTGAGGAACCGGTTGAGATCACGGATCGTGAGATCAAAACCCTCAAGCGTAGCCAGATACCCCTCGTGCGAGTTCGTTGGAACTCACGCCGTGGCCCAGAGTTTACCTGGGAGCGGGAAGACCAGATGAAGCGCAAGTATCCCCAACTGTTCCCAAATGAAACCCCCAGCACTGAAGCTACGACTGAATTTCGGGACGAAATTCCAAACTAACGGGGGAATGATGTGACACCCTGTTGAAACGCTCTCACTTTTACTAGCTTGTCAGTGGCTGCTTTAACTTTCGGGACGAAAGTTCTTAAAACTTGGGGATAATGTGACACTTCGGGTTTTCCCGAGCCAACTTTCGTCTTTAAATGAATGTATGTGTATATATATATATATATAATATTAAATGAGAACTTGTTATTTATTGTTGTGCATTATGTGATCTTTTGATTGTGTCATGTGTGTATTATGTACATATATATATATATATATATATATATGTGTGAACCGAGACCACCCGGTCTCGAGTGAACCAAATCGGTTGGGCTGTGCACCCCCCTTAGCTCACTCGGAAACCCACTTGGGGTGCATCACCTCCTATTTAAGCCTAAAACCCTCACACACACTCCCCTTTACACTCTCACTTCATCCTCTCTCTCTCACTCCCTCTCTAGAAAACCCTCACAAGAATCACCTCTTCTCTCTCGGATTCAAACCGAAGGCATCAAGGTGTCCGGATCAGCTCGTGATCATCGCATTGGACACTTCTTTCATCGTCTCATACGCTCACTCACAACCAAAACAAGTTCCGAACGTGGTGACCAACGTGATCGACCGGGTAATTAATCTACCGAGCAACCCAAGGTGAGTTCACAACCTAAAGCATGTATTCCCGGTGGTTTGGGAAACGAAACTAAAAACAACACTATCCCCTTATGAGGGATACAACTTACTTTTCTTCCCTTGTTATGGGGAACCTTTTAGTTAATTACTGTTTATACGGATTGCAACAAACGGCACTAAACGAAACTCTATCACTTAAAGTCCCTACTACATAATACCGATTAGTCGCCGGGGCCAGGCGAACGGGTTATTAGTTGATAGCGCTATTTAGGTCTTACCAACCTCACACCGTGCCAAGGTATGGGATCGGTCGTGAACTAATGTACTCAGGCATCTGTCAATGATGATAGAACATTGACATCGGGGCACTCTGCGGATACGCAACGGTCACCTAGTGTTCGGTATTGGAAAAACAGTTTAGTCGCTAACTTTTGGGGTAGCTCCCCATGGCATGTATAAACGGATAAATTAACTGGTGAAACAAGTTTTGGTAATTAAAACTGGACAACTAGTGAACTCACTCAGCATTATTGTTGACCCCTTACTGCATGCTTTGCAGGTAACCAGTGACTGAGGAGCTGCTGCTTGGGAAGTGTAGTGGTCGTCTAAACCCGCGTGTTGGGTTCTAAATAACTTGAACTATGAACTTTGTTTAAACTATTTTGCCTATGCTTCCGCTATTTACTTAAACTGTTATTTGAACCTAACTTTCGAACTTTAAACTATGATGCTTACGAACTATTTGGTTATTAATTCAATTATTCAGTATAATTGGTGGCTGGATCCTGGTCGGTCACGCCCTCAAGCGGACGGTACTCCGCAGGTGGAATTTGGGGGTGTGACATTACGTAAGCAATGTCGTTAATGAAGAAAGATTTTTTTGTGCTCATAATTCCGTTGTGCCGTTTTTAATGAGTCTCGTAAAATTTTGCCCTTACGTAAAATTTCTTTCGACTCACTTATTAGTATGTGTGGCCATGTTGTCTCTATCAGACAACGACTTCTTACAACGTCAATGAGGTTCTGACTGGGATTACCAGACGGATGTGTCCCACATTTGGCGTCAATGTCGAGCCCTTGGGTCACTGATGACGGTCAATGAGTCTCGTGACGTTTCAAGATCCCTGTCCTTTCGTCCTACAAGAAAGAAAACCGTTAACCTCGTCACGGAGGACCCCGGGGGAGGGGAATCCGTGACCAAGCTCCGGCATGAGAATAAGTAAACTTGCCGGAGATAATGATAAGCCTATTCCGATGAGTATCGTCGTTGGAATATTCTCCTTGGTGTGAATTCTGGGATGTGTGAGTAAATATCAGTGAGTAAATGCTATCCGAGGTTGTCGGAATAAATAAGGGCACATAGAATTTAGTGAGGGTGAATCTTTTTTTCCGTGTCTTATTGAGTTCCTTACCTTCCTTATATAAAGGGAGTGACTTATCTCTCTTGGAAACGATAACTGGACGATCTAACGGCTTCCGGGTATCTTTGGGGAACTCAGACACGTGTCTGAGTCCCAACGGCAGGATCAGAAGCCTCATTAAATGTGGCCAGCTTGATGTACTTCTCTTATCCGGCGACTTTCTCTTCCCCATCAGTCAAGCATTTAATGAGCTCTGTGTTTCCTTGGATCCTCCTTAACTTCCCGCTCATTTTATGTTATCATGGACACTTTTGAGAGAGAATATGAGGAGTGGGCTTGTTAATCGGGCCCAAATGACAGAAGCCCAAGACGGGTTATGTTGGGCTACCAACTAGGCCCGTTGTCACCTAGTGCTCTCGAGCTTGAATTCGTCATGAATATAACATACATCAGTATTTAGGTGAGTGACGAGAATAGACAACCAAATCGGAGCAACAATATATGTTTGATTAAGAGTTTTCCACATGTTTACTTAATTGAGTCATGATTTATATTATAAATACGTGTTATCTGAATCATGTGTCGTGGGTATTAATGTCATGCAATTATGTTAGTGGGCATCTTGGAGAAGGGCCATACTAGATAGGACCGACCTCTTCTTCCATCCATTGTGGACTCATTTAATATTACATCTCTTTAGCCTAATACATACATCTATTGTCACATCCCAACCGATGGCGGAAACATCGGGGCACGGCACTGAGCGAAACAGATTGTCCATGAGTATCCATAACAACTATTAATTACCAGATATTTAAACGTCATGTCCCATACCACAACATATCCAAATAAAACAGTTATTACAAATAATTGTCTCAAAAACAAACACTGTTCCGACAACTCAGATTTATCGTGACATAACTAGACCCCTAGCTTGATTCACCAAAGCAAAGCATTCCTAGCATCTTAAGCACCTGTCACATACGTTAAAATAGAGGTCAATACACATAGTGTAAAGGTGAGCATACAAGTTTAATAGTAATAATAGAATTCGAAAGCGTTTACGCGTAACCATCATGTAACATGTATAATGTGAAGCTAGTAGGTTATCGATAATGAAATATGCATAGACATGACTGCGAGTTGTAGAATGCGCAACACATATCACCAGTGTGACACGTGAAGAAATAACCTTAACAACCCCTGTTCACGATAGGTGCTGAGTCCAAACTATAGTACTATCGTTGCTAAGGCATCGGGCAACAATCACTATGTAAACATAACATACAAGCATTCATCGAGTAACACGTATAACATGCAGTAACGGTCAGTGTATAAAAGTGTTTGAGTTGTGTGATCGATGTGATTTAGAATAAGTAACGTATGAAACACCCAAAAGTGCGTAAAGCAAAAAGGGATCGAGTATACTCACAGATCGTGTTTAGTAAATAAACACTCTCTTGGATTGAAGGGAGCGCTGAGGGATTAGCCTGAATAGTTAACGATAGCATAAGCGAATGAACGGCGCGTTAAACGGTGTAGTGGAACAAAGTGACGAATGGTCATCCGATCGGATGGCAATCCGAACGGATGCTCATTCGATCGGATGTCAATCCGTTTGGATGACCATTCGGTCGGATTGACATTCGTTTGAGATGGATGTGTTTATGTATGATGTGACTTTGAAGTTTTCGTCGTAGCATTTTGAAAAAACAGAGAAGTATCTCTACCTTTCAGGTCGTTCGATCGGATGGCGATCCCATCGGTGAGACATTTCTAGTGAGAACAAGTTCACAGCAGGATTGTCATTCGATCGGATGGTCTTCCGATCAGATGGCAATCCGTTAGAACTGATGATCTATGAAAATTATGAAAAATGTTAAGTGTGGAAACCAAGTTCAATCCGTCCCACAATCTGATCTTCTTGAAACTTGTTAAGTTTTGAAAGTTTTACAGTTTGATGGAGACGGTATGACTACGTATTGAACAAAAGGAACCCCATCAGGCCCAGGTTATCTGATCGAACGGGAATCACCCCAATTCGATCAGTTAACTATTCGTGACGGATGTTCATGCTCATCCGAAATCGGTTGTCTCATTGATAGGGATCAGATCTCAAACCGACACATCACTAGAGAAGAGTGGAAGGCCTGAACGAGCTCCGATTCTATCGGTTTTGAATGCATTGAGTGTAAAAGAGTTGAAAGAAAGTTACAAAACCATCTTTCAATCCTTTTAACCTTGAAAATGTTTAGATCTAGATGAAAATAGTGTTAAATCATGTGGAAATCATGTAGATCTGAGTTGTTCTTGGTGGAATGAGGCCAAAGCTTGAAGTTCATAAGAACTCCATGATGACATCACCCTAGAACACCTCAATTCCGCAGATTTCATGGTTAAAAGTTAAGATTCAAAGGTGAAAATGATGAAGAAGTGTGTGTAGATCATAGAAGTATAAGATTTGAGTTGAAAACTTACAAAAATCGTGAGAAATCAAAGGAAAAGTGGGCTTGAGCGTGCTGGTCGAACGAGAGAGCTGTCACATCACTGATGTGATGTGATAGGGGGTATTTATAGGTTGCCAAAAGAGGAAAGTGGCACACGGAATGGATCGGATGGCACACCGATCGGATGGTCATCCGTTCGGATGACCATTCGATCGAATGGTCATTCGATCGATTGGCTCCAGTGAGTTGCGTTTCGATGTTTCGTTTTGCGTGTTGAGCGTTGCGATGAGTTTCGAGTGGGCGATGCGATAGTATTACCCATTAGTTACACAAATAACCTAACTAGTATATCTAACATACAATCACTATAAATAACTTACGTTTAGCGTTTTCAATTAGATTGCGTTGCGATGGAATTGCGATTGCGATTGCAATTAAACACCTCAACATAAACATAACATTCACAAGTAACACATAGTAGCACACACACGTAAAACAATATCCAAAAAACATAATTCGAGTTGCGAAACGATAGCGATGCGAATAGCGATAAGTCGATTAACGATTAAACTGCGATTAAACCTCGATTTGTTATAGATACTCCACATAATACAACTAAAGCAAACAAATAATAGAATTCGATTACAAGTCAAGAAGCACAGCTAGTAGTTAAGCCAAGAGTGACATATCGCAATTAGCAATCTTTTCTTCCTTTGACATTGACTTTGACTTGTACTTTGACTTTCCAAAATGCGGGTTGTTACAGCCTCCCCTACTTTAGGAAATTTCATCTCGAAATTTAAGAAGCAGGCGTAACAAACAGTTGCGGATACTTCGCTTTCATGTCACTTTCGAGTTCCCAGGTGAACTCGGTGCCGCATTTGCCTTACCAGCGAACCTTCACAATGGGAATGCGTGAGCGTCTGAGCACCTTGGTTTCTCGGCCCATGATCTCGACAGGATTTTCCACGAAGTGTAATGTTTAGTCCACTTGTAAATCCTCAAGAGGGACATGTAATTCCTGGTCGGCTAGGCACTTTCTGAGGTTTGAAACGTGGAAAGTCGGGTGGACATTACTAAGTTCCTCCGGTAGTTTGAGTCTGTAGGCCACTTTGCCAATCCTTTCCAGAATTTTAAAGGGTCCAACATATCGAGCCACGAGCTTTCCTTTCTTGCCGAATCTGATCACCCCCTTCCAAGGTGCAACCTTTAGGAGTACGTGATCGCCAACGTCAAATTCAAGGGGCTTGCAGCGTTTATCGGCGTAACTTTTTTGAAGACTCCAAGCTTTCAGCAGATTGTCTCGAATTTGGAGGATTTTGTCAGTCGTTTCTTGTAACAGCTCAGGACCAGTAATTTGCGCGTCTTCGAACTCGTGCCATACAATAGGCGATCGACATCTTCTTCCGTATAATGCCTCAAATGGTGCCATTTGGATGCTAGAGTAATAACTAATATTATACAAGAATTCGACTAAAGGCAGGTGCGCGTCCCAATTACCACCGAAATCTATGACACACGAGCGAAGCATGTCTTCAAGGTTACGAATCATTCTTTCAGTCTAACGTCGGTTTGGGGATGGAAAGCGGTACTTAGATTAAGAGTAGTACCGAGAGCAGATTGAAACGTTTCCCAAAGACGCGAGGTAAACCGACCATCGCGGTCAGAGATGATGTCACGAGGCGTCCCATGTCGACAGATGATTTCATCGGTGTGGATTCGGGCTAATTTTTCTACCTTAAAGTCTTCTCGTATCGGCAGAAAGTGAGCGGATTTAGTTAAACGATCAACGACACCCCAGATGCTGTCGTGACCTGAAGGTGTGCGTGGGAGTTTAATTATAAAGTCCATAGCTATACTCTCCCATTTCCACATAGGGATCTCGGGTTGTTCGAGTAAGCCAGAGGGGCGTTGATGCTCAGCCTTGACTTTGGAACAACTCAGGCATTTCGAAACGTAGATAGCGATATCCTTCTTCATGCCCGGCCACCAGTACTTGTAGCGCATGTCCTGGTACATTTTATCAGCATCGGGATGAATAGAATACCGAGATTTGTGGGCTTCGTCGAGCAGAATCTGTCGCAAGTTCGTATGCTTGGGAATCCAAATTCGGTCTAGATAATGGAATATACCACTCGATTTATTCACCAGTTGAGCGCCATCGTTAAGAATCCTTTCATTCTTCAAAGTACGTTCGGTAAAACAAGCATGTTGGGCATCGCGGATGAGAGCTTCGATGTTACACCCCCAAAATCCACACGCGGAGTATCACCGCTTGGAGGCGTGACTGACCAGGATCAAGCCACCAATCATATTGAACATATCATAATAGTAATTGTAACACCCAACCTCAATATAACGGGTGTTCAAATCAAAACATAGTTTAAGTAGTAAGCGGAAGCATAATGTTTAAAACCCAAGTATAAGTTCCAAAGTATGATAAAGGTTTAATATGGCATCCACGATCCATGCCCACAACGACCGCGCCTCCCAGTGCAAGCTCCATGTGTACCTATTGACCTGCAAGGCATGTAACAACGAGTCAACAACAAAGTTGAGCGAGTTCACAGTTGGTTGTTTAGTTATAGTATTCGTTTCATAAACCGTATGTTTGATTAGTAAACTATGTATCGTATTTATTTGTATCGCGGCCTTCCAGGCATGTTTGCGAAGATTTGTGGGGGTTTCCCATGTATTCTAGACTAGTTGTATTTGTATCGCAGCCCTCCAGGCATGTTTGCGAAGTTTAGTATTCGTATCGCGGCCATTCCAGGCATGTGTGCGAAGATTAGTATTCGTATCGCGACCATTCCAGGCATGTGTGCGAAGATTAGTATTTGTATCGCGGCCATTCCAGGCATGTGTGCGAAGATTAGTATTCGTATCGCGGCCATTCCAGGCATGTTTGCGAAGATTAGTGGGGGGTTCCCATGTGTTACTAGTCTAGCTGTATCTATAAGTGACCTTCTCCTAACGAGGTCAGTGGTACGTATTCCAGTAACGATGAAAGTACAAGTAATCATTTAACCCCATTCCCAACCCCGGGAATCCCATGCCTTGGTAAGAGTGTGAACTCACCTTGGTTTGCTCGGTATGCTAAAGAAATACACGCTCACAAATAATCAGTCACGACCTATAGTACGCACGTATATACAATCAGTTAAGTTCGTAATGACTCGCATGCAAAACCAACATCACGTAGTGCGTGGCAGTTAACATCATGTATCACGTAAGCAATTAATCAATCTCATGCACTTCATGCTTCACATAAATGTCTTTCGCAGTTTAGTCTAACTATATCATCCACTAACATAACTAACAGTGTTAATGGGTTTAACGAGGTTACCGCACTTAACTGGATTAATACACTTTGCATAGCTCACATGCATAACAGAGTTAATCAGAAGCATATCACAGTTAACACACATAACATAATTAACATAACAGAGTTAACATAGTTAACATAACCCAGTTAATATACTTAATATAATCGACCTGCTTAACAGCGTTAATACACTTAACAGGGTTAGCAGATTGGACAAACAAGGTTACTGTATTAAAACTTAGACGAAAACACAACAGACGAATCAGTTATTGGCGAAATCACTTTGGGCCGAAATCACTTTGGATTTCGTCGAGATGTATTCAAGTGGGGTGGGGGTTTTCGTCGGCTACATCATCAACAACAGCAGTTACATATTCCAAACCCTAATGATCATCTAACAATCATTCAACCAAACCGAACACAATAATTTATGCACTAGTTTATACTACCAGTCATCATGACAACAGCATCACAGTGCTTAACGTTTAACAGGAACCCTAGTTTATGTATTCAACACATCGATTAACATATCACAAGTTAACATGCCTTCAAATCCTGATCACATTTATATCATCCAATATCAATTATGGCCGACAACTATTTATCACCTCAAGAGGTTATTGGACCAAACTATGACATGTAATATTTATTAATTTCCTAACTTGATAATTGAACTAGAGCAGGGATCACATGAACTTTAATTCACAATTCACAAATCTCAAATATAATTGGGCCGCACAATAGAGATAGGCTGACACCAATCACATCCCTTGACTATCACACAATCACACACAATCTTTAATTAGCATGATTCTTGAAACAACAATCTGATAAATAACATAAATCATCATCTCATTTATTCCGCTAATCATGAGCAATAATTAAAATAATACTCTTCATAATCGATCCATTCACAGTTTCATGTTATCAATTTCTCATGCCACATAATTGAATGATTAAAATATGTTAAATCACTCTAAAAACACAATACTAACATACCCGAATACAAAGAGGGGAAAAGGCTTCGGTGATGATGATCCACTGCCGTCGCAAACAAAGTGGGGGATAGGGTTTATTTTTTTGTAATTGTGGTATATAAAAGAGATGTGTACGTACATTCAAGTTATAATGCTAAACACTTAAGCAAGTGGGCCGGTCCTATAGTCTTATCTTGTTAATCACAACTGGGCCGGATTTAATCAAACACACATGAGATAGGTTGGGCTCCGTTTGGGCTTAGAGTGGTGTGGGCCAAGGAGAGTGATGTGAGGTATGGTCTCGGCCTAAGTGTGTTAAGTATCTCACGGCCCACGCGTGTCGAGTAATCCCGCGACCCAATTAGTTAGTTTCATAAATTACCCAACTATACATATAAAACGTATTACATAAAACGTATAACGGTTCCCTTGTAGCTAACCAGTCAAACACACGTAAACATATTCCATCACGTTTTACATTTAGCCAGTATATACGCGAAAGAGAAAAAATAATAAAACAGAATCGCGTGACAAAAGACAATGACCTTGAAAGTTTGGGTTGTCACATCATCCCCAACTTGAAAGAAATTTCGTTCCGAAATTTAGCACGTGGTTACTGAGGAAGCTAGGTGTGTTGTGTTGTTTCGTGGTTTTCCTGGGGTGTCACATCATCCCCCCGTTGATTTGGAATTTCGTCCCGAAATTCTGTAGTAGCTTCAGCCTCAGTAGTGGTTGCACTATTTCCGAACAACTGGGGATACTTGAGTTTCATTTGATCTTCTCATTCCCAGGTAAACTCTGGGCCACGACGGGAGTTCCAACGAACTCGAACAAGAGGTATTCTAGTGTGCTTGAGGACCTTAACGTCTCGGTCCGTGATTTCAACTGGTTCCTCGACGAATCGCAACTGATCGTGGATAGCGAGCTCCTTCAAAGGAACTATGAGGGTCTCATCTGACAGACACTTCTTCAGATTCGACACGTGAAAAATGTTGTGAACTGCACTGAGTTCTGCAGGCAGGTTTAGTTTGTAGGCCACTCTGCCTATTTTCTCAATGATTTCGAACGGTCCGACATATCGCGGATTGAGCTTGCCCCGTTTGCCAAAACGAACCACACCCTTCCAGGGTGAAACTTTGAGTAGCACTCGATCCCCAACTTGGAACTCGAGTGGTTTCCGGTGCTTGTTTGCGTAGGCTTTCTGACGGTCGCGAGCTGCCGCCATGCGTTGTCGTATCTGAGCAATTCTTTCCGTTGCGTCTACCACCAGTTCTGGACCCGTGATCTGACTGTCACCCACCTCTGCCCAACAAAGAGGTGATCGGCATTTACGCCCGTACAATGCCTCGAATGGAGCGGCTTGAATGCTGGTGTGGTAACTGTTGTTATACGAAAACTCCACTAACGGGAGGTGTTTTTCCCAGCCGTTGCCGAAATCGATTACACATGCACGAAGCATGTCTTCTAGAGTTTGGATGGTGCGTTCAGACTGCCCATCCGTCTGAGGGTGATAAGCTGTGCTCATGTCTAATCGAGAGCCAAAAGATTTGTGTGTTTCCTGCCACAGTTCTGAAGTAAATCGTGCATCACGATCGGAAATAATAGAGGTTGGCACCCCGTGCCTCGAGACAACTTCCTTAAGATAGACGTCTGCTAGAGTGGAGAACTTATCCGTTTCCTTGATAGCCAAGAAGTGTGCAGACTTTGTGAGCCGATCCACGATCACCCAAATAGTATCATTCCCACGTTGTGATCTAGGCAGGCCAGTAACAAAATCCATGGAAATTTGTTCCCATTTCCATTGTGGTATCTCTGGTTGCTGGAGTAGGCCTAATGGTTTCTGGTATTTAGTCTTGACTCTTGCACAAGTCAAACATTTGCTAACGTAAGTTGCTATGTGAGCTTTCATGCTAGGCCACCAATACGTAGTCCTGAGATCGTGGTACATCTTATCCGAACCAGGATGTACCGAGTAACGAGACTTATGCGCTTCATCCATCGCAAGCTCGCGTAAGTTTCCATAGAGTGGGACCCAGATGCGTCATGTTACATAGTAGGCGCCGTCTGCCTTTTGTTTCAACCGTTGCCTTGAACCGCGTAGGGCTTCAGCCCTGACATTTTCTGGTTTCAATGCTTCTACCTGAGCATCTCGTATCTGAGAAGGAAGACTAGACTGAATAGTGAGTTGCAACGCTCGTACACGCCTAGGTGTAGTATCCTTTCGACTGAGGGCGTCGGCCACCACATTGGCTTTGCCCGGATGGTACTTTATAGCACATTCGTAATCGTTTAAAAGCTCGACCCACCGACGCTGACGCATGTTCAACTCTTTCTGCTTGAAGATATGCTCGAGACTCCTATGATCGGTGTAGATGGTGCACTTGGTACCGTACAGGTAATGTCTCCCTATCTTGAGCGCGAAAACAACAGCTCCCAGCTCTAAATCGTGTGTAGTGTAATTCCGTTCGTGAATCTTAAGTTGGCGCGAAGCATAAGCATTGACTTTATCCCGTTGCATCAACACACATCCAAGACCCTGAACGGATGCGTCGCAGTAGACTACAAAATCATCTGTGCCTTCAGGCAATGAGAGGATAGGTGCGCTACAAAGTCTATCCTTTAGGTGCTGAAATGCTGATTCCTGTGTATTACCCCAACGATAAGTAACACCTTTCTGTGTCAGTAGTGTAAGCGGTTGTGCAATCTTTGAGAAGTCTTTGATGAACCTTCTGTAGTAACCTGCCAAACCCAAGAATTGGCGAATTTCTGTTGGTGTGCGAGGTGCAGGCCAGTTCTTGATCGAATCTACCTTGGATGGATCAACATGAATCCCATCCTTGTTTACCACGTGGCCTAGAAAGTGGACTTCACGAAGCCAAAAGTCGCATTTCGAAAACTTGGCGTACAGCTGTTCTGTTCGAAGGAGTTCCAAAATAAGTCGTAAATGCTGCTCGTGTTCCTCCTGACTCTTAGAGTAGATCAGAATGTCGTCGATGAATACAATCACAAACTTATCTAGGTAGGGCTTGCACACTCTGTTCATAAGATCCATGAAGACTGCAGGCGCGTTTGTTAACCCGAATGGCATGACCAGAAACTCGTAATGGCCGTAGCGTGTTCTGAATGCTGTTTTGGAGACGTCCTCATCCCGGACTCTCAATTGATGGTAACCTGACCTCAGGTCAATCTTTGAATAATAGCTCGACCCTTGCAGCTGGTCGAACAAGTCGTCAATGCGTGGAAGAGAATAGCGATTCTTTACGGTCACCTTGTTTAGTTCGCGGTAATCTATGCACATGCGGAAGGTATCGTCTTTCTTCTTCACAAATAACACGGGAGCTCCCCAGGGCGAAGAGCTAGGACGAATGAAACCCTTTTCCAAGAGTTCTTGTAGTTGCTTAGACAGTTCTTCTAGTTCGGTTGGAGCTAAGCGATAAGGTGCTCGAGCTATGGGTGCTGCTCTAGGAGCTAGCTCGATCTGGAATTCGACCTGGCGATGAGGCGGTAGCCCAGGTAAATCTTCAGGGAACACTTGAGGAAAATCACGTACTACTGGGATATACTCTATCTTCTTCTCTTCCGATGATGTGTCAGTAAAGAGTGCTAAAATAGCAGTGTGGCCCTTTCACAAACACTTCTGGGCCTTAAGAAAGGAGATGATGCCCACAACAGCACCACCCTTGTCACCATGAATTACCAAAGGTTCTTCACCAGCACGAGGAATGCGTACGATCTTTTCTTTGCAAAGAATCTCTGCTCGATGTTGAGGTAGCCAATCCATACCAATAACGATGTCGAAACCATCACAACATTGGGGTCATTCCTAGCATCACCCTGACCAATCACGAACACTCAACCCCTGGCACCATTGCCGTCGTTATTACCCCCGTTGTTATTCCCATTGCCCTGATTATTGTTGTTGTTGTTCTGATTCGCAGGTCGTGAGCTCCTGCAATCCTTAGCTTCATGACCCATCTTGAGACATCTCTGGAAACGACCCTTGTTGCACTGACCATTGTGGTGTCTGTTGCATTTGTTGCACTTTGGGAGGTTTCCTCGATATCCACCCTGCCCTTGACTACCAGAAGATTGCTGACCAGGGCTCTGATAGTCATCAGTCCTTCGCTGCTGTGCCTGGGACTGAACTGAAGTCGAACCTTTGCTGGAGGCTCCATCCCATTTTCGCTTGTTATCACTGGGAGTAGCGGAGTAGTAGTAGTAGTAGCACTGATACGCTTAGGCAGTCTGTTCTGTTCCACTGCCTGGTCTGTGAGACGATGGGCAAGACAAGTAACATCCTGGATGGTAGCAAGGTTAGTAGCAGTCACATGACTTTGAATCTCTGGTACTAAGCCCTTGAGGTACAGCTCAATGCGTTTGATAGGAGGATCCACCATAGTTACAGTATTCTCGCTTGATCAGTTCCTTAAAATCATTCCATGTGGTGGCATTAGCAGCCGCCAGCCCCAGCGTCTGAACTTGCGCGTTCCACCAAGTTAGCGCAGTGCCTTCGAGAGTACCAGTGGCGTACTTCACCCTACGAGTCTCAGGGCATTCACACATTTCGAAGACCGATTCGAGCTTCTCGAACCAGTGCAGGAGTCCAACGGCCCCTTCAGTGCCACTAAAAGTACTAGAACGACAGTCCATGAAAGTTTTGAACGTGCACACAGGTGGCTGAGCGTGTTGACCTGTCGTGTGCGTAAGAGTAAACATACTTAAGCACGAGTGTTGGTTTACGAGAGTAGGATCTAAAGATCCTAGAGTAAGTGGTGATGGCAGGTTATACCTCCTGCCTGGGCAGCTGCGGGTGCCGCAGTAACTTGTTCGGTGATCAAAGCCGCCAACTGGGCTTGAGTTAGATTAACGCGTCCACTCATAATCTTCATATCAAGGGAAACATGAGTGAGAAAGGTTCGCGAAAGTGCGATGACAGAAGAGAGTAAGCACACATGTGTTTTCAATCAATAGTTATTACGTTTATCTGAGCATACCATGAGTAAAGTTCTATGTAACTAGCAAGTAGGCAATATAAACATAAACCATATCACCTAGAATGTTGAGTCTTGCACGTGTAGCGAAGCGTCGTTGTGGATCGTTGAGCACTGTACAAGTTATAGTCTGGTTTTAACAAAAACTTTTTCCCTTATTAAAACCAAGTTCACTATAACCAATGGCTCTGATACCAATCTGTCACACCCCCAAAATCCACACGCGGAGTATCACCGCTTGGAGGCGTGACTGACCAGGATCAAGCCACCAATCATATTGAACATATCATAATAGTAATTGTAACACCCAACCTCAATATAACTGGTGTTCAAATCAAAACATAGTTTAAGTAGTAAGCAGAAGCATAATGTTTAAAACCCAAGTATAAGTTCAAAAGTATGATAAAGGTTTGACATGGCATCCACGATCCATGTCCACAACGACCGCGCCTCCCAGTGCAAGCTCCATGTGTACCTATTGACCTGCAAGGCATGTAACAACGAGTCAACAACAAAGTTGAGCGAGTTCACAGTTGGTTGTTTAGTTATAGTATTCGTTTCGTAAACCGTATGTTTGATTAGTAAACTATGTATCGTATTTATTTGTATCGCGGCCTTCCAGGCATGTTTGTGAAGATTTGTGGGGGTTTCCCATGTATTCTAGACTAGTTGTATTTGTATCGCGGCCCTCCAGGCATGTTTGCGAAGTTTAGTATTCGTATCGCGGCCATTCCAGGCATGTGTGCGAAGATTAGTATTCGTATCGCGACCATTCCAGGCATGTGTGCGAAGATTAGTATTTGTATCGCGGCCATTCCAGGCATGTGTGCGAAGATTAGTATTCGTATCGCGGCCATTCCAGGCATGTTTGCGAAGATTAGTGGGGGCTTCCCATGTGTTACTAGTCTAGCTATCTCTATAAGTGACCTTCTCCTAACGAGGTCAGTGGTACGTATTCCAGTAACGATGAAAGTACAAGTAATCATTTAACCCCATTCCCAACCCCGGGAATCCCATGCCTTGGTAAGAGTGTGAACTCACCTTGGTTTGCTCGGTATGCTAAAGAAATACACGCTCACAAATAATCAGTCACGACCTATAGTACGCACGTATATACAATCAGTTAAGTTCGTAATGACTCGCATGCAAAACCAACATCACGTAGTGCGTGGCCATTAACATCATGTATCACGTAAGCAATTAATCAATCTCATGCACTTCATGCTTCACATAAGTGTCTTTCGCAGTTTAGTCTAACTATATCATCCACTAACATAACTAACAGTGTTAATGGGTTTAACGAGGTTACCGCACTTAACTGGATTAATACACTTTGCATAGCTCACATGCATAACAGAGTTAATCAGAAGAATATCACAGTTAACACACATAACATAATTAACATAACAGAGTTAACATAGTTAACATAACCCAGTTAATATACTTAATATAATCGACCTGCTTAACAGCGTTAATACACTTAACAGGGTTAGCAGATTGGACAAACAAGGTTACTGTATTAAAACTTAGACGAAAACACAACAGACGAATCAGTTATTGGCGAAATCACTTTGGGCCGAAATCACTTTGGATTTCGTCGAGATGTATTCAAGTGGGGTGGGGGTTTTCGTCGGCTACATCATCAACAACAGCAGTTACATATTCCAAACCCTAATGATCATCTAACAATCATTCAACCAAACCGAACACAATAATTTATGCACTAGTTTATACTACCAGTCATCATGACAACAGCATCACAGTGCTTAACGTTTAACAGGAACCCTAGTTTATGTATTCAACACATCGATTAACATATCACAAGTTAACATGCCTTCAAATCCTGATCACATTTATATCATCCAATATCAATTATGGCCGACAACTATTTATCACCTCAAGAGGTTATTGGACCAAACTATGACATGTAATATTTATTAATTTCCTAACTTGATAATTGAACTAGAGCATGGATCACATGAACTTTAATTCACAATTCACAAATCTCAAATATAATTGGGCCGCACAATAGAGATAGGCTGACACCAATCACATCCCTTGACTATCACACAATCACACACAATCTTTAATTAGCATGATTCTTGAAACAACAATCTGATAAATAACATAAATCATCATCTCATTTATTCCGCTAATCATGAGCAATAATTAAAATAATACTCTTCATAATCGATCCATTCACAGTTTCATGTTATCAATTTCTCATGCCACATAATTGAATGATTAAAATACGTTAAATCACTCTAAAAACACAATACTAACATACCCGAATACAAAGAGGGGAAAAGGCTTCGGTGATGATGATCCACTGCCGTCGCAAACAAAGTGGGGGATAGGGTTTATTGTTTTGTAATTGTGGTATATAAAAGAGATGTGTACGTACATTCAAGTTATAATGCTAAACACTTAAGCAAGTGGGCCGGTCCTATAGTCTTATCTTGTTAATCACAACTGGGCCGGATTTAATCAAACACACATGAGATAGGTTGGGCTCCGTTTGGGCTTAGAGTGGTGTGGGCCAAGGAGAGTGATGTGAGGTATGGTCTCGGCCTAAGTGTGTTAAGTATCCCACGGCCCACGCGTGTCGAGTAATCCCGCGACCCAATTAGTTAGTTTCATAAATTACCCAACTATACATATAAAACGTATTACATAAAACGTATAACGGTTCCCTTGTAGCTAACCAGTCAAACACACGTAAACATATTCCATCACGTTTTACATTTAGCCAGTATATACGCGAAAGAGAAATAATAATAAAACAGAATCGCGTGACCAAAAGACAATGACCTTGAAAGTTTGGGTTGTCACATCATCCCCAACTTGAAAGAAATTTCGTCCCGAAATTTAGCACGTGGTTAAAAGGCTTCATCTTGTTCAGTTCCCCAAACAAAAGGTTTGTCCTTATGCGTAAGCGAGGTAAGCGGTACAATGATTTTCGAGAAGTTTGCGATGAATCGGCGATAGTAACCCGCCAATCCGAGAAAAGAACAAACTTCGAACGGGTTCCTTGGTGTAACCCAACTCTTAACAACTTCGATCTTTGCAAGATCGACATGAATTCCTTGACTATTGACGATGTGACTGAGGAATTGAACCTCCTCAAGCCAGAATTCACACTTGGAGAACTTGGCATAGAGATGATTTCCCTGGAGTAACTCAAGAACCAAACGTAGATGTTGCGAGTGTTCAGTTTTTTACTTGGAATAGATCAGGATATCATCGATGAACACGATGACGAAGCGGTCGAGAAAGGGTTTACACACGCGATTCATTAGATCCATAAAGACGGCGGGAGCGTTAGTCAAACCAAAAGGCATAATAACAAACTCGTAGTGACCATAGCGGGTTCGAAAAGCAGTTTTAGGTATATCTTCCTCCTGAATTCGCAACTGGTGATAGCCTGAGCGTAGATCGATCTTCGAGAAACACGTAGCACCTTGTAACTGGTCAAACAAATCATCAATTCGAGACAAGGGATAGCGGTTCTTGATAGTAAGCTTATTGAATTCCCTGTAGTCGATGCACATCCGGAACGATCCATCCTTCTTTTTGATGAAAAGGACAGGCGCGCCCCAAGGAGAGGTGCTAGGGCGAATGAAGCCTTTATCAAGTAGTTCCTGGAGCTGACTCGAGAGTTCACACGTTTATGAGGAACGAGACGATAAGGCGCTCTAGCAATAGGATTTGCTCCAGGAATGAGGTCGATTCGGAAATCGATATCACGAGTGGGAGGTAAACCAGGTAAATCGTAAGGAAACACGTTGGGAAATTCACAAACAACGGGAACATCTTTTACTCGAGTCTTTCCTTCCTTTTCCTCCGCTACTATGATATGTGCCAAGAAGGCTTGGTATTCCTTGCGGAGATACTTGCCAGCTTGGACACACGACATGAGTTGTAACTTCTTCGAAGCGACTTCGCCATAAACACACAATTGATCACCGTTCGCGAGAGAGAACCGAATCATTTTATCGAATCAAACAATTTCAGCATGATTCTCCCAAAGGAAATCCATACCTACTATGACATCAAAGCTACCAAGTTGCATCGGGATAAGGTTGATTGGGAAAACGTGACCGTTGAGGTCAAGAGTACAGTCACGTAGAACGGACCTAACTGTGACGGTTCTTCCGGTGGCAACTTCTACGTCGAAGGTTGATGGGAGGTTAACGCGTTTACGATTTAGGAGCCTTTCGAATTCGAACGATACAAAACAGTTATCGGCTCCAGTATCAAATACACACGAAGCATATATACCATTTACGAGAAACGTACCGTTAACCATGTTGTTGTCTGCCTGAGCCTGGTGGGCGTTGATGTTGAAGACGCGCCCGTGGGCTGCTTGTTGAGCTGGCTGCTGCTGTTGGTGTTGTTGCGGTGCTGGTTGCTGCTGTTGCTGTGGCTCTTGCTTAACCACTCTGTTGGGGCAGATGTTTACGAAGTGGTTGGGATCACCACACGTAAAGCAAGCTCTTGCATGAGCAGCGGGTGCAGTTGCTGCTTGCGGAGCTGGTAGAGCAGGAGCGTGAGCTTGAACTGGTGCTGGAGCTTGGCGTGGACCGGTACGGCAGTTAGCGGTGAAATGGCCGTACATGTTGCAGTGGACACAAAATCGGTATGCGATTCCAACCGGGTGATGATAGGTACAAGTAGGGCAGAGCGGGTGTGGTCCAGTGTATGCACGCTTAGCAGGCGGTGCATTGGCCACGGGCGCCGCTACTTGGCGGTGTTGGGGTTTTTTTTTTTTTGGGTAAGGAGCTGTTGTTCTTTCTCTTGCGACGTGAGAGCTTTAAAGATTGTGGTGCGGTGGTAGTTTCGGTGGTGGGAGCAGCGGTGACTTGATGCAGATTCTTGGAGGTCTTATCAAAGTAACCAGCCCTGACTCGCTTATCGTTAATCTCAGTGGCGAGCAGGTAGGTTTCCTCAATAGTTGTCATCTTTGTGGCCTGAACAAAGTCTGCAACACAATCCGGCAGAGCACGGATATACTTCTTGATCGTAATCTCATGGGTTGTAACCTGACCAGGGCAGATGATACTTAACTGCTTGAAGCGAGCAGTTAAACTAGTGTTATCTCCGCCATCCTGCTTGATATGCCAGAATTAGTCCTCTAGCTTTTGGAGTTTATGGGGAGGGCAGAACTCTTGCATCATGATGTCCTTAAACTCATCCCACGTCAGCCCAAAAGCTGCATCGTTCCCTCGTTTGTTTCTCTCGGCCGTCCACCAATCTAGAGCTCGGGATTGGAAGACGCCGGTGACGTTAACAGTGCGCAGGTTTTCCGGACAGCAACTCTGGCGCAGGGTGACTTCGATTGAATCAAACCATCGGAACATGGCCGTAGGCCCACCTTCGCCGGTAAATTCTTTCAAACCGCAGGCTTTGAACTGCTTGAAGCTAAAAGTAGCCTTGGGAGTATCAGTCCTGAACTCCTCCGAGGATTTGTTGGCATTCTCATTCAGCTCACTAACGATTTGAGGGATAACTTTCGCCATTTGTTTGGTGACGAGAGCAACGATTCGTTTGTCGTCCTGATTGCGACGAGCTGAGCGAGCAGTGTGTGATCCAAATGACGACATTGTCTGCAAACAGACATCATCACAAGACTCAAAGACAGTTTCGATTAACCCTAGTATAGTCTAGCGAATTCATAAAGAGCTATTTTATAAACACAGGAACACATCAAGGCACAAAATTCACAGAATCACATAGGCACAGAAACACATAAGCACGTAGTCCACATAGGCACGAAAGCATGTATTCAACTATATTTTGCACATATTCACCTACATATATTGCACGTATTCACCTATCCTTCACAGCAGCGATTTCGATTGAGAGTTGCGAGTAGCGAGTACACATCGAGTATCATGCGATTTGTTAGCTTTTTGAGGTAAATGTGCAGTGTGAGTTATGTGCGTCGATCAAAGTGAACAGAGAAAAGCGAGTAAACCACCAAAAAAATCAAAACACATAACACATGAAATCATATAAAAACACATAAAATCGATAGATCACAGAGTTGGCGGCGGCGAAATCCAGAATCGAAACACATAAAATCGAAGAGAGATCGTCTTTGCTAGATAGACGTCGACTACCCAAAGTGTTTCGACTGTTCTCAAGGACTTGGGTACACATTTTAGCTTAGTAGACTGTGCTCTTGCTTCAATTCGAGCGATCGGCACGCATCCATTGGGCCATTACGTGACCCTCATCGTTGGAACTCATTGAAACTTTGGTGAGAGTTTTGCAAAAACCAACACAGAGAGTAGAACGAGTCATCAAGGTTCGGGTATCACCCCTGACTTAATGACTGCATTCCTGTTTGTGTGACAGAATCACGAGATAGGTAAGGAGAATTCCGTCGAAGTATGGATTTCACTCCTAATTCAACGCAGATTCTCTTGTTTATAGTAAAAATAGCGAATCGAACGAGTGATTTGGTCGAGAGTTTGCGGTTTTCATACCTAACCTCAACCAGATCATCCGTTTGTGTGTGTTTCCAGCCTTAGGAAAGGCTGTGTTAGTACATATGTCTGTAGCTTCCGTTTGCATCGAGTCTTGTATATTTTGTGTTGTGTATGTATTTTTGTATATGTATGAACATGTATGTATGTGTGTGTAAAGACAACTCAGGGAACGGTGCTAATATGTAAAAGTGAAATCCGACGGACGACAAATGTCATCCGATCGGATGGCCATCCGATCGGGTGACACTTACTCCTTCCCTTGTTGCCTATAAATAGCAGGTTATTGCTTGTCATTTATGACTTTTGGCTGTTCATTGTAAGAAAGCTCTACCAGTCTGACTTTCTACCGGAACCTCTGTATTTTCATCATCTTTCAATAGAAATCAGACGGATTAAACGTTGAGCTTATCGTTGTTGATTCTGTGACATTATCAAGGGATTTCGCACCTTGATTCTGATCGATCCAGCCACGTTCTACACGAACAGATCCTGCAAACACGGCCTAACAAGTGGTATCAGAGCCACAAGAGGTTGAATCGGAGACGACAACAACAAATTCACCGGATTTTCAGCGATCTTCAGCCGATTTCTGTCAAATTTCACCGGAAATTTTGACAAATTTCTCATCTTCTACCTCATTTCTTGCTGTTCTTACATTTTCACACCTTAAAATGAGAAAAACTCAAAATTAAGCAAGATTTCACGGATAAATTTGAGTAAAATTCATATCATTAGAATCGGAATTTGACATAGATCAATCCTACAAAATTTCATTCAAAAATTCGAACTAAAACTGAATCAAATCAATCAAAAACCATGTCGAGTTCTTTGTTCGTACTGACGTCATCCACCTGGTCGGATCTGACGGGTGGTCCATAGGACAACCCTTTATGGTGTTAAAAGATGTGTTAATCCCGCATTTGATCGCGTAATTATCTTGAATTTGATGACTACAATTGCTTATGTTTCAGGTGCGTTTTGGAGCTTAAAATGGAGAAAACGCTGCTTCGGATGGAATGGAGTGGAACGGGGCATGCAAGGATGGAAAGAAGAAACAAAACAAGAGATTCAGGGGTCCACCGTAATTTACGGTGGCTACCGTATATTACGGTAGCCCCTGAAATCCCCAGAATTCCACCGTACCACAGTAGTGAACCAGCGTAACAAGTTGAAGGCTACCGTAATTTACGGTAGGTACCGTAAATTACGGTAGGTACCGTAAATTACGGTAGGTACCGTAAATTACGGTAGAGGTTGCGAGGAAAAATTTAACTGCCTTATTAAAACCGTTTTCAAGTGTCTTTTCACATTATTCATGATTGGAGACGTTTCTCTAGACTTGTTGGGCGAAATTTGGCTTTGGATAGTGTTTGGGAACAATTTCTAACAATTCGGTTTGTACTTTGATGCTTATGAACATTGATTTTGTTGGTATGATGATGCACCAAACCATGTCCGGCTAAGCTTTCGGTGATCATCTTAGGTGAAGGTTTTTCTAAGACTCTTGTGTGTTTTTCCTTTATTTCTAGAATGATAACTTGGTGTGTTTGCTATGCTTATCATGGTGTATGAACATTTAATTGTAGCTTGTTAATTCATGTTTCAATTCTAGTCTAAATCGTACGTTCTTGTTGTCGTTGACAATCGAGATATCACGGGAAGGGTTAGGGTTGGATAATGGTTAATTGATCATCGAGAAACAACCTCGCGTTAATATAATCCGAGTACTTTGTCCCCTTTTATCACAACAAATGTTTATACACAAAGCTATAGAATCAACACGCTTTGCACAAACTCCCTGTGTTCGATACCCACTTACCGCTATCTATTAGTAGTAATTGGATTAAATTTGCATGTACCTATGACAGCACGTCAGGATCACCATCCTATCGGATTGGCTTAGTGTGTTCTTGATTTTCTAGCTGACGTCATCATCTCACCCGATCGGATCACCATCCAATTGGTGAAGTGTTGAGGGTTTAAAGGTATCAAGGAGCTTGTGTCACTCGATCGAACGACCACCCGATCGGATCACCACCCGATCGGATAGCCGTCCGACACTTGTGCCTATCTGACACTTGGGATCCGACGATTGTACTTGGTTGTGTCACCCGATCGGATCACCACCCGATCGGATCACCACTCGACTAGATCACCATCCGACCCAAGTGCATCAGTTGGAAATCTTTGAAAATTGTGAAAATTTTTCTAAGTGTTTGAATATCTTTCAGGTGTTTTCAAAAATGGGAGACGAATTCATGAACCCGTTCAGCGATGTCTTTGCATATCATACCGGAGAAGCATCAACAGATACTACCAACAATACCAATCAAAATCCAAAGAAGGCGATTGCTGATTCTCTCAGTGTAGACAACGCTTATGGTACGTATAATAAGCCGCCGAAGCTTATGGCGATAGAAGACTACAACAGATGGTCAGGCAGATTTGAGGATTGGTTGAAAGCGTTTGGTTACCAGAGCTGGAAGTGTATGAAGAATGGTTATGATATTGGAAGGAAAGATTATGAAAACCTGAATGAATCTGAACAAGAGACATTTGTATCTGAACAAAAATGTATACCCTTGTTGCATCAATCTGTTAGAGACGATATTATTTCTTTGATCAGTTACGAAAACTCAAAAGATTTGTGGGCTAAGTTAGAGAAGAAGTGCATGTACCTACGACAGCACGTCAAATTTTGGCGCCGTTGCCGGGGAGTAGTGCGCAACGTGTGTTAATTTAGTAGTTTTGTTTTGTTATTTTCGGGTTTACGCTGTTTGTGTTTAGTGTGCAGGTACTTCAGGTGTATGCATACTAGGGGCTCTCACAAGTCATCACCACTATCGTTTGATCCGGAAATTGAAAGAACGCTAAGGCAAAACCGAGTTTTGGTACGAGAAAATAGAATTATTGGTTCACCCACTTCACCCATTACACCACGAAACATCATGCAAGAAATCCAAGTACCATCCACAACGGGTCAAACGACCTCATCCTTCATTCCTACATTCACTCAACCTTCACCAAATACCACCACCAATCCTACTCCACCTCATGACGTTACACCAACCAACACCACACCACCGATTATTACCCAAGTTGATCCCACTCTTACTTTTAGCCCCTCTACCATAATTCCACCACTTTCACATTTTTTTCCAACTACGGGTCAATCATCTTCTACTCACCCAATTCCACAAGGCTCAACCGTCATCCATACTACATCTACATACCGACCACCGAACCAATCGGGTTTCCAATATTCATCCTTTCCATTTGGGCAATCTTCGGGTATTCAAGGGGATGGATATGATGATGGTTATGAAGAAGATTTTCGAGGGTATGAAGAGGAAGGCTTTTACTATGGGGGTGATGGAGGATATTTGGGACCTCAAGGAGGAGCAGGTCAACAAAGTCAACCGATGCAACAATTTCAAGACACGAGTAGATTACCGGTTGGGGTGCAACATATTAGACCACAAGGGCCACAATTGCAACGCCCGACACCGCTACATCAAGTGCGTCCACAAAATACACAACCTCAATTTCAAAGGCCGATTCAACAACCGCCAATGCATCAATATCAATTTCAGCCACCATTTGCACCTCAAGGTCCTATGCAAGGGCAAATGGGTCAACCTAGAGCACCTTTGGGTGCCCCTCGAAGACATCACCGGGAGGTAGTACGGGGAATCGAAGCTCATTTCCATCCTATTATTACTAACAATCCTTCACCGGTAGTGATTCCTCATCATGCGGATGGAAGAACTTTTGAAGTTAGAACAACTGCCCTCCAAAGTTTACCAAAGTTTAAGGGGTTAGCAACGGAAGAACCTTATTTTCATTTGGAGACATATGACTCCATTTGCAACACGATTAGAGGTCAAGGGTTTTCCTTGGATGATGTCAAGTTGGTCCTCTTCCAATTTTCTTTGGAAGACAAAGCAAAGAGATGGTTTCACACTTTACCCTCCGCATCGATTTTTACATGGGCTGATATGCAACAGATTTTCTTAGATGAGTTTAAACTTCTCAAAAGACTAATGATGCAAGGAGAGGTTTGAGAAGCTTCCACAACAATCGGGGGAAATGTTTCACGAGGCGTTTGAAAGGTTTAATATGATGCTAAGGAATTAACCTCATCACGGTATCCAACTTTGGGAATTGTTGAACGCATTTCATGAAGGGTTGAGCTCGGAGGATGCACGTGACTTGATGTCGATTACTAATGGTACTTTCGGTATAAACTTTGAACAAGA
Source organism: Helianthus tuberosus (assembly GCA_030545235.1). NCBI lineage: Eukaryota > Viridiplantae > Streptophyta > Magnoliopsida > Asterales > Asteraceae > Helianthus > Helianthus tuberosus. The sequence continues at coordinate 63,704,556 of CM060432.1, read as the reverse complement.
CCATTGGGCATATTTAGAGCAAATGGCAGTGACTTCCAAAAGGAAGGCCCAATCCTCAAGACGGGCATGGCATGTGATAGCAAGGCCACAAGTGCATGGAGTAGAGAGTGGAAACGTTCAAACCACGAATCAAGTGTACAACGTGTGCACTAATTGCAATGAAATTGGCCATACGACGGAAGGTTTGTTTAGTAGGAGTGGTTGAAGAACAAGTAGAAGAAGTGAATGCTATTCAAGGGGGTGGTCGAAATTTCAACATGAACTCAAACACATACCACCCCGGGTTACGAAACCATCCTAATTTCCGTTACGGAAACCCAGCGAACCAAGCTAACCCAAATTTTCAAGGAGCTCAAGGTAATTTTGCACCTCGCCAACAATACAATCAAGGGAACTATAGGGGTGGAAATAATTATGCCTACCAAGGGCAATTTCAACAAACGGGTCAAAGTGGTTCGGGTCAAAATTCATCAAGCGGGAATGAAGTCATGGATATGCTTCGGGCAATGCAACAAGATATGCAAAAACGGAATCAACTTGATGAAGTTCGGATGCAAAAGGACGAAGTTCGTGACAAAAGCATTCAAACATTAACAACCTAAATGGGTCAATTGGCAACCGATGTGGCGGAGTTGAAGAAAAACAAAGGTCAACTTCCTAGTGACACCAAGGTAAATCCTTCCCATAGCTCTTCACGAGGTAATAATGTTAATGTTCATCATGTTAGTGTGTTAAGAAGTGGCAAAGAATTCAAAGCCAATTTGTCACCGGGTTTGGTTGAAGGGGTAGTTCAGGATGTCACGGGTAATGAAAGTGATGATGATGAAGTTTCACCGGTTGTATCTAAAGGATCAAATGTTAAAAAACCAGGGTTGGGTGAAAATGAAAAAAATGAAAAAGATGAAGGTGAACCGAGTCAAGTCCCTTTTCCATCGGCTTTGCTTGACCCGGGTAAGAAAAACTTTATTGCATCAAGAGGTCCCCAAAAAGAAGAGTTGTGGGACATGTTCAAACAAGTAAAAATTAACATTCCATTACTTGATGCAATAAAACAAGTACCCGCATACGCTAAATTTTTAAAAGAATCGTGCACACAAAAAAGGAAACAAAAGAAGAAAATGCCTAAGCGGGTAGACTTAACCGGTCAAGTGAGTGCGGTGTTGAATGGGGAGCTTCCTCCTAAGCTCTAAGATCCGGGCACACCATTAATAAATATACAAGTTGGTAATTTTCAAATGGCAAAGGCGTTACTAGATCTTGGAGCCAGGGTGAGTATTTTACCGAGGGGGTTATATGACCAATACGACTTTGGTCCGTTAGCAAGGGTAGAGACAACGGTTGTTTTGGCCGACTTGTCTCATAAGCTACCTCGGGGGATGGTTCAAAATGTTATTGTGAAAATTTATGAGTTTTACTACCTGGTTGACTTTTTAGTCTTAGACTACTAATCCGCGGACCCGAAACAACAACAAAATGTTATTTTGGGTCGGCCAATTTTGAGCACCGCGCATGCTGTGATCGATTATAGATTTGGTACAGTCGATATGACTTTTGGGAATCGAAAAATGAGATTGAATGTGTTTACTAACAATTCTAACTCTATTGGTGTTGATGAGTGCTTTATGGCAGATTTAGTCGACGGATGCAACCCGCATGAGTATGAGGAGGATAGAATGGATATGTGTGTTTGTAATTTTTCTGAACAGGTACATGCTTGTGCAATAAGGGTTGAAGAGGAGAAAAAAGATGCGATGGCATTGAAGGAGGGTCGACCGCCATGGACACATCAATTTGAAAGCTTGCCAGTGGAAATAAATTCGGGTACTAAACCGTCATTGGAAGAACCACCAAAGTTGGAGCACAAAGACTTACCAAGCCATTTGAAGTATGCTTTTCTAGGGGATAATGACACTCTACCGGTCATTATTGCCTCTAATTTAGGGATGGCGCAAGAACAAGCTTTATTGGAAGTCTTGAAAGAAAACAAGGGAACTATTGGATGGACGATTGCCGATTTAAAAGGAATTAGTCCATCAATCATTATGCACAAGATCATTACCACCGAAGATGCAAAACCGACAAGAGAAGCACAAAGGAGATTGAATCTGAACCGAAGGGAGGTATTAAAGAAAGAGGTAATTAAATGGTTGGATGCGCGAAATTATCTATCCTATTTCGGATAGTGCTTGGGTGAGTCTCACCCAAGTTGTGCCTAATAAGGCCGGCATTCAAGTAATCAAGGATGAAAATGGTGAACAAATAGCCACCCGACCGGTCACCGGGTGGCGTTTATGTATTGATTACCGCAAATTGAATGCCGCCACTTCGAAGGACCATTTCCCGCTACCTTTTATTGACCAAATCATTGAAAAATTATCGGGTCAAAAATACTACTGTTTTTTGGATGGGTATTCGGGTTACAATCAAATCGCAATACACCCGGATGACCAACACAAGACCACCTTCACTTGTCCATACGGCACTTTTGCCTTTCGGCGAATGCCATTTGGCTTATGCAATGCACCTGCAACTTTCCAACGATGTATGATGAGCATTTTCTCGGACATGGTTGGAGAGTCGCTTGAAGTGTTTATGGATGACTTTTCCATTTTTGGCACTAGTTTTGAATCGTGTCTCAACGAATTACAAAAAGTTTTAAAAAGATGTGTTGAGAAAAATTTAGTGCTTAGTTGGGAGAAAAGTCATTTCATGGTGCAAGAGGGTATTGTGTTAGGCCATGTGATTTCGGAGAGGGGTATGGAGGTGGATAAGGCAAAAATACGGGTAATATCATCTTTGCCACCATCGAAAAATGTTAAAGGTGTAAGGTCATTTTTGCGACACACGGGATTTTATAGACATTTCATTAAAGGTTTTAGTGTTATCACCAAACCTTTATGTAATTTGTTGTTAAAGGATGTTCCATTTGATTTTACTAATGAGTGTTTGCAAGCATTTAATGTTTTGAAGGAACACTTGGTGAAAGCTCCCATCTTGCAACCACCGGATTGGTCGAAGCCGTTTGAAATCATGTGTGACGCAAGCGACACTACAATTGGTGCAGTTTTGGGTCAAAGAGTTGATAAAAAGCCGGTGGTGATTTACTATGCAAGCAAGACGTTGTCCGAAGCGCAACTGAATTACACCACAACCGAAAAGGAGTTATTAGCGGTGGTGTATGCTTTGGATAATTTTTGTTCGTACATTTGGGGGAGCAAAGTGGTTGTATATTCAGATTATAGTGCGGTCCGATATTTGATGGAGAAAAAAGATGCGAAGCCCCGTTTAATCCGGTGGGTGTTGTTGCTACAAGAATTTGATCTAGAGATTCGAGACAAGAAGGGAAGTGAGAACGTAGTGGCGGATTACTTGTCTCGAATCCCGGTGGAAGGGATTGATGATTTGAGGGAGATAAATGAAAGGTTTCCCGATGAGCAATTACTAGCCGTGTCCACTTTTTTTGCACCGTGGTATGCCCACTACGTAAATTACTTAGCCATGGGTGCCATCCCAAATCATTGGACCAAGAAGCGAAGACAACAATTTATGGCCCAAGTGAAGCAATATATTTGGGATGAACCGGACCTTTTCAAGATCGGGCCCGATCAAGTCATTCGGAGGTGTGTGCCCGAAACAGAGGTGTTAGAGATATTGACTCTTGCTCACTCGTCCGCTTGTGGAGGTCATTTTAGCGGGCATAAAACGGGCTATCGGGTTTTGTCGTGTGGGTTTTATTGGCCCACAATTTTCAAGGATGCGTGCGAGTTTGCAAGGAATTGTGTGAATTGTCAAAAGATGGGAAGCATTTCAAAGAGGGACAAGATGCCATTGCAACCAATTTTGGTTGTGGAAATATTTGATGTATGGGGCATTGACTTTATGGGTCCCTTCCCAAATTCCAACGGGTTCTTATACATTTTGGTGGCGGTGGACTACGTCTCTAAGTGGATTGAAGCTATTGCAACAAGAACAAATGACCATTCGGTTGTTTGTAAATTTGTTCAATCTAACATCTTTTCCCGTTTTGGTATTCCGAGAGTTATCATTAGTGATGGTGGTTCGCATTTCAAGAACTTTAATTTCGGAAAATTGTTGAAGCGGTATAGCGTGAACCACCGGATTGCTACACCTTGCCATCCGCAAACTAGTGGACAAGTCAAAGTGACCAACCGTCAAATTAAAGAAATCCTCATGAAGACGGTTCGAACGGATAGGAAGGATTGGTCGAGCAAGTTAGATGATGCGTTGTGGGCATACCGGACGGCCTACAAGACTCCAATTGGTACAACCCTTTATCGGATGGTGTATGAAAAGGGTTGTTACTTACCAATGGAGTTAGCTCATCGGGCGCATTGGGCAATCAAGATGGTGAATGCGGACTATGATGAAACCGGGAAGATGCGGAAGTTGCAACTAAGTGAGATAGAAGAGATTCGAGACGAAGCGTACGAGTGTGCATCGGCATATAAAGATAAACTCAAAAAGGTCCATGATGCAAAGTTGAGAAAGAAGACCTTTGAAGTGGGTCAAAAGGTATGGTTGTACAACTCAAGGTTAAAGATGTTTGCGGGCAAACTGAAAAGCAAATGGATGGGCCCCTATGTCATTCGGTGAGTTGGTAGATTTGGTGATGTGGATATCCAAGATGAGCAAACCAACAAGCAACAAACAGTGAATGGACATCGGTTAAAGCCATACTTGGAAGGAAACGACATCAACAACTTGGAGCTTGACAAAGCAGGCTACATTCTACGCCCGATAGATGATGAACAACCATAAGAGGCCCAGGTTTGGTAGTGTACATAGTAAGTACTTTATTTTGTTTGTTTCGTTTAGCTTGCGCATTTACCGTATTCGCTTGAAGCTCGTGTTTGAAACAAGTGTGGGGATGTTCGAGTTACGAATAGTTCTAGCATCGTGTTGAGGACAACACGGGATTTTTCAAGGGGGTAGGGTAATTTTCCATGTTTTTGAAAAATACTAAAAACATAAAAATTAGAAAATTAAAAAAAAAACAAAAAAAATAACAAAAACACTTAAAAACTGCAATTTTTGGCGAAGTGTAATTGCCCAGGTCCTACCGTAAGGTGGGCCCCGTAAATTACGGTGGCCTGGGAAAATACTTGGATTTACGGTAGTTTGCTACTGTGTTACGGTGGGGTTTTGTGCCAGAGGTCCACCGTAAATTACGGTGGCTACCGTAATTTACGGTAGCCTCTGGTGATGAATGGGGCGATCCGAGTTCGGCAGTTACATAAAATAATAATAATAATAATAATAATAATAATAATAATAATATCACGTGACTTCTACCCCAACCACACGATTTCCTTATCTTTTCCCAACCACAAACTTCACCTATCTCTTTCATTCAACCCCACAAGATCTCATACAAACCCCACAACTCTAAAACCTTCAATTCTTCATATCTTCTTCAATTCTTGGCCAAATCAAGTGAATTTTGGGTCTATCTTGACTGAAATACAAAAAAAACATTAACACATGCATAATAAAGCGTCCACATATCATGCTTTCTCTTATATTAGCTCCTTCATCCATCCGTTCGACCACTCGCATCGAATTGCAGAGTCAACCTTTACTTCCATTGTTAGCCTGCCTATGCTTCACGTTAATTCTCAATAGAAAACGATTAGTATCATTAGCGGCTTTTCATATGAACATGACCTCGAACACACATAACTCATCTTTATGCATAATCCATTATGTACATTCCCTTTATTACCCAAACTTAATCAATTCTCTTTATTAACCACTTCCGACCCATTTCCACTAAAACTTAACTTAGTAATAACAACGATTCATATCTTCTTACATTACCTTCAATAGTTACCATATATCATAAATACATTAACAAACAAAAGGGTAAGTTCGGAGTTCGCTTACATTATTTGACCCGTTATGAACAAGTCAATATATAAACATTATGAGAATCATTCCACTAATCATTTCAACCCATTTATACGGGTTGGTTCATATTCGCTACAACATCAATTTTTAAAACCTTTTTCAAGTATAATTTCTTGCATCTAATCAATTTTAATCTACAACAGAAAATTTTAGGAATTCATAATATCATTAATATCATTCATAAACTTACTGGTAGATTAAACGAAGTTCATAAGAACTTACCGGAGTCGTGCGCTCCTAATGCTTTCGCTTGACTTGATTCTCCTCCTTTCTTCGACCCTAAAGGGTGTATCACATTTGCATTTAGTTTTTACATTATACATCATTTACACGCATTCACATCATTCACTCTAACGCTCATTACTCATATCCATATTCCACGCCATTATTAGATCTTTTAAATCTAAAGTTCTTCATATTCATACATAATCAATTCAGCTCAAGCATTTCATCGAACACCTTATGTGCATACTACTTATCTAGCGAAATGTACAAGCCTATTAAGCACATCTCTACAAAATCTTTTCTAAAGTCATGGCAAAACATCACCAACACATGAATTCTTCAAATATTCAGATTATTATGACATCATTATGCATATATTAACCTTACTCATCAAACTATATCAAGAATTAACACATACATCATCATCACTAATCATATCCTCACAATTTCAAATGGGTTTCTTATCAAACCATCAATATAGTCAAAATCAAGCACATTACGACTTCCTTATGTTGAAATTAACTAACATTCATGCTTAATTTCGCAATACATCCATGGATTACACATAACCCATATCATTAAACATCACTAAAGCATAAAATTCAACTTACTTGATGTTGAGCACACTTAGAGGATCATAAATCTGGATACATGCATCGATTTACACTTCAATTTCTCTTCTAATTTGATGGATTAGTAGTAATTAGGGTTTTGTTCTTCTTGCTTCACCTATGTCGAACACACACACACATACGTCTGATGTATGTGTTGTGTTTAGATATTTTAACTTTCATTATTCCACTTTCAACTTATGCACATTTGGTCCCTCAAGTATTAAGTCTTAAATATATATGGTTAAGTATCCATTTGCATACTTTAATGTCTTAACATAATTTCCTAGTTGATATTTATTTACGGGTTCACTTTTACCCCTAACGGTATTTTTTTTTTACCCGTTCCTTTATATTAACCGGGTTTAAATTACCAAACCCATTTTTGGGGTGTTACATAGAGACACCATGCCCGATTTTTGTGAAAATAACATACGAAATTTTTGTGTTTACTAGCATCTACAACCATAGTAACAAGCAAGTGTGGGGATTTTTGTTGGAAAATGGGCTGATTTTTGTGTTGGTTGTTTTGTTGTTTGTGATGTGTGTAGGAAATAGTGAGGACTAAGGAAAAAGTAGGAGCTAGTTCTTCTTCAAAAGGAAAAAGCAAACAACCAGAACAACAACCAAAGAAGAGGAGATATTTGGGTAGAGATGATGACAGTGAAAGTGATGAGGAAGAAATCATGGAGCTGGACCCGGCTGACAAGCCAAGGTGGGAAGCGGGTCCGTTAGACGACCAGCTGGAAGAATGGCAGCCGACATTATTTCATGATCAAATGAACAAGTTAAAAAATAAAGTTGTTGCGTTTATCTGTGAAAGGGAGGTTAGAGAAGTAGGGTTCGGGCCGTTCAATGTGTTTGCTCACTTTCGTGCCTTAGGTTGGGAGGCGACGCTCAGTTGTTATGACAAAGACAACAAGAACCTGTTTATGGATGAGATTCAGGAATGGATGGCTACTTTGGAATGCAACAAGTATGATAGGTCGTCGCAGATGAAGTTGACGGGCACGGTTAATGGGATAAAGGTGGATATGTCGTTTGATACATTGCGGAAATTGGCGAAATATGACAGTTTGCCGGCTCGTGATTATACAATCCCGAGCCTTGATGATTTGCTCATTAAACCGGAGGCCCACCTGAGGTGGAATGACATGTTAGCGGCCTTGTTCTTACCGGGTACTTTCAGTGGCACATTATATAGAAGGAATTTGAAAATTGAAGCAAAGTTGCTACTCACTATTTGTATCTTGAACGTGATACCAAGAAGAGGTGATAAACAGGAGGTGAGGTACCCGGAGATACCCGTTCTTTACTCGTTGCTTCACGGGTCTCCCCGCTTTCTGATACGGTATTTGATCATGAATCATCTTTGGATATGCCGAAATAAAGTGGGGAGGAGCATCATTCCGTATTGTCGGATTATTACGGGGTTGTTGAAACAGTTCAAGGCTATCACATCGGAAGACAGGGGGCAGCGAAAAGGCACAAGCCATTTGACATACTAAGGATGGGTATTGGATGGACCTATGATCAGTCGGAAAGATATCACAAGCTCAAGTCGGAAGGTCAAAGATGGAGGGCTTTGAAAGTTGATGCAAGGGCACTATTACCGGGTGAAGAGGACGAACCCGAAAGCGAAGATGAGCCCTGAGTGGGGATGAAGATTATGCGGATGAGCCTCATGGTGAGCACATGGATGTTGGCCAAGGGGGCCCAAGTCGGGGACATGGTGGTGGTTTCTTTGACTATACTGAGCGCTCGTATGAGCCGAATTGGGCATATGATGGAACGATGCAAGAAATCATTAAGAACCAACGTCCTCCGGCGTCGGTTTTTTGACACATGGTCGGGGTCGGAGCGTACCTTCTTTGATCACCAAACAATGATGGGGGCTAGTATGGAGCGGGCCTTAAAGCACAACTTTGACCGACAGGAGTCGTGGAACCATGCACATGCTTATTCCCGTGAGCAAGAGATGAATGATAGGTACAATGATGATCAAGCCCGGTGGATGCATGCGGATTGGCATGCGGGGCGTCCCGTGGTTGTGGATCCACCTCTGGTGGATTATGCGTCTCTACCACCTTACGATGGTAGTGTTTCGTATCTGACACCGCCGCTTCATCATTCGCAGTGGTTGGACCCCCAGCGAGAACAACAACATGGAGCCTCGCAACAAAGTGGAAGTGGTAGCGACGCGTTTGCTTTCGGAGAATGGAATGATATGATGTCTTCCATTTTCGGGCCTCCTCAGCCACGCTACTACTAGTCAGGTCGTCTCCTTCTTGTATATTTCTGTGAATATTTGTTTGTTATGTTTATGGTCGGGTGGATGGGTGGTGTTTAGTGTGATGTTATGTTTTGGGTTGTGAAAGTTGGTGGTGTTATGTTTTTAAAGAAAAAATATAAAATGAAAAAGACCAAAAAGAAATTTGGGGTTTGAGATTTAAATCTTTTGTTGATGTTGAAGGGTTTAGCGATCAAGTCTTCCCAAAACCATACATTGGGCTCAATGTATCCCAAGTGTGGGGATGGGGGGAAATTTTGAGGTTTTAAAAAAAAATTAAAATCAAGCAAAACATTGTGAGAATTTGAACACCTTGGACTAACCCCAAGTGACACACCGGCAACCCTTAATACCCTTTGTTCTTGGTGAGAGTTGAAGCCACACTTGTATATAAATAATGCTTGTTTTTTATGATAGTGGCAACGGGTAGGGGTGCATTAGAACTTGTGCTTGAATAAGGTTCGAGGCCTTAGTTGAATATGAATGTAGAAAGGATAAGGGCATTTAGGTAGCCTCATCATAGAGTGTGCGAGTGTGGGATTTGGGGGGTTGGACCTTATTAATAATATATATGAGCTTGGTAGTGAGAGGGGCGGGGGTTTGGACATTTAGTTGCCCATGTTGTGCCTAAAGCCGATCAATTGTTACCCCTTAGCTAGTTTCCCAAAAATTTACCCGACTTAACCCGGTCTTATAGTGTTAGTAGTGCTTTAGTTGTGTTTAGATATGTTATGTGAATGTTCCTCTATGCTAAAAAAAAAAAAGAGAAAAGAAAAGAAAGAAAAAAAAATGGAAAAAGCAATGAAAAAGATGAAAAAAAAAGTGATGTTAAGTTGTCTTGTATATAGAAGTGTAAGTTTGGTGTTTGTTTGTTTCATTGTGTAATAAAAGGCCGGGTTAAGTCCTTCGCTACTACATATATATTCCATTTCCTACCGTACGTCTAACCACGTTACAACCTTAAAGCCCCTTTGATTTGCATTCATGTTTGGCACTTGTTAGGAGAAGGACCGATTTAGGTACAAGCCTATAGTTGTGCAATCACCCGTTTGCCTTTTGTGTGTCTAGCTTACAAATGCTAGTGCTTACTTATTGCCGAGAGGAGAGATATAGCGAGGGGTGTGTTGTTTTGGGTGTTAGGAAAGGGTTAGTAAAAGGACAACATGTTTATGCTTGATTTATGTTGATCGCTTGTGTTTGAAAATGGTTTTGATGGGTTGCTTGGGACAAGCAACGGTTAAGTGTGGGGATGTGATGGGTGGTCCATAGGACAACCCTTTATGGTGTTAAAAGATGTGTTAATCCCGCATTTGATCGCGTAATTATCTTGAATTTAATGACTACAGTTGCTTATGTTTCAGGTGCGTTTTGGAGCTTAAAATAGAAAAACGCTGCTTCGGATCGAATGGAGTGGAACGGGGCATGCAAGGATGGAAAGAAGAAACAAAACAAGAGATTCAGGGGTCCAACGTAATTTACAGTGGCTACCGTAAATTACGGTAGCCCCTAAAATCCCCAGAATTCCACCGTACCACAGTAGTGAACCAGAGTAACAAGTTGAAGGCTACCGTAATTTACGGTAGGTACCGTAAATTACGGTAGAGGCTGCGAGGAGAAACGTAACTGCCTTATTAAAACCGTTTTCAAGTGTCTTTTCACATTATTCATGATTGGAGACGTTTCTCTGGACTTGTTGGGTGAAATTTGGCTTTGGATAGTGTTTGGCAACAATTTCTAACAATTCGGTTTGTACTTTGATGCTTATGAACATTGATTTTGTTGGTATGATGATGCACCAAACCATGTCCGGCTAAGCTTTCGGTGATCATCTTAGGTGAAGGTTTTTCTAAGACTCTTGTGTGTTTTTCCTTTATTTCTAGAATGATAACTGGGTGTGTTTGCTATGCTTATCATGGTGTATGAACATTTGATTGTAGCTTGCTAATTCATGTTTCAATTCTAGTCTAAATTGTACGTTCTTGGTGTCGTTGACAATCGAGATATCACGGGAAGGGTTAGGGTTGGATAATGGTTAATTGATCATCGGGAAACAACCTCGCGTTAATATAATCCGAGTACTTTGTCCCCTTTTATCACAACAAATGTTTATACACGAGTTATGTCTATGTAACTCTTTCTAGTTGCAATTTCGCACAAGTGTTAAAAGAAACCAAATCCTAAGATGGTCATTCTCTCATAATCTGAATTACAATCCAATTTTGATTAGCAATGTCGCAACCCCGGATCCCTTATCTGTCCCGGGAACGGGAGGACTCGAACTCAGAATTTCGGTGGTATCAGCTTGTTAATTTGGCAGCGGAAATTACATCAGGACCGTAGTTAGGAAATGTTTATCAGAGTAAAACCACCATATTTGATATTAATAATCACATGGGTAAAACCCAAGTTTCTTATTACAACATGTTTATAGGGATAAACCCTATTTTATTGAATTTAAAACATCGTCTTTTAGGTAACTTTTATAGCCACATTTTTCCCAAGCCTTCAGTGCTCTCCAGCTGGCTTTTTACTAATTAGATGTCACATTGTGTTACCTGAAACGCGTTTTAAAAACTTTTGTCAGTGGAAAATACTGATGAGTTAATCCCAGTTTAATCAAGAAACATTTTATCAATTAAAACAGTATTGAGAGCGATCGCATTGTTTATTTCTACACAATTACTCATTCAGTACTGTCAATCCTGACTGGTGGGTCATATTACACATTGGCTAACTCGTTGTCCAATGGTAACGTATTGTCGTCCCGACTTACTACTCATAGTGTAGTAAATTTTGTATACAAAACCCCAACATACCGGCAGTAATTGAAGAACTACAAAGACTCAATCACCGCTTAATCACATTGTAAAACATTTAAGGTTTTGTAAAACATTACAAAAAGGTTAACAAAAAAGCAGATAAACTCACATTGCTATCTTAGACTTCGCGTAAGGGTTTCCTGGGATTAATCTATAATTTTCACAAATGTACCTAGGTTAGTATAATAACCCTTTGAAAATATTAATGATACCCTCCCCGAGACGGTATTCCAACAACTACGTCGGGCAGAACTACGACAGTTGTTACGAAACCCTAAATCAATCGGGCAGCGTATCTAGTATGAAACTGGGGTTATAATACTTACAACGGAGCAGAACCTCACTAATTAGGGGGTATTATACTTGAAAATTATGCCTAATATTTCAGAATTCGAGATACAGAAACGTTTGGGAGCGAATTGAGTTGAAGCCCGAGGCCTCCTTTATATGGTTGCTGAACTTGACTCGCACGCGGCCCGCGTAAGCGTAGCCTTAGGCCTACGCAGCCCGCGTCAAACCTTGGTCAAAGCGTAGCTCGTCTGGATCACCATCTAGACTTGACACGATGATGACACGTGTCATCACCGGGCTGCGCCACTATCTTGATCTCACACGGCCCGCGTAAGCTTAGGGGAATCTTACGCGGCCCGCCTAAACTAAAGAAACCAACGAAATCAGTTTCCAACCTTGATACTGCCCGCGTAAGGTTGGGGTGGGTCCTACGCGGCCCGCCTCAGCTTAAAAATCAGGTTTTTATTTATTTTAAATGCTATTTAATGTATTTCGGGCTTGGTTTTCACATACGGAGTATATTTTAAAGACATATTGAGACATTTTAAAATATACTAGGATGTCGGAATTTATTATGAGAGTGTCGGTTTATTGAGGATTGTTACATCCTCCCCACCTTGTTTTAGAGCTCGTCCTCGAGATCTACTGGAACAAGTGTGGATATTTCCTTTGCATTTCAGATTCAAGCTCCCATGTGTACTCAGGTCCTCTTTTGGAGTCCCACTTTAATTTGACCAGAACTAATCTCTTGTGCTTGAGATTCTTGACTTTCCTGTCTTCAATTTGTAGAGGTCTTTCTACAAATTTGAGTTGTTCATTTACCTCTATATCCTTAAGAGGTACTATTAGGGATTCATCAGCTAAGCATTTCTTGAGATTAGATACATGAAACACATCATGTATTCCTGCCATCTCCTCTGGCAATTGTAGCTGATAAGCTACAGGTCCTATTCTTCTAATAATCTCAAAAGGTCCAATATACCTGGGACTTAGCTTTCCCTGTTTGATGAATCTTACTACTCCTTTCCAAGGAGAGACTTTCAATAATACTTTATCTCCTACTTGAAATTCCAATGGCTTGCGTCGGTTATCAGCATAACTCTTCTGTCGATCACGTGCTGCTTTCAGTCTTTCCTTGACTTGAATAATCTTGTCAGTTGTTTCTTGTACTATCTCAGGTCCAGATAGTTGCTTTTCCCCAATTTCTGCCCAACAGACTGGGGTTCGGCACTTTCGTCCATAAAGTGCTTCGAATGATGCAGCATTGATACTTGTGTGATAACTATTGTTATAAGCAAATTCTATTAAAGGTAAGTGATCATCCCAATTACCTCCGAAATCAATTACACAAGCTCTAAGCATGTCCTCCATCGTCTGAATTGTCCTTTCACTTTGTCCGTCTGTTTGAGGATGATAAGCTGTGCTTAGATTCAACTTGGTTCCCATGGCTTTTTGGAAACTTGACCAAAAATGAGAGGTAAATCGGCTATCTCTATCAGAAATAATTGATAAAGGAATTCCATGTAAAGAAACAATTTCATTTACATATAACTTAGCTAACTGTTCCATACTGAAAGTTTCCTTCATTGGTAGAAAATGAGCTGACTTAGTTAGCCTATCTACAATCACCCAGATTATATCATTTCCTTTCTTCGTTTTGGGTAATTTAGTAACAAAATCCATTGTTATCAATTCCCATTTCCATACTGGCATTTCTAACATTTGTAGAAATCCTGAGGGTTTTTGGTGTTCAGCTTTGACTTGTGAACAAGTTAAACATTTAGAAACATAGGCTGCTATGTCCTTTTTCATTCCTATCCACCAGAAATTCTTTCTTAAATCTTGATACATCTTATCATTTCCTGGATGCATCGTATATTTGGACTTATGGGCTTCTTCTAATATACGACACATTCTCTTCTTATGGAATCTCCAAATTCCATCTGTTCCTTGTTCTAATTCCCTAATCAAACCTTTCAATTTTTCATTATCATCCTTGATTACTGATTCTTGTGCTTCTCTTATCTGATTATTTAAATCTACTTGCAGATTTAATTTAAGAGAACGTACCCTTTTTGGCTTTTCATGATACTTTCGGCTTAAATCATCTGCCACTACATTTTCTTTTCCTTCATGATACTGGATATCACATTCATAATCACTAAGCATCTCCATCCAGCGTCTTTGTCTCATATTCAACTCCTTTTGCTTGAAAACATACCTTAAACTCTTATGATCAATGAATATGGTAAACTTACTACCGTAAAGGTAAGGTCTCCAAATCTTAAGAGCAAAAATTATAGCTCCTAACTCTAAATCATGGGTTGAATAATTCTCTTCATGATTTTTAAGTTGTCTAGATGCATAAGCTATAACCTTTTGTCGTTGCATCAATACACATCCATAACCTAATTTAGAAGCGTCACAATAGACTACAAAATCTTCAGTTCCTTCTGGTAACGCTAATATGGGTGTATGGGTTAATTTATGCTTAAGAATTCTAAAGGCGTCTTCTTGTTTTGGTCCCCATTCAAACTTAACAGATTTACAGGTTAGCTTAGTTAAGGGAATGGCTATTCTAGAAAAATCTTGAATAAATCTTCTATAATAACCGGCCAATCCTAAGAAACTTCTAACCTCGGTTGGTGATTCAGGGTTTTTCCATTTAGTTATCGCCTCGATCTTTGTTGGATCCACATGAATTCCTTCATGATTTACTAGGTGTCCGAGAAACTGTACCTGTTCTAACCAAAATTCGCACTTAGAAAATTTAGCGTAAAGCTTTTCTTTTCTTAATAGACTTAAAAGTGCGTGCAAATGTTTTGCATGATCCTCTTTATTCTTAGAATAAATGAGAATATCATCTATGAAGACAATTATGAATTTATCCAAATATGGCTTACATATTCGGTTCATCATTTCCATAAATGCGGCTGGGGCATTGGTTAAACCAAATGGCATGACAGTAAATTCATAATGGTCATACCTTGTTCTGAATGCGGTTTTAGGAATATCATCTTCCTGTACCTTTAATTGATGATATCCTGACCTTAAATCGATTTTAGAGAAAAATCGAGCTCCTTGTAGTTGATCAAACAGATCATCGATCCTCGGTAATGGGTACCGATTCTTAATCGTAACCTTGTTTAATTCATGGTAGTCAATGCACATACGCATTGATCCGTCCTTCTTTTTAACGAATAAGATTGGTGCTCCCCACGGTGACGAACTTGGTTGTATGAATCCTTTCTCCAGCAACTCATCTAATTGTTTCTTTAATTCTTGCATTTCGGCGGGTGCCAAACGGTAAGGTGCTTTGGCAATCGTTACTGTTCCTGGTATTAAATGGATTCTGAATTCAACTTCTCTATCTGGAGGTTGCCCTGGCAATTCTTCTGGAAATATATCTGAAAACTGAGATACTACAGGAATATCTTTTAGTTCTTTTCCTTTAGTGTTAGTGATTATAGAAATCAAATACACTAATGATCCTTTTTTTATATAACTTGCAGTTTTCATCACAGAGATGAATTTTGTAGATCTAGATGGTTTATCTCCTTTAATTGTGATCTTTTCACCTTTTGGTGAATTTACTTGAATTGACTTTTGATCACATAAAATACTGACTTTATTGGTAATTAACCAATCCATTCCTAATACAACATCAAATCCTGCCAGATTCATGGGATAAAGATTTGCAATAAATTTCTGATTTAAAATTTCTATGCTTGCTCCCTGCAAGATTTCAGAAATCCTAACAGTTTCTCCATTAGCTGTCTCTACTAAGCATTCTTGTGGTAGTTTAGTTAATGACTTATTTAGAAATTTGCAAAATGATGTATTAATAAAACTTTGGATTGCACCAGAGTCAAATAATACTTTAGCAAAGACATCATTAACTAAAAACGTACCAGCTATGACATCTGGAATCATCTGCAGTCAGAACAAATGCTCTAGCATTTTGAGTATTCTTGTTGTTTGTAGCTGGAGCTAATTTCGGGCTATTAGGCTTGATATGACCTTGTTATCCGCAGTCGTAACATATCCTGTTATTAGTTTTCTTCCTGCAATTTTCTTCCTTGTGTCCCGATATTTTGCAAAAGTTACAGTATATGGAGCATCTTCCTGAATGCTTTCTTTTGCAATACCTACAGTAAGGTGCAGAGGTAGAACCTACATTTCTCCACAGTTAGAATTTCCAGAACGAAATTCTTGTGTGAGCTTCTGGGTTAGGTTCCTCCTTTGATCCTCTTCTCGTGTACGGACTAATTCATATGTCAAGGTATTTGCTAGTTCTACAGCTTCTTCTATGGTTTGAGGTCTAGCTACCTTGACTACGTGTCTTATCTCCCCAATTAATCCCCAGATATAACGAGAGATTAATACTGGTTCAGGTGAAGCAAGGGTTGGTACTATTCTAGCATATTCGAAGAATAATCTAGTGTATCCCTTACTATCTACACCAGTCATCCTAAGGTTTAGGAATTTTTTTGCTATCTGTTCCTTCTCATTGGGTGGGCAGAATTTCCTTTCTACCTTGTCCTTAAATTCTTCCCATTCCATATTGTAAGTTCTTTCACTAACTCTTGATTGGAGGATAGTGTTCCACCATTCTAGTGCTGAACTCTTAAACATATTAGAAGCAAACATTATCTTATCTTCTTCAGCACACTTACTTATTCTTAAGACTGCCTCACTTTTCTCTATCCAGCGTAAGGTTGCAATGGCCCCTTCGTTGCCCGAGAATTCCATTGGTTTACAAGACCAGAATTCTTTATAAGAACAACCGCAAGGCACGGTTCTTCTCCTTTTGGGAATGGGCACTTGTAGTACGGGTCCATTGTTCACGCTGTTTTCTGGTTCAATTGGTCGCTTACTGCTATGCTTACTTTTATTATTCGCTTCTTGAATCGTTTGAATAATAAATGGCATTGCATCTATGATTCCTTGTGCCACTATATGTTGAACGGCACTATTATCCATTTGGTTTCCATTGTTATTGATGCTTGGATTCTCATTAACCACGTTAATGTTACTCTGGTTATCGTTATTCAGGTTTCCTTGATTTCCTTCGTCGGCCATCTGAATTTTAAACATTTACCCCGTATTAATATCACAAAATAATATTAATATAGTCAGTCACATGGCACGCATTTTTGCCAAAAGCGTCGATCATTGCGACTTTACTCTATTCATATACTATTATGCATCTATTACATACTAGTACTGAAATAAAAATTACAATACCAACTGAAATAGAATTACACTAATAGTAATAGGCATCCTTACACACATATATATTATTATTATTATTACTATTACCGTTTTACTATTCTCACATTCACGGATATGGATTTATCCAAAAATCCATATTGCGCTCGTCGTATTTCCATACGAGTCGCTCTCCCACCTGTCGCATTCTCTCACTGCTTTCTAAAATTTCCTCACCAAATGTCCTAAGTTCTTGCACGTTTTCTGCACTCATTGGGGGTGCAGGTTCTAGGACTGGGTTCGGAATCTGGGGTGCGGGTTCCTGATATGGGGGTGAAAGTGCCTGAAATCGGTAAGGATCTTCTAAGATCTCCCTAATGTAGTCATCATGGTAATAGGGATCTAAAGGGTCCATACCTGGGTAGGCTTCTATGTTCTGTATAGGTGTGTCTTCATGGATCGGGTAACGTTGCACAAAGTCCCTATTGTCATCCCACCAGGGATTGTAATTTGGGTCTAGGGGATTTGGTGCTGGTACCCTAGGGATTTCTTCCGGATTAAAGTCATGCATCTCCACTTGGTTTTCAGGGTTTTCTATCTCCATGGGTTGATCAGGGATTGACAGTTGTGGTTGGGGTGCTATTATTTGCTCCAGACTTGGGTCAGCAACAGTTGTAGCTAGGATTTGGAAATTAGCTAGGCTTCTATTAAGCATATCCTGTGTATGGGCATCTGTCTCTCGCTTAACGGCTGCTAAGGCTCTTTGCTGTTGCAATTTTCGCATTCTTTTCCTACGTGCAAATGCTTCCTTACTGAACCATCCTCTCTTTTTATGAGGGAACGGCTCTTCCGACTGAGCTTTAAAGGCAAACATCCCTTCTTCCTGATCAGCAGAATACCCCGAAAGGGCAGGCTGTGAAGAGGTACCTTCACTCCTAGGTGAATCAGACAACTGACGACACATGTCTGAGGGTCCTTGATCACTCATACTGTAAACTAACAAATAGTCAAATAACACAAAACAAATAATTACAGTTATGCACGCATTTCTGTAATGTATTTCCTAACACAAAATTTAGAATTTAAGTGTTAGCAGAACACTTCTTTGGCTTAGACCAGTGGTTAGGCTCTGATACCACATTTTGTCGCAACCCCCGATCCCTTATCTGTCCCGGGAATGGGCGGACGCGAACTCAGAATTTCGGTGGTATCAGCTTGTTAATTTGGCAGCAGAAATTACATCAGGACCGTAGTTAGGAAATGTTTATCAGAGTAAAACCACCATATTTGATATTAATAATCACATGGGTAAAACCCAAGTTTCTTATTACAACATGTTTATAGGGATAAACCCTATTTTATTGAATTTAAAACATCGTCTTTTAGGTAACTTTTATAGCCACATTTTTCCCAAGCCTTCAGTGCTCTCCAGCTGGCTTTTTACTAATTGGCTGTCACATTGTGTTACCTGAAACGCGTTTTAAAAACTTTTGTCAGTGGGAAATACTGGTGAGTGAATCCCAGTTTAATCAAGAAACATTTTATAAATTAAAACAGTATTGAGAGCGATCACATTGTTTATTTCTACACAATTACTCATTCAGTACTGTCAATCCTGACTGGTGGGTCATATTACACATTGGCTAACTCGTTGTCCAATGGTAACGTATTGTCGTCCCGACTTACTACTCATAGTGTAGTAAATTTTGTATACAAAACCCCAACATACCGGCAGTAATTGAAGAACTACAAAGACTCAATCACCGCTTAATCACATTGTAAAACATTTAAGGTTTTGTAAAACATTACAAAAAGGTTAACAAAAAAGCAGATAAACTCACATTGGTATCTTATACTTCGCGTAAGGGTTTCCTGGGATTAATCTATAATTTTCACAAATGTACCTAGGTTAGTATAATAACCCTTTGAAAATATTAATGATACCCTCCCCGAGACGGTATTCCAACAACTACGTCGGGCAGAACCACGACAGTTGTTACGAAACCCTAAATCAATCGGGCAGCGTATCTAGTATGAAACTGGGGTTATAATACTTACAACGGAGCAGAACCTCACTAATTAGGGGGTATTATACTTGAAGATTATGCCTAATATTTCAGAATTTGAGATATAGAAACGTTTGTGAGCGAATTGAGCTGAAGCCCGAGGCCTCCTTTATATAGTTGCTGAACTTGACTCGCACGCGGCCCGCGTAAGCGTAGCCTTAGGGCTACGCGGCCCGCGTCAAACCTCGGTCAAAGCGTAGCTCGTCCGGATCACCATCTAGACTTGACACGATGATGACACGTGTCATCACCGGGCTACGCCATTATCTTGATCTAACACGGCCCGCGTAAGCTTAGGAGGAATCTTACACGCCCCACCTAAACTAAAGAAACCAACGAAATCAGTTTCCAACCTTGATACTGCCCGCGTAAGGTTGGGGTGGGTCCTACACGGCCCGCCCCAGCTTAAAAATCAGGTTTTTATTTATTTTAAATGCTATTTAATGTATTTCGGGCTTGGTTTTCACATACGGGGAATATTTTAAAGACATATTGGGACATTTTAAAATATACTAGGATGTCGGAATTTATTATGAGAGTGTCGGTTTATTGAGGATTGTTACAAGCAATTAGTGATAACTTAGTTTTTAAATCAAACAATCTAAACTCTTGAATTTTAATTTCTGCAAATTAGGTTAATTGTAGTTAATTCACAAAGCTATAGAATCAACACGCTTTCCACTAACTCCCTGTGTTCGATACCCACTTACCGCTATCTATTAGTAGTAATTGGATTAAATTTGCATGTACCTACGACAGCACGTCAGGATCACCATCCGATCGGATTGGCTTAGTGTGTTCTTGATTTTCTTGCTGACGTCATCATCTCACCCGATCGGATCACCATCCGATTGGTGAAGTGTTGAGGGTTTAAAGGTTTCAAGGAGCTTGTGTCACTCGATCGAACGACCACCCGATCGGATCACCACCCGATCGGATAGCCGTCCGACACTTGTGCCTATCCGACACTTGCTATCCAACGATTATACTTGGTTGTGTCACCCAATCAGATCACCACCCGATCGGATCACCACTCGACCGGATCACCATCCGACCCAAGTGCATCAGTTGGAAATCTTTGAAAATTGTGAAAATTTTTCTAAGTGTTTGAATATCTTTCAGGTGTTTTCAAAAATGGGAGACGAATTCATGAACCCATTCAGCGATGTCTTTGCATATCATACCGGAGAAACATCAACAGATACTACCAACAATACCAATCAAAATCCAAAGAAGGCGATTGCTGATTCTCTCAGTGTAGACAACGCTTATGGTACGTATAATAAGCCGCCGAAGCTTATGGCGATAGAAGACTACAACAGATGGTCCGGCAGATTTGAGGATTGGTTGAAAGCGTTTGCTTACCAGAGCTGGAAGTGTATGAAGAATGGTTATGATATTGGAAGGAAAGATTATGAAAACCTGAATGAATATGAACAAGAGACATTTGTATCTGAACAAAAATGTATAGCCCTGTTGCATCAATCTGTTAGAGACGATATTATTTCTTTGATCAGTTACGAAAACTCAAAAGATTTGTGGGCTAAGTTAGAGAAGAAGTGCATTGGAGGAGCAGATATCGTTAAAAGCAAGAAACGTTTGCTGAAGAAAGAGTTTGACTTGTTTGCGTTCATGAAGAATGAGAATGTGTTAAAGATGATTGAACGGTTATGTCACTTGAAGATAGAACTTTCTAGACATGGTATCACAGTGACTGAAGAAGAGATGGTTGAGAAACTGTTTGAATCTTTACCTGATGAGAAGGTTTGGCAGTATTATGGGTTGATTCTGAAAAACACCATGAAAATCTCAGACATGACTGTTGATTGGTTGATTGAAAGGTTTGAAAGTCATGAGTTAGAAATCAAGAAGATGAATAAAGTCAACAACACCCCATACCAACAAAATGTCGATCTTTACTACAGGGGTAGTATGATTCCGAAAACCACTTCATCGAAAACTGCATTTTCAGCTGAGAGCTCGAACACAGTTACTCAAGAAAGACAAAGCAGCAGTTCAGCACCCAACAGTGGTTATCACGGAGGTTCTTCTTCATTTGCTCCAAGCCAACAACAACAAAATGTTCCTAAAAACGTCTTTCAGTGCAACATTGCAGTGAATCTGAACAATGCTCAAAACTTCAATGAAGAAACTGCAAAACAACAAATGGTGTTTCTTGCCTCAATCTTGGAATCATATGAAAGCCTAGTCGCTAGGAAAATTGGGAATACAAATCTGACTAAAGAAGATTATGACCAGATTGACCCCGGAGAGATAGAATTAATTGACATACGCTGGTGTATGGCTAGCGTAATACGAAGAGCGCAAAGGTTTATGGAAATAACAGGAAGAAATTCCATTGGTGGGCCTTCGACGAAGTTGGGTTTCGATAAGTCTAAAGTGATGTGCTTCAAATGCAAACAAAAGGGGCACTTCAAGAGGGAATGCAGGAACTCTGCAGCGGATGAAACAGCTAATCCGTTTCATGACGATTATTACAAAAAGGTTGTTTATCACCGTAATCGAGAAGAGCCGCCCAGAATGAAGCATATCGAGGAGACACCGAAGGAGAAGTCGAGAGCCTTGGCTGTGATTCAAGACGATGAAGGTTTTAATTGGAGTGAGTTTTTACCAGAAGATGATGTTGTAGGTTTTGCTTTCATGGCAAAAACTGAACCATACAAAGATACACGAACTGAAGAGCAAAAATACACCTATCGAAAGATGGTAGCTCAAACTATGAAAGATATAAACTATCGAGCTTGGAAAGAAGCAAAGAAGGCAAACAGATGGGATCCTGATCGTGAGTGCTATTTGGATCCGAAAGGCAAAATAATTGCGGAACCATCATCACTCATAGTTGAAACTCTCATAGAATCTTTGAAGCAAGAAGATGAACAAAGAGAGAGAGATATGGAAAAGAAAGCTGAAGAGGAAGAGCTAAAGTCAAGAAAGGTCGACGATGGGATAATCGACACAACAAAAGAAATGACAGCTGAAAACTTGACCAAGATGGCAGACAAAGTGCTTATGGCAAAGGAACTAGATGTAGATTCCAAATCTGCGTCCGAGTCAACAAACAAGGTCAGTAAAAATGGTTCAAACAATGAATCATGTAAGACCGATGGGGTTAAAATAGAAAGTGATTGCAAAAATTGCATGAAACAATGCACAGTTTGCAGCACAAATGCGTATCTCACAATGAAAAAGACCCAAGAACTGGTTGAGAAAGTTAAAACGACTGAAAAAGGTTTTTTAAATCGAGACAAACTTCTTAGAATTTCAAATGAGAGAATAAAAGAATTAACAGAAAAGATTGAAAAAGATAAAACTGATGTTGAACGTGTTAAGAAAGAAAATGAGAATTAATTCATGAAAACAGAAACATTTCTGAAAATTTTGAAAAATTAAAAAGAACTATTAAAGATTCTGATGAGCGAAATGCGAAAACTTCTAAAGATAATTTTCGTATGTTTGGAGTTCTTCAGGCAAAAGAAAGACAAATCAACCAGCACTTGGACGAGATCGCAAATGTTAAGCTTCAATTCCAGGAAGCTAAGATTGAAAATGAAAGGATCACCTTGAAATTGAACAGTTACAGCTCCGCGAGCTTTGTTCTCCAACACATAGTTCCCAAACCCATTGGAAAGAACAAAGTTGGTGAAGATGTATATTCAGATTGAACGGGGGTGCGTTATCATCAAGTTCCACCGCCTGTGTTAAACAACTTTTCAAAGAAACAATCTGGGTTGGATAAAATTTCTGAGACAAATGAAAAATCAGATGTTGAGAAACTTCCAGAAACAATCGATATCACATTAACTTCATCATCCGATGAAGATAGTATTCAGTCTGAAGTCGTAAAAAATGTGGTTGAAAACGTTTTAAAATCACACAGCGATTCAACTGAAGATGAAGAATGTTTTCTCAACAATTATATTCCGAAATCAAAATCCCAAAACAACTCAAATGATGAACCTACTCTTGTGATGTACAAGATGTCGGGTTTTGATAAGTTGTATTCGGATATTGAATTTCCACTTGAGAACATGAATGTTGACAAGCTGAAACAAGTATTCAAATTGGTCAAAATTGATGTTTCTGAAATTGAGGGTTTAAAGAAGTCAAAAAGGTTTTTGAACTTTGAAAAAGATAAATCTTACTATAAGAAACCTGCAGTACCGCCACGTTTTAACAACAACAACCAAAACAAATGGTGGGGTGGTTATCATGGTGGTAAGATCTATCAAAAGAGGAATTTTCAAAACAAAAGGTTTGTCGAAAAGAAAGTGTTTGTTAAAAGCTCAAGTTCACATTCCGAACAAGAATCGGAAATCTTTTCGAAATCAAATGAAGAATTCTTTGAGAAAAAGGTCTCACAGCCTCAGACTGAAGGCAAAAGTCGGGAAGTTGACACCCGCACATGCTTCAAATGCAACGAAGTTGGACACATTGCACGAAAGTGCACCAACTCGAAGCCTAAGTCTGTGATTGTCGAGAATCCAAGAAAGAAGAACGATGTCAAAGGCAAAGCGCCAATGTTTGTTGAGAAGAAGATTTTGAAAAATGAAAACATCAAAGTCAAAACTGAACCCATAAAACAGCCGGTAATTAAAACTGATAAATTTTACAAAAGGGTTGCTTCTTCACAACAAACTTGGAAGCCAAAATCTGAGGTTAAGACATCAAGTGTTTCAAAACCAAAGGTTTCTGATTCTACAAAACAATCATCTACGACCAAACCAGTCAAGATGAATGTACCTTTGGATTATTATGAGAAGTTGGATAAACAAACTTCAATCCCACCAGGAAAGAAGTATGTTCCTAAGAAAAACCAACCATCTGGTCAACCTTAAAAAGACGAATTTTTCTTATACAAAGAGGTTGAGGTTGGATCTGAAGAAAGCTTGAAAATAAATGACAAAAATTTCCCACCATTGTACACCACGACAACTCACCTTAACGTCAAGCTACCTGAGTCGAAGGAGGCTTGGGTTGCTTCACTTTCTAACTAAATGTTTTTGAAATGTACAGGAGCTTCCAAGATCTATTTAACGTTGGATTATGGATAGTGGAGCTTCTCGGCACATGACAGGGAGAAAAGCCCTGTTTTACGATGTTAGAGGGTATAACGGTGGATACGTCGGTTTTGCTGGTAACCAAGGAGGACGTATCATTGGTGAAGGAACGTTATCAAATAGTGTTATCACGTTTGAAAGAGTTAATTACATAGCAGAGCTGGAGAATAACCTACTGAGCATTTCTCAAATTTATGATAGAATGTATTCGACACATTTCACTGACAAGGAATGTCTGATCCTGAAGCCGGGGTTTGTCATCCCCGAGTAGTGGATCATCATGAGAGCACCACGAGTTAATGATCTGTACGTGTTGGATATGAGCGTCGCTACGACTACCATGGGTCAAACTCATTGCTTAATGTCAAAAGCCATTGAAAAGGAGTCTCAGTTGTGGCACCGGAAGATGGGCCACATTCACCTACGCAAGATGAACTACCTGGTGCATAATGATTTAGTAAAAGGTGTTCACTTGAAGAGTTTTCATCTTGAGGGGGAGTGTATCAGTTGCATAAAAGGAAAACAACGGAAGAAATCTCATCCTGGTAAAAAGATGAACTCAGTCTCGAGGCCGCTGGAGAGACTTCACATGGATCTCTTTGGTCCTGTGAATGTCAAGAGTATTACGGGTGATCTTTATTGCCTCGTAGTCACTGATGACTATTCGAGATTCTCGTGGGAGTCGTTCCTGAAGTCAAAAGACGTAACATTTGAGAGTTTGCTGAGGTTATTCAGGAAGATAGAAAATTTGTATCGAACATGAATTCGCAGACTAAGAAGCGACAATGGTACGGAATTCAAGAACAACAGAATGGAGGAATTCTGTGATCGAAGAGGTATTTTGAAAGAATTCAGCACACCATATACTCCACGACAGAATGGAGTCGCAGAAAGAAAGAATAGAACGCTGATTGAAACGGCGAGAACGATGCTAGCTGATTCCAAGTTACCGATTAATTTCTGGGCAGAAGTAGTATCAGCCGCTTGCTATACACTCAACAGGGTACTTACTGTGAAGAAGCATAACAAGACATGCTTCAAATTGATCAACAATCGCAAGCCTAATCTCAAGTATTTAGAGCCGTTCGGGTCTACCTGCATAGTTCTAGATCCCGATGGCAAATTTGGTCCAAAGAGCATCGAAGGCATCTTCGTGGGGTATTCAAGTCCACTCAAACGCGTCTTTGTTCCAAGTTTCAAAAAGATCATCGAAGCACATCACGTTGAATGTTAAGGCTATACTATGCCTCCATAGAAGCCCGCGGATTCATAGCGATTCAACTACGATATCTTATGGGATTCATTCGAGTTAGAAGAAGAGCCAGAATTCTTTGATGATCTGGATATTTTAAGAGAATATGAAGCATCTCAGGGAAGATTTCCAGCAAGTTCTTCTAAACGTCAACAACGAACTTCCAATAATGTTGAAGCTGGTCCCAGTCATGCTGAAGAGAATGATGAAGCTCAGCAAACTCTGACTACTTCAGAACGCGAGTATGCTCCTGCAAATCAGATGGTAGTCAATGATGAATCAGAATCTTATGATATACCTACTTTTGATCGTGGTGATTCGGAGTCTGAAGGGGAGCAAATCCAATCTTCAGATCAGACAGTTCTTGACAGTGAACAAGTTACGGATCAGAACGCTACTAATTTGGAAGGCGAGGTGGATGTTCCTGGCGAAGTTATGCCAAGGACTCTTTCATACCATCCAGAGGAGTTGATAATAGGAGAGTTACAGTCAGGCGTTCGCACCAGAAGACAGATTGATCATGGTCTTACTTGCTTTTATCTCGCAGATCGAACCGCGAACCTACAAGGAAGCACTGACAGAAGATTCATGGGTCATTGCAATGCAGGAGGAGCTGAGTCAGTTTGAAAAACTTGGTGTATGGAAGCTTGTGGACCTACCTGGCGGACACTGAAAGATAAACACGAAGTGGGTGTTTAAGTGCAAGAGAGACGACCAAGGAGTTATTGTCAGAAACAAAGCTCGACTCGTGGTCCAGGGTTTCAGTCAGCAAGAGGGGATAGACTTCACTGAGGTTTACGCTCCAGTTGCTCGTCTTGAAGCTATCAGAATTTTCATAGCTTTTGCTTCATGGAAGGGATTCAAAGTGTACCAGTTAGATGTCAAATCGGCATTTCTATATGGAAAAGTGAAAGAGGAGGTATATGTCGGTCAGCCACCGGGCTTTACCGACCCAATCCACAAAGATAAGGTCTACCTGCTAGACAAAGCGCTGTATGGTTTGCATCAGGCCCCGAGAGCCTGGTACGAGACGCTCTCTCGACACTTGCTTGCCAACAACTTTATCAGAGGAAAAGTGGACGCTACCCTCTTCACAAAAGAAGTCGATGGGCACTTACTGATTGTACAGATTTATGTTGATGATATAATCTTTGGGTCAATAAACGAAGAACTCTGCAAAGATTTTGAAAAAGTGATGAAGCAGAAGTTCGAGATGTCGTCAATGGGTGAGATGAAGCTCTTCCTAGGGCTGCAAGTCGACCAATTCTTGAAGGAATCTTCATTCATCAAACGAAGTATGTTTACGATGTTCTAGAGAAATTCAGGATGTCTGAGACAGCTCCAATATCCACCCCTCTAGCAACCAATCATGGAATCAACCCTGATCTCACCAGAGAGAAGGTGGACGATACACTATATCGTTCAATGATCGGTTCGCTAATGTACTTGACAGCATCCAGACCCGATATCATGTACCCAACATGCCTCACGGCCCGATATCAGTCGAGTCCTAGAGTTTCGCATATGTCTATCGTCAAGAGGATCCTACACTACCTGAAAGGAACTCCAACACTGGGGTTGTGGTATCCCAAAGATGGTGACTTTACGCTCGAAGGATACTCTGATTCTGACTTCGGTTGCTGCAAAGCCAATGCAAAATCAACAACTGTAGGTTGCCAATTTTTCGGACCCCGATTGGTCACGTGGCAATGTAAGAAGCAAACCTCTGTTGCTTTATCAACATGTGAAGAAGAGTACGTATCTGCCAGCAGCTGCTGCTCTAAGATTTTGTGGATTCAGCAACAGATGCGCGACTACGGTTCTCAAATTTCTTACTTCACCTATTTTTGTTGATAATGAGACTACAATAAACATAACAAAGAATCTGGTACATCACGCTAAAACCAAACATATAGAAATTCGTCATCACTTCATCCGAGATTGCTTCGAGAAGAAGTTGATATGAATTGACAAAATCCACACAGATGAACAAAAGGCAGATTTACATACCAAAGCTTTCGATAAAGCTCGTTTTCAATATATTTTAAAACTAAATGGTATGAAATTGTTGTCGGATGCGGAGAAGTTACTTGGCGTTGATGAGAATACCACTGCAGATGATGTTGAAAAGCAGACTGCACTGGTTTGTCGTATTTTTAGTTGTTTTGGTATTTAGGGGGAGATAGATAATATTTTCAGCAAATACAAAAACAATAAAAAATGCAAAATTCCAAAAACATGAGATATTTTCAAAATCCAAAAACAATAGAAAACCAAAAAGAGTTTGTGTAAAAAAGGGGAAATGATAGTACATCAGCTAGACAGTTACAGTATGCTAAAGATTTGTAATGTTTAAAAGGTGTTAAGCAGTCTCGCTGATGATATGCCAATAGGTTTTTACACACTTAGTAGATGTATTCGAGATATAAACCTAAAAACATTACTTGCTTATTGCGTGGGGAACATCTCTCGGATATATAGGTAACCCCTGAAATCTTGTTTGAAAGGCTTTCTATTTCTGACATACTAGGTCTATGTGTGTGATGATATCTGGGGTATTATACCGGGACTTCTGATTTTGCTAAAGCAATAGCCTAGTCCTCGTATAATACTCTGCACTGCTTTAATCTTAAAGCCTACCCTCAACATAAAAAATGATGAAACATTGCAAAATGCTAATCATGTGTTGTTGAAGAAAAGATCCCCAAACGGGACACACCGAAAGTCGAGCCATCATCTCTTTGTCTGAATGGAAGTTCTAACCTGAGCTCTCATGACTTCGCATTACCCGTTACAGATATCATTATTGTACGTTCACCTGTAAGACTGAATATAGAAGTCTAGATACGAGAGTATATTCTGAGGTGGGACACGCGTATAAGTTAAGCTATTAAAACACTAATTCGTATCCTGAATAAGTTGAAATTTTGTGTGAAAATTTAAAAGGATCAGTATATCGGCAATCGAAGTGAATTGTTTAATACTTAGTGTGTAATCAAGATCAACGGTACTTGTAGCTTGTCCGTAGCTGATATGATCCCCTAACACGCTCACCAAAAATATGTTTGTAAATACTTTACGTTTACTGCTTTTCTTTTCATAGTTAGTCTATAATTCCAAAAAGAATTCATAGTTTTCTAGTTTAAACTTTCTTAAAATCACAAAAAGATTTTACATTTTTGCTTTAGTTTCTCGACAAACCAATGTAGAAAGCTGATCTTCAGACTCGCAATCATGAAGCAGAGCAGGAAGTTTCTGAACTGGACAACAGGGTTGGGAGCTAATCTTGAAAAATGTTTAAAAAAATTCAAAGTCAAAGCAAGTTCATTAAGTTGACACTTGTAAATTTTCATGAAAATGTGTTTGAAAAGTTTGAATAAATTGTCAGTTTGTTTCGTTTCGGGTCAACCAAGGTCATAACTTGGACTTGGTAAACAAATTAAGTGCCTAGGGTCATTAACTTGGACCTAGATATTTAAGTGGATTTCTAAATCTGATAAAACGGCAAAAACTCAAAAGATCAAAACACTAAAGTCAAGAGAGGTGTTTGGATCGGATGACAATCCGATCGGATGGCCATCCGACACTTGGTCACCCGACACTTGGTCATCCCTATAAATACAAGTCAATGTTGTTCAGTCAAACCTTTACTCGATCGGGCGACCATCCGGCACTCTCTCAAACACTCTCACTTTCTTGATCTGATTTTCACATTCTTGCTTTCCACACTTCATTGGATCGTTGGCACACTCAACCTTCACAATGGGAAAGGTAAGATTTCAAACTTTTAACTGTTAATTTGATATTATTCATGTGTCGGGGACTATTCGGACCTCAAATCTTAGATCTAGGCTTTGTTAGGATGTTATGATAGAATCCAAGCATAGGGTTTTGTTCACGGGCCTTAGATCGATAGGTTTACCGTCTCAATTTGTGCAAAAACATGTTAGAATCCATAGATTTGATGATTGAAGGTGTCGACTATCGGACCTGTTTTTGTTAAATTAATCTCAAATGGTTAAGAGTTAGAAAATTTTGAACATAGGGTTTTGATCATCGGCGAACACTCTAAATGGATTTGTGTTCAATTTTGAGAAATACTTAGAAAATTTTTTATGTTCAAGAATTCTTCAAACTGTTCTTCATTGTTCATGGTTCGAGTGGCAATACGATCGGATGGCCATCCGATCCAATGCATTATGTGTTTGAATTTTTCTAAGTGTTTTACCTTGAAATCTGTGCCTTATCTATTAAATTAGTTATTTTGGAAAGATGGCATCTCGATCGGATGGCAATCCGATCGGATGGCCATCCGATCTAAAACACACCATCATAAGATTGTTTACTCATATGTTCTCATGCCAGTGATCGAGTGGCAATCCGATCGGGTGGCAATCCGATCGGATGGCCATCCGATCCACATTACTATGTTTTAAATGTGCTATCTTGTTAAAGATCGAGTGGCAATCCGATCGGGTGACAATCCGATCGGATGACCATCCGATTCACATCACAAAATGACAAAATTAATCTTCAACTGTTTAAACTTGTCATGGATCGAGTGACAATCTGATCGGATGACAATCCGATCGGATGGCCATCCGATCCATATCACTTACTCAAAAGAGTTGACTTGTTAAAGGTGCTTTCTGATTAGTCACATGGATCGAGTGACAATCCGATCGGATGGCAATCCGATCGGATGGCCATCCGATCCATATGCACATGACTTGATTGTTTGGTGATGGTTCACCCGATCAGATGGCAATCCGATCGGATGACCATCCGATCCTCAGTACTGTATAGAGTGAAATTTCAAGTGTTAGAAAAATTTTTGAAATTTTCAAATTTTTGATACTTGTCACTTTATGTCTAGACCTTTGTGCAAATGCTAAAGTTGTGTATTATTGCAGGGAAGAGCATCAGATTGGGATAAGTCTCATAACATCTATTGTCTGTTAGATGCACATTATACAGACACAACTCCGTTTAAAGACATGGCAAAAAATTTTAGAGAGAGCAAGATTTATAAGGCATTAACCGATAGAACCTTAGTATATGAATCACATGTTAGAAGATTTTGGAGTTCGGTGAGATATGAGGAGAGTGAGAAGATGATTTATTCTGCAGTTAGAAAGAAGGACGAGAATAATCAGGACGTGGATTTAGAGATTAAGTTTAATGTTGGTGATTTAAGGAGAGTTTTGGATTTAGGAGATTCTGATAATGATCCTATCATTATTCCTGAATGATTGTGCAAGGGTTTGTGGTGCAGAATGGGATTTTCAGGACACTTGAATGGGAAATATCTTAAGACTATGTTCAGTCCACCATATAAGTTCCTAATTCACTGTGTAGTGCATGCTTTGTCGCATCGAAAGGGAGCTTATGATGAGACATCAGACTATATCATGAATATCATTACATGTTTGGTGCTGAACAGACCATACAATGTATCCCAGGTGTTGTTTGATCATATGGTAGAGAATATAGGGAGTGGTAAGTACATCATGTACCCCAGGTTTATCCAAATGATGATAGATGATCAATTTAAAGACATTCCAAAGGATTCTGCTGATATATTAGGTGTACGAAATATGACACCTGATACTTTGAGCAGATTAGCTAAAGGTTCTGAAGCAAGGGCAAAGAGAATGATTTGCAAGATTGATAATCCAGCATATGTTGCTCCTGAAAACGATGCTTGGAGACATGAAAACAGCAATTCTGATGATGAAACTGATAGATTGAGGGAGATGAATGAGAAGAAGCTCAGATATTGGTTTGTGAAGGAAGGGAAAAGAAAGAGAACTCCGAAGACATCCCCAGTTGTACCTATTCCTAAAGTGTCAACACCTAAGATTGTTGTTAAGGGTATAGTTGAAAGGGGGAGTCATTAGAGAAGTTAGATTTTTAAATGTTATATTATTCTATTGATTGTTCAATGCTTGTTTTTGCAGGGCCTTCAATAGAACCACAACAAAAGTTGGTGGATGATCCGGTGTTAGATCCACCGAGCATTCCTCAAGAAGGTATTGATTTGACAAAGGTGACGTTTGAGGAATACATAAAGCATACTGAAGCTACAATTGCAAAAGATCAAAGTGCAAGTGTTCAAGCTGAAAGTGTTAAACAAAAGGAACCTAAAGGTGTTGCTCATGATGATTCAGATGATGCTGACGATGAATCTACTGAGACAGAGCCAGAGGTTGATATGTCAAAGCTAGGCGTTGGAAAGGTTACTTTAAAGAAGGAGCCTCAGAAGAAAAGAAAAGGTTCTGATGAAGAGGATTCTACTTATATGCCAACTGCTGAAGAGAAAAAGAAGTTAAGGATAAAGCGTAAAGCAGTCCAAACAGGCGTCATTCCAAGGAACGTCAGGGCAAGAAAAGGAAGTGCTTCTAGGCCTGAAAGTCAAAGTGGTAAAAGTGAACAACATGTTACAACTTCAAAGGATCCTGAAATTGTTGAAGTTCCTAAAGTTCCAAAAGTTCAAAGTATGCCTGAAGTTGAAGTTCAAAAGAAAGTTGGTGATGTTGAAGTTGAAATCATTGATGAAAGAGTTGTTACACCACCACCACCACTAGAAAATCCTGAGGTTGCAGAGTCTTCACAGCCAAAGAAAACTGTTCTTCCAGACATGTTTGAAGGTTTTCCAAATGTTCAAGGTGAATATAAAGGTGATATTCTTTCTGGTGATGAGTTTGATATGTTCCATGATGGATCTGTCAAAGCTCTAGAAAAGAAAGTTAGTATGCTTGAGAAAGAAAAAGCAAAGGCAGAAGCTGATCGTGATGAGTTAAAGAAACAAATTGAAGAGTTGATGAAAGTGAATGAAGAAATAAAGACTGTCATGATCAAACAAGCGAAAGAGATAAAGAACATGGAAGAAGATGTGGATGATAATGCAAAGCTCTTTGAACAACTTTCTTCAGAGATTTCTGATTTGCATATGAAGATGAAGAAGTTGAATGAGATAAATCAAACGCTGAATCAATTGCTAAGTGAACTTCATAGAAGCGTCATCTAATGAAATGAAAGCGATGAAGCTAGAGATGGAAGCACTTAGAGCAGATAAGACAGTGAAGGATGAACAACTCAATATGTTGTATACAGTGATGGAAAGTCATCTGGGCATCAACGTTCAAGATATCTACAACAATATTGAGATTCAAAAAGTTGAAGAGCGTAGGGCTCAGAAAGAGAAAGAGTTGGCTGAGGAAGCAACTCAGAAGAAGAAAGGGTTAGTTGTTGATACAGAAGAAATTTTTAGTCCGTCAAGTCAACAAGATGTTGAAATGGTTGATGCTGAAGAGGATTCTCAAAGCTTCATACTTGTTGGTGAATCTTCTCCTTTATCTTACAATCTTGATGATATTATTCGCCTTGTTCAAGTAGAGCAAAGGAAAAGAAAGGCGAAAGAACCGGAAGTATTATTACTAAGGTGGAAAGAAGATGAAGATGAAGAGCTGAAAGATGATCTAGAGGCAATTGAGAACTATGATCCTTCATGGGATGAGTTTATAGACAAAGATGATGATAAAGACCAAGGATCTTCAGGATTATTGATTGTGAACCCCTCTGTTCAACAGAAGATAGATGATTTTATGAATGACGAAATCAACGAGCAGGAGGAGGATCAACATCTAGAGTCTTCTTCTTCGGGAAAGAAACATGCTGACCAGGTATTCCTCACACAACCTACTGTTATATATTTGAATGCTCCAGTTGAGGGGGAGTTAGAGGTGCCTAGGTCTAGGGCAGAAATGTTGGAAGAGTTGGGTATAGACGACGGAAGGTTCAAGTTTGATATTGAAGATGAGATATCTTCGTCGCCAGTGAAAGAATATGAGTTTAAATATGCTCATGAAGCTGATAAGTATAATGATGTTAGAGTTGAAGATTATTCGGATAGTTCTGAAGAAGACACGGTATTTCATTATGCTGGTGTTGATGAAACCTTTCCGTCACTTGCTGAAATGTTTAAAGAACAGAATGAAGACGAAGTTAGAAGAAAGATTGTGGAGAAAATCACTACTGAAGGTGTTCCAGAGACTATTCCGCGAGAAAATCTTGTTGAAGAAAGAAATAAATGGTTTAAGGTGATGCCAAAGGAAAGAAAGTTCATAAGAGCTCTACAATACTTCACGCATGATGCTGATATTTCATGGGGGGGACATCTTATCTTGGGGCTACTTGGAAGATCTTCAAGTGTATGCTATTAGACGGGAGATGGGGGTTCAGTACTTCGAGTTTCCGTCAGACATTAAAACCCTCCCGTGGTGGGACGTTGAAGAATTGGTGCAAACAAAGAATATCAAGCAATATTATTATGGTTTGGATGTAAAGCAGCACGATCAACACTTATGGAAATACATCAAGTAACAAGCCAAAGAAAGATTTCCAGATTGGAAGTTGCAGTTTCCAAAACAAATTGTCACTATCTTGGAATATGGAGAAAAAGATATTACGTTAGATATAAAGCCGCCGTAATGTTTGAAGAATATGCCGCTACGTGCTATGGAGCAAGACTTTCATGAAGATTTTCAGGGATGGATGTATAATCAAAGCACAGCGGAAGCGGTGATATCCTTATTTGACAAATCAAAAGGAGAAGCAAGGAGAATATGTATGTTGGATCCTATGTGGCTAGTTAACTGCTCGAAGAAGGATATAGATTGCTTATTCTACAACAAGATTGTGTATGAGAAGCCAGACAAAGTCCAAGCTCTTCAATATCAGAAAATAGTGGACGTGTGCTATGCAAAAGAAATTAATTCTGGCAGATATTGGAAATCAAAGTGGAGAGACTTGGAGATTGATGAATTTTTGAAGAAGTACAAGCGCAGTCAAAAATTCAAAGAAATTGCTGATAAAGCTGCAAGGCTTGGAAGATATAAGCTTATGAGACCGCCTCCAACAGACCAGACACCAATCGAGAAAGAAGAGAACAAGATCCTACACTGGGATAGAAAGCGCGATGGTGATCCTGAATACAGAAAGTGGTGGAATGAAACTGGAAGGCCTCATAGGCGAAAGATGTTGGAAGAAAGAGAGGAGAAACGACGACAGAAAGCGAAAGAGCGAAGACGCAGCAGGAAGGATTGAAGACTATGCAGGAAGGAACTACAGCTGCATCCAAGGGGGAGTTTGTTAGTACATATGTCTGTAGCTTTCGTCTGTATCGAGTCTTGTATATTTTGTGTTGTGTATGTATTTTTGTATATGTATGAACATGTATGTATGTGTGTGTAAAGACAACTCAGGGAACGGTGCTAATATGTAAAAGTGAAATCCGACGGACGACAAATGTCATCCGATCGGGTGACACTTACTCCTTCCCTGGTTACCTATAAATATCAGGTTAGTGCTTGTCATTTATGACTTTTGGTTGTTCATTGTAAGAAAGCTCTGCCAGTCTGACTTTCTACCGGAACCTCTGTATTTTCATCATCTTTGAATAGAAATCAGACGGATTAGACGTTGAACTTGTCGTTGCTGATTCTGTGACATTATCAAGGGATTCCGCACCCTGATTCTGATCGATCCAGCCACGTTCTACTCGAACAGATCCTGCGAACACGGCCTAACAGGCTGATCTTGCGCGGAACTGTAGTATGCGATGTTCGCGCAAGGGTGTAGTGTATAGCGAGTTCGAACGAGAAATAGCGAATAAGCTCGTGCAAAACTCGTACCGGTTATGCACAAGTCGGTCTGTTGATACTTATACTATAGACTAGGTCGTCTATAAGACATCGACCCGGACTAGGTCGAGTCTTGCCTAATTCCCTATAGTTATGGCTCTGATACCAATCTGTCACACCCCAACCGATGGCGGAAACATCATGGCACGACACTGAGCGAAACAGATTGTCCATGAGTATCCATAACAACTATTAATTACCAGATATTTAAACGTCATGTCGCATACCACAACATATCCAAATAAAACAGTTATTCCAAATAATTGACTAAAAAACAAACACTGTTCCGACAACTCAGATTTATCGTGACTTAACTAGACCCCTAGCTTGATTTACCAAAGTACAGCATTCCTGGCATCTTAAGCACCTGTCACATATGTTAAAATAGAGGTCAATACACATAGTGTAAAGGTGAGCATACAAGTTTAATAGTAATAATAGAATTCGAAAGCGTTTACGCGTAACCAGCATGTAACATGTATAATGTGAAGCTAGTAGGTTATCGACAATGAAATATGCATAAACATGACTGCGAGTTGTAGAATGCGTAACACATATAACCACTGTGACACGTGAAGAAATAACCTTAACAACCCCTGTCCACGACAGGTGCTGAGTCCAAACTATAGTACTATCGTTGCTAAGGCGTCGGGCAACAATCACTGTGTAAACGTAACATACAAGCATTCATTGAGTAACATGTATAACATGAAGTGACGGTCGGCGTATAAAAGTGTTTGCATTGTGTGATCGATGTGATTTAGAATAAGTAACGTATATAACACCTAAAAGTGCGTAAAGCAAAAAGGGATCGAGTATACTCACAGATCGTGTTTAGTAAATAAACACTCTCTTGGATTAAAGGGAGCGCTGAGGGATTAGCCTGAACAGTTAACGATAACATAAGTGAATGAACGACGCGTTAAACGGTGTAGTGGAACAAAGTGACGAATGGTCATCCGATCGGATGGCAATCTGAACGGATGGTCATTCGATCGGATGTCAATCCGTTCGGATGGCCATTCGGTCGGATTAACATTCGTTTAAGATGGATGTGTTTGTGTATGATGTGAATTTGAAGTTTTTGTTGTAGCATTTTGAAAACAGAGAAGTATCTCAACCTTTCAGGTCGTTCGATTGAACGGTCGTTCGATCGGATGGCGATCCGATCGGCGAGACATTCCAGTGAGAACAAGTTCACAGCAAGATTGCCATTCGATCGGATGGTCTTCCGATCGGATGGCAATCCGTTATAACTGATGATCTATGAAAATTATGAAAAATGTTAAGTGTGGAAACCAAGTTCAATCCGATCGGATTGTCGTTCGATCGGATGGCAATCCGATCGGACGACAATCCGTCCCACAATCTGATCTTCTTGAAACTTGTTAAGTTTTGAAAGTTTTACGGTTTGATCGAGACGGTATGACTACGTATTGAACAACAGGAACCCAATCACACCCAGGTTATCCGATCGAACGGGAATCACCCCAATCCGATCAGTTAACTGTTCGTGATGGATGTTCATGCTCATCCGAAATCGGTTGTCTCATTGATAGGAATCAGATCTCAAACCGACACATCACTAGAGAAGAGTGGAAGGCCTGAACGAGCTCCGATTCTATCGGTTTTGAGTGCATTGAGTGTAAAAGAGTTAAAAGAAAGTTACAAAACCAACTTTCAATCCTTTTAACCTTGAAAATGTTTAGATCTAGATGAAAATAGTGTTAAATCATGTGGAAATCATGTAGATGTGAGTTGTTCTTGGTGGAATGAGGCCAAAGCTTGAAGTTCATAAGAACTCCATGATGACATCACCCTAGAACACCTCAATTCCGCTGATTTCACGGTTAAAAGTTAAGATTCAAAGGTGAAAATGATGAAGAAGTGTGTGTAGATCATAGAAGTACAAGATTTGAGTTGAAAACTTACAAGAATCGCGAGAAATCGAAGGAAAAGTGGGCTTGAGCGTGCTGGTCGAACGAGAGAACTATCACATCACTGATCTGATGTGACAGGGGGTATTTATTGGTTGCCAAAAGAGGAAAGTAGCACACGGAACGGATCGGATAGCACTCCGATCGGTCATTCGATCGATTGGCTCCGGCGAGTTGCGTTTCGATGTTTCGTTTTGCGTGTCGAGCGTTGCGATGCGTTTCGAGTAAGCGATGCGATAGTATTACCTATTAGTTACACAAATAACCTAACTACCAGAGTCGTCCCCGAGAATAATAAAAAACTTTTGGGCCTCGTGCGACACAAAAAAGTTGGGCCCCCTTTCTATAATATAAACTTATCATTTTATATATCCAAAAACCAACCACGATACAATAATAATTGATTAATTGTTATAAAATAAACAAAACAATATTAGTGTAGCCAAATTTCTAGATATGTATTTATATTTAAGAATGGGTGGCACGATTTCTAGACAAAAAAAAAAATCAAAGTTTAAAACTAGTAAGTTTCATCTAACTCTAAACCTAAACAATAAACAATTATACAACAAAATCTCAAAGATTCAATCATTCAATTTCAAACATCAAATATTCATAGTTTCGTCTAGTTCTAAATCAATAAATCTAAACAACAAAGATTCAAGGTTTCATGTAATTGGCTAATTATATAAATCTAAAAATAAAAAAAATACATTCTGTTAATCGATTTTACTATTAGAAATTAAATACTCAAGGATGAAATCTTGAATATTACAATTAAAAAAAATACATTCAATCGTTTGATAGAATATAGATGACCGGACGATGATGAAAAAACTGAAACCTTCGGTAGTACGAACTACGATCGCACAACAATTTGGAAGTTTGTTTGCTTTTCTTTTTTTGAGCGCACAGCCCCCCCACACACACGTAGGGATAAACTGCAAGTTGAAAATGAGCCTTTTTCTTTAGCTTTGGGCCTTAATGTTCAGTGTTTGGGCCTATTATAAATACATAACATCATGAACTTATAATATCTGCCGGGCCCCTAACATCTTTGGGCCTTGGGTGCATGCCCAACTTGGCCAACCCAAGAGCCGGGTCTGCTAACTACTATATCTAACATACAATCACTATAATAACTTGTGTTTAGCGTTTGCGATTAGATTGCGTTGCGATGGAATTGCGATTGCGATTAAACACCTCAACATAAACATAACATGCACAAGTAACACATAGTAGCACACACACGTAAAACAATATCCGAAACACATAATTCAAGTTGCGAAGCGATAGCGATGCGATTAGCGATAAGTCGATTAACGATTAAACTGCGATTAAACCTCGATTTGTTATAGATACTCCATATAATAAAAGTAAAGCAAACAAATAATCGAATTCGATTACAAGTCAAGAAGCACAGCCAGTAGTTAAGCCAGGAGTGACAGATCGCAATTAGCAATCTTTTCTTCCTTTGACTTTGACTTTGACTTTGACTTGTATTTTGACTTTCCAAAAAGCGGGTTGTTACATCTATGGCAGACCCACTTACTATAAAAAGCTAGCGCTTTACGTCCTCATTTTACTAGAGAATTAGTTATTTGTATTGGGCTAATTTCTTTCAGCATTACATTGCGTTGATTAGGGATGAGCAAACACCGATACCGTCCCAATACCGTCCCGATCCCGACCAATATCGATCCCGAATTTTGTGTAAACTTGGTACCGATACCGGTACCGAAATACGTCGGTTCGGGACGGTATCGGTACAGTATCGGTATTTTTAGGGTAAAAGTCGGTATTTTACCGATACCGTACCGTACCGATACCGAAAAATCACAAAAGTGGATACCGTTTTAGGTACCGAAAACGGATCGGAATCGGGATCGGGATGGGATCGGGATCTGGACGATATTTTATACCATTTGCTCATCCCTAGCGTTGATACTTGGGGAGCCTTAGAAGTTGGATACTGGAACGACCCTTTTTGTTGTGTTCCCGATTTTCATTTAACGAAGGAAAAAAGAGATTTACAAGGATGTAAAAGAAAGTTTGTGTTCTATAGTTTTTTTAAAGGAAAAAATGAAAGGAAATGGAAGAAATCTTCATTTAAAATCCTTGAAGAGATTTGGAAGAAAAGGAATTTTAAAACTTTGAATCTTTACGTTTCTTCCAAATTGAAGAGATTGTGGAAGGAAAGGATTTTTAAAACTTAGAATCTTTACTTTCCTTCAATGATTTAAATGTAGGTCGTTAATACCAGTAATACTGGATACCAAATACGGGCCCGGTACAAAAAATGCCGGTAAAACTAAAATACATTATTTGTTATATATACGGCTGACAATTTCTACACAAAGTTAGCAGGTTTCGTGTCTATAACCGGTCGACGGGTTAAAACTTGTTTAATTTTGTGTCTTAACAGGTTAAATACCTGTTAAGCCCTGTTAATGACACGTTTATAATTTTAAATAAGAAAATATGTGGGGCTCCTAATTTTTTACCGGCTTTTGGGATGAGTGACCTCATGGACAACCTACACCTTGCCAACTAAAAAAAC
The DNA here is from genome assembly GCA_030545235.1 of Helianthus tuberosus. Taxonomy (NCBI): domain Eukaryota; kingdom Viridiplantae; phylum Streptophyta; class Magnoliopsida; order Asterales; family Asteraceae; genus Helianthus; species Helianthus tuberosus. The sequence continues at coordinate 63,664,584 of CM060432.1, read as the reverse complement.
AGATTTGTGAGCTCTTCACAGACAAGTCAAACAAATGGTTTTTTAACGTTCGTAGCATATATAGCTATTTCCTCAAGTGAGTTGGAGCACCCACGATAAGTATGTATTTGGATGATGTTTTTAAATGTCACATGGGCACTTGCCCAACCAATAAAACCATTTCTCTCTCATCATGACCCTCTCACAAACTATAAAAACACAATTTTTCTCTCCTCTCTCTTCACTCTCACTCACATAACCAATTTTTTCTTTTTTTTCCTCACATACACCATCATACTCTCTTTCCTCCAACTCATCATCTCTCTCATACACATCAGCTTCCCTCTCTTTAAAAATGTCAGAAAAAAAAAAGCTTATTGTAGATGCTCTTACTAGAACTTTTTTTTTGCTATTTTGGGGAGATGTGCATACTCCACAAATGCTTTGAAAGTAAAGCATGTTTAAAAGAAATAAATGGTTTTTACAAACGAAATAGTTTTTGGGATTTTAGCCATAGCATGGTTAGAAAAGCAAATAGTTTTTGGAATTTTAGTCATAGCATGGTTAGAAAAGCTTTCAGTTGAGTATCTAGAGTTAACGTATCACTGGAATGCAATCATGACAGATGTTAAAAGGTGAAGGTTTATGTGTAACTAGTGTGTTAGCCGCGCGTTGCGGCGGTTTTTTTTTACATCAGTTGAAAATCTGTAAGAAAAGGGTGCGTCTAATACAAACTTGAGCATGTGGTACATAACATAATCGAAATCAATTACCCAGCCGAATAGCAATTCCGAAATTACATAAGCCGCTTTTGAAGTTCCAATTCGTCACATGTATACCCAAAGCATTGTCTAATCAGTGGCATTATAAACTAAAATGCGAATAATGATGAATACCGATAGCAACTAAAATGCAAACAAAAAGCAGAAGATGAAGTCGAACAAACTGAAGTCCAATAAATGTGTTTCATCGAAATCAATTAAGATGACCTTAACTAATACATATGGTGATTAACGTTGTATATATTTATCTTTTTTTTTTTGTTGTTGCAAGTTTATTATGTGAACCTAAGCATTTTTTTTCTTCCAATTTTTTCATGCATAAAGTGTATCATAAATTGCTTTTCAAGATAGTATTTAACAATTAAAAAAAAATCCAATCTCCCCTTAAAAAGCTTATTAAATTAATTATGTGCATAACAAACCATCTAGTATTAAGGAAGCACTGAACCGAAAAATGCAGAATGCTAGAAAACAAGCATCTGAAATCGATTACAATTGTTTACCCCGTCTCTTACTAAGCCAACTTGTTTGATCTATTGGGAAAAAAAGCGTAACAATCATCAACCCATCACCTCAAACAAATTGACCAGGACCATGGGTACCTTCCGGTTATAACAACATTCTGATGATCGGCTTGACTAACTTTATCTATCATGTTTAAACCAATCGTGGTTCCAATGATAATGCCACCAAACCAACTATGCTCAAGAAGGTGCTAAAGTGTTCTCAAGACAACTTATTAGACTCGGATAATCACATAAGCAATTTGGATAAACAATCTCGATCAAGAACACAAACATTTTGTATGCCCAGTCATTTTCTTGTACCCTAAAGAGACGGTAAAAGTAAATCAAGATGCTTCAACAAAAAAACTGTACTTACATTCACATAGATGGTCCAAGTAAAATAAATTGAAGAGAGCCCAAAGTTATTCCAGTAGAGAAACATCCACAAATAATATGATGTACAAACAAATTAATGCATATAAAAGAATTCATGAACTCATAGACAGACCCAAAATTTTGGATGATGAGTCCACAAAAGTTGTCATGTAAACCATTGCAATAGTTAAAAACATATGCACATTTAAGTGGTTAATCATTTTTTGGCCACGGATTACCAAGATGGGGCAACCTATAAAAGGTAAACCAAGCACAGATTGGCTATACAAGGTGTTAATCTCAAAAACAGAAAAAACAAATTTTATCAGACCAGTGCAAGATTGATACAAATAAAATATTGTGAAAAGTATGAAACCTAAGATGATTGAAATTGACCTTTGTCATTGAAGCTTTTTGTGAAGAAGCAAGACAAACAGAAATACGGTAATATACACTACCGGAGACGGCATCGTCCTTTCTTCTTCGATTTGAATAGATCTACACTACAGACATCATCACCATCGTCCTCCCATCAGGTTATCACTACCGGAGACGTTAGGGTTCTAAATGAGGAAGACGATTTACGCACACAGTCGAATAAGGCGGGCGGTGGACCGTGGAGATGCAAGGGTTTTCAGCAAGCTATGTGATGAAGATGAGGGAAGTATCCAGAATAAAAGACACCTGTCTAGAAATGTTATGTCAAAAGTAAAAAGTAAGAAACAATTGTGGTGAAAACCCAAAAACAGGAAGTACACTGGCGTAATATGTTGTTATCAATTGATATATATAATAATGTCTTATAACAATACATTGTCGAAATCTGCTATATCCTGATCACGATGATGAATTAAATATTTTTCTATCACATTATAAATATTCAAAATTTAATATTAAATTAGACCTCCTCTAAAATTATAACCGCTTCTAATTAGATATATGGATAACTAATTTTAAATTAATTATTTTTTTGTAGCGTTAGTGATAAAACCGCTTCTTTAAAAAAAATCCAACGCTTCAAAAAATAATTTTTGTACTAGTGATCACCTAATTTCATATCCACGATATATTATTTTTCAATCCCATATCTAGTTTGATACCTAAATACTTATCCCGGATGTTTAAGGTATTCTCATCAAAATTGGTTTTTTGCCATCCCTGTTTACAACCATTTCTTCTGACGTCTATTTATAATTTTAACATCATTTGGTTGTTTAGTTAACTATGTTTATGACGTCGTTGCGTTGCGGCGAACTTCTTTTATTATTTAGCATGTGTTTACATGTGTTTTAAAATAACTACGAGCGCGTTGTGCACGGAACCGCTGATAAGAATAAAAACAAAATGTAGAAAAAAACACGAAAAGAAAAATCAACCAAAAAGTTGTATGGTAATAATGTTGTTCGTATGAAATCCGTGATCAGAGATGAGCAAATGGTACTGGGTACCGGTACCGAATTTTCTGAACCGAAAGATCTTAAGTACCAATTCGGTACCGACTTTTGGCGTTACTGGTACCGGTTCACTATAGTTTTTTTACCTTCATATACACGTACCGTAACCGGTATCTTCGGTACCAGTACCGATTCGGTATCGGTTGACACCGAGCTCATCCTACCCCTAAAACTAAAAAAAAGAAATCATTAAACGTTAATTCGGTTCTGACTTTTAGCGTTTTCTGTACCAGGCTGGTGCCGGTTTTTACGTTCAAGGGACCACGCCGAAACCCAAGCCCACCCGGGGTAGTGACTTGGGCGTTTGTACCCAACCCCCACCCCATAGTCTTAGGGATGAGATAAGACTCAAGGACCACTAGACCCTCTGTTTGATTCTCCCAAGGGGTTTTTTTCCAAATTTATTGGGTTTCTTCCTAAATTGGTGTATACGTATTATTGCCTAGTGAAAATAGATATGATCGGGTGGTTTCACTCGTGTCACGATAATACTCCAGTAGTCTATCAGTGATATCAATTTTATGTTAAAAAAAAACAACAGCAACAAAACACGTACATGTCTGAAATTTTCATTTCAATCGCAATCATAAAAACCATTAAAAGGTACAATTTATGGGGAAAAAAAAGATTTCAAGCTTTTGACTTTTTAATTTACATTATTCAAACATTCTATCATGCACAATTTTAAAAATTGGTGGCATATGAGAGGTCTAACGTATATTATAGACAAAACAAACATGATCGTACATCATCTAGTCAAAATTTAAACATATAAATTCAAAGTTTTTAATTCAAAAAAATAGTCAACCATGATTGTGGTGTATGATATATACACCATTAACCAACAAGATTAAGAATGATAGTTAGTGCCAATTAATTATAAAGAAGATGCTTAAGCTTTCAACATTTGTCAACTATTGACTTATATAAAACAACTAATTGCATGTAACTTTTTAGTGGATTAAAAAAATGCCAAATTGTTATAAAATGATAAAAGCTACTAATGTAATGACGCATACAATATATAAAAATACGGAATATCAATTGCACCTTTCAAAACATTTATAAGGTGAATTTTTAATAATAGTTAAATATTGTTGTACATCGTCATTGCGTAACAAAGTAAATTAAATAGAACCATAAACGATGGATTATAACATTGATTGTTTATAAATAGATTAAAAAATTACAACCAATGTACTACAGACGTAATACACCGAAACTTATTCTATTTTCTCAACATGCTCGGGCTTTTCGTAATGTGCGTTAAGCGCGTCAATTGCAACTTGAATTTCTACTTGTTTTTTTACGAATGCTAGTAACTCTTTGTGTTAACTAACTCTCGCTACGAATTTCAACTAATACGTACCATCATAGGCCTGTTAATAAGGATTTCAACTAATTTTCGCTACGAATCAAAACTACATAACAAAACAGTTTTGATAGAACGAGAAAACAAACCTACAATTACAACACATGTCTTAACAACTACAATCAAGTAAGTGTTGGATCGTCGTGTGACCCTAACGAGTCAATCTGAAGAGTTCAACATCAAAATCAAAGGCGGAATCAATGAAATTGACGTAACACAGCTTGATACTTTCTAATTATCTTCTCTTATTGATTTCCTGAGCTTTTACAATTCAAATAACAATCCGGCAGCACCTCGGCTCTGAAACACACACTCTAATTCCGTTTCAAATGACACAGCAACACACCTATTTATACTAGTGGTGATTTCGCTTGAAAATGGCAGAGGCCATTTCAAGCGGAATTAACATGGTTAATTTCGTTTGAAACTGCCAGTGGCACTTTCAAGCGAAATTACACATACAAACACATATAAACCCTAATTTTCATCCTGCTGTGTGCTAGTTAATCCTATCTAGACATAAGACTCGATAAAGACGAAGTTAACAGACATTTGTGAACCAACAGACTCCCCCTTGGATGTTGACGAAGTCTTTAGCATCAAATCTTCAGTCTTTAGTCTTTGTCTATCTTCTTGCTCTGTCCAATTTGTCTGACAATAAAAGCTTCCTTCAAATATTCTCTTTTTCTATCAACAGCTAGCATGAATCACAGAATCTAAATCTTTAACAACCTTCAAACTCCCCCTTGAATGTAGATCCAGGAACTGTATCTGACTTTTAAGTCTTCAGACTCCCCCTATCAGTTAGCTGGGATTTTGCTTTGCTGTTTTCTCAATAACATACCTGTTACCTGCACAATCTCTACCTAAATATAAGATTTATGATTATGACAATTTCAATCCAAACTTACCATTTTACCTCATTTGTTGGTTTTGTCAGAATTTAGAAACCCACTTAAGTATCCAGGTCCAAATTAATGACCCTGATTACTCAATTTGTCTACCAAGTCCAATTTAATGACCTTTGTTGATCTGAAACAAATCACACTGACATTTTGTACAAACTAGTTCAAACAATTTTCTGAAATTTACAAGTTTCAACCTAATGAACTTGCTTTGACTTATCATTTTCCAAGTTTATCAAGATTAGCTCACAACTCATCTTCCAGCTTAGAAACTTCCTGTATCTGCTTCAAATTGTGAATCTGAAGATCAGCTTTCCACTTTGGTTTGTCGAAAAATAAAGCAGAAATGTAAAATCTTTTTGGATTTTTAATAAAGTTTCTAAACTAGAAATGAATTACAGAAATAAAATGCAGTAAATGTAAACTATTTACAAACATATTTTTGGTGAGCGTGTTAGGAAATCATATCAGCTATTCGACAAGTCACAAGTACCGTTAAGCTTTAATTTCATATTCAGAATTAAACAATTCACTTAGATTGTCGATATACTGATCCACTTAAATTCTCACACAATTTTCAATCTATCCAGGATACGGATTAGGTGAATTAAGAACTTAAACTCATTCATGTGTCCCACCTCTTGAATATACTCCCGTATCCAGATCCCAATATTCAGTCTTACAGGTGAGTATACCACAGATGATATCTGTAAGGGGTTAAATTGCGAGGGCCGTAAGAGCTCAGGTCAGAACTTCCGTTCAGCAGAGAGATGACGGCTTTGACTTTAAGTGGGTCCCCTTTAGAGGATCTTTTCTTCAACAGCAATGATTAGCATTTTTAATGTTTCATCATTTTTGTGCTGAGGGCGGTGCTATATTTCAAGCAAGCAGTAAAGTATTATACGGGGACTAGGCCATTGCTTCCGCAAAATCAGAAGTCCCGGGATAATACCCTAGATATCACTGAGTATAAAGACCTAGTATCTCAGAAAGAGGGATCCTTCAAACAAGATTTCAGGGGTTACCTATATATCCAAGTAGTGTTCCCCACGAAATAAGCAAGTTTAAATTTAGGTTTATATCCCGAACAAACCTACTAAATGTGTAAAAACCTATCGGCACATCATCAGCGAGACTGTTTAACTCTTTTAAACTTTACTTATCTTTAGCATACTGTAACTGTCAAGCCAATGTACTATCATTTTCCCTTTTTACACAAGCTCTTTTCGGTTTTCTAATGTTTTTGTATTTTGAAAATATCTCATGTTTTTGGATTTTTGAATTTTTTATTATTTTTGTATTTTCTGAAAAATATTACCCTATACTCCCCCTAAATACCAAAACAACTAAAAAATCGACAAACCATTTGATGTATAAGAATTTATACATCTTTTAAACGTCAAATACGCCCTGTTTATGCGAAAACTCTTTGTATTTTCATTGATTTTGGTACTCATTTGAGTTGTTTGTGAAAATACAGGTCCGGGCTTCGGCCCGGTGATGAAACGGAGGCTTTTGGAGCAAAATGGAGCGAAAACGGAACATTCCAGCAAACTGCCAGATATGGCACGACCGTGCCACCCAGGAGCACGACCGTGCCAGCCATTCCGACATCGGCACCCTCGATCAGCACCATCATCCAGCACCAGCACCATCAAAAATCAAGGGAGCACGACCGTGCCATATGGTGGCACGACCGTGCCACGTCAATTTTGGCCCCAAATCAGCTTGTTTCCGAGAATAAGTGAATCATGGCCGAGCACTATCGGCTGGCACGACCAGACAATGCCCGAGCACGGTTGTGCCACCTCGGGAACTTTTGAGCGCGATTTTTCCCAAAATGGTAGCATACTTGGTCAACATTCAAGAAAGTGGCTCTGACACTTGCCAAGCACGGCCGTGCTAAAAGGTGGCATGGTCGTGCAATTCTCATAGCAGCTTAAATACGAGTTTCTAGCTCATTTGGAAGGGAGTTGGAGCATTTTGGTGACTTTTTCTCTCAAGAATCTGGTCTTGGAAGCTTGTTGGAGCCAAGAGGGAGCCTTGAAGAGGACTTAATCACTTGAAGATCTACTCAAACATCATTTTAATCTTGTCTTTAACTTGGTTAGCTTATTACATTATGAACAATTTATGTTTCTTTGCACTTGATTTGGTAGCCATGAGCCTTATGGGCTAAACATTTGAGTTGTCTAAACTTTGTTGAAGCTAATGAATATGTGATAACATGGAAATAGATGTGATGATTGTTCTTGTTAATCTTCATGTTGGTATTTAATCTTGTTCTTGGAGTTCATGTGTATGCTTAAAGTTCTTGTTCTTGAATGTTTGCTCATAAGTATTTACATGTTGTGTTGGAAAGCCCATGTAAAGATTATGATTATTGAATCTTGTTAACTTGTTAGTATGATTCATAGCATGAAACTAGGAATGGTAATTGCTAATGTGATTGAATGATGATTTGAGCATATGTGTGAATTCTTGCATCTAGATTTGGAAAGATCATGAGTATGTTTATATGGATTCTATAGTTTGTGTTCTTGTTAGTTTGATGATTTAGGCCAAAATTGTTAGCTAGCATGACCATGCTTGTGGTTCATATCAAGAACATGATGATAGTGCCAACTACTTGAAACCAAGTTAGGGTGATTAGTGTGTTGTTCATATTAGTTTTCCCTAATTTGTAGAGTTAGGAGTTTTGACAAACAAATAACTCATGATTAAAGATTAACATCAACTTAGCAAGTGAGCTTAAAAGGATGATTTTTAGGTGATTAGAATGTTAATTCATTTTTAGTTTTCCTAAGAATTGTAGACTAGGAAACCTTGATTGGGGGCTTAGTTAAATTTAGAGCTTGCGTCATCACAATTCCTTCCACCTTGTTGTCATATGTTTGTTAGTGGAGACTTAGTTTAGGCAACCCTTTCTTAGATATTGTTCTTTGTTAGAATTTTTAGTAGTTTATTTATTTGCATGCTATTTTAGAAAAATCAACCCAATCATTTGAAAAGGCTTTAAAGTACCAAAAGTTTAGTATCGAGACACCGCATCCACGGATTGATATCCGGTTCTTGCCGATTAGCTATATTACCACCCGACGGGTACACTTGCCCTTTGTGTGTGTAGTTAGTTCCTAGGTGAAAAACCATTTTAAAACTAAATTTGTGTGAAGAAAAACTTAATTAAAAATATATTTAATTCACGCACATCAAGTTTTTGGCGCCGTTGCCGGGGATGCGGTCTTCTTGAAAACGATTCGAGTTGCTTATTTAGCCATTGTGAAAAGTGTAAAAAGTTTTTGTCTACTTGTTTTATTTGCCTTTGCTTGACTAATTGAAAAAAAAAATGATTATTTGCTAGTTGTTTGTGTTTTTGTATATATTTTGTGCATTGTGCTCCTCCTTATTCCCTACAGGTCGTGCATGTCCTCAACCTCCGCTGCTGATATCGTTGAGCCTTCAGCGGAGCCGGAGCGTGATCTTCACCGGAGGCTGTGAGAGCGGTTTTGCTTCGTAGCCGAGACGATTGAGACAGGCGCGGCTGACGACGACACCTTCTACGAGGTTCGAGTAGACATGGCGGACGCAGAAGAGAATAGGATCTTGAACGAAATAGGAAAACCGTCACTCGATGGTTTACCTGCGAGCATCAATGCACCGACAATCGACAATAATAATTTTGAGATCAAGGCTGGCACCATATCGATGTTGCAGAATGCGATACAGTTTTATGGCAAGGATCATGAGGATCCTAGTGTTCACATTGCGGGGTTTCTAGAGGTTTGTGCCACATTCAAGATTCGTGATGCATCATCGGATGCTATCCGCCTTCGGCTCTTTCCGTTTTCTTTACGAGATGGAGCCAAGGAGTGGCTTCTTTCACTTCCAGCTGGATCTATCACTACATGGAATCAATTAGCTGAGAAATTCCTTCAGAAATATTTCCCTCCAGAGAAAACTGTTCGGTTGAGAACCAAGATTCTGAACTTTCGTCAGGACGAGGACGAGTCCCTTTATGAGGCATGGGAGCGTTTCAAAGAGCTTATGAGAAAGGTCCCACATCACGGGTTGCCCAAGTGGCAACAATGTCAGATCTTTTACCATGGTTTGGACAGTCAGGGACAGATGATGGTTGATACATACTCGGGTGGGGATATCGGCACGAAAAATGCCACCGAGGCATTTGAGATTCTAGAGAAATGTGCCGTGAAAACCCGGACGCAACAGCCACCAAGAGGTAAGAGTTCTCGGCAGGGAGTTCATCATGTGGACGACTACACAGCCATGACAGCACGTATGGATGCCTTATCTTCGAAATTTGATCGAGTGATGGAATTGCACTCGAGAGGTTCTTCGAGTGGGGGAGCATATCAGGTAGGTGATTTTCAGACGGGAGAGATGTCACACGAGCATGTTGATTTTATGGGAAACCAATACCGTCCTCAGAATAATCCCTACAGCAATACTTATAATCCGGGGTGGAAGAATCACCCAAATTTCAGTTGGAGGCCCGATGCTTCTAATCTGCATCCACCCGGATTTGCTCCACGTCCCCCAGCTCCAGCTCAGGGAGCATATGGTCCACCTCGACCTCAGCAGGGACCTTCAGCTAGCGAGCCTAGTGTGCATGATATGCTTAGCCAGATCTTAGCCGGTCAGAACACTCAAAAGGCTGAGAATGAGAAGCGTTTTAAGGAGTATGACGGTCGTTTCACGAGGCACGAGAATGAGTTGAGAAGCCAAAAGGCTTCCATGCAGACCATTGAGAACCAAGTTGGCCACATTGCCAAGATGTTGTCTGAGAGACAACAGGGGGGCCTTCTGAGCAACACAGAGACTAATCCAAATGCTACTGCAAAGGCCATCACGTTGAGAAGCGGCAAGACCGCTCAACCCATCCCTCCGGCTATTCCTACAAAGCCGGTTGATGATGATGAGGTTGATGAGGAGATTGAGTGTGAGTCTCCGGGTGAGGTGCAACAGAGGCGAGTCCCAGCAAGTACCGCACGACCCAAGGAGCCAATGAGAGAGTATGTCCCTCCCATTCCATATACGGGGAGGTTGAAGAAGCAGAAAATGGAAGAACACTATGGTAAATTCCTCGAGCTTTTTAAGCAACTTCATATAAATTTACCATTTGTCGAGGCACTTGCTCAAATGCCTAAGTATGCCAAGTTTCTGAAGGATATCCTATCCAACAAAAAGAAACTTGAGGAACTTTCGCAGGTGACCTTGAATGAAGAGTGTTCAGCGGTTCTTCAGAACAAACTACCGAAGAAGATGAATGATCCTGGGAGTTTCACTATCCCTTGTTTGATTGGTAGTTTGTCGGTCAGCAATGCTTTAGCTGATCTTGGAGCTAGCATAAACCTCATGCCATATGCGGTTTTTGCTAAGCTAGACTTGGGAGAGCCCAAGCCGACTCGTATGAGCATTCAGCTAGCCGACCGTTCAGTGAAGTATCCTCGAGGCATAGTTGAGAATATGCTGGTGAAAATCGACAAGTTTGTCTTTCCTGTCGATTTCGTGATTCTAGACATGGATGAGGACAAAAATGTTCCACTTATCTTAGGTCGCCCATTCTTAGCCACTGCGAGAGCCTTGATTGATGTCTGCACCGGTAGACTTACTCTTAGGGTTGATGATGAGGAGGTTACCTTTGACATTGGGAAATCCATGCAACACTCGCAAAGTCAGGATGATACACTCTACTTCATTGAAACCATCGACACATATGTGAGTGATCATCTCCATGCTACTTTCAAGGAGGATATTGTGGACACACAGCTGCTAAGAGGGGAGGATTTTAGTTCACCTAGGGTGGACCGAGTAGTCGAGGAGGTGACCTGTCTGATAGGTCACGCGTCTCCCCCGTGTCCCGAGGTTTTTGAGGTTGTGGATCGCGTTGCTGATCCTAAAGCACGCCCTTCTATTGAGGATCCACCTTCGGTTGAGCTTAAGGAGCTCCCAGATCATTTGGAGTATGCTTTCTTGCAGGGCGAGACTCATCTGCCCGTTATCATTTCTGCCGGATTATCGAAGGAAGAGAAGGATCGATTGCTTGAAGTCCTAAAGCAACACAAGAAGGCGATCGCTTGGAAAATTATGGATATAAAAGGGATCAATCCATCCTTTTGTACCCATAAGATTTTGATGGAGGAGGACTTTAAACCTGTAGTACAGCATCAGAGGCGTTTGAACCCCAACATGCAGGAGGTTGTGAAGAAAGAGGTCATCAAACTACTTGATGCAGGTTTGATATACCCGATCTCTGATTCACCATGGGTTAGCCCTGTACAGGTAGTCCCGAAGAAAGGAGGCATGACAGTGGTGACCAATGAGAAAAACGAGTTGATTCCTACTCGCACTGTCACCGGATGGAGAGTTTGCATCGACTACCGCAAACTCAATGATGCCACGAGGAAGGATCACTTCCCACTACCTTTCATTGATCAGATGTTAGAGAGGTTGTCGGGCAGGATGTACTACTGCTTCCTTGATGGTTTTTCGGGTTATTTTCAGATTCCCATCTCTCCTGAGGATCAGGAGAAGACGACATTCACATGTCCCTATGGCACATTCGCCTACCGGCGGATGCCCTTTGGACTGTGCAATGCCCCGGCCACATTTCAGAGGTGTATGGTGGCCATTTTTCACGACATGATCGAGGACTCCATGGAGGTGTTCATGGATGATTTTTCTGTGTTTGGGAGTTCTTTTGATCAGTGTCTCGGGAATCTGAAAAGGATGTTGGCTAGATGTGAAGAAGTCAACCTGGTGTTGAATTGGGAGAAATGCCACTTCATGGTGAAGGAGGGCATTGTGCTTGGGCATAAGATTTCACAGGCGGGGCTCGAGGTTGACCGAGCCAAAGTCGAGACTATTTCAAAGCTCCCGCCTCCCACATCCGTGAAATCTATTAGGAGTTTTCTAGGTCATGCAGGTTTTTACCGGCGATTCATAAAGGATTTTTCCAAAATCGCCCGTCCCATGACTCAGCTCCTCGAGAAGGATGCCCAGTTTGTTTTCTCCGATGAGTGCCTTCGGGCATTCGAGCTGTTGAAGGAGAAGTTGGTGAATGCCCCGATCATGGTTGCTCCCGACTGGGAGTTGGCATTTGAGCTGATGTGTGATGCGAGTGACTTCGCAGTCGGGGCCGTCTTGGGTCAAAGGAAAGATAAACACTTTCATCCGATTTACTATGCGAGCAAGACCTTAAATGACGCTCAGGAGCATTACACCACGACAGAGAAAGAGCTCCTAGCTGTGGTCTTTGCCTTCGATAAGTTTCGGTCATATCTTGTCCTTTCCAAGACCATTGTGTACACGGATCATGCAGCCCTTCGGTATCTTTTCAGTAAGCAGGATGCTAAACCAAGATTGATACGTTGGATTTTGCTGCTACAAGAGTTCGATATTGAAATCCGTGATAAAAAAGGGGCTGAGAATTTGGCAGCCGATCATTTGTCTCGACTTGAGCATTCTGAGGAAAAGGAATCTCGTGGGCCTAACATCAATGACAATTTCCCCCACGAGTTCCTCATGAGGATCGAGACTAGTGATGATTCCCCATGGTTTGCTGACTTTGCAAACTACCTAGCTGGTGGCATCCTGATCAAGGGGATGACCCATCAGCAGAAGCGAAAGTTCTTTGCAGATGTTAAGCATTACTTCTGGGATGACCCTTACTTGTTTAGGGTAGGAGCGGATCGGATGATCCGGCGATGCGTGCATGGTGACGAGGCGAGGGATATTTTACGCCACTGTTATGAAGGACCCACGGGAGGCCACCACGGAGCGAACAACACAGCAAGGAAAGTGTTTGATTCCGGATTCTTTTGGCCGAGTATTTTCCGTGATGCCCACGAGTGGGTGAGGTCCTGTGATGTTTTCCAGAGGGCGAGCAACATTTCTGCACGCCATGAGATGCCACAAAACGGCATCCAAGTTTGTGAGGTTTTTGACGTATGGGGGCTAGACTTCATGGGCCCTTTTCCGACCTCTTTTGGGAACCGCTACATCCTCGTTGCTGTTGATTACGTTTCAAAGTGGGCTGAAGCACAGGCTTTGCCCACTAACGATGCGAGGGTAGTGGTGAGGTTTTTGAAAAAGTTGTTTGCTCGCTTCGGTGCCCCGAAGGCGTTGATTAGTGACCGTGGGACGCATTTTTGTAATGCTCAGCTTGAGAAAGCATTGTCCCGATATGGTGTGCAACATCGATTCTCTACACCATATCATCCGCAGACGAGCGGACAGGTCGAGGTTACTAATCGGGGTATCAAGCGGATTCTGGAGAAGACGGTTAATTCTAGCCGTAAAGATTGGTCCGAGAAATTGGATGATGCACTGTGGGCTTTCCGGACAGCCTACAAGACTCCTATAGGCACCACACCGTTTAAATTGGTCTATGGGAAGTCTTGTCATTTGCCTGTTGAACTCGAGCACAAAGCATATTGGGCTTTGAAGACAGTTAATCTTGACATGGCTGCTGCGAGTGAGAATAGGTTTGTGCAGATTCACGAGGTTGAGGAGCTTAGGCACGATGCGTATGAAAGCTCCAAGCTGTACAAGGAACGTACTAAGACGCTTCACGATGCCCGCTTGAAGGACAAGAAAGAATTCCGAGTGGGTGATCGTGTGTTGTTGTACAACTCACGTCTCAAGTTGTTTCCTGGTAAGCTTAAATCTCGGTGGTCGGGTCCCTACACTGTACGGTCAGTGTTTCCTTACGGGACAGTGGAGATAGGCCATGAGGATGGTCGGTTGTTTAAAGTCAACGGGCATAGGTTAAAGGCTTATATTGGAGGGCCCGTTGACCCGAGTGAGGAGGTTGTTACCCTCCACCCCAGGAACAAATGAATTCGGGGTGGTGAGTCTAACTGAAGACTCGTAAATAAACTTAACATGTTTGTGTGTTTATTATTTTTGGTTATTGTTTTTGTGTGTGTTTGTTTATTTTCGTTTCAGGTTGCGGTTCGTTCTGGTCGCGAGGGATGTTAGAGCTTGTTACCGGCTCTCAGGTATGTTAGTTCGGTTCTCTTTCTTGGTAGGAGATGCTTCGTGAGTGCCCCGGGTTCAAGGAGTTTTTCAAAAAAAAAAAAAAATTAAAATCGAAAATTCTGCACTACCAGCAAAAAGAAGTTTTTCTAAAAAAAAAAAAAAATTAATTAAATTAAAATTCGAAATCTAAGCACTTTCAACAAATTCTGGCACTACCAGAAATGTGTCAGCCCCTTTGCAGATCAATAATAGGGCCATTTGAATAAAACCCAACCATCACCATTATTTCTTCATAACTTCATCTCCTTCATCCCTTGAACCCACTTCAAGCACTCACGGTTCTTGCATCCCCTAGCTTCCTCCAAGAAATTCTTTCATCCCAACAATCATTCCAGGTACGGATCTCTCCTTTTCTTGTTAGTTTGTAGTGATTTTGTTGATATGTTCTTCATGTTCTTCATAGTTAGTTTCCTTAGGTTTTTAGGGCTTGGTCTAAATCACCCGATTCAAGCCCGATTTTAGTGTTTTTTGTGTTGGTTTGAACCACAAGTGACCGATTTACAAAACCCCTAAGCAAAAATATGAAAAAATCGGGATTTTAGGGCCGAACTGAGCGATTTTCGGAGCTGGGTTCCGTCGGGCACGAGGGTGCCATATAGTGGCACGGTCGTGATCTTCTTCGGATCTTCATAATTCTGCCCAGATATTCAAGTGGCACGAGGGTGCCATATAGCGGCACGATCGTGCTTCTCTCGATATCGTTCAGTTCAGTCACCGGTTATCGGTCAGGCACGAGGGTGCCGTTGGCCAGCACTACCGTGCTTCTCAGCAAATGTGGTTCAAATCCGAGTCGTTTACGGCCGAGCACGATGGTGCCTTGGGATGGCACGGTCGTGCTCCTGGGGAATAAAAACCCAGACTTCATAATTTTCCCAGAAAATCTTCATAAACTCACCGATTTGCAGGCCTGGCACGGTAGTGCCATATGGTGGCACGACCGTGCCACATTGTCCAGTCCCGAATTGTCTGTTTGTTTTGGCTGCTGATTAATCTTGTCTCAATTTTTTGCAGATGGATCACCCTTATTTGCGGTTCTCAAACAATGCCAGGGAAGGGTACTGTATCCCGAAGGTGGAGCGGTTATGGGATCGACGGCATCTAATCGAGCCCATGAGGAGGTTACAAAAGGTTGATTTAGACTTGCTCGGACAGACCGAGCGGTTTGATGATCTTATAACACCTCCGTGGTCCCGCCTTTTTGAGATCGCAGAGCCGCAATACATAGAGTTGGTGATCGGATTTTTCGCATCGTTCCGTTTCACATTTCCATGCCCAGATGTTTATGAGAAAAATGTTGGTGTCAAGTTTCGATTGGGAAGGAAATGGCACCACCAATCGATTAGCCGATTCGCTGTGGTGTTGGGTTATATACGGAAGATGAGATAGATTCTGAGTTATTTCATGGGAGTTTGCAAGATTGGGAGCCAGACACAGACAAAGCCGCTTTTTGGAATCAAATTACTGTGCCGGGACGACTTTGGGAGCCTAGGAAAGCCAAAGCTACATGGATCCTCGACCCACTTCACCGGGTCATAGAGCGCGCCATATTCCACGTCATTGGAGGTCGGGGTGATAGCACGGAAAATATCACCACCCGCGACCTTTTCCACCTGTACTGCATCGTCTCCGGCTACCATTGCAACGTAGCCGTCAGTGTGGCAGAATCGATTTTTCGCGGTGTTGGTTCGACACCCACATCGCGCATCTGCGGAGGGGCCTTCGCTACAAAACTTGCCAAATACTATCGGGTTTCCTTAAGCAATTTGACCGAAGCCTGTGACTATGGCCTGCTCGATCTACAGCAGATGAAATCAATGCACCTGATTCGCAAAGTAAACGGGGTCCCAAAGCTTGTGGACAGATCGGGAAGGATTTGGGACCCGCTAGCTGTTGATGATGAGACGGATGATGACGACGAGGGTGGTGATGGCGGAGATCATGACGTTCACATGCACGATATCCCAGTTCAGGGACAGGAGGGGGCCGCTGGAGGAGCGGGCCCCCAATTGCATATTGGACAGGGGTTTGAGAGTCTGAACTGGGAAAACGTGTATGGTGGATTTGGTGGTGGAGGTTATGAGCATGGCGCTTACGGCACTTACGGTCCTTCCGAGCCGTCAGGGATAGATCTGTGGAGGCGCATGGACGGGCTGGAATTAGGCCAGCAAGAGGTGAGGCGAGATGTCGATCTGATACGAGCGGAGCAACACAGGCAGGGTAACTTCTTGGAAGAGATATACGAGCAGTCCCGGCGCAGCATGGATTGGTTGTTTGGTTCGCAGTAGCACATCGCGAATTCAATCAACCATCCATACACACAGCCACCGCCACAATTTAGGCGTAGATCCAGATTTGACCCCAGGAGCGACGCCGGTCCTTCGGGATCCGGCGAGATGTCTTAGTTCCGCTTTCCATCTCGTATTTTTATCATCATTTCGTGTTTGAGGGGTGTGCCATTTTCCGTCGTACGTACACCCCTCCGTCATAGGTGTTAATTTTTATTGCTTTAGTAGTGGTTAAATTAATAAACAAAGGCAAGGGAAAAATGGGTTGGGTAATATTCTTGTGAATTTGATCTTGTGTGCTATATGTGCAGTGTTGGTTCAAACTCTTTTGAATAAATGATGAGATGTTGGCTTTGTGGATGGCTTGGTAGTTCGTGGTGGATGCTCCTTTTTGCTTCATATTGCTCCAAGTCTAGCCTTTTTGTTTCAGGGGAGTTTTCGTGTTCCTACCTTCCTTTACTTGTGTTGAATTCGCATTTCCATTGCTTATTCAATTTTTTGTTGTACATCGAGGGCGATGTACAATTCAAGTGTGGGGAGGTGGTCTATCGCTTGAGCTTTGTTGTCATATATATATATAAAAAAAAAAAAAATAATAATAATAATAATAATAATAATAATAATAATAATAATGATGATGCAAAGCTCTCTTTTAACAATTTTTGTGGCATATTAATCAAATCAACATAAGTATCGAAATAAGCACCAAACTTTTTGATAAATAAATAAGGGTAAACGCAAAAAGGGGGTTCGCTCGTGTAAGGAAAACCGTCAAGTAACATGTTTTTTGTATAAAATTGAGCATGAAAAATCAAGCGATTGACCTACTTGTTTGCCTTGCATATTTACCCAATATGCCCGTTTCCGTGAGTTATTTTTTAGCCTTATAGCTTTAGGATTATTTTTGCTCATGTTTTTTTGGGCAAAGATTGAGTGTGCCGGATAACTTTTGCGATTTAGAACTTGTGTTAGGTATGCATTTCGAGGCCACAAAGCAAGAATTAAAGCATAGAAGTGATTGAGGCATTAGGAAACTTTTTTATTTTAGCCATTTTTATTCACCTCCCTACCCAAATCATTCCCCTAGTTAAACCAATTTGAGCCTTTCCCTTTCGTTTCTTGTAAACCACCAAAATATTAACCACTTAGCCAAATTAGCCTTTTATATTTTGAACCCATTTTTGGTTGGAAACCCGGTTTGGTTGATGATTAACTTGTAGTTTTGTATAGTTTCCTCTTTGTTGTTATGTACCCTCATGATCAAGAGTTTTTAGCTAAGTAGACGTACTTAGTTCTCTCCAAAGCATGGGTTGTTCTTAAAATATATATATATATATATATATATATATATATATATATATATATATATATATATAGTTGAAAAAGCCTTATCAAATGGCTTTGTTAGAGCAATTTTGGAAGTGAAAAGCAATACTTGTCGGTTAGCTCTCGATTAATTATTATTTAGTTGTATAGTTCTATCTTCTTGTATTTCAAGTTAGTCGAGCCGTCGGGTTACAACCGTTTTAGCCACTTTTAAAAATCCACTTCCACACCCTTAACCCAAGCCAAAGTACAACCCAAAACAAGACCTCATGATTTATACCTTATTTTTGCCAAATGATTAGATTTGATCCTTCCACAAGCTTATGATATCGCATAGTTATCGTCTTGGCATCGAGTGTTCCAAACATACTCCACAAATTGTATGTGCACCTAAATTTAGCCGAGTGTGTGTGAACATTGTGAGGATGCATGGTGAACTTGTAGGGATTTCCAAGATGGACCATTGCTCATAAACATATTTTACTTATTTCTTTTCGGTTCTTTCTTTATATCGAGCACTCCTTGATTGTTTTGACCCAAGTTATTTGTTTGTGCTTATGAAATGCTAGTTGAGATGATTGCCATTTAGAGAGTTTCGTTGATTTTAGTTTGCTTGAGGACAAGCAAAGTTCAAGTGTGGGGATGTTTGATGTATAAGAATTTATACATCTTTTAAACGTCAAATACGCCCCGTTTATGCGAAAACTCTTTGTATTTTCATTGATTTTGGTACTCATTTGAGTTGTTTGTGAAAATACAGGTCCGGGCTTCGGCCCGGTGATGAAATGGAGGCTTTTGGAGCAAAATGGAGCGAAAACGGAACATTCCAGCAAACTGCCAGATATGGCACGACCGTGTCACCCAGGAGCACGACCGTGCCAGCCATTCCGACATCGGCACCCTCGATCAGCACCATCATCCAGCACCAGCACCATCAAAAATCAAGGGAGCACGACCGTGCCATATGGTGGCACGACCGTGCCAGGTCAATTTTGGCCCCAAATCAGCTTGTTTCCGAGAATAAGTGAATCATGGCCGAGCACTATCGGCTGGCACGACCAGACAATGCCCGAGCACGGTCGTGCCACCTCGGGAACTTTTGAGCGCGATTTTTCCCAAAATGGTAGCATACTTGGTCAACATTCAAGAAAGTGGCTCTGACACTTGCCAAGCACGGCCGTGCTAAAAGGTGGCATGGTCGTGCCATTCTCATAGCAGCTTAAATACGAGTTTCTAGCTCATTTGGAAGGGAGTTGGAGCATTTTGGTGACTTTTTCTCTCAAGAATCTGGTCTTGGAAGCTTGTTGGAGCCAAGAGGGAGCCTTGAAGAGGACTTAATCACTTGAAGATCTACTCAAACATCATTTTAATCTTGTCTTTAACTTGGTTAGCTTATTACATTATGAACAATTTATGTTTCTTTGCACTTGATTTGGTAGCCATGAGCCTTATGGGCTAAACATTTGAGTTGTCTAAACTTTGTTGAAGCTAATGAATATGTGATAACATGGAAATAGATGTGATGATTGTTCTTGTTAATCTTCATGTTGGTATTTAATCTTGTTCTTGGAGTTCATGTGTATGCTTAAAGTTCTTGTTCTTGAATGTTTGCTCATAAGTATTTACATGTTGTGTTGGAAAGCCCATGTAAAGATTATGATTATTGAATCTTGTTAACTTGTTAGTATGATTCATAGCATGAAACTAGGAATGGTAATTGCTAATGTGATTGAATGATGATTTGAGCATATGTGTGAATTCTTGCATCTAGATTTGGAAAGATCATGAGTATGTTTATATGGATTCTATAGTTTGTGTTCTTGTTAGTTTGATGATTTAGGCCAAAATTGTTAGCTAGCATGACCATGCTTGTGGTTCATATCAAGAACATGATGATAGTGCCAACTACTTGAAACCAAGTTAGGGTGATTAGTGTGTTGTTCATATTAGTTTTCCCTAATTTGTAGAGTTAGGAGTTTTGACAAACAAATAATTCATGATTAAAGATTAACATCAACTTAGCAAGTGAGCTTAAAAGGATGATTTTTAGGTGATTAGAATGTTAATTCATTTTTAGTTTTCCTAAGAATTGTAGACTAGGAAACCTTGATTGGGGACTTAGTTAAATTTAGAGCTTGCATCATCACAATTCCTTCCACCTTGTTGTCATATGTTTGTTAGTGGAGACTTAGTTTAGGCAACCCTTTCTTAGATATTGTTCTTTGTTAGAATTTTTAGTAGTTTATTTATTTGCATGCTATTTTAGAAAAATCAACCCAATCATTTGAAAAGGCTTTAAAGTACCAAAAGTTTAGTATCGAGACACCGCATCCACGGATTGATATCCGGTTCTTGCCGATTAGCTATATTACCACCCGACGGGTACACTTGCCCTTTGTGTGTGTAGTTAGTTCCTAGGTGAAAAACCATTTTAAAACTAAATTTGTGTGAAGAAAAACTTAATTAAAAATATATTTAATTCACGCACATCACCATTGCAGATTGCTTCTCAACATCATCTACAATGTTTCATTCATCAACGCCAAGAATCTCCTCCAATACCGATAAAAGCTTCATACCGTTTAATTTTAACAAATATTGAAAACGAGTTTTATCAAATGCTTTTGGTATGTAAATCAGCTTTTTGTTCGTCAGTGTGGATTTTCTCAATTCGTATCAACTTCTTCTCGAAACAATCTCGGATGAAGTGATGACGAATTTCAATGTGTTTTGTTTTAGCGTGATGTACAGGATTTTTAGTAATGTTTATCGCTGCCTCATTATCAACAAAGATAGGGGTGTTAAGAAATTGCAAACCGTAGTCGCGCATCTGTTGCTAGATCCACAAGATCTGAGAGCAGCAACTGCTAGCAGATACATACTCAGCTTCACATGTGGACAAAGCTACAGAGGTCTGCTTCTTACATTGCCAGGTAACCAATCATGGTCTGAAAAACTGGCACCCCGCTGTTGTTGATTTAGCGTTAACTTTGCAGCATCCGAAATCGGATTCGGAATACCCTTCGAGTGTGAAATCGCCTTCTTTTGGATACCACAACCCCAATGATGGAGTTCCTTTCAGGTAGCGTAATATCCGTTTCACAATCACCATATGCGAAGCTCTTGGGTTAGACTGAAATCTTGCTGCGAGGCAGATTGGATACATGATATCGGGTCTTGAAGCTGTCAAATACATCAGCGATCCAATCATGGAACGATATAACATTTCATCAACCTTCTCTCCGGTGAGATCAGGGTTTATCCCATGGTTCGTCGCTAACGGGGTGGAAGCTGGAGTAGATCCTGACATCCCAAATTTCTCCAAGATATCATGAACATACTTCGTTTGATGTATGAAAATTCCCTTAGGCAGTTGATCAACCTGGAGTCCCAAGAAGAATTTCATCTCACCCATCGATGACATTTCAAATTTCTACT
The DNA here is from genome assembly GCA_030545235.1 of Helianthus tuberosus. Lineage (NCBI taxonomy): Eukaryota > Viridiplantae > Streptophyta > Magnoliopsida > Asterales > Asteraceae > Helianthus > Helianthus tuberosus. The sequence continues at coordinate 63,643,102 of CM060432.1, read as the reverse complement.
TCATAACTCTTTCAAAATCTTTGCACAGATTTTCATTTGTTGACCTAAATATGATGTCGTCCACGTAAATTTGAACTATCAGAAAATGTCTGTCGACCTCTTTGGTGAAGAGAGTGGCATCCACTTTTCCATGGATGAAGCTGTTGGCTAGCAGGTGTTGAGACAATGTCTCGTACCAAGCTCTCGGAGCCTGGTGTAAACCATACAGCGCTTTATCCAGCAAATAAACCTTGTCTTTGTGGATTGGATCGGTGAAGCCCGGTGGCTGTCCAACATATACCTCCTCTTTTACCTTCCTATAGAGAAACGCCGATTTAACATCTAGCTGATAAACTTTAAAATTTTTCCAAGATGCAAATGCTAGGAAGATTCTGATTGCTTCAAGTCTAGCAACTGGAGCATGTACTTCAGTGAAATCTATCCCCTCCTGCTGACTGAAACCCTAGACTACGAGTCGAGCTTTGTTACGAATAATAACCCCTCTATCGTCTCTCTTACACTTGAACACCCACTTGGTGTTGATCTTCCTGTGACCATCAGGCAAGTCTACCAATTTCCACACTCCTAACTTCTCAAATTGACTCAGCTCCTCTTGCATCGCGTTGACCCAAGAATCTTCAGTTAGCGCCTCCTTATATGTTCACGGTTCAATCTGCGAAATAAAACAACTAAGTGAAAACTCAGTTTGTAAAGAAGCTACTGTAGAATAAAAACAAGTAAGGCCTTGGTCAATTTGACGTCTAGTGCGAACGCCTGATTTTAATTCTCCAATAATCAACTCTTCTGGATGGTACGAAAGAGTTCTCGGCATCACTTTGCCTGGAACATCTACCTCGCCTTCCAAATTTGTGACATTCTGATTTGCACCTTGTTCACTGACTGGAATTGTTTGACTTGAACTCTGGATCTGCTCCCCCTCAGAATCTGAATCACCATGATCAAATACAGGCATATTATCATATTCTTGATTATCATTGACTGCCATCTGATTATCATGAGCAACTTCATCTTGTTGAATATCATCATGTTCTCCAGCATTGCTTGAACCTGCTTCATCGTCATTAGAAGCATGCCTTGGACGCATTGAAGACTCAGCTGGAAACCTTTCCTGCGATGACTCATACTCTCTCAGAATATCCAACTCATCAAAGAAATCTTCTTCTTCTTCCTCTTCCATGTCAAACGAATTCCATAAAGTATCATAGTGAAAACGCCATGAATCACCGGGATTTTGCGGTGGCATTGTGTAGCCTTGACATTCAACATTATGTGCCTCAATAATTCGCTTTAAGCTCGGAACAAAGACTCGTTTCAAAGGACTTGAGTATGCCACAAATATTCCTTCAATACTCTTTGCACCAAATTTACCAAAAGGCTCTAGAACAGTGCAGGGAGACCCAAACGGTTCTAAATACTTCAGGTTCGGTTTGCGGTTATTGATTAGCTCGAAACATGTCTTGTTGAATTTCTTCACTGTAAGAACCCGGTTGAGTGTATAGCATGCGGCTGACACTGCTTCTGCCCAAAAGTTAACAGGTAGTTTGGAATCAGCAAGCATCGTCCTGGTCGTTTCAATTAGCGTCCTGTTCTTTCTTTCAGCTACTCCATTCTGCTGCGGAGTGTAAGGCGCACTAAATTCATGCAATATACCTCTCTCATCACAATATTCTTCCATTTTGAAATTCTTGAACTCAGTACCATTGTCACTACGTAATCTTCTGATGCGGGTTTGGTACAAGTTTTCTATCTTCTTGAAAAGCGTCATCAAACGATCAAACGTCTCATCTTTTGATTTCAAAAATAATACCCATGAAAATCTTGAATAATCGTCTGTAACTACTAGACAATAGAGATCCCCAGTTATGCTTTTGACGTTCACTGGACCAAACAGATCCATATGGAGTCTCTCTAAAAGTTTCAAAATCGAGTTTTCCTTCTTCCCAGGGTGAGATTTCTTCTTTTGCTTGCCTTTGAAACAGCTAATGCACCCCCCCTCAAGATGAAAACCTTTCACATGAACACCAATTACTAAGTCGTTATGCACCAGGTGATTCATTTTTTGCAAGTGAATATGACCCATCTTTCGATGCCATAACTGTGATTCTTTTTCCGTTGCTCTTGACATAAAACAATGAGCCTGACCCGTGGTAGTAGTTGCTACACTCATGTCCAACACGTACAGATCATTGACTTTGGGTGCTCTCATGATAACCCATTCTTCGGGAACAACAAATCCTGGTTTCAAGATCAAACATTCTTTGTCTGTAAAGTGCGTTGTATACATACGATCACAAATCTGAGAGATGGTCAGAAGATGGTTTTCAAGCTCGGCGATTTAGTTTACTCTTTCAAACGTGACGATTCCATTCGATAAAGTTCCTTCACCAACTATTCGACCACCTTGATTCCCTGCAAATCCCACATAACCTCCATTAAACCCACGAACATCGTACAGTAGGGTTTTCTTCCCCGTCATGTGCCGAGAAGCTCCACTATCCATAATCCAATGTGAAACGGATCTTGGAAGCTACTGCACATATCACAAACACTTAGTTAGAAGTTGATGCCACCCAAGCCTCTTTTGACTCAGGTAGCTTGACTTTGATGTGAGTTTTAGCAGTGTAAAGTGGCGGAATATTCTTGTCGTTCATCTTTAAGCTCTCCTCAGACCCAATCTCAACCTTTTTGTATAAAAAGAAATCATTTTGAGAAGGTTGACCAGATGATTGGTCTTTCTTTGGTACATCTTTTCAGAAGTAGTAGCCTCTTGTTTTTCAAGTTTCTCATAGTAATCCAAAGGTACATGCATCTTCTTAGTTGAAGATGATGATTTTGCAGTCTCAAAAACCTTTGATTTTGGAGAACTTGATTTCTTATCAACTGATTTTGGCTTCCATGTTTGTTGAGGTGAAGCAACCCGTTTGTAAAATTTGTCAATTTTATTTACCACATTCTTTACGGGTTCAGTTTTGATTTTGGTGTTTTCATTTTTCAAAACTTTCTTCTCAACAACCATCGGAGCTTTGCCTTTTGCATCAGCTTTCTTTTTCTGACTCTCAGCAACTTCAGACTTAGGCTTTAAGTTGGTGCACTTTCGTGCAATGTGTCCAACTTTGTTGCACTTAAAGCATGTTCGAGTATCAACTACCCGACTTGTGCCTTCGGTCTGAGGCTGTGAGGCCTTTTCTTCAAAAACATTTTCATTGGTTTTTGAAAATATTTCAGATTCCTGCTCAGAATGAGAAATCGAGCTTTTTACAAACACCTTTTTCTCAACACACTTCTTGTTTTGAAAGTTCTTTCTTTGATAATTCTTACCACCCTTATAACCACCCGACCATCTGTTTTGATAGTTGTTAGAAAAACGCGGCGGTACAACAGGTTCTTTGTAGTAAGCTTTATCTTTTTCAAAATTTATTTGCCTCGTGGAACGTTACAAACCTTCGATCTCAGACACTTCAATTTCAACCAACTTAAACACATTTTTTAATTTGTCCGCATTCACATTCTCCAATGGAAAATCACGATCCGAATACAACTTATCCGATCCCGCCATCTTGTACATCACAAGATTAGGTTCTTCATTTAAGTTGTTTTTGGACTTTGATTTCGGAATGTATTTGTCCAAAAAGCATTCATCATCCTCAGTAGTGTCACTTTCAGATTTTAAAACATTTTCAGCCATACTTTTAACAATTTCAGACTAGACACTATCTTCATCAGAAGATGAAGTGAATGTGATATCAATTGTGTCTGGAAGTGTAACTTCTTTTTCTTCTTCATCATTAACCAACCCTGATTTTTTCTTTGAAAAATTGTTTAGAACTGGCGGTGGAACCTGATGAAACCCAACCCCAGTTCCATCCGAGTAAACATCTTCGCCTGCTTTGTTCTTCCCAATTGGTTTAGGGACGATATGTTGAAGAACAAAACTTGCGGAGTAGTAACTGGTCAACTTCAACTGGATGCGTTCATTTTCAATTTTTGCTTCTTGAAACTGAAGCTTCAACTTAGCAATTTCATCCAGTTGCTGGTTGATTAACTCTTCTTTTACTCTAAGAACACCGGTCAGCTGAAGATTTTCTTTGTCTGTTTTACCATTTCTTTCATCAGAATCTTTTACCATTCGTTTTAATTTTTCAAAATTTTCAGAAATTTGACGATTTTCAAGAATCAACTTTTCGTTTTCTTTCCTAATTCTTTCTACGTCACTTTTATCATTTTTGATTTTCTCAGTTAATTCTTTTACTCGTTCATTTGAAGCTTTTAAAGTTTTGTCACGGTTTAAGATCTGATCTTCAACGTCTCTGACTCTTCCAATCAGTTCTTCAACCTTCTTACCGCTGAGGCAAGCAATTGTACTACAAACTTTGCACTCTTTCATGCAATTTTTGCAGTCGTTCTCAGTTTTGACTTTCTTACCTGACTCATGTGTATCATTTGAACTGACCTTGTTTTTGGACTCAGTTCCAGAACCAGAAACTACCTCTAGTTCTTTTGCTGCAAAAACTTTATCAGCCATCTTCTTCAAGTTTTCTACGGTAAACTCTTGGGACGTATCAATAATCCCGTCATCAACTTTCTTTGGCTGTGGCTCTTTCTCTTTCTCTTTCTCATCAGCTTCTCCTCCTCCCCACCACATTCTTTGCCTGGCTTCTTCTTCTTCAGCAAGTTGTTTGGTGAGAGTTTCAACATCGACAGTATTTGGATCAACAGCTATGTTTCCATTAGGATCAAGATAACATTCTCTATCTGAATCCCATCGATTTGCTTTCTTTGCTTCCATCCATGTATGATAGATTTTGGTTTTCATGAATTGAGCTGTTGCCTTCCTGTTGACGTACTTCACTTCTTCAGATCTGGTATCTTTTAAAGGAACAATCTTTACTGTAAAGGCATATCCAACTGCATCTTCCTCTGGCAAAATATCACTCCAATCATAACCTTCATCATCATGAAAAACAGCAAGTGCCTTGGATTTTTCTTTGGGTGCCTCCTCTATCTGCTTCATCCTGGGAGGTTCTGCTTTATTTTGATGATAAATTGCTCTTTTGTAATAATCCTCTCAAAAAGGATTTGCAGTATCATCAGTGTAAGCATTTCGGCACTCACGCTTAAAATGACCTTTTTGTTTACATTTAAAACATGTGACTTTTGACTTGTCAAAGCCTAACTTGGTAGAAGGTCCACCAATAGACTGTCTTCCGGTAATCTCCATGAATCGCTGCGCTCTTCTCACTGCACTCGCCATACACCACCTTATATCGATCAACTCCATCTCCTCAGGATCGATCTGATCGTAGTCTTCTTTTGTTAGGTTGGTGTTTCCTATCTTTCCTGCAACGAGGCTTTCGTACGATTCTAACACAGACGCTAAAAACACCCATCTGTTGTTTGGCAGATTCTTCACTAAAATTCTGACCATTCTTTAAATCCACAGCAATGTTGCATTGAAATAGATTTTTCAGAACAGATTGACTTTGAGCAGTTGATGAGAATCCACTATGATAACCACTGCTAGAAGTTTCTTGATTTACTGTATTCTGACCATTCTTTAAATCCACAGCAATGTTGCATTGAAAATGCTGTTTTTGGTGATGCAGATTTCGGGATCATATTTCCTCTGTAATACAGCTCCACATTCTGCTGGTATGATGTATTGTTGACTTTATTGAATTTTCTGATCTCCAATTCGTGGCTTTCCAGTCTTTCGATAAGCAGATCCACTGTCAAATCTTCTGACTTGATTGTGTTTTTCAGCATCAAGGCAAAGTATTGCCAGTCTTGCTCATTTGGTAGTGAATCAAACAATTTGTCAACCAACTCCTGTCGAGTGTATATGATTCCGTGTCTTGCAAGCTCCATTTTCAAATGCCTAAATCTTTCAATCATTTTAGACACCGATTCGTTTTTCAAACATCTAAACAAATCAAATTCCTTTCGTAACAACTTCTTTTTGTTCTTAACTATCTCGGCACTACCCACACATTTCACTCTCAGTTTCTCCCATAGATCTTTCGAATCTTTGTACTCAATCAATGAAATGATGTCGTCTCTCACAGACTGATGAAGCAAAGCAATGCACTTTTGTTCAGCAACATATCTTTCTATTTGATTATCTTCTAAATTTTCATAATCCGTTCTCCCCATATCAAAACCATTCTTCAAGCTTTTCCAGCTGGGATATGCAAACACTTTTAGCCACTCTTCAAACCGTGTAGCCCATCTATTGTATTCTTCAATCGCCATCAGTTTGGGAGGTTTGTTGTATGTTCCGTATGCACTCTCCACACTTAAAGCATCAGACAGGGTTTTCTTTGCACTTGGATTAGGAACATTTTCATTGGTGTTGTTTGATGTATCATCTCCAGTGTTTCCCGTGAAAGCAAACATATCACTGAAAGGATTCATAAACTCATCCATCTTCACGTATCTGAAACAATCAACAAACACTTAGAAAAATTTTGAAAAGTAGTTTCAAACGGAATCAGTTCAAGTGGAATAGCTCAAACGGAATTAACTTGTTCACACGAAATATGGTTTTCAAACGAAATTACCTATTCAAACGGAAATAGGTGTTTCAAACGAGATTACCAAACAGAATTTAATTCCGTGTGGAATTAAGTCAATTTCAAACGGAATTAAATCTCTTGGAGCGAAATTAGTAATTTCGTTTGAACTCTTCAAACGAAATTTGATTCCGTGTGAAATCAACAGCACTTTTCAAGCGAAATTAAGTACAAATTGTAATTCCGTGCGGAATTAAACGAAATTAAGATGATGTCATTTTGTCCAAACAGTTTTTCAAGCGGAATTAGCAATTTTATCAGATTTAAGTCGAATTAAGGTCCAATTCTTTCAAGGATTAGTTAAACCTATGTTTTGCTTATTATGTGAGAAAATCAAGCCATTTTGTCCGTTAAATCTTGTTCAATTCAGAAAAGAAAGAGTAGAAGTAAGAGAATCCGATGTAATCTGGCTGAATTGGTATGAACTCCTCGTCCTGAGCTCTGATACCACTTGATGGATCGTCGTGTGACCCTAACGAGTCAATCTGAAGAGTTCAACATCAAAATCAAAGGCGGAATCAATGAAATTGACGTAACACAACTTGATACTTTCTAATTATCTTCTCTTATTGATTTCCTGAGCTTTTACAATTCAAATAACAATCTGGCAGCACCTCGGCTCTGAAACACACACTCTAATTCCGTTTCAAATGACACAGCAACACACCTATTTATACTAGTGGTGATTTCGCTTGAAAGTGGCAGAGGTCATTTCAAGCGGAATTAACATGGCAAATTTCGTTTGAAACTGCCAGTGGCACTTTCAAGCGAAATTACACATACAAACACATATAAACCCTAATTTTCATCCTGTTGTGTGCTAGTTAATCCTATCTAGACATAAGACTCGATAAAGACGAAGTTAACAGACATTTGTGCACCAACAGTAAGCAAATACAAAAGTTAAATGCTCAGAACCCTGACATGGCTGCAACAAAGGTTGCCAAGCCAAATGATGAGTAGAAGCAGAATAGACATTGGTTGAATGCTTCATTCATTCATACCGAACAAGTTTGCATCTTTTACAAGCTAGCGAAACTATAGAGAAATTTTGCTAGCATTTCCCCTCTAGGAACCAAAGCTTGTCAAATGACGAGGCCAAGTCCTATATTTATAGGAAATTCCCATTCGTCCGAATGCACCTGGGACGGATGGGCTCCTCTCGTGCGAATGTGACTCGGACGTATGTGATGTCCCATTCGCACGAATCTGCCATTCATACGAATGGGTACAAATATTACATATCTGATCCGTTTTCACACTAGTCTATATAATATTCAACACACGCTTTATCTAGCATATTCTCACAGTGGCGGACATACAAAATATGCACCAACAAATGACAAGCAACATCATAGCCATTATAGACATGCATTGCAATAGCTCTCAGATGAGCAAATAGTCATCTTCACAGAGACCCACAGTTCTCATAATATCACCTTCACCAGATAAAAAACCACATACAAACAAGATATGCATTACCGAAACTCTTAGATGTACACATGCTCATCTTCATTGTGTCATACCCTGCAAAATCAGAGTTGGGCGTAATGACTGATATCTTCATTTCACAGCGGATGTATAATGCTAGAATTCTAGAAAGTTGAGAGCATGCTAAGTACTCGAATCACAATGGGCTCTCCTATTCCAATTATGCCATAGTTTGAATGTGTAACCTGAGAACGAACATGCGAAAAATCAACATAAAGTTGGCGATTCATAGTTTGTTTGAAAAAGATTTAGAAATAGATCTTTTTGGTAACCGATTTAAAAATTGTTGAGAAAACGTAATAAACCATTTTCCTCGGCATGTTATTTGAAAAACTTTGTGCTTGTAAAACTTGTATAACCGTCAATGTCCACGTATGACAGAGACAACAAGCCTCCATTAGCTTATAACCAACCTCGAACTAGTGAGTGCCTCGCCAACCGTGTACTCAAGACGGTAGACTAGCAATCAGTTATAGTTCTGATATGTAGCGAGGACTTCACTATTCATGTTTAAGGACCCTACGACCCTTATGGTTGAGTAGAGGGCGTTCCAGTCCTTATGTTTGTATGTGGGATAATCCAGTCCTTGTGTCTGTATGTAGGATAACCCAGTCCCGATGTTTGAAAGTAGGACAATCCAGTCCCATTGTTTGTATGTAGGACAACCCAGTCATGTTGTTTCGTATGTAGGACAACCCAGTACCTAATTATAACTAGGACAATCCTGTCACTAGTCATAAAACTCAAGCATGTTTCAAAAAAGATAACGCGTATGTTTTTGTAAAACCGGTATGTTTAGCATAAACCTTTCATAAACTACTTATGTTAGATGGAATTTGTTTGTAACATGGTTTAGAAATATGTAATCTTCGTTCGTCGAAATATTATATGCTTTTGCAAAACTTGCATGTCTTTCCACCCCCAAAAACATTTATAAAAAATGTAAAACTGTAAAAAAAAAGTGGGGGGTTATGAACTCACCTCGATATTCTTGTGCAAAGCTAGCATAATACAATCCATAATGTCATTTCCAAAACATAAACCCGCTAGATGCAATCTATAACATTCCTATCAAGGAATAAACTCATAAGTTTCTACTAAAAACGTAGCTAAAGTACATGTCACACGAGCTCTTTCGAATCGCTAATCGAATCATTCGATGGGAAGATGTTGTTAACTTGATGGAAACGATAATGCTATACTTGTTTAATCCCATTTATAGTAGGCGATAAATACTACGTCTTGAGAACACTTATTTTCCGAGAGATTTAGAATATATATATATATATATATATAAAGAGTACTGTACAATATTGCTTATCGTACATTACGTACGCTTCAATCTCAGCCGTCAGATCATCTTCCCGCATTTTAAAATCGCATGTTGTTTTTTTATAACAATTTCGCATGTGATAATTTTTGATGAATTCGCATGTTGTTTTTTTGTACCAATTTCGCATGTGATAGTTTTGATGAAATAGCATGTTGTTTTTTTATAACAATTTCGCATGTGATAATTTTTGATGAATTCGCATGTTGTTTTTTTGTACCAATTTCGCATGTGATAATTTTGATGAAATAGCATGTTATTTTTTTGTAACAATTTCGCATGTGGTAATTTTGATGAAATCGCATGTTAAAAAACCAACATGCGAAATTGTTATAAAAAAACAACATGCGAATTCAATGCGGGAAGATGATCGGACGGCTGAGATTGTAGCGTACGTAATGTACGATAAGGGCATTTGTACGTTAACCTAAACCTATATATATAAGATTCAGTTCAGTTGAAAACCACTACGAATTGTGAGAACCGTAAGAACTTTTTGATCTGGCGTGAGTTGGGCCAATTTTTTTTTCACAAACGTAGATGAAAACATTATAAACACATCTGAAAAAAAAAAGGAAAAAAAAATTGTCGAGGCGTTAGTTTTGTCACACCCTGACTTTTGCGAAAGCGTGATTATGTGTGACTTGCTTAATATCATTGCATTCAATCATAACAACAACTATATGATAAAACCGAAGATGTTCATCCATTAAATAAGTTTTAAAGACATAACAACATCATTGTTTTAAAACATAGAATTCAAATTCGAGTACAAACCATGCAACTTGTTTAAGAGTTCACAAAGACTCGACAAAAGACATTAAATAAAACTAGGTTTTGGAAGACGTGTCTCGTCCAGGATAAGACACACCGACCAAACCCTAAGAACATGGATGACATCTTTTATTCTTAAACCACGCTTGGAACTTCCGAACGCCCGCCAGATCCACATCTAATTCCCTAAAATACATGTAGTTTGAAAACATCAACAAAAGTTGAGCGAGTTCATGTGTTTGTTTGTGTGTATGAATAACCCTTGTAATCATTGAAAGTATGTATGTATGTTTGTAAAACCATGGTATGAAAGCAACAAGGAAAACAGATCACCAATGGTTTGCAAGGCCATTGATATGTGTGAAGTGATGCAGGAAAACTCAAGCCTAGCAAATTTGTCTTCGGGAATAAAACATAGTCACCTCATGGGCCACCCTGGTCCACATGGGTGTGGGCTCGCTACACCGAAATAGATCTATCACTCATGTCCCTCGGTTCTACAATGAGGATTAATGGCCTTAAGTGTTATACCCACCACTCACATGATCAAGTAGTACCCTTCCTTAGCTAACCATACCAAATCAAAATGTTTGTAAATGGGTTTAACATGTATTTCACCCCCGAAGTTATAAAACCAAAAACAGTTAAAGAAAATGGGGTCATGAACTCACAGTCTTGCGTCTTCAATCATCGTAACTTAAGCTTCTTCGGATAAACACGACTACCTACAACGTACTATGATCTATTAGGCGAGCGGGTCGTGCCTTGACATAGTATTAATGTCTTTGAGTTACGTTTCTTTGTGTCTTCGATATTATTCCAAGTTATATAATTATTTGTTAAAATAATAAATATTTTAACTTAAATTATATTTATTAAATTTTAGAATAATTATTAAAACAATATATTTGAACTTAATACTTCCCAAGTATTTATACTTGTATATCCTCCCCAAGGATGGGTGTATTTGTATTCGTATTCTTATTCTTATACTTGTATATTTTTGCCATGTATTAGGGACGTATTCCGGTGTGTATTTGTACGTACGAGAATACGTATCTTCATGTAATTATTAAGTATCCTTATACTTAATGTTATATTAACTTTTCCGGAATAATATCCTTAATAAAAGTCCTTATATATTTCCAAAAAAATATATTTTAAAAATATTACTTAGAAAAATTATTTATAATTTTTCCCTTGGCAAAAATATTTGTATTTTCATATAATTTCCAAAAATAATATATTTTCAAGTCTAACTTAGAAAATATATATAAACTTATTTTTTTTCTCCAAAAATGATTTATTTCATATTTATTTGAGAAAATATATCTTTCACCCCAAAAATATCGTATTTCATGTTTGTTTAAGAAATGTATATTTTCTCCCAAAAATAATACATCTTCTAATAATTCCAAAAAAAAAATATATATTTTTATTCACCCAAAATAATATATTTTCCACTTGTCATAAATATGATATAACCTTGTAATAATTGTAAAAATCATATTTTTATTCACTTGGTGTCCAAAATATTATTTACCAAAATATACTTGTGAATCAATTTTCCGTAATATTTTGTAAGTCTTATTCCATAGTTCGGTTTCACCAATATTTTGTGTATAACTTGTATATTTATTCCTTGGAATTTTGGTAATATTTTGGATGGTAATTCTTGGTGTTTTGATGTGTTATATTATTTCATGTCCTAAAATAATATAACTAATACACAAAATATACAAATAATCACACACATGGTGTCATCTAAATATATATTTCCTAAATACATATTTAGTCACTTTTATTTATAAAAACCAACCTCCAATAATTATAATTTTTATAACAAAAATTATGGCAAAGTTTTTGTATCAATTTATGGTTTAAAATACACTTGTAAATATTTGTTTAGAAATATTTGTAAGTGTTTATTTTTTAGAAAAATTTTGCCATAGTTTCCCTTAAAAATGGAGGTTTCCATGCTTTCAAGCATATCATTTTCTTTTGTAAAATCAACACCATCAATCCACAATCAACAATAAACAACCTTTACTTACCAACTTTGCCAAAAACAAGTATAATCTACTACTTCATGAACTTGAAATTTCATAAAAATTTGTAGTAACTTATTAGTGTTATTAGTAAGCCTTGTTACATTCTAAAGTGTGATTAATTCTTTAAAAACTTCATTTTTAAAGAATATGGATCTTCACAACTTATAATCATATTTTTCAAAAATGTTTCTTTATGAATTTTTCTTGTTACACATATTCTTCTACACCTTATTAACCACCAAAAATAAGGTTTATTTGTTTAAGAACCAAGATTTAGTAAAACTTATATTTTTAACTTGGTATCTTGAGAAATCGTTCATGAAATTTTTGATCTATATGATTAACAACTTACTTTGATCATTATTTTACAAGAAAACCACATATTCTTTCAAGTTCATGCTTCTCATGAGGATGATCCATTTGCTTCTAGCAAGATCATATGATGATCAACATCAAATATATGTATGAACAACAATCATCAAGCATAACAACTCATGTTCATCAAGATTTCTTCATATTTTAAGCTTATGTTCAAGTTTACTTCTTGTGATTCTTAGTGTTCTTCATTATCAACATTATGTAACATCTTTTAACCACTTAAAATAGAAGTAAAATAGCAAGATCAAGGTTCTTACCACTAGCACAAGGCTAGGGATGATCAAGAGAAGAAAACAAGTGGGTAAAAGCAAATTCAAGGTCCTTGATCTTCCGAAAGCTCCTAGCTTCCTTATGCACCTTCTATCACACTTGTGTATGCTTGAAACTAGATGAAGATGAGTGAATGATGGTGGTGTGTGTGTGTTGGTGTTCGGCCTAGAGCACAAGGAGAGGGAGAGAGGAGTGTGTGTGAAGTGGTGAAAGATATAAATGAAGTTATGATCATGGTGCATTCTTATAATCCATTTTATCATTTTAACTCATGGTTCATTTGTTTAGAAAAAGCATAAACATGATCTATTTTAATATTGAAACAAATCAATGTGTGGGGCCCTTGTTGGGGCCGTAGATATGGGGGGGGGGGGGGAGGGTCTAGGCATAGGTGTAAACTAAACTAGTTTTTGTTGGTGCATATGTCTGTTGACTTCGTCTTGTATCGAGTCATGTAATAGGATAGATAGACCAGGACGCGTTATACGAAAGAAACAGGAAACTGGTCTGAACTGATCAGTTCGTGCGACCTGGCACCAGGTCGTGCGACCTGGATTGTGCTAGTTCGTGCGACCTGGCATCCCTATATATATGAGGTCTTATGATTTCATTTGTAACATTCTGATTCCGGATACGAAGTGGTGCCAAAGTGTCGAACGATCTGTAATCAATATCAAATCAATACAATCGACAGTTAAAGTGATTCTTAGTGTTAAACAAGCTGTAATCATGTCCAAATCATTAAATTCCGCATCTGGTTTGGTCTAGAACTCTTCTGATCGACTCATTAGGTCGAACCTTCGATCCTACAAGTGGTATCAGAGCTCAGGAGGAAGAGTTCTTACCATTTCAGCTTGATTTCTTCATAAAAACTAATTTCTTCTCATTTCTACTCATTTTCTACAATTTTTCATCAAAATTTCAACGAATTTACGGCTAAAATGATCTAATTTTGTGATATAACACGTAAAACACTGTTTTGAACAATCCGTGAACAAATCAGAACCTAATTCAACCTAAAAACTGATAAAATTGACCAAACCGCGTGAAAATCATCTCAGATCGTTCGACAAGCTTTCAGATCGTATGAAAATAGTTCTAGTTCGCACGAGTTAATCATCAGGTCGCACGGATTGACAAAGTCGTTTGAGTTTGTTGTTTTCAGTTCGTACGAAGTTGTCAGGTCGTGTGGGTTTGTTCCAGATCATTTGAGATTTGAGCCAGTTCGCACGGGGTGAGGTCCAAATCGTTTGAAAAACCTTCCAGTTCGCACGAGGTGGTTCGGGTCGTGTGAAACATTATTAGAACATGTGAAAGTTGATCCCAGATCGTTTGAAATCTCAGCTCGCTTGAACATTGTGTTTTTGTGAACTTTTGACATCAAAACATGGAAAACGAATTTTACAACGCCTTTGCTACTGCACCAGCTGCTCCAGTTACAGTTGCCGAAACTGTCAGTATCGAAAATGAAACGGGAACTTTCCAAAAGCCTCCAAAGCTTATGTACATTGAGGACTTTAAAGGATGGCAAGATCGTTTTGAAAACTGGGTGCAAGCTAATAAGTTTGATGCATGGGTTTCGTTAGAGAAACATTATACTTTACCGAAAGATGATCTTGGAAATGAAAAACCATTAAGTCAATTTACACCGGATGAAAAATTAAGATACACCAGTGAAAAGATGATGATTAGCATTCTCCAACAAGCGGTAAAATAAGATATTTTCGTTTTGCTTCAACATAAGGGAACTGCTAGATCAATCTGGAAAGCGTTGATTAAAAAGTTTATGGGTAGTGCTGATATGATAAAAAATAAACGTGCATTACAAAAAAAATCGTTTGATATGTTTACAGCTTTTGAAGGTGAAACAACAAGAACGAATATTGAGAGATATTGTCATCTTGTCATGGAAATGAAAAGATTGGACATCAAGAAAGAAGATGATGAATGGGTTGATAAGCTAGCTGATGCGTTACCACAGAATGAATGGGGAACACATCTGTTGATTTTAAAGCATAACCGACAATTTGAAGATATGAATTTGAGTAAGTTTATCCAGAAGTTGGAAGAACATGAGCTAGCACTTCGAAAAACTGCTACAATGAGAAGTCCGGGTGCTCAACAGGATGTGAGTCTATACTATAGAGGAAGCAAAGTTGAGACCACTCCGAGTCCAAAGATTCTGTCACACCTCGACCCGCAGCGAAAAGGTACGAGGCATGATAATTGCCCATAGCTCATGACAACTAGTTGTTGTTTCAGTATTTAAAGCATATCCATTTAAATAGTCACATAACATATAATAATCAAAATTGTTCATACATTGTTCAAACAAACATATCAAGATTTCAATTTAATTTCCTAAGGCCCATGCTACATGTCCACATCACTCGATCATCAACTTTGAAAACCTGCACCACGTTAGAAAAATATATTTTTGGGTCAACAAATATGTTGGTGAATAATTTCCTCCTTTTTATTGAAAACAATTTTATAGTTATTTCTTTTAAAAAAAATATTTTTAACATGCACCTCAAGATTAGTGTGTAAATGGTCTCATATCATCAACATAGTCAACATATCCATAAATCCAAATTTACCAAACAAGAATACACAATCAAGTAACAACACAAACAACCAAAATAAATAGACTCCTGATAATAGCGTGCATTAGGCTCAAGCCCCGAGGAACGAGTCTAATACTGTTGGCGATACTAGGCTACAACCCATGGCCGTGGGGAACCTAGTCAGCCGTGGATCCACTAGACACAATAGCATGCAATAGACTTGACATCCGATAGCATATAGAATAATATAATACACATAAGACGTTCACATAATAACACTAATTCATAGCATGTTAAGTAAATCGAAAAGTGTAACGTGATGCACCCCAAAATTTGAAAAGTTAAAAAGGGGAAAGTGGAAGAAATTACTCACAGGTTGCGAAGAGACGTTCCACGAGAATTAACGCACGAATTGGAATATGCGGAATTCTAAGATAATAACCGTATTGTAAATAACAGCCAAACTAAACGAAAGGTTAACCTAATGATTTTAGGAAATTGGGTTCTCCTATTTGAGGACTTGGAAATATATAAAATCATATCGTTCAACAAAGAAATAACCAAAGCAATAGTTATATATGTTTTAGAATTTACCAATATGGCAAAAATTATAGAATTGCTATTTTAATGGTTTTAAATAATTTGATAATGCCAAATGATTAAATAAGTTCATCAAGCTCCTCTAAAAATTGTATAGATTCAATTTAATATTCATCCCCGGTTTTATTTTAAAATAATAACTTCATAATGGGATTTATTTGTCTAAACAATTCCACGAATTCTTTAGTTATATAATAATTACTAAAAAGATCATAGATATATATTCCATAAAAATTCTATAACAATTATACAACCTCTAAAAATCAGAAGAAACATTAACCAAATTTTATTTGCAACAATCTTGTATTTTTAAATAATTAAAACATGTATATATATAGAGAGAGATCCAAATTATATTTATGAATTCTCCAAAAGTAAAGGAACAATTCTATAAAAATTCCTTGGTGTCTAAATAATCTGAGAAATTCAATAAAAACATTTATTTAATTTATTTGAGATTATCTTGTATTTTTATTTGATTTATCTAAAGATTAACACGTAAATAATTCACCAAAATTCCAATTGATATCTAAAAATTTCCAAAATTTACACACAATATTCTAGTATGATATATAACAATATTATACTTTCAATTTCGTCAAAATACAAGTCTAAATCTAAAAGCCCCAAATTATATGAATCAAGAACCCTAATTTCAACTAAAATTAAATTTGGATAAATTAGCCTTCTATCAATGAAATTGATAGAGGGCTTTTGTAGAGAATGAAAAATTAACCAAGTTGGGCTTTGAAATCACCTGAAAAGGTTAAGAATTGAAGGAGATATCGTCTGCACAAGTTACAAGCCCTAGAATGTTCTTCGATTAAATTCGTGATGTAGAGGTGATGAAATGGAGAAATATCAGTGGGGTTTTACATGGTTTGATCAGAAGATTCAAATAGTATCAGTTTTGGGGTTCAATTTTGCGAGGATGATAAAACCCAAAAGATGAACATGAAGCTTCCAAGGTGATATTGTTTTGATTTAATCCCCACGGTTACGAGATGATTAAGAGTCACAACAAAGTTAATTGATGATTAAAGTCATTATTTGCATTCAATTAGTCATGAAAATGACGTTTCAGTAGGTTTTGTTACTCACATTTGCGGTTTCTCGGTGCAGACAAAGGAGAAGGAAATAGCTCGTTCCAGTGAGTGTATTAAAGAAAACTGACACCAGATTACATTACCTTAATGTCAGTAGACCAGTGGTTGCTTGTGTTAACTGGTAAACGAGGGAACCCGGGTTCGAAACCCGTCCCCAGCACGTTATTTTCTTTTTATTTTGCAAACAATTTCAGGTTCCATTAAATACAATAAGGTCCCTGTTTTCTAACTTGATTAACTTATATAACTAACTTAGTTAGGTTATACCTTTATAAAAATAACCAAACTAACAACCTTAACACACCAACCTAGTTAACTAACTTCTTGTACAAATAACTAACTGAGTTGACTAACCCCGTTAGTTTACTTACTTATTTTATCGTTTCCGTTAATTACAAAAACAACCCTTAACCTGTAACTTTTATAATTTGGCAAGTTCAACCCTTTTAAGTTTAAAACTCGTTTTAACTACCACTTTTAACGTAGTTAATTATTCCCATTATAACTAATAATCGAGTTACCTGAGTTTCGCTTATCTACCTCCGTTTAAACTCCGTTTTTAAACCAACGAAATACGTGATGGTTTAATCTAATAGTACAATATTAAAATTTTTAACAATTCTGATGTTTATTTACTTGAAAGGGTCCGGTTTTGAAATCGGGGTCGGATTTCGGAGATCCGATTTTGGCGGATGTTATAGTCTCCCCAACTTTTGAGAATTTCGTCCCGAAATTAGGAGGAAACCGCTCGTGTAGGATTAAGTGTAGGGTCTTTCATAGGCGTAACGTTATTTGCTCGATTTAGTAATAGCGTTAGGAACTCGAATCTCAAGATCGGATTGTGCCTCATGAATGTAAGGTAACAAGTGTTATACAGAAGTCCCAACGTTACTGAGAATGCGCTCGAACTAGGATATATCAAGAGGTGTAGACTTATTGAGGCGATAGCGTTCTTGACAAGGGTTACATACCCAATTATAGGAATCACTTTTAAATGCCAAAGGTGCAGAAATGAAAAGCGTTAACTGTTATGTATAAGGTAGCCAGTCATACGATCATTACAACCGTGAAGCCCATAAATGACCAATCGAGGATTAATTGCGTCTTAAGAAAAAATCATGTCCCAAAGATGTCCTGTAACACTGAAGAGTTTGCAACCGAGTCGTAAAGGATACCCGTGATGCCAAAACTACAATCTGTGTCACGACCTAGGATCTTGACGTATTTCTCATAAAATGCGGCAATTTGAGTTAGATTAGCGAAACCATAGAATTTGAATTCTCCAATCACAAAACCAAAACAAACTAACTAAAACACTCATGATTAGTCTAACGCTGCTTTTGAAAATTTGACAGACACACTTATATATAGGCAGTACCAGCGGCGTATCCACCATGTCCCTATCAAATTTTCATCCACATCATTATTCAAATCATGCTTGACGACTCAAACCAACTTCTCATGATCAGTCTAACGAGGCTTTTGATACCTCGATAAGAACACTTATATATAGGAAGTACCAGCGGCGTATCCACCATGCCCTTATCAAGTTTCATCGGCTTCGTTATTCGGATCATGACTGACGACACAAACACAACTTACATAGAACTTCTCTCGACCAGTCTGTGACAACTCGAAATTTAGAACCTTTCGTTGTACGCTTGAACACTAAGTGACTAACTAAATTGATGAATTAATGAATGATATATGTGAACTTATATGATTATGTTTGTGATTGTATGTATGCGAGTATGTATATGAACCGAGACAACAAGAACCCGACTCGAGACCATGTGGTCTCGAGTGAACAATGACTTATGGGCCGGTTGGGCCACACATACACACTTAGCCTATTTCGAAAGCCCATTAGGGTGCATTACTTGGAACTAGTATTTAACCCATATGGATAGCCAACATCACCACTTTTGAGCAACCTACACTCACCCACACACACACTCCTTCTCCCTCACTAAAACTCTAAGCCACAACACCCTCCTCCCCCACTCTCGGATCAAACCGGTGACCACAAGAGCTCTCGGATTCAAGCCTAAGACCTCCCTTGAAAACTCAACCGGTTAGTGTCCTTATGATGTTTATTGTTAAATGATAGTGTGGATGATATGATTTAACTAGTTAGTTGTATGCTTGATGATGTTGTGACTTACATGATGTTACACAAGGACTAGTCTACAATACATGATGAATTAGTGTTCAAGTAGTCGATTCATAAATGTTTCATGTTATGTGTTTACATTCGGTTAATGATGATTACATGATAAAGTGTTGGTTATGTTAGGATGAATAATGTGTGCTTATGTATGAGTGTTATCGGCTTCATATGGTTTGGATGTTGGTACAATTTGGAATGATTTATGAATGGAAACCGTATGCTTGTAATCGGCTGTGGTATGTGCACGATTAGGACGATTCATTGTGTAGATATCATAGGGTGCATATTAGTGTTGATAGGTTGTTGATCATGATTCTTGTTGGGTTAAAGTTTATATGAATATTGATGAACATATGAAGAACATGATGAATATGATATGAACATGCTTTGAATATTTGAAAACTGATATGTTTGATCCAATTTGGTAAATTGTTAGACAAATAAACATGTTTAAGTGGATAGTACAAACTGTTTCATGAAATAGAATTTCTATTGGATAGTACACTGTACCGAATCAGCAGTTGTCCAACCGAAACCTCCAGTTGTGACTCGAGACCACCACATGATGAGTCGAGATCCCCGGTTGTGACACAGATTGCGAGTCGCAAACACATGGTTGCGACTCGAAACCACAAGTGATCAGCACACAAACCTCATGACTCGAAATCTCAGTTACGAGTCCGGTTGCGACTCGAGACCAAAACAACATGAACCGAGACCACAGTTACGAGTCCTGTTACGACTCGAGACCGTGACCATGATAACTCGAGACCGCCGATTGCGACTCAGGTTGCGAGCCGAGAACACCTGGTTGCGACTCGAAACCAACATATGCGTGCTGAATTGGACTTGCATGATTAAGGGCTTAATTGATTGGGCCGGACTCTTGGGCCTAATGCACAGACCTTATATGTTACTGTTGAACATGAATGATTGATGAACTGCTATAGAAGATACTTGAATGCAATGTGCTAGAAACATACGTGTACTACTTGAATACGAACCTGACTGTATGATACAACTATGATAGGACGTGAGTAACCACAATATTACTTGGTTGACTTTTCTGTGTATCTACCGAGCAAACCAAGGTGAGTTCACACCCTCTACAAAGCATGGGATTCCCAGGGGTCGGGAATTGGGGTTAAGGAACATGGGTTCCTCGTCCTCCTTGGGTAGGACAGCAAAGGTTCAGGAATGTAATTCCTCATCCTCACGGACAGATAACTCGTACTAGACCAAAACTCTATCACGAAGTCCCTCATTTTTATATCGACTTAATCGCCGGGCCAATGGCGAGCGGGTCATTAGTTAGATAGCGCTATTTAGGTCTGACAAACCTCACACCGTGCCGCAGAGGACGGGCGTGAACTAATGGATCTGGGGCACGTCAATGATGATAGACATTGACAGTTTCAGGGCACTTAAACATGACTACAGTCAGCAGTCGATATGGTAACGAGTCTAGTGTATACATGGGGTAGCCCCCACGGCCGAAATGCCAGATAACTAACACGGGGTAACCCCCACGGCTGGATAGCCAGAGTAACCGGGAATAAACAAGTCACATTTTTAACTATGGGGTAACCCCCACGGCAGGATGCCAGCTAAAGGAAACTGTTTTCGAAACAACTTAAAACGAACACCCAACCGTGAACTCACTCAACTTGTTGTTGACTCGTTACTACATGCTTGCAGGTCCCTAGGTTCTTAGCTGGAGCTTGCATGGAGGAGGATCGTTGTGGGACATGGACGGCTGTGTGCCATGTTAAACTTTGAAACAATTAAACTTATGTTTTGATTTAAGACTTATGCTTCCGCTTGCAACTTAACTATGTTTTGTTGATACACCAATTGTATTGGTTAAACTTTTATATCTTTTAACTCGCATGTTCAATATGATTGGTGGCTGGATCCTGGTCAGTCACGCCTCTAAGCGGTAGTACTCCGCAGGTGGATTTTGGGGGTGTGACAGATTGGTATCAGAGCCATTGGTTATAGTGAACTTGGTTTTAATAAAGGGGAAAACGTTTTTTTTGTTAAAACCAGACTATAACCTGTACAGTGCTCAACGGTCCACAACGATGCTTCACTCCACATGCAAGGCTCGACATTCTAGGTGATATGATCTGTGTATATATTGCCTACTTGTTAGTTACATAGTACATTGCTTATGGTATGCTTGGTTAGTATAACTACTGTTGCTTGAACACGTGCGTGCTTACTCTTTTTTATCGTCGTACTTTCGCGAACCCCTCTCACTCACGTTCTTCTTGATATGAAGATCATGTCTGGACGCGTTAACCTGACACAAGCCCAGTTGACGGCTCTGATCAACGAACGAGTTGCCGCAGCACTTGCAGCTGCACACGCAGGAGGTATATCCTGCAGTCCGAACTCATTCTAGGATCTTTAGGATCCTACTCTCGTGAACCAACCTTTGTGTTAAACTCTGTCTTTTCTTTCACCTACGATAGGTCATCATGTTCAGCCACCCGTGTGCACTTTTAAGACTTTCATGGACTGCCGACCAACTACTTTTAGCGGCACTGAAGGAGCCGTAGGCCTCCTCCACTGGTTTGAGAAACTAGAATCTGTCTTCGAAATGTGCGAATGCCCTGAGGCGCGCAGGGTGAAGTATGCTACTGGTACTCTCGAGGGTTTAGCCCTCACATGGTGGAACGCTCAGGTTCAGATGTTCGGGTTGGTTGCTGCCAACGCCACCCCATGGGAAACTTTTTAAGGAAATGATCAAACAAGAATACTGCAGTCGTGATGAGATTCACAAACTGGAAGTGGAGTTCTTCAACCTCAAGATGACGGGGTCCGAAATTGAAGCTTATGTGAAAAGGTCGAACGAACTGGCAATTCTGTGCCCTACTATGGTGGATCCTCCCATCAAACGCATCGAACTATTTCTTCAGGGCTTAGTGCCAGAAATCCAAAGTCATGTGACTTCAGCGAACCTCGCCACCTACCAGCAAACCGTTCAGTTGGCTCACCGTCTCACGGATCAGGCGGTGGAGCAGAACAAGTTACCAAAACGCATAGGCGCTGCAACTACTTCTGGTACCTCTAGTGACAACAAACGAAAATGGGATGGGACTTCAAGTAAGGGTTCGACTTCTGTTCAGTCCCAGTCTCAGCAGAGGAAGACTGATGACCACAAGAGCCCTAATCAGCAATCGTCTGGTGGTCAAAGCCATGGTGGGTACAAGGGAAATCACCCCAAATGCAATCGCTGCAGCCTGCACCACAGCGGGCCATGCACCAGGGGCAACTGTCATCGGTGCAACAAGCCTGGTCACGCTGCAAAGGATTGCAGGAGCTTATACCCCGCCAATCAGAATCGTCAGCAAGCTCAACAGAACCAGCGCCAGCAGCAGCAGCAAGGTGATAACAAAGGGTGCTTTCAGTGTGGAGCTGAGGGCCACTTTAAGAGAGATTGTCCCCAACTGAACATGAACCAGAACAACAACAACAACAACAACAATCAAGGGAATGGTAACAATGGGAACAACAACAACAATGGCGCCAGGGGGCGGGTGTTTGTGATTGGCCAAGGTGAAGCAAGGAATGACCCCAACGTTGTGGCGGGTAAGTTCCTTCTCGACGACTTTTATGTTTCAGTTTTATTTGATTCGGGTGCCGATACTAGCTACATGTCACTAGAAGTTAGTCGAATGCTTAATCGTATCCCAACACCTTTGAACAACAAGCACACCGTAGAGCTAGCAAATGGTAAGAGTTTAGAAGCCACACACCTAGTCAAGGGTTGTAAACTTATTCTCGCTGACCAGACCTTCTCTATCGACCTCATTCCTATTGTCTTGGTTAGTTTCGACGTTGTCATTGGGATGGATTGGTTATCCCAACGCCGAGCAGAGATTCTTTGCAACGAGAAGGTTGTCCGTATTCCAGGTCCCGGTGGTGAACCTCTCATGATTCATGGCGACAAGAGGAGTGCGGTTGAGAACGTCATTTCTCTCCTTAAGGCCCAAAAGTGCTTGCGAAAGGGCCACACTGCCATTTTGGCTCTCGTTACTGACACCTCAGAAAAAGAGAAGAAGATGGAAGATTTTCCAGTTGTACGCGATTATCCAGAGGTATTTCCTGAGGAGTTACCTGGTCTTCCGCCCCATCGCCAAGTCGAGTTTCAGATCGAATTAGCTCCTGGAGCTGCGCCTATAGCCCGTGCACCTTATCGTTTAGCCCCATCAGAGTTGAAGGAACTCTCCACGCAACTACAAGAACTCTTGGATAAGGGTTTTATTCGTCCTAGCTCATCGCCCTGGGGAGCTCCAGTATTATTTGTAAAGAAGAAGGACGGTGCTTTCAGAATGTGCATCGACTACCGAGAACTCAACAAGGTGACGGTGAAGAATCGTTATCCTCTACCGCGTATCGACGACTTGTTCGACCAGCTGCAAGGGTCGAGCTACTATTCGAAGATCGATTTGAGATCGGGTTACCACCAACTGAGAGTCCGAGAAGAGGACGTCTCCAAAACAGCTTTCAGAACTAGATACGGGCACTATGAGTTTTTGGTCATGCCTTTTGGGATGACAAACGCACCTGCGGTTTTCATGGACTTGATGAACCGAGTGTGCAAGCCTTACCTGGACAAGTTCGTTATAGTCTTCATCGACGACATCCTGATCTATTCCAAGAGTCGGGAGGAACACGAGCAGCATCTGCGACTTATTCTGGAACTCCTTCGAACAGAACAGCTCTATGCAAAGTTCTCGAAATGCGACTTCTGGCTTCGAGAAGTCCATTTCCTGGGCCACGTGGTAAACAAGGATGGGATTCACGTTGATCCATCCAAGATAGACTCGATTAAGAACTGGCCTGCACCACGTACACCAAAGGAAATTCGCCAATTCTTGGGTTTGGCGGGATATTACCAGAGATTCATAAAAGATTTTTCTAAGATTGCACAGCCTCTCACCTCACTAACACAGAAGGGCGTTAATTATCACTGGGGAAACGCACAGGAGTTGGCATTTCAGCACCTAAAGGATAGACTTTGTAGCGCACCTATCCTTTCCTTGCCGGAAGGCACAGACGACTTTGTGGTTTACTGCGACGCATCAATTCAGGGTCTTGGTTGCGTGTTGATGCAACGAGATAAAGTTATAGCCTACGCCTCACGCCAACTCAAGGTTCATGAGAAGAACTACACTACACACGATTTAGAGCTGGGAGCTGTTGTTTTTGCGCTTAAATTATGGCGGCATTACCTGTATGGTACCAAGTGCGCCATCTACACCGACCACAGGAGCCTCGAGCATATCTTCAAGCAGAAAGAACTGAATATGCGGCAGTGACGATGGGTCGAACTACTAAATGACTACGAGTGCTCAATCAGGTATCACCTGGGCAAGGCCAATGTTGTGGCTGACGCCCTCAGTCGGAAGGACACTGCGCCTAAGCGCGTACGAGCTCTACAACTCACGATCCACTCTAGTCTCCCTTCCCAGATACGAGCTGCTCAGATAGAAGCACTGAAACCAGAAAACGTCAGGGCTGAAGCCCTACGCGGATCAAGGCAACGATTAGAACAGAAGGAAGACGGTGCTTACTACGTGACGGGACGCGTTTGGGTCCCACTCTATGGCAACCTACGAGAGCTTGTGATGGACGAAGCACACAAGTCTCGCTACTCAGTACACCCTGGATCAGATAAAATGTACCATGATATCAAAACTACGTATTGGTGGCCTAGCATGAAGGCCCACATAGCAACCTACGTCAGTAAGTGTTTGACTTGTGCGAGAGTCAAGTCTGAATACCAGAAACCCTCAGGCCTACTCCAACAACCAGAGATACCTCAATGGAAATGGGAGCAAATTTCCATGGATTTTGTCACTGGCCTGCCTAGATCCCAGCGCGGGAACGATACTATTTGGGTGATCGTGGATCGACTCACAAAATCTGCACACTTCTTGGCTATCAAGGAAACGGATAAATTCTCCACTCTCGCAGAAATTTACCTCAAGGAAGTTGTTTCGAGGCACGGGGTGCCCACCTCTATTATCTCAGATCGAGATGCGCGTTTTACTTCAGAGCTGTGGCAAGCGATGCACAAATCCTTTGGCTCACGATTAGATATGAGCACAGCGTATCACCCTCAGACGGACGGGCAGTCCGAACGCACTATTCAAACCTTAGAAGACATGCTTCGTGCATGTGTAATCGACTTTGGAAACCGCTGGGAAAAGCATCTGCCACTTGTGGAATTCTCGTACAATAACAGTTACCACACCAGCATTAAAGCTGTTCCATTTGAGGCATTGTACGGACGTAAATGCCGGTCACCTCTTTGCTGGGCAGAGGTGGGAGATAGTCAGATCACTGGTCCAGAATATGTGGTAGACACGACCGAACAAATTGCTCAAATACGAAAACGCATGACGGCAGCTCGCGAACGTCAGAAAGTTTACGCCGACATGGGCAGGAAACCGCTTGAGCTCCAGGTTGGGGAGCGGGTACTACTCAAAGTTTCACCCTGGAAGGGTGTGGTTCGTTTTGGTAAACGCGGTAAACTCAACCCACGATACGTTGGACCTTTCGAAGTCATTGAGAAAATAGGCAGGGTGGCCTACAGACTCAACTTACCAGCGGAACTCGGTGCAGTTCACAACGTTTTTCACGTGTCGAATCTGAAGAAGTGTCCGTCAGATGAGACCCACGTAGTTCCTCTGAAGGAACTCACTATCGACGAACAGTTGCGATTCGTCGAGGAACCAGTCGAAATCACGGACCGGGATGTTAAGGTCCTCAAGAGCACTAGAATACCTCTCGTTCGAGTTCGTTGGAACTCACGTCGCGGCCCAGAGTTCACCTGGGAGCGCGAAGATCAGATGAAACAAAAGTATCCCCAACTGTTCGCAAACAGTACACCCGCTACTGAGGCTGAAGCTACGGAATTTCGGGACGAAATTCCAGATCAACGGGGGGTGGATGTGACACCCCAGGAAAACCGGGAAAACCATACAACTTAACTAGCTTCCTCAGTGAGTGCCTACCAAATTTCGGGACGAAATTTCTTTCAACTTGGGGATGATGTGACAACTCGAAATTTAGAACCTTTCGTTGTACGCTTGAACACTAAGTGACTAACTAAATTGATGAATTAATGAATGATATATGTGAACTTATATGATTATGTTTGTGATTGTATGTATGCGAGTATGTATATGAACCGAGACAACAAGAACCCGACTCGAGACCATGTGGTCTCGAGTGAACAATGACTTATGGGCCGGTTGGGCCACACATACACACTTAGCCTATTTCGAAAGCCCATTAGGGTGCATTACTTGGAACTAGTATTTAACCCATATGGATAGCCAACATCACCACTTTTGAGCAACCTACACTCACCCACACACACACTCTCCTTCTCCCTCACTAAAACTCTAAGCCACAACACCCTCCTCCCCCACTCTCGGATCAAACCAGTGACCACAAGAGCTCTCGGATTCAAGCCTAAGACCTCCCTTGAAAACTCAACCGGTTAGTGTCCTTATGATGTTTATTGTTAAATGATAGTGTGGATGATATGATTTAACTAGTTAGTTGTATGCTTGATGATGTTGTGACTTACATGATGTTACACAAGGACTAGTCTACAATACATGATGAATTAGTGTTCAAGTAGTCGATTCATAAATGTTTTATGTTATGTGTTTACATTCGGTTAATGATGATTACATGATAATGTGTTGGTTATGTTAGGATGAATAATGTGTGCTTATGTATGAGTGTTATCGGCTTCATATGGTTTGGATGTTGGTACAAGTTGGAATGATTTATGAATGGAAACCGTATGCTTGTAATCGGCTGTGGTATGTGCACGATTAGGACGATTCATTGTGTAGATATCATAGGGTGCATATTAGTGTTGATAGGTTGTTGATCATGATTCTTGTTGGGTTAAAGTTTATATGAATATTGATGAACATATGAAGAACATGATGAATATGATATGAACATGCTTTGAATATTTGAAAACTGATATGTTTGATCCAATTTGGTAAATTGTTAGACAAATAAACATGTTTAAGTGGATAGTACAAACTGTTTCATGAAATAGAATTTCTATTGGATAGTACACTGTACCGAATCAGCAGTTGTCCAACCGAAACCTCCAGTTGCGACTCGAGACCACCACATGATGAGTCGAGATCCCCGGTTGCGACACAGATTGCGAGTCGCAAACACCTGGTTGCGACTCGAAACCACAAGTGATCAGCACACAAACCTCATGACTCGAAATCTCAGTTACGAGTCCGTTTGTGACTCGAGACCAAAACAGCATGAACCGAGACCACAGTTACGAGTCCTGTTACGACTCGAGACCGTGACCATGATAACTCGAGACCGCCGATTGCGACTCAGGTTGCGAGCCGAGAACACCTGGTTGCGACTCGAAACCAACATATGCGTGCTGAATTGGACTTGCATGATTAAGGGCTTAATTGATTGGGCCGGACTCTTGGGCCTAATGCACAGACCTTATATGTTACTGTTGAACATGAATGATTGATGAACTGCTATAGAAGATACTTGAATGCAATGTGCTAGAAACATACGTGTACTACTTGAATACGAACCTGACTGTATGATACAACTATGATAGGACGTGAGTAACCACAATATTACTTGGTTGACTTTTCTGTGTATCTACCGAGCAAACCAAGGTGAGTTCACACCCTCTACAAAGCATGGGATTCCCAGGGGTCGGGAATTGGGGTTAAGGAACATGGGTTCCTCGTCCTCCTTGGGTAGGACAGCAAAGGTTCAGGAATGTAATTCCTCGTCCTCACGGACAGATAACTCGTACTAGACCAAAACTCTATCACGAAGTCCCTCATTTTTATATCGACTTAATCGCCGGGCCAATGGCGAGCGGGTCATTAGTTAGATAGCGCTATTTAGGTCTGACAAACCTCACACCGTGCCGCAGAGGACGGGCGTGAACTAATGGATCTGGGGCACGTCAATGATGATAGACATTGACAGTTTCAGGGCACTTAAACATGACTACAGTCAGCAGTCGATATGGTAACGAGTCTAGTGTATACATGGGGTAGCCCCCACGGCCGAAATGCCAGATAACTAACACGGGGTAGCCCCCACGGCTGGATAGCCAGAGTAACCGGGAATAAACAAGTCACATTTTTAACTATGGGGTAACCCCCACGGCAGGATGCCAGCTAAAGGAAACTGTTTTCGAAACAACTTAAAACGAACACCCAACCGTGAACTCACTCAACTTGTTGTTGACTCGTTACTACATGCTTGCAGGTCCCTAGGTTCTTAGCTGGAGCTTGCATGGAGGAGGATCGTTGTGGGACATGGACGGCTGTGTGCCATGTTAAACTTTGAAACAATTAAACTTATGTTTTGATTTAAGACTTATGCTTCCGCTTGCAACTTAACTATGTTTTGTTGATACACCAATTGTATTGGTTAAACTTTTATATCTTTTAACTCGCATGTTCAATATGATTGGTGGCTGGATCCTGGTCAGTCACGCCTCTAAGCGGTAGTACTCCGCAGGTGGATTTTGGGGGTGTGACACAGTCTAACGAGGCTTTTGATAGTTTGATAAGAACACTTATATATAGGAAGTACCAACGGCGTATCCACCATGTCCTTATCAAATTTCATCGGCTTCGTTAGCGGTTTTGATTGGTTCTATGCGACGACTCAACTCAACTTACAAATAAATAACCACAACCAAACCACAACCAAATAATGTATGAGTCTCAAACCCAAAAAGGGTGCTACTAAATGGTGGCAGTACCTACATCCATAGTTATGGGGAAAAGGGTCAGTCTATGAACAAGTGAGACGTTACCCATATCACACAAATTATGGGAAAAGGTAAGCCATGATGAGTGATGATGTGAAACTGCAACAACATGAACTAGCAATAAAACAAATCATAAATGCATAACATAGCGATACATAAAAACGTCTGAGTCAAGGATGAAAACGATGACAAATAAAAACGTCGAAAGCGTGTTAACGACACAAGCTATCAACGGTACTGATTAAGAGTTGATAATTGTATCGATTGGCGTTAGTGCGAACGTCAAGGATACGAAGTGAGAGTAGCAGGTAAGGTCGTTAGTGAGGGAAAACTAAACGTGAAGTCGAATGGCGGAGGAGATGAAGTAGCAGCACTGATTTACACTCCCATCAGTCGGGCGATAATTACGATTCGAACAAAAGTAGAAGGGTCCTAAGATAAATTAGGGAAACCATAACTTTGTTAACTTAACTTATGTGCATTTCGTTTTGTTAACTATTTTTACACTTCACCAAGTGTAGCACATTGGCATTTTAAATTGTTTATGTACAAAAACAACTTAGTTTACTTAGAAAAATATTTCGTTAAACTTCAGGGAAAACATTTTCGGCCTAAAGTAGAACATTTACAATATATACTTATTACATTTTTATTTTATTTTATAAAAACCAAATTTTTTAGATCAGAAAAATTTTATCATCACTATATGCCCTCTACTCGAATTTTCCAAACTCTGGGCATAGGTTACGATATTGGTTAGGGTTGTGACGTTTAACTCATATTAGACGACTCGTTAAGGATCAAAACATATAAAAAAATTCACATTATTACACTTGTGCTCGAAAATTCAGAACAATCCTTATTTATTTCCATTTAGTTTATACAAAATTTAACTTACAACATTTTATTCGCAATAACTCATCGCATAAAACTTCGTCGTGCTGCTGACCATGTCATAGTTGTCTTGGATCTAGATGAGTGTTCGTTCGCGTGCCTTCTAGTTATCCTGGTCCTCTAGTTCGGTATGACCGTCTCGATTATAAGGAACGAGTTGGGTGTCATAGAGGTTGGTCGATTGATCCATTTGTGGAGCGTCGGGTTGGACATACGGTTGGATCATAAGGTGGGTGTCTAGTTCGCCAAATGGAGGTGTCACACGTTGTACATTAAATGGTGCCATAGGTGGTTCTGTTTGAGGGTTATAGCGCCGACAAGTGTCGATTAAGTGACCATAAAGTCCACAATAAGTGCAAAGGCGGCACAAAGTGTTAACTGGGTGATGTTTTTGGTAAGTGGGGCACTGTGGAAAATGTCCCTGATAAGGTTTTCTGTCAGGTACAGGATTAGGGGCAACCTGGTTTAGCGGAACAGCGGTTATGGCGTAATCGTGATTGATTTCACTCCTTTGATGGTTGTTATCGGGTGGGGACGTTTCGGCTTCAACCTCTTCGATTTGATTCGTGGAGACGTGAGCGTTGAGCGCCTGTTGAACTTGGATGGCGATGGTAGGAATAAGGGTGGCCATTTGTTCAGCTATCAAAGTTGCCATTCGGCGGTTGGAAATCCTCGGTTGACGACGACGACGACGATAAGGAGGCATCTGCGAGGGACAACATAAGTAAGATGTATAGCCCATAACGAGAATTGATGGTCAGGTGGTTGGGATTAATAGTTTTGTGAAATCATGGAACTTAGGGAAAATCCCATGATTCAAGAATACAAATCTCATGAAAATATTATGGAGTATCAAAGGGTAACAAAAGTCTAACCCTTTGACAAAGTATAATAAGATTAGGGTGAAAAATTCATTAGAATCTCGTGGAATCTTTAAGGATTTATTCCGGTGGTTTTTATATAAAACAATATAATAACCACATGGAATAAAATAAAATAATAAAACTTATGATAAAATAATATTTCATCATAAAATATTGAAAATCATAGGTTTGGCACATCATAGGGTTTAGTATGACTCCCGTGCGTCACTTTCGTAATTACGTGTGCACCCGCAATTACCGAGCTTTCGCATAGTCCTCATATGTCTACCCATTGACGTACAACTTAACCCGAAGAAAACCGTGAATCAATAAATGACTCGAGTTTTGGGGTGTTGTAAAACGATGTTTAGGATAGTATCCATGAATTAACACGGACACGTTTGACATATCAAAGTTTTGTTAGTTCACGTGACGTTTGGTGTGACATGCTTTGGCCTAATAGGTATCGGTACTCTTATCGATAGTCCCCAGGTAGGCAAACTGGTCCATTAATTGGATTTATACGAATGCCAGCCTAGACAGCACGTCCCAACTACCGGTACGTAACCCTTCCAGTTAATACATGTCCATCACAAGAACTCACTTTGATGAGAGTGAAACTCAATTGAAATTTGAAACTCAAAAATGAAATGAAATGAAATGAAATCAAACTCATGAATAATTTGAATGTATTAAAGGAAATGAATTGATTCAAGACTTTAGATATATAGAAATAAGAATTAGAATGTTGAATATTCGCATATAGTTTAAGGTGTGTGCGATGTGACATGGAAAAAGAAATAATAAACTATAGTTTAATAATAAGGTACATGATATCATTTATGGCATATAATACTTAGCATATAACAATTTGATGTGCTCACATGCATATGTGTGTGACATTAGAAAATTTAAATCATGGGCACTTTAAATATTTTTTTTTAGCTACGACAATCAAACAATTAAGCACATAAGGTACCTAATCGACTATAGACTAAGTCTAAGGGTCTAATAACCTATCTTAATTCCCTATAGTCATTGGCTCTGATACCAATCTGTCACACCCCGAACCGCAGCGGAAAGGTACGAGGCATGATGATTGCCCATAGCTCATGACAACTAGTTGTTGTTTCAATATTTAAAGCATATCCATTTAAATAGTCACATAACATATAATAATCAAAATTGTTCATACATTGTTCAAACAAACATATCAAGATTTCAATTTAATTTCCTAAGGCCCATGCTACGTGTCCACATCACTTGATAATCAACTTTGAAAACCTGCACCACATTAGAAAAATATATTTTTGGGTCAACAAATATGTTGGTGAATAATTTCCTCCTTATTATTGAAAACAGTTTTATAGTTATTTGTTTAAAAAAAATATTTTTAACATGCACCTCAAGGTTAGTGTGTAAATGGTCTCATATCATCAACATAGTCAACATATCCATAAATCCAAATTTACCAAACAAGAATACACAATTAAGTAACAACACAAACAACCAAAATAAATAGACTCCTGATAATAGCGTGCATTAGGCTCAAGCCCCGAGGAGCGAGTCTAATACTGTTGGCGATACTAGGCTACAACCCATGGCCGTGGGGAACCTAGTCAGCCGTGGATCCACTAGACACAATAGCATGCAATAGACTTGACATCCGATAGCATATAGAATAATAGAATACACATAAGACGTTCACATAATAACACTTGATCATAGCATGTTAAGTAAATCGAAAAGTGTAACGTGATGCACCCCAAAATTTGAAAAGTTAAAAAGGGGAAAGTGGAAGAAATTACTCACAGGTTGCGAAGAGACGTTCCACGAGAATTAACGCACGAACTGGAATATGCGGAATTCTAAGATAATAACCGTATTGTAAATAACAGCCAAACTAAACGAAAGGTTAACCTAATGATTTTAGGAAATTGGGTTCTCTTATTTGGGGACTCGGAAATATATAAAATCATATTCGTTCAACAAAGAAATAACCAAAGCAATAGTTATATATGTTTTAGAATTTACCAATATGGCAAAAATTATAGAATTGCTATTTTAATGGTTTTAAATATTTGATAATGCCAAATGATTAAATAAGTTCAGCAAGCTCCTCTAAAAATTGTATAGATTCAATTTAATATTCATCCCCGATTTTATTTTAAAATAATAACTTCATAATGGGATTTATTTGTCTAAACAATTCCACCAATTCTTTAGTTATATAATAATTACTAAAAAGATCATAGATATATATTCCATAAAAATTCTATAACAATTATACAACCACTAAAAATCAGTAGAAACATTAACCAAATTTTATTTGCAACAATCTTGTATTTTTAAATAATTAAAACATGTATATATATAGAGAGATATCCAAATTATATTTATGAATTCTCCAAAAATTAAGGAACAATTCTATAAAAATTCCCTGGTGTTTAAATAATCTGAGAAAATCAATAAAAACATTTATTTAATTTATTTGAGATTATCTTGTATTTTTATTTGATTTATCTAAAGATTAAAACGTAAATAATTCACCAAAATTCCAATTGATATCTAAAAATTCCCAAAATTTACACACAATATTCTAGTATGATATATAAAGATATTATACTTTCAATTTCATCAAAATACAAGTCTAAATCTAAAAGCCCCAAATTTTATGAATAAAGAACCCTAATTTCAACTAAAAATAAATTTAGATAAATTAGCCTTCTATCAATGAAATTGATAGAGGGCTTTTGTAGAGAATGAAAAATTAAGCAAGTTGGGCTTTGGAATCACCTGAAAAGGTTGAGAATTGAAGGAGATATCGTCTGCACAAGTTACAAGCCCTAGAATGTTCTTTGATTAAATTCGTGATGTAGAGGTGATGAAATGGAGAAATATCAGTGGGGTTTTACATGGTTTGATCAGAATATTCAAATATTATGAATTTTGGGGTTCAATTTTGCGAGGATGATAAAACCCAAAAGATGAACATGAAGCTTCCAAGGTGATATTGTTTTGATTTAATCCCCACGGTTACGAGATGATTAAGAGTCACAACATATAATACTCAAAGTTAATTGATGATTAAAGTCATTATTTGCATTCAATTAGTCATGAAAATGACGTTTCAGTAGGTTTTGTTACTCACATTTGCGGTTTCGCGGTGCAGACAAAGGAGAAGGAAATAGCTCGTTCCATTGAGTGTATTAAAGAAAACTGACACCAGATTACATTACCTTAAGGGCTGTAGACCAGTGGTTGCTTGTGTTAACTGGTAAACGAGGGAACCCGGGTTTGAAACCCGTCCCCAGCACGTTATTTTCTTTTTATTTTGCAAACAATTTCAGGTTCCATTAAATACAATAAGGTCCCTGTTTTCTAACTTGATTAACTTATATAACTAACTTAGTTAGGTTATACCTTTACAAAAATAACCAAACTAACAACCTTAACAAACCAACCTAGTTAACTAACTTCTTGTACAAATAACTAACTGAGTTGACTAACCCCGTTAGTTTACTTACTTATTTTATAGTTTCCGTTAATTTCAAAAACAACCCTTAACCTGTAACTTTTATAATTTGGCAAGTTCAACCCTTTTAAGTTTAAAACTCATTTTAACTACCACTTTTAACGTAGTTAATTATTCCCATTATAACTAATAATCGAGTTACCTGAGTTTCGCTTATCTACCTCCGTTTAACCTCCGTTTTTAAACCAACGAAATACGTGATGGTTTAATCTAAGAGTACAATATTAAAATTTTTAACAATTCTGATTTTTATTTACTTGAAAGGGTCCGGTTTTGAAATCCGGGTCGGATTTCGGAGATCCGATTTTGGCGGATGTTACAGATTCAGACTGCGTTCAGTGCTGATGGTACTTCTGGAACAAATGCGAACAATACAAATCAGAGCTGTGGATATTCTTCGTCTTATACAAGTTTTGAACCAAATTTCTTAACACCGAGTTCTCGACAACAAAGTTCAACAAATGTTACCGGTCAAGTATTGCAATGCAATGTTACATTAAATATTCAAAATGGTCAAAAATTTTCTCCAGATATTGCGAAGCAACACATGGCATCTCTTGTCACTGTGTTAGAATCGTATGAAAGCTTAGTTGCTGGACGAATCGGAAATCCGATGCTTACTAAAGAGGATTATGACCAGATTGATTCTGAAGAACTTGAGTTGATGGACATCAAGTGGTGTTTAGTAAGTGTTTTGAGAAGAGCAGAAAAGTTCAAACAGATCACAGGAAGAGATGATCTTCGTGATGCTGCTACATCTCAGCTAGGTTTTGACAAATCGAAAGTTACTTGTTTTCGTTGCCGAGAAAAAGGACATTTTAAAAGAGAGTGTACAAACAGAGAAGCAACTGGAAGACAAGATCCTTTCGGAAACAACGATTATCATAGAAAAGCAATTTATCATCAGGTTGCTTAACAACCATATCAACAACAATCTTCACACTCACGTACTATTGAAGAATCGAAGGGTAGAGCTTGTTTTGGTCTGTTAGATCAAGAAGATGAAAGGATTCCGAAAGATTTCAATTGGGATGATTATGATCCTTCTAGACCTTCAGTTTCTAAAGCATTTGTTGCTCGAATGTTTGAAGAAGAATCAGTCAAATCTAAGAACAGTCCGAGAAGACAACCGATTTTTAAGTCATTAGGAAGTGATGCAGACACTGATGATGAGGAAGAGTATATTAGTAAAGGTAGAAAACAATTGGATTCTTATAGTTTTAATTTGTTTTTTGCAGATAAAATCGAGATGTTGAAAGAGAAAAGGACTGCTAGACTGAAGAGATAAATGGAAGCAAGAAGGGTTGCTGAAGAACAGACTAAAGTTCAGATGGAAGCTGATAAAGCAAAAGTTGAAGAAAAACCAACAGAGAAGGTCGAGGTTGAAGAGAATGAAGTGAAGATAGAATTTGATAAAGAATCGATTGTGATTGAAAAGGTGGTGGAGAAAATAGTTGAAGTTGAAAAAATTGTTGAAGTGGAAAAGATTGTAGAGGTTGAAAAACCTTGTACTAAGTGTTTAAAACCTTGCAACGATTGTGCTGAAAAAGATACAAAGCTTGCTGAATTGGAGAAGCTCAAAGAGAATTTATTGCATAATGTGAGAAGCATAAAGGAATCATATGATCTCCTAAGCAGCAAAGTAAATTTGTACAAAGGAGCTTGTGATGAGGATATTCAGATGAAGAATCTTCTTAAAGCAACAGTTCTTCAAAAGCAAACTGCTATCAACAAATACATTGAGATTAATGCAGGGCTGAAACAAGAATTGGCAGCAATGACGATCGAAACAGAAAGAGTGAACAATTTACTTCGAAGTTATCAAAGTTCAGATTATGTTATTGATCGCATCTATCCTACCGTGGCAGCTCATAAGTTTGCAGATGATGAAGAAAATTCTGGTAAGAAAACTGGTTTGAAGTATAACAGAGTTCCAAATCCAATGTGGGATGGCTATACCCCCCGAGACTTTGAAAAGGTGGCTGAAGCACTCAATCTGAATCTGAAATCCGTGTCTATCGATGGATTACCAGATGATATTAATGTCACCTTCACAGCGTCTGACACTGATCATGAGTCCGAGCTAATTAAGAAAGTGGTCGATCAGGTGTTGGATAAAGATGAAGAGTCAAAGTCAGAGTCTAAATCTGAAAATTCGAGTTCATCAGACAAAAGCTCGAATTCACTGGTCAAAAGGGTTTACAATAAAGATTTTCTGATGTCACAAAATAATTTGAATGACGAAACGTTCAAAGTAGCATATACTTTGAATGATTCTGACAAATTATATTCTGATGAAGAATTTCCAATAAGAGGTGTTAAAATTGAAATGATTAACAATGTTTTCAAACTAATAGAAATTAATATTTCTGAAATAAAAGATGTAAATCTTATTGAAAAACCTAAAAAGTACACTTCAAGAGTTCAACAAAAATTGAACAAGAAAAAAGGTTACAGTTCTGGTTCGGGTTATCGAAAGAAACCAAACCATAATAGTAATTTCAAAAAGAAGGGATTAGGTTTTATTCCACCAGAAAATCATAAAAATGAGAAAATTTATAAACCAAAAACTAAATTTGTTTCAGGAGCAAGTTCTGAAGAGGAGAAGGAGAAACCATTCTGGAGACAATCAAACAAGGAGTTTCTCGCTGAAAGGAAAAAGAATATGTTGAAAGAATCTGAATCGAGAGTTGAAAGAAGAACCTGTTTCAAATGTCAAGAGGTTGGACATATTGCTTGGAATTGCTCAAAATCCACCAACACAAAACAGGGAGTTTCTTCTAACTCTAAATTGAAAGGAAAAATGTGTTGATAAAAAGGAACAACCAATAGAAAAATTTAAGGAGTTTAAAAATTCAACTTTCGAAGTTGGTGAAAGTTCGAAACATTTTTACAAAAGAAGAGCAAATCTTAACAAACAAAACTGGGTGGTTAAGATATCAGAAGTTAGTTCTGGCAATGAATCTGACTCGTCAAAGTCAGAGGAGCCACATGTTGTGCTTAATGATGAGAATTCCGTTCCAACAATGGATGATGAAAATTTTCCACCATTGTCAAACGGAAACTTGAAATCAAAAGTTGATAAGATTGAGATTTCAGATCAATTCTTTTCTGATAAGGAAGAATTTGATGCTGAAAAAGCATTTAATGGTAAAGTGCTACATATTTTTTGTAAGATGGCTGATGGGAAGGTGAAGGGAGTAAAAGAA
The DNA here is from genome assembly GCA_030545235.1 of Helianthus tuberosus. Classification (NCBI taxonomy): domain Eukaryota; kingdom Viridiplantae; phylum Streptophyta; class Magnoliopsida; order Asterales; family Asteraceae; genus Helianthus; species Helianthus tuberosus. Next base: position 63,605,469 of record CM060432.1, on the reverse strand, counting down.
TTTTAAGAATCGAAAGTTGTTAAACCAAATGAGGATGGTTCACCCATGATTGATCAGGCATGGGTGAGATTCTTTAAAAAGTAAAATCCTGACTTGCCGGAGCTCCCAAGTTGGTAATCGTGGAGCATGAATCGGCATCATTCTTGAAAAATGTTTTTGTAAAAAATCTACAAGTGTTATTTCTTACAAGTGGTAATTGGAAAACAATGTGATGAAACCCCATGATGTGTGAAATCAACAAAACTAATTTTTCGGAAAAATCATTTTGATTAAAACAAACTTAAGTGTTTTGAAATCATAATGGGAAAATAGTTTGTTGTCAGGGGGAGTTCTAATTGTTTACGCCAAGTGGATGGCAAATTGAAGCAATTCACATCAGTTTGTCATTTTATTTGTACAATTTTTTAAAAGTAAAAGCAATATTTTCAAATTTTCCTTGAAAATCAAAAATTGAAACATATTTTTGATTTTAGGAGGAGTAAAAAATTTAGAAATTTTGAAAATTTGAAAAATCCAAAAACATGATAAAATCTAAAAATAAAAATAATCGAAAATTCAAAATGAGTTTTGTTGTGAAAAAGAGGAAATGATAGTACATCAGTAGACAATCACAGTACGCTAAAGAATTGGAAAGTTAAATGTGATAAATGATCTCACTGATGATATGCCAGTAGGTTTTTACACGTTTAGTAGATTGTTTTCGAGATATAAACCTAAATATCAAATACTTACTTATCTCGTGGGGAACATCTCTCGGATATATAGGTAACCCCTGGAATCTTGTTTGAAGGGCTTTCTATTTCTGACATACTAGGTCTTTGTGCGTGATGATATCTGGGGTATTATACCGGGACTTCTGATTTTGCGGGAGCAATAGCCTAGTCCTCGTATAATACTATGCACTGCTTTAATTATAAAGCCCACCCTCAGTATAAAAAATGATGAAACATTGAAAAATGCTAATCATGTGCCGTTGAAGAAAAGATTCTCTAAAGGGAACACACCTAAAGTCGAGCCATCATCTCTCTGATTGAACGAAAGTTCTAGCCTGAGCTCTCATGGCCTCGCATTTACCCCTTACAGATATCATTAGTGTACATTCACCTGTAAGACTGAATATAGGAGTCTGGATATGGGAGTATATTCTGAGGTGGGACACGCGTATAAGTTTAAGTTCATTAAAACACTAATCTCGTATCTCCAAACAATTGAACTTTGTGTGAAAATTTAAGAGGATCAGTATACTGACAATCTAAGTGAATCATTTAGAATTTAAAGTGTTTAAAGCTCAACGGTGCTAGTGATTTGTCAAAAACTGATATGATCCTCTTACACAAACTCACAAAAATATGTCTGTATATATTTCTTTATTGTTTTTCATTAGTGTGTTTTAGCATAAAATTTTGAAAAATCAAAAAGATTTTATTTCATCTTATTTTTGAAAACTGATGTTGGAAAGCTGATTTTCAAAATTCCAAGTGCTAAACATGATGAACAACAGTGGATTGGGAGAGTGTGTTTGAAATGACAAATGATTTTGAAATGATTAAATGGTTCATTAATTTGAAACCAAATTTGAGTGTTAGTTAATCAAGGTCATTAATTTGAACTTGATATAACTATTGTTGATGTTGTATGATTTCTACAAGTGGTTTCTAAATTTGTTAAATTTTAAAAATTTGTGAAATTTACTTTTGGGTAGAGATTTGTGCAGATCCCCGTGTCTAAGCCTGAGCAGAGTTTGAGCCAGGACACGATCTTAGAACGAGAGCTACGTCAGATTGCGATCCCGGAACATTTTAAGGGGGAATCTGTTAGCAAAGGGGAGTTTGAAGTTTAAAAGAGCGAGACTCAGCTGCTGATGCTGATGAGCAAGAAGAAGAAAGACATTGAAGGATGCTTACAGAGAAAGATACTTTGGAAAGAGCGAGAAGACCGATCAAGACTGAAGACTCAATACACTGAAGACTCGTCAACATCCAAGGGAGAGTCTGTTGGTGCATATGTCTGTTGACTTCGTCTTGTATCAAGTCATGTAATAGGATAGATAGACCAGGACGCGTTATACAAAAGAAACGGGAAACAAGTCTGAACTGATCAGTTCGGGCGAACTGACCAGTTCGTGCGACCTGGCACCAGGTCGTGCGACCTGGATTGTGCTAGTTCGTGCGACCTGGCATCCCTATATATATGAGGTCTTGTGATTTCATTTGTAACATTCTGATTCCGGAGACGAAGTGCTGCCGAAGTGTCGAACGATCTGTAATCACTATCAAATCAATACAATCGACAGTTAAAGTGATTCTTAGTGTTAAACAAGCTGCAATCATGTCCAAATCATTGAATTCCGCCTCTGGTTTGGTCTAGAACTCTTCTGATCAACTCATTAGGTCGAACCTTCGATCCTACAAGTTACTAGTTGAAATTCAAGTATAAGTTCGATGTTTAGTTAGTTGATATTTAAGTTGAAATTCAAGTATAAGTTCGATGTTTAGTTAGTTGATATTTATACAGTGTGTTATGTTGTTCGGCGACCATAACTAGGTTTGTAATGTTAAAAAAGTGCTTCTAGTGTAAATTTGGTGTTTCGGGTAGTGTCCGTTTGTTCGGTTGGTTACCGGTTCGTTAAGGTGCTAAACTTTGCAGTTTAGTGTGCTTTATGTACCCTTTTGTGACACTTTTAATTCCCGACACTTAGAAAAGTATTCAGGACCATTTAACCATATTTCTGCATGATATTAGATTGTTTAAATGCTGGTTTATGCTGATTTTTGCTGAATTCAGCACTTTGGGTGAGTTTTAGGCACTTTCCGGCACTTAAACTATCACTAGAAAGGCAGTTTTATGATCCTTTCTTTCCTACACACTATACTAGTGCAATACTTGGTTTCTGGCTCATTCCGTGTCTCAACACCTTGTCTGTCTATGTACTGAACTCCTTCAGCATTTTTCTAATTTGTCTGATTACTGTGCTAACTGTGCTTCGTGCATCATTTGAGTTAAATAAGCTTTCATGTAATAATGGTATGTCATTTGCAATATGTGATGCACATGTGTGTATTTGGCAATAATCAGTAAGCAGTTAATTGTAATTCAGCACAGTCATTAAGCACTAATCGTGGTTTAATAATTGTACGGATACCTGAAATTTTGACAGTTGTCACATTCTCTCCCTGTTAAGAAAATTTCGTCCCGAAATTTTAAGCTTTACTACTAGCTGCAGGGGTGTTAAGGAATAAATGCGGGTACTTAGCTTTCATGCGGTCCTCACGCTCCCAAGTAAACTTTGGGCCGTAACGTGCGTTCTATTGAACCTTGACGAGTTTAACACTACTCCTCCGAGTCTTGTTAACTTTCCAATCAGTAACCTCAACAGGTTCTTCGGTAAAGTGGAGCGTGTCATCTATGTGAACTTCGTCAGCAGGAATAACCAACTGTTTCTTGTGTATCATGAACACCATTAAGTTCTGTTGGTAGTTCCAACTTGTATGCTACAGGGCCAATCCTTTCTAGGATTTTGAACGGTCCGATAAATCGTGGGTTTAACTTTCCACGCTTCCCAAATCGTGCCACACCTTTCCAAGGTGAGACTTTCAATAGAACCATATCACCCACTTCAAATTCCAAAGGTTTTCGTCTCTGGTCCACATAGCTCTTTTGGCGATCACGAGCCACCTTAATGCATTCTCGGATCTGTATAATCTTATCTGTCGTCTCTTGAACCAATTCGGGACCAACCAGCTGTCTTTCACCTGCATCTGCCCAGCATAACGGTGATTGACACTTGCGTCCGTTGAGAACCTCGAACGGTGCAGCTTGAATGCTTGTATGGTAGCTGTTGTTATAGGAGAACTCAACCAAAGGTAGGTGAGTGTCCCAACTGCCACCCAAGTCCATTACGCAAGCTCGTAACATATCTTCAAGCGTCTGAATCGTTCTCTCACTTTGACCGTCCGTCTGTGGATGAAATGTGGTGCTCAGATTCAACTGTGAACCAAACGCTTCATGGATACAAATCTCCCATCTCTATCAGATATAATCGAGATAGGTACTCTATGACGTGCAACTATCTCCTTTAGGTACAGTTCAGCTAGCTTACCAGTGTTATCCTTTTCTATGATTGGCAAAAAGTGCGCAGATTTCGTCAGACGGTCTACGATTACCCAAATCGTATCATGACCTCTGGGTGTCTTGGGCAACTTCGTTATAAAATCCATTGAGATCTGTTCCCATTTCCACATGGGTATCTCAGGTTGCTGCAGAAGACCTGAAGGCTTCTGATACTCGGCCTTCACTTTGGCACAAGTTAAACATTTTCCAACATAAGTAGCAACATCGCCCTTCAGTCTTGGCCACCAATAAAAATCCTTCAAATCTTGGTACATCTTGTCCAATCCTGGGTGGATCGAGTACCTCGATTTATGAGCTTCGTCAAAAATAACATCTCTAAGACCACCAAAAAGAGGAACCCAAATTCATCTCATAAAACACAAAGTTCCTTCCTCATTGGGTACTAGCTTTTTCTCCATCCCACGGAGATATTCATCCTTCAAGTTTTCCTTCTTGAGAGCTTCTCTCTGTGCAGCACAGATGCGTAATGAGAGGTCTGTCTGAATGATCATCTCTAAAGCCCAAACCCTTATGGGCTTGATCTTCTCTTTTCGACTTAAGGCGTCTGCCACCACATTCTCCTTTCCTGGGTGATATTTGATTTCGCAATCATAATCGTTTAGCAACTCAACCCATCGTCGCTGTCTCATATTAAGCTCTTTTTGATCGAATATGTGCTGAAGGCTCTTGTGATCTGTAAAGATCGTGCATCGGGTGCCATACAAATAATGTCGCCAGATCTTCAAAGCAAACACCACTGCGCCTAACTCCAGATCGTGTGTGGTGTAATTCTTCTCATGAACCTTCAATTGGCGCGAAGCATAAGCGATAACCTTCTGGCGCTGCATCAGCACACAGCCCAATCCCTGACGCGAGGTGTCACAGTATACCACGAAGTCGTCGGTGCCTTCGGGTAGGGATAAAATATGTGCATCGCAAAGCTTATTCTTAAGCAGCTAAAAAGCTTCCTCTTGCTTATCTCCCCATTCATACTTCTTATCCTTTTGAGTAAGGGAGGTCAGCGGTTGAGAGATTTTAGAAAAATCCTCAATGAATCGGCGATAATACCCGGCTAAGCCTAGAAACTGTCGGATCTCGGTCGGCGTCTTCGGAGTTTCCCAATTCTTAATCGCCTCGGTCTTGGTGGGATCCACATGGATTCCATCTTCGTTCACTACATGACCAAGGAATTGTACCTCACGCAACCAGAACTCGCACTTCGAGAACTTAGCATACAGTTTCTCCTTCTTGAGCAGTTCTAAGATGGCTCTAAGGTATTGCTCGTGCTCTTCCTTTGTCCGTGAATAAATTAAAATATCGTCGATAAATACAATCACGAATTTATCGAGATATGGCTTGCAAACTCGGTTCATCAAGTCCATAAATACTGTCGGCGCGTTTGTTAGACCAAACGGCATCACTAGAAACTCGTAATGTCTATAACGAGTTCTAAAGGCAGTCTTTGGTATACTCTCTTCTTGTATCCGCAGCTTGTGATAACCTAATCGAAGATCGATCTTGGAGTAGTAACTCGAACCTTGAAGTTGATCGAATAAATCATCAATCCTCGGCAAAGGATACCGATTCTTGATGGTCAACTTGTTTAGCTCTCGGTAGTCAATGCACATACGGAAACTGCCGTCCTTCTTCTTGACAAACATAACTGGAGCTCCCCAAGGCGAGAAGCTTGGTCTAATGAATCCCTTATCTAGTAGCTCTTGAAGCTGCGTCGACAACTCTTGCATCTCTGAAGGCACAAGTCGATAAGGTGCCTTGGCTACAGGCGTGGCGCTTGGAACCAAGTTGTTGGATCTGAGTTTCTTTTTGATTGTATTTTCGTTTGGAATTAAGATGGAAATGGAAGAGTTGTGCAGCGGAATTAAGATGAAAGCAAACTTTGCATACAATCAAACGAGAGTAATACTTTAATCAAACATCTTTACACAGAGAATCGAAAGATTGAATTTGTTTCAACAACGATTACAATGATTGATGAATGAATGCAAACTCCCCCTCAGCCAGAGCTCAGTAGTTTGTTCGTGCAAAGAAGACGATGTGGTGAAAGAGCTGATAGAATAGTACAAAGTACTGAACTATTTATAGGCACTTGCAAACCACTGAGCATCTTAGCTGACGTCACCATGAAAGTGACATCTAACCTCCTAACAAACTCTAACCTCTGATCTATAAACACTGATGTACTAAACTACTGCTATTACATTACATTATATAAAAGACACTTAAACAGCTGCTGCATCCTTCCACTGCTGTGAACCCAGCAGTGCTTGTCCGGATCAGCAGTACTTGACTCAAGGCAGTAGATTGAGTCAGCAGAGCTTTGGTCTTCCATCAGTCTTTGACTTTGGGCAGTAGATGCAAGGCAGCAGTTATAGGTCAGTACTTAACAAGATCAGCAGATAGGAGGTCAGCAGATATGAAACCACTTTCAAGGGGAGAGATTTGCATGAACCAACTGTAAACGTCTGCTTATTCTGGATCCACTGCTCTGAACCAGTTTTGGCTTTAATTATATGTTCCTCTGATAGGGATCAATCCCAACAATCTCCCCCTGGAACAGATAATGCCAAAACTCTTCATTATTTGTGGAATACTTTATTGCCTCATCAACAGCTCCCTTATCTGACCTTTAAATTGTAATTCAAAGTCTAGGGCATCTGTATCTTCATCATCCCTGCTAAGTGGAAGATCAAGGAGATCCTGCAAATCTTCAAGACTCAGGCCAAGAGCTTGTTCCCTTGATATTTTCTTCACTTCTCCACCAGACCTGAGCAAAGTCAATACGCAGGTCTGTTTGTCAGTTTCCCACCTTTGTATTTTTGAGCCTGGTGGGTTTATTGGGAGATGTTTATTTGCAGAAGTATTTGGAGAGGCTGGCCTATTCATGACTGGCTGAGCAGTACTTGCAGTTTGATCCAAACCAAGAGTTTCCATGATCATTTTCTTTATACCCTCTTTTCCAAGGTCTTCACCTTCCATTAACTCTTTGATGGTTTCAGCAATCAGCTGTTTGTGTGGCCTTCTTTTGTAGATGGCAGCACCAACTGGAGCTGTGGATCTCCTGATTTGCAGCTTTGATGGTCTTTTTGAAACCGCTGCTTCAGGATAGTCAGGCTTTTGAGGAACTGTGGGATCTTTCTTTCTTAATTGTTCCAACTTTTTGTAAGTAGCCCTGACCGCATCTTCTTTCCATCTAGCAACTTGTCTTTTGTTACCATAATCAGCTGCTACCAGTTCCTCTTTCATTCTCTTCAGCTCTTCCTATTTGTCAGGTACATTCTTTCTAAACTTTGCCTAGTTAGGAGGAGTGTGAGTGACTTTCCTGTTTATCATGTCTTGAATTCTTGCTGCTTCATTTTCAAGTTTAGGAATAGTCCACTCTTTGTACATGTATTTCTCTCCTTTGTACTTCTTGTGAGCCATAATGCTTTCAATGTAGTCTTTCTTCAGAGTTTCAGCAGCTCTTTCAGAAATTTGTTGACTAACATTTTTGCAAATTGCTCTAGGGATCTGACTTGTGTGAGCAAATATTGACTTCTCTGTGCAATTTCTTTATCAGATTTCCCTTGTGTGTTTTTCTTTGAGATATCCTCTGCTTGCTTGGCCTTGATTTCCAAATATTCATCAACATTTTTAGGCCAGGGATATCCTTTTATTGATGGCAAACTCCTTTTGGCAGGGTCATCCTCAAAATAAAAAGATTTTATTTCTTCTCTAACAGCTGCTAATTCAAGAGGAAATTGAACACCTGCAGGAGGCAAGGGCTTGTACATTTTAACTGAAGAGAGAGGAACAAGTTTTGGAATTGTGACAAGAGCTAAGGATTTTGAAGATGTTTGTGGTGGTGAATAGTCATCATCTTTGAGAATTAGTCTTCTCCTTTTTGTAGGAGGGACTGATGATGTTTTGGATGGAACAGTGGTGGTAGATGTAGTGGCAGTGGATTGTGATTGACTAACAGCTGTTGAAACAACTGGTGTTTCAACCACTGTTGTCATTACAACAGATGTTATAACATCTGCTGTCTTCTGCTGTGTGTCAGCAGGTGTTGTTTTTGGTGGTGATGATGGTAAAGCAGTGAATGTTGTGTGTGTTGAAGTGGTGTGTGTTGATGGAACAACTGTTTGGCAAGCAGTAGTTTTTGTAACTCCTGATGCATCAGCTGTTTTGTATGGTGGTTTTTGAGCAGACTTTGAACGTCTGGTTGGAATGGATTTGGGTTGCCTCACTTTTCTAGTAGGCTTCTTCTTTTCCTCAACAGGATTTTCATGATCCTTTGACCCAGAAGTACCCTGATCTGGATGATCCATTCTTTCCACCCTGGCTTTCCTTTTGGCCTCTCTATCCCTTTTTACACTTGCAGCTGCTTCTACTAGTGCATTTGTTGTCACATCAATTTTCTTGCTACCATCTGGCAAAGGGATCTTTTTGGTCATGTTTGAATTTTCTGGTTCAAGATAGAGACCATCCTCTATACCCTTCCTTTTCCACTCCTTAATTTTCTCCCCCTTTTTGGCATTATCTTCTGGGAGTTGATAAATGTAGCGGACTTTTGGAGGAGCAGTGCCAGTGGTGTGTAAGATCTGAGTTTTGAGAGCCTTTAAATCAGCCTGAGTGTTCTTGAACCTTGACTCCATTGCATTTCTCAGCTGTTGTACATGTTTTTCATGTTGCTGATCTGCTAACTGTGCTTGTTGTTGGAGAAAAGATTGAAATAGATTCCAGAGCTCATTTGTAGCAGGTGCCCTTTGTGGAGCAAGTGCTTGAGGTGGAACAGCAGTTGATTGTACCTTCTGAACTTGTAACACCTGTTGTAGCATATCTTTGAGTTCTGCAACAGAGTTATCAAGCTTTGCAATACGATCCGTCAATTTATGGTACTTTAAACCATCACCCAAGTTAATGGGATCATCTGATTTCCCACTAGCAGTGGTTTTATCAGTGGTAGATGTAGGGGATATACTCCAAACATTAACCACTGATGCCCCTTTTTCTTGGGGTCTTCTTCCTTCAACACTTGACAACCTTTTGATGTTGCCAGTAGGATAAATAAATCCACTGGTGGTTGGCAGAGGTGCTATAAAAGGAATTGCCTCCAAGGAAGTCTTATGAATGTAACCACTGTCCAAATGTAACCCAGTGGGTGTAACAGTTGTAGTGGCTGTTTCACTTGGAATACCACCAAGAGTTACTTGTAACTCAAGGGGTGTAACCTCCTCAGGTTGTGTTGGTGGGTTAGCAAAGATTGATACATCAGACCCAGTCAGTTGTTGAGGTATATTCTCATTAATAGGTGATTGAGAAGGACTGGATAATGCCTGGTTCAAATCAATTGCATCCAACAGTGGTTTTATTGGTGAGGGAATTGTGGATGTGATGGTTGGTGTAGAAATAGGATGTGTCCCGGGCATTGGACTGTGGATGATAGAAACGAGTGTTTCCAGAGCATCATGATGTGGAGACCCTATTTGTACAACCTGTTCTTTTTGTGAAGAAACAGGAGGAGTTTCGGTTATGGTTTGAGATATTTGTACCAACTGCTGTGAGGAAGTAGCAGCAGTGGTTTCTTGTGACTTTTGTGTTGTCACTGGCAGGAGCTCTGGTATCTCATCCTCCAGAGATGCCTTTTTGATGGGTTTTGTAGGTTTTTGAGTTTTTCTTTTTGGGTTTCAAAGCAGTTGTGCTGCTGCTTTGATCACCTTGAGCAGTGGGCTCAGCAGCAGATACCTGAGGAGCAGTTGTAACTGCTAAAATCTACTCAGGCACCTCTGCTTGTGTTTTGCAAGGTGTGGACATCCTTGTAAAAGTTTCAGCAGTTAAGCAATTTGTTTGAATGAAATCACCTTGTTTTATTGCAGCAGCATCCGTCTTTCCAAGTTTTATTTCAAAATAGTAACTTAAAAATCTTGGAAAAAGTAGGAATGCCTTTGTTTCAACATTTTTAACCAAATCATTAAAAATTTCCTGGGAGTAGTTAAAATTTTCATCTTGAAGAATTGCAAATCCCAGTTTCTGAATTTTTAATGGTATCTCATTGAAAGAAGTGGTTTTGTTTGAAACACATTTTAAGAGGGTGTGAAATAAAAATCTTGTTGCAGGAGGAAAGTAACCTTTTTCTAAGGTGTCCTTTTTGACCTCTGCATTGTACCCCCTTTCCAGAAAATCATTTTTAACTCGTTTTTAGGGAAAGTAATTTTACCTTCTTGATCGTCGAGTTGAAAGACCTCTGAAATTGTTTGTGGTGTAATCTTGACTTCTTTTCCCTTTAAAGTAGAGTTAATGGCTATTACAGCATCTCCTTGTGTTTCAAGGATTGCATTCTTCCAAAACTCCCTTTGGGTTGCCAAGTAAATTGGTGCATCCGCTGTCAACAAAGTTTTGTACTTTGAGGCGGTGATGATATCAATGATGGAATCGAACTCCTTTGTGGAACTTGGTTTTGTAAGAAGACCAAGAAGATTGTAAGATGGTTTGTGTGGAATTTCAGTGGAGATTGCCTTTTGAGAGGCTGTTTTTGATGAAGATTTGGATGAGGGTTTTGCAGATTTCTTTGATTTAGTCATTTTGAGGATGATTGATCGAAGAAATTTGTGGAAGATGAGATGAAAAACTGTTTTGAGAAGAGAATTTTTAAGAATTCAATTCGACAGTAAAACCCTGTTTTGGTGGTGAGTGGGGGATTTTATAGGGGAGAAAGTAAATGCTGAGGTGGCAGCCGTTACAAAAAGTCTGACCAATATGTACTGCCCACGTGACAACCCCTGTTGAAAGTGAAGGACAGTACTTGTGTGATAGGGACAATTGAAGGCAGTGGTATGAAAGCAGTAGATGATTTTCACTATCAGTGGATAGCATATCAGTGGATAAGACACTGCTTTTGAACAACAGAGTTTATCAAAGGAATGAGAGAGCAGGGGTTGACTTTCAGCAGTGGACAGACTTTTGAAGTAGAGCAGACTTTTGAACAATCAGTGGTTAATGGCAGACTTTTAAGGATTTAATGAAAAATATCATTTTTAGCTATTTTTAAGGATGGAGTTTTGATTTTCTGAAAACATTTTGTTGCTTTTATTCATGGAAAAACATGATGGTGCTTGTTATTCCATGTTCAGCATCCCAATTCTAGAGACCAAGCTTTCAAAAGTGGCTGTATCAAGTGCTTTTGTGAGCACATCAGCCAGCTGGTCTTTAGTTGGGACATGATGCAGAGAAATCAAACCTTTTTCATAGCAATCCCTCACAAAGTGATGTCTGATGTCGATGTGTTTGGTGGTTGAATGGGAAACTGGATTTTTGATGATATTTTCTGCTGCCTGACTGTCCAACATGAGTGGTGTCTTTAAGGCAGTGATACCAAAATCCAGCAGCTGATTTTGAAGCCACAGGAGTTAGGCTGTACAGCTTGCAGCAGCAATGTATTCAGCTTCAGCAGTGGATGTTGAAACAGCTGCTTGCTTTTTGCTTTGCCATGAAACTAAGCAATCACCTAGAAACTGGCACCCTCCTGATGTGGACTTCCTTGTGGTGTGACATCCAGCAAAGTCACTGTCTGAGAAACCTGAAAGCTTGATATTCCCATTAGCTGGATACCAGATACCAAGTGTGGGAGCACCTTTGATGTATCTGAAGATCCTTTTTACAGCAATGAGATTTGATTTTCTGGGAGCTGATTGACTTCTTGCACAGACACATGTTGCAAACATGATGTCTGGTCTAGATGCAGTTAGGTACAATACAGACCCAATCATGCTTCTATAAAGTGTTTGGTCAATCAGCTCATCCTTTTCATCAGACATGACTAGCTTATTTGTAGCCATGGGTGTGCTGCATGGTTTACAATCATTCATATCAAATTTGGTTAAAAGTTCTTTAGCATATTTGCTTTGATGAATGAAAGTTCCATTTTGCAATTGCTGGACTTGGAGACCAAGAAAGCATTGCAGCTCACCCATAGCACTCATTTCAAACTCAGCTATCATGAGTTCTCTAAACTCTTCACACATTGAGTTACATGTGCTTCCAAAAATAATGTCATCCACATAAATCTGGACAATCATTAAATCCTTCCCTCTCCATTTTAAAAACAGTGTTTTATCAATGGTACCTCTTTTGAAACCATTTGAGAGTAGGAAGTTGGAAAGAGTTTCATACCAGGCCCTTGGTGCTTGTTTCAAGCCATACAAGGCTTTGTTTAACCTGTAGACATGATCTGGATAAAATGGATCCTCAAAACCTGGAGGTTGACAGACATACACCTCTTCTTGAATTATACCATAGAGGAAAGCACTTTTGATATCCATTTGAAACACCTTCATATTGTGGTTGACAGCAAAGGCCAGGAACAGTCTAATGGCTTCCAATCTTGCAACAGGGGCAAATGTTTCATCATAGTCAATCCCCTCTTCCTGTCTGTAACCTTGAACCACAAGCCTGGCTTTATTCTTGACAACAATACCCCTTTCATCAGTTTTGTTCTTGAAGACCCACTTTGTGCCAATGGGACTAACCTCTTCTGGCAGTGGTACAAGCTCCCAAACTTGTTGTCTTTTAAACTGTTGGAGTTCCTCTTGCATGGCTTCTACCCAGCTGTTGTCTTTCAGTGCCTCTTGGTACTTGACTGGCTGATGGAGTGATAGAAAACCAGCAAAAAGACAAATGTTTTGGGTTTGGCTTCTTGTGAGCACCCCTTCATTTATGTTGCCAATGATTTGATCAGGTGGATGAGATCTCAAGAAGATTAAATCTCCTTGGTATGGTATGATGGCATTGGTTGGTGAAGGCTGCAAATGTGTATCATCTGAGCTAACCACTGCTGGGGACTTTGATGATCCAGCAGTGGCTTCAAAAGGTGGTGGTATAGGAGGTAATGAAGTGGACAACTGCTGACTTTTATCCACTGTTTGAGGACTTTTGTCAGCAGTGTTTGAGGATGTGGAAGCAGTGGTTGATGGGCTACTTTGGTCAACAACTGTTGAGGTAGCAGTGGTTGAGCTTTGACAACTGTTTTGAACAGCTGGTGCTTTTCCCTTTGTGGCAGACCTTTGAGGGATGATGATTTCATACCCATAGTCTGGTGTTGTATCCTCTGATGGACCTGCACTGTTAGTCTTGACAGCAGTATTTTCAAAAGTGAATTTTTCAAGATCAAACAGATCTGCAGGATTTGCTGGGATTTTCATTGATGAAAGTTCATTGAACTTAACATTCAAAGTCTCCTCCACTGCCTTGGTCCGTGTATTGAACACTTTGTAGGCCTTGGCAGTGGTTGAGTATCCCAGATGATAACCACAATCAATTTTGGCTGCAAATTTTGAAATGGAATCTTTTAAGTTCAAAATAAAACATGGGCAGCCAAACACTTTGAAATATGAGATCAGTGGTTTAATTTTATACAGAATTTCATAGGCAGTCTTTTTGTGCCTGGGGTTTATTAAAACTCTGTTCTGAACATACCAAGCAGTGTTTACTGCCTCTGCCCAGAATGTTAATGGCAAACCTGAATCTGCAAGCATGGTTCTGGCAGCCTCAATCAGAGTTCTGTTCTTCCTTTCCACTACCCCATTCTGCTCTGGTGTTCTTGGGAAGCTGTACTGCCTTACAATCCCTTTCTTCACACATAAGGCATCCAACTCCCTATTTTTGAATTCTGTGCCATTGTCACTCCTGAAGCTTTTCACTGGAAGGTCAAATTGCTTTTCAACCTGTATTACAAAGTCTTGCAAAATGCCTGCAGTTTCATCTTTTGAGTGCAAAAAGAAAGTCCATGTGAACCTAGAAAAGTCATCAACAATAACCAAACAATATCTTTTCTTTTTAAGGCTCATGACTTGAACTGGGCCAAACAAATCCATGTGTAGCATTTGCAAACACTGAGTTGTTTTGGACTCTTCAATGGACTTATAAGAACTTTTATGCTGTTTTCCTTTTAAACAGGAAATGCAATGTTCAGGACATGAAAACAATTTTTGTGGTAGGCCTCTCACCAAACCATTTTTTGAAATTTCTGTGATTGTCTTAAGATTTGTGTGTCCCAGCCTTCTGTGCCAAAGTTCTGTCTCTTTGTTAGAGGTAGCTGAGAACAGACAAGCATCAGCTCTGGGACACTCTTTTGACATGTCAACAACATAAACATTGCCACTTCTTTGAGCAACAAGTTTAGTTTGACCAGTTTTGATTATTGCTTCAATCTTTTTGACCATTTCTGGTCCAACAATCCTACAACAGTCTTTTGTGAAGAATGACCCAAATCCCTTGTCACTCATTTGGGACACACTCAGAAGGTTGAATTTTAGATTGTCTATTAGATTGACATTTTCAAATTTTACTTTTCCAGATTGCACTGTACCAGACCCCAGAACCTTCCCTTTACTATTATTCCCAAAGGATATATCACCCCCTCCATGGATTTTAAAGTCTTTGAAGAGGGCTTTACATCCTGTCATGTGCCTGGAGCCTCCACTATCTACATACCAAAGACTATCAAAGCATGCAGAAGCTCCCTTGGCAGCTGCCATCATTGCACAATCACATTGATGATCTTCATCATCATCAGCTTTCACCTTCTTTTCACCAGCCTTTTCTTCTTTCTCTTCTTCTTTGTCCTCTATGGACCATGGATCTGTCATTGGTTCAATCAGGATACCTGAACTTTCTCCCAACAGTAGTTCACCAGCCACAGTAGTAACCACTGCTTCAGTCACCTCTTCCACTGTTTCAAAGCTCTGCTGTTCCTCCTCTGTTTCAACCCCCCTGTATTGACTCTAATGCCATCAAATAAAACTCATCATGAGAAGGTTCATTAAAAGCATAGAGTGCAAAATTTTCATCATTAAGGTCTTCAGGCATACTGCTCCAGTCAACAAACCCTTGAGTGAAAAAGCTTTGTTGATCTGGTTGTACTGCTGCTGGAGCAGTGGTTTGAGGTGCAACAGTTTACACTTGTACCTGGGGAGCAGGGGTTTGAACATATTGGATTTGTGGAACAGTAGTTTGGACATAGTGTACTGGCACAGGGGCAGCAGCATAGTGAGCAGTATTCACTTGAGCTGCTGGGGCATATAGGGGATAGTGCACAGTGTTTTGGTTTTGAGGTCTAGGATTTGAGCTAGGGTGAGTAATTATGGGACCAATAGTTTGACTCCTACATTCCCTAGCGAAATGTCCCAACCTATTACACTTATAGCACTTGATTTTCGATTTATCCAACCCAACCCTTAGATTCCCATGCAGACCTGGGAATTTTCACCCTGTTCTTTTGTAGAATTTGCTAGTTCTAACACTTAGCAAAGCCAGTTGGTGCAGGATGTCCATTTCCTCTAAGTCAGTGGGATCAAAATGTTGTAAATCATTTAGTTCAAAGCTTAGATTATCTGACATCTGGTTTTCGTTTGCAGTGAATGCATAACTTGCAGAGTGAGGATCAGGGTTGTTAAAATTTGCACCAGCAGTTATGTCAATGAAGTGATCATAACCCTGATCCTTACCACTGCTCCCAGATTCTTCTTGACCCAAAAGAGCAGTGTTACCGAATGTATAATCATCAACGGCTTTTCCTGACTCTTGTAACTTCCTTTTCTGGTTCAACTCCCTTTCGTAAGTCAGGAGTCGACCATGGAGTTGGGTCAAGGTCAGATCCTTGAACTCAGGTGAATTTCTGGTGACAAAGGCTATAGTGTCCCATTTTTCGGGCAGTGACCTGAGGAACCTGCTATTTTGAGTCGAGTTTGTAAAGGTAGTGTTAACAAGCCTCAGTTCACTGATGAGACAACTAAACCGCTCAAATTGTTGAGTCAGTGATTCACCTCTAACATGACAAAATGTTTCATACTGTTGGTTTAGGATTTCCCTATTGTTTTCTATGACTTCTTCAGTACCTCCAAACTGTTCCTTAAGTGCGTCCCATAATTCTTTGGCACTGTTACAGTGTAACAGTCCAGCATATATTTCATTGGGCAGCGCTGATGCTATGATGCTAAACGCTTTAGCATCTAGTTCGATCTTTTGAAAATCGGTTTCGGTGTAGTTTTCAACTCGTTTTGGAACGAATTTTTTAGCATCTTCAGCGCTTGGCACTGAAGGAACATGAGGACCAAAGGTGACAGACCTCCAACAACCTGTGCTTTGTTGAGCGAGGATGTGACCCATCCTCCTCTGCCAGATGTTGTACTCATTTCTTTTTAGCATAGGTGGTTTAAAAAGTGAGCCGATGTTGTTTTTATCATCCTGAGATTGTGACGTCATTCTTGTTGTTTTACAGACACTGAGAAATCAACTTTAATGGTGATTAATCCTTGCTCTGTTTTTCAACGGACGAACAAACGATCAGTATCAACTATTTTGAGCTGAACTATTTACGTCAAAATGATTGTTAAATCAAATTTGACTGTCCAAGCTCTGATACCAATTGTTGGATCTGAGTTTCTTTTTGATTGTATTTTCGTTTGGAATTAAGATGGAAATGGAAGAGTTGTGCAGCGGAATTAAGATGAAAGCAAACTTTGCATACAATCAAACGAGAGTAATACTTTAATCAAACATCTTTACACAGAGAATCGAAAGATTGAATTTGTTTCAACAACGATTACAATGATTGATGAATGAATGCAAACTCCCCCTCAGCCAGAGCTCAGTAGTTTGTTCGTGCAAAGAAGACGATGTGGTGAAAGAGCTGATAGAACAGTACAAAGTACTGAACTATTTATAGGCACTTGCAAACCACTGAGCATCTTAGCTGACGTCACCATGAAAGTGACATCTAACCTCCTAACAAACTCTAACCTCTGATCTATAAACACTGATGTACTAAACTACTGCTATTACATTACATTATATAAAAGACACTTAAACAGCTGCTGCATCCTTCCACTGCTGTGAACCCAGCAGTGCTTGTCCGGATCAGCAGTACTTGACTCAAGGCAGTAGATTGAGTCAGCAGAGCTTTGGTCTTCCATCAGTCTTTGACTTTGGGCAGTAGATGCAAGGCAGCAGTTATAGGTCAGTACTTAACAAGATCAGCAGATAGGAGGTCAGCAGATATGAAACCACTTTCAAGGGGAGAGATTTGCATGAACCAACTGTAAACGTCTGCTTATTCTGGATCCACTGCTCTGAACCAGTTTTGGCTTTAATTATCTGTTCCTCTGATAGGGATCAATCCCAACATAAGTCAATATGGAATTCGACTTGTCGTTGTGGCGGCAATCCTGGAAAGTCTTCGCGGAAGACTTCAGGGTATTCCCTTACCACAGGGATATCCTCCAGCTTTAGCTCTTTGCTTTCTTTATCAACAATGTGAGCCAAAAAGGCAACACATCCTTTCTGTAAAAACTTTCGGGCCTTCAATCAACTGATAATTCTCAGATGCGTATTATGCTTTTCTCCGTGCACTACAATCGTCTCTCCATTCGTTGTCGGAATACGAATGATCTTCTCATGACATACGATCTCGGCTCGGTTACTCGACAACCAATCCATTCCAACTACCACGTCAAAGCTTCCCAACTCAACTGGTAGAAGATCGAGCGTAAACTCATGCTCTCCGAGCTCTATTACACAGCCTCTAACCACTTCATTTGCCTCTACTAGCTTTCCATTAGCTAGTTCTATTGAATACGGGATATCTAACTTACTGGCAACTAACCCAAGTATATCCTTAAATTCTAGGGACACGAATCTATAATCGGCACCAGTATCAAGTAGCACAGATGCAAAGTGATTGTTGATAGGGAACGTACCAGTTACTACGTTCGGATGTAGACGAGCTTCCCTAGCTCCAATGTTGAAGACTCTTCCTTGGGCTTGATTGTTCTTCGGGCAATCTCGCTTAAAATACCCAATATCACCACAGCTAAAGCAACCTTGTTTGTTTCCAGTACCGCTCTGATTGTTGTTTGCTCCACGGTTTCCACTACCAGCTTGGTTTCCAGAACCACCACGATTTCCATTACCTCCCTGGTTATTCCTATTCCCATTACCGCTTTCCACCACGGTTTCCACTGCCATTTCCATTACCTCTCTGACCACCATTCCCACGACCAGTACCAGCCCAGCATGTTTCCTTTGAATGACCATTCTTTCCACAGGATTCACATTTCCTAACCCTGCACTGGCCGACATGATGGAACTGGCATACATCACACTTAGGCAAGGTGCCCATGTATCCTTTCCCCTTATTCTCCGAACTTGCAACACCAATCCTGACCTCGGCCGGTGGGTTCGCATCCCTTTTCTTGTTACCACCGTTGTTGTTCCCTTGGGTACCCTTCTTGAAATTTGAGAACTTCCGCTTGTTCTCTCCAGACGACTCGACATGAGTCTCCTTCATCTTTCCCTCAGAGATTGAAAACTTGTTCAATCTGATTGCTTCTTCGGTCAATGCCACGCTCAAATCAATGGCCTCAGTGATCATTGGAGGCTTCGAAGTAGTCACCATGCTCATTATTTGGGGTGCCAATCCCCAAATGAAACGTTCAACTCGCTTGAATTCCGACTCTACCATGTAGGGGACAACACAAGATAAATCGTGGAATCTATGTACATACTCAGCTATCTTGGGTCCATCCATTTTCAGATTCCAGAACTCGGTTTCTAACTTCTGAATCTCAGCCCTTGAACAGTACTTCTTGCGCATCAGTTCTTTCATCTCATCCCAAGTCATACCATACGCAGCATCCTCACCTAGAGTCTGAACCTGGAGGTTCCACCACGACAAGGCTCCATCGAGAAACAATCCAGAAATGTAGGTGACCTGGTGCTCTGGCACTCACTTGCTCATTCGCAGCATAGAATCTGTCTTCTTAGCCCATCTTACAAAAACTACAGCACCTCCAGTGTCGTCAAAGGTCAGAGGCTTGTAGTCAAGGAACTGCTTATAAGTACAGCCTGTACAAGCAACATCATTCACAGAAAGCATTAGCAAAACGCACTTGGAAATGTCCAAATGTATTGTAATGTGTCTTAAGTGACTTAAACATTACTGTGAGGTGGGTTATTTCCTGAGGTACCTCCGTTGTGTTCAAAGCGTAGGGCCTCATGTTGTGCGATTTCCTGTGAAATCCGTTCTTGCAGTTCTGCCTCTGTTGTGGGCAACTGATTGTTCCTTCGAGGAGGAATCTTCTATAAAGAAAATTGTATAGGTCAGGTCTTATTAAAGATTTAAGCACATAAGCATCTATTATACAAATAAGACATAGGAGTGTATATACGTAGGTATATAAGTAATCATCATAACAAGCAATCTTATCACAATCATAGCACAAACATGAAATTCAACAATGTATTTAATGGGAACATTACGATTGAGCTTTTATTAATCATCGACTGCCAATATTGTTACATGTTTTACAAAAGTATCGTATCAAAAGGGAACACAAGGTCACACTACCCTTGTCCAAAACGTCTATCAGTCTATATAGTCATACAATCAAAAAGGGTGATCTCCAAAAGGCTTCACTATCTCAGCTCAATAGCGGTGCTCCCATCAAAAGCAAGCTACCTACATAAAACCAAAAACCGGCTATGCTGATGGTGGTGGAGGTGGAGGAACAAAAAGCAAGCTGCGCACATGCGCAAGCTCCTCCTCAAGATCATAAACATGACGCAACAGATAACTGATTTGTTGTTCAACGGTAAGAAATCGAGTATCAAACTCGGGAAATGGATTAAGCGGTGCAGGAGGATGTGAAAATGGGGACGGTGATGATCGAGGGGGAACAAAAGTTGGCTGACACGGACATGGCAAAGGACGCGGTGTCATCTCAAGCTCCAAAATCCTGCGACTCATGATCTCATACTTGAGCTGCAATGATAGAAGTAACTCATCCCGTGTATAACTAGTAAAGTGAGAGGGATGGTAGGGATCCGAAATCGGCATAGTATACGGTGGGAACCATCTGAATGGCTCATCAAGTGGTGAAGAAGTAAAATGAGCAGAAGGTGCAGACTGAGGTATGTGGGGAAAAGCTGCTGAAACATGAGGGTCATGGCTAGGCTACTGGCTAGAAGTGCCCTCCCCTGGATGGGGTGCGGGTATATCCTACAAGAAAACAATGGGCAGATCGACACGGTGTACATCAGACTCCTGAAGTGCCCTCCCTAGTGGAGTCTCTGGGTGAAAAGGAGCAACATCAGCGGGTGCAGGTGCAAGTGGAGGAATGACTGGCTCAATAACAGGAGGGTCAATAGGTGCAGGAACTGGATCTGGTATAAGTGGTGCAATGTCAGGTATGCCAAATGGAATAGGGTCATGATCAGGCAAAGGCTCAGGAGCAGGTATCGGCTCAGGATCAGCGGGTGCATCAACAGGATGATCAACAGGGACATAATCAGGCTCAAGATCAAGCTCAAAGTCATGTGGAGGAGACGGTGCAGCTGACATGACTATATCACCGTCAGTATCAGTGGCGTAATGTCACAAACCAACTGCCTGTAAGGCGGAAGATGTCACAATAACGGGAATCCCAAGAAGTGGAACATCAACAACGTCCTCATCGAGCTCTCCATCGCCATGAGCGTCATCGGGAGGACCATCAATAAACAAATCAAAATCATCGTCGAACAGATCATCGAATGGCCAATCCTCAGGAGGAATGACCACTAAAGGAACAGGAGCGAGGATCGGTGCCACAACATGCTCACCATCGGGATGACCGATGATAAGATGATCGTAGACAAGAATGGGAATAGCAAAAGGATCCTCGTCCGGGATACCATCAGCAAGCGGTAGATCATCGCCAAAATCGGGCAGCGCAAATGGCTGAAAATCGTCATCGTCGTCGGACATCATCTCCGGGTTGCTCTCTGTGTCGGAAGTAAAGATTTCTGGCTCAGGGACAATCTCATCGTCAGAAACTACTGCCATGGGATCATGGTCATCGGACAATCTGCTATCAGATGACGACATGGTATCTGTAACATAACAATCACCACATATGCACATATATTAACTACTAACATTAAGCATGTAATCAATGACAATGTAATCATGTAATCATGTATCCTTCCTAGTCTCCCAGACTAAACCACCTAGTCTCCCAGACTAAACCACCTAGTCTCCCAGACTAAACCAACTAGTCTCCCAGACTAAACCAACTAGTCTCCTAGACTAAACCACCTAGTCTCCCAGACTAAACCACCTAGCCTCCCAGACTAAACCAACTAGTCTCCCAGACTAAACCACCCAGTCTCTCAGACTGAACCACCCAGTCTCTCAGACTGAACTACAAACATAAACCTTGAAATGTGTTTCGTGTCTTTTCGTTTGTAAGAATGTTTGTTTTCCTGGATCAAGGCGTTTCGCATATGCAATGAAAACATGTTGTGAAATCATTTTCATGAGAGCCCTAATGATTGTAGTCTAGACTCGAGAAGGAATCCTAGTTCGCTATAATCGAAGCTCTGATACCAAACTATCACACCCTGACTTTTGCGGAAGCGTGATTATGTGTGACTTGCTTAATATCATTGCATTCAATCATAACAACAACTATATGATAAAACCGAAGATGTTCATCCATTAAATAAGTTTTAAAGACATAACAACATCATTTTTTTAAAACATAGAATTCAAATTCGAGTACAAACCATGCAACTTGTTTAAGAGTTCACAAAGACTCGACAAAAGACATTAAATAAAACTAGGTTGTGGAAGACGTGTCTCGTCCAGGATAAGACACACTGACCAAACCCTAAGACCATGGATGACATCTTTTATTCTTAAACCACAATTGGAACTTTCGAACGCCCGCCAGATCCACATCTAATTCCCTGAAATACATGTAGTTTGAAAACATCAACAAAAGTTGAGTGAGTTCATGTGTTTGTTTGTGTGTATGAATAACCCTTGTAATCATTGAAAGTATGTATGTATGTTTGTAAAACCATGGTATGAAAGCAACAAGGAAAACAGACCACCAATGGTTTGCAAGGCCATTGATATGTGTGAAGTGATGCAGGAAAACTCAAACCTAGCAAATTTGTCTCCAGGAATAAGACATAGTCACCTCATGGGCCACCCTGGTCCACATGGGTGTGGGCTCGCAACACCGAAATAGATCTATCTCTCATGTCCCTCGGTCCTACAACGAGGATTAATGGCCTTAAGTGTTATACCCACCACTCACATGATCAAGTAGTACCCTTCCTTAGCTAACCATACCAAATCAAAATGTTTGTAAATGGTTGTAACATGTATTTCGCCCCCGAACTTATAAAACCAAAAACAGTTAAACAAAATGGGGTCATGAACTCACAGTCTTGCGTCTTCAATCACCGTAACTCAAGCTTCTTTGGATAAACACGACTACCTACAACGTACTATGATCTATTAGGCGAGCGGGTCGTGCCTTGACATAGTATTAATGTCTTTGAGTTACGTTCCTTTGTGTCTTCGATATTATTCCAAGTTATATAATTATTTGTTAAAATAATAAATATTTTAACTTAAATTATATTTATTAAATTTTGGAATAATTATTAAAACAATATATTTTAACTTAATACTTCCCAAGTATTTATACTTGTATATCCTCCCCAAGGATGGGTGTATTTGTATTCGTATTCTTATACTTGTATATTTTTGCCATGTATTAGGGTCGTATTCCGGTGTGTATTTGTACGTACGAGAATACGTATCTTCATGTAATTATTAAGTATCCTTATACTTAATGTTATATTAACTTTTCCGGAATAATATCCTTAATAAAAGTCTATATATATTTCCAAAAAAAAATATTTTAAAAATATTACTTAGAAAAATTATTTATAATTTTTCCCTTGGCAAAAATATTTGTATTTTCATATAAGTTCCAAAAATAATATATTTTCAAGTCTAACTTGGAAAATATATATAAACTTATTTTTTTTCTCTCCAAAAATGATATATTTCATATTTATTTGAGAAAATATATCTTTCACCCCAGAAATATCGTATTTCATGTTTGTTTAAGAAATGTATATTTTCTCCCAAAAATAATACATCTTCTAATAATTCCAAGAAAATATATATATTTTTATTCACCCAAAATAATATATTTTCCTCTTGTCAAAAATATATTTTTATTCACCCAAAATAATATATTTTCCTCATATTTTTATTCACTTGGTGTCCAAAATATTATTTACCAAAATATATTTGTGAATCAATTTTCCGGAATATTTTGTAAGTCTTATTCCATAGTTCTGTTTCACCAATATTTTGTGTATAACTTGTATATTTATTCCTTGGAATTTTGGTAATATTTTGGATGGTAATTCTTGGTATTTTGATGTGTTATATTATTTCATGTCCTAAAATAATATAACTAATACACAAAATATACAAATAATCACACACATGGTGTCATCTAAATATATATTTCCTAAATACATATTTAGTCACTTTTATTTATAAAAACCAACATCCAATAATTATAATTTTTGTAACAAAAATTATGGAAAAGTTTTTGTATCAATTTATGGTTTAAAATACACTTGTAAATATTTGTTTAGAAATATTTTTCTAAGTGTTTAATTTTTAGAAAAATTGTGCAATAGTTTCCCTTAAAAATGGAGGTTTCCATGCTTTCAAGCATATCATTTTCTTTTGTAAAATCAACACAATCAATCCACAATCAACAATAAACAACCTTTACTTACCAACTTTGCCAAAAACAAGTATAATCTACTACTTCAAGAACTTGAAATTTCATAAAAATTTGTAGTAACTTATTAGTGTTATTAGTAAGCCTTGTTACCTTCTAAAGTGTGATTAATTCTTTAAAAACTTCATTTTTAAAGAATATGGATCTTCACAACTTATAATCATATTTTTCAAAAATGTTTCTTTATGAAATTTTCTTGTTACACATATTCTTCTACACCTTATTAACCACCAAAAATAAGGTTTATTTGTTTAAGAACCAAGATTTAGTAAAACTTATATTTCTAACTTGGTTTCTTGAGAAATCATTCATGAAATTTTTGATCTATATGATTAACAACTTACTTTGATCATTATTTTACAAGAAAACCACGTATTCTTTCAAGTTCATGCTTCTCATGAGGATGATCCATTTGCTTCTATCATGTTCATCCTCTCATCTTGCTAGATTATGTTTTTAATCATGATCTAAAAAGATCATATGATGATCAACATCAAATATATGTATGAACAACAATCATCAAGCATAACAACTCATGTTCATCAAGATTTCTTCATATTGTAAGCTTATGTTCAAGTTTACTTCTTGTTATTCTTAGTGTTCTTCATGATCAACATTATGTAACATCTTTTAACCACTTAAAATAGAAGTAAAATAGCAAGATCAAGGTTCTTACCACTAGCACAAGACTAGGGATGATCAAGAGAAGAAAACAAGTGGGTAAAAGCAAATGAACAAGGTCCTTGATCTTCCGAAAGCTCCTAGCTTCCTTATGCACCTTCTATCACACTTGTGTATGCTTCAAACTAGATGAAGATGAGTGAATGATGGTGGTGTGTGTGTGTTGGTGTTCGGCCGAGAGCACAAGGAGAGGGAGAGAGGAGTGTGTGTGAAGTGGTGAAAGATAGAAATGAAGTTATGATCATGGTGCATTCTCATAATCCATTTTATCATTTTAACTCATGGTTCATATGTTTAGAAAAGCATAAACATGATCTATTTTAATATTGAAACAAATCAATGTGTGGGGCCCGTGTTGGGGCAGTAGATATGGGGGGGGGGGTCTAGGCATAGGTGTAAACTAAACTAGTTAGTTACTAGTTGAAATTCAAGTATAAGTTCGATGTTTAGTTAGTTGATATTTATACAGTGTGTTATGTTGTTCGGGGACCATAACTAGCTTGGTAATGTTAAAATAGTGCTTCTAGTGTAAATTTGGTGTTTCGGGTAGTGTCCGGTTGTTCGGTTGGTTACCGGTTCGTTAAGGTGCTAAACTTTGCAGTTTAGTGTGCTTTATGTACCCTTTTGTGACACTTTTAATTCCCGACACTTAGGAAAGTATTCAGGACCATTTAACCATATTTCTGCATGATATTAGATTGTTTAAATGCTGATTTATGCTTATTTGTGCTGAATTCAGCACTTTGGGTGAGTTTTAGGCACTTTCCGGCACTTAAACTATCACTAGAAAGACAGTTTTATGATCCTTTCTTTCCTACACACTATACTAGTGCAATACTTAGTTTTTGGCTCATTCTGTGTCTCGACACCTTGTCTGTCTATGTACTGAACTCCGTCAGCATTTTTCTAATTTGTCTGATTACTGTGCTAAGTGTGCTTCGTGCATCATTTGAGTTAAATAAGCTTTCATGCAATAATGGTATGTCATTTGCAATATGTGATGCACATGTGTGTATATGGAAATAATCAGTAAGCAGTTAATTGTAATTCAGCACAGTTATTAAGCACTAATCAAGGTTTAATAATTGTACGGATACCTGAAATTTTGACAGTTGTGACAAGTTTGACTGATGCAAGTTTTTTTTACGCACTTGCGTAAAATTTAACAGTTGATAACTATTTTTTATCAGGGCGTAAAAAACTTGAATCAGTCAAAACTAACGACTTGACAATTTCTTTTTACTTTTTTTTTACAGATGTGTTTATAATGTTTTTATCTACGTTTGTGCAATAAAAATTTGGCCCAACTCGCACCAGATCAAAAAGTTCTCACAACTCGTAGTGGTTCTCATTTTAACTCATCCATATATATATATATATATATATATATATGGTAATACACGTATGTATACAAATGTTTGTATAAAAATAATACACGTTATAGACTCGTATAATGTGGATGTACGGTTTCCAAGTAGTCATTACGTACGTTGATGAACCATTTCTCGACTCATCGTAGTTTCAGTAAGATGTACATATATATATATATATATATATATATATATATATATATATATATATATATATATAATCGTCGCGTTGCTGAAATAATAATCTCGTGTCTCCTGGATAATTATCGAAATAGTTATATAGTTGTTTGCTTGTTATAATCGACTCTCGTTTGCTCGTTACCGAAATAACTCGGATAATAATAAGTGTTAAGATTGTACGGTAACATATCGTATTTAGTTTAGACATTTGAAATAAATATAAATAATTAAATTTATTTTATAAAATTTTCGAGTTATAGACGTTTGAAATAAATATAAATAATTATATTTATTTTGCATAATTGTCGAATACTAGACGTTTGAAATAAATATAAATAATTGATTTATATTATATAGATTTCCGAGTCCCATTATCTTGTAAACCGTGTTCGCCGAAATGTTATAAACTTGTTTTATGAGTCGTGTAAATCGTCCAAAATAAATATACGCTTATGTTTATTTTTATAAAATTCATTAAGTCCCGATACATTTCCGTTTGTTTTGAGACTATAAAATATTTATATATTTTAGTGAAAATCGAGCAGAGTTTCCTATATTTTTGTAACAAAACCCGACAATACAAGTTGTCGATAATTTTCCAAAATGCAACGATTCAACGTAACCTATATATGTATAATTCCCTCGTATCTTCAAAACGTCCGTTTTCTCGTTTCATAAATCCAATATATATATATATATTATCGCGTGGCGGTTTGGTTATATATATATATATATACATACAAGCTATATAAACATGATTACGAATAAGTCTGAGATATTTATTTTCTTAATGATTTTGCTAGTTAGTTCAGTTTAGAGCTCGGTTTCGCGTTGAGATATCCTTAAAGTAAACAATATAACGTAATTCGCGTCGTTAATTGTCACACCCCCTAATTCCACCTGCGGAGTATTACCGCGGGGCGCGTGACCAACCAGGATCATGCCACCAATCATATTGAACAAAAACCCATTACCATCAATACAATTAGTGTCTAAGTACTTAAAAGACCAAAACAAAGTTTAAGTATCAGCGGAAGCATAAAGTTTAAAACCCAAGTAATAATTTAAAGTTCACAATGTTTAACAGGAACCCAACAATGGTTCTTCACCACAAGGACTCTTCCCCCGTGCAAACTCCAGCAAAGTATCTAACGACTTGCAAAGCATGTAATAGCGTGTCAACATAAAGTTGGCGAGTTCACAGTTTATCAGTGTTGTTCAAAAAACATAGGTTGTTAAATTACTCTGTTTTATAAAAACGTCATGGGGAGCTACCCCATCGTTTTAAGCTACTAAACTCGTGCCATACCGAAACTAACTGTAGTCATGTTTGTGCCCCAAGTGAATGTCTATCATCATTGACCAGTTGCCCAGGCATAATAGTTCACTCCCATCCTCTGCGGCATGGTGTGAGGTTTGTTAGACCTAATAGCGCTACTAACTAATATCCCATCCGGCAGCCCTTAATCGGTAAAAAATGTGTGGGGGCTTTCAGATAGAGTTCCGTATAGTCCGCTTAAGACATGAAATATAAATAGTAAATTAATCGTATTCAATCCCAAACCAGGGAAAGTGTTGTTCGTTCCCAACCATCGGGAATACATGCTTTTAGTAAAATGTGTGAACTTGCCTTAGTTTAGCTCGGCAGATTAAATCACTTGAGCTAATTATGGTCAACCACATCCTATTAGGGTTACCATTGTTTATTAGAATTGTATACAAGAAATTCACGTATTGTTCTACACGTATTCTAACAAGTTGCATGCAAACATAGTCATCATGTAACACGTATAGCATCTAAATCAAACATGGATCCACAACAAAGGCCCAAAGGTGTGTGATGTAAGTGTACGGCCCAACATAATGGGCCTATTATAGGTGTGCGACCTCCACACGGGTGTGCGACACTCTTGAGAGTGTACGGGTCCAGTTAGTGTGCGACCCACATTAGATGTGTGGCCCAACATTTGTGTAGGGCCCAATGCTGATAATTGTGCAGCCCATAACTTTAAAAAATCCAATACAAGTGTGCGACCTCACCATAGGGTGTGGTCATGCATTGTTAAGTTGTACAACATGCATCATACATGTGTACATAACTCAGGTGTGCAAGTTGAAGTGAGCGGTTATCCAGTGTGCGGTCGTGCTTTACCAGACTCTATGTTGTGCATCAGGGGTGTACCATTTAGTGGTGTGCGACATGCAGGTGTGTGGGATCAGTTATGTTTGGCCGTAAATCACGGCTAATTAGTTACCCATCACATTTCCACAAATCAAACAACAAAAATTCTTTCTTTGCATTAACCCACAAAACCCTAATTTCGTATATCCCACTCAATCATGAATCAGTAACAAAATCCGAACCAATAATCCAATCCTTGCAGAAATCATCACCATTTAAGATCATACAATCCTAATCATGAACTAAATCATTACCAATGATCGCCCAAAACAACTCAATAAACACCATGAGCACATCCGGATCGTAATAACAGTTTATCATCAACACTTAAAAAAATCATCATTATCTACAACTTGTTCTTTGATCCCCATAAACACAAATCATCATTTAATCATTAATAGAGACTAACATCCTAACCCACATTCAAATCGGAACAAACTACACGATTTATTTCAATGATTCCTTGAAGTCTTATATTCAATTTTGATGAACCCTAGTTAACTAACATCATCTATACAATCTAAACATATATTTACTCATAAACAACATTCACATCAAACTGCTAGCATAACCCTAGATCATGCTTTGCTCTCATACATGACAACATAAATCAGCAAGTATAACCACAACCAAGAATCAATCAAGGAAACTCAATCAACACAAGGATCAACATACTAACCAAGAGATGCAGAATGGAAGAGTGTGCTAGAGCAAAAGATGAGGCTTCGAATGGTGGGGCTGCCGTCGCTCACCACGAAAAGGAGAAACGGAGAGGGAGTTAGGGTTTGTTACTTTGTGTTTTTGCAAGGTTAAGGAAATCACACACAAACCGTGTGTGTGTATGCGCTAACAATTTGAGCCGGGCCCAACTTTGGGCTCCGTTTAGGCCGAGAACATGTTAACCGAACAAGAAAAATGGTGTGCAGTCCTTTAGTGGGGTGTGCGACCCCGAGAGGATTGTGCGGCTGAGTATTATTTGTATGAAAATTAACATTTATAACAGTTAAGTATAACCAAACACATTTATCAATCTCATATAATGTACACATAATTACATGTAAAAAAGTGTGAAAGGACTTAATACACAGGAAAAGACCTTGAAAATACGAGGTGTCACATTTGTCACACCCCAACCGATGGCGGAATCATCGGGGCGTGGCACTGAGCGAAACAGATTGTTCAAGAGAATCCATAACAACTATTAAATGCTGATATTTATAAGGTTTAATATCCAATACATAAAGTAAAGGTGAGTACACAAGTTTGCATAGATATAATATAAAAGCGTTTACGCATAACCAGCATGTAACACGTAACGGGCGAAGCATGTAACTATCAACAATGATACAACCTAACCACGTGACTGCAATGTAGAGTATGCGCAATACATGTTCACTAAAGCGAACACGTGAAGTAAAGTAATGTGATCCTTAGAAACCCCTGTTCAAACAGGTGCTGAGTCCAAACTATAGTATTATCGTTGCTAAATGCGGTCTAGTGTAACACTATATAAGCATAGTAACAAGCATTCAACAAATCACGTATAGCATGCCAGAGCGGTCAGCGTTTATAAAGTGTTTGCGTTGTGTGTTGGGTTTTGATAGTGAACGTATGTAACACCCAAAAGTGCATTAAGCGAAAAGGGTTCGAGTATACTCACAGTGTGTGTTTATCAAGTAAACACAATCTAGATTGGATTGAAGGGAGTGCCAGATCAGCCTGCGTACGGGAACAGAAGCATAAGTCTTCCATGTGCTGACACGGTCGAAATCAGAGTGTCAAGTGGGGTAAAAAACGAGTTAAGTGTCCAACAGTCTATACGGACGGATGGGTCTAGTCCATCCGAACGGATGGCCCGTTCGGGCGGACGTTATGTGGTTGTTTGTGAACCGTTAAAATTTTGGAGTTTTGATTAAAAACAATTTAAGAGTCGCGGTAACCAGATTTAAACAAGGGAAATCGTCAGGGTCAGGTCATCCGGTCGGATGGACATTGTCCATTCGGGCGGATGGGCTGAGCTGAAGTTTTTGTAAAACTTTTCTTAAACAACGGTCTTGGTTATCGGAGATGGACATGTTGACGGATGGGTTTTTCCCATTCGATCGGATGGTCTGTTCTTGATGGAGATTCATGTTCGACCCTTTAGTCGGTCTATTTCTTTGATGGAAATCAGTTCTCGAGTTGGCTCTTGACTATGGAATGAGTCAAGAGTCCAGTTGAATCCCGATTCCACCAATGTTTTATAAAAATCGAAGAGGAGTTTCATAAATGAGTTGGAAGGTATGAAAATTCTTTAGATCTTGAACCAATCTCGATTGAATGATGCTCCACTACAATTTACCTAAGCAAAACGAGTGGAAAACCACCTTCGAGAGGTCTAAAATCAGTGATTTCGTGGCATAATTAGAGTGTGTGTGTGATCTTAATGAAGAAGATGGAGTATAAGTGAAATAGAATGAAGATTAAAGAATATTTGAGAGAAATTTGCTTACAAAAGTCTTGAATCGCGTCTGAGAGTTTCGGAGCGGATGAGAGAGCTTAAAAGGTTGAAATGGAGACACAAGTATCCTATTTATAGGTGAGGGCGAGATTAAGGCGGTGCGCGGTTGGCTGTGTCCAGATGGCGCCATCCGGACGGATGGGCCCCATCCGGGCGGATGGGCCCCATCCGGGCGGATGGCCCATTCAGACAGCCGAGTTTGTGTTTGTTAAGTTCCAACTTTGGTTCGTTTGTTAAGCGTTGTGTTGTGATAGATTGAGTTGCGAGTGAGCCTTTGTGCGTATAAGCTTTGCGTTGATAACCACATAACATTCTAAACAAGTAATCACATAACTAACACACATAATAATGTAGATGCATAACTAAATCTGCGTTGAGTTTGCCTTGCGATAGCATTTAGGTAACAAGCGTTATAAATAGCGTTTAAATGCGATAATTGTAGTTAAATAACCGTTGTAATATGCGTTGAAAATATAGTTTAACCCATAGCGTTAATCGAATCCCGAGAGTACAAGCATTTACGAAAGAAATACGATAAAAGTAGGAACAACCGAAACACGGTTGTTACAGTCTCCCTTACTTTAGGGTATTTCGTCCCGAAATTAAGTAGTAGATGTAGCAAAGAGTTGCGAATATTTAGCTTTCATATCACTTTCAAGTTCCCAAGTGAACTCGGCGCCGCGTTTGCCTTCCTAGTGAACCTTCACTATGGGAATGCGAGAGCATCGAAGTTTCTTGGTCTCTCGATCCATGATTTCTATAAGCTTTTCCACAAAGTGCAAAGTTTTGTTTACTTGCAAATCTTCAAGGGGTACGTGAAGATTCTCTTTAGCTAAGCACTTCTTGAGGTTTGAGACGTGGAAAGTTGGATGTACGTTACTAAGCTCAACCGGTAATTTGAGTCGATAGGACACTTTGCCAATTCTTTCCAGAATCTTAAGGGACCCACGTATTGTGGCGCTAGCTTTCCTTTCTTGCCGAATCGGATCACCCCCTTCCAAGGTGAAACCTTTAGGAGCACATGATCACCAACTTCAAACTCAAGGGGCTTGCGGCGTTTATCGGCATAGCTCTTTTGACGACTCCAAGCTTTCAAGAGATTGACTCGTATCTAGAGGATTTTGTCTGTCGTTTCTTGTAGTAACTCGGGACCGGTGATCTGAGCATCTCCGATCTCGTGCCATATAATAGGTGATCGACATTTTCTACCATATAATGCGTTGAAAGGTTCCATTTGAATACTAGCGTGATAACTGTTATTGTACAAGAATTCTACTAAAGGTAAATGTGAATCCCAATTACCACCAAAATCTATAACGCATGAACGAAGCATGTCTTCATGGGTGCGGATCATGCGCTCAGTCTGACTGCCGGTCTGGGGATGGAATGCGGTACTGAGATTAAGAGTTGTACCGAGGGCGGACTGAAAAGTCTCCCAGAGACATGAGGTAAAATGACCATCACAGTCAGAGATGATGTCACGAGGCGTCCCGTGTCGAGAAATGACTTCATTGGTATAGATTCGTGCTAATCGTTCTACCTTGAAGTCTTCTCGTATCGGTATAAAGTGAGCGGATTTTGTAAGACGATCAACGATAACCCAAATGCTGTCATGACCAGAAGGCGTACGAGGAAGTTTCGTAATGAAATCCATGGCAATACTCTCCCATTTCCACATCAGGATCTCGGGTTGTTCGAGCAAGCCAGAGGGTCGTTGGTGTTCGGCCTTAACTTTCGAGCAAGTTAGGCATTTTGAAAC
This sequence comes from Helianthus tuberosus, assembly GCA_030545235.1. NCBI lineage: Eukaryota > Viridiplantae > Streptophyta > Magnoliopsida > Asterales > Asteraceae > Helianthus > Helianthus tuberosus. The sequence goes on along the minus strand of CM060432.1, from coordinate 63,573,032 downwards.
GTATAGCGTGATATCCTCCTTCATTCCCGGCCACCAATACTTGGAACGAAGGTCCTGGTACATCTTGTCGGCACCGGGGTGAATTGAATATCGAGACTTGTGGGCTTCAGTGAGCAAAACGACTAGGGATCCAAATACGGTCGAGATAGTGAAAAATACCGTTTGGTTTATTCAAAACTGATTTTCGGTTCCACCTATTCTTTCTTCCTTCAAAGTGTTCTCGAGAAAACAAGCGTGCCGAGTGTCGCGAATGAGGGCTTCGAGGTCGTGTTGGGCTCGGACATTTCGAACACTATGTAAATAGCTTCGTTGGCTAAGAGCGTCACCTACGACGTTTGCCTTGCCTGGGTGGTAGCGTATCTCACAATCGTAGTCGTTGAGAAGTTCAACCCACCTGCGTTGGCGCATATTTAGTTCTTTCTGGTTCAAGATGTGTTGTAGGCTTTTATGGTCGGTGAAGACCGTACACTTTGTACCATACAGGTAGTGTCGCCATATCTTCAACGCAAAAACAACTGCACCGAGTTTGAGATCGTGGGTCGTGTAGTTCTTCTCGTGGACCTTGAGTTGTTGAGACGCATAAGCGATAACATTGTCTCATTGCATAAGAACACAACCAACACCTAGGTTAGAGGCATCACAATAAACAACAAAGTCCTTGTTTCCGTTAGGTAGGGCGAGAATGAGAGCGTTGCAAAACATACACTTAAGAGTTTAAAAAGCATCCTCTTGTTCGGTTCCCCAAACAAAAGTCTTGTCTTTATGCGTTAAGGCGGTGAGAGGAACGACAATTTTTGAGAAATCAGCGATAAATCGACGGTAATAACCTGCCAAACCGAGAAAAGAACGAACTTCGGATGGGGTTTTCAGTGTAATCCAACTCTTGACGGCTTCTATTTTTGCGGGGTCGACGTGAATGCCTAGACTGTTAACGATGTGACCGAGAAATTGAACCTCCTCGAGCCAAAATTAACACTTGGAGAACTTGGCGTAGAGGCGATTTCCCTGGAGAAGCTCGAGAACTAAAAGAAGATGTTGCGCATGTTCGGCTCTCGACTTCGAGTAGATGAGAATATCATCGATAAACACAATGACGAAACGATCTAAGAAGGGTTTACACACACGGTTCATCAAATCCATGAAGACCGCGGGTGCGTTTGTGAGACCAAAAGGCATGACCACGAATTCATAATAGCCATAACGGGTACAGAAAGCGGTTTTCGGGATGTCTTGCTCTTGGATACGGAGCTGATGATAACCAGAACGTAGATCGATCTTGGAGAAACACGTAGCGCCTTGGAGTTGATCAAATAAGTCGTCGATTCAGGGTAGAGGGTATCGGTTCTTGATAGTAAGCTTGTTGAGTTCCCTATAATCGATGCACATTCGGAACGATCCATCCTTCTTTTTCACGAAGAGGACAGGTGCGCCCCAACGGGATGTGCTAGGGCGTATGAAGCCTTTATCAAGTAGCTCCTAGAGTTGGCTAGAAATTTCACGCATTTCGGACGGTGCGAGCCGATAGGGAGCTTTGGCAACAAGGTTAGCTCCAAGAATGAGGTCAATACGAAAGTCGATATCACAGGTCGGAGGTAAACCGGGTAAATCGTCAGTAAGGACAGTAGGAAAATCACGAACCACAAGTACTTCTTCCATCGTCTTCTTTTCCTCCTTTGCTACTACAATGTGGGCTAAGAAAGCCAAGTATTACTTGCGGAGATACTTGCTTGCTTGAATACACGACATAAGTTTCAATTCTTTCGAGGATACTTCACCATAAACACATAGTTGATAACCGTTTGAAAGAGAGAAACGAATCATCTTTTCGAAACAAACAACTTCAGGACGATTTTCACAAAGGAAATCCATGCCTATTATGATGTTGAAACTACCAAGTTGCATGGGAATGAGTCGATCGGGAAAATGTGATTGTTGAGTTCGAGAGTACAATCACGGAGAATAGAACTGATGGTAACGGTTCTTCCGGTGGCAACTTCTTCGTCGAAGGTCGTTGGGAGGTTAGCGCGTTTACGTTTTAGGAACTTTTCGAATTCAAATGACACAAAATAGTTATCGGCTCCAGTATCAAATAAGCAAGAAGCATAAATACCGTTAACAAGGAACGTACCATTGACAACATTGTTGTCAGTATGTGCCTGGCGGACATTGATATTGAAGGTTATTCCGCGGGCTGCTTGTTGTGGCTGTTGCTACTACTGCTGAGGCTGTTGTTACTGTTGTTGCTGTTGTCGTGGTTGCTGCTGCTGGGGCTCTTGTTTCACGATGCGGTGTGGGAAGACGTTAGCAAAATGATTAGGGTAACCACAAGTGTAGCAGGTTCGAGCATTAGCAACGGGTGCTGGAACTGCTGTGTTACCCTAAAGAGCGAGAGGTTGAACGGGTGGTGCTGGAAGAGCCTGAGTAGTTTGCTGACGTGGGCCTGAACGGAAGAGTGCGGTGAAGTGCCCGTATAGATTGCAATTCGCACAGAAACGACAGTTGACCCCTGTCGGATGATGATAAGTGCAAGTGGAACACAGAGGGTGAATACCATTGTATGCACGCTTGGCAGGCGGTACGTTGGTAACAGCAACTTGACGGTTCTGGTTGTTGGGCGGTACGGGGACGACATTGAGTGGTGTTGCGGCAGTAGTCAGATAGTTCTTCTTCTTGTTGTTGTTCCTTCGCTTGCGGCTCTGGCGGCTAGAATTTGAACCTTGAGATGCTGCAGTTTTGGTGCTGGGTGTTGCGATGGCTTGGTTGAGACTCTTAGTCGAGGTTTTGAAAGCTCCAGCCAAGACTCGTTTGTCGTTGATCACAGCTGCGAGTTGGTAGGTTTCTTCGATAGTAGTGGGTCTCGCTGCCTGAACAAAATCAGCCACACAATCGGGAAGAGCGCGAATACACTTCTTGATAGTCTTATTAGGCATGTCCACCTGACTAGGACAGATAATACTCAGTTGCTCGAAACGAGCGGTGAGACCAGCGTTGTCACCTCCTTCCTGCTTGATGTGCCAGAATTCATTCTCCAGCTTCTGGACTTCGTGAGGAGGACAGAACTCCTTCATCATGATCTCCCTGAGCTCCTCCCATGAGAGGCCATAAGTTGCATCGTTACCGCGCCTGTTGCGCTCAGCGGTCTACCAATCAACTGCCATTGACTGGAAGACTCCAGTAGCATTCACAGTGCAGAGATTTTCCGGACATCCGCTGTGGCGAAAAGTGACTTCGATCGAGTCAAACCACTGAAACATTGTGCTGGGTCCATCTTCGCCAGTAAAGTTTGCGGGACCACAGGCCTTGAATTGTTTGAAGCTGAACGGAGCTTTAGGCGCGTCGTTCTTTGAGTCAACTGAAGATTTCCTGCTAACCTCATTGATTTCACTGACAATTTGAGGTATGACCTTGGCCATTTCCTTGGCTACAAGTGATGCGATTCGTTTGTCAGCAAGGTTTCGTGGAGCAGTACGGTGAGTGTGAGATCCAAATGACGACATTGTCGCGTGCGAGGTCTGCAGCTGACGTCGTCATAAGAATTAGACGAGATTCGATTATATCGAGTTTTGTCAAAAAGTTTGGCATTCGTACAACATCTTTATAATTATTATTATGTGAAGCTCAGGAACACGTAGGCACATAAACATGTATGCACTCAATCACGTAGGCACGTATACACATAAGCACATATAAGCACATAATTTACATATTTTACACGTATTCACCTATCTTTCAAGTGTGCGTAACGCGGTCGAGAGTTGCGAGTGATAGCGAGTAGCATAGGCGAGGAGTTTAGCGTATGAGGCTGCTTAGTTTGTTCGCGATCAAGTAGCCTTTTAGAATGCGAGCTGTGCGCGTTTAGCGGAGTAAGAAGCGAAAACCGAAACCATATTCGTAAATTTAAAACACATAAGCATAATAAAATTGATGACGCGTAAAATTGGTGATTGCGGGCTTAAATCGAAAATAAAGCATCCTGGGTGTTAGATATCAACTATCCAAAGTGATTCAACTATTCACAACAACCTTGAGTACACGCTTTGGCCTAATAGGCTATGCTCTCACTGCGATGCGGTGAACGACATTCATCCTTCCAGTTACTATGTGACTCGAGTCATAGGAGTAGTTGAGACTTTGGTGAGACTTGTAAAATCAAAGTAGAGAGTGGAACGGGTTATTAAGATGCGGTTTTCATCCTTAACTTAACAACTTTGTTCCTAAGAGTGTGGTAAACCACGAGATAGAGAGGGAGATTTTCGTTGAGATGTGGATTTCACTCCTAACTCAATGAAAGATTCTTGTGTTGAGAGTAAAATATGCAGGGTGAGTGATCTTATCGAGAGTTCTTGGTTTTCACACCTAATCCCGACCCAATCACCCGGTTGTGCTATGCAAGCGTTTTCAAAATGTTTGTATTGTGTAAGTCTTAGGAAAGGCAAAAATGCGTTCTCATCCTTAGGAAAGAGTGCCTTCATACTAAGATGTAGTATATGAATTCACACGAAGGTGTAGTATAATGTTGCAAGTTCGAGCGAGAGTATATGTCATACCCCCAAAATACCACTTGCGAAAACACCGCGGGGCATGTGACGTACCAGGATCTTAGCCACCAATCACATTGAACTCATAAATATATTTAAATAAAACTTTCACTCATTATCATAAAGTGATACAAAACGCTACATATAATTTATTGTACACAGCCGAAGCATAACTCATTTGTTAAGTGTTTCATAAACCACGCGTACGTAAACCATTAGACTTGTGTTGCGACTCCATGTATCTCGACCCATGACCACTCCAGCCTTCCAGACAGCAAGTTCCATGATATAACCCTACAGACCTGCAAGCATGCAGACAAGTGTGTCAGACGACGCTGGTGAGTTCAAAGTTTTGTTAACGCGTTTAGTTACCAGTTTCCATTTTAAAACATTTCAATGATTCGTTGTTAATCACACGCTTACCGCCGATGGCTCCAGATTATTTGCCCTGTCCTCCAATGCCTCTATCATAGCAATGGTCAAGATTGGGGTCATTAGTTCACTCCCGTCCTCCCCGGTACGGTGTGAGGGTGCCAAACCTAAATAGCGCTATTAATTAATACCCCGTTGCCTCCCCGGCAACAATCGGTAGAAGGGACTTGAGTGATACATATATGTGTATTAACCAACAACCCAGGTTTGACATTCCAGTCAAACCCATTTACCCGACATTCCTCCCCGGAACGTTTACCAGATGTCCCTCCCCGGGACGCATGCTTGGAAAAAGAGCAGTGAACTCACCTTAGATTGCTCGGTATGACTAGGTACTTGTTCTCACTTAATCAGTCAAAGCCTATGATGTTCATGTACACGTAATCAGTTTACATTCAAGTTGTTCACATATATCACGTATCCAACATACACGTTACGCGAGTAGCATACAAGTAAGTCACACATGCTTATACAAGTCGTAACTGTTAATCATGCAATCCATAAATCTATAACGTTTGTCGTAAAGTCACATAACAAGTGTTTTGTTCCCAAACAAGTTTACATCCCATGTTTATGACACATATCAACGTTCACAGATGTACTGTCTATTTATACGGGTTAAGTCAAGGTTCTCATCTGATTAACATTATTACCATGCAACAGATTGGCTTTTATAATCCAACTACTCAATTCACACAGTTTCATTCAACGTCATATACATCATACTGTTTCATTGAATATCACACACATCATGCAGTTTCATTATATATCATACACATCATTAGCAGGCAGACAATAAATCATTCAAGTTCCATACCCATGAGGTTCCATACACATGATAAACCACAGTCCCTTGATAACCACAGACAGACAATAAACCACATGATAAACATCAAGTTGTTCATCGGCAGGTGTGTGTGACGAAACATCATCTTTCGTCGTGGAAGTGGTGTGACGAAACACTATCTTTCATCGTGAAGGTGTGTGTGACGAAACACTATGTTTCCTCGGGGGTAACATCAGATGTCATGGCGCACCTGCAACCCTAATTCAATATCTAATAATTTCTTAACATTCGTAAATCAAACAAACCTTACTCACTGTTCATCATCATCGATCATCAATAGCATTCATCATACAAGAATCAATATATCATCAGATCGGATAGTACAAACATCATCTATTACGGAACCCTAGTTCATTGACATAAGTTCATAGTCGCACAATCAGATTTATCAATATGATACTAACTAACCTTAAATTTAAACATTATAATCGATTACTAATTTTTATACACATCAGTGTGAGCACAACACTAACAAATATAAAATAAGCAAATAAACAGAACATCGATGAGTATAAATTAGATCAATGATGAACATACTAACCAGGTACTGTAATATGGAAGATGATACTTCGAAGGGTGAGGAGTTTTCGGCCATGGGAGTTGTCGCCACTCCATGGGAGAAGAAGAGGAGAACACTAGGGTTTTCAATAGATGTTGAAAGGGAATTGTTATGTAAACGTAACTGCTAATGCGCATACAAACGAGTAACGAATTGGGCTCAGTCCTGGTTCGAGTACTATGGGCCGAGAATGCAAGGGAATGTACGAGTCGAGAGAAGTGTGCGACCTTCGGCCCAAGTGTATGTGTGTGCGGCTTAATCATAAAACATAAGAACTTAATAATTTCTATACATTCATTCCAGACATTCAACCATCGCAAACACTTTTAATTATAGCACATAACAAACACATGTCGTCAACATATGACTACGGAACATGAATAGAAATGACACGTACAAAAAGAACCATGGAAATCCAGGTTGTCACATCATCCCCAACTTGAAAGAAATTTCATCCCGAAATTTGACAGATAATCTAAAACAACAAGATGTTAACTCAGGATGATTGTGGATTTTCCTCGGGTACCACATCATCCCCAACTTGAAAGGGAATTTCGTCCCGAAATTCACCAGTTGTATCAGAACAGATTAGGGTACTAAGCTTCATCTGGTATTCGTGTTCCCACGTGAACTCCGGTCCACGTCTTGAGTTCCAACGAACTCTCGCGATTGGTATTCGGCTTCGCTAGCAAACCTCGATTTCCTGGTCCATGCTTTCAATAGTTTCCCGGACAACTGTAACTTGTCGCTAACCTTAGGATCTAGTAGGGGCATCACAAGTGTTTCATCGAACAACACTTCTTAGATTCGAGACATAAATGACATGGTGAACATTACTCGATTCGTCAGGTAACTCGAGTTTGTAGGCCACGTGACCGATCCTTTCCAGAATTCTGAATGACTCAACGTAACGTAAATTAAGCTTGCCACACTTCCCAAGCGTACCACACCCTCCCAGGGTGAGACTTTCAACATGATACGATTGCCTACAGTGAACTCCCAGTATTTCCTAAGCTTATCAACTTTCCTGACGGCCACGCGTTGCCGCCAAACGATTTCCAATCAAAATAATCTTCCCAAGAGTTTCGAGTGCAAGTCCTGGACCAGTGATTAGGTTGTCATCCACCTCAGTCCATGAGGAGATTGGCATTATCATCCATGCAATGCCTCAAACAGAGTTGTATGCATTCTAATACGGTAACGGCTGCAGTAGAGCTCACCCAAAGATAAGTGTCCTTCCCAAATGTTTACTATAGTCAATCATGCACATGCTCGCAGCATGTCTTCGTGTGTCAGGATGGTTCGTTACTCTGCCCGATTGTCCTACAGTGATAAGTATTGCTCACTCCTAGATGTGAGCCAAGGGTGTGGCGTATTGCCTACCATAAATCGGTATAGCTCAAAATCGAAGGTAGCAGGATTTGGCACCTCGTGCCTAAAAGCCTTCTCTCCCAGAGGAATATTCACAAGCTGAGAAGACTCGTCAGTTCCCTTGATTGCAAGAAGGTGTGCTGGCTACATGAGGCGATCAACGATCGTCCATGTGATACTGTTTCCTATTCGAGTTGTAAGTAGACTAGTGACAAAATCCATGGCAGTCTGTTCTCATTTCCATATGGGTATTTCTGGTTGCTAATACTCCACCTTGACTTTCCCACAAGTCAAACATCGTTCAAATACTTTGCTATGTGGACCTTCACGTTTGGTCTCTAGTACAAGATTCATAAATCTTAATATCCCCCACCGAAACGCAGACGACTAGAATATCGAGGCCGGTGTGCTTTGCTCAACACCAGTTCCCTAAAGTTGCCGTATAATGAGATCCACACTCGTTCCTTGAGGTAGAGAATATCGTCCGTCCTGCCAAAGGTTGCTTCTCCATGCCCCACATGAGTTCAACTTGAAAATCCTCTTCCTACAGTTCTCCAGTTTGAACAGAGTGAGTCTGATCAGGTAAGTTAGAGTCGATAGTGAGCTGCAAAGCTCGTGCACGTTCAAGTTTCATCTCCGTAATCATCCAAAAGTTCCACCCAGTGATGCCATTAACCGATTTAGCTCTCTCGAAACCAGGGTACACGGGAGGCTCTTGTGATCGGTCTAAGTAGTACATTTGGTTCCATCCAAGTAATGCCTCCAATTTACATCCGAGAACCACGGTTCCCACCGCAGGTTGTGTGTCGTGCAGTTCCTCTTCGTAACTCCATTACGTAAGTTATCACCTTCTCATGTTGCATCGGCTTGTGACTGGGACTCTGATTCAAACCATCATGGTATACCACTAAATCATCAGTACCTTCGGATAAAATCGATGTTCAGTGCATTGCAGAGTTGTGTTTCAAAAGCTGAAAAGACGTCCTCCTATTTTTTCCCCCATGAATTCACAGCACCCCGCTGTGTTAAAGAGGTTACAGCGGCGCAATCTTCGATGATCCCACGATGAAGCTGTGATAATATCTAGCGAAACCAAGGAATTGCTGCATCCCTGAAAGAATCTTTAGTGTCGATCAGTTTTACCCAAAATGGGTCTTAGCGAGATCCACGTGTATTCCCACTTCGTTGATTATATGACCAAAAGGTACCTTTCGAATTCAGAAATTTCTTTTGACAAGACTTCGCGCGGAGTGGCTCCTCCCTCAGGAGCTCTAAAATAAGATACAAATGCCGCCCATGATGTTCCTTTCTCCTGGAAATGATCCAAAACGTCATCGATGAACACGGTCGATTCATGTGGAACATAAAGCTGCTGGTGTGTTGATTAACTCAATGGTTATGGTGTACAAGGTCGCACTAGCCGTATTGCGTTCGATATGCTGTTCCAGGAACATTCTCCCATTGGACTTCCATCTGATGATAGCTTGTTCGTTAATCAATCCTAGAATGGAAGCTTGTCCCTCGCAACTGGTCAACAGGGTGTTACTACATGGTCAAAGCGAATGGTTCTTGACTGTCACCTTGCTGAGTTCTCGATAATCAGTACACATACGAAAAGACTTATCTTCACGGATATAACTAGGGCTCCCCAAAGCGAAAAACTAGGTCCGACAAACTCTTGTCCAACAGTTCCTGTAGTTGATTAGACAATTCTTGCAACCCTCCTGGTGCAAGACGGTAAGTGTACAAGTATTCAGAGCTGCCTCTGGCATGAGATCAACTAAGATTCCGACTAACAGTTGTGGAAGTCAACCTGAAAGTTCCTCGAATAGCACACTGAGAGAAGTCACAAACAATTGGTGGATTCCCGATCCTATTTTCCTTAGCCTTATCATCAGAAACGGTTGCTAACATAGCGGCGTAATCCCTCCGTAGACACTTCTGGGCCTTCATAGCGGGAATGGCACTAACCCTTGCACCCATCTGACGCTTTAGAACAGACAACGATCCTCCACTAGGGAGAAGGATACACAAAATCTTCTCCTCACAGGGTATATCTACGCGATCTCTAGATAACCAACCCACACTAACAACTGCATTAAGACCATCAAGGATAGTAGTAGGAAGGTCGATATCGAACACTTGTCCCACGAGGTCGAGTTTGCATCCCAACAAACATATGAGGTTCCATTTGTTTTATCATCAGCTGATTCCACAACAGGTTCGGTTTCAAGAAGCATCAGGGTTAAATAGAACAGAGACGAAGTGATTCGTTACCAAGAACGTGTAGGCCACCATGTTGATATAATCATGGCGTCGCCCACGCCAATCCTAAATGCCCCTCCATGAGCATCATTTCCCGTGTTGTTGTACTCGTTGCGAGGATTTCCAGTACTGCCGTCGTTCCCTTGGTTGTTGTCGTTTTGATTTAACAACGGCCACTTCATGGCGTAGGTACCTTCATTTCCATATTGTTGGTTACCATTACAAGTACCTTGTTGTCGCCGTGACTGTTGCCTCTGATGCTGTTGTTTGAAACGGAGCTCTACGATCTTTCACCGACAGGGTCCATCTTTTCACATTCCATGGTACGTGCTAAGGCACTACTCACTGTGCGAGAAGTTTCACATTCCACTCTATAGTCAACTGTCATCGCTTATGTCCTGATTGATTCATAAAGGTTGACTCCCATTAGTCGCTGACTAGGGTTAGGGATTCGATTGCAGTCACTTTGCTGGTGTTCGTTGCCGGCAATCAGGGTCGTCCTAATACTGAGGTCGGCATGGTACTATTCTCATCTTCTTATCCTTCGTTCTTGCATGTCGATAGAGTAATACACGGTATGCGGCTAGGGTGTTGCAGAAGTGATCGCACTTCGGGATCTAAGACGTCAATACGTTAAGTTCCAGCAAACGAAGAAAGGTGAGAAAGGTATAGACCAATCATTCAACGCTGCGACATCCAACTCAGGGACGTTCGTACTAGCACCTAACATTCTACACAGTTCGCTAGGCGTCCAGATGGGTGTTCAAGTAATACTCGATAGCTTCGAGATTCGTAAGGATTCAGAGAGGAGTGAAAAGATCACGTTCAAGTAGAAGGCAGTCACTTCTAGGACTCCTATAGATTTGTTACGTTTCTGTAGGTCCCCTTGATGTGTATGGATCTTCACAGAATTGTCAATCTAATCAAGAGTGCGGAATCCTCTTGATCAGATTTGTTACAGAAACGAGTAGAAACACAGAATTCCAATCAAACGGGTCTTCTATTGATTATCCAAACAAACAGTTTTACAATCAATTCAAGACCTCACAACCTCACAGCCTATCTCTGTGATCTTGCTAAACCCAATTTCGAATTCTCTCTCTCTCTACTTTCTCTCTCTAGGATTCTCTTAGTCTCCTAAACCCTAATCACAAAACATGTTTATATACCACATGTCTGTGAACTGGGCTTCCTACTGGGCTAGGCCATTTTCCAAGCCCATTACAACAAATAACTCACTAACCAATAAGCTAAGCCCAATACAAAATATCCAAAGACTAAATAATTAAACTATTAAGATGTTGTCACAGAATATGCACCAACAGACTCCCCCTTGACAATAGCTTCATAGTGTAACTTTGTCTTCAAACATCTTGTGTTCTTTTGGTCTTTGGATAGCGTCAGCTACACAGCTTCTGACATCAACAGACTCCCTCTTAGCTGATGCTTCCAATCTCCAAAACTTTAATTCATTTGTAGATCAGTTAGCTAGCAATCCTTGGTTAAGCAAGTAAGCTCCAACTCTTCATATCTCTTTCTCTCTGCAATGTAGTAGAAGGATCCTACCATGCATCTTCACACATCTTCACTTCACTCTTAATCTGCACTTTACTTGTATTCTGCACTTCATTTTAATAACTGCATCAATCTGTTTAGCAACACAAGCAAGTATCTCGAAAAACCATTAGTCTTTTTCACATTTAAAGATAAACCAATATTTTATCTTAGTTTGCAAAAACAACTACCTGTCAATTCAAAATGGAAGTCCTTTTAAAAAGAAATATTTTTGTTGGTATTTTTGATTTTTTAAGAAAGCAGTAAACTATTTACAAAAGCAATAAACACTCTATTTTTGTGAGAATCACCGGTAAGAAGATCATATCAGCACAATCAAACTGTTGCACACAATTAGATAATTCTTTATTTAATTTTTTGTGAAAGCAGTCCAAGACGATTACCAGTATGTTTGTCCACTTAAACAAAATGCATGAACATTTCAAGTACCATTACCGTATGATACGTTAAGGTAATTTTATTACTGATATACTAGTGTGTCCCACTTCAGGATATACCCCCGCGATCAAGGTATGCACAAAGATTCATCGTAGTAGGTGAGTATACTAAATTCATCCGTTTTGTTTTTCAACGTTTAGATAATTGGTGAACAGGTCAGTACTTCCGTATAGCAGAGAGACCAAAATATCTAACGAGGGCTATGACAAATACCATTTTTGGTACGATTTATGCATTTTGCACATTTGAATGACTCTCTATGAGAGCTTCTTCATTTTCAGGGTTTTGGCATTTTTAGCTCTTTTAAGATATCCTGGGTGTGTCTAGGTCAGCATATATCTGGATGCAGCAGAAGGACACCCCTGATATCCCCAGATGAAATAACAGTATAAAGACCCAAAACTTCAGATTTTGGCAATCTATCAACGCAAGATTTAAGGTCATTAAACCATACACCACTGATGTGTTCCTCACTCATATTCAGTTCATTTAGGTTTATATCACATTGGTAAGTTGATTATTTCATGCTTTTTGCCTACTGGTACATCGTATGATGAAGCTGCTATCACACTTAAGCAATTTAATTTATTTTCAGTGTGACAGTCTAACTTGCTGATGTACTATCATTTCTTCTTTTTCACACAGTGATAACTAATTTTTAATTTTCTATATATTTTTTTTATGTTTTTGATTTTTCAATGTTTTTGTATTTTTTATTTTTTTTTAAATTTTAAAATTTATAACTTACTCCCCCTAAACACACGCACTAACTAAACTCTTTTTGGCTATCATTTCTTTTTTTTCACACAGTGATAACTCATTTTTAATTTTCTATATATATATTTTTTTTATGTTTTTGATTTTTCAATGTTTTTGTATTTTTTTTTTAAATTTTAAAATTTATAACTTACTCCCCCTAAACACACGCACTAACTAAACTCTTTTTGGCTTAGGGAAATTTCTCCCCCTAAATTTTTGTTTTCATGGAGTAAGTTTTGAAAACACAAATTTGAAAACACAAACAGACTCCCACTTCAATCTGACAATAAGTTTTTCACCAATAAATCATCAATCAATCACCAAAGTAAATAGTTTGTTACCCATGGTAACCTACTATTCACCTCAGACGCTTTACAGGAATAACCACTGTCGAACACATCAACAGTCCTTCTTGGTCATCCTGCATACACTCAAGAACTCAGTTAGTCTTGAGAAACCAAGCCCTGATAGTCTTGGGTTTTCCAAATTCATCCATTACAGGAACATCCATCCAATATCCATCACTCCTAACTGGAGTCTTGGATCTCAGACCTGTTGATGGAATTTGATGTTGATTTCCACTAGGTCTTTGGTCCTGAGGGTTCCTATATGTGTTTGGACTATTTGACCTTTGAAAATTTTGATTTTGATATCTTGAATTTTGATTCCAAGAAGCTTGATTATCATAATTTCTAAAGCCATTGTTATAAAAAGTTCGACCACCATTATTTTGGTATCGTTTTTTTATATTGACCTTGACTTCTGAAATTATTTGGATTATTAATGTTCATTCTTGGTGAACTGCTTCTAGGTCTATCGTATCTGCCTGGTGGAGATCTAGGCTGAAATCTTGGTTGATTTCTTTGAAAACGAGGAACTTGTGGAGTTCCTTTTTCAGCCTTATCTTCACCAACAGCAACATTCTCTGGTTGCTTATGAACAGATTTCTTTGGAGAATTTGCAACTCTCTCCTCAGTATTATCACCACTCTTCTTTGGTGACTTCTCTCTCTTCTTTTCAGTCACTTGTGCTTCATTCTTTTTATTAGGACAGCAGCTAGCTACATGTCCCTTGGTGTGACATTTGAAGCACGATCTCTTTTTCGAAGACTTCTTATCTGAAGCCTTTGAACTAGATTCGGGTTTTGATGATGATGCCTTAGAAGGATTTGTTTCAGTTTGCTTAGTTTCAGAATTTTCTTTGTTCTTATTTTTAGCAAAATCTACATTAGATTCATTTTCAATAACAGCTGTTTCGTTTTTCATGTCACTTCCTTGAACAAAATTAATACTTTTAACAAAAGTTGGATTTTTATTCTTAGCATGTGATGTTTTCTTTTTCAAAACAGGTTTGCAGTTATTATCCTTCTTAGCATCAGCACTCTCAAACACATTTCCTTGACTTGACGTGGAACTACTTGGTGATGTTGACCCAAAGTCCATGAGGTCATCTTCATCAGGCAAGAAAGAATAGTCATGACTAACAGGAGGTGGAACTTCATTGAAACCATGGAATCCCACACTGGTTTTGTCATTACTTTTCTTCAAGCCACCCATCATATGTTTCATAACAAAAGTAGAGTCCCTGAACTGACCTAATTTCTTTTCAAGTTCAACAATTTTGAGTTGTGCATCTGACAACTCTTTGCATTTTTCAGAAATCTCTTTTGTTTTCTCAGCCATCATTTCATGAGCTAAGTCTATGACTTGAAGTTTTTCGTTTAATTTGCAGGTTAAAGAGTCAATTTTACTTTCATAACCTTTTATCTTCTTCAACTATGAGGATTCATTTCTTTTAGCAAAAAAGTTTGCTTATTTAATGTTAGACATCTCGCTCACCAGACTTTGGTTTTGTGTTGACAGCCTGTCTACCTCACCCTGTAGTTCACGACATTTTAAACACACAGAATTCGACTTTACCTCTCCTGTTTGTTTGTCAAGATTGGCCATTAGCGCTGCAAGTTGAGCTTCCATTCTCTTGTATTTAGCTTCTTTTTCTTCAGCTTCCTTTTCATAGTCAGACTTTTGCTTTTCTTCTTCAGCATCTTTTGTCTGATCACCCTTCTTTTCTTCAGCTTTACTCTCTATTTTCACCTCAGCCTCAGCATCACTTTTCTTCTCAACTTTAACATCATCTACTGTTGCTTCACCATCATCAACTGGCGTTATCTCTGCCATAAATGCCTGAGTGACATTGTCATCATTCTCCAAGTGAACACTCCAGTCATAAGAACCTTCTCTAGCAGTAGAGATCAGTGCTCTCGAGTTAGAGTTGTTTGAAGCATTCCTATTGTTTGAACTCTGACTCGAAGTCTCCTGCTTTTGCTTTTGACATTCCCTAGCAAAATGCCCATAACTTTGACAGTTGAAGCATCTCACTTTGGTCTTATCAAAACCAACAGTCTTTCCTATAAACTTCCTTCCCGTTCGGTTCATAAACCTCTTCACTCGTCTAGTAATTATGGCCATTTGCCACTGCAAATCCATATCTTCAAGATCATCAGGGTCAATCTGATCGTAATCTTCATCTAAAGTGGCTGGATCAGATATCTTCCCCTGAATGTAGTTCTCATAAGAAGCAACAAATGAAGCAAGTAGAGCAAGATGCTCTTCAGCAGACTTCACACTCATTGGCATCGACTTAACACCACTGCTCTGCTTAGATGTTCTCTTGGCTCCTGATGATCCTCCTGAAGCAGCTACAAAACACACATCACCATCTTCATTCACTGTGACCTGCTCATTCTCACACGAAAGAAAAGCAGTAGCAGAGTCGCTAGAAGCGTTGTGAGATGAAGAAGATGTAAGCCCATTGTAAATCGCTGGATCTTGAACCTGATCATATCCAGTGTCTTTCTTCTTCATACTGAGCTCATAAGCTCTCAGCTTGCCAACTACTTCTTCAAGCTCTTTTGTCTCATAATCTGCTTCTCCCTTGATCATGAGAGTGTAAATATCCCACTTGGTAGGTAAGGCATCGAGCAGCTTGTCATTCTTCTCTACGTCAGAATAGCAATCGATCTCATAATTCTCCATTTCTGACATCAGATGTTAGTAACGAGTGATGATGTCCTCAAGTGACTCATGTTTCATGTATTTGAAAACAGCAAACTGCTTCTTCAGAAGATCAACTTTGTTTTTCTTGACATCTGCATTTCCCGCATATCTTTTCTCTAATGCATCCCACATATCCTTTGAGTTTGTGTACTTCTTGAAAGTATGATTGATGCTATCAGGTAAGGACATTTTGATTGCAGCCAAGGCTCTCTTTTCAGCCTCATACATCTTTTTATCAGCATCTTCCATGTTCACATAGGCAGTTCTTCGTGGTCTGCCCTCAAAGTCATGTGTAGGGTTTGTGTACCCATCTTCAATGCATATCCACATGCGAGTATCCTGATATTCAATAAAGGATTGAAAACGATCCTTCCAAGTCAAGTAATTTCCACCTTCATCATCTTAGGTGGTTTGTTGGTAGTGCCAACCTCATGCTCCATCTTTAAAAGCTCATTCAAAGTAGACATGTTCGACATTTTAAACGTTGCAGACTGAGAAAACCGTACAAAATATCTCCGAAAACAGTGGTTACCAAATTACACCGTTAGAATCGTCTCGAAAAGACGAATCCAATGATATCTATTGTCAAAAACCGAATTCGGGATTTTCCAGAGTCTTTTTTTGTCCTAAAAATACGAGGAATTTAACGGTGCAGACGGTTTCTTCAGATGAGTTATGGATCAATTTCTATTTGCAAAAACGTGAATTTTTTTCTTACGCTTCCCAGAAAATATTCCACCCTTTAAGTTATGTTAATTTCGCTGGGTTGGTTTAATTTTGCTCAGTAATTTCGCTGCTCCAAGAAGGTTAATTAATTATGCTAGTTAATTTCGCAGGTCAACTTCGCTGGTCTACTTCGCTGTGAGGTCAAGTTCGCTAGTCAAATGCTGCCAAATTCGCTGCTTAATTTCGCTATTACGACCACTGGTAAAGTCGCCGAAACCGTGATAATTTCGCTGTGGAAAATTATACGGTTACCAAAGTCGCCTTTGGATTTACTTCGCCGATAAGTATGCTTGTACAGTTAATTTCGCCGGTCAGACAAATTCGCTGACTTGTTAACTTCGCTCAACCAGTAAAATTGGAAACCTAATCTTTTCGAAATTCTGAAGATTTTCCTGATTCTCTCCAACACAAATCTGCAAAATTAGAAAACCTAATCAGCAAAATAATTTCGAAAATTATCAAGAACTGATCGAAAAACACGAAGAACACGAAGAACAGTCTTCGAATCTTCAAGTCTATCAGCCGACAACTTTTCCAGAATCAACACAATCTTTCCAGAAATCCTGTAAAACACCAAACAAACCAACCAGAAGATCAAAACAGCCAAAATTTCGAAATTTTTTATCAAATCACCCAGAAAATTCGAAACCCTAATTGTCAAGTTTAACAAAAAATTCAAAAAACTCCCTGTTTCTGCAGAACACAATTCTAAACCGAGCCTTCAAGAGCCTAATGCTCTGATACCAATTGTAGGTCCCCTTGATGTGTATGGATCTTCACAGAATTGTCAATCTAATCAAGAGTGCGGAATCCTCTTGATCAGATTTGTTACAGAAACGAGTAGAAACACAGAATTCCAATCAAACGGGTCTTCTATTGATTATCCAAACAAACAGTTTTACAATCAATTCAAGACCTCACAACCTCACAGCCTATCTCTATGATCTTGCTAAACCCAATTTCGAATTCTCTCTCTCTCTACTTTCTCTCTCTAGGATTCTCTTAGTCTCCTAAACCCCAATCACAAAACATGTTTATATACCACATGTCTGTGAACTGGGCTTCCTACTGGGCTAGGCCATTTTCCAAGCCCATTACAACAAATAACTCACTAACCAATAAGCTAAGCTCAATACAAAATATCCAAAGACTAAATAATTAAACTATTAAGCTCTTGTCACAGAATATGCACCAACAATTTCTCACTGATTAAATAACAGAACAGAACCCCTTTTCCACTTGTTAAGCCTCACTGGGACTCACATGCACCCCACATTATTATTATTTGTGCACCCACAATAATATTGTGATTTGCATGTTCATCTCAGTTCTTCCTAACTCATGTCAAATGGTTCCTCATACTCAGGTGTCAAACGGGGGTTGGCAAAATGATAAGATTACAGGATTCCAAAGACTATGACATACTACCAACGCATCATAATGTAAGCAAGCAATTCATGTAATCATGCTATAGTGACAAGTGTGTGTCCGTACGCTACATCATAAACAAATGTGTACTAGTCATGTAATGAATGCATCAAGTGAGAAAGACGAACCTTGCAATCTGGAGCTGAGTGTCATGGTCGTATTCACGTATTCAGAACTGTTCGGTTATAGTCTGGTTTTACAAAAACGTTTTAAAACCAAGTTCACTATAACTAGTGGCTCTGATACCAAACTGTCACACCCCCAAAATACCACTTGCGGAAACACCGCGGGGCGTGTGACGTACCAGGATCTTAGCCACCAATCACATTGAACTCATAAATATATTTAAATAAAACATTCATTCATTATCATAAAGTGATACAAAACGTTACATATAACCACGCGTACGTAAACCATTAGACTTGTGTTGCGACTCCATGTATCTCGACCCATGACCACTCCAGCCTTCCAGACAGCAAGTTCCATGATATAACCCTACAGACCTGCAAGCATGCAGACAAGTGTGTCAGACGACACTGGTGAGTTTAAAGTTTTGTTAATGCGTTTAGTTACCAGTTTCCAGTTTAAAACATTTCAAGGATTCGTTGTTAATCACACGCTTACTGCTGACGACTCCAGATTATTTGCCCTGTCCTCCAATGCCTCTATCATAGCAATGGTCAAGATTGGGGTCATTAGTTCACTCCCGTCCTCCCCAGTACGGTGTGAGGGTGCCAAACCTAAATAGCGCTATTAACTAATACCCCGTTGCCTCCCCGACAACAATCGGTAGAAGGGACTTGAGTGATAGGTTTGACATTCCAGTTAAACCCATTTACCCGATATTCCTCCCCGGAACGTTTACTAGATGTCCCTCCCCGGGACGCATGCTTGGAAAAAGAGCAGTGAACTCACCTTAGATTGCTCGGTATGACTAGTTACTTGTTCTCACTTAATCAGTCAAAGCCTATGATGTTCATGTACACGTAATCAGTTTACATTCACGTTGTTCACATATATCACGTATCCAACATACACGTTACGCGAGTAGCATACAAGTAAGTCACACATGCTTATACAAGTCGTAACTGTTAATCATGCAATCCATTAATGTACAACGTTTGTCGTAAAGTCACATAACAAGTGTTTTGTTCCCAAACAAGTCTACATCCCATGTTTATGACACATATCAACGTTCACAGATGTACTGTCTATTCATACATGTTAAGTCAAGGTTCTCATCTGATTAACATTATTACCATGCAACAGATTAGCTTTTATAATCCAACTACCCAATTCTCACAGTTTCGTTCAACGTCATATACATCATACTATTTCATTGAATATCACACACATCATGCAGTTTCATTATATATCATACACATCATTAGCAGGCATACAATAAATCGTTCAAGTTCCATACACATGATAAACCACAGTCCCTTGATAACCACAGACAGACAATAAACCACATGATAAACATCAAGTTGTTCGTCGGCAGGTGTGTGTGATGAAACATCATCTTTCGTCGTGGAAGTGGTCTGACGAAACACTATCTTTCATCGTGAAGGTGTGTGTGACGAAACTCTATGTTTTGCCGGGGGTAACATCAGATGTCATGGCGCACCTGCAACCCTAATTCAATATCTAATAATTTCTTAACATTCGTAAATCAAACAAACCTTACACACTATTCATCATCATCGATCATAAATAGCATTCATCATACAAGAATCAATATATCATCAGATCGGATAGTACAAACATCATCTATTACGGAACCCTAGTTCATTGACATAAGTGCACAGTTGCACAATCAGATTTATCAATATCATACTGACTAACCTTAAATTTAAACATTATAATCGATTACTAATTTTTATACACATCAGTGTGAGCACAACACTAACAAATATAACATAAGCAAATAAACAGAACATCGATGAGTATAAATTAGATCAATGATGAACATACTAACCAGGTACTAAAATATGGTAGATGATACTTCGAAGGGTGAGGAGTTTTCGGCCAGGGGAGTTGTCGCCACTCCATGGGAGAAGAAGTGGAGAACACTAGGGTTTTCAATAGATGTTGAAAGGGAATTGTTATGTAAACGTAACTGCTAATGCGCATACAAACGGGTAACGAATTGGGCTCAGTCCGGGTTCGAGTACTATGGGCCGAGAAGGCAAGGGAATGTACGAGTCGAGAGAAGTGTGTGACCTTCGGCCCAAGTGTATGTGTGTGCGGCTTAATCATAAAACATAAGCACTTAATAATTTCTATACATTCATTCCAGACATTCAACCATCGCAAACACTTTTAATTATAGCACATAACAAACACATGTCGTCAACATATGACTATGGAACACGAATAGAAATGACACGTACAAAAAGAACCATGGAAATCCAGGTTGTCACATCATCCCCAACTTGAAAGAAATTTCGTCCCAAAATTTGACAGATAATCCAAAACAACAAGATGTTAACTCAGGATGATTGTGGATTTTCCTCGGGTACCACAGTATAACAGCACACGGGCACGTACAAAGCCCCAAGTGGGTTCATACGATGGGCCTGTTGGTACTTAGACTATAGACTATGTCTTTTCTACACGACTCGACCTAATTCCCCATAGTTATAGCTCTGATACCTCTCTGTCACACCCCAACCGATGGCCGAATCATCGGGGCGTGGCACTGAGCGAAACAGATTGTTCAAGAGAATCCATAATAACTATTAAATGAAGATATTTATTAGGTTTAATATCCCATACTATTAAACAAATATTCCAAAATAGTTATTACAGATAATCAGTCTCAAAAACAATTTCCATTCCGACAATTCAGATTTTATTTGGTGAGTTTCTAGACTTCCTAACCTGTTTGCAGCATAACATCCAATCAACCTGTCACATACGTTAAAATAAAAGTCAATACATAAAGTAAAGGTGAGTACACAAGTTTACATAGATATAGTATAAAAGCGTTTACGCATAACAAGTATGTAACACGTAAGGGGCGAAGCATGTAACTATCAACAATGATACAACCTAACCACGTGACTGCGATGTAGAGTATGTGCGACACACGTTCACCAAAGCCAACACGTGAAGTAAAGTAATATGATCCTTAGCAACCCCTGTTCACAACAGGTGATGAGCCCAAACTATAGTACTATCGTTGCTAAAGGCGGTCTAGTGTAACACTGTATAAGCATAGTAACAAGCATTCAACAAATCACGTATAGCATGCGGGAGCGGTCAGCGTTTATGAAGTGTTTGCGTTGTGTGTTGTGTTTTGATAGTGAATGTATGTAACATCCAAAAGTGCGTTAAGCGAAAAGGGTTCGAGTATACTCACAGTGTGTGTTTATCAAGTAAACACAATCTAGATTGGATTGAAGGGTGCACCGGATCAGCCAGCGCACAGGAACAGAAGCATTAGTCTTCCAAGTGCCGACACGGTCGAAATCAGAGTGTCGAGTGGGGTAAAAAGAGAGTTAAGTATCCAACAATCTATCCGGATGGTGAGTACACAAGTTTACATAGATATAGTATAAAAGCGTTTACGCATAACCAGTATGTAACACGTAAGGGGCAAAGCATGTAACTATCAACAATGATACAACCTAACCACGTGACTGCGATGTAGAGTATGTGCGACACACGTTCACCAAAGCCAACACGTGAGGTAAAGTAATATGATCCTTAGTATCCGGACGGATGGGTCTAGTCCATCCAGACAGATGGCCCATTCGGGTGGATGTCTGTGGTTGTTTGTGAACCGTTAAAATTTTGAAGTTTTGATTAAAAACATTTTAACAATCGCGGTAACCTGATTTAAACAAGGGAAATCGTCAGGCTCAGGTCATCCGGGCGGATGGACATTGTCCATTTGGGCGGATGGGCTGAGCTGAAGTTTTTGTAAAAATTTTCTTAAACAACGGTCTTCGTTACCAGAGACGGACATGTTGATGGATTCAAACAACGAAAAATACCAAGCCAAGTCCATTCGGACGGATGGGTTTTGCCCATTCGATCGGATGTTCTGTTCTTGATGGAGATTCATGTTCGACCAGTTAGTCGGTCCATCTCTTTGATGGAAATCAGTTCTTGAGTCGGCTCTTGACTATGGAGTAGTCAAGAGTCCAGTTGAATCCCGATTCCACCAATGTTTTATAAAAATCGAAGAGGAGTTTCATAAATGAGATGGAAGGTATGAAAATTCTTTAGATCTTGAACCAATCTCGATTGAATGATGCTCCACTACAGTTTGCCTAAGCAAAACGAGTGGAAACCACCTTCGAGAGGTCTAAAATATGTGATTTCGTGGAATAATTAGAGTGTGTGTGTGATCTTAATGAAGAAGATGGAGTAGAAGTGAAACAGAATGAAGATTGAAGAAGATTTGAGACAAATTTGCTTACAAAAGTCTTAAATCGCGTCTGAGAGTTTGGGAGCGGATGTGAGAGCTTAAAAGGTTGAAATAGAGTCACAAGTCTCATATTTATAGGTGAGGGCGAGATTAAGGCGGTGCGCCCTTGGCTGTGTTCGGATGGCCCTATCCGGGCAGATGGCCCATTCGGACGGCAGAGTTTGTGTTTGTTAAGTTCCAACTTTGGTTCGTTTATTAAGTGTTGCTTGTGATAGATTGAGTTGCGAGTGAGCGTTTGTGCGTATAAGTGTTGCGTTGATAACCATATAACATTCTAAACAAGTAATCACATAACTAACACACATAATAATGTAAATGCATAACTAAATCTGCGTTTCGAGTTTGCATTGCGATAGCGTTTAGGTAAGAAGCGTTATAAATAGCATTTAAATGCGACAATTGTAGTTAAATAAGCGTTGTAATATACGTTTAAAATGCATTGAAAATATAGTTTAACCCATAGCATTAATCGAATCCCGAGAGTACAAGCGTTTACGAAAGAAGTACGATAAAAGTAGGAACAACCGAAACACGGGTTGCTACAACATTAATATTTTACCGAGTCTCATGTCGACCCATCGATCGAGCTTGACCGTAGTTGATCGTATCGACCATGTTGATTGGAGTTGACTGATTTTGACAGCATTGACCACGGTTGACCGTGTTGACCCGAGCACTAAGACTGAACCGTTGACCAAGTTTGACCATAGTTGACCCGAACCCGAACCGAACATCAAATCTGACCGTATTGACAGTAGTTGACCCAAACCCAAATCTGACTACATTGACCCGCGTTGACCTGAACCTGAACTAGGTTGAACCGTGTTGACCCGAACCTGAACCGAGTTGAACGGGGTTGACCCGAATCTGAACCGGGTTGAACCAAACCTAGAACGTCAAGGAAACCCCATCACCGTTGGCTGCGGTGTTGCAGCCACCCTCGCTGTCACTCTAACCACCGTTGGCCACCTCTTCACCTCCACAACCACCAAAAACCACCTAACACAATCCCATACTCACCGTTAAACGAACCGAAATGTTCAAAAAGTTACAGAATCGGATCGGAGACCTCACCGGAATGTCGCTGGAAAATAACTTGTGAAAACTTGCACAATGGTCCCTAGTAACCCGATCTTAACATGAACAGAAAGAAAAACCCAAAAAGAGTTCACCGGAATTCCGACCGGAGCTTTGCTGGAGTTGCGTCTAGGCTCAAACGGTTAGGAATCTTCAAAAAGAGACACCGCCAACGCGTCGGGGAGGTTCAGTTTAGTGGGGGGGTGTTCTTAGCCAGAAATTGGATGCTAGAATCTCGCCAGATGACCGCCGAACCGCCACCACCACCACCACTGCCGCGCCGCACCTCAGCGATGGCCGGTCACCGAAAATCTAGAGTGAGAAAGTGAGAGACAGTTTGACAGAAGAGAGAGAGAGAAGCTAGTGTGTGGGTAAAATCGTGTTTGCATGTGTGGGTTAAGTATTTATAGTTAGGGTTTTTAGGTTTGGGTTAGGCTTTTAGGTGTGTTGAGCCCAAGGCCCATTCATGCGTTTCTAGTCGTTTGTGTGGCCCAAATGCATTTCTAAGGCCCATTTTCACACTCGAACTTCGTGAAGTATCGTTAAATTTTATTTTAGGGTCAAAACCACGTAAAATAATCTCAAAAGTCGATGCTTGATGCGTGTGTTCGTCGGTTGCGTTAAAATCGCGTTTAGTGATTCGGTTATCGTTTCTAGTCCATTTTTTGATCCGTTTTCAACTGCAAATAATAAAATTCGATTATGAAGCTTATAATATCATAGTATATAAGTATGTTATAAATTTAACAAGTTCGATGTGACAACTGGCACCCAACCGGTAATTTCCGTACACTCTAATTATTATTTAATGACTGCAAATATGTGCTAAAATGTCAACACTGTTTGATTACATGATATACTTGTGAATTCATGCACGTTTTATACTACAAGAATTACTTTATGATAGCGTTGCGTCAGAAATACTAGTAAACTCACCGGTAAGACACATTGTGTCGACAATTCTGCAGAAACCAGTCAGACAAAAGAATTGGGGCCTAGGTGTAGGTCCAACAACAAGAATACATTAAAACCCAAGAGAACATACAAGGGTTAACATATAGACTTTCCGGAAGCTAAAATACGCACTAAATAGCACCTGAAACACACTTTAAATGCTGAATTTTATATATTTCAGCAAAATTCAGCATTATAACAAGATTGTACAATGCAAAAATATGACAAATTGATCCAGAATACTTTCCTAAGTGTCGGGAATTGAAAAATATCACAAAAGGGGACATAAAGGACACTAAACGGTGCAATTTAGCACTTTAACGAACCGGTATTTAACCGAACAACCGGGCATTACCCGGAACATCAAAATATTACTAGAAGCATTGTTTTACTTTTTCGGAGCTAGTTATGGTTCCCGAACGCTTTAACATACTACATGAAGCATCCCACACTTAAAACACTAGGCATTACACTTAACCTCCAATTAAATCACCTACTTACCATGGAAATTTACACATTCCCCCCCCCCCCTTACTATTCACGGCCCATAGATGTGGCCCCACCTCAAGATTCCTTCAATTTTGTTAAGATCCATGTAATCTCACTAAAATCTTGATGAGATTTGGTGTAAGATCTTGTATAGTACTTTTCCAACATAATACCCAAGGGATATAAGATCAAGTTGGTTATAAGAGGACTAGAGATCATCTTCATCACCAACACTTCTCTTCCTTCCCCTTGCCCCCATTCTCGGCCGACCACACTCCCCACCACCACCATTCTTCTTGTTTCAAATTCAAGCAATCCAAGGTCTTCACAAGGTGTTACAAGGTGTCTAACGAAGCTCGGTGCTCACGGAACTTGAAGGACCTCTCTTGAGTGCTTTTATCCACCACATTTTCATCCATGTTCTTCCCTAGCTTTAAGCTAGTTGTGAGATTCTTGAACACCCTTGTTACTTCATATTTTTAGTGGATAAAAGATATATTATGTTGAAATAACTAGAACACTAAAAGACATGCACATGAATCTTGAAACACAAAGTGAAATATGATGATATTTTGATGAAATAGTGTTGTTTAGTGTGTGAATGATAATTGTTTGTTGATTTCTTGAGATGATGATGTTAATCATCACATGAAGCTTGCTAGATGATGTTTAAACACTTAATCTAGCAAGCGGGAGAATGATTATATAACAACCTAGAATAATCATCTTCTTGTAAAGACATGAACTTGAAGAATAAAAATGATTTCTTTTAAGATGATAAACAAAGTAAACTAGTGAACTTGTAGATCCAAGGTTTATAAATGATTTTCCAAGAAAACCAAGTTCAAAATATGATTTTTAGAAGATTTTGGTTTTTACTCAAACCTACACTATTTTTAGTAGAAAAACAAGTGTATAAACACTTATGAAACAAGAAAAATACAAAAGAAATATTTTTAGAAAAATCAATTTACAAGTTGTAAATGACTAAATCCTTCAAGAATGAGATTTACGAACAAACAACCATGTTTTAAAGGGTAACTAAACATACTAAATAACATGGTAAGTTACTACAAGTTTTTACAAAACTTCAAGTTCATGATGTAGTGAAATTTACTTGATTTTGACACTCGGTAAGTGTTAAATGAGTTGTTGATGTTTGATGATGATTTAAAAGAAAATAAACACATGTTTTGAAAACATGGGAAACCTCCATTTTTAGGGGAAACTATGCCAAAAATTTTATAAATTTTGACACTTAGAAAAAATATAAGTTTTTGAGAAACTTATTCCCTAAAAATGTATCCAAAAATATTTACCAAGGTTTCCCTAACTTTTGTGTAAACTTCAAGTTAAGAAATGATGATTTCTTCAAGACAAAAATTAATATTAAGTATGTATATTTTTGAGAAAAATATATATATTTATTGATCACCAAATTTTGTGTTAAGTGTATGTAGTATGTATTATACGTGATAGTGTATTAGGACTTGAAAATACACTAAATACTCCTAAGAAGAAAAAATACAAAAATACACATACAACATGCTTAGACAAATACAACATAATATATTTACGAAAATATATTTCTTCACAGAATAAATAACTTGGACAAGTTATGAACATGAAATGAAGTTTTGAACAAAGATACATAACTCGGGTGAAAAATACAAGATACTTATATTTATTTTTGGAGAAAATAAAATAAGTAAGATACATCGTTAAAAATATAAATTATTTTTAACACAAGAACAAATACATAAAAGATGGTGACTTGTACTTGTGCGATACAAGTCTAGTGACTAACGTTAACAAAACACGTTTAGGTCACGACGCTAGATAAACAAAAACCGGTGAAGTTTACGGCGCAAGGAACGCAAAGTTGTGAGTTCATGCTCCCCCTTTTCTTTTAACTGTTTTCAGTTTTATAACTTCGGGGGTGAAATATATGTTACAAATGTTACAATGTTTACAAATGGTATGATGGATACAAAAACAAGAAGCACTCTTGGTGATAACTAGTACCAAGTATGATGCGTTTTAAGGAATGATACGAGAAATCGGGTCACGAATAGGGTACCATAAGCACCATTAATCGTGTACATACTAAGACCGCAGAACAAAAGGTTAGATCTAACGGGTGTCTGGGCAGCCACACTCTTGGTGAAAACTAGTACCGAGTAGTGCTTTTGTGTCTCAGTCGTGAATCGACAACTAGAAAAATGCCTATGGTTTGGATGCTTCCTATGTCGTGTCACATGTTAATGGCCTTGCAACCCATTAACAACCTAGATACATACAGAATACTTGATTTATACAAGAATACTTGATTCATACAAGAATACTTGATTTATACAAGATACATACCATGTTTTTCATACAAAGTATACAAACCTTCAATACAAGAACTGCATGAATTCACACCAACATTATGTTGATGTTTTTCTAAAACTCACATGTATTTCAGGTAACTAAAGTGTAGGATCGATTTCGGATCCGAACGAGTCGGTTAGAAGAGTCTTTCACCAAAACAAGAGGCGGAAACAAGTGTTTTGGTTCAATTCAGTAAAAATTCACTTTAAATTGTCGATATTATTGATCTGCAATCGTTTACAAGCTCTGACAATACTTCGGCAGCACTTTGTGGCTCACCGGAAGACAACACCTCGAACTATTTTCTGATTTCGCCCCAAATGACCCTATTTATAGGGTTTCTAATTTCGCTCCTAGCTATACATTACCATCAGGAGCGGAATCACTAACTAGCATTATGAGCGAAATCAACATATAAGACACTACGGGCGAAATCAAATCATAAAAGGTTTCGGGCGGAATCAGTCCCTATGGGGTTTTGCTCCAAATGACAAGATGTCATTTGGGGCGAAATCACCTTTAAAGACAATATCCTGGATTCCGTGTTCCGTGTTCCGAATCTAATCCTATTCTATACAAGACTCGATATAAGACGTAGGCAACAGACGGATGCACCAACAAACTCCCCCTCGGATGTTGACGGAGTCTTCAGTGTCGAGTCTTCGGTTGTCAAACCTTCAGTCTTTATCAGTCTTTGTGCTTCTCTCCGAAGTATTCTCTATTGTAAGCATCCTCAACCAATATTCTTTTCTCTTTCTTCCAGAATCACAATCTAGCTCTGAGCTCTCTCTTGATGTCCTCAGACTCCCCCTCTCACTAAGCTGGGATCGCAGTCCGGAAATCACCATCTGCTCAGATATCGGAATCTGGCTTTGATCAATCTTCATATCTGCAATTCTCTACCACACATATAAGTTTCTCAAAGATTAAATCTTTAAAATTTAGAAACCATTTTCATAAAAAATTCAAAATGATTTACTCTCTGCAAACCACTTGTAAAAACTTCTTCATACACTCTCTCCCAAACCTGTTCATCAAGTTTAGCACTCGGAATTTTGAAAATCAGCTCTCCAAAATCAGTTGTCAAAAATCTTTTTGGATTTTTCAAAATTTATGCTAAAACACACTAAAATCTTTTTGGATTTTTGAATGTAATAAAATGCAATAAAGAAATATTTACAGACAATATTTTTGTGAGTTCGTGCAAGAGGATCATATCAGTTTATGAGACAAATCACCAACACCGTTAAGCTTTAAACATTTTAAGCTCTAAACGATTCACATAGATTGACGATATTGTTATCCACTTAAACTCAATCTAAAAACTTTCGAGATGCTTACCGATACGTTAAGGTATATTAATTTTGCACTAAGTTCTTATGGACCCCACGGTCTCAGCATATCCCCTCATCATGTAATACACTATCTCAAGCAATGCCTTTAAACTTTTATCAACTGTGATTTGTGCGAAAACAAAGCAGAATGTTTAAACATTAACAATCAGGTCGATACTTCCGTATACGCAGAGAAAGTCCAATGTTTAAACAAAATAAGAAAAATAAAACAAGTTGAAGTTGTTTAGGCTTTAACCACCAGGTCGATACTTCCGTATACGCAGAGGAGGTCCAAAGCTTAAATGAAACACCAAAGAAAATAAAGCAGAACGTTTAGGCAACAACATCCAGGTCGATACTCACGTATACGCAGAGGATGTCCGATGCTTAAACAAAATAAAGAAATAAAACAAGTTTAAATCTTTGCAAAAAGAAATGCACAATCACAGCGACTTTTCAGCAAAGTTGTGAAAGTTCACAAACTTAACCAGTTTTATGTCTTTCGACAAACAGCGATTACTGAGTAGGCACACAGTCAAGAAGGACAAAACTAAGTACTATGCTTTTGACCATGTTTCCCACTAGAACTAGGCTTTTTCATTTAAGTTTGTATCGTTATCGCAAATCTACTAGTCTAGCTGAGCCTACCGTCACATCCTTAGTGAGACAGTTTATAACATTTTAACTTTCCATTTCTTTAGCATGTTGTGACAGTCCACTGATGTACTATCATTTCCTCTTTTATGCAACATTACTCATTTTTCGTTTTATCATGTTTTTGGCTTTTTCAAATTTTCTAATGTTTTTGGATTTTCTTGAAATTATATACTCCCCCTAAAATACAAATACATCTAAAGAAAATTGAAAACAAACTGTACAAGAACATGACAACTGATATCGAATTGCCTCAATTTGCCATCCACTTGGCATAAACAATCAGAACTCCCCCTCACAACAAACTATTTTCCCATTATGATCTCAAAACACTTAAGTTTGTTTTAATCAAAATGGTTTTTCTGGAAAATTAGTTTTGTTGATTTTACCATTTGTAAATTCGGGGAAAACTCATCACATTGTTTTTCAACCCTTTTAAATGATAGTTAAATCAAGTTCAACTTAATGACCTTGATTAACCACTTGTAAGATCAATCCAATCAAGCATTTTCAACCAATCATCATCTGTTGGTTGAATTCTCAAAGTGCCGATTCCTACTCCACACTTACCAACCTGGGAGTTCCGGCAATTCCTACTTATACAAAAAAAAAAATTCATACACAATGAAAGATGCCGATTCATGCTCCGCGATTACCAACTTGGGAGCTCCGACAAGTCAGGTTTTTACTGTTTGAAAAATATATCCACCCAAGCGTGACCTTCCTTGGGTGTACCAACATCTTCTTCATCTTTACTTTCAACCGACCTGTTAACATTTCTTTTGGAAGCATAAAATTCTTTCACTCCTTTGGCCTTACCATCAACCATTTTTCCAAAAATGTGTTTCACAGTTTCGTTGAAAGTCTTATCAACATCAAATTTCTTCTTGTCAAAATAAAATTGATTTGAAATTTCAACATTTCCAACTTTCTTCTTAAAATTTTCAGCCCTCAGTGGTGGAAAATTCACATTTTTAGTGCATTTATCTGTCTATCGCCTCCGTCAATCTAGTCCGTAGTAGAAAACTGAAGAAAACGAGAGTTACATTTTTCTTTTAGAATTAGTTAGTCAAAAAGGCAAGGTGGCATAACTGTAATTAATGAGATTCCTCATTAATCCCTTGGCCTATAAATAGATCTCTAGGGTTTCTCATTTAGAACTTTTGCCATTTTCACATCTTGGAGAGCTAGAGGCTAGAGAGAGAAAGCTAGAGAGAGAAAGTTTATTGTTCGTGATTCAGGTGCTGTACGTTATCAGATTTTATCAAAGAATCACGTTTATATTACATTATGTGTGTTTAGGTCGCGTTCGTGTACGGATTCCGCACGTTTCACGTTCGTTTCGCAATCGTTTCGGAGTTAAAACCGGTCCTACAAGTGGTATCAGAGCAGGAGCTCGATTGCACTGATCCAACACACATTTTCGATCGTGATTTCATCAGATTCAGATCCGAATTTCATCTACTTCTTCATATTTTTCATATTTTCACGTTTTTTCACTGTTTTTAGTCAAATTGAACGGGATTTTACGGTCCAAATCGTCTGATTTTTTGATATGTTGTGCGTATACACCTGATCTATAACCCTACCAAGTTTCAGATCCAAATTCCTAACCGTTTAGGAGAAATCAAAGATTTTCAGTCCGATTTCGCGTAAAAGTTGCAGGTCCGTTCATAGGGAGGTCCGCTTATACGAACCTTGTAGGTCCGCTCATCCGGACAACATCTGGTCCGCTCATACGGACAATACTTGGTCCGCTTATCCGGACATTGACCAGGTCCGCTTATCTGACACTTACCAGGTCCGCTTTTATGAACATTCAAGTGATAGGTCCGCTTTTAGTGACAAAATAGTTGAGGTCCGCTCATTTGTCATATTAATAGTAGGTTCGCTTTTGAGATTCGCTGGTGTGGTTCGCTTTTGTGACATCATATCAAGGGGTATCGCAGTTGAAATCTGATTTGCTTGTCGGCCATTTATAATCAAAAGAAAGTGCATCGAATTGTGAAACAGTTTACGAGGTTGTCGAGTGAACATGTGATCAGTTTGATTTTGGCCATTGTCAGTTCATGTGATAGTTAAAAGTTGTTGTCAGTTTTGGTCACGTGATCCTCTGAATTCATATATTACATCTTACAAAACCCATGCAATTGTCGGATTATACAGCCCATGTGAAGCCTTATTAGCGGCCCAATGACATTTTAGAATTTATTTGATATTGTCGGCCACTTAATTGGTGTTATCAAAGATTGAACCGTACAACAATTTTGTCAATTAGTGGAAGTGGTTTGTGTCAAAGAGTCAACAGGTCACGTGTTTGGAGTTTTGTCGGTTCGCACGGTTCAATCAGTTGTTTTGTGTGGTCAAGTCACGTATTAAATTCATCGACTCACTTGAAAGCTTTATACGGTTTGGAGTTCAAAAATTTCAAAGGTCATTTGATTTTGATCCAAGTCATAGCTGTCCGCACAGTTGGTCAACCTTCAGTCCGCACAAAAAATCACAAGTTTGAGTACAAGTCTTATTCAGTTAATTTACAAACGGTTAAACTGATAGTTTGTTTGTTTGTGATTCAGGTTTACATCATGGCTGAAGAATTTTTCAATACGTTTTACAACGCGTTCGCAACCGAATCATCTGAGGCTACAAATGTTACACCAAAAACCATCACGAAGGCGCTCAATGAAAACATCAAGCATGATAACTTCTACGGAACAAATTCAAAGCCTCCAACTTTGGATAGCATTGATGATTATACATGGTGGAAGGAACGGTTTATTAACTGGGCTAAAGCATATGCTCATGAAAGCTGGTTCTGCCTGGAGTATGGATATGAAAAACCAAAAGATGATAAAGGCGAAGATCTTGTATTCAAGAAGTTTACTAGAGAAGATAAAGCTGAATTTGGAGCTGAACAGAGAATGATAGCATTGATCCAGTCAGCAATCAGAAATGACATCTTTGCACTGCTAAATCATAATGGGTCATCTAAGTCTGTCTGGGAAGCTTTACGACTTAAAGCTGAGGGGGGAAAACAGATTAGAAAAAACAAAATAGCTTTATTAAAGAAAGAATTTGATCTGTTTGATAACATAAAAGGAGAATCGGTGAGGCAAATGATTGAGAGATTCTGTCATCTTAAAATCGAACTTGAACGTTTTAAAATTGAGAAAACAAAAGAGGAACTTATTGATAAAGTGATTGAAGCGTTACCACGAGCTGATCAGTGGCAAACGTTTGTATTTATCTTAAAAAATGATGCTTCATATGATAATATTACTCTTGATGTTTTTTTTGAAAAAATTGAAAGTCATGATCTGGAGCTACAAAAGCAAAACAAGATGACTGATTCTTCACATCAACAGAACGTTGGCTTGTATTACAAAGGCAGTGTGTTTTCTGATAAAGGCGTTGGTTCACCAAAAACAGCATTTAGTGGTGAAAAGATGAAAGAACCAACAACAACGTCAACAAGTCATCATTCTGGATATCATTCATCTTCAAAGACAAATTCTGATGATTCTGAAGAAATTTTGTGCAACATTGCTCTTAAACTGAAAAATTCTCCTGCAATGAGCATAAATGCAGCTAAGCAGCAAATGAGTTTCCTTGCATCTGTTTTGGAGTCATATGAAGGTCTAGTAGCTGGCAAAATTGGAAACTCCGAATTGACCAAAGAAGACTATGACCAGATTGATCCGGAAGAGATGGAGCTCATTGACATCCGTTGGTGTTTAGCTAGTTGTATTCGAAGAGCTCAGAGGTATATGGAGATTACTAGAAAACAATCGCTTGGAGGTGCTTCAACAAAGCTTGGATTCGACAAATCCAAAGTGACCTGCTTCAAATGCAAGCAGAAAGGTCATTTCAAGAGAGAATGCACTAATTCTGCAGTTGGTGGAAATGAACATCCGTTCAACGATGACTATTATCGAAAGGCGATCTACCATAGAAGCAGAGAAGAGCCAAAGTTGATTGAAGATAAACCGAAAGAAAAATCAAGAGCTTATGCTGTAATTTACGAGGATGAAGGATATGATTGGAGTGAGGTTCTTCCAATAGATGACATTATTGATGAACGGTTCAAAGCTGAAGCCAAACAGGAAGAATTAAATAAACATTATGCTCTTGTTACTGAGATTCAAGATGAAAATAAAGATAAAGACACTTCTGAAATCCATGAAGAGAATGTTGAGATCAAAGAGAAAACTCGAGAAGAAATTTTGAGTGAGAAGACTTACAGAGAAAGAAATGTGGTCTACAACAGAATGGATGATATGCAGGAGGAGTATGAGATGGCAGTCGGTAGCAAAAGATGGGATACAAAGAGAGAATGCTACTATAACAGAGAAGGAGAACCGGTTGTTCCCAAGAAAGACATAATCTTCGATGATGTTCTTCTTGCAGTCCCGTTAAGAGCTGAATACTATAGAAGAGTATTGAAAGATGACACATACGCTAAGAGATATGAAAAGGATATCAGATATGCCATGTTATCATGTCTAAGAAAAAGGGACGAAGAGAGAATGAAGAAGAATGTTGAAGAAATGGTGAACAATCTGAAGAAAGATGCTGAAGAGGTTAAAAAAGAAACTGTTGAAGTTGAAGCTGTGAAGAAAATCAAAAGTGAAGAAGTTGTTGTGACTGAAGAGGTTGAAAAAGCTGTTACTGAAAAACAGCAGATTGAAGAAGAGGTGAAGAAAGAAGAAAAGAATGAGAATGAGGAAGCTGATAATGTTGGTGATGAAGTCGGTGTTGAAGAAAAGCAGAATGTTGCTGAGCAGACAGAGGTTGCTGAAAACACCGAAGTGCCATTCACTGAGGTAAAGTTTGATTCTGAAAACTTAAAACAGATTGATAAGTGCAAGAAATGCATGGAACCGTGCAGAGCTTGTACTGAAAAAGATGAGCAATTTAGAACAAGAGATCTTGAGTTCACAAAAATTGAAAAGATTTTCAAAGAAAAATGCAAAGAAATGCTAGAAAAAGAAAAAGTTTTTAAAGAAAATGATGAAAAACTTTCAGAAAAATGTAACAAATTAGAAAAGGAAAATGAAGTTTTGAAAGAGAATGTTTTGAAAATGACAAATGAATGTGAACAAAAAGAAATTGCTTGTCAAGAAATGAAAAAGGAATATGACTCAATGAAATTATCATATCACATTACAAAAGAGTCATATGATAAAGTAAAAGACGAAATGAAATATGCTCAATCAAGAATGAATTATATGTCTGAAACAACCAAAGAGCTTAAACGAATGTATTCTATAAAACAAGATGTTGTTAATTCCTATATTGAGGATGTTGCTAAGTTGAAGCGACAGATTGCTGATTTAGAACAGGATAACAACAAGTTAAAAAGTTACCACGTGTCGTCATATGTGCTTGAACGAATTTTCAATATAAAACCGGGTGATGGTGAGTCTGAGCAGAACAAGAAAGGCATTGGCTCAGAGTTTCATCAAGTTCCACCACCGGGAAAATTTGCATTTTATGATGAGGAAAAGGTCGAAAAAGCTTTCAACATGGTAGACCAATTGCCAGACAACATTGATATAACCTATTCCAAATCTGATGATTCTCATGATTCAGAGGTGGTAGGTAAAGTCGTTGAAAGTGTGTTGAAAGAAGAGTCGGTTGATACAGGTAAATCTGAATCACAGGATGAAGATGAAGGAAATCTTCATGATGGTTATCTGAAAAACACAAAATCCGAGAAAAATTTGAATGATGATTCAAAAGGATTGGTTTATACCATGATTGGATCGGACAAATTGTTCTTAGATGTTGTATTTCCAATTCAGAATGTGATTTCAGAAAAAGTCGACAAAGTTTTCAAAATGGTTGAGATTGAGAAGTCTGAAATTTCAAAGTTTGTCGGTAAGAGTCATAGAGGTTCGTATACCAAACCTGGTTTCAAAAAGAAGAACATGAAGGCTGGGTTGGGTTATAAGAAGAAACAACATTGGAACAAAAATGAGACGCCGAATTTTCAGACAAAAATGACTTTTGTTCAAGGAGGCAGTTTAGAAAAAGAAAAAGAACTCAAAATGAGACAATCTAATGATGAGTTCTTTGCTAAAAATAAAAAGCAACAACCACAGGTCAAAGATGTGTCCATGAGAACATGTTTCAAATGTGATCAAAAAGGACATCTTGCACGCAAGTGTCCTAATCTAAAACCTGTGGATGTTGACAAAAAGAAGTTTGATGCTGAGAAACAAAAATCTGAAAATGTGAGACAAAGGTCAACCAAATTTGATTCGAAACAAACTTGGAGGTTCAATACAAACAAGTTTGCTTCAAATCAAAATTGGAAGTCAAACCAGAACAGGTTCGATTCAAGACAGACCTGGAATTCTCACACACCCAGATTTAGAACAACACAAAGTTGGAAAACAACTGTTGATATGACAAAACCTCAAGAGTTTTGGAAACCAAGAGTTGTTGTTCAAAATCAAAATGTTCAAAAAGTTTCACATTTTTACAAACGAGGAACACCAAAAGGTCAAACATGGAGTGTTAAGAAACATGTTGATTTGGTAAAAGATGAGAAAGTTGAAGTTAAAATTGAGAAAGTTTTTGTGAAAAATGACAAAGAATTTCCAGCATTGAATGAAAATTATTGTGTTGAAATGCCTAAGGTTCAACAGCCCTGGGCTAAATTGTTCAAGTAATTGAGTAGTTTGTTTGTGCAGGTGCTCATGGAATTCAAAGATTGTGAAATTGGAGATTGGAGCAGCCTGGCACATCGAGAGGAGGCTGCTGGATCCTGTGTTGGTTGAAACAGGAAGTTTATATGTTTTCTGTAAATAAATAAACAATATTTCAAAAATCCTAAAAATTGGAAAACTTGAAAAACCAAAAATATGTGTTGATTGAATATGCCGAAACCCTCACGGCTGAACAAACATGATTACTTTCACCAGATTGAAAAACGATTTTCAAACTGTAAAAATCAATGTGTTGTAAATCATGGGGGTATGTTAGATTTTCTGCAAATCAGTACACTTTTAGCAGAAAATGGATGGCGAGACAAAGCTATCAGTGTTGGTTGTCAAATTTTCTTTATCTGGTTTTGCATTTTAGGGGGAGTAATATTGTTAGAAAATCCAAAAACATTTGAAAATTTGAAAAAACCAAAAACATGATAAAATTCAAAAATTGAGTTTTTGCGTAAAAAGAGGAAATGATAGTACATCAGTAGACAGTTACAGTACGCTAAAGAAATGGAAAGTTTAAATGTGTTAAACGATCTCACCGTGGATGTGTCGGTAGATTTTTATACATTTAGTAAACTTTTTCGGGATATAAACCTAATTTCATACTTGCTTATTTCGTGGGGAACACTACTTGGATATATAGGTAACCCCTGAAATCTCGTTTGAAAGGTCTCTTAATCTGATATACTAGGTCTTTATACTCAATGATGTCTGGGGTATTATTCCGGGACTTCTGCTGAACGGTAGTTCTGACCTAGTCCTTGGATAATGCTTTCTGCAATGCTTGAAACATAGCATTAAACCCTCAGCATGCTGATGAAACAATAAAATTGATAGTCGCTGCTGTTGTAAGCAAAAAGATCCTCTAAAGGGGACATACCGTAAAGTCGAAGCTGATATCTCTCTGCGTATACGGAAGTATCGACCTGAGATCCCTCGGCCCTCGCATACCTAATTTATATACAGATATCATTGTAGTATACTCACCTGTAAGACTGATTATTGGGATTCTGAATACGGGAGTATATTCAAGAGGTGGGACACATGAATAGGTTTAAGTTCTTAATACACCTAATTCGTATCCTGAATCAGTTGAAGTTTGTATGAAAATTTAAGTGGATAAGTATATCGACAATCTAAGTGAATTGTTTAATGCGTAATGTGATTTTAAGCTCAACGGTACTTGTGACTTGTCGAAAACTGATATGATCCTTTGATGCATACTCAAACAAAAATATTGTCTGTAAATATGTTTGTACATATTTCTTTACTGCTTTATATTTTCAGAAAATACAAAAAGATTTTTGATTCTGCTTTATTTTCGACAACCGATGTCTGAGTGCTGAGTTTCAAAATCTAAGTAAGCTGATTGTGTTTCTGAAAAATAAAACAAGTTCATTAATTTGAAACTTGATGTTTTAAAAATCAAAATTCAAAAAACAGTTTGTGATATCTCCAAGGTCATTAAGTTGGACTTGGATGATTAACTGTGAGGATTTGGATGCTTATACTGTTATAGAGCTAGTTTCCGATTCGATTCGATGAAACTGCCAAATTCATGGAAATTGTTTGTTTAGAATGTTTGAGTGAGCCAGGTTACAATTCCTAGATAGTATAAATTTGAAATGCTGTTACTTATAAATGTTTGAGTGATTGCAGATGAGATTCCAGATTACGATCCCGGAAGCTGAGTCTAAGGGGGAGTCTGAAGACGAGCTCAAAGCAAGGGGGAGCTTGTAACCGGAAAGCAAGGTGTCGATCCCAAAGCACGGAAGCTTGACGAAAGGGGGAGCCTGATGAAGAAAAGAGGAAAAGCAGAAGCTGAAGACAGATCCACCGGGATTCAGTTCGAGAAGATTCAAAGAGAAAAAGAGAAAGAAAAGTCGCTACGAGCTTGACTACAGATTGACTACAGCAATATCCAAGGGGGAGTCTGTTAGTGCATTTATCTGTCTATTGCCTCCGTCAATCTAGTCCGTAGTAGAAAACTGAAGAAAACAAGAGTTACATTTTTCTTTTAGAATTAGTTAGTCAAAAAGGCAAGGTGGCATAACTGTAATTAATGAGATTCCTCATTAATCCCTTGGCCTATAAATAGATCTCTAGGGTTTCTCATTTAGAACTTTTGCCATTTTCACATCTTGGAGAGCTAGAGGCTAGAGAGAGAAAGCTAGAGAGAGAAAGTTTATTGTTCGTGATTCAGGTGCTGTACGTTATCAGATTTTATCAAAGAATCACGTTTATATTACATTATGTGTGTTTAGGTCGCGTTCGTGTACGGATTCCGCACGTTTCACGTTCGTTTCGCAATCGTTTCGGAGTTAAAACCGGTCCTACACACATCATCCACATTCGGAACTGATTTCTCAACCTTTTCTTTAACATGTGGCTCCTCTGATTTTGTGAAATCAAATTCATCACCAAAACTGTTTCCTGAACCCTTAACAACCCATTTTTGATTTTTCGGATTTTCTTTTCTTTTAATCACATTCTTTGAACATTCACCAATCTCAAAGGTTGAATTTTCAAAGCCTGTAAATTTTCTGGTTGTAAGTTCAGTTTTCTCAACAACTTTTTCTTTCAAGTTACCAGAGACTTCCTGTTTTGGTTTGAATGTTTTCGGACAATTTCTAGCAATATGACCAGCAGTTTTGCACTGAAAACAGGTTCTTGTCTCAGTCTTCTTCTGAATAACACTTTTCCTCATCTCATCTTGCTTCTTTGCAAGGAATTCTTGATTTGTCTGCTTTCTGAATGCTTGCTCTTTCTCAGCTTCTAAAGAATTTCCTGAAACAAACACATTTTTTGGTTTATAAACTTTTTCATTTTTATGATTTTTCGGTTGATTAAATCCTAATCCTTTCTTTTTGAAATTACAGTTATGGTTTGATTTTTTATGAAAACCAGAACCAGAACTGTAACCCTTTTGCTTGTTTAATCTTTGTTGCACTCTTGAGGTGTAAGGTCTTGGATTTTCAGAAAGATTAATATCTTTTATTTCAGAAATGTTAATTTCTGTTAGTTTGAAAACATTTTTAATCATTTCAGTTTTAACACCTCTTATTAGAAAAATCTCTTCAGAATATAATTTGTCAGAATCTTTCAAAGTATATGCTACTTTGACAGGTTCGTCATCCAAATTAGATTTTGATAACAAAAACTCTTTGTCATAAACCCGTTTGTCCTTTTTGATTGTTGACTTTGACGTATCGGACCCAGACTTTGACTCGGATTTGGACTACGGTTTTGACTCCTCTATGTCATCTTTGTCTAACACCTGATCGACCACACTTTTTATCAACTTGGACTCATGATCAGTATCGGACGATGTGAACGTGACATCAATATTTTCTGGTAAGTTATCTGATGACACAGACTCCCACTGTAAATTAATTGCCTTTTCGATTCTTTCGAAATTTGGATTTCGAGACAAATATCCATTTTCGACCGGGGGTGGACATTTGTTATAGACAACACTTGGTTTCTCACCAGAAATTTTCACTTCATCATCTTCTCTTGTCTCTGACTTCTTTCCTTCTTAAATCTTCACTTCTTCAAACGTCTTCATTTGTTCCACAATTGGATAAATCCTGTCAACAACAAAAGTAGAACATGAGTAACTTTCTAATAAATTTGTAACTCTTTCAGTTTCTATTCTTTGTGTTGCCAGCATCAATTCCAGATCAGCACATTTCTTTATGTAAAAGTTGACATCATCAAGCTGTCTCATGTAAGCTCCTTTGAGTGTATTCATTGCTACAGCTTGTTCACAGTTTGAATCAGTATACTTATTGATTTCTCTGTTTATTGTATCATACGATTCTTTCAATCTTTTTATGTTGTGTAGCAGCTCGTTGTTTTGCATGATTAACGAATCACAATTCAAACATTTTTCAGGAACTTTGACTGCTTCAGTATCAACTTTGATTTCAAATTCTGGAACATCTTTAACTTTTCTATTTAATTGAAAGAACTCATTTCTTTTCTTTTTCTCGGCTTCAGCTTCAGCTTTTAACCTTTCTTCTTCTTCTTCTTCAATTTTTCTCCATTTTTCTTCTTCAGCTTCCCTGACCTTTCTGATTTTTTCTGCCCATTTCAGATCGTAAGCATTAGCAATAAAAGCTTTATGATCTGTGGATTTGTTTTGAACATATTCATCCCAATTGAAATTTTCCCAGCTAAAGCCTTCAGGTAACTTTTCATCATCTTTATTTACCAAACACACTTTCCTGTCTATTAGAATGTAATTATCCCAACTGAATCCATCATCCTTTCCTAGACAAGCTTTCTTTGAATCTTTAATCTCCATTCTTCCATGTGCAGTTTGTGCTTGATGCGATGCATGTTGTTGTTGATATGGCTGTGGTGTGACTTGATGATAAATCGCCTTTTTTGTGATAATCATTGTTTCCAAAGGGATTTTGAGCTCCACTCGCTTTTCGATTTGTGCATTCTCTCTTGAAATGCCCCTTTTCCCTACAACGAAAACACGTAACTTTAGATTTATCAAAACCTAAAGTTGACACATGAGCCTCACAAAAATCATCTCTGCCTGTAATTTGTTTAAACTTTTCAGCTCGTCGCAATACACTAGCCATGCACCATTTAATATCCATCAATTCCATTTCCTCGGCATCATTTTGATCGTAATCCTCTTTCGTGAGCATTGGATTACCGATTCTCCCTGCAACTAATCCACCATAGGACTCAAGCACTGTAACCAACAATGACATGTGACTTTTAGCAACTTCCTCTGTATAGTTCTGATCATTCTCAAGCTTTAAGGCAATGTTGCATTGAAGAACTTTTCCACTTTTTGTTGTAGTGAACTGAGGATTGTATGTAGGAAATGAAGAAAATCCGGATGTGCTGCTTGATTCTTGAGTTGATTTTTCCAAAGAACCTTTTGCATTATAAGTTGTTTCAACCTTTGGAGAGAAATTCGTCTTTTCACTAACATCACTCTTGAAATACAAGCTGATGTCTTGTTCTCCATCATAATTCTTCATACGAGCAATCTTCCTCTGCTCCATCTCTTGAGCTTCCAGATGTTTGATGAACTCTCCCAATGTTAACTTTTTATATTCCTTCCGATTGTTTCTCAACATCATCAGAAAAGTACCCCAAGTCTCATGTGGTAGTGCATCAGCAAGTTTCTCAATCAGCTCATCAGTATCCTTTTTAATACCAAGTTTTGACATATTTCTCACCAAGTTACAATATCTTTCAATAATTTGCTTGGTGTTTTCAGATTTCAAACCCCGAAAAAGATCAAATTCTTTCTTCATGAGTGACATTTTGTTTTTAAGCATATCATCGCTTCCTACAGATTTTGCTTCCAATTCAGTCCAGATCGAATAAGCACTTCCATCATGTTGAAGCAAAATCAAAATGTCCTCCTTAATTGCTTGCTGAAGTAAACTCACCATCAATTTTTCATCTCTATATTTCTTTTTCTCATCAGCACTCATTTCTCTGACTATTAACTGAATACCATTCCTTGTGGGCTTTTCATATGGTTCTTCAGTGTGATCCCATGCATCCAAGTGATAAGATTCAACCCAATTTCCAAAACGTTCAGACCAACCATTGTAATCATCAATATCCAAAAGCTTTGGTGGTTTCTGTGATGTTCCCGTTTCATTCTCAAGTAATGTATTCTGAGTGATAGTAATTGGGCTAGCAAAAGCATTATAAAATTCAGTGTCCATTGTTTAAATTTCAAAGTTCACAATTTTTCAATTTCAAGCGAAATTAGAATCTGGAGCAGAATCACCAAGTATCAGTCGAGCAGAATCAACAATCAAGTTGATTCGAGCGAAATCAGACAAAAACTTTTGAGCGGAATCACAGTTCTGATTTTGGAACGAAATCAGAGACTATTTTTCGAGCAAAATTAGATGTGATGGTCAACTGGAGCGGAATCAACCTTTACTTTGGAGCGGAATTAAATGTAATCTGTGTTTTGGAGCGGAATCAAGATTTCTTTACTCTTGAGCGGAATCAGAAGCAATTTAAGAGCGGAATCAGGCTGATAGTCGATTTTGGAGCGGAATCAGACTCAATTCAAGAGCGGAATCAGGCTGATGTCATCATATCTTCGATCAACTTCGAGCTGAATCACAATTTTATCAAGATATAGTTCGAATTTGGACTTGAAACTTCTAAGGCTTTGTCAATACAAGATTACGACCAATGTGTGTAAATCTGAACAGATTCTGACCATAAAATGATGTTCAATTTGATGAGAAGGTGTAGAAAACCAGAAAATGCAGCTGAATTAACAAGAGCTCTTCTTCCTGAGCTCTGATACCACTTGTAGGATCAATTTCGGATCCGAACGAGTCGGTTAGAAGAGTCTTTCACCAAAACAAGAGGCAGAAACAAGTGTTTTGGTTCAATTCAGCAAAAATTCACTTTAAACTGTCGATATTATTGATCTGCAATCGTTTACAAGATCTGACAATACTTCGGCAGCACTTCGTGGCTCACCGGAAGACAACACCTCGAACTATTTTCTGATTTCGCCCCAAATGACCCTATTTATAGGGTTTCTGATTTCGCTCCTAGCTATACATTACCATCAGGAGCGGAATCACTAATTAGCATTATGAGCGAAATCAACATATAAGACACTACGGGCGAAATCAAATCATAAAAGGTTTCGGGCGGAATCAGACCCTATGGGGTTTTGCTCCAAATGACAAGATGTCATTTGGGGCGAAATCACCTTTAAAGACAATATCCTGGATTCCGTGTTCCGAATCTAATCCTATTCTATACAAGACTCGATATAAGACGTAGGCGACAGACAGATGCACCAACATAAAGTGGATGTGCGTGCGGTCTTACTCATGCTCCTGGATGTTGTTTATGTTTATCCTTAAATAAAGTTGTAAACTTTTAGACAATATGTTGTCTCGTGATGTAAACACTTAATCTATGTTTTCAGTAATGTAATGTTATGGGTATTTGAAGTTATTTTTACGAGCATGTAGTATGTTTACCTTTCGTATGCAATGAGAACCTTTCATGATCACACCTCGTGCTTCCGCCTAAGAAAGGGGTGTGACAGATTGGTATCAGAGCTGCGATTGTAGTGAACTAGGATTCCTTCTCGAGTCTAGACTACAATCTCTAGGATCCTTTCACGAAAACAATTTTTCAAAAAGTTTTCATTGCATAAAACTTTCCGCGACATCCACTACCTGAAACTGTTTACAAGAGTCAAGAAAAGACACTACGAGACTTAGGGCGCACTGGAGTCGCACTTCTCTTTGATTAAAGAATTACTTGCAATTATGTGTGATAATTGATATATACATATACTAGAAGTAGAATGTCACAGGTATACGTGACTTCGTCTGAAAACAATGGCCTATCTGAAGGAAGAGATACGAGGATGAAACGAACTGTGCGGACTGTGCAAGGAGTTACGTAATTATGGATGCATACATAATTATGGAATTCAGTGCACAGAAACCACAGCAAGTCTTGTTACGTATAGATTCCCTTAGTACAAGAATAGGGTAATGATTTAGGGTATAAAGACAAGAACCGCCAATGTAAAGTAAGGCGTTTATCTAATTATACATGCTTGTTGCTGTATGAATTGATTTATACATTTGGCGGATTGTTTGATGTCACTTATGTGGTATATGCCTGTGTATATATATACTACTACTGTCTCGTAGGACGATATCAAACAAAAGGCTAACCCTATTGTGTTGTGTTCTGTCAGAACATGGCACCCAGAAGAGCTGTGAACGCTCATGATCAACCTCCTCCTCCCCCACTGCCAAGAACTGCTGAAGAGCTGAACGCTCTACTGGAGGAAAGAATCTCCACCACTATCGCCCAGTACGAGGCGAACCGCACCGAACAAAGTGGAGGACCAAGCAATGCAAGATGTAATGGGAATGGAGATTCATCTGGAGGAATCGCAGCTCAGGGCTGCACTTTCAAGCAGTTCCTCGACTGCAAACCGCTGAACTACGACGGAACTGGAGGTGCAGTGGCGTTTGTACGCTGGACGGAA
Source organism: Helianthus tuberosus (assembly GCA_030545235.1). Classification (NCBI taxonomy): domain Eukaryota; kingdom Viridiplantae; phylum Streptophyta; class Magnoliopsida; order Asterales; family Asteraceae; genus Helianthus; species Helianthus tuberosus. The sequence goes on along the minus strand of CM060432.1, from coordinate 63,528,959 downwards.
AAGACTGATGCCACTATCCGCATGAGCAAGTGTACCGCGGATCGACAAGTCACTTTTGCTACTGGGTTGTTTGTTGATGAAGCTCTGACTTGGTGGAATTTGCAAGTCCAGACTCTAGGTGATGATGCCGCTTATGGCATGTCTTGGGATGAACTGAAGGAGAAAATGAGAGAAAAGTATTGCTCACGTGCTGAACTTCAAAGATTGGAAACAGAGTTCTGGCACTTGACCATGGAAGGTGCTGACATTACTGGTTATACCCGAAGGTTCCACGATTTGTCTAGAGTGATCCCTTATATGGTGACTCCTGAATTTAAGCGCGTTGAATGCTACATTTGGGGATTGGCCTCAGAATTCCTCAGCATGGTAACTTCGGCCAAACCTCAAACGATCACTGAGGCTGTAACACTGGCTGTCAGCCTTACTGAAGATGCTGTCCGTATGAAGAAGTTATCACTAACCCCAACTGAAAAGACCGAGATGCATGCTGGGTCGTCTGGTGACAAGAAAAGGAAGCATGCGAACCTGAATCAAGCGACACGTAACAACAAAGGTTCAAACAACAAGAAGCGTGACACTAACCCGCCTCAGGAGGCGAAAACTCTTGCAACCATGAATGACGCTCCTGCCAAAAGGTACCTGGGCACTCTGCCCATTTGCAACAATTACAAGCGTCATCACGAAGGAATTTGTCGCATTCCAAAATGCGACAAGTGTGGAAAATTGGGTCACCATACTGAGGATTGTTGGGGTAAAGGAAAGAACGGGAATGGAAACCACAACGGTGCCTGTAATAGAAATGGTGGAAATGGAAATGGTGCTGGTAACAGGAATGGTAACGGAAATGGGCAGAACCAAGGATGCTTCAGTTGTGGAAGCAAGGATCATTTCATGAAAGACTGCCCAAAGGGAAACAAGGCTCATGCTCGAGCATTTGTGATTGGAGCAAGGAACGCACGCGAGGACCCTGTTGATGCATGGAATGTCTGTTGACTTTGTCTACGTTAAGTCTTAGGTCAAGATTGTCAAGATAGGAGTTTAAAAGTCAAAATTAGATCTTAATGTATAGTTTTCACTTGCATAGTCATAGTTAGAGGTGATTTCGTTTGTAAGGTCATAGTTGTAGAAGGTTTCGCTCCAAGGGTCTTTAGATGGTTTCGCTTATAAGACACTTGGAGGTTTCGCTTATTTGGTCATGTCATAAGAGCGAAACCTCAGGGGCTATATATAGTCGACATAAGCGGAACCTGATCAGTAATTCATGTACGTTGGAGCGGAACCATCTCATTGCTTGTGTAACGAAACTCTGTCAAAATCATTCCAGAAAGCAATAAAAGAGAAGGAGTTGAATAGGAAAAGCTGTGTAACTTTGCGTGTATTGATTCCGCCTTTATACGTGAAGATGAACGTTCTCAACTGACTTTTCGGGGTCGCAAAACGGTCCAACAAGTGGTATCAGAGCTTCAGGACGAGGAGTTCATACTACTATAGCTGATTCGACAACATTCTCTCACTTCTACTCACTTTCTCTCATACTTTTTCGATTTGAGATAGTTCCTACGGTTGAAACTGTCTGATTTTTGAGTATTACATGTAAAATACAATAAAAACAAACCCTAGAAAGTTTCAGATTGAAATACGGCTTTAAACATGGTAAAATTTAACTAAAACCAGGTTCCGCTCATTCGAACCATAAGGTTCCGCTTTTTCGGACAATTGGTTAAAACTGATTTCGCTTATTCGGTATTCAAAGGTTTCGCTTTTACGGACTTGCCTTAGTTTCGCTCATTTGGACATTACCTGGTTTGCTTATTTAAACATTTAGTTTTGCTTATACGGACAATTGACTTTCGCTTATAGTGACACTTTTGGTTTCGCTTTTATGACACATTGATATTTCGCTTATATGTCATTTTGATATTTCGCTCATTAGGAACAAGTCTTGATTACGCTTATAGAGACACATTAAAGCTGATTTCAATTGTGTGTCATTGTTTTTTTCAAGATTTCGAAAATTGTTCTAACTGTTTACTGATTTTGCAGGTACACTCAAGATGGATGACATATTCTTGAACCCATTTAGCGACATGTACGCATTCGCTGGAGATTCCGGAAACAATGATTCTTCGTCTAGTAATACAAATGAGAATCCGCCTAAAGAGAAGAAAAAGGAAGCTTGGGAATCGGAAAGTGCCTTCGGAACATTCAATAAACCTCTAAAGCTAATGGCTATCGAGGAATACAGTCGGTGGTCAAGAAAGTTTGAAGACTGGTTGATGGCATTTGCATTTCCCAGCTGGAAAAGTCTGAAAAACGGTTATGCCAATGGAAACAAAAATGGTGAAACTTTAAGAGCAGCTGAGGAGATTGATTCATTTGTAGCTGAACAAAAATGTGTGGCATTGTTATTTCAGTCCGTTCGGGAAGACATTATTGCCTTGATCGATTATTCAAATGCAAAAGATCTTTGGGAAAAACTAGAAAAGAAATGTATAGGTAGTGAAGAAATTAAGAAAAACAAAAAGAAACTACTTAGAAAAGAGTTTGATATGTTTGGGTGTTTAAAGAATGAATCAGTGTCAAAAATGATTGAGAGGTTTGGGCGCCTGAAGCTTGAATTAGCTAGACATGGAATTAAATATCCTGATGATGAGCAAGTAGACAAGTTGTTCGATTCGTTGCCAGACGAGATGGATTGGAGATATTATGCTCTCATGCTAAAAAACACTATCTTGCCGAAAGATCTTACTCCAGATTTGCTGATTGAGAGACTCGAGAGTCACGAGTTGGAACTGAAGAAGACATTCAAAGTCAATCACTCATCTTATCAGCAGAATTTGGATTTGTATTATCCAAAGAGCATGATACCAAAAGCAACTTCTCCCAAGACTGCGTTTTCTGTTGAAAATGTGTCCAAAGCAAGCAAAGAAAGTCAAAGTGGTCAAAGCAGTGGAAATCATAGTGGTTATCACAGTGGATCTTCATCATCTGCAAGTCATTCTGATGCAAAGAATCGTTTTCAATGCAACATTTCAATAGACTTGAAGAATGTTCAGAATTTTGATGAGGAGTCGGCCAAACAGCAGATGATCTTCCTAGCATCGGTGTTGGAATCATATGAAGGGTTAGTAGCTGGGAAGATAGGCAACACCAATCTGACGAAAGAAGATTATGATCAGATTGATCCTGAGGAAATGGAGTTGATCGATATTCGTTGGGCTATGGCAAGTGCTGTTCGTCGAGCACGGCGTTTCATGGAAATTACTGGCAGGAAGACAATTGGTGGTCCATCTACCAAATTGGGGTTCGATAAGTCCAAGGTGACATGCTTCAAGTGTAAGCAGAAAGGTCACTTCAAGCGAGAATGCAGAAATGCTTATGCTGATGAGTCGGAGAATCCTTTCAGAGATGATTATTACAAGAAGGCAATATATCATCAGAATAAATCCGAGCCGGCTAGATTGAAGCAGGTTGAAGACAATAGAGAGAAATCTAGAGCTCTTGCGGTGATTTACGATGACGAAGGGTATGATTGGAGTCAAGAGGTTCTACCGGAGGAAGATGCGGTTGGTTATGCATTCATGGCGAAAAACAACGAACCTATTCCATGGAAAGACGATAGAACTGAAGAGCAGAAATATCAATACAGAAAAATGATAGCTGAAAACAAAATCATTAGAATTTCTCGTATCTATCTGGAAGCAAGGAGAGCAAATAGATGGGATCCAGACAGAGAGTGTTATCTTGACGAATATGGAAATATTGCAATCGATGACAAAATGTTTGATATCGAAGCCATAATCAAGCAGTATAAAGAAGAGGATAATTATTGGCAGAATAAATGGTGGGGAACTGGAGACGAGAAAGAGAAAGAAGAGAAAGAGAGAAAGGAGAAAGAAGAGGAGGAAAAATCAAAGAAAGTTGATACTGGAGTTATTGACACAACGCAGGAGTTGACTGCAGAGAATCTGGGAAAAATGGCTGACAAAGTGCTGGCTGCTAAGGCACTTGAGGTAGACTCTAACTCCGTGTCTGAGTCAAAGAGCCAGGTCAGTTCAAACTTGTCAACAAATGCGTCAGGTAAGAAAATTGATGGAAATGCTGATTGCAAAAATTGCAACAAAGAGTGCAAATTTTGTAACACGGTCATGTATCTCAACGGGAAGAAAGTTGATGATCTGACAGCAAAGGTCAGAAGCGTTGAGAATCAGATTCTTGATCGTGACAAAACAGTTAAAGCTTCAACTGAACGGATAAGAGAATTAACTAGCAAAATTGAAAATGATAAAATTGATTATGACAAAATTAAACATGAAAATGAAAAGTTGATTCTTGAAAACCGTCAGATTTCTGAAAAGTTTGAAAAACTAAAAAGCACAATGAAAGATAGTGATGATCGAAATGGTAAAACTTTTAAAGAAAATGAACATCTAAAAGCAGTGCTTAGAGTAAAAGAAGAATCAATCAATCAACAACTGGATGAAATCGCTAAACTGAAACTTAAATTCCAAGAGGCTGAAATTGAAAACAAGCGAATCCAGTTGAAGCTTAACAATTACAGCTCCGCAAGCTTTGTGTTGCAACACATTATTCCCAAACCCATTGGGAAAGACAAAGCAGGCGAAGATGTGTATTCTGATGGAACTGGGGTGGGTTTTCATCAAGTTCCACCACCTGTTCTTGATAATTACACGAAAAAGCAATCAGGGTTGGTTGAAATTGAGGAAGAAAGTGAAGTTAAATTTCCGGATTCAATTGATGTCACGTTCACATCTTCCAATGACGATAGTGTCCAAAATGATATTGTAAAAGGTGTTGTTGAAAATGTGCTAAAAATGGATAGTGACACTACTGAGGAAGATGGGTGTTTCTTGGATAAATACATTCAGAAACCAAAATCCAAAAACAACTTAAGTGATGAACCGGGTCTTGTGATGTACAAGATGGCTGGATCTGATAAGTTGTATTCGGATTCTGACTTTCCCATTGAGAATGTTAATGTGAAAAAGTTGACAAATATTTTCAAATTGGTTGAAGTTGAGTTGTCAGAAGTGAACAGTTTGAGTCAAACAAAAAGGCAAATGAATTTTGAAAAAGATAAAGCTTACTACAAAAAGCCTGTTGTTCCACCACGTTTTTATAACAACAATCGAAACAATTGGTCGGGTGGATATAAGGGTGGTAAGTCTTATCAGAAAAGAAATGTTCCAAACAAGAGGTTTGCTGAAAAGAAAAAGTTTGTGAATAGTTCGAGTTCACTTGCTGATGAAGAGAAAGAGATTTTTTCAAAATCAAATGAAGAGTTCTTTGAGAAAAGAGCTTCACAGTATCAGTCTGAAGGCACAAGTCGAGTTCTTGATACTCGAACATGTTTCAGATGTAATCAAGTTGGTCACATTGCACGAAAGTGTACCAATGTGAAGCCTAAGACTGAAACTGTGAAGATTCAAAAGAAGAAAGTTGACGAGAAGGGTAAAGCACCAATCGTTGTTGAGAAAAAGAGTGTGAAAAATGATAACACCAAAGTGAAAAATGAACCCGTAAAGAAAGTGGTAACTAAAAATGACAAATTTTACAAGCGGGTTGCATTATCTCAACAAGTTTGGAAACCAAAAACTGAGAAGAAGGTGAAATCTTCTGAGGATTCAATTCAAATTGATTATGATGCAAATTTTCCACCTCTTAAGGCTGAAAATTTCAAAATTCAAATTGCGAGAGTCAAGGTTACACCTAAGGCTGATGAGGCCTGGGTGGACACCATGTTCGAATAAGCAGTTTGAATTGCCGGAGCTTCCTTGATCGCGAAGCATGAATCGGCATCTTTATTGAAGTTGGTTAAGTCAAAGTTTGTTTTGTGCAGGATCTTCCACAACTTGTATCCAGATGGATCATGGATAGTGGAGCTTCAAGACATATGACAGGGAAGACTGCGTTGCTGTATGATGTGAGAAATATCAATGGTGGTTATGTGGGATTTGCTGGTCATGAAGGTGGTAGAATTATTGGTGAAGGAACGTTATCCAACGGAATTGTGACGTTTGAAAGAGTTAACTACATCACTGAGCTGGAGAATAATCTGCTTAGTATCTCGCAGATTTGTGACAAAATGTATACTACTCACTTCACTGATAAAGAATGTTTGATCTTGAAACCAGGATTTGTTATTCCTGAAGAATGGATTATCATGTGGGCACCTAGAGTAAATGATTTATATGTATTAGATATGAGTGTAGCAACTACATCTACTGGTCAAGCACATTGTTTTGTGTCTAGAGCAACTGAGAAAGAATCGAGATTGTGGCACCGCAAGATGGGGCATATTCACCTAAGGAAGATGAATCACTTGGTATACAATGATTTGGTTCTTGGAGTTCATGTCAAAAGTTTTCATCTGGAAGGGGAGTGCATTAGCTGTGTTAAAGGCAAGCAGAAGAAAAAGTCACACCCTACAAAGCAAGTCAATTCAGTTTCGAGACCTCTGGAAAGACTTCACATGGATTTGTTTGGTCCTGTGAATGTCAAAAGTATTACAGGAGATTACTATTGTTTGGTCGTTACTGATGATTATTCCAGATTTTCGTGGGTTTCTTTCTTGAAAACGAAAGATGAAACGTTTGACAGTTTGATGGCGTTGTTCAGAAAAATTGAGAATTTGTACCAAAGGCGTATCAAAAGAATTCGAAGTGATAATGGTACTGAATTCAAGAACAGCAAGATGGAAGAATTTTGTGATGAAAGAGGTATATTGCATGAGTTTAGTGCTCCGTACACTCCGCAGCAGAATGGAGTTGCAGAACGCAAAAACCGTACACTAATCGAGACGGCTAGAACTATGCTTGCAGATTCAAAGTTACCGATAAATTTTTGGGCTGAAGTTGTTTCCGCCGCATGCTATACGCTCAACAGGGTTCTCACTGTCAAGAAGTTCAACAAAACATGCTTTGAGCTAATCAATAACCGCAAACCGAATTTGAAGTATCTAGAACCGTTCGGGTCACCCTGTACTATTATAGAGCCTCATGGAAAGTTTGGTCCGAAGAGCATTGAGGGAATATTTGTTGGTTATGCAAATCCGATGCGACGTGTCTTCGTTCCAAGTGAGAAGCGGATTATTGAAGCTGTAAATGTTGAATGTCAAGGTTATACTATGTCGCCGCAGAATCCTGGAGATTCATGGCGTTATCATTATGACAAACTGTGGGATTCGTTTGACATGAGAGAAGAATCAGAGGAAGATGAAGATTTCTTTGATGAGTTGGATATTTTGCGTGAATACGAGTCACAGCTAAGGTTCCCAGCTGAGTATTCTAGAAGACCACGGGAAACTTCAAATGACGATGAAGCAGGTCCAAGTAATGCTGGTGAACATGATGATGTCCAACAGAATGAAGTTGCTCAGGATAATCAGTCGGTTCAGAATGATAATCAACAAGCTGAAAACATGCCAGTCTTTGATCATGGTGATTCAGATTCTGAGGGGGAGCAAATTCAAATTTCAATTCAAACAAACCAAGTTGGTGAACAAGATGAAGATCAGAATGTTACTAATCTGGAGGGAAATGTTGATGTTCCAAGCGAAGTGATGCCGCGAACTTTTTCATATCATCCAGAGGAGTTGATCATAGGAGAATTGCAGACAGGCGTTCGCACTCGAAATCAGATTGATAAAGGGCTTACATGTTTTTATACAAAAGTTGTTCCTTTGCAAACTGAATTCTCATTGAGTTGTTTTATCTCGCAGGTTGAACCAAGAACTTACAAAGAGGCGTTTACTGAAGACTCTTGGGTCAATGCAATGCAGGAGGAACTGAGTCAATTCGAGAAATTGGGAGTGTGGAAGTTAGTTGGTTTGCCGGATGGACATAGGAAAATCAATACGAAATGGGTATTTAAGTGTAAGAGAGACGACAGAGGAGTTGTTGTACGAAACAAGGCTCGACTTGTTGTTCAGGGATTTAGTCAACAGGAGGGGATTGATTTTACCGAAGTCTATGCTCCTGTAGCACGACTAGAAGCGATCAGAATTTTCCTTGCATTTGCGTCTTGGAAGAACTTCAAATTATATCAGTTAGATGTAAAATCGGCGTTTCTTTATGGGAAGGTCAAAGAGGAGGTTTATGTCGGACGCCACCGGGCTTCACCGATCCAATCCACAAACACAAGGTCTACTTATTGGACAAAGCGATGTATGGTTTACACCAGGCCCCGAGAGCTTGGTACGAGACTTTGTCTCAACACCTACTAGCCAACAAGTTCATTCGTGGAAAAGTGGATGCCACTCTCTTCACTAAAGAGGTCGACGGTCATCTTCTGATAGTTCAGATTTATGTGGACGATATAATCTTTGGGTCGACAAATGAAAATCTATGCAAAGATTTTGAATCAGTGATGAAGCAAAAGTTCGAAATGTCATAAATGGGGGAGATGAAATTCTTTCTGGGTTTACAAGTTGAACAACTACCTGAGGGAATTTTCATTCATCAGACGAAGTACGTTCATGATATTCTAGAGAAATTTGGGATGTCAAGTTCTACTCCAGCTGCTACCCCACTCGCAACAAATCATGGGATTCACCCAGATCTCACCGGAGACAGGGCTGATGAAACGTTTTATCGATCCATGATAGGTTCATTGATGTACTTAACTGCTTCACGTCCTGATATCATGTACCCAACGTGCCTCGCAGCAAGATTTCAATCTAACCCGAGAGCTTCGCATATGATTATTGTGAAGAGGATATTACGCTACCTGAAAGGAACTCCTTCATTGGGGTTGTGGTATCCTAGGAAAGGCGATTTTACGCTCGAAGAGTATTCCGATTCGGATTTCGGATGCTGCAAAGTCAATTCAAAATCAACAACTGCAGGATGCCAGTTCTTTGGTCCTAGATTGGTTACCTGGCAGTGTAAGAAACAAACGTCTGTGGCGCTATCTACATGTGAAGCGGAGTACGTTTCTGCTAGCAGTTGCTGCTCCCAGATCCTGTGGATACAGCAACAGATGCGCGACTACGGTTTGCAGTTTCTTAACACACCTCTTTTTGTTGATAATGAGGCCGCAATAAATATAACAAAGAATCCAGTACATCACCCTAAAACTAAACACATAGAAATTCGTCATCACTTTATTCGTGATTGCTTTGAGAAAAAGTTGATACGAATTGAGAAAATCCACACTGACGAACAGAAAGCTGATTTACATACCAAAGCTTTTGATAAAAATCGGTTTAAATATTTGTTAAAACTGAACGGTATGAAGTTTCTTTCAGTGTCGGATGGCATAATTGGCGTTGATGAGAGTACTGTTGCGGATGAAGACGAGAAACAATCTGCAATGGTTTGTCGATTTTTTACTTGTTTTGGTATTTAGGGGGAGTAGATAGATGTATATAGATATATTTTCAGAAAATACAAAAACAGTAAAAAAATGAAAAAATACAAAAACATGATAAAATTTGAAAAAGAGCTTGTGTATATAGGGAAAATGATAGTACATCGGCTAGACTATTACAGTATGCTAAAGATTTGTAAAGTTTAAATGAGTTAAACAGTCTCACTAATGATGTGTCGATAGGTTTTCGCACATTTAGTAGATTTATTCGGGATATAAACCTAAAATTTCAAACTTGTGAAATTCGTGGGGAACACTAGTTGGATATATAGGTAACCCCTGAAATCTCGTTTGAAAGGTCTCATAATCTGATATACTAGGTTTTTATACTCAATGATGTCTGGGGTATTATTCTGGGACTTCTGCTGAACGGTAGTTCTGACCTAGTCCTTGGATAATACTTTTTGCAAATGCTTGAAACATAGCATAAACCCTCAGCATGCCGATGAAACAATAAAATTGATAGTCGCTGTTGTTGTAGTTAAAAGATCCTCTAAAGGGGACATACCGTAAAGTCGAAGCTGATATCTCTCTGCGTATACGGAAGTATCGACCTGAGATCCCTCAGCCCTCGCATACCTAATTTATGTACAGATATCAATGTAGTATACTCACCTGTAAGACTGAATATTGGGATTCTGGATACGAGAGTATATTCAAGAGGTGGGACACATGAATGAGCTAGTTCATAAGACATCTAATTCATATCCTGAGTAGATTGAAATTTGTGTGAGAATTTAAGATGGATCAGTATATCGACAATCGAGGTGAATTGTTTAAGTCTGTGTATGAAATGAAGCTTAACGGTACTTGTAATTTGTCTGATTGCTGATATGATTCCCTGACACGCTTGCCAAAAATATGTTTGTAAATAGTTTACTTTGTTTACTTTCTGCAATTTAAGTTTTCTGTATTTCATTTCTTAGTTTAGAACACTTTATAAAATCCAAAAAGATTTTATTTCTGCTTTATTTTTGACAAACCAAAGTGGAGAGTTGATTGTTGGATTCTCAGATGTTGAAGCAGATGCAGGAGATTCTGGACTGAAGAATGAGGAGAGCTTATTTTGATGGAGTTTGATTTATTGAAAAGTCAAAAACAAGTTCATTAACTTGATGCTTGTTAGTTTCAGAAAATATTTGAAAATGTTTTCAAAATCAGTTTGATTCGTCAAATGATCAACCGAGGTCATTAAATTGAACTTGGTAGATTAATCAAGTGATCAGGGTCATTAACTTGGATCTGAATACTTGAGTGGATTGCTAAAGCTGATAGTTTGTGATTTATTGTTGAAAAGATAGTTTGTAATGTTTGATGTTTGAGAAACAAGTTTTAGACTTCATTATTCCCATGGAAGCAAAATGTCAAAGCTTGAACCAGATAAAGACCTCAGATTCTAGCATATTGAGAGGGGGAGTCTGTGAAAGGGGGAGTCTGGATCAACAGTCAAAGGGAGTTTGAAGATGGAGCCAGGACAAGATTCTGAACCTGTGAAGATAGAGTGTTTTTGATGAAAAGACAAAGAGTTGGAGAAAAGACCAAGACTGAAGACTCGGAGCTGAAGACTCGGAGCTGAAGACTTCGTCAACATCCAAGGGGGAGTCTGTTGATGCATGGAATGTATGTTGACTTTGTCTACGTTAAGTCTTAGGTCAAGATTGTCAAGATAGGAGTTTAAAAGTCAAAATTAGATCTTAATGTATAGTTTTCACTTGAATAGTCATAGTTAGAGGTGATTTCGTTTGTAAGGTCATAGTTGTAGAAGGTTTCGCTCCAAGGGTCTTTAGATGGTTTCGCTTATAAGACACTTGGAGGTTTCGCTTATATGTCAACAACAGGTTTCGCTTATTTGGTCATGTCATAAGAGCGAAACCTCAGGGGCTATATATAGTCGACATAAGCGGAACCTGATCAGTACATTGGAGCGGAACCATCTCATTGCTTGTGTAACGAAACTCTGTCAAAATCATTCCAGAAAGCAATAAAAGAGAAGGAATTGAATAGGAAAAGCTGTGTAACTTTGCGTGTATTGATTCCGCATTTATACGTGAAGATGAACGTTCTCAACTAACGTGGTCACCGGTACGTTTCTCATTAACAATCACTTTGCATCCATATTATTTGACACCGGTGTCGATTATAGCTTCATGTCTGTGGAAATTAAACGTATGCTTGGAATAGAATCTAGTAGGTTAGAAATTCCTTATTCCATAGAACTAGCCAATGGTAAACTTGTTGAATCGGGCGAAGTTTTTAGAGGTTGCACACTAGAACTTGGTGAACGAAGATTTAGCAATTTTTTCTATTTTATGTATATATATATGGGAAGGTTGGCCTAAAAAACATACCCAGTTTATTTTTTTACCAATTTTTGTTATTTTATGTATATAAAAAAACTTTTTTTCAAAAAAAAAAGAATTTTTTTGTAGTGCACATTTGTATGTGTACTGCACATGTGTATTATTACACATGTGCACTACAAAGTTTTTTTAATATACAAAAACTAGCGATTTTTAATAAAAAAATTGTAAAAAAGAAAAAAAATTGTGAGTTTTTTAGGCTTTTTTAGTTAGCTTTCGAGTTTTCGCGTTAAAAGTGGTTTTCATTTGAACCATCCCCTATATATATATATATATATATGTAGGCCCCCCTGGTTCGTACGGATCGTCACAGAATTGTCAATCCAATCAAGAGTGCGGAATCCTCTTGATCAGAATGTCACAGAAACGAGTAGAAACAACAATTCACAATCAAAAGGTCTTCTATTGATTATCCAACTTGTAGTTTACAATCAATTCAAGACCTCACAACCTCACAGCCACTATCTGTGATCTTGCTCAAGAACCCTAAATTTCGAATTCTCTCTCTCTCTCTCTATGTTTTCTCTCTCTAGCCTCCAAGTTACTAACTCAAATCCTAATCACAAAACATGTTTATATACCACATGTCTGTCAACTGGGCTTCCTACTGGGCTAGGCCATTTTCCAAGCCCATTACAATAATAAACTCACTAACCAATAAGCTAAGCCCAACACAAAATATCCAAAGACTAAATAATTAAACTATTAAGCTGTTGTCACCGAATATGCACCAACAGACTCCCCCTTGACAATAGCTTCATAGTGTAACTTCGTCTTCAAACATCTTGTGTTCTCTTGGTCTTTGGATAGCGTCAGCTACACAGCTTCTGACATCAACAGACTCCCCCTTAGCTGATGCTTCCAATCTCCAAAACTTTCATTCATTGTAGATCAGTTAGCTAGCAATCTTTGGTTAAGCAAGTATCTCCAAATTTTCATATCTCTCTGCAATGTAGTAGAAGGATCCTACCATGCATCTTCACACGTTCTGCATTTCACTTTCAATCTGCACTTGACTTGTATTCTGCACTTCATTTTGATATCTGCATCAATCTGTTTAGCAACACAAGCAAGTATCTCAAAAAACCATTAGTCTTTTTCACATTTAAAGATAAACCAATATTTTATCTAGATATGCAAAAACAACAACCTGTCAATTCAAAATGGAAGTCTTTTAAAAAGAAATCTTTTTGTTTTTTTTTTTAATTTTTTTTTCAAAACAAACTAAACTAAACTCAAAAAATATTTACAATTTCATCTTTTTGTGAGAATCATGTGTAAGAAGATCATATCAGCTCGAAACTGTTTTCACACTATTAGATTAATTCTTTATTTATTTTCGTGAAAAGCAGTCCAAGACGATTACCGGTATGTTTGTCCACTTAAACAAAATGCATGAACATTTCAAGTACCATTACCATATGATACGTTAAGGTAATTTTATTACTGATATACTAGTGTGTCCTACTTCAGGATGTACCCCCGCGATCAAGGTATGCACAAAAATTCATCGTAGTAGGTGAGTATACTGAATTCATCCGTTTTGAATTTCAACGTTTAGATAATTGGTGATCAGGTCAGTACTTCCGTACAGTAAAGAGACCAAAATATCTAACGAAGGCTAAGACAAATACCATTTTTGGTACGAATTATGCATTTTGCACTTTTTGAATGACTCTCTAGGAGAGCTTCTTCATTTATGGGATTTGGCATTTTTTGCTCTTTTAAGATATCCTGGTTGTGCCTAGGTCAGCATGTATCTGGATGCAGCAGAAGGACAACCCTGATATCCCCAGATGAAATAACAGTATAAAGACCCAAAACTTCAGATTTTGGCAATCTATCAACGCAAGATTTAAGGTCATTAAACCATACACCACTGATGTGTTCCCCACTCATATTCAGTTCATTTAGGTTTATATCACATTGGTAAGTTGATTATTTCATGCTTTTTGCCTACTGGTACATCGTATGATGAAGCTGCTATCACACTTAAGCAATTTAATTTCATTTTCAGTGTGACAGTCTAACTTGCTGATGTACTGTCATTTCTTCTTTTTCACACAGTGATAACTCATTTTTAATTTTCTATTCTTTTTTATGTTTTTGATTTTTTTTAATGTTTTTGTATTTTTAAAATTTTTAATCTATAACTTACTCCCCCTAAACACACGCACTAACTAAACTCTTTTTGGCTTAGGGAAATTTCTCCCCCTAAATTTTTGTTTTTATGGAGTAAGTTTTGAAAACACAAATTTACAAACACAAACAGACTCCCACTTCAATCTGACTATAAGTTTTTCACCAATAAATCATCAATCATTCACCAAATTAAATAGTTTGTTACCCATGTTAACCTACTATTCACCTCAGACACTTTACAGGAACAACCACTGTCGAACACATCAACAATCCTTCTTGGTCATCCTGCACATTCTCAACAACTTAGTTAGACTTAACAACCCAAACCTGACCGGTTTTGGGTCGACCATGTAAATCCATATACGATGCTTCTAACCAATATCCATCACACCTTTCTGGTGTCTTGGATGTTTTACCCGTTATTGAAGAAGATTTATAACTTCCTCTAGGTCTTTGATCACGAGAGTTCCAATAAAATCTCGGATTTTCTGACCTTTGAAAATTATTATCTTGATACCTTCTTCTCCCATTATTATACCATGAATTTTGAAAAAATTTGGAATGTGGTGAACATTTGAGTTACTAAAACCCCTATGTTCGTTTCTTCTTTGAAAATTTCGATTACCAAAAGTCTGGTATCGATTTTGATATCCAAAATTTCTATTTTGACTTTGAAACTGATTTGATTTACTATTATAATGACTATACTGTGAAGAAATACTTCTTGGTCTATCAAATCTTCTTGATGGTGAAGTTTTAGATTGAAATCTTGGTTGATTACTTTGACAATGTTGTTGAACATTATTATTCAAACCAACCCTATTCCCATCCTTAACCTCATCAACTTTTTGCTTATTTTTCTTTAAAGGACAACAACTTGCCACATGCCCTTTAGTGTGACATTTAAAACAAGATTTTATCTTATAAATTTTCTTTTTGTTAAATCTCTTTTTAAATGTTTTCTTCTTTTCCTCTTCAGTATCCTCATCCGATTTATGAGGTGTACTGTTAGACTCAACAGATTCTTTCAAAGATTCTGGACTACTTGGCAAGTCCACAGCTATCGGATCCACTACAGCTGGTGTAGTTGGTGCAAAATCAATTAACTCATTCTCATCAGGTAAAAAAGAGTAGTCTTGATCCTTAGAAGATGAAGCTTTAGTAAACCCCACTCCCGTTCTATCATTACTCCTTTTTAGCCCTTTTTGAATGTCCTAACTAATGAAGAATATCCAAATTTGTCTAACTTTCCTTTAAGTTCAACAATTTGGTCTTGTGCAATGGCCAATTCCCTGCACTTTTCAGAAAATTCATTAGTTTTATCCTTCACAGTTTCACGAGCCAAATCAATGATCTGTAACAGTTCATTGACTTTGCTTGTTGAACTGCTGATTTCTTGTTCATTTGATTTGAGTTCATTTAAGCAATTTGACTCTCTTTTAATCAAAAGAACATTTTACTCTTTTAATTTTTCCAATTCAGCTAACAGAATTTTGTTCTGCTCCGATAGTCTGTTAACTTTACCCTGTAGTTCAGTGCAATTATGACACGTATGACTTACAGGTTCTGATGTTACCTTCACCTCTGTTGTAATTCATTCACACCATTCATGCACTTTGAAACTTCTGCAGCTTTCTTCTCAACAGCTTTCTTCTTCTCTTCTACCACAACATCTGCATTTCCCTGATATCGCTTTTCTAATGCATCCCACATATCCTTTGAATTAGTGTACTTCGTAAAGGTATGCTTGATGCCATCAGGTAAGGACATTTTTATTGCAGCTAAAGCTTTCTTCTCAGCATCAACCACCTATCTCTCAGATTCATCCATCTTGTCATAGGACATCACTATAACCCTTCCTTTGACACGACGTGTAGGAGCAATGTATCCATAAATCATACAACACCACATTCTGAAATCCTCACTTTTCACAACCAATTCAAACTCCTCCTTCCAGACAGAATATTCTTTGACGTTTGTCAGCTTTGGCCAAATTTTAACAGACTCACCGACCTTGTCCATTTTGACCATCTTTAAACACGTTTTACCGTAACCGTACTGATAAAAACCGTACAAATTTTTTCCGAAAACTATTTTTAACAAATTATATCGTTAGAATCGTCTCGATAAAACGAATCCAATGATATATAATGTCGAATTACGGATCAAATTCTACTCACGAAAACGTTAATTCCTCTATGCGTATCTAATTACTCCACAAAAATAAATACTCCACCTTTTAATTCCTCTAGATAATTTCGCTGGCAAACCAAGTTAATTTCCCTGGGTCACGCTAATTATGCTGGTTAACCAAGTTAAATATGCTGATAGAGTAATTATAATTATGCTGGTAGAGTAATTATAATTATGTTGGTAGAGTAAATATGCTGGCTTATTAAATTCACTGGTTAATTATGCTAGCTGATCAAATTCGCTGGTTAATTATGCTAGCTGATCAAATTCACTGGTTAATAATTTCCCTAGCTCGACGTCTACTAACTTCGCCGATCACCGTAATAATGTTGCCGAGGACAATTAAAACGGTTACCAAAGTTGCCTTTGGATTTTAATTTCGCTGGTCACCGAGTTGCTAGGTCACAAATTCGCTGGTCTGTCAGTGTAGATGTTAAATTTGCTGCGAAATTTTTAATTATGCTAGTAAATTATGGAAACTCAACCTAATCGAAATTCTGAAGATTTTTCAGATTCTCCTAACACTTTCCTGCAAATCAACACAGCAAATTATCAGTAATTTTCTGCAAATTATGATGAACACCACGAAGAACAGTTCTTCAAATCTTCAAGTTTCCTTCAAGCAAAAACACTAAATATGCAGAATTAAATTCGTTTAACACCAACAACAGCCTATTTTCAACCAAAAACCCTAAAAATTTCGAAAATTTTCCTCCAAAATTTCGAAACCCTAGGTCTACCACCTTCAAAATTTTTGAAAATTTCAGCACAGAACCCGAAAATCCACCCTTTTCTTCAGCAACAATTCTGAACCGAGCTTCTTCAAGAGCCTATCGCTCTGATACCAATTGTAGGTCCCCCTGGTTCGTACGGATCATCACAGAATTGTTAATCCAATCAAGAGTGCGGAATCCTTTTGATCAGAATGTCACAGAAACGAGTAGAAACAGCAATTCACAATCAAAAGGTCTTCTATTGATTATCCAACTTGTAGTTTACAATCAATTCAAGACCTCACAACCTCACAGCCACTATCTGTGATCTTGCTCAAGAACCCTAGATTTTGAATTTTCTCTCTCTCTATGTTTTCTCTCTCTAGCCTCCAAGTTACTAACTCAAACCCTAATCACAAAACATGTTTATATACCACATGTCTGTGAACTAGGCTTCCTACTGGGCTAGGCCATTTTCCAAGCCCATTACAATAATAAACTCACTAACCAATAAGCTAAGCCCAACACAAAATATCCAAAGACTAAATAATTAAACTATTAAGTTGTTGTCACCGAATATGCACCAACAATATATATGAAGGTTCAAATGAAAACCACTAGTTAACGCGAATACTCGAAAACTAACTAAAAAAATCCTAAAAAACATACCAAATTTTTTTTTTACCAATTTTCGCTATTTTATGTATATAAAAAGTATTTTTTTAGAGTTAATTCCCAAAATCGTCCCTGTTTGGGCAGGTTTGCCATTTTCGTACAAAATGACACTTTTGTACCAAATTGCCCCCGACGTTTGTAACTTTTTGCCATTTTCATCCAAACCACTAACTTAGTTTATTTTTTCTGTTAAGTTGGGGATATTTGGATGAAACTGGCAAATATAAAACCACAGGGACGATTTTGGCAATTTACTCAAACTCTTTTAAATTTCTTTTATTTAATTAATTTTGTTACATATATAATAAAAAAGAATACACATGCAATTTTTATATGAAAAAAATAATAGGTTTGTTACATAATTTTTAAATATTTTCATCCAACCACTAACTAAGTTAATTTTTCTATTAAGGCGAAGGATGTTTAGAAACTAAGACAGAAATTAATTTCTAATTTTTTATATAGATCAGTTTTATAAAAATAAAATCTACTTAAACCTCTACATTTTATAAAACTAAAATGTTCGTGACCTTATTGAAAAAGGTCAAATAAAAAAATCTTATCATATGTACCAAGTTTGTAATTCATCTTCTACTCTTTTAAATTCGCTCCTAAGGAAAAACAGAAGCCAATGCCCCCCCCCCCCTCTATCAAACAACGTATTGTTACCAAACCTTAAAATTACCCACCAAATTGTAATTATAATGCTATGAACCAAAAGTTTCTTTATTAAAGCCACTCAGAATAAGTATTAGTTAGTTACCCTCATAATCTTAATTAAATAAATATTTTACAATTTTTTCTATCTCTACAACTGATAAATACTAAAAGTTGTAATCGATTGTTATGTATTCCACACCAATGACGTTTTCTCTTTATAAAACTGATTTATATAGAAGCTGTAAATTAATTTATGTCTTAATTTATAAAATTTAAAATATCCTTAACAGAAAAAATAAACTGAGTTAGTGATTTGAATGAAAATTTATAAAAAATTATGTGACAAAACTATTAATTTTTTCTCAAAACTCCATGTATATTGTTTTTTATTATATATGTAACAAAAATAATTAAATAAAAGAAATTAAAAAGGGTTTGAGTAAATTGCCAAAATCTTCCCTGTGGTTTTATATTTGCCAGTTTCATCCAAATATCTTCAACTTAACAGAAAAAATAAACTAAGTTAGTGGTTTGGATGAAAATGGCAAAAAGTTACAAACGTTGGGGGAAATTTGGTACAAAAGAGTCATTTTAGAGGAAAATGGCAAACGTGCCCAAACCTAAGGGACGATTTTGGTAATTAACTCTTTTTTTTAAAGTTTTTTGTAGTGCACATGTGTAATAGTACACATGTGATGTGTATGTGTACTACACATGTGTATTATTACACATGTGCACTATAATTTTTTTTTTGAAAAAATATATTCAAAAAACTAGCGATTTTTAATAAAAAAAATTGTAAAAAAAATTTGGTGTGTTTTTTAAGTTTTTTAGTTAGTTTTCGAGTTTTCGCGTTAAAAGTGGGTTTCATTGAACAATTTCCTATATATATATAGGAGGAAGATCATGAGAAAACTACATATAAATGAGAAAACTAGAAAACTAACTAAAAAAACCTAAAAAACATGCCAATGTTTTTACAGTTTTGTATAAAAAATCGTTATTTTTTATATATAAAAAATTATCAAAAAAAAAAACTTTTACTGCACATGTGCATTATATGTGTACTACACATATGCATTACATGCTAAAAATTAGCTTTTGAGTTTAGTTTAGCTTTTGAGGTTAGGTTTTTTAGAGATTCAAGATTAGGATTAGGTTTTTGGGTGTGGGGAGAGGGGGGTTTAGGGTTTTGGGGGTGGGGGGTTTAGGCTTTTTTTTGGGTTTATGTTTAGGGTTTAGTTTTAGGTTTTTGGGAGGGGGGTTTAGCCTTTTGGTGGGAGGGTGAATTTAGGTTTTTTTTAGGGGGTGGGGGTGGGGGGGGTTTAGGTTTTTTTTTTTTTTGGGGGGGGGGGGGAGGGGGTATCGGCGGGGGGTGGGTTAAGTGGTTTAAGCTTTCCGCATTAGTGCACACGTGCAGTACAAATTTTTTTGAAATTTTTTTATATATAAAAAATAGTGATTTTTTATAAAAAAAAAATTGTAAAAAACATTTTGGTACGTTTTTAGGCTTTCTTTAGTTAGTTTTTTTGTTTTCTTATTTAAACTAGTTCTCATGATCCATCCCCTATATATATATGGGAAGGTTTAAATGAAAACCATTAGTTAACGCGAAAACTTGAAAACTAACTAAACAAGCCTAGAAAACATACCAATTTTTTTATACCAATTTTCGCTATTTTATGTATATATTAAGACAGAACCGTGAGAACAAATGAGAACCGTTTAACAAATGAGAACCGTGAGAACAAATGAAAAAACCGCAAGAACTTGGTCAAAAACAATTCAAATTCAAAAAAAATTTCTACACATATCATTATTATTCGAATACAATGTTAGAAATTTAATTTACTCGTTTAAATTTATGTGAATTCATAAATAAAGAAATTTTTCACATGCGTAGGTTTGCCATTTACACATGTGTAAATCTGTTATATTTACACATGTGTAAAAAATCTAAAAATAGTGATTTTGAAAGGAGAAATCAATTATTTTATATTGTAAATTCATTTTTGTGATGTTGTATCTCAATTTTAATGAGGTTTGTATTAAAAAATTTGGTTTTGATTGGTTTTTTCTTTTGTTCTCACGGTTCTTGCAATATTTAGCGTTCTCAAGATAACCCTCCATATATATATATATATATGTATATAGGGGACCGCTAAAATGAAAACCACCTCCAGTTGTAAGAACCTCAAGAACCAGTTCCTAGCCATTAGATCTTCAAGATCAATGGATGAGATTAAAAGTAACTAAAAATAATATTAAATACTTTTTGTCTTATTATGTTTTTAAAATTTTAATCCAAAAGGGTAATTTAGTAAAATGCCCCTATTTTGTCCTTTTGTCTTTATTGTTTTTTATTAGTTTTTTGTATCATTATATTAGGTTTTATTTTTTAAACATAATTTTTTTATTGAAAGCATTTTTAAATTTAGATTTTTTTTAAAGATTTTTTTATACTTTTTACATTTTACGTTTAGCGTTAAACTTTTTACGTTTTTACGTTAACGTTTTTTACGTTTTACGCGCCAGTTTTTTACGTTAACTTTTTTTTACGATTTACGCGCCGGTTTTTTACGTTAACGAATTTTAAGTTTTTACGTTTTACGCGCCGGTTTTTTACGTTAACGTTTTTTACGTTAACATTTTTAAATTCAAGTTTTTTACGTTAACGTTTTTTACGTTTTACGCGCCGGTTTTAAATTCAATCGTCGTTTTTACGTTTTACGTAAAACTTTTTACGTTTTACGTAAAACTTTTTACGTTTTACTTAAAAAATTTACGTTTTACGCTTTACCTAAAAGTTTTTGCATTTTACGTAAATCTTTTTACGTTTTACGTAAAACTTTTTACGTTTTACGTTTTTACGTTTTACGTTAAAAGGTTTACGGTTTAACTTATTTTTTTTACAAAAACTTTTTTACGCAAAAACGAACGCACCCAGAAATCACACACTCGGGAGGTGTCTCAGATATGTTATCATCATCGACTAGGGGGGAAAAAAAAACAACATCAAAACAAAGTGTATCTCGAAAATAAAACGGGGTTTGGCTCAGATTATCCGATAATCAAAAGGCTGCAAAAATGGGGTTGCAGGTTCAAAAAACCTACCCTCCGCCGTCCTTACCGCGCCATCGTTATCTAAATCTACGTTTTTTTTCCATCATCGCCACCCAAAATTGACCATATCAAAACCCACATATCAAAATCCCCAACATACCAAATCCAAACAAATCAAAACAGATATCAAAATACCAACATACCAAAATACCATCGATATCATCATCATCATTCAAGAAA
The DNA here is from genome assembly GCA_030545235.1 of Helianthus tuberosus. Taxonomy (NCBI): domain Eukaryota; kingdom Viridiplantae; phylum Streptophyta; class Magnoliopsida; order Asterales; family Asteraceae; genus Helianthus; species Helianthus tuberosus. Next base: position 63,507,523 of record CM060432.1, on the reverse strand, counting down.
CACATATCAAGAACACAGGCCAATAATCACTAGAAAAATCAAGTAAACCCAGAAAAATCAAGAACACATACCAAAAATACCATCGGTATCATCATCATCATCATCATTCAAGAACACATATCAAAAGAACAAAGGCCAAGAATCACTAGAAGAATCACCAGAAGAATCACCAGCCACTAACCCACTGTTAGAACCACCATCGCCGCCGACCAACCACCACCGTAACCGTAGAACCACCGGCGCCGACCAACCACCGCCGACCACCACCCAGCCGTCGAACCGCCACCACCACCACAACATCAAATCGGAGCTCACTACCCCCAAATCGGAGCTTGGAATTGTGTTAGTGCATGCATCTGTCGACTTCGTCTTATATCGAGTCTTAGTCTAGAATAGGTTAGATCAGAGCACGAGAATCGAGAATATGTGTATTAGTGCTGATTCGCTCGAAATGACATTCTGTCATTTCAAGCGAAATCACATAAGTCCTGATTCCGCTCGAGATGTTTATACTGGTTCAAGCTGAATCAGAACCCCTATATATAAGGGTCTTTGGAGTGAAATCAAGTTAGTAAGTGGTGTCGAGGTCTTGTATAGGATACCGAAGTGCTGCCGGTTTATCTTGTGGATGTAATAGCTGTAAAATCAATCAGAAAGAGTATTAAAGTGAAGAACAAGCTGTGTCTAACTTTGTTTCTTGTTTTCCACACCTGAAACGAAGTAAAACTCCTCTGATAGACTCATTCGGGTCAATACACGATCCTACAATTGGTATCAGAGCACAGGAGGAGGAGTTCTGCAGATTACAGCTGGATTTCATAGCATTTTCTATCTTCTACACCTTCTTTCATCAATTCAGGAAGTTTTAACGGTCAAAATTGGATCAAATTTTCACAGATTGTGTAAAACTAATTATTGACAAACCCTAGAAAGTTTCACTGCAAAATTCGGTCTAAAAATGAGTGAAATGGATATTCGACTTGATTCCGCTCGAACGAACAGATTGTGATTCCGCTCAGAATTTGTGGTTCCGCTTCAACAAATGGTTGATTCGGCTCCAGAATTTCTCTGATTCCGCTCCAAGCTGCCAAATCAGAGATTTCGCTTCAAACAGACATTGTTCAGATTCCGCTTGAAATTTACTGGTGATTCCGCTCCAAGCTTCAACTCAGGATTCCGCTTGGAATTGCAAAGTCTGATATTCTGCTTAAAAAAATTGTTTGCTATTTCGCTTGAATTGTATTTGGGTTATTCCGCTTGAATTTGACTGTGTTTGGAAAATTGATTACTGAAACATGGACAACGATTTCTACAACGCATTTGCTACTCCATCTACTCCGGCTGTCATTGCTCAGAACATGAATTTGGAAAACGAAACGGGAACTACTCAGAAACCCCCGAAGCTAATGAGCATTGAGGAGTATTACGGATGGAAAGATCGTTTCGAAAACTGGGTTCAAGCTAATCATCTTAGATCATGGGAATGTATTTTGAAGAGATATGTTCTACCACGGACTGAGCTGGAAGTTATAAAACAAATTTCAGAATTCAACGACAAAGAACGTGAAATGTATAGAGCTGAAAAGATTATGATCAGTCTACTTCAACAAGCCATCAAAGAAGACATCTTTGTACTGCTTCAACATGACAAGACTTCAAAGTCAATTTGGGATGCTCTTAAAGTCAAGTTTGAGGGTAGTGAACACATGATTAAAAGCAAAAAGGCACTGCTCAAGAAAGAATTTGATCTTTTTACAAGTTTGCCCGGGGAAGATACAAAGAAGCTTATTGAAAGATATTGTCACTTAGTTCTATCCATGTCGATGCTGAGCATAACAAAAGATCGTGAAGAATGGGTTGACAAGTTAGCAGATGCGTTACCGCAAAAGGAATGGGGTACATACTTGATGATCTTGAAGAACACTGGGGTTTATGATGGGTTAACAATTTCTCAGTTTATCGAGAAGATTGAGGGTCAAGATTTGGAACAGCAGAAGATCGCAAGGATGAACAGTCCAAGTGGTCAACAGGATGTAAAAATGTACTACAAAGGCAGTGTTCCAGAAGTTGAAAGAAGCCCGAAAATCCAAACTGCGTTTAGTGCTGGAGATTCATCTGAAAAAGTTGATCAAAGTTCTAAAAGTAGCAGTGGTTTCTCTTCATACCCGAGTGTCAATCCAAAAGATACTACATCAAGCTTCCATTCTCAAAGCACAAAGACAGGAAATGGTTATGTGATACAATGCAACATTGCTTTGAATCTTCCAGACGGCCAAAGTTTTTCTGAAGAGGTTGCAAAAGATCACATGGCTCTACTTGGTTCCGTGTTGCTATCTTATGAAGCTTTAGTGGCTGGAAGGATCGGGAATCCTATGCTTACAAACGAAGATTACGATCAGATTGATGCAGAAGAAATGGAACTAATGGACATCAAGTGGTGTCTAGCTAGTGTTCTTAGACGAGCTGAAAAGTTCAAGCTGATTACTGGAAGAAATGGCTTTCTTGATGCACATGTTTCAACTTTGGGTTTTGATAAATCTAAAGTTACTTGTTTTCGATGCAGGGAGAAAGGTCATTTCAAGAGGGAATGCAAGAACAGAGAAGCTAGTGATGTAAAGAATCCGTTCGGAAAAGATGACTATTACCGGAAAGCCATATATCAGCAAGTTGGTCAGCAACAACAGCAACAACCACAGGTGGCTGATGGTAGAAAAGTGATCGAGTATTCAAAAAGAGCATGTTTGGTGGATTTTAACTGGAACAAATACATATCACCCGAAAGCAAAGCATGCATAATCAATCAAGATGACGAAAGGTTACCTGAAGGTTTTAGCTGGGATATGTTTGTGGATGAAAAAGGAGAGTTTAAAGCATTCATTGCTAAGATTGTGAAAGAACCAGATATGTTTACCACATGGATGAATTCTATTGGTGAGACTGTGAAGAATGTGGAGGAAGAGTCTGTTGCATCTGAAGAAAGCTCACAGAGCTCAGATGAAAATTCACAAAGTGATGAAATTTCAGAAAAGGAAGTTGTTTTTGATAAAACACCAGCTGATTCTGGTTCTTCGGATGATAATTCTGACAAATCATTAGAGGTTGATCAAACACCAACTGATGACAGTAGTGATGATGAAGAAGAAAAACATATTAATGTTGCAAAATCTCATCTTTCTCCTGAAAGTTTTCATTTTTATTTTGCAGATCGATTGGAGAAGCTAAAGGAGAAACGAGCAGCAAAAGAACAAACGTAAAAGAAATCTGAAAGTGAAAAAGATGAGATAATTCAAAAGGAAGAAGTTAAAATTGTTGCTGAGGAGATTGTTGAGACTGAGCAGGTGGGTGAAGCAGAAAATGTGACTAAAGCTGAGAAAGTTGTTGATATTGAGAAGATCATAGAAGTTGAAAAGATTGTGGAAGTCATCAAACCTTGCTTAAAGTGTTTGGAACCTTGCAAGGAATGTGCAGCAAAAGATGAAAAGTTGGCTGAATATGAGAAGATGAAAGAGCAATTACTGTTCAATCTAAATTACGTGAAAGAATCTTACGATGTATTGAACAAAAAAGTAACTGGTCTTCAAAAGACTAACTCTGAGAGAGAAGATGCATTGCAAATACTGAATGTTGTGATGATGACAAAGCAAAAAGCTATAAATTTCTACATCGAAGAAAGTGCAAAGTGGAAGAAAGAGTTGGAGACCGATAGAATTGAAAATGAGAGAATCAGACGTTTATTACAAAGTTATTCTAGTTCTGATTATCTTATTGATCGAATTTATCCAACTGTTGCAGGTTTTGAAGCCTTTAAAGACGATGAGAAGCCTAAGAAGAAGGATACTGGTAAGAAACCGAGTGTTAGCTATAACAAGTGTCCGCCTCCGATCTGGGAAGGTTATTCTCCCAGAAAACCAAATGAAGAGCAACTCGAAAAAGCAGTCAATATAAATTTAAAAACCGACACAACTGATGAATTACCAGAAAACATTGATGTTACTTTTACATCGTCTGACACTGATCATGAGTCTGAGTTAATAAAAAAGGTGGTCGATCAGGTGTTGGATACTGATGAGGAGTCTGAGTCAAAGTCTGAGTCTGGAGGTTCAAGTTCGTCGGTCAACGGTCCAAAGTCGTCGGTTAAAAAGTCTTACAGTAAAGAATTTTTATTATCAAAATCAAATTTGAATGATGAAACATTCGAAGTAGCATATACTTTGAATGATTCTGACAAATTATATTCTGACAAAGAGTTTCCAATAAGAAGTGTTAGATTTGAAATGATTAAAAAGGTTTTCAAAATGACAGAAATTAAGATTTCTGAAATAAAAGATTTAAATCTTACTGAAAAACCTAAAAAAATACACTTCAAGAGTACAACAACGATTAAACAAGAAAAAGGGTTACAATTCTGGTTCTGGTTTTCAAAAGAAACCAAACCATAATGGTAGCTACAAAAAGAAAGGATTATGTTTTATTCCACCAGAAAATTATAAAAATGAGAAAAATTCTAAAACAAAAACAGAATTTGTTTCAGGAGGAAGTGCAGAAGAAGAACAGAAGAAGCTGTCACACCCCGACCACGTAAAACAACAAAACGTGGCGGAAAACGTCGGGAGTGTTGTAACAGAATCATTGTTTCATAACACATGGAAATTGAAATATTGTTTTATTGATTAAAATAGTTACAATGTCTTGACAATCAAAGAAACATAACATAAATAACTAGTCTTGCATCTTTTATTGTCGCTAAGGCCCAAGTCCGCCTAAGTGTATCTGGATAAATCCTATGCATCATATCCTGAAACACATGTGAAAATAGGTACGTCAGCATAAAAATGCCTGTGAGATACATAGGTTTTGTGAAAATAGGATTCATGACTTGTAAGTTTAGAAAAAAAGTTGTTTAGCAAAAGTCAGTCATGAACCTTGTAAATTGATTTGTTTTGTAAATCATTTGAAAAACAATAAGTTCAGATGATATGTATAAATAAGAGAATAATGTATGGTTAAATGAATAACCATGTAAAATGAGTTTGTATAAGATAAGTTGTTTGTAAAACAATGTCTTGTGAAAAGTATGTTATTTGTATAAAATGGTATATGTCTTAAATTGAAATGTTTCAATTAACGCTACGATATGTAATACCATACAAACACTTATATATCGGAAGTATCAGCGGCGTATCCACCATGCTTGTATCATATTACACACGCCTCATTAATTGAATCACTTACTCAAACCAAACCAACAAGGTAAGATGTCTATGTTTAAACCAATTGTCAAATGTATTGAATAATATGTTAAAATGTTTATGTCAAGATGTAAATCATGTAATGTATAACAAATGTAAAAAATGTTTATGTGTCAAATGTAAATCATGTAATGTGCAACCAAAATGATATGTATGGCTAGTGAAATGCATCAACTAAACCATAGGTGAAACGCACAAAACAAAGTATTGAAGTAAAACTTGGTTTAAATCAAAGTTATGTTTTGTGGAAATGCATGCTATACTGATACAGACATCTATGCGGTATTGTGAGAATGCATACATCCAAGCCTTGAGACTGAGGCGATAAACCCTTAAACAAATTAAAGGTTTATCTAAGTTATGAGAATCGAATTCGGTCATTCCTTTCATCCAAACCTACCTAGAATGTCCGGAACGGGAGTTGTCAATTCCTATGGTACCACTACCTACTAACAAACGGCGTGATCAATGTTAATGAATGTATATTGTCCCATTTGAACAAACCAAATGTCATACCAAAATGTAAGCATGTGATGAATGACAAATGTACTAAGTATGCACACAATGGGCATACATAGCATAAAATGTAATGTAAAATAATGTACTAAGTACGCACACAATGGGCATACATAGCATAAAATGTAATGTAAAACAATGTACTAAGTACGCACACAATGGGCATACATAGCATAAACACAATGAAATCATGTACTATAAATGTACTAATGAACATAGCAAGTATATGATGTGAAAACAGGAAAGCATGAAAGTAACAAGTAGGCACATGTGTTTCACCCCAAAACAGTTTGGAAAACAGTAAAAGAGGGGTCTATGTACTCACTTGAGATTGCTTAGTAGTCCTTGAGTAAGAACCAAACAATGCTAGAGATCACGGATATCAAACGGCACCTAATATAGGTAACTATGTTAATATACCGGACCTAAATCGGAAGATCGGATAGAATGAGGGCTTGTAAACCAAATGAGTATGAGAACTCATGTAATATGGTTTAACAAAGCCTACATACTGAATGAAACATAACCTAAGTGCTTACGACCCATTACGACCCGTTTAGGTTGCTTATGCTACTTTAACGCGTCGTTCGCGTAAAACGCGTTCGGAACGCCTAACTAGCCCTATGATAAGTAAAATATGCCTTAATATGTCTAATATTGTTACCAAATCAGTTTAGATACCAAAAGTTATGTTACATATGCTTAAAATAAATTTTGGCATAAAAGGGGTATTTTGGTAATTTACCTAAGGCATATAAACTACCTATCATACAACTAACTAAACGTCGTGATCATAAGGTATAACCTCGGAAGGTTATTCCCTATATACTATGGTCACCTAATGTGTTTGGTCGGATCCTAATGATCGACCAAACGGGTCGGGTTCGAAAGCATAAGCGATTGTTTAGATCGCTTACCTTACGACCCTATATAAGCACTAAACTAAAAGTGACGAGCTAAGCATGTTAAAACATGCTTAACTAAGTTTAGAAAATAGGTTTGGTATCAAAACAAACGGTTTTGATACCTATAAGTAGTTTGGTTACAAAATACGCATTAACACGCATTTTGGCCGAAACTACGACTCGTCATTGAGCCTAGATAACGTGGTAATCAGTAGGTATAGTCACTAGGGACTATAACCATCGTGATCACGCTCACGTTTTGAAGTTCAAACGAACTTCGCATCGACCATAAACTGGTCAATGTAGAAAGTCAAACATAGTTCGACTTTCGGACTAGAAAAGCGATAAAAGAACGAAGGAACACTTACAAAGGGTCCCCGCTAGTAAATCTTGATCGAGTAGCTCAGGTATGAAGTGATTTGCCTCAACTTAGAGCACTTTTGATCAGATTTGTGAGGGATGAGTGAAGTTGAGGTGGGTATTTATAGTAAATGGACAACCGTTAGGATCGTTCCTCGAATAACGTGATCGAATCTCATCCGTACATGTGTTGGAATGTTGTGGTAGCTCATTTTGCCCCCACCACAAGAGTTTGACATGTGGCATTGGCCCTTGGGGGTGTCTAAGGGCTGTTAATAGCTGAAAAATGACTTTTGCTGATCAGAAGGGGCCTCGCGTGACGCCAAGGGGGCTAGGTGTCACGCTAAGGTCCCCCTGATTAGTAAACACTTTCCAATGTTTCCATTTCAGTCCCCGTTGTGTATTAAGGCCATTTCCGACATGTTTAAGGCTCGTTAAGCCATTTTCAAGGCCCTAAAATGATTCCTAAGCATTTTGGACATGAAACATGCTCAAAAATATCCCGGATGTCGGTTCGTTTGGCCGTACGATCGCGATGTTCGCTTAATTACGACGGAATGCGCATAAGCGCGAAAAACGATCCAAATGACGCGACGAATGGATTTTTCTTATGCCAAACACTAAAATAAAATATTTTAGTGCTTACATAAATTTTTTGGATGTCCGGATGTATTCAGAACGTAAGTTATGCGCGAAAGTGCAAACTTGTGCACTTTTTGACGCTTTTAGTCCCTGAATGACCCATAAGTTTATTTTAGCACACCGAACCCCTCAAAGCCTATTTCTAAGCTATGTAAAGGATATTTATGGTATGTTTAACTTATGGTCATGTTCCGGAATGTCTGTTACAGTTCAAATTGGCATACTTTCGCAGTTTGTCAACTTTAGTCCCTGTAAGCGATTTAACTCGATTTTGCCATACCAAAGCCTTCAAAACTTATTTCTAAGTTATGTAAAGGTTATTTAAGGTATGTTAAGCCTATTTCACTATTCCGGAGTGTTCGTTGCATTAAACGGGTTATATTTACGCATCAGTGCGTGTATAACCTTCTAGAAAGCGATTTAAAGCTTGAAATTGAACAAGAATGGATATGTGCAAAGGATACACATATTTATACAAATCCCAAGTATGAAATACAATATTTCATTGATACAGTATTTGTTTGATGGCCGTGGAGGCACAGGTGTCACAGTCTCCCCTACTTTAGGAAATTTCGTCCCGAAATTTTATTTAGAGGAAACTTGTGAGAGTTTAAAAACATGAAGTTGAAAAGATCGAACAACATTGGTTAGGGTTCTGAACTTCTAGTAACTTTAATAACATCATGCTTGCAATGTAAGAGGGATACTTATATACAAGTATATGAAGCGTCATTGGTGCGTCCACCATACCTCCTGTATATTGTTCACATTTCGTTATTGTTGCCACTATCGGTTCTTACACATAATAAATCTTACTGTGGTTTCTGTGCACTGAATTTCATAATTATGTACGCGTCCATAATTAGACAATTCCTTGCATAGTTCACACAGTCTTTTTTTATAATGTGTAGGGGAAAACCAAATGAACAAACATGTGATGAGTGTGACTAGACCACCATAGGGTCCCTTTTATTAAATCAATAAATGATTTTAATAGACAACCAAGGAGTCTTTTCAGCTTATATCATCACATGTCATTCTTAACCAGATTTTTGAATCAATCTTTTTTACTAGACCACTAGGAGGGTCTCTTATGAATCATGGAGTGGTACTATATAATCCAAGGGTCTTAACTAACACGTAGAAGCCCAATAAGGATTTAGGGTAGTACCTTTTGATATCCTACTATGAATCCTTCATATGAAGATACGAAAGGTTCCACGAGGATTTGGATAACGAATATCCAGAGTATACAAAAACACAAAAATGCATAAAAGAAAACACAAAATGCATAAACACATAATCACATAATTGTTTAACTTGATTTTAGATTTGTTATCATTTTGTTAATTTGTTCTGCTAACTGTGCACATGTATTTAAAGCACACTAGGAATCCATCTTGTGGATTTCATTTGGTACTCTAAACATTATCAAGAATCTAACTATAAAGATAGAAAGATTTTTAAAAGAAAAATTCGATTTCGATTATAAGGAACCGAAATGTTCGAATTTAGGTACATAAGGAATCCAATTAAGGACTCTGATTTGAATGATAATTATCCACAAGGATCTAAATCTGAAGATAAAAAGATCCCATATGGATTTTAGAAGTTGAAAATGTTTTGAAACCTTGCACTGAACGTGCTTTAGTCAAAACATGAACAAAAAAAATGCTTATGAACTTGAGATGTTAGATATGCCAAGGTGACATATGAAGCAGAATTTGAAGGTTAAGTCAATGTATGAGAAAAATATTTTGAAAACTATGCATGGGGTTTCTTTTTAAAAAAATGTGTTTAATATTTTTGAAACCTTATATATAATACTTTTGAAATCATAAAGTAGGTGCATTAGGTAAAAATGTTTTAAAATCATGCGAGATGAATTTTGTAATTATGTATAAGGTTTTTGAAAACATGATTGATGCTTTTGAAATCATGCATTTGATATATACTATATTAATAACATTTTGAAATCATGAAGGCTATTTTTGAAAACATAGACAATGTTTTTGAAATCATGGAGGTTGTTTTGAAAAACTTATGTTATGCATGTTGAAAAATCAAAACGTAATGGGTATGAGATTTGAAAGTACCCTTAGTTATCTAACCAAGGATTCAAAGGCACAGATGTGTAAAAGCACGATTACTCATAATGTCACTTTATTTCTTGTACTTCGTCTCCTAGAATGAAACGAGTACTTAAAATTTTTCGGGGAAATTATGAGCGATCACTAGAATGGGAAAATCACAAGAGTAGTTTGTAAGGAACATAGTTCCTTGATGTAGGTACCATAGGAAATGCCATATACACATGTAACTACATTTGTATATCAGAATTGTGAACAACAATTTATTTATAGACAAAACAGATTGTTTCACATTACAAGAAAATAGAAGAAACAAAAGCATAAGACAACAACATCTTCTAATCAGCCAACTGCTCATCCGTGGGTTGGATTTGCCTTAGCAAGCTTCGGGCATTTATTCATGAAATGACCCATCTTGCCACAGTTGTAGCACGATCCAGGCGGGAAGCGAGCTTGAGCAGAGTCGGCTTGTGGTTGATTTGGACCACTTTGTTTGGGTTACATCGACAAGCACTTGCCAGGTGACCAATACGCCCACATGATACACACAGACGACATTGTAAGTGAGCTTGGTGATGCCCATTACATTTGTCCCATATTGGTGCAGTACCGGCATAAGGTTTCCTAGCAGGAGGTTGAGCAGTAGCAAGGTTTATAACAGCTTTGTTTTGGATAGCAAAGTGGCATATGTTAACCAAATGTCCCCGCCGTCCACAGTAGGCACATTTGGAGCAGGGTATGAGGTTTGAATGATGACGGTTGCATCGTTTGCACAGAGGAACAGCTCCTTTGTATGGCTTCCTAGCAGGGGGTTGAGCGGGTTGGTTGGGGACGGCTTTACCATTGTGAGCGACCACGGCGAAGTTCTGAGAAGCCTGTTGCTTCTTCGACTTCTTTGGGGATCGTTCATCCATGGTCTTTGATTCCTCGATTGGTTTCTTGGTTGGTGGTGCTGTCACTTGGCTAGGTCTTGCCTGTTTTGGTGCAACCGCTGCGGGATTCTTTGAAGCTTTACGTTTCTTTGGTTTTGGTGAAGGCTTGGCTTCCCTCTCCTTTGGTGATTCTTGAGTGGCCTCATCCTGGAGACGATACATGGCAGTAGCTAATTCGACAGTCTTCAGGACTACTTCGCCTATTCGCTGGGCAAATTTGGCTGTTTGCTCGGACATTTGACCGTTGCTGAGAGGAAGAGACATTCTAGAAGAAAATGAAAGATATAGGAAGAAACAAGTGAAACGTCATCGGATAAACAATATAGGATGGCAATGCATAAGAATTTGCGATCATTTGTTTGTTACCTAAGGCAAACAAATGAGACGATGACAAATCAAAGTAAACGGATCATATTAATGTATCACTGAAGACATGCTCGCCTATAAGTGAACACTCACCCCAAGAGTTCCCAGGTAAGAGTGACTGGTCCGATACTGCGGATTTGTACGAACACTCTAGCCTTCGACAGAAAACTCAGGGTACAGGCATTCACTCTTCCAGTTTGCACGTGTTCACATTATAAGACCCAAACTTTGACGAGGTTTTGAAAATTCAAAGGGGTTCAAAACCTTACAACAGAGGGTTCAAAACCTAGTAATCAATCATCCTCGAACAGATGATTAGTTTTAAAATTTGTGTTCTTGTTGTGGTCGTCGCCTAAGGATAGGTGACGGTATTGTTTTACGACTAAACGCAAGTAAACTCGCGTTAGGGTCCTAAGAAGGTTATAGACTAGGTCAAAGCATTACTAATAACCTAATTCCCTATAACCATGAGCTCTGATACCAACTTTTCTGTCACACCCCGACCACGTAAAACAACAAAACATGGCGGAAAACGTCGGGGAGTGTTGTAAAAGAATCACTGTTTCATAACACATGGAAATTGAAATATTGTTTTATTGATTAAAATAGTTACAATGTCTTGACAATCAAAGAAACATAACATAAATAACTAGTCTTGCATCTTTTATTGTCGCTAAGGCCCAAGTCCGCCTAAGTGTATCTGGATAAATCCTATGCATCATATCCTGAAACACATGTGAAAATAGGTACGTCAGCATAAAAATGCCTGTGAGATAAATAGGTTTTGTGAAAATAGGATTCATGACTTGTAAGTTTAGAAAAAAAGTTGTTTAGCAAAAGTCAGTCATGAACCTTGTAAATTGATTTGTTTTGTAAATCATTTGAAAAACAATAAGTTAAGATGATATGTATAAATAAGAGAATAATGTATGGTTAAATGAATAACCATGTAAAATGAGTTTGTATAAGATAAGTTGTTTGTAAAACAATGTCTTGTGAAAAGTATGTTATTTGTATAAAATGGTATATGTCTTAAATTGAAATGTTTCAATTAACGCTACGATATGTAATACCATACAAACACTTATATATAGGAAGTACCAGCGGCGTATCCACCATGCTTGTATCATATTACACACGCCTCATTAATTGAATCACTTACTCAAACCAAACCAACAAGGTAAGATGTCTATGTTTAAACCAATTGTCAAATGTATTGAATAATATGTCAAAATGTTTATGTCAAGATGTAAATCATGTAATGTATAACAAATGTCAAAAATGTTTATGTGTCAAATGTAAATCATGTAATGTGCCACCAAAATGATATGTATGGCTAGTGAAATGCATCAACTAAACCATAGGTGAAACGCACAAAACAAAGTATTGAAGTAAAACTTGGTTTAAATCAAAGTTATGTTTTGTGGAAATGCATGCTATACTGATACAGACATCTATGCGGTATTGTGAGAATGCATACATCCAAGCCTTGAGACTGAGGCGATAAACCCTTAAACAAATTAAAGGTTTATCTAAGTTATGAGAATCGAATTCGGTCATTCCTTTCATCCAAACCTACCTAGGATGTCCGGAACGGGAGTTGTCAATTCCTATGGTACCACTACCTACTAACAAACGGCGTGATTAATGTTAATGAATGTATATTGTCCCATTTGAACAAACCAAATGTCATACCAAAATGTAAGCATGTGATGAATGACAAATGTACTAAGTATGCACACAATGGGCATACATAGCATAAAATGTAATGTAAAATAATGTACTAAGTACGCACACAATGGGCATACATAGCATAAAATGTAATGTAAAACAATGTACTAAGTACGCACACAATGGGTATACATAGCATAAAATGTAATGTAAAACAATGTACTAAGTACGCACACAATGGGCATACGTAGCATAAAATGTAATGTAAAACAATGTACTAAGTACGCACACAATGGGCATACATAGCATAAACACAATGAAATCATGTACTATAAATGTACTAATGAACATAGCAAGTATATGATGTGAAAACAGGAAAGCATGAAAGTAACAAGTAGGCACATGTGTTTCACCCCAAAACAGTTTGGAAAACAGTAAAAGAGGGGTCTATGTACTCACTTGAGATTGCTTAGTAGTCCTTGAGTAAGAACCAAACAATGCTAGAGATCACGGATATCAAACGGCACCTAATATAGGTAACTATGTTAATATACCGGACCTAAATCGGAAGATCGGATAGAATGAGGGCTTGTAAACCAAATGAGTATGAGAACTCATGTAATATTGTTTAACAAAGCCTACATACTGAATGAAACCTAACTTAAGTGCTTACGACCCATTACGACCCGTTTAGGTAGCTTATGCTACTTTAACGCGTCGTTCGCGTAAAACGTGTTCGGAACGCCTAACTAGCCCTATGATAAGTAAATTATGCCTTAATATGTCTAATATTGTTACCAAATCAGTTTAGATACCAAAAGTTATGTTACATATGCTTAAAATGAATTTTGGCATAAAAGGGGTATTTTGGTAATTTACCTAAGACATATAAACTACCTATCATACAACTAACTAAACGTCGTGACCATAAGGTATAACCTCGCAAGGTTATTCCCTATAAACTATGGTCACCTAATGTGTTTGGTCGGATCCTAATGATCGACCAAACGGGTCGGGTTCGAAAGCATAAGCGATTGTTTAGATCGCTTACCTTACGACCCTATATAAGCACTAAACTAAAAGTGACGAGCTAAGCATGTTAAAACATGCTTAACTAAGTTTAGAAAACAGGTTTGGTATCAAAACAAACGGTTTTGATACCTATAAGTAGTTTGGTTACAAAATACGCATTAACACGCATTTTGGCCGAAACTACCTCTCGTCATTGAGCCTAGATAACGTGGTAATCAGTAGGTATAGTCACTAGGGACTATAACCATCGTGATCACGCTCACGTTATGAAGTTCAAACGAACTTCGCATCGACCATAAAATGGTCAATGTAGAAAGTCAAACATGGTTCGACTTTCGGACTAGAAAAGCGATAAAAGAACGAAGGAACACTTACAAAGGGTCCCCGCTAGTAAATCTTGATCGAGTAGCTCAGGTATGAAGTGATTTGCTTCAACTTAGAGCACTTTTGATCAGATTTGTGAGGAATGAGTGAAGTTGAGGTGGGTATTTATAGTAAATGGACAACCGTTAGGATCGTTCCTCAAATAACGTGATCGAATCTCATCCGTACATGTGTTGGAATGTTGTGGTAGCTCATTTTGCCCCCACCACAAGAGTTTGACATGTGGAATTGGCCCTTGGGGGTGTCTAAGGGCTATTAATAGCTGAAAAATGACTTTTGCTGATCAGAAGGGGCCTCGCGTGACGCCAAGGGGGCTAGGTGTCACGCTAAGGTCCCCCTGATCAGTAAACACTTTCCAATGTTTCCATTTCAGTCCCCATTGTGTATTAAGGCCATTTCCGACATGTTTAAGGCTCGTTAAGATATTTTCAAGGCCCTAAAATGATGCCTAAGCATTGTGGACATGAAACACGCTCAAAAATATCCCGGATGTCGGTTCGTTTGGCCGTACGATCGCGATGTTCGCTTAATTACGACGGAATGCGCATAAGCGCGAAAAACGATCCAAATGACGCGACGAATGGATTTTTCTTATGCCAAACACTAAAATAAAATATTTTAGTGCTTACATAAATTTTTTGGATGTCTGGATGTATTCAGAACGTAAGTTATGCGCGAAAGTGCAAACTTGTGCACTTTTTGACGCTTTTAGTCCCTAAATGACCCAAAAGTTTATTTTAGCACACCGAACCCCTAAAAGCCTATTTCTAAGATATGTAAAGGATATTTATGGTATGTTTAACTTATGTTCATGTTCCGGAATGTCTGTTACAGTTCAAATTGGCATACTTTCGCAGTTTGTCAACTTTAGTCCCTGTAAGCGATTTAACTCAATTTTGCCATATCAAAGCCTTCAAAACTTATTTCTAAGTTATGTAAAGGTTATTTAAGGTATGTTAAGCCGATTTCACTATTCTGGAGTGTTCGTTGCATTAAACGGGTTATATTTACGCATCAGTGCGCGTATAACCTTCCAGAAAGCGATTTAAAGCTTGAAATCGAACAAGAATGGATATGTGCAAAGATACACATATTTATACAAATCACAAGTATGAAATACAATATTTCATTGATACAGTATTTGTTTGATGGCCGTGGAGGCACAGGTGTCACAGAAGCCTTTCTGGAAACAATCAAACCAGGAGTTTCTTGCTGAGAAGAAAAGAAATGGAACTGGAGTGTTTCATCCAAAGGAGACTCGAACCTGTTTCAAATATAATGAAGCTGGTCACATTGCATGGAACTGTTCGAAAAATGCTAAGTCTAAACAGGGAGTTTCTGAAAAACTGAAAGAAATAGTTGTTGATGTTGAACCACCAACCGAAAAATTCAAAATGTTTGAAAATTCAACTTACGATGTTGGTGAATGTTCTAAAAAGAATTTTTACAAAAGGAAGGCCAAGAACAACCAAGTGTGGGTTGTTAAGAAGTCTGAAGAGAAAGTCGGCAATGATTCTGGTTCCACAAAGCCAGAAGAGCCACAAGGTGAGGTAAAAGAGGTAAATTATGTATCTTCAGTGAATGATGATGAATTTCCATCACTGAAGTTTGAGAAGATTAAACAGAAAGTTGGTAAGATTGAGATCTCGGATCAATTTTACTCCGAGAAAAATGAATTTGATATTGAGAAAGTTTTCAATGGAAATGTTAAGAAAATTTTTGGGAAAATGCTTGATGGGAAAGTAAAAGGGGTTAAAGATTTTTACGCAACAAAGAAAGCAACTTTTAACCCAACTGAACAAGAGCTAAAGGAGCTAAAAACACCCAAGGTTGGTCAGACTTGGGTGGAAATTCTTTTCCCTTGAACATCTGACTTTGCCGGAGATCCCAAGTTTGTAATCGTGGATCAGGAATCGGCATCATTCTTGTTAAACTTGTTTTCGTGAAAAATTTTAAAATTGTCTAAATTTTTACAGATTGAGGAATTGCCGGAGCTTCCAGGTTGGTAAGTGCGAAGTAGGAATCGACATCTTGATTGGTAAAATGGTTTGTGTAGATGATTTATTCCTACATATAGTTAAATGTTTTGGTTATACTTACAAGTGGTAAGAGTTTGAATATTACAAAGTGATTCGTCAAGATCATTAGTTTGAACTTGATGTAATCCTGATATGTATGATTGAATGAACAATATGATGAACCAATCCCTACAAGTAGTTTTTTATCAAACCTACAAGTGGTAAAAACAAACTTATTTTCCGGAAAAATCATTTTGATTAAAACAAACTTAAGTGTTTTGAAATCATAATGAGAAAATAGTTTGTTGAAAGGGGGTGTTCTGATTGTTTATGCCAAGTGGATGGCGAATTGAAGCGATTCGATATCGGTTTTCAATTTACTTGTATAGTTTGTTTTCAAATTTCCTTTAATGTGTTTGTATTTTAGGGGGAGTAGATATTTTCAGAAAATCCAAAAACATTAGAAAATTTGAAAAAGACAAAAACATGATAAAAATAAAAAATGAGTTTTAGTGTCAAAGAAGAGGAAATGATAGTACATCAGTAGACAGTCACAGTATGCTAAAGAAATGTAATGTTTAAATAGCGTTAAACAGTTTTACTGATGATATGCCGATAGGTTTTTACACATTTAGTAAGCTTTTTCAGGATATAAACTTAAATTCATACTTTCTTATTTCGTGGGGAACACTACTTGGATATATAGGTAACCCCTGAAATCTCGTTTGAAAGGTCCTTCTTTCTGAGATACTAGGTCTTTATGCTCAGTGATATCTGGGGTAGTATTCTGGGACATCTGCTGAATGGAAGTTCTGACCTAGTCCTCGAATAATACTTTCTGCTTGCTTGAAATATAGCGCCGCCCTCAGCAAATTGATGAAACAATAAAATTGATAGTAATTGCTGTTGTAATTCAAAAGATCCTCTAAAGGGGACACACCAAAAGTCGAGCCGTCATCTCTCTGCTGAACGGAAGTTCTGACCCGAGCTCTCACGGTTTCGTACTATAATTTATTCCCTTACAGATATCATCTGTGGTATACTCACCTGTAAGACTGAATATTGGGATCTGGATACGGGAGTATATTCAAGAGGTGGGACACATGAATGAGTTTAAGTCCTTAAAACATCTAACTCATATCCTGAATCAGTTGAAATTTGTGTGAGAATTTAAGTGGATCAGTATATCGGCTAAGTGAATTGTTTAATTCTTAATGTGTAACTAAGCTCAACGGTACTTGTGACTTGTCAAGAACTGATATGATCCTCTTACACAAAACTCACAAAGATATTGTCTGTAAATATTTCTTTACTGCATTTCTTTACATTCAAAAATCCAAAAAGATTTTCAGTGTATTTTAGCATAAACTTTTGAAAAACTCAAAAAGATTTTCGACAACTGATGTTGGAGAGCTGATTTTCAAAATTCCAAGTGCTAGACATGATGAACAAATGGTTTGGGAGAATGTGTTTTGATAAAATTTTAAAAGTGGTTCATCAAGATTATTGAGTTATTTTTTAGGGAGATTCAGTGTTAGTGCATACATTGAATTGTTAAAAGTGTGAAATTTACTTTGAGGTAGAGATTGTGCAGGTTTAAGTTTGAGCTAGGTGACAATCCTGAGCAGATCGAGAGCTAGGTTACGATCTTGGAACATCTTTAGTAGAGCCAGGTTGATCAATCCTGAGAAGTTTGTGTTTAAAGAGCCAGGTTCCGATACCTGAGGATTCTGTAGATAGAAGATTAATCCAGGTTTCGATTAAGTGGACAAAGTCTGAACCAGCCAACGATCTTGAATCTGTGAAAGCAAGATTACGATCCTGAAGCTGATGATGCTGATGAACTTAAAGAATGCCAGCACATTGTTAGCGGGAGTTTGATGACATGCAAGAGAAGATAGAAAGAGTGAAGCCCAGAGACTTATCAAGATTGAAGACGTAAAGACTCGACACGTGAGACTAGTCAACATCTGAGGGGGAGTCTGTTAGTGCATGCATCTGTCGACTTCGTCTTGTATCGAGTCTTAGTCTAGAATAGGTTAGATCAGAGCACGAGAATCGAGAATATGTGTATTAGTACTGATTCCACTCGAAATGACATTCTGTCATTTCAAGCGAAATCACATAAGTCATGATTCCGCTCGAGATGTTTATACTGGTTCAAGCTGAATCAGAACCCCTATATATAGGGGTCTTTGGGGCGAAATCAAGTTAGTAAGTGGTGTCGAGGTCTTGTATAGGATACCGAAGTGCTGCCGGTTTATCTTGTGGATGTAATAGCTGTAAAATCGATCAGAAAGAGTATTAAAGTGAAGAACAAGCTGTGTCTAACTTTGTTTCTTGTTTTCCGCACCTGAAACGAAGTAAAACTCCTCTGATAGACTCATTCGGGTCAACAAACGATCCTACAAATTGTTCCCCCATCTCGTTTCAGTCCCCCATCTCGGTGAACAGTGGTTGGGGTTTTGTGACAGTTGGGTGGTGGTGGTTACTGTTGAGACGGAAGGGGGGTGTATTTTACCGGAGGCGGTGTTGCTGCTGCTGTTCTCCGCTGCCACCAAGAATTGGTGGTGGTCGGATTTGCTTCAGGTTGTTGGCAGGTATTCACCGGAGGGAGGAGGTGTTTAAGGTGTCGTGACCGTTCAGTCCCACCGGCCACCGCCGCCGTCCTCTTTCTTTCTCCTCGGTGGTGGTTGCTTTAAATTTTGATTTGGGTTTCTTCATTGTGCAGAGGAGATGTAAACGGTGGTGGTTGGTTTGAATTTTAATTTGGGTTTCTTCATTTGTGCAGAGGATATGTAAAGGAAGAGGAGATTTGAAAGAAAGATGAAAGAGGAGAGAGGAGATAGTTTATATAAAGAGTCAGTGAATTTAATTGAAGAGAGAGGAATGATTTGACATTTGGGGTAAATAACCAATATACCCTTTATGTTGACACAATGTGATTGGTTGATAGTGGTTCTCGCGGTTCTTACAACTGGAGGCGGTTCCTATTTTAGCGGCTCCATATATATATATATATATATATATATATATAGAGAGAGAGAGAGAGAGAGAGTTAAATGCCATTTTAGTCCGGTTTGGGCCATTTTGCCAGTTTAATCCAAAGGTTTCATTTTTCTCCCGTAAGTCCAAAAATGTTTCACTGTTGCCATTTTAGTCCACTGGGTTAACTTCATCCAATTTTTATGTTAACCAGAATGGCAATTCGATCATTTTATATGTATTTCTATTAACTAAAAAGACAATTTTACCATATAAAGTGACCGAATTGCCCTTCTGGTTAACAAAAAAATTGGATGAAGTTAACCCAGTGAACTAAAATGGCAACAGTGAAACATTTTTGGACACACAGGAGAAAAATAAAACATTTGTACTAAACTGTCAAAATAGCCTAAACCACAGACACTAAAGTGGCATTTAACTGTCTCTCTCTCTCTCTCGATCTATATATATATATATATATAAGTATATATATAAGTGTATATATATATATGGGGAAGGTTCAAATGAAAACCACTAGTTATTGTGAAAACTCGAAAACTAATTAAAAAAGCCAAAAAAACCTACCAAATTTTTTTTTTTTTTTTTTTTGCAAATCAAATTTTCGCAGATTTTTATATATAAAAAAAAATTTCAAAAAAAAAAAAAAAAAAAAATTTTGTGTAGTGCACATGTGTAATACTACACATGTGTATGTATACCACACATGTGTATTATTACACATGTGTAATACAAAAAAAAAAAAAATTATTTTTTTTGAAGAAAAGTTTTTTTTCATATATAAAAACTAGCGATTTTTATAAAAAAATTGAAAAAAAAAATTTGTGTGTTTTTTAGGCTTTTTTTAGTTAGTTTTCGAGTTTTCACAATAAAAGTGGTTTTTATTTGAACCATCCCCATATATATATTACTATTCCAATTAGTTAAGAAAATACAATTGTATTTATTTTACCCACTAAATTATTGATTTGATTGAATGCCGTATTGCTTCATGCACTTCTCATATAGATCCACTATGTTTGTGTTAATTAGGGATCTTATGAATGAACACCCATTTTTTTTTTAAACCACAAAAACTCTTATTAAATATTCATCATGATTGGTCGATGACTTTAATCAATTAACAAATTTTTGTAATAAAATGACGGTGACTTAATTACAGGGGTTGAGGGTAAAGGGAAATCACTTGTTGATTTTTAAAACCACATTTTATCATTAGGAAATCAGGTAGATTTCTTTATGTCAATATTTGGTTTTACTACTTGTTAGAGACACATAACTTTTAGGTCATGTGTAGTTATAACCTCATATGAGGTTATGTGACAAGTGACAAAAAAAAAAGTGAAATGTGGAGTTTTTTCTCAAGTTAGTGTTGGTGAAAAAGTTATTTACCAAAATGGTGTTTTTTAAAAACTATTTGCCAAATTAGTGTTCCTTATTCTTTTATATTTTTCTTTTCTTTTTTAACAAATATATTAAACTTTGCTTCTATATTTTCATTAAATTAATCAAATATCTACTTTTTTTTCTTGAATGATTTATATATTTTTCTATCAATCCAGTAGTTATTTATTTCTTTGATTTTAATTTTCCGACAAACTCTTTATATTTTTTAACAATAATTCTTTATAAATAAAAAAAAACTCCCATTATCGTTTTGCTGATATTTGAATCTATTATCTATAATAAATGAAAGTTATTTGGGCCACGTGTCAACACCAGAGAGCCCCTAAATGTCATTTTTCCCGCCCAACAGTGCCACTGCCCTCTTCTATTTATATCCTCATTCATTTATGTTAGTGCATGGAATGTCTGTTGACTTCGTCTGCATTAAGTCTTGTGTCTAGAATAGTTTGATTGAACACAAATTAGGGTTTGTTTAGGTTAAACTTGAAGATTTCGCTTGAAACAGCTTCAAGCGAAATCAACAACATGTGATTTCGCTTCAAGCATGCTCAAGCGAAATCATCAAGCCTATATATATATGTGTTATGTGTTTCGCTTGAGGGAGAGGTCATAGTGTGAAACACGAAGTGCTGCCGGATTTGTATCAGAAAACCTTGTACAAGCACTCAAATCAATCAGAAAAGAAAGATTAAAAAGAATAGAGCTGTTATGACTTTGTTTACGTTGATTCCGCCTTCGTACACAAAGATGAACCACCTTAACTGACTTTTAGAGGTCTTACAACGGTCCAACAAGTGGTATCAGAGCTCAGGACGAGGAGTTCATACCATAGCAGCGGATTATCTTCTTTCTACTCATTTCTTTTTACGTTTTTCAGTTCTGAACAAGTTCCAACGGTCCAACAAGTGGTATCAGAGCTCAGGACGAGGAGTTCATACCATAGCAGCGGATTATCTTCTTTCTACTCATTTCTTTTTACATTTTTTAAGATCTGAACAAGTTCCAACGGTCGAAATGGTCTGATTTTCGAGTATCTTGTGTAAAACTGAGTTTTAACAAAGCCTACAAAGTTTCGGACTTAAATTCAGATTAAAACTCATTAAAGTTGACCTAAAACAGGGTTTCGCTTGAAAAGTTTTCGAAGGTTTTAGTTGATTTCGCTTCAAATCAGACTGTTTGGACAATTTCGCTTGAACCTCTTAAGCGAAATAGTGTTGTGATCTTGGATTTCGCTTGAAACTCTGAAGCGAAATAGACTTCCTGAAGCGAAATAGTGGTTTTCGCTTGAACAGTTGAAGCGAAACTGTTCTTTTTGGTTTCGCTTGAAGCTTTTTAATTTGATCTTGTGGGATTTCGCTTGAAGGTCTGATTAGTTGAAGCGAAATAGCAGATTTCGCTTGAATCAGAACTGTTGTTGGGTTTCGCTTGAAGTTGAAGCGAAATAGTTCATATCAGATTTCGCTTGAATAGTTTTATCAAGCTGATTTCGCTTGAAGCTGAATATATTTCAAGTATTTCGCTTGAAGTTGCTGAGTGTTCAAAACTTAAAATTTTACTAAGTGTTTTCTTATTTGTTTACAGGTGATTCGAGGTGATTTACAAGGCACAAATACCAAGAATTCAAAATGTTTGACGAAAAGGAAAACAAGAATCTTGAAAATTTAAATGATTGGCATTGTGAATCTTGGCGTGAGAGATTAGGTGATAAGGATGTTTATATTAAAAGATGGGAAAATTTTTTATGTAAGAAGAATGAATCAGTGGAGGAGTTGAAAGAAAGGTTTTATGATCTAATCATCAAGTTAGAAAGACATAAGATATATCATTCAAATGATGAAAGAATTTCAAAATTTGTTGATGCTTTACCTTTGGAATGGGAGAAATTTGTGAATGGACTGAGAAGGGATTCTAGTTTATCACGTTTTGATTTAAGAAGTTTCATCAATACAATAACAAATCATAGGAGTGATGAAGATTCAAGAAAGAGGAAATTATTGGATGAAATAAAAGAAGAATCAAGAAAGATAGATTTGGAGGTGATCATTGAAATGAGAAAACGAATCACTGTGTGTCTTGCAGCAAAAAATGTTATGAGATACGATATTAAGAGGGGTTGTTATATTGATGAAAATATGAATCCTCTTGATTTTGTTAAAATTTTCTGTGCAGGAACATACATGAAGGAAACAAAGAAAGAAGCTGATAATGGAGAGAAGAATGGAAAATGCTTGAAATGCGAAAAATCCGAAGCAGAAAATGTCAATCTCTTGAAAGATGTGGAGAATTTGACATTGGAAAACAAAGCTTTGAAAGATGAGAAGAAATCTGATGATGAACAGATTTTGAGTTTGCGCTTGAACTGCGAAAAACTAAAATCTGAGAATGACAAACTTTTGAAGAATATTGAGAATTTGTCATTAGAAATCAAAAATTTTAAAGAAAAAGAAAAGGATTTTAAAAATGAAAAATTAAAGATTGAAAAAGATTTTCAAAGTCAAATAAAAATTCTTGAAGATGGGAGATCTGTTTTTAGCAAGAACAATGTCGAAAAGCAAAAGGTAATCAATTCCCATCGTCAGACGATTATTCGACTTGAAAAAGAAGCCGAATGTGATAGAAAGAAAATCAAAGATTTAGAGAATAAATTGAAAAGTTTTGTGACTTCTGCATCATATGTTTGTCCAAAATCGATCAATTCCTTTCCAATAAGTGATAATGTCACAAATTTTGACAAAGTCAAAATTGAAGATTGTGATGAAGTATCTGATGATGAAAAAGAAAAGAAAAGAAAAATATTTTTAGATTTACAAGAAAAATTTAAAAATACTGTTTTGCAATCTACTGAAACAGGTGAATGTTCTAAACAAAAACCTGTTAAGAAGAGTGTAGAACAGAAACAAAAAGATAAAAATTTGAAAAATGTTAAAATTGAAAATAAAAGCTCATCAGATAAGTCATCCAATCATTATCAAAAACCACAAAAATTTAAAAATGAAAACTCAAAAATAGTTGGTAATTCGTGGTGCAGGTTTGACCACAGTTCTCAAATGCCAAATCAAGGATACATGAGAATGAAAGATTACCACAAGGCAAATCAATGCTTTGATCTAAGTGTGTGGTATGAAAATAGTGAGAGGTATGATAACAGAGTGTGTTACACTTGTGGCTATCAAGGACACATTGTTGTTAACTGCCAAAGACAGAGAATCGAGACAAGAAGATGCTATAACTGCCAAATCAGAGGCCATATTGCTAGAGATTGCCCAAGGAGATCGATGGGAAGATCGAGGGTTGAGTCTCAAAGAACGGCAAAGAAGACAGTCAACGTCAAGCCCAAAGAACAGAAGGTTCAAGAACCTAAAGTTCAGGAAGCAAAAGTAAAACTTTCCCAGGGGCAAAAAGACAGACTGCGAAAGAAGAGAAAGAAGGCCAGAGAATATCTGGAGAGGATTTTGTCCTCGGATACAACTGGTAAAACAGATAAAAGTTCTGGTAAATCGTCTTGCTCTCCAAAGGATGACAAATCAAGCAAAACGAATTCATCAGATACAAATCTGAGGACAGAAGAGAGAGTGAAGAAGAAGAAAGTTGTTGGTGATGAATTTGTTTCTTTGGAAACAAAGGAGCCACATGTCGGCGATGAATCTGGCTCATCAAAGTCAGACAAGCCACGTTCAGGCAATGATTCTGGTTCATCAAAACCAGAAGAGTCGGTTGTTGAGGTAAAAACTGAGAATTCAGGTTTAACAATGGATGATGCAAACTATCCACCATTGTTGAACAAGAATCCAAAATCACCCAAGAACAGTCAGGCTTGGGTGAATCTGTTTAAATAGAAAAACCTGACTTGCCGGAGCTTCCAGGTTGGTAAGTGTGAAGCAGGTATCGACATCATTCTTGAGAAATTCACAGGATGGTAACTGTGATATTTCGATTTACTAGTGGTAAATCAGGGACATTAAATTGTACTTGATTTTCTACTAGTGTTTGTTGTTGACAAGGGTCTTAATTGTTAATTTTTTAAAATGGTTGAAAACGAACAATGTGATGAAACCCCGAGTTTGTGAAAAGACAAACAAAACTAATTTTCCGGAAAAACCATTTGATTAAAACAAACTTAAGTGTTTTGAAATCTAAATGGGAAAATAGTTTGTTGTCAGGGGGAGTTCGGATTGTTAAGCCGAGTGAATGGCGAATTGAAGTGATTTGATATCATGTTGTCAAGTTTCTTGTATAGTTTGTGTTCAAATTTTCTCAGAAAATCAAAATTGAAACATATTTTGATTTTAGGGGGAGAAAAATTTTAAAAAAAATTTAGAAAATTTGAAAATGTCAAAAATATTGAAAAATCAAAAATGAGTTTTGTTGTGAAAAGAGGAAATGATAGTAAATCAGTGAACTATCACAGCATGCTAAGGATATGAAATGTCAAATGTGATAAACGGTCTCACTGATGATGTGCCAGTAGGTTTTTATACATTCAGTAGATTGTGACGAGATATAAACCTAAATTTCAAACTTGCTTGTTCTGTGGGTTAACACAAACTTGGATATATAGGTAACCCCTTAAATCTTGTTTGAAAGGTCCCTTATTCTGAGATACTAGGTCTTTATGCTCAGTGATATCTGGGGTATTATCCCGGGACTTCTGCTGAAAGAAATTTCTGACCTAGTCCCCGGATAATGCTTTCTGCAAATGCTTGAAACATAGCATCGCCCTCAGCAAGCTGATGAAACAATAAAATTGATAGTCGCTACTGTTGTAATGCAAAAGATCCTCTAAATGGGACACACCAAAAGTCGAAGCCGTCATCTCTCTGCGTATCAAAAGATCGACCTGAGCTCTCACGGCCCTCGTACTATAATTTATTCCCCTGACAGATATCATCTGTGGTATACTCACCTGTAAGACTGAATATTGGGATCTGGATACGGGAGTATATTCAAGTAGTGGGACACACGAATAAGCTCAAGAGCTTAAAACATTAATTTCATATCTCGAAGCAGTTGAACTTTGTGTGAAAATTTAAGTGGACCAGTATACTGACAATCTAAGTGAATCGTTTAGAACTTAAAATGAAATGAAGCTTAACGGTGCTTGTGATTGGTTTCATGAACTGATATGATCCTCTTACACAAACTCACAAAAATATTGTTTGTATATATTTGTTTACAGCATTTCTTTAAAATCAAAATTCAAAAAGATTTTCGACAACTGATGTTGAAGAGCTGATTTTCAAAATTCCAAGTGCTAAACTTGATGAACAAGGTTGGGAGAGTTTGTTGAAAACTTTGAATGCTATATACAAATGTTTTGAAAGATTGAGTGGTTAGTTAATCAAGGTCATTTGTTTGAACTTGATGTAACTAGTATGTTTGATGGATGAATGATTTCTACCAGTAAGTTTTTTAAATCTAAGAATTATAAATTTGTGAAACTTATGTTGTGGTAGAGAATATGCAGGTTTGGACTTCATTATTCCCAACGGAAGCTAATTGACAAAGCTTGAACCAGACATTTCAAATTCTAGCATATCGAGAGGGGGAGTATGTGAAAGGGGGAGTCTGGATCAACAGTCAAAGGGAAGATGGAAGTTAGATTCAGTTTGTGATTCTAAACCTGTGAAGAATGTTTATGATGTGAAGACAGAGAATTGGAGAAAAGACTAAGACTGAAGACTCAGGAGCTGAAGACTTCGTCAACATCCAAGGGGGAGTCTGTTAGTGCATGGAATGTCTGTTGACTTCGTCTGCATTAAGTCTTGTGTCTAGAATAGTTTGATTGAACACAAATTAGGGTTTGTTTAGGTTAAACTTGAAGATTTCGCTTGAAACAGCTTCAAGCGAAATCAACAACATGTGATTTCGCTTCAAGCATGCTCAAGCGAAATCATCAAGCCTATATATATATGTGTTATGTGTTTCGCTTGAGGGAGAGGTCATAGTGTGAAACACGAAGTGCTGCCGGATTTGTATCAGAAAACCTTGTACAAGCACTCAAATCAATCAGAAAAGAAAGATTAAAAAGAATAGAGCTGTTATGACTTTGTTTACGTTGATTCCGCCTTCGTACACAAAGATGAACCACCTTAACTGACTTTTAGAGGTCTTACAACGGTCCAACAATTTACTCATTTAGGGCTTCTTGCTTTCTTTCTCTCTCTGCTCTGCTCTATTTCCGATCGATGTTTATCCTCTCTCATGTTTATCCTTCTTCTTCTTCTTCTTCTCATATTCATCTCCTCAACAATGTACGGCAGATGTTACTTCTATTGGATACATCTTCGTTTGAAACCCTAAATCATGTACCGTCCAGTGGTTAAAGAAGAGAATAATCATGTAAGATCTACTTTTTTATCTAGAAATTTTATTTCGTTTTATCTATTTTGTCATACTGAACATGATGAACCCTTTTCTACCCTCAGAAGATGAAACAGATCTCCTTATCGTACTCGATGAACGCTTTTGTACAACCTCCTCTTAATCGGTGACTCTGGTATGTTTGGTTTGTTGTATCATGTGATTACGAGCAGATTTATTTTGATATGTTTTGTACTTTGTCTTTCCAAACCTTTTTTGTTGGATTATAGAGTTTGTTGATTAGAAGCAACCTCTGCCGGACGGTTGTTGAGGAGATGGAAATGGGAAAAGTTATACCAGGTGTGTTGATAGGTGATACCAGTGCAAAAGTTTAGGACATCACCAAGGTAACTTAAATTGGTGTGATTTATTTTTTTGGTATTTCTAACGTTTTGATTTACTGTTTATTGGTGCATTGATTCATTTGTAATCCTTTGCAGATCTCCCGTCATCTCAATTTGAGCAATTAAACGTAGTTTTGTTAATCACTATCGGTGTTTTAATTACTAGCAGTGGTTAAAAAGTTTTCCATCAGCTATTTGACTTAACAATAGTTTGCGTTATTTATTCTAAATTCATCAGTTTTTGTAGGTAAACTGAAGTTTCCACCAATAGGCACTGCCCAGCTAAGTTTCCTACAATGACAGTGGTTATAACAACTTAATATGGCACATCACTGATCTGCCTAACAAGTGTTGGATATAAGGATGGTTGTACATAAAGTTTGATGAACATCATCCACTGTTCAATTATGAAGAACCACTGATCAAGACCAAAGTCCAGACAAGCACCGATCAACTAAATGTGAAACACTCTCCAACAACAGTGGTTCCTCATCAACAAAACATCTTCTATGTGTGTTTATGTTAACAGTGTTTATTCTATCTTTGTTTATGTTAATAGTGTTTATATGTAACAGGATTTATACTATCACTTCAGTGTTTTGATCTCTACTATTAATTGAACAGTTGTTTCATCTTTGTACTAATAAAATTCCTATACACTTGGATGAATATTAAGCACATCATCTTGATTGTTTGAGTATAGTATTCTTGAAATTGGTTCAAACATTTGATTGTTCAAAATATTCCACTGCTGAAATACAACCACTGTTTCTTCAATCTCCATGTTGACCACTGATTGACCAAACATCAGTGTTTTGAAAACTGGTTGGTATCCACTGATCGGAAAAATCCACCAACTTTATTCTCATCAAAAAATTTAAAGTTAGATTAAAAAAAACTCTTGATGACAATTTGTTTCAAACAAATCACTATTTTAATGCTGATTTCTTGATCTTTTGACATTTGATTAAGCAAATTTTGTATTTCAAATTGACGGTTATTATATGTTGATTAAAGTTAAAATAAAATTTAAAAAAGTCATTATGGCATTTGCTATCAAATCAAGTCAGTAGTTACTGACAATATCAGTAATTTTGAAATTCAAAATATGTAAAATGGTAATTTAAAAGACTTTGTTTATATATAACAGTGTTTTCCGCATCAATGTTTTAAAGACTGTTAGGTTGTTAGATGTCATCACCTCAGTGTTTTATATGAAACCATGTTTATGGCATCAGTGTTTATATGTAACAGGGTTTAGTACTTTTGTTTATATGTAACACTATTTATCACATCAGTTCAGTGGTTTGATCTGTATTATTAATTGAACAGTTGTTTCATCTTTATACTAATAAAATTCATATACACTTTGATGAATATTAAGCTTCTCATCTTGATTGTTTGGGTATAGTATTCTTGAAATTGGTTCAAACATTTGATTGTTCAAAATATTCCACTGTTGAAATACAACCTCTATTTCTTCAATCTCCATGTTGACCACTGATTGACCGAACATCAGTGTTTCGAAAACTGGTTGGTATCCACTGATCGGAAAAAATAGCCATTGCTCACTTTTACATTGTTGACAACCAATTACATAAGAGTTCCACCAACATTATTTTCATCATAAAATTTAAAGTTAAATTAAAAAATAAAAATAAATTCTTGATGACTATTTGTTTCAAATCAAATCAGTAATTAATGCTGATTTCTTGAGCTTTGGACATTTGATTAAGCAAATTTTGAATTACAAATTGACGGTTATTATATGTTGATTAAAGTTAAAATAAAATTTAAAAAAGTCATTATGGCATTCGCTTTCAAATCAAGTCAGTAGTTACTGACAATATCAGTAATTTTGAAATTCAAAATATGCAAAATGGTAATTTAAAAGACTGTGTTTATATGTAACACTATTTATCACTTCAATTTAGTGGTTTGATCTGTATTATTAATTGAACAGTTGTTTCATCTTTATACTAATAAAATTCATATAAACTTTGATGAATATTAAGCTTCTCATCTTGATTGTTTGGGTATAGTATTCTTGAAATTGGTTCAAACATTTGATTGTTCAAGTATTCCACTGCGGATACACAACCTGTGTTTCTTCAATCTCCATGTTGACCACTGATTGACCGAACATCAGTGTTTCGAAAACTGGTTGGTATCCACTGATCGGAAAAATAGCCACTGCTCACTTTTACATTGTTGACATTCACTGATATTGACCATCAGCGGTTTCCCTAAAAAATAGTCAGTGCTCACGTTTTTATTTTTGATGTTCTTAATTAGTGATACATTGAAATTATCAAATGAAAACTAGAATTACAATCAAATTACCATTTTACCTAATCTTTACATTCCAATTACATAAGAGTTCCACCAACATTATTTTCATGATAAAATTTAAAGTTAAATTAAAAAATAAAAAAAAAATTCTTGATGACTCTTTGTTTCAAATCAAATCAGTAATTAATGCTGATTTCTTGAGCTTTGGACATTTGATTAACCAAATTTTGAATTTCAAATTGACGGTTATTATATGTTGATTAAAGTTAAAATAAAATTTAAAAAAGTCATTATGGCATTTGCTTTCATATCAAGTCAGTAGTTAGAAGACAGAAGATAGTATTAAATCAAGTTACATACGTGTCTTCGCAACAGAAGATAGTTTACTTTTTCATCAAGGGGAAGAGAGCTGCCAACGTTCAAAAAAAGCTTATCCGTAGAAATAAGATTGCAAAGACTGCAAAAAAACATTCTGGACATCCTCTTGACCCTGAGTTCTTTCATTTTGATCGCAAAGGAGACTATAGGCTGGTATACCATTTTTTATAACAAACTAATGATTTACGTTTATTTGTCTGACTATTATTTTTTTCCACACAATACATGTAGCGTCTTCCTGCTGAAGTTGCGAGACGAGCAGGTCTTTTTCTTGATCTTCATCCTTTGAAAGTTCAAAACATGGTTGGAGTTGTGCAGGTTTATGATGTTAAGTTGGAGTTAAATGAATTGAAGCCACGTTATGCGTTGGAAGGTTGGCGAAAGTTTATGACTGACAATAACTTGAGGTTTGGTGATATGTTGCATTTCACATACGTGTCTTCGCAACAGAAGATAGTATTAAATCAAGTTACATCAGTTTAACAAACACATTTTAAGTCTGTTCTGATATCAGATACTAATTATGAATTTTTTGATGGTGATGTTGTAGGTTGTTTTCTTAAATTATTAACTTGATGTTTTTGTTGCTATGTATGGCTAAGATGATAAAACACTGTTATTAGCACTTTATGTTTTATATTTGACCAATTAGATTATGTATTAAATTATAGTTCTTTAAGTCATTGTTCCATTTTCTTGAATTCTATCTAATTTTTTAAAGAACTTCAATAACAAATAGTGGTTTGAACATCTGTTTGCCTTTTGGTCAATAGTTAATGGAAACCTATGTTAGGTTCAACAATGTTTTGAAGAGGAAAACTGTGTTAGAAGACAGTAGATCTTAACAAGTTAAACATCTGTTAAGGCTTAAACAAATGTTTGCCCTTTAACAGATGTTTGGCCATTTATATCAAATGTCTGGACTTAAACAGTTGTTTGACCTTAAACACATGTTTGAACCTTAAACAGATGTTTTGCCTTAAACATATGTTCTTCTTCTATATCAGATATTTGGACTTAAACAGATGTTTGACCTTAAACAGATGTTTCGCCATAAACAGATGTTTGGTCTTAAACCAAACATTTGTTTAAGCTCAACATCTGTTTGACTATTTGTCAATATCTTATTGACTTTTGGTTAACATCTGTTTCAAATTTGGTCAACATCTTATTTTGTAAAAGAGGTACAAAAACAAAGATTTTTTCAAAATCTCAAATCACCCTATCATGTAAGTGCATTGATGTAAAAGTGGAAATGATGTTATTCATATGGTCCTGTTGTGCTTTTGTTTGTCCTCTAATATGAGTTCATGATATAATGCGGTGATTTCAAGACATTTTTGTTGAATCGAATGAGATGGTTGATGTAATGCGGTCGTATTAATAACAAATAGTAATTAATTAATCTAAATAACTTTCTCGAGCCCGGGAAGCAATCCCGGGTAAAAACCTAGTAATATAATAAATTGAAAAAAGCTCATAGGAAATCCTATATGTATCGTGTATGTGTTATGTAGTAACTATGTATGCATGTATGTGTAATGAGATTTTGTAGTATGTAAATACGTATGTATTTTAATGATATATATATATATATTAATGTAAGCTAACAAAATAAATAACCACAAATTAGATATGTTTGTTTAAGACTTTTTTACACTAGATTGATTCTCGAAGAAAACAAATTCACAAAAGATTAGTAATTAACATATATACTAGTGTTTTAGCACTTTTATATGTTTTATTAAACATGGACTTCTTGATTTCTTTTGTTTTTCTCTGAACACTTTAAATTGCTGCTCATTTATTTGAGTTGGACATCAATACTCTTCTCTCAAGTCTATGCACGCATATATTTTAATTTAAAGCATAAACAAATGAGTAAACTGCAATTTTACTTCCTGGGGTTGGGGGTCATTGGCACCCTTACCCCCCCTATGGAAATAATTGCAATTTTACCCCCCACTGTTTGCTGTTATGTCGCAATCTTACCCCCCGGCTTCAATTTTGTTGACTGGTCTGTTGACTTAGGGGTGAAATGACTATTTTACCCTTTTATTTTACCCCCCAACGTTTGCTGTTATGTCGCAAGTTTACCCCCGGCATCAAATATGTTGGCTGATATATTGACTTGGGGTAAATTACTAAAATGCCCTTTCTTATTACCCCCTATACTTTGTGTTTCGAAGCAAAATTACCCCCTGCAACTTCCAAAACCTTTCCCGCCACCATCCATATTCGATTCCACCACCCATATAAACCCCCTGGCATCAAATATGTTGACTGATTCAATTCAAATTCATTTAAAGGTTGTAACAGAACTCTTACTTTGAACCAAAGCATTTGGAATGCAAAGATTGAATTCATGATTGGAATGCAAGGTTGTAACAGAATTCTTACTTCATGGTTGGAATGCAAGGTTGTAACAGAATTCTTACAGAATTCAATTCAATTCAATTCAAATTCATTTAAATATTCAATTGCCTGGACAAAACCATTACAGAAGGCCTTTAGCAATGGTTTTAAGTTGTGGCTGAAGATTCTTCATAGTTGAGACCTTGAGGGTATATATACACAAAGGTCTGTAAGAATTCTGTATCAGAAGCATTTGGAATGCAAATGCATCAGAACCTCTGCATCAGAAACTGGCATGTTACTCAAAACTGCTTAGTCACTTTAATCTCATATTACACACAGCAGCAACCAAACAGTAGAGTAACCAAACAGCAGTAACTTAACAGTCAATCTGTTCTGTTCTATGATCAAACATAACAGTAACAACTTAACAGTCAATCTGTTCTGTTCTATGATCAAACATAATAGCAGCAACTTAACAGTGAATATGTTCTATGATCAAACACACAATTCCAGTAACCTGTAATGCAACTTAACAGCAGCAACTTAACAGACACATTAACCCACTAATCATAGATGCAAATATAACATGTACAAGCTTTTAACAGTCAATCTTAGATGCAAATATAACCCACATTAACAGTCAATCTGTTCTATGATCAAACATAACCTGTTCTATGATTAAGCATACCAAAAGATCCTAATATATAAATATAGTTCAACTACACTACATATTAACCCAAAAGATCCTAGAAGATTAGAGTTTAAGTATCCTACACAACCATTTCCTGCTGAGGGGGAAACTGGAAATGCAGGAACGGGCGGCCTCGCATCTTGACAACCAATGAGACCACAATCGATCGTAGTGAAACATGAATCCTCATGTCCACTGCAAATACAGAAACATCCATTACTAGTTCTGACCTGATTTTACCCCACAATCAAAATAGTTGTTTGATTTTACCCGAAAACTGCAAGAAAAAGGAGGATCGCTGGACCACAGCTCGATCGACGGTGGCCAGTGGTGTGGTCGCCGGCCCTGGCTCTGCCGGTGGAGCTGGATGCATCATTGCATTCTGTTCACTCATCCTCTGCTCGTGTGGTGAAGAATAATGAATGGTGAAGAAGACGAAGTGGAGGTCGCCGGAGGGTGATGAAGAAGACGGAATGTAGGTCGCCGGTGGGAGATCGCCGGTGAAGAAGCCGAAAGTGAAGAAGACGGACGGTGTAAAGTGAAGAAGATAGATGGAGGTGAAACTTAGGGGGTAAGAGTGTGATATAATGTTGAGTTAAGGGGTTATTATAACATATAAGGTACAATTTACTTGAAATTACTTTTTTACCCTTTTACCCTCCCATGTTTATGTTGACCGGTCAACAAAATTGAAGCCGGGGGGTAAGATTGCGACATAACAGCAAACAGTGGGGGGTAAAATTGCAATTATTTCCTTAGGAGGGGGGGTAAGGGTGCCAATGATCCCTAACCCCAGGGGGTAAAATTGCAGTTTACTCTAAACAAATTTATGACATTGAGTTGCATGTTTGAAAAAAAAAGAAATTATTTGCTAAAAATATATAAAGAGTTAGTTGGAAAATTAAAAGAAAAGAAATAAAAAATATTAAATTGATTGAAAAAATATAAATCATTAAAGAGTAAAAAAATAGATGTTTGATTAATTTAATAGAAATATTATATATTGGTTAAAAAGAAAAGACATACACAAAACAAAGAAGGAACACTATTTTGGTAAATAGTTTTTAAGGAGCACCATTTTGGTAAATATTTTTTTCACCAACACTAGTTTGGGAAAAAACTCTTTCATGTGGGGGGTTATGGAGGTTATATAACATATATGTGTAGTGGATGGAGCCTTATAATCCTCTACCAATCATTACTCAGTTATTATTATTTTTAATTTTTTATTTAATCTCTAAATTGAAAATATTAAAAAAAACGAATAACATTTCATTAAAGTAAAAAAAAACATTACAATAATTAAAAAAAACATTGCAATAAAATATATTTAATACTACTCCTCTTCATCGCCGTTGTCGCCTCCTTCTTCATGATCTCCGTCATCCAAACCTTCGTCTTCATAGGCTCCTACTTCGAAATCTTCTTCTTCGTCGTCAACATCATGTCGAATTGGGCGAATCGCCCAAGCATGCTTGACCAAATTCGCCTTTAACGCGTTATGTAATTCCTTGGAACGCAAGAGTTGACGTTTAAGATTCTCTCTTCCATTGTTTCTTGCGTTCCTACAACAACACCTTCCGGAAAAAAGTTTTCACATATTTCTTTTCCTTTGTCTTCTATAATCATATTATGCAATATGATACGAGCATACATCACCATTCTAATTTTTTCTTTATCCCATATATGTCAAGGATTTCTAACAAAATGTCATCATTGTTGAAGAACCACAAAACACCTCGATGTCCTCTTGTGAAGACTCTTGCAGTTTCTTAAAATATTGTATTTTTATATTAAGCGTTTTAGAAAACGTTTTCATATTATTTGAATACTCTGGGTATATACCATCGGCCAAATATTATCGATGTATGTAGTCATTTCCATTCGCATGTAACCTGGCTTTCGGTATCGTACCCGAAACGTAACCCTCTAGCAATGGTGAACACTGAAAAGTATTTATATCGTTCATACACCCGACGAAACCAAAGAAGGCCGACCAAACCCAAAGGTCGTATGAGGCAACCACTTGTAAAACCAACGTTGATCCTTTCTTGTCAGCGTGTGTATGTTGACATCGTCATGCGGTTGGACAATTATACCACCGCCACTGACGACAGTCTAAACTACCAATCATGTTGTGGCATTCCATGTTTTTTTTTTATAAAAGCACTTCGTGAATTTGTTGAAGGTCGTTCTAAGTCGGGTTTCTCAAATAACGTTTTTCATAAAATTGGCATATACCTAAAACTTAAAAATTATATATATAACCATATGTAAATTTCGTAATTTTTTTGTACTTTAAATTAAAATTATATATATAAGCATAAGTAAATATATCGTAGCAGAAATGTTCTAAAGTAACGTGTGTTGTTTTCTCTACCATCTTCAAATACTTGCCATTGATGTCGTACGTGTTTCTGTAGGCGAGTACACGTAACACAGAAGTTAACTTTTGAATTGAGGTGAATCCTAGACATCCTCTCACGTCGATTTTTTACTTAAAGTGGTCATACTTATCCTCCAAATCTTCGTTAACGCCCAAAAATAACCTTTTGCTCATCCGAAAACGGCGCCTAAAAATATGGGGGTCGTGAACCAATGTAGGATTGAAATAATCTTTCATTAAACGATCATTTGCGGCTTCACGGTCTTGCACAACATATTCCCTCCTCAAGATCGGGCGCGGGGGAGCACAATTAATATGTTGTATGGCGTTAATCGCGAGGGCACACACACTCGTAACTGCTTCTTCCTCCTCCGCAGCTTCGTCTTAAGAAAAAAATCTTTGGTATAGATTGATGAACGAATCTTCCGACGGAGGCGATGACATTGTGATAAGGAGAGTTTTTGTAAAAAGTGTTTTTGGTTGAGTTAATTGGGTATAATTTTTTTTGTGGGGAGTTTAATTGATTATTATAAATATATATATATATATAGAAACGGGATCTGGAGAAAACAGTGGAAATTATGTAAATGGTGAGAACGGATCCTAGAGCGACACGTGGCGCGCACTACAATCAAGGGAGGGGTGTTTTTGTCTTTTTACCTGTTTTTATTCATTTTATCCCGAACACTACGCTCAGTTTTGGCGTTGAAAGCTTTTTGGCATTTAGTTAGAAACTCAATCTATGGCGTTTTGTTTTCTTATATAGAGTTTTGCCCCTGATTGTGACGCCTATTTTAAAAGAGAGGTCAAAACGGCATTTATAAACGACTAGCTTTCAAAAATTTCATATCAATGTAAAATTTTCGACCAAACTAAACTTTATACATTTTAAGAAAACATTGGTCACACCTAGAGTGATGACCATATTAGTCTAACAACCACTATTCGACATATACCAAAAAGGTAACCATAAGTCTTTAACAAGGTATTTAAACAACTAGACATAATTTACTACATAACCAAAATGTTTTGACCCAATTGCATTCACTAGATTCGGAAGCGTGTCGAAGGCGTCGCGGTTCGTGTTCATCCCGAGCAAGGCGTGGTCGTTTAAGTAGGTGCTTTACCTAACATTCAACAAAAATAAAAGCATTAATAATTCTTACATAAAGCAATATTCAACTTATCAGAAGTTCTTTGGCCCATAGCCAACGGGTAACATATTACAATACTTTCTTTTGTCATTCTTTTTCCTTAGTACCGAACAACCCGTTTAGAAACGGATCGGCACAATACCATTCTTTTACATTCCCATTCCATTCTAAGTAACCCATTCATAATGGGTTACCATGAAACCTTATCTTACACATTCTCAATCAAATCCCAATTGACCCGTTCGACACTAATCAATACGGAACCTTACTTTCGCTTTCTCATTCAAAATACAAAACGTCTTCTATTAAATGACTAGTATCCAAAGGAACATACTCTAACAATATTCATAGTTTTGATGATACTAATTTACAACTACTAATATTAAATAAACTTGTAAGTAATGAACTTACCTCGTTCTTGAGCTTTTTGTTGCAATCTGGAACTTGCTCCTTCTTCTTTCAATGCTACACATAATGCATTCTTATTTAGATTATGTCGTTCATTTACATAACCATCACATTCACGTATAATTCACATTCCATAATTTATTCCACAAAATATCAACTTTATGTTTTCCATATACAATGCAAGAATTCTCAATTCATTCAAAATCACAAAATTAACCTTTCAAGCATTTAGTCGAACACTTGGTGTGCGTATAACATTTTTAGCACTATGTACATGTGTTTTATGCCTAACCTATTAGCAAACTTCATCACTCATTCAATTGACCAAATTCACATAATCCATTCACCCTAAAACATAATAATCTATTAGTATTTTAGTACACAAACATTCACCCATCAAAATCACTCAATTAATTCAACTACAAATTCATCATACTACTAAAACAAATGGGTTTCTACTCAAGCCTTCAATCTAATCAATTTCAAGCATAAAACATCTTCTATTTGATTATTCTAACTCATATACAAGTTCCATTTCATATAATTTCACGAATTAATTAAAACCCACTTCATCAAAATGCATCAAGACATAAACTTCAACTTACCTTATGCTCAAATCACTTAGGTTAGGGATTAACTAGGCTCGTGCATTTAATCTTGTGTCTAAAACCATCAATAATTGCTGAATTTCTTGAGTTCAATTGAAGGAGAAGGGTTTTCTCCTTCCCTGCCCTCTTGCTCGCGACCCACACACCCACTAACATTGGGTTTTAATTTTATTATGTTTATTATCATATTTTACAAGTTCAACCCCTCAAGTTGCTTTAGTTATCATTCTTGTATATTTTCTAACTTTTTAAACTTCCATTATTTATTTATAACTTAACTAATAATTTAAAACATTTAAACATTCAAATAATCTATTACAAAATTTTGGGGCGTTATAACTCTACCCCCCTTAAAAGAGGTTTCATCCCCGAAACCTTAATACATACCAAATAAAGACGGGTAGTTCTTTCGCATTTCATCCTCTGATTCCCATGTTAGATCCAATCCTTTTCGATGTTGCCATTGAACTAGAACTTGTCGAATGGACTTATTTCGAAGATGCGTTATTTTGGAATCCTTGATAGCCACCGGCCTTTCAACATAGTTCATTTTCTCATCCAGTTCGATATCGTCAAGTGGCACATAAGCCGTTTCATTCGCGAGACATTTTCTTAGTTGTGACACGTGAAATGTGTTGTAGATCCCATCCAAAGCTGGAGGTAATTCCAACTGGTATGCCACATTTCCAACACGGGTTAAAAATTTAAACGGCCCAATGAATCGAGGGCCCAACTTCCCTCGTTTTCGGAACCGTATTATGCCCTTCCATGGTGAGACCTTTAAAAATACTCGATCCCCTTCTTAAAATTCAATAGGGCGCCTTCTTTTGTCTGCGTAAGATTTTTGTCAATCTTGCGTTGCCTTCAAACAAGCCCCGCACTAGATTAATCTTTTCATTAGTTATTTCCACAACATCCTTAAGAGCGAGTTCTCGCTGTCCTATTTCTCCCCAGCACACGGGGGTTCTTCACTTTCTACCTTACAACATTTCATACGGCGCCATTTGAATACTACTTTGATAACTGTTATTATACGCGAACTCTACCAACGGCAAATGGTCGTCCCAGTTTCCCCCAAAATCTATGACACAAGCCCTCAACATGTCTACTAACGTTTGTATAGTTCTTTCTGACTGCCCATCCGTTTGCGGATGGTATGCGGTACTCAACCGCCACTTAGTGCCCACACTTTCATGAAATCTATGCCAGAATGGAGATGTGAATCTTGTGTCGCGATCCGACACAATAGACACGGGTACTCCGTGACGAGCTATTATTTCATTCATGTAAATTTCCGTTAACTTTTTGGAAGAAAAGGTTTCTCGTATAGGCAAAAAGTGAGCACTTTTCGTGAGACGGTCGACAATAACCCAAATAGCATCGTGCCCTCTTTTTGTTTTGGGGAGTTTTGTAACGAGATCCATGGTTATGTCTTCCCACTTCTAAACCGGTACTTCTAAGGGTTTGAATTTTCCATACGGTTTCTGGTGTTCCGCTTTCACTTGAGAACACGTTAAACACTTGGCGACATACTTAACAATGTCGCGTTTCATTCCGGGCCACCAATATTCCCTTTTTAGATCTTGATACATTTTTGTTGCTCCTGGGTGGACCGTATAATGAGATTTGTGAGCTTCCTCAAGTAAAAATGATTTTACTTCACATAACCAAGGTACCCAGATTCGACCATCCCTGGTTATGATGCCGTCAGCATTCTTTTCTAGCTCATCAATGAATCCCTTTGTTCTCTCTTTCCTCGGGTCATTTGCATTTAGAGATTTTATTTGGGCCTCTTTTATCAACTCCAATAGTTTAGGGGTGGCTGTCATTCTCACATATTTAACTTGTATTGGAGGTGGGTAATCCTTCCGACTTAATGCATCTGCTACAATATTGACCTTCCCGGGGTGATAAAGGATTTCGCTGTCATAATCCTCAATTAGCTCCAACCACCTTCGCTGTCTCATATTTAAGTCTTTTTGTTCGAAGAAATACTTGAGACTTTTGTGGTCTGAGTATAACGTGCATTTCGCTCCATATAGATAATGTCGCCACAGTTTTAACGCGAATACCACTGCAGCCAATTCCAGATCATGCGTTGGGTAATTGCTTTCGTGTGGTTTAAGCTGCCTCGAGGCATAGGCTATCACCTTACCCCGTTGCATTAAAGCACCTCCCAAACCCTGATGTGAAGCATCAGTATATACAACCAAGTCTTCCGGTCCCTCGGGTAAGGTTAACACTGGTGCACTAGACAACCTATCCTTTAATTTTGAAACGCTTTCTCTTGTTCAGGCCCCCATACAAATTTCTTGTTTTTCTTCGTCAGTTTGGTTAGGGGTGAAGCTATTCTGGAAAAATATTGTATAAACCTTCGGTAATGCCCAGCTAAACCCAGAAAAGTTCTTACTTCACTCGGGTTCCTTGGAGGAACCCAGTTCATAACGGCCTCCACCTTAGTTGGATCCACTAAGACGCCATCCTTATTGATCACATGGCCGAGAAATTGTACTTCTCTAAGCCAGAAAGCACATTTTGAAAACTTGGCATAAAGTTTTTCCATCCGAAAAGTTTCTAATATTTCATGCAAATGATTCGCATGTTCGGCTCTACTACGGGAGTAAACCAGAATATCGTCTATGAATACTATTACGGACTTATCTAACATAGGCCGGCATATTCTGTTCATATGATCCATGAATGCGGCCGGTACATTAGTTAGTCCGAATGACATTACCAAAAACTCGTAATGTCCATATCGAGTTCTAAACACGGTTTTCACAACATCCTCCTCTCTTACCCGTAGTTGGTGATATCCCGAGCGCAAATCAATACCAGTTCGCCCCTTGAAATTGATCAAAAATATCATCTATTCGAGGTAGGGGATATCGATTCCTCACCTTCAACTTATTCAACTCTCGATAGTCAATGCACATGCGCATCGAACCATCCTTCTTTTTCACAAAAAGCACTGGGGCTCCCCAGGGTGACACACTCGGGAGTATGAAGCCTTTATCGAGCAGTTCTTGTATTTGTATCATTAGCTCTCGCATTTCAGCGGGAGCTAACCTATAGGGAGCCTTGGCTACTGGTTTGGCGCCCGGGTTTAGTTCGATTCAAAATTCTACCTCTCGCTCGGGTGGTAGTCCCGGAAAATCATCCAGAAACACATCCGGGAACTCAGTCACAACTTCTACTTCTTTAAATTCTGGTGTCTTCTGTCTAATGTATACCACGTAGGCCAAAAATGCCTTGCCTTCATTTCTGGCGTACTTAACTGCCTTGACAATCGTACACAGCTTTGCCTCTAATTTTCTTTCCCTATAAATACTTACTCGACTCCCTCTAGGTGACAAAACATGAATAACCTTTGCCTCGCATCGAATTTCCGCATGATAACGGGATAACCAATCTATTCCCACTACTACTTTAAATTCCCCCAAACCCATAGGAATAAGATCTATTTCGAAGTCTTCGTTCTCTATGGTGATCTTACAGTTTTTACACACGTCATGTAACACATAACTTTTACTATCCGCTACTTCTGCTTCTATGGGTATAGACATTCGTTCTCTTCTAAAGGAGGGATGACATATAAGTTCATTCGACACAAATGATCTACTAGCTCCAGAATCGAATAACACATTCATAGGCATTAAGTTGACTAAGAAAATACCTGATACAACATTCGGTAGAACCTTAGCTTCCTCAGTGGTAATTTGAAACATCCTTCCCCAAGCTTTCTAATTTCCATCCTTCTTTCCATCTTTTTGCCCTTGTTGCTTGAGCTTCGGACATTCAACTTTGACATGACCAGGGGTGAAGCAATTGAAACACGTCCTTACGGGACTAGGGCACTTATAATAAGGATGCCCTTCTTGATCACAATTGTAGCATCCTTTCTTCCTTAGCAGACATTCTCTAGTGTGAAGTTTCCCACAAGTTTTACATGGAGGAATGCTACTTCTCGATCCTCCTATGTTTCTATTATCGTGTTGCTTGGGCTTCTTGGACGGGTTCATAGTTGTAGGCTTTTTAGCCGCTCTTTTCTCCCCTTTTTCTACTTGTCGCTTCAACTCAATCTCTCTATCCCGAGCCTAGTTGATAAGTTCATTTAAAGTTTCACACTTCAAGTGAGTGATAAACTCCCTGAACTCAGCCTTCAACATGCCGTGATATCGATTGATCTTCATTCTTTCAGACTTGACGAAGTCTCGACAAAACTTTAACTTCTCAAAGAAGGTGTTGGTGATTTCATCAATAGATTCCTCCTTTTGGCGAAGACGCAAGAATTCTTCTTGTATTCTATCGGTTGCCGACTGCGGGCAATGATACTTCAGAAACGACTCCTTGAATTCTTGCCAAGTTAAAATTTGGAGTTTCTCTTTACCCAACTCCTTACATTGCGTATCCTACCAATCCTTAGCTTGTTGTTGAAGTTGACCCGTAGCAAACATTACTTGGTCTTCTTTCTCGCATCGGCTACATATGAACACAGCTTCGATGTTGGCGATCCACCTTTGACACTTTATAGGATCAACCTCCCCGTTGTATGAAGAGGGATTGCACACCATAAAATCCTTGTAAGTACATCTACGTTTTTCACTCTTTCTATGGGGTTCACCATACGTCTCCTTTAGTTCGTCTATCTTACTTGTCATGATAGCTTCCACCGTTTCCAGAACACGACTCTCAACCTCTTGAGCTAATTGAGGTAAATTAGGATGCATAGCTTTAGTAACTTCTTCCGATATTCTTTCATTTATATCTTCTTGGCGTGCTACATCTTCATCGTTTACGTTTCTTTCGTCCGCCATCTACAAAATTTCAACTTTCATTATTCAAATTATTCATTCATTCTTTCTATCATGTAATCAAAATAGTAATACACAGCTCTCATTCTTTTAATATGTAAAAATACTTTCGACTAGTGCATCCTTAATCTTCCTTTGAAAACACGGCATTTTCGACAACCAATATTATGGTATTCTTTCTTCTATATATCTTAGTGTCACTTTTCTTATCTTTTAGAATCTCATTATAACATTTTTAGAACTTTTCGTGTGACAAAAACAACAAATACAACAACATATTTTATTTTGGCTGAAAATGGTCTCCACTGTAAGCTACGGTGGCTACCGTAGCTTACGGTGGCGTTTATTTCCTTATGGCCACTCCCTACTGTCTTACGGTGGTTAAAAGTCCCAATGTTCACCGTAGCTTAGGGTGACCGCCATAAGCTACGGCGACACCCAACATGGTATGGCTGATTTTTCACCTTTTTGCAGCCTTTTTGACCTGTTTCACATATCACTCGCATAAACCAGCCCCAATACTTTCTAACACTCATTTCTCAGGTCTGTAATTTGCTTTCACTTCCCTTATTAACGTTAATAACTCTATCAAAATTCTAAAATAATAATTTATATTCTTACCTCCACCTTGCATCTAGGAACGAACACACGCATTATTGTGAGCTTTTGGTTTGAGTTCGAACACTTCCATTCGCGTTCGATTCTCTCAAACGTGGGCTCTGATACCAACTTGTGATGCCCATTTTAAAAGAGAGGTCAAAACGGCATTTATAAACGACTAGCTTTCAAAAATTTCATATCAATGTAAAAATTTCGACCAAACTAAACTTTATACATTTTAAGAAAACATTAGTCACACCTAGAGTGATGACCATATTAGTCTAACAACCACTATTCGACAAATACAAAATAGGTAACCATAAGTCTTTAACAACGTATTTAAACAACTAGACATAATTTACTACATAACCAAAATGTTTTGACCCAATTGCATTCACTAGATTTGGAAGCGTGTCGAAGGCGTAGCGGTTCGTGTTCGTCCCGAGCAAGGTGTGGCCATAAATAGGTGCTTTACCTAACAATCAACAAAAATAAAAGCATTAATAATTCTTACATAAAGCAATATTCAACTTATCACAAGTTCGTTGGCCCATAGCCAACGAGTAATGTTAGGCCACGTGCGGGATCTGTTCTAGTCGTAGAACGTAGCGGAATCGATCAGTAGCGAGGTGCGGAATCCCTCGATAATGTCTGAGAATCACATACAATCATCTCAACATTTAACATGTCAGATTTCATTGAAATATGGTGAAAATACAGCAGTTCCTGATGAAAGTCTGACAGAGCTTCGCTATCACAATTCAGCAAAAGGTTGTGGACAAATGACACAAGTCCACTATTTATAGGCAATCAGGGAAGGAAGAGTGACACCCGTTCGGATCACCATCCAATCGGATGGTCATCCGATCGGATGGCCATCCGTTCGGATGACACACATCGTCCGACGGATTTCACTTTAATAGTTAAGCACTGTTCCCTGATTTGCCTAGACACAAAAATACATACATGTACATACATATACAAAAACACATACACGGGACAAAATACATAAGACTCAATGCAGACGGAAGCTACAGACATATGTACTAACAAACTCCCCCCTTGGATGTGTTGGTGCACGGAATGTCTGTTGACTACGTCTACATCAAGTCTTAGGTGTAGATAGAATGAAAGAGCACTCAATAGAGTAGAAATTAGGGTTTGTACATGTTTAAATAGTAGATTTCGCTTGAAAGAGTGAATGTACATGTTCAAGCGAAATCAGTTCATACAATTTCGCTTGAAGTTTGTTAGTAGCAGTTCAAGCGAAATCAACACATTAGATTTCGCTTGAACAGCAACTCATGTCATTCCAAGCGAAACCTTTATGTCTATAAATAGGAGAGTACTGTGTCAGTTGTAGGGGACTTGGTCATTGTGTGTGAGACAAGGTGCTGCCGGATTTGTATCAGATTACATTGTAAAAGCACGAAAATCAATCAGAAAAGAAAGATTAAAAGAAAACTAGTTGTTATGACTTTGTTTACGTTGATTCCGCCTTCGTACTCAAAGATGAACTGCCTTAACTGACGTTTCGAGGTCGTGTAACGGTCCAACAAGTGGTATCAGA
The DNA here is from genome assembly GCA_030545235.1 of Helianthus tuberosus. Lineage (NCBI taxonomy): Eukaryota > Viridiplantae > Streptophyta > Magnoliopsida > Asterales > Asteraceae > Helianthus > Helianthus tuberosus. The sequence continues at coordinate 63,462,985 of CM060432.1, read as the reverse complement.
GCTCAGGACGAGGAGTTCATACCATTACAGCTTGATTCTACCGGATTTTCTTATTTCTACTCACTTCTTTTCATACTTTTCTGTTTTGAACATATTTCAGCGGTGAAAATGACCTGAATTTGACATATAACAAGCGAATTAGTGTGATAACTAATCCTTGAAAGATTTGGACTTAAAATCAATCGAATTCATATAAAAAAATTAACTTTTTGCTTGAAAATTGTTCGAAAAAGATGACATCAGCAGATTTCGCTTGAAATATATTGATGATTTCGCTTGAAATATGCTTATTTGTTTGATTTCGCTTGAGTTTGTTTGTTGATTTCGCTTGTAACAGAACTGGTCTTAGATTTCGCTTGAAAAGTTCAAGCGAACCAGGATATTAGGGATTTCGCTTGAACCATTTGAACTTGATTGAGCCTTTTGCTTGAAATCTCAAGCGAAACCAGACTTTTCGCTTGAAAACAGTTTGTTTCAATAGATTTCGCTTGAATCAGATTACTATCTGATTTCATTTGAAAGTTGTTGATTTCGCTTGAAGCTGTTTACTCTTCAAGTGATTTCTCTTGAACTTGCTGTTATTTCAAAACGAGTCTTAGATTGATTTTACAAACACACTGTTACGTGTTCAGTTTGTTTGAATTGATAGCGTGTTTGTTTTGTTTGAAGGTGATTTCGAGGTAATTCAAGGACATAAAAAAATGGCGAAAAATGAACCTATTCCGTGGAAAGACGATCGAACTGAAGAGCAAAAATATCAATACAGAAAAATGATTGCTGAAAACAAAATAATTAGAATATCTCGTATCTTTTTGGAAGCGAGGAGAGCAAATAGGTGGGATCCAGACAGAGAGTGCTATCTTGATGAGTATGGAAATATTGCGATCGATGATAGTACGCTTGATATCGAAGCCATAATCCAGTAGTACAAAGATGAGGATGATTATTGGCAAAAGAAATGGTGGGGAGATGAAGAAGAGAAAAAGAAAAAGAAAGAGTTAATAGATGAAATAGAAAGAAACTCGGAAAATATGAGTTTGGTTGAATTTCTTGAATTAATCAAAAAGATTAGAGAAGGAATGACAAAGAATGAAGAATCAAAGAAGGATGAAACTTCAAAAAGTGAAGTTGTGTGCTCAAAATGCGAAAAATCTGAAGCAGAAAATGTCAATCTCTTGAAAGATGTGGAGAATTTGACATTGGAAAACAAAGCTTTGAAAAACGAGAAGAAATCTGATGATGAACAGATTCTGGAGTTGCGCTTGAACTGTGAAAAACTGAAGTCTGAAAATGTCAAACTGTTGAGCAGTTTGGACAGTTTGACATTGGAAATCAAAAATTTAAAGGAAACTGAAAAAGGTTTTGAAAATGAAAAATTAAAATTTGAAAAAGATTTTCAAAGTCAAATAAAGATTTTAGAAGATGAAAAATCTGTTATTTTTAAAAATAATCTTGAAAAACAGATTGAAATAAATTCTCATCTTGATAAAATCATTCGACTTGAGCATGAAGCTGAAGATGCTCGAAAGAAAATTGCTGAGTTAGAGAATAAATTGAAAAGTTTTGTGACTTCTGCACCATATGTGTGTCCAAAACCGATCAATTTTGTTCCAATAAGTGACAATGTCACAAATTTTGACAAAGTCAAAATTGAAAATTGTGATGAAATATCTGATGATGAAAAAGAAAAGAAAAGAAAAATATTTTTAGATTTACAAGAAAAATTTAAAAATACTATTTTGCAATCTACTGAAACAGGTGAATGTTCTAAACAAAAACCTGTTAAGAAGAGTGTAGAACAGAAACAAAAAGATAAAAATTTAAAAAATCCTAAAAATGAAAATAAAAGCTCATCAGATAAGTCATCCAATCATTATAAAAAATCACAAAAAATTGTAAATGAAAACTCACAAAATGTTGGTAATAAGTGGTGCAGGTTTGACCACAGTGCTCAAATGCCAAATCAAGGATACAAGAGGAGAAATGACTACCACAAGGCAAAACAATGTTTTGATCTGAGTGTGTGGTATGAAAGTGAGGAAAGGTATGATAACAGAGTGTGTTACACATGTGGTTATCAGGGACACATTGCTGTTAACTGCCAAACTCAGAGATTTGAAACAAGAAGATGCTATAAATGTCAAATCAGAGGACATATTGCCAGAGATTGCCCAATGAGATCAAAGGGAAGATCGAGGGTTGAATCTCAAAGAATGGCAAAGAAACCAGTCAACGTCAAGCCCAAAGAACAGAAGGTTCAAGAACCTAAAGTTCAAGAACCTAAAGTTCAAGAAAAGAAAGTGAAGCTTTCTCAGGGGCAGAAAGACAGACTGAGGAAGAAGAGGAAGAAGGCAAGAGAATATCTGGAGAAAATTTTGTCTTCGGGTTCACCAGAAAGATTGAATAAAAGTTCTGATGAATCAACTCACTCGACTGCAAAGCCAAGTAAATTGAATTCTTCAGATGCAAATCTGAGGACAAAAGAGAAAAAGGAGAAAAAGAAAGTTGTCGGCGATGAATCTGACGTCTTAAAGTCAGACAAGCCACAATCAGGCAATGATTCTGGTTCGTCAAAACCAGAAGAGCCATCTGTTGAGGTAAAAACTGTCAAACCCAAGGCTGGTCAGGCTTGGGTGAATCTGTTTAAATGAAAAAACTGACTTGCCGGAGATCCCAAGTTGGTAATCGCGGATCATGAATCGGCATCATTCTTATGTTGTTTGTTTGAAAATTTAAAATTTTTGAAGTTTTGCAGGACTTGCTGGAACTCCCAGGTTGGTAAGTGTGGAGTAGGAATCGGCACCTTGAGAATTCAACCAACAGATGATGATTGGTTGAAAATGTTTGATTGGATTGATCTTACAAGTGGTAAATCAGGGACATTAAGTTGTATCTGATTTCGTACAAGTGGTTGAAAAACAAAATGATGAGTTTATCCCCTAACCTACAATTGGTTAAAATCAATCAACAAAACTTATTTTCCGGAAAAACCATTTTGATTAAAACCAACTTAAGTGTTTTGAAATCTAAATGGGAAAATAGTTTGTTGTCAGGGGGAGTTCTGATTGTTTATGCCGAGTGAATGGCGAATTGAAGCGATTCGATATCAGCACTTTCCTTGTAAAGTTTGTTTTCAAATTTTCCTTGAAAATCAAAATTGAAATATATTTTGATTTTAGGGGGAGAAAAATTTTAAAAAATTTTGAAAATTTGAAAATGCCAAAAACATTGAAAAAACAAAAATGAGTTTTGTTGTGAAAAAGAGGAAATGATAGTAAATCAGTGGACGATCACAACATGCTAAAGATATGAATTGTCAAATGTGATAAACGGTCTCACGGATGATGTGTCAGTAGGTTTTTGCACATTTAGTAGATTGTGACGAGATATAAACCTAAATTCAAACTTGCTTATATCGTGGGTAACATCTCTCGGATATATGGGTAACCCCCGAAATCTTGTTTGAAGGATTCCTTTTTCTGATATACTAGGTTTTTATACTCAATGATGTCTGGGGTATTATTCCGGGACTTCTGCTGGATGGAAGTTCTGACCTAGTCCTCGAATAATACTTTCTGCAAATGCTTGAAATATAGCATAAACCCTCAGCATAAATGATAAGATAATAAAATTGCTTAGCAATGCTGTTGTAAAAAAGATCCTCTAAAGGGGACATACCCAAAAGTTGAGTCATGATCTCTCTGCTGAACGGTAGTTCTGACCTGAGCTCTCATGATTCTTCATAAATTATTAACCCCTTACAGATATCATTTGTGTTATAATTACCTGTAAGACTGAATATTGGGATCTGGATACGGGAGTATATTCTGAGGTGGGACACGCGATTAAGTTTAAGTATCTAAGACATTAAACTCATATCTCGAAGCAGTTGAACTTTGTGTGAAAATTTAAGTGGACCAGTATACTGACAATCTACGTGAATCGTTTAGAACTTAAAATGTCAAAAGCTTAACGGTGCTAGTGATTTGTCTCATAAACTGATATGATTCTCTTACACAAACTCACAAAAATATTGTTTGTATATATTTCTTTATTGCATTTCATTCAAAGCTCAAAATTCAAAACGATTTTAGTGTGTTTTAGCATAAAGTTTTGAAAAATTCAAAAAGATTTTCGACAACTGATGTTGGAGAGTTGATATTCAAAATTCGAGTGCTAAACTTGATGAACTAGAGGGTTGGGAGAGTTTGTTGAAAACTTTGAATGTTATATAAAAATGTTTGGATAGATTAAGGGGTTAGTTAATCAAGGTCATTCATTTGAACTTGATGTAACTAGTATGTTTGTTGAATAATTGATGTCTACCAGTAAGTTTGTTAAATTCAAATGTTATAAATTTGTGAAACTTATGGTGAGGTAGAGGATGTGCAGGGTAACAGGTTTTGGACTTCATCATTCCCATGGGAGCTAATTGTCAAAGATTGAACCAGATAAAGACCTTAGATTATAGCATATTAAGAGGGGGAGTCTGTGAAAGGGGGAGTCTGGATCAACAGTCAAAGGGAAGTCTGAAGATGGAGTCAGGACAAGATTGTAAACCTGTGAAGATAGAGTGTTTTTGATGAAAAGACAGAGTTGGAGAAAAGACCAAGACTGAAGACTTCGTCAACATCCAAGGGGGAGTCTGTTGGTGCACGGAATGTCTGTTGACTACGTCTACATCAAGTCTTAGGTGTAGATAGAATGAACGAGCACTCAATAGAGTAGAAATTAGGGTTTTTACATGTTTAAATAGTAGATTTCGCTTGAAAGAGTGAATGTACATGTTCAAGCGAAATCAGTTCATACAATTTTGCTTGAAGTTTGTTAGTAGCAGTTCAAGCGAAATCAACACATTAGATTTCGCTTGAACAACAACTCATGTCATTCCAAGCGAAACCTTTATGTCTATAAATAGGAGAGTACTATGTCAGTTGTAGGTGACTTGGTCATTGTGTGTGAGACAAGGTGCTGCCGGATTTGTATCAGATTACATTGTAAAAGCACGAAAATCAATCAGAAAAGAAAGATTAAAAGGAAACTAGCTGTTATGACTTTGTTTACGTTGATTCCGCCTTCGTACTCAAAGATGAACTGCCTTAACTGACGTTTCGAGGTCTTAGATCGGTCCAACAGGATGTAGCTGTAGTTCCTTCCTGCATAGTCTTCAAGTTGTCTTCCTGCGGCGTCTTCTCGCCTTAGCTTTCTGTCTTCTTTGTTCATCTCTCTCTGCGAGCATCTTTCGCCTAAGAGGCCTACCAACTTCATTCCAGTATTTTCTATATTCAGGATCACCATCGCGCTTCCTATCCCACCTTGGGATCTTGTTCTCTTCCTTCTCGATTGGTGTCTGGTCTGGTGGTGGAGGTCTCATCAGCTTTCGTCTTCCAACAACAGCTGCTCTATCAGGAATCTCCTTGAATCTTTGACTGCGCTTATATTTCTTTAAGAACTCATCTATCTCCAAATCTCTGAACTTTGACTTCCAGTATCTGCTAGAATTGATGTCTTTCGCGTAGCACAAGTTTACTAACTTCTGATATTGTTGAGCTTGAACTTTGTCTGGCTTTTCATACACGATCTTGTTATAGAATAGGCATTCAATATCCTTCTTTGAGCAATTTACTAGCCACATAGGATCCAACACACTGATCCTCCTCGATTCTCCAGTTTTTTGCCATATAATGAAATCACCGCTTTCGCTGTGCTCTGGTTTTACATCCAACCTTGAAAATCTTCATAGAAATCCTGCTCCATTGCACGTAGCGACATGTTTTTCAGACATCTCGACGGCTTGATTATCAGAGTAATATCCTTCTCTTTTGTAACTGGATCTATCTTTATATCTTCTTTCGGATATTGTGGCTTCCAATCTGGAAAACGCTTCTTTGCCTGCAACTTAATGTACTTCCACAATCTCTGATCATGCTGCTTTACATCAAGACCATGATAAAATTCCTTGATATTCTTGGTCTGCACTAACTCCTCAACATCCCACCACGGGATTGTTTGAATATCTGACAGAAACTCAAAATACTGAACCCCCAGTTCCCGTCTGATAGCATAAACTTGCAGATCTTCAAGATATCCCCATGATAAGATATCTCCCAGAGATATATCAGCATTATGCGTGAAATACTGAAGAGGTCTCCATAACTTCCTCTCATTGGGCATTACTTTAAACCAATTCTTCTTGCCCTCCAATAGAGTCTCTTGTGGAATAAATTTCGGAATCCCTTCAGTTGTTATCCTTTCAACCACTTTCCTTCTAATTTCATCTTCATTTTGTTCCTTGAACATCTCAGCAGGAGTTGGAAAAGTTTCATCAACACCAGAATAATGAAAAGGCACATCTTCTTCTGATGTATCTGAACCTTCTTCAACTTCCACACGATCAAAATTATCAACTTCATTGGCATACTTGAATTCATATTCTTTTCTGGCGATGATGGGATTTCATCTTCAATATCGAACTTAAGATTCCCATATTCTAATCCCAACTCCTCTAACATCTCAGCCCTCGACCTCGGTACCTCCAACTCCACCTCAAATGGAGCATTCAAATATATAACAGTTGGTTGTGTGAGGAATACCTGGCCAGTATGCTGCTTTCCAGAAGAAGAAGACTCCTGGTGCTGATCCTCCTCCTGCTCGTTGATTTCATCATTCAGAAAATCATCCAACTTTTGTTGAACAGAGGGATTTACAATTAATAGCCCTGTTGACCCTTGATCATCATCATCATCTTCTTCTTCTTTATAATTATCCCAAGACGGATCATAGTTGTCAACTGCATCAAGAGCTTCTTTCAACTCTTCTTCCCTCAACCGTTGTTCTTTTTCTTCCTCTGTCTCTTCTCTCCAACAGAGTAACTTTATTTCAGGTTCTCTCGCCTTCCTTTTACGCTGTTCAACTTGCACAAGGCGAATAATGTCATCAAAACTATAAGATAGAGAAGTAGCTTCACCAACAAGTACGAAGCTTTGTTGTGGATCAACATCCATATGCTCTTCTTCATTCACCACAACATCTACCATTTCAACATCAACTTCAGGTTGATTCGAAGAACTAAGTGTCTCTTTTGTATCAACAACCAGTCCTTTCTTTTTCTAAGTAGCTTCCTGAGCCAATTCTTTCTCCCTAGCTACTCTTCATTCTTCAACTCTTTGAATTTCCAAGTTATTGTATACAGCTTGAATGTTGATACCTAGATGATGTTCCATGACAGTGTACAACATGTTAAGTTGTTCGTCTTTCACAGTCTTATCGGCCCTTAAAGCTTCAATCTCCAGCTTCAACACCTTAATTTCATTTGCAGACGCTTCGTGAAGTTCATCTAACATCTGATGCAGTGTCTCATTAGTATCATTCATGTTCTTGTACTTCACATTCAATTCGGAAATCTCCATAGAGAGTTGCTCAAAGAGCTTAGCGTTATCATCCACATCTTCAACCAAAGTCTTTATCTTTTTGGCATGTTTAGTCACGACAGTTTTCATTTCTTCATTCACTTTAGTAATCTTCTAAAGCTGCTCTTTTAACTCATCACGTTCTGCTTCAGCTTCTGCTTTCTCTTTCTCTAGAAGACTTACTTTCTTTTTCAGATCTTGAACTGTTGCATCATGAAACATATCATAGTCTTCACCATGAATGTTAGGAAAACCTTCAAATGGATCAGGAAGAATAGTTTTCTTTGGCTTTGACGTTTCAGCATCAACTGGTGGTGGTGGTGGTGTAGAAACCCTTTCATCAGTTGTCACACCCCGACCACGTAAAACAACAAATCGTGGCGGAAACGTCAGGGAGTGTCGTAACAGAATCATTGTTTCACAACCATGGATTAAATAATTTCGTTTTATTGAATTATTGAACTCATTGTTTTATTACAAATCAGATAAATACAAATATTATCTTTCTAGTTTTAAAGTCGCTAAGGCACGAGTCCATCCTATGTATAGCATGCATCAACAATCATCACATAACAGCACCTGAAACATGTGTAAAAATAGGTACGTCAGCATAAAAATGCCTGTGAGATACATAGGTTTTATTATAATAGGATTCATGACTTATAAGTTTAAAAAAAATATATTTAATCAAAAATATTCATGAACCTTAAAAATATTTTCTTTTATAAATCATACTAAAATTTATAAGAAATCAGATGATATAACAGAATAATACATAGGTAAATAAATAACTAAGTAAAATGAGTTTATATAAAATATGTTGTTTGTACAAACAGTATTTTTTTGATAAAAAGGTTTATAGTATGTGAAACACCCATCTAATTTTACTTGATTTTAGTCATAGATTTTACCAATTCAAATAGGATATTGTTTAAGTAACCTAAACATTAATTACAGAAGTTCACAAGTAACAAAATCCATAGTCAACTAACGACTAAGTTAAAGGATTTCAAAAGTTGTTTAGCAAAATACTACATCATAAACATTGTTTTAACCGAGTCAATATGTGCGGAAGCTTCAAAGGTATGTGTTCGGTTCTTCAAAAGTTGCTTGATCGTTATCCGTAAATCTTTGAGTACCTAAAACTGTAATGTTTACATAAACATTTATGTTAGAATAGTTGGAAATAATACTTGATTGAAACTACGATTGAAGTAAATTTGAAGTTTTACACTTAAACAAAATTTATAAAATTTCAGACATTACCGTAACTTACGGTTCCACCGTAAGTTACGGTGATCAATTTTTTTCAATAAGGATCCACCGTAAAACAGTAGACTCACACCGTAAGCTTCTGATATCTACCGTAAGTTACGGCGATACCGTAACTTACGGTAATCGCTGTAACATTCTGTTTTGGTATCTTGTTTGTTTTGCCCAAATCATTTTCTCAATTTCCTTATCCTAACCATTCAATACACTAATTTTCCAAAATCAAATAGGTCTTTTATAATTGTTAACAAAGACCGAATAAACATACTACAATACATTCCATGCCTTGTTTGATTATTTGACCCATTTAGCTCATCTAAGGGATTCCTCCAATTTCGATGACGACTAATGAGGTCTAACCAATTTCTTGACCTATTATTCGAACTAGCGAACACCATCACTCAATTCCAACTCGACTTTTATTCACCAAACAATTACATACATACTAGACAACAAGAATTAACTCAAATGTAACAAACCAAGTTACATACCTTTAAAGCAAGCCTTTCAAACGTGCGTCCCCACCGGTTTGCCCGCTAGATGCCCCGGCTTCCTTTCCTATAGAGTTCAATCACTTTATGTTTAGAACTCCTTGTTTCACATACATAACGCACTTTTTATCATACATCACTATTATGCGTTTTTTTTAACTTAACAATCCAGTTTCAAGCCTTCTTTGAGGCATTTTATCAAACACTTTAAGGGCAGAATTTTACATCTTTCATATTCAAGTTTATAGCTTGCTAATTAGCTAATTTAATCATCAATATAGCCTTCATATATCATTTAAACATCATACTTTTCTGAAATCACTTTCTATCATCAAATTACACTAGAATAATCATTCTAAACCTTAGTGTTCATTATCATATTGTAAAACCCACAATCCACCTTCAAGGTGTTCATGGAATTTCCTGAAATTGGACATGATATCACATGTAGTTGTCTAGGTTTCACTTCTAGACACCATATCATCCCTAATCTAACCAAATAACACACATGCAACATCTAATTTTAGATTTTCCAAAATCATGAGAAATTCAAGTTGAGAGATTTCATCAGATTTTACATACCTTAGAATCCTCTTGCAATGAGGATCAATAATCTATGTTCGGATTTTGATTTGGACTGAGTTTGATCCTTCAATTTAGAGTTTTTATGCTGACTAGGGTTTGAATGGACTTGGGGTCGCTCCTGGTCGATCTCCACCAAGAACACAGACAATGTTTGTGTTTTATTTTTTTTATTATATAAATTCTAGTTTCATTTTAAACACAAATGGTCCCTAGACTTTCCTTTGATTCAATTGTAGCATTTTAACCCACTTGTAGGTTACTACAAGGCTTTCACCTAATTGGGTTAGATAAAATCCTAGTTAGTTAACTAGTTTATTTATCAACTTTATATTTAATTAAATAATTTGCATTTTTCGGGGTGTTACAGTATGTATATAAAAATATACTTTGGTTTTAAGAGAGTCGAATAAGTAATATATTAAAATATATTTCAGTTCCAAAATCGTTAAACAAATAGTATATTAAATATTCTTTAGTCGTCAAATAAAAATTTTCAGCAGTATATCAAAAGTATACTTTGGTTTTATTAATAACATATTAAACTATGTTTTGGTTTTATAAACAACATATTAAACTATGTTTTGGTTTTATAAATAACATATTAAGCTATGTTTTGGTTTTATAAAATAACATATTAAACTATGTTTTGGTTTTATAAATAACATATTAAGCTATGTTTTGGTTTTATAAAATAACATATTAAACTATGTTTTGGTTTTATAAAATAACATATTAAACTATGTTTTAGTAATTAACAAAATATATGTTGGTTTTGTACAATATCACACATGAGAGCATATCAAACTATACTTTTGGGAGTATAACTAAATATACAATAAAAATGTGATTTAAGAATTCATTCAGACCTGAGTGCATCAAAATAAACCTTTGAGACTATAGAAATACCACAAAGGCAATCCCTATTTGGATAAAATATCGGTTTCTGACATTCCATGACCACATGAATGGGGTGTCAAATCCTATAGCGATATATCATACTACCAACCGGTCTCATGAACATAAAATAAGTACAATTCAACAATTAATTTTATAATCTGTGAAAAATTAGAGTTTAGACCATAAATAATCATTCAGTTTGTCAAAAGATAAGTACTAACATGTATAATCAATTATACTTTGAAATCATGAAAATAACAGATAGGTACACATGCTTCACCCCAAAACATTGAAAACAGTAAAAGAGGGGACTATGTACTCACTTGAGAGTGCTTAGAAGTCTTGAACAACTACCAAGCCAGCTAGAGGAATCACTGAATCAAACGGCACCTAATATAGGTAACTAAGTAAATAAACCGGACCTAAATCAGAAGATCGGATAGAATGAGGTTTCGTAAACCAAATGAGTGTGGGAACTCATATGATATAGTTTAACAAAGCCTACATACTAAAACGAAACCTAATCTAAGTGCTTACGACCCATTTCGACCCGTTTAGGTAGCTTACGCTACTTTAACGCGTCGTTCGCGTAAAACGCGTTCGGAACGCCTAACTAGTCCTATGACAAGTATTATATGCCTAAACATGTTTAATTATGTTGCATAATCAGTTAAATGACAAAAGTTTGGGTTACATATGCTTAAATATCAATTATGCATAAAAAGGGCATTTTGGTCATTTTCCTAAGGCATATAAACTACCTATTATACAACTAACTAAACGAAGTGACCATAAGGTATAACCTCGGAAGGTTATTCCCTATGCAACTATGGTCTACTAATGTGCTTGGTCGGATCCTAATGATCGACCAAACGGGTCGGGTTCGAAAGTCTAAGCGGTTGTTTAGACCGCTTATCTTACGACCCTATATAAGCACTAATATAAAAGTGACGAGTTAAACATGTTAAAACATGTTTAACAAAGTTTAAAAACAAGTTTAATATCAAGCAAAGGGTCTTGATACCCAAGAATAGTTTGGTTGCAAAATACGCAAGAATACGCATTTTGACCGAAACTATGACTCGTCACTACGCCTAAATAACGTGGTAATCAGTAGGTATAGTCACAAGAGACTATAACCATCGTGATTACGCTCACCTTACAAAGTTCAAACGAACTTCGTGTTGACCATAGACTGGTCAAAGTAGAATGTCAAACACTGTTTGACTTTTACGCTTAAAAACGCATAAAAGAACGAAAGAATACTTACAACGGGTCCAAGAAATGGAGGATATGATCTATAAATTCTCAGGTATGAAGCATTTGAGCTTCAACTTAGAGAAAATTAGATCATGTGTAAGGAAAGAATGAAAATGAGGTGGGTATATATAGGATCCGGTCCACCGTTAGGATCGTTTATCGAGAACCATGCTTTAATCATGGCCTTACACTTGGGCCCAAGGTTTTAGAATACCATGGGAACATGTAAAACCATCAAATACCAGCCCATAGGGTGCAAAACCATGGGTTAAAACCATCAAAATCTAAAAAATGGACCAATTTCAATGTATCTGCCAGAAATTTCAAAAATGGTCCCTGCACTTGTAAAACTTGATTTTTTTTTGCACTTTTAAGCCCCGTTAACCCCATTTCAAGGCTCTAAAATAAATTTAAAGTATAGGGAACTTTAAATATGCTCAAACACATCTCGGATGTCGATTCGTTTGTTCGTACGGTTGCGTTGTTCGGTTAATTACGACGGAAATCGTAACGAACGCAAAAACGATCCAAATTACGCGACGAATGGAATTTTATCATGCCAATCACTAAAATAAAATATTTTAATGATTACATAAATTTTTGGATGTCCGGGTATATTCAGAACGTAAGATATGCGCGAAAATGCAAACTTATGCACTTTTGACGCTTTTAGTCTCTATTGATCAAATAAGTTTATTTTAGCATACCGAACCCCTCAAAGCCTATTTCTATGATATGTAAAGGATATTTAGGGTATGTTTAACTTATGATCAAGTTACAGAATGTTCGTTACAGTACGATTGGCATACTTTCGCAGTTTGTCGAAATTATTCCCTGTAAGCGAATAAACTTGATTTCGACACACCAAACCATCCAAAACTTATTTCTAAGTTATGTAAAGCTTATTTAAGGTATGTTAAGACTATGTCACTATTCTGGTGTGTTTGTTGCATTAAACTGGTTATATTTACGCATCAGATCGCGTATAACCTTCCAAAAGCGATTTAAAGCTCGAAATCGAACAAGAATTGATATGTGCAAACGATACACATATTTATACAAATTCCAAGTATGAAATACAATATTTCATTGGTTTGGTATTCGTATGATGGTTGAAGTGACACAGGTGTCACAGTCTCCCCTACTTTAGGAAATTTCGTTCCGAAATTTAATTTTAGAGGAAACTTGTGAAGACAACTGTGATGGTTTCGCTTTCAAATGAATCCCTCGAACCCTAAGTAAAACTCTGGGCCATGTTTGGATTCTTAGCGAAATTGTCAACCGTCAAAGTGAAGTCCTTGTAGTAACAAAACATGGAGTTTCGAACTACGGACAGAAGAACGTTTCTCATGAAGACTTATCATAGGAAACATGTGTGTGCTCGAAATCAGAGTCGGAGAGTGTAAAATAAAATGACATTGGTCAAGGTCCAGGACTTCTAGTAACTTAAATAACGCTACGTTCGCAATGTAATAAGGAACACTTATATATAGGAAGTACCAGCGGCGTATCCACTATGCCCCTTTTTACATTGTTCCCGTTTTGTTATTCTCATCACTATAGGTCTTAACACATGACAAAATTTGCTGTGGTTTCTGTGCACTGAATTCCATAATTATGTATGCATCCATAATTACGTAATTCCTTGCACAGTCCGCAGAGTTCATTTCATAATGAGCAGGGGAAAATCAATCGAATAAACATGAAGTGATTTGACTAGACCACCAAAGGATCTTTTTAACTAGATCAATGAACGATCTTTTTAACTAGATCAACACATGATCTTCTTAACTAAACCATCGTACGATCTCCTTAAATAGACCACTTAAGGGATCTTTTTAATTATATCATCACATGATATTCCTATCCAGATTTTTAAATCAATCTGTTTAACTAGACCACTCAAGGGGTCCAATTATAGAATAGTACTTCATAACCCAAGGGACTTTAACTACAACGTAGAAGTCCATTAAGGAATTAAGATAGTACCTTTGGATATCCTACTATGAATCCCTTATACGAAGATATGGAAGATTCTACGAGGATTTGGATATTGAAAATTCGAATCACACAAAAACATAAATAAAACTCAAAACATATAAGAAAACATATAAGCACAAAATCACATAATTTGTTTAACTTGATCTTTAATTTGTTATCTTTGGACACAGGTATTTTAAAGCACACCAGGAATCCAATCCGTGGATTTCATTTGGCACTTTAAACATCTTCAAGAATCTAACTATAGATATAGAAAGATCTTAATAGGAATTCGGCTTTGTCCTTATTGAATTGTAATATGCGTATTAAGGCATACGAATAATTCAATTAAGGGCTCTAATTTGAGCGATATTTATCCACAAGGATCTAATTATGAGGATAGAAAGATCATATTTTGGATTCTGGAATTTGTGTAACGAGAGGTGTTTCGAAACCTTGCACTAAACGTGCTTAAGTTGATACACAAGGTAGAGAGTTCATGAGGTTGAGGTACTAGATATGCCAAGGCGACATATGAAGCAGAATTTGGAGTTTGAGCAGCGGCAGGATTTGCAACAGCTTTGTTTTGGATAGCAAAGCGACACATGTTAACCAAATGTCTCCGTTGTCCACCGTGGGTACATTTGAAACAGGGTATTTGATTTGGATGATGACGGTGGCATCGATTGCATCAAAGAGCAATTCCCTTGTACAGCTTCATCCCTGAGGTAAGTCATGGTGATAGCTGAATCAACGGTCATCTGGAGTACGACGCCTATTTGTTGGGCAATTGAAGCACCTGGTTCTGACATTGTTGTTGCGATGAAGAGGCATCATGAAGATAATGAAAGATATGGGAGGAAACAAGTGAAATGAAAACAGAATGACAATGCATAAAAATTGTGATCATTTGTTTGTTACCTAAGGCAAACAAATGAGATGGTGATTAATCAAAGTAAGTGGGTCATATTAATGTATTGCGAAGACATGCTTTAGCCTATAAGTGGACACTCACCCCAAGAGTTCCCAGGTAAGAGTGACTGGTGCGATTATGTGGATTTGTACGAACACTCTAGCCTTAGACAGAAAGCTCAGAGTACAGGCCTCCACCCTTCCAGATTGCACGTGTTCACATTATAAGACCCAAACTTTGACGAGATTTTGAAAACTTAGAGGGTTCAAAACCTTATAATAAATCATCCTAGAACAGATGATTGGTTTTCAAAGCGGATTCGAAATTTGTGTTCTTATTGTGGTTGTCACCTAAGGATAAGTGACGGTATTGTTTTAAAATTAAACACAAGATAACATGTGTTAGGGTCCTAGGAAGGTTATAGTCTAGGTCAAAGCATTACTAATAACCTAATTCCCTATAACCATTGGCTCTGATACCAACTTTTCTGTCACACGCCGACCACGTAAAACAACAAATCGTGGCGGAAACGTCGGGGAGTGTCATAACAGAATCATTGTTTCACAACCATGGATTAAATAATTTCGTTTTATTGAATTATTGAACTCATTGTTTTATTACAAATCAGATAAATACAAATATTATCTTTCTAGTTTTAAAGTCGCTAAGGCACGAGTCCATCCTATGTATAGCATGCATCAACAATCATCACATAAGAGCACCTGAAACATGTGTAAAAATAGGTACGTCAGCAAAAAAATGCCTGTGAGATACATTGGTTTTATTATAATAGGATTCATGACTTATAAGTTTTTAAAAAAAATATATTTAATCAAAAATATTCATGAACCTTAAAAATATTTCCTTTTATAAATCATACTAAAATTTATAAGAAATCAGATGATATAACAGAATAATACATAGGTAAATAAATAACTAAGTAAAATGAGTTTATATAAAATATGTTGTTTGTACAAACAATATTTTTTTTGATAAAAAGGTTTATAGTATGTATATAAAAATATACTTTGGTTTTAAGAGAGTCGAATAAGTAATATATTAAAATATATTTCAATTCCAAAATCGTTAAACAAATAGTATATTAAATATACTTTAGTCGTCAAATAAAAAATTTCAGCAGTATATCAAAAGTATACTTTCGTTTTATTAATAACATATTAAACTGTGTTTTGGTTTTATAAACAACATATTAAACTATGTTTTGGTTTTATAAATAACATATTAAGCTATGTTTTGGTTTTATAAAATAACATATTAAACTATGTTTTGGTTTTATAAAATAACATATTAAACTATGTTTTAGTAATTAACAAAATATATGTTGGTTTTGTACAATATCACACGTGAGAGCATATCAAACTATACTTTTGGGAGTATAACTAAATATACAATAAAAATGTGATTTAAGAATTCATTCAGACCTGAGTGCATCAAAATACACCTTTGAGACTATAGAAATACCACAAAGGCAATCCCTATTTGGATAAAATATCGGTTTCTGACATTCCATGACAACAGGAATGGGGTGTCAAATCCTATAGCGCTATATCATACTACCAACCGGTCTCGTGAACATAAAATAAGTACAATTCAACAATTAATTTTATAATCTTTGAAAAATTAGAGTTTAGACCATAAATAATCATTCAGTTTGTCAAAAGATAAGTACTAACATGTATAATCAATTATACTTTGAAATCATGAAAATAACAGATAGGTACACATGCTTCACCCCAAAACATTGAAAACAGTAAAATAGGGGACTATGTACTCACTTGAGAGTGCTTAGAAGTCTTGAACAACTACCAAGCCAGCTAGAGGGATCACGGAATCAAACGACACCTAATATAGGTAACTAAGTAAATAAAACGGACCTAAATCGGAAGATCAGATAGAATGAGGTTTCGTAAACCAAATGAGTGTGGGAACTCATATGATATGGTTTAACAAAGCCTACATACTAAAACGAAACCTAATCTAAATGCTTACGACCCATTTCGACCCGTTTAGGTAGCTTACGCTACTTTAACGCGTCGTTCGCGTAAAACGCGTTCGGAACGCCTAACTAGTCCTATGACAAGTATTATATGCCTAAACATGTTTAATTATGTTGCATAATCAGTTAAATGACAAAAGTTTGGGTTACATATGATTAAATATCAATTATGTATAAAAAGGTCATTTTGGTCATTTTCCTAAGGCATATAAACTACCTATCATACAACTAACTAAACGAAGTGACCATAAGGTATAACCTCAGAAGGTTATTCCCTATGCAACTATGGTCACCTAATGTGCTTGGTCGGATCCTAATGATCGACCAAACGGGTCGGGTTCGAAAGTCTAAGCGGTTGTTTAGACCGCTTATCTTACGACCCTATATAAGCACTAATCTAAAAGTGACGAGTTAAACATGTTTAACAAAGTTTAAAAACAAGTTTGATATCAAGACAAAGGGTCTTGATTCCCAAGAATAGTTTGGTTGCAAAATATGCAAGATTACGCATTTTGACCGAAACTATGACTCGTCACTACGCCTAAATAACGTGGTAATCAGTAGGTATAGTCACAAGAGACTATAACCATAGTGATTACGCTCATGTTACGAAGTTCAAACGAACTTCGTGTTGACCATAGACTGGTCAAAGCAGAAAGTCAAACATTGTTTGACTTTTACGCTTAAAAACGCATAAAAGAACGAAAGAATACTTACAACGGGTCCAAGAAATGGAGGATATGATCTATAAATTCTCAGGTATGAAGCATTTGAGCTTCAACTTAGAGAAAATTAGATCATGTGTGAGGTAAGAATGAAAATGAGGTGGGTATATATAGGATTCGGTCCACCGTTAAGATCGTTTATCGAGAACCGTGCTTTAATCATGGCCTTACACTTGGGCCCAAGGTTTTAGAATACCATGGGAACATGTAAAGCCATCAAATACCAGCCCATAGGGTGCAAAACTATGGGTTAAAACCATTAAAATCGCAAAAATGGACCAAGTTCAATGTATCTGCCAGAAATTTCAAAAATGGTCCCTGTACTTGTAAAACTTGATTGTTTTTGCACTTTTAAGCCTCGTTAACCCCATTTCAAGGCTCTAAAATAAAGTTAAAGTATTGGAAACTTAAAATATGCTCAAAAACATCTCGAATGTCGGTTCGTTTGGTCGTATGGTTGCGTTGTTCGGTTAATTACGACGGAAATCGCAACGAACGCAAAAACGATCCAAATTACGCGACGAATGGAATTTTATCATGCCAATCACTAAAATAAAATATTTTAATGATTACATAAATTTTTGGATGTCCAGGTATATTCAGAAGGTAAGATATGCGCGAAAATGCAAACTTATGCACTTTGGACGCTTTTAGTCTCTATTGATCAAATAAGTTTATTTTAGCATACCGAACCCCTCAAAGCATATTTATAAGCTATGTAAAGGATATTTAGGGTATGTTTAACTTATGATCAAGTTCTTGAATGTTCGTTACAGTACGAATCGGCATACTTTCGTAGTTTGTCAAAATTAGTCCCTGTAAGCGAATAAACCTTATTTCGACACACCAAACCATCCAAAACTTATTTCTAAGTTTTATAAAGGTTATTTAAGGTATGTTAAGCCTATGTCACTGTTCCGGAGTGTTTGTTGCATTAAACTGATTATATTTACGCATCAGATCACGTATAATCTTCCAGATGCGATTTAAAGCTCGAAATCGAACAAGAATTGATATGTGCAAACGATACACATATTTATACAAATTCCAAGTATGAAATACAATATTTCATTGGTTTGGTATTCGTATGATGGTTGAAGTGACACAGGTGTCACATCAGTAATTACAACATCATCATCATCACCATCTTTCTTTTTCTCAGCTTCAAGCTTTTTAAGACTTTCAACTTCAGGCATATTTTCAATTTGAACCTCCAGAGCCTCAACCACTGGACCTTTACCACTTTGATATTTTGGTACAGTAGCTGCTCCCTTTCTAGCTCTCACACTTCTGGGAATAACCCTTGTTTGACAGCTTTATGCTTCAGAACACCTTTCTTTTTCTCTATTTGTGGCGTAGGAATATACGTCTCATCTTCTTCATCAGATCCCTTCTTTTTCTTCTTTAAAGGCTTCCTTTTTAGAGTAACCTTTCAAACACCAATCTTTGTCTTATCAATCTTAGATTCTGTATCTCTTGATTCATCATCGGCATCACTTGAATCTTCATGAACACCTTCAGCATCTTTCTCTTTTACACTTTCTGTTTGAACACTCTTTGACGATGCTCCAGTTTCTTTAGCAGCTTTCTCTGCTTCGGCTTCATCATTCTTTATCAGGTAGCTTTCATATGTATTCTTTAACAATTCAATGCCTCCTGGAGGTATCACTGTCTCATCGACAAGTGTTGGTGTAGGCTTCTTCGAAGGTCCTGCAAAATCAAACATTAAACAATCATTAGAAGGATATCACAAAGTATAATCTAACTTCTCTTATGACTCCCCCTTTCAACTATACCCTTAACAACAATCTTTGGTGTCACTTTCGGTGTAGTCACAGCTGGGGAGGCCTTAGGTGTTCTCTTCCTCTTTCCATCCTTCACGAACCAGTATCTTAACTTCTTTTCATGCATTCCACTTAATCTATCATTCTCATTCTCTGAATTGCTGTTTTCATGCCTCCAGACATCATTTTCTGGGGCTACATAGTTTCTATTGGCAATCTTACAGATCATATGCTTAACTCTTGGTTCAGATTCATCTTTCTTCAGCTTATACTGATTTAACCTGCTCAAAGTCTCCGCTGTCATATGATGAAGACCTAACTCATCTTCAGAATCCTTTACTAGATCTGTCACTTGATCATCAATCAACATTTGCATAAACCTGGGGTACATGATGTACTTCTCACCCCTAATATTATCAACCATGTGATCAAATATCACTTGAGAGATATTGTAAGGCCTGTTAAGCACCAAACAAGTGATAATATTCATTATATAGTCTGAAGGCTCGTCGTATGCTCCCTTTCTGTGAGATAAAGCATGTATTACGCAGTGAACTATGAACTTATAAGGTCGACAAAACATAGACTTGAGATATTTGCCGTTCACATGCCCTATAAAGCCCATTCTAAACCATAGACCTTTGCATAATCTTTCAGGAACGATGGTAGGATCCTCATCATTATCTCTTAGGTCTAAAACTCTTCTCACGTCTCCTACATTGAATTTAACCTCTACATCAACGTCTTTATCATTCTCGTCCTTTTTCTTAACTGCTGAATATATCATCTTTGTACTCTCATCATACCTTGCCGATTTCCAAAACATTCTAACATGAGATTCGTATACTGTCGTTTGATCAGTTAAAGCCTTGTTAATCCTCCTCTCCCTTAAAAACTTCGCCGTGTCTCTGGAAGGCTCCATATTTGCATAGTTTTCATTCAGAATGCAGTAGATGTTGTGAGATTTGTGCCAATCTGATGCTCTTGTCTGCAAGAATAATCGATGTTAGAGTTTGCATGAAGTTCGAGACAATAAATGAAAAGTGTCAAAATTTTGAAAACCTTCAAAAATTTTCTAACTCTGGAAATCACCTCTTATACACTAATCAGTACTGAGGATCGGATGGCTATCCGATCGGATGGTCATCCGATCAGATTGTCATCTCCATTAAAGAACAACATCATTGAACAAGACATGAGCACTTGGATCGGATGGCCATCCGATCGGATTGTCTTCCGATCGGATTGTCATTCGTTCCAAATGACTAAACAGTTCAGAACCTTTGACAATTCAACCAATGAACTGAGTGATGGATCGGATGACCATCCGATCAGATTGCCATCCGATCGAGTTGCCATTCGATCAAAGACATGTAAGTACACTAATGAACTGGTTGAAAAATTGTGATTTAGATTGGATGGCCATCCGATCGGATTGCCACTCGATCAATGACAGGTAAGATCAAAGCTGAACATGCATGTTACAAAGTGTTTTGGATCGGATGGCCTTCCGATCGGATTGCCATCCGATCGGATTGCCATTCGTACACAATGACAAACAGTTAAACATAGAACAAGCATGTACAAATAATCAACACTTAGAAAAATTTTCAAACACATAAAGTGCATTGGATCGGATGGCCATCCGATCGGATTGCCATCCGATCAAACTACCACTCGATCAACAGAACATGAAGAACAGTTTGAATAATCTATGAACATCAAGATTTTTCTAACTTTTTGACAAAATTAAACATGTTTTCACGTAGAGTTTTAGCCGATTAACAAAACCCTATGTTCAAATTTCTCTAACTCGGCCTAGATTGGGTTTAATTTGACAAAAACCATACCGACTGCCGACACCTCTAATCTTCAATTCATCAATTTCTAACATGTTTTTGTACAAATTGAGACGGTAAACCTATAGATCTAAGGCCTGTGAACAAAACCCTATGTTTGGATTGAATCAAAACAACTTAATTAAGCCTAGATCTAGGTTTCTAAGTCTGAACAGTCGCCAATACAAAAACATCATCAAAAAACATCAAATTTTGTGGATAAAATCAGAAAACTTACCTTACCGATTGTGAAGGTTGAGTGTGCCAACAATCCAATGTATTGTGGAAAGCAAGAATGCAAGAATCAGTCAAGAACAAATTGAGAGTGTTTGGCAGTGGAACGAGTGACACTTCGATCGAATGAGATTGACTATTCTGACCAAAGACCCTCTATTTATACTACTGGCCAAGTGTCGAATGGCCATCCGATCGGATCGCCATTCGATCCAAATAACTCTTTGACTTTTGATGTTTTGACCTTTTGACCTTTTGACGTTTTATCAGATTTGGTCAGTTTTTAGAAATCCACTTAAGTATCTAGGTCCAAGTTAATGACCCTAGGCACTTAATTTTGTCTACCAAGTCCAAGTTAATGACCTTGGTTGACTCGAAACGAAACAACTGGCAATTTATTCAAACTTTTAACACACATTTTCTGAAAATTTTGCAAGTGTCAACTTAATGGACTTGTTTTGACTTTGAAATATCACAAACTTTTCAAGATTAGCTCCCAACCCTGTTGTCCAGTTTAGAAACTTCCTGCTTTGCTCCATGACAGAGTCTAAAGATCAGCTTTCTACCTTGGTTTGTCAAAAAACTAAAGCAGAAAAGTAAAATCTTTTTGGGATTTTATGAAAGTTTAAACTAGAACATAATGAAATCCTTTTGGGTTTTTGATGCTAAACTGAAATGAAATGTAATGCAGTGAAAGAAACTATTTACAAACATCTTTTTGGTGAGCGTGTCAGAGGATCATATCAGCTACAGACAAGTTACAAGTACCGTTGAGCTTGATTACACACTAAATATTAAACAATTCACGTAGAATACCGATATACTGATCCTTTTAAATTTTCACACAAATTTCAACTTATTCAGGATACGAATTAGTGTTTTAAGATCTTAACTTAAACGCGTGTCCCACCTCAGAATATACTCTCGTATCCAGACTTCTATATTCAGTCTTACAGGTGAACGTACAATAATGATATCTGTAAAGGGTAGTGCGAGGCCATGAGAGCTCAGGTTAGAACTTCCATTCAGACAAAGAGATGATGGCTCTACTTTTGGTGTGTCCCATTTGGGGATTTTTTCTTCAACAGCGCATGATTAGCATTTTGCAATGTTCATCATTTTTTATGCTGAGGGGAGGCTTTAAAGATTAAAGCTGTGCAGAGTATTACACGAGGACTAGGCTATTGCTTCCGCAAAATCAGAAGTCCTGGTATATTACCCCAGATATCATCAAGTACATAGACCTAGTATGTCAGAAATAGAAAATCTTTCAAACAAGATTTCAGGGGTTACCTATATATCCGAGAGATGTTCCCCACGAAATAAGCAAGACATGATTTTATTTTTATATCCCGAAATAGTCTACTAAGTGTGTAAAAACCTATTGGTATGCAAGTCTGCCTTTTGTTCGTCGGTGTGGATTTTGTCTATTCGTATCAACTTCTTTTCATAACAATCGCGTATGAAGTGATGACGAATTTCTATATGTTTAGTTTTAGCGTGATGTAACGGATTTTTCGTTATGTTGATTGCAGCCTCATTATCAACAAATATAGGAGAAGTAAGAAATTGCAAACCGTAATCGCGCATCTGTTGCTGAATCCACAGGATCTGCGAGCAGCAGCTGCTGGCAGACACGTACTCTGCTACACATGTTGATAAAGCAACAGAGGTTTGCTTCTTACACTGCCACGTAACCAGTCGGGGTCCAAAAAATTGGCATCCTGCAGTTGTTGATTTTGCGTTAAGTTTGCAGCAACCGAAGTCAGAATTTGAGTATCCTTCGAGCATAAAGTCACCATCTTTGGGATACCACAACCCCAGGCTTGGGGTTCTTTTTCGGTAGCGTAGGATCCTCTTGACGATAGACATATGCGAGGCTCTAGGACTTGACTGATATCAGGCCGCGAGGCATATCGGGTACATTATATCAGGTCTGGATGTTGTCAGGTACATTAGCGAACCAATCATTGAGCGGTATAGCATCTCGTCGACCTTCTCTCCGGTGAGATCAGGGTTTATACCATGATTCGTTACTAATGGGGTGGACATTGGCACAGTTTCAGACATCCCAAATTTCTCCAGAACGTTGTACACGTACTTCGTTTGATGTATGAAAGTTCCCTCAGGCATTTGATTGACTTGCAGCCCTAGGAAGAACTTCATCTCACCCATTGACGACATCTCGAACTTCTGCTTCATCACTTGTTCAAAATCTTTTCAGAGTTCTTCGTTTGTTGACCCGAAAATAATGTCATCAACATATATCTGGACGATCAGAAGATGACCAGCGACTTCCTTCTTGAAGAGAGTAGCGTCCACATTGCCTCGGATAAAGCCGTTGGTAAGCAAGTGTTGAGAGAGCGTCTCGTACCAGGCTATCGGGGCCTGATGCAAACCATACAGCGCTTTGTCCAGCAGGTAATTTTTATCTTTGTGGATTGGGTCGGTAAAGCCCGGTGGCTGACCAACATATACCTTCTCTTTCACTTTTTCGTAAAGGAATGCCGACTTGACATCTAGCTGGTTGTTTTGGTCAAAAAATCAGACTAGGATAATGCAACCAAATCTTATTTTGTGAGGTGTGATGCTTGAATTAACTAGCAAATGTATGAACAATTTGTAGATGAAATGAACCAGAGACACAAGGATTTATACGAGGAAAAAGCCCTTGATCAAGATATGATCTCCGGCACAAAAAAACCTCGGGTGATGGAAACTACCGATCACCAACTATATTAAACAAGTAAAGGTTACAAATCGGGATGATAACAAGATTGTTACAAGGATCACTAATGTGTAAAATGTGTGTAATCGCCAATAAGTTGCAGAGAGCTTTCGAGAGTGTGTGTGTTGCTAATTGTTCCCACTATCAAGCTTGTTATCCCCTTTAAAAATAGAAATAAACTAAGTAACAAACATTCCGCCAATTGTGCTAGCCTCCCATGACTTCTATAACGGTCACTCAAGCTATACACGTGCAGAATATGGGAGCATATTCCCCTGGAATCTCGGCAAGACTTAGTCCCACTCGCTCATTCCTGTAAAACAAGTTCAAATATAGTGGAAGCAACTGTTAGTGTTAGGATAACAATGAGGATCCACGATCATCCTTAAACCTGCAACGTCTTCAGAGGATCCTTAATTCAAACAGAACTGAGGATCAGTGATCCTGGCTGCACTTGAGGATCCGTGATCCTTAGGTTTAGAAAATCCATCCCTAACAATTATCCCCAAAATATGAGGAATAAAATACAACTTAATGAGTCATATTTTTCAATCTTATCCCGAACAAACTAGCCAACGTAAATATAGCCGTTATTCTCTGACTAGCCGTTGCAAATCATACGTCAGCGACATGACAACCTGCAAATCATCATTATAAATTCGAAATTAGAGATAAGGATCAAGGGGCATTTAAATTCGTGCGTTACTTCCCTTTAAATCCTCATTCAGAGACTGATCAGGTATCTCTCTTCTCCTTCTCTCTTCATTTTCTTATTCTGATTTTCTTTTCTCTTAACATCCATGGCAAAAATGGTTCTTCGATCCTCACCGGCCAAGGATCCAAAGAAGGATAGTCCCCTAAAAAGCCAAGGCATTATAAAAAATCCTTCAACGAAACTCTGCCGCTTTAACGACCCAGAGATTGACCGGATTCGCCATTGCTTCCCGGCGGATACCATCTTCAAACCTTTCGACTCTTCTGCAAAAAGTGACTCTGTCTCCGACACCTGGATTGCTTTTCCGGCCACCCCATTCTTGATAGGATTCTCCTATCCTTTCCCTGCCTTCACTCAATCTTTCTTTGCACTCACCGGCATGTGCTATATTCAGGCCACGCCGATGATGTGGAGGGTCCTGTACACCATAGAGAATATCATCGAGCAAGAGGGTATAGAGATAGGAATGTCTGAGTTGGCCGAGTTGTATAATCTTGTCAGCCATGGTTCACACCGTTTCTTATTCAAACACAAACCTGGTGATCCTCACCCAATCCTCAAGACCACAAAAAACGATACTCACTGGAAAAACCGTTTCTTTTTTGTTAGGAGGGACTCTATCCCGTATGAGAAAGACCTTCCCAAGAAGTGGACCACCCATGGTAGGATATAGGATCCTTATAGAAGGATCATAGGATGACTCTGTTTCTTTTAAGGATAACCGATCCTTTTCTGTCTCTTTGTGCAGCTATCTTAGTTTCTCATCTCATTGAGTCCCCTGCAACAAAAGAAAGAATCGCTGCCTTTTGGAGGCTTGACCCTACTGTGAGAACATTCCAGGCCAAAACAAAAGATTCACAAGAAGTATCCTCTGGTTCTGTCACCATGTCAAGTAAGTACTAACATCCGTGTATGATTAAATATTTAAATAGATGTAAAATAAGGATACTTATCTGTTATTTGTCATTTGTAGGTGCTGGAAAATCTTCAAAATCAGGCTCTCGCTTCAGTGTCAGTGATCTTGATGCATTTGCTTCCTCCCGGTCCGGCAAGAAACAACTTGCTGCTAGTCCTAGCATCCCAGCTCCTAAGGCTGTCAGCACTAAGGGCAAGGGTGGAAAGAAGAGGAAAACTGCTGACACTCTTGAAGGCCTGCCTCTCATCCAGCACCAATTTTAAGTGTATGTCTCTGAGGTAAGGATCCCTGATCCTTAAGTCTGTCTTGCCCATATTGAGGATAACGGATCCTAACGTGTGTCATTCTTTTGCAGAAATTTGCTGAGATCCATATGCTCATGGATTCCTATGCTGAAGAGGCTGAGCAAAAGGAGCTGGAGTTCCAAAAGCTGTACCTGGAAAAGGATCAAAAGACCGCTTCCCTCGAGAATGAAGTCAACCTGGTGAAGAGGGAATTGGTCTTGGCCCACATCACAGCTGATCAGGAGAAGGCTGAGGTGATGGAGGGTGCTAAGCTTTCTGCCACAATAGCCATGCTCAAGATCAAACTTCAGATGGCAAAGGAAGCTGAAGATCCTAACTTTGATAGGATTGCCTGGGACCAGGAAGGTTGGAAGGCCAAGCTGGCTGAGCCAGTGGCAGCGGGGTAAAGGATCAAGCTGAGGATGCAGCGACTGGTGGTGATGCAGCGAAGGTGTAGGCTGCAACAATGGGCGATGATGGAAATTTCTAGACGTGGCCGGAGCCCATTTTTTATGGTTTGGTAGTTTTTTGGTTGTTGATGTTTTTAGAACAATGGTTGGTTTGTAATGGTGAACAATAGTATCTAGGTTTAAGGATCACTGATCCTTCGAACAATAGGGGGTAACAAAGGTGGATGGATCCTTCTGTTTGTGGAGGATGAAGCCTTTGGTGCCCCTCGCTTTTATTTCCTGCACTTATTGGACACTTAGTATGGACACCCTTTGCCAACCCAAGTGGACGAGCCACGTTTTGCTGGAAGAAACTTGGGTTGGCAATTTTGACAACCTTTAAAGGATTTAACTTTTGATAAATAAATAAAACCTTAATCTTTTGGCTATCTCATGTTGTATATGTTATGTCTTTTTAGTTGTTATTGATTATTTCTTTGAATCTGCAAGTTTAGGACAAAAGTATATTAGATTTCGTTAAAAAGATTAGGATATGATCAAGGATCAAATATCCTTTAATCGAAAAATTCAAAAAGTGATGTATATTGAGGATCATATATCCTGTTGTCAAAGAATAAGGGTAACTCAAATAAATTAAGAATAAAGTGAAGGTAAATAAGAATCATACCTGAGAATCCAATTTAGGATCCTAAACCTTTAATACTACAATCAGGATAACCAAAAGACAAACCTTAGAAAAAGGTTAGGATCAAGGATCCTTGGTTATTTAGCTTCGGCAACCTGAAATGGAACATAACTTGGGACTAAGCCAATATAAGAGAAGAGTTAGTAACGGGGGACAAGCCCAACAATCCTAGGGACAAGCCCAATAAACTTGGGACAAGCCCAAAAAACTAGGGACAAGCCCAAAAAACTGGGGACACGCCCAAAAAAATGGGGACAAGCCCAAAGGATCTTGTGTAAACTGGAGTATGGCCCTCACTAGCGACTATCCAAACTTAGTGACATGAAAATGCCAAAACCTTAGCTAACGTGAAAACATTAGAAACCTTAGGAACGGATGTATGGTACGTCTACCATTATGCTTAGGATCCTAAATGCAACCAGTACAATGAAATTGTCAGCCCCTAAAGCGGGTACTAGTCCCATTTGTCATACGCCGACTGTGACAACTGGCACAAACCGGTAATTTCCGTGCACTATAATTATTACTTAATGACTGCAATTATGAGTTTAATTGTCAGCAATGTCTGAACACATGATTAAACAAGTGAATTCATGCATGTTGTATACTACAAAATATTGCTTTATGCATAAATGAGAGCGTTGCGTCAGAATAATAGTAAACTCACCGGTAAGACACAATGTGTCAACAGAGCTGCAGAAAGCAGTCAGACATTAAAATAGAGGCCTAGGTGTAGGTCCGACGACAAGAATGCATTAAAACCCAAGAGTACATACAAGGGTTTAATATATATGCAATACGAAAGCAAAAATAAGCACTAAAAAGCACCCGAAACGCACTTTAAGTGCCGAATTTTGTATAATTCAGCTCTAATCAGCATTTAAGCATATAAATATTATGCAGAAATGTCGTTTTATTATCCAGAATATTTCCCTAAGTGTTGGGAACCGATAGTGTTACAAAAAGACACTTATTAGACACTAAAAGGTGTAATTTAGCACCTTAACGAATCGGTATCTAACCGAACAACCGGACAATACCCGGAACACCAAAATAATGCTAGAAGCATTGTCTTTATTTTTCTAAGCTAGTTAGGGTCCCCGCACACCCTGACACACTACACATTATATGATATACCACAAGGCACTAACTAGACATTTGATTTCCAACTAATAACTAACTAGTAGTTAAAAATGTTTCACTTAGCCCCCCCCCCCCCCCCATGTGTTGGACGGTTGGGAGACCATATCCCCATATGGGATCTTTAGCTCATATTTTATTGGATTTGTCATGTACTTTAAAGACACTAAACCCATTGGTTAATGACACTAACTTTGTCTATAAGATACAAGAATTGCACATATGATCATTTATCACAAACACCACAACAACACACTCTCCTCTCTCCCTCTAGAACTTACGGCCAAACACCCCTCTTTCAACCATCCATTTTCGAGTTCGATCATCATCATTCCAAGCACACACAAGTGTTAAGGGTCACGTATTAGGAGTCTTGGAGCAAACGGAAGGCGAAGGACCTCTCTACTTTGCTCTTATCCACTCGATTTGTGCTCAGATTCTTCCCTAGCCTTGAGCTAGAGGTATAATGCTTAAAACTCATACTTTAACTAATCTAAGGTGGTTAATAAGATGTATGATGATTAAAACTCGGAATCTTGCATTTTGAAGCATTAAAGTCCACTAAACTTGCAAGTATTGTTGGTTAAAAGCATATATGTTGTGTAAAAGTTGTAGTATTTGAAATATATGGTTATCTAGACCCGATCTATGATGTGGTAGCTCGGATCATCGTTTAACCCGGTTTGGTAAGATCATGGATCTTAACATAAAGCTATTTTAGAAGTAACAAGGGTTAAAAGGTGAAACCCTACCACACATAAACCATGAACTTGTGTAAAAATGTTTTAACTTGTACAAAAGTGTTTAAAACTAGTAGATCTACGTATCTACAAGCGGTATTTTCAAAGGACCAAGTGTCCAAGAAATCACATGTTCTAAACCGGATCTTACACAAACAAATGTGGTTTTTGTGAACAAACAAGTGTGTGGAATACTTGTGTAACAAAAGTTTTAACAAGGAAATAATTTTCATAAAAAAACGACTAGAAGTTGTAAAACTTCATACTCTTTAAAAATAAAGTTTTTAAGAAATTAAACTTATTTTTAAAGATAACAAGACTTACTAAATGTGCTAGTAAGATACTACACAATCTTGGTAAATATCCAAGTTCATGAAGTGGGGAAATTAGTGATTATTGTTGATGATGATTGTTGGTAATTGTTGTTGATGATTGATAATGAGTTAAAAGAAAATAAACACACGTTTTGAAAACGTGGGAAACCTCCATTTTTAGGGGAAACTCTGTCAAAATTTTATAAATTTTGACACTTAGAAAAATATAAGTTTTGAGAAACTTATTCCCTAAAAATGTGTTTAAAAGTATTACTAAGGTTTCCCCTAATTTTTGATGATAAGAAATGGTGATTTCTTCAAGAATAAAAATGGATAATAAGTATATATTTTTGAGAGAAAAATATATATTATTTGATCACCAACTTGTGTGTTAAGTGTATATAGTATGTGTTATACGTGCTAGTGTATTAAGACTTAAAAATACACTGATTACTCATGAGGAGTAGAAATATAAAAATACACATACAACATACAAGATACATAATTCGGGTGCAAAGTGCAAAACACAAAAGACTTATATTTATTTTTGGAGAAAATAATATAAGTAAGATGCGTAGTTAAAAATATGGAATATTTTTAACACAAGAATATACACAAAAGAGAGTGACTGTACTTGTGCGACACAAGTCTAGTGACTAACGTTAAGAAAACGCGTATAGGTTACGACGTTAATTAAGCAAACCCGGTGGAGTTTACGACGCTAGGAACGCAAAGTTGTGAGTTCATGCTCCCCCTTTTCTCTTTAACTGTTTTCAGTTTTTATAACTTCGGGGGTGAAATACATGTACAAAAGTACAATATTTATAAATGGTATGATATAAATACAAGAAGTACACTTGGTGAGAACGAGAACCAAGTGTGACGAAATATATGAATATGAGAAGCGCATTTGGTGAGACGAGAACCAAGTATAAGGCGCTATGAGAAATGATAACAAGAAACGCGCTTGGTGAGGACGAGAACCAAGTAGGATGCGTTATGAGAAATAGTGTCACGAATAGGGTACAGAAGCACCATTAATCAACGTATACATTCAGACCGCAGAACAAAAGGTTAGATCTAACAGGTGCCTGGCAGCCTCACACTCGGTCGGGGCGAGAATCGAGTGGTGCTTTTGTGTCTCAGAATATACCAATTAAATGCCTTAGGTTTGGTGACTTCCTATGACGTGTCACATGTTAATGGCTTTGCAACCCATTAACAATCTAATAATTACAGAAATACTGTATTTACATAAAATTCATACCATACAAGAATTGATAAATAACTTGAAGTACATGGGGTACTCAAGAGAATTGATAAATAACTTGAAGTACGTGGGGTACTCAAGAGAATTGATATATAACTTGAAGTACGTGGGGTACTCAAGAAGATTGATAAATAACTTGAAGTACGTGGGGTACTCAAGAAGAAATTGAATTATACATAGGTACGTGATGTACACATGAAACTGGATTTATGAAAACTTGATTTACTCACAAACTATGTTTTCATACAAAGTATACAAACTTGAAATACAAAACTGCATGAATTCACACCAACTTTATGTTGACGTTTTTCCAAAAACTCACATGTATTTCAGGTAACTAGGATGGATGTGCGCGTGGTCTTGCTTATGCTCGTGGATGTCGCTTGTGTTTAACTTTAAATAAAGTTGTAAACGTTTAAGACAATGTTTTAAGCTGTCTAGCGATGTAAACGCTAAACGTATGTTTTCAAATCATGGAATTTGATGTTATTTTACGAGCATGTAGCATGTTTACTCTTCGTATGCAATGAGAACCTTTCATGATCACACCTCGTGCTTCCGCCATAGAAAGGGGTGTGACAGATTGGTATCAGAGCTGCGATTGTAGTGAACCAGGATTCCTTCTCGAGTCTAGTCTACAATCTCTAGGATCCATTCACGAAAACAATTTTCAAAGAGTTTTCATTGCATAAAACGTCCCGCGACATCCACTGCCTGAAACTGTCTACATGAGTCTAGAAAAGACATTACGAGACTTAGAGTGCACTTGAGTAGCACTTGTCGATTACTTGCAATTATGTGTGATAATTAGCATGTACTAGAAGTAGAATGTCCCGAGTATACGTGATTTTACCTGAAAGCAATGGCCTACCTGAAGGGAGAAATACGAGGATGAAACGAACTGTGCGGACCGTGCAAGGAATTACGTAATTATGGATGCATACATAATTATGGAATTCAGTGCACAGAAACCACAGCAAGTCTTGTCACGTATAGATTCCCTCAGTGCAAGCCTACCAAGTACTCTGCTAGAGTAATAATTGTTTGATGTCACTTATGTGGTATATATACCTGTGAATATATATGATACTACTGTCTAGGGTGACGATATCAAACAAATGCCTAACCCTGCTGTGTTATGTTCTGTCAGAACATGGCACCCAGGAAAGCTGTGAATGCTCGCAATGACGATCAACCTCCTCCTCCCCCACTGCCAAGAACTGCTGATGAGCTGAATGCTCTACTGGAGGAAAGGATCTCCGCTGCTATCGCCCAGTACGAGGCGAACCGTACTCAAGACAGTGGAGGACCAAGCAACGCTAGGCGTAATGGAGATTCGTCTGGAGGCAATGCAGCTCAAGGCTGCACTTTCAAGCAGTTCCTCGACTGCAAGCCGATGAACTATGACGGCACAGGAGGTGCAGTAGCATTTGTGCGCTGGACGGAGAAGACTGAAGCTACTTTCCGCATGAGCAAGTGTACTGCGGATCAACAAGTCACCTTTGCTACTGGGTTGTTTGTCGATGAAGCTCTGACTTGGTGGAACCTGCAAGCCCAAACTTTGGGTGATGATGCCGCTTATGGCCTAACTTGGGATGCACTGAAGGAAAGAATGAGAGAGAAGTACTGCTCTCGTGCGGAACTCCAAAGGCTGGAAACAGAGTTCTGGCACTTGACTATGGAAGGTGCTGACATCAATGGTTACACTCGAAGGTTCCACGATCTGTCAAGAGTGCTACCCTACATGGTGACTCCCGAATTCAAGCGTGTGGAACGCTACATTTGGGGACTGGCCTCAGAGTTTCGTGGCATGGTGACGTCGGCCAAACCACAAACAATCACCGAGGCTGTAACTCTGGCTGTCAGCCTTACTGAAGATTGTGTTCGTATGAAGAAGCTATCATTAAACCCCACTGAGAAGACCGAGACGCATGCTGAGTCGTCCGGTGACAAAAAGAGAAAGCATACAAGTTTGAACCAAGCTACTCGCAACAACAGGGGTTTCAACAAGAAGCGCGACACTAATCCGCCTCAGGAGACGAAAGCCCATGCAACCAAAGCATATCAAGGCTCCATGCCTAGATGCCAAAAATGTAAGTATCATCATGATGGAGCTTGTCGCATCCCAAGGTGCGACAAATGTGGTAAATTGGGTCATCAAACAGAAGACTGTTGGGGAAAAGGAAAGAATCGAAATGGAAACGGTGCTGTTAACAAGAATGGTAACGGGAAAGGGCAGAACCAAGGATGCTTCAAGTGTGGAAGCAATGATCATTTCATGAAGAACTGCCCAGAGAGAAACAACGCTCCAGCTCGAGCATTTGTGATTGGAGCAAGAGACGCACGCGAGGACCCTAACGTGGTCACCGGTACGTTTCTCGTTAACAATCACTTCGCATCCATATTATTTGACACTGGCGCCGATTATAGCTTCATGTCTGTGGAATTTAAACGTATACTTGGAATAGAATCTAGTAGATTGGAAATTCCTTATTCCATAGAACTAGCCAATGGTAAACTTGTTGAATCGGGCGAAGTTGTCAGAGGCTGCACACTAGAACTTGGTGAACGAAATTTTAGCATCGACCTCTTACCTATTCAATTGGGTAGCTTCGATGTAGTGGTCGGAATGGACTGGTTGTCCAAGAACAAAGCTGAAGTTATTTGTCATGAGAAAACCATTCGCATCCCTTTAGCGAATGGTGAAACTCTCATCGTGCATGGAGAAAAACGAGACGCGCCTCTTCGAATCATCAGCTGTATGAAGGCACAGAAGTGCTTGAGGAAAGGATGTGTCGCTTTCCTAGCACACGTTATAGACAAGAAGGCTGTGGAGCCAAAACTCGAAGACATTCCTGTGGTGAATGAATTTCCTGATGTTTTTCCCGAAGATCTGCCAGGATTACCTCCGCAACGACAAGTCGAATTCCGTATAGACTTGGTTCCAGGAGCTGCTCCTGTAGCCAAGGCACCCTATCGACTTGCTCCATCCGAAATGCAAGAATTATCTACACAACTCCAGGAGTTGTTGGATAAAGGATTCATAAGGCCAAGCTTCTCACCTTGGGGAGCTCCAGTATTGTTCGTGAAAAAGAAGGATGGATCACTACGGATGTGTATCGATTACAGGGAACTGAACAAGCTCACAATCAAGAATCGGTATCCGCTACCGAGGATTGATGACTTGTTTGATCAACTGCAAGGATCAAGCTACTATTCCAAGATCGACCTTCGATCTGGATACCATCAGCTGAGAATCCAAGATGAAAGCGTGCCAAAGACTGCATTCAGAACACGCTATGGGCACTACGAATTTCTTGTGATGCCATTTGGATTGACGAATGCACCAGCGGTCTTTATGGACCTAATGAACCGCGTATGCAAACCATATCTCGATAAATTCGTGATTGTATTTATCGATGATATCCTGATTTACTCGCGAACGAAAGAAGAGCACGAGCAACATCTCAGAACCATCTTGGAGCTACTGAAGAAAGAGAAACTTTATGCAAAGTTCTCGAAATGCGAATTCTGGATTCGCGAAGTGCAATTTCTTGGTCACATGGTGAATGAGAAAGGCATTCATGTAGACCCGTCCAAGATTGAAGCGATAAAGAATTGGGAAGCTCCCAAGACCCCAACTGAAGTTCGTCAATTTTTGGGCTTAGCGGGCTACTGTCGGCGATTCATTGAGAATTTCTCGAAGATAGCTCAACCGCTAACGACCCTTACTCAGAAAGACAAGAAGTACGACTGGGGTCACAAACAAGAAGAAGCCTTCCAGTTACTGAAGAGCAAGCTATGCGATGCACCGATACTATCGTTACCCGAAGGCACTGAAGACTTCGTAGTATACTGTGACGCCTCACGACAAGGCTTGGGTTGCGTGCTCATGCAACGCCAAAAAGTCATCGCTTATGCTTCAAGACAACTGAAGGTTCATGAGAGAAATTATACCACTCACGACCTGGAGCTGGGTGCAGTGGTGTTCGCCTTAAAGATTTGGCGACATTATCTATATGGTACTCGATGTACAATCTTCACAGATCACAAAAGCTTGCAACACATATTTGATCAGAAGGAATTGAATATGCGCCAGCGACGTTGGGTCGAGCTGCTGAATGTTTATGACTGTGAGATTAAGTACCATCCTGGAAAGGCAAACGTTGTAGCAGACGCGTTGAGCCGAAAAGAAAGGGTTAAGACCCTAAGGGTTCGAGCACTAGAAATGACGATTCGAACGAACCTCACTGCACGCATTCGAGATGCACAACAAGAAGCCCTTAAAGAAGAGAATCGTAAAGCGGAATACCTCCGGGGTGCATTGAAGTACATGGTGCCAAACGAAGAGGGAGCCTTATACTTTAAGAAGCGTATTTGGGTTCCACTCTATGGTGGCATACGAGAAGTCATCCTTAATGAAGCCCACAAATCGAGATATTCGATCCACCCAGGATCGGACAAAATGTATCAAGATTTGAAAGAATACTATTGGTGGCCGAGACTCAAAAGCGACGTTGCTGTCTATGTTGGAAAATGCCTAACCTGTGCTAAGGTTAAGGCGGAATATCAGAAACCGTCTGGCCTACTACAACAACCCGAGATTCCCGTGTGGAAGTGGGAACAAATCTCGATGGACTTCATAACGAAATTACC
Source organism: Helianthus tuberosus (assembly GCA_030545235.1). Taxonomy (NCBI): domain Eukaryota; kingdom Viridiplantae; phylum Streptophyta; class Magnoliopsida; order Asterales; family Asteraceae; genus Helianthus; species Helianthus tuberosus. The sequence continues at coordinate 63,427,722 of CM060432.1, read as the reverse complement.
CAGGACCCCGAGAGGGCACGATATGATATGGGTAATCGTTGATCGATTGACGAAGTCTGCGCATTTCCTACCAATCCGAGAGAAGGATAGCACTGGAAAGCTGGCAGAGATATACTTAAGAGAAATTGTGGCACGTCATGGAGTGCCAATCTCAATCATTTCAGACAGAGATGGACGCTTTGTCTCAAGAATCTGGCAATCACTTCAGGAAGCCTTTGGATCTCAGTTAGATCTGAGCACGGCATTCCATCCGCAAACAGACGGCCAGAGCGAACGGACAATACAAACGTTAGAAGATATGCTTCGCGCATGTGTCATGGACCTAGGCGGCAGCTGGGATACTCATCTACCTCTAGTTGAGTTTTCCTACAATAACAGTTATCATACGAGCATAAAAGCCGCGCCGTTCGAAGCTCTGTATGGCCGCAAATGCCGATCGCCCTTATGTTGGGCAGATGCCGGAGATAAACGTATGGTTGGTCCTGAACTTGTACAAGAGACAACCGACAAGATTGCGCAGATCCGAGAGCGCATTAAGGCGGCTCGAGAGCGACAAAAGAGCTACGCGGATCCAAATAGAAAATCGGTAGATTTCAAGGTGGGAGACAAAGTGTTGTTAAAAGTCTCACCATGGAAGGGCGTAGTCAGATTTGGAAAACGTGGAAAGCTGAATCCACGATACATCGGACCATTCAGAATTTTGAGAAGAATTGGTACCGTGGCATACAAGTTGGAGTTACCGGAAGAACTTAATGGAGTACATGATACGTTTCATGTATCCAACCTGAAGAAGAGTCCAACGCAAGAAAACGTGACCATCCCGATGGATGAAATACATATTGATGAAGCCCTCCGATTTACAGAGCAACCCGTTGAGGTTACCGACTGGAAAGTCAACAAGACCAGGAGGAGCAGTGTGAAACTTGTCAAAGTACGTTGGAGCTCTAAGCACGGACCCGAGTACACATGGGAACGTGAAGACCAGTTCAAGAAAAAGTATCCCCACCTATTCAAGAAGACTCCGGCGAGAGTTAGTTCAGTCTGAATTTCGGGACGAAATTCTTTTAACGGGGGGAGACTGTGACAACTGGCACAAACCGGTAATTTCCGTGCACTATAATTATTACTTAATGACTGCAATTATGAGTTTAATTGTCAGCAATGTCTGAACACATGATTAAACAAGTGAATTCATGCATGTTGTATACTACAAAATATTGCTTTATGCATAAATGAGAGCGTTGCGTCAGAATAATAGTAAACTCACCGGTAAGACACAATGTGTCAACAGAGCTGCAGAAAGCAGTCAGACATTAAAATAGAGGCCTAGGTGTAGGTCCGACGACAAGAATGCATTAAAACCCAAGAGTACATACAAGGGTTTAATATATATGCAATACGAAAGCAAAAATAAGCACTAAAAAGCACCCGAAACGCACTTTAAGTGCCGAATTTTGTATAATTCAGCTCTAATCAGCATTTAAGCATATAAATATTATGCAGAAATGTCGTTTTATTATCCAGAATATTTCCCTAAGTGCTGGGAACCGATAGTGTTACAAAAAGACACTTATTAGACACTAAAAGGTGTAATTTAGCACCTTAACGAATCGGTATCTAACCGAACAACCGGACAATACCCGGAACACCAAAATAATGCTAGAAGCATTGTCTTTATTTTTCTAAGCTAGTTAGGGTCCCCGCACACCCTGACACACTACACATTATATGATATACCACAAGGCACTAACTAGACATTTGATTTCCAACTAATAACTAACTAGTAGTTAAAAATGTTTCACTTAGCCCCCCCCCCATGTGTTGGACGGTTGGGAGACCATATCCCCATATGGGATCTTTAGCTCATATTTTATTGGATTTGTCATGTACTTTAAAGACACTAAACCCATTGGTTAATGACACTAACTTTGTCTATAAGATACAAGAATTGCACATATGATCATTTATCACAAACACCACAACAACACACTCTCCTCTCTCCCTCTAGAACTTACGGCCAAACACCCCTCTTTCAACCATCCATTTTCGAGTTCGATCATCATCATTCCAAGCACACACACGTGTTAAGGGTCACGTATTAGGAGTCTTGGAGCAAACGGAAGGCGAAGGACCTCTCTACTTTGCTCTTATCCACTCGATTTGTGCTTAGATTCTTCCCTAGCCTTGAGCTAGAGGTATAATGCTTAAAACTCATACTTTAACTAATCTAAGGTGGTTAATAAGATGTATGATGATTAAAACTCGGAATCTTGCATTTTGAAGCATTAAAGTCCACTAAACTTGCAAGTATTGTTGGTTAAAAGCATATATGTTGTGTAAAAGTTGTAGTATTTGAAATATATGGTTATCTAGACCCGATCTATGATGTGGTAGCTCGGATCATCGTTTAACCCGGTTTGGTAAGATCATGGATCTTAACATAAAGCTATTTTAGAAGTAACAAGGGTTAAAAGGTGAAACCCTACCACACATAAACCATGAACTTGTGTAAAAATGTTTTAACTTGTACAAAAGTGTTTAAAACTAGTAGATCTACGTATCTACAAGCGGTATTTTCAAAGGACCAAGTGTCCAAGAAATCACATGTTCTAAACCGGATCTTACACAAACAAAGGTGGTTTTTGTGAACAAACAAGTGTGTGGAATACTTGTGTAACAAAAGTTTTAACAAGGAAATAATTTTCATAAAAAAACGACTAGAAGTTGTAAAACTTCATACTCTTTAAAAATAAAGTTTTTAAGAAATTAAACTTATTTTTAAAGATAACAAGACTTACTAAATGTGCTAGTAAGATACTACACAATCTTGGTAAATATCCAAGTTCATGAAGTGGGGAAATTAGTGATTATTGTTGATGATGATTGTTGGTAATTGTTGTTGATGATTGATAATGAGTTAAAAGAAAATAAACACACGTTTTGAAAACGTGGGAAACCTCCATTTTTAGGGGAAACTCTGTCAAAATTTTATAAATTTTGACACTTAGAAAAATATAAGTTTTGAGAAACTTATTCCCTAAAAATGTGTTTAAAAGTATTACTAAGGTTTCCCCTAATTTTTGATGATAAGAAATGGTGATTTCTTCAAGAATAAAAATGGATAATAAGTATATATTTTTGAGAGAAAAATATATATTATTTGATCACCAACTTGTGTGTTAAGTGTATATAGTATGTGTTATACGTGCTAGTGTATTAAGACTTAAAAATACACTGATTACTCATGAGGAGTAGAAATATAAAAATACACATACAACATACAAGATACATAATTCGGGTGCAAAGTGCAAAACACAAAAGACTTATATTTATTTTTGGAGAAAATAATATAAGTAAGATGCGTAGTTAAAAATATGGAATATTTTTAACACAAGAATATACACAAAAGAGAGTGACTGTACTTGTGCGACACAAGTCTAGTGACTAACGTTAAGAAAACGCGTATAGGTTACGACGTTAATTAAGCAAACCCGGTGGAGTTTACGACGCTAGGAACGCAAAGTTGTGAGTTCATGCTCCCCCTTTTCTCTTTAACTGTTTTCAGTTTTTATAACTTCGGGGGTGAAATACATGTACAAAAGTACAATATTTATAAATGGTATGATATAAATACAAGAAGTACACTTGGTGAGAACGAGAACCAAGTGTGACGAAATATATGAATATGAGAAGCGCATTTGGTGAGACGAGAACCAAGTATAAGGCGCTATGAGAAATGATAACAAGAAATGCGCTTGGTGAGGACGAGAACCAAGTAGGATGCGTTATGAGAAATAGTGTCACGAATAGGGTACAGAAGCACCATTAATCAACGTATACATTCAGACCGCAGAACAAAAGGTTAGATCTAACAGGTGCCTGGCAGCCTCACACTCGGTCGGGGCGAGAATCGAGTGGTGCTTTTGTGTCTCAGAATATACCAATTAAATGCCTTAGGTTTGGTGACTTCCTATGACGTGTCACATGTTAATGGCTTTGCAACCCATTAACAATCTGATAATTACAGAAATACTGTATTTACATAAAATTCATACCATACAAGAATTGATAAATAACTTGAAGTACGTGGGGTACTCAAGAGAATTGATAAATAACTTGAAGTACGTGGGGTACTCAAGAGAATTGATATATAACTTGAAGTACGTGGGGTACTCAAGAAGATTGATAAATAACTTGAAGTACGTGGGGTACTCAAGAAGAAATTGAATTATACATAGGTACGTGATGTACACATGAAACTGGATTTATGAAAACTTGATTTACTCACAAACTATGTTTTCATACAAAGTATACAAACTTGAAATACAAAACTGCATGAATTCACACCAACTTTATGTTGACGTTTTTCCAAAAACTCACATGTATTTCAGGTAACTAGGATGGATGTGCGCGTGGTCTTGCTTATGCTCGTGGATGTCGCTTGTGTTTAACTTTAAATAAAGTTGTAAACGTTTAAGACAATGTTTTAAGCTGTCTAGCGATGTAAACGCTAAACGTATGTTTTCAAATCATGGAATTTGATGTTATTTTACGAGCATGTAGCATGTTTACTCTTCGTATGCAATGAGAACCTTTCATGATCACACCTCGTGCTTCCGCCATAGAAAGGGGTGTGACACCGACCACGTAAAACAACAAATCGTGACGGAAACGTCGGGGAATGTCATAACAGAATCATTGTTTCACAACAATGGATTAAATAATTTCGTTTTATTGAATTATTGAACTCATTGTTTTATTACAAATCAGATAAATACAAATATTATCTTTCAAGTTTTAAAGTCGCTAAGGCACGAGTCCATCCTATGTATAGCATGCATCAACAATCATCACATAACAGCACCTGAAACATGTTTAAAAATAGGTACGTCAGCATAAAAATGCATGTGAGATACATAGGTTTTATTATAATAGGATTCATGATTTGTAAATTTAGAGAAAAATGTTTAATCAAAAATAGTCATGAACCTTAAAATATTTTCTTTTATAAATCATACTAAAATTTATAAGAAATCAGATGATATAACAGAATAATGCATAAAAAAATAATTAAGTAAAATGAGTTTGTATAAAATATGTTTTTGATAAAAAGGTTTTTAGTATACATAAAATATAATTTGGTTTTAAGAAAGTCAAATAAGTAATATATTAAAATATATTTCAGTTTCAAAATAATTAAACAGATAGTATATTAAATATACTTTAGTCATCAAAATAATAGTTTTCAGTAGTATATCAAAAGTATATTTTGGTTTTATTAATAACATATTAAACTATGCTTTGGTTTTATAAATAACATATTAAACTATGCTTTGGTTTTATAAATAACATATTAAACTATGTTTTGGTTTTATAAATAACATATTAAACTATGTTTTAGTAATTAACAAAATATATGTTGGTTTTGTACAATATCACACATGAGAGCATATCAAACTATACTTTTGGGAGTATAGCGAAATATACAATAATAATGTGATTTTAGAATTCAACCATACCTTAGTGCATCAAGCTACACCAATTGAGACTATAGAAATACCACAAAGGCAATCTCTATTTGGATAAAAATATCGGTTTCTGACATTCCATGACAACAGGAATGGGGTGTCTAATCCTATAGCGCTATATCATACTACCAACCGGTCTGGTGAACATAAAATAAGTACTATCCAACAATTTAATTTTATAATCTTTGAAAAATTAGAGTTTAAACCATAAATAATCATTCAGTTTATCAAAAGATAAGTACTAATATGTATAATCAATTATACTTTAAAATCATGAACATAACAAATAGGTACACATGCTTCACCCCAAAACAGTAAAAGATGGGACTATGTACTCACTTGAGGATGCTTAGAAGTCTTGAATAACGATCGTGATTACGTGGTAATCAGTAGGTATAGTCACAAGGGACTATAACCATCGTGATTACGCTAACGTTACGAAGTTCAAACGAACTTCGTGTTGACCATAAACTGGTCAATGCAGAAAGTCAACAAAGTTTGACTTTCACGCTAAAAACGCGAAAAAGAACGAAAGAATACTTACAAAAGGTCCAAGAATGGAAGTTTGATTCCAAATATTCTCAGGTATGAAGTGAAAATCACATCAGCTTAGAGAAATTTCAGAATCAAGTGTGAGTTAGGAGTGAAATAGGTGGGGGTATTTATAGAAACCCAAGAACCGTTAAGATCGTTCCTCGATAAACGAGCATCAATATGGACCGTCCAAGTGGGCACAAGGTTTTGGAATACTAGGGGTGCCCTAAAACCATCAAATGGTATTGCAAATGTTACAAAATAGCCCCTAAACTTCAAGATAAATGCTGAAAATGGACCTGCAATTGCTGAAAATGAGTTTCTGCCCAGATGAGGCCGTGGCGTCGCGCCACGGCAGAGCCATGTGGTGGTGGCGCAGCGCCACCATGTGCCAGTTCTCAGAAAGTTTGCCAAAATGGCAGAAATGGTCCCTGCACATGTTTAAGGCCTTTTTCAATACGTTTAAACCCCGTTAACCCATTTTCAAGGCTCAATAATGAAGTTTAAGTATAGGGAACATGAAACATGCTAAAAAATATGTCGGATGTCGGTTCGTTTGGCCGTACGATCACGATATTCGGTTAATTACGACGAAACACGAATGAATATGAAAAACGATCCAAATTACGCGACGAATGGATTTTTATCATGCCAATCACTAAAATAAAATATTTTAGTGGTTACATAAATTTTTGGATGTCCGGATGTATTCAGAACGTAAGATATGCTCGAAAATGCAAACTTATGAACTTTTTGACGCTTTTAGTTCCTTTTGATCAATATAGTTTATTTTAGCGCACAAAACACCTCAAAGCCTATTTCTAAGCTATGTAAAGGATATTTAGGGCATATTTAACTTTTGATCAAGTTCCGGAATGTTCGTTACAGTACGAATCGGCATACTTTCGCAGTTTGTCAAAATTAGTCCCTATAAGCGAATAAACTTGATTTCGCCACACCAAACCTTCCAAAACTTATTTCTAAGTTATGTAAAGGTTATTTAAGGTATGTTAAGCATATGTCACTGTTCCGGAGTGTTTGTTGCATTAAACTGGTTATATTTACGCATCAGATCGCGTATAACCTTCTAGAAGCGATTTAAAGCTCGAAATCGAACAAGAATTGATATGTTCAAACGACACACATATTTATACAAATTCCAAGTATGAAATACAATATTTCATTGGTTTGGTATTCATATGATGGTTGAAGTGACACAGGTGTCACACCATTGCCTTGAACTGCACCAGGATCATCGTGCGCTACTGGCGAAACTAGGGACAGGCCCAAAAACTGGGGACTAGCCCAAGTAACTGGGGAAAAGCCCAAAAAACTGGGGACAAGCCCAAAAAACTTAGGAGACTTCTGTGGATACTTGGTCCTTTGGCAAGGATACATTAATCTTCTGCAAAACATGGAACTAAGTGAAAGAAGGATAAAGGATCCATGATCATTCTCCGTGTAAACAAGTCAATTAAAGAATTAAATAAATTGAGATTAGATCATTACCAGAGTGAGGATCATCTATCCTCTAAGGATCCTTCATGGGCATCGGATACGAAAATAGCTAAGGATCCTGGACCCTTATTACATGATGTATCTCTTCAAGTGGACAGCATTCCAAGCTCTTGGTAGTAAATCACCTTCCATCGTTAGTATTCGATATGCCCCCTTTCCTGCCTCAGCTTCAATTAGATAGGGGCCTTCCCACTTTGGTGCCAACTTTCCATCAGCATGATTTGTGGTATTCTGAAATGCTTTCCTTAATACCATATCACCAACTTGGAACTTTCTGATCCTGGCATTCTTATTGTAGGCTCCAGCCATCCTTTGTTGATAACTAGCCATTCTAATCCTTGCCAAATCCCTGAGTTCTTCTATGGTATCCAAGTCTTGAACCAAGTTTTCAGCATTTCCCTCAGGATCACGGATGCTAGTTCTTGCAGTAGGAACCACCATCTCTGTAGGGATCACTGATTCTGCTCCAAACACTAAAGAAAATGGAGTTTGGCCAGTAGCATTCTTGGGAGTTGTTCTATCATCCCATAGCACATAAGGTAACTCTTCTGCCCATTTTCCTTTCTTGAATCCAAGTTTCTTCTTCAAATTGTTGATGATGATCTTGTTGGATGATTCTGCTTGACCATTAGCTTGTGGGTGGACTGGTGTTGATATTATCATCTTAATCCCCCAGCTGTCACAAAAGTTAGTAGTTCTACTCCCAATAAATTGGGATCCATTATCACAAACAATTTCAGAAGGAATACCAAATCTGGTTATAATATTTCTTTTAATAAAGGATATCACTTCTTTTTCTCTGACTTGAGCAAAGGCTTCAGCTTCTATCCACTTGGAAAAGTAATCAGTCATAGCAAGCATGAACACTTTTCCTCCAGGTGCCTTGGGAAGTATACCAACTATATCCATTCCCCATCTCATGAATGGCCAAGAAGAGGATATAGGATGCAGGAGCTCTGCTGGTTGATGAAGGATATTGCTATGTCTCTGACAAGCATCACATCTCTTGGCATAATCCACAGCATCCTTCTTCATTGTAGGCCAATAGTATCCTGTCCTATGGATCCTTGAGAACAGTGCTCTGCCCCCAGTATGGTTTCCACAATCTCCTTCATGAAAATCCTTTAGGACTTCTTGAACTTCAGGATCCTCAATACATCTGAGATATGGACCTACAAGAGATCGTTTATATAGCATGTTATTTAATATTGTAAACTTAGATACCTTGACTTTGAAAGTTCTAGGATTTTGTCCTGTAGGGATCTCTCCATGTTGTATGTATCTCATGATTGGAAGGGTCCATGATCCTGAATGAGATTGTGTATCATCACTAGGGATGATTGTAGAATCCTCTCCTATCTCCATAGCTACAAGATCCTCAAGAGCAGGAGTTAGGATATAAATAGTGGGAATTTTAATATCCTCTGGAATCTTCAAGGATGATCCAAGGTTGGCCAATGCATCAGCTTCTGCATTTTCTTCTCTGGGTACCTGTGTCAAACTAAAAGAAACAAAAGAGTCTGCCAATTTCTTGACTATCTCTAGGTATCTGATTAGCTTTTCACCTTTAACAGTGTAGGATCCATTAAAGTGATTAGTAATTAACAATGAATCTACATGCACCTCAAGATACCTGATCCTCATGTGCTTGGCAATTTGCAAACCAGCTATCAAGGCTTCATATTCAGCCTCATTATTAGTAGTTTGAAACTCACAAGCTATTGAGTGGGGTATTATGTCCCCCTGTGGCGATTTTAGTAGTATTCCAAGTCCAGTTCCCTTGCTGTTAGAGGCTCCATCAGTGAAGAGTATCCAAGGATCCTTAGTCTCTTCCAGCTGCTGAACTTCTAACTCAGCTTCCCTTTGTAGATCACTACTGAAATCTGCCACAAAGTCAGCTAAGGCTTGGGATTTAATGGCAGTTCTTGGTTCATATCTTATATCATAAGCACTAAGCTTCACTGCCCATTTAGCCATCCTTCCTGACATTTCAGGTTTCTTGAGAACATTCTTAATTGGAAAGTTAGTTCTAACAATAATGGCATGAGTTTCAAAATAATGTCTTAATTTAGTAGATGCCATAATCAAAGCAAGGATAAGTTTCTCTAAATGTGAATACCTGGATTCAGCATCAAGCAAACTCTTACTTACATAATAGACAGGATGTTTTGTACCTTCGTGATCCTTAACAAGGACTACACTTACTGCTTTGCTAGAAACTGCCAAATATAAGGATAATATATCCCCTTTTTCTGGTTTCATCAAGGCAGGAGCTGAGGATAGGTGATTCTTAAGGGCTTTGAGAGCATTCTCATGTTTTTCAGTCCACTCAAATTTCTTGTTCTTTCTCAAAATGTCATAGAATTCCTTGCACTTTTCTGATGACTTAGATATGAACCTGTTCAAGGCTGCGATCCTCCCTGTCAATCGTTGCACATCCTTGGCATTGGCATGAGATTTTATATTCACAATTGCCTTGATTTGCTCTGGACTTGCCTCAATGCCTCTTTTTGTTACCATGTAACCTAAGAACTTCCCTGCTTTCACACCAAAGTGACACTTTGAAGGATTCACTTTCATATTGAATTTATCAAGGATATCGAATGCTTCCTCCAAATCTCTAAGGTGATCCCCAGCTTTCTTGGACTTAACTACCATGTCATCTATATAGACTTCCATAGTGTGTCCAATTTTTTCCTTAAACATCATATTGACTAGCCTTTGATAAGTAGCACCTTCATTTCTTAGTCCAAATGGCATAGCAATATAACAATATATACCAGTTGGGGTCATAAAGGCTGTATCCTCTTGATCAGATGGTTCCATCTGAATTTGTTGAAATCCAGATGAAGCATCCATAAAAGTCAACAACTCATGACCCGCGGTAGCATCCACTATGGAGTCAATGTGGGGTAATGGGAAAGGATCCTTGGGACATGCCTTGTTTAAATTAGTAAAATCGACACATACCCTCCACTTTCCGTTTTTCTTTTGAACAACAACCACATTGGCTAACCACCTTGGATACTTGACCTCTCTTATCATACCTGCTCGGAGTAGCTTATATACCTCCTCCTGGATAATGGCAATCCTTTCAGGTGCAAACTTTCTCCTTTTTTGATGTATGGGCTTGAATGACCTGTCAATGCTAAGCTTATGAGTAATTATATCTTTAGAGATAGCTGTCATGTCTTCGTGCTTCCAGGCAAAGGTAGTTTTTCTCTTCTTGAGGAAGGATACTAGATCCTGTTCAATGTTATTGAGGATCCCTGATCCTATGAAGATCTTGGATTCAGGATCCTGAGGATCCATAAGGATATCTTTTACATCTTGTTCCCTTGCCTCCAGGACATCTCTTGGAGGATACTTTAATTGCTATTGCTCCCTTGGTCTTGAAGCTGGCTTCATTGATGAGGTGTAGCAATTCTTTGCTTCTTGTTGGTCACTCTCAGTTTTCACCACCCCCATGGGCTAGGAAGCTTTACAGATTGATGATATGTAGATGGGACTGCCTTCATGTCATGTATCCATGGCCTTCCAAGGATAACATTGCAACAGGATAAGCAATCTATAACGTAAAATTTTTGATAAGAATGAAGTCCCTCTATGTAAATGGTAAGTTTAATGTCTCCCAATGTGTTCTTGGTTTCTCCACTGAATCACACAAGTACTGAGGATCTTGGGACAATGTCCGATTCAGGGATGTTCATCTTCTTGAGGACATCAAGCTGGATGATGTTTACTGAGCTTCCTCCATCTATCAAGATCCTGCGAACAAAATGATTAGATATAAACAAGGTAATAACAAGACCATCATGATGAGGATCCTGAACATCAACACGATCATCCTCATCAAAAGTTATAACTTTCTCCTGTGTAACAGTAGAGGTTCGGATGGGTCTATCTCCATTATCCATCTTGGTCTCCTTGGCATGCCTCTTGGCTGCTGAAAAGGAAGTGCCACATATATCTGATCCACCGGATATGAAGTTAATAATTTGTGCATCAGAAGGAGGAGCAGGAGCTCTTTCTGGAACTTTTTCAGGATCCTGGATCCTTGACTTTTTTCTTCCCAACAGCTCCTTCATGTGTCCTTTGCTTAACAGGTAACCAATCTCTTTTCTCAGTGCAATACATTCTTCAGTGAGATGACCGAAATCTTCATGATATGCACACCATTTGGATTTGTCTTTTGTTGCAGCTGGCTTATCACTTTTTCTCTGCCATCTTGATTTTTCACCTAGGTTCATTGTTATCAACAGAAAAACAATATTCAGAAATTGGAGGATAATCCTCATCATCCTCTTCTTGTTCTACTGCATGCACATTCTGGTTATCAGACTTGTTATAAGACTTTGACTTATTGTTCCTGAAGTAGGATCCTTGCTTTTCCTGCTTCGAGGATCCTGCCAGTCTTTCCTGGATCCTTTTATTATCCTCAAGTCGGATGAATCTAAGGGCCCTAGTTCTTACTTCATCAAGATTCCTGCAAGGGGTCATGACAAGATCATCATAGAACAATGAATCCCTAAGTAAACCCATTTTGAAGGCTTCTACAGCCGTAGCAATATCCAAATTAGGGATATCCAAGGATTCTTTACTAAACTTAGTGATATAATCTCTAAGTGATTCATTTTAACCTTGTGTTACCCTATATAGATCACTAGTTAAACGTTCAAATTTTCTGCTACATGAGAATTGGCTATTAAACAGATTAACTAGATTAGCAAATGAAGTAATAGAGTAAGGGGGAAGACTTAGCAGCCATTTAAGAGCTGATCCTGTTAAAGTGGATCCGAAACCCTTGCATAGACATGCTTATTTTAACCTCTCGGGGATAGGATTGATCTCCATTCTTTCTCTGTATTGAGCTACATGTTCTTCTGGATCCGTCGAGCCATCATATAGCTTCATGGTTGGTATTTGAAACCTCTTTGGAATTTCTGCATCACAGATAGGTGGTGCAAAACGAGATATCTTGTGGCTTCCATCTGGGATTTTAGGAATGGGCTTAACCACTCCTGGAACACTGGATATCATATCCTTCAGTTTTTGTAATTCCCTAGCCGTAGCTTGATTGATACCTGTATCCTGCACTGAGCCATGGTTAGCATTATAAAAATTATTCAAAGTGTTACCTCCTGAGGGATTCAAGTTTGACGGGATTCTAGTATAAATGAGGGACCAGAAGAAGCAATAGTTTGCATAGGAATGAAGTCTCCTAGATGAACGTCTGAACTTCCGGGTTGCACACTCCTTAAGAATCCTTGATCCTGAAAGATGTTGGATCCTTGATGTGCTATGACTTGGGGTCTTGGAGGATAATCCATGGATCCATAAACCTGAGATGAGGATCCTTGAACCTGAAAGGAGGATCCTTGAACCTGAGAGGATCCCTGAACCTGAGAGGATCCCTGAACCCGAGAAGAGGATCCCTGAACCTGAAAGGAGGATAAAAAGTCTAAAAAACAATTTTTCTACAATTTTGTATAAAAAATCGCTATTTTTTGTATATAAAATTTACAAAAAACAATTACTGCACATGTGCATTATATGTGTACTACACATATGCATTACAAGCTTAAAATTAGCTTTTGAGTTTAGTTTAGCTTTTAGGGTTAGGTTTTTTTGGAGGTTTAGGATTAGGTTTTTGGGTGTGGGGGAGGGGGGTTTAGGTTTTATTCGGGTTTATGTTAGGGTTTAGTTTTAGGTTTTCGGGGGGGGGGGGTGGATTTGGGTTTTTGGGGGGTGGGGTTGGGCCAGTTTAGGTTTTTGGGGGGTGTCGGTGGGGGGTGGGTTAAGTGGTTTAGGCTTTCCGTATTAGTGCACATGTATGCAGTACAATTATTATTTTTCTTTTTGAAGTTTTTTTTTCAAATATAAAAAATAGCGATTTTTTGTAAAAAAATGTAAAAAAAAATGGTATATTTTTGAGTTAGTTTTTTGGTTTTCTCATTTAAAATAGTTTTATCATGATATATCCCTTATATATATATATATAGGACAAAGATCCGTTAGAAACCACCTTTTATTGCGAGAACCAATGTGAACACAACAAACAATGCCTAAAAATAGCTAAAAAACACACAATTTTTTTTTAATTTTTTATGTTAAAATCGCTACTTTTAGTAGCAAAAAAAAATCAAAAAAAAAATTTTTAAATAAAAAATTTTTTTTTGGCTACTAAAAGTAGCGATTTTAACATAAAAAATATTAAAAAAACAAAATTTAGATTTTTTTTTTATTTTTTTAGATTCTTTAGGTTTTTTTTGGGTTTAGTTTTTAGCATTTTAGCTTAGGGGGGGGGGGGGGTTAGGTTTTTGGGGGGTGGGGGAGGGGGGTTTAGGTTTTTGGGGTTGGGGGGGGGGGGTGGGGGTTAGGTTTTTTTAGCTATTTTAGGTTGTGTTCACATTGGTTCTCGCGGTTCTCGCAATAAAGGTGGTTCTCGCATGAACCTTACCCTATATATATATATATATATATAGGACAAAGATCCGTTAGGAACTAGCTCTTATTGCGAGAACCGCGAGAACCAATGTGAACACAACCAAAAATGCCTAAAAATAGCTAAAAATCACACAAATTTTTTTTTTAATATTTTTTATAAAAAAATCGCTACTTTTCGAACCAAAAAAAATTTAATTTTTTTTTTGCTACTAAAAGTAGCGATTTTAACATAAAAAATATTAAAAAAAAAAATTTTTTAGATTTTTTTTAGGTTTTTTGGGGGTTTAGGTTTTAGCATTTTAGCTTGGGGGGGGGGGGGGTTAGGTTTTTGGGGGGTGGGGGAGGGGGGGTTTAGGTTTTTTTTGGGGGGGGGGGGGTTAGGTTTTTTTAGATATTTTAGGTTGTGTTCACATTGGTTCTCGCGGTTCTCGCAATAAGGGTGGTTCCCTATATATATATATATATATATATAGGGAAATGTTTAAACGAGAACGTTAAATATTATGAGAACCGTGAGAACAAATGAAAAAACCGCAAGAACTTGGTCAAAAACAATTTAAATTCAAAAATTTTTTCTACACATATCATTATTATTGGAATACAATGTTAGAAATTTAATTTACTCGTTTAAATTTATGAGAATTCATAAATAAAGAAAATTTACACATGCGTAGGTTTGCCATTTACACATGTGTAAATCTGTTATATTTACACATGTGTAAAAAATCTAAAAAGAGTGATTTTGAAAGGAGAAATCAATTATTTGATATTGTAAATTCATTTTTGTGATGTTGTATCTCAATTTTAATGAGGTTTGTATTAAAAAATTTGGTTTTGATTGGTTTTTTCATTTGTTCTCACGGTTCTTGCAATATTTAGCGTTCTCAAGATAACCCTCCATATATATATATATATATGTATATAGGGGACCGCTAAAATGAAAACTACCTCCAGTTGTAAGAACCGCGAGAACCAGTTCCTAGCCATTAGATCTTCAAGATCAATGGATGAGATTAAAAGTAACTAAAAATAATATTAAATACTTTTTGTCTTATTATGTTTTTAAAATTTTAATCCAAAAGGGTAATTTAGTAAAATGCCCCAATTTTGTCCTTTTGTCTTTATTGTTTTTTATTAGTTTTTTGTATCATTATATTAGGTTTTATTTTTTAAACATAATTTTTTTATTGAAAGCATTTTTAAATTTAGATTTTTTTTAAAGTTTTTTTATACTTTTTACATTTTACATTTAGCGTTAAACTTTTTACGTTTTTTACGTTTTACGCGCCAGTTTTTTACGTTAACGTTTTTTTACGTTTTACGCGCCGGTTTTTTACGTTAACGAATTTTAAGTTTTTACGTTTTACGCGCCGGTTTTTTACGTTAACGTTTTTTACGTTAACATTTTTAAATTCAAGTTTTTTACGTTAACGTTTTTTACGTTTTACGCACCGGTTTTAAATTCAATCGTCGTTTTTACGTTTTACGTAAAACTTTTTACGTTTTTTACGTAAAACTTTTTACGTTTTACTTAAAAAATTTTACGTTTTACGCTTTACCTAAAAGTTTTTGCATTTTACGTAAATCTTTTTACGTTTTACGTAAAACTTTTTACGTTTTACGTTTTACGTTTTTACGTTTTACGTTTTTACGTTTTACGTTAAAAGGTTTACGGTTTAACTTATTTTTTTTTACAAAAACTTTTTTACGCAAAAACGAACGCACCCAGAAATCACACACTCGGGAGGTGTCTCAGATATGTTATCATCATCGACTAGGGGGGAAAAATAAAAAAAAAACATCAAAACAAAGTGTATCTCGAAAATAAAACGGGGTTTGGCTCAGATTATCCGATAATCAAAAGGCTGCAAAAATGGGGTTGCAGGTTCAAAAAACCTACCCTCCGCCGTCCTTACCGCGCCATCGTCATCTAAATCTACGTTTTTTTTTCCATCATCGCCACCCAAAATTGACCATATCAAAACCCACATATCAAAATCCCCAACATACCAAATCCAAACAAATCAAAACAGATATCAAAATACCAACATACCAAAATACCATCGGTATCATCTTCATCATTCAAGAAACACATATCAAGAACACAGGCCAATAATCACTAGAAAAATCAAGTAAACCCAGAAAAATCAAGAACACATACCAAAAATACCATCGGTATCATCATCATCATCATTCAAGAACACATATCAAGAACACATATCAAGAACACATATCAAAAGAACAAAGGCCAAGAATCACCAGAAGAATCACCAGCCACTAACCCACTGTTAGAACCACCATCGCCGCCGACCAACCACCACCGTAACCGTAGAACCACCGCCGCCGACCAACCACCACCGCCGACCACCACCCAGCCGTCGAACCGCCACCACCACCACAACATCAAATCGGAGCTCACTACCCCCAAATCGGAGCTTGGAATTGTGTTAGTGCATGCATCTGTCGACTTCGTCTTATATCGAGTCTTACTCTAGAATAGGTTAGATCAGAGCACGAGAATCGAGAATATGTGTATTAGTGCTGATTCGCTCGAAATGACATTCTGTCATTTCAAGCGAAATCACATAAGTCCTGATTCCGCTCGAGATGTTTATACTGGTTCAAGCTGAATCAGAACCCCTATATATAGGGGTCTTTGGAGCGAAAACAAGTTAGTAAGTGGTGTCGAGGTCTTGTATAGGATACCGAAGTGCTGCCGGTTTATCTTGTGGATGTAATAGCTGTAAAATCAATCAGAAAGAGTATTAAAGTGAAGAACAAGTTGTGTCTAACTTTGTTTCTTGTTTTCCGCACCTGAAACGAAGTAAAACTCCTCTGATAGACTCATTCGGGTCAATACACGATCCTACAATTGGTATCAGAGCACAGGAGGAGTTCTGCAGATTACAGCTGGATTTCATAGCATTTTCTATCTTCTACACCTTCTTTCATCAATTCAGGAAGTTTTAACGGTCAAAATTGGATCAAATTTTCACAGATTGTGTAAAACTACTTATTGACAAACCCTAGAAAGTTTCATTGCAAAATTCGGTCTAAAAATGAGTGAAATGGATCTTCGACTTGATTCCGCTTGAACGAACAGATTGTGATTCCGCTCAGAATTTGTGGTTCCGCTTCAACAAATGGTTGATTCCGCTCCAGAATTTCTCTGATTCCGCTCCAAGCTGCCAAATCAGAGATTTCGCTTCAAACAGACAATGTTCAGATTCCGCTTGAAATTTACTGGTGATTCCGCTCCAAGCTTCAACTCAGGATTCCGCTTGGAATTGCAAAGTCTGATATTCTGCTTAAAAAAAATTGTTTGCTATTTCGCTTGAATTGTATTTGGGTTATTCCGCTTGAATTTAACTGTGTTTGGAAAATTGATTACTGAAACATGGACAACGATTTCTACAACGCATTTGCTATTCCATCTACTCCGGCTGTCATTGCTCAGAACATGAATTTGGAAAACGAAACGGGAACTACTCAGAAACCCCCGAAGCTAATGAGCATTGAGGAGTATTACGGATGGAGAGATCGCTTCGAAAACTGGGTTCTAGCTAATCATCTTAGATCATGGGAATGTATTTTGAAGAGATATGTTCTACCACGGACTGAGCTGGAAGTTATAAAACAAATTTCAGAATTCAACGACAAAGAACGTGAAATGTATAGAGCTGAAAAGATGATGATCAGTCTACTTCAACAAGCCATCAAAGAAGACATCTTTGTACTGCTTCAACATGACAAGACTTCAAAGTCAATTTGGGATGCTCTTAAAGTCAAGTTTGAGGGTAGTGAACACATGATTAAAAGCAAAAAGGCACTGCTCAAGAAAGAATTTGATCTTTTTACAAGTTTGCCCGGGGAAGATACAAAGAAGCTTATTGAAAGATATTGTCACTTAGTTTGATCCATGTCGATGCTGAGCATAACAAAAGATCGTGAAGAATGGGTTGACAAGTTAGCAGATGCGTTACCACAAAAGGAATGGGGTACATACTTGATGATCTTGAAGAACACTGGGGTTTATGATGGGTTAACAATTTCTCAGTTTATCGAGAAGATTGAGGGTCAAGATTTGGAACAGCAGAAGATCGCAAGGATGAACAGTCCAAGTGGTCAACAGGATGTAAAAATGTACTACAAAGGCAGTGTTCCAGAAGTTGAAAGAAGCCCGAAAATCCAAACTGCGTTTAGTGCTGGAGATTCATCTGAAAAAGTTGATCAAAGTTCTAAAAGTAGCAGTGGTTTCTCTTCATACCCGAGTGTCAATCCAAAAGATACTACATCAAGCTTCCATTCTCAAAGCACAAAGACAGGAAATGGTTATGTGATACAATGCAACATTGCTTTGAATCTTCCAGACGGCCAAAGTTTTTCTGAAGAGGTTGCAAAAGATCACATGGCTCTACTTGGTTCTGTGTTGCTATCTTATGAAGGTTTAGTGGCTGGAAGGATCGGGAATCCTATGCTTACAAAGGAAGATTACGATCAGATTGATGCAGAAGAAATGGAACTAATGGACATCAAGTGGTGTCTAGCTAGTGTTCTTAGACGAGCTGAAAAGTTCAAGCTGATTACTGTAGGACCGGTTTTGACTCTGAAACGATTGCGAAACGAACGTGAAACGTGCGGAATCCGTACACGAACGTGACCTAAACACACATGACGTAATATAAACGTGATTCTTTGATAAAATCTGATAACGTACAGCACCTGAATCACGAACAATAAACTTTCTCTCTCTAGCTTTCTCTCTCTAGCCTCTAGCTCTCCAAGATGTGAAAATGGCAAAAGTTCTAAACTAGAAGCCCTAGAGATCTATTTATAGGCCAAGGCATTTAATGAGGAATCTCATTAATTACAGTTATGCCACCTTGCCTTTTTGACTAACTCACTCTAAAATAACAATGTAACTCTCGTTTTCTTCAGTTTTCTACTACGGACTAGATTGACGGAGGCGATAGACAGATAATGCACTAACAGACTCCCCCTTGGATATTGCTGTAGTCAATCTGTAGTCAAGCTCGTAGCGACTTTTCTTTCTCTTTCTCTCTTTGAATCTTCTCGAACAGAATCCCGGTGGATCTGTCTTCAGCTTCAGCTTTTCCTCTTTTCTTCATCAGGCTCCCCCTTTCGTCAAGCTTCCGTGCTTTGGGATCGACACCTTGCTTTCCGTATACAAGCTCCCCCTTGCTTTGAGCTCGTCTTCAGACTCCCCCTTAGATTCAGCTTCCGGGATCGTAGTCTGGAATCTCATCTGCAAACACTCAAACATTTATAAGTAACATCATTTCAAATTTCAACTATCCAGGAATTGTAACCTGTCTCACTCAAACATTTATAAGTAACATCATTTCAAATTTCAACTATCCAGGAATTGTAACCTGGCTTACTCAACATTCTAAACAAACAATTTCCATGAATTTGGCAGTTTCATCGAATCGAATCGGAAACTAGCTCTATAACAATATAAGCATCCAAATCCCTCACAGTTAATCATCCAAGTCCAAACTAATGACCTTGGAGATATCACAAACTGTTTTGAAAATTTTTGATTTTAAATCAAGTTTCAAATTAATGAACTTGTTTTATTTTCAGAAACACAATCAGCTTACTTAAATTTTGAAACTCAGCATTTCAGATATCAGTTGTCGAAAATAAAGCAGAATCAAAAATCTTTTTGTATTTTCTGAAAATATAAAGCAATAAAGAAATGTGTACAAACATATTTACAGACAATATTTTTGTTTGAGTATGCATCAGAGGATCATATCAGTTTTTGACAAGTCACAAGTACCGTTGAGCTTAGTTACACAGTAAGAATTAAACAATTCACTTAGATTGTCGATATACTGATCCACTTAAATTTTCATACAAAGTTCAACTGATTCAGGATACGAATTAGGTATTTTAAGAACTTAAACTCATTCATGTGTCCCACCTCTTGAATATACTCCCGTATCCAGAATCCCAATAATCAGTCTTACAGGTGAGTATACTACAATGATATCTGTATATAAATTAGGTATGTGAGGGCCGAGGGATCTCAGGTCGATACTTCCGTATACACAGAGAGATATCAGCTTCGACTTTACGGTATGTCCCCTTTAGAGGATCTTTTTGCTTACAACAGCAGCGACTATCAATTTTATTGTTTCATCAGCATGCTGAGGGTTTAATGCTATGTTTCAAGCATTGCAGCAAGTATTATCCAAGGACTAGGTCAGAACTACCGTTCAGCAGAAGTCCCGGAATAATACCCCAGACATCATTGAGTATAAAGACCTAGTATATCAGATTATGAGACCTTTCAAACGAGATTTCAGGGGTTACCTATATATCCAAGTAGTGTTCCCCACAAAATAAGTAAGTTTGAATTTAGGTTTATATCCCGAAAAAATTTACTAAATGTATAAAAATCTACCGACACATCCACGGTGAGATCGTTTAACACATTTAAATTTTCCATTTCTTTAGTGTACTGTAACTGTCTACTGATATACTATCATGTCCTCTTTTTACGCAAAAACTCAATTTTTAAATTTTATCATGTTTTTGACTTTTTCAAATTTTCAAATGTTTTTGTATTTTCTAACAATTTTTCTCCCCCTAAAATGCAAAATCATATAAAGAAAATTTGACAACCAACACTGATAGCTTTATCTCGCCATCCATTTTCTGCTTATCGTGTTCTGATTTGCAGAAAATATACATACCCCCATGATTTACAACCCACTGATCTTAACAGTTTGAAAACCGTTTTTCAATCTGATGAAAGTAATCATGTTTGTTCAGCCGTGAGGGTTTCGGCATATTCAATCAACACATATTTTTGTATTTTTGAATATTTGACAAAAATTAAAAACAAACATATTTTTGGTTTTTCAAGTTTTCCAACTTTTAGGGTTTTTGAAATATTGTTTATTTATTTACAGAAAAACATATAAACTTCCTGTTTCAACCAACACAGGATCCAGCAGCCTCCTCTCGATGTGCCAGGCTGCTCCAATCTCCAATTTCACAATCTTTGAATTCCATGAGCACCTGCACAAACAAACTAACGATCAGTTCAAACTAACTGAATACGTAACAGTGAATCACCGATGACACTAAGACAAATTTTTCGAGAACCACAAAAGCGAAACAATCTGTGCACGTGACAGATAAGCGGACCAAACAGGTTCAGATAAGCGAACCAGAAAGTGTACTAATGAGCGAACCAGACAATGTCTGTTCGAGCGGACCAGACTTGTTCGTTCGAGCGGACCAGACTTGTTCGTTCGAGCGGACTAGACTTGTTCGTTCGAGCTGACCAGACTTGCCCGTTTGAGCGAACCAGCTAATGTTCGTTTGAGCGGACCAACAGATGTCCGGATAAGCGAACCACGTGATAAACAACAAGCACAGCGATGACCGTAAAAGCGGACCACAGTTTTAACTGATTTTTAGTCTGAATTTCTCTCTAAAACTTTCAAGGAATAATCTACACTGAATTCCGAACACAATGATATGATTTTTGTTCAATTTCGACCGCTAATTCGTTCCAGATCTGAGTTTGAAAATTCTGTCCGAGAACCGAACTCGTTTTTGATGAAATAGATTGATTTTTACTGTGTTTTAAGATCTGAAACTGTTATAGATTGATTAACAGATAATTTCGCTCAATATGCTTGAACTTCAAACCATTTTGTCCGATGAAACTTGTTTAAACCGAAAAATAAAACAGAAATTGAGTAGAAAGATGAGAAAAGTGTCGAATCAGCTGATGTAGTATGAACTTCTCGTCCTGAAGCTCTGATACCACTTGTTGTACCGGTTTTGACTCTGAAACGATTGCGAAACGAACGTGAAACGTGCGGAATCCGTACACGAACGTGACCTAAACACACATGACGTAATATAAACGTGATTCTTTGATAAAATCTGATAACGTACAGCACCTGAATCACGAACAATAAACTTTCTCTCTCTAGCTTTCTCTCTCTAGCCTCTAGCTCTCCAAGATGTGAAAATGGCAAAAGTTCTAAACTAGAAGCCCTAGAGATCTATTTATAGGCCAAGGCATTTAATGAGGAATCTCATTAATTACAGTTATGCCACCTTGCCTTTTTGACTAACTCACTCTAAAATAACAATGTAACTCTCGTTTTCTTCAGTTTTCTACTACGGACTAGATTGACGGAGGCGATAGACAGATAATGCACTAACAATTACTGGAAGAAATGACTTTCTTGATGCACATGTTTCAATTTTGGGTTTTGATAAATCTAAAGTTACTTGTTTTCGATGCAGGGAGAAAGGTCATTTCAAGAGGGAATGCAAGAACAGAGAAGCTAGTGATGTAAAGAATCCGTTCGGAAAAGATGACTATTACCGGAAAGCCATATATCAGCAAGTTGGTCAGCAACAACAGCAAGAACCATAGGTGGCTCATGGTAGAAAAGTGATCGAGGATTCAAAAAGAGCATGTTTGGTGGATTTTAACTAGAACAAATACATATCACTCGAAAGCAAAGCATGCCTAATCAATCAAGATGACGAAAGGTTACCTGAAGGTTTTAGCTGGGATATGTTTGTGGATGAAAAAGGAGAGTTTAAAGCATTCATTGCTAAGATTGTGAAAGAACCAGATATGTTTACCACATGGATGAATTCTATTGGTGAGACTGTGAAGAATGTGGAGGAAGAGTTTGTTGCATCTGAAGAAAGCTCACAGAGCTCAGATGAAAATTCACAAAGTGATGAAATTTCAGAAAAGGAAGTTGTTTTTGATAAAACACTAGCTGATTCTGGTTCTTCGGATGATAATTCTGACAAATCATTAGAGGTTGATCAAACACCAACTGATGACAGTAGTGATGATGAAGAAGAAAGACATATTAATGTTGCAAAATCTCATCTTTCTCCTGAAAGTTTTCATTTTTATTTTGTAGATCGATTGGAGAAGCTGAAGGAGAAACGAGCAGCAAAAGAACAACCGCAAAAGAAATCTGAAAGTGAAAAAGATGAGATAGTTCAAAAGGAAGAAGTTAAAATTGTTGCTGAGGAGATTGTTGAGACTGAGCAGGTGGGTGAAGCAGAAAATGTGACTAAAGCTGAGAAAGTTGTTGAAATTGAGAAGATCATAGAAGTTGAAAAGATTGTGGAAGTCATCAAACCTTGCTTAAAGTGTTTGGAACCTTGCAAGGAATGTGCAGCAAAAGATGAAAAGTTGGCTGAATATGAGAAGATGAAAGAGCAATTACTGTTCAATCTAAATTACGTGAAAGAATCTTACGATGTATTGAACAAAACAGTAACTGGTCTTCAAAAGACTAACTCTAAGAGAGAAGATGCATTGCAAATGCTGAATGCTGTGATGATGACAAAGCAAAAAGCTATAAATTTCTACATCGAAGAAAGTGCAAAGTGGAAGCAAGAGTTGGAGACCGAGAGAATTGAAAATGAGAGAATCAGACGTTTATTACAAAGTTATTCTAGTTCTGATTATCTTATTGATCTAATTTATCCAACTGTTGCAGGTTTTGAAGCCTTTAAAGATGATGAGAAGCCTAAGAAGAAGGATACTGGTAAGAAACCGAGTGTTAGCTATAACAAGTGTCCGCCTCCGATCTGGGAAGGTTATTCTCCCAGAAAACCAAATGAAGAGCAACTCGAAAAAGCAGTCAATATAAAGTTAAAAACCGACACAACTGATGAATTACCAGAAAACATTGATGTTACTTTTACATCGTGTGACACTGATCATGAGTCTGAGTTAATCAAAAAGGTGGTCGATCAGGTGTTGGATACTGATGAGGAGTCTGAGTCAAAGTCTGAGTCTGGAGGTTCAAGTTCGTCGGTCAACAGTCCAAAGTCGTCGGTTAAAAAGTCTTACAGTAAAGAATTTTTATTATCAAAATCAAATTTGAATGATGAAACATTCGAAGTAGCATATACTTTGAATGATTCTGACAAATTATATTCTGACAAAGAGTTTCCAATAAGAAGTGTTAGATTTGAAATGATTAAAAAGGTTTTCAAAATGACAGAAATTAAGATTTCTGAAATAAAAGATTTAAATCTTACTGAAAAACCTAAAAAATACACTTCAAGAGTACAACAACGATTAAACAAGAAAAAGGGTTACAATTCTGGTTCTGGTTTTCAAAAGAAACCAAACCATAATGGTAGCTACAAAAAGAAAGGATTAGGTTTTATTCCACCAGAAAATTATAAAAATGAGAAAAATTCTAAAACAAAAACAGAATTTGTTTCAGGAGGAAGTGCAGAAGAAGAACAGAAGAAGCCTTTCTGGAAACAATCAAACCAGGAGTTTCTTGCTGAGAAGAAAAGAAATGGAACTGGAGTGTTTCATCCAAAGGAGACTCGAACCTGTTTCAAATGCAATGAAGCTGGTCACATTGCATGGAACTGTTCGAAAAATGCTAAGACTAAACAGGGAGTTTCTGAAAAACTGAAAAAAATAGTTGTTGATGTTGAACCACCAACCGAAAAATTCAAAATGTTTGAAAATTCAACTTATGAGGTTGGTGAATGTTCTAAAAAGAATTTTTACAAAAGGAAAGCCAAGAACAACCAAGTGTGGATTGTTAAGAAGTCTGAAGAGAAAGTCGGCAATGATTCTGGTTCCACAAAGCCAGAAGAGCCACAAGGTGAGGTAAAAGAGGTAAATTCTGTATCTTCAGTGAATGATGATGAATTTCCATCACTGAAGTTTGAGAAGATTAAACAGAAAGTTGGTAAGATTGAGATCTCGGATCAATTTTACTCCGAGAAAAATGAATTTGATATTGAGAAAGTTTTCAATGGAAATGTTAAGAAAATTTTTGGGAAAATGCTTGATTGGAAAGTAAAAGGGGTTAAAGATTTTTACGCAACAAAGAAAGCAACTTTTAACCCAACTGAACAAGAGCTAAAGGAGCTAAAAACACCCAAGGTTGGTCAGACTTGGGTGGAAATTCTTTTCCCTTGAACATCTGACTTTGCCGGAGATCCCAAGTTTGTAATCGTGGATCAGGAAGCGGCATCATTCTTGTTAAACTTGTTTTTGTGAAAAATTTTAAAATTGTCTAAATTTTTACAGATTGAGGAATTGCCGGAGCTTCCAGGTTGGTAAGTGCGAAGCAGGAATCGACATCTTGATTGGTAAAATGGTTTGTGTAGATGATTTATTCCTACATATAGTTAAATGTTTTGGTTATACTTACAAGTGGTAAGAGTTTGAACATTACAAAGTGATTCGTCAAGATCATTAGTTTGAACTTGATGTAATCCTGATATGTATGATTGAATGAACAATATGATGAACCAATCCCGACAAGTGGTTTTTTTATCAAACCTACAAGTGGTAAAAACAAACTTATTTTCCGGAAAAATCATTTTGATTAAAACAAACTTAAGTGTTTTGAAATCATAATGAGAAAATAGTTTGTTGAAAGGGGGTGTTCTGATTGTTTATGCCAAGTGGATGGCGAATTGAAGCGATTCGATATCGGTTGTCAATTTACTTGTATAGTTTGTTTTCAAATTTCCTTTAATGTGTTTGTATTTTAGGGGGAGTAGATATTTTCAGAAAATCAAAAAACATTAGATAATTTGAAAAGGACAAAAACATGATAAAAATAAAAAATGAGTTTTAGTGTCAAAGAAGAGGAAATGATAGTACATCAGTAGACAGTCACAGTATGCTAAAGAAATGTAATGTTTAAATAGCGTTAAACAGTCTTACTGATGATATGCCGATAGGTTTTTACACATTTAGTAAGCTTTTTCAGGATATAAACTTAAATTCATACTTGCTTATTTCGTGGGGAACACTACTTGGATATATAGGTAACCCCTGAAATCTCGTTTGAAAGGTCCTTCTTTCTGAGATACTAGGTCTTTATGCTCAGTGATATCTGGGGTATTATTCCGGGACTTCTGCTGAATGGAAGTTCTGACCTAGTCCTCGAATAATACTTTCCGCTTGCTTGAAATATAGCGCCGCCCTCAGCAAATTGATGAAACAATAAAATTGACAGTCATTGCTGTTGTAATTCAAAAGATCCTCTAAAGGGGACACACCAAAAGTCGAGCCGTCATCTCTCTGCTGAACGGAAGTTCTGACCTGAGCTCTCACGGTTTCGTACTATAATTTATTCCCTTACAGATATCATCTGTGGTATACTCACCTGTAAGACTGAATATTGGGATCTGTATACGGGAGTATATTCAAGAGGTGGGACACATGAATGAGTTTAAGTCCTTAAAACATCTAAATCATATCCTGAATCAGTTGAAATTTGTGTGAGAATTTAAGTGGATCAGTATATCGGCAATCTAAGTGAATTGTTTAATTCTTAATGTGTAACTAAGCTCAACGGTACTTGTGACTTGTCAAGAACTGATATGATCCTCTTACACAAAACTCACAAAAATATTGTCTGTAAATATTTCTTTACTGCATTTCTTTACATTCAAAAATCCAAAAAGATTTTCAGTGTATTTTAGCATAAACTTTTGAAAAACTCAAAAAGATTTTCGACAACTGATGTTGGAGAACTGATTTTCAAAATTCCAAGTGCTAGACATGATGAACAAATGGTTTGGGAGAATGTGTTTTGATAAAATTTTAAAAGTGGTTCATCAAGATTATTGAGTTATTTTTAAGGGAGATTCAGTGTTAGTGCATACATTGAATTGTTAAAAGTGTGAAATTTACTTTGAGGTAGAGATTGTGCAGGTTTAAGTTTGAGCTAGGTGACAATCCTGAGCAGATCGAGAGCTAGGTTACGATCTTGGAACTTCTTTAGTAGAGCCAGGTTGATCAATCATGGGAAGTTTGTGTTTAAAGAGCCAGGTTCCGATACCTGAGGATTATGTAGATAGAATATTAATCCAGGTTTCGATTCAGTGGACAAAGTCTGAGCCAGGCAACGATCTTGAATCTGTGAAAGCCAGATTACGATCCTGAAGCTGATGATGCTGATGAACTTAAAGAATGCCAGCACATTGTTAGCGGGAGTTTGATGACATGCAAGAGAAGATAGAAAGAGTGAAGCCCAGAGACTGATCAAGATTGAAGACGTAAAGACTCGACACGTGAGACTCGTCAACATCTGAGGGGGAGTCTGTTAGTGCATGCATCTGTCGACTTCGTCTTGTATCGAGTCTTAGTCTAGAATAGGTTAGATCAGAGTACGAGAATCGAGAATATGTGTATTAGTGCTGATTCCGCTCGAAATGACATTCTGTCATTTCAAGCGAAATCACATAAGTCCTGATTCCGCTCGAGATGTTTATACTGGTTCAAGCTGAATCAGAACCCCTATATATAGGGGTCTTTGGAGCGAAATCAAGTTAGTAAGTGGTGTCGAGGTCTTGTATAGGATACCGAAGTGCTGCCGGTTTATCTTGTGGATGTAATAGTTGTAAAATCAATCAGAAAGAGTATTAAAGTGAAAAACAAGCTGTGTCTAACTTTGTTTCTTGTTTTCCGCACCTGAAACGAAGTAAAACTCCTCTGATAGACTCATTCGAGTCAATAAACGATCCTACAAATTGTTCCCCCATCTCGTTTCAGTCCCCCATCTCGGTGAACAGTGGTTGGGGTTTTGTGACAGTTGGGTGGTGGTGGTTACTGTTGAGACGGAAGGGGGGGGGGGTGTATTTTACCGGAGGCGGTGTTGCTGCTGCTGTTCTCCGCTGCCACCAAGAATTGGTGGTGGTCGGATTTGCTTCAGGTTGTTGGCAGGTATTCACCGGAGGGAGGAGGTGTTTAAGGTGTCGTGACCGTTCAGTCCCACCGGCCACCGCCGCCGTCCTCTTTCTTTCTCCTCGGTGGTGGTTGCTTTAAATTTTGATTTGGGTTTTTTTATTGTGTAGAGGAGATGTAAACGGTGGTGGTTGGTTTTAATTTTAATTTGGGTTTCTTCATTTGTGCAGAGGATATGTAAAGGAAGAGGAGATTTAAAAGAAAGATGAAAGAGGAGAGAGGAGATAGTTTATATAAAGAGTCAGTGAATTTAATTGAAGAGAGAGGAATGATTTGACATTTGGGGTAAATGACCAATATACCCTTTATGTTGACACAATGTGATTGGTTGATAGTGGTTCTCGCGGTTCTTACAACTAGAGGTGGTTCCTATTTTAGCGGCTCCCTATATATATATATATATATATATATATATATATATATATATATATATATATAGAGAGAGAGAGAGAGAGAGAGAGAGAGACAGAGTTAAATGCCATTTTAGTCCGGTTTGGGCCATTTTGCCAGTTTAATCCAAAGGTTTCATTTTTCTCCCGTAAGTCCAAAAATGTTTCACTGTTGCCATTTTAGTCTACTGGGTTAACTTCATCCAATTTTTATGTTAACCAGAATGGCAATTCGATCATTTTATATGTATTTCTATTAACTAAAAATGCAATTTTACCATATAAAATGATCGAATTGCCCTTCTAGTTAACAAAAAAATTGGATGAAGTTAACCCAGTGAACTAAAATGGCAACAGTGAAACATTTTTGGACCCACATGAGAAAAATAAAACATTTGTACTAAACTGTCAAAATAGCCTAAACCACAGACACTAAAGTGGCATTTAACTGTCTCTCTCTCTCTCTCGATCTATATATATATATTACTATTCCAATTAATTAAGAAAATACAATTGTATTTATTTTACCCACTAAATTATTGATTTGATTGAATGCCGTATTGCTTCATGCACTTCTCATATAGATCCACTATGTTTGTGTTAATTAGGGATCTTATGAATGAACACCCATTTTTTTTTGAAACCACAAAAACTCTTATTAAATATTCATCATGATTGGTCGATGACTTTAATCAATTAACAAAATTTTGTAATAAAATGACGGTGACTTAATTACAGGGGTTGAGGGTAAAGGGAAATCACTTGTTGATTTTTAAAACCACATTTTATCATTAGGAAATCAGGTAGATTTCTTTATGTCAATATTTGGTTTTACTACTTGTTAGAGACACATAACTTTTAGGTCATGTGTAGTTATAACCTCATATGAGGTTATGTGACAAGTGACAAAAAAAAAAAAAAAAAAAGGTGAAATGTGGAGTTTTTTCTCAAGTTAGTGTTGATGAAAAAGTTATTTACCAAAATGGTGTTTTTTAAAAACTATTTGCCAAATTAGTGTTCCTTATTCTTTTATATTTTTCTTTTCTTTTTTAACAAATATATTAAACTTTGCTTCTATATTTTCATTAAATTAATCAAATATCTACTTTTTTTTTTCTTGAATGATTTATATATTTTTCTATCAATCCAGTAGTTATTTATTTCTTTGATTTTAATTTTCCGACAAACTCTTTATATTTTTTAACAATAATTCTTTGTAAATAAAAAAAAAACTCCCATTATCGTTTTGCTGATATTTGAATAATATAATAAATTGAAAAAAGCTCATAGGAAATCCTATATGTATCGTGTGTATGTGTATGTGTATGTAGTAACTATGTATGCATGTATGTGTAATGAGATATTGTAGTATGTAAATACGTATGTATTTTAATGATATATATATATATATATATATATATATATATAAATTAATGTAAGCTAACAAAATAAATAACCACAAATTAGATATGTTTGTTTAAGACTTTTTTACACTACATTGATTCTCGAAGAAAACAAATTCACAAAAGCTTAGTAATTAACATATATACTATTGTTTTAGCACTTTTATATGTTTTATTAAACATGGAGTTCTTGATTTCTTTTGTTTTTCTCTGAACAGTTTAAATTGCTGCACATTTATTTGAGTTGGACATCAATACTCTTCTCTCAAGTCTATCTACGCATATATTTTAATTTAAAGCATAAACAAATGAGTAAACTGCAATTTTACATTTATCCTAAGGAAATAATTGTAATTTTACCCCCCACTGTTTGCTGTTATGTCGCAATCTTACCCCCCGGCTTCAATTTTGTTGACTGGTCTGTTGACTTGGGGGTGAAATGACTATTTTACCCTTTTATTTTACCCCCCAACGTTTGCTGTTATGTCGCAAGTTAACCCCCGGCATCAAATATGTTGGCTGATCTATTGACTTGGGGTAAATTACTAAAATGCCCTTTCTTATACCCCCTATACTTTGTGTTTCGAAGCAAAATTACCCCCTGCAACTTCCAAAACCTTTCCCGCCACCATCCATATTCGATTCCACCACCCATATAAACCCCCTGGCATCAAATATGTTGACTGATTCAATTCAAATTCATTTAAAGGTTGTAACAGAATTCTTACTTTGAACCAAAGCATTTGGAATGCAAAGATTGAATTCATGATTGGAATGCAAGATTGTAACAGAATACTTACTTCATGGTTGGAATGCAAGGTTGTAACAGAATTCTTACAGAATTCAATTCAATTCAAATTCATTTAAATATTCAATTGCCTGGACAAAACCATTACAGAAGGCCTTTAGCAATGGTTTTAAGTTGTGGCTGAAGGTTCTTCATAGTTGAGACCTTGAGGGTATATATACACAAAGGTCTGTAAGAATTCTGTATCAGAAGCATTTGGAATGCAAATGAATCAGAACCTCTGCATCAGAAACTGGCATGTTACTCAAAACTGCTTAGTCACTTTAATCTCATATTACACACAGCAGCAACCAAACAGCAGAGCAACCAAACAACAGCAACTTAACAGTCAATCTGTTTTGTTCTATGATCAAACATAACAGTAACAACTTAACAGTCAATCTGTTCTGTTCTATGATCAAACATAACAGCGGCAACTTAACAGTGAATCTGTTCTATGATCAAACACACAATTCCAGTAACCTGTAATGCAACTTAACAGCAGCAACTTAACAGACACATTAACCCACTAATTATAGATGCAAATATAACCTGTACAAGCTTTTAACAGTCAATCTTAGATGCAAATATAACCCACATTAACCCACATTAACAGTCAATCTGTTCTATGATCAAACATAACCTGTTCTATGATCAAGCATACCAAAAGATCCTAATATATAAATAGAGTTCAACTACACTACATATTAACCCAAAAGATCCTAGAAGATTAGAGTTTAAGTATCCTACACAACCATTTCCTGCTGAGGGGGAAACTGGAAATGCAGGAACGGACGGCCTCGCATCTTGACAACCAATGAGACCACAATCGAACGTAGTGAAACATGAATCCTCATGTCCGCTGCAAATACAGAAACATCCATTACTAGTTCTGACCTGATTTTACCCCACAATCAAAATAGTTGTTTGATTTTACCTGAAAACTGCGAGAAAATGGAGGATAGCTGGACCACAGCTCGATCGACGGTGGCCGGTTGTGTGGTCGCCGGCCCTGGCTCTGCCGGTGGAGCTGGATGAATCATTGCATTCTGTTCACTCATCCTCTGCTCGTGTGGTGAAGAAGAATGAATGGTGAAGAAGACGGAGTGGAGGTCGCCGGTGGGTGATGAAGAAGACGGAATGTAGGTCGCCGGTGGGAGATCGCCGGTGAAGAAGCCGGAAGTGAAGAAGACGGACGGTGTAAAGTGAAGAAGATAGATGGAGGTGAATTTACTTGAAATATAAGGTACAATTTACTTGAAATATAAGGTACAATTTAGGGGGTAAGATTGTGATATAATGTTGAGTTAAGGGGTTATTATAACATATAAGGTACAATTTACTTGAAATTACTTTTTTACCCTTTTACCCTTTTACCCTCCCATGTTTATGTTGACCGGTCAACAAAATTGAAGCCGGAGGGTAAGATTGCGACATAACAGCAAACAGTGGGGTGTAAAATTGCAATTATTTCCTTAGGAGGGGGGGGGGGGGGGGTTAAGGGTGCCAATGACCCCTAACCCCAGGGGGTAAAATTGCAGTTTACTCTAAACAAATTTATGTCATTGAGTTGCATGTTTGAAAAAAAAAGAAATTATATGCTAAAAATATATAAAGAGTTAGTTGGAAAATTAAAAGAAAAGAAATAAAAAATATTAAATTGATTGAAAAAATATAAATCATTAAAGAGTAAAAAAATAGATGTTTGATTAATTTAATAGAAATATTATATATTGGTTAAAAAGAAAAGACATACACAAAACAAAGAAGGAACACTATTTTGGTAAATAGTTTTTAAGGAGCACCATTTTGGTAAATATTTTTTTCACCAACACTAGTTTGGGAAAAAACTCTGAAATGTGGGGGTTATGGAGGTTATATAACATATATGCGTAGTGGATGGAGCCTTATAATCCTCTACCAATCATTACTCAGTTATTATTATTTTTAATTTTTTATTTAATCTCTAAATTGAAAATATTAAAAAAACGAATAACATTTCATTAAAGTAAAAAAAAACATTACAATAATTAACAAAACATTGCAATAAAATATATTTAATACTACTCCTCTTCATCGCCGTTGTCGCCTCCTTCTTCATGATCTCCGTCATCCAAACCTTCGTCTTCATAGGCTCCTACTTCGAAATCTTCTTCTTCGTCGTCAGCATCATGTCGAATTGGGCGAATCGCCCAAGCATGCTCGACCAAATTCGCCTTTAACGCGTTATGTAATTCCTTGGAACGCAAGAGTTGACGTTTAAGATTCTCTCTTCCATTGTTTCTTGCGTTCCTACAACAACACCTTCCGGAAAAAAGTTTTCACATATTTCTTTTCCTTTGTCTTCAATAATCATATTATGCAATATGATACGAGCATACATCACCATTCTAATTTTTTCTTTATCCCATATATGTCAAGGATTTCTAACAAAATGTCATCATTGTTGAAGAACCACAAAACACCTCGATGTCCTCTTGTGAAGACTCTTGCAGTTTCTTAAAATATTGTATTTTTATATTAAGAGTTTTAGAAAACGTTTTCATATTATTTGAATACTCTGGGTATATACCATCGGCCAAATATTATCGATGTATGTAGTCATTTCCATTCGCATGTAACCTGGCTTTCGGTATCGAACCCGAAATGTAACCCTCTAGCAATGGTGAACACTGAAAAGTATTTATATCGTTCATACACCCGACGAAACCAAAGAAGGCCGACCAAACCCAAAGGTCGTATGAGGCAACCACTTGTAAAACCAACGTTGGTCCTTTCTTGTCAGCGTGTGTATGTTGACATCGTCATGCGGTTGGACAATTATACCACCGCCACTAACGACAGTCTAAACTACCAATCATGTTGTGGCATTCCATGTTTTTTTTATAAAAGAACTTCGTGAATTTGTTGAAGGTCGTTCTAAGTCGGGTTTCTCAAATAACGTTTTTCATAAAATTGGCATATACCTAAATCTTAAAAATTATATATATAACCATATGTAAATTTCGTAATTTTTTTGTACTTTAAATTAAAATTATATATATATGCATAAGTAAATATATCGTAGCAGTAATGTTCTAAAGTATCGTGTGCTGTTTTTTCTACCATCTTCAAATACTTGCCATTGATGTCGTACGTGTTTCTGTAGGCGAGTACACGTAACACAGAAGTTAACTTTTGAATTGAGGTGAATCCTAGACATCCTCTCACGTCGATTTTTTGCTTAAAGTGGTCATACTTATCCTCCAAATCTTCGTTAACGCCCAAAAATAACCTTTTGCTCATCCGAAAACGGCGCCTAAAAATATGGGGGTCGTTAACCGATGTAGGATTGAAATAATCTTTCATTAAACGATCATTTGCGGCTTCACGGTCTTGCACAACATATTCCCTCCTCAAGATCGGGCGCGGGGGAGCACAATTAATATGTTGTATGGCGTTAATCGCGAGGGCACACACACTCGTAACTGCTTCTTCCTCCTCCGCAACTTCGTCTTAAGAAAAAAATCTTTGGTATAGATTGATGAACGAATCTTCCGACGGAGGCGATGACATTATGATAAGGAGAGTTTTTGTAAAAAGTGTTTTTGGTTGAGTTAATTGGGTATAATTTTTTTTGTGGGGAGTTTAATTGATTATTATAAATATATATATATATATATATATATATATATATATATATATATATATATATGTATATAGAAACGGGATCTGGAGAAAACAGTGGAAATTGTGTAAATGGTGAGAACGGATCCTAGAGCGACACGTGGCGCGCACTACAATCAAGGGAGGGGTGTTTTTGTCTTTTTACCTGTTTTTATTCATTTTATCCCGCACACTACGCTCAGTTTTGGCGTTGAAAGCTTTTTGGCATTTAGTTAGAAACTCAATCTATGGCGTTTTGTTTTCTTATATAGAGTTTTGCCCCTGATTGTGACGCCTATTTTAAAAGAGAGGTCAAAACGGCATTTATACACGACTAGCTTTCAAAAATTTCATATCAATGTAAAATTTTCGACCAAACTAAACTTTATACATTTTAAGAAAACATTGGTCACACCTAGAGTGATGACCATATTAGTCTAACAACCACTATTCGACATATACCAAAAAGGTAACCATAAGTCTTTAACAAGGTATTTAAACAACTAGACATAATTTACTACATAACCAAAATGTTTTGACCCTATTCCATTCACTAGATTCGGAAGCGTGTCGAAGGCGGCGCGGTTCGTGTTCATCCCGAGCAAGGCGTGGTCGTTTAAGTAGGTGCTTTACCTAACATTCAACAAAAATAAAAGCATTAATAATTCTACATAAAGCAATATTCAACTTATCAGAAGTTCTTTGGCCCTTAGCCAACGGGTAGCATATTACAATACTTTCTTTTGTCATTCTTTTTCCTTAGTACCGAACAACCCGTTTAGAAACAGATCGGCACAATACCATTCTTTTACATTCCCATTCCATTCTAAGTAACCCATTCATAATGGGTTACCATGAAACCTTATCTTACACATTCTCAATCAAATCCCAATTGACCCGTTCGACACTAATCAATACGGAACCTTACTTTCGCTTTCTCATTCAAAATACAAAACGTCTTCTATTAAATGACTAGTATCCAAAGGAACATACTCTAACAATATTCATAGTTTTGATGATACTAATTTACAACTACTAATATTAAATAAACTTGTAAGTAATGAACTTACCTCGTTCTTGAGCTTTTTGTTGCAATCTGGAACTTGCTCCTTCTTCTTTCAATGCTACACATAATGCATTCTTATTTAGATTATGTCGTTCATTTACATAACCATCACATTCACGTATAATTCACATTCCATAATTTATTCCACAAAATATCAACTTTATGTTTTCCATATACAATGCAAGAATTCTCAATTCATTCAAAATCACAAAATTAACCTTTCAAGCATTTAGTCGAACACTTGGTGTGCGTATAACATTTTTAGCACTATGTACATGTGTTTTATGCATAACCTATTAGCAAACTTCATCACTCATTCAATTGACCAAATTCACATAATCCATTCACCCTAAAACATAATAATCTATTAGTATTTTAGTACACAAACATTCACCCATCAAAATCACTCAATTAATTCAACTACAAGTTCATCATACTACTAAAACAAATGGGTTTCTACTCAAGCCTTCAATCTAATCAATTTCAAGCATAAAACATCTTCTATTTGATTATTCTAACTCATATACAAGTTCAATTTCATATAATTTCACGAATTAATTAAAACCCACTTCATCAAAATGCATCAAGACATAAACTTCAACTTACCTTATGCTCAAATCACTTAGGTTAGGGATTAACTAGGCTCGTGCATTCAATCTTGTGTCTAAAACCATCAATAATTGCTGAATTTCTTGAGTTCAATTGAAGGAGAAGGGTTTTCTCCTTCCCTGCCCTCTTGCTCGCGACCCACACACCCACTAACACTGGGTTTTAATTTTATTATGTTTATTATCATATTTTACAAGTTCAACCCCTCAAGTTGCTTTAGTTATCATTCTTGTATATTTTCCAACTTTTTAAACTTCCATTATTTATTTATAACTTAACTAATAATTTAAAACATTTAAACATTCAAATAATCTATTACAAAATTTTGGGGCGTTATAAGTCTACCCCCCTTAAAAGAGGTTTCATCCCCGAAACCTTAATACATACCAAATAAAGACGGGTAGTTCTTTCG
Source organism: Helianthus tuberosus (assembly GCA_030545235.1). Lineage (NCBI taxonomy): Eukaryota > Viridiplantae > Streptophyta > Magnoliopsida > Asterales > Asteraceae > Helianthus > Helianthus tuberosus. Next base: position 63,391,616 of record CM060432.1, on the reverse strand, counting down.
CATTTCATCCTCTGATTCCCATGTTAGATCCGATCCTTTTCGATGTTGCCATTGAACTAGAACTTGTCGAATGGACTTATTTCGAAGATGCGTTATTTTGGAATCCTTGATAGCCACCGGTCTTTCAACATAGTTCATTTTCTCATCCAGTTCGATATCGTCATGTGGCACATAAGCCGTTTCATTCGTGAGACATTTTCTTAGTTGTGACACGTGAAATGTGTTGTAGATCCCATCCAAAGCTGGAGGTAATTCCAACTGGTATGCCACATTTCCAACACGGGTTAAAAATTTAAACGGCCCAATGAATCGAGGGCCCAATTTCCCTCGTTTTCGGAACCGTATTATGCCCTTCCACGGTGAGACCTTTAAAAATACTCGATCCCCTTCTTAAAATTCAATAGGGCGCCTTCTTTTGTCTACGTAAGATTTTTGTCAATCTTGCGTTGCCTTCAAACAAGCCCCGCACTAGATTAATCTTTTCATTAGTTATTTCCACAACATCCTTAAGAGCGAGTTCTCGCTGTCCTATTTCTCCCCAGCACACAGGGGTTCTTCACTTTCTACCTTACAACATTTCATACGGCGCCATTTGAATACTACTTTGATAACTGTTATTATACGCGAACTCTACCAACGGCAAATGGTCGTCCCAGTTTCCCCCAAAATCTATGACACAAGCCCTCAACATGTCTACTAACGTTTGTATAGTTCTTTCTGACTGCCCATCTGTTTGCGGATGATATGCGGTACTCAACCGCCACTTAGTGCCCACACTTTCATGAAATCTATGCCAGAATGGAGATGTGAATCTTGTGTCGTGATCCGACACAATAGACACGGGTACTCCGTGACGAGCTATTATTTCATTCATGTAAATTTCCGTTAACTTTTCGGAAGAAAAGGTTTCTCGTATAGGCAAAAAGTGAGCACTTTTCGTGAGACGGTCGACAATAACCCAAATAGCATCATGCCCTCTTTTTGTTTTGGGGAGTTTTGTAACGAGATCCATGGTTATGTCTTCCCACTTCCAAACCGGTACTTCTAAGGGTTTGAATTTTCCATACGGTTTCTGGTGTTCCGCTTTCACTTGAGAACACGTTAAACACTTGGCGACATACTTAACAATGTCGCGTTTCATTCCGGGCCACCAATATTCCCTTTTTAGATCTTGATACATTTTTGTTGCTCCTGGGTGGACCGTATAATGAGATTTGTGAGCTTCCTCAAGTAAAAATGATTTTACTTCACATAACCAAGGTACCCAGATTCGACCATCCCTGGTTATGATGCCGCCAGCATTCTTTTCTAGCTCATCAATGAATCCCTTTGTTCTCTCTTTCCTCGGGTCATTTGCATTTAGAGATTTTATTTGGGCCTCTTTTATCAACTCCAATAGTTTAGGGGTGGCTGTCATTCTCACATATTTAACTTGTATTGGAGGTGGGTAATCCTTCAGACTTAATGCATCTGCTACAATATTGACCTTCCCGGGGTGATAAAGGATTTCGCTGTCATAATCCTCAATTAGCTCCAACCACCTCCGCTGTCTTATATTTAAGTCTTTTTGTTCGAAGAAATACTTGAGACTTTTGTGGTCTGAGTATAACGTGCATTTCGCTCCATATAGATAATGTCGCCACAGTTTTAACGCGAATACCACTGCAGCCAATTCCAGATCATGCGTTGGGTAATTGCTTTTGTGTGGTTTAAGCTGCCTCGAGGCATAGGCTATCACCTTACCCCGTTGCATTAAAACACCTCCCAAACCCTGATGTGAAGCATCAGTATATACAACCAAGTCTTCCGGTCCCTCGGGTAAGGTTAACACTGGTGCACTAGACAACCTATCCTTTAATGTTTGAAACGCTTTCTCTTGTTCAGGCCCCCATACAAATTTCTTGTTTTTCTTCGTCAGTTTGGTTAGGGGTGAAGCTATTCTGGAAAAATATTGTATAAACCTTCGGTAATGCCCAGCTAAACCCAGAAAACTTCCTACTTCACTCGGGTTCCTTGGAGGAACCCAGTTCATAACGGCCTCCACCTTAGTTGGATCCACTAAGACGGCATCCTTATTGATCACATGGCCGAGAAATTGTACTTCTCTAAGCCAGAAAGCACATTTTGAAAACTTGGTATATAGTTTTTCCCTCCGAAAAGTTTCTAATATTTCACGCAAATGATTCGCATGTTCGGCTCTACTACGGGAGTAAACCAGAATATCGTCTATGAATACTATCACGGACTTATCTAACATAGGCCGACATATGCTGTTCATATGATCCATGAATGCGGCCGGTACATTAGTTAGTCCGAATGACATTACCAAAAACTCGTAATGTCCATATCGAGTTCTAAACGCGGTTTTCACAACATCCTCCTCTCTTACCCGTAGTTGGTGATATCCCGAGCGCAAATCAATACCAGTTCGCCCCTTGAAATTGATCAAAAATATCATCTATTCGAGGTAGGGGATATCGATTCCGGAAACACATCCGGGAACTCATTTACAACTTCTACTTCTTTAAATTCTGGCGTCTTCTGTCTAATGTATACCACGTAGGCCAAAAATGCCTTGCCTTCATTTCTGGCGTACTTAACTGCCTCGACAATCGTACACAGCTTTGCCTCTAATTTTCTTTCCCCATAAATACTTACTCGACTCCCTCTAGGTGACAAAACATGAATAACCTTTGCCTCGCATCGAATTTCCGCATGATAACGGGATAACCAATCTATTCCCACTACTACTTTAAATTCCCCCAAAACCATAGGAATAAGATCTATTTCGAAGTCTTCGTTCTCTATGGTGATCTTACAGTTTTTACACACGTCATGTAACACATAACTTTTACTATCCGCTACTTCTGCTTCTATGGGTATAGACATTCGTTCTCTTCTAAAGGAGGGATGACATATAAGTTCATTCGACACAAATGATCTACTAGCTCCAGAATCGAATAACACATTCATAGGCATTAAGTTGACTAAGAAAATACCTGATACAACATTTGGTAGAACCTTAGCTTCCTCAGTGGTAATTTGAAACATCCTTCCCCAAGCTTTCTAATTTTCATCCTTCTTTCCATCTTTTTGCCCTTGTTGCTTGAGCTTCGGACATTCAACTTTGACATGACCAGGGGTTAAGCAATTGAAACACGTCCTTACGGGACTAGGGCACTTATAATAAGGATGCCCTTCTTGATCACAATTGTAGCATCCTTTCTTCCTCAGCAGACATTCTCTAGTGTGAAGTTTCCCACAAGTTTTACATGGAGGAATGCTACTTCTCGATCCTCCTATGTTTCTATTATCGTGTTGCTTGGGCTTCTTGGACGGGTTCATAGTTGTAGGCTTTTTAGCTGCTCTTTTCTTCCCTCTTTCTACTTGTCGCTTCAACTCAATCTCTCTATCCCGAGCCTAGTTGATAAGTTCATTTAAAGTTTCACACTTCAAGTGAGTGATAAACTCCCTGAACTCAGCCTTCAACATGCCGTGATATCGATTGATCTTCATTCTTTCAGACTTGACGAAGTCTCGACAAAACTTTAACTTCTCAAAGAAGGTGTTGGTGATTTCATCAATAGATTCCTCCTTTTGGCGAAGACGCAAAAATTCTTCTTGTATTCTATCGGTTGCCGACTGCGGGCAATGATACTTCAGAAACGGCTCCTTGAATTCTTACCAAGTTAAAGTTTGGAGTTTCTCTTTACCCAACTCCTTACATTGCGTATCCTACCAATCCTTAGCTTGTTGTTGAAGTTGACCCGTAGCAAACATTACTTGGTCTTCTTTCTCGCATCGGCTACGTATGAACACAGCTTCGATGTTGGCGATCCACCTTTGACACTTTATAGGATCAACCTCCCCGTTGTATGAAGAGGGATTGCACGCCATAAAATCCTTGTAAGTACATCTACGTTTTTCACTCTTTCTATGGGGTTCACCATACATCTCCTTTAGTTCGTCTATCTTACTTGTCATGATAGCTTCCATCGTTTCCAGAACACGACTCTCAACCTCTTGAGCTAATTGAGGTAAATTAGCATGCATAGCTTTAGTAACTTCTTCCGATATTCTTTCATTTATATCTTCTTGGCGTGCTACATCTTCATCGTTTACGTTTCTTTCATCCGGCATCTACAAAATTTCAACTTTCATTATTCAAATTATTCATTCATTCTTTCTATCATGTAATCAAAATAGTAATACACAGCTCTCATTCTTTTAATATGTAAAAATACTTTCGACTAGTGCATCCTTAATCTTCCTTTGAAAACACGGCATTTTCGACAACCAATATTATGGTATTCTTTCTTCTATATATCTTAGTGTCACTTTTCTTATCTTTTAGAATCTCATTATAACATTTTTAGAACTTTTCGTGTGACAAAAACAACAAATACAACAACATATTTTATTTTGGTTGAAAATGGTCTCCACTGTAAGCTACGGTGGCTACCGTAGCTTACGGTGGCGTTTATTTCCTTATGGCCACTCCCTACTGTCTGACGGTGGTTAAAAGTCCCAGTGTTCACCGTAGCTTAGGGTGACCTCCATAAGCTACGGCTACACCTAACATGGTATGGCTGATTTTTCACCTTTTTGCAGCCATTTTGACCCGTTTCACATATCACTCGCATAGACCAGCCCCAATACTTTCTAACACTCATTTCTCAGGTCTGTAATTTGCTTTCACTTCCCTTATTAACGTTAATAACTCTATCGAAATTCTAAAATAATAATTTAAATTCTTACCTCCACCTTGCATCTAGGAACGAACACACGCATTATTGTGAGCTTTTGGTTTGAGTTCGAACACTTCCATTCGCGTTCGATTCTCTCAAACCTGGGCTCTGATACCAACTTGTGATGCCCATTTTAAAAGAGAGGTCAAAACGGCATTTATAAACGACTAGCTTTCAAAAATTTCATATCAATGTAAAAATTTCGACCAAACTAAACTTTATACATTTTAAGAAAACATTGGTGACACCTAGAGTGATGACCATATTAGTCTAACAACCACTATTCGACAAATAAAAAATAGGTAACCGTAAGTCTTTAACAACGTATTTAAACAACTAGACATAATTTACTACATAACCAACATGTTTTGACCCAATTGCATTCACTAGATTCGGAAGCGTGTCGAAGGCGTAGCGGTTCGTGTTCGTCCCGAGCAAGGTGTGGCCATAAGTAGGTGCTTTACCTAACATTCAACAAAAATAAAAGCATTAATAATTCTTACATAAAGCAATATTCAACTTATCACAAGTTCGTTGGCCCATAGCCAACGAGTAATGTTAGGCCACGTGCGGGATCCGTTCTAGTCGTAGAACGTAGCGGAATCGATCAGTAGCGAGGTACGGAATCCCTCGATAATGTCTGAGAATCACATACAATCATCTCAACATTTAACATGTCAGATTTCATTGAAATATGGTGAAAATACAGCAGTTCCTGATGAAAGTCTGACAGAGCTTCGCTATCACAATTCAGCAAAAGGTTGTGGACAAATGACACAAGTCCACTATTTATAGGCAATCAGGGAAGGAAGAGTGTCACCCGTTCGGATCACCATCCAATCGGATGGCCATCCGTTCGGATGACACACGTCGTCCGACGGATTTCACTTTAATAGTTAAGCACCGTTCCCTGATTTGCCTAGACACAAAAATACATACATGTACATACATATACAAAAACACATACACGGGACAAAATACATAAGACTCAATGCAGACGGAAGCTACAGACATATGTACTAACAAACTCCCCCCTTGGATGTAGCTGTAGTTCCTTCCTGCATAGTCTTCAAGTTGTCTTCCTGCTGCGTCTTCTCGCCTTAGCTTTCTGTCTTATTTGTTCATCTCTCTCTGCGAGCATCTTTCGCCTAAGAGGCCTACCAACTTCATTTAAGTATTTTCTATATTCAGGATCACCATCGCGCTTCCTATCCCACCTTGGGATCTTGTTCTCTTCCTTCTCGATGGTGTCTGGTCTGTTGGTGGAGGTCTCATCAGCTTTCGTCTTCCAACAACAGCTGCTCTATCAGGAATCTCCTTGAATCTTTGACTGCGCTTATATTTCTTTAAGAACTCATCTATCTCCAAATCTCTGAACTTTGACTTCCAGTATCTGCTAGAATTGATGTCTTTCGCGTAGCACAAGTTTACTAACTTATGATATTGTTGAGCTTGAACTTTGTCTGGCTTTTCATACACGGTCTTGTTATAGAATAGGCATTCAATATCCTTCTTTGAGCAATTTACTAGCCACATAGGATCCAACACACTGATCCTCCTCGATTCTCCAGTTTTTTGTCATATAAAGAAATCACCGCTTCCGCTGTGCTCTTGTTTTACATCCAACCTTGAAAATCTTCATAGAAATCCCGCTCCATTGCACGTAGCGACATGTTTTTCAGACATCTCGACGGGTTGATTATCAGAGTAATATCCTACTCTTTTGTAACTGGATCTATCTTTATATCTTGTTTCGGATATTGTGGCTTCCAATCTGGAAACGCTTCTTTGCCTGCAACTTAATGTACTTCCACAATCTCTGATCATGCTGCTTTACATCAAGACCATGATAAAATTGCTTGATATTCTTGGTCTGCACTAACTCCTCAACATCCCACCACGGGAGTGTTTGAATATCTGACAGAAACTCAAAATACTGAACCCCCAGTTCCCGTCTGATAGCATAAACTTGCAGATCTTCAAGATATCCCCATGATAAGATATCTCCCAGAGATATATCAGCATTATGCGTGAAATACTGAAGAGGTCTCCAGAACTTCCTCTCCTTGGGCATTACTTTAAACCAATTCTTCTTGCCCTCCAATAGAGTCTCTTGTGGACTAAATTTCGGAATCCCTTCAGTTGTTATCCTTTCAACCACTTTCCTTCTAATTTCATCTTCATTTTGTTCCTTGAACATCTCAGCAAGAGTTGGAAAAGTTTCATCAACACCAGAATAATGAAAAGGCACATCTTCTTCTGTTGTATCTGAACCTTCTTCAACTTCCACACGATCAAAATTATCAGCTTCATTGGCATACTTGAATTCATATTCTTTTTCTGGCGATGATGGGATTTCATCTTCAATATCGAACTTAAGATTCCCATCTTCTAATCCCAACTCCTCTAACATCTCAGCCCTCGACCTCGGTACCTCCAACTCCCCCTCAAATGGAGCATTCAAATATATAACAGTTGGTTGTGTGAGGAATACCTGGCCAGTATGCTGCTTTCCAGAAGAAGAAGACTCCTGGTGCTGATCCTCCTCCTGCTCGTTGATTTCATCATTCAGAAAATCATCCAACTTTTGTTGAACAAAGGGATTTACAATTAATAGCCTTGTTCCTTGATCATCATCATCATCATCTTCTTTATAATTATCCCACGACGGATCATAGTTGTCAACTGCATCAAGAGCTTCTTTCAACTCTTCTTCCCTCAACCGTTGTTCTTTTTCTTCCTCTGTCTCTTCTCTCCAACAGAGTAACTTTATTTCAGGTTCTCTCGCCTTCCTTTTACGCTGTTCAACTTGCACAAGGCAAATAATGTCATCAAAACTATAAGATAGAGAAGTAGCTTCACCAACAAGTACGAAGCTTTGTTGTGGATCAACATCCATATGCTCTTCTTCATTCACCACAACATCTACCATTTCAACATCAACTTCAGGTTGATTCGAATAACTAAGTGTCTCTTTTGTATCAACAACCAATCCTTTCTTTTTCTGAGTAGCTTCCTGAGCCAATTCTTTCTCCCTAGCTACTCTTCATTCTTCAACTCTTTGAATTTCCAAGTTATTGTATACAGCTTGAATGTTGATACCTAGATGATGTTCCATGACAGTGTACAACATGTTAAGCTGTTCGTCTTTCACAGTCTTATCGGCCCTTAAAGCTTCAATCTCCAGCTTCAACACCTTAATTTCATTTGCAGACGCTTCGTGAAGTTCATCTAACATCTGATGCAGTGTCTCATTAGTATCATTCATGTTCTTGTACTTCACATTCAATTCGGAAATCTCCATAGAGAGTTGCTCAAAGAGCTTAGCGTTATCATCCACATCTTCAACCAAAGTCTTTATCTTTTTGGCATGTTTAGTCACGACAGTTTTCATTTCTTCATTCACTTTAGTAATATTCTAAAGCTGCTCTTTTAACTCATCACGTTCTGCTTCAGCTTTTGCTTTCTCTTTCTCTAGAAGACTTACTTTCTTTTTCAGATCTTGAACTGTTGCATCATGAAACATATCATAGTCTTCACCAAGAAGAATGTCATCCTTGAGTTCACCATGAATGTTAGGAAAACCTTCAAATGGATCAGGAAGAATAGTTTTCTTTGGCTTTGACGTTTCAGCATCAACTGGTGGTGGTGGTGGTGTAGAAACCCTTTCATCAGTTGTCACACCCCGACCACGTAAAACAACAAATCGTGGCGGAAACGTCAGGGAGTGTCGTAACAGAATCATTGTTTCACAACCATGGATTAAATAATTTCGTTTTATTGAATTATTGAACTCATTGTTTTATTACAAATCAGATAAATACAAATATTATCTTTCTAGTTTTAAAGTCGATAAGGCACGAGTCCATCGTATGTATAGCATGCATCAACAATCATCACATAACAGCACCTGAAACATGTGTAAAAATAGGTACGTCAGCATAAAAATGCCTGTGAGATACATAGGTTTTATTATAATAGGATTCATGACTTATAAGTTTAAAAAAATATATTTAATTAAAAATATTCATGAACCTTAAAAATATTTTCTTTTATAAATCATACTAAAATTTTTAAGAAATTAGATGATATAATAGAATAATACATAGGTAAATAAATAACTAAGTAAAATTAGTTTATATAAAATATGTTGTTTGTACAAACAGTATTTTTTTGATAAAAAGGTTTATAGTATGTATATAAAAATATACTTTGGTTTTAAGAGAGTCGAATAAGTAATATATTAAAATATATTTCAGTTCCAAAATCGTTAAACAAATAGTATATTAAATATTCTTTAGTCGTCAAATAAAAAATTTCAGCAGTATATCAAAAGTATACTTTGGTTTTATTAATAACATATTAAACTATGTTTTGGTTTTATAAACAACATATTAAACTATGTTTTGGTTTTATAAATAACATATTAAGCTATGTTTTGGTTTTATAAAATAACATATTAAACTATGTTTTGGATTTATAAATAACATATTAAGCTATGTTATGGTTTTATAAAATAACATATTAAACTATGTTTTGGTTTTATAAAATAACATATTAAACTATGTTTTAGCAATTAACAAAATATATGTTGGTTTTGTACAATATCACACATGAGAGCATATCAAACTATACTTTTGGGAGTATAACTAAATATACAATAAAAATGTGATTTAAGAATTCATTCAGACATGAGTGCATCAAAATACACCTTTGAGACTATAGAAATACCACAAAGGCAATCCCTATTTGGATAAAATATTGGTTTCTGACATTCCATGACAACATGAATGGGGTGTCAAATCCTATAGCGATATATCATACTACCAACCGGTCTGGTGAACATAAAATAAGTTCAATTCAACAATTAATTTTATAATCTGTGAAAAATTAGAGTTTAGACCATAAATAATCATTCAGTTTGTCAAAAGATAAGTACTAACATGTATAATCAATTATACTTTGAAATCATGAAAATAACAGATAGGTACACATGCTTCACCCCAAAACATTGAAAACAGTAAAGAGGGGACTATGTACTCACTTGAGAGTGCTTAGAAGTCTTGAACAACTACCAAGCCAGCTAGAGGGATCACGGAATCAAACGACACCTAATATAGGTAACTAAGTAAATAAACCGGACCTAAATCGGAAGATCGGATAGAATGAGGTTTCGTAAACCAAATGAGTGTGGGAACTCATATGATATGGTTTAACAAAGCCTACATACTAAAACGAAACCTAATCTAAGTGCTTACGACCCATTTCGACCCGTTTAGGTAGCTTACGCTACTTTAACGCGTCGTTCGCGTAAAACTCGTTCGGAACGCCTAACTTGTCCTATGACAAGTATTATATGCCTAAACATGTTTAATTATGTTGCGTAATCAGTTAAATGACAAAAGTTTGGGTTACATATGCATAAATATCAATTATGCATAAAAAGGGCATTTTGGTCATTTTCCTATGGCATATAAACTACCTATCATACAACTAACTAAACGAAGTGACCATAAGGTATAACCTCGGAAGGTTATTCTTTATGCAACTATGGTCACCTAATGTGCTTGGTCACATCCTAATGATCGACCAAACGGGTCGGGTTCGAAAGTCTAAGCGGTTGTTTAGACCGCTTATCTTACGACCCTATATAAGCACTAATCTAAAAGTGACGAGTTAAACATGTTGAAACATGTTTAACAAAGTTTAAAAACAATTTTGATATCAAGACAAAGGGTCTTGATACCCAAGAATAGTTTGGTTGCAAAATACGCAACAAGACGCATCTTGACCGAAACTATGACTCGTCACTACGCCTAAATAACATGGTAATCAGTAGGTATAGTCACAAGAGACTATAACTATCGTGATTACGCTCACGTTACGAAGTTCAAACGAACTTTTTGTTGACCATAGACTGGTCAAAGTAGAATGTCAAACACTGTTTGACTTTTACGCTTAAAAACGCATAAAAGAACGAAAGAATACTTACAACGGGTCCAAGAAATGGAGGATATGATCTATAAATTCTCAGGTATGAAGCATTTGAGCTTCAAATTAGAGAAAATTAGATCATGTGTGAGGAAAGAATGAAAATGAGGTGGGTATATATAGGATTCGGTCCACCGTTAAGATCGTTTATCGAGAACCATGCTTTAATCATGGCCTTACACTTGGGCCCAAGGTTTTAGAATACCATGGGAACATGTAAAACCATCAAATACCAGCCCATAGGGTGCAAAACCATGGGTTAAAACCATCAAAATCTCAAAAATGGACCAAGTTCAATGTATCTGCCAGAAATTTCAAAAATGGTCCCTGCACTTGTAAAACTTGATTTTTTTTGCACTTTTAAGCCCCGTTAACCCCATTTCAAGACTCTAAAATAAATTTAAAGTATAGAGAACTTAAAATATGCTCAAACACATCTCGGATGTCGGTTCGTTTGTTCGTACGGTTGCGTTGTTCGGTTAATTACGACGGAAATCGTAACGAACGCAAAAACGATCCAAATTACGCGACGAATGGAATTTTATCATGCCAATCACTAAAATAAAATATTTTAATGATTACATAAATTTTTGGATGTCCGGGTATATTCAGAACGTAAGATATGCTCGAGAATGCAAAGTTATGCACTTTTGACGCTTTTAGTCTCTATTGATCAAATAAGTTTATTTTAGCATACCGAACCCCTCAAAGCCTATTTCTATGCTATGTAAAGGATATTTAGGGCATGTTTAACTTATGATCAAGTTCCAGAATGTTCGTTACAGTACGATTGGCAAACTTTCGCAGTTTTTCGAAATTAGTCCCTGTAAGCGAATAAACTTGATTTCGACACACCAAACCATCCAAAACTTATTTCTAAGTTATGTAAAGGTTATTTTATAGGATCGAGTTGCAACCCAAACGAGTCGTTCAGAAGAGATTTTATCAGTTTCAGAGGCGGAAACTAAGAAACTGATGTCGAAATAGCTTGCGTATCACTTTAAACACTGATTATATTGATTTACTATCGATTACAATCAGTCTTCACACCGGCAGCACCTCGGTATGGAATTCACGAACTCTTCTCCCTCTCTAGAGGTTTAGCTTGAATGCCTATTTATAGGTGAGGAGGTTTAGCTTGAAAGTGTTATGTCACTTTCAAGAGAAACCAGGTTTAGCTTGAAACTGTCACACGCCACTTTCAAAGGAAACCTCTCTTGTAGGTTTAGCTTGAAACTGACATGTGTCACTTTCAAGGGAAACCTCTTCATTCAAGCTAAATTATCTTAAACAAACTCTAACAATTAAGCCCTGTACTAACAATTCTAATACAAGACTCGATACAAGACGAAGTCGACAGACGTATGCACTAACAGACTCCCCCTCGGATGTTGACGAGTCTGAAGTATCGAGTCTTCTCATTCTTCAGTCTTTACCGGTCTTCGGACTCTTTCACAATCTGAGACTCAAACGAAGATGAAGTCGACAGACAACTGCACCAACAGACTCCCCCTTGAATGTTGACGGAATCTTCAGTGAGATTCTTCATCACGACGACTCTTCAATCTTGATCGGTCTCTTTTCTTTCTTAGCATGCACCAGGATTTTCTCTTTGGCTCTAACCTCGTCAGACTCCCCCTCTCATCATGATGGGATCGCTGTCTGGAATTAGCTATCACCTTGAGATCACATCCTGGCTTTATCTCTGATCAGCTCATTTCCTGCACACATTTTCTCATCACAACATAAGTTTTTACTTAAATCAATAAGAAAAACTTACTAGTAATAGTTACATCAAGTTCAAATTAATGACCCTGATTAACTAATCTAATTTTCTTTATCAAAATCAGTTTTTTCTTTTAAACACACGTTTCCAAACCAATTCATCATGTTCAGCACTTGAAATTTTGAAAATCAGCTCTTCAACATCAGTTATCGAAAATCTTTTTGTATTTTCAAAAATTTATGCTAAAACACACTAAAATCTTTTTGGATTTTTTATAACAAAGGAATGCAATAAAGAAATATTTACTAACAATATTTTTGTGAGCTTGCGTAAGAGGATCATATCAGCTTATGAGACCAATCACCAACACCGTTAAGCTTTAAACATTTTCAGTTCTAAACGATTCACGTTGATTGACGATATTGTTGTCCACATAAACTCAATCTAAAAACTTTCAATCTGCTTACCGATACGTTAAGGTATATTAATATTGCACTAAGTTCTTATGGACCCCACGATCTCAGCATATCCCCTCATCATGTAATACACTATCTCAAGCAATGCCTTTAAACTTTTATCAACTGTGATTTGTGCGAAAACAAAGCAGAATGTTTAAACATTAACAATCAGGTCGATACTTCCGTATACGCAGAGAAAGTCCAATGTTTAAACAAAATAAGAAAAATAAAACAAGTTGAAGTTGTTTAGGCTTTAACCACCAGGTCGATACTCCCGTATACGCAGAGGAGGTCCAAAGCTTAAACGAAACACCAAAGAAAATAAAGCAGAACATTTAGGCAACAACATCCAGGTCGATACTCACGTATACGCAGAGGATGTCCGATGCTTAAACAAAATAAAGAAATAAGACAAGTTTAAATCTTTGTAAAATGAAATGCACAATCACAACGACTTTTTAGCAAAGTTGTGAAATTTCACAAACTTAACCAGTTTTATGTCTTTCGACAATCAACGATTACTGTGCAGGCACACAATCAAGAAGGACAAAACTAAGTACTATGCTTTTGACCATGTTTCCCACTAGAACTAGGCTTTTTCATTTTAGGTTTGTATCGTTATCGCAAATCTACTAGTCTAGCTGAACCTATCGTCACATCTTTAGTGAGACCGTTTATCACATTTTAACTTTACATTTCTTTAGCATGTTGTGACAGTCCAACTGATCTACTATCATTTCCTCTTTTTGACAACAAAACTCATTTTTTTTTCATTTTTCAATGTTTTTGTATTTTCAAATTTTCTAATTTTTTTAAAATTTTTACTCCCCCTAAAATCAAAATATGTCTCAATTTTGATTTTCTGGGAAAATTTGAAAACCGACTGTACAAGAAATGTGACAACATGATGAGAATTACTTCAATTCTCCATCCACCTGGCATAAACAATCAGAACTCCCCCTCACAACAAATTATTTTCCCATTATGATTTCAAAACACTTAAGTTTGTTTTAATCAAAATGGTTTTTCCGGAAAAATTAGTTTGTTTACCAATCATTTGTAGGTTCGGGGTCACTTCATCACATTGTTTTCTTCATACACATGACAGATTTAACATTTTCGATTTAAACAACAATACCACTTGTAGAAAATCAAGTACAACTTAATGTCCCTGATTTACCACATGTACGTCGAAATATCACTTTCGTGAATTTCTCAAGAAATGTGCCGATTCCTGCTCCACTCTTACCAACCTGGGAGCTCCGGCAAGTCAGGTTTTTCATTTAAACAGATTTACCCAAGCCTGACTGTCCTTGGGTGATTTCGAATTCTTGTTCAACAATGGTGGAAAATTTGCATCATCCATTGTTAAACCTGAATTATCAATTTTTACCTCAACAACTGGCTCTTCTGATTTTACCATACCAGAATCATTGCCTGAATGTGGCTTGTCTGACTTTGATGAGCCAGATTCATCGCCTGAAGGTGGCTTGTCTGACTTTGACATGTCAGATTCATCGCCGACCATTTTCTTCTTCTTCTTTTCTTCTTTCGTCCTCAGATTAGTATCTGATGAATTCGTCTTGCTTGACTTTGCCATCGAGGGAGTCGATTCATCAGAACTCTTATTTTTACCAACAGATGAACCCGAGGACAAGATCTTCTCTAGATACTCTCTAGCCTTCTTTCTCTTCTTCCTCAGTCTGTCTTTCTGCCCCTGAGAAAGTTTCACTTTTGTTTCTTGAACTTTAGGTTCTTGAACCTTCTGTTCTTTGGGCTTGACATTGACTGGTTTCTTCGCCATCTTCTGAGAATTAACCCTCAATCTTTCATTTGATCTCCTTGGGCAATCTCTAGCAATGTGACCTCTGATGTTGCAATTAAAGCATCTCCTCGTCTCATAATTCCAACTTTGGCAGTTAACAGCAATGTGTCCTTGATAACCACATCGGTAACACACTCTGTTATCATACCAATCACCATTGTCAGTCCAAACATTCAGATCATAGCACTGTTTGGCTTGGTGATATCCATCTCTCCTCTTGTAGGTTGGATTTGGCTTTGAAGCACTGTGGTCCGACCTGCACCACTTATTACCAACAGTTTTTGAGTTTTCATTTTTCAATTTTTGTGATTTTTTATTGCGATTGGATGATTGATCTGATGAGCTTTTATTATATTTTTGTACATTTTTCAAAATTTTCTCTTTTTGTTTTTGTTCCACTTTCTTCTTCAAAGGTTTTTGCTTAGAGCATTCTCCCTTTTCAGTTGATTGCGGAACAGTTTCTTGAAACTTTTCTTTTAACTTCAAAAATAAATTCTTTTTCTTCATTTTTTCATTTTCATCATCAGATTTCTCATCACAATCTTCAACTTTGACTTTGTCAAAGTTTGTGACATTGTCACTTATTGGAACTGAATTTAAAGGTTTTGGGCAAGGAATAGTTGAAGTATTCACAAACACCTTCAACTTTTCTTCCCATTCATTGATTTTCTTTTGAGCACATTCTGCCTCTTTCTCAAGTCGAATAATCTTTTCAAGATGAGAATTGATTGCAATTTGTTTTTCAAGATTGTTTTTACCAAACAAATCTCTCTCATCTTCTAAAATTTTTATTTGACTTTGAAAATCTTTCTCAATTTTTAATTTTTCATTTTCAAGATCTTTTTCTTTTTCTTTCAAAATTTTGTTTTCTAATGTCAAACTGTCCAAACCACTCAACAGTTTGTCATTTTCAGATTTCAACTTCTCAAAATTTTCCTGCAAAACAAGAATCTTTTTATCATCAAATTGCTTCTCATCTTTCAACTTCTTGATTTCCAATGTCAAACTTTCCGCATCCTTCAAGAGTTTGCCATTGTCAGTCTTAAAGTTGTCACATTTGGAGCACACTGATTCAGAATTTGAAAATTCATTCTTCACAGATTCTTCATTCTTTAGAACTTGCTCTTTCTCTATCTTATAAGTACCTGCACCAAAGATTGTAACCAAATCAAGAGGATTTCTATTATCATCAATATAACAACCCCTTTTCATATCATATATCAAAATTCTTTTTGCTGCCCAACAAACATTGATTCTTTTGTTTATCTCATATATCACGTCTAAATTCAAACCTTCTAAATTCATTTTTATCTTATCCAACACATCTCTCTTCTTTTGATAAAGTTCATAATCATGATTTTTCAGTTTACTAATGAATTTATTCAGAGATAATTTTGAAAAACTTGAATTTTCTCTCAGATTTTTCAAAAAAACATCCCATTCAGCAGGTAATCCATTAGCAAACTTTGATACCATTTCAGCTTCTGATATTACTATTTGATTTTCTTTCAAATAGTCAATCAAACAATCAAAACGCTTTTCCAAATCATCCAATTTCTCATCTTCCTTACTCAGAAAACATTCAAAACGTTTACTCCAAACCTCTTTGAGCAATTTCTGATAGGAACTACTGAAGTATCCTCGATACCAATCATTTAACCTTTTAAGATCATTGTTTTCTTTTTCATCAAAGACCTTTGCCATCTTTTAAACTGTCCCGACAAAATTTCTCACAAAAACACACTTTCAAGCGAAACCTGATGATTTCAAACAAAACCCAGACCAGTTTCAATAGAAACCTTTGATTTCAAGCGAAACCCAGACCAGTTTCAATAGAAACCTCTGATTTCAAACGAAACCTGTCAATTTCAAAAGAAACCTGTCAATTTCAAAAGAAAGCTAGATGATGTCAGCAAATGTCGAACGAATTTCAATATAAACCACCGAAAAAATCAAGTTTTAGATCGATTTTAATGATGAAACTTTCCAGAATTCGTTAAAACATGATTGCGCATAATATGTGTGAATTTGAACCAATTTTAACCGTGAAAAAAATTTTAATTTTGAAAAGAATGATGTAGAAATCAGAAAAAGTGACAAAAACAGGCTGTTTTTGGCAAAATCTCTTCCCCCTGAGCTCTGATACCACTTATAGGATCGAGTTGCAACCCAAACGAGTCGTTCAGAACAGATTTTATCAGTTTCAGAGGCAGAAACTAAGAAACTGATGTCGAAACAGCTTGCGTATCACTTTAAACACTGATTATATTGATTTACTATCGATTACAATCAGTCTTCACACCGGCAGCACCTCGGTATGGAATTCACGAACTCTTCTCCCTCTCTAGAGGTTTAGCTTGAATGCCTATTTATAGGTGAGGAGGTTTAGCTTGAAAGTGTTATGTCACTTTCAAGAGAAACTAGGTTTAGCTTGAAACTGTCACACGCCACTTTCAATGGAAACCTCTCTTGTAGGTTTAGCTTGAAACTGACATGTGTCACTTTCAAGGGAAACCTCTTCATTCAAGCTAAATTATCTTAAACAAACTCTAACAATTAAGCCCTGTACTAACAATTCTAATACAAGACTCGATACAAGACGAAGTCGACAGACGTATGCACTAACATATTTAAGGTATGTTAAGCCTATGTCACTATTCTGGAGTGTTTGTTGCATTAAATTGGTTATATTTACGCATCAGATCGCGTATAACCTTCCAAAAGCGATTTAAAGCTCGAAATTGAACAAGAATTGATATGTGCAAACGATACACATATTTATACAAATTCCAAGTATGAAATACAATATTTCATTGGTTTGGTATTCTTATGATGGTTGAAGTGACACAGGTGTCACAATCTCCCCTACTTTAGGAAATTTCATCCCGAAATTTAATTTTAGAGGAAACTTGTGAAGACAACTGTGATTGTTTCGCTTTCGAATGAATCCCTCGAACCCTAAGTAAAACTCTGGGCCATGTTTGGATTCTTAGCGAAATTGTCAACCGTCAAAGTGAAGTCCTTGTAGTAACAAAACATGGAGTTTCGAACTACGGACAGAAGAACGTTTCTCATGAAGACTTATCTTAGGAAACAGGTGTGTGCTCGAAATCAGAGTCGGAGAGTGTAAAATAAAATGACATTGGTCAAGGTCCAGGACTTCTAGTAACTTAAATGACGCTACGTTCGCAATGTAATAGGAAGTACCAGCGGCGTATCCACTATGCCCCTTTTTACATTGTTACCGTTTCGTTATTCTCATCACTATAGGTCTTAACACATGACAAAATTTTCTGTGGTTTCTGTGCACTTAATTCCATAATTATGTATGCATCCATAATTACGTAATTCATTGCACAGTCCGCACAGTTCATTTCATAATGCGCAAGGGAAAATCAATCGAATAAACATGAAGTGATTTGACTAGACCACCAAAGGATCTTTTTAACTAGATCAACGAACGATCTTTTTAACTAGATCAACACATGATCTTCTTAACTAGACCGTCGTACGATCTCCTTAAATAGACCACTTAAGGGATCTTTTTAATTATATCATCACATGATATTCCTATCCAGATTTTTAAATCAATCTGTTTAACTAGACCACTCAAGGGGTCCAATTATAGAATAGTACTTCATAACCCAAGGGACTTTAACTACAACGTAGAAGTCCATTAAGGAATTAAGATAGTACCTTTGGATATCCTACTATGAATCCCTTATACGAAGATATGGAAGATTCTACGAGGATTTGGATATTGAAAATTCGAATCACACAAAAACATAAATAAAACTCAAAACATATAAGAAAACATATAAGAACAAAATCACATAATTTGTTTAACTTGATCTTTAATTTGTTATCTTTGGACACCGGTATTTTAAAGCACACCAGGAATCCAATCCGTGGATTTCATTTGGCACTTTAAACATCTTCAAGAATCTAACTATGGATATAGAAAGATCTTAATAGGAATTCGGCTTTGTCCTTATTGAATTGTAATATACGTATTAAGGCATGCGAATAATTCAATTAAGGGCTCCGATTTGAGCGATATTTATCCACAAGGATCTAATTATGAGGATAGAAAGATCCTATTTTGGATTCTGGAATTTGTGTAACGAGATGTGTTTCGAAACCTTGCACTAAACGTGCTTAAGTCGATACACAAGGTAGAGAGTTCATGAGGTTGAGGCACTAGATATGCTAAGGCGACATATGAAGCAGAATTTGGAGTTTGAGCAGCGGCAGGATTTGCAACAGCTTTGTTTTGGATAGCAAAGCGACACATGTTAACCAAATGTCTCCGTTGTCCACCGTAGGTACATTTGAAACAGGGTATTTGATTTGGATGATGACGATGGCATCGATTGCATCAAAGAGCAATTCCCTTGTACAGCTTCATCCCTGAGGTAAGTCATGGTGATAGCTGAATCAACGGTCCTCTGGAGTACGACGCCTATTTGTTGGGCAATTGAAGCACCTGGTTCTGACATTGTTGTTGCGATGAAGAGGCATCATGAAGATAATGAAAGATATGGGAGGAAACAAGTGAAATGAAAACAGAATGACAATGCATAAAAATTGCGATCATTTGTTTGTTACCTAAGGCAAACAAATGAGATGGTGATTAATCAAAGTAAGTGGGTCATATTAATGTATTGCGAAGACATGCTTTAGCCTATAAGTGGACACTCACCCCAAGAGTTCCCAGGTAAGAGTGACTGGTGCGATTATGTGGATTTGTACGAACACTCTAGCCTTAGACAGAAAGCTCAGAGTACAGGCATCCACCCTTCCAGATTGCACGTGTTCACATTATAAGACCCAAACTTTGACGAGATTTTGAAAACTTAAAGGGTTCAAAACCTTATAATAAATCATCCCAGAACAGATGATTGGTTTTCAAAGCGGATTCGAAATTTGTGTTCTTATTGTGGTTGTCACCTAAGGATAAGTGACGGTATTGTTTTAAAACTAAACACAAGATAACATGTGTTAGGGTCCTAGGAAGGTTATAGTCTAGGTCAAAGCATTACTAACAACCTAATTCCCTATAACCATTGGCTTTGATACCAACTTTTCTGTCACACGCCGACCACGTAAAACAACAAATCGTGGCGGAAACGTCAGGGAGTGTCGTAACAGAATCATTGTTTCACAGCCATGGATTAAATAATTTCGTTTTATTGAATTATTGAACTCATTGTTTTATTACAAATCAGTTAAATACAAATATTATCTTTCTAGTTTTAAAGTCGCTAAGGCACGAGTCCATCCTATGTATAGCATGCATCAACAATCATCACATAAGAGCACCTGAAACATGTGTAAAAATAGGTACGTCAGCAAAAAAAATGCCTGTGAGATACATAGGTTTTATTATAATAGGATTCATGACTTATAAGTTTTTAAAAAAAAATATTTAATAAAAAATATTTTCTTTTATAAATCATACTAAAATTTATAAGAAATCAGATGATATAACAGAATAATACATAGGTAAATAAATAACTAAGTAAAATGAGTTTATATAAAATATGTTGTTTGTACAAACAATATTTTTTTTTTGATAAAAAGGTTTATAGTATGTATATAAAAATATACTTTGGTTTTAAGAGAGTCGAATAAGTAATATATTAAAATATATTTCAGTTCCAAAATCGTTAAACAAATAGTATATTAAATATACTTTAGTCGTCAAATAAAAAATTTCAGCAGTATATCAAAAGTATACTTTGGTTTTATTAATAACATATTAAACTATGTTTTGGTTTTATAAACAACATATTAAACTATGTTTTGGTTTTATAAATAACATATTAAGCTATGTTTTGGTTTTATAAAATAACATATTAAACTATGTTTTGGTTTTATAAAATAACATATTAAACTATGTTTTAGTAATTAACAAAATATATGTTGGTTTTGTACAATATCACACATGAGAGCATATCAAACTATACTTTTGGGAGTATAGCGAAATATACAATAATAATGTGATTTTAGAATTCAACCATACCTTAGTGCATCAAACTACACCAATTGAGACTATAGAAATACAATAAAGGTGATTTAAGAATTCATTCAGACCTGAATGCATCAAAATACACCTTTGAGACTATAGAAATACCACAAAGGCAACCCAATTTGGATAAAATATCGGTTTCTGACATTCCATGACAACAGGAATGGGGTGTCAAATCCTATAGCGCTATATCATACTACCAACCGGTCTCGTGAACATAAAATAAGTACAATTCAACAATTAATTTTATAATCTTTGAAAAATTAGAGTTTAGACCATAAATAATCATTCAGTTTGTCAAAAGATCAGTACTAACATGTATAATCAATTATACTTTGAAATCATGAAAATAACAGATAGGTACACATGCTTCACCCCAAAACATTGAAAACAGTAAAAGAGGGGACTATGTACTCACTTGAGAGTGCTTAGAAGTCTTGAACAACTACCAACCCAGCTAGAGGGATCACGGAATCAAACGACACCTAATCTAGGTAACTAAGTAAATAAAAAGGACCTAAATCGGAAGATCGGATAGAATGAGGTTTCATAAACCAAATGAGTGTGGGAACTCATATGATATGGTTTAACAAAGCCTACATACTAAAATGAAACCTAATCTAAGTGCTTACGACCCATTTCGACCCGTTTAGGTAGCTTACGCTACTTTAACGCGTCGTTCGCGTAAAACGCGTTCGGAACGCCTAACTAGTCCTATGACAAGTATTATATGCCTAAACATGTTTAATTATGTTGCATAATCAGTTAAATGACAAAAGTTTGGGTTA
Organism: Helianthus tuberosus; assembly: GCA_030545235.1. Classification (NCBI taxonomy): domain Eukaryota; kingdom Viridiplantae; phylum Streptophyta; class Magnoliopsida; order Asterales; family Asteraceae; genus Helianthus; species Helianthus tuberosus. The sequence goes on along the minus strand of CM060432.1, from coordinate 63,370,049 downwards.
CATATGCTTAAATATCAATTATGTATAAAAATGTCATTTTGGTCATTTTCCTAAGGCATATAAACTACTTATCATACAACTAACTAAACGAAGTGACCATAAGGTATAACCTCGGAAGGTTATTCCCTATGCAACTATGGTCACCTAATGTGCTTGGTCGGATCCTAATGATCGACCAAACGGGTCGGGTTCGAAAGTCTAAGCGGTTGTTTAGACCGCTTATCTTACGACCCTATATAAGCACTAATCTAAAAGTGACGAGTTAAACATGTTTAAAAAAGTTTAAAAACAAGTTTGATATCAAGATAAAGGGTCTTGATACCCAAGAATAGTTTGGTTGCAAAATATGCAAGAATACGCATTTCGACCGAAACTATCACTCGTCACTACGCCTAAATAACGTGGTAATCAGTAGGTATAGTCACAAGAGACTATAACCATCGTGATTACGCTCACGTTACGAAGTTCAAACAAACTTCGTGTTGACCATAGACTGGTCAAAGCAGAAAGTCAAACACTGTTTGACTTTTACGCTTAAAAACGCATAAAAGAACGAAAGAATACTTACAACGGGTCCAAGAAATGGAGGATATGATCTATAAATTCTAAGGTATGAAGCATTTGAGCTTCAACTTAGAGAAAATTAGATCATGTGTGAGGAAAGAATTAAAATGAGGTGGGTATATATAGGATTCGGTCCACCGTTAAGATCGTTTATCGAGAACCGTGCTTTAATCATGGCCTTACACTTGGGCCCAAGGTTTTAGAATACCATGGGAACATGTAAAACCATCAAATACCAGCCCATAGGGTACAAAACCATGGGTTAAAACCATTAAAATCGCAAAAATGGACCAAGTTCAATGTATCTGCCAGAAATTTCAAAAATGGTCCCTGTACTTGTAAAACTTGATTGTTTTTGCACTTTTAAGCCCCGTTAACCCCATTTCAAGGCTCTAAAATAAATTTAAAGTATAGGAAACTTAAAATATGCTCAAAAACATCTCGGATGTCGGTTCGTTTGGTCGTACGGTTGCGTTGTTCGGTTAATTATGACGGAAATCGTAACGAACGCAAAAACGATCCAAATTACGTGACGAATGGAATTTTATCATGCCAATCACTAAAATAGAATATTTTAATGATTACATAAATTTTTGGATGTCCGGGTATATTCAGAACGTAAGATATGCGCGAAAATGCAAACTTATGCACTTTTGACGCTTTTAGTCTCTATTGATCAAATAAGTTTATTTTAGCATACCGAACCCCTCAAAGCATATTTCTAAGCTATGTAAAGGATATTTAGGGTATGTTTAACTTATGATCAAGTTCTAGAATGTTCGTTACAGTACGAATCGGCATACTTTCGTAGTTTGTCAAAATTAGTCCCTGTAAGCGAATAAACTTGATTTCGACACACCAAACCATCCAAAACTTATTTCTAAGTTATGTAAAGGTTATTTAAGGTATGTTAAGCCTATGTAACTGTTCTGGAGTGTTTGTTGCATTAAACTGATTATATTTACGCATCAGATCGCGTATAATCTTCCAGATGCGATTTAAAGCTCGTAATCGAACAAGAATTGATATGTGCAAACGATACACATATTTATACAAATTCCAAGTATGAAATACAATATTTCATTGGTTTGGTATTCGTATGATGGTTGAAGTGACACAGGTGTCACATCAGTAATTACAACATCATCATCATCACCATCTTTCTTTTTCTCAGCTTCAAGCTTTTTAAGACTTTCAACTTCAGGCATATTTTCAATTTGAACCTCCTGAGCCTCAACTACTGGACCTTTACCACTTTGTTCTTTTTGTACAGTAGCTGCTCCCTTTCTAGCTCTCACACTTCTGGGAATAACCCTTGTTTGACTGCTTTATGCTTCAGAACACCTTTCTTTTTCTCTATTTGTGGCGTAGGAATATACGTTTCATCTTCTTCATCAGATCCCTTCTTTTTCTTCTTTAAAGGCATCCTTTTTAGAGTAACCTTTCAAACACCAATCTTTGTCTTATCAATCTCAGATTCTGTATCACTTGATTCATCATCGGCATCACTTGAATCTTCATGAACACCTTCAGCATCTTTCTCCTTTACACTTTCTGTTTGAACACTCTTTGACGATGCTCCAGTTTCTTTAGCAGCTTTCTCAGCTTCGGCTTCATCATTCTTTATCAGGTAGCTTTCAAATGTATTCTTTAACAATTCAACGCCTCCTGGAGGTATCACTGTCTCATCGACAAGTGTTGGTGTAGGCTTCTTCGAAGGTCCTGCAAAATCAAACATTAAACAATCATTAGAAGGATATCACAAAGTATAATCTAACTTCTCTTATGACTCCCCCTTTCAACTATACCCTTAACAACAATTTTTGGTGTCACTTTCGGTGTAGTCACAGCTGGGGAGGCCTTAGGTGTTCTCTTCCTCTTTCCATCCTTCACGAACCAGTATCTTAACTTCTTTTCATGCATTCCACTTAATCTATCATTCTCATTCTTTGAATTGCTGTTTTCATGCCTCCAGACATCATTTTCTGGGGCTACATAGTTTCTATTGGCAATCTTACAGATCATATGCTTAACTCTTGGTTCAGATTCATCTTTCTTCAGCTTATACTGATTTAACCTGCTCAAAGTCTCAGCTGTCATATGATGAAGACCTAACTCATCTTCAGAATCCTTTATTAGAACTGTCACTTGATCATCAATCAACATTTGCATAAACCTGGGGTACATGATGTACTTCTCACCCCTAATATTATCAACCATGTGATCAAATATCACTTGAGAGATATTGTAAGGCCTGTTAAGCACCAAACAAGTGATAATATTCATTATATAGTCTGAAGGCTCGTCGTATGCTCCCTTTCTGTGAGATAAAGCATGTATTACGCAGTGAACTATGAACTTGTAAGGTCGACAAAACATAGACTTGAGATATTTTCCGTTCACATGCCCTATAAAGCCCATTCTAAACCATAGACCTTTGCATAATCTTTCAGGAACGATGGTAGGATCTTCATCATTATCTCCTAGGTCTAAAACTCTTCTCACGTCTCCTACATTGAATTTAACCTCTACATCAACGTCTTTATCATTCTCGTCCTTTTTCTTAACTGCTGAATCTATCATCTTTGTACTCTCATCATACCTTGCCGATTTCCAAAACATTCTAACATGAGATTCGTATACTGTCGTTTGATCAGTTAAAGCCTTGTTAATCCTCCTCTCCCTTAAAAACATCGCCGTGTCTCTGAAAGGCTCCATATTTGCATAGTTTTCATTCAGAATGTAGTAGATGTTGTGAGACTTGTGCCAATCTGATGCTCTTGTCTGCAAGAATAATCGATGTTAGAGTTTACATGAAGTTCGAGACAATAAATGAAAAGTGTCAAAATTTTGAAAACCTTCAAAAATTTTCTAACTCTGGAAATCACCTCTTATACACTAATCAGTACTGAGGATCGGATGGCTATCCGATCGGATGGTCATCCGATCAGATTGTCATATCCATTAAAGAACAACATCGTTGAACAATGTGACACCCCGTTGAAACGTTCTCACTTATACTAGCTTGACAGTGACTGCCTTAACTTTCGGGACGAAAGTTCTTAAAACTTGGGGATAATGTGACACTTCGGGTTTTCCTGAGCAACCTCATTGTTTAGCGTTATGTGTACAAATACTATTAAATGAAGATTTACGAATTATCTTGAAGTATTATGTGATGCTTGTGTTAAACTATGTGTATGTAATATATATATATATATAGGTACGTATAGGTGAACCGAAACCATGAACCGACTCGAGACCACTCGGTCTCGAGTGAACGATTGGGCCGGTTGGGCCATGCCACTCGGAATCCATTAGGGTGCACCTACTTGGGTTTGTATATAACACATGTTGATGGCCAACCTTACCACTTTTCAATCATCATCTCTTCTACACACACTCTCTCTCCCTCTCTCACTAAAACCCTAAACCAAACACCTATCATCCCCTCTCCTCTCTCGGACTCAAACCGGAAGCATCAAGACCTCCGGATCAGCTCGTGATCATCGCTTGGACACTTCCTCCATCGTCTCACACACTCACAACCAAGCGAGTTCCGGTTAGTACCATATCTCGGTTAGTTGATAGAATTTATTATGGATGATGTCTTAAATTAACAAAGATGTATGCTTGTTGGATAATACACATGTTCTATGAGGATAAATGAGTTAAGATGACTAAGTTTAATGATAGATTTTTGTGTTGTAGTGATAATAGGATGATATGCAAGACATGTTCATGCTTTAATAGGAAATTGTTAGATAACACGCAAGATTGTTAGGATAATAAGAGTGTGTATGTGTATGTTTGTAATCCGAGGAATCTATGATTAGATTCAGGAGTCGATGATGCTGATTTAAATATATACTAGGATTGGGTTGTTTGAATAATCATGTTTGCTAAATAATGAAAACCCAAAAAGATGAACATATGATGAATATGTGTTGAATGTGTATGAATATTTGATGAACTATTTGAATACATGTTGAACATTTAAAAATTGTATGTTTGATCTATTTTGAATCAACCTTAGACAAGAAAACATGTTAGTGTGATTTAATTGGTTAGTACATAAAATCATGCACATGAAATTCTATTGGATAGTACGATCGGACAGGTTCTAGAAGGTCTTGGTCATCAGGTGTACGAGTCGAGACCTCCTGTCTCGACTCGAGACCATCAAACTACAACTCGAGACCGCGTGATTGCGACTCGAGACCATATGTGATGAGTCGAGACCAGACAAAGCAGACATCAGGAACTTGAAATCAGCAAGGTCTCGACTCGAGATCTCATGATCCCGACTCGAGACTGGACCCGAGACCTCCGAGATTGCGACTCGGACCGGCATTACTCGAGATCTCATGGTTGCGACTCGAGACCGCACGTTCTCGAGTCGAGACCACCTTGTCTCGAATGGGCTGCTTGTCTCCGTTACTGGGCCAAAAATGTGTGGACTGTGCATACCGTTCTATTTGGATTCTGTGATGGTGTTAACTGTTAGTATGATCGGTTAGGCCCAATAACACTTATGATTTGTATGATAGGTGTTGACGTTTACTGTTTAACTGCTATGTATTAGAATAGGCTCAATAACTTGCTGGATAATCATATGTTATGCATTCAATGTGTTAGCTATGTGTAGATATACGTGATTACTTGTGTCCGAGCCTGACCTATACTGGTAACCATTTAGGACGTGGTGACCAGCATACTTAACCAAGTAAACTAAACTGCCGAGCAACCCAAGGTGAGTTCACAACTAATAAAGCATGCGTTCCCGGTGGTTGGGAAACGGAAACTTAAACAACGCAATCCCCTGGTAAGGGATACAAACCTACTTCTCTCCCCTTAAAAAGGGACTTTTAGTTAATTACTGTTTATACTGGATGCAACAAGCAACACTAAACAAAACTCTATCACTCAAGTCCTCACTTCTTAATACCGATTAGTCGCCGGGGTCAGGCGAACGGGTTATTAGTTGATAGCGCTATTTAGGTCTCACCAACCTCACACCGTGCCCGCGTATGGGATCGGGCGTGAACTAATGTACTCTGGCAACCGTTAATGATGATAGAACATTGACAAACGGGGCACTCTACGGAAACGTACGGATGAATAGTATTCGGTATTGTAAAAACAGTTTAGTCGCTTACTCATGGGGTAGCTCCCCATCGCATGTATAAACGGATAAATTAACTGGTGAAACAAGTTTTTGGTAATTAAAAACTGGACAACTCGTGGACTCGCCAACATTCTTGTTGATACCCTACTGCATGCTTTGCAGGTACCCAGTGACTCAGGAGCTTGCAGCTTGGGAAGTGTAGTGGTCGTCTAAACCCGCGTGTTGGGTTCTAAATAACTTGAACTATAAACTTTGTTTAAACTGTTTTGCCTATGCTTCCGCTACTTACTTAAACTGTTATTTGAACCTAAACTTTTGAACTTTAAACTATGATGTTTACTAACTATTATGGTTGGTGATCATTCTTACTATTATCCAATGCTCAGTATAATTGGTGGCTGGATCCTGGTCAGTCACGCCTCCAAGCGGTGGTATTCCGCATGTGGGTTTTGGGGGTGTGATAGATTGGTATCAAAGCCATTGGTTATAGTGAACTCGGTTTTAAAAAGAAAGTCTTTTTGAAAAAAAAAACCAGACTATAACCCGTGACTCGTGACGACACTACACTCCAAGGGCAAGACTCAACGTGTTAGACCTCATAGCTCGGACTTGTGTTTACTTGCTTGTTTACTTTATGTTGTTGCTCTACTATACATATTAGCATGCCTAATTAGATAGATACGTATTCATCCTCTACCTCATTCTCGCTACATTACGACATCACACTCATACTGTGTTTTCTGGTTATGAAGACAATGAGTGGACGCGGAAGAGGAAACGTTAACATGACTCAGGCTCAGTTTACTAACTTGCTCAACACGGTGGCTGCAGCTTTCGCAGCTCACCCTGGAGGTAAACTCGTTACTTTAGGATGTCTAGATCCTACCCCACATCGTCTTTTCACCTCTAAGCCTATTCGATTTGCTTCTCACAATAGGTCAGCAAGCGCCTGCGCAACCACGTGTTTGTACTTTCAAAACTTTCATGGATGGCAAGCCTCTCCCTTTCAACGGCACTGAGGGTGCCATAGGCCTTCTGCACTGGATTGAAAAGGCCGAAGCTGTCTTCGCTGTCTGCGAGTGTCCCCTGCTAACTGGGTTAAGTTCGCGACTGGTACGCTTGAAGGAAACGCGCTTTCCTGGTGGAAAGCACAGATTCAGATGCTTGGGCTGGAAACTGCTAATGCTACTGCGTGGGAAGACTTCAAAGACATGATCAAAGAGGAGTACTGTCACAGGGATGACATCCACAAACTCGAGAAAGAGTACTATGAGCTCAAGATGGTTGGATCAGAGATTGAGACCTACACCAAGCAGTCCAACGACTATGCTGCACTTTGCCCAAACATGTCCCGGCCTATGTATCGAAGGATCGAATTGTACATCAAAGGTTTGGTCCCGGAAATCCGGAGCCATGTAACCTCAGCCAACCTCAATACCATACAACCCATGGTCCGTCTTGCTCACAAACTCACCAATCAGGCTGTGGAGGAGGGCAAGCTGCCCAAAAGGATCAGTGCTACTGCTGGAACTTCTAGCGATAACAAACGAAAGTGGGATGGAAGTCAGGGAAAGGATGCTAACCCCACTCAGGCCCCAGTTCAACAAAGGAAGACTGAAAGCAACAAGGGCCCTCAGCAACAGGGTGGATATCGAGGAAACCACCCCAAGTGTAACAAATGTAACCGACACCACAGTGGGCCATGTGGCCGGAGTCAATGTTAGCGATGCAACAAGATGGGGCACGAAGCCAAAGACTGCAGGAGCCAGCTCCCAGCTAGGCAGAATCAGCATCATCCACAGCAACAGCAGCAGCAAGGAAACAACCGTGGATGCTTCAAGTGTGGAGCAACGGGGCACATACGAAAGGATTGCCCTGAACTGAATCCGAACAACAATCAGGGTGCTGGGAACAACAACACCAACAATGCTGGGAATGGTGCGAGAGGAAGGGCTTTTGTGATTGGAGCTGGAGAAGCAAGGAATGACCCCAACGTTGTAGCGGGTAAGTTCCTACTTAATGGTCGTTATGTTTCCGTACTATTTGATTCCGGAGCAGATGCTAGTTATGTTTCCCTATGTATTAGTAAGAAACTTAAGTCCACTCTTACGCCGTTAAGCTCTAAGCACATCGTTGAGATAGCCAATGGTAGAAACCTCGAGGCCTCACACGTAATACGTAACTGCAAATTAGAGTTGTCTGGTCAGACCTTCTATATCGATCTCTTCCCCATCATTCTCGGAAGCTTCGACGTCGTCATTGGTATGGATTGGTTATCCAAGCATCGAGCCGAAATCCTCTGCCAAGAGAAGGCTATTCGTATTCCCCGTCCTCCTGGCAAACCCCTTATCGTTCAAGGCGACAAAAGCGGAGAAGTCACAGGCATCATTTCATTCTTAAAAGCCCAGAAGTGTCTACGAAAGGGGCACACCGCTATCTTAGCACTTGTTGCCGACACGCAGAAAAAGGAAAACAGGATTGAAGATTTTCCAATTGTACGCGACTATCCTGAGGTATTTCCGGAAGAACTACCTGGACTCCCTCCTCACCGTCAGGTCGAATTTCAAATCGAACTAGCTCTCGGAGCAGCACCTATAGCTCGCGCACCTTATCGACTAGCCCCCGCAGAAGTCAAGGAACTATCTACTCAGCTACAAGAACTCTTGGACAAGGGTTTTATCCGTCCTAGCTCGTCACCCTAGGGAGCCCCAGTGCTCTTTGTCAAAAAGAAGGATGGCACATTCCGAATGTGCATTGATTACCGCGAACTGAACAAGGTTACCATCAAGAATCGTTACCCACTTCCCCGTATCGACGATCTGTTCGACCAACTGCAAGGGTCGAGCTATTATTCCAAGATCGATCTGTGATCAGGCTATCACCAGCTGAGAGTCCGCGATGAGGACATCTCTAAGACTGCTTTCAGAACCCGCTATGGTCACTATGAATTCCTTGTTATGCCTTTCGGAATGACCAACGCACCTGCGATCTTCATGGATCTCATGAACCGAGTGTGCAAACCCTACCTCGACAAGTTCGTGATTGTGTTTATTGACGACATTCTTATCTACTCGAAAAGTCAAGAGGAGCATGAACAACACCTGCGTCTTATTCTCGAACTCCTTCGCAATGAGAAACTGTACGCCAAATTCTCGAAATGTGATTTCTGGCTTAGAAAAGTCCATTTCCTCGGGCACATAGTCAATCAGGATCGGATTCATGTCGACCCCGCTAAGATCGAATCCATTCAGAATTGGCCTACACCCAAAACTCCGACCGAAGTTCGCCAATTCTTGGGACTGGCAGGATACTATCGAAGGTTTATCAAGGGATTTTCTAAGATCGCTCAACCACTTACGACCCTCCCTCAGAAGGGTGTTGCTTACAAATGGAATAATGCTCAGGAATCTGCCTTTCAGGAACTAAAGAAGAACCTTTGTAGTGCTCCTATTCTTTCCTTACCTGAAGGTACCGAAGACTTCGTTGTTTACTGCGACGCTTCTATTCAAGGGCTTGGTTGCGTACTGATGCAACGCGAGAAGGTCATTGCCTACGCTTCGCGACAACTCAAGATCCACGAACGGAACTACACGACACATGACTTAGAATTTGGAGCTGTGGTCTTCGCGCTCAAGATTTGGAGACACTACTTGTACGGTACCAAGTGCATGATTTACACTGATCACAAGAGTCTCCAGCACATAATGGAACAAAAGGAGTTGAATATGCGGCAGCGCCGATGGGTCGAACTCCTAAATGACTACGAGTGTGCAATTAAATATCATCCAGGCAAGGCTAATGTGGTAGCCGATGCCCTCAGCAGAAAGGAGACCAAACCCAAGCGTGTTCGTGCCTTACAGCTCACTATCCACTCGAACCTCCCTAATCAGATCCGAAATGCTTAGGTTGAAGCATTGAAGGCCGAGAACATCAGGGCTGAGTCCCTACGAGGATCGAGACAACGTTTGGAACAAAAAGAAGACGGTGCTTACTACGTAGCCGGGCGCATATGGGTTCCCCTTTATGGAAATTTACGTGACCTCGTGATGGACGAAGCCCATAAGTCCCGTTACTCAGTACACCCTGGTGCGGATAAGATGTACCATGACTTAAAGACTACATACTGGTGGCCTGGCATGAAAGCCCACATAGCAACCTATGTCAGAAAATGTTTGACTTGCGCAAGAGTCAAGGCTGAGTATCAGAAACCCTCGGGCCTACTCCAACAACCAGAAATCCCGCAATGGAAATGGGAGCAAATTTCCATGGATTTTGTTACCAGCCTGCCTAGGTGTCAATGCGGAAATGACACCATTTGGGTGATAGTGGATCGATTAACTAAATCTGCCCACTTTTTGGCTATTAAAGAGACAGACAAGTTCTCTACCTTAGCAGAGGTATACTTAAAGGAAGTGGTTTCGAAGCACGGGGTGCCAACCTCTATTATTTCCGATCGGGACGCGCGTTTTACTTCTGAGTTGTGGCAAGCTATGCACAAATCCTTTGGCTCACGCTTAGACATGAGCACCGCTTATCACCCACAAACGGATGGGCAATCTGAACGCACCATCTAAACCCTCGAAGACATGCTTAGCGCATGTGTGATCGATTTTGGCAAAAATTGGGAGAAGCACCTGCCGTTAGTGGAATTCTCCTACAACAACAGCTACCACACCAGCATTCGGGCGGCACCCTTTGAGGCATTGTACGGTCGTAAATGCCGATCGCCTCTCTGCTGGGCGGAGGTTGGTGACAGCCAGATTACAGGCCCAGAACTTGTGGTAGACACTACAGAAAAGATTGCCCAGATTAGGCAACGCATGGCGGCAGCTCGTGACCATCAGAAGAGCTACGCTGATAAGGATAGGAAACCGCTAGAGTTCCAGGTTGGTGACCGGGCCCTACTTAAAGTCTCACCCTGGAAGGGTGTGGTTCGTTTTGGAAAACGGGGCAAGCTTAATCCGAGATATGTCGGACCCTTTGAAATTACCGAAAAGATCGGTAAGGTCGCTTACAGATTGAATCTGCCTGAAGAACTGAGTGCTGTGCACAACGTCTTCCACGTGTCTAATCTGAAGAAGTGTCTGTCAGATGAAACACTCATCATTCCTTTCAAGGAACTCACTATTGACGAACAGCTACACTTTACTGAGGAACCGATTGAGATCACGGATCGTGAGATCAAAACCCTCAAACGTAGCCAGATACCTCTCGTGCGAGTTCGTTGGAACTCACGCCGTGGCCCAGAGTTTACCTGGGAGCGGGAAGACCAGATGAAGCGCAAGTATCCCCAGTTGTTCCCAAATGAAACTCCCAGCACTGAAGCTACAACCGAATTTCGGGATAAAATTCCAAACTAACGGGGGGATGATGTGACACCCCGTTGAAACGTTCTCACTTATACTAGCTTGACAGTGACTGCCTTAACTTTCGGGACGAAAGTTCTTAAAACTTGGGGATAATGTGACACTTCGGGTTTTCCTGAGCAACCTCATTGTTTAGCGTTATGTGTACAAATACTATTAAATGAAGATTTGCGAATTATCTTGAAGTATTATGTGATGCTTGTGTTAAACTATGTGTATGTAATATATATATATAGGTACGTATAGGTGAACCGAAACCATGAACCGACTCGAGACCACTCGGTCTCGAGTGAACGATTGGGCCGGTTGGGCCATGCCACTCGGAAACCCATTAGGGTGCACCTACTTGGGTTTGTATATAACACATGTTGATGGCCAACCTTACCACTTTTCAATCATCATCTCTTCTACACACACTCTCTCTCCCTCTCTCACTAAAACCCTAAACCAAACACCTATCATCCCCTCTCCTCTCTCGGACTCAAACCGGAAGCATCAAGGCCTCCGGATCAGCTCGTGATCATCGCTTGGACACTTCCTCCATCGTCTCACACACTCACAACCAAGCGAGTTCTGGTTAGTACCATATCTCGGTTAGTTGATAGAATTTATTATGGATGATGTCTTAAATTAACAAAGATGTATGCTTGTTGGATAATACACATGTTCTATGAGGATAGATGAGTTAAGATGACTAAGTTTAATGATAGATTTTTGTGTTGTAGTGATAATAGGATGATATGCAAGACATGTTCATGCTTTGATAGGAAATTGTTAGATAACACGCAAGATTGTTAGGATAATAAGAGTGTGTATGTGTATGTTTGTAATCCGAGGAATGTATGATTAGATTCAGGGGTCGATGATGCTGATTTAAATATATACTAGGATTGGGTTGTTTGAATAATCATGTTTGCTAAATAATGAAAACCCAAAAAGATGAACATATGATGAATATGTGTTGAATGTGTATGAATATTTGATGAACTATTTGAATACATGTTGAACATTTAAAAATTGTATGTTTGATCTATTTTGAATCAACCTTAGACAAGAAAACATGTTAGTGTGATTTAATTGGTTAGTACATAAAATCATGCACATGAAATTCTATTGGATAGTACGATCGGACAGGTTCTAGAAGGTCTTGGTCATCAGGTGTGCGAGTCGAGACCTCCTGTCTCGACTCGAGACCATCAAACTACAACTCGAGACCGCGTGATTGCGACTCGAGACCATATGTGATGACTCGAGACCAGACAAAGCAGACATCAGGAACTTGAAATCAGCAAGGTCTCGACTCGAGATCTCATGATCCCGACTCGAGACTGGACCCGAGACCTCCGAGATTGCGACTCGGACCGGCATTACTCGAGATCTCATGGTTGTGACTCGAGACCGCACGTTCTCGAGTCGAGACCACCTTGTCTCGAATGGGCTGCTTGTCTCCGTTACTGGGCCAAAAATGTGTGGACTGTGCATACCGTTCTATTTGGATTCTGTGATGCTATTAACTGTTAGTATGATCAGTTAGGCCCAATAACACTTATGATTTGTATGATAGGTGTTGACGTTTACTGTTTAACTGCTATGTATTAGAATAGGCTCGATAACTTGCTGGATAATCATATGTTATGCATTCAATGTGTTAGCTATGTGTAGATATACGTGATTACTTGTGTCCGAGCCTGACCTATACTGGTAACCATTTAGGACGTGGTGACCAGCATACTTAACCAAGTAAACTAAACTGCCGAGCAACCTAAGGTGAGTTCACAACTAATAAAGCATGCGTTCCTGGTGGTTGGGAAACGGAAACTTAAACAACGCAATCCCCTCGTAAGGGATACAAACCTACTTCTCTCCCCTTAAAAAGGGACTTTTAGTTAATTACTGTTTATACTGGATGCAAGAAGCAACACTAAACAAAACTCTATCACTCAAGTCCTCACTTCTTAATACCGATTAGTCGCCGGGGTCAGGCGAACGGGTTATTAGTTGATAGCGCTATTTAGGTCTCACCAACCTCACACCGTGCCCACGTATGGGATCGGGCGTGAACTAATGTACTCTGGCAACCGTCAATGATGATAGAACATTGACAAACGGGGCACTCTACGGAATCGTACGGATGAATAGTATTCGGTTTTGTAAAAACAGTTTAGTCACTTACTCATGGGGTAGCTCCCCATCGCATGTATAAACGGATAAATTAACTGGTGAAACAAGTTTTTGGTAATTAAAAACTGGACAACTCGTGGACTCGCCAACATTCTTGTTGATACCCTACTGCATGCTTTGCAGGTACCCAGTGACTCAGGAGCTTGCAGCTTGGGAAGTGTAGTGGTCGTCTAAACCCGCGTGTTGGGTTCTAAATAACTTGAACTATAAACTTTGTTTAAACTGTTTTGCCTATGCTTCCGCTACTTACTTAAACTGTTATTTGAACCTAAACTTTTGAACTTTAAACTATGATGTTTACTAACTATTCTGGTTGGTGATCATTCTTACTATTATCCAATGCTCAGTATAATTGGTGGCTGGATCCTGGTCAGTCAGGCCTCCAAGCGGTGGTATTCCGCTTGTGGGTTTTGGGGGTGTGACAAACAAGACATGAGCACTTGGATCGGATGGCCATCTGATCGGATTGTCTTCCGATCGGATTGTCATTCGTTCCAAATGACTAAACAGTTCAGAACCTTTGACAATTCAACCAATGAACTGAGTGATGGATCGGATGACCATCCGATCAGATTGCCATCCGATCGAATTGCCATTCGATCAAAGACATGTAAGTACACTAATGAACTGGTTGAAAAATTGTGATTTAGATTGGATGGCCATCCGATCGGATTGTCATCCGATCGGATTGGCACTCGAGCAATGACAGGTAAGATCAAAGCTGAACATGCATGTTACAAAGTGTTTTGGATCAGATGGCCTTCCGATCGGATTGCCATCCGATAGGATTGCCATTCGTACACAATGACAAACAGTTAAACATAGAACAAGCATGTACAAATAATCAACACTTAGAAAAATTTTCAAACACATAAAGTGCATTGGATCGGATGGCCATCCGATCGGATTGCCATCCGATCAAACTGCCACTCGATCAACAGAACATGAAGAACAGTTTGAATAATCTATGAACATCAAAATTTTTCTAACTTTTTGACAAAATTAAACATGTTTTCACATAGAGTTTTCGCCGATTAACAAAACCCTATGTTCAAATTTCTCTAACTCGGCCTAGATTGGGTTTAATTTGACAAAAACCATACCGACTGCCAACACCTCTAATCTTCAATTCATCAATTTCTAACATGTTTTTGTACAAATTGAGACGGTAAACCTATAGATCTAAGGCCCGTGAACAAAACCCTATGTTTGGATTGAATCAAAACAACTTAATTAAGCCTAGATCTAGGTTTCTAAGTCTGAACAGTCGCCAATACAAAAACATCATCAAAAAACAACAAATTTTATGGATAAAATCAGAAAACTTACCTTACCCATTGTGAAGGTTGAGTGTGCCAACAATCCAATGTATTGTGGAAAGCAAGAATGCAAGAATCAGTCAAGAACAAATTGAGAGTGTTTTGGCAGTGGAACGAGTGACACTTCGATCGAATGAGATTGACTATTCTGACCAAAGACCCTCTATTTATACTACTGGCCAAGTGTCGGATGGCCATCCGATCGGATCGCCATTCGATCCAAATAACTCTTTGACTTTTGATGTTTTGACCTTTTGACATTTTGACGTTTTATCAGATTTGGTCAGTTTTTAGAAATCCACTTAGTATCTAGGTCCAAGTTAATGACCCTAGGCACTTAATTTTGTCTACCAAGTCTAAGTTAATGACCTTGGTTGACTCGAAACGAAACAACTGGCAATTTATTCAAACTTTTCACACACATTTTCTGAAAATTTTGCAAGTGTCAACTTAATGGACTTGTTTTGACTTTGAACTATCTCAAACTTTTCAAGATTAGCTCCCAACCCTGTTGTCCAGTTTAGAAACTTCCTGCTTTGCTCCATGACAGAGTCTGAAGATCAGCTTTCTACCTTGGTTTGTCGAAAAACTAAAGCAGAAAAGTAAAATCTTTTTGGGATTTTATGAAAGTTTAAACTAGAACATAATGAAATCCTTTTGGGTTTTTGATGCTAAACTGAAATGAAATGAAATGCAGTGAAAGAAACTATTTACAAACATCTTTTTGGTGAGCGTGTCAGAGGATCATATCAGCTACAGACAAGTTACAAGTACCGTTGAGCTTAATTACACACTAAGTATTAAACAATTCACGTAGATTGCCGATATACTGATCCTTTTAAATTTTCACACAAATTTCAACTTATTCAGGATACGAATTAATGTTTTAAGATCTTAACTTAAACGCGTGTCCCACCTCAGAATATACTCTCGTATCCAGACTTCTATATTCAGTCTTACAGGTGAACGTACAATAATGATATCTGTAAAGGGTAGTGCGAGGCCATGAGAGCTCAGGTTAGAACTTCCATTCAGACAAAGAGATGATGGCTCTACTTTCGGTGTGTCCCATTTGGGGATCTTTTCTTCAACAGCGCATGATTAGCATTTTGCAATGTTC
This sequence comes from Helianthus tuberosus, assembly GCA_030545235.1. NCBI lineage: Eukaryota > Viridiplantae > Streptophyta > Magnoliopsida > Asterales > Asteraceae > Helianthus > Helianthus tuberosus. The sequence continues at coordinate 63,354,371 of CM060432.1, read as the reverse complement.
ATCATTTTTTATGCTGAGGGGAGGCTTTAAAGATTAAAGCTGTGCAGAGTATTATACGAGGACTAGGCTATTGCTTCCACAAAATCAGAAGTCCTGGTATAATACCCCAGATATCATCAAGTACATAGACCTAGTATGTCAGAAATAGAAAATCTTTCAAACAAGATTTCAGGGGTTACCTATATATCCGAGAGATGTTCCCCACGAAATAAGCAAGACATGATTTTATTTTTATATCCCGAAATAGTCTACTAAGTGTGTAAAAACCTATTGGTATGCAAGTCTGCCTTTTGTTCGTCGGTGTGGATTTTGTCTATTCATATCAACTTCTTTTCATAACAATCGCGTATGAAGTGATGACGAATTTCTATATGTTTAGTTTTAGCGTGATGTAACGGATTTTTCGTTATGTTGATTGCAGCCTCATTATCAACAAATATAGGAGAAGTAAGAAATTGCAAACCGTAATCGCGCATCTGTTGCTGAATCCACAGGATCTGCGAGCAGCAGCTGCTGGCAGACACGTACTCTACTACACATGTTGATAAAGCAACAGAGGTTTGCTTCTTACACTGCCACGTAACCAGTCGGGGTCCGAAAAATTGGCATCCTGCAGTTGTTGATTTTGCGTTAAGTTTGCAGTAACCGAAGTCAGAATCTGAGTATCCTTCGAGCATAAAGTCACCATCTTTGGGATACCACAACCCCAGGCTTGGGGTTCTTTTTAGGTAGCGTAGGATCCTCTTGACGATAGACATATGCGAGGCTCTAGGACTTGACTGATATCGGGCCGCGAGGCATGTCGGGTACATTATATCAGGTCTGGATGTTGTCAGGTACATTAGCGAACCAATCATTGAGCGGTATAGCGTCTCGTCGACCTTCTCTCCGGTGAGATCAGGGTTTATACCATGATTCGTTACTAATGGGGTGGACATTGGTGCATTTTCAGACATCCCAAATTTCTCCAGAACGTCGTACACGTACTTCGTTTGATGTATGAAAGTTCCCTCAGGCATTTGATTGACTTGCAGCCCTAGGAAGAACTTCATCTCACCCATTGACGACATCCCGAACTTCTGCTTCATCACTTGTTCAAAATCTTTTCAGAGTTCTTCGTTTGTTGACCCGAAAATAATGTCATCAACATATATCTGGACGATCAGAAGATGACCAGCGACTTCCTTCTTGAAGAGAGTAGCGTCCACATTGCCTCGGATAAAGCCGTTGGTAAGCAAGTGTTGAGAGAGCGTCTCGTACCAGGCTATCGGGGCCTGATGCAAACCATACAGCGCTTTGTCCAGCAGGTAATTTTTATCTTTGTGGATTGGGTCGGTAAAGCCCGGTGGCTGACCAACATATACCTTCTCTTTCACTTTTTCGTAAAGGAATGCCGACTTGACATCTAGCTGGTTGTTTTGGTCAAAAAATCAGACTAGGATAATGCAACCAAATCTTATTTTGTGAGGTGTGATGCTTGAATTAACTAGCAAATGTATGAACAATTTGTAGATGAAATGAACCAGAGACACAAGGATTTATACGAGGAAAAAGCCCTTGATCAAGATATGATCTCCGGCACAAAAAAACCTCGGGTGATGGAAACTACCGATCACCAACTATATTAAACAAGTAAAGGTTACAAATCGGGATGATAACAAGATTGTTACAAGGATCACTAATGTGTAAAATGTGTGTAATCGCCAATAAGTTGCAGAGAGCTTTCGAGAGTGTGTGTGTTGCTAATTGTTCCCACTATCAAGCTTGTTATCCCCTTTAAAAATAGAAATAAACTAAGTAACAAACATTCCGCCAATTGTGCAAGCCTCCCATGACTTCTATAACAGTCACCCAAGCTATACACGTGCAAAATATGGGAGCATATTCCCCTGGAATCTCGGCAAGACTTAGTCCCACTCGCTCATTCTTGCAAAACAAGTTCAAATATAGTGGAAGTAACCGTTAGTGTTAGGATAACAATGAGGATCCACGATCATCCTTAAACCTGCAACGTCTTCAGAGGATCCTTAATTCAAACAGAACTGAGGATCAGTGATCCTGGCTGCACTTGAGGATCCGTGATCCTTAGGTTTAGAAAATCCATCCCTAACAATTGTCCCCAAAATATGAGGAATAAAATACAACTTAATGAGTCATATTTTTCAATCTTATCCCGAACGAACAAGCCAACGTAAATATAGCCGTTATTCTCTGACTAGCCGTTGCAAATCATACGTCAGCGACATGACAACCTGCAAATCATCATTATAAATTCGAAATTAGAGATAAGGATCAAGGGGAATTTACATTCGTGCGTTACTTACCTTTAAATCCTCATTCAAAGACTGATCAGGTATCTCTCTTCTCATTCTCTCTTCATTTTCTTATTCTGATTTTCTTTTCTCTTAACATCCATGGCAAAAATGGTTCTTCGATCCTCACCGGCCAAGGATCCAAAGAAGGATAGTCCCCTAAAAAGCCAAGGCATTATCAAAAATCCTTCAACGAAACTCTGCCGCTTTAACGACCCAGAGATTGACCGGATTCGCCATTGCTTCCCGGCGGATAGCGTCTTCAAACCTTTCGACTCTTCTGCAAAAAGTGACTGTGTCTCCGACACCTGGATTGCTTTTCCGGCCACCCCATTCTTGATAGGATTCTCCTATCCATTCCCTGCCTTCACTCAATCTTTCTTTGCACTCACCGGCATGTGCTATATTCAGGCCACACCGATGATGTGGAGGGTCCTGTACACCATAGAGAATATCATCGAGCAAGAGGGTATAGAGATAGGAATGTCTGAGTTGGCCGAGTTGTATAATCTTGTCAGCCATGGTTCACACTGTTTCTTGTTCAAACACAAACCTGGTGATCCTCACCCAATCCTCAAGACCACAAAAAACGATACCCACTGGAAAAACCGTTTCTTTTTTGTTAGGAGTGGACCAAGAAGTGGACCACCCATGGTAGGATATAGGATCCTTATAGAAGGATCATAGGATGACTCTGTTTCTTTTAAGGATAACCGATCCTTTTCTGTCTCTTTGTACAGCTATCTTAGTTTCTCATCTCATTGAGTCCCCTGCAACAAGAGAAAGAATCGCTACCTTTTGGAGGCTTGACCCTGCTGTGAGAACATTCCAGGCCAAAACAAAAGATTCACAAGAAGTATCCTCTGGTTCTGTCACCATGTCAAGTAAGTACTCACATCCGTGTATGATTAAATATTTAAATAGATGTAAAATAAGGATACTTATCTGTTATTTGTCATTTGTAGGTGCTGGAAAATCTTCAAAATCAGCCTCTCGCTTCAGTGTCAGTGATCTTGATGCATTTGCTTCCTCCCGGTCCGGCAAGAAACAACTTGCTGCTAGTCCTAGCATCCCAGCTCCTAAGGCTGTCAGCACCAAGGGCGAGGGTGGAAAGAAGAGGAAAACTGTTGACACTCTTGAAGGCCTGCCTCTCATCCAACACCAATTTGAAGAGTATGTCTCTGAGGTAAGGATCCCTGATCCTTAAGTCTGTCTTGCCCATATTGAGGATAACGGATCCTAACGTGTGTCATTCTTTTGCAGAAATTTGCTGAGATCCATATGCTCATGGATTCCTATGCTGAAGAGGCTGAGCAAAAGGAGCTGGACTTCCAAAAGCTGTACCTTGCAAAGGATCAAAAGATCGCTTCCCTCGAGAATGAAGTCAACCTGGCGAAGAGGGAATTGGTCTTGGCCCACATCACAGCTGATCAGGAGAAGGCTGAGGTGATGGAGGGTGCTAAGCTTTCTGCCATAATAGCCATGCTCAAGATCAAACTTCAGATGGCAAAGGAAGCTGAAGATCCTAACTTTGACAGGATTGCCTGGGACCAGGAAGGTTGGAAGGCCAAGCTGGCTGAGCTAGATGATGAAGAGGAGGCTGGAGAGGTTCTGATGATTGAAGCCAGTGGCAGCGGGGTGAAGGATCAAGCTGAGGATGCAGCGGCTAGTGGTGATGCAGCGAAGGTGTAGGCTGCAACAATGGGCGATGATGGAAATTTCTAGACGTGGCCGGAGCCCATTTTTTATGGTTTGGTAGTTTTTTGGTTGTTGATGTTTTTAGAACAATGGTTGGTTTGTAATGGTGAACAATAGTATCTAGGTTTAAGGATCACTGATCCTTTGAACAATAGGGGGTAACAAAGGTGGATGGATCCTTCTGTTTGTGGAGGATGAAGCCTTTGGTGCCCCTCGCTTTTATTTCCTGCACTTATTGGACACTTAGTATGGACACCCTTTGCCAACCCAAGTGGACGAGCCACGTTTTGCTGGTAGAAACTTGGGTTGGCAATTTTGACAACCTTTAAATGATTTAACTTTTGATAAATAAATAAAATCTTAATCTTTTGGCTATCTCATGTTGTATATGTTATGTCTTTTTAGTTGTTATTGTTTATTTCTTTGAATCTGCAAGTTTAGGACAAAAGTATATTAGATTTCGTTAAAAAGCTTAGGATATGATCAAGGATCAAATATCCTTTAATCGAAAAATTCAAAAAGTGATGTATATTGAGGATCATATATCCTGTTGTCAAAGAATAAGGGTAACTCAAATAAATTAAGAATAAAGTGAAGGTAAATAAGAATCATACATGAGAATCCAATTTAGGATCCTAAACCTTTAATACTACAATCAGGATAACCAAAAGACAAACCTTAGAAAAAGGTTAGAATCAAGGATCCTTGGTTATTTAGCTTCGGCAACCTGAAATGGAACATAACTTGGGACTGAGCCAATATAAGAGAAGAGTTAGTAACTGGGGACAAGCCCAACAATCCTAGGGACAAGCCCAATAAACTCGGGACAAGCCCAAAAAACTAGGGACAAGCCCAAAAAACTGGGGACAAGCCCAAAAAAATGGGGACAAGCCCAAAGGATCTTGTGTAAACTGAAGTATGGCCCTCACTAGCGACTATCCAAACTTAGTGACATGAAAATGCCAAAACCTTAGCTAACGTGAAAACGTTAGAAACCTTAGGAACGGATGTATGGTACGTCTACCATTATGCGTAGGATCCTAAATGCAACCAGTACAATGAAATTGTCAGCCCCTAAAACGGGTACTAGTCCCATTTGTCATACGCCGACCATGTAAAACAACAAATCGTGATGGAAACGTCGGGGAGTGTCGTAACAGAATCACTGTTTCACAACCATGGATTAAATAATTTCGTTTTATTGAATTATTGAACTCATTGTTTTATTACAAATCAGATAAATACAAATATTATCTTTCAAGTTTTAAAGTCGCTAAGGCACGAGTCCATCCTATGTATAGCATGCATCAACAATCATCACATAACAGCACCTGAAACATGTTTAAAAATAGGTACGTCAGCATAAAAATGCCTGTGAGATACATAGGTTTTATTATAATAGGATTCATGACTTGTAAATTTAGAGAAAAATGTTTAATAAAAAATAGTCATGAACCTTAAAATATTTCCTTTTATAAATCATACTAAAATTTATAAGAAATCAGATGATATAATAGAATAATGCATAAAAAAATAATTAAGTAAAATGAGTTTGTATAAAATATGTTTTTGATAAAAAGGTTTTTAGTATACATAAAAATATACTTTGGTTTTAAGAAAGTCAAATAAGTAATATATTAAAATATATTTCAGTTTCAAAATAATTAAACAGATAGTATATTAAATATACTTTAGTCGTCAAAATAATAGTTTTCAATAGTATATCAAAAGTATATTTTGGTTTTATTAATAACATATTAAACTATGCTTTGGTTTTATAAATAACATATTAAACTATGCTTTGGTTTTATAAATAACATATTAAACTATGTTTTGGTTTTATAAATAACATATTAAACTATGTTTTAGTAATTAACAAAATATATGTTGGTTTTGTACAATATCACACATGAGAGCATATCAAACTATACTTTTGGGAGTATAGCGAAATATACAATAATAATGTGATTTTAGAATTCAACCATACCTTAGTGCATCAAACTACACCAATTGAGACTATAGAAATACCACAAAGGCAATCTCTATTTGGATAAAAATATCGGTTTCTGACATTCCATGACAACATGAATGGGGTGTCTAATTCTATAGCGCTATATCATACTACCAACCGGTCTGGTGAACATAAAATAAGTACTATCCAACAATTTAATTTTATAATCTTTGAAAAATTAGAGTTTAAACCATAAATAATCATTCAGTTTATCAAAAGATAAGTACTAATATGTATAATCAATTATACTTTAAAATCATGAACATAACAAATAGGTACACATGCTTCACCCCAAAACAGTTGAAAAACAGTAAAAGAGAGGACTATGTACTCACTTGAGGATGCTTAGAAGTCTTGAATAACGACCAAGCAAAGCTAGAGGGATCACGGAATCAAACGACACCCAATATAGGTAACTAAGTAAATAAACCGGACCTAAATCGGAAGATCGGATAGGATGAGGTTTCGTAAACCAAATGAGTATTTGAACTCATATGACATGGTTTGACAAAGCCTACATACTAAAACGAAACCTAACCTAAGTGCTTACGACCCATTACGACCCGTTTAGGTAGCTTATGCTACTTTAACGCGTCGTTTACGTGAAACGCGTTCGGACCGCCTAACTAGTCCTATGACAAGTATTATATGCCTTAACATGTCTAATAATATTACCTAATCAGTTTAGATGTGAAAATTTAGGTTACATATGTTTAAAATGAATTTATGCGTAAAAGGGCATTTTGGTCATTTTACTAAGGCATATAAACTACCTATCATACCACTATTTAAACGAAGTGACCATAAGGTATAACCTCGGAAGGTTATTCCCTATAAAACTATGGTCACAAAACATGTTTGGTCGGATCCTAATGATCGACCAAACGGGTCTAGTTCGAAAGTCTAAGCGGTTGTTTAGACCGCTTGACTTACGACTCTACATAAGCACTAAACCTAAAGTGACGAGCTAAACATGTTAAAACATGTTTAACGAAGTTAGAAAACAGGTTTGATATCAAAACAAATGGTTTTGATACCCAAGAATAGTTTGGTTACAAAATACGCATGAATACGCATTTTGGCCGAAACTACGACTCGTCACTACACCTAATCAACGTGGTAATCAGTAGGTATAGTCACAAGGGACTATAACCATCGTGATTACGCTCACGTTACGAAGTTCAAACGAACTTCGTGTTGACCATAAACTGGTCAATGCAGAAAGTCAACAAAGTTTGACTTTCATGCTAAAAACGCGAAAAAGAACGAAAGAATACTTACAAAAGGTCCAAGAATGGAAGTTTGATTCCAAATATTCTCAGGTATGAAGTGAAAATCACATCAACTTAGAGAAATTTCAGAATCAAGTGTGAGTTGGGAGTGAAATGGGTGGGGGTATTTATAGAAACCCAAGAACCGTTAAGATCGTTCCTCGATAAACGAGCATCAATCTGGACCGTCCAAGTGGGCACAAGGTTTTGGAATACTAGGGGTGCCCCAAAACCATCAAATGGTATTGCCACCATGTGCCAGTTCTCAGAAAGTTTGCCAAAATTGCAGAAATGGTCCCTGCACATGTTTAAGGCCTTTTTCAATGCGTTTAAACCCCGTTAACCCATTTTCAAGGCTCAATAATGAAGTTTAAGTATAGGGAACATGAAACATGCTCAAAAATATGTCGGATGTCGGTTCGTTTGGCTGTACGATCACGTTATTCGGTTAATTATGACGAAACACGAATGAACGTGAAAAACGATCCAAATTACGCGACGAATGGATTTTTATCATGCCAATCACTAAAATAAAATATTTTAGTGGTTACATAAATTTTTGGATGTTCGGATGTATTCAGAACGTAAGATATGCTCGAAAATGCAAACTTATGAACTTTTTGACGCTTTTAGTCCCTTTTGATCAATAAAGTTTATTTTAGTGCACAAAACACCTCAAAGCCTATTTCTAAGCTATGTAAAGGATATTTAGGGCATATTTAACTTATGATCAAGTACGAATCGGCATACTTTCGCAGTTTGTCGAAATTAGTCCCTGTAAGCGAATAAACTTGATTTCGCCACACCAAACCTTCCAAAACTTATTTCTAAGTTATGTAAAGGTTATTTAAGGTATGTTAAGCCTATGTCACTATTCCGGAGTGTTTGTTGCATTAAACTGGTTATATTTACGCATCAGATCGCGTATAACCTTCCAAAAGCGATTTAAAGCTCGAAATCGAACAAGAATTGATATGTGCAAACGATACACATATTTATACAAATTCCAAGTATGAAATACAATATTTCATTGGTTTGGTATTCGTATGATGGTTGAAGTGACACAAGTATCACAGTCTCCCCTACTTTAGGAAATTTCGTCCTGAAATTTAATTTTAGAGGAAACTTGTGAAGACAACTGTGATGGTTTCGCTTTCGAATGAATCCCTCGAACCCTAAGTAAAACTCTGGGCCATGTTTGGAATCATAGCGAAATTTTCAACCGTCAAAGTGAAGTCCTTGTAGTAACAAAACATGGAGTTTCAAACTACGGACAAAAGAACGTTTCTCATGAAGACTTATCATAGGAAACTTGTGTGTGCTCGAAATCATAGTCGGAGAGTGTAAAATAAAATGACATTGGTCAAGGTCCAGGACTTCTAGTAACTTAAATAACGCTACGTTCGCAATGTAATGAGGAACACTTATATATAGGAAGTACCAGCGGCGTATCCACCATGCCCCTTTTTACATTGTTCCCGTTTCGTTATTCTCATCACTATAGGTCTTAACACATGACAAAATTTGTTGTGGTTTCTGTGCACTGAATTCCATAATTATTTATGCATCCATAATTACGTAATTCCTTGCACAGTCCGCACAGTTCATTTCATAATGCGCAGGGGAAAATCAATCGAATAAACATGAAGTGATTTGACTAGACCACCAAAGGATCTTTTTAACTAGATCAACGAACGATCTTTTTAACTAGATCAACACATGATCTTCTTAACTAGACCATCGTACGATCTCCTTAAATAGGCCACTTAAGGGATCTTTTTAATTATATCATCACACGATATTCCTATCGAGATTTTTAAATCAATCTGTTTAACTAGACCACTCAAGGGGTCCAATTATAGAATAGTACATCATAACCCAAGGGACTTTAACTACAACGTAGAAGTCCATTATGGAATTAAGATAGTACCTTTGGATATCCTACTATGAATCCCTTATACGGAGATATGGAAGATTCTACGAGGATTTGGATATTGAAAATTCGAATCACACAAAAACATAAATAAAACTCAAAACATATAAGAAAACATATAAGCACAAAATCACATAATTTGTTTAACTTGATCTTTAATTTGTTATCTTTGGACACGGGTATTTTAAAGCACACCAGGAATCCAATCCGTGGATTTCATTTGGCACTTTAAATATCTTCAAGAATCTAACTATGGAGATAGAAAGATCTTAATAGGAATTCGGATTTGTCCTTATTGAATTGTAATATACGTATTAAGGCATACGAATAATTCAATTAAGGGCTCCGATTTGAGCGATATTTATCCACAAGGATCTAATTATGAGGATAGAAAGATCCTATTTTGGATTTTGGAATTTGTGTAACGAGAGGTGTTTCGAAACCTTGCACTAAACGTGCTTAAGCCGATACACAAGGTAGAGAGTTCATGAGCTTGAGGTACTAGATATGCCAAGGTGACATATGAAGCAGAATTTGGAGTTTGAGCAGCGGCAGGATTTGCAACAGCTTTGTTTTGGATAGCAAAGCGACACATGTAAACCAAATGTCTCCATTGTCCACCATGGGTACATTTGAAATAGGGTATTTGATTCGGATGATGATGGTGGCATCGATTGCATCAAAGAGCAGTTCCCTTGTACAGCTTCATCCCTGAGGCGAGTCATGGTGATAGCTGAATCAACGGTCATCTGGAGTACGACGCCTATTTATTGGGCAATTGAAGCACCTGGTTCTGACATTGTTGTTGCGATGAAGAGGCATCATGAAGATAATGAAAGATATGGGAGGAAACAAGTGAAATGAAAACAGAATGACAATGCATAAAAATTGTGATCATTTGATTGTTACCTAAGGCAAACAAATGAGATGGTGATTAATCAAAGTAAGTGGGTCATATTAATGTATCGCGAAGACATGCTTTAGCCTATAAGTGGACACTCACCCCAAGAGTTCCCAGGTAAGAGTGACTGGTCCGATTATGTGGATTTGTACGAACACTCTAGCCTTAGACAGAAAGCTCAGAGTACAGGCATCCACCCTTCCAGATTGCACGTGTTCACATCATAAGACCCAAACTTTGACGAGCTTTTGAAAACTTAGAGGGTTCAAAACCATATAACAAATCATCCTAGAACAGATGATTGGTTTTCAAAGCGGATTCGAAATTTGTGTTCTTATTGTGGTTGTCACCAAAGGATAAGTGACGGTATTGTTTTAAAACTAAACACACTATAACATGTGTTAGGGTCCTAGGAAGGTTATAGTCTAGGTCAAAGCATTACTAATAACCTAATTCCCTATAACCATTGGCTCTGATACCAACTTTTCTGTCACACCCCGACCACGTAAAACAACAAATCGTGGCGGAAACGCCGAGGAGTGTCGTAACAGAATCATTGTTTCACAACCATGGATTAAATAATTTCATTTTATTGAATTATTGAACTCATTGTTTTATTACAAATCAGATAAATACAAATATTATCTTTCAAGTTTTAAAGTCGCTAAGGCACGAGTCCATCCTATGTATAGCATGCATCAACAATCATCACATAACAGCACCTAAAACATGTGTAAAAATAGGTACGTCAGCATAAAAATGCATGTGAGATACATAGGTTTTATTATAATAGGATTCATGACTTGTAAATTTAGAGAAAAAGTTTAATCAAAAATAATCATGAACCTTAAAATATTTTCTTTTATAAATCATACTAAAATTTATAAGAAATCAGATGATATAACAGAATAATGCATAAAAAATAATTAAGTAAAATGAGTTTGTATAAAATATGTTTTTGATAAAAAGGTTTTTAGTATACATAAAAATATACTTTGGTTTTAAGAAAGTCAAATAAGTAATATATTAAAATATATTTCAGTTTCAAAATAATTAAACAGATAGTATATTAAATATACTTTAGTCGTCAAAATAATAGTTTTCAGTAGTATATCAAAAGTATATTTTGGTTTTATTAATAACATATTAAACTATGCTTTGGTTTTATAAAGAACATATTAAACTATGCTTTGGTTTTATAAATAACATATTAAACTAGGTTTTGGTTTTATAAATAACATATTAAACTATGTTTTAGTAATTAACAAAATATATGTTGGTTTTGTACAATATCACACATGAGAGCATATCAAACTATACTTTTGGGAGTATAGCGAAATATACAATAATAATGTGATTTTAGAATTCAACCATACCTTAGTGCATCAAACTACACCAACTGAGACTATAGAAATACCACAAATGCAATCTCTATTTGGATAAAAATATCGGTTTCTGACATTCCATGACAACAGGAATGGGGTGTCTAATCCTATAGCGCTATATCATACTACCAACCGGTCTGGTGAACATAAAATAAGTACTATCCAACAATTTAATTTTATAATCTTTGAAAAATTAGAGTTTAAACCATAAATAATCATTCAGTTTATCAAAAGATAAGTACTAATATGTATAATCAATTATACTTTAAAATCATGAACATAACAAATAGGTACACATGCTTCACCCCAAAACAGTTGAAAAACAGTAAAAGAGAGGACTATGTACTCACTTGAGGATGCTTAGAAGTCTTGAATAACGACCAAGCAAAGCTAGAGGGATCACGGAATCAAACGGCACCTAATATAGGTAACCAAGTAAATAAACCGGACCTAAATCGGAAGATCGGATAGGATGAGGTTTCGTAAACCAAATGAGTATTGGAACTCATATGACATGGTTTGACAAAGCCTACATACTAAAACAAAACCTAACCTAAGTGCTTACGACCCATTACGACCCGTTTAGGTAGCTTATGCTACTTTAACGCGTCGTTTGCGTGAAACGTGTTCAGACCGCCTAACTAGTCCTATGACAAGTATTATATGCCTTAACATGTCTAATAATATTACCTAATCAGTTTAGATGTGAAAATTTAGGTTACATATGTTTAAAATGAATTTATGCGTAAAAAGGGCATTTTGGTCATTTTACTAAGGCATATAAACTACCTATCATACCACTATTTAAACGAAGTGACCATAAGGTATAACCTCGGAAGGTTATTCCCTATAAAACTATGGTCACAAAACATGTTTGGTCGGATCCTAATGATCGACCAAACGGGTCTAGTTCGAAAGTCTAAGCGGTTGTTTAGACCGCTTGACTTACGACTCTACATAAGCACTAAACCTAAAGTGACGAGCTAAACATGTTAAAACATGTTTAACGAAGTTAGAAAATAGGTTTGATATCAAAACAAACGGTTTTGATACCCAAGAATAGTTTGGTTACAAAATACGCATGAATACGCCTTTTGGCCGAAACTACGACTCGTCACTACACCTAATCAACGTGGTAATCAGTAGGTATAGTCACAAGGGACTATAACCATCGTGATTACGCGCACATTACGAAGTTCAAACGAACTTCGTGTTGACCATAAACTGGTCAATGCAGAAAGTCAACAAAGTTTGACTTTCACGCTAAAAACGTGAAAAAGAACGAAAGAATACTTACAAAAGGTCCAAAAATGGAAGTTTGATTCCAAATATTCTCAGGTATGAAGTGAAAATCACATCAGCTTAGAGAAATTTCAGAATCAAGTGTGAGTTGGGAGTGAAATAGGTGGGGGTATTTATAGAAACCCAAGAACCCTTAAGATCGTTCCTGAATAAACGAGCATCAATCTGGACCGTCCAAGTGGGCACAAGGTTTTGGAATACTAGGGGTGCCCTAAAACCATCAAATGGTATTGCAAATGTTACAAAATAGCCCCTAAACTTCAAGATAAATGCTGAAAATGGACCTGCAATTGCTGAAAATGAGTTTCTGCCCAGATGAGGCCGTGGCGTCGCGCCACGGCAGAGCCATGTGGTGGTGGCGCATCGCCACCATGTGCCAGTTCTCAGAAAGTTTGCCAAAATGGCAGAAATGGTCCCTGCACATGTTTAAGGCCTTTTTCAATGCGTTTAAACCCCGTTAACCCATTTTCAAGGCTCAATAATGAAGTTAAAGTATAGGGAACATGAAACATGCTCAAAAATATGTTGGATGTCGGTTCGTTTGGCCGTACGATCACGTTATTCGGTTAATTACGACGAAACACGAATGAATATGAAAAACGATCCAAATTATGCGACGAATGGATTTTTATCATGCCAATAACTAAAATAAAATATTTTAGTGGTTACATAAATTTTTGGATGTCCGGATGTATTCAGAACGTAAGATATGTTCGAAAATGCAAACTTATGAACTTTTTGACGCTTTTAGTCCCTTTTGATCAATATAGTTTATTTTAGCGCACAAAACACCTCAAAGCCTATTTCTAAGCTATGTAAAGGATATTTAGGGCATATTTAACTTTTGATCAAGTTCCGGAATGTTCGTTACAGTACGAATCGGCATACTTTCGTAGTTTGTCAAAATTAGTCCCTATTAGCGAATAAACTTGATTTCGCCACACCAAACCTTCCAAAACTTATTTCTATGTTATGCAAAGGTTATTTAAGGTATGTTAAGTATATGTCACTGTTCCGGAGTGTTTGTTGCGTTAAACTGGTTATATTTACGCATCAGATCGCGTATAACCTTCCAGAAGCGATTTAAAGCTCGAAATCGAACAAGAATTGATATGTACAAACGATACACATATTTATACAAATTCCAAGTATGAAATAAAATATTTCATTGGTTTGGTATTCATATGATGGTTGAAGTGACACAGGTGTCACACCATTTCCTTGAACTGCACCAGGATCATCGTGCGCTACTGGCGAAACTGGGGACAGGCCCAAAAACTGGGGACTAGCCCAAGTAACTAGGGACAAGCCCAAAAAACTGGGGACAAGCCCAAAAAACTTAGGAGACTTCTGTGGATACTTGGTCCTTTGGCAAGGATACATTAATCTTCTGCAAAACTTGGAACTAAGTGAAAGAAGGATAAAGGATCCAGGATCCTTCTCCTTGTAAACAAGTCAATTAAAGAATTAGATAAATTGAGATTAGATCATTACCAGAGTGAGGATCATCTATCCTCTAAGGATCCTTCATGGGCATCGGATACGAAAATAGCTAAGGATCCTGGACCCTTATTACATGATGTATCTCTTCAAGTGGACAGCATTCCAAGCTCTTGGTAGTAAATCACCTTCCATCGTTAGTAATCGATATGCCCCTTTCCTGCCTCAGCTTCAATTAGATAGGGGCCTTCCCACTTTGGTGCCAACTTTCCATCAGCATGATTTGTGGTATTCTGAAATGCTTTCCTTAATACCATATCACCAACTTGGAACTTTCTGGTCCTGGCATTCTTATTGTAGGCTCCAGCCATCCTTTGTTGATAACTAGCCATTCTAATCCTTGCCAAATCCCTGAGTTCTTCTATGGTATCCAAGTCTTGAACCAAGTTTTCAGCATTTCCCTCAGGATCATGGATGCTAGTTCTTGCAGTAGGAACCACCATCTCTGTAGGGATCACTGATTCTGCTCCAAACACTAAAGAAAATGGATTTTGGCCAGTAGCATTCTTGGGAGTTGTTCTATCATCCCATAGCACATAAGGTAACTCTTCTGCCCATTTTCCTTTCTTGGATCCAAGTTTCTTCTTCAAATTATTGATGATGATCTTGTTGGATGATTCTGCTTGACCATTAGCTTGTGGGTGGACTGGTGTTGATGTTATCATCTTAATCCCCCAGCTGTCACAAAAGTTAGTAGTTCTACTCCCAATAAATTGGGATCCATTATCACAAACAATTTCAGAAGGAATACCAAATCTGGTAATAATATTTCTTTTAATAAAGGATATCACTTCTTTTTCTCTGACTTGAGCAAAGGCTTCAGCTTCTATCCACTTGGAAAAGTAATCAGTCATAGCAAGCATGAACACTTTTCCTACAGGTGCCTTGGGAAGTATACCAACTATATCCATTCCCCATCTCATGAATGGCCAAGAAGAGGATATAGGATGTAGGAGCTCTGCTGGTTGATGAAGGATATTGCTATGTCTCTGACAAGCATCACATCTCTTGGCATAATCCACAACATCCTTCTTCATTGTAGGCCAATAGTAACCTGTCCTATGGATCCTTGAGAACAGTGCTCCCCAGTATGGTTTCCACAATCTCCTTCATGAAAATCCTTTAGGACTTCTTGAACTTCAGGATCCTCAATACATCTGAGATATGGACCTACAAGAGATCGTTTATATAGCATGTTATTTAATATTGTAAACTTAGTTACCTTGACTTTGAAAGTTCTAGGATTTTGTCCTGTAGGGATCTCTCCATGTTGTATATATCTCATGATTGGAAGGGTCCATGATCCTGAATGAGATTGTGTATCATCACTAGGGATGATTGCAGAATCCTCTCCTATCTCCATAGCTACATGATCCTCAAGAGCAGGAGTTAGGATATGAATAATGGGAATTTTAATATCCCCTGGAATCTTCAAGGATGATCCAAGGTTGGCCAATGCATCAGCTTCTGCATTTTCTTCTCTGGGTACTTGTGTCAAACTAAAAGAAACAAAAGAGTCTGCCAATTTCTTGACTATCTCTAGGTATCTGATTAGCTTTTCACCTTTAACAGTGTAGGATCCATTAAAGTGATTAGTAATTAACAATGAATCTACATGCACCTCAAGATACCTGATCCTCATGTGCTTGGCAATTTGCAAACCAGCTATCAAGGCTTCATATTCAGCCTCATTATTAGTAGTTTGAAACTCACAAGCTATTGAGTGGGGTATTATGTCCCCCTATGGTGATTTTAGTAGTATTCCAAGTCTAGTTCCCTTGCTGTTAGAGGCTCCATCAGTGAAGAGTATCCAAGGATCCTTAGTCTCTTCCAGCTACTGAACTTCTAACTCAGCTTCCCTTTGTAGATGACTACTGAAATCTGCCACAAAGTCAGCTAATGCTTGGGATTTAATGGCAGTTCTTGGTTCATATCTTATATCATAAGCACTAAGCTTCACTGCCCATTTAGCCATCCTTCCTGACATTTCAGGTTTCTTGAGAACATTCTTAATTGGAAAGTTAGTTCTAACAATAATGGCATGAGTTTCAAAATAATGTCTTAATTTAGTAGATGCCATAATCAAAGCAAGGATAAGTTTCTCTAAATGTGAATACCTGGATTCAGCATCAAGTAAACTCTTACTTACATAATAGACAGGATGTTGTGTACCTTCGTGATCCTTAACAAGGACTACACTTACTGCTTTGCTAGAAACTGCCAAATATAAGGATAATATATCCCTTTTTTCTGGTTTCATCAAGGCAGGAGCTGAGGATAGGTAATCCTTAAGGGCTTTGAGAGCATTCTCATGCTTTTCAGTCCACTCAAATTTCTTATTCTTTCTCAAAATGTCATAGAATTCCTTGCACTTTTCTTATGACTTAGATATGAACCTGTTCAAGGCTGCGATCCTCCCTGTCAATCGTTGCACATCCTTGGCATTGGCATGAGATTTTATATTCACAATTGCCTTGATTTGCTCTGGACTTGCCTCAATGCCTCTTTTTGTTACCATGTAACCTAAGAACTTCCCTGCTTTCACACCAAAGTGACACTTTGAAGGATTCAATTTCATATTGAATTTATCAAGGATATCGAATGCTTCCTCCAAATCTCTAAGGTGATCCTCAGCTTTCTTAGACTTAACTACCATGTCATCTATATAGACTTCCATAGTGTGTCCCATTTTTTCCTTAAACATCATATTGACTAGCCTTTGATAAGTAGCACCTGCATTTCTTAGTCCAAATGGCATAGCAATATAACAATATATACCAGTTGGGGTCATAAAGGCTGTATCCTCTTGATCAGATGGTTCCATCTGAATTTGTTGAAATCCAGATGAAGCATCCATAAAAGTTAACAACTCATGACCCGCGGTAGCATCCACCATGGAGTCAATGTGGGGTAATGGGAAAGGATCCTTGGGACATGCCTTGTTTAAATCAGTAAAATCGACACATACCCTCCACTTTTCGTTTTTCTTTTGAACAACAACCACATTGGCTAACCACCTTGGATACTTGACCTCTCTTATCATACATGCTCGGAGTAGCTTATCTACCTCCTCCTGGATAATGGCAATCCTTTCAGGTGCAAACTTTCTCCTTTTTTGATGTATGGGCTTGAATGACCTGTCAATGCCAAGCTTATGAGTAATTATATCTTTAGTGATAGCTGTCATGTCTTCGTGCTTCCAGGCAAAGGTAGTTTTTCTCTTCTTGAGGAAGGATACTAGATCCTGTTCAATGTTATTGAGGATCCTTGATCCTATGAAAATCTTGGATTCAGGATCCTGAGGATCCATAAGGATAGCTTTTACATCTTGTTCCCTTGCCTCCAGGACATCTCTTGGAGGATACTTTAATTGCTATTGCTCCCTTGGTCTTGAAGCTGGCTTCATTGATGAGGTGTAGCAATTCTTTGCTTCTTGTTGGTCACTCTCAATTTTCACCACCCCCATGGGCTAGGAAGCTTTACAAATTGATGATATGTAGATGGGACTGCCTTCATGTCATGTATCCATGGCCTGTCAAGGATAACATTGCAACAGGATAAGCAATCTATAACGTAAAATTTTTGATAAGAATGAAGTCCCTCTATGTAAATGGGAAGTTTAATGTCCCCCAATGTGTTCTTGGTTTCTCCACTGAATCCCACAAGTACTGAGGATCTTGGGACAATGTCTGATTCAGGGATGTTCATCTTCTTGAGGACATCAAGCTGGATGATGTTTACTGAGCTTCCACCATCTATCAAGATCCTGCGAACAAAATGATTTGATATAAACAAGGTAATAACAAGACCATCATGATGAGGATCCTGAACATCAACACGATCATCCTCATCAAAAGTTATAACTTTCTCCTGTGTAACAGTAGAGGTTCGGATGGGTCTATCTCCATTATCCATCTTGGTCTCCTTGGCATGCCTCTTGGCTGCTGAAAAGGAAGTGCCACATATATCTGATCCACCGGATATGAAGTTAATAATTTGTGCATCAGAAGGAGGAGCAGGAGCTCTTTCTGGAACTTTTTCAGGATCCTGGATCCTTGACTTTTTTCTTCCCAACAGCTCCTTCATGTGTCCTTTGCTTAACAGGTAACCAATCTCTTTTCTCAGTGTAATACATTCTTCAGTGAGATGACCGAAATCTTCATGATATGCACACCATTTGGATTTGTCTTTTGTTGCAGCTGGCTTATCACTTTTTCTCTGCCATCTTGCTTTTTCACCTAGGTTCATTGTTATCAACAGAAAAACAATATTCAGAAATTGGAGGATAATCCTCATCATCCTCTTCTTGTTCTACTGCATGCACATTCTGGTTATCAGACTTGTTATAAGACTTTGACTTATTGTTCCTAAAGTAGGATCCTTGCTTTTCCTGCTTCGAGGATCCTGCCAGTCTTTCCTGGATCCTTTTATCATCCTCAAGTCGGATGAATCTAAGGGCCCTAGTTCTTACTTCATCAAGATTCCTGCAAGGGGTCATGACAAGATCATCATAGAACAATGAATCCCTAAGTAAACCCATTTTGAAGGCTTCTACAGCCGTAGCAATATCCAAATTAGGGATATCCAAGGATTCTTTACTAAACTTAGTGATATAATCTCTAAGTGATTCATTTTAACCTTGTGTTACCCTATATAGATCACTAGTTAAACGTTCAAATTTTCTGCTATATGAGAATTGGCTATTAAACAGATTAACTAGATTAGCAAATGAAGTAATAGAGTAAGGGGGAAGACTTAGCAGCCATTTAAGAGCTGATCCTGTTAAAGTGGATCCGAAACCCTTGCATAGACATGCTTATTTTAACCTCTCGGGGATAGGATTGATCTCCATTCTTTCTCTGTATTGAGCTACATGTCCTTCTGGATCCGTCGAGCCATCATATAGCTTCATGGTTGGTATTTGAAACCTCTTTGGAATTTATGCATCACAGATAGGTGGTGCAAAACGAGATATCTTGTGGCTTCCATCTGGGATTTCAGGAATGGGCTTAACCACTCCTGGAACACTGGATATCATATCCTTCAGTTTTTGTAATTCCCTAGCCATAGCTTGATTGATACATGTATCCTGCACTGAGCCATGGTTAGCATTATAAAAATTATTCAAAGTGTTACCTCCTGAGGGATTCAAGTTTGACGAGATTCTAGTATAACTGAGGGACCAGAAGAAGCAATAGTTTGCATAGGAATGAAGTCTCCTAGATGAACGTCTGAACTTCCGGGTTGCACACTCCTTAAGAATCCTTGATCCTGAAAGATGTTGGATCCTTGATGTGCTGTGACTTGGGGTCTTGGAGGATAATCCATGGATCCATAAACCTGAGATGAGGATCCTTGAACCTGAAAGGAGGATCCTTGAACCTGAGAGGATCCCTGAACCTGAGAAGAGGATCCTTGAACCTGAAAGGAGGATCCTTGAACCCAAGAGGATCCCTGAACCTGAGAAGAGGATCCTTGAACCTGGGAGGAGGATCCTTGAATTGTCTGTGTCCCCATGTATCCTCCTGAGCTAGTGAAGGATCCCTGATGCTGGAAGGAGGATCCTAAAGGCTGGAAAGAGGATCCTGAAGGTTGGAAGTAGGATCCTAAAGCCCGAGTCATTGTCGTTGATCCATAACGCCTTCCCAATGACCCACTCTGGTACTGGATATTTGGAGCCGCAGATTACAGGGCGGTTACAGCTGGAGTGTCGAAATCAAGTGATCTAGGTACCAATGGAGAGTGATCCTCCGCTTATCTCTTCAATTTCTTGATGTCGTCAATCTCTCGAAGGATCCTGTCATTGGTTTTGTCCTACTGCTGCATATAATCACTCATCTGCAAAATCAAAGAATAAAGATCACTGTTAGAAGGGCTAGAAGAAACAGCAGAAGTTGGTGGTTTTGGGAAAACGGGGCTTTATTTCTTCGTAGCATTCTCAGCGTTCTTCTGGGATCCAAAAGGTGGTGGAGGCAAAGGTGGAATGCCCTGTGAAGAAGTGACTGTCGGCATAGAGCTTGAAGTGTTCTTCCCTGAAGAAGCCATATGGTTGAAGGTAATGAACCGAAATGATCACAATGAACAAAATTTCTCAGAAATGAAGCACCAATTGCCCCACGGTGGGCGCCAAACTGTTTTGGTCAAAAAATCAGACTAGGATAATGCAACCAAATCTTATTTTGTGAGGTGTGATGCTTGAATTAACTAGCAAATGTATGAACAATTTGTAGATGAAATGAACAAGATTTATACGAGGAAAAAGCCCTTGATCAAGATATGATCTCCGACATAAAAAACCTCGGGTGATGGAAACTACCGATCACCAACTATATTAAACAAGTAAAGGTTACAAATCGGGATGATAACAAGCTTGTTACACGGATCACTAATGTGTAAAATGTGTGTAATCGCGAATAAGTTGCAGAGAGCTTTCGAGAGTGTGTGTGTTGATGTTCCCATTATCAAGCTTGTTATCCCCTTTAAAAAATAGAAATAAACTAAGTAACAAACATTCCGCCAATTGTGCTAGCCTCCCATGACTTCTATAACGGTCACTCAAGCTACACACGTGCAGAATATGGGATCATATTCCCCTGGAATATCGGCAAGACTTAGTCCCACTCACTCATCCTGCAAAACAAGTTCAAATATAGTGGAAGAAACCGTTAGTGTTAGGATAACAATGAGGATCCACGACCATCCTTAAACCTGCAACGTCTTCAGAGGATCCTTAATTCAAACAGAACTGAGGATCAGTGATCCTGGCTGCACTTGAGAATCCGTGATCCTTAGGTTTAGAAAATCCATCCCTAACACTGGTGTTGGACCGTTTGCGTGACCCTAAATGTCAGTAAAAGTAGTTCATCTCTGAATATGAAGGCGGAATCAACATATACAAAGTCACAACAGCTCTCGGATCCTTTTAACTTCTTTCTATTATCAATTACGAATCTTTACACGTGTTTCTGATGTAATTTTGACAGAGTTTCGACACCAACACTATGACCTGATTTCGCTCCCGCCGTTTTAAATGACAACAACAAGACCCTATATATAGGCCACCTGATTTCGCTCCAAACTCCATGAACATCAGGAGCGAAATCACTAAGACACTCAGGAGCGAAATCACCAACTTACCTAGGAGCGAAATCACTAATTTACAATACTTCCTGATTTCGCTTCTAATGACTTGAATGTCATTATGAGCGAAATTACATGTTTATTCCACTAAACTTGTTCTCAAACTCTATTTCAATCTATCTAAACCTAAGACTCAACTAAGACATAGTCATCAGACATTCAGTGCACCAACAGACTCCCCCTTGGATGTTGACAAAGTCTTCGGCATTGAGTCTTCAGTCTTGGTCTCTTTCCAACTCTGATTCAGATCTTATCCTGGCTCTATCTTCAGTTTCGCCTTTGATTGTTGATCCAGAATCCTAACTCCCCCTTTCACAGACTCCCCCTCTCAGAAAACTAGGGCTCTGATTCTGGTTCAAACTTTTGCATTATCATTGCCATGGGGATTCCTGTATAATCTCTACCCAAAAATAAGATATATGATGATAACAATTTCAAATCAAAACTTACCATTTTAATCTATACTGTTAGAAATTCACTTAAGTATTCAGGTCTAAGTTAATAACCCTGATTACTCAATTAATCTACCAAGTCCAATTTATTGACCTTGGTTGATCTGAGACAATACACACTGACATTTAGTTCAATTTGAATTTCTGAAAATTACAAGTTTCAAATTAATGAACTTGCTTTAACTTTTCAACTTCTCAAACTTATCAAGATTAGCTCACGACTCATCATCCAGTCCAGAACTCTCATGCATCTGCTTTCAATCTTTCGAATCCGAATATCAACTCTCCACTTTGGTTTGTAAAAAATAAAGCAGAAATGAAAAATCTTTTTGGATTTTTAATAAAGCTTCTAAACTAGAAATGAAATATGGAACTAAAATGCAATGAAAGTAAACTATTTACAAACATATTTTTGATGAGCGTGTTAGGGAATCATATCAGCTATCTCACAAATCACAAGTACCGTTAAGCTTTGATTACATACTTAGAATTAAACAATTCGCTTAGATTGTCGATATACTGATCCATTTAAATTCTCACACAATTTTCAATCTATCCAGGATACGAATTTAGTATTTTAGAGACTTAAACTTATACGTGTGTCCCACCTCTTGAATATACTCCCGTATCCAGATCCCGATATTCAGACTTACATGCAATTATAACACGAATGATATCTGTAAGGGGTTAATAATTTATGAAGAATCATGAGAGCTCAGGTCAGAACTACCGTTCAGCAGAGAGATCATGACTCAACTTGAGTGTGTCCCCTTTAGAGGATCTTTTTTTACAACAGCATTGCTAAGCAATTTTATTGTCTTATCATATATGCTGAGGGTGATGCTGTGTTTTAAGCATTGCAAAAAGTATTATTCGAGGACTAGGTCAGAACTTCCATTCAGCAGAAGTCCCGGAATAATACCCCAGACATCACTGAGTATAAAAACCTAGTATATCAGAAAAATGAATCTTTCAAACGAGATTTCAGGGGTTATCTATATATCCAAGTAGTGTTCCCCACGAAATAAGCAAGTAAGATTTAGGTTTATATCCCGAACAAACCTACTAAATGTGTAAAAACCTATCGGCATATCATCAGCGAGACTGTTTAATACATTTAAACATTCCATTTCTTTAGCATAATGTGACTGTCAAGCCGATGTACTATCATTTTCCCTTTTTACACAAGCTCTTTTTCTGATTTTCTATTGTTTTTGGATTTTGAAAATATCTCATGTTTTTGTATATTTGTCATTTTTTATTGTTTTTGTATTTTCTGAAAAAATTACCCTATACTCCCCCTAAATACCAAAACAGGTAAAAAATAGACAAACCATTGCAGATTGCTTCTCAACATCATCTACAATGTCTCCTTCATAAACGCCAATGATCTCCTCCAACACCGATAAAAGCTTCATACCATTCAGTTTTAGCAAATACTGAAAACGTGTTTTATCAAATGCTTTGGTATGTAAATCAGCTTTTTGATCATCAGTGTGGATTTTCTCAATTCGTATCAACTTCTTTTCGAAACAATCTCTAATGAAGTGATGACGAATTTCAATGTGTTTCATTTTAGCATGATGAACTGGATTTTTAGTAATGTTAATTGCTGCCTCATTATCAACAAAGATAGGGGTGTTTAGAAATTGTAAACCGTAGTCGCGCATCTGTTGCTGGAGGGTTAGATTGAAATGTTGCTGCGAGGCAGGTTGGGTACATAATATCGGGCCTTGAAGCTGTCAAATACATCAGCGATCCTATCATGGAACGATACATCGTTTCATCTACCTTCTCTCCGGTGAGATCAGGGGTTATCCCATGATTTGTTGCTAATGGAGTGGAAGCTGGAGTAGAACCTGACATCCCGAATTTCTCCAAGATATCATGAACGTACTTCGTTTGATGTATGAAAATTTCCTTGGGTAGTTGATCGACCTGCAGACCCAAAAAGAATTTCATCTCACCCATCGATGACATTTCGAATTTCTGCTTCATAACACGTTCAAAATCTTTGCATAGATCCTCATTTGTTGACCCAAATATGATGTCGTCCACATAAATTTGTACAATCAGAAGATGACCGTCTACCTCTTTGGTGAAGAGACTGGCATCCACTTTTCCACGGATGAAACTGTTGGCTAGTAGGTGTTGAGAAAATGTCTCATACCAAGCTCTCGGGGCCTGGTGTAAACCATACAGTGCTTTGTCTAACAAGTAGACCTTGTCTTTGTGAAGTGGATCGGTAAAGCCCGGTGGCAGACCGATATATACCTCCTCTTTTACCTTCCCGTAGAGAAAAGCCGATTTTACATCTAACTGATAAACTTTGAACTTTTTCCATGATGCAAATGCAAGAAAGATTCTGATAGCTTCTAGTCTAGCTACAGGAGCATACACTTCAGTGAAATCTATCCCCTCCTGTTGACTGAAACCCTGGACTACTAGTCGAGCTTTGTTGCGAACCACAACTCCTCTATCGTCTCTCTTACACTTGAACACCCACTTGGTGTTTATCTTCCTCTGACCATCTGGTAAATCCACTAACTTCCACACTCCCAGCTTTTCGAATAGGCTCAGTTCCTCCTGCATTGCATTGACCCAAGAATCTTCAGTAAGCGCCTCTTTGTAAGTCCTTGGTTCAACCTGCGAGATAAAACAACTCAATGAGAATTTAGTTTGCAAAGGAGCAACTGTTGTATAAAAACATGTAAGCCCTTTATCAATCTGTCTTCGAGTGCGAACGCCAGTCTGCAGTTCTCCAATGATCAATTCCTCTGGATGATATGAAAGAGTTCGTGGCATTACTTCGCCTGGAACATCCACATCGCCTTCCAGATTAGTAACATTCTGATTTGCATCTTGTTCACTGACTGGGTTTGTTTGACTTGAGATCTGAATTTGCTCCCCCTCAGAATCTGAATCACCATGATAAAAAACTGGCATATTCTCAGATTCTTGATTATCATTCTGTGCCGACTGATTATCTTGAGCAACTTCATATTGTTGGACATCATCATGTTCACCAGCATTGCTTGGACCTGCTTCATCATCATTTGAAGTTTGCCGTGGTCTTCTTGAATACTCAGCTGGAAACATTTCCAACGATTCTTCATACTCTCTCAGAATACCCAACTCATCAAAGAAATCCTCTTCTTCTTCCTGTTCTTCTTCCATGTCAAACGAATCCCACAATTTATCGTAATTAAAACGCCATGAGTTACCGGGATTTTGAGGTGGCATAGTATACCCCTGACACTCAACATGTTGGACTTGAGTAGCCTACAAATATTCCTTCAATACTCTTTGGACCAAACTTACCAAAAGGCTCTAGAACTGTACAGGGAGACCCAAACGGTTCTAAAAACTTCAGGTTCGGTTTACGGTTATTGATCAATTCAAATCATGTCTTGTTGAATTTCTTTATAGTGAGAACCCGGTTGAGTGTATAGCATGCGGCGGAAACTGCTTCTGCCCAAAAATTTATCGGCAGCTTTGAATCAGCAAGCATTGTTCTAGCCGTTTCGATTAGCGTCTTGTTTTTGCGTTCTGCTACTCCATTCTGTTGCGGAGTGTATGGAGCACTAAACTCATGCAATATACCTCTTTCATCACAATATTCTTCCATCTTGTTGTTCTTGAATTCAGTACCATTATCACTTCTGATTCTTCTGATACGCCTCTGGTACAGATTTTCAATCTTTCTGAACAACGCCATCAAACTGTCAAACGTTTCATCTTTTGACTTCAAGAATGATACCCATGAAAATCTGGAATAATCATCAGTAACCACAAGACAGTAGAGTTCCCCTGTAATACTTTTTACGTTTACTGGACCAAACAGATCCATATGTAGTCTCTCTAACGGTCTGGAAACTGAATTGACTTGCTTTTTAGGGTGTGACTTTTTCTTCTGCTTGCCTTTAATGCAACTAATGAACTCCCCTTCCAGATGAAAACCTTTGATATTAACACCCAGAACCAAATCATTGTGCACCAAATGATTCATTTTTCTAAGATGTATATGCCCCATCTTTCGATGCCACAACTTCGATTCTTTCTCTGTGGCTCTAGACACAAAACAATGAGCTTGACCTGTAGTTGTAGTTGCTACACTCATGTCCAATACATACAAATCATTCACTCTAGGTGCCCGCATGATAATCCATTCTTCAGGGATAACAAATCCTAGTTTCAAGATCAAACATTCTTTGTCTGTGAAGTGAGTGGTATACATCCTGTCACAAATCTGTGAGATACTCAGCAGATTATTTTCCAGCTCAGCAATGTAGTTAACTCTTTCAAACGTAACAATCCCATTGGATAACGTTCCTTCACCAATAATTCTACCACCTTGGTTTCCTGCGAACCCCACATAACCTCCATTGATATTTCTAACATCATACAACAATGCAGTCTTTCCTGTCATATGTCGAGACGCTCCACTATCCATGATCCATCTTGAGATAGCTCTAGGAAGTTCCTGCACATATCACAAACAATTCAATAAAGATGCCGATTCCTGCTTCACAATTACCAACTAGGAAGCTCCGGCAAGTCCAAAATCTTTAGTGAGATTTTGATGCCACCCAAGCCTCTTTTGACTCGGGTAACTTGACTTTGATGTGAGTTTTAGCATTGTAAAGTGGCGGAAAATTTTTATCGTTCATTTTCAAGTTTTCATTTGATCCAACCTCAACCTTTTTGTATAAGAAAAACTCATCTATTTTAAGTTGACCGGTTGGTTGATTTTTCTTTTGAACATTCTTCTTCTCATGTGGAGTAGAAGATTGTTTCTCCAACTTTTCATAATAATCCAAAGGAACATCCATCTTTACCGGTGTGGTAGAAGATGATTGTTTTTCCGACACTGAAACCTTTGATTTATCAACAAGTTTTGGCTTCCATGTTTGTTGAGATGATGCAACCCGTTTGTAAAATTTTTCATTTTTAGTTACCACATTCTTAACAGCTTCAATTTTGACTTTTGATTTCTCATTTTTCAAAACTTTCTCAACAACAATTGGAGCTTTGCCTTTAGCATCAACCTTCTTCTTTCGATTCTCAACAACTTCGGTCTTAGGCTTGGAGTTGGTGCAATTTCTTGCAATGTAACCAACTTTGTTGCATCTAAAGCATGTACGAGTATCAACTACCCGACTTGTGCCTTCAGACTGAGGTTGTGAGGCCCTCTTCTCAAAGAACTCTTAATTTGATTTTGAAAAAATATTTTTCTCTTCATCAGAAAGTGAACTTGAACTGTTCACAAACACTTTCTTCTCAGCAAATCTCTTGTTCTGAAAATACTTTCTTTGATAATTCTTACCACCCTGATATTCACCCGACCATTTGTTTCGATTGTTGTTATAAAAACGTGGTGGAACAACAGGCCTTTTGTTGTAAGCTTTATCTTTCTCAAAATTCATTTGCCTTTTTGTTTGATTCAAACTATTCACTTCTGATAACTCAACTTCAACCAATTTGAAAACATTTGTTAACTTTTTCACATTAACATTCTCAATGGGAAACTCACAATCCGAATACAACTTATCAGATCCAGCCATCTTGTACATCACAAGACCCGGTTCATCACCTAAGTTGTTTTTGGATTTTGGTTTCGGAATGTAATTGTTCAGAAAACATCCATCATCTTCAGCTGAATCATTTTCAGACATCAAAACACTTTCATCTGTGCTTTTAACAATCTCTGTCTGAACACTATCATCAGATGATGAAGAAAATGTCACATCAATTGAATTAGGAAGTTTCACTTCATTTTCTTCCTCAAGATTAACCAACCCAGATTGCTTTTTCGAATAATTTTCTAGAATTGGTGGTGGAACTTGATGAAAACCCACCCCAGTTCCATCACAGTATACATCTTCGCCTGCTTTGTCTTTCCCGATGGGTTTGGGAATGATGTGTTGTAAAACAAAGCTTGCAGAGCTGTAACTGTTCAATTTCAAATTGATACGTTCATTCTCAATCTTGGCTTCTTCAAACGGAAGTTTCAATTTAGCAATCTCATCCAATTGTTTGTTGATTAATTCTTCTTTTATTCTCAAAACACATTGCAAATGGAAATTTTCTTTGTAAGTTTTACCATTTCGATCATCATTATCTTTAATCGTGCTTTTAAGCTTTTCAAATTTTTCAGTGACCTGACGATTTTCAAGAACTAACCTTTCATTTTCTTTCCTAACCTTTTCCTGATCAATTTTATCAGTTTCAATTTTGTTAGTTAATTCTTTTAATCGTTCAGTTGAAGCTTTCACCATTTTGTTACGATCAAGGATTTGATCCTCAACACTTCTGACTTTAGCAGTCAGATCCTCAATCTTCTTACCTTTGAGATAAGTGTTTGTACTACAAACCTTGCATTCTTTGATGCAATTTTTGCAGTTAACATCACCACTAACCTTCTTACCTGACTTAGTCGTTGATGCGTTTGAACTAACTTGGCTTTTAGACTCAGAAACATATTTAGGATCTACCTCAAGCTTCTTAGCTGCCAGCACCTTGTCAGACATCTTTCCCATGTTTTCAGCATTCAACTCCTGTGTCATGTCAATGATCCCAGTATCAATCTTCTTTGACTTCTCTTTTTCTTCTTTCTCCTTCTTTTCTTTCTCTTCATCTTCATCGCTTCCCCACCATTTCTTCTGCCAATAATCATCCTCAATTTTATACTCTTGGATCATGGTTTCCAAATCAAGAGTTTTATGATCAACAACAATGTTTCCATAGGGATCAAGATAACACTCTCTGTCTGGATCCCATCTATTTGCTCTTTTTGCCTCATAAAAAATACCAGATATTCTGATCATTTTGTTTATGGCTAATTGCTTTCTGTGCTTGTACTTCTGTTCTTCATTTCTATCATCTTTCCAAGGAATAGGTTCAGTTTTGGCCATGAAAGCATATCCAACCGCATCTTCTTCAGGTAACAACTCGCTCCAGTCGTAACCTTCATCATCATGAATCACCGCAAGAGCTCTAGATTTTTCTTTGTTATCCTCAAGCTGCTTCATTCTTGGCGGCTCCGATTTGTTCTGATGATAAATCGCCTTCATGTAGTAATCTTCTCTGAACGGATTTTCAGATTCATCAGCATATGCGTTTCTGCATTCACGCTTAAAGTGACCTTTCTGTTTGCACTTGAAACATGTCACCTTAGACTTATCAAAGCCCAACTTGGTAGATGGTCCACCAATTGACTTCCTTCCAGTTATCTCCATGAAACGCTGTGCTCGACGAACTGCACTGGCCATACACCACTTTATGTCGATTAGTTCCATTTCCTCAGGATCTATCTGATCATAATCTTCTTTTGTCAGATTGGTGTTGACTATCTTCCCTGCTACAAGACTTTCATAAGATTCTAGCACAGATGCTAAGAAAACCATATGTTGTTTAGCAGACTCCTCGCTGAAATTCTGAGCGTTCTTTAAGTCTACAGCGATGTTGCATTGAAATAAGTTCTTTGCATCAGACTGGTTTGAATTTGATGAAGACCCACTGTGATATCCACTGTGATAACCACTGCTTTGACTTTCTTTGCTCGTTGTGGAAACATTCTCGGCAGAAAATGCAGTCTTGGGAGATGTACTCTTCGGCATCATGCTCTTTGGATAATACAAATCCAAATTCTGCTGATATGATGAGTGATTGACTTTGTACGTCTTCTTCAATTCCAACTCGTGACTCTCTAATCTCTCAATCAACAAGTCAACTGTTAAATCTTCTGGATTGATAGTATTCTTTAGCATCAACGCATAATATTGCCAATCCATCTCATCTGGTAATGCATCGAACAGTTTGTCGACTAGCTCTTCTTGAGAATAGCGAATATCATGTCTCGCCAGTTCCAGTTTCAGATGCCCAAACCACTCTATCATTTTACAAACTGATTCATTCTTTAAACACCCAAACAAATCAAACTCTTTTCTAAGTAGTTTCTTTTTGTTTTTTCACAATTTATGTGCTTCCTATACATTTGTTTTTCAATTTGTTCCAGAGATCTGTAGCACTAGAGTATTCGATCAAAGATATTATGTCTTCTCTGACGGACTGAAACAGCAACGCAATACATTTTTGCTCAGCAACAAACATGTCTATCTCCTCATTTGTTGTTAGGGTTTCACCTTTTTTGTTTCCATCGTATCCAATTTTTAGACTCTTCCAGCTAGAAAAAGCAAAGGCCATCAACCAATCTTCAAATTTCTTTGCCCACCGACTGTATTCTTCTATAGCAATCAACTTCGGGGGTTTATTATAAGTTCCGAAAGCACTTTCAACCTCTAATGCATCCGATAACTTTTTCTTTGTATTTTCCGTGTTCTCATTGATGTTACTTGAAGATGTATCATTTCCACCATCTCCAGCAAACGCATACATATCACTAAACAGATTAAAATCATCTTTCTTGTACGTACCTGAAAACAATCAGCAAAACACTTAGAAAATTTTCGAAATTTTGAAAAACAACAAGTTTCGAGCGAAATCAGCTTTAATCTGATTTCGAGCGAAATCTGAAAGAAATCTGATTAAGAGCGAAATCAGATAATAACTTTCGAGCGAAATCACACTTGTGTCTTTCTGAGCGAAATCAGAATCTAATTTTCGGGCGAAATCAGGAATATTTGATTTCGAGCGAAATCAGAAAGGTGTTTTCGAGCGGAATCAGATTTCAACAGATTACGAGCGAAATCAACAACTAACTTTCGAGCGGAATTAACTTTTTATGTTTTTAAGAGCGAAATCAACTGCTAAGGGCGAAATCAGCGAAGACCGTTTCGAGCGGAATCATGTTATTAGGTCATTTTTACCATTTTTAATCCGAGTTTTAACCTGAATCTTTCTAGGGTTTGTTAATTCTATGTTTTACACAATATACTCGAAAATTAGTCCATTCCGACCGTTGAAACTAGTTCAGTTCAGAAAAGTATAAGAAGAAGTAAGTAGAAGTAAGAAATTCTGGTAGAATCAAGCTGCTATGGTATGCACTCCTCGTCCTGAGCTCTGATACCACTTGTTGGACCGTTTGCGTGACCCTAAATGTCAGTAAAAGTAGTTCATCTCTGAATATGAAGGCGGAATCAACATATACAAAGTCACAACAGCTCTCGGATCCTTTTAACTTCTTTCTATTATCAATTACGAATCTTTACACGTGTTTCTGATGTAATTTTGACAGAGTTTCGACACCAACACTATGACCTGATTTCGCTCCCGCCGTTTTAAATGACAACAACAAGACCCTATATATAGGCCACCTGATTTCGCTCCAAACTCCATGAACATCAGGAGCGAAATCACTAAGACACTCAGGAGCGAAATCACCAACTTACCTAGGAGCGAAATCACTAATTTACAATACTTCCTGATTTCGCTTCTAATGACTTGAATGTCATTATGAGCGAAATTACATGTTTAATCCACTAAACTTGTTCTCAAACTCTAATTCAATCTATCTAAACCTAAGACTCAACTAAGACATAGTCATCAGACATTCAGTGCACCAACAACTGGTATACTTTAAAACCTTTCCATGAAGAAAAAGCAAGGAATATTCTGATGGCTTCGAGTCGAGCAACTGGAGCGTAAACCTCTGTGAAGTCTATCCCCTCTTGCTGACTAAAACCCTGAACTACGAGTCGAGCTTTGTTTCTGACAATCACTCCTCGGTCATCCCTCTTGCACGTAAACACCCATTTTGTGTTTATCTTTCAGTGTCCATCAGGTAGATCCACAAGCTTCCATACACCAAGCTTCTCAAATTGACTCAGCTCCTCCTGCATTGCATTGACCCATGATTCTTCCGTCAGTGCTTCCTTGTATGTCCGCGGTTCAATCTGTGAAATAAAGCAACTGAGTGAGAATTCAGTTTGTAATGGAGCAACTTTAGAATAAAAACAAGTAAGCCCATGGTCAATTTGGCTTCTTGTGCGAACTCCTGACTGCGGCTCTCCTATTATCAACTCCTCAGGGTGGTATGAGAGAGTCCTCGGCATGACTTCACCAGGAACATCCACCTCGCCTTCCAAATTTGTAACATTCTGATCCGCAACATTTTCATCATCTTGGACTGTCTGAACTGAAGATTGGATTTGCTCCCCCTTAGATTCTGAATCACCATGATCAAAAGTAGGACTATCATCAGATTTTGAATTATCATAATTGATTGCCGTCTGATTTTATTGAGTAGGCTCGCGTTCCGAAGTAGTCGGAGTTTGCTGAACTTCATCATTCTTTCCAGTGTTACTGTAATAACTCTCATCAAAAGTCCTATTTATTATATTATTTTGTCCAATAGGAAACCTTAATTGAGACCCCCAAGTAATTCTGCATAAACCCTAAAATTTTCAGAACAATTGGAATCAGGTCAGGACCCCTAAAACTCAGGGGGGATAAACCCTAGTTAGTATTATCTCGACAGTTTTACGTGTAAAAAGAATTTGAACGAACGACCAACTCAGCAAGCCTACCAAGACACGGGGCTACCCTATGGTAGGGTGGCACCCCTCGCGCCACGCGAGGGGGCTATTTTCCAGATATAAATAGAGGGGTGTGGGACTTGATTTCTGGCTTCGGTTCGACGTAAAAACTCAATTCGTACGTTGAGATATTGCCTGATTACTACAAAAACACACACAATCTCAAATTCCGCCGCGATAACAGGGTAATAACTCGATCGCTACTACGATTCAATGTCCGATCGATGAAAACTTTCCAATGGATGTTTAAGTGCTGCCCAAATTAGGGTTATGCTTTGTCATTCGTCGTGAATTCGATGGATGTTTAAGTATCACACTTTGTCATTCATTGTGAAGGTTTTAATCTCGTAAGTTATCGTAAATGCTGTATTAGTTACTAACCTAGTTCGTGTGCATTGTTATTTGAATTAGGTTAACAGGCTAATCAGTAGGCTAAACTCTGCCCGTATAAATCTGCAAAGTGAGTCATTCCCCTTTTATCAAATTGCTTTCCAAAACCCTATTTATTTCAAAGTTATAATTACAGGGATTAAGTCTTTGTAATCTCCAATTTACAGCCGGTATGTGGGGTTTTGTATATATTACTTGATAACCGTCACCATTGGACAACGGGTTAGCCAAGGGGTGATATGACCATAATCACAGACACCATTGGACAACGAGATAGCCAATAGGTGGTTGAGTGATAAATACCGTGGGTAGATGGTTGATATGTATAAACATTGTAATCGCTCTTAATACTGTAAATTATAACAACGCATCGGTTTTAGTAAAAAGAATGATTCACCAGTATTTCCCCACTGACAAAACTTTTTTTCAAACATGTTTCAGGTGATCTGTTGTGATCCAGGAAAAGTGCTGAGAAGCACTACAAGCTTAAGGAAGTGGCTCAATATAAAGAAACATGTTTTGTAAAATAAAGATTTCCCAGTGAAATCATCTTATTGTAAACTACCGGGGTTTTATTCCGAATTATAAAATAAAATAATCGGGAAAATTTCAGTTTTAAAAAGATCATGCTAAAATCTTCCGCTGTCAACTCCATTAAATAAATACAACGGGATTTTCTGTCCCGCGGCTCCTGAACCAGGTCAAACCGGGCCGGGGGCCGTGACAGGAAAAAGGTGGTATCAGAGCCACTGATTTAAGCCAATTAAGTATTTAGAAAATACGTAATTTTACTGATTGCAATTTTTGTGATTATGTGTTTTATTATTTGAATATTTGTTTACAGTATGGGTAAGCAAAGACTTTCGGATATCTATTATAAATTAGATATTTCACCGAAAGAAAAGGGAACTTCATCCTCAAAATACCCAACAGATGTCACACCCTGGCTTTGCGGAAGCGTGGTAAGTTTTGGTGTGACTTCTTAATACCATAGCCTAACCATAACAAGCTATATGAATTTAAAAAAAAAAAACCATGCAAGTCATCCATTAAGTTTTGAAAATCAAAATACAGTACCATTGTTTTAACCAACAACCATAACCTTGTTCAACAACATTACAACTTTATAACATAACATAAACGTGGTTTAAGGACTGTGTCTTGTCCAGGAAAGAGACACATCCCCTAAACCCTGATGACTCCATGACAAGTGCAGCGGAAAACGTTCCATACCGTGCCAGATCCGTTTAATTTCCTGAAATACATGTGAGTTGAAAAATCAACAATAATGTTGAGCGAGTTCATGTGCAAGTGAGTAAGTAAAACACTTGTAAGTATAAAAGTTTCCTGGTATGTAGCAGTGTAAGAGGACTTGTGATCACCAATGGTTTGCAAGGCCATTAGCATGTTGTGAAATGCAAGTAGGAAGACACAACCCTAGCCGATTTTTGCGTTGGGTACCAAGTCACTCCAGGTCCGTTCTGTTGGTCCTTCGAGAGGCCCGTTCTGTTGGCCCTAGAGCTGGGCTCGCTACACCCAGATAGATCTACCACTCGAGTCCCTCGGTGTTCTAACTACCCATTCACATGATCTAAACCTCCTTACGTTAATCATACCGTGTATAAAGTACTTGTAAACAAAGTAACATGTATTTCACCCCCGCAGTTGAGAAAACTGAAAACAGTTAGAGAAAAGGGGGACATGAACTCACAGTGAATGCGCGTCTCTACCAAGTGTCTCCAATACAGTAAGCTGTGCAACGACCTACAAGTGCTAATTCTATTAGACGGACGGCCGTGCCTTAGC
This sequence comes from Helianthus tuberosus, assembly GCA_030545235.1. NCBI lineage: Eukaryota > Viridiplantae > Streptophyta > Magnoliopsida > Asterales > Asteraceae > Helianthus > Helianthus tuberosus. Next base: position 63,319,774 of record CM060432.1, on the reverse strand, counting down.
TTTACAGTTTATGTCTTTGGGAAATAGTTAGACAACCATTTCGTGTTTATGTTCCGTATACACTTGGTAGTTATTCTTCTTCCCAAGGATGGGGGATACAATACATGTGCGTAAGTTACGTTTTATCAATCTTGTGGTAATGTAATTACCGGTGTAACTTATATGTTTGTGGAAGCGTTCGTAAAGTTTTGGGATCATTAACGCTTGTAAATATTATTTTTACTCTTAAAATAATATTTATGTATTTCACAAAATAATCATAAACAGTGTTGTGACAAATATATTTATCACGTTAATCTTTGTGAAAACCCCACCTCCGAATGTTTAGTAAAATATAGTGCCGGCGAAATTTATGTTTTGAAAATATGTCCAAAAATAGTTCTAACACTTGTTGTGTAAATAATTCTAAGTGTTAGGTTTTTGGAAAATTTCGCCAGAGTTTCCTCTGTAACTGGAGGTGGCCACGCTTTCAAGCGTATCATTTTCTTTTAACAAATCAATTCAACAACTTCTTTATTCAACCAAACAATTTCCGACACATCAAACTAGTCGACAAGTATGTAAATCGCATAATCGCATGAACTTGCAGTTTTTCCGAATCTATAGTGTAAATCCCCTTTATATATGTAGATCATTATATAAAGTAACTTTAATCTTGTAAAAACCTCGTGTTTAGGGAAATCCGTCTTTACAACTTCTAGTCACTTTTCCCAAAAATAGTTATTTGTCGGATCTTTTTGTTTCACAAGTGTTTACACACTTGTGGTTTATAAAACCATATTTATTAGTGTAAGATCCTTTCTTTAAAAATACATGGTTTCTTAAATGTGTGGTTCTTCAAAAATACCACTTGCAGATACGTAGATCCGCTAGTTTTAAACTCCATTGTACCGGTTAAATCACTTTTACACAAGTAAAATATTTCTACACAAGTTCATGTATCTTGTGTGGTAGAGTTTCGCCTTTTAACCCTTGTGGTAACCAAAAACAAGCTTATGTGAAGATCCATGATCTTACAAAGTCGGGTTAAACGGAGATCCGAGCTACCACATCATAGATCGGGTCTAGTTAAACACAAATTCCAAATACTACAACTTTTACACAAGTTGTAAGCTATTAACCACCACTTTTATAGTTTTTACTAGACTTTTATTCTTCAAAATGTATGTTATCGATATTTAACCGACAAAAATCCTTTTACCCACTTTAGATAAGTTTAAACAAGAGTTTTAAACATTATACCTCTAGCTCGGGGCTAGGGAAGAATCGTGATGAAAAACGCGTGGATAAAAGCTAACGGTAGAGGTCCTTCGTGTTCCGCTTGCACCAAAGCTCCTAATACGTAACCCGTGAAGCTTGTATGATGATGGAATGCAATGATCAAGATTGAAAGGTGGCGGTGGTGGCCTTGTGGTTCTTGGCCGTGAGTGAATGAGAGGGGAGAGAGAGTTGTGAGGTGGTGATTTGTATAATGAAGGTTATGTTGTGTTATCCATCTATCTTATAGACAATTTAGGAGATAATTACCCATAGGTCCAAGTGTCCCCTAGATTTTATACACCCAAGATTTTATTAATCTTGTAAGGACAAAGTATGTCCCTTATGGGACGATTTCGGTTCAAGGGGGGAGGGGGTTTCCCGGTTCATTTCCAACTAATCTCCAAGTATTAGTTAGTTAGTTAAGATTTTAATATTAGTTACTAAAGTGTTATGCATTAACGCGGGTGTTAGGGTATACGGGGACCCTAACTGGTTCAGAAAAAAAATACCAATAGTGAAAATAATAATATTTTCATGTTCCGGGTAAGGTCCGGTTGTTCGGTTGGATAGTAATCCGTTAAAGCGTTACAAAAGCTTTAAAGTGTCGTTATTGTTATTTTTAGTGACACAATTTGTTTTCCCGACACTTTAGAAAGTGTCTAGTGTTATTTTCTCATGTTCTGGCACTTTACTAGTCAGCTAGAAGCTGGTTTGTTTATTAAAGTGCTGTGTTTGGTACTTAAAGTACGTTTTAGGCACATCCGAATCAGTGTATCTTATTCCTAGAGACGCGGTACCACAACCCTTATATCCCTACACTCACTACCAGTGTAGCAAAAATATATGAGGCTCTTAACAGGCCTTAGAGGCAGTGTCTGCCTGATGCTGGTTATTTCAGCATGTTCACTGTGTATCCGTTTAGTGCTACTGTGCTTTTTGCGCATCATGTTTGTCACTAAGGTGCCGTATGTAAATAATGTAGTGACAGCATATAAAGTATGATGCAAGTAAGTGCATGTATCAGTATGCAGGTAGCAGTTCATCAGCTAGTTCAATCAAGCACAGTAATTAAGCAGTAATTTATCATTAATTAAGTTGTACGGATACCTGGTTTAGTGCGGGTTGTCACATTCTCCCCCCGTTAAATAAATTTCGTCCCGAAATTTAAGTTCTGCTTGTAGATGCAGAGTTCTTAGGAAAATAAGTGGGGGTATTTCTCTTTCATCCGGTCCTCATGTTCCCATGTGAATTCAGGACCATGTCTGGCATTCCAACGAACTTTGACGAGTTTGACGCTGCTCCGGCGGGTCTTGTTAACTTTCCAATCCGTGACCTCGACAGGTTCTTCAACGAAGTGGAGCGTGTCGTCAATATGAATCTCGTCGGTAGGAATGGCAACGTCAATTTGAGTTGGACTTTTCTTTAAATTGGATACATGAAATGTATCGTGAACACCATTCAGTTCAGCAGGTAGGTCCAACTTGTATGCTACAGTTCCAATTCTTTCCAGAATTTTTGGAGGGACCAATGTAGCGCGGATTTAACTTTCCATGCTTCCCAAAGCGTGCCACCCCCTTCCAGGGTGAAACTTTCAATAACACCATTTCTCCGACTTGGAAGTCCACATGCTTCCGATTTGGATCCGCGTAGGCCTTTTGTCTGTGGCGAGCGGCTTCGATGCGTTTAAGTATTTGCGCGATCTTGTCTGTCGTCTCTTGGACGATCTCGGGACCAGCAAGCTGCCTATCACCTGCGTCAGACCAACATAGGGGTGATCGGCACTTGCGTCCGTATAGGGCCTCAATTGGCGCGACACCAATACTGGTGTGGTAGCTGTTGTTGTACGAAAATTCGACCAAAGGTAAGTGTTTATCCCAGCTACCTCCTAAATCCATAACACATGCCCTTAGCATGTCTTCCAAAGTTTGTATCGTTCGCTCGCTCTGGCCATCAGTTTGCGGATGGAACGCAGTGCTCAGATTTAATTGTGAGCCAAAAGATTCTTGGAAGGATTGCCATATTCTTGACACAAATCCTCCGTCTCTATCAGAGATGATCGAGAGAGGTACTCCATGTCGTGTCACGATCTCTCTCAAGTAAATTTCCGCAAGTTTACTAGTGCTGTCTTTCTCCTTGATTGGCAGAAAGTGTGCGGATTTTGTTAGGCGGTCAACAATCACCCAAATCATATCATGGCCTCTTGGCGTTCTTGGCAGTTTTGTAACAAAATCCATTGAGATTTGTTCCCATTTCCACTTGGGAATCTCAGGTTGTTGCAGAAGTCCCGAAGGCTTCTGGTATTCCGCCTTGACCTTAGCGCACGTTAAACATTTGCTCATGTAAACAGCAACGTCGCCTTTCATCCTAGGCCACCAATAATAATTTTTGAGATCCTGGTACATCTTATCCGATCCAGGGTGGATAGAGTACCGTGACTTGTGCGCTTCATTGAAAATAACTTCCCTTAATCCACCGAACAGAGGAACCCAAATCCTTTTCTCAAAACATAACGTTCCTTCCTCGTTCGGTACCAAAAGCTTCTCCATCCCACGGAGATATTCTTCTTCAAGATTCCTTTCCTTGAGAGCTTCCTTTTGTGCAGCACGAATGCGCAAGGAAAGATCGGTTCGTATAATCATTTCTAGGGCCCTAACCCTTATGGGCTTGATTCTTTCTTTACGAATTAGGGCATCGGCGACTACATTCGCCTTCCCGGGATGATATTTTATCTCGCAGTCGTAATCGTTCAGCAACTCAACCCATCGTCTTTGCCTCATATTCAACTCCTTCTGGTTGAATATATGTTGTAGGCTCTTGTGATCTGTGAAGACTGTGCACTTTGTACCATACAGGTAGTGTCTCCAGATCTTTAGTGCAAAAACCACTGCGCCAAGCTCCAAATCGTGGGTGGTATAGTTCTTTTCGTGTACCTTCAGTTGGCGCGATGCGTAGGCAATAACCTTTTGGCGTTGCATCAACACGCAACCCAATCCTTGACGCGATGCGTCGCAGTATACCACAAAATTGTCGGTACCTTCTGGTAGAGCTAAGATTGGCGCGTTACAAAGCTTATCCTTTAATATCTGAAATGCTTCATCCTGTTTGATTCCCCAATCAAACGTCTTGTCCTTCTGCGTGAGGAGCGTCAAAGGTTGAGCGATTTTCGAGAAATCCTCGATGAACCTTCGATAGTAGCCAGCCAAACCCAAGAATTGTCGAATCTCGGTTGGCGTTGTAGGCGTTTCCCAATTCTTGATTGCCTTGATCTTTGTGGGATCAACATGAATCCCATTTCCATTAACCACATGTCCAAGAAACTGGACTTTGCGTAGCCAAAACTCGCACTTAGAGAACTTGGCATGCAACTGTTCCTTCTCTAACAGCTCCAGAATAGTTCTTAGATGTTGTTCGTATTCAGCCTTTGTCCTTGAATAAATCAAGATGTCGTCGATAAACACAATCACGAACTTGTCCAAGTATGGCTTGCAAACTCTATTCATTAGATCCATGAATACCGCAGGTGCGTTTGTCAAACCAATTGGCATAACGAGGAACTCGTAGTGTCCATAACGAGTTCGGAAGGCTGTTTTCGGGATACTTTCCTCCTGTATCCTTAATTGATGGTATCCAGATCGAAGATCGATCTTTGAATAATAGTTCGAGCCTTGCAGTTGATCAAACAGATCGTCGATTCTTGGCAGAGGATACCTGTCCTTGATCGCCAGCTTGTTCAATTCTCTGTAGTTGATGTTTATTTGAAATTCATCATCCTCCTTTTTGATGGGTAACAATGGGATTACCCCAAAAAGGAAATTTTTTTTTTTTTGGTCTGTTATCTTCCTTCTCCATCCGTTACCAACACTTCTCTGTCAATCCTTGCACCCCCGAAAATGTAAGTCGCTATGATGCATTGACTACGGGTGCAGTGCCCGGAATTAAGTCGACGCGGGATTCGACTAATCGTGAGGAGATGATTCCGGCAAGTCTTCGAGGAAGACTTCGGGGTATTCTCCAATTACAAGGATATCTTCGAGTTTTGGTTCTTTGACTTCCTTTTCCACAACACGAGCCAAGAATGCAACACATCCTCTGTGCGAGAATTTTCGGGTCTTCTTAGCCTGATAATCCGTAGGAGCGTATCCTGCTCCATGAGTCACGATAATTTCTTCGTTCGTTTTCGGGGCGCGGATGACAATCTCCGCATGGTTGTTCGTCAACCAGTCCATCCCCATCATCACGTCGAAGCTTCCAAACTCGACTGGCAATAGATCTTGCGTAAACTTACGATCTCCGGGTTCTATCGTGCCGATTTCAGTTACTGCGTTGACTTCCACTAGCTTCCCCCAAGCTAGTTCTAATGGGTACTGGAATAATTACTCACTCGCTACGTAAACCAATTATGTCCTTGAATACTAGAATTGTGAATCGTAAAATTTGCAACAGTAGTTGGCAATACAGATGCATAATATTGAGTAATGTGGGACGTACCGCTATCCATGCTTGGATCTCTGGCGTGCCTCCCTAGCTCCGACGGGGAGCTTTCATCCTTGCGCTTGATTGTCTTCGGGCAATATCTTCTGAAATGCTTTTTGCTTCCACAGTTTAAACACCCTCGAGCACGCTTCTGTTCATCACTCATTCTGACTTGACAATTATCATTGTCGTTGTCCCCTTCGTGATTCTCACTACCGTCCTGGCCCCCATTACTAAGTTTAGTATTTTGCCAACAAGTTTCCTTGACATGTCCCACCTTGCCACAGTTACCACAATTTCCATATTTGCATCGCCCGACATGATAACGTAAACAATTGTCGCACTTAGGTAGGATACCCTTGTAATCTTTTCCCTGTGGGCGACTTCCAAAACCACCACGGTTATTATCTTTATTCCCAAACCCTCCTTGGCCTCCCCGACCGGCAGGGGCCCAACAAGTGTCCTTCAAGAGACCACGTTTCCCACATACTTCGCATGTTTTCAGTCCACATTGGCCAGAATGATGACGCTGGCATGTGTTACACTTGGGCAGAGTGCCCATATAACCCTTTCCTTTGTTCTCATTATTCGTTCGGGTACCTTCAGTGAGCTTCCTTTTGTTCTTTCCGGATGACTCTACCTGAGTCTCCTTGTCTGGGTCTGTAAGTTTTTCTAGTCTAATTACCTCCGTAGCGAGTGCCAAACCCATCTTTCTTGCAGCATCAGTTGTTGGTGGCGTTGATGTTGTCATCAAGCTCAAGACTTGAGGCGCCAGTTCCCAAATGAATTGTTCCAATTTCTTCAGTTCTGGTTTTACCAGGTATGGAACAATTTGTGACAGATCATGAAGTCGTTATACGTACTCCAACACCTTCGGACCTTTCATCATTAGGCTCCGAAATTCATCTTCCCACTTCTGGGTTTCCGTGTGGGGGCAATACTTCTTATGCATCATTCCTTTCAACTCATCCCAAGTTAACGCGTATGCTGTAGTTAGGCCCATTATTCGAACCTGAAGATTCCACCATAATCGAGCTCCATCTTGAAACAACTCAGAAACGTATGGGACTTGTTGTTCTGGCGTACAGCCACTCATTCGAAAGATGGATTCCATACTTTCAACCCATTTTACAAAAGTTATGGCACCCCCAGTGCCGTCGAACTTCGAAGGCTTGTAGTTGAGGAAGTGCCAGTAGGAACAACCGTTATTTTCTAAGGTACCTCTGATAGGTTCGGAGCGTAGGGCCTCGTGCTGTGCTATAGCTGCAGCAATTATTTCTTTCAGTTCTGCCTCAGAGGTGGGCATGCGCATTTCGCGTCTTGGCGGCATCTTCTAAAAGATGTTTTACATAGGTTAGGTCATAGTAAGTGGAGTGTACGTATGCATTCAACAATACCAACACATAACATCTCATGTTATCAACAAATCAATCACATAACATCTTATGTCATAAATTAATCACCCATATTGATAGCCCCTGCAATGGTTGAGGGCCTTGAGGTAGTAACCATACCCCTGATCTGGGGTGCAAGTGTCCAAATGAATCGTTCAATCCTTTTGAACTCCGGTTTGACTAAGTAGGGGGGGGCGACCCTAGATAAGTCGTGCGATTGCTGGACAAGTTCAGGAATTTTTGGTTCGTCTATTTTCAAATTCCTGAATTCCACCTCAAGCTTCTGAATTCCAGTCTTAAAACAACATTTCTTCTCAATCGTTTCCTTGAGCTCGTCCCAGCTCAGTGCATAAGTAGCGTCTGTGCCAAGGGTCTGAACCTGGAGGTTCCATTAAGAGAGTGTGCCATCTAGAAATATCCCTGAGATGTAGGTAACACTCTGTTGGCGATCAGTTACTTATCCTTAAAATGGAGTCGGTCTTTTCGGACCAACGAACAAATGCAACGGTGCCTCCTGTTCCGAAAAAGTTCAAAGGCTTGCAGTTCAGGAACTGTTTATAGGTGCAGCCAGTTGGAGGGTTATCTCTAGTAATGCCATTGTTGTACTTAGAGTGGAGGGCTTCATGTCGTGCATTTATCTGTGAGATGCGTTCTTGCAGCTCGGCTTCTGTCCTTGGCGACGTACTGGTGTTTGTGTCACGTCTGGGTGACATTCTCTTTTGACGAAATAGTGTGAAGCGGGTTGGACAACGTTCCAATTTTCTATGAGGTATATATATAGCAACATAAGCCATCATGTAATCACCCAATTTCACACGCACATATACTCACTGTATGAGTGGGGAAGTAAATTTCTGAGCCTTCACATAGGCTTGCCAATTTGGCTGGTTGCCTGTAATAGAATGAACTCGAGGCTACATCGCCTTGGTCATTCGTGTTTAGGTTATTTCCTGCTGCATTGGTTATCATTAGCTTGGCCTGCAGAGTCCACCAGGATTCCTGTGCACTACAAATCGTTATTACGTGGGCCCCCGTAATAATAAATTGTCTTGCACAGTTACCCCAAATTTTCTCTCATCCAAGCAGATGATCAATCAAGGAGCAACAGCCGGTGCATTGGCATGAACAGGGTCATACTCCAATGCGGGGTCAGGAGCAACGCCTGGCTCAGGGGCCACGGCTAGCTCCGAATCAAGAACTCCATCTCAAAATCAGCTGGATCAACAATCACAGGGGTTACAGGATCCCCCAAGGGCTGGTCTAAGTGCATGAACTCAATGTCATGGTCTGGATCAACACCAGGCGGAAAAACAGGATTGTCCTCAATATCGCGATCAAACTCAAAACTGTGAGCGGGATCCGGTGCAGCGGGTGATGCCATATCAGGGTCGGCGTCGTGTAAGTGGTGCTGCATTCCCTGTATGTGTGAAGACGCGGATGTCAGAGACTCAAATGAGTCTGGGATAGGGGAATGAGTTTCCCTTGCAGGAGCGTCCGCATGCAGTAGTCTAGTGCTAGCAGCGAGAGGGCCTTGCCCTCAAGTGGGTCCTCCTCTTAATAGTTCGACATCGTCTTTAGAGGCAATGTCGGAGGCATATCAACAACGAGATAAGTGGCAAGGGGCACAGGAGCAGGGATCACCGCCAGTGGCAAATTCCCAACAAGATGGCCATCAGTAGGCTCTGCTACGACTTCAGGCAGTGCACAAAGGGCTGAAAGTCGTCATTGTCTGTGCCGGTAGTATCAGGAATGTACACCTCGTGCCTCGTTGAACTATGTCGTCTGATACTATGGTCATGGGGTTTGCAGTGCCCATCTTTCTAGTACTTGATGAAAGCATAACGTTTGTAACACAAACACATATACGTATAATAATCAATCATATAATCAGTTAATCACATAAGTCACCAAGTAAGGTATCACATACTTCTCCTAGTCTTACTAGCCAATTTCATCCAGTCTACAAGACTGCTCTGTCCTTCACTTAAACCAAACCTCGATCCTCCAGATCGATCCTATAACAAACCAACGTGCTTAACTACCTCGATCACTTCGGTCCTCCAGACCGATCCTCAGCCCTCCAAGCTGAGCCTATAAATAATAAAATGTGCTCAACATTTGTTTGTAAAAAGTTGTGGATCTGGACTTAAGTGGTATGCAGAAAAATGTTTTCGTGAGAGCCCTAGTGATCATAGTCTAGTCTCGAGAAAGAATCCTAGTTCGCTATGATCAGAGCTCTGATACCAAGCTGTCACACCCTGGCTTTGCGGAAGCGTGGTAAGTTTTGGTGTGACTTCTTAATACCATAGCTTAACCATAACAAGCTATATGAATTTAAAAAAAAAAACCATGCAAGTCATCCATTAAGTTTTGAAAATCAAAATACAGTACCATTGTTTTAACCAACAACCATAACCTTGTTCAACAACATTACAACTTTATAACATAACATAAACGTGGTTTAAGGACTGTGTCTTGTCCAGGAAAGAGACACATCCCCTAAACCCTGATGACTCCATGACAAGTGCAGCGGAAAACGTTCCATACCGTGCCAGATCCGTTTAATTTCCTGAAATACATGTGAGTTGAAAAATCAACAATAATGTTGAGCGAGTTCATGTGCAAGTGAGTAAGTAAAACACTTGTAAGTATAAAAGTTTCCTGGTATGTAGCAGTGTAAGAGGACTTGTGATCACCAATGGTTTGCAAGGCCATTAGCATGTTGTGAAATGCAAGTAGGAAGACACAACCCTAGCCGATTTTTGCGTTGGGTACCAAGTCACTCCAGGTCCGTTCTGTTGGTCCTCCGAGAGGCCCGTTCTGTTGGCCCTAGAGCTGGGCTCGCTACACCCAGATAGATCTACCGCTCGAGTCCCTCGGTGTTCTAACTACCCATTCACATGATCTAAACCTCCTTACGTTAATCATACCGTGTATAAAGTACTTGTAAACAAAGTAACATGTATTTCACCCCCGCAGTTGAGAAAACTGAAAACAGTTAGAGAAAAGGGGGACATGAACTCACAGTGAATGCGCGTCTCTACCAAGTGTCTCCAATACAGTAAGCTGTGCAACGACCTACAAGTGCTAATTCTATTAGACGGACGGCCGTGCCTTAGCTTTACAGTTTATGTCTTTGGGAAATAGTTAGACAACCATTTCGTGTTTATGTTCCGTATACACTTGGTAGTTATTCTTCTTCCCAAGGATGGGGGATACAATACATGTGCGTAAGTTACGTTTTATCAATCTTGTGGTAATGTAATTACCGGTGTAACTTATATGTTTGTGGAAGCGTTCGTAAAGTTTTGGGATCATTAACGCTTGTAAATATTATTTTTACTCTTAAAATAATATTTATGTATTTCACAAAATAATCATAAACAGTGTTGTGACAAATATATTTATCACGTTAATCTTTGTGAAAACCCCACCTCCGAATGTTTAGTAAAATATAGTGCCGGCGAAATTTATGTTTTGAAAATATGTCCAAAAATAGTTCTAACACTTGTTGTGTAAATAATTCTAAGTGTTAGGTTTTTGGAAAATTTCGCCAGAGTTTCCTCTGTAACTGGAGGTGGCCACGCTTTCAAGCGTATCATTTTCTTTTAACAAATCAATTCAACAACTTCTTTATTCAACCAAACAATTTCCGACACATCAAACTAGTCGACAAGTATGTAAATCGCATAATCGCATGAACTTGCAGTTTTTCCGAATCTATAGTGTAAATCCCCTTTATATATGTAGATCATTATATAAAGTAACTTTAATCTTGTAAAAACCTCGTGTTTAGGGAAATCCGTCTTTACAACTTCTAGTCACTTTTCCCAAAAATAGTTATTTGTCGGATCTTTTTGTTTCACAAGTGTTTACACACTTGTGGTTTATAAAACCATATTTATTAGTGTAAGATCCTTTCTTTAAAAATACATGGTTTCTTAAATGTGTGGTTCTTCAAAAATACCACTTGCAGATACGTAGATCCGCTAGTTTTAAACTCCATTGTACCGGTTAAATCACTTTTACACAAGTAAAATATTTCTACACAAGTTCATGTATCTTGTGTGGTAGAGTTTCGCCTTTTAACCCTTGTGGTAACCAAAAACAAGCTTATGTGAAGATCCATGATCTTACAAAGTCGGGTTAAACGGAGATCCGAGCTACCACATCATAGATCGGGTCTAGTTAAACACAAATTCCAAATACTACAACTTTTACACAAGTTGTAAGCTATTAACCACCACTTTTATAGTTTTTACTAGACTTTTATTCTTCAAAATGTATGTTATCGATATTTAACCGACAAAAATCCTTTTACCCACTTTAGATAAGTTTAAACAAGAGTTTTAAACATTATACCTCTAGCTCGGGGCTAGGGAAGAATCGTGATGAAAAACGCGTGGATAAAAGCTAACGGTAGAGGTCCTTCGTGTTCCGCTTGCACCAAAGCTCCTAATACGTAACCCGTGAAGCTTGTATGATGATGGAATGCAATGATCAAGATTGAAAGGTGGCGGTGGTGGCCTTGTGGTTCTTGGCCGTGAGTGAATGAGAGGGGAGAGAGAGTTGTGAGGTGGTGATTTGTATAATGAAGGTTATGTTGTGTTATCCATCTATCTTATAGACAATTTAGGAGATAATTACCCATAGGTCCAAGTGTCCCCTAGATTTTATACACCCAAGATTTTATTAATCTTGTAAGGACAAAGTATGTCCCTTATGGGACGATTTCGGTTCAAGGGGGGAGGGGGTTTCCCGGTTCATTTCCAACTAATCTCCAAGTATTAGTTAGTTAGTTAAGATTTTAATATTAGTTACTAAAGTGTTATGCATTAACGCGGGTGTTAGGGTATACGGGGACCCTAACTGGTTCAGAAAAAAATTACCAATAGTGAAAATAATAATATTTTCATGTTCCGGGTAAGGTCCGGTTGTTCGGTTGGATAGTAATCCGTTAAAGCGTTACAAAAGCTTTAAAGTGTCGTTATTGTTATTTTTAGTGACACAATTTGTTTTCCCGACACTTTAGAAAGTGTCTAGTGTTATTTTCTCATGTTCTGGCACTTTACTAGTCAGCTAGAAGCTGGTTTGTTTATTAAAGTGTTGTGTTTGGTACTTAAAGTACGTTTTAGGCACATCCGAATCAGTGTATCTTATTCCTAGAGACGCGGTACCACAACCCTTATATCCCTACACTCACTACCAGTGTAGCAAAAATATATGAGGCTCTTAACAGGCCTTAGAGGCAGTGTCTGCCTGATGCTGGTTATTTCAGCATGTTCACTGTGTATCCGTTTAGTGCTACTGTGCTTTTTGCGCATCATGTTTGTCACTAAGGTGCCGTATGTAAATAATGAAGTGACAGCATATAAAGTATGATGCAAGTAAGTGCATGTATCAGTATGCAGGTAGCAGTTCATCAGCTAGTTCAATCAAGCACAGTAATTAAGCAGTAATTTATCATTAATTAAGTTGTACGGATACCTGGTTTAGTGCGGGTTGTCACAACAGATACTGAGGAAGGAATATTTGTCCGTAAGGCACAGTTTGAGAAACCATTTTCTCCTAAGAAAAGAAGTCAGATTATTAGAAAAAGTCAGGAGAAAAGAAAGAAACCACAACCAAAAGAAGTAATGATACCTAAGGAGACACAGAAAATAGGCAATAATCCACCATGGGAAGACGAATTAGATGAAAAATGGGCAGATCTCTATATGTTAGCCACTGTAGCAGTAAATGCTAACGTTTAAATACCCTGACCCAGTTCTAGTAACCATATCATCTACAATCCAGAAACTCTAAAAGAAAACTTATAAATAAGTTTACAATAAATCCTAGTATGTTTTAGTTTTCAGTTGTCCTTTGTATTTAAATTAGTCACACGGTATGCAATAATACTTGAAGGTTATCTGTGAAATTTTGTTATAAAATTTTAACCTAGTATTTTTGCATATATGCTAAACAGCATGAATGAGTTATCTGAAGCCCTTCAGAATCTCAATCTCTATCCGGTGTAAGTAGAAGTTTCCAAAGACTTTACTGGTTACATACCCGATGTGGAAGAACCTATGAAATTCCACGCTCCACCTTTGGAGAAATCAGAGCCTAAGAAAAGGAGAAGATTTGTAGGTTGGAGGCGTGTACGCAGGACGAAACCAGCAACTAGGAAAATTCCCAAAATAGAAAATCCCATTGATAAAGGAAAAGGAATCGAGATTGAGAAAAATGCCAGGCAAGTAGAAATGGAAATTGGGGAAAGTTCTAAGCAAATCGAGGAGTTGTCATTACAGGAGGAATTAGATCACCTACTGGCAAGCTGTGATATCATTAGACCTATCAACACCAACCTTTACCCTTATCCTGCTGAAACCCAACTTCTAATAAACTTGGAACCATCCATTCCAGATCCTCTGATCCACACCCAACCTCTAGGAGAAATAGATGAGTGGTGGACCAATGATTGGCAGTTTCAAAACCTCCTCAATAACCCTTATACCATTTTCCCTCAATTCGACCCAGAACCCATACCAAACCCACCAATGAGCAATGAAAATATAGATGAACTCTGCCATTTTGGCGAGGAGCTGATAGGTGCAGGGAATAGGATTCGGGAGGTGGGAGAGCAAATCTCCTGGAAGTACGACGAGAGAGCGTCGTTTCTGAAATATCAGTAGAAGGGATAGTGTGAGAACGTAACTGTGATTGTATAATAATAATAATAATAATAATAATAATAATAATAATAATAATAATAATAATAATAATAGTAATAAAAATATAACCCTGTAAAATAAAAATAAAACTTTGTAACATAACAAGTGTGTACGGATGCATAATATGATATATAAAAAGGGAAATCGAGGAATCGATAATTTTGGATATATATATTGTGAAATTTGTATGATTGTTTTGTGTATAATTGTTATTTACTCTATACTAATAAATTATATATATTAATTATCAGATGGAAAACGCTAATAATGAACCAGTTAACGAGGTGGGGGTATTTATAGAAACCCAAGAATCGTTAAGATCGTTCCTGAATAAACGAGCATCAATCTGGACCATCCAAGTGGGCACAAGGTTTTGGAATATTAGGGGTGCCCTAAAACCATCAAATGGTATTGCAAATGTTACAAAATAGCCCCTAAACTTCAAGATAAATGCTGAAAATGGACCTGCAATTGCTGAAAATGAGTTTCTGCCCAGATGAGGCCGTGGCATCACGCCACGGCAGAGCCATGTGGTGGAGGCGCAGCGCCACCATGTGCCAGTTCTCAGAAAGTTTGCCAAAATGGCAGAAATGGTCCCTACACATGTTTAAGGCCTTTTTCAATGCGTTTAAACCCCGTTAACCTATTTTCAAGGCTCAATAATGAAGTTAAAGTATAGGGAACATGAAACATGCTCAAAAATATGTTGGATGTCGGTTCGTTTGGCCGTACGATCACGTTATTCGGTTAATTACGACGAAACACGAATGAATATGAAAAACGATCCAAATTATGCGACGAATGGATTTTTATCATGCCAATAACTAAAATAAAATATTTTAGTGGTTACATAAATTTTTGGATGTCCGGATGTATTCAGAACGTAAGATATGCTCGAAAATGCAAACTTATGAACTTTTTGACGCTTTTAGTCCCTTTTGATCAATATAGTTTATTTTAGCGCACAAAACACCTCAAAGCCTATTTCTAAGCTATGTAAAGGATATTTAGGGCATATTTAACTTTTGACCAAGTTTCGAAATGTTCGTTACAGTACGAATCGGCATACTTTCGTAGTTTGTCAAAATTAGTCCCTATTAGCGAATAAACTTGATTTCGCCACACCAAACCTTCCAAAACTTATTTCTAAGTTATGTAAAGGTTATTTAAGGTATGTTAAGCATATGTCACTGTTCCGGAGTGTTTGTTGCGTTAAACTGGTTATATTTACGCATCAGATCGCGTATAACCTTCCAGAAGCGATTTAAAGCTCGAAATCGAACAAGAATTGATATGTGCAAACGATACACATATTTATACAAATTCCAAGTATAAAATACAATATTTCATTGGTTTGGAATTCATATGATGGTTGAAGTGACACAGGTGTCACACCATTGCCTTGAACTGCACCAGGATCATCGTGCGCTACTGGCGAAACTGGGGACAGGCCCAAAAACTGGGGACTAGCCCAAGTAACTGGGGACAAGCCCAAAAAACTGGGGACAAGCCCAAAAAACTTAGGAGACTTATGTGGATACTTGGTCCTTTGGCAAGGATACATTAATCTTCTGCAAAACTTGGAACTAAGTGAAAGAAGGATAAAGGATCCAGGATCCTTCTACTTGTAAACAAGTCAATTAAAGAATTAGATAAATTGAGATTAGATCATTACCAGAGTGAGGATCATCTATCCTCTAAGGATCCTTCATGGGCATCGGATACGAAAATAGCTAAGGATCCTGGACCCTTATTATATGATGTATCTCTTCAAGTGGACAGCATTCCAAGCTCTTGGTAGTAAATCACCTTCCATCGTTAGTAATCGATATGCCCCTTCCTTCCTCAGCTTCAATTAGATAGGGGCCTTCCCACTTTGGTGCCAACTTTCCATCAGCATGATTTGTGGTATTCTGAAATGCTTTCCTTAATACCATATCACCAACTTGGAACTTTCTGGTCCTGGCATTCTTATTGTAGGCTCCAGCCATCCTTTGTTGATAACTAGCCATTCTAATCCTTGCCAAATCCCTGAGTTCTTCTATGGTATCCAAGTCTTGAACCAAGTTTTCAGCATTTCCCTCAGGATCACGGATGCTAGTTCTTGTAGTAGGAACCACCATCTCTGTAGGGATCACTGATTCTGCTCCAAACACTAAAGAAAATGGAGTTTGGCCAGTAGCATTCTTGGGAGTTGTTCTATCATCCCATAGCACATAAGGTAACTCTTCTGCCCATTTTCCTTTCTTGGATCCAAGTTTCTTCTTCAAATTATTGATGATGATCTTGTTGGATGATTCTGCTTGACCATTAGCTTGTGGGTGGACTGGTGTTGATGTTATCATCTTAATCCCCCAGCTGTCACAAAAGTTAGTAGTTCTACTCCCAATAAATTGGGATCCATTATCATAAACAATTTCAGAAGGAATACCAAATCTGGTAATAATATTTCTTTTAATAAAGGATATCACTTCTTTTTCTCTGACTTGAGCAAAGGCTTCAGCTTCTATCCACTTGGAAAAGTAACCAGTCATAGCAAGCATGAACACTTTTCCTCCAGGTGCCTTGGGAAGTATACCAACTATATCCATTCCCCATCTCATCAATGGCCAAGAAGAGGATATAGGATGCAGGAGCTCTGCTGGTTAATGAAGGATATTGCTATGTCTCTGACAAGCATCACATCTCTTGGCATAATCCACAGCATCCTTCTTCATTGTAGGCCAATAGTAACCTGTCCTATGGATCCTTGAGAACAGTGCTCTGCCCCCAGTATGGTTTCCACAATCTCCTTCATGAAAATCCTTTAGGACTTCTTGAACTTCAGGATCCTCAATACATCTGAGATATGGACCTACAAGAGATCGTTTATATAGCATGTTATTTAATATTGTTGTTAGGGGAGGATTTTCTAACAATTAGTGATCCTTATTTGTTATCCTAATCGGTGATCCTTACTTCTGTGACAGGTGGTGATCCTCAGAAGAGCTTCAGGATCAGGATCATGGATCACTTTAAGGATCCTCGTACTGACGATTGTTTACTTATGTTTTGTAATATCTCGCAGGTATATTAAGCTTGACCAAGTCTTGGCGACATTCCTGGAGAATATTCCTAAACTATTATGCACGTGCTTAGCTAAAAATGGATGTTGTGGAGAACGTGGAAGCTTGGCACGAAAGTCGGATAGTTAGTTTAGGTGGTTATTTCTATTTTAAAAAGGGAGTAACGAGCTAGTAGAAGACACTTAGTCATTTCTCAGTTACACACACTCGCAAACACGCTCATACAAGCTCTCATTCAAACACTTAGCAATTACTTACACTTTTTACACATTTCACCGTAGCGATCCTTGTACCTAGCTCGTTACTATCCGAAGTTGTAAACGTTTATTCATTTATTTGAGCTTGGTGATCGGTAGTTTCCATCACCCGGGGTTTTTTGTGCCGGAGATCAACTCTTGATCAAGGGCTTTTTCCCCGTATAAATCTGTGTGTTGTTTATGCATTTTACATTGAAGTGATCCTCATCACTGTTATATATTTTAAGCATCATTTCCCTAAACAAAGAGTTTGGTTGCAATATCCTCATCAGATTTTCTGACCAAAACAGTTTGGCACCCACCGTGGGGCAATTGGTGCTTCGTCCTTAAGAAAATACGCATTTCTGTGCTTAATTCGGCTCACTACAACCAAGCAGATGGCTTCCTCATCGAAGAATGCTTCAAACTTGATGCCCTCATTTACTTCCTCACAAGGCGTTCCTCCTTTGCCTCCACCACCTTCTGGATCCCAGAAGAATACAGAGAATGCTGCGAAGAAACCGACTCCCATTTTCTCAAAACCACCTACTTCTTCTGTTTCAACTAATCCTACTACTAATGATCTCTATGCCTTGATTTTGCAGATGAGGAATCATGCACAAGAGCAGGATAAGACCAACGAAAGGATCCTCCGGGAGATTGACGAAATTAAGAAACAGAAGAAAACGGCAGAGGATCGTTCCCCACTGATGCCCAGATCTTTGAATTTTGAAACTCCGGTGGTTACTTCTCAGCCGTCAGTGGTTCCAGACATTCAATATGCGGGTGGACCAAAAGGAGTGCACTACGGAACAACAGCTATGACCCAGGCACTAGGTTCATATTTCCAGCCAGCAGGATCCTATCCCCAGCATATGGGATCCCTCACGAGTACAGGAGGATATTCAGGAATGCAGCAGTTTCAAGGATCCTCCTTCGTTCCAGGATCATCCCAGGTTCAAGGATCCTCCTTCGTTCCAGGATCATCCCAGGTTCAAGGATCCTCCTTCGTTCCAGGATCATCCCAGGTTCAAGGATCCTCCTTCGTTCCAGGATCATCCCAGGTTCAAGGATCCTCCTTCGTTCCAGGATCATCCCAGGTTCAAGGATCCTCCTTCTTTCCAGGATTATCCCAGGTTCAAGGATCCTTCTTTGTTCCAGGATCATCCCAGTTTCAGGGATCCTTCCAGATGCCAGGATCCTTAAGGAGTCTGCAAACAGGAAGTTCAGATGTCCATCAAGGAGATTTTATTCCAATGCAGACCAATGCCTCTACCGGTCCCTCGATCATTCCAGAGTCTCAACAATATGGATTAACCTCCATTCTTCCTAACTTGAATCCAATGGGAGGTAACACTTTTAATAATTCTCATACTACTAACCATGGTCTTATGCAGGATCCAGGTATCAATCATGCCATGGCCAGAGAATTGCAAAAGCTAAAGGATATGATCTCGAGTGTTCCGGGAGTAGTCAAACCTATTCCAGAGATTGCAGATGGGAGCCACAAGATATCTCTCTTTGCACCACCAATCTGTGATGCTGAGATACCCAAGAGGTTCCATGTGCCTACAATGAAACTGTATGATGGTTCGACGGATCCTGAAGAACACATAGCACAATACAGGGAGAGGATGGAGATCAATCCAATCCCAGAAAAGTTAAAGGAAGCATGCCTATGCAAAGGATTCGGATCCACTCTTACTGGATCAGCTCTCAAATGGCTGCTAAGTCTTCCTCCCTATTCTATTACCTCATTTGCAAACCTAGTTAACTTGTTTAATACTCAGTTTTCTTGTAGTAGAAAATTTGAACGATTAACTAGTGATTTATATAGGATAACCCAGGGTCATAATGAATCATTAAGGGATTACATTACCAAATTTAGTAAAGAATCCTTAGACATTCCCAACTTAGATACAGCCACGGCTGTTGAGGCCTTCAAAATGGGACTGCTTAGGGATTCGTTATTTTATGATGATCTTGTTATGACACCATGCAGGAACCTAGATGAGGTAAGAACCCGGGCCCTCCGGTTCATTCGGCTAGAGGATGACAAGAGGATTCAGGAGAGGATAACAGGATCCTCAAAGCAGGATAAGCAAGGATCCTCATTCAGAAACAACAAGTTCAGATCCTACAACAAATCTGATAATCAGAACGTGCATTCTATTGATCAAGAAGAGGATGATGAGGATTATCCTCCAATTTCCGAATATTGCTTTAGTGTTGATAACAATGAACTAATCCTTGCCATGCAGAACCTAGGTGATAAAGCTAGATGGCCAAGAAAGAATGACAGGCCAGCTGCAACTAAGGATAAATCAAAGTGGTGTGCATATCATGAAGATTTTGGGCACCTCACAGAAGAATGCATTGCATTAAGAAAGGAAATTGGATACTTGTTGAGCAAAGGGCATCTAAAAGAGTTGTTGGGTAGAAAAAAGTCAAGGACTCAGGATCCTGAAAGGATCCCTGAGAAGGCTCCAGCCCCTCCAGCAGATGCACAAGTGATAAACTTTATTTATGGGGGATCCGACATTTGTGGCACATCCTTCTCAGCAGCTAAGAGGCATGCAAAGGAAACTAAAATGGATAATGGAGAAAGACCAGTTCGAACATCGAGTGTCTCCGAAGGAAAAGTCATAACCTTTGATGAAGAGGATCGTACTGATATCCAGGATCCTCATCACGATGGTTTAGTTATTACTCTTTTTATATCTAACTATTTTGTCCGCAGGATCCTAATAGACGGAGGAAGTTCAGTGAACATTATCCAGCTTGATGTTCTAAAGAAGATGGGTATCCCTGAATCAGAGATCATACCAAGATCCTCCGTGCTCGTGGGATTTAGTGGCGAAACTAAGAATACCCTGGGGGACATTAAACTCCCAATATATATTGAAGGCTTACACTCTTATCAAAAATTTTGTGTTATTGACTGTTTATCTTGTTGTATGTTATCCTTGGCAGGCCCTGGATACACGATATGAAAGCAGTCCCATCTACTTACCATCAATGTGTGAAGCTCCCTAGTCCTTGGGGAATAGTAAAGATTGATAGCGATTAGCAGGAAGCTAAGAATTGCTACACTTCATCGATGAAACCAGCTTCGAAGTCAAGGGAGCAATAGCAATCAAGGTATCCTCCAAGGAGTGTCTTGGAGGCCAGAGAGCAGGATGTGGTAGAAATCCTCATGGATCCTGATGATCCCGAATCCAAAATCTATATCGGGTCAGGGATCCTTGGCGAAATGAAAGAAGACCTCATATCCTTCCTCAAAAGGAGAAAGACTACCTTTGCATGGAGACACGAAGA
Organism: Helianthus tuberosus; assembly: GCA_030545235.1. Classification (NCBI taxonomy): domain Eukaryota; kingdom Viridiplantae; phylum Streptophyta; class Magnoliopsida; order Asterales; family Asteraceae; genus Helianthus; species Helianthus tuberosus. The sequence goes on along the minus strand of CM060432.1, from coordinate 63,299,312 downwards.
CATGACTGGTATATCCAAAGATGTTATCACTCACAAGCTCGGCATCGACAGATCCTTCAAACCAATCCATCAAAGGAGAAGGAAGTTTGCACCAGAAAGGAATGCCATTATCCAGGAAGAGGTAGAGAAATTGCTCCGGGCAGGTATGATTAGAGAGGTCAAATATCCAAGATGGTTGGCCAATGTGGTTGTTGTTCAAAAGAAAAACGGAAAGTGGAGGGTATGTGTCGATTTTACCGATTTAAATAAGGCATGTCCCAAGGATCCTTTCCCTTTACCCCACATTGACTCCATGGTGGATGCAACTGCGGGTCATGAACTGTTAACTTTTATGGATGCTTCATCTGGATTTCAACAAATCCAAATGGAACCATCCGACCAAGAGGATACAGCCTTCATGACTCCAACTGGTATATATTGCTATATTGCTATGCCGTTCGGATTGAGAAATGCAGGTGCAACGTACCAAAGGCTGGTGAATATGATGTTCAAGGATCAGATTGGACAAACTATGGAGGTTTACATAGATGATATGGTGGTGAAATCCTTAAAAGCTGAGGATCACCTAAGAGACTTGGAGGAAGCATTCGATATCCTTGACAAATATAACATGAAGCTTAATCCTTCAAAATGTCATTTTGGTGTTAAAGCAGGTAAATTCTTAGGATACATGGTGACTAAGAGAGGCATCGAAGCTAGCCCGGAACAAATCAAAGCAATAGTGAACATCAAATCTCCGGCCAATGCTAAGGATGTTCAAAGGCTAACAGGAAGGATAGCAGCCTTGAACATATTCATATCCAAGTCCTCCGAGAAGTGTAAAGAATTCTATGATATCCTAAGGAAGAACAAGAAATTTGAGTGGACGGAGAAGCATGAAAATGCTTTAAAAGCCCTCAAAGATTACCTATCCTCGGCCCCGGCTTTGATGAAACCAGAAAAAGGTGATGTGTTATCCTTGTATCTTGCTGTATCCTCAAAAGCGGTAAGTGCGGTCCTTGTTAAGGATCATCAAGGTACACAACATCCTGTCTATTATGTAAGTAAAAGTTTACTTGATGCCGAATCCAGGTATTCACACCTTGAAAAACTTATTCTCGCATTAATAATGGCATCTACCAAGTTAAGACATTATTTTGAAACTCATGTTATCATTGTTAAAACTAATTTTCCAATTAAGAATGTCCTCAGGAAACCAGAGATGTCAGGAAGGATGGCTAAGTGGGCAGTAAAGCTGAGTGCATATGATATAAGATATGAGCCTAGGACAGCTATCAAATCCCAAGCATTAGCTGACTTTGTGGCTGATTTCAGTAGTGATCTACAAGAAGAAGCTGAGCTAGAAGTCCAGCAGCTAGAAGAGACCAAGGATCCTTGGATACTCTATACTGATGGATCCTCAAACGTCAAAGGCACAGGGCTTGGAATACTACTAAAATCGCCACAGGGGGACATAATACCCCATTCTATAGCTTGTGAGTTCCAAACCACTAATAATGAGGCTGAATATGAAGCCTTAATTGCTGGTTTGCAAATTGCAAAATATATGGGGATCAGGTATCTTGAGGTACACGTAGATTCTTTGTTGATTACAAACCACTTTAATGGATCATATGCTGTTAAAGGTGAAAAGCTAACCAAATATTTGGAGATAGTCAAAAGTTTGGCACTCTCTTTTGTTTCCTTTAGTTTGTCACAGGTACCAAGGGAAGAAAATACAGAAGCTGATGCATTGGCTAACTTAGGATCGTCTTTGAAGATCCCGGAGGATATCAGGATTCCCATTATCCATATCCTGACCCCGGCTATCGAGGATCACCAGACTATGGAGATAGGAGATGATTCTGCAGTTATCCCTAGTGAGGATATTCAATCCTATTCAGGATCCGGATCATGGATCTCACCAATTATGAGATACTTACAACATGGAGAGATTCCTACAGGAGAAAACCCTAGGGCTTTCAAATCTAAGGTATCTCAATTCACAATTATGAATAATATGTTATATAGGCAATCTCTTGCAGGACCATACTTGAGATGCATTGAGGATCCTGAAGTTCAAGAAGTTTTAAAAGACTTCCATGAAGGAGATTGTGGAAACCACACTGGGGGCAGGGCATTATTCTCAAGGATCCTGAGGACAGGATATTACTGGCCAACCATGAAGAAAGATGCTGTGGAGTATGCCAGAAGATGTGATCCTTGCCAGAGACACAGCAATATCCTTCATCAACCAGCTGAATTATTGCATCCTATATCCTCCTCTTGGCCATTTATGAGATGGGGTATGGATATAGTTGGCAAGCTCCCTAAGGCACCTGGTGGAAAAGTATTCATGCTAGCTATGACTGATTACTTCTCCAAGTGGATAGAGGCTGAAGCTTTCGCCCAAGTTAGAGAAAAGGAAGTTATATCCTTCATTAAAAGAAATATTATAACTAGATTTGGAATTCCTTCTGAGATTATATGTGATAATGGTTCCCAATTTATTGGGGGCAGAACCACTAACTTTTGTGACAGCTGGGGGATTAAGATGATAACATCAACACCAGTCCACCCACAAGCTAATGGTCAAGCAGAATCATCTAACAAGATCATCATCAACAACTTGAAGAAGAAGCTTGGATCCAAGAAAGGAAAATGGGCAGAAGAACTACCCTATGTGCTCTGGGCTGACAGGACAACCCCTAAGAATGCTACTGGTCAAACACCATTCTCTTTGGTGTTTGGGGCAGAATCAGTGATCCCAACAGAAATGGTGGTTCCTACTGCTAGAACAAGTACCCGTGATCCTGAGGAAAATGATGAAAACTTGGCTCAAGACCTGGATACTATTGAAGAAATCAGGGATATGGCTAGGATCAGGATGGCCAGTTATCAACAAAGAATGGCTGGTGCTTACAATAAAAATGTCAGGATCAGGAGGTTTCAAGTTGGAGATATGGTGTTAAGGAAAGCATTTCAGAATACCACCAATCCTGCTGATGGAAAATTGGCTCCAAAATGGGAAGGCCCTTATTTGATTGAAGCTGAAGCAGGAAAGGGGGCATATAGATTGCTAACCATGGAAGGTGATTTGCTACCTAGAGCTTGGAATGCTGTCCACTTGAAGAAATATTTCATGTGACAAGGATCCTCGTGGCAGAGGTGATCCTAGCGAAAGGGATATCCTTAAAGGATCCTCAAAGTATCGATGATCCTTACTTAGGTAATATCCTAAACTTAAGCTATTTCATTTTATTATTTTCTCTTATAAGGATAAGGATCATGTATCCTTTATCCATCTCTCACGTGAGTTTAAGTTTTGAAAGTTCAGGTATCCTTAGCATAACGTTGGTTATCCACAGAAGCAATCCGTCTTATGGGTCTAACCCCAGTTATTCGGGCTTGTCCCCAGATTCCGCCTGTAGCGCACGATGATCCTGGTATAGTTCAAGGCTTTGGGACCAGTACTCGTTCTAGGGGCTGATAATTCCATTGTTCTGGCTATGCTTAGGATCCTACGTATAATGGTAGACGTACCATACATCCGGTCATAAGGTTTCTAACGTTTTCACGTTAGCTAAGGTTTCTAACGTTTTCACGTTAGCTAAGGTTTTGGCATCTTCATGTCACTAAGTTTGGATAGTCGCCAGTTAGGGCCATACTCCAGTTTACACACGATTCTTGGGCTTGTCCCCAGTTATCCTTGGGCTCGTCCCCAGTTATCCTTGGGCTCGTCCCCAGTTATCCTTGGGCTCGTCCCCAGTTATCCTTGGGCTTGTCCCCAGTTGCTAACTCTTTTCTTATATTGGCTTAGTCCCAAGTTATGTTCTATTTCAGGTCCTTAAAGATAGGCAGCTAGGGATCCTTGATCCTTATTTCATTCTAAGGTTTATCTTATAGTTATCCTTATTATGGTTAGGATTCTAACTTGGATCCTCAGGTATGATCCTTAACTCTTTTGATTCTATTCATTATTCTTTTAAATAACCCTTATATTTGACAACTGAATTGGTATTTCTTAAATCATATCACTTTTTAAAACCTATCGGTTATGGGATATGTGATCCTTTTTCATATCCTAAACTTTTTGGATATCTTTTCTAATTTTTCAAGGCTTGATAAGTATAAACAGAATGAACATTACAACAGTTGGAAATTAACATATTAAAAAAGGATAATAACACAAGATAAGCGACAAAAGGTTAAGTTTTTATTTATTAACATAAGGCTAACCCTTTAAAGGTTGTCAAAATTACCTACCCGAGCTTCTACCAGCAAAACGTGGCCCGTCCGCTGGGGTAGGTAAAGGGTGTCCATGATAATGAGTTCAAAAGTAGTGCAGGAAGATAAAGGCGGCAGGATCACAATGGCTTCATCCCCCAAACAGAGGATCCCTCCACCAATTGCAATCCTGCCTATTGTCTAAAGGATCATACATGATCCTTAATCCTAAAACCTATTGTTCAAAGTACAAACCATGAAATTGTTTTAAACATCACAACCATCAAACTAAAAAAATTGGGCTCCGGCCTTTGCACATATATCCATCATCGCCCAATTATGCAGCCTACACCTTTGCTGCATTATCATCATCACCAGCCGCTGCATCCTCAGCTTTATCCCTCAACCCGCTGCCACTAGCCTCAATTGCCAGAATCTCCTCAGCCTCCTCTTCATCACCCAATTCAGCCAGCCTTGCCTTCCATTCTTCAATTTCCCAGCTGCTTTTGTCGAAGGCAGGATCCTGAGCTTCCAAGGCCATTTGAAGCTTGGTTTTGTACATTGCTATGGCGGCAGAAACTTTAGCATCATCTGTGATCTCTTGCCTTTCATAGTCAAAGTTAACCAGCACCTTAGCCATCTTCTGCTTAGTATCCTGGAGTTCCTTCTGAAGGTCAGCAAGTGCAAGATCCTTGAGCACAGCAACCTGCTGGAGATCGGCAATCTTCTTATATTGATCCTCAACATGGCCGACGTAATCCTCGATCTCAGCAAATTTCTGCAAAGGAAAAGGATAAAACAGTTCAAGAACAAGTGATCCTTAGATCAGCAGGATATACAAGCCAAGATAGTGATCCTTACATCATTGAAGTACTCGAGGAACTGGTGGCGAATTAAGGGCAGACCCTGCAAATCTTCAGCCTCGGAAGTCTTTCTCTTCTTGATTCCCTTCCCCTTGAGGGGTGCCTTGGGGATTGAGGCTGTAGGGCTAGTAGGAACCTTTCTTTTGGAGGATTTGACAGTGGTGAGATCGGTGACACTGAACCTTGAAGCAGCTTTGGCAGATTTTCCAGCACCTACACAACCAAAATAAGATAAGTATCTTTTCTTAATATACATTTAACTATTTATTTAAATTATAAACAAGGATACTTACTTGACATTGTGACAGAGCCTGAGGATACCTCCTGTGAGTCTTGGGTTGTTGTTTTAAAAGTTCTAGTTTCAGGGTCAAGTCCCCAGAAAGTGGCAAGTCTTTCCCTGGTTGCGGGCGTTGTGATGAGACGTGAAAAGGAGATGGCTGCATGACACAAGACAAAGAAGGGGTTAGTGATCCTATTACAAAAACATGACCATCTGGTGATCCTTCCCAGGATCCTCCAGCCTACCATGGGTGGACCATGTTCTTGGTAAGTGCTCTCCTTCTGAAAGGGTATCCCTCCTTACAAAGAAGAAGCGACGCTTCCAATCTTTGTCGTTTTTTGTGACTTTGAGAAGAGGATGATCTACACTGGGTTTTCGTTTAAGTAAATAACGATGAGAACCGAAGGTAGTAAGATCATACAACTCCGCCAGTTCTGACATTCCTAAATCAAGACTCTCCTGCTCAATGATCCTCTCTAGGGTGTATAAAACCCTCCAGATCATCGGCATGGCTTGAATGTAAGATATGCCGGTAAGGGAAAAGAAGGATTGTGTGAACTCCGGGAAAGGATAGGTGTACCCTATTGCAAATGGAGTGACTGGAAAGGCGACCCATGTATCAGAAACGTAATCGCTCAGAACAGTTGAATCGAAGGGTTTGAAAAAGACATTCGCCGGAAAACGGTGACGGATGTTATCTATTTGTGCATCGTTAAAGCAACACCTCTCGTTCACCGAGTCCTTGATGATCTTCTGACTCTTCAAAGGGCTATCCTTTTTGTGATCCTTGGCCGGGGAACTTCGGAGCAACATTTTCGAAGTGATAAAGATAAAGAAAGAAGAACAGAGTAAGAAGGGAAGAGAGAGGAGAAAGAGATACCTGATTGATCTTCAACTGAGATTATAAAGGGAGTTTCTTTCGAATTTAAATGCATAATGATCCTATCTATATCTCTATTTATAATTATGATTCTGCAGGATTGTCACTTCCGTGACATCATCATCGCAACGGCTAGTTCTATTTTAACGGCTATATATCCGTTAGTTAGTTACGGATAAGATCAAGAAAATATAACTCGCCAGATTTTACAAATTACTCCTTATATTTTGGGGGAAATTGTTAGGGGAGGATTTTCTAACAATTAGTGATCCTTATTTGTTATCCTAATCGGTGATCCTTACTTCTGTGACAGGTGGTGATCCTCAGAAGAGCTTCAGGATCAGGATCATGGATCACTTTAAGGATCCTCGTACTGACGATTGTTTACTTATGTTTTGTAATATCTCGCAGGTATATTAAGCTTGACCAAGTCTTGGCGACATTCCTGGAGAATATTCCTAAACTATTATGCACGTGCTTAGCTAAAAATGGACGTTGTGGAGAACGTGGAAGCTTGGCACGAAAGTCGGATAGTTAGTTTAGGTGGTTATTTCTATTTTAAAAAGGGAGTAACGAGCTAGTAGAAGACACTTAGTCATTTCTCAGTTACACACACTCGCAAACACGCTCATACAAGCTCTCATTCAAACACTTAGCAATTACTTACACTTTTTACACATTTCACCGTAGCGATCCTTGTACCTAGCTCGTTACTATCCGAAGTTGTAAACGTTTATTCATTTATTTGAGCTTGGTGATCGGTAGTTTCCATCACCCGGGGTTTTTTGTGCCGGAGATCAACTCTTGATCAAGGGCTTTTTCCCCGTATAAATCTGTGTGTTGTTTATGCATTTTACATTGAAGTGATCCTCATCACTGTTATATATTTTAAGCATCATTCCCCTAAACAAAGAGTTTGGTTGCAATATCTGTTAGGGGAGGATTTTCTAACAATTAGTGATCCTTATTCTTTATCCTAACTAGTGATCCTTACTTCTGTGACAGGTGGTGATCCTCAGAAGGGCTTTAGGATCAGGATCATGGATCACTTCAAGGATCCTCATACTGACGATTGTTTACTTATGTTTTATAACATCTCGCAGGTATAACAAGCTTGACCAAGTCTTAGCGACATTCTTGGAGAATATTCCCGAAGTATTCTGCACGTGCTAGATCAAAACTAGACGTTATGGAGAACGTGGAGGCTGGGCCCAAAAGTGGGAGAGTTTGTTAGCTAGATATTTTTCTTATTTTAAAGGGAGTAACGAGCTAAGTTAGAAAGTGAGTGACACTTAGTCATTTTGGCAGTTACACACACTCGCAAACACGCTCATACAAGCTCTCATTCAAACACTTAGCAACTTCATACGTTTTACACACACTTCACCGTAGTGATCCTTGTACCTAGCTCGTTACTATCCGAAGTTGTAAACATTTAACCATTTATTTTAGCTTGGTGATCGGTAGTTTCTATCACCCGGGGTTTTTTGTGCCGGAGATCAACTCTTGATCAAGGGCTTTTTCCTCGTATAAATCTTTGTGTTGTTTGTGCACTCTACATTGAAGTGATCCTCATCACTGTTATACATTTTAAGCATCATTCCCCTAAACAAAGAGTTTGGTTGCAATATCCTCATCAGATTTTCTGACCCAAACAGTTTGGCGCCCACCGTGGGGCCATTGGTGCTTCGTCCTTAAGAAAATACGCATTTCTGTGCTTAATTCTGCTCACTACAACCAAGCAGATGGCTTCCTCATCGAAGAATGCTTCAAACTTGATGCCCTCATTCACTTCCTCACAAGGCGTTCCTCCTTTGCCTCCACCACCTTCTGGATCCCAGAAGAATACAGAGAATGCTGCGAAGAAACCGACTCCCATTTTCTCAAAACCACCTACTTCTTCTGTTTCAACTAATCCTACTACTAATGATCTCTATGCCTTGATTTTGCAGATGAGGAATCATGCACAAGAGCAGGATAAGACCAACGAAAGGATCCTCCGGGAGATTGATGAAATTAAGAAACAGAAGAAAACGGCAGAGGATCATTCTCCACTGATGCCCAAACATTCAATATGCGGGTGGACCAAAAGGATTGCACTACGGAACAACAGCTATGACCCAGGCACTAGGTTCATATTTCCAGCCAGCAGGATCCTATCCCCAGCATATGGGATCCCTCACGAGTACAGGAGGATATTCAGGAATGCAGCAGTTTCAAGGATCCTCCTTCGTTCCAGGATCATCCCAAGTTCAAGGATCCTCCTTCGTTCCAGGATCATCCCAGGTTCAAGGATCCTCCTTCGTCCCAGGATCATCCCAGGTTCAAGGATCCTCCTTCGTTCCAGGATCATCCCAGGTTCAAGGATCCTCCTTCGTCCCAGGATCATCCCAGGTTCAAGGATCCTTCTTCGTCCCAGGATCATCCCAGGTTCAAGGATCCTCCTTTGTTCCAGGATCATCCCAGTTTCAGGGATCCTTCCAAATGCCAGGATCCTTGAGGAGTTTGCAAACAGGAAGTTCAGATGTCCATCAAGGAGATTTTATTCCAATGCAGACCAATGCCTCTGCTGGTCCCTCGATCATTCCAGAGTTTCAACAATATGGATTAACCTCCATACTTCCTAACTTGAATCCAATGGGAGGTAACACTTTTAATAATTCTCATACTACTAACCATGGTCTTATGCAGGATCCAGGTATCAACCAGGCCATGGCCAGAGAATTGCAAAAGCTAAAGGATATGATCTCGAGTGTTCCGGGAGTAGTCAAACCTATTCCAGAGATTGCAGATGGGAGCCACAAGATATCTCGCTTTGCACCACCAATCTGTGATGCTGAGATACCCAAGAGGTTCCATGTGCCTACAATGAAACTGTATGATGGTTCGACGGATCCTGAAGAACACATAGCACAATACAGGGAGAGGATGGAGATCAATCCAATCCCAGAAAAGTTAAAGGAAGCATGCCTATGCAAAGGATTCGGATCCACTCTTACTGGATCAGCTCTCAAATGGCTGCTAAGTCTTCCTCCCTATTCTATTACCTCATTTGCAAACCTAGTTAACTTGTTTAATACTCAGTTTTCCTGTAGTAGAAAATTTGAACGACTAACTAGTGATTTATATAGGATAACCCAGGGTCATAATGAATCATTAAGGGATTACATTACCAAATTTAGTAAAGAATCCTTAGACATTCCCAACTTAGATATAGCCATGGCTGTTGAAGCCTTCAAAATGGGATTGCTTAGGGATTCCTTATTTTATGTTGATCTTGTTATGACACCGTGCAGGAACCTAGATGAGGTAAGAACCCGGGCCCTCAGGTTCATCCGGCTAGAGGATGATAAGAGGATTCAGGAGAGGATAACAGGATCCTCAAAGCAGGATAAGCAAGGATCCTCATTCAGAAACAACAAGTTCAGATCCTACAACAAATCTGATAATCAGAACGTGCATTCTATTGATCAAGAAGAGGATGATGAGGATTATCCTCCAATTTCTGAATATTGCTTTAGTGTTGACAACAATGAACTAATCCTTGCCATGCAGAACCTAGGTGATAAAGCTAGATGGCCAAGAAAGAATGACAGGCCAGCTGCAATTAAGGATAAATCAAAGTGGTGTGCATATCATGAAGATTTTGGGCACCTCACAGAAGAATGCATTGCATTAAGAAAGGAAATTGGATACTTGCTGAGCAAAGGGCATCTAAAAGAGTTGTTGGGAAGAAAAAAGTCAAGGACTCAAGATCCCGAAAGGATCCCTGAGAAGACTCCAGCCCCTCCAGCAGACGCACAAGTGATAAACTTTATTTCTGGGGGATCCGACATTTGTGGCACATCCTTCTCAGCAGCTAAGAGGCATGCAAAGGAAACTAAAATGGATAACGGAGAAAGGCCAGTTCGAACATCGAGTGTCTCCGAAGGAAAAGTCATAACCTTTGATGAAGAGGATCGTATTGATATCCAGGATCCTCATCACGATGGTTTAGTTATTACTCTTTTTATATCTAACTATTTTGTTCGCAGGATCCTAATAGACGGAGGAAGTTCAGTGAACATTATCCAGCTTGATGTTCTAAAGAAGATGGGTATCCCTGAATCAGAGATCATACCAAGATCCTCCGTGCTCGTGGGATTTAGTGGCGAGACCAAGAACACCCTGGGGGACATTAAACTCCCAATATATATTGAAGGCTTACACTCTTATCAAAAGTTTTGTGTTATTGACTGTTTATCTTGTTGTAATGTTATCCTTGGCAGGCCCTGGATACACGGTATGAAAGCAGTCCGATCTACTTACCATCAATGTGTGAAGCTCCCTAGTCCTTGGGGAATAGTAAAGATTGATAGCGATCAGCAGGAAGCTAAGGATTGCTACACTTCATCGATGAAACCAGCTTCGAAGTCAAGGGAGCAATAGCAATCAAGGTATCCTCCAAGGAGTGTCTTGGAGGCCAGAGAGCAGGATGTGGTAGAAATCCTCATGGATCCTGATGATCCTGAATCCAAAATCTACATCGGGTCAGGGATCCTTGGCGAAATGAAAGAAGACCCCATATCCTTCCTCAAAAGGAGAAAGACTCCCTTTGCATGGAAACACGAAGACATGACTGGTATATCCAAGGATGTTATCACTCATAAGCTCGGCATCGATAGATCCTTCAAACCAATCCATCAAAGGAGAAGGAAGTTTGCACCAGAAAGGAATGCCATTATCCAGGAAGAGGTAGAGAAATTGCTCCGGGCAGGTATGATTAGAGAGGTCAAGTATCCAAGATGGTTGGCCAATGTGGTTGTTGTTCAAAAGAAAAACGGAAAGTGGAGGGTATGTGTCGATTTTACCGATTTAAATAAGGCATGTCCCAAGGATCCTTTCCCTTTACCCCACATTGACTCCATGGTGGATGCAACTGCGGGTCATGAACTGTTAACTTTTATGGATGCTTCATCTGGATTTCAACAAATCCAAATGGAACCATCCGACCAAGAGGATACGGCCTTCATGACTCCAACTGGTATATATTGCTATATTGCTATGCCGTTCGGATTGAGAAATGCAGGTGCAACGTACCAAAGGCTGGTGAATATGATGTTCAAGGATCAGATTGGACAAACTATGGAGGTTTACATAGATGATATGGTGGTAAAATCCTTAAAAGCTGAGGATCACCTAAGAGACTTGGAGGAAGCATTCGATATCCTTGACAAATATAACATGAAGCTTAATCCTTCAAAATGTCATTTTGGTGTTAAAGCAGGTAAATTCTTAGGATATATGGTGACTAAGAGAGGCATCGAAGCTAGCCCGGAACAAATCAAAGCAATAGTGAACATCAAGTCTCCAGCGAATGCTAAGGATGTTCAAAGGCTAACAGGAAGGATAGCAGCCTTGAACAGATTCATATCCAAGTCCTCCGAGAAGTGTAAAGAATTCTATGATATCCTAAGGAAGAACAAGAAATTTGAGTGGACGGAGAAGCATGAAAATGCTTTAAAAGCCCTCAAAGATTACCTATCCTCGGCCCCGGCTTTGATGAAACCAGAAAAAGGTGATGTGTTATCCTTGTATCTTGCAGTATCCTCAAAAGCAGTAAGTGCGGTCCTTGTTAAGGATCATCAAGGTACACAACATCCTGTTTATTATGTAAGTAAAAGTTTACTTGATGCCGAATCCAGGTACTCACACCTTGAAAAGCTTATCCTTGCATTAATTATGGCATCTACCAAGTTAAGACATTATTTTGAAACTCATGTTATCATTGTTAAAACTAATTTTCCAATTAAGAATGTCCTCAGGAAACCAGAGATGTCAGGAAGGATGGCTAAGTGGGCAGTGAAGCTGAGTGCATATGATATAAGATATGAGCCTAGGACAGCCATCAAATCCCAAGCATTAGCTGACTTTGTGGCTGATTTCAGTAGTGATTTACAAGAAGAAGCTGAGTTAGAAGTCCAGCAGCTAGAGGAGACCAAGGATCCTTGGATACTCCACACTGATGGATCCTCAAATGTCAAAGGCACAGGGCTTGGAATACTACTAAAATCGCCACAGGGGGACATAATACCCCATTCTATAGCTTGTGAGTTCCAAACCACTAATAATGAGGCTGAATATGAAGCCTTAATTGCTGGTTTGCAAATTGCAAAGCATATGGGGATCAGGTATCTTGAGGTACACGTAGATTCTTTGTTAATTACAAATCACTTTAATGGATCATATGCTGTTAAAGGTGAAAAGCTAACCAAATATTTGGAGATAGTCAAAAGTTTGGCACTCTCTTTTGTCTCTTTTAGTTTGTCACAGGTACCAAGGGAAGAAAATACAGAAGCTGATGCATTGGCTAACTTAGGATCATCTTTGAAGATCCCAGAGGATATCAAGATCCCTATTATCCATATCCTGACCCCAGCTATTGAGGATCATGTGGCTATGGAGATAGGGAATAATTCTGCAATGATCTCTAGTGAGGATACTCGATCCCATCCAGGATCAGGATCATGGATCTCACCAATTATGAGATACTTACAACATGGAGAGATTCCTACAGGAGAAAACCCTAGGGCTTTCAAATCTAAGGTATCTCAATTCACAATTTTAAATAATGTGTTGTATAGACGATCTCTTGCAGGACCATACTTGAGATGCATTGAGGATCCTGAAGTTCAGGAAGTTTTAAAAGACTTCCATGAAGGAGATTGTGGAAACCACACTGGGGGCAGGGCGTTATTCTCAAGGATCCTGAGGACAGGATATTACTGGCCAACCATGAAGAAAGATGCTGTGGAGTATGCCAGAAGATGTGATCCTTGCCAGAGACACAGCAATATCCTTCATCAACCAGCTGAATTATTGCATCCTATATCCTCCTCTTGGCCATTTATGAGATGGGGTATGGATATAGTTGGAAAGCTCCCTAAGGCACCTGGTGGGAAAGTATTCATGCTAGCTATGACTGATTACTTCTCCAAGTGGATAGAGGCTGAAGCTTTTGCCCAAGTTAGAGAAAAGGAAGTTATATCCTTCATTAAAAGAAATATTATAACTAGATTTGGAATTCCTTCCGAGATTATATGTGATAATGGTTCCCAATTTATTGGGGGCAGAACCACTAACTTTTGTGACAGCTGGGGGATTAAGATGATAACATCAACACCAGTCCACCCACAAGCTAATGGTCAAGCAGAATCATCCAACAAGATCATCATCAACAACTTGAAGAAGAAGCTTGGATCCAAGAAAGGGAAATGGGCAGAAGAACTACCCTATGTGCTCTGGGCTGACAGGACAACCCCTAAGAATGCTACTGGTCAAACACCATTCTCTTTGGTGTTTGGGGCAGAATCAGTGATCCCAACAGAAATGGTGGTTCCTACTGCTAGAACAAGTACCCGTGATCCTGAGGAAAATAATGAAAACTTGGCTCAAGACCTGGATACTATTGAAGAAATCAGGGATATGGCTAGGATCAGGATGGCCAGTTATCAACAAAGAATGGCTGGTGCTTACAACAAAAATGTCAGGATCAGGAGGTTTCAAGTTGGAGACATGGTATTAAGGAAAGCATTCCAGAATACTACCAATCCTGCTGATGGGAAGTTGGCTCCAAAATGGGAAGGCCCTTATTTGATTGAAGCTGAAGCAGGAAAGGGGGCATATAGATTGCTAACCATGGAGGGTGAATTGCTACCAAGAGCTTGGAATGCTGTCCACTTGAAGAAATATTTCATGTAAGCAGGATCCTTATGGCATAGGTGATCCTCATGATAGGGATATCCTTAAAGGATCCTCAAAGTATCGGTGATCCTTACTCAGGTAATATCCTAATCTTGAACTATTTCATTTCTTAATTTTCTCATATAAGGATAAGGATCATGTATCCTTTATCCATCTCTCACGTGAGTTCAAGTTTTGATAGTTCAGGTATCCTTAGCGCAACGTTGGTTATCCACAGAAGCAATCCGTCTTTGGGTTTAACCCCAGTTATTTGGGCTTGTCCCCAGATTCCGCCTGTAGCGCACGATGATCCTAGTGTAGTTCAAGGCTTTGGGACCAGTACTCGTTCTAGGGGCTGATAATTCCATTGTTCTGGCTATGCTTAGGATCCTACGTATAATGGTAGACGTACCATACATCCGTTCATAAGGTTTCTAACGTTTTCACGTTAGCTAAGGTTTCTAACGTTTTCACGTTAGCTAAGGTTTTGGCATCTTCATGTCACTAAGTTTGGATAGTCGCCAGTTAGGGCCATACTCCAGTTTACATACGATCCTTGGGCTTGTCCCCAGTTATCCTTGGGCTTGTCCCCAGTTATCCTTGGGCTTGTCCCCAGTTATCCTTGGGCTTGTCCCCAGTTGCTAACTCTTTTCTTATATCGGCTTAGTCCCAAGTTATGCTCTATTTCAGGTCCTTGAAGATAGGCAGCTAGGGATCATTGATCCTTATTTCACTCTAAGGTTTATCTTATAGTTATCCTTATTATGGTTAGGATTCTAACTTGGATCCTCAGGTATGATCCTTAACTTTTTTGGTTTTATTCATTATTCATTTGAATAACCCCTATACTTGACAACTGAACTTGTGTTTCTTAAACTATACCATTTTTTAAAAACTTATCGGTTATGGGATATGTGATCCTTGTTCATATCTTAAACTTTTTGGATATCTTTTCTAGTTTTTCAAGGCTTGATAAGTATAAACAAATTGAACATTATAACAGTTGGAAAATAACATACTAAAAAGGATAACAACACAAGATAAGCGACAAAAGGTTAAGTTTTTATTTATTAACATAAGACTAACCCTTTAAAGGTTGTCAAAATTACCTACCCGAGCATCTACCAGCAAAACGTGGCCCGTCCGCTGGGGTAGGTAAAGGGTGTCCATGATAATGAGTTCAAAAGTAGTGCAGGAATATAAAGGCGGCAGGATCACAATGGCTTCATCCCCCAAACAGAGGATCCCTCCACCAATTGCAATCCTGCCTATTGTCCAAAGGATCATACATGATCCTTAATCCTAAAACCTATTGTTCAAAGTACAAACCATGAAATTGTTTTAAACATCACAACCATCAAACTAAAAAATTGGGCTCTGGCCTTGGCACATATATCCATCATCGCCCAATTGTGCAGCTCACACCTTGGCTGCATCACCACCAGCATCATCACCACCAGCCTGATCCTTCCCACTGCCACTTGCCTCAATTGCCAGGACATCAGCTGCCTCCTCCTCATCATCCTCAAGATCAGCCAACCTTGCCTTCCAGCCTTCAACATCCCAGCTGTCCTTGTCAAAAGCAGGGTCTTGAGCTTCCTGGGCCTTCTTCAACTTAGTCTGATACATTGTGATGGCAGCAGAGAGCTTGGCATTTTCGATGAGGTCATGCTTTTCATAATCAAAGTTAACCAGCACCTTGGCCATTTCCTGCTTGGTATCCTGGAGTTCCTTCCGAGCATCAGCAAGTGCAAGATCTTTGAGCACGGCAACCTGTTGGAGATCAGCTATTTTCTTGTCCAGCTCCTCAACATTGCCCACGTAATCCTCGATCTCAGCAAATTTCTGCAGAAAGAAGATAAGGCAGTTCAAGGTCAAGTGATCCTCATAAGAGCAGGATACCTAGGCAAAGTTAAGGATCCTTACATCATTGAAGTATTCAAGGAATTGGTGGCGGATCAGTGGCAGCCCTTGAAGATCCTCAGCATCAGAGGTTTTCTTCTTCTTGACACCCTTTCCTTTAGTGGGTGCCCTTGGAATGGAGATGCTAGGACTGGTAGTGGACCTCTTCTTCCTGGGTCGTACGAGATCAAGATCAGCTGTGTTGAATTGGGAAACAGGCTTGACAGGTTTTCCAGCGCCTACACATTCAAAGCAAGATAAGTATCCTTATCCTATTTCAATTTATCTATTTATTTTAATATTTAAACTATGCAAAAGACAGGATACTTACTCGACATGGTAATGGAACCTGAGGATACTTCTTGTGAGTCTTGGGTGTCTATCTTGAATGTCCTTGTTTCAGGATCAAGCTTCCAAAAAGCAGCGAGCCTATCCTTGGTTTCAGGTGATGTGCGGATATGTGAGACAGAGATAGCTGCATAACATAAGACAGAAAGGCGTCAGTAATCCTTATACGAAAATAAGATTGCCTGGTGATCCTTCTTATGATCCTCCAGCCTACCATGGGTGGACCATGCCTTAGGGAGATCTTGACCGTTTAGAATGGAATCCCTCTTGACAAAGAAAAAACGACGTTTCCAGTCTTTGTCATTCTTGGTGACTTTCAGAAGAGGATGATCTGCACCGGGTTTTCGCTTAAGCAAATAACGATGGGAACCAAAAGTAGTAAGATCATACAGTTCCGCCAACTCTGACATGCCCAAAGCAATGCCTTCCTGTTCGATGATCCTCTCTAGGGTGTACAAGACCCTCCAAATCATCGGCATGGCTTGGATATAAGAGATGCCGGTAAGGGAAAAGAAGGATTGTGTAAACTCTGGGAAAGGATAGGTGTATCCTATGGTGAATGGAGTGGCTGGAAATGCAACCCATGTTTCTGAAACACATTCGCTAAGGGTGGTAGGATCAAAGGGTCTGAAAAAGGCATTCGCCGGAAAACAGCAACGGATTTTGTCTATCTGTGCGTCGTTAAAACAACATTTTTCATTCGATGAGTCCTTGATGATTTTCTGACTTTTCAAAGGGCTATCCTTCTTGTGATCTTTGCCCGGAGAACTTCGGAGCAACATCTTTGATGGAAAGATAAAAACAGAGCAAGAGAGGGAAGAGGATAGAGAGAGAGAATACCTGAACGTCTTCGGAATGTGGATTATAAAGGGAGTTTCTCTGAAAATTTGAATGCATTTGATCCTATCTATATCTCTATTTATAATCATGATCTTGCAGGTTGTCACTTCCGTGACATCATCATCGCAACGGCTAGTTCAAAATTAACGGCTATATATCCGTTAGTTTGTTACGGATAAGATCAAGAAAACATAACTCGCTAATTTTACAATTTCACTCCTTATATTTTGGGGGCAATTGTTAGGGGAGGATTTTCTAACAATTAGTGATCCTTATTCTTTATCCTAACTAGTGATCCTTACTTCTGTGACAGGTGGTGATCCTCAGAAGGGCTTTAGGATCAGGATCATGGATCACTTCAAGGATCCTCATACTGACGATTGTTTACTTATGTTTTATAACATCTCGCAGGTATAACAAGCTTGACCAAGTCTTAGCGACATTCTTGGAGAATATTCCCGAAGTATTCTGCACGTGCTAGATCAAAACTAGACGTTATGGAGAACGTGGAGGCTGGGCCCAAAAGTGGGAGAGTTTGTTAGCTAGATATTTTTCTTATTTTAAAGGGAGTAACGAGCTAAGTTAGAAAGTGAGTGACACTTAGTCATTTTGGCAGTTACACACACTCGCAAACACGCTCATACAAGCTCTCATTCAAACACTTAGCAACTTCATACGTTTTACACACACTTCACCGTAGTGATCCTTGTACCTAGCTCGTTACTATCCGAAGTTGTAAACATTTAACCATTTATTTTAGCTTGGTGATCGGTAGTTTCCATCACCCGGGGTTTTTTGTGCCGGAGATCAACTCTTGATCAAGGGCTTTTTCCCCGTATAAATCTTTGTGTTGTTTGTGCACTCTACATTGAAGTGATCCTCATCACTGTTATACATTTTAAGCATCATTCCCCTAAACAAAGAGTTTGGTTGCAATATCCTCATCAGATTTTCTGACCAAAACAATATCCTCATCAGATTTTCTGACCAAAACAATTGTAAACTTAGATACCTTGACTTTGAAAGTTCTAGGATTTTGTCCTGTAGGGATCTCTCCATGTTGTATATATCTCATGATTGGAAGGGTCCATGATCCTGAATGAGATTGTGTATCATCACTAGGGATGATTGCAGAATCCTCTCCTATCTCCATAGCTACATGATCCTCAAGAGCAGGAGTTAGGATATGAATAATGGGAATTTTAATATCCCCTGGAATCTTCAAGGATGATCCAAGGTTGGCCAATGCATCAGCTTCTGCATTTTCTTCTCTGGGTACCTGTGTCAAACTAAAAGAAACAAAAGAGTCTGCCAATTTCTTGACTATCTCTAGGTATCTGATTAGCTTTTCACCTTTAACAGTGTAGGATCCATTAAAGTGATTAGTAATTAACAATGAATCTACATGCACCTCAAGATACCTGATCCTCATGTGCTTGGCAATTTGCAAACCAGCTATCAAGGCTTCATATTCAGCCTCATTATTAGTAGTTTGAAACTCACAAGCTATTGAGTGGGGTATTATGTCCCCCTGTGGCGATTTTAGTAGTATTCCAAGTCTAGTTCCCTTGCTGTTAGAGGCTCCATCAGTGAAGAGTATCCAAGGATCCTTAGTCTCTTCCAGCTGCTGAACTTCTAACTCAGCTTCCCTTTGTAGATCACTACTGAAATCTGCCACAAAGTCAGCTAAGGCTTGGGATTTAATGGCAGTTCTTGGTTCATATCTTATATCATAAGCACTAAGCTTCACTGCCCATTTAGCCATCCTTCCTGACATTTCAGGTTTCCTGAGAACATTCTTAATTGGAAAGTTAGTTCTAACAATAATGGCATGAGTTTCAAAATAATGTCTTAATTTAGTAGATGCCATAATCAAAGCAAGGATAAGTTTCTCTAAATGTGAATACCTGGATTCAGCATCAAGTAAACTCTTACTTACATAATAGACAGGATGTTGTGTACCTTCGTGATCCTTAACAAGGACTACACTTACTGCTTTGCTAGAAACTGCCAAATATAAGGATAATATATCCCCTTTTTCTGGTTTCATCAAGGCAGGAGCTGAGGATAGGTAATCCTTAAGGGCTTTGAGAGCATTCTCATGCTTTTCAGTCCACTCAAATTTCTTGTTCTTTCTCAAAATGTCATAGAATTCCTTGCACTTTTTTGATGACTTAGATATGAACCTGTTCAAGGCTGCGATCCTCCCTGTCAATCGTTGCACATCCTTGGCATTGGCATGAGATTTTATATTCACAATTGCCTTGATTTGCTCTGGACTTGCCTCAATGCCTCTTTTTGTTACCATGTAACCTAAGAACTTCCCTGCTTTCACACCAAAGTGACACTTTGAAGGATTCAATTTCATATTGAATTTATCAAGGATATCGAATGCTTCCTCCAAATCTCTAAGGTGATCCTCAGCTTTCTTGGACTTAACTACCATGTCATCTATATAGACTTCCATAGTGTGTCCAATTTTTTCCTTAAACATCATATTGACTAGCCTTTGATAAGTAGCACCTGCATTTCTTAGTCCAAATGGCATAGCAATATAACAATATATACCAGTTGGGGTCATAAAGGCTGTATCCTCTTGATCAGATGGTTCCATCTGAATTTGTTGAAATCCAGATGAAGCATCCATAAAAGTCAACAACTCATGACCCGCGGTAGCATCCACCATGGAGTCAATGTGGGGTAATGGGAAAGGATCCTTGGGACATGCCTTGTTTAAATCAGTAAAATCGACACATACCCTCCACTTTTCGTTTTTCTTTTGAACAACAACCACATTGGCTAACCACCTTGGATACTTGACCTCTCTTATCATACATGCTCGGAGTAGCTTATCTACCTCTTCCTAGATAATGGCAATCCTTTCAGGTGCAAACTTTCTCCTTTTTTGATGTATGGGCTTGAATGACCTGTCAATGCCAAGCTTATGAGTAATTATATCTTTAGAGATAGCTGTCATGTCTTCGTGCTTCCCGGAAAAGGTAGTTTTTCTCTTCTTGAGGAAGGATACTAGATCCTGTTCAATGTTATTGAGGATCCTTGATCCTATGAAAATCTTGGATTCAGGATCCTAAGGATCCATAAGGATAGCTTTTACATCTTGTTCCCTTGCCTCCAGGACATCTCTTGGAGGATACTTTAATTGCTATTGCTCCCTTGGTCTTGAAGCTGGCTTCATTGATGAGGTGTAGCAATTCTTTGCTTCTTGTTGGTCACTCTCAATTTTCACCACCCCCATGGGCTTGGAAGCTTTACAAATTGATGATATGTAGATGGGACTGCCTTCATGTCATGTATCCATGGCCTGCCAAGGATAACATTGCAACAGGATAAGCAATCTATAACATAAAATTTTTGATAAGAATGAAGTCCCTCTATGTAAATGGGAAGTTTAATGTCCCCCAATGTGTTCTTGGTTTCTCCACTGAATCCCACAAGTACTGAGGATCTTGGAACAATGTCTGATTCAGGGATGTTCATCTTCTTGAGGACATCAAGCTGGATGATGTTTACTGAGCTTCCTCCATCTATCAAGATCCTACGAACAAAATGATTAGATATAAACAAGGTAATAACAAGACCATCATGATGAGGATCCTGAACATCAACACGATCATCCTCATCAAAAGTTATAACTTTCTCCTGTGTAACAGTAGAGGTTCGGATGGGTCTATCTCCATTATCCATCTTGGTCTCCTTGGCATGCCTCTTGGCTGCTGAAAAGGAAGTGCCACATATATCTGATCCACCGGATATGAAGTTAATAATTTGTGCATCAGAAGGAGGAGCAGGAGCTCTTTCTGGAACTTTTTCAGGATCCTGGATCCTTGACTTTTTTCTTCCCAACAGCTCCTTCATGTGTCCTTTGCTTAACAGGTAACCAATCTCTTTTCTCAATGCAATACATTCTTCAGTGAGATGACCGAAATCTTCATGATATGCACACCATTTGGATTTGTCTTTTGTTGCAGCTGGCTTATCACTTTTTCTCTGACATCTTGCTTTTTCACCTAGGTTCATTGTTATCAACAGAAAAACAATATTCAGAAATTGGAGGATAATCCTCATCATCCTCTTCTTGTTCTACTGCATGCACATTCTGGTTATCAGACTTGTTATAAGACTTTGACTTATTGTTCCTAAAGTAGGATCCTTGCTTTTCCTGCTTCGAGGATCCTGCCAGTCTTTCCTGGATCCTTTTATCATCCTCAAGTCGGATGAATCTAAGGGCCCTAGTTCTTACTTCATCAAGATTCCTGCAAGGGGTCATGACAAGATCATCATAGAACAATGAATCCCTAAGTAAACCCATTTTGAAGGCTTCTACAGCCGTAGCAATATCCAAATTAGGGATATCCAAGGATTCTTTACTAAACTTAGTGATATAATCTCTAAGTGATTCATTTTAACCTTGTGTTACCCTATATAGATCACTAGTTAAACGTTCAAATTTTCTGCTACATGAGAATTGGCTATTAAACAGATTAACTAGATTAGCAAATGAAGTAATAGAGTAAGGGGGAAGACTTAGCAGCCATTTAAGAGCTGATCCTGTTAAAGTGGATCCGAAACCCTTGCATAGACATGCTTATTTTAACCTCTCGGGGATAGGATTGATCTCCATTCTTTCTCTGTATTGAGCTACATGTTCTTCTGGATCCGTCGAGCCATCATATAGCTTCATGGTTGGTATTTGAAACCTCTTTGGAATTTCTGCATCACAGATAGGTGGTGCAAAACGAGATATCTTGTGGCTTCCATCTGGGATTTCAGGAATGGGCTTAACCACTTCTGGAACACTGGATATCATATCCTTCAGTTTTTGTAATTCCCTAGCCATAGCTTGATTGATACATGTATCCTGCACTGAGCCATGGTTAGCATTATAAAAATTATTCAAAGTGTTACCTCCTGAGGGATTCAAGTTTGACGAGATTCTGGTATAACTGAGGGACCAGAAGAAGCAATAGTTTGCATAGGAATGAAGTCTCCTAGATGAACGTCTGAACTTCCGGGTTGCACACTCCTTAAGAATCCTTGATCCTGAAAGATGTTGGATCCTTGATGTGCTGTGACTTGGGGTCTTGGAGGATAATCCATGGATCCATAAACCTGAGATGAGGATCCTTGAACCTGAAAGGAGGATCCTTGAACCTGAGAGGATCCCTGAACCTGAGAAGAGGATCCTTGAACCTGAAAGGAGGATCCTTGAACCCGAGAGGATCCCTGAACCTGAGAAGAGGATCCTTGAACCTGAAAGGAGGATCCTTGAACCTGAGAGGATCCCTGAACCTGAGAAGAGGATCCTTGAACCTGGGAGGAGGATCCTTGAATTGTCTGCGTCCCCATGTATCCTCCTGAGCTAGTGAAGGATCCCTGATGCTGGAAGGAGGATCCTAAAGGCTGGAAAGAGGATCCTGAAGGCTGGAAGTAGGATCCTAAAGCCCGAGTCATTGTCGTTGATCCATAACGCCTTCCCAATGACCCACTCTGGTACTGGATATTTGGAGCCGCAGATTACAGGGCGGTTACAGCTGGAGTGTCGAAATCAAGTGATCTAGGTACCAATGGAGAGTGATCCTCCGCTTATCTCTTCAATTTCTTGATGTCGTCAATCTCTCGAAGGATCCTGTCATTGGTTTTGTCCTACTGCTGCATATAATCACTCATCTGCAAAATCAAAGAATAAAGATCACTGTTAGAAGGGCTAGAAGAAACAGCAGAAGTTGGTGGTTTTGGGAAAACGGGGCTTTATTTCTTCGTAGCATTCTCAGTGTTCTTCTGGGATCCAAAAGGTGGTGAAGGAAAAGGTGGAATGCCCTGTGAAGAAGTGACTGTCGGCATAGAGCTTGAAGTGTTCTTCCCTGAAGAAGCCATATGGTTGAAGGTAATGAACCGAAATGATCACAATGAACAAAATTTCTCAGAAATGAAGCACCAATTGCCCCACGGTGGGCGCCAAACTGTTTTGGTCAAAAAATCAGACTAGGATAATGCAACCAAATCTTATTTTGTGAGGTGTGATGCTTGAATTAACTAGCAAATGTATGAACAATTTGTAGATGAAATGAACAAGAGACACAAGGATTTATACGAGGAAAAAGCCCTTGATCAAGATATGATCTCCGGCATAAAAAACCTCGGGTGATGGAAACTACCGATCACCAACTATATTAAACAAGTAAAGGTTACAAATCGGGATGATAACAAGCTTGTTACAAGGATCACTAATGTGTAAAATGTGTGTAATCGCCAATAAGTTGCAGAGAGCTTTCGAGAGTGTGTGTGTTGCTGTTCCCATTATCAATTTTGTTATCCCCTTTAAAAATAGAAATAAACTAAGTAACAAACATTCCGCCAATTGTGCTAGCCTCCCATGACTTCTATAACGGTCACTCAAGCTATACACGTGCAGAATATGGGAGCATATTCCCCTGGAATATCGGCAAGACTTAGTCCCACTCACTCATCCTGCAAAACAAGTTCAAATATAGTGGAAGAAACCGTTAGTGTTAGGATAACAATGAGGATCCACGATCATCCTTAAACCTGCAACGTCTTCAGAGGATCCTTAATTCAAACAGAACTGAGGATCAGTGATCCTGGCTGCACTTGAGAATCCGTGATCCTTAGGTTTAGAAAATCCATCCCTAACACTGGTGTTGGACCGTTTGCGTGACCCTAAATGTCAGTAAAAGTAGTTCATCTTTGAATATGAAGGCGGAATCAACATATACAAAGTCACAACAGCTCTCGGATCCTTTTAACTTCTTTCTATTATCAATTACGAATCTTTACACGTGTTTCTGATGTAATTTTGACAGAGTTTCGACACCAACACTATGACCTGATTTCGCTCCCGCCGTTTTAAATGACAACAACAAGACCCTATATATAGGCCACCTGATTTCGCTCCAAACTCCATGAACATCAGGAGCGAAATCACTAAGACACTCAGGAGCGAAATCACCAACTTACCTAGGAGCGAAATCACTAATTTACAATACTTCCTGATTTCGCTTCTAATGACTTGAATGTCATTATGAGAGAAATTACATGTTTAATCCACTAAACTTGTTCTCAAACTCTATTTCAATCTATCTAAACCTAAGACTCAACTAAGACATAGTCATCAGACATTCAGTGCACCAACAGACTCCCCCTTGGATGTTGACAAAGTCTTCGGCATTGAGTCTTCAGTCTTGGTCTCTTTCCAACTCTGATTCAGATCTTATCCTGGCTCTATCTTCAGTTTCGCCTTTGATTGTTGATCCAGAATCCTAACTCCCCCTTTCACAGACTCCCCCTCTCAGAAAACTAGGGCTCTGATTCTGGTTCAAACTTTTGCATTATCATTGCCATGGGGATTCCTGTATAATCTCTACCCAAAAATAAGATATATGATGATAACAATTTCAAATCAAAACTTACCATTTTAATCTATAGTGTTAGAAATTCACTTAAGTATTCAGGTCCAAGTTAATGACCCTGATTACTCAATTAATCTACCAAGTCCAATTTAATGACCTTGGTTGATCTGAGACAATACACACTGACTTTTAGTTCAATTTGAATTTCTGAAAATTACAAGTTTCAAATTAATGAACTTGCTTTAACTTTTCAACTTCTCAAACTTATCAAGATTAGCTCACGACTCATCATCCATTCCAGAACTCTCATGCATCTGCTTTCAATCTTTCGAATCCGAATATCAACTCTCCACTTTGGTTTGTAAAAAATAAAGCAGAAATGAAAAATCTTTTTGGATTTTTAATAAAGCTTCTAAACTAGAAATGAAATATGGAACTAAAATGCAATGAAAGTAAACTATTTACAAACATATTTTTGATGAGCGTGTTAGGGAATCATATCAGCTATCTGACAAATCACAAGTACCGTTAAGCTTTGATTACATACTTAGAATTAAACAATTCGCTTAGATTGTCGATATACTGATCCATTTAAATTCTCACACAATTTTCAATCTATCCAGGATACGAATTTAGTATTTTAGAGACTTAAACTTATACGTGTGTCCCACCTCTTGAATATACTCCCGTATCCAGATCCCGATATTCAGTCTTACAGGCAATTATAACACGAATGATATCTGTAAGGGGTTAATAATTTATGAAGAATCATGAGAGCTCAGGTCAGAACTACCGTTCAGCAGAGAGATCATGACTCAACTTGGGTGTGTCCCCTTTAGAGGATCTTTTTTTACAACAGCATTGCTAAGCAATTTTATTGTCTTATCATATATGCTGAGGGTGATGCTGTGTTTTAAGCATTGCAAAAAGTATTATTCGAGGACTAGGTCAGAACTTCCATTCAGCAGAAGTCCCGGAATAATACCCCAGACATCACTGAGTATAAAAACCTAGTATATCAGAAAAAGGAATCTTTCAAACGAGATTTCAGGGGTTATCTATATATCCAAGTAGTGTTCTGTAACACCTGTGCCTCCACGGCCATCAAACAAATACCAAACCAATGAAATATTATATTTCATACTTGGGATTTGTAAAAATATGTGTATCATTTGCACATATCAATTCTTGTTCGATTTCAAG
Organism: Helianthus tuberosus; assembly: GCA_030545235.1. Taxonomy (NCBI): domain Eukaryota; kingdom Viridiplantae; phylum Streptophyta; class Magnoliopsida; order Asterales; family Asteraceae; genus Helianthus; species Helianthus tuberosus. Next base: position 63,273,680 of record CM060432.1, on the reverse strand, counting down.
CTCTAAATCGCTTTCTGGAAGGTTATACGCGCACTAATGTGTAGATATAACCAGTTTAATCCAACGAACACTCCGGAATAGTGAAATAGGTTTAAAATACCTTAAATAACCTTTACATAACTTAGATATAAGTTTTGGAAGGTTTGGTATGGTGAAATCAAAGTTAAATCGCTTACAGGGACTAAAGTTGACAAACTGCGAAAGTATGCCAATTTGAACTGTAACAGACCTTCCGGAACATGACCATAAGTTAAACATGCCATAAATATCCTTTGCATAGCTTAGAAATAGGCTTTGAGGGGTTCGGTATGCTAAAATAAACTTTTGTGTCATTCAGGGACTAAAAGTGTCAAAAAGTGCACAAGTTTGCATTTTTACGCATAACTTACGTTCTGAATACATCCGGACATCCAAAAATTTATGTAAGCACTAAAATATTTTATTTTAGTGTTCTCCATAAGAAAAATCCATTCGTCACGTCTTTTGGTTCGTTTTTCGCGCTTATGCGCATTCCGTCGTAATTAAGCGAACATCACGTTCGTACGGCCAAACGAACCGACATCCGAGATATTTTTGAGCAAAATTTAAGTTCCCTATACTTTAACTTCATTTTAGAGCTTTGAAATGGGGTTAACGGGGCTTAAACGTGTCAAAAATGCATCGAAAACCAAGTTTAGGGGCTGCAGGGACCAAAACTGTAAATCTGCCAAAGTTGTTACCTTACGGACCTCAACATTGGCAGCTTTGAGGTCCGTAAAGCAAGTTCAGACCAGATGCAGAGTACTTAACAGCCTGTTTTCAGCAGATTAACCCACAACCACAAGTTCCAAATTGCTTAGTCACTAAGATAAGGAGCATATGTAGCCACCATAAGGTTCCGACAAGTGTACGGGTTGGATTCATGGCACGTTTTTCATGGAACAATCCTAACGGTTCGGGTATTCCTATAAATACCCAACCCACACAACCTCATTTTGCACAAGAATTCTGATTTTGAGAGCTCTAAGTTGAAACCATTGTTTCATACCTGAGTTCTTAAATCGGGATTAGCATTCGGGGACCCTTCGTAAGTATTCTTTCGTTCTTTTCCTTATTTTACTGCTTTTCGAGTCAGAAAGTCAAACTTTGTTTGACTTTCAGCGTTGACCAGTAATGGTCAATGCGAAGTTCGTTTGAACTTCGCAACGTGAGTGTAATCACGTTGGTCATAGTCCCTTGGGACTATGCCCACTGATTACCACGTTGTCTAGGGTCGTAGGGTAGGCGATCTAATAAATCGCCTATACCTTCGAACCCGACCCAGTTTGGTCGATCTTTAGGATCCGACCAAATACATTAGGTGACCATAGTAGGTAGGGAATAACCTTCCGAGGTTATACCCTATGGTCACATCGTTTAAGTAGTTGTATGATAGGTAGTTTATATGCCTTAGGTAAATTACCAGAATACCCTTTTCATGTATAATTGGTAATTAAGCATATGTAACCTAAACCTTTGTCACATAACTGATTTTGTAATATGTTTAGGCATATAACACTTGTCATAGGGCTAGTTAGGCGGTCCGAACGCGTTTCACGCGCACGACGCGTTAAAGTAGCATAAGCTACCTAAACGGGTCGTAATGGGTCGAAAACAATTATGTTAGGTTTCATTTAGTATGTAGGCTTTGTTAAACCAAATGACACGAGTCTCTACACTCGTTTGGTTTACAAACCCTCACTCTATCCGATCCTCCGATTTAGGTCCGGTTTATTAATGTAGTTACCTATATTAGGTGCCGTTTGATATTCCGAGATCTCTAGCATTACTTGGTGATTATCTTTAGACATCTGAGCAATCTCAGGCGAGTACATTATTCCCCTATTTTACTGTTTTCCAAACTGTTTTGGGGTGAAGCATGTGTACCTATCTGTTACTTTCATGTTTTTCCAAAAGTATAATTGATTATACATGTTATTACTTATCTATTGACCAATTGAATGACTATCTATGATTTAAACATTGTTTTCTCAAAGAACATAAAATAAATTGTTGAATTGTACTTATTTTATGTTCACCAGACCGATTGTTAGTATGATATAGCGCTATAGGATTTGACACCCCATTCCTGTTGGCATGGAATGTCTGAAACCAATTTGTTGCTCCATCCAAATAGGAATTGCCTTTGTGGTATTTCTATAGTCTCAAAGGTGTATCTTGATGCACCAGGTCTGATTGAACTCTCAAATCACACTATTAAAGTATATTTTGATATACTCTCATGTGTGGTATTGTACAAACCAACATATATTTTGTTAAACATCCAAAGCATATTTTGATATGTTATTTACTAAACAAAAACATAGTTTAATATGTTATTTATCACATCCAAAGCGTATTTTGATATGTTATCTATAAATCCGAAGTATACTTGTACTATACTATCTAAATCTATTCTTTTGAACAACGAAGGTATATTTAATATACTATCTATCTATCGATTTGGTTTAGTTTGATTAAGTGATTAAGTAACGATGCGTGTGTAATATGATACAAGCATGGTGGATACGCCACTGGTACTTCCTATATATAAGTGCTTGTATGGTATTACATACTGTAACGTTATTTGAATCACTTCAGTTTGAGATATATAACATTTATACAAATAACATACTTTTCACAAGACATTGTTTTACAAACAACATATATTATACAAACTCATTTTACATGGTTATTCATATAATCATGCATTATTCTCTTATTATACATATCATCAGAACTTATCATTGATTTTCAAATAATTTACTAAAACAAATGTTTTTGGGTTAAGAGTCATGGCTACGAGGTTTTACAATTATAAACAGCTTGATTTGAGTTGGTTAATTAAGTTGCAATATTATACTCTTTTCAAAACAAGGTTTTTAAATAAAGTATTGCAACGTCTAAACTAGCCATGATTTCGAAACTCCTACAAAACCAATGTATTCGCCAGCATTTCTTTGCTGACCTCGTTTTTACACATGTTTCAGGTACTGCTTTGCAATGATTGTTGATACATGCTACATTTAGGATGGACTCGTGCCTTAGCGACTTAAAACGAGACAATAACTAGTTAACTTATGTTATGTATCCCTTGTTTCTTGTTTAAACAATGTAAACTCTCGTATTGATTAATAAAACGAAACTTTAATTGCCATGGATTTGAAACGATTAATTCTGTTACAACACTCCCCGACATTTCCGCCACGTTTTGTATGTTCTACGTGGTCGGGGTGTGACAGAAAAGATGGTATCAGAGCCAATGGTTATAGGGAATTAGGTTATTAGTAATGCTTTGACCTAGTCTATAACCTTTCTAGGACCCTAACGCGAGTTTACTTGCGTTTAGTCATAAAACAATACCGTCACCTATCCTTAGGCGACGACCACAACAAGAACATAAATTTCAAAACCGCTTTGAAAACTAATCATCTGTTCTAGGATGATTGATTACAAGGTTTTGAACCCTCTATTGTAAGGTTTTGAACCCTCTGTTATATGGTTTTGAACCCCCTTGAATTTTCAAAATCTTGTCAAGGTTTTGGGTTTTAAATAATGTGAACACGTGCAAACTGGAAGGGTGAATGCCTGTATTCTGGGTTTTCTGTCTAGGCAAGCACTTCGTATACATCTCATCAGACGCGAGACCAGTTGTGCTTACCTGGGAATTCTTGGAATGAGTGTTCACTTATAGGCGAGCATGTCTTCGCGATACATTATTTTTGACCTATTTACTTTGATTAGTCATTGTCTCATTTGTTTGCTTTAGGTAACAAACAAATGATCGCAATTTTATGCATTGTTATTCTGTTTTCATTTCCCTTGTTCCCTCCCATATCTCCTATTTTCTTCATGGTGTCTCTTCATCGCAACAAGACTCGAGTATCCGGACCAGGTGCTACAATTGCCCAACAAATAGGCGTCGTACTCCAGAAGACCGTTGATTTAGCTATCACCATGAGTCAGCTCAGGAATGAAGCCGTGCAAGGGAACCACTCCTTGGAGAAATCAATGTAACCGTCATCAGCCAAATCAAATACCCTGTTACAAATGTACCCACGATGGACGATGGAGACATTTGGTTAACATGTGTCGCTTTGCTGTTCAAAGCAAAGCAGTTGAAAACCCTGTTGCTGCTTAACCTTCAAGTTCTGCTTCATATGTCGCCTTGGCATATCTAGCGTCTCAACCTCATGAATTTTCTACCTTGTGTATCGACTTAAACACGCCTAGTGCAAGGTGTCGAATCACCTCTCGTTACACAAATTCCAAAATCCATGAAGGATCTTTCTATCCTTATAATCAGATCCTTGTGGATGAATATCACTCAAATCGGAGCCCTTAATTGAATTCTTTGTATGATTTAATACGTACATTACGATTCAATAAGGACAAAGCCGAATTCTTATTAAGATCTTTCTATCTTCATAGATAGATTCTTGAAAATGATTAAAGTACCAAATGAAATCCACGGATTGGATTCCTGGTGTGCTTTAATTATCCATGCTCAAAGACAACAAATTAAAGAATCAAGTTAACTAATTATGTGCTTATGTGTTTTCTTACATGTTTTGTGGTTGTAAGTGATCCATCCAAATCCTCGTAGAGTCTTTTATGTTTCATATGAGAGATTCATAATAGGATATCCAAAGTTACTATCTTAAATCCTTAATGGACTTCTACGTTATAGTCAAGTCCCTTGGGTTTTAAAGTACTATTCTATAATTTGACCCTTGAGTGGTCTGGTTAAACAGATTGATTTTGAAAATCTGATAAGAAATATCATGTGATGATATAATTAAAAAGATCCCTTAAGTGATCTATTCAAGAAGATCGCACGACGGTCTAGTTAAGAAGATCATGCGTTGATCTAGTTAAAAAGATCGTTCGCTGATCTAGTTGAAAAGATCCTTTTGTGGTCTAGTCAGGTCGCTTTATATTTATTCAATTGATTTTCCACTACACATTATGAAATGAACTGTGCGGACTGTGCAAGGGATTACGTAATTATGGAGGCCTACATAATTATGGAAGTCAGTGCACAGAAACCACAAGAAGTTTTGTTATGTGTTAAGACCTATAGTGACAAGAATAATGATACGGGAGAAGTCTTGGACCTCGACCAATGTCATTTATTTTCACACTTCCCAAATTCTGATCTCAATCATACACCAAGTTTCCTATGATAAGTCTTCATAAGAAACGTTCTTCTGTCCGTAGTTCAAAAATTTCATGTTTTACTACCACAAGGAATTCACTCTGAGGGTTAACAAATTCGCTAATTCTGAAGGCGAAACCGTCACGGCTGTTTTCACAAGTTTCCTCTAGAATTAAATTTCGGGACGAAATTTCCTAAAGTAGGGGAGACTGTAACACCTGTGCCTCCACGGCCATCAAACAAATACCAAACCAATGAAATATTATATTTCATACTTGGGATTTGTAAAAATATGTGTATCATTTGCACATATCAATTCTTGTTCGATTTCAAGCTCTAAATCGCTTTCTGGAAGGTTATACGCGCACTAATGTGTAGATATAACCAGTTTAATCCAACGAACACTCCGGAATAGTGAAATAGGTTTAAAATACCTTAAATAACCTTTACATAACTTAGATATAAGTTTTGGAAGGTTTGGTATGGTGAAATCAAAGTTAAATCGCTTACAGGGACTAAAGTTGACAAACTGCGAAAGTATGCCAATTTGAACTGTAACAGACCTTCCGGAACATGACCATAAGTTAAACATGCCATAAATATCCTTTGCATAGCTTAGAAATAGGCTTTGAGGGGTTCGGTATGCTAAAATAAACTTTTGTGTCATTCAGGGACTAAAAGTGTCAAAAAGTGCACAAGTTTGCATTTTTACGCATAACTTACGTTCTGAATACATCCGGACATCCAAAAATTTATGTAAGCACTAAAATATTTTATTTTAGTGTTCGCCATAAGAAAAATCCATTCGTCACGTCTTTTGGTTCGTTTTTCGCGCTTATGCGCATTCCGTCGTAATTAAGCGAACATCACGTTCGTACGGCCAAACGAACCGACATCCGAGATATTTTTGAGCACAATTTAAGTTCCCTATACTTTAACTTCATTTTAGAGCTTTGAAATGGGGTTAACGGGGCTTAAACGTGTCAAAAATGCATCGAAAACCAAGTTTAGGGGCTGCAGGGACCAAAACTGTAAATCTGCCAAAGTTGTTACCTTACGGACCTCAACATTGGCAGCTTTGAGGTCCGTAAAGCAAGTTCAGACCAGATGCAGAGTACTTAACAGCCTGTTTTCAGCAGATTAACCCACAACCACAAGTTCCAAATTGCTTAGTCACTAAGATAAGGAGCATATGTAGCCACCATAAGGTTCCGACAAGTGTACGGGTTGGATTCATGGCACGTTTTTCATGGAACGATCCTAACGGTTCGGGTATTCCTATAAATACCCAACCCACACAACCTCATTTTGCACAAGAATTCTGATTTTGAGAGCTCTAAGTTGAAACCATTGTTTCATACCTGAGTTCTTAAATCGGGATTAGCATTCGGGGACCCTTCGTAAGTATTCTTTCGTTCTTTTCCTTATTTTACTGCTTTTCGAGTCAGAAAGTCAAACTTTGTTTGACTTTCAGCGTCAAACTTTGTTTGACTTTCAGCGTTGACCAGTAATGGTCAATGCGAAGTTCGTTTGAACTTCGCAACGTGAGTGTAATCACGTTGGTCATAGTCCCTTGGGACTATGCCCACTGATTACCACGTTGTCTAGGGTCGTAGGGTAGGCGATCTAATAAATCGCCTATACCTTCGAACCCGACCCAGTTTGGTCGATCTTTAGGATCCGACCAAATACATTAGGTGACCATAGTAGGTAGGGAATAACCTTCCGAGGTTATACCCTATGGTCACATCGTTTAAGTAGTTGTATGATAGGTAGTTTATATGCCTTAGGTAAATTACCAGAATACCCTTTTCATGTATAATTGGTAATTAAGCATATGTAACCTAAACCTTTGTCACATAACTGATTTTGTAATATGTTTAGGCATATAACACTTGTCATAGGGCTAGTTAGGCGGTCCGAACGCGTTTCACGCGCACGACGCGTTAAAGTAGCATAAGCTACCTAAACGGGTCGTAATGGGTCGAAAACAATTATGTTAGGTTTCATTTAGTATGTAGGCTTTGTTAAACCAAATGACACGAGTCTCTACACTCGTTTGGTTTACAAACCCTCACTCTATCCGATCCTCCGATTTAGGTCCGGTTTATTAATGTAGTTACCTATATTAGGTGCCGTTTGATATTCCGAGATCTCTAGCATTACTTGGTGATTATCTTTAGACATCTGAGCAATCTCAGGCGAGTACATTATTCCCCTATTTTACTGTTTTCCAAACTGTTTTGGGGTGAAGCATGTGTACCTATCTGTTACTTTCATGTTTTTCCAAAAGTATAATTGATTATACATGTTATTACTTATCTATTGACCAATTGAATGACTATCTATGATTTAAACATTGTTTTCTCAAAGAACATAAAATAAATTGTTGAATTGTACTTATTTTATGTTCACCAGACCGATTGTTAGTATGATATAGCGCTATAGGATTTGACACCCCATTCCTGTTGGCATGGAATGTCTGAAACCAATTTGTTGCTCCATCCAAATAGGAATTGCCTTTGTGGTATTTCTATAGTCTCAAAGGTGTATCTTGATGCACCAGGTCTGATTGAACTCTCAAATCACACTATTAAAGTATATTTTGATAAACTCTCATGTGTGGTATTGTACAAACCAACATATATTTTGTTAAACATCCAAAGCATATTTTGATATGTTATTTACTAAACAAAAACATAGTTTAATATGTTATTTATCACATCCAAAGCGTATTTTGATATGTTATCTATAAATCCGAAGTATACTTGTACTATACTATCTAAATCTATTCTTTTGAACAACGAAGGTATATTTAATATACTATCTATCTATCGATTTGGTTTAGTTTGATTAAGTGATTAAGTAACGATGCGTGTGTAATATGATACAAGCATGGTGGATACGCCACTGGTACTTCCTATATATAAGTGCTTGTATGGTATTACATACTGTAACGTTATTTGAATCACTTCAGTTTGAGATATATAACATTTATACAAATAACATACTTTTCACAAGACATTGTTTTACAAACAACATATATTATACAAACTCATTTTACATGGTTATTCATATAATCATGCATTATTCTCTTATTATACATATCATCAGAACTTATCATTGATTTTCAAATAATTTACTAAAACAAATGTTTTTGGGTTAAGAGTCATGGCTACGAGGTTTTACAATTATAAACAGCTTGATTTGAGTTGGTTAATTAAGTTGCAATATTATACTCTTTTCAAAACAAGGTTTTTAAATAAAGTATTGCAACGTCTAAACTAGCCATGATTTCGAAACTCCTACAAAACCAATGTATTCGCCAGCATTTCTTTGCTGACCTCGTTTTTACACATGTTTCAGGTACTGCTTTGCAATGATTGTTGATACATGCTACATTTAGGATGGACTCGTGCCTTAGCGACTTAAAACGAGACAATAACTAGTTAACTTATGTTATGTATCCCTTGTTTCTTGTTTAAACAATGTAAACTCTCGTATTGATTAATAAAACGAAACTTTAATTGCCATGGATTTGAAACGATTAATTCTGTTACAACACTCCCCGACATTTCCGCCACGTTTTGTATGTTCTACGTGGTCGGGGTGTGACATGTTCCCCACGAAATAAGCAAGTAAGATTTAGGTTTATATCCCGAACAAACCTACTAAATGTGTAAAAACCTATCGGCATATCATCAGCGAGACTGTTTAATACATTTAAACATTCCATTTCTTTAGCATACTGTGACTGTCAAGCCGATATACTATCATTTTCCCTTTTTACACAAGCTATTTTTCTGATTTTCTATTGTTTTTGGATTTTGAAAATATCTTATGTTTTTGTATATTTGTCATTTTTTATTGTTTTTGTATTTTCTGAAAAAATTACCCTATACTCCCCCTAAATACCAAAACAGGTAAAAAATCGACAAACCATTGCAGATTGCTTCTCAACATCATCTACAATGTCTCCTTCATAAACGCCAATGATCTCCTCCAACACCGATAAAAGCTTCATACCATTCAGTTTTAGCAAATACTGAAAAGGTGTTTTATCAACTGCTTTGGTATGTAAATCAGCTTTTTGATCATCAGTGTGGATTTTCTCAATTCGTATCAACTTCTTTTCGAAACAATCTCTAATGAAGTGATAACGAATTTCAATGTGTTTCGTTTTAGCATGATGAACTGGATTTTTAGTAATGTTAATTGCTGCCTCATTATCAACAAAGATATGGGTGTTTAGAAATTGCAAACCGTAGTCGCGCATCTGTTGCTGGAGGGTTAGATTGAAATCTTGCTGCGAGGCAGGTTGGGTACATAATATCGGGCCTTGAAGCTGTAAAATACATCAGTGATCCTATCATGGAACGATACATCGCTTCATCTACCTTCTCTCCGGTGAGATCAGGGTTTATCCCATGATTTGTTGCTAATGGAGTGGAAGCTGGAGTAGAACCTGACATCCCGAATTTCTCCAAGATATCATGAACGTACTTCGTTTGATGTATGAAAATTTCCTTGGGTAGTTGATCGACCTGCAGACCCAAAAAGAATTTCATCTCACCCATCGATGACATTTCGAATTTCTGCTTCATAACACGTTCAAAATCTTTGCATAGATCCTCATTTGTTGACCCAAATATGATGTCGTCCACATAAATTTGTACAATCAGAAGATGACCGTCTACCTCTTTGGTGAAGAGACTGGCATCCACTTTTCCACGGATGAAACTGTTGGCTAGTAGGTGTTGAGACAATGTCTCATACCAAGCTCTCGGGGCCTGGTGTAAACCATACAGTGCTTTGTCTAACAAGTAGACCTTGTCTTTGTGAAGTGGATCGGTAAAGCCCGGTGGCAGACCGATATATACCTCCTCTTTTACCTTCCCGTAGAGAAAAGCCGATTTTACATCTAACTGATAAACTTTGAACTTTTTCCATGATGCAAATGCAAGAAAGATTCTGATAGCTTCTAGTCTAGCTACAGGAGCATACACTTCAGTGAAATCTATCCCCTCCTGTTGACTGAAACCCTGGACTACTAGTCGAGCTTTGTTGCGAACCACAACTCCTCTATCGTCTCTCTTACACTTGAACACCCACTTGGTGTTTATCTTCCTCTGACCATCTGGTAAATCCACTAACTTCCACACTCCCAGCTTTTCGAATTGGCTCAGTTCCTCCTGCATTGCATTGACCCAAGAATCTTCAGTAAGCGCCTCTTTGTAAGTCCTTGGTTCAACCTGCGAGATAAAACAACTCAATGAGAATTAAGTTTGCAAAGGAGCAACTGTTGTATAAAAACATGTAAGCCCTTTATCAATCTGTCTTCGAGTGCGAACGCCAGTCTGCAATTCTCCAATGATCAATTCCTCTAGATGATATGAAAGAGTTCGTGGCATTACTTCGCCTGGAACATCCACATCGCCTTCCAGATTAGTAACATTCTGATTTGCATCTTGTTCATTGACTGGGTTTGTTTGACTTGAGATCTGAATTTGCTCCCCCTCAGAATCTGAATCACCATGATAAAAAACTGGCATATTCTCAGATTCTTGATTATCATTCTGTGCCGACTGATTATCTTGAGCAACTTCATATTGTTGGACATCATCATGTTCACCAGCATTGCTTGGACCTGCTTCATCATCATTTGAAGTTTGCCGTGGTCTTCTTGAATACTCAGCTGGAAACCTTTCCAACGATTCTTCATACTCTCTCAGAATATCCAACTCATCAAAGAAATCCTCTTCTTCTTCCTGTTCTTCTTCCATGTCAAACGAATCCCACAATTTATCGTAATTAAAACGCCATGAGTCACCGGGATTTTGAGGTGGCATAGTATACCCCTGACACTCAACATGTTGTGCTTCAATGATCTGCTTCATGCTTAGAACAAAGACTCATCTTTGTGGACTTGAGTAGCCTACAAATATTCCTTCAATACTCTTTGGACCAAACTTACCAAAAGGCTCTAGAACTGTACAGGGAGACCCAAACGGTTCTAAAAACTTCAGGTTCGGTTTACGGTTATTGATCAATTCAAAGCATGTCTTGTTGAATTTCTTTACAGTGAGAACCCGGTTGAGTGTATAGCATGCGGCGGAAACTGCTTCTGCCCAAAAATTTATCGGCAGCTTTGAATCAGCAAGCATTGTTCTAGCCGTTTCGATTAGCGTCCTGTTTTTGCGTTCTGCTACTCCATTCTGCTGCGGAGTGTATGGAGCACTAAACTCATGCAATATACTGTCACACCCCTTTCTACGGCGGAAGCACGAGGTGTGATCATGAAAGGTTCTCATTGCATACGAAGAGTAAACATGCTACATGCTCGTAAAAATAACATTCAAATACCATAATTTGAAAACATACGTTAGCGTTTACATCGCTAAGTCGCATAAAACATTGTCTTAAAAGTTTACAACTTTATTCAAAGTTAAACACAAGCGACATCCACGAGCATAAGCTAGACCACGCGCACATCCATCCTAGTTACCTGAAATACATGTGAGTTTTTGGAAAAACGTCAACATAAAGTTGGTGTGAATTCATGCAGTTTTGTATTTCATGTTTGTATACTTTGTATGAAAACATAGTTTGTGAGTAAATCAAGTTTTCATATGTAAATCCAGTTTCATGTGTACACCACGTACATCTGTATAATTCAATTTCTTCTTGAGTACCCCATGTACTCAAGTTTAATTCTCATTCTCTTGAGTACCCCACGTACTTCAAGTATAATTCAATCTTCTTGAGTACCCCACGTACTTCAAGTTATATATCAATTCTGTATGGTATGAATTTTATGTAAATACAGTATTTCTGTAATTATCAAATTGTTAATGGGTTGCAAAGCCATTAACCTGTGGCACGTCATAGGAAGTCACCAAACCTAAGGCATTTAATTGGTATATTCTGAGACACAAAAGCACCACTCGATTCTCGCCCCGACCGAGTGTGAGGCTGCCAGGCACCTGTTAGATCTAACCTTTTGTTCTGCGGTCTGAATGTATACGTTGATTAATGGTGCTTCTGAACCCTATTCGTGACACTATTTCTCATAACGCCTCCTACTTGGTTCTCGTTCTCACCAAGCGCGTTTCTTGTTATCATTTCTCATAGCGCCTCATACTTGGTTCTCGTTCTCACCAAGTGCGCTTTTCATATTCTTATATTTCGTCACACTTGGTTCTCGTTCTCACCAAGTGTACTTCTTGTATTTATATCATACCATTTATAAACATTGTACTTTTGTACATGTATTTCACCCCCGAAGTTATAAAAACTGAAAATAGTTAAAGAGAAAAGGGGGAGCATGAACTCACAACTTTGCGTTCCTAGCGTCGTAAACTCCACCGGATTTGCTTACTTAACGTCGTAACCTATACGCGTTTTCTTATCGTTAGTCACTAGACTTGCGTCGCACAAGTACAGTCACTCTCTTTTGTGTATATTTTCTTGTGTTAAAAATATTCTATATTTTTAACTACGTATCTTACTTATATTATTTTCTTCAAAAATAAATATAAGTCTTTTGTGTTTTGCACTTTGCACCCGAATCGTGTATCTTGTGTTTTGTATGTGTATTTCTATATTTCTACTCCTCATGAGTATTTAGTGTATTTTTAAGTCTTAATACACTAGCACGTATAACACATACTATATACACTTAACACAAAATTTGGTGATAAAATAATATATATTTTTCTCTCAAAAATATATACTTATTATCCATTTTAATTCTTCAAGAAATCACCATTTCTTATCATCAAAAGTTAGGGGAAACCTTGTTAATGCTTTTAAACACATTTTTAGGGAATAAGTTTCTCAAAACTTATATTTTTCTAAGTGTCAAAATTTATAAAAATTTTGACAGAGTTTCCCCTAAAAATGGAGGTTTCCCACGTTTTCAAAACGCGTGTTTATTTTCTTTTAAATCATCATCAATCATCAACAACAATTATCAACCATACTTATCAACAATAATCACTAATTTCATGAACTTGAATATTTACAAAAATGTGTAGTAACTTACTAGCACATTTAGTAAGTCTTGTTATCTTTAAAAATAAGTTTAATTTCTTAAAAACTTTATTTTTAAAGAATATGAAGTTTTACAACTTCTAGTCGGTTTTTACGAAAATTATTTCTTTGTTAAAACCTTTGTTACACAAGTATCCATATACTTGTTTGTTCACAAAAACCACTTTTGTTTGTGTAAGACCCGGTTTAGAACATGTGATTTCTTTAAAGTGTGGTTCTTCAAAAATACCACTTGCAGATACGTAGATCCGCTAGTTTTAAACACCAATGTACAGGTTAAATTACTTTTACACAACAAAAATGCTTTTACACAAGTCCATGACTCATGTGTGGTAGAGTTTCACCCTTTAACCCTTGTGTTAACTAAAAGCGAGCTTATGTTAAGATCCATGATCTTACAAAGTCGGGTTAAACGATGATCCGGGCTACCACATCATAGATCGGGTCTAGATGACCATAAATTTCAAATACTACAACATTTACACAACATATGTGCTATTAACCACCACTTTAAGTGTTTTTAGTAGACTTTTGTTCATCTTTTCGCATTTTAACGAGATTTAATCAACACAAATCCTTTTAACCACTTTAGATAAGTTCAAATATGAGTTTTAAGCATTATACCTCTAGCTCGAGGCTAGGGAAGAATCTATGCGCAAAAGAGGTGGATAAAAGCAAAGTAGAGAGGTCCTTCGCCTTCCGATTGCACCAAGGTTCCTAATATGCGACCCTTAACACTTGTGTGATGTTGGAAAATGATGAAGGAAGCTCGAAAAATTTATGGATTTAGGGATGTTTGGCCGTGAGCTCTTGGAGAGAAAGAGAGAGAGTTTTGTGGTGAGTGAAAGTGAGGTGAATGATCATATGGATTAATCTTCCAACTTATAGACAAATCTCAAGTGCATTACCCAAAGGAAATTATGTCTAGATGATACTAGACATTTGGATTATTTAAGTCTCTAAGTACACAAGGAGTGTCCCCCTTCATGGGGACGGTTGTAATGGGGGGGGGGGGTCCTTAGTTCATTTGCAAAGGAGCAACTGTTGTATAAAAACATGTAAGCCCTTTATCAATCTGTCTTCGAGTGCGAACGCCAGTCTGCAATTCTCCAATGATCAATTCCTCTGGATGATATGAAAGAGTTCGTGGCATTACTTCGCCTGGAACATCCACATCGCCTTCCAGATTAGTAACATTCTGATTTGCATCTTGTTCATTGACTGGGTTTGTTTGACTTGAGATCTGAATTTGCTCCCCCTCAGAATCTGAATCACCATGATAAAAAACTTGCATATTCTCAGATTCTTGATTATCATTCTGTGCCGACTGATTATCTTGAGCAACTTCATATTGTTGGACATCATCATGTTCACCAGCATTGCTTGGACCTGCTTCATCATCATTTGAAGTTTGCCGTGGTCTTCTTGAATACTCAGCTGGAAACCTTTCCAACGATTCTTCATACTCTCTCAGAATATCCAACTCATCAAAGAAATCCTCTTCTTCTTCCTGTTCTTCTTCCATGTCAAACGAATCCCACAATTTATCGTAATTAAAACGCCATGAGTCACCGGGATTTTGAGGTGGCATAGTATACCCCTGACACTCAACATGTTGTGCTTCAATGATCTGCTTCATGCTTGGAACAAAGACTCATCTTTGTGGACTTGAGTAGCCTACAAATATTCCTTCAATACTCTTTGGACCAAACTTACCAAAAGGCTCTAGAACTGTACAGGGAGACCCAAACGGTTCTAAAAACTTCAGGTTCGGTTTACGGTTATTGATCAATTCAAAGCATGTCTTGTTGAATTTCTTTACAGTGAGAACCCGGTTGAGTGTATAGCATGCGGCGGAAACTGCTTCTGCCCAAAAATTTATCGGCAGCTTTGAATCAGCAAGCATTGTTCTAGCCGTTTCGATTAGCGTCCTGTTTTTGCGTTCTGCTACTCCATTCTGCTGCGGAGTGTATGGAGCACTAAACTCATGCAATATACTGTCACACCCCTTTCTACGGCGGAAGCACGAGGTGTGATCATGAAAGGTTCTCATTGCATACGAAGAGTAAACATGCTACATGCTCGTAAAAATAACATTCAAATACCATAATTTGAAAACATACGTTAGCGTTTACATCGCTAAGTCGCATAAAACATTGTCTTAAAAGTTTACAACTTTATTCAAAGTTAAACACAAGCGACATCCACGAGCATAAGCTAGACCACGCGCACATCCATCCTAGTTACCTGAAATACATGTGAGTTTTTGGAAAAACGTCAACATAAAGTTGGTGTGAATTCATGCAGTTTTGTATTTCATGTTTGTATACTTTGTATGAAAACATAGTTTGTGAGTAAATCAAGTTTTCATATGTAAATCCAGTTTCATGTGTACACCACGTACATCTGTATAATTCAATTTCTTCTTGAGTACCCCACGTACTCAAGTTTAATTCTCATTCTCTTGAGTACCCCACGTACTTCAAGTATAATTCAATCTTCTTGAGTACCCCACGTACTTCAAGTTATATATCAATTCTGTATGGTATGAATTTTATGTAAATACAGTATTTCTGTAATTATCAAATTGTTAATGGGTTGCAAAGCCATTAACCTGTGGCACGTCATAGGAAGTCACCAAACCTAAGGCATTTAATTGGTATATTCTGAGACACAAAAGCACCACTCGATTCTCGCCCCGACCGAGTGTGAGGCTGCCAGGCACCTGTTAGATCTAACCTTTTGTTCTGCGGTCTGAATGTATACGTTGATTAATGGTGCTTCTGAACCCTATTCGTGACACTATTTCTCATAACGCCTCCTACTTGGTTCTCGTTCTCACCAAGCGCGTTTCTTGTTATCATTTCTCATAGCGCCTCATAC
Organism: Helianthus tuberosus; assembly: GCA_030545235.1. Classification (NCBI taxonomy): domain Eukaryota; kingdom Viridiplantae; phylum Streptophyta; class Magnoliopsida; order Asterales; family Asteraceae; genus Helianthus; species Helianthus tuberosus. The sequence goes on along the minus strand of CM060432.1, from coordinate 63,257,569 downwards.
TTGGTTCTCGTTCTCACCAAGTGCGCTTTTCATATTCTTATATTTCGTCACACTTGGTTCTCGTTCTCACCAAGTGTACTTCTTGTATTTATATCATACCATTTATAAACATTGTACTTTTGTACATGTATTTCACCCCCGAAGTTATAAAAACTGAAAACAGTTAAAGAGAAAAGGGGGAGCATGAACTCACAACTTTGCGTTCCTAGCGTCGTAAACTCCACCGGATTTGCTTACTTAACGTCGTAACCTATACGCGTTTTCTTATCGTTAGTCACTAGACTTGCGTCGCACAAGTACAGTCACTCTCTTTTGTGTATATTTTCTTGTGTTAAAAATATTCTATATTTTTAACTACGTATCTTACTTATATTATTTTCTTCAAAAATAAATATAAGTCTTTTGTGTTTTGCACTTTGCACCCGAATCGTGTATCTTGTGTTTTGTATGTGTATTTCTATATTTCTACTCCTCATGAGTATTTAGTGTATTTTTAAGTCTTAATACACTAGCACGTATAACACATACTATATACACTTAACACAAAATTTGGTGATAAAATAATATATATTTTTCTCTCAAAAATATATACTTATTATCCATTTTAATTCTTCAAGAAATCACCATTTCTTATCATCAAAAGTTAGGGGAAACCTTGTTAATGCTTTTAAACACATTTTTAGGGAATAAGTTTCTCAAAACTTATATTTTTCTAAGTGTCAAAATTTATAAAAATTTTGACAGAGTTTCCCCTAAAAATGGAGGTTTCCCACGTTTTCAAAACGCGTGTTTATTTTCTTTTAAATCATCATCAATCATCAACAACAATTATCAACCATACTTATCAACAATAATCACTAATTTCATGAACTTGAATATTTACAAAAATGTGTAGTAACTTACTAGCACATTTAGTAAGTCTTGTTATCTTTAAAAATAAGTTTAATTTCTTAAAAACTTTATTTTTAAAGAATATGAAGTTTTACAACTTCTAGTCGGTTTTTACGAAAATTATTTCTTTGTTAAAACCTTTGTTACACAAGTATCCATATACTTGTTTGTTCACAAAAACCACTTTTGTTTGTGTAAGACCCGGTTTAGAACAAGTGATTTCTTTAAAGTGTGGTTCTTCAAAAATACCACTTGCAGATACGTAGATCCGCTAGTTTTAAACACCAATGTACAGGTTAAATTACTTTTACACAACAAAAATGCTTTTACACAAGTCCATGACTCATGTGTGGTAGAGTTTCACCCTTTAACCCTTGTGTTAACTAAAAGCGAGCTTATGTTAAGATCCATGATCTTACAAAGTCGGGTTAAACGATGATCCGGGCTACCACATCATAGATCGGGTCTAGATGACCATAAATTTCAAATACTACAACATTTACACAACATATGTGCTATTAACCACCACTTTAAGTGTTTTTAGTAGACTTTTGTTCATCTTTTCGCATTTTAACGAGATTTAATCAACACAAATCCTTTTAACCACTTTAGATAAGTTCAAATATGAGTTTTAAGCATTATACCTCTAGCTCGAGGCTAGGGAAGAATCTATGCGCAAAAGAGGTGGATAAAAGCAAAGTAGAGAGGTCCTTCGCCTTCCGATTGCACCAAGGTTCCTAATATGCGACCCTTAACACTTGTGTGATGTTGGAAAATGATGAAGGAAGCTCGAAAAATTTATGGATTTAGGGATGTTTGGCCGTGAGCTCTTGGAGAGAAAGAGAGAGAGTTTTGTGGTGAGTGAAAGTGAGGTGAATGATCATATGGATTAATCTTCCAACTTATAGACAAATCTCAAGTGCATTACCCAAAGGAAATTATGTCTAGATGATACTAGACATTTGGATTATTTAAGTCTCTAAGTACACAAGGAGTGTCCCCCTTCATGGGGACGGTTGTAATGGGGGGGGGGGGTCCTTAGTTCATTTCCAACTAATTATTAAGCATTAGTTAGTTTAGGTTAAGTATTTAACTTGGTTATTTATGTTTAGTGCGATACAAAGGGTGTTAGGGTATACGGGGACCCTAACTGGTTCAGAAAAAGGATGAATAATGAAAATAACAATATTTTCATGTTCCGGGTATAGTCCGGTTGTTCGGTTACATACCGATTCGTTAAAGTGCTAAATCACACTTTTTAGTGTCGTTTAAGTACCTTTCTTGTACTCTTTCAATTCCCAACACTTAGGGAAGTATTCTGGATAATAAAATGACATTTCTGCATAATATTTATATGCTTAAATGCTGAATCATTGCTGATTTGTATAAATTCTGCACTTAAAGTGCGTTTCGGGTGCTTTTTAGTGCTTATTTTTGCTTCCGAATTGCATATATATTAACCCTTGTATGTACTCTTGGGTTTTAATGCATTCTTGTCGTCGGACCTACACCTAGGCTCCAATTTTATTGTCTGACTGCTTTCTGCAGTACAGTTGACACAGTGTGTCTTACCGGTGAGTTTACTATTATTTTTGACGCAACGCTCTCGTTTATGCATAACGCAATATTTTGTAGTATACAACATGCATGAATTCACTTGTTTAATCATGTGTTCAGACATTGCTGACACTTAAACTCATAATTGCAGTCATTAAGCAATAATTATAGTGTACGGAAATTACCGGTTTGTGCCAGTTGTCACAGTCTCCCCCCGTTAAAAGAATTTCGTCCCGAAATTCAGACTGAACTAACTCTCGCTGGAGTCTTCTTGAATAGGTGGGGATACTTTTTCTTGAACTGGTCTTCACGTTCCCATGTGTACTCGGGTCCGTGCTTAGAGCTCCAACGTACTTTGACAAGTTTCACACTGCTCCTCCTGGTCTTGTTGACTTTCCAGTCAGTAACCTCAACGGGTTGTTCTGTAAATCGGAGGGCTTCATCAATATGCACTTCATCCAACGGGATGGTCACGTTTTCTTGCGTTGGACTCTTCTTCAGGTTGGATACATGAAACGTATCATGTACTCCATTAAGTTCTGCCGGTAACTCCAACTTGTATGCCACGGTACCAATTCTTCTCAATATTCTGAATGGTCCGATGTATCGTGGATTCAACTTTCCACGCTTTCCAAATCTGACTACGCCCTTCCATGGTGAGACTTTTAACAACACTTTGTCTCCCACCTTGAAATCTACCGATTTTCTATTTGGATCCGCGTAGCTCTTTTGTCGCTCTCGAGCCGCCCTAATGCGCTCTCGGATCTGCGCGATCTTATCGGTTGTCTCTTGTACAAGTTCCGGACCAACCATACGCTTATCTCCAGCGTCTGCCCAACATAAGGGCGATCGGCATTTGCGGCCATACAGAGCTTCGAACGGCGCGGCTTTTATGCTCGTATGATAACTGTTATTGTAGGAAAACTCAACTAAAGGTAGATGAGTATCCCAGCTGCCGCCTAGATCCATGACACATGCACGAAGCATATCTTCTAATGTTTGTATAGTCCGTTCGCTCTGGCCGTCTGTTTGCGGATGGAATGCCGTGCTCAGATCTAACTGAGATCCAAAGGCTTCCTGAAATGATTGCCAGATTCTTGAGACAAAGCGTCCATCTCTGTCTGAAATGATTGAGATTGGCACTCCATGTCGTGCCACAATTTCTCTTAAGTATATTTCTGCAAGCTTTCCAGTGCTATCCTTCTCTCGGATTGGTAGGAAATGCGCAGACTTTGTCAATCGATCAACTATTACCCATATCATATCGTGCCCTCTCGGGGTCCTGGGTAATTTCGTTATGAAGTCCATCGAGATTTGTTCCCACTTCCACACGGGAATCTCTGGTTGTTGTAGTAGGCCGGACGGTTTCTGATATTCGGCCTTAACCTTCGCACAGGTTAGGCATTTTCCAACATAGACAGCAACGTCGCTTTTGAGTCTCGGCCACCAATAGTACTCTTTCAAGTCTTGGTACATCTTGTCCGATCCTGGATGGATCGAATATCTCGATTTGTGGGCTTCATTAAGGATGACTTCTCGTATGCCACCATAGAGTGGAATCCAAATACGCTTCTTGAAGTATAAGGCTCCCTCTTCGTTTGGCACCATGTATTTCAATGCACCCCGGAGGTATTCAGCTTTACGGTTCTCTTCTTTAAGAGCTTCTTGTTGTGCATCCCGAATGCGTGCAGTGAGGTTCGTTCGAATCGTCATTTCCAATGCTCGAACCCTTAGGGTCTTAACCCTTTCTTTTCGGCTCAACGCGTCTGCTACAACGTTCGCCTTTCCAGGATGGTACTTAATCTCACAGTCATAATCATTCAGCAGCTCGACCCAACGTCGCTGGCGCATATTCAATTCTTTCTGATCAAATATGTGTTGTAAGCTTTTGTGATCTGTGAAGATTGTACATCGAGTACCATATAAATAATGTCGCCAAATCTTCAAGGCGAATACCACTGCACCCAGCTCCAGGTCGTGAGTGGTATAATTTCTCTCGTGAACCTTCAGTTGTCTTGAAGCATAAGCGATGACTTTTTGGCGTTGCATGAGCACGCAACCCAAGCCTTGTCGTGAGGCGTCACAGTATACCACGAAGTCTTCAGTGCCTTCGGGTAACGATAGTATCGGTGCATCGCAGAGCTTGTTCTTAAGTAGCTGAAAGGCTTCTTCTTGTTTGTGACCCCAGTCGTACTTCTTGTCTTTCTGAGTAAGGGTCGTTAGCGATTGAGCTATCTTCGAGAAATTCTCAATGAATCGCCGATAGTAGCCCGCTAAGCCCAAAAATTGACGAACTTCAGTTGGGGTCTTGGGAGCTTCCCAATTCTTTATTGCTTCAATCTTAGACGGGTCTACATGAATGCCCTTCTCATTCACCACGTGACCAAGAAATTGTACTTCGCGAATCCAGAATTCGCATTTCGAGAACTTTGCATAAAGTTTCTCTTTCTTCAGTAGCTCCAAGATGGTTCTGAGATGTTGCTCATGTTCTTCTTTCGTTCGCGAGTAAATCAGGATATCATCGATAAATACAATCACGAATTTATTGAGATATGGTTTGCATACGCGGTTCATTAGATCCATAAAGACCGCTGGCGCGTTTGTCAATCCAAACGGCATCACTAAAAATTCGTAGTGCCCATATCGCGTCCTGAATGCAGTCTTTGGCACGCTTTCATCTTGGATTCTCAGCTGATGGTATCCAGATCGAAGGTCGATCTTGGAATAGTAGCTTGATCCTTGCAATTGATCAAATAAATCATCAATCCTTGGTAGCGGATACCGATTCTTGATTGTGAGCTTGTTCAGTTCCCTGTAATCGATACACATCCGCAGTGTTCCATCCTTCTTCTTCACGAATAATACTGGAGCTCCCCAGGGTGAGAAGCTTGGCCTTATGAATCCTTTATCCAACAACTCCTGGAGCTGTGTAGATAATTCTTGCATTTCGGATGGTGCAAGTCGATAGGGTGCCTTGGCTACAGGAGCAGCTCCTGGAACCAAGTCTATACGGAATTCGACTTGTCGTTGCGGGGGTAGTCCTGGCAGATCTTCAGGGAACACATCAGGAAATTCCTTCACCACAGGAATGTCTTCGAGTTTCGGCTCCTCAGCCTTCTTGTCTATAACGTGTGCTAGGAAAGCAACACATCCTTTCCTTAGGCACTTCTGTGCCTTCATGCAACTGATGATTCGAAGAGGCGCGTCTCGTTTTTCTCCATGCACGATAAGAGTTTCACCATTCGCTAAAGGTATGCGAATGATTTTCTCATGACAAATAACTTCAGCTTTGTTCTTGGACAACCAGTCCATTCCGACTACTACATCGAAGCTACCCAATTGAATAGGTAAGAGGTCGATGCTAAAATTTCGTTCGCCAAGTTCTAGTGTGCAGCCTCTAACAACTTCGCCCGATTCAACAAGTTTACCATTGGCTAGTTCTATGGAATAAGGAATTTCTAATCTACTAGATTCTATTCCGAGTATGCGTTTAAATTCCACAGACATGAAGCTATAATCGGCGCCAGTGTCGAATAATATGGATGCAAAGTGATTGTTAATGAGAAACGTACCGGTGACCACGTTAGGGTCCTCGCGTGCGTCTCTTGCTCCAATCACAAATGCTCGAACCGGAGCGTTGTTTCTCTCCGGGCAGTTCTTCATGAAATGATCATTGCTTCCACACTTGAAGCATCCTTGGTTCTGCCCCTTCCCGTTACCATTCTTGTTACCAGCACCGTTTCCAATTCGGTTCTTTCCTTTTCCCCAACAGTCTTCTGTTTGATGACCCAATTTACCACATTTGTCGCACCTTGGAATGCGACAAGCTCCTTCATGATGAAACTTACATTTTTGGCATCTAGGCATGGAGCCTTGGTATGCTTTGGTTGCATGGGTTTTCGTCTCCTGAGGCGGATTAGTGTCGCGCTTCTTGTTGAAACCCTTGTTGTTGCGAGTAGCTTGGTTCAAACTTGTATGCTTTCTCTTTTTGTCACCGGACGACTCAACATGCGTCTCGGTCTTCTCAGTGGGGTTCAATGATAGCTTCTTCATACGAACACAATCTTCAGTCAGGCTGACAGCCAGAGTTACAGCCTCGGTGATTGTTTGTGGTTTGGCCGACGTCACCATGCCACGAAACTCTGAGGCCAGTCCCCAAATGTAGCGTTCCACACGCTTGAATTCGGGAGTCACCATGTAGGGAAGCACTCTTGACAGGTCATGGAACCTTCGAGTGTAACCATTGATGTCAGCACCTTCCATAGTCAAGTGCCAGAACTCTGTTTCCAGCCTTTGGAGTTCTGCATGAGAGCAGTACTTCTCTCTCATCCTTTCCTTCAGTTCCTCCCAAGTGAGGCCATAAGCGGCGTCATCACCCAAAGTTTGGGCTTGCAGGTTCCACCAAGTCAGAGCTTCATCGACGAATAACCCAGTAGCAAAAGTGACTTGTTGATCCGCGGTACACTTGCTCATGCGGAAAGTAGCTTCAGTCTTCTCCGTCCAGCGCACAAATGCTACTGCACCTCCTGTGCCGTCATAGTTCATCGGCTTGCAGTCGAGGAACTGCTTGAAAGTGCAGCCTGGAATTGATTCAACCAATTCATATGTGAGCAATCGAAGAAATAATGAAACAAAGACCGTTCATAAATTTCCTCATGCTTAGTACAGTGTCTCAAGGTTACCTTGAGCTGCATTGCCTCCAGACGAATCTCCATCCCCATTACGCCTAGCGTTGCTTGGTCCTCCACTGTCTTGAGTTCGGTTCGCCTCGTACTGGGCGATAGCAGCGGAGATCCTTTCCTCCAGTAGAGCGTTCAGCTCTTCAGCAGTTCTTGGCAGTGGGGGAGGAGGAGGTTGATCGTCATTGCGAGCATTCACAGTTTTCCTGGGTGCCATGTTCTGACAGAACATAACACAACAGGGTTAGGCATTTGAATTCACAGGTATATATACCACATAAGTGACATCAAACAATTATTACTCTATCAGAGTACTTAGTAGGCTTGCACTGAGGGAATCTATACGTGACAAGACTTGCTGTGGTTTCTGTGCACTGAATCCCATAATTATGTATGCATCCATAATTACGTAACCCCTTGCACAGTCCGCACAGTTCGTTTCATCCTCGTATTTCTTCCTTCAGATAGGCCATCGCTTTTCAGATAAAGTCACGTATACTCGTGACATTCTACTTCTAGTACATGCTAATTATCACACATATTTGCAAGTAATTTCTAGTCAATGACAAGTGCTACTCAAGTGCACTCTAAGTCTCATAGTGTCTTTTCTAGACTCATGTAGACAGTTTCAGGCAGTGGATGTCGCGGGACGTTTTATGCAATGAAAACTCTTTGAAAATTATTTTCGTGAATGGATACTAGAGATTGTAGACTAGACTCGAGAATGAATCCTGGTTCACTACAATCGCAGCTCTGATACCAATCTGTCACACCCCTTTCTACGGCGGAAGCACGAGGTGTGATCATGAAAGGTTCTCATTGCATACGAAGAGTAAACATGCTACATGCTCGTAAAAATAACATTCAAATACCATAATTTGAAAACATACGTTAGCGTTTACATCGCTAAGTCGCATAAAACATTGTCTTAAAAGTTTACAACTTTATTCAAAGTTAAACACAAGCGACATCCACGAGCATAAGCTAGACCACGCGCACATCTATCCTAGTTACCTGAAATACATGTGAGTTTTTGGAAAAACGTCAACATAAAGTTGGTGTGAATTCATGCAGTTTTGTATTTCATGTTTGTATACTTTGTATGAAAACATAGTTTGTGAGTAAATCAAGTTTTCATATGTAAATCCAGTTTCATGTGTACACCACGTACATCTGTATAATTCAATTTCTTCTTGAGTACCCCACGTACTCAAGTTTAATTCTCATTCTCTTGAGTACCCCACGTACTTCAAGTATAATTCAATCTTCTTGAGTACCCCACGTACTTCAAGTTATATATCAATTCTGTATGGTATGAATTTTATGTAAATACAGTATTTCTGTAATTATCAAATTGTTAATGGGTTGCAAAGCCATTAACCTGTGGCACGTCATAGGAAGTCACCAAACCTAAGGCATTTAATTGGTATATTCTGAGACACAAAAGCACCACTCGATTCTCGCCCCGACCGAGTGTGAGGCTGCCAGGCACCTGTTAGATCTAACCTTTTGTTCTGCGGTCTGAATGTATACGTTGATTAATGGTGCTTCTGAACCCTATTCGTGACACTATTTCTCATAACGCCTCCTACTTGGTTCTCGTTCTCACCAAGCGCGTTTCTTGTTATCATTTCTCATAGCGCCTCATACTTGGTTCTCGTTCTCACCAAGTGCGCTTTTCATATTCTTATATTTCGTCACACTTGGTTCTCGTTCTCACCAAGTGTACTTCTTGTATTTATATCATACCATTTATAAACATTGTACTTTTGTACATGTATTTCACCCCCGAAGTTATAAAAACTGAAAACAGTTAAAGAGAAAAGGGGGAGCATGAACTCACAACTTTGCGTTCCTAGCGTCGTAAACTCCACCGGATTTGCTTACTTAACGTCGTAACCTATACGCGTTTTCTTATCGTTAGTCACTAGACTTGCGTCGCACAAGTACAGTCACTCTCTTTTGTGTATATTTTCTTGTGTTAAAAATATTCTATATTTTTAACTACGTATCTTACTTATATTATTTTCTTCAAAAATAAATATAAGTCTTTTGTGTTTTGCACTTTGCACCCGAATCGTGTATCTTGTGTTTTGTATGTGTATTTCTATATTTCTACTCCTCATGAGTATTTAGTGTATTTTTAAGTCTTAATACACTAGCACGTATAACACATACTATATACACTTAACACAAAATTTGGTGATAAAATAATATATATTTTTCTCTCAAAAATATATACTTATTATCCATTTTAATTCTTCAAGAAATCACCATTTCTTATCATCAAAAGTTAGGGGAAACCTTGTTAATGCTTTTAAACACATTTTTAGGGAATAAGTTTCTCAAAACTTATATTTTTCTAAGTGTCAAAATTTATAAAATTTTTGACAGAGTTTCCCCTAAAAATGGAGGTTTCCCACGTTTTCAAAACGCGTGTTTATTTTCTTTTAAATCATCATCAATCATCAACAACAATTATCAACCATACTTATCAACAATAATCACTAATTTCATGAACTTGAATATTTACAAAAATGTGTAGTAACTTACTAGCACATTTAGTATGTCTTGTTATCTTTAAAAATAAGTTTAATTTCTTAAAAACTTTATTTTTAAAGAATATGAAGTTTTACAACTTCTAGTCGGTTTTTACGAAAATTATTTCTTTGTTAAAACCTTTGTTACACAAGTATCCATATACTTGTTTGTTCACAAAAACCACTTTTGTTTGTGTAAGACCCGGTTTAGAACATGTGATTTCTTTAAAGTGTGGTTCTTCAAAAATACCACTTGCAGATACGTAGATCCGCTAGTTTTAAACACCAATGTACAGGTTAAATTACTTTTACACAACAAAAATGCTTTTACACAAGTCCATGACTCATGTGTGGTAGAGTTTCACCCTTTAACCCTTGTGTTAACTAAAAGCGAGCTTATGTTAAGATCCATGATCTTACAAAGTCGGGTTAAACGATGATCCGGGCTACCACATCATAGATCGGGTCTAGATGACCATAAATTTCAAATACTACAACATTTACACAACATATGTGCTATTAACCACCACTTTAAGTGTTTTTAGTAGACTTTTGTTCATCTTTTCGCATTTTAACGAGATTTAATCAACACAAATCCTTTTAACCACTTTAGATAAGTTCAAATATGAGTTTTAAGCATTATACCTCTAGCTCGAGGCTAGGGAAGAATCTATGCGCAAAAGAGGTGGATAAAAGCAAAGTAGAGAGGTCCTTCGCCTTCCGATTGCACCAAGGTTCCTAATATGCGACCCTTAACACTTGTGTGATGTTGGAAAATGATGAAGGAAGCTCGAAAAATTTATGGATTTAGGGATGTTTGGCCGTGAGCTCTTGGAGAGAAAGAGAGAGAGTTTTGTGGTGAGTGAAAGTGAGGTGAATGATCATATGGATTAATCTTCCAACTTATAGACAAATCTCAAGTGCATTACCCAAAGGAAATTATGTCTAGATGATACTAGACATTTGGATTATTTAAGTCTCTAAGTACACAAGGAGTGTCCCCCTTCATGGGGACGGTTGTAATGGGGGGGGGGGGGTCCTTAGTTCATTTCCAACTAATTATTAAGCATTAGTTAGTTTAGGTTAAGTATTTAACTTGGTTATTTATGTTTAGTGCGATACAAAGGGTGTTAGGGTATACGGGGACCCTAACTGGTTCAGAAAAAGGATGAATAATGAAAATAACAATATTTTCATGTTCCGGGTATAGTCCGGTTGTTCGGTTACATACCGATTCGTTAAAGTGCTAAATCACACTTTTTAGTGTCGTTTAAGTACCTTTCTTGTACTCTTTCAATTCCCAACACTTAGGGAAGTATTCTGGATAATAAAACGACATTTCTGCATAATATTTATATGCTTAAATGCTGAATCATTGCTGATTTGTATAAATTCTGCACTTAAAGTGCGTTTCGGGTGCTTTTTAGTGCTTATTTTTGCTTCCGAATTGCATATATATTAACCCTTGTATGTACTCTTGGGTTTTAATGCATTCTTGTCGTCGGACCTACACCTAGGCTCCAATTTTATTGTCTGACTGCTTTCTGCAGTACAGTGGACACAGTGTGTCTTACCGGTGAGTTTACTATTATTTTTGACGCAACGCTCTCGTTTATGCATAACGCAATATTTTGTAGTATACAACATGCATGAATTCACTTGTTTAATCATGTGTTCAGACATTGCTGACACTTAAACTCATAATTGCAGTCATTAAGCAATAATTATAGTGTACGGAAATTACCGGTTTGTGCCAGTTGTCACATATACCTCTTTCATCACAATATTCTTCCATCTTGTTGTTCTTGAATTCAGTACCATTATCACTTCTGATACGCCTCTGGTACAGATTTTCAATCTTTCTGAACAACGCCATCAAACTGTCAAACGTTTCATCTTTTGACTTCAAGAATGATACCCATGAAAATCTGGAATAATCATCAGTAACCACAAGACAGTAGAGATCCCCTGTAATACTTTTTACATTTACTGGACCAAACAGATCCATATGTAGTCTCTCTAACGGTCTGGAAACTGAATTGACTTGCTTTTTAGGGTGTGACTTTTTCTTCTGCTTGCCTTTAATGCAACTAATGCACTCCCCTTCCAGATGAAAACCTTTGATATTAACACCCAGAACCAAATCAGTGTGCACCAAATTATTCATTTTTCTAAGATGTATATGCCCCATCTTCCGATGCCACAACTTCGATTCTTTCTCTGTTGCTCTAGACACAAAACAATGAGCTTGACCTGTAGTTGTAGTTGCTACACTCATGTCCAATACATACAAATCATTCACTCTAGGTGCCCGCATGATAATCCATTCTTCAGGGATAACAAATCCTGGTTTCAAGATCAAACATTCACCAATAATTCTACCACCTTGGTTTCCTGCGAACCCCACATAACCTCCATTGATATTTCTAACATCATACAACAATGCAGTCTTTCCTGTCATATGTCGAGACGCTCCACTATCCATGATCCATCTTGAGATAGCTCTAGGAAGTTCCTGCACATATCACAAACAATTCAATAAAGATGCCGATTCCTGCTTCACAATTACCAACTAGGAAGCTCCGGCAAGTCCAAAATCTTTACTGAGATTTTGATGCCACCCAAGCCTCTTTTGACTCGGGTAACTTGACTTTGATGTGAGTTTTAGCATTGTAAAGTGGCGGAAAATTTTTATCGTTCATTTTCAAGTTTTCATTTGATCCAACCTCAACCTTTTTGTATAAGAAAAACTCATCTATTTTAAGTTGACCGGTTGGTTGATTTTTCTTTTGAACATTCTTCTTCTCATGTGGAGTAGAAGATTGTTTCTCCAACTTTTCATAATAATCCAAAGGAACATCCATCTTTACCGGTGTGGTAGAAGACGATTGTTTTTCTGACACTGAAACCTTTGATTTATCAACAACTTTTGGCTTCCATGTTTGTTGAGATGATGCAACCCGTTTGTAAAATTTTTCATTTTTAGTTACCACATTCTTAACAGGTTCAATTTTGACTTTTGATTTCTCATTTTTCAAAACTTTCTCAACAACAATTGGAGCTTTGCCTTTAGCATCAACCTTCTTCTTTCGATTCTCAACAACTTCAGTCTTAGGCTTGGAGTTGGTGCAATTTCTTGCAATGAGACCAACTTTGTTGCATCTAAAGCATGTACGAGTATCAACTACCCGACTTGTGCCTTCAGACTGAGGTTGTGAGGCCCTCTTCTCAAAGAACTCTTCATTTGATTTTGAAAAAATATTTTTCTCTTCATCAGAAAGTGAACTTGAACTGTTCACAAACACTTTCTTCTCAGCAAATCTCTTGTTCTGAAAATACTTTCTTTGATAATTCTTACCACCCTGATATTCACCCGACCATTTGTTTCGATTGTTGTTATAAAAACGTGGTGGAACAACAGGCCTTTTGTAGTAAGCTTTATCTTTCTCAAAATTCATTTGCCTTTTTGTTTGATTCAAACTATTCACTTCTGATAACTCAACTTCAACCAATTTGAAAACATTTGTTAACTTTTTCACATTAACATTCTCAATGGGAAACTCAGAATCCGAATACAACTTATCAGATCCAGCCATCTTGTACATCACAAGACCCGGTTCATCACCTAAGTTGTTTTTGGATTTTGGTTTCGGAATGTAATTGTTCAGAAAACATCCATCATCTTCAGCTGAATCATTTTCAGACATCAAAACACTTTCAGCTGTGCTTTTAACAATCTCTTTCTGAACACTATCATCAGATGATGAAGAAAATGTCACATTAATTGAATTAGGAAGTTTCACTTCATTTTCTTCCTCAAGATTAACCAACCCAGATTGCTTTTTCGAATAATTTTCTAGAATTGGTGGTGGAACTTGATGAAAACCCACCCCAGTTCCATCACAGTATACATCTTCGCCTGCTTTGTCTTTCCCGATGGGTTTGGGAATGATGTGTTGTAAAACAAAGCTTGCAGAGCTGTAACTGTTCAATTTCAAATTGATACGTTCATTCTCAATCTTGGCTTCTTCAAACTGAAGTTTCAATTTAGCAATCTCATCCAATTGTTTGTTGATTAATTCTTCTTTTATTCTCAAAACACATTGCAAATGGCAATTTTCTTTGTAAGTTTTACCATTTCGATCATCATTATCTTTAATCGTGCTTTTAAGCTTTTCAAATTTTTCAGTGACCTGACGATTTTCAAGAACTAACCTTTCATTTTCTTTCCTAACCTTTTCCTGATCAATTTTATCAGTTTCAATTTTGTTAGTTAATTCTTTTAATCGTTCAGTTGAAGCTTTCACCAATTTGTCACGATCAAGGATTTGATCCTCAACACTTCTGACTTTAGCAGTCAGATCCTCAATCTTCTTACCTTTGAGATAAGTGTTTGTACTACAAACCTTGCATTCTTTGATGCAATTTTTGCAGTCAACATCACCACTAACCTTCTTACCTGACTCAGTCGTTGATGCGTTTGAACTAACTTGGCTTTTAGACTCAGAAACATATTTAGGATCTACCTCAAGCTTCTTAGCTGCCAGCACCTTGTCAGACATCTTTCCCATGTTTTCAGCATTCAACTCCTGTGTCATGTCAATGATCCTAGTATCAATCTTCTTTGACTTCTCTTTTTCTTCTTTCTCCTTCTTTTCTTTCTCTTCATCTTCACCGCTTCCCCACCATTTCTTCTGCCAATAATCATCCTCAATTTTATACTCTTGGATCATGGTTTCCAAATCAAGAGTTTTATGATCAACATCAATGTTTCCATAGGGATCAAGATAACACTCTCTGTCTGGATCCCATCTATTTGCTCTTTTTGCCTCATAAAAAATACCAGATATTCTGATCATTTTGTTTATGGCTAATTGCTTTCTGTGCTTGTACTTCTGTTCTTCATTTCTATCATCTTTCCAAGGAATAGGTTCAGTTTTGGCCATGAAAGCATATCCAGCCGCATCTTCTTCAGGTAACAACTCGCTCCAGTCGTAACCTTCATCATCATGAATCACCGCAAGAGCTCTAGATTTTTCTTTGTTATCCTCAAGCTGCTTCATTCTTGGCGGCTCCGATTTGTTCTGATGATAAATCGCCTTCTTGTAGTAATCTTCTCTTAACGGATTTTCAGATTCATCAGCATATGCGTTTCTGCATTCACGCTTAAAGTGACCTTTCTGTTTGCACTTGAAACATGTCACCTTAGACTTATCAAAGCCCAACTTGGTAGATGGTCCACCAATTGACTTCCTTCCAGTTATCTCCATGAAACGCTGTGCTCGACGAACTGCACTGGCCATACACACTTTATGTCGATTAGTTCCATTTCCTCATGATCTATCTGATCATAATCTTCTTTTGTCAGATTGGTGTTGCCTATCTTCCCTGCTACAAGACTTTCATAAGATTCTAGCACAGATGCTAAGAAAACCATATGTTGTTTAGCAGACTCCTCGCTGAAATTCTGAGCGTTCTTTAAGTCTACAGCGATGTTGCATTGAAATAAGTTCTTTGCATCAGACTGGTTTGAATTTGATGAAGACCCACTGTGATATCCACTGTGATAACCACTGCTTTGACTTTCTTTGCTCGTTGTGGAAACATTCTCGGCAGAAAATGCAGTCTTGGGAGATGTACTCTTCGGCATCATGCTCTTTGGATAACACAAATCCAAATTCTGCTGATATGATGAGTGATTGACTTTGTACGTCTTCTTCAATTCCAACTCGTGACTCTCTAATCTCTCAATCAACAAGTAAATTGTTAAATCTTCTGGCTTGATAGTATTCTTTAGCATCAACGCATAATATTGCCAATCCATCTCATCTGGTAATGCATCGAACAGTTTTTCGACTAGCTCTTCTTGAGAATAGCGAATATCATGTCTCGCCAGTTCCAGTTTCAGATGCCCAAACCTCTCTATCATTTTACAAACTGATTCATTCTTTAAACACCCAAACAAATCAAACTCTTTTCTAAGTAGTTTCTTTTTGTTTTCCCAATTTCTGTGCTTCCTATACATTTGTTTTTCAATTTGTTCTAGAGATCTGTAGCACTAGAGTATTCGATCAAAGATATTATGTCTTCTCTGACGGACTGAAACAGCAACGCAATACATTTTTGCTCAGCAACAAACATGTCTATCTCCTCATTTGTTGTTAGGGTTTCACCTTTTTTGTTTCCATCGTATCCAATTTTTAGACTCTTCTAGCTAGAAAAAGCAAAGGCCATCAATCAATCTTCAAATTTCTTTGCCCACCGACTGTATTCTTCTATAGCCATCAACTTCGGGGGTTTATTATAAGTTCCGAAAGCACTTTCAACCTCTAATGCATCCGATAACTTTTTCTTTGTATTTGTCGTGTTCTCATTGATGTTACTTGAAGATGTATCATTTCCACCATCTCCAGCAAACGCATACATATCACTAAACAGATTAAAATCATCTTTCTTGTACGTACCTGAAAACAATCAGCAAAACACTTAGAAAATTTTCGAAATTTTGAAAAACAACAAGTTTCGAGCGAAATCAGCTTTAATCTGATTTCGAGCGAAATCTGAAAGAAATCTGATTAAGAGCGAAATCAGATAATAACTTTCGAGCGAAATCACACTTGTGTCTTTCTGAGCGAAATCAGAATCCAATTTTCGGGCGAAATCAGGAATATTTGATTTCGAGCGAAATCAGAAAGGTGTTTTCGAGCGGAATCAGATTTCAACTGATTACGAGCGAAATCAACAACTAACATTCGAGCGGAATTAACTTTTTATGTTTTTAAGAGCGAAATCAACTGCTAAGGGCGAAATCAGCGAAGACCGTTTCGAGCGGAATCATTTATTAGGTCATTTTTACCATTTTTAATCCGAGTTTTAACCTGAATCTTTCTAGGGTTTGTTAATTCTATGTTTTACACAATATACTCGAAAATTAATCCATTCCGACCGTTGAAACTAGTTCAGTTCAGAAAAGTATAAGAAGAAGTAAGTAGAAGTAAGAAATTCTGGTAAAATCAAGCTGCTATGGTATGCACTCCTCGTCCTGAGCTCTGATACCACTTGTTGGACCGTTTGCGTGACCCTAAATGTCAGTAAAAGTAGTTCATCTCTGAATATGAAGGCGGAGTCAACATATACAAAGTCACAACAGCTCTCGGATCCTTTTAACTTCTTTCTATTATCAATTACGAATCTTTACACGTGTTTCTGATGTAATTTTGACAGAGTTTCGACACCAACCCTACGACCTGATTTCGCTCCCGCCGTTTTAAATGACAACAACAAGACCCTATATATAGGCCACCTGATTTCGCTCCAAACTCCATGAACATCAGGAGCGAAATCACTAAGACACTCAGGAGCGAAATCACCAACTTACCTAGGAGCGAAATCACTAATTTACAATACTTCCTGATTTCGCTTCTAATGACTTGAATGTCATCATGAGCGAAATTACATGTTTAATCCACTAAACTTGTTCTCAAACTCTAATTCAATCTATCTAAACCTAAGACTTAACTAAGACATAGTCATTAGACATTCAGTGCACCAACAACTGGTATACTTTAAAACCTTTCCATGAAGCAAAAGCAAGGAATATTTGGATGGCTTCGAGTCGAGCAACTGGAGCGTAAACCTCTGTGAAGTCTATCCCCTCTTGCTGACTAAAACCCTGAACTACGAGTCGAGCTTTGTTTCTGACAATCACTCCTCAGTCATCCCTCTTGCACTTAAACACCCATTTTGTGTTTATCTTTCAGTGTCCATCAGGTAGATCCACAAGCTTCCATACACCAAGCTTCTCAAATTGACTCAGCTCCTCCTGCATTGCATTGACCCATGATTCTTCCGTCAGTGCTTCCTTGTATGTCCGCGGTTCAATTTGTGAAATAAAGAAACTGAGTGAGAATTCAGTTTGTAATGGAGCAACTTTAGAATAAAAGCAAGTAAGCCCATGGTCAATTTGGCTTCTTGTGCGAACTCCTGACTGCGGCTCTCCTATTATCAACTCCTCAGGGTGGTATGAGAGAGTCCTCGGCATGACTTCACCAGGAACATCCACCTCGCCTTCCAAATTTGTAACATTCTGATCCGCAACATTTTCATCATCTTGGACTGTCTGAACTGAAAATTGGATTTGCTCCCCCTCAGATTCTGAATCACCATGATCAAAAGAGGGACTATCATCAGATTCTGAATTATCATCATTGACTGCCGTCTGATTTTCTTGAGTAGGCTCGCGTTCCGAAGTAGTCGGAGTTTGCTGAACTTCATCATTCTCTCCAGTGTTACTGTAACAACTCTCATCAAAAGTCCTATTTATTATATTATTTTGTCCAATAGGAAACCTTAATTGAGACTCCCAAGTAATTCTGCGTAAACCCTAAAATTTTCAGAACAATTGGAATCAGGATCAGGACCCCTAAAACTCAGGGGGGATAAACCCTAGTTAGTATTATCTCGACAGTTTTACGTGTAAAAAGAATTTGAACGAACGACCAACTCAGCAAGCCTACCAAGACACGGGGCTACCCTATGGTAGGGTGGCACCCCTCGCGCCACGCGAGGGGGCTGTTTTCCAGATATAAATAGAGGGGTGTGGGACTTGATTTCTGGCTTCGGTTCGACGTAAAAACTCAATTCGTACGTTGAGATATTGCCTGATTACTACAAAAACACACACAATCTCAAATTCCGCCGCGATAACAGGGTAATAACTCGATCGCTACTACGATTCAATGTCCGATCGATGAAAACTTTCCAATGGATGTTTAAGTGCTGCCCAAATTAGGGTTATGCTTTGTCATTCGTCGTGAATTCGATGGATGTTTAAGTATCGCACTTTGTCATTCGTTGTGAAGGTTTTAATCTCGTAAGTTATCGTAAATGCTGTATTAGTTACTAACCTAGTTCGTGTGCATTGTTATTTGAATTAGGTTAACAGGCTAATCAGTAGGCTAAACTCTGCCCGTATAAATCTGCAAAGTGAGTCATTCTCCTTTTATCAAATTGCTTTCCGAAACCCTATTTATTTCAAAGTTATAATTACAGGGATTAAGTCTTTGTAATCTCCAATTTACAGCCGGTATGTGGGGTTTTGTATACATTACTTGATAACCGTCACCATTGGACAACGGGTTAGCCAAGGGGTGATATGACCATAATCACAGACACCATTGGACAACGAGATAGCCAATAGGGGGTTGAGTGATAAATACCGTGGGTAGATGGTTGATATGTATAAACATTGTAATCGCTCTTAATACTGTAAATTATAACAACGCATCGGTTTTAGTAAAAAGAATGATTCACCAGTATTTCCCCGCTGACAAAACTTTTTTTCAAACATGTTTCAGGTGATTTGTTGTGATCCAGGAAAAGTGCTGAGAAGCACTACAAGCTTAAGGAAGTGGCTCAATATAAAGAAACATGTTTTGTAAAATAAAGATTTCCCAGTGAAATCATCTTATTGTAAACTACCGGGGTTTTATCCCGAATTATGAAATAAAATAATCGGGAAAATTTCAGTTTTAAAAAGATCATGCTAAAATCTTCCGCTGTCAACTCCATTAAATAAATACCACGGGATTTTCTGTCCAGCGGCTCCTGAACCAGGTCAAACCGGGCCGGGGGCCGTGACAGGAAAAAGGTGGTATCAGAGCCACTGATTTAAGCCAATTAAGTATTTAGAAAATACGTAATTTTACTGATTGCAATTTTTGTGATTATGTGTTTTATTATTTGAATATTTGTTTACAGTATGGGTAAGCAAAGACTTTCGGATATCTATTATAAATTAGATATTTCACCGAAAGAAAAAGGAACTTCATCCTCAAAATACCCAACAGATACTGAGGAAGGAATATTTGTCCGTAAGGCACAGTTTGAGAAACCACTTTCTCCTAAGAAAAGAAGTCAGATTATTAGAAAAAGTCAGGAGAAAAGAAAGAAACCACAACCAAAAGAAGTAATGATACCTAAGGAGACACGGAAAATAGGCAATAATCCACCATGAGAAGACGAATTAGATGAAAAATGGGCAGATCTCTATATGTTAGCCACTGTAGCAGTAAATGCTAACGTTTAAATACCCTGACCCAGCTCTAGTAACCATATCATCTACAATCCAGAAACTCTAAAAGAAAACTTATAAATAAGTTTACAATAAATCCTAGTATGTTTTAATTTTCAGTTGTCCTTTGTATTTAAATTAGTCACACGGTATGCAATAATACTTGAAGGTTATCTGTGAAATTTTGTTATAAAATTTTAACCTAGTATTTTTGCATATATGCTAAACAGCATGAATGAGTTATCTGAAGCCCTTCAGAATCTCAATCTCTATCCGGTGAAAGTAGAAGTTTCCAAAGACTTTACTGGTTACATACCCGATGTGGAAGAACCTATGAAATTCCACGCTCCACCTTTGGAGAAATCAAAGCCTAAGAAAAGGAGAAGATTTGTAGGTTGGAGGCGTGTACGCAGGAGGAAACCAGCAACTAGGAAAATTCCCAAAATAGAAAATCCCATTGATAAAGGAAAAGGAATCGAGATTGAGAAAAATGCCAGGCAAGTAGAAATGGAAATTGGGGAAAGTTCTAAGCAAATCGAGGAGTTGTCATTACAGGAGGAATTAGATCGCCTACTGGCAAGCTGTGATATCATTAGACCTATCAACACCAACCTTTACCCTTATCCTGCTGAAACCCAACCTCTAATAAACTTGGAACCATTCTGATCCACACCCAACCTCTAGGAGAAATAGATGAGTGGTGGACTAATGATTGGCAGTTTCAAAACCTCCTCAATAACCCTTATACCATTTTCCCTCAGTTCGACCCAGAACCTATACCAAACCCACCAATGAGCAATGAAAATATAGATGAACTCCGTCATTTTGGCGAGGAGCTGATATGTGCAGGGAATAGGATTCGGGAGGTGGGAGAGCAAATCTCCTGGAAGTACAACGAGAGAGCGTCGTTTCTGAAATATCAGTAGAAGGGATAGTGTGAGAACGTAACTGTGATTGTATAATAATAATAATAATAATAGTAATAAAAATATAACCCTGTAAAATAAAAATAAAACTTTGTAACATAACAAGTGTGTACGGATGCATAATATGATATATAAAAAGCGAAATCGAGGAATCGATAATTTTGGATATATATATTGTGAAATTCGTATGATTGTTTTGGGTATAATTGTTATTTACTCTATACTAATAAATTATATATATTAATTATCAGATGGAAAACGCTAATAATGAACCAGTTAACGAGGTTAACCAATCTGAGCAACACCAGGAGGATCAATTTATGACTAGGCAAGATATAGAAAATATTGTTGCTCAAGGAATAGCCAATGCTATTCCAGCAATCCTTGCTGCTGCCCAGAAACCTGTTGAACCTCAACAAATCATTCCTAGTAAACATACCCAAGAAGATAACTTCAGTAATAGTGTAATTGGAGGCGGCAACCATACTAATCACGATAATACTCCAGGGCAGGCCCCACTTCCTAAGAAAATGAAAGCTGCAACGCCTGGTTGCACTTACAAAGAATTCCTTGCTTGTAAACCAGCTGAATTTGCAGGCAATGAAGGGGCAACTGCAGTACTGTGTTGGTTGGAGAAAACCGAAGCAGTAATTATGATAAGTAAATGTGCTGAAGAAGACAAGGTTATGTACGCGTCAAATCTTTTCAAAGAAGGGGCGTTAGAATGGTGGAATACGGTACTTCAAGCCAAAGGAAGAAATATGGCCTATGCCATAAGTTGGGAGGAATTTAAGCAGCTAATAGAAAGAAAATTCTGTCCCGAATACGAAAAAGAACAAATGGCAAATAAGTTCCTGAACCATCGAATGATGGGTGTAGACTGTCGAGGATATACTTCGACATTCTTCGAATATGCTAGAGTAGTACCAACGCTGGCTTCGCCAGAACCAGTACTTATTTCTCGCTATATTTGGGGATTGATTAGCGAAATCCGGAAATCGTTAAAGCTGCGAGACCTCGCACTATTGACGATGCGGTAGAATTAGCTAACACTCTAACTGACGAGCTGGTACACACAAGAGATGAAAATAAGAAAAAGGAATTGGCTCAGAAAATTACCCAAGGATTTCGTGTGGGTAATAATAATAACTTCAAGAAAAGAGGAACGGGGCAATCCTTAACTCCGCCGTTCTGCAGGAATTGCAGAAAGAAACATTTTGCAAAATGCAATGTAACCTGCAACTTTTGCAAAGTTTTAGGACATCGTGAAGAAGACTGCAGAAAGAAAACAAGTGTCTGCTATAACTGTGGAGAAGCAGGACATTTCAAACCAGAATGCCCTAAATTGGTTAAACCAGCAGACAATAAAGCCAAACCGGCTGACGGAACTACCAAGAAGAATGTTCGAGCATTCCAATTAACTACTCAGGAGGCAGAACTCATTCCAGATGTGATAGCTGGTACGTTCTTAGTTCACAACGTTTATGCAAAAGTATTATTTGACTCTGGTGCAAACCAAAGTTTTATAAATACTTCATTCTGCCAAGCTCTTAATTTACCCTTAACCAACCTTAGGCAGATTTTTACAGTCGAAACGGAAAATGGGAATTATGTTAAAATAGATAAGGTTTTGCAAGAAGGAAATATAGAACTTTCAGGTCATAAATTTTCTTCAAACCTGTTACCTATGAATTTAGCAGAATTCGATGTGGTGTTAGGAATGGATTGGTTAGTAGCCAACCATGCTCGAATCCTATGTGATAAGAACTCCATAGAAATTCGTACACCCACTGGAAAAGTAATTATGATTACAGGGGACAGGCCGCGAAAACCTATGAAATTCATTTCCGTAATGAAAGTTGCTAGTTATGAACGAAAGCAAGGAGTAGTGTATATGATTTCAGTAATCATTAACACTAAAGGTAAGGAACTTAAGGACATTCCTGTAGTATCAGAATACCCAGATGTATTCCCAGAAGAGTTACCAGGATTACCACCAGATAGGGAGGTAGAG
Source organism: Helianthus tuberosus (assembly GCA_030545235.1). Lineage (NCBI taxonomy): Eukaryota > Viridiplantae > Streptophyta > Magnoliopsida > Asterales > Asteraceae > Helianthus > Helianthus tuberosus. The sequence continues at coordinate 63,234,890 of CM060432.1, read as the reverse complement.
TTTAGAATTCATTTAATTCCTGGAACTACACCGATAGCCAAGGCACCTTATCGGTTAGCACCCACAGAAATGCTAGAACTAAAGAAACAATTAGATGAATTGTTAAGTAAAGGATTCATACAACCTAGTTCATCCCCTTGGGGAGCACCAGTGTTGTTTGTAAAGAAAAAGGATGGTTCGATGCGAATGTGTATCGATTATAGGGAACTGAATAAGGTTACAATTAAGAATCGATACCCATTACCTAGGATTGATGATCTTTTCGATCAACTTCAAGGAGCTAGATACTTTTCTAAGATTGACTTATGCTCCGGATACCATCAATTAAAGGTACAAGAAGAAGACATACCTAAAACTGCTTTCAGAACTAGGTATGGTCATTACGAGTTTACAGTCATGCCCTTCGGACTAACGAATGCACCTGCAGCATTCATGGACATGATGAATAGAATCTGTAAACCGTATTTGGATAAATTTGTAATTGTCTTCATCGACGATATACTTATTTATTCCAAAAGTCAAGAGGAACATTGTCAGCACTTGCATGCACTCTTAACCTTGTTAAGAAGGTAGAAGCTTTACGCCAAATTCTCAAAATGTGAATTTTGGCTACAGGAGGTGCAATTTTTAGGACATATGGTGAATCACGAAGGTATTCACGTAGATCCCTCTAAGATAGAAGTGATCACCAAATGGAAAGTCCCACAATCAGCTATGGAAATTAGAAGTTTTCTAGGATAAGCCGGATACTATAGACGGTTTATTAAGGATTTTTCTAAAATAGCAGTGCCATTAACTAAGCTAACCTGTAAAGCGGTTAAGTTTGAATGGGGACCTAAGCAAGAAGAAGCCTTTAGGATTTTAAAGCAAATGTTAACAAATGCTCCAATTCTAGCCTTACCAGAAGGAACAGAAGATTTTGAAGTATACTGTGATGCTTCAAAGCTAGGATTAGGATGCGTGTTAATGCAACGCAAGAAGGTAATTGCGTATGCTTCAAGACAATTGAAAAAGCACGAGGAAAACTATACGACTCATGACTTAGAATTAGGAGCCATAATTTTTGCCCTTAAAATTTGGAGACATTATCTGTATGGAAGTAAGTTTACTGTTTATACGAATCATAAAAGTTTAAGGTAGATATTTGGGCAAAAAGAATTAAACATGAGACAAAGGAGATGGATGGAAATACTAAGCGACTACGACTGTGATATTCAGTATAATGAGGGAAAGGCAAACGTAGTTGCAGATGCCTTAAGTCGTAAGTATCATGAAAAGCAAAAGCGAGTTCGTACCCTTAGATTAAATCTACAATTAGATTTAATGCAACAACTGAAGAATGTTCAAGAAATAGCAATCGAAGATGATGCTGAAGGAATGAAGGGACGAGTAAAAGAATTAGAGCAACGAAATGATGGAATTTGGAGATTCTATAAGAAAAGAATTTGGGTACCTAAGCAAGGAGATTTAAGACATAAGATCTTAGAGGAAGCTCATAAATCTAGGTATACCATGCATCCAGGAAACAATAAAATGTACCAAGATTTAAGAAATAATTTTTGGTGGATAGGAATGAAAAAGGAAATAGCTAGATATGTTTCTAAGTGTCTTACTTGTTCACAAGTTAAAGCAGAACACCAGAAACCTTCGGGTCTACTTTAACAATTAGAAATGCCTGTATGGAAATGGGAAATCATAACAATGGACTTTGTTACTAAGTTACCCAAGACTAGAAAATGTAATGATGCGATTTGGGTAATTGTGGATCGATTAACCAAGTCAGCTCATTTTCTACCTATGAAAGAAACCTTTAGCATGGAAAGGTTAGCCAAGTTGTATGTAGATGAAGTCGTATCCTTACATGGAGTTCCACTCTCCATTATATCGGATAGAGATAGTCGTTTCACTTCGCATTTTTGGACAAGTTTCCAAGAAGCCATGGGGACTAAACTGAACTTGAGCACTGCATATCATCCTCAAACAGACGGACAAAGTGAGAGGATGATACAAACCTTGGAAGACATGCTCCGAGCATGTGTGATAGATTTTGGTGGAAATTGGGATGACCACCTACCCTTAATTGAATTCTCCTATAATAATAGTTATCATTCAAGCATTGAAGCTGCCCCATTCGAAGCACTGTATGGACGAAAGTGCAGAACTCCAGTTTGCTGGGCAGAAATAGGAGAAAATCAATTATCAGGTCCTGAAATTGTGCAAGAAACTACCGACAAAATTACTCAAATCAAGGAAAGACTAAAGACTGCTCAAGATCGTCAAAAGAGTTATGCCGATAATCGACGCAAGCCACTGGAATTTCAAGTCAGAGATAAGGTACTTTTGAAAGTTTCTCCTTGGAAAGGAGTAGTTCGATTCGGTAAGAAAGGAAAACTAAGTCCAAGATACGTAGGACCATTTCCCGTAATCCAACGTATAGGACCAGTTGCTTATCGTTTACAACTACCAGAAGAATTAGCTGGAGTACATGATGTATTTCATGTATCCAACCTCAAGAAATGTCTATCTGACGAATCACTGGTAGTGCCTCTTCAAGATGTGGAGGTAAACGAAAAGCTAAAATTTATTGAGAAGCCATTACAAATAGCAGACAAAAAGATCAAGTTTCTCAAGCATATGCGACTTGTTCTGGTCAAAGTCAAGTGGGATTCAAAGAGAGGACCTGAATATACTTGGGAGCTGGACTCAGAAATGAAGCGGAAATATCCTCACTTATTTCAGTAAATCTCGAGGACGAGATTTTTATTAAGGTGGGGAGGATGTAACAACTCTCATCAAAAGTCCTATTTATTATATTATTTTGTCCAATAGGAAACCTTAATTGAGACCCCCAAGTAATTCCGCATAAACCCTAAAATTTTCAGAACAATTGGAATCAGGATCAGGACCCCTAAAACTCAGGGGGGATAAACCCTAGTTAGTATTATCTTGACAGTTTTACGTGTAAAAAGAATTTGAATGAACGACCAACTCAGCAAGCCTACCAAGACACGGGGCTACCCTATGGTAGGGTGGCACCCCTCGTGCCACGCGATAGCCCCTCGCGCCACGCGAGGGGGCTGTTTTCCAGATATAAATAGAGGGGTGTGGGAATTGATTTCTGGCTTCGGTTCGACGTAAAAACTCAATTCGTACGTTGAGATATTGCCTAATTACTACAAAAACACACACAATCTCAAATTCCGCCACGATAACAGGGTAATAACTCGATCGCTACTACGATTCAATGTCCGATCGATGAAAACTATCCAATGGATGTTTAAGTGCTGCCCAAATTAGGGTTATGCTTTGTCATTCATCGTGAATTCGATGGATGTTTAAGTATCGCACTTTGTCATTCGTTGTGAAGGTTTTAATCTCGTGAGTTATCGTAAATGCTGTATTAGTTACTAACCTAGTTCGTGTGCATTGTTATTTGAATTAGGTTAACAGGCTAATCAGTAGGCTAAACTCTGCCCGTATAAATCTGCAAAGTGAGTCATTCTACTTTTATCAAATTGCTTTCCAAAACCCTATTTATTTCAAAGTTATAATTACAGGGATTAAGTCTTTGTAATCTCCAATTTACAGCCGGTATGTGGGGTTTTGTGTACATTACTTGATAACCGTCACCATTGGAGAACGGGTTCGCCAAGGGGTGATATGTGTCACACCTGGGTCACTGCGACCATCAAACAAATTCCAAGACAATGAAATATTGTATTTCATACTTGGGACCTGAATAAATATGTGTATCTTTTGCACATATCAATTCTTGTTCGATTTCAAGCTCTAAATCGCTTTCTGGAAGGTTATACGCGCACTGATGCGAAAATATAACCAGTTTAATGCAACAAACACTCTGGAATAGTGACATATACTTAACGTACCTTAAATAACCTTTACATAACTTAGAAATAAGTTTTGAAGGCTTTGGTATGGCAAAAACAAGTTAATTCGCTTACAGGGACTAAACTTGACAAACTACGAAAGTATGCCAATTTGAACTGTAACAGACATTCCGAAACATGACCATAAGTTAAACATACCATAAATATCCTTTACATAGCTTAGAAATAGGCTTTGAGGTGTTCGGTGTGCTAAAATAAACTTTTGGGTCATTCAGGGACTAAAAGTGTCAAAAAGTGCATAAGTTTGCACTTTCGCGCATAACTGACGTTCTGAATACATCCGAACATCCAAAAATTTATGTAAGCACTAAAATATTTTATTTTAGTGTTTGGCATAAGAAAAATCCATTCGTCACGCCATTTGGATCGTTTTTCGCGCTTATGCGCATTCCGTCGTAATTAACCGAACAACGCAATTGTACGGCCAAACGAACCGACATCCGAGATATTTTTGAGCACATTTTAAGTTCCCTACACTTTAACTTCAACTTAGAGCTTTGAAATGGGGTTAACGGGGCTTAAACGTGTCAAAAATGCATCAAATAGCAAGTTTGGAGCTTCAGGGGCCTGTTTTGCCATTTTTGAAACATCCTGGTCTGCAGGTGCTTGCGCACCTCAACACTCTCATTGTTGCGGTGCGCAAGCAGGGGTCAGATATGCAGAAAAACATTTTCTCAGCTGTTAACAGCCTTTAACCCCTCCAAAGGCCAAGGCCAAGTGTCAAACTCTTGTGGTGGGAGCAATATGAGTTACCACAACTTTCCGACAAGTGTACGGCTTAGATCGTGCCCTCTTTTCCAAGAAACGATCCTAACGGTCTTGGTTTTACTATAAATACCCAACCCACTTCATTGCAAACCCACTTGAAATATGAGATTTCTCTAAGTTGGGGTGTTTCATCACCTCATACCTGAGAATACTTGGATTATCAATCTTGCGGGGACCCTTTGTAAGTGTTCCTTCGTTCTTTTATTGCTTTTCGAGTCCGAAAGTCAAACATTGTTTGACTTTCTGCATTGACCAGTTTATGGTTGATGCGAAGTTCGTTTGAACTTCATAACGTGAGCGTGATCACGATGGTTATAGTCCCTAGTGACTATACCTACTGATTACCACGTTACTAGGCTCAGTGACGAGCCGTAGTTTCGGCCAGAATACGTATTCTTGCGTATTTTGTAACCAAACTACTCTTAGGTATCAAGACTGTTTGTTTTGATACCAAACTTGTTTAGTTAAGCATGTTTCAACATGCTTAGCTCGTCACTTTTAGTTTAGTGCTTGTATAGGGTCGTAAGGTAAGCGATCTAAACAATCGCTTATACTTTCGAACCCGACCCGTTTGGTCGATCTTTAGGATCCGACCAAATACATTAGGTGACCATAGTATATAGGGAATAACCTTCCGAGGTTATACCTTATGGTCGCTTCGTTTAAGTAGTTGTATGATAGGTAGTTTATATGCCTTAGGTAAATTACCAAAATGCCCTTTTTATGCCAAAATTCATTTTAAGCATATGTAACATAACTTTTGGTATCTAAACTGATTTAATAACAATATTAGACATGTTAAGGCATATTTTACTTGTCAAAGGACTAATTAGGCGTTCCGAACGCGTTTCACGCGAACGACGCGTTAAAGTAGCATAAGCTACCTAAACGGGTCGTAACGGGTCATGAGCACTTAGGTTAGGTTTCATTTAGTATGTAGGCTTTGTTAAACCATATTACACGAGTCACCAAACTCGTTTGGTTTACGAACCCTCATTCTATCCGATCCTCCGAGTTAGGTCCGGTTTATTAACATAGTTACCTATATTAGGTGCCGTTTGATTCCGTGATCTCTAGCATTGCTTGGTGGTTATCTTAGGACTTCTGAGCAATCTCAAGTGAGTACATAGACCCCTCTTTTACTGTTTTCCAAACGTTTTGGGGTGGAACACATGTGCCTACTTGTTACTTTCATGCTTTCATGTTTTCACATCATATACTTGTTATGTTCATTAGTACACTATTAGTACATGATTTACATTACATTTCTGCTATGTATGTTGACTGATAGCATGCTAGCACATTGATTTACATGACTTTTCTACTTTGTATGTTAACTTAGCATACTTAGCATATAAACTACCTATCATACAACTACTTAAACGAAGCGACCATAAGGTATAACCTCGGAAGGTTATTCCCTATATACTATGGTCACCTAATGTATTTGGTCGGATCCTAAAGATCGACCAAACGGGTCGGGTTCGAAAGTATAAGCGATTGTTTAGATCGCTTACCTTACGACCCTATACAAGCACTAAACTAAAAGTGACGAGCTAAGCATGTTGAAACATGCTTACCTAAACAAGTTTGGTATCAAAACAAACAGTCTTGATACCTAAGAGTAGTTTGGTTACAAAATACGCAAGAATACGTATTCTGGCCGAAACTACGGCTCGTCACTGAGCCTAGTAACGTGGTAATCAGTAGGTATAGTCACTAGGGACTATAACCATCGTGATCACGCTCACGTTATGAAGTTCAAACGAACTTCGCATCAACCATAAACTGGTCAATGCAGAAAGTCAAACAAAGTTTGACTTTCGGACTCGAAAAGCAATAAAAGAACGAAGGAACACTTACAAAGGGTCCCCGCAAGATTGATAATCCAAGTATTCTCAGGTATGAGGTGATGAAACACCCCAACTTATAGAAATCTCAGATTTCAAGTGGGTTTGCAATGAAGTGGGTTGGGTATTTATAGTAAAACCAAGACCGTTAGGATCGTTTCTTGGAATAGAGGGCACGATCTAAGCCGTACACTTGTCAGAAAGTTGTGGTAACTCATATTGCTCCCACCACATGAGTTTGACACTTGGCCTTGGCCTTTGGAGGGGTTAAAGGCTGTTAACAGCTGAGAAAATGATTTTCTGCATATCTGACCCCTGCTTGCGCACCGCAACAATGAGAGTGTTGAGGTGCACAAGCACCTGCAGACCAGGATGTTTCAAAAATGGCAAAACAGGCCCCTGAAGCTCCAAACTTGCTATTTGATGCGTTTTTGACACGTTTAAGCCCCGTTAACCCCATTTCAAAGCTCTAAAATGAAGTTAAAGTATAGGGAACTTAAAATGTGCTCAAAAATATCTCGGATATCGGTTCCTTTGGCCGTACAATTGCGTTGTTCGGTTAATTACGACGGAATGCGCATAAGCGCGAAAAACGATCCAAATGGCGTGACGAATGGATTTTTCTTATGCCAAACACTAAAATAAAATATTTTAGTGCTTACATAAATTTTTGGATGTCCGGATGTATTCAGAACGTAAGTTATGCGCGAAAGTGCAAACTTATGCACTTTTTGACACTTTTAGTCCCTGAATGACCCAAAAGTTTATTTTAGCACACCGAACACCTCAAAGCCTATTTCTAAGCTATGTAAAGGATATTTATGGTATGTTTAACTTATGGTCATGTTTCGGAATGTCTGTTACAGTTCAAATTGGCATACTTTCATAGTTTGTCAAGTTTAGTCCCTGTAAGCGAATTAACTTGTTTTTGCCATACCAAAGCCTTCAAAACTTATTTCTAAGTTATGTAAAGGTTATTTAAGGTACGTTAAGTATATGTCACTATTCCGGAGTGTTTGTTGCATTAAACTGGTTATATTTTCGCATCAGTGCGCGTATAACCTTCCAGAAAGCGATTTAGAGCTTGAAATCGAACAAGAATTGATATGTGCAAAAGATACACATATTTATACAGGTCCCAAATATGAAATACAATATTTCATTGGCTTGGAATTTGTTTGATGGTCGCAGTGACCCAGGTGTCACAGTCTCCCCTACTTAAGGAAATTTCGTCCCGAAATTTATTCGTAGAAGTATGTCTGTGACTTTGTGTTAAATAGCCATCAAAGATATGTAAAGCATAATTTTGTTATTTTCCTCAACGGATATTTTTCAAAAGCGAAAATGAACGAACGGAGTCATTTTCTTCAATGGGTTCTTCGGAAATGGAAAATAAAGGATTTTTAACTAAACGGATATACATTTCCCTCAACGGATATTCTTCAGAAGTGAAAACGAATGGATGATTCATTCTTCCTCAACGGGTCCTTCGTCAGAAACGGGAATGAAGGAATAATCCACGGATATTCATTTCTTTCAATGGATATTCTTCAGAACGAAAATGAACAAACGGGGTCATTTTCCTCAACGGTTATTCTTCAGAATTTGAAATGAAGGAATAATCAACGGATAATCTTCAGAAACGAAAATGAACTAACGGAGTCATTTTCAACGGTTGCTTCCTCAGAGTTGGAAATGAAGGATAAACGGATATTCATTTCCTCAACGGATAATCTTCAGAAACGAAAATGAACTAACGGAGTCATTTTCAATGGTTGCTTCCTCAGAGTTGGAAATGAAGGATAAACGGATATTCATTTCCTCAACGGATAATCTTCATAAACGAAAATGAACTAACGGAGTCATTTTCAACGGTTGCTTCCTCAGAGTTGGAAATGAAGGATAAACGGATATTCATTTTCTCAACGGATATTCCTCAGAAGTGAAAAATGAATAGCTAGTTCATTTTTCCTCAACGGATGCTTCATCAGAATTGGAAATGAATTGGGTTAACTTAGATACATGATAGAACTTGCTGTGATTTCTGTGCACTAAATTCCATAATTATGTATGCATCCATAATTACGTAATTCCTTGCACAGTCCGCACAGTTCGTTTTGTAATGTTGTGGGAAAGGATATCAAACTTGTGATGAGGGTGACTAGACTACCATAGGGTCCTTTTAATTAGATCGACAGAGGATCTTCTTAATTAGGCCACCAAGGAGTCCTTTCATCTATATCATCACATAATATTCCTAACCAGATTTTTGGATCGATCAGTTTAACTAGACCACTAAAGGAGTCTAATTATGAAGTAGTACTTTATAATCCAAGGGACTTAACTATAGCGTAGAAGTCCATTAAGGATTTTAGGTAGTACCTTTGGGTATCCTACTATGAATCTCTTGTACAAGGATATGTAAGATTCTACGAGGATTTGGATAACATAATTTGGATCACATGACACAAAAAAGGGAACACATAAGCACATAATCACATAATTGTTTAATTGTTATTATCTTGTTATTGATTGCTATTAACTTGGCACCTCGTACTTTGTTTCTCTTGGAAGAAACGGGTACTTAGGATTTTCGTGGAAAACGCAAGAGATCATACAATGGAAGAAATTTGGGGGTAGTCTGTTCTTCAAGGAATATGGTTCCTTGATTGTTGGTATTGTAGAGGATATGTTTATACATGCAACCACATAAACATATTAAAATGTAAATGAAAGATTTATTTATAACAACAATAACAACAACTGTTTCATAAATCGTGATAACAAAAGAAAATAATACACAAGGCTCGATTATTTTCTAAACAGCGTTATCTTCTGTCGGTCAGATACTCATCCCTGCGCTAGATTTGCATTAGCAAGCTTTGGGCAATTCCTACGAAAATGGCCCATCTCGCCACAGTTGTAGCAAGACCCCGGTGGAAAACGAGCTTGAGCAGGATTGTTGTTAACTTGATTTGGTGCAGCTGCTGTTGGGCAAACCCTCGCTGTATGACCTATAAGTCCACAAGTTTGGCATTTGCGGCACTTTACATTGGCATGATGATGGAGGCTACATTGGTTGCACAAGGGTGCAGTTCCATTGTATGGGTTCCTAGCAGGGGGTTGAGCTGGTTGGTTGGGGACGGCTTGATCATTGTGAGTAACCATGGCGAAGTTCTGAGAAGCCTTTCGCTTCTTTGACTTCTTAGGGGATCCAGTCTGTTCATCCATGGTCTTTGATTCCTCGATTGGGTTCGATTCCTCGACCGGTTACTTGTCACCTTTTCGGAAAAGTTTACCTTTCGTGATCTTTGATTCAGTCAAGGTTGCAGATAGCTCAATGGCTGTCTAACTGTAGTAGGGTTGCTACCAGTCACAATGTCTTGTATTGAGTCAGGGAGGCCATCAATGTACTTTTCGATTGCCTTATCCAAAGGCGTGACCATGTTTGGGCATAACAGACTTGTGACCGTGTAGGCTCGATGCTCACCGCTATCTTGCGTAAGATAATCAAATTCCCTTTCAAAGGCCCTGATCTCGTGACGAGGACAGAATTCCTTCATCATAAGGGCCCTAAGTTCAGCCCATGTCTGTGCTAGAGCAACTTCTGCACCACGATCTCTCATAACCCCGTTCCACCACGTAAGGGCCCTCTTCTGGAACACACTCGAAGAAAACTCGACCTTGCGATTGTCAGGACACTGCACGTGGCGGAAAGTATTCTCAATGCTCTCGAACCATTGAAGAAGCCCAGTCGCTCCCTCAGAACCACTAAACTTGAGTGGTTTAGCCGAGTTAAAACTCTTGAAATTGCATGGACCATTGTTGTTGTTGTTGGCTTGGTTCCATTGAGCAAAGAGGTTTGGGAATTGAGCAGCCATTTGCTGCGCAATGAATTCTGCCAGTTCGGCAGTCGCTATCTGGTTTTCGCATCGAGGAGGCATTCTAAAAGAGAAACAAGAAAGAAAACAAATGAAATGGCATTGGGTAAAAATAGGATGTTACAATTACCGACCAAAATCATGGTTGATGGTCATTTGTTTGAACCACAAAGCAAACAAACAACACAAAGGCTGAATCAAAGCAAATAGATCCTCATAGTGTATCGCGAAGACATGCTCGCCTATAAGTGGACACTCACCCCAAGAGTTCCCAGGTAAGAGTGACTGGTCCGATTATGTGGATTTGTATGAACACTCTAGCCTTAGACAGAAAACTCAGGGTACAGACATTCACTCTTCCAGTTTGCACGTGTTCACACTATTTTGGACCCAAAACTTTGACGAGGTTTTGAAAACTCAAAGGGGTTCAAAACCTTATAACAGAGGGTTCAAAACCTTACAATAGAGGGTTCAAAACCTAGCAATCAATCATCCTAGAACAGATGATTAGTTTTTAAAGCGGTTTTGAAATTTATGTTCTTGTTGTGGTCGTCGCCTAAGGATAGGTGACGGTATTGTTTTATGACTAAACGCAAGTAAACTCGCGTTAGGGTCCTAAGAAGGTTATAGACTAGGTCAAAGCATTACTAATAACCTAATTCCCTATAACCATTGGCTCTGATACCAACTTTTCTGTCACACCCCGACCACGTGAGACAACGAAACGTGGCGGAAACGTCGGGGAGTGTTGTAACAGAATTAATTGTTTCAAATCCATGGCAATTAAAGTTTCGTTTTATTAATCAAACAAGAGAGTTACATTGTTTTAAACAAGGAACAAAGAGTATATAACAAAAATTAACTAGTTCTTGTCTCGTTTTAAGTCACTAAGGCACAGGTCCGCCTAAGTATGTCTTGATAAGTCCTATGCATCATCTCCTGAAAACACATGTGAAAATAGGTACGTCAGCATAAAAATGCCTGTGAGAAACATAGGTTTTGTGAAAACAGAATTCATGACTTATGTTTGAGAAAATGTTTAGTCATGAACCTTGTAATTTGCTTTATCTTGTAAATCATTTGAAAAACGATAAGACCAGATGATATGTATAGATAAATGTAAGGTTAAATGAATAACCAAGTAAAATGAGTTTGTATAAGATAAGTTGTTTGTAAAACAATGTCTTGTGAAAAGTATGTTATCTGTATAAAATGCTATATGTCTCAAATTTAAATGATTCGAATAACGCTACGATATGTAATATCATACAAACACTTATATATAGGAAGTACCAGCGGCGTATCCACCATGCTTGTATCATATTACACACGCCTCGTTACTTAAATCACTTACTCAAACCAAACCATCAAGATGTAATGTTTAACAATTGTAGAAATGTTTACGTATGGTCCAATGTCTATTTTCAAATGTAAATCATGTCAACAGATACAAAAGGTTCACACGGTTCAACTGTTACAAACAGTTCATGTAATCAAATGGTTACGACGGTTCACATAGTCAAATGGTTACAACGGTTCAACAGTTACAAACAGTTCATGTAATCAAATGGTTTCGACGGTTCACATAGTCAAATGATTACAACGGTTCAAAATGTAATATAATGTGTTCATATGCTGGATGAGCGTATGCAACAGAAATGCAATGTAGAACAATGTACTAAGTATGCACACAATGGGCGTACATAGCATGAAATGTATTGTAAAGTGATGTACTAAGTATGCTAAGTTAACATACAAAGCAGAAAAGTCATGTAAATCAATGTGCTAGCATGCTATCAGTCAACATACATAGCAGAAATGTAATGTAAATCATGTACTAATAGTGTACTAATGAACATAACAAGTATATGATGTGAAAACAGGAAAGCATGAAAGTAACAAGTAGGCACATGTGTTCCACCCCAAAACGTTTGGAAAACAGTAAAAGAGGGGTCTATGTACTCACTTGAGATTGCTCAGAAGTCCTAAGATAACCACCAAGCAATGCTAGAGATCACGGAATCAAACGGCACCTAATATAGGTAACTATGTTAATAAACCGGACCTAACTCGGAGGATCGGATAGAATGAGGGTTCGTAAACCAAACGAGTATGGTGACTCGTGTAATATGGTTTAACAAAGCCTACATACTAAATGAAACCTAACCTAAGTGCTCATGACCCGTTACGACCCGTTTAGGTAGCTTATGCTACTTTAACGCGTCGTTCGCGTGAAACGCGTTCGGAACGCCTAATTAGTCCTATGACAAGTAAAATATGCCTTAACATGTCTAATATTGTTATTAAATCAGTTTAGATACCAAAAGTTATGTTACATATGCTTAAAATGAATTTTGGCATAAAAAGGGCATTTTGGTAATTTACCTAAGGCATATAAACTACCTATCATACAACTACTTAAACGAAGCGACCATAAGGTATAACCTCGGAAGGTTATTCCCTATATACTATGGTCACCTAATGTATTTGGTCGGATCCGAATGATCGACCAAACGGGTCGGGTTCGAAAGTATAAGCGATTGTTTAGATCGCTTACCTTACGACCCTATACAAGCACTAAACTAAAAGTGACGAGCTAAGCATGTTGAAACATGCTTAACTAAACAAGTTTGGCATCAAAACAAACAGTCTTGATACCTAAGAGTAGTTTGGTTACAAAATACGCAAGAATACGTATTTTGGCCGAAACTACGGCTCGTCACTGAGCCTAGTAACGTGGTAATCAGTAGGTATAGTCACTAGGGACTATAACCATCGTGATCACGCTCACGTTATGAAGTTCAAACGAACTTCGCATTAACCATAAACCGGTCAATGCAGAAAGTCAAACAAAGTTTGACTTTCGGACTCGAAAAGCAATAAAAGAACGAAGGAACACTTACGAAGGGTCCCCGCAAGATTGATAATCCAAGTATTCTCAGGTATGAGGTGATGAAACACCCCAACTTAGAGAAATCTCAGATTTCAAGTGGGTTTGCAATGAAGTGGGTTGGGTATTTATAGTAAAACCAAGACCGTTAGGATCGTTTCTTGGAAAAGAGGGCATGATCTAAGCCGTACACTTGTCGGAAAGTTGTGGTAACTCATATTGCTCCCACCACAAGAGTTTGACACTTGGCCTTGGCCTTTGGAGGGGTTAAAGGCTGTTAACAGCTGAGAAAATGATTTTCTGCATATCTGACCCCTGCTTGCGCACCGCAACAATGAGAGTGTTGAGGTGCGCAAGCACCTGCAGACCAGGATGTTTCAAAAATGGCAAAACAGGCCCCTGAAGCTCCAAACTATTTAAGGTATGTTAAGTATATGTTGATATTCCGGAGTATTTGTCGCGTTAAACTAAGTACGTTTGCGCACCAGTTTGCGTATAACTCTCCAGAAGGCGATATAGAGTTTGGAATTGAACAAAAATTGATACGTGCAAATGATACACATATTTTTACAAATCCAAGTATGAAATATAATATTTCATTGGTTCGGTATTTGTTTGATGGCCGTGGGGGCACAGGTGTCACAGTCTCCCCTACTTTAGGAAATTTCGTCCCGAAATTAATTTCTAGAGGGAACTTGTGAAGACAGCTGTGACGGTTTCACCTTCTAATAGATCCATTAAACCCTTAAGTAAAACTCTGGGCCATGTTAGGATTCTTAGCGAAAATGTCAACCCTCAAAGTGAAGTCCTTGTAGTAGCAAAACATGGAGTTTCAAACTATAGATAGGAGAACGTTTCCCGTGAAGAATTATCATAGGAAACTTGTGTGTGCTTGAAATCAGAATTGGGGAGTATAAGAATATATGACATTGGTCAAAGTCCAAGACTTCTCCCGTACCATTACTCTTGTCACTGTAGGTCTTAACACATGACAAAACTTCCCGTGGTTTCTGTGCACTGAATTCCATAATTATGTAGGCCTCCATAATTACGTACTTCCTTGCACAGTCCGCACAGTTCATTTCATAATGCGTATGGGAAAAACAACGAATAATCCTGTACAAGGGGTTAAAGCGTCAACATTTAAAATTTAGGACTTTTTCGGGTAACAATAAAGTTAACCGAGGACTTAGAAAATGAGATACAAGTCCTAAAGCCCTTGTAGGTAAATAAGAAGGGGTCAAATTGCAAGAAATAAGTCGGTTGCCCTTTCGAATGCTTGAAAGGCCAAGCTTTTGCATTCTGCCTATTTGTTGCGCACCGCAACAAATATTTGTTACGGTGCGCAAGCAGTACCCAGCAAACAGAAAACTGGCTGCAGCCTGTTTTGCGCGATTTTGACCGATCCCACTGGTATTTCTCACTATTGAGCGACCCCTAAACACCCCTAAACACTTAGGGACACTTGATAATCCATTGTGGTCACTTGTAGACTTGTGTGTCAAATATTTTGTGGTGTTGAAATCACTATAAAAGGCCCTTTGTTGCAACCAAGTTCTTCACACCTTCATTCAGCTTTCTGATCATTTCCGGAGCACAAGTCTTCTCTCAAGTGATCTCTGGTCATTCTTAGGACTCTTGTAAGTTTGCCTAACCTTCCTTAGTTTAGTTTTAGCTTAGTTTTAGCTTAAAAGTCAACCGTCGTAATTAACGGTTGACTTAACGATTAATCACTAATGGTCAAGTGATTAGTCGAATAAAAAGTAGTTATAAGTTGGTAATTATGTGGGTAATAAACCCTCAAAACGGTTCCCCCTGATTCTCATCCTAACTAGGTCAAATGTCGGGTCAAACTTGCTTATAAAAAGTCAACAAAATTGTTAATTTCTAATTTATGCATAATTAGCAATGTAGAACATATACAACCTATTTGATCACTAATATAACTTAGTAATTAGTGTAAAAACATGTCCAAACCTGTTCAACCCGACAATTTCCTATATAGACCCGGTTCGGAACCGAAAGTCGCATAGTTTGACTTTTACTTTGACTTTCAGTTCTGACCCATTTAGGCATGTTTTAGAAATGCCTCAGAGCTTTAATTGGACTAAATTACATACTAGTATAACCCTCTGTGATTATACACCTTGGTTCATTAGTTATCCAATTAATATGCATATTTCCGTTAATTGCTCATATGTTGACCATTATGCCCTTTTTACCTTAAAACGTGATTTTTGAAAATGTAAAAGAGTAGAAACCTTTGTTACTAAAATATAAACTTGTACCCAAAATTTGAGATCAATTGGTGGTGTAGATTTAGAGTTATGCTCATTAGCGCAAAATGAAAGCTTGTGTTAATTAAATGGCGTAATTAGCGTATAGCCTAATTAAGCCTAGTTTTTGATATCAAACTTATTACCCCCTGATGTAATATATTATTTTGGGATTTTTGAAGATTTTTAATTAATTTTAGGCCGAGCATAACTCATAGTCATAGGCTTAATCCGGTAATTGTCGGTTTTGCCCTTACGGGCCATAAAATGAGTTTTACATATCTAAACGACTCCAAACCTTTTGCTACTGATTCTAAATGATAAATAAACTATTTTAAGCCTTCTGGAATAATAAAAAATATCATCTTTATGTATATAACCCGGAAACGGCTCCTAATCGCCTTTTTAAGCGTTTGTAACGCATAGTATGTACTAGAACTATTTTAGACATACAAGGGTTGATACCTACTGATATTTTAGGTAAATTATAATGTTTTAACAGTAAGAAAAAGTTGTTTAACTCAGACTTTAGTTTTAAGCTTTACGGCTTATGTGAAATTACCAAAATGCCCCTACGGGGCATAGTTTGTGTTTAAATACGTTTCGGGCATAATGAAAGACATATTACTGATGTCACAACATATTTGAAGCATATTAACTTAGGAAACATGTATATGGCTCTTACGAATACCCGTCACGCTTATTACGCGTTCGGTTCGATTTATACAACTAGTTTACATAAATTAGCCGAAGTGGGTCAAACCTTATCGATTTTATCTAGAAATCCAGAATGTGAATGAAATACCCATAATAAACAAGTCTTCAAACTTGTCGGGTCTAAATCACATTCTATCCGATCTTCCGACTTAGGTCCGGTTTATTAATGTAGTTACCTATATTAGGTGTCGTTTGATATCCGCGATCTCTAGCATTGTTTGGTTGTTACTCAAGGACTACTAAGCAATCTCAAGTGAGTACATAGACCCCTCTTTTACTGTTTTCCAAACATTTTGGGGTGAAACACATGTGCCTACTTGTTACTTTCATGCTTTCCTGTTTTCACATCATATACTTCCTACGTTCATTAGTACATTATAGTACATGATTTCATTACATTTTATGCTATGTATGTCCATTGTGTGCATACTTAGTGCATGGTTCTACATTACATTTATGCTATGTATGTTAACTGATAGCATGCTAGCACATTGATTTACATGACTTTTCTGCTTTGTACGTTAACTTAGCCTACTTAGTACATTTCTTATTCATCATATGCTTACATTTTGGTATGACATTTGGTTTGTTTAAACTATACTATACATTCATTAACACCGATCATGCCGCTCGGTAGTAGGTAGTGGTACCATAGGACTTGACAAATCCCATTCCTGAAATCTCGGGTTTGTTTGGACGTAAGGAATGACCGAATCCGAATACATATTCTTTTGATAACCCATTTTTACATGGTTATCCGACTGTCGCAAGGCTTGGATGTATGAATTTTTACAATACCGCATAAATGTCTAATATCAGTATAGCATACATTTACTACACAAAACATAACTTTGATTTAAACCAAGTTTTACTTCAATACTTTGTTTTGTGCATTTCACCTATGGTTTACTTGATGCATTTCACTAGCCATACATATCATTTTGGTTACACATTACATGATTTACATTTGACAAATAAACATTTTCAACATTGGTTATACGTTGCATGATTTACATTTTGGTATATTATTCAATACATTTGACAATTGGTTTAAACATAGACATCTTACATTGGTGGTTTGGTTTGATTAAGTGATTAAGTAACGATGCGTGTGTAATATGATACAAGCATGGTGGATACGCCGCTGGTACTTCCTATATATAAGTGTTTGTATGGTATTACATATCGTAGCGTTGTTTGAATCATTTCAGTTTAGACATATAACATTTTATACAAATAACATACTTTTCACAAGACATTGATTTACAAACAACTTATCTTATACAAACTCATTTTACATGGTTATTCATTTAACCATACATTATTCTCTTATTTATACATATCATCTGATCTTATCGTTTTTTTTCAAATGATTTACAAGACAAAGCAAATTACAAGGTTCATGACTAAACCTTTTCTCAAACATAAGTCATGAATTCTGTTTTTCACAAAACCTATGTATCTCACAGGCATTTTTATGCTGACGTACCTATTTTCACATGTGTTTTCAGGAGATGATGTATAGGACTTATCAAGATATACTTAGGCGGACCTGTGCCTTAGTGACTTAAAACGAGACAAGAACTAGTTAATTTATATTATGTACTCTTTGGTTCTTGTTTAAAACAATGTAAATTTTCATGTTTGATTAATAAAACGAAACTTCAATTGCCATGGATTTGAAACAATTAATTCTGTTACAACACTCCCCGACGTTTCCGCCACGTTTCGTTGTCTCACGTGGTCGGGGTGTGACAGAAAAGGGAAGTACCAGCGGCGTATCCACCATGCTTGTATCATATTACACACGCCTCGTTACTTAAATCACTTACTCAAACCAAACCATCAAGATGTAATGTTTAACAATTGTAGAAATGTTTATGTATGGTCCAATGTCTATTTTCAAATGTAAATCATGTCAACAGATACAAAAGGTTCACACGGTTCAACTGTTACAAACAGTTCATGTAATCAAATGGTTACGACAGTTCACATAGTCAAATGGTTACAACGGTTCAACAGTTACAAACAGTTCATGTAATCAAATGGTTACGACGGTTCACATAGTCAAATGATTACAATATGACCATAATCACAGACACCATTGGACAACGAGATAGCCAATAGGTGGTCGAGTGATAAATACCGTGGGTAGATGGTTGATATGTATAAACATTGTAATCGCTCTTAATACTGTAAATTATAACAACGCATCGGTTTTAGTAAAAAGAATGATTCACCAGTATTTCCCCGCTGACATAACCTTTTTTCAAACATGTTTCAGGTGATCTGTTGTGATCCAGGAAAAGTGCTTCGAAGCACTACAAGCTTAAGGAAGTGGCTCAATATAAAGAAACATGTTTTGTAAAATAAAGATTTCCCAGTGAAATCATCTTATTGTAAACTACCGGGGTTTTATCCCGAATTATGAAATAAAATAATCGGGAAAATTTCAGTTTTAAAAAGATCATGCTAAAATCTTTCGCTGTCAACTCCATTAAATAAATACGACGGGATTTTCTGTCCCGCGGCTCCTGAACCGGGTCAAACCGGGCCGGGGGCCGTGACAGTTACTGGGACCAGCTTCATCATCGTTGGAAGTTTGGTGTTGATGTTTAGAAGTGTGACACCTCGAAAATTCATGTCCATTATTATATCGACACGTGTCATGGGCTTAAAACGTGTAAAGGATTGATTAGAAGGACTAAAGTTGACAAACAAAGAAACTATGTGAATAAAAGGGTTCAAAGTGTCAACAATGGATAAATATACTTCTCAATAGCCCCACATAATGTTTATAACCTTAAACGAATAAATCATGGATCATACGAAGCTAATTGTGGAAGAAAGTTACAAACTACAGGGGTTAAATGTGTCAACATGTTTAAAGTATACCTCTGAGTGACCTTTTAGCAAACCCAAAGCTTTGTAATGATTAATTATGCTCACGAGAATAAGTGATAAAAATTTCACAAGGTTTCGTTAAAGTATGAGAAAGTTATGACAATATTCGTATACGAGGGGTTAAAAGCGTCAACGTTGAAATTTAAGACTTTTCGGTGATCGTATGAATAACCGGGGACCTAACAAAGTTGGTTTATGACTTGGAGTCCTTAAAAGTCAAGTTTGGGGGTTACAAGTGCAAGAAAGCATGTTAAAATCAAGTTTGGAAGGACCAGGGGCCAAAAGTGCAAATAACGAAACTTGTTTGGCCAGTTCTTAACACCCACACGGGGCGCGTAAGCCCAGGCAGGGCCTTACGCGGGCCGCCTGGCACCCCCAGATACAGAAAAACACTTCCAGCTGCCTGTTCCAGCCGGTTACACCGCCTCAATTCACCATTTCTTGATTCTAGGGGCTTGTTTAATGTTTTAGAAGGGCCTAGGGACACTTGGAATGATCCCATAACATCCAAAGACTTTGTTTGACATGATCTTGTGGGATTAAAGTCCCTATATAAGAAGTTCTATGTTGCACCATTTGATCACATTCACTTGCAAGCTCACAACTTCACTTCTGGAGTATTTTGGAGCTCAAGACTCATTCCTAGTGATCATTAGTCGTGCTTAGGACCTTGGTAAGTATTCTTAACCTTCCTTAATTCAGTTTTGCTTAGTTTATTAGCTTAAAGTCAAACCGTCGTAATTAAGGTTTAACTTCATCATTAATCTTAATTTGTCCAGTCAAATTACAAATTGAAAGTACCTATGAGTTGGTAATTATGTGGGCAATAAACCCTTAAAAGGGCACCCTCTGATTCTCACTCTAAATAGGTCAATTGTCGGGTCAAACTTGATCTTAAAAAGTCAACAGGAAGCAATTTTGCAAATAAACACATAATTAGCAATGTAGAAGCTATGCAACCTGATTTATCATTAACATAACTTGGTAATTAATGTAAGAACATGTCTAAACATGTTCAACTCGACAATTTTCAGTTTAGGCTCGGTTCGGAACCGAAAGTCGCATAGTTTGACTTCTGCTTTGACTTTCAGTTCTGACCCGTTTAAGCATGTTTTAGAAATTCCTTAGAGCCTTATTAGGACCAAGTTACCTATAAGTATAACCCTCTGAGATTATACAACTTGGTTCATTAGTTATCCGATTCATATGCATGTTTCCGTTAAATGCTTAAATGTTGACTATTATGCCCATTTGACCTTAAAATGAGAATTTTGGAAATGTGAGAGGACAATAATCTTTGTTACTGATTTATAAACATGTCCCTAAAATTTCACATCAGTTTGAGGTCTAGATTAGGAGTTATGCTCAATAGCGTAATTAGAAAGCCTTTTATTAATTAAACGGCATAATTAGCGTAAAGCCTATCTAAACCCAATTTTTGACACCAAACCTCTTACCCACTGATGTAATATAATATTTTGGTATTTTTGAAGATTTTTAATTATTTTTAAACAGATCATAACATAGGGTTATTACCTTGATTCGGTAATTGCCGATTATACCCTTTTCGTCTATAAAATGAGTTTTACTAATCCTTTTGATACCAAACCTTTTTCTACTGATCTAATATGATAAATAAAATATTTTGAGCCTTCCGGAATAATAAAAATATCAGCCTTCCATTGAAAACCCGGAAATGGCTCCAAATCGCCTTTTTAAGCGTCTTTAACGCATAGTATGTATCAAAACCATTTTATAAATATAAGACTTGATACCCTACTGTTATAACTTATTAAATTAAGTATTTTACTGATTACATCAGACCCGAAACTCAGATTTATATTTAAACTCTTTCATAACTTTTAAAATGACCAAAATACCCCTACGGGGCGTAATTTGAATTTAAATCCGTTATGGGCATAATAGAAGATATCTCACTGATGTCACAACATATTTAAGGCATATTAACTTAGGAAACTTTCATATGACTCATTTGGTTACTCGTTACGCACTTTTCGCGTTCGGATCGGCTTATGTAACTAGTTTGCATATATTAGCCGAAACGGGTCAAACCATATCGTTTTCACCTCAAAATCCAGAATGTGTTCAAGTTACCCATATTAAACAAGCATACAAGCTTGTCGGGTCAAAACCACATTCTAAACCGGTCTTCGCTTTATCATGCGTTTGAACCGAGTCTTCCTTTTGAAAACTAACCGGTCTAAGTCTAAGCTTAATTAAAGACCCGTTAGGATTCTAATAGATTATTAAAAACCTTCGTTCCAGATTAGTAGCCCAGTAAAAGCTACGTGCACTTGCTGTATTTGATTTATACTTTGCTCAGGTAAATACTCTTAACTTATTTTCCCTATACGGGCTTGGGATACGGTATTATAATAATACTGCTTGGTCGGGTTTGTAATCATTTAAATCGGATTGTGATTGATGTAATTACATAACTCGTTTTATTCTGTATTATTTGGTGTATGGCCTTTGGGGGTTAAATGACCATGTCCCGGATATCCCTGGCATCATTCAAAGAAATGGCCACGACCTAAGCACGGGGTGTAGGCGTACACCTGACAGATGCATTATGTAAAAACTGGTAATCCACTTAGAGGAAATAATCCTTGTGGGCATTATACATGTGACGTGTCAGTTAATCTAGTCCGGCCCTACAAACCGGCCCTCATGGACGACAAATAAGTAAAACTGTATACAAGATTATATACAAATAATTGTCCCAAGTTATAAAGATATATTTGCCGAAGCGCATTCAAATCAATTTTCAAACTCTTTTCAAAATGAGTCAGTTAAGTTGTATTTACCAGTGTAAACTGACGTATTTTCCAAAAAGGTTAAGTGCAGGTACTATACGTAATAGGCTGGCTACTCCAGGCATCAATAATCAAGTTTCGCAAGCTCTAGATGTCAAAGTCTGCTGAACAGTTTTCCTTTTTATTTGATCCGCCTGTGGATCTGTTTCAACTATTTCGTGATACTTGATATTACAGTTTATTCAGTTGAAATGAATCTATCTTTTGCTTCCGCTGTGCATTTATATATTGTGTTGTTTGACTATGATGATATCAACTACGTCACGTTACTCCCCACCGGGCCCACCGGTAATACGTGGAAATATCAGGGTGTGACAAGAAGATCTTGCTGCAAATATTCCTTGAGATGCTTCATATTCTTGTAAAATATCCAAATCATCAAAGAACTCTGGCTCTTCTTCTAGATCGAATGAATCCCATAAGGCATCATAGTTGAATCGCCATGAGTCTGCGGGCTTCTGTGGAGGCATTGTGTATCCTTGACATTCAACATGCTGTGCTTAGATGATCTTACCGAGACTTGGAACAAAGACTCGTCTGAGTGGACTTGAATAACCCACGAAGATACCTTCTATGCACTTTGAACCAAATTTGCCATCAGGATCTAGAACTGTGCAGGGAGACCCTAACGGCTCTAGATATTCAAGATTTGGCTTGCGATTGTTGATCAACTCGAAACATGTTTTGTTGTGCTTCTTCACAGTAAGTACCCCGTTGAGTGTATAGAAAGCGGCTGATACTGCTTCTGCCCAGAAATTAATTGGTAATTTTGAATCAGCTAGCATCGTTCTCGCCGTTTCGATCAGCATTCGGTTCTTTCTTTCTGCGACTCCATTCTGTTGCGGAGTATAAGGTGCGCTGAACTCTTGCAATATACCCTTTCGATCACAGAATTCCTCCATTCTCTTTTTTTTAATTCCGTACCTGTCACTTCTTAATCTTCGAATGCGGGTTCGGTACAGATTTTCTATCTTTCTAAAAAGCTTCAGCAAACTCTCAAATGTTTCATCTTTTGACTTTAGGAACGTCACCCATGAGAATCTCGAATAGTCATCAGTGACCACTAAGCAATAAAGATCACCAGTAATGCTCTTGACATTCACAGGACCGAAGAGATCCATGTGAAGTCTTTCTAGTGGTTTCGAGATTGAGTTCATCTTTTTGCGCGGATATGATTTCTTTCGTTGTTTTCCCTTTATACAACTGATACATTCTCCCTCCAGATGAAAATTCTTCAAATGAACACCTTTTACTAGATCATTATGCACCAGGTAGTTCATCTAGCGTAGGTGAATATGGCCCATCTTTCGATGCCACGGCTCTGACTCCTTTTTCTGTAGCTCTTGATACGAAGCACTGAGGTTGACCCGTGGTAGTCGTAGAAACGCTTATATCCAACACGTACAGATCATTAACCCATGGTGCTCGCATGATGATCCATTCCTCGGGGATGACAAACCTCGGCTTCAGAATCAGACATTCTTTATCCGTGAAATATGTTGAGTACATTCGGTCACAAATTTGAGAAATGCTAAGCAAGTTGTTCTCCAGCTCTGCTATGTAGTTGACTCTCTCAAATGTAATCACACCATTTGACAACGTTCCTTCTCCAACAATACGTCCTCCTTGATTTCTTGCGAAACTGACATATCCACCGTTGAACCCTCTAACATCGTATAATAGGGTCTTTCTCCCTGTCATGTGCCTGGATGCTCCACTATCCATAATCCACTTCGAGATAGACCTCGGGAGCTCCTGCACATTTCACATGAAATTAGTTAGAAGTTGAAGCAACCCAAGCCTATTTTGACTCGGGTAGCTTGACATTAAGATGAGATTTTGCTGTGTATAGTGGTGGAAAGTTGTTATCATTGACTTTCAAACTTTCCTCCGTTCCAACCTCAACCTCTTTGTATAAGAAAAATTCGTCCTTTTGAGGTTGATCAGATGGTTGAACATTTTTCGGAACATACTTCTTCCATGGTGGGGTCGAAGTTTGTTTCTCCAACTTCTCGTAAAAATCCAAAGGTACATTCATCTTAACTGGTTTGGTTGAAGATGATTGCTTTGCAGAATCAGAAACCTTTGGTTTTGGAACACTTGATGTCTTAACTTCAGATTTTTTCTTCCAAGTTTGTTGTGGAGAAGCGACCCGTTTGTAAAATTGATCAGTTTTCTTTACCGACTGTTTTACAGGTTCAGTTTTGACTTTGATGTTTTCATTTTTCACAATCTTCTTCTTAACAAACATTGGAGCTTTGCCTTTGACATCATTCTTCATCCTCGGATTCTCAACAACCACAAACTTAGGTTTTGAGTTGGTGCACTTTCGTGCAATGTGTCCAACTTTGTTGCATTTGAATCAAGTGCGGGTATCAACTACCCGACTTTTACCTTCAGTCTGAGGCTGTGAGGACTTCTTTGCAAAAAATTCTTCATTTGTTTTCGAAAAGATTTCTGACTCTTTCTTAGTCATTGAACTTGAGCTTTTAATAAACACTTTCTTTTCGACAAATTTCTTTTTCTGAAAGTTCCTTCTTGGAAAGTTCTTACCACCCTGATAACCACCCGACCATATGTTTTGATTGTTCTTGTTAAAACGTGGTGGTACAACAGGTTTCTTATAGTAAGATTTATCTCGTTCAAAGTTCAATAATCTTTTGGAACTTTTTAACCCTTCAATTTTAGAAACATCAATTTCCACAAGTTTGAAAAATTTATTCAGCTTGTCAACATTCACATTCTCAATTGGAAATTCAATATCCGAGTACAACTTATCAGAACCAGACATCTTGTACATGACAAGAGTAGGATCATCATTTGAGTTGTTCTGGGATTTTGATTTCGGAATGTAGTTGTTCAGAAAACACTCTTCATCTTCAGTCGAATCACTATCTGATTTTAAAACATTTTCAACCACATTTTTTACTACTTTAGATTGAACACTATCTTCATCAGATGATGAAGTTAATAAGACATCGATTGTTTCTGGAAGTTTTTCAGCATCTATTTTTTGACTTGTTTCAATTTCATTAACCAACCCGAACTATTTCTTTGAAAAATTGTTTAGCATAGGCGGTGGAACTTGATGAAAACCCACCCCTGTTCCATCCGAGTAGACATCTTCACCAGCTTTGTTCTTCCCAATTGGTTTGGGAACAATGTGTTGAAGAACAAAGCTAGCGGAGTTGTAACTGTTCAATTTCAGATTAATTCTTTCATTTTCAATCTTATCTTCCTGGAATTGAAGCTTAAGACTTGCGATCTCGTCCAATTGCTGGTTGATTTCTCTTTCTTTTTGTGACACCCCAGGAAAACCAGGAAACCACGCAACCTAACTAGCCTCCTCAGTAACTACGTCCTAAATTTCGAGACGGAATTTCTTTCAAGTTGGGGATGATGTGACAACCCGAACGTTTAAGGTCAGCAACGTTCTATCTTACGATATTTACTTCTCGTTATCTCGCTTTAGTGTTTTGTTCTATGATAACTCCGTTAATCTAACGTGGAATGACTCGGTTAAGTATCGTAAGACGACTCCGTTAATCTTGGGCCGCACATGTAGTGGGCTACTTATTCACGTTCTAAACAACCCACACTTCGGATCAACCTACCTGAGCCCAACTTGCATTTTGTGTGTTCTGGTTCTATTCGGCCCAAAAGTAAAGGATGACTTCATATTGATTCGGCCCAACTAATTATAAGCCCACTTATTTTAATAGTTAAACATTGTATAATGTACGTAACTTCTTGATAATCTTTAATTGCAAACAACAAAACCCGATTTTCCCCTAAGAATACATACGGCAGTTTCTTGTGGAGATCATCCTTATTCCGGTTAGTCCATTATGTTTATTTAATTCTTGTTTCATGGTGTACATTTACATGTTAATAAACATATACTCATCGCATATAAATGTTCTTGAAGGTCAAAGATTAGGGTAATAGTATTGATAATTGAAGCTATAACAATTGATGTTATGCTGATAGACGATGTGGTATGATTACTGTTTGCTTTCATAGGCCTGATCAAGATTGAAACGTGTAATATATGTGTTGGGTTGTGATGATTGTAACTATAAACGAATCAGGGTTTCTCCATGCTAGAGTCACAATAATAAGGACATGAATATGTGCACGAGCTATGATGAGCAATTGTTGTGTTTATCGATTTGGTTGTTCCTATCGGTGATGATGATCTAGACGTGGTTGTAAGGCTTAACCAATGTTTGTGTTTTGTGGAGTGATGAATGCTTGATTAAATGTTAGTCTTTAGGTGATAATGGCTGATTCATTATTCTAATTTTAGGATGGGTATAATATGTCGTTCAAATATCTAGTGCATGATAAGGGGGATTTGTTAAAAATACATGGAATTCTTGTAACCTGCAGGTTATTTTCGTAACTAACACATGATGACCCCCCCTATGTTTACAAATTGAATGGATATAATTCAAGGGATAGTGGGTATTAAATGGGCCGCACTGTGTATTTGAAATAGGGTCACATGGTTTACGGTTTGGTTAATCTGATGAGATTGGTCGCATATAAATTCATAAGGCCCACTAAGATGATATCTTAAATATTGTTGTCGGCCATATGGATTTTATTTGACTAGGATTTGCTCCTTTATCATGACAATTTATGACATCAAACCTATGTGACTAGATTGCATGTAATTTACTATGTGGTGCAATGTGTTTTCTATTCCATGAACTGATATATATATATATAGTAAATGTAGTAAGTGGCGGCCATGTGTGTGGATGCTTGAAATCTTGATCGAATCAAAACATGTGCAAATGATTATAAGGTTGTCAGAACAGTGAGTTAGTATTTCTAGTTGGCATAGGATCATCATTATCCATCACCTTTGACTATTAATAGTTGGCATGTGTTGTGTTGAAGATTAAAGTGTTAATTGCGTGTAAACATGAGATCAAAATGTGAACCTGCTGTGAATCGAATACATGTTAGATGACTGCTTATTGTTATTAAATAAATGGATTGATTGTGTTGATTAATATGAAACTGCTTGATCATGAACGATAACCAAAACTGTAACTGTTAATACGATGTAACTTCTGCATATTGACGAAACTCACAGGTCGGCGAAACTTGAGAGTTTCGTCCAAGGCAATCATGACGAAACAGGGGGAGGTTTCGTCGATGAGGAGTTTCGACGAAACTGGGGAGTTTCGTCAAAAAGGGTAAACATGCACAGTGAGCTAAGTTGTTGTTGATGGATGATTTTGTTAATGAAACCTTGGTATTTAATTGCTACGTGCTATTTGGGGGTCACTGATTGAATACCCGCTATGATTTGTATTTATACGAGAACATTGCGAATGTGAAACTGATTTCATATACGTGAAAACCATAGGTGGTGACTGTTTAGTGGTAAACGAGTAACTTAACAAACCGAGCAAACCAAGGTGAGTTCACACTCCTAAGGCATGGGATTCCCGGTGGGTGGGCAATGGGATTGAATAACTACTCATACTTTCAACACTAAGAGACTACGTACTACTATCCTCGGATTGTGAAGGACACCATCATTAAACCTACGTAAAACCTACGTACTACTGTCCTCGGATTGGGAAGGACACCAGCACTAAACCTACGTAAAACCTACGTACTACCGTCCTCGGATTGGGAAGGACGCCAGCGCTAAATCTACGTACTCGTTACGTACCACTGTCCTCGGATTGGGAAGGGCACTTACGTAAAACCTACGTAATCTCATACTTATCACTGTCCTCGGATTGGGAAGGACACTTATAAATACAACTAGTCTAGTAAATTACAACATGGGAAGCCCCCACTAAATATCGTGAAAAGGTTTGGGAAACAAGGATACCGGTTAACACATGATTATGAAACAAACTTACGATTTTTGAAACGAACTCAATAACTGAACAATCAACTGTGAACTCGCTCAACTTTATTGTTGACTCGTTGTTACATGCCTTGCAGGTCTTTAGGTGCATATCATTGGAACTTGCTGTCTGGGATGCTGGACTGGTCATGGGTCGAGATACATGGAATCGCAACATAAGTCTAATGGTTTACTTACGCGAGGATTTATAAAACATTTAACCAATGATTATTGCTTCCGCTGTGTACTCTGTGTTATATGTAACGTTTTGAAATACTTCCTATTAATAAATGAAAGTTTATTTAATTATACTTATGAGTTCAATGTGATTGGTTGCTAAGATCTATGTATGTCACACGCCTTACGGGGGTTTCCGCATGTGGTATTTTGGGGGTGTGACAGATTGGTATCAAAGCCATTGGTTATAGTGAACTTGGTTTTAAAAAGGAGAAAAACATTTTTGTAAAACCAGACTATAACCGAACAGTTCTGAAGACATGAACACGACCATGACACTCAGCTCCAGATTGCAAGGTTCGTCTCTCGTATACTCATTGTACTGCATAACTAGTGAACACCTACATATGATATTGCATGTGATTGCACGTTTAGCACAACAGTATGAATTCATGTATACTTGCATGTGTTATGTGACTAATAGGGTGGTATTTCCCTAAACCTTCAAGACTTACGCTTCGTGATACTCTTTGTTTGCTACTCGGGTTGAGGAACCATTTGACATGAGCTAAGAGGAGCTGAGGTGAGCATGCAAATCACAATATTATTATGGGTGCACACATAATAATAATGTGGGGTGCATGCGAGTCCCAGTGAGGCTTAACAAGTGAAAAAGGGGTTCCGTTCCGTCATTTGATCAATGTGAAACATAACCAACCTATGGGGGTCATAGCAGTAATTGACCCCTACTCAAACTCAAACGTGAACTTTTCATTTATCTTTGGATCCTTTCGAATCTCGATGCTATTGAGTATTTCCTGAACACCCATCTGAACACCTAGCGAACCATGTAGAATGTTAGGTGCTTATACGAACGTCCCTGAGTTGGATGTCGCAGCGTCGAATGATTGATCGATACCTTTCTTACTTTTTTTTGTTTGCTGGAACTCATGTATTGACGTCTTAGATCCCGAAGTGTGATCACTTCTGCAATACTGTCGTAACAGACAGTGTATTACTCAAATAACTTGCAACATCGATGGACAGGAGGATGAGCGTAGTACTTTACCGATCTCAGTACTTTGACGACCCTGATTACCGGCAACGAGCACCAGCGAATTGGCTTCAATCGAATCCTAAACCCTTGTCAGCGACTCATGGGAGTCAACTCTTATGAATCAATCGGGTCATAAGCAATGACAATCGACTCCAACGTGGAATGTGTGACTGCCAACACAGTGAGTAGCGCTTTAGGACGTAGCTCAGGATGTGAAAAGATGGACTTGGATGGTGAAGAACCATAGGGCTTCGATTCGAGCAACGACATTGGGAGCAGCAGTCACAGCGACAACAAGGTATTCGTAAGCCTAGCCTACGGTATGGAATTAAAGGTGCCTACAACATGGATTGGCCGTGGTTAAGTTAAGAGGACAACGACCAAAGGAACAACAACAGTACTTGAAATCCTTGTAATGAAAACAGCAACACTGGAAATGATGCTCATGGAAGGGCATTTAGGATTGGCGTGGGTGACGCCAGGATTGTAATAACATGGTGGCATACACGTTCTGTGGGACAAGTATTCGACATCGACCTTTCTTCTGTTGTTCTTGATAGATGTACCCTGTGAGGAGATGATTCTGCGTATTTCCCCTCCTTCGTGGAGGATTGCTATCTGTTCTAACGCATCAGAGTGGCGCAACGGTTAGCATCATTTTAGCAATGAAAGCCAGGAGTGGCTACGGAGAGACTACCCCGCTATGTTAGCAACTGTTATAGACGTAAGGTTAGGAAAAATGGGATCGAGGATCCACCAGTTGTTCGTGATTACCCTCCATGTGCTGCCCAAGGAACATCCAGTATCATCTCTACAACGGTTAGGTAGGAACTCAGTTCGACCTCGCGCCAGAGGCAGCCCTGACTACACGCACTCTTACCGTCTTGCATCAGGAGGGTTGCAAGAGCTGTCTAATCGTTGAGCAGGAGTTTTGTCGGACCTAGCCCTTCGCGTGGGGAGCCCAAGTTATATCTGTGAAGATAAGCCTTTTTGTATGTGTACTGATTTTCAAGAACTCAATAAGGTGACAGTTGAGAACCGTTTGCCATGACCATATAGACCTGACGACCAGTTGCGGGGGTCGAGCTTCCATTCGAGGATCGGCTAGCGAACGAACTATCAACAGATAGAAGTCCAAGAGGTGAATGCTCTTAGAACAGCACGTCGACGCAACACGAGAGAGTGATGACTTACGATATGGAGTTACAAGGAGGAACTGCACAACACACAACCGGCGGTGGAAACCGTGGTCTTTGGAATTACATGGAGGCGTTACTTGGACGGTATCGAATGCGTTATTTAGACCGATCATAAGGGCCTCCCGTCTACCCTGGTTTCGAAAGAGCTAAATCAGTTAATGGCATCGCTGGATGGAACTTTTTGGATGATTACGACTGTGAACTTGAATGTGCACGAGCTTTGCAGCTTACCATCGACTCTAACTTACCTTATCAGACTCGCTCTGTCCAAACTGGAGAACAGAAGGAAGAAGACTTTCAAGTTGGACCCATGCGGGGCATGGAGAAGCAACCTCGGGCAGGGCGGATGATATTCACTACCTCAGGAACAAGTGTGGACCTCATTATACGGCAACTGTAGGGAACTCATGTTGAGCAAAGCGCACCGGCTTCGATATACTTGCCGTCTGGATTTTTGGTGAGAGGCACTAGGATTTATAAACCTTGTACTGGTAATCGGGCATGAAGGCCCACCAATGATGTTTGACTTGTGGGAGAGTCAAGGTGAAGTGTTAGCAACCAGAAACACCTATATGGAAAGCGAAAACCGACTGCCATGGATTTGGTCGCTAGTTTACTTAAAACTCGAAACGGAAACAATATCACCTAGATGATCGTTGATTGTCTCGTGTAACCAGCACACTTTCTAGCCATCAAGGAAACGGATAATTTTTCTACACTTGTAGTCATCAACCTGAAAGAAGTGGGTGCTAGGCATGGGGTGCCAACCTCCATTATCTCTGATCACGACCCACGATTAGCATCTGATTTGTGGCAAGTGATACACAAATCCTTTGGCTCACGTCTAGACATGAGCACAGCATATCATCCACAGACGGATGGGCAGACTGAACGCACCATCCAAACTCTTGAGGACATGCTTCGAGCATGTGTAATCGACTTTGGCAACGGCTGGGAAAGACACCTCTTTTAGTGGAGTTTTCGTATGACAACAGTTACCACACCAGCATCCAAGCTACTCCGTTCGAGGCATTGTACGGACGGAAGTGCCGATCACCTCTTTGATGGACAGAAGTTGGCGATAGCCAAATCACTAGCCCAGAACTCGTCGTAGACACAACGGAGAAGATTGCTCAGATACGACAACGAATGGCAGCAGCTCGTGACCGTCAGAAAAGCTACGCTGATAAGCGCAGGAAACCACTCGAGTTCCAGGTTGGGGATCGAGTACTATTTAAAGTCTCACCTTGGGAAGGTGTAGTTCATTTTGGTATATGAGACAAACGCAACCCGCGATGTGTTGGACCTTTCGAAACCACAGAGAGTATTGCCAAGGTGGCCTACAGATCGAATCTACCCGAAGAACTCAGTGGAGTTCACAACGTATTCATTGTGTCGAATCTGAAGAAGTGTCTGTCAGATGAAACCCTCATAGTTCCTTTTAAGGAGCTCACCATTGACGATCAGTTGCGATTTGTCGAAGAACCAGTGGAAATCTTGGACCGGGAGGTCAAGATTCTCAAACACCAGGATACCTATTATTCGAGTTTCGTTGGAACTCCCGTCGTGGCCCAGAGTTTACTTGGGAACGAGAAGACCAAATGAAACACAAATATCCCCAGTTATTCGAGAAAAGCGAAACCACTACTGAGGCTGAAGCTACTTCGGAATTTCGGGACGAAATTCCAAACCAACGGGGGAAGGATGTGACACCCCAGGAAAACCAGGAAACCACGCAACCTAACTAGCCTCCTCAGTAACTACGTCCTAAATTTCGGGACGAAATTTCTTTCAAGTTGGGGATGATGTGACAACCCGAACGTTTAAGGTCAGCAACGTTCTATCTTACGATATTTACTTCTCGTTATCTCGCTTTAGTGTTTTGTTCTATGATAACTCCGTTAATCTAACGTGGAATGACTCGGTTAGGTATCGTAAGACGACTCCGTTAATCTTGGGCCGCACATGTAGTGGGCTACTTATTCACGTTCTAAACAACCCACACTTCGGATCAACCTACCTGAGCCCAACTTGCATTTTGTGTGTTCTGGTTCTATTCGGCCCAAAAGTAAAGGATGACTTCATATTGATTCGGCCCAACTAATTATAAGCCCACTTATTTTAATAGTTAAACATTGTATAATGTACGTAACTTCTTGATAATCTTTAATTGCAAACAACAAAACCCTATTTTCCCCTAAGAATACATATGGCAGTTTCTTGTGGAGATCATCCTTATTCCGGTTAGTCCATTATGTTTATTTAATTCTTGTTTCATGGTGTACATTTACATGTTAATAAACATATACTCATCGCATATAAATGTTCTTGAAGGTCAAAGATTAGGGTAATAGTATTGATAATTGAAGCTATAACAATTGATGTTATGCTGATAGACGATGTGGTATGATTACTGTTTGCTTTCATAGGCCTGATCAAGATTGAAACGTGTAATATATGTGTTGGGTTGTGATGATTGTAACTATAAACGAATCAGGGTTTCTCCATGCTAGAGTCATAATAATAAGGACATGATTATGTACACGAGCTGTGATGAGCAATTGTTTTGTTGATCGATTTGGTTGTTCCTATCGGTGATGATGATCTAGACGTGGTTGTAAGGCTTAACCAATGTTTGTGTTTTGTGGAGTGATGAATGCTTGATTAAATGTTAGTCTTTAGGTGATAATGGCTGATTCATTATTCTAATTTAAGGATGGGTATAATATGCCGTTCAAATATCTAGTGCATGATAAGGGGGATTTGTTAAAAATACATGGAATTCTTGTAACCTGCAGGTTATTTTCGTAACTAACACATGATGCCCCCCCCCCCCCCCCCCCCCCCCCCCCCCCCCTATGTTGACAAATTGAATGGATATAATTCAAGGGATAGTGGGTATTAAATGGGCCGCACTGTGTATTTGAAATAGGGTCACATGGTTTATGGTTTGGTTAATCTGATGAGGTGGGTCCCACATAAAATCATAAGGCCCACTAAGATGATGTCTTAAATATAGTTGTCGGCCATATGGATTTTATTTGACTAGGATTTGCTCCTTTATCATGACAATTTATGACATCAAACCTATGTGACTAGATTGCGTGTAATTTACTATGTGGTGCAATGTGTTTTCTATTCCATGAACCGATATATATATATATATATATAGTAAATGTAGTAAGTGGCGGCCATGTCTGTGGAGGCTTGAAATCTCGATCGAATCAAAACATGTGCAAATGATTATAAGGTTGTCAGAACAGTGAGTTAGTATTTCTAGTTGGCATAGGATCATCATTATCCATCACCTTTGACTATTAATAGTTGGCATGTGTTGTGTTGAAGATTAAAGTGTTAATTGCGTGTAAACATGAGATCAATATGTGAACCTGCTGTGAATCGAATACATGTTAGATGACTGCTTATTGTTATTAAATAAATGGATTGATTGTGTTGATTAATATGAAACTGCTTGATCACGAACGATAACCAAAACTCTAACTGTTAATACGATGTAACTTCTGCATATTGACGAAACTCACAGGTTGGCGAAACTTGAGAGTTTCGTCCAAGGCAATCACGACGAAACAGGGGGAGGTTTCGTCGATGAGGAGTTTCGACGAAACTGGGGAGTTTCGTCAAAAAGGGTAAACATGCACAGTGAGCTAAGTTGTTGTTGATGGATGATTTTGTTAATGAAACCTTGGTATTTAATTGCTACGTGCTATTTGGGGGTCACTGATTGAATACCCACTATGATTTGTATTTATACGAGAACATTGCAAATGTGAAACTGATTTCATATACGTGAAAACCATAGGTGGTGACTGTTTAGCGGTAAACGAGTAACTTAACAAACCGAGCAAACCAAGGGGAGTTCACATTCCTAAGGCATGGGATTCCCGGTGGGTGGGGAATGTGATTGAATAACTACTCATACTTTCAACACTACGAGACTGCGTACTACTGTCCTCGGATTGTGAAGGACACTATCATTAAACCTACGTAAAACCTACGTACTACTGTCCTCGGATTGGGAAGGACACCAGCACTAAACCTACGTAAAACCTACGTACTACCGTCCTCGGATTGGGAAGGACGCCAGCGCTAAATCTACGTACTCGTTACGTACCACTGTCCTCGGATTGGGAAGGGCACTTACGTAAAACCTACGTAATCTCATACTTATCACTGTCCTCGGATTGGGAAGGACACTTATAAATACAACTAGTCTAGTAAATTACAACATGGGAAGCCCCCACTAAATATCGTGAAAAGGTTTGGGAAAGAAGGATACCGGTTAACACATGATTATGAAACAAACTTATGATTTCTGAAACGAACTCAATAACTGAACAATCAACTGTAAACTCGCTCAACTTTGTTGTTGACTCGTTGTTACATGCCTTGTAGGTCTTTAGGTGCATATCATTGGAACTTGCTGTCTGGGATGCTGGAGTGGTCATGGGTCGAGATACATGGAATCGCAACATAAGTCTAATGGTTTACTTACGCGAGGATTTATAAAACATTTAACCAATGATTATTGCTTCCGCTGTGTACTATGTGTTATATGTAACGTTTTGAAATACTTCTTATTAATAAATGAAAGTTTATTTAATTATACTTATGAGTTCAATGTGATTGGTGGCTAAGATCCTGGTATGTCACACGCCTCACGGGGGTTTCCGCATGTGGTATTTTGGGGGTGTGACACTTTTGCCTGAAGAACTCCACACAAATGAACATTTTCTTTGTAAGTTTTACCATTTCGTTCGTCGGAATCTTTAACTGTTCTTTTCAATTTTTCATAATTTTCTGAAATGGTTCTGTTTTCAAGAGTTAACTTCTCATTTTCTTTCTTAAAACGTTCAACATCAATTTTATCTTTTTCAATCTTTTCGTTTAATTCTTTCATTTGAAACTTTAAGAAGTTTATCTTGATTTAAAATACCTTTTTCAGTCATTTCAACTTCTCCAACCAGATCTTGGATCTTTTTGAGTGAGAGATACGCATGTGTGCTGCAAACTTTGCATTCTTTCATACAATTTTTGCAGTCACTCTCTGTTTTAGCGCAATCAGTCTTACCTGATTCATTGGTTGAACCACTACTACTGACCTTGTTTGTTGACTCAAACGCAGATTTGGAATCTACCTCTAGTGCCTTTTCCATAAGCACTTTTTCGGCCATTTTCGTCAGGTTTTCTCCCGTCACTTCCCTTGTAGTATCGATTATCCCATCGTCTACCTTCATTGACTTTAGCCTTTCTTCTTCGGCTTTCTTTGCAGCATCGATCTCCCTCTGTTCTTCTTCTTGCTTTAAAGATTCTATGAGAGTTTAGACTTTGACTGATGATGGTTCTACAATTATGTTGCCTTTCGGATCTAAATAGCATTCACGATCCGGATCCCATCCATTCGCCCTTTTGGCTTCATTCCAAGGTGCGTAGATTTTATCCTTCATATGTAATGCTATCAACTTTCGATAGTTGTGTTTTTGCTCTTTAGTTGGTGGTGTTTTTTGTTTAATTTGTGCCATAAATGCGAATCCAACTGCATCATCTTCTGGTAAGAACTCACTCCAATCGAAACCTTCATTATCCTGAATCACAGCTAAAGCTCTCGACTTCTCCTTTGGAGTCGCCTCGATCTGCTTCATTCTTGGTGGCTCTTCACGATTTCGGTGTTTTTGCTCTTTAGCTGTTTCATCCGCTGCTGAGTTTCTGCATTCCCACTTGAAGTGCCCCTTTTGTTTACATTTGAAGCACGTCACTTTAGATTTATCAAAACCCAGTTTTGTCGAAGGCCCTCCAATGGAATTTCTTCCCGTGATCTCCATGAATCGTTGTGCTCTTCAGATTACGCTCGCCATGCACCAACGTATATCGATCAACTCCATTTCTTCAGGATCAATCTGGTCATAATCCTCTTTTGTCAGATTTATATTTCCGAGTTTTCCGGCGACCAGACTTTCATATGATTCTAAGATCGAAGCAAGAAACACCATTTGTTGTTTCGTTGTCTCCTCATTGAAGTTTTGAGCATTGTTCAGGTCCACAGCGACGTTGCATTGAAAAACATTTTTGGGAACATTTTGTTGTTGCTGATTCCCTGGAACAGACGAAGAAGAACCACTATGATAACCACTGCTGGGTATAGAACTGCTGCTGTTGTTTTCTTGAGTCACCGTGTTTGAGCTTTCAGCAAAAAATGCGGTTCTCGGTGAAGTGGTTTTTGGAATCATACTTCCCCTGTAGTAGAGATCAACATTCTATTGATATAGGGTATTGTTTACTTTGTTCATTTTCTTGATTTCCAATTCATGGCTTTCAAATCTCTCAATCAACCAATCAACTGTCATTTCTGACATTGTTTTGGTGTTTTTCAGAATCAGACCATAGTATTGCCATTCTTTCTCATCTGGCAGAGATTCCAATAACTTTTCAACCATCTCTTCTTCGGTAATTGTGATCCCATGTCTGACGAGTTCTATCTTCAGATGGCAAAAACCGCTCAATCATCTTTAATACATTTTCATTTTTCATACATGCAAATAAGTCAAACTCCTTTTTCAACAATCGTTTCTTGTTTTTCACAATCTCTTCTCCTCCAATACACTTCTTTTCTAGTTTAGCCCACAAATCCTTAGAATTGTCATAGTTAATCAAGGAAATAATATCGTCTCTGACGGATTGATGTAGCAGGGCTATACACTTTTGTTCAGCGATAAACAACTCTTGTTCATTGTCAACCAAGTTTTCATAATCTCGTCTTCCAATATCGTAACCATTCTTCATACACCTCCAACTCAAGTAAGCAAAAGCATTCAACCAACCATCAAACCTGTTTGCCCAACGGTTGTAGTCTTCAATCGCCATCAGCTTCGGCGGCTTATTATACGTTCCATAGGCGTTGTCGACGCTAAGAGAATCTGCGATCGCCTTTTTTGGGTTTTTGTTGGTATTGGTGTTTGTGTTTGTCGATGTTTCTCTAGTGTTGTACGCGAACATGTCACTGAACGGGTTCAGAAGGTCATCTCCCATATTAAAACACCTGAAAAAGTCAAACACTTAGAAAATTTCACAACTTTCAAAAATCTCAAACTATTGTACTTGGATCGAATGGTGATCCGATCGAATGGTGATTCGATCGGATGACACAAGTAAGTAATGAACCAAGTACCAAGTGTCGGATAGCACAAGTGTCGAATGGCTATCCGATCGGATGGTCGTTCGAACGAGAAACACTTGTACCTTTAAAACTCTTTAAACCACAAAGCCTATCCGATCGGATGGTGATCCGATCAAATGAGCAGTGACGTCAGCAAAAAGATAAGAACATAATCTAGTCCAATCCGATCGGATGAATGACGTCATCTTGTACGAAGAACTCGACATAGTTTTTGATCGATATGTTTAAGTTTTAGTCCGAATTTTTAATGAAACTTTGTAGGATTGTTCTATGTTGAATTCCGATCCGATTGATATCAAAATTACTCAATTTTGTTCGTAAAATCTTGCTTAATTTTGAGTTTTTCCGGTTTTAAGGTGTGAAAATGTAAAAACTGCAAGAAATGTAGGAGAAGAAGAAGAAGAAATTGTCAAAAATCTCCGATGAGATTTGATTGAAATCTGCAGAAAAAGGATGAAATCTCGGTGAAATGTTGTTGCAATCTCCGATTCAGCTTCCTGTGGCTCTGATACCACTTGTTAGGCCACGTGCGGGATCTGTTCTAGTCGTAGAACGTAGCGGAATCGATCAGTAGCGAGGTGCGGAATCCCTCGATAATGTCTGAGAATCACATACAATCATCTCAACGTTTAACATGTCAGATTTCATTGAAATATGGTGAAAATACAGCAGTTCCTGATGAAAGTCTGACAGAGGTTCGCTATCACAATTCAGCAAAAGGTTGTGGAAAAATGACACAAGTCCACTATTTATAGGCAATCTGGGAAGGAAGAGTGTCACCCATTCGGATCACCATCCGATCGGACGGTCATCCGATCGGATGGCCATCCTTTCGGATGACACATGTCGTCTGAGGATTTCACTTTAACAATTAAGCATCGTTCCTGTGACAACTGTGTTCTGTAATCATCGTATAATGTAAAACAATCTTGATTATCAATAAAACAATGTGCTTTGGTGTTATTATATGTGTAATTGTGTTTGATGATTTTACAATTTGATTCGATTCCGATTTCAAGCTTTAATCGCTTTCTGGAAGGTTATACGCAAACTGGTGCGTAAACGCAATCAGTTTAACGCGACGTACACTCCGGAACTGTGACATAAGCCAAACATACCCTAAATACCCTTTACATAACTTAGAAATAAGTTTCGAAGTATTCGGTATGGCAAAAACATGTTTATTCGAACTTTAGAACTAATTACGACAAAACTGCGAAACGAACGTTGGTGACCGCCCGGATAATATTTAAATCCCAAAAATATTATGTTATGATTAAAATTTTATTTTTAATCATGTTCATGTTGAAAAATAAATTAAAACGCTTAAAAACGTTATTTTTCAAGTTTAAGCGCGTACCGCGTGTTACTGCGCAACACAATGCTTATACTGCAAAACGCAGACAACGCAGCCAGTCTCGGCAACTGAAAATTATTTCAGTAATATTTTGGCGAGTTTATTTTTATAGAATAATAAAAATAATTTAGAACGCCATAAACCGAGATTTAAACGCTAGATAAAATACTCGGTATCCAGTTAAATACCTATTTTTTTATCTATTCTTACCATCAAAATTAGACATGGACCCCCTCCCCCTTTCAAATTTACGGTCACCATAAGGGGACCCCAACAATATTTTGCCAAGATCTTTCATGATCTAATTTTATCTTCTTGATTTATTTTGATTTCCCTTGGATTCTTTAGATATTATAAGATCTTGTATATCCTATAAATACACCATATCTTCACAACACCACTCAACCTCTTCCTCTCTCTCCCCCATGACCGTAACCCCCCACCTTCATGACCATTTCCATTTTTCCAACTTTGTTCTTGAGAATCAAGCTCCATTCGAAGCTAGATTCAAGTTGGTGTGAAGATCCAAAGGAGTTTCCAAGGTGCTTTCAAGTGATTTCAAGCTCCATATCATCAAAACATCATCCAACAACTTACTTGAATCTTGAAGGTATAAAGTTAATGTTTAAATCATACTCTTGATTCTTGGGTGTTCTTGATGATTTGAAGTTTCTCTTGAATCTTGGAATTTTTCACAAACTTGAAATCTAAAAAGAAATGGGTCTTGATACAAAATAAAAATGGTGATATATATATATATATGTGTGTGTGTGTTTAACCGTACATATATACATATGTGTGTATGAGATTTGAGCTTGATCATTGGTAAATACTTGTTTAAGTTGTTGCTTGTTCTTGAATGATAGTTAAAATGCAAGTGTTGAATGATTTGTGTATGATATATGTTCAAATACATCAGTAAATAAACATGAATAAGTTGCATATTGGATGCATTTAGACTCATATGAAATATTGATGATATGATAGTATTCTTTAGACACTTGTACATGAGAATACATGTTGATTTAAAGCTCAAGAAGTGATAAAAAAATGGATGTTTTAGAACAGATTATAAACACTAAAAATAACATTTATTTGGTATATTATAATGGCATGAAACTTTGTCATAGGTTTGATAACTTTTCATGTTGTACATATAGCTTAAAAAGTGGTAAAATATGTGAAATTTTCATGATTTATGTGCTTTATGTGAGACCTGCACTATCATGAGTATAACCACTATTTTATTCAATAAATAACATGGGTTATGTTAAAATATCAAGTCATTTCGATTTGGGATGGTTAGGGTAACGTTTGATGCAAAACTATGCGGTAAAACGGTTAAAAATCGGCTTTTCAGAGGATTTTTATAAAACTGTTTTAGATCAGTAAGTAAACTGATATTTTTTATATAAAAATAAGTGTTTTTCGACATACACTATAATGGGTAAATTTTATGTGTTACAATGTGTTATGTGTTTTATAATATGTGTATGATGAGGGTCATCAATAAAATCATTCAAGTCGCAAAGTTTTTAAAATATATATGTGAACTCATATATATATACAAATACACCAATATAATTAAAAATAATTACTTTTTGAGAAAAAATCTCAAAGTTGTGTGAAAATTCTAAGTATCGGAGAAACTTCGGTATTTTTGTGGGTTTTTTATTATTAAATTATTCTTATTTAATTTAGGACGAATAAACAATTTGAGGGATTGTGTTAACATATAAAAACGCACCCAAAGGTGAATACATAGATCCCCACTTTTACCGTTTTCGATTGTTTTGGGGTGATTCATATGTATCAAAACAATTTCGATATTTTTTACGATGATTTCAAAAACGATTAAGATGGTTTATACTAAATTAATAACGATTTCGACAATGTGAACGAACTTGTTGGTTGTAGTTACATAACGAATGACATTCATTAATTTTGGCCGAACCGACCAGTAATAGGTTATGGTACAATAGGATCTGACAAATCCCGTTATCAGACTGCACCCATGGTTATGTGTGGGTTATGTGGGTAACGACTGAACCTGATGATTGTTAACTTACCCTTTGGTGGTTTGTTAATACGAGTTGAACTATGGACGAGTTACGAAGGTTTGAATGTTATAAGCGAGACGACCAAAAGTAGTTTTCACAATTAAAACGAGAACGATTTGAAAGATTGAACGATATGAACGATTTGGAACGATTTGAACTATTTAAACAAATGAACGATGGTTTATTACATGAACGAATTAAACGATTTTAAACGACGTCACACAACGAGGTTCACTAAACGATATAAACCAGACGAGTTTTATTACGAGAACGATTTACAATTTGGTTTACGAAAACGAATGTTTTGGGTTAAGATTCATGGCATCGAGGTTTTATAAACTATGAACAATTTGTTTCGACTTGGCGATTCCTTTTACAATACCAACATTTTACAAAACAAGGTTTTCTAATATCGATTAACAAAGTTGTACGAGTTATTTCAACATGTAAACGAGCCATGAATCTGACACTCTCACAAAACCTATGTACTCGCCAACATTTCTTTGCTGACTTTTTTTTTACATATGTTTCAGGTGATGTTGCCTGATGTTGATTGCTAGGATGCATGAGTCACATAGGATCTGGACGAGGCCTTAATACCAATGATAGTCGATATATAACTTGCTTGTTTCATGCTAAAACATTGTAAATTAGTTAATGAATAAATAAAACGAAACTCTTTTGTATCCATGGTTGTGAAACAATAATTCTGTTACAACACTCCCCGACGTTTCCGCCACGATTTGTTGTTTTACGTGGTCGGGGTGTGACAGAAGAGTTGGTATCAGAGCCAATGGTTATAGGGAATTAGGTTATTAGTAAATTTTTGACTTAGACTATAACTTTCTAGGACCCCAACGCAAGTTGATTTGCGTTTAGATTTTTAAAAACGAAACCGTCACCTACCCATAGGTGATAACCACAACGAGAACACAAAATCCGAATCTGCTTCGAAAATTAATCATCCGTTCTAGGATGATTGATTACTAGGTTTTGAACCCTCTGTTATAAGGTTTTGAACCCTTCCAGTTTGACTCATTTTTGGCTTAGTGCCTTCTGAGTTTTCAAAATCTCGTCAAAGTTTGGGTCTAAATAATGTGAACACGTGCAAACTGGAAGAGTGAATGCCTGTACCCTGAGTTTTCTGTCTAAGGCTAGAGTGTTCGTACAAATCCGCATAATCGGACCAGTCACTCTTACCTGGGAACTCTTGGGTGAGTGTTCACTTATAGGAGAGCATGTCTTCGCGATACATTATTTTGATTCATTACTTTGGTTAGTCACTGCGTGTCGTTTGTTTGTTCGAGGTAACGAACAAATGATCGCCTTCCTTATGTTTCGTCGATATTTTCAATACCTCTTTTGTTTTTCCTGATTATCGACCTCACTCGTTTCTGTTAGTGCATTAAGTGTCTATCGCCTCCGTCAATCAAAATCGTAGTAGAA
The DNA here is from genome assembly GCA_030545235.1 of Helianthus tuberosus. Classification (NCBI taxonomy): domain Eukaryota; kingdom Viridiplantae; phylum Streptophyta; class Magnoliopsida; order Asterales; family Asteraceae; genus Helianthus; species Helianthus tuberosus. The sequence continues at coordinate 63,192,493 of CM060432.1, read as the reverse complement.
ACCGAAGAATGCAAGACTTGATGATGTTACTAGTTAGTAAAGGCAAGGTGGCAATTTTGTAAATAATGAGATTTCTCATTATAACCTTGTGCCTATAAATAGGAGCTTTAGTTGTAAAGTTTAAGACTTTTGGCTCATTTGGAGATTTAGAGATCTAATCCTAGAGAGAGAAAGTCTAGAGAGAGAAAGTCTCTCTACGTGATTCTCGGCTATTGTACACGACATATTATTCAATAGAATCACGTCATTTGTACGTTCTTGTGTGTTCGGTCACGTACGTTCACGGATTCCGCACGTCGAACGTTCGTTACGCAATCGTACGGTGTCGAAACCGATCCTACAAGTGGTATCAGAGCTAGGAGCTCGATTGCGCTGACCAAATACATAAATTCGTACTAGATTTCAGTGATTTCAGATCTGATTTTCGTCAAATTCTTCATATTCTACTACTTGTTCACGTTTTTAACGGTTTTTTGTCAAATTGAACGGGATTTTATGGTCCGAATCTGATGATTTTTTAATATGTTGTGCGAAAATACTTGAATTACAATCCTACAAAGTTTCAGATCCAAACTCCTAGCCGTTAAGGAGAAATCGAAGGTTTTCGGTCTGATTTCGCGTAGTGACATCAGGTAGGTTCGCTTATAGTGACATCAGGTAGGTTCGCTTATAGTGACATCAGGTAGGTTCGCTCATAGTGACATCTGGTAGGATCGCTTATACGGACATTCTGGTTTCGCTTATCTGTCAAGTATAGTATCGCTTATTTGGACATTGCCTGGTTCGCTTATTTGGACATTGCCTGGTTCGCTTATTTGGACATTGTCTGGTTCGCTTATTTGGACATTGCCTGGTTTGCTTATTTGGACATTGCCTGGTTCGCTTATTTGGACATTGCCTGGTTCGCTTATTTGAACATCACGTCTGATTCCGCTCATATGAACCAATCTGTGATTCCGCTCTTGTGACTGTTTGATTCTGCTTGAACGTGGTTGTCGAATCTTGCATCTGATTAAAAGACCATAAACTGAATTGTGAACCACTAATTGATAAGGCCCAATCAAAATCATTTAATGTGACGACCTATGTGAAGTAAAAATTGAATTGTTTATATCTGATGTTGTCGGCTTAATAAACAAACGGCCCAATCATAAAAATTCTCATTTGACATTTAAGAAATTGGCCCAATCAAGGTTTGGATAAAGAGTTAAATTGAGCGGCCCAATCAGTTCATTTGAACCAATCATTAATTGATTTTGTAGAGATTATAAATTGTGTCTTGATACAAGTAATTTGAGGTGATTTACAAGGTGCAATTTTGTGGACTTTGAACTAAAAACAATTTTTGAACCAAGTCATTTAACAAAGAAATTTTGGATAAAATGTTTGACGAACAGGAAAACGATAACCTTGAAAGATTAAATGATTGGTATGATAGGTTTTGGTTTAACAAGAGAGAAAATGGGAATAAGCATGTTTGGGTTAATAGACTTGAAAATTTTTTGTGCAAGAAACATGAACCGTTGGATGAGTTGGTAACACGGTATGATCAATTACTTGAAAATTTAAAAAAGAATGAGATAAGAATGTCAGATGCTGAACAGATATCAAAATTTGCAAATGTATTACTGGCTGAATGGAATGAATTCTTGATTAACCTGAAAAAGGATTTTAGATTCTCAAATTTGTGTTTAAGAGAATTCATCAGTAAGATTAAAACACACGATTATGAAAATGAAAAGAAAAAGAAGGAGTTGATAAATGAAATAGAAAAGAACTTAAGAAAAATAAGTTTGGATGTGATTCTTGAAATAAGAAGAAGAGTAAATGTGTGTCTTGCTGCAAAAAATGTTATGAAATACGATATTAAGAGGGGTTGTTATATTGATGAATATTTGAATCCTCTTGATTTTGTTAAAAATTTTTGTGCAGGTACATACAAGACAGAGACACAGGATATTTCAAAGATTGAAGAATCCAAGAAGGATAAAACTTCAAAATATGAAGTTGTATGCTCAAAATGCGAAAAATCTGAAGCAGAAAATGTCAATCTCTCGAAAGATGTGGAAAATTTGATATTGGAAAACAAAGCTTTAAAAGACGAGAAGAAAGCTGATAATGAACAGATTCTGGAATTGCGCTTGAATTGTGAAAAACTGAGATCTGAAAATGACAAACTTTTGAAGAATGTTAAGAGTCTGTTATTAGAAAACAAAAATTTTAAAGAAAAAGAAAAGGATTTTGAAAATGAAAAATTAAAGATTGAAAAAGATTTTCAAAGTCAAATGAAGGTTTTAGAAGATGAAAAATCTGTTATTTTTAAAAATAATCTTGAGAAACAGATTGAAATAAATTCTCATCTTCAGAAAATCATTCGGTTTGAAAATGAAGCTGAAATTGCTCGAAATAAAATTAACGAGCTTGAGAATAAATTGAAAGGTTTTGTGACTTCTGCACCATATGTGTGTCCAAAACCAATCAATGCTGTTCCAATAAGTGACAATGTCACAAATTTTGACAAAGTCAAAATTGAAGATTGTGATGACAAAGCTGATGATGAAATAGAAAAAGAAAAGAAAAGAAAAATATTTTTAGATTTACAAGAAAAATTTAAAAATACTGTTTTGCAATCTACTGAAACAGGTGAATGTTCTAAACAAAAACCTGTTAAGAAGAGTGTAGAACAGAAACAAAAAGTTAAAAATTTGAAAACTTTTAAAAATGAAAATAAAAGCTCATCAGTTCAGTCATCCAATCATTATGAAAAATCACAAAAATTTAAAAATGAAAACTCACAAAATGTTGGTAATAAGTGGTGCAGGTTTGACCACAATGCTCAAAAGCCAAATCCAGCATTGAAGAGGAGAAATGACTATAACCAAGCCAAACAATGTTATGATCTGAAGGTTTGGACTGAAAGAAGTGGATGGTACGATAACAGAGTGTGCTACACATGTGGTGTGAGAGGACACATTGCTGTTAACTGCCAAAATTGGAATTATGAAACAAGAAGATGCTATAATTGTCATATCAGAGGACATATTGCCAGAGATTGCCCAAGGAGATCAATGGGAAGATCGAGGGTTGAATCTCAAAGAATGGCAAAGAAACCAGTCAACGTTAAGCCCAAAGAACAGAAGGTTCAAGAACCTAAAGTTCAAGAAAAGAAAGTGAAGCTTTCTCAGGGGCAGAAAGACAGACTGAGGAAGAAGAGGAAGAAGGCAAGAGAATATCTGGAGAAAATTTTGTCTTCGGGTTCACCGGACAGATTGAATAAGAGTTCTGATGAATCAACTAACTCGATTGCAAAGTCAAGAAAGACGAATTCATCGGATACAAATCTGAGGACGAAAGAAGAAAAGAAGAAGAAGAAAATGGTCGGCGATGAATCTGATGTGTTAAAGTCAGACAAGCCACCATCAGGCAATGAATCTGATAGGTCAAAGTCAGACAAGCCATGTGCAGGCAATGATTCTGGTTCATCAAATCCAGAGGAGCCTAGTGTTGAGGTAAAATCTAAGAATTCAGGTTTAACAATGGATGATGCATATTTTCCATCATTGTTGAACAAGAATTCAAAATCACTCAGGGCTGGTCAGGCTTGGGTGAATCTTTTCAAATAGAAAAACTTGACTTGCCGGAGTTCCCAGGTTGGTAAGCGTGGAACATGAATCGGCACATTTCTTGAGAAATTTCACTCTGGTGATTTTTCTTCTTACATGTGGTAAATCAGGGACATTAAGTTGTACTTGATTTTCTACAAGTGTTTGTGTTGATAGAATCTTGAACTGTTAAATCTTTCAAAATGGTTAAAGGTGAACAATGTGCTGAAAATCCCAAATTTGTGAAATGACACACAAAACTAATTTTCCAGAAAAACCATTTTGATTAAAATAAACTTAAGTGTTTTGAAATCTAAATGGGAAAATAGTTTGTTGTCAGGGGGAGTTCTGATTGTTAAGCCAAGTGGATGGCGAATTGAAGTAATTCGATATCGGTTGTCAGTTTGTTTTCAAATTTTCCTTTTAAAAATCAAAATTGAAACATATTTTGATTTTAGGGGGAGAAAAATTTTTAAAAAATTTGAAAATTTGAAAATGTCAAAAACATGATAAAATTTAAAAATTTGAGTTTTGCGTAAAAAGAGGAAATGATAGTACATCAGTAGACAGTTACAGTACGCTAAAGAAATGGAAAGTTTAAATGTGTTAAACGATCTCACCGTGGATGTGTCGGTAGATTTTTATACACTTAGTAAACTTTTTCGGGATATAAACCTAAATTCAAACGCTTACTTATTTCGTGGGGAACACTACTTGGATATATAGGTAACCCCTGAAATCTCGTTTGAAAGGTTCCTTTTTCTGATATACTAGGTCTTTATACTCAGTGATATCTGGGGTATTATTCCAGGACTTCTGCTGAATGGAAGTTCTGACCTAGTCCTCGAATAATACTTTCTGCAAATGCTTGAAACACAGCATCACCCTCAGCATATATGATAAGAGAATAAAATTGCTTAGCAATGCTGTTGTAAAAAAAAAAGATCCTCTAAAGGGGACACACCTACAAGTTGAGTCATGATCTCTCTGCTGAACGATGGTTCTGACCTGAGCTCTCATGATTCTTCATAATTTATTAACCCATTACAGATATCATTTGTGTTATAATTACCTGTAAGACTGAATATTGGGATCTGGATACGGGAGTTTATTCAAGAGGTGGGACACATGAATGAGTTTAAGTTCTTAATTCATCTAATCCGTATCCTGAATCAGTTGAAATTTGTATGAAAATTTAAGTGGATCAGTATATCGACAATCTAAGTGAATTGTTTAATTCTTACTGTGAAATTAAGCTCAACGGTACTTGTGACGTGTCAAAACTGATATGATCCTCTGACGCATACTTAAACAAAAATATTGTCTGTAAATATGTTTGTACATATTTCTTTACTGCTTTATATTTTCATAAAATACAAAAAGATTTTGATTTCTGCTTTATTTTCGACAACCGATGTCTGAGTGCTGAGTTTCAAAATCTAAATAAGCTGATCGTGTTTCTGAAAATAAAACAAGTTCATTAATTTGAAACTTGAAGTTTTAAAATCAAAAATTCAAAAACAGTTTGTGATATCTCCAAGGTCATTAAGTTGGACTTGGATGATTAACTGTGGGGGATTTAGATGCTTATATTGTTATAGAGCTAGTTTCCGATACGATTCGATGAAACTGCCAAATTTATGAGAAGTGTTTTTGAAGAGATTGAATTGTCAGATTAAGATATTTGGAAGATTAAAATGTTGTTACTTATAGTTTTATGAGTGATTGCAGGAAAAGTCCAGATTACGATCCCGAGAGCTGAGTCTAAGGGGGAGTCTGAAGACAAGCTAAAAATTAGGAGAAGCTTGTAGATGGAAAAAGAGGTGTCGATCCCTAAAAGCACGGAAGCTTGACGAGAGGGGGAGCCTGTTGATGATGAAGCTGTTGATGATAGAGCCAGTGATGAGATCATGGTGTAAGAGTCAAAGTGTGAAGCTGATCAAGAGAGTGATGGATGCTTACAATGTTACAATCTGATTGGAGATGCAAAATGACCAAGACTGAAGACTTGGAGCTGAAGACTACGTCAACATCCAAGGGGGAGTCTGTTGATGCATGAAATGTCTGTTGACTACGTCTATATCAAGTTTTAGGTTAAGATAGGTCAACATAGGGTCTAGAAAGTCAAAATTAGATTATATGTTGATAGGTCCGCTTTTATGAACATTTAGTGTAGGTTCGCTTATAGGGTCTTGGTAGGTTCGCTTATATTTCATAATGTAGGTTCGCTTATATGGACTGTCCATATAAGCGAAACCACAGGCACTATATATAGTCTTCATAAGCGAACCTGATCAATTCATTCGTGTATGTTGGAACGGACCGTGTTCATGCTTGAGGTTTTAAAACTCTGTCAATTTGTATTCAGAAAGCATTAATAAAGAAGGAATAGAAAAGTAAAAGCTATGTAACTTTGCGTGTACTGATTCCGCCTTTATACGTGAAAATGAACGTCCTTGACTGACTTTTCAGGGTCACAAAACGGTCCAACAGTTTCTCATATTTCCTTGTAAGACAATGCCTCCTCGACGTGATGCACAATCTTTTACTGCTGAAGAAGTCGCAGCCCTTGTCTCTCAGCAAATGGCTGCTGTGTCACACCCTCAAATTACCACCTAGGGGGTGTCCCTGTTAGGCGTGTGACCACTAGTAATGAGCCACCAATTACATTGAATCCATAAGTTTAAAATAAAGTTTCATCATTTAATAGTAATAAAATCCAAACATAAGTAATTAAAAAACCATCAAGTTCAGCGGAAGCTTTAACGTAACATAATGTAAATACTTTCCAAACAACCATAGTAAATAAATGTTTGATAAATAAACCCATCAATGCAACCATGACCACTCACACCCTCCAGCCAGCAAGTTCCTGTTCCCAATAATATCAGAATCACAATTAACCAGATCACGTATTTTATACAGGTCGCATACAACACAAAATTCATCGTATATCATGTAACCCGTACTTGATTCTAATACCAGTCCACACTCCACATTAATGTCACACAAGGCAAACCAAGTTTTCTCATTCCTTGACAATATTATCATGTAAACAGATACAAGAAATATGTATAAGCATTTATATAATCATCACCATTCATACATGATGAACAATTGTTTAATGTATATTCCCTCAACAACCCACATGTGCACAAACGGTTCTAGCAAACCCATGCACACACTTCCCCACAAATTATGCACATTGGAATGCCTCCATGACTAAGGGCATTTATACTTCTTATCGACGAACCAAACGAAGTATCACAGTTGTTCATCGACATGGTGGCGACGAAACATCGACTTTCGTCGGCAGGTGGGTGATGAATCATCCAGTATTTCGTCGAGGTCAGTTACACATTTTAACAAACAGTTTCGATATCACCATAGCAGATCAAATCATCACAATTATTTGATTAACACAAGACTTATCATTCAAATCTAAGTTTCACATAAACAATCTGATTCCATTGCTATTCACACAATCACAATCATTCTCGAATACGTGATACCACCATTCATCAATTAACAGTTTCGGTACCTCTTACGAATATATAACATAACCAAGTTAAACTCATGATTTCTTGCATGAACACCTATAAATCTTTACGAGACATACGATTCGACCGTAAACTTAACACATACAACACAGATATTAACAATCATCACATCTAACAATACCATACTTCCAGTTTCATTCTAAGATAGAAAACGCAGCCATGATTCGCGAGTTTCATCAATAATTAACGGACTAACAATCAATTGTTTACTAACCGTGATATGTAAAGTGGAGGGGGTTTAAGCTCGAACGAGGAGTCTCCCATGCTGCCATCGACCATTCTTCTGCTGTCATCGACCACCGGGTAGAACCAGGAGAATTAGGGTTTGCAACCCAATATGCTTGTGAGGTTATGGGAGCCTAGGGTAAAAGGGATCGGATAAATGAGCCAGACCCACTTGGGCCTCGAATGATTCTGGGTCGGGGCCCCTATTTGGCGAAAGTCTATTGCCGACAACTGTCTTCTGTCTTGTTTTATTTCTCCTTATGACTAATGTTTTCCACCACCCATAGGGCTCCACTTAGATAATGGCCTGTTGTCTTTTGTGGCCCAAAGTTGTTTTGCAAAAAATAATATAACCTTCCAATTCCTTTGCTGACGTCAACGATTGTTTGCCAAAAGTAATTTGCCAATCCCCTACTGATGTGTTTCGAATACATAGGCCACCTCCACAATTTCTTTTGTTCACAATTCTTATTTTCATGTCATCAACCTAGTGACACCCACATACGAATTGAAACAAAAATAATTAATGTATCATTTAAATTCCCAATATAACAATTTGTAAAAACCGGATTGCGAAACAAGTGATTCGTAGAGAAAAGGCCTTGAAATCTTGGGTTGTCATATCATCCCCAACTTGAAAGAAATTTCGTCCCGAAATTTGATCAGTAACACCAGGCGGCACAGTGTTAGATTAGGATGACTATGGATTTTCCTCGGGTGCCACATCATCCCCAACTTGAAAGAGAATTTCGTCCCGAAATTTGCCAATGGTATCAGAAGTTGATACAACCGTTTGAATTGCTGAGGATGTGACAACCCTCACCAAACCAGGTATCCGTACAAATTAATTAATATTAAATTGCTGCTTAATTACTGTGCTTACTTGAAACTGTGCTTAAACTGCTTACTGATTTCTGATACATACATACTTATGCATCACATTTTATACTGTCACACTATTATTTATACACTAACACCAGTGACAACCTTGATGCACAAAAAGCACAGTGAGCACACTATACGGGATACCCAGTAAACATGCTGACATAACCAGCATCAGGCAGACACTGCCTCTAAGGCTAGTATGAGCCGGGAATACATTGCTACACTGGTAGTGAGTGTAGGGCGGTGAGGATTGTAGAACTGCGTCACTAGGTGAGATTTATAGTGACCGGGTGTGCCTAAAACGTACTTTAAATACAAAATTCTGCGCTTTATTATAAAACTCAGCATTTTAAATTTCTAATACAGTGCAAAAACATTGCAGAACGGTCCCGTATATTTTCCTAAGTACCGGGAATAATTTATGTTACAAAATATATACATAAAGGACCTTTTGCGGTATAATTAAACATTTTAACGGAACGGTACTTAACCGTATAACCGGACATTACCCGGGGCACTAAAATTTTGTCAAATACTTTATTTTATTATTTATGGCTAGTCATGATCCCCGTATGCCATAACACCCGCCTAAAATAAATCAACTAACACATATCACATTACTTACACTTATACACTTTAGTCACAATATTTACATAATACCCCCCCCCCCCCCAACGAATTTATTTCCCCAAGTGGGACCCCACATGTCATAACATCATACTCCCTATCTTCTTGCTTGGATTCAATGATCTAGTATTAAGTGTTTTGCTTGTCTATCTATCCAAGATATGTGAAGAATAAATAAAAGTAAGGTCCCTTATAAATGTACATCACTTCACAAGATTTTTGCAACCCATTTTCACCTAGCTCTCTCTCTCTATTCGGTTCTACTACAACCGAATCCACCACCACACTCCAACATTCATCACTTTCTTCATTTACTCATACCATTCAAGCTTTGAAGATCAAACATGGAAGGTGCAACTTGAAGGCATTGCAAGGGAGCATTGTTCTTGCTTGGTTCTACATCTTTTCTCATCATTTTTACACAAGATTCTTCCCTAGCTAGAGGCTAGTAGTGAGTTTCTTCATACTTGATCTCATCTTGTTCGAAAATTATGGCATTTAACATGTAGTATTGTTGTTTAAATCACTAGATTGCAAGAATATTAGAAAAATATGAAACATAAGTATGAACATAAAAATCTACGTAAAGGTTTACTTGTGTATGATTTATAAAGTGGAATCTCGTCGGGTTAAGGGTTGGATAACACATACTTGATATTTAAAAGTCGTTTTCTTGTTTAACCCGCTAATCGGACACTTATAACGCGATTTAATAACATCGAAATCACAAAACAGCATGCTGAGTCACTGTTTCAGCCGCCTTTAACAGGCTGTAAACGGACCTTAAAAACTCGAAAAACGGAATTTCAAAAGCCTAAATCGTGTCATTTCAAAAAACGAAGAAAATGGCGCTGGAATCGTATTTTTCTGATGTCGGTTACTATTTTAAAAATCTGTTTCCGTGACAGCAGCTAAGGCTGTTTGTTACTGCAGAAAATTGGGCTGTGTGTTTTCGATCACAACTTAAAACCTGAACCGAACCAGCCCCTGAAACTTTTATCAAAGATGAACACAGATGTATTTGTGACCCTCGAACTGGATTTTCGACAAACGGACTTACGAGGAATTTTTGGCGAATTATTCTGTAAACTGTGATCAGAATGTAACAAATCTGATCACAGTTCGGTAAACGATTTTCTATAAATTTTTGGTAATGATTTAGACCCCGAAATTTTTACACAATAATTTGTGGGTCGGTTATGACGTTCCACAAAAATTTGGGAATTTTTGGAATAAGTTAAGTAATTTATTTACACGTCCGAAAACAGTCCAGTTTTCACAAATTGAAACTGAATCGACAAGGGTAGTATTTTGCGTGTTAAAACGTAATGGTTGATTGTTGATGATTATGAGTTGATTTCAAAAAGAAAATGATGTGCGTATTAGCACGGACACTCCCGTTTTTAGGGGAAGTTCTGGCGAATTTTTCTAAAAATACCAAGACTTAGAAAAATTATTTTTCTATCGTGTATGTGAAACTTTATATCTCATAATTAAACCTCGCCTTGAGTTTTGACATAAAACTTTAAAGTGTTGGATAGGAGACTTGTAAATGTATTTTTTTTTAATACGTTAAGTCACCAAATACATAATACCTGTACGAATACCCCATCCTTGGGAAGGAATCTATTTATACGTTAACCAAGAAATTTAAACACGAAATAGTTGTCTAACTATTTCCCCAAGAACATTAAGACCCTAAGCTAAGGCACGTCCGCTCGTCTAATAGATATTAGCACGTTGTAGGTTGTCGTGCTGCAGACTGAGTTGATTTGCTGTTATTCGAGGACGCATTACTGTGAGTTCATGTCCCCCTTTTCTCTTAACTGTTTTCAGTTTTCTAAACTGCGGGGGTGAAATACATGTTACTATGATTACGAGTACTTTTACATGGTATGGTTAGCGTAAGGAGGGTTACTACTTAGATCATGTGAGTGGGTAGGTGATACTTAAGGCCATTAATCCTCATGGTAGGACCGAGGGACACAATGCGGTAGATCTATCTGGGTGTAGCGAGCCCAGCCCCAGGCCAAACAGTTAACGGACCTTGGGGTGACTATGTACCCGACGCACAAATCCGCTAGGTTTGAGTCTTCCTACTTGCACTTCACACATATCAATGGCCTTGCAAACCATTGGTGATCTCTTTTTCCTTATTTGCTACATACCAGGGTTTTTCTACTTACAAGGATTTTACATACTCACTTACGCATGAACTCGCTCAACATTGTGTTGATTTTTCCAACTTACATGTATTTCAGGGAACTAAGGATCTGGCCCGGTATGCTACGTTTTCCCGCTGTGTTAGAATTACAGGATCATCCATGTTTAGGGATTGCGACTTTTACCTGGACGAGTCGCAAGTCTTAAACAAATGTTATGTTACATTTTGGGGTTGTGTGTTAAGAACAAAGTTTTTATGTTGTAATTTCCGTTGCATGTGTCAACGTATTAAGACAATGTTGTGGTATTTTACTTAAATCAATGGATGATCTGCATGTTTTATTTTCATATAGCTTTGTTGTGATTAAGCTATGGTATTAAGAAGTCACACCAAATTAACCCACGCTTCCGCAAAGCCAGGGTGTGACAGCTTGGTATCAGAGCTCTGATCATAGCGAACTAGGATTCCTCCTCGAGTCTAGACTATGATCACTAGGGCTCTCACGAAAACATTTTTACACTGCATACCACTTAAAGTCCAGATCCAAACTGTTTTTACAAACAAATGTTGAGCACATTTTATTTGTTAATTATAGGCTCAGTCTGGGAGGCTGAGGCTCGGTCTGGGAGGCTGAGGTAGTTGTCTAGTGGGACTAGGGAGTCAGTCTGGGAGGCTGGGAGACTAGTGGGACTAGGGAGTCAGTCTGGGAGGCTGGGAGACTAGTGGGACTAGGGAGTCAGTCTGGGAGGCTGGGAGACTAGTCGGACTAGGGAGTCAGTCTGGGAGGCTGGGAGGCTAGTGGGACTAGGAGAGCTATTTGATTGCTTATTGGTGACTAATATGTTTATTTGACTATATGATTGATTATTTGTGCATATGTGTGTTTATATTACAAAATGTCATGCCTTCATCAGATACTGGAGAGTCGGACACTACAGATCCCATGGCCATAGTATCAGACGACATAGTTTCATCGGAGCACGAGGTGTACATTTCCGATACTACCAGCACAGACGATGACGACTTTCAGCCCTTTGCGCTGCCTGATGCCGTAGCAGAGCCTGCTGATGGCCATCTTGTTGGGGATTTGCCACTCGTGGAGATCCCTGTTCCTGTGCCCCTGGTCGTTTATCCCGTTTTTGATATGCCCCCGACGTTGTCTCTGACGACGATGTCGAACCATTAGAGGAGGACCCACTTGAGGGCGAGGCCCTATTGCTGCTGGTGATAGCCTACTGCTTGCTGACGCTCCTGCAGAGGAGGCTCATGCCCTTTCCCCTGTCCCAGACTCATTTGAGTCTATAACGTCCGCATCCTTGTATACACAGGGAGTGCAGCACCACTCACACGACGACGACCCGGATATGGCGTCATCCGCTGCACCTGCTCCTGCACACAGCTTTGAGATTGATCACGATATTGAGGATGATCCTGTTTTTCCACCTGGTTTTGATCCAGACCATGACATTGAGTTCATACACTTAGACCAGCCCTTGGAGGATCCTGTAACCCCTGTGTTTGTTGATCCAGCTGATTTTGAGATGGAGTTTGTTGATCCGGAGCCAGCCGTGGCCCCTGAGCCAGGCGTTGCTCCTGACCCCGCATTGGAGCATGACCCTGTTCATGCCGATGCACCTGCTGTTGCTCCTTGATTGATCATCTCCTTGGACGAGAGAAAATTTGGGGTAACTGTGCAAGACAATCTATTATTACGGGGGCCCACGTAATAACGGCTTGTAGTGCACAGAAATCCTGGTGGACTCTGCGGGCCAAGCTAATGAAAACCCATGTAGCAGGAAATGATTGAGAAGAGATGCTGTTCTAGGACTGGAATCCAGAAGCTTGAGGTGGAGTTCTGGAATTTGATAATGGTCGAACCAAAGATTCCTGAATACGTCCAGCGATCTCACGACTTGTCTAGGGTCGTCCCCTACTAAGTCATTGATGTTGTATGATACAGTTGTGTACTTGTAAACTTTACATTGTGGTCCCGATTTATGGCAATGCAATCGCAGTATTCTCATCACTTGTGATGTTTGATCTATTGTTTATGTTCTATGACATGAGATGTTATGCGGTTGATTTATTTATAGCATGAGATGTTATGTGTTGATATTGTTGAATACATACGTACACTTTACTTGCTATGACCTAACCTATGTGAAACACCTTTTAGAAGATGCCGCCAAGACGCGAAATGCGCATGCCCACCTCAGAGGCGGAACTTCAAGAGATAATTGCTGCAGCTATAGCACAGCACGAGGCCCTACGCTCCGAACCTAGTAGAGGTACCTCAGAAAATAACGGTTGTTCCTACTGGCACTTCCTCAACTACGAGCCTCCGAAGTTCGACGGCACTGGAGGTGTCATAGCCTTTGTGAAGTGGATCGAAAGAATGGATTCCATCTTTCAAGTGAGCGGTTGTACACCGGAACAACAAGTCCCATACGTTTCTGAGCTGTTTCTAGATGAAGCCCGATTATGGTGGAATCTTCAGATCCGTATAAAGGGCGCTACTGCAGCATATGCGTTAACCTGGGGTGAACTGAAAGGAATGATGCATAAGAAGTATTGCTCCCAAACGGAAACCCAGAAGTGGGAAGATGAATTTCGGAGCCTGATGATGGAAGGTCCGAAGGTGTTGGAGTACGTGCAAAGACTTCATGATTTGTCACGGGTTGTTCCGTACCTGGTGAAACCAGAATTAAAGAAATTGGAACAATTCATTTGGGAACTGGCGCCTCAAGTCTTGAGCTTGATGACAACATCAACGCCACCAACAACTGATGCTGCAAGTAAGATGGGTTTGGCACTCGCTACGGAGGCACTTAGACTAGAAGAACTTACAAACCCTGCCAAGAAGAAGGAGACTCAGGTAAAGTCATCCAGAAAGAACAAAAGAAAGCTCACCGAAGATACCCGAACGGATAATGAGAACAAAAGAAAGGGTTATATGGGCACTCTGCCCAAGTGTAACACCTGCCAGCATCATCATTTTGGTCGGTGTGGGCCAAAAGTATGTGAAGCTTGTGGAAAGGTTGGCCACTTGAAGGATTCTTGCTGGGCTAGTGCTGGCCGGGGAGGCCAAGGAGGTCTTGGAAATCGGAACAACAATCGAGGAGGTAACGGAAACGGGAACCATGGAAATGTTGCGAATCAAGCTGGGAATGGGAATGGCCGAGGGCCAGGATGTTTTAAGTGTGGGGAAATTGGGCACTTCAAGAAGAAAAGCCCGAAGCCGAATCAAGCCCGTGGGGGAGCATTCCACATTGGCGCAAGGGAAGCGCGCCAGGATCCAAACGTTGTCACTGGTACGTTCCCGATAAACTAACGCTTTGCATCTGTTCTATTTGATACTAGTGCCGATTATAGCTTTGTATCGTTAGAATTTAAGAAAAATACTTGGATTGACGCCTAGCAAGTTAGACGTGCCGTACTCCATCAAATTAGCAAAGGGGAAACTAGTTGAGACCAGTGAAGTTGTCCGAGGATGTGTGATTGAACTAGGAGGGCACGAGTTTACGTTGGACTTACTACCTGTCGAGCTGGGAAGCTTTGATGTGGTAGTGGGAATGGATTGGCTAACGAGTAACAAAGCCGAGATCGTTTGCCATAAGAAGACCATCCGCATCCCACTGACGGATGAAGAAACGATCATAGTGCACGGAGAGAAGCATGATACGCCGCTGAGAATTATCAGTTGCCTGAAAGCTCGTAAGTGTTTACAAAAAGGATGTGCTGCCTTCCTGGCACACATCGTGGATAGGAAAGCTGCTGAGCCGAAAATCGAAGACATCCCTGTCGTAAGGGAATATCCTGAAGTCTTTCCAGAGGACTTGCCAGGATTGCCACCCCAAAGGCAAGTAGAATTTCACATTGACTTAGTTCCAGGCGCCGCGCCTGTAGCTAGGGCACCTTATAGACTTGCACCGTCTGAGATGCAGGAGTTGTCTACACAACTCCAGGAATTTCTTGACAAAGGATTCATCCGACCAAGCTTCTCACCTTGGGGAGCTCCAGTTTTATTTGTCAAAAAGAAAGACGGTAGTTTCCGTATGTGTATTGACTACCGGGAGTTGAATAAACTAACAATCAAGAATAGATACCCTCTGCCAAGAATCGATGATTTATTCGATCAGCTTCAAGGTTCAAGTTTTTACTCTAAGATCGATCTTTGATCTGGGTACCATCAGCTAAGAATACAAGAAGAGAGCATCCCGAAGACAGCCTTCAGAACTCGTTATGGACACTACGAGTTCCTAGTTATGCCGTTTGGGTTGACAAACGCGCCTGCTGTTTTTATGGACCTAATGAACCGAGTCTGTAAGCCGTATCTCGATAAGTTCGTGATTGTGTTCATCGACGATATTTTGATTTATTCAAAGACAAAGGCTGAACACGAACAACACTTAAGAACTATTCTGGAGTTGTTGAAAAAGGAACAGTTGTATGCCAAATTCTCTAAGTGCGAGTTTTGGCTACGTGAAGTCCAATTCCTTGGACACGTGGTTAATGGAAATGGAATCCATGTCGATCCCACAAAGATCAAGGCGATAAAGAACTGGGAGACTCCAAAGACGCCAACCGAGATTCGACAATTCTTAGGCTTGGCTGGTTACTATCGAAGGTTCATTGAGGATTTTTCAAAAATCGCTCAATCACTGACCCTCCTCACACAGAAGGATAAGAAGTTTGATTGGGGAATCAAACAGGAAGAAGCATTTCAGTTGTTGAAGGATAAGCTCTGCAATGCGCCGATCTTAGCACTACCGGAAGGTACAGATGATTTCGTGGTATACTGTGACGCCTCACGTCAAGGATTGGGTTGCGTGTTGATGCAACGCCAGAAAGTTATAGCTTACGCGTCACGCCAGTTGAAAGTACATGAAAAGACTATACCACTCACGATTTGGAACTAGGCGCAGTGATATTCGCATTAAAGATCTGGAGACACTACCTATATGGTACGAAGTGTACAATCTTCACAGACCACAAGAGTTTACAACACATATTCAACCAGAAAGAGCTGAACATGAGACAAAGACGTTGGGTCGAATTGTTGAACGATTACGACTGCGAGATAAAGTATCATCCAGGGAAGGCGAATGTGGTCGCCGATGCCCTAAGTCGTAAAGAAAGGATCAAGCCCATAAGGGTTAGGGCTTTGGAGATGATTATCCAGACAAATCTTTCCCTGCGCATTCATACCGCGCAAAAAGAAGCTCTTAAGAAAAGAAACCTTGAAGAAGAATATCTCCGTGGGATGGAGAAGCAATTAGTACCAAACAAGGAAGGAACGTTATGTTTTGTGAGAAGGATTTGGGTTCCTCTGTTTGGTGGGTTGAGAAAAGTTATTTTTGATGAGGCACACAAATCACGGTACTCTATTCATCCCGGTGCGGATAAGATGTACCAGGACCTTAAAGATTGTTATTGGTGGCCTAAAATGAAAGGCGACGTTGCTGTTTATGTTAGCAAATGTTTGACGTGCGCCAAGGGGAAAGCTGAATACCAGAAGCCCTCGGGACTTCTGCAACAACCTGAAATTCCCAAGTGGAAATGGGAACAGATTTCAATGGATTTTATAACGAAACTGCCCAAGACACCCAGGGGTCATGATACTATTTGGGTGATAGTTGACCGCCTAACAAAGTCTGCACATTTCTTGCCAATCAAAGAGAAAGACAACACGAGTAAACTTGCGGAAATATATATGCGAGAAATCGTTACACGTCATGGAGTGCCGCTCTCAATCATCTCTGATAGAGATGGGAGATTTGTATCAAGGATTTGGCAATCCTTCCAAGAAGCTTTTGGCTCACAATTGAACCTAAGTACCGCATTTCATCCGCAAACTGATGGCCAAAGTGAAAGGACTATTCAAACATTGGAGGATATGCTGAGAGCATGTGTAATGGATCTTGGTGGTAGCTGGGATAAACATTTACCACTGGCCGAATTCTCATACAACAACAGCTACCACACCAGTATTGGAGCCGCGCCATTTAAAGCCCTTTACGGACGCAAGTGTCGATCACCACTATGTTGGGCTGACGCCGGTGATAGACAGCTTGTTGGTCCCGAAATCGTCCAAGAGACGACAGATAAGATTGCGCAGATTCGAAAACGCATCGAAGCGGCTCGCGAAAGACAGAAAGTCTATGCAGATCCAAACCGGAAACATTTGGAATTCCAAGTTGGAGATATGGTTTTATTGAAAGTTTCACCCTGGAAGGGGGTGGCACGCTTAGGAAAGCGTGGGAAGTTGAATCCGCGTTACATTGGCCCTTTCAGAATTCTGCAAAGGATTGGGCTTGTAGCCTACAAGTTGGACCTACCTGCTGAACTCCATGGTGTTCACGATACATTCCATGTATCTAATTTGAGAAAAAGTCCAACACAATATACAGTGATCATTCCTGCTGACGAAGTTCATATCGACAATACGCTCCACTTTACTGAAGAACCTGTTGAGGTCACGGATTGGAAAGTTAATAAAACTCGCAGGAGCAGTGTCAAACTCGTCAAAGTTCATTGGAATGCTAGGCATGGACCTGAATTCACGTGGGAACGTGAGGATCGAATGAAAGAGAAATACCCCCATTTGTTTCCTAAGAATCCTGCATCTCGTAGCAGAACTTAAATTTCGGGACGAAATTTCTTTAACGGGGGGAGAATGTGACAACCCTCACCAAACCAGGTATCCGTACAAATTAATTAATATTAAATTGCTGCTTAATTACTGTGCTTACTTGAAACTGTGCTTAAACTGCTTACTGATTTCTGATACATACATACTTATGCATCACATTTTATACTGTCACACTATTATTTATACACTAACACCAGTGACAACCTTGATGCACAAAAAGCACAGTGAGCACACTATACGGGATACCCAGTAAACATGCTGACATAACCAGCATCAGGCAGACACTGCCTCTAAGGCTAGTATGAGCCGGGAATACATTGCTACACTGGTAGTGAGTGTAGGGCGGTGAGGATTGTAGAACTGCGTCACTAGGTGAGATTTATAGTGACCGGGTGTGCCTAAAACGTACTTTAAATACAAAATTCTGCGCTTTATTATAAAACTCAGCATTTTAAATTTCTAATACAGTGCAAAAACATTGCAGAACGGTCCCGTATATTTTCCTAAGTACCGGGAATAATTTATGTTACAAAATATATACATAAAGGACCTTTTGCGGTATAATTAAACATTTTAACGGAACGGTACTTAACCGTATAACCGGACATTACCCGGGGCACTAAAATTTTGTCAAATACTTTATTTTATTATTTATGGCTAGTCATGATCCCCGTATGCCATAACACCCGCCTAAAATAAATCAACTAACACATATCACATTACTTACACTTATACACTTTAGTCACAATATTTACATAATACCCCCCCCCCCCCCCAACGAATTTATTTCCCCAAGTGGGACCCCACATGTCATAACATCATACTCCCTATCTTCTTGCTTGGATTCAATGATCTAGTATTAAGTGTTTTGCTTGTCTATCTATCCAAGATATGTGAAGAATAAATAAAAGTAAGGTCCCTTATAAATGTACATCACTTCACAAGATTTTTGCAACCCATTTTCACCTAGCTCTCTCTCTCTATTCGGTTCTACTACAACCGAATCCACCACCACACTCCAACATTCATCACTTTCTTCATTTACTCATACCATTCAAGCTTTGAAGATCAAACATGGAAGGTGCAACTTGAAGGCATTGCAAGGGAGCATTGTTCTTGCTTGGTTCTACATCTTTTCTCATCATTTTTACACAAGATTCTTCCCTAGCTAGAGGCTAGTAGTGAGTTTCTTCATACTTGATCTCATCTTGTTCGAAAATTATGGCATTTAACATGTAGTATTGTTGTTTAAATCACTAGATTGCAAGAATATTAGAAAAATATGAAACATAAGTATGAACATAAAAATCTACGTAAAGGTTTACTTGTGTATGATTTATAAAGTGGAATCTCGTCGGGTTAAGGGTTGGATAACACATACTTGATATTTAAAAGTCGTTTTCTTGTTTAACCCGCTAATCGGACACTTATAACGCGATTTAATAACATCGAAATCACAAAACAGCATGCTGAGTCACTGTTTCAGCCGCCTTTAACAGGCTGTAAACGGACCTTAAAAACTCGAAAAACGGAATTTCAAAAGCCTAAATCGTGTCATTTCAAAAAACGAAGAAAATGGCGCTGGAATCGTATTTTTCTGATGTCGGTTACTATTTTAAAAATCTGTTTCCGTGACAGCAGCTAAGGCTGTTTGTTACTGCAGAAAATTGGGCTGTGTGTTTTCGATCACAACTTAAAACCTGAACCGAACCAGCCCCTGAAACTTTTATCAAAGATGAACACAGATGTATTTGTGACCCTCGAACTGGATTTTCGACAAACGGACTTACGAGGAATTTTTGGCGAATTATTCTGTAAACTGTGATCAGAATGTAACAAATCTGATCACAGTTCGGTAAACGATTTTCTATAAATTTTTGGTAATGATTTAGACCCCGAAATTTTTACACAATAATTTGTGGGTCGGTTATGACGTTCCACAAAAATTTGGGAATTTTTGGAATAAGTTAAGTAATTTATTTACACGTCCGAAAACAGTCCAGTTTTCACAAATTGAAACTGAATCGACAAGGGTAGTATTTTGCGTGTTAAAACGTAATGGTTGATTGTTGATGATTATGAGTTGATTTCAAAAAGAAAATGATGTGCGTATTAGCACGGACACTCCCGTTTTTAGGGGAAGTTCTGGCGAATTTTTCTAAAAATACCAAGACTTAGAAAAATTATTTTTCTATCGTGTATGTGAAACTTTATATCTCATAATTAAACCTCGCCTTGAGTTTTGACATAAAACTTTAAAGTGTTGGATAGGAGACTTGTAAATGTATTTTTTTTTAATACGTTAAGTCACCAAATACATAATACCTGTACGAATACCCCATCCTTGGGAAGGAATCTATTTATACGTTAACCAAGAAATTTAAACACGAAATAGTTGTCTAACTATTTCCCCAAGAACATTAAGACCCTAAGCTAAGGCACGTCCGCTCGTCTAATAGATATTAGCACGTTGTAGGTTGTCGTGCTGCAGACTGAGTTGATTTGCTGTTATTCGAGGACGCATTACTGTGAGTTCATGTCCCCCTTTTCTCTTAACTGTTTTCAGTTTTCTAAACTGCGGGGGTGAAATACATGTTACTATGATTACGAGTACTTTTACATGGTATGGTTAGCGTAAGGAGGGTTACTACTTAGATCATGTGAGTGGGTAGGTGATACTTAAGGCCATTAATCCTCATGGTAGGACCGAGGGACACAATGCGGTAGATCTATCTGGGTGTAGCGAGCCCAGCCCCAGGCCAAACAGTTAACGGACCTTGGGGTGACTATGTACCCGACGCACAAATCCGCTAGGTTTGAGTCTTCCTACTTGCACTTCACACATATCAATGGCCTTGCAAACCATTGGTGATCTCTTTTTCCTTATTTGCTACATACCAGGGTTTTTCTACTTACAAGGATTTTACATACTCACTTACGCATGAACTCGCTCAACATTGTGTTGATTTTTCCAACTTACATGTATTTCAGGGAACTAAGGATCTGGCCCGGTATGCTACGTTTTCCCGCTGTGTTAGAATTACAGGATCATCCATGTTTAGGGATTGCGACTTTTACCTGGACGAGTCGCAAGTCTTAAACAAATGTTATGTTACATTTTGGGGTTGTGTGTTAAGAACAAAGTTTTTATGTTGTAATTTCCGTTGCATGTGTCAACGTATTAAGACAATGTTGTGGTATTTTACTTAAATCAATGGATGATCTGCATGTTTTATTTTCATATAGCTTTGTTGTGATTAAGCTATGGTATTAAGAAGTCACACCAAATTAACCCACGCTTCCGCAAAGCCAGGGTGTGACAGAGGATACTTGAGCTTCGTCTGTTCTTTGCGTTCCCACGTGGACTCCGGTCCACGTCTTGAGTTCCAACGAACTCTCACGATTGTCATACGACTATGCTTACGAACCTTGACTTTCTAGTCCCGAAAGATTCGATAGACTTCTCTTACAACCGCAACTTGTCTAGTAGAGGTATCACAAGTGTTTCCTCGGACAAACATTACCGTAGATTTGAGGCATAAATGGCATTGTGTACGTTACCCAATTCGTTATATGCCATACTACCGACCCTTTCCAGAATTTGAATGGTCCAACATACGTCAATTAAGCTCGCCATGCTTCCCAAGCGTACCACACCTTCCCAGGGTGAGACTTTCAACAAACGATTCCCGGTCCAAACAATCTTCCCAAGAGTTTCGAGTTCAAATCCTGGACTTGTAATTAAGTTGTCAGTCACCTTATTTCAACAAGGAGGTTGGCATTTTCGTCCATGCAATGCCTCAAACAGGGCTTCCTAAATACTAGAAGGATAGCGGCTGCAGTAGAACTCAACCAAAGGTAAGTGTCCTTCTGGTTTTCACTAAGTCAATTACACTCATGCTCGCAGCATGTCTTCAAGTGTCAGGATGATTCGTTACTCTATCCGGTTGTCCTTCAGTGATAGGTAATGCTCATGCGTATACGTGAGCCAAGGGTGTTGTGTATTGCCTGACATAAATCAGGTATAGATCAAAATCGAAGGTATCAGGAGTTGGCACCTCGTGCCTGAAAACCGTCTCTCTTAGAGGGATATTCCCAAGTTGTAAAGACTCATCAGTTTCCTTGATTGCAAGAAAGCGTACTCGTCAGGCATCTTAGAGACAATCAACGATCACCCAGGTGATACTGTTTCCGTTCTGAGTTTTTGGTAGACCAGTGACGAAATCTGTGGCAGTCTGTTCCAATCCTCCGAATGGGTGTTTATGATTACTGGCACAAACCAGAAGGTTTCTGATGTTCCACCTTGTCTTTCGCACAAGTCGAACGCCGTTCACAGGCTTCACTAGGTAGGCTTTCAAGCCCAGTTGCCAGTACAAGATCCTTAGATCCTAATATATTCCATCAAAAATCCAGACGACTAGAATGTTGAGGTTGGTGTGCTTTGCTCAACACAAGTTCCCTACGGTTGCTGTATAGTGGTATCCAAATTCGTTCCATGAAGTAGAAAATGTCGTCCGACTTGCCAAAAGTTGCTCATCCATAACCCGCATGGACCCAACTTGAAAATTCCCTTCCTTTAGTGCTTCGGTTTGAATAGGGCGAACCTGATCAGGTAGGCTAGAGTCGATGGTGAGCTGCAAGTTCATACGCGTTTAAGTTCCATCCAGTGATGCCATTAACTGTTTTAGCTTTCTCGTCACCAAGGTACACGGGAGGCCCTTGTGATCGGTCTACGTAGTGCATTCGGTACCGTCCAAGTAATGCCTCCAACTTGATTCCAAAGGCCACGGTTTCCACCGCAGGTTGTGTGCTGCGCAGTCTTTCGTCGTAACTCCTTTACGTACGTCATCACTCTCGTGATGCATCGGTGTGCAACTGGGACTCCGATTCGGACCATTAGGGTATGCTACTCAATCACCCGCACCCTCGGGTTAAGACGACGCTCAGTGCACGGCAGAGTTGGGATTCGAAAACTGAAAAGACGTCCTCCTATTGTGTCTACCACAGCACCCTGCTGTGCTAAAGAGATTAAAGTTGCACGATCTGTGAAAATCCTGTGATGAATCTACACCAGTATCCACCGAGACCAAGAAATGGCTCTACCCCCGAAGGAATCCTTGGCGTCAATCAGTTTCTAACAAAATGGATCCTAGCACGATCCACGCGTATTCCCACTTCGTTGGTTACATGATCAAAGTGCATTTCTCGAATCTAGATGTTACATTTAACAAGACTTCACACGTAATGATTCCTCCCTCAGGAGTTCTAAGATAAGATATAGGCGTCGTCCATGATGTCCCTTCCTCCAGGAATGACCCAAAATGTCATCAATAAATACGGTCGATTCTTGTGGTCCATAGACTGCTGGTGTATTGATTATCTCGATGGTCATGGTGTACAAAGTCACAATGGCCGCATTGCGTTTGATATGCCGTTCTAAGAGTATTCTCCCGTTGGACTTCCATCTGATGATAGTTCATTCGTTAGCCAATTCTCGAATGAGAGTTTGATCCTCGCTACTGGTTGACAGGTTGGCAATACATGATCGTGGTAAATGGTTCTCGATTGTCGCCTTGCTTAGTTATTTGTAATCAATACACATGTCCAGCGATAAGGCTTATCTTCACAGATATAACTGGGGCTCCCCGGAGCGAAAACTAGGTCCAACAAAACTCCTGTCCCATGGTTCCTATGGTTGATTTAACAGTTCTTGCAACCCTTCTGTGCAAGATGGTACAACGTACGAGTATTCAGAGTTGCCTCTGTCGTGAGATCAAGTGAGATTCCGACTAACAGTTGTGCAAGTAAACCTGAAAGTTCCTCGAGTAGCACACCGAGAGGAGTCACGAACAATTGGTGGATCCCCGATCCTATTTTCCTTAACCTGACAATCAGAAACGGTTGCTAACACATCGGGGTAATCCCTCCGTAGACACTTCTGGGCTTTCATTGCAGAATTGATGCTAACCTTTACACCGCTCTGACACTTCAAAGTATAAAGTAACGCAAATTTCCTTCCCCCAAGGTGTATTTACGCGATATCCAAATAACCAATCTACACTACTATAGCATCGAGACCATCAAGGATAGCAAAAAGGAAGGTCGATGTCGAACGCTTGTCCCACAGGGTCGAGTTTGCATCCCAATGAACATACAAGGCTTCAATTGACTTGCCATCAGCCGGTTCCATTACAGGTTTGGTTTCGAGAAGCATCAGGGTTAAACGGAATCGAGTCGAAGCGGTTAGCTACCCATGCAAGCTACCATGTTGTTATTATGCCCGGAGTCGCCTACGCCAATCCTAAATGCCCTTCTACAAACACCACCACTTGTGTTGTTACGATCACGTGAATTCCCCGATACTGTCATCGTTCCCTTGGTTGTTGACATTTTGACTTATCAATAGTCAATCCTTGTCAAAGTCACCCTTGTTTCCATGCGGTAGGCTACGATTACGAGTACCTTGATGTTGCCACGACTGTTGCCTCTAATGTCGTTGCTTGAAACGGAGCCCTACGATCTTTCACCATTCAAGTCCATCTATTCACATTCTGTGTCACGTCCTATCGCGCTGCTCACGGTGCTGGTTGTCATACATTTCATACTGTAACCTGTTGCCATCGCTAATGTCCCGATTGATTCGTGAAAGTTGACTCCCATGAGTCACTGACTAGGGTTGAAGATTCGATTGAAGTCAGTTTGCTGGTGTTCGCTGCCAGTAATCAGGGTCGTTCTAATACTGTGGTTGGTGAGGCTCTACGCTCACCCCCTTGCCCATCATTCTTGCAAGTTAACGGGGTAACACACGGTATGTTTCCAGAGTGTTGCAGAAGTGATCGCACTTCTGGGTCTAAAACGTCAGTACATTGAGTTCCAACAATAAAGAAGAGTGAGGGGGGTATAGACCAATCTTCAATGCAGCAACACCCACTCAGGGCGTTCTTACAAGCACCTAGCATTCTACACAGCTCACTAGGCGTTCAGAGGGGTGTTCAGGTAATACTCGATAGCATCGAGATTCATAAGGATTCAGAGTGGAATGAAAAGATCACATTCCAGTGAGAGACAATCACGGCTATGACTCGTATAGACTGTTGTGTTTCACATCGACTTAATAACATAACGGAACCCCTTTTCCACTTGTTAAGTCTCACTGGGACTCGCATGCACCCCACATTATTATTATGTGTGCACCCACAATAATATTGTGATTTGCATGTTCATCTCAGCTCCTCCTAACTCATGTCAAATGGTTCCTCAAACTCAAGTAACAAGCAAAGGGCATCACGAAACGTGAGTCACAAATGTTTAGGGAAGTACCACCCTCTTAGTCATGTAACACATGCAAGTAATACAGGAATTCATACTGTTGTGCTAAACGTGCAATTACATGCAATATCATAGGTAAGTGTTCACTAGTTACGCAATACAATAAGTATACGAGAGACGAACCTTGCAATCTAGAGCTGAGTGTCATGGTCGTATTCATAACTTGTTCGGTTATAGTCTGGTTTTATAAAAACGTTTTAAAACCAAGTTCACTATAACCAGTGGCTCTGATACCAAACTGTCACACCCTCAAATTACCACCTAGGGGGTGTCCCTGTTAGGCGTGTGACCACTAGTAATGAGCCACCAATTACATTGAATCCATAAGTTTAAAATAAAGTTTCATCATTTAATAGTAATAAAATCCAAACATAAGTAATTCAAAAACCATCAAGTTCAGCGGAAGCTTTAACGTAACATAATGTAAATACTTTCCAAACAACCATAGTAAATAAATGTTTGATAAATAAACCCATCAATGCAACCATGACCACTCACACCCTCCAGCCAGCAAGTTCCTGTTCCCAAGTGCCTAACGACATGCGAGCATGTAACAAGTGTATCAGACAAAGCTGGCGAGTTCACAGTTTTAGAAAACGTTTGTTACCAGTTGTATGTAAAACAGTTCACTAACAAATGCAGGTAATATTGTTAATATCTCATTTCCGAATAAGACGGCTCCTGATGTACATGACTGCCCTATCCCACGTACTCCTATCCAGTACTGGGCCCGACTGGGTCATTAGTTCACATCCGTCCTATCTAGGAGCGGTGTGAGGGTGCCAAACCTAAGTAGCGCTACCAACTAATACCCGTTACCCACCAGGTAACATAATAAGGGACTTACAAGAATGATAGGTGAGAATATTAACCAATATACCCGTTATTACCCAGACCACTGACTGTCCCCAACCACTGGGACGCATGCTCGAATGTAGTGAACTCACCTTAGTTTTTGCTCGGTAAGATTAGTCATCCGTTTAACAGTAAGTCACAAACGTCCTAACACGGTTACCAATAATATCAGAATCACAATTAACCAGATCACGCATTTTATACAGGTCGCATACAACACAAAATTCATCGTATATCATGTAATCCGTACTCGATTCTAATACCAGTCCACACTCCACATTAATGTCACACAAGGCAAACCAAGTTTTCTCATTCCTTGACAATATTATCATGTAAAC
The DNA here is from genome assembly GCA_030545235.1 of Helianthus tuberosus. Classification (NCBI taxonomy): domain Eukaryota; kingdom Viridiplantae; phylum Streptophyta; class Magnoliopsida; order Asterales; family Asteraceae; genus Helianthus; species Helianthus tuberosus. Next base: position 63,166,256 of record CM060432.1, on the reverse strand, counting down.
AGATACAAGAAATATGTACAAGCATTTATATAATCATCACCATTCATACATGATGAACAATTGTTTAATGTATATTCCCTCAACAACCCACATGTGCACAAACGGTTCTAGCAAACCCATGCACACACTTCCCCACAAATTATGCACATTGGAATGCCTCCATGACTAAGGGCATTTATACTTCTTATCGACGAACCAAACGAAGTATCACAGTTGTTCATCGACATGGTGGCGACGAAACATCGACTTTCGTCGGCAGGTGGGTGATGAATCATCCAGTATTTCGTCGAGGTCAGTTACACATTTTAACAAACAGTTTCGATATCACCATAGCAGATCAAATCATCACAATTATTTGATAAACACAAGACTTATCATTCAAATCTAAGTTTCACATAAACAATCTGATTCCATTGCTATTCACACAATCACAATCATTCTCGAATACGTGATACCACCATACATCAATTAACAGTTTCGGTACCTCTTACGAATATATAACATAACCAAGTTAAACTCATGATTTCTTGCATGAACACCTATAAATCTTTACGAGACATACGATTCGACCGTAAACTTAACACATACAACACATATATTAACAATCATCACATCTAACAATACCATACTTCCAGTTTCATTCTAAGATAGAAAACGCAGCCATGATTCGCGAGTTTCATCAATAATTAACGGACTAACAATCAATTGTTTACTAACCGTGATATGTAAAGTGGAGGGGGTTTTAGCTCGAATGAGGAGTCTCCCATGCTGCCATCGACCATTCTTCTGCTGTCATCGACCACCGGGTAGAACCAGGAGAATTAGGGTTTGCAACCCAATATGCTTGTGAGGTTATGGGAGCCTAGGGTAAAAGGGATCGGATAAATGAGCCAGACCCACTTGGGCCTCGAATGATTCTGGGTCGGGGCCCCTATTTGGCGAAAGTCTATTGCCGACAACTGCCTTCTGTCTTGTTTTATTTCTCCTTATGACTAATGTTTTCCACCACCCATAGGGCTCCACTTAGATAATGGCCTGTTGTCTTTTGTGGCCCAAAGTTGTTTTGCAAAAAATAATATAACCTTCCAATTCCTTTGCTGACGTCAACAATTGTTTGCCAAAAGTAATTTGCCAATCCCCTACTGATGTGTTTCGAATACATAGGCCACCTCCACAATTTCTTTTGTTCACAATTCTTATTTTCATGTCATCCACCTAGTGACACCCACATACGAATTGAAACAAAAATAATTAATGTATCATTTAAATTCCCAATATAACAATTTGTAAAAACCGGATTGCGAAACAAGTGATTCGTAGAGAAAAGGCCTTGAAATCTTGGGTTGTCACATGCTGTGCTTCCAAGCGTTGTGACCCAAAACCATGAGCTATACAACAACAATAATAATAACAATGCACAATGTAATTTCAAGAATTTCAATTCTGCTAAGCCGCTAAAGTTTTCTGGGTCACAAGGAGCAACTGCGCTCCTTCAATGGTTCGAAAGTACCGAGAGCACATTCAGACATGTGCAATGTCCGGATGGGCGTAAGGTTGAATTTGCATCAAGTGTGTTTGAGAAGCATGCTCTTACATGGTGGAACAGAGTGATGCACGATAGGGGTGCCGAAGTGGCATTGGCACAAACATGGGAAGAGCTTCGAGTTCTCATGATGAAAGAGTTTTGTCCCCGTCACGAAATTCGAGCTCTGGTTACCCCGTTGGAGAAAGCGATATGGGGGAAAACACCGTGCGTATACGGATCGATTTGAGGAACTCAGTCTTTTGTGTCCTACTATGGTTACCCCGTTGGAGAAAGCGATAGAGAGGTATATCGATGGTTTACCCGATTCCATACACGATATTGTGACTGGCGTTAATCCTACTACTGTTCGTCACGCGATCGAGTTATCTACTACCCTGACTGAGTCGCAAGTCAGGAAGGGTAAACTTACCTGCAAGGGTGATAAGAAGAAGTCGACCGAATCTGTCAAGGAAAAGGGTAAGGGTAAGGGTAAGAAAGGTGAGTCGTCGAAGAAGTCGAGAAAGCGAAAGGGTGCTCAGAACTTTGCAGTTACTGCTAAGAACCCTCAGAACCCACCTGCTCAACCGCCTGCGAAGAAAGCATATGCTGGTACCGCACCACATTGTGCTCGCTCCAACGGTCATCATGTTGCACAACAAGCTTGTAAGCAATGCACAACGTGTGGTAAGTTTGGGCATCTGGCCAACATCTGTCGTTTGGGTCAGAATCAGATTGTTCAGAATCAAGCTCCAGTTCAGGGGAATGCTGCTAGATTCCCACCGGGTCCATGTTTCATTTGTGGAGAGTTTGGTCACTTCCGCAACAATTGTCCAAGGTTGGCGAATGCAAATGCGAATGCGAATACCGCTCGTGGACAAGCATTCAATCTGAATGCAAACGAGGCTCGAGCTGACAACCTCGTTGTCAATGGTACGTTTCTTGTTAACAATCGACCTGCATCTATTCTTTTTGATTCTGGTGCCGATAGAAGTTTTGTTTCATTATCTTTTGAACCTTTGCTTGCGATACCTAGAACGAAACTGAGGAAACCCTTATCTGTCGAAGTTGCTACTGGTAAACCTCTTGTTCTCAATTCTGTTATTCGTGATTGTCAGTTAACCTTGATAACCATCTTTTTCCCATTGACCTCACGCCGATGCAACTTGGGAGTTTCGATATTATCGTGGGGATGGATTGGTTAACCAAACATCATGCTGAGGTGGTTTGTTTCGATAAGATTGTTCGTATTCCTCTTTCGTCTGGTGAAGTTCTAGAAGTTCGTGGCGAAAAACCACCAGATGGTTTGAAGCTTATGTCGTGTACAAAGGCCCAAATTTATTTGCGAAAAGGATATGTTGCTTTCCTAGCACATGTCACCGAGGAGAAAGGCAAGAGCAAGAGTATTCAGGATATTCTGATTGTTCGGGATTATCCAGAGGTGTTTCCCGATGAATTGCCTGGTTTGCCTCCAGTTCATCAAGTCGAGTTTCATATTGACCTTGTACCCAATGCCAACCCGATTGCGAAAGCACCTTATCGTCTTGCACCGTCGGAGATGCAAGAGTTATCGAAACAGCTTCAAGAGTTGTCTGATAAAGGATTCATCCGTCCGAGCTTTTCGCCTTGGGGAGCTCCTGTCCTCTTTGTGAAAAAGAAAGATGGATCTTTTAGAATGTGTATCGATTATCGTGAGCTTAATAAGCTTACCATCAAGAATGGATATCCCCTACCTAGAATTGATGATCTCTTCGACCAACTGCAAGGTGCTTCATGCTTCTCCAAGATCGATCTGCGATCTGGTATCATCAACTTCGTGTACAAGAAGAAGATATTCCCAAAACTGCATTCCGTACGAGATATGGGCACTACGAGTTCACTGTCATGCCTTTTGGTTTGACAAATGCCCCAGCTATCTTCATGGACTTAATGAATAGGGTCTGTAAACCTTATTTAGACAAGTTCATCATTGTGTTCATCGACGATATTCTCATTTATTCGAAGTCTCGAGCCGATCATAAGCAACACCTTCGTTTGACATTGGAACTCCTAAAGAAGGAACAACTTTTTGCTAAATTCTCCAAGTGTGAATTTTGGCTTAGAGAAGTTCAGTTTTTTGGTCATATAGTCAACAAGCAGGGTATTCATGTAGATCCATCCAAGATAGCTGCTATAAAGGATTGGAATACACCGACGACACCTACAGAGATTCGATCATTTCTTGGTCTTGCTGGTTATTATCGTCGATTCATTTCCAATTTCTCAAAGATCGCGGTTCCACTCACTGCTTTGACTCAGAAAAATAAGCCTTTTGAGTGGGGACCTAAGCAAGAAGAAGCGTTCCAAACGCTGAAACGGAAGCTTTGTGATGCTCCTGTTTTATCTCTACCTGAGGGAAACGATGATTTTGTTGTCTATTGTGACGCGTCGAATCTAGGACTTGGTTGCATTCTTATGCAACGAGGTAAAGTCATAGCTTATGCGTCTAGACAGCTGAAAATTCACGAGAAGAACTATACGACTCATGATCTTGAATTAGGAGCGGTGGTTTTCGCACTTAAAATCTGGAGACACTACCTCTATGGAAGGAAGTGTGTGGTTTTCACAGACCACAAAAGTCTCCAGCATATTCTCAATCAGAAGGAGCTGAACATGAGGCAACGACGTTGGGTTGAAATCTTAAACGATTGTGATTGCGAGATCCGCTACCATCCTGGTAAGGCGAATGTCGTAGCCGATGCGCTTAGTCGAAAGGAATGAGTCAGGCTTCATTCTATTCGAACTCTATCTGATATTCAATCTCGTGTCCTTCAAGCTCAACGATCTTATGTGATCAAAGACTTATTGAAATATGAGCTACCACTTCAACTCGAAACGAAGTACGATGGGTTGCTATATTTCAAGGATCGTTTGTGGATTCCAAAACAAGACGATCTTCGCACCTTGGTAATGGACGAATCTCACAAGTCTCGATATTCTATCCATTCTGGTGCTGATAAAATGTACAAGGACCTTCGTACTCAGTTCTGGTGGCCTGGTATGAAGAAGGATGTTGCCTTGCATGTATCGAAATGCCTAACTTGTCTCAAAGTCAAGGCTGAACATCAACGACCTTCTGGTTTGCTTGTACAACCAGAGATACCGGTTTTTAAGTGGGAAAACATTGCAATGGATCTCATCACTAAGTTACCGCGTACATCTAAAGGTCACGATGCTATTTGGGTTGTTATCGATCGATTAACGAAATCAGCTCATTTTATATCGATTCGCGAGGACCTATCTGCTGATAAACTTGCAAAGATTTATGTTGATGAGATTGTATCACGACATGGTGTTCCTTTGGATATCATTTCCGATCATGATGCTCGGTTTTCATCTCATTTTTGGAAGACCATGCAATCTGCTTTGGGAACCCAACTAAATCTAAGCACTGCTTATCATCCCCAAACAGATGGTCAATCTGAGAGAACGATTCAAACTTTGGAGGATATGCTTAGGGCATGCGTGATAGACTTTGGTGGTAATTGGGATTCTCATCTTCCACTGATCGAGATCTCTTACAACAACAGTTATCATGTTAGTATTAATATGGCACCATTCGAAGCTCTCTACGGTCGAAAATGTCGTTCACCTGTCTGTTGGAATGAGATCGGTGAAGCTCAACTTACTGGACCTGAGCTCATTCTGGAAACAACAGACAAAATCAAGAAAATCCGCGATAATCTTGTGACAGCTCGAAGCCGTCAAAAGAGTTATGCGGATATGTGACGCAAGCCCTTAGAATTTCAAATCGGAGACCGTGTCCTACTCAAGGTGTCACCTTGGAAGGGAGTGGTGAGATTTGGAAAGAAAGGAAAACTTGCACCCCGATATGTTGGACCATTTAAGATTGTTGAAAGAATTGGAAAGGTTGCCTATCGACTAGAGCTACCTCCAGAGCTTGGAAATATTCATCCGACTTTTCACGTGTCCAATTTTCGAAAGTGTTTAGCTGATGTTGATCTTCACATTCCTCTCAGCGAGATTCAAATCGATGACACAATGCACTTTGTCGAGAAACCTGTGGAGATAGTGGACCGTACATTCAAACAGTTGAAGAACAAACGGATTCGATTGGTCAAAGTTCACTGGGAATCCAAACGTGGCCCCGAGTTTACTTGGGAACGTGAGGACCAGATGAAGATGAAATATCCGCATTTGTTTTCACAAGTTTCCTCTAAATAAAATTTAGGGACGAAATTTCCTAAAGTAGGGGAGACTGTGACAACTGTGTTCTGTAATCATCGTATAATGTAAAACAATGTTTATTATCAATAAAACAATGTGCTTTGGTGTTATTATATGTGTAATTGTGTTTGATGATTTTACAATTTGATTCGATTCCGATTTCAAGCTTTAATCGCTTTCTGGAAGGTTATACGCAAACTGGTGCGTAAACGCAATCAGTTTAACGCGACGTACACTCCGGAACTGTGACATAAGCCAAACATACCCTAAATACCCTTTACATAACTTAGAAATAAGTTTCGAAGGATTCGGTATGGCAAAAACATGTTTATTCGAACTTTAGAACTAATTGCGACAAAACTGCGAAACGAACGTTGGTGACCGCCCGGATAATATTTAAATCCCAAAAATATTCTGTTATGGTTAAAATTTTATTTTTAATCAGGTTCGTATTGAAAAATAAATTAAAACGCTTAAAAACGTTATTTTTCAAGTTTAAGCGCGTACCGCGTGTTACTGCGCAACATAGTGCTTATACTGCAAAACGCAGACAACGCAGCCATTCTCGGCAACTGAAAATTATTTCAATAATATTTTGGCGAGTTTATTTTTATAGAATAATAAAAATAATTTATAACGCCATAAACCGAGATTTAAACGCTAGATAAAATACCCGGTATCCAGTTAAATATCTATTTTTATCTATTCTTACCATCAAAATTACACATGGACCCCCTTTCAAATTTACGGTCACCATAAGGGGACCCCACCAAAATTTTGCCAAGATCTTTCATGATCTAATTTGATCTTTCTTGATTTATTTTGATTTACCTTGGATTCTTTAGATATTATAAGATCTTGTATATCCTATAAATACACCATATCTTCACAACACAACTCAACCTCTTCCTCTCTCTCCCCCATGACCTTAACCCCCCACCTTCATCTCCATTTCCATTTTTCCAACTTTGTTCTTGAGAATCAAGCTCCATTCCAAGCTAGGTTCAAGTTGGTGTGAAGATCCAAAGGAGTTTCCAAGGTGCTTTCAAGTGATTTCAAGCTCCATATCATCAAAACCTCATCCAACAACTTACTTGAATCTTGAAGGTATAAAGTTTATGTTTAAATCATACTCTTGATTCTTGGTTGTTCTTGATGATTTGAAGTTTCTCTTGAATCATGGAATTTTTCACAAACTTGAAATCTAAAAAAAATGGGTCTTGATACAAAATAAAAATGGTGATATATATATATATATATATATATATATATGTGTATAACCATACATATATACATATGTATGTATGAGATTTGAGCTTGATCATTGGTAAATACTTGTTTAAGTTGTTGCTTGTTCTTGAATGATAGTTAAAATGCAAGTGTTGAATGATTTGTGTATGATATATGTTCAAATACATCAGCAAATAAACATGAATAAGTTGCATATTTGATGCATTTAGACTCATATGAAATATTGATGATATGATAGTATGCTTTAGACACTTGTACATGAGAGTACATGTTGATTTAAAGCTCAAGAAGTGATAAAAAATGGTTATATGACAAAAATGTTTTAGAACAGATTATAAACACTAAAAATAACATTTATTTGTTATATTATAATGGCATGAAACTTTGTCATAGGTTTGATAGCTTTGCATGTTGTACATATAGCTTAAAAAGTGGTAAAATATGTGAAATTTGCATGATTTATGTGCTTTATGTGAGACCTGCACTATCATGAGTATAACCACTATTTTATTCAGTAAATAACATGGGTCATGTTAAAATATCAAGTCATTTCGATTTGGGATGGTTAGGGTAACGTTTGATGCAAAACTATGCGGTAAAACGGTTAAAAATCGACTTTTCGGAGGATTTTTATAAAACTGTTTTAGATCAGTAAGTAAACTGATATTTTTGATATAAAAATAAGTATTTTTCGACATACACTATAATGGGTAAATTTTATGTGTTACAATGTGTTATGTGTTTTATAATATGTGTATGATGAGGGTCATCAATAAAATCATTCAACTCGCAAAGTTTTTAAAATATATATGTGAACTCATATATATATATATATATATATATATATATATACAAATACACCAATATAATTAAAAATAATAACTTTTGAGAAAAATCTCAAAGTTGTGTGAAAATTCTAAGTATCGGAGAAACTTTGGTATTTTTGTAGGTTTTTTATTATTAAATCATTCTTATTTAATTTAGGACGAATAAACAATTTGAGGGATTGTGTTAACATATAAAAACGCACCCAAAGGTGAGTACATAGATCCCCTCTTTTACTGTTTTCGATTGTTTTGGGGTGATTCATATGTATCAAAACGATTTCGATATTTTACGATGATTTCAAAAACGATTAAGATGGTTTATACTAAATTAATAACGATTTTGACAATGTGAACGAACTTGTTGGTTGTAGTTACATAACGAATGACATTCATTAATTTTGCCCGAACCGACCAATATTAGGTTATGGTACCATAGGATCTGACAAATCCCGTTATCAGACTGCACCCATGGTTATGTGTGGGTTATGTGGGTAATGACTGAACCTGATGATTGTTAACTTACCCTTTGGTGGTTTGTTAATACGAGTTGAACGATGGACGAGTTACGAAGGTTTGAATGTTATAAGCGAGACGACCAAAAGTAGTTTTCTCAATTAAAACGAGAACGATTTGAAAGATTGAACGATATGAACGATTTGGAACGTTTTGAACGATTTAAACAAATGAACGATGGTTTATTACATGAATGAATTAAACGATTTTAAACGATGTCACACAACGAGGTTCACTAAACGATATAAACCATACGAGTTTTATTACGAGAACGATTTACGATATGGTTTACGAAAACGAATGTTTTGGGTTAAGATTCATGGCATCGAGGTTTTATAAACTATGACCAATCTGTTTCGACTTGGCGATTCCTTTTACAATACCAACATTTTACAAAACAAGGTTTTCTAATATCGATTAACAAAGTTGTACGAGTTATTTCAACATGTAAACGAGCCATGAATCTGACACTCTCACAAAACCTATGTACTCGCCAGCATTTCTTTGCTGACTTTGTTTTTACATATGTTTCAGGTGATGTTGCCTGATGTTGATTGCTAGGATGCATGAGTCACATAGGATCTGGACGAGGCCTTAATAACAATGATAGTCGATATATAACTTGCTTGTTTCATGCTAAAACATTGTAAATTACTTAATGAATAAATAAAACGAAACTCTTTTGTATCCATGGTTGTGAAACGATAATTCTGTTACAACACTCCCCGACGTTTCCGCCACGATTTGTTGTTTTACATGGTCGGGGTGTGACAGTTCCCTGATTTTCCTAGACACAAAAATACATACATGTACACACATATACAAAAACACATATACAGGACAAAATACATAAGACTCAATGTAGACGAAAGCTACAGACATATGTACTAACAAGTAACATATTACAATACTTTGTTTTGTCATTCTTTTTCCTTAGTACCCAATGACCTGTTTAGAAACGGATCGGCACAATACCATTCTTTTACATTCCCATTCCATTCTAAGTAACCCATTCATAAAGGGGTTACCATGAAACCTTATCTTAGACATTCTCAATCAAATCCCAATTGACCCGTTCAACACGAATCATTACGGAACCTTACTTTCGCTTTCTCATTCAAAATACAAAATGTCTTCTATTAAATGACTAGTATCCAAAGGAACATACTCTAACAATATTCATAGTTTTGATGATACTAATTTACAACTACTAATATTAAATAAACTTGTAAGTAATGAACTTACCTCGTTCTTGAGCTTTTTGTTGCAATCCGGAACTTGCTCCTTCTTCTTTCAATCCTACACATAATGCATTCTTATTTAGATTATGTCGTTCATTTACATAACCATCACATTCATGTATAATTCACATTCCATAACTTATTCCACAAAATATCAACTTTATGTTTTCCATATACAATGTAAGAATTCTCAATTCATTCAAAATCACAAAATTAACCTTTCAAGCATTTAGTCGAACACTTGGTGTGAGTATAACATTTTTAGCACTATGTACATGTGTTTTATGCATAACCTACTAGCAAACTTCATCACTCATTCAGTTGACCAAATTCACATAATTCATTCACCCTACAACATAATAATCTATTAGTATTTTAGTACACAAACATTCACCCATCAAAATCACTCAATTAATTACACTACAAGTTCATCATACTACTAAAACAAATGGGTTTCTACTCAAGCCTTCAACCTAATCAATTTCTAGCATAAAACATCTTCTATTTGATGATTCTAACTCATATACAAGTTCAATTTCATATAATTTCACGGATTGATTAAAACCCACTTCATCAAAATGCATCAAGACATAAAATTCAACTTACCTTATGCTCAAATCACTTAGGTTAGGGATTAACTAGGCTCATGCATTCAATCTTGTGTCTAAAACCATCAATAATTGCTGAATCTTGAGTTCAATTGAAGGGGAAGGGTTTTCTCCTTCCCTGCCCTCTTGTTCGCGACCCATACACCCACCAACACTGGGTTCAATGTTGTAGAAGGCACTAGGCGCTAGTCGGGCGGTGAGGTACCGCCTAGGGATTAATCGGAATGGGATTTTTATATGTATTTTTTCAAAATTATATATATATACCCAATAATATAAAAATAATACTTCAAAATTCACATAAATACTTCAAGTTTCAGATAGTATGGTTTGATTTTGACCGATTTTGACCAATTTTGACCGCCTAGGACCGATTTTGACCAACTAATATAGTCCGATTAATCCGATTTTTTGACCGCCTAGGTACCGCCTTTGACCGACTTTGACCATGGCCGATTAATTGACCGACTAGCTCAAAATTAGGCAGTAAGTGGCCGCCTAGCGCCTAGGCGCCGATTAATCGGCCGCCTAGGCCGATTTCTGCAACCATGACTGGGTTTTTATTTTTATTATGTTTATTATCATATTTTACAAGTTCAACCCCTCAAGTTGCTTAAGTTATCATTCTTGTATATTTTCTAACTTTTTAAACTTCCATTATTTATTTATAACTTAACTAATCATTTAAAACATTTAAACATTCAAATAATCTATTATAAAATTTTGGGGCGTTACACTGATAAACAAAGGATTCAAAGTATATTGATTGGCGTTCATGGTGTTCCTACATTCATTACAATTGATTCATAAAATTACTCAAATACTACAATAAAAACTAAACAAAACAAACGAAATCAATACTCTTCATTGGATGGGAATACATCAGAGATATACCCATTGATTTGCTCATCACTTTCCTCAGATACATCATCATTAACTACATTGGCGTTTACGCCATTAACTGGATCAGCCTAAAAGACATCCTAGATTTAAACATAATCACAATTCTAGTTATGATAACGGGTGAATGTGTTAAAGTTAAGAGTTGTTGAAGAAGGCGGGCGTTCTCTGTGTTCAACACTGCGTCAATTGTGAAGGAATTTTCATCTCCGTTGATATAAGTCACTCTCACCATCTTCAATTACTCATTCAAACTCCAACCATAGGTAGCTCAAAATCATTTGAAATTTTCTCTTCAACCTTCTTATTACTGTTTCTGTTCTTTCACACTGGTTTTGACATTGGAACACCCATGGCAAGAATATCCCTTTAGACTTCCTCATCGATGCGAAGTATGGCGTCGATGGTCTTGACTTTCACCTTTCTCCTGCCTGAGAACTTTAGAACGGAACGGTTATTTAATCTATTAAAACTCCATGCAAGAACTTGAGACATCTTAACTTAACTTGTATGGCGTACACACACTTAGTGTGGCGTGGGTGTTTGTTATAGCGATATACTTGTTTATATTGCTTGCACTTTAACTTAAAATAATGGTTTTTTGGCGCGATATAGATTAGGCTATATTATTTGGCGCCAAAACAATAATACCTTTTTTTTGCAAACAAAGCTTTCTGAATTTTTATCTATTAATAAACTATAGGTATACAGACACTGAAAAATATTTTTTTGTGATATGATGTATCTAAAATTTTTTTGCGTTTTTATCTATATTTTTTTTTGGCGTGTCATTTAGGATACAGACCTATATTGTAATATATAATTATGGCTATTTGAAATATAAAAAATATACAACATGCACAGTGTAAGCTAAAACAATTACATGGCGTTTTGAAACATTAAAAATATTAAGGGGACTTTTAACATCAAACATGCACATTTTGTAAAGTGAAAGCAAATTTATGGTGTTTTACAGTTGGTACTAATATAAACATATAAAACATAGAGTTTTAATAAACTAACATAAATAACATGGCGTTTTGAAACATTTAAAATATACAGGGGATTTTTAACATCAAACGTGTATATTTTTGTAAAGTGAAAGAAAATTCAAGGCATTTTACAATTGTTATTAATATAAACATACAAGAGTGTAAACCAAAAGAAGATAGTAAACATGGCGTTTAAACAAACTAATATACATAAAATGGTGTTTTGAAACATTAAAAATATACAGGGGATCTTAACATCAAACATGCACATTTTGTAAAGTGAAAGCAAATTTCATGGCATTTTATAGTTGGTACTAATATAAACATACAAGAGTGTAAACCAAAAGAACACGAAAACGTGACGTTTTAACAAATTAATATACATAACTGCCCATCCTTTATTCTATCCTTTCAAATCTTGTGTTGTACAATTCTGTTATTCTTTGTTTCCCCAAAAGCAAGAATTTGTTTAATGATTTTACCAGTCGAGTTCGGTTTTCATTTAAGGTATGTAGTAGGATTTTTGCAGTGTATTTGATCCTGAGGTCATTTAGTTGTTTCTGCTGTAGGTTATTTGGGGCTTCTTCTTTTGCTAAACCACACTTAAGACATCTGCCCTATATACGTTTCCATATGCCTCATTGTAAACATCCCACAGTCGACCTTGTTAGACATTGTTCTCCAATCCATTTTCTGTCTCACAATAGATGCTTTTTGGATATGTTGAGCACTTGGGTGTTTTTTTATCATTCAAATAGTTTGCAAAAGCATCTTGCTACATATTTGACATTTTTACATATTTAGTATAGCTTTTTTTTACACTAAAGTTGCATACCAATAAAAAGTTTTTAAGAGATTTACCAGTTTTTCAACCCATCTGTCATATCTTTTTGAAATGTTGAGGTCATCTCCGTGAGCGTTGTTATCTAAGACATCAACTCCATATGAGTTGAGATTGAAGCATATAACATAGAAATGCTTTTCCCATATTATTGGCATCAAGACCAAATCATATTGGTGTATCGTTTTATCTTTCACATCTCCTTTGAAACAAGTGTTTTTCAAAACCGTCGCCATATTTTCATTGAACTCTTTGTATCGAAAAGTTTTTGTTTTTTTTTTATACGCGGGTGTATTCTATAATATTACATGTGAACTTTTTTAATAACAAAACATTGTGATAATATAATCGCATCAATTAATCGAGGAAAACACTTACCAACAATATTTGAGTGCAGTGCAATCTTGATGGTGATTTTGGGGCCTTAAACCTTTCTTCATAATTCAGGATATGCCCCCAAGTTTGAATAATGGCGACGTGTGCATATAATCATGGTCTCATGCTCTCTAATAATACCCTTGGGAGTTCTGCCACCCCTGTAATCTTGAACACTGTACTCCTGAAAAGCAGAACATGGCGTTTTGTTAGTTACATGCATCTTCATGGCGTTTGTTAGTTATATGCATCTGCATGTACTTTTTATAGCAATTTAATGTTACAACTGCAAACTATGGCGTGTAATGAGTCATTAAACGTACATACCGGTAATAACCACTGTTGGATCGTTCTGGTGACCCTAAACAGTCAAGTAGAGTAGTTCATCATCATTTACAAAGGCGGCATCAATGCAAACAATGTCAAACAGCTTGTTTCCTTTCAATTCTTTTCTATTACTGATTTTCTGAGTCTTTACAATGATTTCTGACAAAAATCCGGCAGCACCTCAACTTAGAACTAATGACCAGGTTCGCTTGAAATGAACCAGCACAGTCCTATTTATAGCCAGCATGATTTCGCTTGAATATGCATCAGGTTGTTTCAAGCGAAATCACATGTTATGATTTCGCTTGAACTGCACCTTTACACTTTCAAGCGGAATCACTTACATTAACATGTAAAACCCTAATTTCTATCCTGTTGTGCACTCGTTCATCCTATCTAGACATAATACTCGATTAAGACGAAGTTAACAGACACTAGGTGCACCAACAGACTCCCCCTTGGATGTTAACGAAGTCTTCGGCGTCAAGTCTTTAGTCTTTGTCTCTTCCAATATGTATTGACATTGTAAAAGCTCTCTTCAATCTTTATCTTCAAAAATTAAACTTCAATCTCCCCTTTGAGTGTTGATCCAGAATCTTGACTCCCTTTTTCACATACTCCCCCTCTCAATAAGCTAGGGCTTTAAATTCTGGTTCAAACTTTAACATTTTCTTTGCCATGGGGAACTTGATTCCTATACAATCTCTACCCAAATATAAGATATACAGCAAGAATAATTTCAATTCAAACTAACTAATCACCTTTAATTAATAATCTTGTCAGAATTAGAAATCCACTTAAGTATTCAGGTCCAAATTAATGACCTTGATTACTCGATTAATCTACCAAGTCCAACTTAATGACCTTGGATGATCTGAGATAATTCACACTGACATTTTGTTCAAACATTTTCTGAAAATTACAAGTTTCAAGTTAATGAACTTGCTTTTGACTTTTCAACTTTCAAAAACTTATCATATTTTAGCTCCAAACTCATCATCCAGTCCAGAAACTTCCTGCATCTTCTTCGATTCGAATATGAATATCAGCTTTCCACTTTGGTTTGTCAAAAATAAAGCAGAAATGTAAAATCCTTTTGAATTTTTAATAAAGCTTCTAAACTAGAAATGAAATACAGAAATAAAATGCAGTAAAAGTAAACTATTTACAAACATATTTTTGTAGAGCGTGTTAAGGAATCATATCAACTATTCGACAATTCGCTTTGATTACATATTCAGAATTAAACAATTCGCTTAGATTGTTGATATACTGATCCACTTAAATTCTCACATAATTTTCAATCTGTCCAGGATACGGATTTACTGTTTTAGAGACTTAAACTCATTCATGTGTCCCACCTCTTGAATATACTCCCGTATTCAAATCCCAATATTCAGTCTTACAGGTGAGTATACCACAGATGATATCTGTAAGGGGTTAAATTGCGAAGAACCGTGAGAGCTCAGGTCAGAACTTCCGTTCAGCAGAGAGATGACGGCTTCGACTTTGGTGTGTCCCCTTTAGAGGATCTTTTTTTACAACAGCATTGATTAGCAATTTTATTGTCTCATCATTTATGCTGAGGGCGGCGCTATATTTCAAGCAATGCAGAAAGTATTATTCGGGGACTAGGCCATTGCTTCCGCATTATCAGAAGTCCCGGAATAATACCCCAGATATCACTGAGTATAAAGACCTAGTATCTCAGAAAGAGGGATCCTTCAAACAAGATTTCAGGGGTTACCTATATATCCAAGTAGTGTTCCCCACGAAATAAGCAAGTAAGGATTTTAGGTTTATATCCCGAACAAACCTACTAAATGTGCAAAAACCTATCGGCACATCATCAGCAAGACTGTTTAATCACATTTAAACATTCCATATCTTTAGCATACCTTAACTGTCAAGCCGATGTACTATCATTTTCCCTTTTTACACAAGCTCTTTTTCTGGTTTTCTATTGTTTTTGGATTTTGAAAATATCTCATGTTTTTGTATTTTTTACATTTTTTACTGTTTTTGTATTTTCTGAAAATATTACCCTATACTCTCCCCCTAAATACCAAAACAAGTAAAAAATCGATAAACCATTGCAGATTGCTTGTCAACATCATCTACAATATCTCCTTCATCAACGCCAAGAATCTCTTCCAACACCGATAAAAACTTCATACCGTTTAATTTTAACAAATATTGAAAACGAGTTTTGTCAAATGCTTTGGTATGTAAATCAGCTTTTTTGCTCGTCAGTGTAGATTTTCTCAATTCGTATCAACTTCTTCTCGAAACAATCTCGAATGAAGTGATGACGAATTTCAATGTGTTTGGTTTTAGCGTGATGAACAGGATTTTTATTAATGTTAATCGCTGCCTCATTATCAACAAAGATAGGGGTGTTTAGAAATTGCAAACCGTAGTCGCGCATCTGTTGCTGGATCCACAAGATTTGTGAGCAGCAGCTGCTAGCAGATACATACTCCGCTTCACATGTGGATAAAGCCACAGAGGTTTGTTTTTGCATTGCCAGGTAACCAATCGTGATCCAAAGAACTGGCACCCTGCTGTTGTTGATTTAGCGTTAACTTTGCAGCTTCCGAAATCTGAATCGGAATATCCTTCGAGCATAAAGTCACCATCTTTTGGATACCACAACCCCAACGATGGAGTTCCTTTAAGGTAGCGTAATATCCTTTTGACTATTACCATGTGCGACGCTCTCGGATTAGATTGAAATCTTGCTGCGAGGCAGGTTGGATACATAATATCAGGTCTTGAAGCTGTCAAATACATCAGCGATCCGATCATGGAACGATACATCGTTTCATCTACCTTCTCTCCGGTGAGATAAGGGTTTATCCCATGATTCGTTGCTAATGGGGTGGAGACTGGAGTAGAACCTGACATCCCGAATTTCTCCAAGATATCATGGACGTACTTCGTTTGATGTATGAAAATTCCCTTAGGCAGTTGATCAACCTGCAGTCCCAAAAAGAATTTCATCTCACCCATCGATGACATTTCGAATTTTTGCTTCATAACTTGTTCAAACTCTTTGCACAAATTTTAATTTGTTGACCCAAATATGATGTCGTCCACATATATCTGAACAATCAGAAGATGTCCGTCGACCTCTTTGGTGAAAAGAGTGGCATCCACTTTTCCACGAATGAATCTGTTGGCTAGCAGGTGTTGAGACAATGTCTCGTACCAAGCTCTCGGGGCCTGGTGTAAACCATACAACGCTTTGTCTAGCAAGTAAACCTTGTCTTTGTGGATTGGATCGGTGAAGCCCGGTGGCTGACCGACATATACCTCCTCTTTTACCTTCCCGTAGAGAAACGCCGATTTAACATCTAACTGATAAACTTTGAAATTTTTCCAAGATGCAAATGCTAGGAAGATTCTGATCGCTTCTAGTCGAGCAACCGGAGCATACACTTCAGTAAAATCTATACCCTCCTGCTGACTGAAACCCTGGACAACGAGTCGAGCTTTGTTACGAACAACAACCCCTCTACTAACTTCCACACTCCCAACTTCTCAAACTGACTCAACTCTTCTTGCATAGCATTGACCCAAGAATCTTCAGTTAGCGCCTCTTTGTATGTTCTCGGTTCGATCTGCGAAATAAAACAACTTAGTGAAAACTCAGTTTGTAAAGGTGCTACTGTAGAATAAAAACAAGTAAGGCCTTGGTCAATTTGACGTCTAGTGCGAACTCCTGTTTGCAATTCTCCAATGATCAACTCTTCTGGATGTTATGAAAGAGTTCTCGGCATCACCTCGCCTGAAACATCTACCTCGCCTTCCAGATTAGTAACATTCTGATTTGCACCTTGTTCACTAACTGAGTTTGTTTGACTTGAAATCTGAATTTGCTCCCCCTCAGAATCTGAATCACTACGATCAAATACTGGCATGTTCTCAAATTCTTGATTATCATTCTGTATCGTCTAATTATCATGAGCAACTTCATTTTGTTGAATATCATCATGTTCTCCAGCATTACTTGGACCTGCTTCATCATCATTCGAAGCTTGTCGCGGTCTTCTTGAATACTCAGCTGGAAACCTTTCCTGCGATTCTTCATACTCTCTTAAAATATCCAACTCGTCAAAGAAATCTTCTTCTTCTTCCTTTTCTTCTTCCATGTCAAACGAATCCCACAAAGTGCCATAATGAAAACGCTATGAATCTCCAGGATTCTGCGGTGGCATTGTGTGACCTTGACACTCAACATTGTGTGCTTCAATAATTCGCTTCAAGCTTGGAACAAAGACTATTTTCAATGGACTTTGATAACCCACGAATATTCCTTCAATGCTCTTTGGACCAAATTTACCAAAAGGCTCTAGAACTGTGCAGGGAGACCCCAACAGTTCTAAATACTTCAGGTTCGGTTTGCGGTTATTGATCAGCTCGAAACACGTCTTATTGAATTTCTTAACAGTGAGAACCCGATTGAGTGTATAGCATGCGGCAGATACTTCTTCTGCCCAAAAATTTACTGGTAGCTTTGAATCAGCAAGCATCGTCCTAGCCGTTTCAATTAGCGTCCTGTTCTTTCTTTCAGCTACTCCATTATGCAACGGAGTGTAAGGAGCACTAAATTCATGCAATATACCTCTTTCATCACAATATTCTTCCATCTTTTTGTTCTTGAACTCAGTACCATTATCACTTCTGATTCTTTTGATAGGCCTTTGGTACAAGTTTTCAATTTTCCTGAAAAACGCCATCAAACTTTCAAACGTCTCATCTTTCGTCTTCAGAAATGAACCCCATGAAAACCTTGAAAAATCATCCGTTACCACTAAACAATAGTAATCGCCCATGATGCTTTTGACGTTCACTGGACCAAAAAGATCCATATGAAGTCTTTCTAAAGGTCTTGAGACTGAGTTGACTTTCTTTTTAGGATGTGATTTCTTTTTCTGCTTGCCTTTGATGCAGCTAATGCATTCTCCTTCAAGATGAAAACCTTTGACATGAACTCCAAGAACTAAATCGTTATGCACCAAATGATTCATTTTTCTAAGATGTATATGACCCATCTTCCGGTGCCACAATTGCGATTCCTTCTCAGTTTCTTTTGACACAAAACAATGTGCTTGACCCGTTGTTGTAGTTGCTACACTCATATCCAACACATATAAATCATTCACTCTAGGCGCTCTCATGATAATCCATTCTTCAGGGATAACAAATCCTGGTTTCAAGATCAAACATTCTTTGTCTGTAAATTGTGTGGTATACATCCTATCACAGATCTGAGATATGCTTAGAAGATTGTTTTCAAGCTCGGCGATGTAGTTAACTCTTTCAAACATAACAATCCCATTGGATAACGTTCCTTCATCAACTATTCTACCACCTTGATTTCCTGCGAATCCCACGTAACCACCATTGAAATTTCTAACATCGTATAGCAGGGCTGTCTTCCCTGTCATGTGCCGAGAAGCTCCACTATCCATAATCCATCTTGAAACGGATCTTGGAAGTTCCTGCACATATCAGAAACATTTAATGAGATTTTGATGCTACCCAAGCCTCTTTTGACTCAGGTAACTGGATTTTAATGTGAGATTTTGTAGTGTAAAGTGGCGGAAAATTTCTATCATTCATTTTCAAGTTTTCTTCTGATCTAACCTCAACCTTTTTGTATAAGAAAAACTCATCTATCTTAAGTTGACCGGTTGGTTGATCTTTCTTTTGAACATTCTGTTAGTGCACTACGTCTATTGACTTCGTCTTGTATCATGTAATAGAATAGAATAGGATATTTAGTGCACGAGGTTCGAGAAATTGAGAAATGAGGTTTAAGTGAAGATTTCGCTTGAAACTGATTATGTGACATTTCAAGCGAAATCACACACAACAGATTTCGCTTGAACATGTTTTGGTTTCATTCAAGCGAAATCCTCACCTCTATATATAGGGCACTTGTCATTTCACTTGGTACGCGACTTCTGAAAGTGTAACGAAGTGCTGCCGGTTTTCTGTTAGGTTGTAAACATTGTTATTATCATTACAAGCAACAGATTAAAGATTACAAGCTGTTTTCGTGTCCAGTTTACTGATTCCGCCTTTAAACTGGATGTAAAACTCTTCTGAACGACTCAGTCGGGTCAAACAACGATCCAACAAGTGGTATCAGAGCTCAGGAAGAAGAGTTTAGCTTGATATCATCTATTTTCTGACTTCTACACCTTCTTTTTCAATCTGGACGAGATTTAACGGTCAAAATGATCTGAGTTTTTCACTGAACGTGTAAAACAGTATTCTAACAAATCCTTGAAAGTTTCACGGCAAAATTCAAAGTAAAAATGACAAAAACTGGACAGAAACTAGATTTCGCTTGAAAGAGTTCGTAGATTATAGTTGATTTCGCTTCAAAATCAGACAATTTGGCTTGTTTTTGGACTATTTCGCTTGAACATTTGAAGCGAAATAATGTTGAGAGTTTTCGCTTGAATCTGCTGGACTTGTTATTTTGGATTTCGCTTGAATTAGTTGAAGCGAAACTGATCTTGTGGGTTTTCGCTTGAACCAGAATTGGACATAGATTTCGATTGAACAAGTTGAAGCGAAATTGGATTGCTGAATTCGCTTGAAGTAGTTAGTCAAAAGATTTCGCTTGAAGTCTCATTCTGTTTCAACTTGAGATTTCGCTTGAGTTTCCTAGTTCGATTGAAAAGTGGAATTTTGTGTCGGATCATTTCACGATGATCAAGTGTCAGTCATTTTCAGTTTATTTGATATTTGATTGTACTGATTGGGTTTGTTTGATCATTCTGTCAGGTTTGCATTATGGCTGAGGAATTCTTCAATACGTTTTACAACGCATTCGCAACCGAATCGTCTGAGGCTTCAAATATTACACCAAAAACCATTTCTAAAGTGCTAAATGAAAATATCAAGAATGATAACTTTTACGGAACTCATTCAAAGCCACCAGCTCTTGATAGTATTGAGGATTATACCTGGTGGAAAGAACGCTTTATCAACTGGGCAAAGGCGTATGCTCATGAAAGTTGGTTTTGCTTGGAGTATGGGTATGAAAAACCAAAAGACGATAAAGGCAAAGATCTTGTATTCAAGAAATTTACTACAGAAGATAAAGCTGAATTTGGAGCTGAACAGAGAATGATAGCATTGATCCAGTCCGCAATCAGAAACGATATTTTTGCTTTATTAATTCATGATGGGACATCTAAGTCTGTCTGGGAAGCTTTACGTGTTAAAGCTGAGGGGGGTAAACAGATTAAAAAGAACAAAATTGCTTTATTAAAGAAAGAATTTGATCTGTTTGATAACATAAAAGGAGAGTCAGTGAGACAAATGATTGAGAGATTTTGTCATCTTAAAATTGAATTGGAAAGATTACAGATAAATAAAACAAGAGAGGAATTGATAGACAAAGTGATTGAAGCGTTACCACGAGCTGATCAGTGGCAAACGTTTGTTTTTATCTTAAAAAATGATGCTTCATATGATAATATTACTCTTGATGCTTTGTTTGAAAAGATTGAAAGTCATGATTTGGAGTTGCAGAAGCAAAACAAGATGACTGATTCTTCACATCAACAGAACGTTTGCTTGTACTACAAAAGCAGTGTGTTTTCTGATAAAGGCGTTGGTTCACCAAAAACAGCATTTAGTGGTGAAAAGATGAAAGAACCACCAACAACGTCAACAAATCAGCATTCTGGATATCATTCATCTTCAAAGACAAATTCTGATGAATCTGAAGAAATTCTGTGCAACATTGCTCTTAAACTGAAGAATTCTCCTGCAATGAGCATCAATGCAGCAAAGCAGCAAATGAGTTTTCTTGCATCTGTTTTGGAGTCATATGAAGGTCTAGTAGCTGGCAAAATTGGAAACTCCGAATTGACCAAAGAAGACTACGACCAGATTGATCCAGAAGAGATGGAGCTCATTGACATTCGATGGTGTTTAGCTAGGTGTATTCGAAGAGCTCAGAGGTATATGGAGATTACTGGAAAACAATCGCTTGGAGGTGCTTCAACAAAGCTTGGATTTGACAAATCCAAAGTGACCTGCTTCAAATGCAAGCAGAAAGGTCATTTCAAGAGAGAATGCAGAAATTCTGAAGTTGGTGAAAGAAATGAACGTCCTTTCAACGATGATTATTATCGAAAGGCGATCTACCATCGAAGCAGAGAAGAGCCAAAGTTGATTGAAGATAAACCGAAAGAGAAATCAAGAGCTTATGCTGTAATTTATGAGGATGAAGGATTTGATTGGAGTACAGTTTGTCCAGTAGAAGATCGCTTAGAAAATGTTCGTAAAACAGCTCACGGGAGAGCTATGACAGAAGAAAGAAAGTTTGTTTTTGTTGCTGAGATTCAAGATGAAAACAAAGACAAAGACACTACTGAAGTTCATGAAGAAAAAGTTGAGATCAAAGAGAAAACTCGAGAAGAGATCTTAAGTGAGAAGACTTACAGAGAAAGAAATGTGGTCTACAACAGAATGGATGATATGCAGGAGGAGTATGAGATGGCTGTCGGTAGCAAAAGATGGGATAAAAAAAGAGAATGCTACTATAACAGAGAAGGAGAACCGGTTGTTCCCAAGAAAGACATAATCTTCGATGATGTTCTTCTTGCAGTCCCGTTAAGAGCTGAATACTATAGAAGAGTATTGAAAGATGACACATACGCTAAGAGATATGAAAAGGATATCAGATATGCCATGTTATCATGTCTAAGAAAAAGGGACGAAGAGAGAATGAAGAAGAAGGTTGAAGAAATGGTGAACAATCTGAAGAAAGATGCTGAAGAGGCTAAAACAGAAACTGTTGAAGTTGAAGTTGTGAAGGAAATCAAAAGTGAAGAAGTAGTTGTGAATGAAGAGGTTGAGGAAGCTGTTACTGAAGAACAGCAGATAAAAGAAAAGAATGAGAATGAGGAAGCTGATAATGTTGGTGATGAAGTCGGTGTTGAAGAAAAGCAGAATGTTGCTGAGCAGACAGAGGTTGCTGAAAACACCAAAGTGCCAATCACTGAGGTAAATTCTGATTTTGAAAACCTGAAATTGATTGATCAGTGCAAGAAATGCATGGAACCGTGCAGAGCTTGTACTGAAAAAGATGAGCAATTTAGAACAAGAGATCTTGAGTTCACAAAAATTGAAAATATTTTCAAAGAAAAATGCAAAGAAATGCTAGAAAAAGAAAAGGGTTTTAAAGAAAATGATGAAAAACTTTCATAAAAATGTAACAAATTAGAGAAAGAAAATGAAGTTTTGAAAGAAAATGTTTTGAAAATGACAAATGAGTGTGAACAAAAAGAAATTGCTTGTCAAGAAATGAAAAAGGAATATGACTCAATGAAATTATCATATCACATTATGAAAGAGTCATATGATAAAGTAAAAGATGAACTGAAATATGCTCAATCAAGAATGAATTATATGTCTGAAACAACCAAAGAGCTTAAACGAATGTATTCTATAAAACAAGATGTTGTTAATTCCTATATTGAGGATGTTGCTAAGTTAAAGCGACAAATTGCTGATTTAGAACAGGATAACAACAAGTTAAAGAGTTACCACGTGTCGTCATATGTGCTTGAACGAATTTTCAATATAAAACCGGGTGATGGTGAGTCTGAGCAGAATAAGAAAGGTATTGGTTCAGAGTTTCATCAAGTTCCACCACCGGGAAAATTTGCATTTTATGATGAGGAAAAAGTCGAAAAAGCTTTCAACATGGTTGATCAATTGCCAGACAACATTGACATAACCTATTCCAAATCTGATGATTCTCATGATTCAGAGGTGGTAGGTAAAGTCGTTGAAAGTGTGTTGAAAGAAGAGTCGGTTGATACAGGTAAATCTGAATCACAGGATGAAAATGAAGGAAATCTTCATGATGGTGATCTGAAAAACACAAAATCCGAGAAAAATTTGAATGATGATTCAAAAGGATTGGTTTATACCATGATTGGATCGGATAAATTGTTCTTAGATGTTGTATTCCCGATTCAGAATGTGATTTCAGAAAAAGTCGACAAAGTTTTCAAAATGGTTGAGATTGAGAAGTCTGAAATTTCAAAGTTTGTCGGTAAGAGTCATAGAGGTTCGTATACCAAACCTGGTTTCAAAAAGAAGAATATGAAGGCTGGGTTGGGTTATAAGAAGAAACATAATCGAAACAAAAATGAAATGCCAAATTTTCAAGCAAAAATGAGTTTTGTTCAAGGAGGCAGTTTAGAAAAAGAAAAAGAATTCAAAATGAAACAGTCTAATGATGAATTCTTTGCTAAAAAGCAAAAGCAACAACCACAGGTTAAAGATGTGTCCATGAGAATATGTTTCAAATGTGATCAAAAAGGACATCTTGCACGCAAGTGTCCTAATCTAAAACCTGTGGATGTTGACAAAAAGAAGATTGATGCTGAGAAACAAAAATCTGAGAATGTGAGACAAAGGTCAACCAGATTTGACTCGAAATAGACTTGGAGGTACAATACAAACAAGTTTGCTTCAAATCAAAATTGGAAATTAAACCAGAACAGGTTTGATTCAATACAGACCTGGAATTCTCACACATCCAGATTCAGAACAACACAAAATTGGAAAACAACTGTTGATATGACAAAACCTCAAGAGTTTTGGAAACCAAGAGTTGTTGTTCAAAATCAAAATGTTCAAAAAGTTTCACATTTTTACAAACGAGGTACACCAAAAGGTCAGACATGGTCTGTTAAGAAACAAGTTGATTTGGTAAAAGATGAGAAAGTTGAAGCTAAAATTGAGAAAGTTTTTGTGAAAAATGACAAAGAATTTCCAGCATTGAATGAAAATTATTGTGTTGAAATGCCTAAGGTTCAACAGACCTGGGCTAAATTGTTCAAGTAATTGAGTAGTTTGTTTGTGCAGGTGCTCATGGAATTCAAAGATTGTGAAATTGGAGATTGGAGCAGCCTGGCACATCGAGAGGAGGCTGCTGGATCCTGTGTTAGTTGAAACAGGAAGTTTATATGTTTATGTACATAAGTAAAAAATATTTTAAAAACCCTAAAAATTGAAAAATTTGAAAAACTAAAAATATGTTTGTTTTTTAATTTTTGTCAAATATTCAAAATTAAAAAAAAATATGTTTTGATTGAATATGCCGAAACCCTCACGGCTGAACAAACATGATTACTTTCACCAGATTGAAAAACGGTTTTCAAACTGTAAAAATCAATGTGTTGTAAATCATGGGGGTATGTTAGATTTTCTGCAAATCAGTACACTTTTAGCAGAAAATGGATGGCGAGACAAAGCTATCAGTGTTGGTTGTCAAATTTTCTTTATATGATTTTGCATTTTAGGGGGAGTAATGTTGTTAGAAAATACAAAAACATTTGAAAATTTGAAAAAGTCAAAAACATGATAAAATTCAAAAATTGAGTTTTTGCGTAGAAAGAGGAAATGATAGTACATCAGTAGACAGTTACAGTACGCTAAAGAATTGGAAAGTTTAAATGTGTTAAACGATCTCACCGTGGATGTGTCGGTAGGTTTTTATACACTTAGTAAACTTTTTCGGGATATAAACCTAAATTCAAACTTGCTTATTTCGTGGGGAACACTACTTGGATATATAGGTAACCCCTGAAATCTCGTTTGAAAGGTCTCATAATCTGATATACTAGGTCTTTATACTCAATGATGTCTGGGGTATTATTCCGGGACTTCTGCTGAACGGTAGTTCTGACCTAGTCCTTGGATAATGCTTTCTGCAAATGCTTGAAACATAGCATTAAACCCTCAGCATGCCGATGAAACAATAAAATTGATAGTCGCTGCTGTTGTAAGCAAAAAGATCCTCTAAAGGGGACATACCGTAAAGTCGAAGCTGATATCTCTCTGCGTATACGGAAGTATCTGTGACAACTGGCACAAACCGGTAATTTCCGTACACTATAATTATTGCTTAATGACTGCAATTATGAGTTTAATTGTCAGCAATGGCTGAACACATGATTAAACAAGTGAATTCATGCATGTTGTATACTACAAAATATTGCTTTATGCATAAACGAGAGCGTTGCGTCAGAATAATAGTAAACTCACCGGTAAGACACAATGTGTCAACAGAACTGCAGAAAGCAGCCAGACAATAAAATTGGAGCCTAGGTGTAGGTCCAACAACAAGAATGCATTAAAACCCAAGAGTACATACAAGGGTTTAATTTATATACATTGCGAAAGCAAAAATAAGCACTAAAAAGCACCCGAAACGCACTTTAAGTGCCGAATTTTGTATAATTCAGCTCTAATCAGCATTTAAGCATATAAATATTATGCAGAAATGTCGTTTTATCATCCAGAATATTTCCCTAAGTGTTGGGAATTGAAAGAATACAAGGAAGATACTTAAACGACACTAAAAAGTGTAATTTAGCACTTTAACGAATCGGTATGTAACCGAACAACCGGACTTTACCCGGAACATGAAAATATTAGTATCTTCACTAATTATATTTTTCTGAGCCAGTTAGGGTCTCTGATTACCCTAACACCCGTAGTAACGCACCACACACAAGTAACTAAGTTAATTACTTAACTTAACTAAATACTCCCTAACCCCCTAGTTGATTTCGAACCAAGGGACCCCCCCCCCCCCCTAACCAAAACCGTCCCCTAGGGGACATACTTGTACCTTGCAAGATTGGTTAAATCTTGGATGTTAAATATCAAGGGGACATTGTGCCCATTGGTTAAAACCCTTGCCTTTTGCCTATAAGTTCTAGAGATTACTTAACATGATCATTATCACAACACTCACCAACAACACCCAACCCCTCTCTTTCTCTCTAAGAGGCTACGGCCAAACATCCTTTGAACACACAACCATTGTCAAGCTTTGATCTTGCCATTTCAAGTCTATACAAGTGTTAAGGGTCGCATATTAGGAAGCTTGGTGCCAACGGAACGCGAAGGACCTCTCTACTTTGCTTTTATCCACGCCATTTTCGTATAGATTCTTCCCTAGCCTTGAGCTAGAGGTATAACACTTAAAACTCATATTTGAACCTATCTAAAGTGGTTAAAAGGATTTGTGTTGGTTAAATCTCGTTAAAATGCGAAAAGATGTACAAAAGTCTACTAAAAATGCTATAAGTGTTGGATAAAAGCTCATATGTTGTGTAAAAGTTGTAGTATTTGAAATACATGATTATCTAGACCCGATCTATGATGTGGTAGCTCGGATCATCGTTTAACCCGGTTTGGTAAGATCATGGATCTTAACATAAAGCTATTTTAGAAGTAACAAGGGTTAAAAGGTGAAACCCTACCACACATAAACCATGAACTTGTGTAAAAATGTTTTAACTTGTACAAAGGTGTTTAAAACTAGTAGATCTACGTATCTACAAGCGGTATTTTCAAAGGACCAAGTGTCCAAGAAATCACATGTTCTAAACCGGATCTTACATAAACAAAAGTGATTTTTGTGAACAAATAAGTGTATGGATACTTGTGTAACAAAAGTGTTAACGAAGAAATAGTTTTCGTAAAAACCGACTAGAAGTTGTAAAACTTCATATTCTTTAAAAATAAAGTTTTTAAGAAGTTAAACTTATTTTTAAAGATAACAAGACTCACTAAATGTGCTAGTAAGTTACTACACATTTTTGTAAATATTCAAGTTCATGAAATTAGTGATTATTGTTGACGATTGTTGTTGATGATTGATGATGATTTAAAAGAAAATAAACACACGTTTTGAAAACGTGGGAAACCTCCATTTTTAGGGGAAACTCTGTCAAAATTTTTATAAATTTTGACACTTGGAAAAATATAAGTTTTTGAGAAACTTATTCCCTAAAAATGAGTTTAAAAGTATTACCAAGGTTTCCCTAATTTTGATGATAAGAAACGGTGATTTCTTGAAGAATAAAAATGGATATTATGTATATATATTTTTGAGAGAAAAATATATATTATTTGATCACCAACTTGTGTGTTAAGTGTATATAGTATGTGTTATACGTGCTAGTGTATTAAGACTTAAAAATACACTAAATACTCATGAGGAGTAGAAATATAGAAATACACATACAAAACACAAGATACATGATTCGGGTGCAAAGTGCAAAACACAAAAGACTTATATTTATTTTTGGAGAAAATAATATAAGTAAGATACGTAGTTAAAAATATAGAATATTTTTAACACAAGAAAATATACACAAAAGAGAGTGACTGTACTTGTGCGACGCAAGTCTAGTGACTAACGATAAGAAAACGTGTATAGGTTACGACGTTAAGTAAGCAAATCCGGTGGAGTTTACGACGCTAGGAACGCAAAGTTGTGAGTTCATGCTCCCCCTTTTCTCTTTAACTGTTTTCAGTTTTTATAACTTCGGGGGTGAAATACATGTACAAAAGTACAATATTTATAAATGGTATGATATAAATACAAGAAGTACACTTGGTGAGAACGAGAACCAAGTGTGACGAAATATATGAATATGAGAAGCGCATTTGGTGAGACGAGAACCAAGTATAAGGCGCTATGAGAAATGATAACAAGAAACGCGCTTGGTGAGAACGAGAACCAAGTAGGAGGCGTTATGAGAAATAGTGTCACGAATAGGGTTCAGAAGCACCATTAATCAACGTATACATTCAGACCGCAGAACAAAAGGTTAGATCTAACAGGTGCCTGGCAGCCTCACACTCGGTCGGGGCGAGAATCGAGTGGTGCTTTTGTGTCTCAGAATATACCAATTAAATGCCTTAGGTTTGGTGACTTCCTATGACGTGTCACATGTTAATGGCTTTGCAACCCATTAACAATCTGATAATTACAGAAATACTGTATTTACATAAAATTCATACCATACAAGAATTGATAAATAACTTGAAGTACGTGGGGTACTCAAGAGAATGGATAAATAACTTGAAGTACGTGGGGTACTCAAGAGAATTGATATATAACTTGAAGTACGTGGGGTACTCAAGAGGATTGATAAATAACTTGAAGTACGTGGGGTACTCGAGAAGAAATTGAATTATACATAGGTACGTGATGTCCACATGAAACTGGATTTATGAAAACTTGATTTACTCACAAACTATGTTTTCATACAAAGTATACAAACATGAAATACAAAACTGCATGAATTCACACCAACTTTATGTTGACGTTTTTCCAAAACTCACATGTATTTCAGGTAACTAGGATGGATGTGCGCGTGGTCTTGCTTATGCTCGTGGATGTCGCTTGTGTTTAACTTTAAATAAAGTTGTAAACTTTTAAGACGATGTTTTATGCGACTTAGCGATGTAAACGCTAACGCATGTTTTCAAATTATGGTATTTGAATGTTATTTTACGAGCATGTAGCATGTTTACTCTTCGTATGCAATGAGAACCTTTCATGATCACACCTCGTGCTTCCGCCGTAGAAAGGGGTGTGACAGATTGGTATCAGAGCTGCGATTGTAGTGAACCAGGATTCCTTCTCGAGTCTAGTCTACAATCTCTAGGATCCATTCACGAAAACAATTTTCAAAGAGTTTTCATTGCATAAAACGTCCCGCGACATCCACTGCCTGAAACTGTCTACATGAGTCTAGAAAAGACACTACGAGACTTAGAGTGCACTAGAGTAGCACTTGTCATTGACTAGAAATTACTTGCAATTATGTGTGATAATTTGCATGTACTAGTAGTAGAATGTCACGAGTATACGTGACTTTATCTGAAAAGCGATGGCCCATCTGAAGGAAGAAATACGAGGATGAAACGAACTGTGCGGACTGTGCAAGGAGTTACGTAATTATGGATGCATACATAATTATGGAATTCAGTGCACAGAAATCACAGCAAGTCTTGTCACGTATAGATTCCCTCAGTGCAAGCCTACTAAGTACTCTGCTAGAGTAATAATTGTTTGATGTCACTTGGTGGTATATATACCTGTGAATATATATGATACTACAGTCTAGTGTGACGATATCAAACAAATGCCTAACCCTGTTGTGTTATGTTCTGTCAGAACATGGCACCCAGGAAAGCTGTGAATGCTCGCAATGACGATCAACCTCCGCCTCCCCCACTGCCAAGAACTGCTAAAGAGCTGAACGCTCTACTGGAGGAAAGGATCTCCGCTGCTATCGCCCAGTACGAGGCGAACCGAACTCAAGACAGTGGAGGACCAAGCAACGCTAGGCGTAATGGGAATGGAGATTCGTCTGGAGGCAATGCAGCTCAAGGTAACCTTGAGACACTGTACTAAGCATGAGGAAATTTATGAACGATCTATGTTTCATTATTTCTTCGATTGCTCACATGTGAATTGGTTGAATCAATTCCAGGCTGCACTTTCAAGCAGTTCCTCGACTGCAAGCCGATGAACTATGACGGCACAGGAGGTGCAGTAGCATTTGTGCGCTGGACGGAGAAGACTGAAGCTACTTTCCGCATGAGCAAGTGTACTGCGGATCAACAAGTCACCTTTGCTACTGGGTTGTTTGTCGATGAAGCTCTGACTTGGTGGAACCTGCAAGCCCAAACTTTGGGTGACGATGCTGCTTATGGCCTAACTTGGGAAGAACTGAAGGAAAGGATGAGAGAGAAGTACTGCTCTCGTGCGGAACTCCAAAGGCTGGAAACAGAGTTCTGGCACCTGACTATGGAAGGTGCTGACATCAATGGATATACTCGAAGGTTCCACGATCTGTCTAGAGTGCTTCCCTACATGGTGACTCCCGAATTCAAGCGTGTTGAACGCTACATTTGGGGACTGGCCTCAGAGTTTCGTGGCATGGTGACGTCGGCCAAACCACAAACAATCACCGAGGCTGTAACTCTGGCCGTCAGCCTGACTGAAGATTGTGTTCGTATGAAGAAGCTCTCACTGAACCCAACAGAAAATGCCGAGACGCATGCTGAGTCGTCTGGCAACAAGAAAAGGAAACATGCAAACTTGAATCAAGCAACTCGCAACAACAAGGGTTTCAGCATGAAGCGTGACGCTAACACGTCCCAGGAGGCGAAAACCCATGCAACCAAAGCATACCAAGGCTCCATGCCTAGATGCCAAAAATGTAAGTACCATCATGATGGAGCTTGTCGCATTCCAAGGTGCGACAAATGTGGTAAATTGGGTCATCAAACAGAAGACTGTTGGGGAAAAGGAAAGAATCGAAATGGAAACGGTGCTGGTAACAAGAATGGCAACGGGAAAGGGCAAGGATGCTTCAAGTGTGGAAGCAATGATCATTTCATGAAGAACTGCCCAGAGAGAAACAACGCTCCGGCTCGAGCATTTGTGATTGGAGCAAGAGACGCACGCGAGGACCCTAACGTGGTCACCGGTACGTTTCTCATTAACAATCACTTTGCATCCATATTATTCGACACTGGCGCCGATTATAGCTTCATGTCTGTGGAATATAAACGCATACTCGGAATAGAATCTAGTAGATTAGAAATTCCTTATTCCATAGAACTAGCCAATGGTAAACTTGTTGAATCGGGCGAAGTTGTCAGAGGCTGCACACTAGAACTTGGTGAACGAAACTTTAGCATCGACCTCTTACCTATTCAATTGGGAAGCTTCGATGTAGTAGTCGGAATGGACTGGTTGTCCAAGAACAAAGCTGAAGTTATTTGTCATGAGAAAATCATTCGCATCCCTTTAGCGAATGGTGAAACTCTCATCGTGCATGGAGAAAAACGAGACGCGCCTCTTCGAATCATCAGTTGTATGAAGGCACAGAAGTGCTTGAGGAAAGGATGTGTCGCTTTCCTAGCACACGTTATAGACAAGAAGGCTGTGGAGCCAAAACTCGAAGACATTCCTGTGGTGAAGGAATTTCCTGATGTGTTCCCTGAAGATCTGCCGGGACTACCTCCGCAACGACAAGTCGAATTCCGTATAGACTTGGTTCCAGGAGCTGCTCCTGTAGCCAAGGCGCCCTATCGACTTGCGCCATCCGAAATGCAAGAATTATCTACACAGCTCCAGGAGTTGTTGGATAAAGGATTCATAAGGCCAAGCTTCTCGCCCTGGGGAGCTCCAGTATTATTCGTGAAGAAGAAGGATGGAACACTGCGGATGTGTATCGATTACAGGGAACTGAACAAGCTCACAATCAAGAATCGGTATCCGCTACCCAGGATTGATGACCTATTTGATCAATTGCAAGGATCAAGCTACTATTCCAAGATCGACCTTCGATCTGGATACCATCAGCTGAAAATCCAAGATGAAAGCGTGCCAAAGACTGCATTCGGAACGCGCTATGGGCACTACGAATTTCTTGTGATGCCATTTGGGCTGACGAACGCGCCAGCGGTCTTTATGGATCTGATGAACCGCGTATGCAAACCATATCTCGATAAATTCGTGATTGTATTTATCGATGATATCCTGATTTACTCGCGAACGAAAGAAGAACATGAGCAACATCTCAGAACCATCTTGGAGCTACTGAAGAAAGAGAAACTTTATGCAAAGTTCTCGAAATGCGAATTCTGGATTCGCGAAGTACAATTTCTTGGTCACGTGGTGAATGAGAAGGGCATTCATGTAGACCCGTCCAAGATTGAAGCAATAAAGAATTGGGAAACTCCCAAGACCCCAACTGAAGTTCGACAATTTCTGGGCTTAGCGGGCTACTATCGGCGATTCATTGAGAATTTCTCGAAGATAGCTCAACCGCTAACGACCCTTACTCAGAAAGACAAGAAGTACGACTGGGGTCACAAACAAGAAGAAGCCTTCCAGTTACTTAAGAGCAAGCTATGCGATGCACCGATACTATCATTACCCGAAGGCACTGAAGACTTCGTGGTATACTGCGACGCCTCACGACAAGGCTTGGGTTGCGTGCTCATGCAACGCCAAAAAGTCATCGCTTATGCTTCAAGATAACTGAAGGTTCACGAGAGAAACTATACCACTCACGACCTGGAGCTGGGTGCAGTGGTATTCGCCTTGAAGATTTGGCGACATTATTTATATGGTACTCGATGTACAATCTTCACAGATCACAAAAGCTTGCAACACATATTTGATCAGAAGGAATTGAATATGCGCCAGCGACGTTGGGTCGAGCTGCTGAATGATTATGACTGTGAGATTAAGTACCATCCTGGAAAGGCGAACGTTGTAGCAGACGCGTTGAGCCGAAAAGAAAGGGTTAAGACCCTAAGGGTTCGAGCACTGGAAATGACGATTCGAACGAACCTCACAGCACGCATTCGAGATGCACAACAAGAAGCTCTTAAGGAAGAAAACCGTAAAGCTGAATACCTACGGGGTATGCTGAAATACATGGTGCCAAACGAAGAGGGAGCCTTATACTTTAAGAAGCGTATTTGGGTTCCACTCTATAGTGGCATACGAGAAGTCATCCTTAATGAAGCCCACAAATCGAGATATTCGATCCATCCAGGATCGGACAAGATGTATCAGGACTTGAAGGAATATTACTGGTGGCCGAGACTTAAAAGCGACGTTGCTGTCTATGTTGGAAAATGCCTAACCTGTGCTAAGGTTAAGGCCGAATATCAGAAGCCGTCCGGCCTACTACAACAACCAGAGATTCCCGTGTGGAAGTGGGAACAAATCTCGATGGACTTCATAACGAAATTACCCAGGACCCCGAGAGGGCACGATATGATATGGGTAATAGTTGATCGATTAACGAAGTCTGCGCACTTCCTACCGATCCGAGAAAAAGACAGCACTGGAAAGCTTGCTGAGATATACTTAAGAGAAATTGGGGCACGACATGGAGTGCCAATCTCAATCATTTCAGACAGAGATGGACGCTTTGTCTCAAGAATCTGGCAATCATTTCAGGAAGCCTTTGGATCTCAGCTAGATCTGAGCACGGCATTCCATCCGCAAACAGACGGCCAGAGCGAACGGACTATACAAACATTAGAAGATATGCTTCGCGCATGTGTCATGGATCTAGGCGGCAGCTGGGATACTCATCTACCTTTAGTTGAGTTTTCCTACAATAACAGTTATCATACGAGCATAAAAGCCACGCCGTTCGAAGCTCTGTATGGCCGCAAATGCCGATCGCCCTTATGTTGGGCAGATGCCGGAGATAAACGTATGGTTGGTCCTGAACTTGTACAAGAGACAACCGACAAGATTGCGCAGATCCGAGAGCGCATTAGGGCGGCTCGAGAGCGACAAAAGAGCTACGCCGATCCAAATAGAAAATCGGTAGATTTCAAGGTGGGAGACAAAGTGTTGTTAAAAGTCTCACCTTGGAAGGGCGTAGTCAGATTTGGAAAGCGTGGAAAGTTGAATCCACGATACATCGGACCATTCAGAATATTGAGAAGAATTGGTACCGTGGCATACAAGTTGGAGTTACCGGCAGAACTTAATGGAGTACATGATACGTTTCATGTATCCAACCTGAAGAAGAGTCCAACGCAAGAAAACGTGACCATCCCGTTGGATGAAGTGCATATTGATGAAGCCCTCCGATTTACAGAACAACCCGTTGAGGTTACTGACTGGAAAGTCAACAAGACCAGGAGGAGCAGTGTGAAACTTGTCAAAGTACGTTGGAGCTCTAAGCACGGACCCGAGTACACATGGGAACGTGAAGAACAGTTCAAGAAAAAGTATCCCCACCTATTCAAGAAGACTCCAGCGAGAGTTAGTTCAGTCTGAATTTCGGGACGAAATTCTTTTAACGGGGGGAGACTGTGACAACTGGCACAAACCGGTAATTTCCGTACACTATAATTATTGCTTAATGACTGCAATTATGAGTTTAATTGTCAGCAATGGCTGAACACATGATTAAACAAGTGAATTCATGCATGTTGTATACTACAAAATATTGCTTTATGCATAAACGAGAGCGTTGCGTCAGAATAATAGTAAACTCACCGGTAAGACACAATGTGTCAACAGAACTGCAGAAAGCAGCCAGACAATAAAATTGGAGCCTAGGTGTAGGTCCAACAACAAGAATGCATTAAAACCCAAGAGTACATACAAGGGTTTAATTTATATACATTGCGAAAGCAAAAATAAGCACTAAAAAGCACCCGAAACGCACTTTAAGTGCCGAATTTTGTATAATTCAGCTCTAATCAGCATTTAAGCATATAAATATTATGCAGAAATGTCGTTTTATCATCCAGA
This sequence comes from Helianthus tuberosus, assembly GCA_030545235.1. Taxonomy (NCBI): domain Eukaryota; kingdom Viridiplantae; phylum Streptophyta; class Magnoliopsida; order Asterales; family Asteraceae; genus Helianthus; species Helianthus tuberosus. The sequence continues at coordinate 63,131,466 of CM060432.1, read as the reverse complement.
ATATTTCCCTAAGTGTTGGGAATTGAAAGAATACAAGGAAGATACTTAAACGACACTAAAAAGTGTAATTTAGCACTTTAACGAATCGGTATGTAACCGAACAACCGGACTTTACCCGGAACATGAAAATATTAGTATCTTCACTAATTATATTTTTCTGAGCCAGTTAGGGTCTCTGATTACCCTAACACCCGTAGTAACGCACCACACACAAGTAACTAAGTTAATTACTTAACTTAACTAAATACTCCCTAACCCCCTAGTTGATTTCGAACCAAGGGACCCCCCCCCCCCTAACCAAAACCGTCCCCTAGGGGACATACTTGTACCTTGCAAGATTGGTTAAATCTTGGATGTTAAATATCAAGGGGACATTGTGCCCATTGGTTAAAACCCTTGCCTTTTGCCTATAAGTTCTAGAGATTACTTAACATGATCATTATCACAACACTCACCAACAACACCCAACCCCTCTCTTTCTCTCTAAGAGGCTACGGCCAAACATCCTTTGAACACACAACCATTGTCAAGCTTTGATCTTGCCATTTCAAGTCTATACAAGTGTTAAGGGTCGCGTATTAGGAAGCTTGGTGCCAACGGAACGCGAAGGACCTCTCTACTTTGCTTTTATCCACGCCATTTTCGTATAGATTCTTCCCTAGCCTTGAGCTAGAGGTATAACACTTAAAACTCATATTTGAACCTATCTAAAGTGGTTAAAAGGATTTGTGTTGGTTAAATCTCGTTAAAATGCGAAAAGATGTACAAAAGTCTACTAAAAATGCTATAAGTGTTGGATAAAAGCTCATATGTTGTGTAAAAGTTGTAGTATTTGAAATACATGATTATCTAGACCCGATCTATGATGTGGTAGCTCGGATCATCGTTTAACCCGGTTTGGTAAGATCATGGATCTTAACATAAAGCTATTTTAGAAGTAACAAGGGTTAAAAGGTGAAACCCTACCACACATAAACCATGAACTTGTGTAAAAATGTTTTAACTTGTACAAAGGTGTTTAAAACTAGTAGATCTACGTATCTACAAGCGGTATTTTCAAAGGACCAAGTGTCCAAGAAATCACATGTTCTAAACCGGATCTTACATAAACAAAAGTGGTTTTTGTGAACAAATAAGTGTATGGATACTTGTGTAACAAAAGTGTTAACGAAGAAATAGTTTTCGTAAAAACCGACTAGAAGTTGTAAAACTTCATATTCTTTAAAAATAAAGTTTTTAAGAAGTTAAACTTATTTTTAAAGATAACAAGACTCACTAAATGTGCTAGTAAGTTACTACACATTTTTGTAAATATTCAAGTTCATGAAATTAGTGATTATTGTTGACGATTGTTGTTGATGATTGATGATGATTTAAAAGAAAATAAACACACGTTTTGAAAACGTGGGAAACCTCCATTTTTAGGGGAAACTCTGTCAAAATTTTTATAAATTTTGACACTTGGAAAAATATAAGTTTTTGAGAAACTTATTCCCTAAAAATGAGTTTAAAAGTATTACCAAGGTTTCCCTAATTTTGATGATAAGAAACGGTGATTTCTTGAAGAATAAAAATGGATATTATGTATATATATTTTTGAGAGAAAAATATATATTATTTGATCACCAACTTGTGTGTTAAGTGTATATAGTATGTGTTATACGTGTTAGTGTATTAAGACTTAAAAATACACTAAATACTCATGAGGAGTAGAAATATAGAAATACACATACAAAACACAAGATACATGATTCGGGTGCAAAGTGCAAAACACAAAAGACTTATATTTATTTTTGGAGAAAATAATATAAGTAAGATACGTAGTTAAAAATATAGAATATTTTTAACACAAGAAAATATACACAAAAGAGAGTGACTGTACTTGTGCGACGCAAGTCTAGTGACTAACGATAAGAAAACGTGTATAGGTTACGACGTTAAGTAAGCAAATCCGGTGGAGTTTACGACGCTAGGAACGCAAAGTTGTGAGTTCATGCTCCCCCTTTTCTCTTTAACTGTTTTCAGTTTTTATAACTTCGGGGGTGAAATACATGTACAAAAGTACAATATTTATAAATGGTATGATATAAATACAAGAAGTACACTTGGTGAGAACGAGAACCAAGTGTGACAAAATATATGAATATGAGAAGCGCATTTGGTGAGACGAGAACCAAGTATAAGGCGCTATGAGAAATGATAACAAGAAACGCGCTTGGTGAGAACGAGAACCAAGTAGGAGGCGTTATGAGAAATAGTGTCACGAATAGGGTTCAGAAGCACCATTAATCAACGTATACATTCAGACCGCAGAACAAAAGGTTAGATCTAACAGGTGCCTGGCAGCCTCACACTCGGTCGGGGCGAGAATCGAGTGGTGCTTTTGTGTCTCAGAATATACCAATTAAATGCCTTAGGTTTGGTGACTTCCTATGACGTGTCACATGTTAATGGCTTTGCAACCCATTAACAATCTGATAATTACAGAAATACTGTATTTACATAAAATTCATACCATACAAGAATTGATAAATAACTTGAAGTACGTGGGGTACTCAAGAGAATGGATAAATAACTTGAAGTACGTGGGGTACTCAAGAGAATTGATATATAACTTGAAGTACGTGGGGTACTCAAGAGGATTGATAAATAACTTGAAGTATGTGGGGTACTCGAGAAGAAATTGAATTATACATAGGTACGTGATGTCCACATGAAACTGGATTTATGAAAACTTGATTTACTCACAAACTATGTTTTCATACAAAGTATACAAACATGAAATACAAAACTGCATGAATTCACACCAACTTTATGTTGACGTTTTTCCAAAACTCACATGTATTTCAGGTAACTAGGATGGATGTGCGCGTGGTCTTGCTTATGCTCGTGGATGTCGCTTGTGTTTAACTTTAAATAAAGTTGTAAACTTTTAAGACGATGTTTTATGCGACTTAGCGATGTAAACGCTAACGCATGTTTTCAAATTATGGTATTTGAATGTTATTTTACGAGCATGTAGCATGTTTACTCTTCGTATGCAATGAGAACCTTTCATGATCACACCTCGTGCTTCCGCCGTAGAAAGGGGTGTGACAGTATCGACCTGAGATCCCTCGGCCCTCGCATACCTAATTTATGTACAGATATCATTGTAGTATACTCACCTGTAAGACTGATTATTGGGATTCTGGATACGGGAGTATATTCAAGAGGTGGGACACATGAATAGGTTTAAGTTCTTAATACACCTAATTCATATCCTAAATCAGTTGAAGTTTGTATGAAAATTTAAGTGGATCAGTATATCGACAATCTAAGTGAATTGTTTAATGCATAATGTGATTTTAAGCTCAACGGTACTTGTGGCTTGTCAAAAACTGATATGATCCTCTGACGCATACTCAAACAAAAATATTGTCTGTAAATATGTTTGTACATATTTCTTTATTGCTTTATATTTTCAGAAAATACAAAAAGATTTTTGATTCTGCTTTATTTTTGACAACCGATGTCTGAGTGCTGAGTTTCAAAATCTAAGTAAGCTGATTGTGTTTCTGAAAATAAAACAAGTTCATTAATTTGAAACTTGAAGTTTTTAAATCAAAAATTCAAAAACAGTTTGTGATATCTCCAAGGTCATTAGTTTGGACTTGGATGATTAACTGTGAGGGAGTTGGATTCTTTAATACTGCTAAATCTATACAGTTTGTTGATAGGGGAAGTGGATTAGAGAGATTGATTGAAAATTCAAAATGCTGTTACTCATAAATGTTTGAGAAATTGCAGATGATAGTCCAGACTACAATCCCGAGAGCTGAGTCTAAGGGGGAGTCTGAAGACAAGCTAAAAGTTAGGAGCTTGTATCTGGAAAGCTAGGTGTTGATCCCAAAGCACGGAAGCTTAACGAAAGGGGGAGCCTGAAGCTGATAGAAGAAGAGAAAGATTATTAGATGCTTACAATGTTACAACTTAAATGAGAAGGCAGAATGATCAAGACTGAAGAAGGTGTCATAACAGAGAATAGTCACTGAGGACTTCGTCAATATCCGAGGGGGAGTCTGTTAGTGCACTACGTCTATTGACTTCGTCTTGTATCATGTAATAGAATAGAATAGGATATTTAGTGCACGAGGTTCGAGAAATTGAGAAATGAGGTTTAAGTGAAGATTTCGCTTGAAACTGATTATGTGACATTTCAAGCGAAATCACACACAACAGATTTCGCTTGAACATGTTTTGGTTTCATTCAAGCGAAATCCTCACCTCTATATATAGGGCACTTGTCATTTCACTTGGTACGCGACTTCTGAAAGTGTAACGAAGTGCTGCCGGTTTTCTGTTAGGTTGTAAACATTGTTATTATCATTACAAGCAACAGATTAAAGATTACAAGCTGTTTTCGTGTCCAGTTTACTGATTCCGCCTTTAAACTGGATGTAAAACTCTTCTGAACGACTCAGTCGGGTCAAACAACGATCCAACACATTCTTCTTCTCTGGTGGAGTAGAAGATTGTTTCTCCAATTTTTCATAATAATCCAAAGGAACATCCATCTTTACCGGTGTGGTAGAAGACGATTGTTTTTCTGACTCTGAAACCTTTGGTTTAGATGAACTTTTTGGCTTCCATGTTTGTTGAGATGGCGCAACCCGTTTGTAAAATTTGTCATTTTTAGTTTCCAATTTCTTAATAGGTTCAGTTTTGATTTTTATTTTCTCATTTTTCAAAATTTTCTCAACAACCATTGGAGCTTTTCCTTTTGCATCAACCTTCTTCTTTTGACTCTCAACAACTTCAGACTTAGGCTTAAAGTTGGTACACTTTCGTGCAATATGTCCAACTTTGTTACACTTAAAGCATGTACGAGTATCAACTACTCGATTTGTGCCTTCAGTCTGAGGCTGTGAGGCCCTTTTCTCAAAGAACTCTTCATTTGATTTTGAAAAAAAATCATTTTCCTTATCAGAAAGTGAACTTGAACTGTTCACAAACACCTTTTTCTCAGCAAACTTCTTATTTTGAAAACTCTTTTTCTGATAACTCTTACCACCCTGATAACCACCCGACCCTCTGTTTCGATTGTTGTTATAAAAACGCGGTGGAACAACAGATTTCTTATAGTAAGCTTTATCTTTCTCAAAATTCATTTGCCTCTTTGTCTGATTCAAACCTTCTACTACAGACAAATCAATTTCAACTAGTTTGAAAACATTTTTCAACTTGTTCATATTAACATTCTCCAGAGGAAACTCAGAATCCGAATACAACTTATCCGATCCAGCCATCTTGTACATCACAAGGCCCGGTTCTTCATTTAAGTTGTTTTTGGATTTTGGTTTCGGAATGTAATTATTCAGAAAACACTCTTCATCCTCAGCTGAATCACTATCCAAAACACTTTCAGCCATGCCTTTAACAATCTCAGTTTGAACACTATCATCAGATGATGATGAAGAAAATGTCACATCAATTGACTCTGGAAGTTTTATTTCATTCGTTTCATCTTCATCATTAACCAACCCAGACTTTTTCTTTGAGTAATTGTTTAAAACTGGCGGTGGAACTTGATGAAACGCAACCCCAGTTCCATCCGAGTAAACATCTTCGCCTGCTTTGTTTTTCCCGATGGGTTTAGGAACAATGTGTTGTACAACAAAGCTTGCAGAACTGTAACTGGTTAATTTCAGATTGATACGCTCATTCTCAATCTTAGCTTCTTCAAACTGAAGCTTCAATTTAGCAATCTCATCCAATTGTTGGTTGATTTGCTCTTCTTTGTGTCTCAGAACAACAGTTAAATGCTCATTTTCTTTATTGGTTTTACTGTTTCTTTCATCAGAATCTTTAACTGTTCGTTTTAGTTTTTCAAAATTTTCTGAAATTTTACGATTTTCAAGAACCAATTTTTCATTTTCTTTCTTAATTCTTTCTACTTCAATTTTATCATTTTCAATTTTATCATTTAACTTGTTAGCTCGATCATTTGAAGCTTTGAGCATTTTGTCACGATCTAGAATCTGATCTTCAAACTTTCTGACTCTTGTTGTCAGTTCTTCAACCTTTGCATTACTAGAGTAAGCAATTGTACTACAAAACTTGCAGTTTTTCATGCAACTTTTGCAGTCACTATCACCTTTGACTTTCTTACCTGTCTCACTTGTTGAAACATTTTGACTGGCCTTGCTTTTAGACTCAGATTCAGACTTAGAGTCTACCTCAAGTTCTTTTGCAGCTAGAACTTTGTCAACCATCTTTGTCAGGTTTTCAACGGTGAAATCCTGTGATGTATCAATAATTCCATCATCCACTTTCTTTGACTGCGGTTCTTTTGCTGTCTCTTTCTCTTTCTCATCAGATTCTCCTCCTCCCCACCATTTTCTCTGTCTGGCATCTTCTTCAGCTTTGAATTCCTCAATGAAAGCTTCTATACTAAGAGTTTTCGCATCAATAGCAATGTTTCCTTGAGGATCAAGATAACATTCTCTATCCGCATCCCATCTCTTTGCTCTCTTGGCTTTGTTGAACACCTTAGATAATCTGAGCATCTTGTATTCTGCTTTCTGCTTTCTTGCTTGATATTTTTCTTCTTCAGTTCTGGTATCTTTAGGAACATGAATATCATCTTCTTTTGCTACAAACGCATACCCTACTGCATCTTCCTCTGGTAGCAGTTCACTCCAATCAAAACCTTCATCCTCATGAATAACAGCAAGAGCTCTTGATTTTTCTTTGGAGGCATCCTCAAGCTGCTTCATTCTGGGCGGTTCTGATTTATTTTTATGATAGATCGCTCTTTTGTAGTAATCCTCCCGAAACGGATTTGCAGTATCATCAGTATAAGCATTTCTGCACTCTCTCTTAAAGTGACCATTCTGTTTACACTTGAAACATGTGACTTTTGATTTGTCAAAGCCAAGTTTTGTGGATGGTCCACCAATTGAATGTCTGCCCGTAATCTCCATAAACCTTTGGGCTCTCCGGACTGCACTGGCCATACACCACCTGATGTCGATCAGTTCCATCTCTTCAGGATCTATCTGATATTAGTCCTCCTTAGTCAGGTTGGGGTTTCCAATCTTGCCCGCCACGAGGCTCTCGTACGATTCTAACACAGACGCTAAGAACACCATCTGTTGTTTTGCTGACTCTTCATTGAAATTTTGAGCGTTCTTCAGATCCACAGCAATGTTGCATTGAAACAGATTCTTTGATGCAGATTGGCTTGAAGTTGTTGAAGAAGATCCACTATGAAAACCACTATGAGGAGTTTCTTGATTCACATAATTTGAACTCTCTGCAGAAAATGCTGTTCTTGGAGAACCAGTCTTTGGTAGATTTCCTCTGTTGTACAACTCCACATTCTGCTCATAAGATGTGTTGTTGACTTTGCTAGATTTCTTAATCTCCAACTCGTGACTCTCCAGTCTTTCAATAAGCCGATCCACTGTCAACTCTTCAGACTTGATTGTATTCTTCAACATTAATGCAAAGTACTTCCAATCTTGTTCATTCGGCAGTGAGTCGAACAACTTGTCTACCAGCTCTTCTTGAGTGTAAACAATTTCATGTCTAGCAAGCTCCAACTTCAGATGCCCAAATCTCTCAATCATCTTGGAAACTGACTCGTTCTTTAAACAACCAAACAAATCAAACTCTTTTCGTAACAGTTTCTTTTTGTTTTTTACTATTTCAGCACTACCTAAGCATTTTACCCTCAGTTTTTCCCAAAGATCTTTTGAATTTACATATTCAATCAATGAAATTATATCATCTCTCACAGACTGATGAATCAACGCGATACACTTTTGCTTAGAAATATATCTTTCAACTTCATCAGGATCTGTCAAACTTTCACCAAATCTTTCTCCTCTAGTATAACCAATCTTTAAACTTTTCCAGCTTGGATATGCAAAAGCTTGAAGCCACTCATCAAATCTTGTAGCCCACCTATTATAATCTTCTATTGCCAGCAACTTTGGAGGTTTGTTATACGTCCCATACGCACTTTCAACACTTAATGTATCCGAAAGAGTCTTTCTCACACTCGGAGTTTTCTCATTTGTGTTGTTTAACGTGTCGTTTGAAGTATCATCTCCACCATTTCCAACAAAGGCAAAAATATCACAAAACGGATTGAAACCATCCATCTTCACGTACTCCTCGTCCTGAGCTCTGATACCACTTGTTGGATCGTTCCGGTGACCCTAAATAGTCAAGTAGAGTAGTTCATCATCATTTACAAAGGCGGAATCAATGCAAACAATGTCAAACAACTTGTTTCCTTTCAATTCTTTTCTATTACTGATTTTCTGAGTCTTTACAATGATTTCTGACAAAAATCCGGCAGCACCTCGACTTAGAACTAATGACCAGGTTCGCTTGAAATGAACCAGCACAATCCATTTTATAGCCAGCATGATTTCGCTTGAATATGCATCAGGTTGTTTCAAGCGAAATCACATGTTATGATTTCGCTTGAACTGCACCTTTACACTTTCAAGCGGAATCACTTACATTAACATGTAAAACCCTAATTTCTATCCTGTTGTGCACTCGTTCATCCTATCTAGACATAATACTTGATTAAGACGAAGTTAATAGACACTAGGTGCACCAACAACCACATCAAGTGTATATGTATGTGGAAATATTGTTTTCCTGTGTGTCCCTTCCTTCATTTATAACCACTTGCCTCCTGATATAAGGTGACAAACTGACATGCGTGCGGGTGTATATATTTTTAGTTATATTTTTAGCTCTTTTTACTCGCAAATTTCAAGTTTTAAATTTATAAACACGATATTCTACTATCACTCTACACACACGCTAGGGCAAGTGCACCCATCGCGGACGTAGTATAGTGATGGCAAGATACCGAGGTCGTCCAAGGACGCAAGAGCTTTTAATATCAGCTTATCGTCAACGTCTAATCAAACCAAATGTTGAGAAAATATTTTTAAACTAATAAAAGATAAAAACATAAAATAAAATTAAAAACAGATAGACAAGAAAGAATCCCTTGGATCAGACTTATCTTTCATGTACCCTTTTGATGATTTTCGCACTTTGGGCATTTTAAGAGATTATCTTAGTTATAGTATTAGGCCCCTCTTTTGAAAGCGATGTTACCCTCAACCTAGTGGTTTGAGTCAGCAAGGATACAATCCTACTAGGTCGGAATATTGAAAGATAATTAAGTAAGTTATTAACGCAAAATGTGGTGGGTCCCCTTCCAGGCAGCGGTCACCCTCAACTCGTTGGTCTGAGTCAGCAAGGATACAGTCCTTGCGGGGTTGGTTTAAAGTTTTAATAGTAGTTTATGAATAAGGGGTGCAAGCGGTTTCTTACTCTCAGTCGGGCCAGTCATTCCCAGCCAATCCATGGAGTAGTACTAAACTTGCACCAGGTTCTCGCAGGATCTATACACTGAACGAGACATAGAATTACCCGACCACCCTTCTAACCCCCTTCCGAGTAGTTAACATGCTTTATATAGACCGTAAAGACATGAATATGTGAATAAACGACATATGAAGAATGGTTGAATAAATTCTCCTTCAATATAAAAAACTAATTATTTAAGTCATTAATACATACCCAATTAAAAAGTTGCCAAAGATTGGAAATCATAAAAGAAATACATAAAAGATATGTCTTCAGATGGAAAATGGATGACAAAGATTCTTACTATCAATCTTGGATCCCGAGACTACACACACACACTCTAAAAGATGGAAAATGGAAAATGGATGATGGTGGTGGATGATGGTGTTGTAGTGGTGGCAAGTGAGAGAGAAGTGGTTTGCTAAGGGATGCTTTGAAGTGGAACCAAGCACTTCTATTTATAGCTGAAACCAAAAGCTTCACCACGGCCCGTGCCCGCCTAGCACGGCCCCGTGCCCATCTCTCTCTCTCTCTCTCTCTTCCCCATTAACTGCTTGTCAGGTCTTGTACTAACACGGCCCCGTGTGTCAACGGCATGGCCCGTGGCTAAAGTACTTGTTGTACTATCGCAGATTCTGAAAAATCTTTGAGTTGGCCACGCCCCGTGTTGGCGTAGAACGACCCCGTGTTGGCTGCCAGTTTTGTCTTTTGCAGTTGTCTTTTCTTCTGCACAACATCCATCTTCGGACACGGCCCGTGTCTGGTGGACATGCCCCGTGTCAAGCCTTCTGTTCTTGCTATTTTGTGGTTTGGATTTGAATCGGGGCTTGGCAAGTTGCGGCAATTCCTTCTTCTTTGTATTATTGTTGGTTTTGTTGTCTTTTTGCTCATTTTGCATATTTAAGCTCTTTTAACCCTGAAAATAAAAAAGGAACGAAAACACAAGCTTTTTCTAACATTAGTACTAAAAAAGGGTTACTTTTACGCTGTATTTGATATAGTTTATATGTTGTATTTTAATCACATCAAATACTCCCACACTTGAATCTTTTTTTCCTCAAGCAAAACTCTATTACGTGGCTTTACACACCCAAACGGAATAGGTAGAAGAGAAGGTTTTTGTCTCATCTTTAGAGTGTCGGCAATCCAAGTTCTAAGTTTATTTTGTTTTTACTTTATCTACAATCCTATTCGTCATTATTTATTTAAAACTCAACTTAAGAAAAATTATTTACTTTGGGCAAAACATGTCTTTAAAAAATTCAATTTAGTTATATACAAATTTATACACCTCACAAGTGGTCACTCAACACTCGGCCAATGATGTATTAAGTGAAACGCTCGTGCCTGATTTGGAACTTACTCCTACCATAGGCTTGACAACCGATCAAACCTCCTCCTTTTGATGTTAAATCCTTATAAATATCAAGAGGACTTTGAAGGGTAGGTGGTGGTTTGGGTTTGGTATGTTTTATTGGAAAAGGGTGAAAACGTAAAATATCGGTTTTTCTATTGCTTTTTGGCTTAGCAAAAAATACTATGGCATATTTTTCTGATTTTTCTAATAATATTTTGGTTGCCAAAGTTGAAACTGAGTCGTAATCGTAATTTCATAACCGATAAGTTTACAAAAATGAAAGATGAAAAATGAAAAGGGTTGTTTTTGTGGGTTTGAAATGAAAAGGGTTTAACTAGGGGGATTTTTTGGATAAAGCAAAGAAAAATAAAGGTTTTGTTTTGAAAAATGGGTTTATCCTAATGCCTCTATCATTTACTTACTTTGATTTTTGTCGGTAAGGACTTGGAACGCATCGTATTGTCAAGTTCTAGATTCGTGAGAACCAAACAGGCTATTCACCCAAGAAACGGAAATTGAGCAATTAGTATAGATGTATATTTGTATGCTCGGTAATGGCTCAAAACTCACTTTTGTGGGAAAAAAGGGTTGTAGTGTAAAAATGTATATATAATCAAATTTTACCAAGATTTGTCATGCCCGTTTTCGTAATTTTCTAAATTGGTTCTTTTTATCATGAAGCTATCAGTTGTAAATTCGTAAAAACATAATTTTTAGAACTTGTTTTACCCTACTAGACTAAGATAAGTAAAAAAATGAAAAGAAAAAAATTGAAAAAGTTTGGGGTGATTAGCGGTTCTAAGGCGAGTTTTGTGTAAGGCTTGATTTAGGACAAAAGATTCAAGGTTTTTATTATCCTTCCCCCACATTTAAATTACACATTGCCCTCAATGTGTCCCAAATAGGATTTATTTTGGAAAAATGTGTAAAAAGTGTGAAAATAACAAATTTTTTTGTTACTGGCACTTGAAGCACAGGGTCTTGCTATGGGGACACGGCCCCGTGTCCAAAGTGCCAGTAACAAAATGAAATCAGAAGACTTACAGTGGGGTGGCCACGAGGGCGTGCTGGGTGAGCACGGCCCGTGCCACCTTCTGGCAAAAGAGATTTTGACAATAGTAAGTTGGGCCTGGGGGCGTGCTGGGTGAGCACGGCCCCATGCTACAGCCACTATTTTGCAGTTAATGAGTCGGGAGGCCTCTGATTTGCGTGCATGGGTTCCATTTTTCATCATCCATCTGGTGTTCCGCTTTCTCTAACACATTTATTTAAAATACCACCATCCAAACATCCATTTTCATTTAAAATAAAAACATTACAATGAAATTAAAAATTACAAACCTACATAAACTTAAGCTAGATAGATAGGATCTTGAGAATGCCTCTCTGAGATCATTTTTTAACAACCCTAAACATTCCTAAATCTATGAATGTTAGATGATGGAGGACTAGAGCTTTTGTGGGAAATACTCAATCTAGAGTTCGTTGAGCATCTCTTCGATCTCCCTTGGTAGGAAGATAAAAGGTTCCTCTTCTACATACTCTTGAGGGGGAGCGGGACTTATCGGGACCTCGAAGGTAGCATTGATAAGAAGAGGTTCTGGAATCTCGACTTCCCATCCCGTAGGTTGTATGACCTCATTAGCTAGGTTCCAATCTTCTTGTGGGAAGATTGGCTCCATAGGGGGCAAAGCCGAGATATTCAACCTTTAATGTAACAATCTTCTAGCCCCATGGTAAGATAGTTCACACGGTCTATGAGAACCTCCTCCACTAAGGTCATCTCATCAAGACTCTCCCTCAAGACACTCACATATCTTACGAGAATGGCCTCGAGTGAGAGCCTTCTTCCTCTTCTCTGGTTTCTGGAGCTTGTTGATGACTTTCCACTTTGCTGGCTTGACATCTTGAGAGAAAATTACTAACCGTTAAAAAGATATGGAATAACAGAACGTTCAGCACGGCCCCGTGCCAGATTGGCACGGTCCCATGTTGCTCCATCTGTTCCAGAGTCTTAGCTCTAAAAGTTTTATTTTAAGATAGATTTGACTGATTTTTAATTTTTTGAATGTAAATAACTTAAAATAATGTTTCACTAACGTGAATTTGTAAAACTTTGAGCTAACAATCAAGAGTATGAACTTCCTATTGAAGCTTGAAGCTTCAAGCTTCAATGTAGTTCATGGAGAATGAAGAAGGGGAAATGCACAAAAAAGGAAAGGACAAGAAGGTCAAATAAGACCTTTTTAAGAACATACCTTTTGGGGTATGTGTGAAGAATCTCCAGGATCTTGCCCTTTTGGAATGGTTCCAAACATTCTCCCAAAAGCTGACTTTATAGACAGTGATAGCACGCGGGCACGGCCCCGTGCCGGATGCATGTGTCAGAGAATGTTGTCCGTTAGTAGAACACGGCCTACATCATTGCTAACACTGCCCCGTGCCAAAAAATTATGAGGGGCACAGCCCCGTGTTAGTTCAGCACGCCCCATGTTCCCAAAAGAATGTTGGGCACGGCCCCGTGTTCAAGGAACACGGCCCGTGTTCAGAGCTTTTATGAAGATTGTCTAAGTTTTTAAGGAATTATCCAACATCGGGTGGTTCCTTACTGGTTGGAACAACACCATACTGTCGGATATACCGCAGACTTAGGCGAGGGGTACGAAAACGCAAGAGGTTATCGGAAAGGTAGAAGACTTCTTTAAAAATGGGAAAATGGGACCTTCCCTTATTTAGCTTTTCTGGGCTCTTGTTAAAGAAGGTGTGAATCGATTCGCTCCTATCCATGCTGTTGGTGTGAAATTCACACTCGGTAAGGAGGACCGTCATTGATGAATCGAAACAGGAATGACTATCGCATTCACTTTCGCGGTCGTCTATGGTAGAGGGTTGGTTGACCTCGGTGTTATGGTATATACCTGATTTTTCCTCCATCGATTCTCCTTCGGATGGAATCTTTGATGAATACTGCGCCTTCAATAAAGATTCTAGTTCTTGGAGTTTTAGGATGATCCTTTTTTCAATTTGACCTATGTTTTTTAGGTCATCTAGGAAAGAGGGTTGATGGGGGTCAGGCAGAGGGATTTCATCGTTATTTTTACTCCTGCTCGTCTCAAGGTTTTTGTTACAGGAAAACGATGTGGCTAAATAGTGGGGAGTGAAGTTTAGAATGCCACATTCCGATTCTTCATGATCATTCCCACAATAATCGCACCATAAACCCGTAAGAGTGGCGGGGGTAGAAATAATCAAAGAAATCCATGTTTTCCAGAAAACTTTTAACCGTCGGGATCAGACGGTCACTATTTTCTTACAAACTGTTGGTTTGACGCGGCCCCGTGTTAGGACAACACGACTCCGTGCTGTAGTTTGTATCTGGCAGAAAATAGATTTTAAGGTACTTGAGAGTTGACACGGCCCCGTGTTAGAGAAGCACAGCCCGGGGTCAGGCAGAGGGATTTCATCGTTATTTTTACTCCCGCTCGTCTCAAGGTTTTTGTTATAAGAAAACGATGTGGCTAAATAGTGGGGAGTGAAGTTTAGAATGCCACATTCCGATTCTTCATGATCCTTCCCACAATAATCGCACCATAAACCCGTAAGAGTGGCGGGGGTAGAAATAATCAAAGAAATCCATGTTTTCCAGAAAACTTTTAACCGTCGGGATCAGGCGGTCACTATTTTCTTACAAACTGTTGGTTTGACGCGGCCCCGTGTTAGGACAACACGACTCCGTGCTGCAGTATGTATCTGGCAGAAAATAGATTTTAAGGTACTGGAGAGTTGACACGGCCCCGTGTTAGAGAAGCACAGGCCGGTGTCAATTCTGCAGAAAGTGAAAAATTAAAAGAAAAAGTGGAAAAATCTAAAAAGAAAAGATAAAAAAGATTAGACCGTTAATTTTAAGCTTTCTTAAAATTCTTGTGTCCCCGGAAACGGTGCAAAAAACTTGACGTGCGTGCGGGTGTATATATTTTTAGTTATATTTTTTAGCTCTTTTTACTCGTCGATTTCAAGTTTTAAATTTATAAAATACGATATTCTACTATCACTCTATACACACGCTAGGGCAAGTTGCAATGCCTCGTATGTTCGTATTTCTATTTTAAAAATGTTCGTATTCGTATTCTAATTTTAGAAACCTTACATTCGTATTTTAATTTCAATCTCACAATTCGAGGCGCTAATCATAATAAAATTCATATTTTATACATATTTTTTTATTCACACAGTCGATCATTTAAATACATATTTATATGCAAACCGACAAAATTATACGTATAAATACTTATACGCACATCCCCAATACTTGAATTATACTTTTATACTTTTTATATATAGTTAATTACATAGTATATACTCAAGAAATACCAAGAAATATACCAATCATCTTTCCACGTCATCAATCCTCTTCCACCTTCTTTAACCAATCATATTTCACACTTTTCCACCTCCTTTCTCCACCAATCATCTTTTCAATCCTTTTCCACCTTCTTTAACCAATCATATTTCACCCTTTTCCACCTTCTCTACCTATAAATACCAACCTCCTTCTACCATTTTCTTCACACCATTCTTCTCTCCATCTCTCTAATTCTCTCAATCTCTCTAAATCAAGAATTCTAAGAATTCTAAAAGGACACTAAGTGTTCCAACCGTTCTTTTCTCAACCTCTCTACTTCTCTCAAATCTTCCAAGCAAGGAAGAGAACTCTAAGAGTTCTAAAAGAAAACACTAAGTGTTTTAAAGGATTCTTTGAAGCTCAAACCTCCAACTCTTCACGGAATCACCAAAGGAAACTTTGCAAAATTGTGAGTACACTTGACCCCTTTTGCTTTAAACACACTTTGGGTGCAACATGTTTTACTTGTTAAAATGTACGATTCACACAAATATGCTGTATTCATTCAATCAATCCGTTATATATGATTTGTTATGCTTAGGTTCATGCTAGAATTCATACTACTTGTTAACCTGCCTTAACAATTATAGAGCTATAGGAGTAGCACACCACCCGACGGGGTTTTTGTTAAGTTATATTCATTACGGTCTTGATATTGCTATATCGAGGGATGCTATTATTTATTCTTTACGGTCTCGATTTTGCTATATCGAGGGATGCTATTATTTATTCTTTACGGTCTCGATGTTGCTATATCGAGGGATGCTAAATTCTTGTGGACACTTGGGTTTGACTTTTAGTTATGCATGATAGTTTGACCTTGTATACCAAATTGCTATGTTGGATTTAAAATACTTTTTATACATATGTCACTAGTCTAAAACTATGCTTTTTAAAGCATGTTGCAGGTTTTGAGATGATGTTGATGATGCATGGAACATAGTAGGATGCCTAGATACACATCTAAAATTTTGTATTCTTATTGTTTTGTAATTCTTGTATTTCAAGTTGTTGTACTTGATTTCAATCTTTGTAATTGCCTCTTTAGTAATGAAATAAATCTATAATTTAAATACTTGTCGCAAATATTAGTGTTATGATGTCTTGAGCAATCTGTTTCGTCTCACTCCGATGTTTCTGCCATCGGTTGGGGTGTGACAGATTGGTATCAGAGCCATAACTATAGGGAATTAGGAAAATTTCCATGTTTTTGACCTAGTCTATAGTTAAGCACCATCCTTGACCCTACTTGATTCGTATGTTAAATTCTTATGTGTTATTCTTGAAATGCCTTTTTACGTTGTCATACTTGTTTTATTATCTAAAACATACGCCTTTGCTAAGGCATTTTACTCGATTATACTAAACTCAAAAACACGAGACGACTTCACCAAAATAGGCGTGAAACCCACAATTTGGTGAACGACTCTCAATCCACCTATTCTTTTTACATGAAATTCGCCATCAAGTTAGGAGTGAAATCCTCACCTTGATGGAGAGTTTCCATTTCAAATTCTAGTGGACCTCGTCAAAGTGTCGAAATTAAATTTTGACCCGACGAATACCAACCACACCTAGGGTATGAAATCGTTAAGTTAGGGGTGAAACCCGCATCTTGTCGACTAGTCCCACTCCTTGATTTTCAAAAATCTCACCAAGTCTCGAACTTTTGATTGATTTGGAACATGTAGTAACTGGAAGGGTGAATACCGTTAACCGAAATTTCGGTGAGAGTATTCCACCTATTAGGCCAAAGCATGTTTCTCCAATTTCAAAAGAATTTTCGACCACTTCGGTTTAGTCAAAGTTCCGTTTGGGAACAATCCAAGTTTCAATCAAACCTACGTTTTACTATTATCAATCTTATATGATGCAATCCTCTCTTTTCAAATCCAAATTGTTTTTGAGATTATTTTGTTTTATACAGACATCATACTAAATCTTTTCATACATCTATACGTCATTTACATGCATGATTTCAAAAACGTCACCAACTAGATTTGCATTTCTTGTAACCCTAAAATGGAGACATATCATCAAGATAGGAGTGATTTCCTTACCTTGACGATTAACTCCGCTCCTTTCTTTTCTTAAAACGACCTCACCAACGGGTTAGGGGTGATTCCCTTACCTAGGTGATTGTTACTAAAATTTTCCTTCAAAATACTTTATTATGCAAACACGATCATGTTTTACACCTAAATCGTTTATCATTCGTCAAAATCCCTACTTATATCAATTTCAAAATGCATTGTTTTATCAAACATAGTTCTTACCCTACAATCTATTTTCACATAACTCACATACACGAAATTCTTAATCATACCTTAAAACGTTTTATTACCCGAATTTCAAAACCTTACGAAATGCTACCTATCAACTTAATCGGTCCAATGAATCTCTTGCCCATGAACTTCATACTCAACCTAATCACTAAAACACGGTCACATCATATCATCATACTAAAGACTTTCATTCTCAATCGTAATCAGACCAACCTTTCTCACATGCCTATAAGATCTTATAGATATTACAAGATTGTTTTACTAAAACTCCTTTCAAAATCAACAAATCATTTTGCTAAAACACTTATTTTCGACGATCACTAGGTTCATTATGCTAAATTTTTTTTAAGGATCAACGTTTTCACGAGAACCTCCAAATTTCAAATTCCATATTTTAATGCAAGATCTTTTAAAACAATGCAAACTTAATATTTTCAGAAACCTTTTCATACACCGCCCAATACGTCATTTAAATTTCAAAACACGTGGGCAAGGAAACTTCATGGGGACCGACCATTTTCGACTTACATAAATTCTTTTAAAACAAGAGTAACATTTCCGTTCTTTACAAAAATACGTCACACATAACCGGTAAGTACTTTATATTATTTTTACATTCACAAACTAAATTCTACATTACATAAATTCTCATAACATCGTACACGTTTTAGTCGATATCTCGCGACAATTTCATTTATATCATTCATTTCTTTTACATACTCGAACTTCCCGATCGTTTTGTATACTTAAATTCGTTGTATTCAATCCATACCATACACTCAATCGTCGTCATTTATACCTACTTATATTCATACTTATGCACATATTCATAACTCATACGTTTTATTTTCGTACTTATACTCATATGCATACTTATATTTACACTCACATTCATGCTCATACTTATATTCAAATTCATACATTCGTGCCCATACGTGAGCATAACCCGAGGGGGTTCGCTCATGTTGGTCTCATACTTATTTGAACGTAAACATGCTTATATACTACATTCATATACGCACACATTCTTATTTTCAAATTTATGTATACCCTGATTCATACACAACTAGTACAAACTCTGCGGATCATGCGACGATCAATATAATCGTGGGTGCACACAGGATCATAGTGATAGGAGCATGAGAATCATAGGGTGTGCTACAGTGTATGGTAAGACACGGAATGTAACATGACAGCGAATAACGACACAGACGTAACATGGTCAAAACATGGTGGATACGCCGTTGGTACTTCCTATATATAAGCGTTTTCACCATGTTACCAAACTTTTGTAAAATGTGCCATGAGAAATTCGGTGTTTTGTAGACCTATTTAGACCCGATACAAACTTTAACAACTCACAAACGCATTGCTAAATGCGCGATATCCGATTATCCACGACAAGACCCCATTCTTAACTCATCGCTTTCAATATGCATACCATTCTTATACTCACATTCGCTTATTAGGTCAATCGTTCACTCTTATACCTCCATTATTCCCCGCTATTCTCTGCCTTTTATGCAAACCCGTTTGCAATCAATCGGTTTAAACATTCGAACCCTAAAATGCTTTCTTACTTTTAAAACTATTTTCCATTCTTTATTTATGCGCAAGCATACTTAGTTGGCCGTTACCTCCAAAACCATTTTTTATTTAAAATACCTAACTTCCTCGTTTTTCACCGATAAAGAATTCTCTACAAAACTGAGATTGTCAATGCTCTTTAAATCCAACGAAACTTTTTCTTACAACCAACAGTGCGGCCACACTTTTCATCAAAATACATACCGTTTTATACGAAAGCTTCCTTCTTAGGTTACACATTTTAAAATGCCTCATCATTGAGTTATTCAAACTTGTTTAAACTCGCTTGTCTATACACACATATGCACGTTTTACTTATGCTCAATGCCTCAAATCATTTTAGACAAACGAACCCTTTTTACAAACCTATCTTTTCGTTCATCGAAACTTCATACTTTTCAACACATTTCAAAACTTCCAAGTCTCGATTTTAGAAAATCATTCTTCTAGCCAAAATGCTTTTTCTCCAAGGTCTTTCTCTTGAATAAATTTCGGGACGAAATTTTCTAAAATAAGGGAGACTGTAATGCCTCGTATCTTCGTATTTAATTTTAAAAATGTTTGTATTCGTATTCTAATTTTAGAAACCTTATATTCATATTTTAATTTCAATCTCACATTTCGAGGCGTTAATCATAATAAAATTCATATTTTATACATATTTTTTATTCACACAATCGATCATTTAAATACGTAGTTATACACAAACCGACACAATTATACGTATAAATACTTATACGCACATCCCCAATACTTGAATTATACTTTTATAATTTTTATATACTTAATTACATAATATATACTCAAGAAATACCAAGAAATATACCAATCATATTTCCACCTCATCAATCCTCTTCCACCTTTTTTAACTAATTATATTTCACACTTTTCTAACTCCTTTCTCAACCAATCATCTTTTCAATCCTCTTCCACCTTCTTTAACCAATCATATTTCACCTTTTTCCCCATTCTCTACCTATAAATACCAACCTCCTTCCACCATTTTCTTCACACCATTCTTCTCTCCATCTCTCTAATTCTCTCAATCTCTCTAAATCAGGAATTTTAAGAATTCTAAAAGGACACTAAGTGTTCCAACCATTCTTCTCTCAACCTCTCTACTTCTCTCAAATCTTCCAAGTAAGGAAGAGAACTCTAAGAGTTTTAAAAGAAAACACTAAGTGTTTTAAAGGAATCTTTGAAGCTCCAACCTCCAACTCTTCATGGAATCACCAAAGAAAACTTTGCAAAACTGTGAGTACACTTGACCCCTTTTATTTTAAACACACTTTGGGTTTTTAGCTAGAGTTCAGCGTGTGGTCCACAACAACTTTTCGACCCCTCATGTGCGAGACTTTGTTTTTAGTAAATTAGGGTTTTCTATTTAAAAGAGGATGGCGGCACGGTTTGTTTATTGCTCGTGTACCTGCTATCCTTATGTAATTTGCCCTTGACAAATATATTTGCTTTTGGAGACCGGTCAAACATAAATAAAGGTAGATGTGTCAACGTGAGAAAGCAACACATGTTGAAATGGTATTGGAGAAAAGAGGCATATTTTTGTTTGTGTGCCATCAGATCATCCAAAGGAAAGCTGAAATCTTTCTTATGTGACCGCTCCTAAGCGAATATAAACATAAAATGCGATTCTTTTTTAAAGGGCTTATTATTTAGGAACATGCAATATTGCATGGACCGAAGTTTTTAATTTTGTGGTGTGAGAACTATTTAAGATAAAGTAACAATTTACGGTTTAATTCACCGTCTGAAGATAAAGTAACAATTTACGGTTTCATTCACCATCTGAAAACCGATTTCAACAGTTTGTTCATATTTTGAAACTTATGAGGGTAACCGTTTACCTTTATTAATTTCTTATTATTTTAAATATGTTGTTATACATATTTATAATGTTAATGAACAATGGTATTTAATTTTAAAACTTTATTTAAGCACCAAATGGTCAGTGCTCCAGTGGTATCTGATGACTTTCTGTAGGAGATGCCACCGGTTGAAGTCTCATTCGAGACATAATGTTATGTGCGAGCCAGATGTTTTATCACGGCAGGGTCGGTCCGTTAGACTTATCAATCTTGGTTAAGGCCTAGGGCCACCCAAAAATAAAGGCCTTCAATTCTTTTCTTTTCATATATTAGTCTTGTTTTTGACCTATTTAAACCACGTTCTAGGCCAAAGATTTAGAATTCTACTCTAGGAGTTCACACTGTCTAAACACGCTTCATTCAAGAACCAAAGGCAGCGCCGCAACACACCAACCCTCGTTACTTGGAGTGTCTTTTGAGTAACCAATGTGAAACTAATTGCGGATTGGGCAGAATTAGAGCCGACATCAGAAAAAATCATCTTTGTGGTTATTCAATGTCTCAAATCTCAATTTCAATTGTTGAATTTCTTTATACCGGTTCCATATGGCCCCAACTTTGTACTTCGCTTAGGGACTCGAAAAACGTTGGAACGACCCTACATAATGAGTCTTCGGACGATGAGTTTCCCCTGGAATTGGTGATAGGCCGGGTTTTCAGCGTCATCTGCGATCGCGGGTGTGAGTGACTTTTTGCCTATGGATGTAACGGTGTTAACTAACTATTATGGTTAAGATTAATCGATTCAGAGCATTAATGCTAATATGATAAAGCGGTGAAGGGTGACTAATGGTAGATTATGATAGTGATGGAATTTGTGGAATCATTCAATTATAAAACACACGCATTCAAAAAATTAATTTGAACATCTAAATATTTTGGCCCACCTAGAAAATCAAAGGTGAGTTTTCTTAACAATCAATGAATCCTTTAAATGGGTTATTGGCGAAATTTATCACATCAGGATACACTCATATCCAAACGGGAAAACTCTCACATATTGCTGAAGCCCGTGAACACTTGCTCGAAGGCACGACAGTGCGGTGAGGTAAAACCTGCTCATTTCAAGGATCAAACTAACGATCAACGTCTACGGGCCTAGTCTCCCATCATCATCAGTTGCTGCCAAAACTAAATGGTGGAGGCATGAATCAAACCTGAGTCACTTGAACCATTAGTTCTTTCATTAGTTTACAAACTTTGAATATTTAAATTTCAATTTAGAAATTAATTTTTAATATTAAATGAAATATATGTTTTCAAACATGTTAGCTTTTTATGTTGTTTTGTTGGGATTTCTTCTGACTCTTTTCTTCGGTCGATGACATGGGCCTTGGTTTTCATCCAAGATCTTTTATGTGATGCGCATGTGGTATCTTAATTTCTATTGACTAAGGTTAATGATGTTAAATGGTTTGGTTATGTTGATTGGATCTGTTGTGGTTAGGTTCTGATGTCATTGATGATGAAGTTATATGTTCATCGGAGACTTTGTGGTATATATCTATGTCTTAGCATGAGATTTTTTTTAATTGCTCAGTCACTGAAACGCATCATTTTCAAAAGATCCACAATCACTTTGAATCTCGAGTTGCTGACAGGTTTTGTAAAAAGATCCGTTGTATTTGCATCAATATGGATCTGTTCAAGTTTAACAAGTCCTCTGTCATAGCAATCTCGAATGAACTGAACATTGATATCAATGTGCTTGTTTTAGAGTGAAAGACAGGGTTTTTAACAATTTGGATAGCGGCATCATTATCACAATAAATAGTAGTGTTTAGCTAAGTCAAACCGTAATCCTGAAACTGGTGTTGCATCCAAATAACCTGGGAACAGCAAGCGGATGCTACAACATATTCTGCTCCTGCAGTTGAGAGTGACACGGTCTGTTGCTTCTTGCATTGCCACGAGATAAGTCTGTCTCATAAGAACTGGCATCTAGCTGATGTAGACTTCATGTCCCTGTCTGTACCTCTAAGGTTACTGTCAGAAAAAGCAAACAGATCAAAATTTGAATCTTTAGGATACCAAAGTCCAAGTTTTTGAGCTCCTTTGAGATATCGGAAAATTCTTTTAACGGCAGTAAGATGAGAAACTTTAGGGTTAGCCTGATAACGAGCACATTGACAGACGACAAACATAATGTTTGACTGACTTGCAGTCAAGTACATCAATGAACCAATCATGGATTAGTAGAATGTCTGGTTAACCGAGCTTCCTTCAGCATCCTCATTTAGCAATGGTTGTTATGCTATGGGTGAGTCCATAGGTTTCGAATTTGTCATGTTGAATTTTGCAAGAACGTTGTGAACATATTTTCCTTGATGAATTATGATTCCTTGACTTCTCTGGGGAACTTGCAGGCCCAAAAACATCGTCATCTCTCCCAACGAACTCATCTTGAACTTCTTCTTCTTCACTTCTTCGAATGGTGGGTGGTGATGGTGCTGAGGCGGGTGGGTGGGGTGGTGACGGTGCATGCAGGTTGTGGCGATGATAGAAGGTTGTGATAGGGTGGGTGGTGAATGCTCCGACCGATCAGATAATCATCATATCATGTGCGGAATCTATGTATGATGTTGACACACACAAGAATATACCGATTAAACCTTGTTTCTATTGAAAGATTTGAAGTACAAAGCCAAGAAACAATTTTGGCAGAGTTTCCCCTCTAGAGCCAAAAGTCTTTCAAATGAGAACCCAAGCCTCCTATTTATAGGCAAGGCCCTGTTGCACGAAACTACCTGGGAGGACAGGGTTCTCTCGCACGGAAGGACATGAGGCTCCTTTCGCACGAAAGACTCTTTCGTGCGAAAGGGCTTTCAATATACAAACTCGTTCTGTTTTCATACTAATCTATATAATTCAATACATTAAACTAGACACAACACGTGGATGTAGGCTGCAGACATATGTACTCACAGACTCCCCCTTGGATGTAGCCGCAGTCACGTTCGGTTTTCAACACACTCTACATCTTTCGTTTCTTCTGACTTTGCTTCTCTCTCTTTTCTCTTCTTTCGAATCTTCCTTTAGATAACCACCATTCTCTTCTGTTCAAGCTGGCATCGAAGAACTTTGTAAGTCTAACGGTCTTCTTCTCTTCGCTTGGAATCGGAGTTTGATCGGTCTCGAACAGTTGATTTTGCGTCCTCAATCTAGCCAACTTAGCTGCTTCTTGTGAGCTTTTATCAATATGTTCAATTCTTTTCTATTCTTTGACAAACTCTATGTTAGGAAACTCTATTTGTAAGTATTGAAGAAAATCAGATTTAACTAGATCTATGAAGAAGATAACAGTCCTGAAAATCACAACAAGAGGAAGAAGATCAGATAGGACAACTGAAATGAACAGCATCTACTTCAAAGAATCACAAGTTGATCAAGAGCTGAAGAAGATTATCAGAAAAGGTCATTTCTGATGGATCTGATGATATTTCTGATGAAATATCATCAGTTTCTGACGATTTTGATCATCAGATTTTCTGATGATTTGTTCACCAGAATTTATGATGAAGTGGTTTATCAGAAATTCTGATGAATACCCCACTTGTCTAAAAATTAGCTCTATCCTGCCACAATAACCGAAGCAACTTGACATTATTGGATATCATGATTACAAAGGCAACTTGACTGTTGGATTCAATGAATATGTCAAATGGCTACTTTTTGCAGGACTTATTGCATGAATAAACAATTGTTTATTCATGTACCCAGCCTTCTATAAATAGAAGGCTCACCAAGCAGAATACAATGAGTTAAGCTTAGCATTCATACATACCACAAAACTCCATTGCCCTCTCACCCACATAATTCAAGATTCATTTGTATTAGATAATAATCTTACAATCACCTTGTAAACTATTTCATTTCAAAGTGATATAAACTTGATAATTCTGTAGGTCTTGTGTCTTGAAAGTCTGATTTCCATTTCCGCACATCTTTTTCACATCTACTGAAATCACTTGCCATATTACGTGAAAAGAAGTTTTTAAGTCCAAACTGGGACCAACAATTGGTATCAGAGCAGATTGAATAAACTATTTTCAAATGATCAATCGCTCTTCTTCTTTTCTCTAAATATGGCCAGCTTTCAATCCTGGAATAATGCTTTTAACATTAGTTCTATGTCTAAACCTCCGACTCTGGTCAGAGAGGAATACCCCCAATGGAAAATCAGGATGGTCAATTTCCTAAATGGTCATGACCAAGCTTTGTTTCAATCCATTGAAAGGGGTCCACATATACCAATGACTGAAATACCAGCTATTCCAGCAACTGACCAATCACCAGCAATCCCTTCTTCCCGTGCTTCCAAAAGTGAAATAAACTGGAGTGCGGAAGAAAAGGAACTGGTGGCTGGGGATGAAAGGGCAAAGTCACTTTTAATAATGGGCATCCCCAATGACATATTTTCACAAGTTGATGCATGTGCATCAGCTAAGGAAATATGGGATCAGTTGGAAAATCTGTGTGAAGGAGGAGAAAGGATGAGAAGAAACAAGAGAAGAAACAATGTTTCCTCATATGAGAGGTTCAAAAGTTTACTCAATGAAAGATTAGAAGATACATATCAAAGATTTACAAAACTTTTGAATGAGCTAAAGAAATTTGGTATAACAAAATCAAATGATGAAAGAAACATAAAATTTCTAGATGCTTTACCTAGAGAATGGAGAAGTCTAACCATGACTTTGTCCTCAACCTTGGAACTAGGAAATATGAGTCTTCATGACTTATACAGCATCTTGATCCCCAGAGAGGAAGAAATATTTGAAGAATCCATTCAAAGAGGGGGATCTTTAGCTCTTATCTCAAACTCACAAAGAACACCACCTACCAATGATCCACAACCATCAAACAGCCAAAATCTTGAAATTTCTGATACATCAACAGATTTTTCAGCTTTTGCTGAAGCAATAGCACTGCTCACCAAAACATTTGAGCAGAGGTTGAGGGGAGGAGAGAGATACCAGAGAAGTGACAGAGGGAGGATGGATGGAAGATCTAAGGAGGAAGGTAGATCTAAGGATAAGGGGAAGGCTGAAGTTGTGTGCTACAAGTGCAAGCAAAGATGTCACTATGCATCAGAATGCAAGACCAAGAAGCTGAAAGATGTTGCTTATTATGAGAAGAAGCTGGAAGAAGCTAAGAAGCAGCAGTAAGTCAGTCTAATTGCAGGGACAGATACATGGCTATCTGATGATTCTTCTGATGAAGAAGAAGAAGAAATGGCTAACTTCTGCCTCATGGCACTCTCTGAAGGCATACCAGAACCTTCAGAACAAAATGTAAATTTAGATAATCTTGATCTTGACACAAGCTAAACAAGCTCATGCCAGATTTTCTAAATCTGCAAGATAAACATCAATCAGATATTAAAAAATCTGATGAGTTGCAAAGGACCATCAATAAAATCATTCTTGAAAACCAATTACTTATTGAAGAAAGTTTAGATCGAATAGCTAAAATCGAGTTCTATGAAAGTGAAAGAAAAGATCTTTACAAGAAAATCAATGATAAAGACATCAATGTAAGAGGTTTTCAACAAGCCAAAGAATTCATAAATTTCATTGAGTCCACACCAAAGAACAAAGGAGAGGGTATAGGATATGTAAAAACAAGAGGAAATAAACCCACTGTCTTTGTAAAAGCAACCCATCAGATTTCTGATAAATTTTCATCAGAATCTGATTCTGAATCTTGCAAGTCAACCTGTTCTGAATACTCTTTTGAAAAACCCAACTTCAAACCAAAAGGAAGTGAGTACAAACAAGAATCTTTAAAGACTCCAGAAGCAGTTCACTTATCTTTTCAAAATTATCCACTCATTCCATCACAAGAAAGAATATCAGAAAATTCTGATAAATCTTGTATGTGTGTTGACATACTGAAGCTTGTTCAACACCATCTCCAAAAGAAAAATGTAAAATCTGTTTATGGCTCAGCATATAACAGAATTTCTGATGAACGGCCAACAAGAGAAAATAATTTGTTTAAAATCTCATCAAAAAGAGTACCCAAGCAAGCCTGGGTACCAAAAACCCTCTAATTTTTCCATTTCAGGACCATCATGTGCAGCAGATCTGGTACTGCGATTCAGGAAGCTCCAAGCACATGACTGGGGATAGGAGCTTGCTCAGCAACTTTGTTCCAAAGCTGGGTAGAATGGTAAATTTGGAAATGGAGTAAAAGGAAGGATCACGGGATATGGATGCATAAGGTATGGACGTTTGACCATAGAGAAAGTAGCCTATGTTGAAGGCTTAAAGTACAATCTGCTATGTTGTGGTCAGTTCTGTGATAAATGTCTTTCAGATAACCTTATCACTAGAAAAATGCTTGATAAACTGTTTTAGTGATAATCAAAATCATATATCTGATAAAACACCAGAAAATCTGATAAATTATCAGAAAATCTGATGCATCATCAGAAAATCTGATATTTCATCAGAATATCTGATATATCATCAGATATCTGATATATCATCAGAAATTCTGGTATTTCATCAGAAAAACATGGTGGATTTTCAGAATCATCATTAATCATTAGAACAGATTCTTGCATGTCATCATCCTAATTCATATCTCTTGTTAGCATATTCATAAATTGTAATTTGGCGTTTTTTTTCTTTTAAGTTTTTTTTATTTGTTTTGCTTAGTGCTGATAACATCATTTAACAGAAAATTTCTGGGAACTCGTTAATGGGTATGAAACTTTCTATCTCCTTGATTAATTACACCCCATCAATATTAAGGAGATTGAAGTGACATATTGGTAGGCAATCATGATATATTATCAGAAAATGGCCGCCTAAATCATTTAATGCAGGAGAAGTGGAGAAGAAGCTTATCTCTGTTATACCTTTTGTCTTCTTGATAAATAATTAAATAACAAAGATTGTTGTGAACAAAATCTATAAGTAGGTAGATACCATTTATGGCCAATTTTAAAGTTTACTATAAATGATCACCACTTTGTGCTGAAACTGTCATCCTCACACAAAAAAAATCTCTAGAAAGTTAAGCTTCTTCTTCTTCTTCACCCCATACTTTCTCACACACAAAAATGTTTACCATCAAAGCTGAATGCTTCCCTCTTACTTATCATCCTTATCACAATCTCAGATTGAGGACCAACCTGGAAGGTCCTCAATGGGAAGGATGCCAAACTATGCTGAAGATGATCATGGGGAGTAACTTGAAGTATGCCCTCACTGCCAATATAATTGTTCATCCAGAAATTCTTCAAATATTCTGGAAAAATGCAACATTATCAGAATATGAGAACAGAGGACAAATGGCTATCGAGAGTGTGGTGCTCAATCAAAGAATTCTGTTAAATGAAGCCACCATCAGGACGATTCTATAACTTAATGATGATAATGAAGTCCTGACGTTCACAAGGGCACAAAAAGAAGAAACCTTGCAGCAAATGGGTTACCATACGGCAACCCCACAACGAGCTATCAACAAACATGGCTTCATCAAGCCATGGCAATATCTGGTCACACAAATGGGTGCATGTTTTTCAAAGAAGGTCATCAATCATCATGAAGTATCCCTTAGATTGATGAAGCCTATATGAGCACTTGTACTTAGAACACCCTACAACTTCTCTTATTATTTGATGAGAGATTTTGCAAGTAACATGTGGTCTGGCAGGCCGTTCTTGATTTATCCTTGTTTTCTGATGAAGATAATCTTGAGCCAGCTAGGCTTTGGGGGAGTTCCTGCAAGTTATCCAAGAGCTGAAATGAGATTTCAGCAAAACATGAATCTCAGCATGCTCATACCCACCGATCAGAATTCTGGGTTGATAACTGACCTGTTGTTGCTCCTTGAGATGGAACACGGAGAAGGGGTAGATTTTGATTAGGTTTTTCTTTGTTTGAACCTTGTTTGTGTAGATATTTTTCATGTTAATATGTTTATATTGTGTGCTTCTTATATTGCTTTGTTGTCTGGCTTATGGTTTGGGAAATGGGTAAAGAAAATGAGAAACATGATCATCAGAAATAAAAAATTTGACAGAAAATTATGAATTTCTGATAACAGGGGACAAAATCTGGTAATTCAAACTTAAAATGAATCTCTAAATATTTTTTGGTAAAACTTCAAAAGGATAAAAAGTTTTAGAAAATATCAGAAAAAGCCAAGAGACCTGGATGCCACCAGAAAATCAAATGTGAGTCTTCTGATCTTATCTGATTCCCTCTCATCTAAAAAAAATAAATAAATAAAAAATAAAAAAAAATTGGGGGATACACCTCTAAATCAATCAAAGGAGAAACTTCAAAATCTGTTGAAGAGGGTCACAAATTTAGGGGGAATTTCAATTGAGAAATTCTGTTGAAGAAAGTTGACTTATGTTGACCACATCTAAAAGGTCAACAAAAGTCAAAACAAAAGAGAAAATATACTCTTAACAGAATTTATGCTAAATTTCTGATGACATCATCAGAATAGAACTTTGACTGATAAGGAAAAGAGGATGAAGAAAGCTAACTGGACCTCTTTACAAAATGGGGTCCACAAAAGATGAAAAGGTGTCATATAACCGATAGCTTTCTCCAATCAAAATTCAGTTTAACACTTTCGTGAAGGAATGATTGAAGAAACTACAAATTGAAAGGACAAGTTGAAAGGGCATAACCGCGATTACACGATCAACCATCATTAAATATCTTGATACCCACGATCCAACAGTTACATTCTGAACCAAAACTCACATCACACGATCTAACGGTAATAAAGACAATTAATGATCCTTTAACCGCCATTACATGGCACGTTCCATATCCCCTCAACTCCATAAACCCACAATTCTCTGCTAAAACCATCACTATATAACTCACACTTAGCAGAAACTCAAAAATCACTCACCTTCTTCACAAAAACTTCAAACCAAAACATCCCCTGTTCCTCACTCAAAATCCAAAAATCCCTAAATTCAAACCCTAATTCACAAAGATCAACAATGGTAGAAGTAAATCTCAACATCCCAATTGTTCAACATGAAGTACCTTTTTGTTGAAGACACAGAATTTCTACCAATGAAGGAAAACAATCTGCTGATGAATACAGAGCATTCGGAATATGATGTAAGATGCCAACTTCTGGTAGAATATCTTATGAAATGTCCAATCTCAGGAGCACTAACAAAAGGAAGAGAAGTACCAGAAAAGTTACTACAGCAATTTGTTCACTCTTTTAAAGAAGATGAAGAGAATCAGGTCTCTGCTCATAGAATCAGGTCTCTGCTCATGTATGGGGAAATGTTTTTGTAACATTAACCCCTGCAAGGGTAAGAGAATGGCTTGATCTTCCAATTCTTGAAAGATACATTGAATCATCAAGTAGAGAAGAATTGATAAGCTTTATCATTGAGCTTGGTTACAAGAAAAAGGCTATCAACAAAATTGGAGCAATAAGAAGGAATGAATTGCAAGCTATCTGGCAAGTAATGATGGAAGTGCTAAACAAATGTCTCACATCAAAGATAGGAGGAACTGATCAAGTCAGTCAAGCTATTCTGACAATCATGTATGGACTCATAACTGGGTTCAAAATTGATTATGGGTCAGAAATTTTTAACCTTCTCAAAAGATCAATCCTCACCAGAAATGGAAGAATAACCTCACATCTTCCGTATCCAAGGTTAATCTCAACTTTTATTTCTGAAATATTTGCTGAAAGGGACATGGAAATTCCCATTTTGGAAGATATCTGGAGTTCAAATACCATGAAATCCTGGAGTTCCAATCATGGATGGGAATCTGAAAAAGATATCCCTGAGTTACTAGAAAGCATGTTATGCCTCATTGCACCAGACTCACAGTACAGAATACAACATGAAGAACTTCTGACCAAATTAGATTCTCCAACAGAAGAGCCCAGCAAAGAAGTTGTGAACTGTTCTTCATCACCAGAAGAAGAAGATGCTGAGAAGTCCTGGCCATCAGAAACAGAGGCTGCAGGAGGAGAAGGAGTTCTGGAGGTATCTAACTCACCAGAAAACAAGACAGATCATGCTGAGAGTCAACAGATTCATGAAGGAGGAATTCATCATGAATTTGATATCCATCAAGAGAAAGGACATGAACACTATGCAGAATCACACATTGCTGGAGGAACTCATGAAGATACTGAAGAACAACATGATGAAGAAACTCACTTTGATGGTGTTGCAATTGAAGCCACTGAAGTTATACATCATGATGAATCTCAGATTGCTGGTACATCTCTTTTAAACACTGTTTTAGTTGATACTCACTCAAAAGAAACAAAATCAGAAAGTTCAGTTAATGTTTCTTACAAGTTAGAATATAGAAAAATTGATGTCGATGAAGAGGTTACTAGTTCCATTAATCTCAACTCTGAATCAGAAAGTGAGGAAGATGATGAGATCCCAACAGATAGAGATCAGGGAACTGATCAAGGAAATCTGGCAAAAGGTAATCTGTTTACCTCAAAAACTTATGGAGAATCATATATTGATATGGTTCAAGACATAAGGAAATCCAGGATAAAAATGTGTTTTTCACCACTGGTGGAGATGATTCTGGTACACTTAAAGCTGCACCAAAATCTGGTAAAGCCAAAAGTGAACCTATCATTTCCAAAATAGCAACAAATGTGTTTGCAGCTGGAATGTTACAAGGAACATCTGTTGTTCCAAATGTCCCAGAAACGCCCATGAACCAAGAAAATTTAGAAACTGTGCTGGAAAGTGTTTACAAAGCTTGCAAAAGAGATCCAGTAGAAGAAAAACATGATATGTTGCTGTCATAAATACAAGGTCAAAGGGCTGATATAAAGACTTTGTCAGAATCAGTGGAGATAATAAAGAAACAAACTGAAAGAAACACTGAAGCACTAAAGTCTCTTCAAAAGATGAAAGAAAAAGCACCAGAATCCAACATCTCTGCATCAGAAATCCAGATGATTCTCACAGAAATAGAAAAGATCAAGACACAAGTTGCAAATGCTGTGGAATCAAGACAATCAAGCAGTGCAAATAGAGTTTTGGAAGAAGTCACCATTATAAGGGCAAGCAACAACAGTATCACAGATGCCCTTGAGAAGCTGTCAAAAGAATGGGCTGCAATACAGATGAAAGCCCAAACTTAATTTACCAAAGTTTAGAAAAGCATAGCCAGCAACTCAAATCAGGTGAAAGAGGTGCAACAACTGGTGAAGAAAATGCAATTCAACATTGAAAGATTGGCCAAAGTAGATCCCAAGGAAATCACGAAAGAAATTCCTGCTGAAAGTACACACCAAGAAGCTCCAAAGTCAACTCCACAACAATCATCAGCCACACCAATCACCAAAGCTGGAACCACAATGATGGGTCCACCTCCAAACGTCCCAAGAAATGAAATGGTGAAAAGGTTAGCAACTGCAAAACCTCAAGTTATTACAAATTTAAAATTGTTAACATCTGTCCCAAAACCAACACTTTCTGATGACTCTGCCATAAGTAAATTTATGAATCTGCAAGCAATGAATGAGTGGGAACAAGAAGGTGATTCAAGAAAACCAAAGATTGTTAAAAGAAAAATCTCTGAAACTCAGTCCTTCCTGGTTAAAGAGATTGACAGGGATGTAATGATATTCCTTGAGTACAATCTGGTGAAATATTATTTGACAAAAGAAGATGAAACACCAAGACCACTGACTCCTGTCAGAATGGCTTTAAGGGAAGAAAGGATAAAAAGAGGTTCAAACAACATTCACTACAAGAATGAAAATCCTGTAAAAAGAATCTTAAAAGTGGATGAAGTAAAAGTTACAACTGATGATATTGGAGGAACCTATGTGCAGAACAGATACACACTCCTCAGAGAAAATGGGAAAGAAGAGAGAGTGACTGACGAAGAAATAGCTGACAAGTTACATCCTTTAGACATTCTGTTTATGAAGGATCACTATGAAAAGGAAAAGAAAAACACCCAAGAAGTCAGAAGGGCATTAACGGGGATATCAAAGGCTGGAATACTGCTGTTTGAAAGAATGGCCTTTTCAGAATTTGATTTGTGCATCAACTATGAACATGTGCACAACAAAAAGTTGTATGTCAGATCACCAAAGACAAAAGTTCCCTCAAACATATTGGAAGCTGCAAGATCTAGAGACATCATTGAACTGCCAAGAAAAAATAAAGAACATAACTATGGTGTAATCTTCAGAGATAATGAAAGAAACAAAGCTCTATTTAGAAGTGTTGATATCTGCAAATACTCAAATCAAACTCTGAAGTTTATCATGAAAAGCATGAACAAGAGACAAGAACATCTTCATAAGGTAGGAAAGAATTTGGAGGGACGCAGGAAAGAAATTGAGCAAATGATTGAAGAATGGATCCAAGAAAGAACATGGTATAAAGACATGTATGACATCTGCAACAAGTACATCTCTTACAAGAAGCAGTTAAAGAAAGGAGATGTGCACAAGAAATTGAAGATGACTTGAAGAACTCGTTTATCTAAATTTTCATCTTTTATGTAATTTGTTTTTCAAAACATCAGTAACTGGTTTAAATTTACAATTGTTAAGTTTCTACTGTTTGGAAATTTTCTGTTCATGAGATAGTTCATTTTCTTACAATACTTAGGGGGAAACTGTTAGGAAACTCTATTTGTAAGTATTGAAGAAAATCAGATTTAACTGGATCTATGAAGAAGATAACAGTCCTGAAGATCACAACAAGAGGAAGAAGATCAGATAGGACAACTGAAATGAACAGCATCTACTTCAAAGAATCATAAGTTGATCAAGAGCTGAAGAAGATTATCAGAAAAGGTCATTTCTGATGGATCTAATGATATTTCTGATGAAATATCATCAGTTTCTTACGATTCTGATCATCGGATTTTCTGATGATTTATTCACCAGAATTTCTGATGAAGTGGTTTTTCAGAAATTCTGATGAATACCCCACTTATCTAAAAATCAGCTCTATCCTGCCACAATAACCGAAGCAACTTGACATTATTGGATATCATGATTACAAAGGCAACTTGACTGTTGGATTCAATGAATATGTCAACTGGCTACTTTTTGCAGCACTTATTGCATGAATAAACAATTGTTTATTCATGTACCCAGCCTTCTATAAATAGAAGGCTCACCAAGCAGAAGACAATGAGTTAAGCTTAGCATTTATACATACTACAAAACTCCATTGCCCTCTCACCCATAGAATTCAAGATTCATTTGTATTAGATAATAATCTTACAATCACCTGGTAAACTATTTCGTTTCAAAGTGATGTAAACTTGATAATTCTGTAGGTCTTATGTCTTGAAAGTCTGATTTCCATTTCCACACATCTTTTTCACATCTACTGAAATCACTTGCCATATTACGTGAAAAGAAGTTTTTAAGTCCAAACTGGGACCAACACTCTATTCTTTCCAGATCTCTCCAGCTTGTCTTCCAATAGTGCCTAGAATGGATGTCTTTTTCGTAACAGTCGTTGATAATCTTCTAGTATTGAATCGCTTGGACTTTATCTTCTTCCAAGTACTAGATCTTCGTGAAAAACAAACATTCAGCGTCTTTCTTCGAAAGATTCACTAACCACATCGAGCCTATTACTCAAATACCACGGTAGAGATTAGTCACCAATGACTCCAAACACATCACCGCTTCAGCCGTCTTTGGACCATAATACCATCCTTTGAACTCGCCAGTATGTTTCTTAGCAGTATGTTTCTCATACAACGTGGTCTCTTCACATTGAGAGTAATATCTTTTTCACCCGTAACTGGTTCAATCTTTATTGTCTTCTTGGGGGTAATGGGGCTTCCAATATGGAAAGTTATTCTTCGCCATGTGCTTGATTAGATGGCATAATCTAGCTTCGTGAAATCTTACCCCATAGTACAATATGTTCATTTGGCATAACTCTTCCACGTCCCACCATGGTAGAGTCTTTATATCTTTCAAGTGCTTGAAGTACTATACGCCAAACTCTCTATTCACTGCATACACTCTCAAGTCATCAATCCATCCCCAGATAGAATATCACCCAACAAAGCATCAGGATGTCTCATGAAGAATGCCAATGTTGTCTTGAACTTTCTTTCTTTAGGCATTATCCTGAACCATTTCTTCCGAGCTTCTCATAACTCTCTTTAGACATCGAAGATGGTTCACCTTCACGAATCCTTTCTTCAACTTTGCGACGTAGCATATCTTCGTTGTGAGTAGAAAATAGTCCTTTCTTCAACTTCACGAATCCTTTCTTCAACTTTGCTTCCACTCCTGTAAATCCCATCCTGAACCACAGTCCTTTGCATAATCTTTCAGATAAACCAATGGGATCGTCATCGTGATCTTTTAACTCTAAGACATGTCAAATGTTTGCTGGTGTAATAGTAACTTCAATATCGTCCTTACCGACATGTGCATATGAATGTATTACCTTATCAACCTCCTCGTATCTCGCTCTGATCCAAAATCGCTCGATGTGAGAACGATATGCCTTGTGTTTGTCAGTTAAGGCTTTCTTTAATCGGCATCGTCCAATAAACTCCAATATCTCCTCGAACGGCTTCATCTTTGTAAATGTTTTTATCTAGAACACAACAAGTATTATGCCTCAAGTTGAAGTTCGTCGCTTTAGCCTACAAAACACATTTAAGAAGTTAGACGTTTATGCACGTATTTCAAAAATTATACAATTTTCAAAAATACAAACTTTCAAATGACTGGGCTGTTCAAGCGAGAGGATTATTCAGACGATAGGCAAATTGGAACGATAGGCTAATTTGGAACGAGAGGATCAATAAGTCAAATAAAATCCACATATCTACCTTTCATGCAAAAGGAATCACCTTTCATCTGAAACATGTCATCTTCAACCTCCATACAACAGATGAACAGTCAACAGTTGCAGGTTCAATTCTTGAAGTTTTTCATGTTATTGATGTTTCATTAAGTTCATACAAGTGCCAATTTTCATAGATCTATCATCTATTTTACATTTTACCGGCTAGATTTGATTAAATCTAAGTTTTTAAGTTCAATCATGCGTGAAAGGGTTATAATAGTCCAATAAGGGTCCAAATAAGTCTCCTACATTTCCCATTTCTAGTGTTGTGCTAATAAACACTTATAGGAGTGAAAAATCCGACAGTAATTCGTCTTAGAAAACTTAAATTTTGAGAGAAAAATTTCTAAGTTCTTGAACTTGTTTATGAGCGACAGGCAGATATGAACGACAGGGTAACCTATTTATACCCCCTTACCTTTCGTATAAAAGGTACTTGAATCAACTAAAAGTGAGAGGCATCCTTTCGCACGTGAGGACATCCTTTCGTGCGAAAGGTCCAATTTCCTTTTCAAAATTTTAAACTTTTCAATTTTAAACATTTTTGATGAGTTTCAAACACCCACTCGAATAACCAAGT
This sequence comes from Helianthus tuberosus, assembly GCA_030545235.1. Taxonomy (NCBI): domain Eukaryota; kingdom Viridiplantae; phylum Streptophyta; class Magnoliopsida; order Asterales; family Asteraceae; genus Helianthus; species Helianthus tuberosus. Next base: position 63,095,140 of record CM060432.1, on the reverse strand, counting down.
CCAAGATAATGACCTTAGTTACTCAATTTGTTAACCAATTCCAAGTTAATGACCTTGGTTGACCCGATTGAGAACCAACTGACGATTTTCAATCAATTTTCAAACGATTTCAAGTTTCAAATTAATGAACTTGTCAAATTTTCAAACTTTTTCTGATTTTACAGATTAGCTCCCACCCAGTATCTTCAGGTTTGTTCTACATTTGATTCTGAAGATCCGCTTTCTAACATCGGTTGTTGAAAAATAAAGCAGAAATAAAATATTTTTGAATTTTACAAACTTTATGCTAAAACACACCTAAAAGCTTTTTGTGGTTTATCTGTAATGAAATGTAACAACAACTATGTACAACATATTTACAGATATATTTTTGTGAGTTGTGTTAGAGGATCATATTAGCTATTGACAAATCACAAACACCATTGATCTATTTAAACTTTAAGTTCTAAAAAGTCACCTAGATTGTCAGTATATTGATCCACTTAAATTTCTACACAGACTTTGATGGTTTCAAGATACGAGATATAGTGTTTTAGGAACTAACTTAACAGTGTGTCCCACCTCAGAATATACTCCCGTATCAAGATTCCCTAGATTCAGTCTTACAGGTGAATATACCTAATTGCTATCTATCTCTGGGTTAGTGCGAGACCTTGAGAGCTCAGGTTAGTACCACAGTACCGACAAAGAGATGAAGGCTCGACTTAGAGGTGTGTTCCACTTAGGAATCTTTTGACTGCAATTGATATATCTTTCTACATTTTCAATTTTGTGCAGTTTTTGGGTTTAAAGCACAAAAGTATTCTACAAGATCTAGGCCATTGTTGACGCAAAATTAGAAGATCTTTCATAATACCCCATATATCAATAAGTATAAAGACCTAATACCTCAGAATCAGGCAATCTCTCAAACGAAATGTCGGAGTACTAAGTCCATATATCCGAGAGATTTTACCCACATATTAAGAAAGTTTTTGGATTTAGGTTTATATCTCGAAAACAATCTACTAAGTGTGTAAAAATCTACTGGCATATCATCAATGAGACCATTTATCACTTTTATCTGTTCATTTACCTCTAAGTTTTTTGATTGTCTACTGATGTACTATTATTTCCTCTTTTTGATTGTCTATGTTTATTTACATTTTTTTAATTTTTAAATGTTTTTGTATTTTTATACAACAATTTCTCCCCTAAAATTAAAAACACTTTAAAAAGAAGGAAATGACAAACCGATGCAGATTACGTTTCAACATCCTCCACCTTGGAATCACCCTTAACAATTTCACCCCTGATGATAAAAGCCGCATACCGTTAAGTTTCAAAAGATATTGAAATTTAGTTGTATCAAACGGTTTTGTATAAAACTCAGCTTTTTGTTCATCGGTGTGGATTTTTTCAATTCTAATCAACTTCTTTTCATAACAGTCACGAATGAAGTGATGTCGAATTTCAATGTGTTTTGTCTTCGAGTGATGCACAGGGTTTTTGGTTATATTTATAGTTGCCTCGTTATCTATGAAAATTGGCTTGTTCAGAAATTGCAGACCATAGTCTTTCATCTGTTGTTGAATCCACAATATCTATGAACAACAGCTGCTAGCCGAGACGTACTCAGCTTCGCAAGTAGAGAGAGCGACCGTAGTCTGTTTCTTACACTACCATGTTACCAGAGTTCCGAAGAACTAGCAGCCGGTAGTTGTAGACTTCGCGTTCAGTTTGCAGCAGCCGTAATCAGAATCCGAGTATTCAGCAAGGTTGAAATTGTCGTTCTTCGGGTACCACAAGCCTATGCTTGGGCTTCCTTTGAGATATCGCAAGATACGTTTGACGATTATTATATGAGACGCTCTCGGGCTTGACTAGTAGCATGCCGCGAGGCATGTGGGGTACATAATATCTGGTCTGGACGCCATGAGGTACATGAGTGACCCTATCATTGACCGGTACAAAGTCTCGTCAACTTTCTCCCCCATGGGATCCGTATGAATGCCGTGATTAAGCGCCAATGGTATTGACATCGATAATGTTCCTGTAATGCTGAATTTCTCCAACACGTCGTTCACGTATTTCGTTTGGTGAATGAATATTCCCCCAGGCATCTGATCAACTTGCAAACCCAAGAAGAACTTCATTTCTCCCATTGAGCTCATCTCGAACTTGAGCTTCATGACCCGTTCAAAGTCTTTGCAAAGCGCGTCATCCATCGAATAAAAAATTATATCATCCACGTAGATATGAAGTATCAGCAGGTGCCCATCAATGTCACACCCCTTTCAAAGGTGGAAGCACGAGGTGTGATCTGAGTGGTTCTCATTGCATACGATAAGTAAACATGCTACATGAATTAAAACAAACTCCATATTGCCAATCAAGTTTAATAATTCCCAAAATACAAAATTTAGTTTAAAGTTTACATCATAATTAATAGATAATGGTTTAAAGTTCACAACACCATTTCAAAAACAATGATCAAGGTTTTGTTTCCTATATCACCACAGAAGGTGGGATATAGTAAACAAATCCATAAAAGATGGAAACGGGGACTAGACACTAAACATCTTGACAAGGAGCCTGCTAACATCATCCACTAATACCTGAAATACATGTAAGTTTAAAAATCATCAACAAAAGTTAGTGTGAATTCATGCAGAATTTGTAAAATGTAACATTTGTATTTGTGTAAAATCATGGTATGTAATTGTAAAATGTAAGTTTATAAATTGTAATGAAATGGAATGGAATTGAGATCGCTAATGTTTCACGAGGACATTAACATATGTGATGACATAGGAAGCATCCAAACCTTGGTGACTTTTAACATCGTTTACTCTACGACTGTGACCCAAGACACTCCATGACTATGTGTTGTCAAAACTAGATTGATGGTGCTTACGTATACCCTATTCGTGACCTGATCTATGTATGATTCCTTTGTTTTAAAGCATACCAATTTGTACATGTATTTTCCCCAAAGTTTAGAAAACAGTAAAAACGTTAAAAAGTGGGGACATGAACTCATTGCTTTGTGTCTTGAGCGTCTAGCTGCACCGGCTTCTGCTACTTGAATGTCGCGACCTATAGACGTTCTAAATATGTTAATCACCTAACTTGTAAACCTCTAAGTACAAGTTACTATTTGGATTTAAGGTGTCTTACTTGTATTGTTTCTTGTCTTATTTGTATATGTATGTCATATTATATTTAATATTATATTTGTTATATATTTTTATTCCAAAAATATATGTATTTGTGTAAGTAGGATTTGAAAATGTTATATGTTAAAAATAATATATCTTTAACTTTTACGAAATATATGTCACTTATATTATTTGTCAAAAAAAAAAATTATAAGTAATTTATTAAATAATATTTCCAATATTATTTTTAGGTGCAAGTATACTTAGGAAAGTAACTTGTATTTTAAGTGTAGATACTTGTATATTTGTATTAATTAACCAAAAATCAATTCTATAATTTTTATTACTTTCCGGAATTTTATTTCTTAAAAATAATATTGTTCTTAAGGTTTATTGGTTATATATTTTGTCACACTATATATATATATAGGGGATGGTTCAAATGAAAACCACTTTTAACGCGAAAACTCGAAAACTAACTAAAAAAAAGCCTAAAAAACACACAAAATTTTTTTTTTTTTTTTTTTTAATTTTTTTAATAAAAATCGTTAGTTTTTATATATATAAAAAAAAAAAAAATTTTTTGTGTAGTGCACATGTGTAATACTACACATGTGTATGTAGTATTACACATGTGCACTACACAAAAAAAAATTTTTTTTTTTTTTTTTTGAAATTTTTTTTTTATATAAAAAAACCTGCGAAATTTGGTTTTGCAAAAAAAAAAAAAAAAAAAAAAAATTTGTGTGTTTTTTAGGCTTTTTTTAGTTAGTTTTCGAGTTTTCGCGTTAACTAGTGGTTTTCATTTGAACCTTCCCCTATATATATATATATATTTGCTCATTTTTGTTACTTGTTACATTTTATAATTCTTCCGTTAATTGTAATAATACTTGTATAAGTCCATAAATATATAAAATTGTCCAATATGTCCAATACTTGTCCAAGTCCTTAATTTTTATAGGAAATATATGTGTATGAATATATATTTTTATCTTTGTCCATGTATCTTTTTATATGTAATTTTGTATATTGTATCATTGTATATTTCTTAAGTATTTGTGTGTGTATTTTTGTAGTATAATCCTTGGGAGTATTTAATGTATTTTTCAAGTTACTAACATCACTAATACATATAATACACATAATATACACTTAGCACATAATCTTGTGATCACTAAATATATATATTTACCCTAAAAATATACATACTTAATATTGTTTGTATACTTGAAGAAATCCTTATTTCTTACTTGTAATTTTTGTATAAATATTAGGAAACCTTTGCAAATGTTTTTAGGTGAATTTTTGGGGAATGAGTTTCACCAAAACTTATATTTTTCTAGGTGTCAAAATTTTATAAAATTTTTGACATAGTTTCCCCCAAAAATGGAGGTTCCCATGTTTTTAAAACATGTGTTTATTTTCTTTTCATCATCAAAATCAATTTCAAACAAATTTCACAAATAACATACACTAAAATCACCATGAAAAACCTCATGATGAACTTGATTTTTGTTAAAAATGTGTAGTATTTTAGATCTACACTTTACATTCAAGGATCTTCCAAAAACAAGTGTTCTAGTTAACTTTAATCAAACTTTTTATGAAACTTTAACTTACTAACTAAACCATCCATGAGTTTAGAGTTTCAAAATCATGAAAACATATTCTAAAACAATTTTTATGTTCACTTTAAAGATCTTTATGTTCATCATCAAGTTTCATCATGGATCTTTCAAGATCCATGCTTAAACTTGTTAGATCTAAGCTTCTAACAAGCTTACACATGATGGATCTAACCAAAAACACAAGATCAATGTTCACAACTTCATCACATACATCAAACAACACTAAAAACACTTGTTTCTTCTTTAGATTATGTTAAATCTTCATGTCTTCATCCTTTAAAGTTTAGTTACTTAGATGGTGTAACTTGTACATAACACTAACATGAAGTAAAATAGAGTTTAGCATGCTTACTACTAGCTCTAGTGGCTAGGGAAGAGGCAAGAACAAGATCAAGAAGAAGAATGAAGAAAATGAGAGGTTAATAGCTCCTCCAAGTGGTCCTTGAACTTCCAATGCTTCACCCCTTCATAGTTCACCTTCTAGCACCTTGAAACAAGCTTGGATTGGTTGCTTGATGAATGAAAATAGATGTTGTGTGGTGGTGGTATGTGGCCGAGAGCAAGGAGAAGAGAGGAGGGAAGATGAGTGAAAGTTGTGAAGTTGAAAATGAGAAGATTAATCTTGTGGTTTCAACTTATATTCATTTGACAACCCATTAACCACAAGTTATAATGTCCCATATCTAGATAACATTAGCAAATATTTTAATGGAAAGGTTATGGGTCCCTATGGGGTCGGCCAAGGTGAAATGGGGGGGGGGGTAAAGTGTAAAAATTTGGAAGATGGAGGTTATAAGTGTAAGTTTAGGTGATAAATGGAAGGTTAAGTATGTTTATATGTTTTTATGATTTTTAATGTGTTCTAGAACTATAACAAGCTTTATATCACTAAAACAATGCTTCTAGTCTTTTTTTGGTGCTTTGGGTAGTGTCCGGTTATTCGTTCGGTTATCGGTTCGTTAAAGTGCTAAATTACGCAGTTTTACAAGTTATGAAGCACCTTTTGTGACAGTTTTCATTCCTGACACTTTACAAGTTATTCTGGACATTTAAACCTTAATTCTGCATAGTATTTTAATGTTTATTTGCTGTTTTTGCTGATTTTCTGCAGAATTCTGCATTTAAAGTGCGTTCCGGGTACCTTTTAGTGTCGATTTTAGCTTCCGGAAAGTGTTTATGTTAACCTTTGTTCACCTACTTAGTTTCCAATGTATTTTTGATGTTGGACCTACTTCTAAGTCCTAAATCTATTGTCCGATTGTTTTCTGCAGACATGCTGACGCAACTTGTTTAAACGGTGAGCTTACTAATCAATTCAACGCAACGCCTAAAGTATAGTATGACGTGACAGTTAATATATGATGCATGCATGAATTCAATTGCATATCAAATAAGCACATAATGTTGACGTGTAAACACATAAATGGAGGAAATAAATAATTATTAAAATAGTACAGAAATTACCGGTTTCGGGCCAGTTGTCACAGTCTCCCACCGTTAAAAGAATTTTGTCCCAAAATTCATGCTGAGTTATCTCTCACAGGGGCTTCCTCGAACAAGTGGGGGTACTTAGCTTTGAACTAGTCCTCACGTTCCCAAGTATACTCAGGCCTGTGTTTAGAGTTCCAACGTACTTTAACCAGTTTAATGCGACCTCTCCTCGTATTCTGGACCTTCCAGTCCATCACCTCAACAGGTTACTCAGTAAGCGCCTCTTTGTAAGTCTTGGGTTCAACCCACAAGATAAAACACTTTATTGATAAATCAGTTTGCAAATGGAGCAACTTTAGTATAAAATCATGATAAGCCCTGATCAATTTGATTGCGAGTTCAGACCCCTACTTGGATTTCACTAATTATCAAGTCTGCGGGGTGATACGACAGTGTCCTCGGAATCAATTCATTAGGAATAATTACTTCATATTCCAGATTTGAAACAATCTCTTCCACATTTTGCTGAAGATTGCTTGTTTCATCATCAAGCTAAATCTGCTCCCCCTCAGAATCAGATCCTCCTGCGTCGTATGTCGGCTCAAAATCCGAGTCATCAGAATCATCAGAATCATCGAACACAGTGGTTGTAGTGTTCTTGGTGGGTTTGTCTGCTAGAGCAGTTGTTTATGTAGTCTGAGTCTGATCATCTATAAGAGTGTTACTCGGGCCCGGTTTCGCATCGTGAGTACCAACTTGTGGCTGTGTAACCACAATCAGCCTCGGAACTGGCTCATGTGATAATGATTGATGCTGTTGATATAGCATTACCAGTTCTTCTTCACTTGGTTCCGCTGGAAGCTTGAAAGAATTTCACAATCCCTCGTAATCAAAAAGCCAAGCATCGCCAGGTTTATGTGTAGGTGTTGTGTACCTCTGGAAATCAACATGTTGCGCCTGAATCAGTCAGTCAATGCTCGGTAGATATGCCCTTTTGAGTGGACTTGCATAACCAATGAAGAAGCCTTCTAAAGATCTCGCACCGAATTTACCATCAGGATCAATTACCATGCAAAGTGAACCAAAAGGTTCAAGCCATTTCAAGTAGGGCTTCTGTCGATTAAGTAATTTGAAACACGTCTTCTTGTGCTGTTTTACAGTTAACACTCGATTTAGGGTATAGAAAGATGAGGCAACCGCTTCACTCTAGAAGTTCACTGGTGTCACACCCCAACCGATGGCGGAATCATCAGGGCGCGACACTAGGTGAATCATATTGCTCAAGAGAATCCATAACAACTAATTTAGCGACAATATTTAACAAGTTCATTAACCCATACTAATAAACATATATTTCACATAAAATCATACAGATTTCATGTCTCTCGAACAATACAAATCCGACAACCAAGATTTTAGGTGAGTTCCTAAAGTAGTCCTATCTTGATTGAGATAATCTGCGTTAACCTGCAACATACGTTAAAATAATGTCAATACAAAAATGCATTGGCGAGTATACAAGTTTACATAGATATAGTAACAAAAGCGTTTACGCATAACCAGCATGTAACACATAATAAACGAATCGAGTAAGCTACCAACAATGATACATCCTAACCACGAGACTGCATTTTGGAGTATGCGTGACACGTGTTCACCACAACGAACACGTGAAGTAGAGTGTGTTGTGATCCCTAGCAACCCCTGTCCACGACTGGTGCTGAGTCCAAACTATAGTACTATCGTTGCTAGAGGTGGTCCGGCACGTAACATTGTATAAGCATAGCAACAAATAATTCAACTGATCACGTATAACATGCGAGTGTGGTTAGAGTTTGAAATGCGTCTAAGTGTTATGGAATTAGCCTGAGTTTAGATCAGTAGTGTAAGCATTGAACAACGTGTAAACAGTGTGTCAAATGTGCTGAGTGTCGAATGATGGTCCGGTCGAATGAGTATAACCCATCCGAACGAATGGTCATCCGAGCGGATGCCCATTCGAACGGATGGCCATTCGAATGTGATGTGGGTGTTTGTAAATTGTTTTGAAAATTTGAAGTTTTTGTTGTAGCATAGATACCAAGTCATGCAGTCGGATGGTCATCCGGACGGATGGTCATTCAATCGGATGGCTATTCGATTTAGTGTGTGTGTGTGTTTTGGAAAATTGTTAAGTATTGGAAATAATAAGGGGCAGGTCACCTGGTCGAATGGTCATCCGATCGGATGGCCTTTTGTCACAACCCCCGACCCCTGCCCTGGGAGGAGGGCGGCCACGAGCTACTCAGAGCTGGTGGTATCGGTGTTTATTAATTTGGCAGTGGAAATTTACATCAGGACCGTAGTTAGGAAATAGTTTATCAGAGTAAAACACCTCATTTTATAAATAATAAACACATGGGTAAAACCCAAGTTTCCATTTATAATATGTTTATAGGGATAAACCCTATTTTATTGAAATAAAACTTCTATATTGTTTAGGTAACTTTTATAGCCACTTTTCCAAGCCTTCAGTGCTCTCCAGCTGGCTTCTATTTGGCTTTCACATTTTTTTACCTGAAACGCGTTTTAAAAAGTTTTATCAGCAAGAAATACTGGCGAGTGCATCCCAGTTTAATCAAAACAATTTTATATCTTTACAGTATTGAGGGCATCCGCAATTACATTTGTTTATATCTACCAAATTACCACCCACGGTACTGTCAATCCTGACTTGTGGTCATGTTACTATTCACAATATTAGTAACAAGTAATATTTACAAAACCCCAACATACCGACAGTAATTATAGAATCACAAATACTCAATCACTTTTAATTATACTTTAAAACAATTGAAGTTTTGTAAAAACAGTTTACAAAAAGTGAATGTACTCACATTGCTGTTTTAGATAACCCTACGGCTTTCTGGTGACTTCTTGGTTATAATCTATTAAATTAAACAATGTACACGTGTTAGTAAGATAACCCAATTAACATTAGCTTTACCCCCGAGACATAACTCCAACGGCTGAGTCAGGAAGAGCCTCGACATGCTTTACGGAGCTCTAGATCAATAGGGCAGAGTAACTAATACGTAACCGGGGGTTATAATACTTACAACGAGGCAGATCTTCGCTTTTTAGTGGGTATTATACACGAGAATTATTTCTACTATTCAGAAATTTAGAGACAGAATTCGATTTTGAACTTTTGATCAAATGAGCCGAAGCCCTCCATTTATAGACCAGGTCTTTGGCGGCTCGCGGCCCGCGTAAGCTTTAGCTTACTCTCTCGCGGCCCGCGAGAGACTAGGGTAGGCCCTAGCCTCGGTTAGTCACCACTATAGGTCCGCTGGGTGTCGTGCCACATGGTGGCATAGGGTGCGGCCTGGTGGCCAGCTGTCGCGGCCCGCGGCTCCTGTGCTTAACTGGGTCACGCCCCGCGAGGACCCACCAGAATTTGTTTTTTATTAAATTTTATTAATATAATTGTATTTCAGGCCCGTTTTTCTTATACGGGGTATATTTTAAGACGTATAGGACAAGTTTAAGGGTTTTGGGGTGAGTTGTCATATCCTCCCCACCATGTTTTAGATCTCGTCCTAGAGGTCTACTGGAACAGGTGTGGATATTTCCTTTGCATCACCGACTCGAGCTCCCATGTGTATTCTGGTCCTCTCTTGGAATCCCATTTTACTTTGAGCAGAACTAATCTCTTGTGTTTGAGATTCTTGATCTTTCTATCTTCAATTTGTAGCGGTTTCTCTACAAACTTGAGTTTCTCATTTACCTCTATATCTTTAATAGGTACCACTAATGTTTCATCTGCTAAACACTTCTTGAGATTACATGCATGAAATACATCATGTATTCCTACCATTTCCTATGGCAGTTGTAGCTGGTAAGCTACTGGTCCTATTCTTCTAATGATCTTAAAAGATCCAATATACATGGGGCTTAGCTTTCCCCTTTTGATGAATCTAATCACTCCTTTTCAAGGAGATACTTTTAACCCTGTCTCCAACTTGAAATTCCAATAGCTTTCGCCTGTTATCAACATAACTCTTTTGATGATCTCGTGTTGTTTTCAGTCTTTCATTGACTTGAATAATCTTATCCGTTGTTTCTTGTACTATCTCTGGTCCAGACAGTTGTTTTTCTCCAATTTCTGCCCAAAAGACTGGAGTTCGGCCAACTTTCGTCCATAGAGTGTTTCAAATGGTGCAGCATGGATGCTGGTATGATAGATGTTATTGTAGGAAAATTCTATTAATGGTAAATGATCGTTCCAATTTCCTCTGAAATCAATTACACAAGCTCAAAGCATATCCTTCATAGTCTGAATTGTCCTTTCGCTTTGTCCGTCCATTTGAGGATAATAGGTTGTGCTTAGTTTTAACTTGGTTCCCATTGCTTTTTGGAAACTAGTCCAAAAATGAGAAGTAAAACTGCTATCTCTCTCAGAAAGAATAGACAAAGGAATTCCATGTAATGAAACTATTTCATTTACATACAACTTGGCTAATTGTTCCATACTGAAAGTTTCTTTCATAGGTAAGAAATGAGCAGATTTGGTTAATCTGTCTACAATCACCCAGATTGCATCATTACCTTTTTCTTGTCTTGGGTGATTTAGTAATAAAATCCATTGTTATTAATTCCCATTTCCATATAGGAATTTCTAATTGCTGTAATAAACCTGAGGGTTTCTAATGTTCAGCTTTAACCTATGAACAGGTTAGACATTTAGCAACATAGGTTGCTATATCCTTTTTCATTCCTATCCACCAGAAATTCTTTGTTAGTCTTGATACATTTTATCACTACCAGGATGTATCGTATATTTAGACTTATGGGCTTCTTTTAAAATTCAGTGGCGTAGGTTTCCTTGTTTGGGTATCCAGATTCTTTTCTTATGGAATCTCCAAATTCCATATGTTCCTTGTTCTAATTCCTTAATCATTCCTTTTAATTTTTCAGTATTGTCCTTGATTACTGTTTCTTGTATTTCTCTAATTTACTCATTTAAATCTATCTGCAGATTTAATTTAAGAGAACGTACTCGTCTTGGTTTTTCATGATATTTTCGACTTAAAGCATCAGCTACTACATTAGCTTTTCCTGCATGATACTGGATATTACAATCATAATCACTAAGAATCTCCATCCAGCACCTCTGTCTCATATTTAACTCCGTTTTCCCAAAAACATATCTTAGACTCTTATGATCGGTGAAAACCGTAAACTTACTACCATAAAGATAGTGTCTCCAAATTTTAAGGGAAAAAATTATAGCTCCTAACTCTAAATCATGAGTTGTATAATTCTCTTCTGATTCTTAAGTTGTCTAGAGGCATAGGCTATAACCTTTTGACGCTGCATTAACACACATCCATAACCTAGCTTAGAAGCATCACATTAGACTATCAATTTTTCAATACGAGATCTAAAAACATATCTTTTCGTGGCACCTATACTAAGTACTCTATGGTTTGGTGCTTTGGCAGGTTTATTGATAAAGATTAATCTTTTTTTCCCGGATGCATTGATGTTCCCCTTTTTCTAGTTATTGACGCGGGAAGGAATAAAGAAGATTAGAGATACAATTAAATACCAGCCCCCTCTTTTCTCTTTTTCCCTTTTATAGAATAAGGGAGGAAAGAGAAAGAATAAAAGTGCATTCATCAACTGTGAGACTCGGAGTCGGGTTGGAACTAAATTCATATGAAATTTCTATGGAAGTCGAATACAAGCAGTGGTTCTAGGGAAAGAGTATTATACAAGATACTTATATGAAATGCTGTACTTTTTATTTGTATTTGGTATTTGAAAGGTTAGAAATCTTTCAATCTTATTTCCTATATTGATTGTAGTGAAATCTTGCATAAGAGGATAGCAAGTTACAAATTCTATTTTGTTTTTTTCCTTCCTTTCTTCTTTTTCGTTTCGGATTGAAAGAGGAAGAGTTGAGTAAATGAAAAATCCAAAAGAGGTTCATGGCCAAGGGTAAAGATACGCGAATACGGGTTCTTTTGGAATGTACCGCTTGTGTTCGAAACGGTGTTAATAAGGAATCAACGGGTATTTCCAGATATATTACTCTAAAGAACCGGCACAATACGCCTAATCGATTGGAGTTACTAAAATTCTGTCCATATTGTTACAATCATACGATTCACAGGGAGATAAAGAAATAAACTAAAGTGAGCACTTACGCCCTTATCTTACAAGGAAAGGGAAAATGACATTATATTTATATATAACATATTTAATATAGTTAAAGATAATTATAAACGAACCAAATCCTATTTATTTATTATAATTAGAGATCCGGCTGAAATAGGATTTTAGGGAAAAGAAATAAACTAACCAAACCATGGATAAATCCAAGCAAACTTTTCTTAAATCCAAGCGATCTTTTCGTAAGCGTTTGCCCCCGATCCAATAGGGGGATCGAATTGATTATAAAAATATGAGTTTAATTAGTAGATTTATTATTAGTGAATAGGGAAAAATATTATCTAGACAAGTAAATAGATTGACCTTGAAACAACAACGATTAATTACTATTGTTATAAAACAAGCTCGTATTTTATCTTTGTTACCTTTTCTTAATAATGAGAAACAATTTGAAAGAACCGAGTCGACCACTAGAACTCCTAGTCTTAGAGCCAGAAAAAGATAGGTTTACTCTTTATTCACTTGAATTCACATCCCCATCCGAACTCAAACGCGGATTTCTATTTTGTTGGAAAAATCCAAGAATCCGAATTGAATTCTAGTGTCGTAAGAAAAAAAAAGAATAATCTGGGAAGAATAAATTTTTTTAGTGAACGTGTTGATTCATATTTATTTTGACTTCAAGTCTTCGGTTCCTTCTGGTAATGCTAGTATGGATGTGTTGGTTAACTTTTGTTTTAGAATCTTAAAAGCTTCTTCCTGTTTTGGTCCCCATTCAAACTTAATTGATTTACAGGTCAATTTTGTTAAGGGAATGGCTATTCTAGAAAAATCTTGAATAAAACGTCTATAATAACCTGCTAGTCCGAGAAAACTTCTCACCTCCGTCGGTGATTCAGGGACTTTCCACTTAGTAATTACCTCGATTTTTGTGGGATCCACATGAATTCCTTCATGATTAACTAGATGTCCAAGGAATTGTACTTCTTGTAACCAAAATTCACATTTTAAAAATTTAGGGTAAAGCTTTTCTTTTCTCAGCAAATTTATAAGTATAAACAAATGCTCTACATGATCCTCTTTACTCTCAGAGTAAATAAGAATATCATCTATAAAGACAATTATGAATTTATCCAGATATGGTTTACATATTCTGTTCATCATGTCCATAAATGTAGCTGGGGCATTGGTTAAACCAAATGGCATGCCTGTATATTCATAATGACCATACCTTGTTCTGAAAGCAGTTTTAGGCCGTTGATCGAATAGATCATCGATTCTCGGTAATGGGTACCGATTTTTGATCGTAACCTTGTTCAATTCGCGGTAATTGATGGACATACGCATTGATCTGTCCTTCTTCTTGACAAACATTCTTGTTGAAGTTTAGTTAATGGTTGATTGAGAATTTTGCAAAACGAAGTATTATTAAAACTTTGGTTTGCACCAGAGTCAAATAATACTTTAGCAAAAATATCATTAACTAAAAACGTATCGGCAATCACATCCGGAATCATCTTGGCTTCTTCGGTTGTCAGAACAAATGCTCGGGCATTTTTGGTAGCTTTGTTGTTTGTTGCTGGAGCTAGTTTCAGACAATTCAGTTTGATATGCCCCGTCTCTCCACAGTTGAAGCATAGCTTGTTGCTGGGTTTCCTCCTGCAGTCATCTTCCTTGTGTCCCGACATTTTGCAGAAGTTACAGTATATGGAGCATCTTCCTGAATGCTTCTTCTTGCAGGACTTACAGTAAGGTGCAGAGGTAGGACCTGTACCTTTCCCACGGTAATTATTTCCATAACGAAATTCTTGGGTAAGTTTCTAGGCTAGGTTCTTTCTTTGGTTCTCTTTTTGCGTACGTACTAATTCATCAGTCAAGGTATTGGCTAATTCTATTGCTTCTTCTACGGTTTATGGCCTAGCTGCTTTGACTACGTGTCTGATTTCACTAATTAATCCCCAGAGGTAACGGGAGATTAATACTGGTTCTGGTGAGGCTAAGGCTGGCAATATTCTAGCATATTCGAAGAATATGGTAGTGTAACCCTTGGATTCTATTCCAGTCATTCTAAGGTTTAAGAACTTATTAGCAATATGTTCTTTTTCATTGGGGGGACATAATTTTCTTTCAACCATTTCCTTAAAGTTGATCCATTCCATCTTATAAACTCTGTCACTTCCCTTAGACTGGAGAATAGTATTCCACCATTCTAAAGATGCATTCTTAAAAAGATTAGAAGCAAACATAATTTTATCTTCATCTGCACATTTGCTTAGTTTTAAGACTGCCTCTGTCTTTTCTATCCAACGTAAAGCTGCAATGGCTCCTTCATTGCTAGAGAATTCTATTGGTTTGCAAGACCAGAATTCTTTGTAAGAACAACCATATGACATGCTTCTCCTTCTTTTTGGAATTGGTAACTGGAGTAGCGGTCCATTATTCATACTGTGACTGGGTTCACTAGGTGGTCGCTTACTTCCACTTTTATTATTTTCTGCTTCTTTAACGGACTTAATAATATATGGCATAACATCTATGATTCCTTGTGTTACTATGTGTTGGATGGCACTGTTATCTATTTGGTTTCCATTATTATCATTATTCTGGTTTTCCTGATTTTTCTTCATTGTCCATCTGGATTTACAAACATTTATCAGGTATTAATATCACATAATAAGATTTAATGCAAACAATCAGACAAACAAATTGATCAAAATCGTCGAGCATTGCGACATTTACTCTTTTTCATATATATGTTATAATCTAAAACTGAAATGTAAACACACTACTAGTTATGCATCAATAGATATTAGGTTACCTATTTTAGTTGATTTGATTTTTTTCAAACTACACGCATTTATATATATATATATATATATATATATATATATATATATTATTACTATTATTAGGTTTTGTTTATCTAAACTGCATTTCCCGCTCGTCGTATTTCCACACGAGCTTTTCTCCTATCTCTCTCATCCTTTCTCCTCCTTCTATCAATTCCTCACCATAAGTGCGGAGTTCCTGCACATTCTCGTCACTCATGGGTGGTCATGGTGCGGGTACTGGGTCAGGGTACTGAGGTATCGGTTCTCCATATGGGTACGGGTTATTTAAGATTTCCTGCACATACTGATCAGCGTTCCAATATGGATCTAAAGGATTAAGGTTGGTATACTGGGCTATGGGGTTTGGTATTGGTTCCACCTGAGGGTAAAGTTCCTTGTATTCCCTATGGTCATCATTCCACGGATCATATGCTACATGATTGGGTGCTAGGATTGCAGGTATCTCTTTAGGGTCAAAGGCTGGTATGGGAAATTCTTTTCCTGGGTTAGGCTCTATCTCCATTGGTTGGGTTGGAAACAGTGGCAATGGTTGTGGTGAAATCATCTAATCAAGGTTTGGATCTGCTGTAGTGGTGGCTAGTATATGGAAGTTTGCTAAACGTCTATTAACTAAGTCTTGTTTCTGGGCATTGACTTCCCTATTGGCTGCTGCTAAGGCTCTTTGTTACTGCAACTTTCTCATTCGCTTTCTCCTCTCGTGTGCTCCCCGACTGAACCATCCTATGTTTTTCGAAGGGAATGGTTCCTCGGATTGTGCCTTAAATATGAAAATTCCCTCTTCTATATCAGCAGAATACCCCGAAGGAGTAGGCTGTGACGAGGTTCCTTCACTTTTGAGAGAACTATCTAGATGACGGTAGGCGTCAGACGTACCTTGCTCACTCATACTGTAACTAATAGATTGTCAAATAACACTAAACAATAATATACATATAATCACCTAGATTATTTCCTAACATAATTGATAAAATATTAATCTCAGCAGAACACTTCTGTGGCTCAAATAAGTGGCTGTAGCTCTAATACCACCTCCTCTCGCAACACCCGACCCCTGCCCCGGAAGGCGGGCAGCCGCGAGCTACTCAAAGCTAGTGGTATCAGTGTTTATTAATTTGGCAGCGAAAATTTTCATCAGGACTGTAGTTAGGAAATAGTTTATCAGAGTAAAACACCTCATTTTATAAATAATAAACACATGGGTAAAACCAAAGTTTCCATTTACAATATGTTTATAGGGATAAACCCTATTTTATTGAAATAAAACTTCTTTATTGTTTAGGTAACTTTTATAGCCACTTTTCCAAGCCTTCAGTGCTCTCCAGCTGGCTTCTATTTGGCTTTCACATTTTATTACCTGAAATGCGTTTTAAAAAGTTTTATCAGCAAGAAATACACGCGAGTGCATCCCAGTTTTAGCAAAACAATTTATATCCTTACAGTATTGAGGGCATCCGCAATTACATTTGTTTATATTTACCAAATTACCACGCACGGTACTGTCAATCCAGACTTGTGGTCATGTTACTATTCACAGTATTAGTAACAAGTAATGTATACAAAACCCCACATACCAACAACAATTGTAGAATCACAAATACTCAATCACTGTTAATTATACTTTAAAACAATTGAGATTTTGTAAAGACGATTTACAAAAAGTGAATGTACTCACATTGATGTTTTAGATAACCATACGGCTTTCTGGTGACTTCCTGGTTATAATCTATTAAATTAAACAATGCACACGTGTTAGTAAGATAACCCAATTTACATTAGCTATACCCCCGAGACAGAACTCCAACGGCTGAGTCAGGTAGAGCCTCGACATGCGTTACGGAGCTCTAGATCAATCGAGCAGAGTAACTAATACGTAACCGGGGGTTATAATACTTACAACGAGGCAGAGCTTCGCTTTTTAGTGGGTATTATACCTGAGAATTATTTCTACTATTCAGAAATTTAGAGAGAGAATTCGATTTTGAATGTTTGATCAAATGAGCTGAAGCCCTCCATTTATAGGCGAGATCTTTAGCGGCTCGTGGCCCGCGTAAGCTTTATCTTACTCTCTCACGGCCCGCGAGAGATTAGGCTAGGCCCTAGCCTCGGTTAGTCACCACTATAGGTCCGTCGGGTGTCGTGCCACGTGGCGGCATAGGTTGCGGCTTGGTGGCCAGCTGTTGCGGCCCGCGACTCTTGGGCTTAACTGGGTCACGCCCCGCGAGGACCCACCAGAATTTATTTTGTTTGATTTTTATTAATACAATTGTATTTCAGGCCCGTTTTTCGTATACGGGGTATATCTTAGGACGTATTAGGACATGTTTATGGGTTTTGGGGAGAGTTGTTATACCTTTCGAGTGGGCGAGCTGGTATTTGGAAATCTTTGTAAAATTTTCTAAGTAAAAGTTTTGAGTTTAATGGGGACGACGTGATGACGTGTCAAACAATTGGAAACACACCAAGGTCCAGCTCATTCGATCGGATGGTAATTACCTCATTCGATCGGACTCACTGTTCATTCGATGAAGTTTCATGTTCAACTCGTTAATCGGTCATTTCTCCGGTGGAAATCCGTTTTCAAGCCGGCTCTCAACTAGAGAATGAGTAGAGAGTCTGAATGAGCATGGATTCCATCGGTTTTGTGTAGAATGTTGAAGAAAAGTTGAAATCAGTTGAAAATTGTTGAGATCTTTGCAACACTTAGTGAAAAGTTGTGGAAATCTCTTAGATCTGAACGATTCTTGATGAGATGATGTCACACCACAGTTTGCATAAGCAACTGAGTGAGAACCACATTTAAGGAGTCCAAATCAGGTGATTTCGAGAAGAAAATGTGTGATTTTGGTGGAGGAGATAATGGAGAAGTGATTAGAGATGAAGGTTGTACAAGATTTAAGGAGGAATACTTACGAAATAGCCTTGAATCATGGTTAAAAGTGACTGAGAGCGACTTGAGTGCGTGTGATCAGATGAGAGAACCAAAGTGTTGAATTGAGACACAATGGTCCTATTTATGGCGAGGGAGAAAGTTAAGGAGGTCGAATGGGTCGGATGGCTTCTGTCGTCGAATGGCCATCCGAGCGGATGGTCATCCGGACGGAAGTCCATTCGATCGGATGTCCATTTGGACAACCTGATTTCGTTTGTTAGTTTTCCAACTTTGTTTCATTTGTTGCGTTTCGTTGTGTTAACCATTGTGGGTACTATAAGCATTTTAGTGAGATAAGTAGCGTCGTATTATGTCGTGCTTCGGTGCGATAAATTAAGTTACGTGCGCCAGCGGGTGCGCGTTTGAACATGTATTAGTATATATATATATATAGCTAGTAAGATAATATGTCACAACATAAGTAGCCGCGTTTCGAGTTAGCGTTGGTGTTGTATGCGTTGTGATGTGCGATATAGCGTGTTGAAAGTATGCGATATAATGCGAATATATGCGAAGTAGCGTTGTAAGCGATATAGTTATATTATGATCCGAATCTCTGGTGCTAGGCGTAACGAGTGTAATGAGACTAACAAGCACGAAAGTGCAGGTTGTTATAACTGGGAGCTTTGAATCAGCTAGCATAGTTCTCGTTGCCTCGATTAGCGTCGTGTTTTTCCTTTCTGCCACTCCGTTCTGCCGCGGTGTGTAAGGAGCGCTAAATTCATCCAAGATCCCATTATCGTTACAGAATTCCATCATCCTGCTATTCTTAAACTCAGTACCATTATCGCTTCTGATTCGGTGAATTGGCAAGTGATATAGTTATTCGAGTTTGTTTCGATAAACATAACCCATGAGAATCTCAAAAAATCATCTGTAACAACAAGACAGTATGAATCTTCGGAGATGCTTTTCACGTTCACTGGTCCGAAAAGATCCATATGTAGACATTCTAGTGGCAACTTTATTGAATTGAGTAACTTCCTTGGGTGAGATTTCTTCGTCTTCTTTCCTTTTTTACAACTGATACATTTATCACCCAGATGAAAGTTCTTCAGGTTTACACCCTCCACTAGATTGTTGTGTACTAGATAATTCATTTTCCTCAAATGAATATGAGCCATTTTTCTGTGCCACAACACAGACTCTTTCTTTGTCGCCTTAGATACGAAACACTGCACTTCTTTTGTCTTTGTGGTTGCGACACTCATGTCATGGACATAGAGGTCGTTTTTACACGGTACACGCATTAAGATCCACTTCTCAGGAATTACAAACCCCGTTTGAGAATCAAACACTCTTTGTCATTAAAATGCATTGTGAATTTACGATTGCAAATCTGTGAAATACTCAGCAAATTGTTCTCTAACTCAGCGATGTAATTAACTTTCTCAAAAGACACCATGCCATTTGATAACGTTCCTTCCCCGATTATTCTACCACCTTGGTTATCAGCATGTCACACCCTGGCTTTTGCGGAAGCGTGGGTTTATTTGGTGTGACTTCTTAATACCATAGCAACAATCATAACAATGATATATGATAAAAACACAAGATGCTCATCCATTAATATAGTTAGAAAATACCATAACATAATTGTCTTGAATCGTCAACCCAAAATAAGTTACAACCATGACTTGTTTAGAAATGAGTTCCCAATGTACTCAACAAAAGACCTTAAATAAAATGAGTTTTGGAGACGTGTGACCCGTCCAGGCAAGGGTTACACCTCCCAAACCCTACACCCCTGGATGACATCTTTTATTTAATACGCAGCTTAATGTGCATCACACGCCAGATCCGATCAATTCCCTGAAATACATGTAGTTTGAAAAATCAACAAAAAGTTGAGCGAGTTCATGTGTATGTGAGTATGTATAAACCCTTGTAAACGATGTATGTATAATCCTTTGTAAACGGTGTATGAAAGTCCCTGGTATGTAGCAATAAGGAAAAAAAGAGATCACCAATGGTTTGCAAGGCCATTGATATGTGTGAAGTGATGCAGGAAGACTCAAACCTAGCGGAGTTGCACCGGGCTTCCGGCTGTAAGACACAGTCACCACTATGGGCCGCCCCGGCCTCATGGGTGTGGGCTCGCTACACCCATATAGATCTATCACTCATGTCCCTCGGTCCTACGACGAGGATTAATGGCCTTTAGTAGCCGCCTACCCACTCACATGATCTAACGATGTATGAAAGTCCCTCCTTAAGCTAACCATACCATGTATAAAAACGTCTATATAATAGTAACATGTATTTCACCCACGAAGTTATAAAACTGAAAACAGTTAAGAGAAAAGGGGGACATGAACTCACTGTAGTGCGTCTCCTGTGCTCGTGCTCAAACCTTGTCAGCTATACAACGACCTACAACGTACTAATGTCTATTAGACAAACGGGCCGTGCCTTGGCTTAGTATTTACGGGTTTGAGTTACGTTACTTTGATATCATTCCAATTTATAACTTATTGTTAAAATAATAATAATGATTTTAACTTACATTATATTTTTAGGTCTTGAAATAATAGTTAGACAACTATTTCATATTCTTACTTCTAAAGTATTTTATGTGCGTATTTCCTTCCCAAGGATGGGGGTATTTTATACATGTATTTATGTGATAATTCATATTTCTCGTTATCAAAATATTATCCATCCAAAATATACTAGTAACGGTATTTTGTTGAGTTATATTATTTTTCTCTAAATAATATAACTAGTTCCCAAATCAAACAAATTATCACACAATCGTTTTAGTAAAAAGTATATATATTCTAAATACACGTTTATGTGTTTATTTATGAAAACCAACCTCCGGTACTTTGAAATTTTGTAACAAAACTTATGGCGAAGTTTACTTCCAAAAACAAAGTTAAACACATTTGTAAATACTTATTAGAAAATAATTTTCTAAGTCTTGGGATTTTTAGAAAATTTCGCCAGAGTTTCCCCTAAAATCGGAGGTGTCCATGCTATTAAGCATATCATTTTCTTTTCAAAATCAATCAACAATCATCAACAATCAATCTTTACACAATTTTTGCATTACCAAGAGCAAAATATATACGTTACACACTAATCATGAACTTGATACATTCCGAAAACGCGTAGCATCTTGGTAAAGCTTTTAGTGGACTTAGTTAACTTCCAAAGCGTAATTATTCCGTTAAAAATCAATTTCTTACAAAAGTTTAGTGTTTACAACTTGTAAACAATTTTTACAAAAATAAAGCTTTTGAACTCTTCTTGTAAATAAAAGGTTTTTACACTTATTTCATTTCTAAAAATGTGTAAGTGTATGTAAAAGTCATAATCTTTTAAAAATCGATTTTTAAACTAGGTTTATTTAGAAAAACCTTTTGTAAAACTTGGATCTACATGATTATCAACTTATTTTGTTCACTTATTTTTCAAGAAATCTATTTCTTTCAAGTTCATGTTTAACTAGAAGATGATTATTTCATATATCACGTAATCACCTTCTAATCTTGTGAATTCATATTTCTAAACATCATCTTACAAGATCCATATGGTGATTAACATCACACAACCAAGAATCTACATGTAATCAACAACATATTCACTACAACAACATTCTAATAACATTTCATTATGTTTCATCTTTATGTAAACTCCATGTAAAGCTTTATGTTCATCTTCTTAGTTCTTGTTCTTTAGTGTTTTAAACATAACTATCATACTACAACTTTTAACCATAAAAATAAGATGATCAAGAGTTAAACAAGAACTTACTACTAGCACAAAGGCTAGGGATGATCTCTAGTAAAAAAAGATGAAGAAGATGATGGTGAAAAGCAATGTATGAAGCTCCTTGATGATCTACAAGTTGCAAGCTTCCTTGAATCACCTTCTAGTCTTGAATGAAGCTTAAAATGGAAGAAGATGATGGTGTTAAAGTGGTGATGGTGGTGGCGGTTATGTGAGCCGAGAGGGACGGAGAGGAGAGTGAAGGAGTGGTGTGAAGATTTGAAATGATGAAGTTGATCATGGAGCCATACTTATAAAGATGTTCTCTAATATTTTGTTTACAAGATCAAGCAACATCTAATAAAATCTAAAACAAATCAAGAAAGTAAGTACTGAAGTATGGTGTGGATATTTTGTGGGTCCTTTGGTGACCGAATTCGGGTATGGGGGGGGGGGGGTTGGATTTAAATTTTGATGTTAGTTGGTAAACATAAGTTGAAATCCAAGTATGTACTTACATATGTTATTTAGTTGATATTTAGGGGGTGTTATGGTGTACGGGGATCATGACAAGCCAAGACATAATTAAACAATGTATTTGACAAAAATTTAGTGTTCCGGGTAATGTCCGGTTGTTCGGTTGGATACCGTTCCGTTAAAGTGTTCAATTATTCCGTAAAGTGTCTTTTATATATATTTTTGTAACACAATTAATTCCCGGCACTTAGGAAAGCATACAGGACCATTCTGCGATATTTTTGACATCTTACTAGCATGTTAAATGCTGAATTTTTGCTGAAAATGCAGAATTCTGCACTTAAAGTGTGTTTTAGGCACTTCCCGGCACTTTAACTATCACCTAATGACGCAGTTTTATGGTCCTCACTTCCCTACACTCCATACTAATGTAGTACCTTGTCCCTGGCCCATACTGGCCTCAAAACATTGCCTGTCTGTGTGCTGGCATTGTCAGCATCTTTCTGAATTATCCGTTCAGTGTGCTAACTGTGCTTTGTGCATCATGTATGTCACTAAAGTTTGTATGTAATAAATGGAGTGACGGTATGAAATGTGATGCATGTGTATGTATGATACAAAAATCATAAAGCAGTTCAAGTTATCAGTTGTAATCAAGCACGGTCATTATGCACATAATTAAAATTAATTAATTGTACGGATATATGTAATTGTGAGGGTTGTCACATTCTCCCCCCGTTAAGAAAATTTCGTCCCGAAATTTTAGGTTCTACTTCTAGTTGCAGGGGTCTTGGGGAATAAATGTGGGTACTTGGCCTTGATACGATCCTCACGTTCCCATGTGAATTCTGGGCCATGCCGTGCATTCCAACGAACCTTGACGAGCTTGACACTACTCCTGCGTGTTTTGTTAACCTTCCAATCCGTAACCTCAACCGGTTCTTCAATAAAGTGGAGTGTGTCGTCAACATGGATCACGTCGGTAGGAATGACCATGGTTTCTTGAGTTGGACTCTTTTTCAAATTTGACACATGGAATGTATCATGAACGCCATTCAGCTCTGCAGGTAAATCCAACTTGTAGGCTACGAGACCAATCCGTTCCAGAATTCTGAATGGACCAATGTATCTGGGGTTCAACTTCCCACGCTTCCCAAAGCGTGCCACACCCTTCCAGGGTGAAACCTTTAACAATACCATATCTCCCACCTCAAATTCCAGAGGTTTTCTTCTGCGGTCCGCATAACACTTTTGTCGATCACGAGCCGCCTTGATGCGTTCTCGGATCTGGAAAATCTTGTCTGTTGTTTCCTGGACTAGTTCAGGGCCAACAAGCTATCTATCACCCGCGTCTGCCCAGCATAGGGGTGATCGACACTTACGCCCATAGAGAGCTTCGAACGGTGCGGCTTGAATGCTTGCATGATAGTTGTTATTGTATGAAAATTCGACCAATGGTAGGTGAGTGTCCCAACTTCCACCTAAATCCATTACGCAAGCTCCCAACATGTCTTCTAACGTTTGAATCGTCCGTTCGCTCTGCCCGTCTGTCTGCGGATGAAAAGCAGTACTCAGATTCAACTAAGAACCAAAAGCTTCTTGAAAGGATTGCCAAATCCTTGATACGAATCTTCCATCTCTATCGGAGATAATTGAGAGAGGCACTCCATGACGTGCAACAATCTCTCTCAGGTATATCTCAGCAAGTTTGCTCGTGTTGTCTTTTTCCTTGATCGGGAAAAAGTGTGCTGATTTCGTTAAGCGGTCTACAATTACCCAGATCGTATCATGACCTCTGGGCGTTCTTGGCAATTTCGTTATAAAATCCATGGAAATCTGTTCCCACTTCCACTGGGGTATTTCGGGTTGTTTGTTAGTGCATTAAGTGTCTATCGCCTCCGTCAATCTAGTACGTAGCAGAAACCGAAGAACTCTAAGCTTCTAAATCTCCAAATGAGCAAAGTCTTAAACCTAACACTATAACTCCCTATTTATAGGCACAAGGAATATAAGGATTTCTCCTTATTTACAAGTTTGCCACCTTGCCCTTTTAACTAGATATTACAATAAAAGCTTAGACTTCTTCGGTTTCTGCTACGTACTAGATTGACGGAGGCGATAGACACTTAATGCACTAACAGACTCCCCCTTGGATATTGCCGTAGTCAATCTCGTAGCGTCTTGTCTTTCTCTTTTTCGAACAGAATCCCCGTGGATCTGTCTTCAACTTTCATTTCTCTCCCTCTCCGTAGTCTCTTTTTCCTTCAGGCTCCCCCTTTCGTCAAGCTTCCGTGCTTTTGGGATCGACACCTGGATTTCCGAATACAAGCTCCTCCAAGATAGTTATCTGGCTCTTTGAATCCACGCTTTCTCTTTCGTTGAGCTCGTCTTCAGACTCCCCCTTAGACTCAGCTGTCGGGATCATAGTCTGGCTTTCATCGGTTCACAAGTTCAGGATTCAAATCCTGAGCAGATGCAGAACAAAGTGTCTATCATCTCCGTCAATCTAGTACGTAGCAGAAACCGAAGAAGTCTAAGCTTTTATTGTAATATCTAGTTAAAAGGGCAAGGTGGCAAACTTGTAAATAAGGAGAAATCCTTATATTCCTTGTGCCTATAAATAGGGAGTTATAGTGTTAGGTTTAAGACTTTGCTCATTTGGAGATTTAGAAGCTTAGATTTTAGAGAGAGAAAGTCTAGAGAGAGAAAGTCTCTCCGTGTGATTCTCGGCTATTGTACACGACATCATATCAAAAGAATCACGTCATTTGTACGTTCTTGTGTGTTCGGTCACGTACGTTCACGGATTCCGCACGTCGAACGTTTGTTACGCAATCGTACGGTGTCGAAACCGATCCTACATTGTTGCAAGAGACCTGAAGGCTTTTGGTATTCGGCCTTAACCTTAGCGCAAGTCAAACATTTGCTGACATATATTGCAACGTCGCCTTTCATCCTCGGCCACCAATAAAAATCCTTTAGATCTTGGTACATCTTATCCGATCCTGGATGGATCGAGTACCGTGACTTGTGAGCCTCATCAAAAATAACGTCTCTCACACCACCAAAGAGAGGAACCCAATTTCTTCCCATGAAACACAATGTTCCATCCTCCTTTGGTACCAACTGCTTCTCCATTCCCCGGAGATACTCGTTCTCAAGATTTTCCCTTTTAAGAGCTTCCCTTTGCGCGACACGTATGCGCAATGTGAGGTCTGTTTGAACGATCATTTCCAAGGCCGTAACCCTTATGGGCTTAATCCTTTCCTTCTGACTTAAAGCATCGGCGACTACATTCGCCTTCCCTGGGTGATACTTGATCTCACAATCATAGTCGTTCAACAATTCAACCCAGCGTCTTTGCCTCATGTTAAGCTCTTTCTGATCGAAGATATGTTGCAGGCTCTTGTGATCAGTGAAGATTGTGCATCGTGTGCCATACAAGTAATGTCGCCAGATTTTCAAAGCAAATACCACTACGCCTAACTCCAAGTCATGTGTGGTATAATTCTTCTCGTGGAACTTCAACTGGCATGAGGCATATGCTATAACTTTTTGTCGCTGCATCAGTACGCAGCCTAAGCCTTGACGCGAGGCATCGCAATATACCACGAAATCGTCCGTGCCTTCGGGTAGAGACAAGATTGGTGCGTCGCAAAGCTTGTTTTTCAATAACTGAAATGCCTCTTCTTGTTTGTCTCCCCAATCAAACTTCTTGTCTTTCTGCGTGAGAGAGGTCAAAGGTTGAGCGATTTTCGAGAAATCCTCAATGAATCTGCGATAATACCCAGCCAAACCCAAGAATTGTCGAATCTCAGTTGGCGTTTTCGGAGTCTCCCAATTCTTGATCGCCTCGATCTTTGTGGGATCCACATGAATTCCATTCTCATTAACCACATGACCAAGAAACTGAACTTCGCGTAACCAGAACTCGCACTTCGAGAACTTCGCGTATAACTTCTCCTTCTTAAGCAGCTATAAGATGGCTCTTAGATGATGCTCATGTTCTTCTTTTGTTTTTGAGTAGATCAGGATGTCGTCAATGAACACGATCACGAACTTATCAAGGTAGGGCTTGCAGACTCTGTTCATTAAATCCATGAATACCGCGGGTGCGTTTGTCAACCCGAACGGCATAACCAGGAACTCGTAATGCCCATATCGAGTCCTAAAGGCCGTCTTTGGATTACTTTCTTCTTGAATCCTCAACTGGTGATAACCTGATCGTAGATCGATCTTTGAGTAGAAACTTGAACCTTGTAACTGATCGAATAGGTCATCAATCCTTGGCAAATGATATATGTTCTTAATTGTCAGCTTATTCAGCTCCCGGTAGTCAATACACATGCGGAAACTACCATCCTTCTTCTTGACAAACAAAACTGGAGCTCCCCAGGGCGAGAAGCTTGGCCTGATGAATCCCTTGTCTAATAACGCTTGAAGTTGTGTTGACAACTCCTGCATTTCCGAAGGTGCAAGTCTATAAGGTTCCAAAGCCACAGGCGCGGCGCCTGGAACTAAGTCAATATGAAACTCGACTTGTCTTTGTGGCGGCAATCCTGGCAAGTCTTCTGGAAATCCTTCAGGATACTCCTTAACGACTGGAATTTCTTCTAGTTTCGGCTCAGCGGCTTCCTTATCCACGATGTGTGCCAAGAAGGCAAAACATCCCTTCTTCAAACATTTTCTAGCTTTTAGACAGCTAATGATCCTTAGAGGCGTATCACGCTTCTCTCCGTGTACCACAATCGTTTCTCCGTTCGCCATTGGAATGCGAATGGTTTTCTCGTGACATATAATTTCGGCTTTGTTGCTTGACAACCAATCCATCCCTACTACGACGTCGAAGCTTCCCAACTCGACTGGCAGTAAATCTAGTGTAAATTCGTGTTCTCCCAGCTCTATTACGCACCCTCTGATAACTTCATTTATTTCTACTAGCTTTCCGTTAGCCAGTTCGATTGAGTATGGAATGTCTAACTTACTAGCAGTTAAACCAAGCATATTCTTACATTCTAGCGATACAAAACTATAGTCGGATCCAGTGTCAAATAGTACAGATGCAAAGCGTTGATTTACAGGGAACGTACCAGTGACAACATTCGGGTCCTGGCGTGCTTCCCTTGCTCCAATGTTGAATACCCTTCCACGAGCCTGATTGAGTTTTGGGCATTCACGCTTGAAGTGCCCGACGTCTCCGCAGTTAAAACATCCCGGTCCTCAACCGTTACCATCTTCATTACCGCCTTGATTGTTGTTTTGATTGCGGTTACCATTTCCTGCTTGATTCCCGAAGTTACCGCGATTACCATTTCCGCCGTTACGGTTCCCATTCCCGTTACCTCCACGGTTGTTGTTACCAAATCCTCTTTGGCCACCACGGCCAGTACCAACCCAACAAGTGTCTTTTAAGTGACCCATCCTTCCACAGGATTCACATTTGCTAAGTCTGCACCGACCAGCATGATGAAACCGGCATAATTCGCACTTGGGCAGAGTGCCCATGTATCCTTTCCCTTTGGCTTCAGCACCACGCTTATTTTCAGCTGATCGGTTCACATCCTTCCTCTTGTTGGCACTGTCGGTACTCGTTTTAAAGTTGGAGAATTTCCTCTTGTTCTCCCCTGAAGATTCAACATGAGTTTCTTTCGTTTTCGGCTCAGAAATGGAAAACTTGTCCAATCTGATGGCTTCTTCTGTAAGTGCCACGCTGAGATCGATGGCTTCAGTAATCGTTGGGGGCTTCGAAGTTGTCACCATGCTCATGATCTGGGGTGCCAATCCCTAGATGAAACGCTCAATGCTTTTAAATTCAGGATCAACCATATATGGCACAACACGTGACAAGTCGTGGAACCTCTGGACATATTCAGCAATTTTTGGTCCATCCATTTTTAGGTTCCAAAATTCCGTCTTCAGCTTCTGTATTTCTGCCCGTGAACAATACTTCATCCTCATGAGCTCTTTCAGCTCAGCCCATGTCAGTGCATATGCCGCCGCCTCTCCTAAGGTTTGAACTTGCAGGTTCCACCAGGATAAAGCACCATCAAGAAAGAGTCCTGAGACGTAAGTGACTTGGTTTTCAGGAGCACACTTGCTCATCCTTATTACAGAATCCGTCTTTTGGTCCATCTGACAAAGGCAACAGCACCTCCAGTGCCATCGTAGTTCAGGGGCTTACAATCCAGGAATTGTTTGTAAGTACAGCCTGTACAGGCAATAACATTTACAGGAAGTATTAGCGGATATGGAAGGAACATCCGAATGTAATGTAGTGTGTCTCAATCGACTTGAACATTACCATTGGGTGGATTGTTGTTGTTGTTGTTTGAGTTATTCCTGCTTGTTTCGGCACGTGAGGCCTCATAATCAGCTATTGCTTTTGAAATACGTTCCTGTAATTTTGCCTCAGTAGTAGGCAAGCGTGTGTCTCGTCGCGGAGGCATCTTCTAAAATAAGGTCATATCGATCAGGTCATAGTAAGTATGGTAAGTAAGTAATATGCGTATATAATAACATCCATCAACCTCATAACACATAACATCCCGTGTTATAATATAAAACAGATAATTCAACAATGCATGTAGTGAGAACGTTTCCATTGAGCTTTCATTTAATCATGACCACAATATAGTTTTACATGTTTCACAGTACATCATACATCAAAATAAGATCATTGGGTTACATCACCCCAAAATATAAGTCAGTCTACACAAAACATATACAAAAACGTGGTCTTCCGAAAGTCTTCATATGTTGGCCCAATTGCGACTCTCTTACCAAGACAGTCTACCTGCACCAAACCAAAAATATAGCTACGCTGATGGCGGAGGAGGAGGAGGAGGAAAAGAGAAAAGCAAACGGCGCATAAGCACCCAATCCTCCTCAAGTGCGTGGACAACTCGCAGCAGATAGGCAATCTGCTTCTCCGGTGTAAGGAAGCGGACATCAGAGTCTGGAGGTAGTGGAAGAGGAGCTGGTGGTGTAGCCAAAGGAGACTGACAATGGCACGGGGGAGGACGTGGAATCCCCTCCAACTCATGAACTCTCCGGCTCAGTGCCTCCTGCTGTAACTGTAGGGAGATGAGTATATCGTCCGTTGTGTACCTCACATGAAAATGGTGATACGGGTCTGATAACGGCATAACATGGGGCGAAGACCACAGAAACGGCTCGCCCGAAGGTACAAAAGATGGTGTAGTGTGAGGAAACTAAGACATGAATGGAACAGCTGATGATACTGGCGGTATAAAAGCAGGCTGCTGTCTTGACGAACCCTCCCCAGGACGAGGTGGAGTAATGTCCTGGAGAAAAGTGATAGGAAGGTCGGTGCGATGGACATCAGAGATGTGTGGGTGGAACAATGGAACATCAACAGGTGCGGAAACAGGTGCCACAGGAGGAGTGACTGGTAGCACAAACGGAGGGTAGTCATCATCATCCTCGATCCACCCATTACGGGTGTCAGCATAACGAGGATCGATGTGAGTGGCAAAAGGTGTATGGTCAGCATACACAGGGGCCGAATCAGGTAATATCGGTGCACTAACGGGAATATCAACAATGGGTGGTGCAATGGCTGGTGCATCCACAACAGGCGGTGCAACGACTGAAGCATCATCAAGAACATGGCCGTGCACAGGTACATGGTCATGAGCAACAACAGGCTCTGGTGCCATGACAGGCTCAGGGTCAGCAAAGGCCATATCGAAGTCGGCAGGTACATCAAGAAGCTGATCAATAGGAATCACTGGTGCCTCCAAGGGCTGGTCATCAGGAATAAACTCGATCTCGTGATCGGGATCAAAATCAAGAGGAAAAACTGGATCAAACTCGTCCTCGAACTCAGGATCAAACTCACACTCGTGGGGTGAACCAGGTACAGCTGACATAGCTGTATCAGAGTCGGAGTCAGTAGGATATCGACACAATCCAACGGTGTGCAAAGTGGAAGATGATACTGACTCAAAAGAGTCAGTACCGGACTGATCAGATAAAATCTCCTCAGTGAGAGCCTCAACAGGTGGTAACACAACAGCATCCGCAACCGGAGCCTCAACCAAAGGAATGGCGACATCATCAGCAATCGGGGCCCCACCCTCATGGTCGTCCTCAGGGGGACCCTCGATGAAAAAGTCGATGTCGTCATCAGACACAACATCGAGTGGCAAATCCTCTACGGGAAATGCGGCAAGGGGAACAGGAGCAGGAATCGAAACAAGGGGTAGATCCCCATCAGGAATACCATCAGCGAGCTGAACATCGTCACCGAAATCCGGCAACGCGAAAGGCTGGAAATCGTCGTCGTCACTACTGTCCGTATCAGATGTAAAGACCTCCGGATCTGTGTGCATTGGGTCATTTGAATCTACTGCCACGGGGTCAGAAACTCCACTCGAAGAAGACATGACGTCTGTAATAAAACAATCACAACAATTGCACATATATCAACATATAATCAAATAAGCATGTAAGTCACAACAATGTAAGCAAGTAATCGTTCTAGTCTTCCCCAGACTATCCTCCCTGGTCTCTAAGACCAACCTTCCCAGTCCCTAAGACTAAATCCCTGGTCTCTAAGACCAACCTCCCAGTCTTCAAGACTAAATTTCCCCCAGTCTCTAAGACTAAACCTCCCTCAGTCTCTAAGACTGAACATCCCCAGCCTCTAAGGCTGAAATATGAATTTTGAACGATGTATTTGTGCCTTTTGTTTGTAAAATGTTTGTGCCCCGGACCTGGACATTTAGTGTATGCAATGTAAAAATGTTTGAAAACATTTTCGTGAGAGCCCTAGTGATCATAGTCTAGACTCGAGAATGAATCCTAGTTCGCTATGATCGAGGCTCTGATACCAAGCTGTCACACCCTGGCTTTTGCGGAAGCGTGGGTTTATTTGGTGTGACTTCTTAATACCATAGAAACAATCATAACAATGCTATATGATAAAAACACAAGATGCTCATCCATTAATATAGTTAGAAAATACCATAACATAATTGTCTTGAATCATCAACCCAAAATAAGTTACAACCATGACTTGTTTAGAAATGAGTTCCCAATGTACTCAACAAAAGACCTTAAATAAAACGAGGTTTGGAGACGTGTGACCCGTCCAGGCAAGGGTTACACCTCCCAAACCCTACACCCCTGGATAACATCTTTTATTTAATACGCAGCTTAATGTGCATCACCGGCCAGATCCGATCAATTCCCTGAAATACATGTAGTTTAAAAAATCAACAAAAAGTTGAGCGAGTTCATGTGTATGTGAGTATGTATAAACCCTTGTAAACGATGTATGTATAATCCTTTGTAAACGGTGTATGAAAGTCCCTGGTATGTAGCAATAAGGAAAAAAAAGAGATCACCAATGGTTTGCAAGGCCATTGATATGTGTGAAGTGATGCAGGAAGACTCAAACCTAGCGGAGTTGCACCGGGCTTCCGGCTGTAAGACACAGTCACCACTATGGGCCGCCCCGGCCTCATGGGTGTGGGCTCGCTACACCCAAATAGATCTATCACTCATGTCCCTCGGTCCTACGACGAGGATTAATGGCCTTTAGTAGCCGCCTACCCACTCACATGATCTAACGATGTATGAAAGTCCCTCCTTAAGCTAACCATACCATGTATAAAAACGTCTGTATAATAGTATCGTGTATTTCACCCCCGAAGTTATAAAACTGAAAACAGTTAAGAGAAAACGGGGACATGAACTCACTGTAGTGCGTCTCCTGTGCTCGTGCTCAAACCTTGTCAGCTATACAACGACCTACAACGTACTAATGTCTATTAGACGAACGGGCCGTGCCTTGGCTTAGTATTTACGGGTTTGAGTTACGTTACTTTGATATCATTCCAATTTATAACTTATTGTTAAAATAATAATAATTATTTTAACTTACATTATATTTTTAGGTCTTGAAATAATAGTTAGACAACTATTTCATATTCTTACTTCTCAAGTATTTTATGTGCGTATTTCCTTCCCAATGATGGGGGTATTTTATACATGTATTTATGTGATAATTCATATTTCTCGTTATCAAAATATTATCCATCCAAAATATACTAGTAACGGTATTTTGTTGAGTTATATTATTTTTCTCTAAATAATAACACTAGTTCCCAAATCAAACAAATTATCACACAATCGTTTTAGTAAAAAGTATATATTCTAAATACACGTTTATGTGTTTATTTATGAAAACCAACCTCCGGTACTTTGAAATTTTGTAACAAAACTTATGGCGAAGTTTACTTCCAAAAACAAAGTTAAACACATTTGTAAATACTTATTAGAAAATAATTTTCTAAGTCTTGGGATTTTTAGAAAATTTCGCCAGAGTTTCCCCTAAAATCGGAGGTGTCCATGCTATTAAGCATATCATTTTCTTTTCAAAATCAATCAACAATCATCAACAATCAATCTTTACACAATTTTTGCATTACCAAGAGCAAAAAATATACGTTACACACTAAGCATGAACTTGATACATTCCGAAAACGCGTAGCATCTTGGTAAAGCTTTTAGTGGACTTAGTTACCTTCCAAAGCGTAATTATTCCGTTAAAAATCATTTTCTTACAAAAGTTTAGTGTTTACAACTTGTAAACAATTTTTACAAAAATAAAGCTTTTGAACTCTTCTTGTAAATAAAAGGTTTTTACACTTATTTCATTTCCAAAAATGTGTAAGTGTATGTAAAAGTCATAATCTTTTAAAAATAGATTTTTAAACTAGGTTTATTTAGAAAAACCTTTTGTAAAACTTGGATCTACATGATCATCAAATTATTTTGTTCACTTATTTTTCAAGAAATCTATTTCTTTCAAGTTCATGTTTAACGAGAAGATGATTATTTCATATATCACATAATCACCTTCTAATCTTGTTAATTCATATTTCTAAACATCATCTTACAAGATCCATATTGTGATTAACATCACACAACCAAGAATCTACATGCAATCAACAACATATTCACTACAACAACATTCTATTAACATTTCATTATGTTTCATCTTTATGTAAACTCCATGTAAAGCTTTATGTTCATCTTGTTAGTTCTTGTTCTTTAGTGTTTTAAACATAATTATCATACTACAACTTTTAACCATAAAAATAAGATGATCAAGAGTTAAACAAGAACTTACTACTAGCACAAAGGTTAGGGATGATCTCTAGTCAAAAAGATGAAGAAGATGATGGTGAAAAGCAATGTATGAAGCTCCTTGAGGATCTACAAGTTGCAAGCTTCCTTGAATCACCTTCTAGTCTTGAATGAAGCTTAAAATGGAAGAAGATGATGGTGTTAAAGTGGTGATGGTGGTGGCGGTTATGTGAGCCGAGAGGGAGGGAGAGGAGAGTGAAGGAGTGGTGTGAAGATTTGAAATGATGAAGTTGATCATGGAGCCATACTTATAAAGATGTTCTCTAATGTTTTGTTTACAAGATCAAGCAACATCTAATAAAATATAAAACAAATCAAGAAAGTAAGTAGTGAAGTATGGTGTGGATATTTTGTGGGTCCTTTGGTGACCGAATTCGGGTATGGGGGGGTTGGATGTAAGTTTTGATGTTAGCTGGTAAACATAAGTTGAAATCCAAGTATGTACTTACATATGTTATTTAGTTGATATTTAGGAGGTGTTATGGGGTACGGGGATCATGACAAGCTAAGAAATTTATGTAAGCACTAGAATATTTTATTTTAGAGTTTGGCATAAGAAAAATCCATTCGTCGCGCAATTTGGATCGTTTTTCGCGCTTATGCGCATTCCGTCGTAATTAAGCGAACATCGCGTTCGTACGACCAAACGAACCAACGTCCGACATATTTTTGAGCATGTTTCATGTCCACAATGTTTAGGCATCATTTTAGGGCCTTAAAGTTGGCTTTACGGGCCTTAGGAGTGTCGGGAATGGCCTTGAAACACAACAGGGACTAAAACTGTCATTCTAAAAGTTGATTCCGATCAGACAAGGCCAGGCGGCCTGCCTAAGTTTTATGTGTATCCTGACGCGGTCCGCGTCAGCCTCCCAGACCAGGTTCGGTGTTTTAATAGGCTGTTAACAGCCTTGTTACCCATAAAACCCACTTGCACATGGTAAATCTGATACTAAGGGCTGGTTTTGGATGTGCACATGGTATTACAATACCATGGGTGCAAGTGTATGGCGAAGATTCGATCACGTTTTCCAAGAAACGATCCTAACGGTTCGGGAAATACTATAAATACCCCACCCCATTTACTTCAAACTCACTAGAATCTGATTTGAGAAGCTCTAAGTTGAAACCTTTGTTTCATACCTGAGCTACTTGAATCACGATTAGCATTCGGGGACCCTTCGTAAGTATTCCTTCGTTCTTTTATTGCTTTTCGAGTCCGAAAGTCAAACTTTGTTTGACTTTCTGCATTGACCAGCTTATGGTCAATGCAAAGTTCGTTTGAACTTCGCAACGTGATTGTAATCAAGATGGTTATAGTCCCTTGGGACTATGCCTATTGATTACCACGTCGTCTAGGGTCGTAAGGGTAAGCGATCTAAGAAATCGCTTATACCTTCGAACCCGACCCAGTTGGTCGATCATTAGGATCCGACCAAATACATTAGGTGACCATAGTAGGTAGGGAATAGCCTTCCGAGGTTGGTCGCTTCGTTAAGTAGTTGTATGATAGGTAGTTTATATGCCTTAGGTAAATTACCAGAATACCCTTTTCATGTATAATTGGTAATTAAGCATATGTAACCTAAACTTTTGTCACATAACTGATTATGTAACATGTGTAGGCATATAACACTTGTCATAGGGCTAGTTAGACGTCTCGAATGCGCTTTTGCGCGCACGACGCGTTAAAGTAGCGCAAGCTACCTAAACGGGTCGTAATGGGTCGTAAGCACTTATGTTAGGTTTCAATTAGTATGTAGGCTTTGTTAAACCATATTACACGAGTTTCCATACTCGTTTGGTTTACGAACCCTCATTCTATCTAAATCCTCCGATTTAGGTCCGGTTTATTAACGTAGTTACCTATATTAGGTGCCGTTTGATTCCGAGATCTCTAGCATTGCTTGGTGGTTATCTTAAGACTTCTGAGCAATCTCAAGTGAGTACATAGACCCCTCTTTTACTGTTTTCCAAACTATTTTGGGGTGAAACACATGTGCCTACTTGTTACTTTCGTGCTTTCCTGTTTTCACATCATATACTTGCTATGTTCATTAGTACAATTATAGTACATGATTTCATTGTGTTCATGCTATGTATGTCCATTGTGTGCATACTTAGTACATTGTTTTACATTACATTTCATGCTATGTATGTCCATTGTGTGCATACTTAGTACATTGTTTTACATTACATTTCATGCTATGTATGTCCATTGTGTGCATACTTAGTACATTGTTTTACATTACATTTCATGCTATGTATGTCCATTGTGTGCATACTTAGTACAGTTGTTTTCATCACATGCTTACATTTTGTTATGACATTTGGGTTGTTTACAATGGAACAATACATTCATTAACATTAGCTACGCCGTTCGTTAGTAGGTAGTGGTACCATAGGAATTGACAACTCCCGTTCCTGAAATCCTGGGTTTGTTTGGATTGGAAGGAATGACCGAATTCGATACACATAACATAGATAAACCTTTAATTTTTTTAAGGGTTTATCGCCACAGTCTCAAGGCTTGGATGTATGCATTTTCACAATACCGCATAAATGTTTGTATCAGTATAGCATGCATCTATTCCACAAAACATAACTTTGATTTAAACCATGTTTTACTTCAATACCTTGTTTTTGTGCATTTTACATATGGTTTAGTTGATATATTTCACTTACCATACATGATATTTTTGGGTACACATTACATGATCTACATTAAACATAAACATTTTGACATTGATATACAAATTTAGTGGTTTACATTGGACATAGACATTTCGATATGGTTTACATATTAACACATGA
This sequence comes from Helianthus tuberosus, assembly GCA_030545235.1. NCBI lineage: Eukaryota > Viridiplantae > Streptophyta > Magnoliopsida > Asterales > Asteraceae > Helianthus > Helianthus tuberosus. The sequence continues at coordinate 63,058,818 of CM060432.1, read as the reverse complement.
CAATTCATTTATACATAAACAATTTACATTGGTGGTTGGTTTGAGTAGTGATTTGAGTAACGAGGCGTGTGTAATATGATACAAGCATGGTGGATACGCCGCTGGTACTTCCTATATATAAGTGTTTGTATGACATTACATGTCGTAGCGTTACTTAAATCATTTCAATATTTGACATATTACGTTTTACATAAACAACTTATTTTCACAAGACATTGATTTACAAAACAACTTATCATATACAAACTCATTTTACTTGGTTATCCATTTAACCTTACATTATTCTCTTATTTATACATATCATCGCTTTTTGAATGATTTACAAAACAAAACAAATTACAAGGTTCATGACTAAACATTTTCTTAAAAACAAGTCATGAATCATATTTTTTTTACAAAACCTATGTATCTCACAGGCATTTTTATGCTGACGTACCTATTTTCACATGTGTTTTCAGGAGCTTTTGCGTAGGATGATGATCGTGACACTAGGGCGGACCTGTGCCTTAGAGACATAAAATGAAGATAGACTAAGTTTAATTATGTTTTGTACTCTTTGTTTACTGTTTAAGACAATGTAATACTCTTGTTGATAAATAAAATACAACTTTGAATGCCATGGTTATGAAACAATTAATTCTGTTACAACACTCCCCGACGTTTTCCGCCGCGATTGCATGTTATACGTGGTCGGGGTGTGACAGAAGAGTTGGTATCAGAGCCAATGGTTATAGGGAATTAGGTTATTAGTAATTCTTTGACCTAGACTATAACCTTTCTAGGACCCTAACACAAGTTATCTTGTGTTTAGATCTTAAAACATGTACATCACCTATCCTTAGGTGATTATCAAAACAAAAACCAAATTTTTCCGAAACGTTTTTTGAAAAACAATCATCTGTTTTTGGATGATTTATTACAAGGTTTTGAACCCTCTTTTGTAAGGTTTTGAACCCTTCCGGTTTGACTAAATTTTTGGCTTTATGCCTTTGAATTTTCAAAAATCTCGTCAAGGTTTTGGGTTTTAAATAATGTGAACACGTGCAAACTGGAAGAGTGAATGCCTGTATTCTGGGTTTTCTGTCTAGGCAAGCACTTCGTATATATCTCATCAGACGCGAGACCAGTTGTGCTTACCTGGGAATTCTTGGGATGAGTGTTAACTTATAGGCGAGCATGTCTTCGCGATACATTATTTTTGATCCATTTACTTTGATTAGTCACTGTGTGTTGTTTGTTTGCTTGGTAATGCGGACAAATGACCACCATCTTTGCTTTTGTTGATTTTGTTTCATCTCATTCTCTTCATCCAATCATCTCACTCGTTTCCTTTCATGTTTTCCTCTTTTAGAATGCCTCCTCGACGCGAAAACCAGATAGCGACTGCCGAACTGGCAGAAATCATTGCGCAGCAGATGGCTGCTCAATTCCCAAATCTCTTTGCTCAATGGCACCAAGCCAACAACAATAACAATGCTCCATGCAAATACAAGGATTTTAACTCGGCTAAACCACTCAAGTTTAGTCGTTCTGAAGGAGCGATTGGGCTTCTTCAATGGTTCGAGAGCATTGAGAATACTTTTCACCACGTGCAGTGTCCTGACAATCGCAAGGTCGAGTTTTCTTCGAGTGTGTTTCAGAAGAGGGCTCTCACATGGTGGAACGGGGTTATGAGAGACCGAGGTGCAGAAGTTGCTCTAGCACAGACATGGGCTGAACTCAGGGCCCTTATGATGAGGGAATTCTGTCCTCGTCATGAGCAGCGAGCTTTGGAGAAGGAGTTTGATGACTTGAAACAAGACAGTGGTGAGCACAGGGCATATACTGATAGATTTGAGGAGTTGAGTCTGCTTTGCCCAACGATGGTTACCCCACTCGACAAGGCTATCGAAAGGTACATCGACGGCCTACCTGACTCGGTACAAGACATCATTACTGGTAATAACCCTGCCACACTCCGTCAGGCTATCGAATTAGCAGCGACATTGACTGAGTCGCAGATTCGGAAGAATAAGTTACACAGGAAGGGTGACAAGGGCAAGAAACAGTCATCTGACGAGGAAGATAGCAAGAAAGGTCAAAACAAGAATGGAAAGAATTCTGGTTCCTCAAAGAATTCTAGGAAGCGAAAGGCTTCCCAAAACTATGATGTCACTGCCTAAGCTAACCAGGCAGCTCCCAACCAACCCGCACAGCCTCCAGCGAAGAAACCCTATTCAGGGAATGCACCTTTGTGTAATAGATGTAACAGTCACCATCAGCCGCAACATCCGTGCCGTTTCTGTAATAACTGTGGGAAGTCGGGTCATCTTGCCGCTACTTGTCGCATCCCTGTTAACCAGAACCAGGCAGTTCTGAACCAAGCCCAACAGGTTGCTCAGCCTCTTGCTCAGCAACAAGGTCAAGCTGCACGACCTCATTTTCCTCCTGGTTCGTGTTATAACTGTGGGGATCTGACTCACTACAGGAACCGGTGCCCAAGGCTAGCCAACCAGAATCAGAATGCAAACCAGAATCAGGCTTAGGCTCGAGGGCGAGCTTTTAACTTGAATGCCCAAGAGGCGCAGGCGGACGATAATGTGGTGAACGGTACGTTCTTTATTAATAATCAGCCTGCATCTGTTCTTTTTGATTCGGGTGCCGACAAGAGTTTTGTGTCATTGTCTTTTGAGCCAATGCTTCGCGTGTCTAGAACGAAACTAGGTAAATCTTTAACAGTAGAGGTTGCTAGTGGTGAACCCATTGTTCTTGATTCTGTTCTTCGCAACTGCCAGTTGAACCTTAACGATCATCTTTTTCCTATCGACCTCACGCCTATGCAACTTGGAAGCTTCGACGTCATTGTGGGTATGGATTGGTTATCCAAGCATCACGCAGAAGTAGTTTGTTTCGAGAAGATCGTTCGTGTGCCGCTTTCGACAGGTGAGATCCTACAGGTTCGTGGTGAGAAACCTGCTGGTGGTATCAAACTCATGTCTTGTTTTAAAGCTCGGAAATATCTGCGGAAGAACTATGTGGCATTCTTAGCACATGTTACAGCAGATAAAGGCAAGGGTAAGTCTATTTCAGATATTCCTGTCGTTCGGGATTATTCTGAAGTATTCCCTGAAGACTTACCTGGTCTACCTCCAGCACGCCAAGTCGAGTTCCGTATTGATCTTGTACCTGGTGCAAATCCCATTGCCAGAGCTCCATATCGCCTTGCACCGTCTGAGATGCAAGAGTTGTCTAAGCAGCTTCAGGAACTCTCTGACAAAGGTTTTATCCGTCCTAGCTTTTCACCCTGGGGTGCTCCCGTTCTTTTTGTCAAGAAGAAGGATGGATCTTTTAGGATGTGTATCGATTATCGTGACCTTAACAAGCTTACCATCAAAAATCGATATCCCCTACCTCCCATCGATGATCTCTTTGATCAGTTACAGGGCGCTTCTTATTTTTCGAAGATTGATCTGCGTTCCGGGTATCATCAACTTCGTGTGCATGAAGAAGATATTCCCAAGACAGCTTTTCGTACTCGTTATGGGCATTATGAGTTCACAGTTATGCCATTCGGTTTGACTAATGCTCCTGCTATTTTCATGCACTTAATGAATAGGGTCTGCAAGCCTTATTTGGATCAGTTCGTCATTGTTTTTATTGATGTCATCTTGATATACTCTAAGACGCGAGCTGATCACGAGCAACATCTTCGTCTTACTCTGGAACTCCTAAAGAAAGAGCAACTTTTCGCCAAATTCTCCAAGTGCGAATTTTGGCTTAAAGAAGTTCAATTCTTAGGACATATTATCAACGAACAAGGTATTCATGTAGATCCCTCCAAGATCAGTTCGATTAAGGATTGGGATACGCCTACTACTCCTACTGAGGTTCGTTCTTTTCTTGGACTTGCGGGTTATTACCGCCGCTTCATTGAAAACTTCTCGAAGATTGCAGTTCCTCTAACTGCTCTAACACAGAAGAACAAACCCTTTGATTGGGGATTCAAACAAGAGGAAGCTTTTCAAAACTTGAAGCGGAAGCTTTGCGACGCGCCTTTTCTATCATTGCCTGAGGGTGATGATGATTTTGTCGTGTATTGCGATGCATCTAAATTGGGTCTTGGCTGTGTTCTGATGCAAAGGAACAAAGTCATAGCATATGCATCGAGGCAGTTGAAGATACATGAGAAGAACTACACCACTCATGATCTTGAGTTGGGTGCAGTTGTCTTCGCTCTTAAGATCTGGAGACACTATTTGTATGGTACAAAATGTGTGGTTTTCACGGACCACAAAAGTCTTCAGCATATCTTCAATCAGAAAGAACTCAACATGAGGCAACGACGTTGGGTTGAGCTTCTAAACGACTATGACTGCGAAATTCGCTACCATCCTGGGAAGGCGAATGTCGTAGCCGATGCATTGAGTCGTAAGGAACGTACTAAGCTTCATTGTGTACGTGTTCAATCTGTTATTCAAGCTCGATCCGATATCCAAGCACGCATTTCTCAGGCTCAACAATCTTGTGTTTCACAAGGTTTGATGGATAAGGAATTTCCCTATCACATAACACCTGATCTAGAACTGAAGGACAATGGATCGTATTACTTCATGGACCGTTTGTGGGTCCCAAGCCAAGATAACCTTCGCACCTTGCTTATGGATGAAGCCCATAAGTCTCGCTATTCTGTTCATCCTGGCTCAGATAAGATGTATAAGGACCTTCGTATTCAGTATTGGTGGCCTGGTATGAAGAAAGACATTGCCTTATATGTATCAAAATGCCTTACATGTATTAAGGTTAAGGCTGAACATCAGCATCCTTCTGGTTTATTGGTGCAACCAGAGATCCCAGGTTGGAAATGGGAAAACATTACTATGGATCTTGTTACCAAACTTCCACGCACAAAGAAAGGTCATGATGCCATCTGGGTAGTCGTTGATCGTCTTACTAAGTCAGCACATTTCTTGCCAATTCGTGAGGATTTTCCTGCTGACAAACTTGCTAAAATCTATGTGGATGAAATTGTAGCTTGACATGGTGTTCCTTTGAACATCATTTCTGACAGAGATGCTCGTTTCACTTCTCATTTCTGGAGAACCATGCAATCTGCTATGGGGACCCAACTTAATCTGAGCACAGCTTATCATCCGCAAACGGATGGTCAATCTGAAAGAACAATCCAGACTCTGGAGGATATGCTTAGAGCTTGTGTGATCGACTTTGGTGGTAGTTGGGATTCACATCTTCCGTTAATTGAATTCTCCTACAACAACAGTTATCACACCAGCATCAAAATGGCTCCTTTCGAAGCTCTCTATGGTCGAAAATGTCGTTCACCCGTCTACTGGAATGAGATTGGCGAGGCTCAACTTACCGGACCTGCCCTCATTTTAGAGACAACTGACAAGATAAAGAAAGTTCGTGATAACCTTCAGACAGCTAGAAGCCGTCAAAAGAGTTACGCGGACCCAAAACGCAAACCCTTGGAATTTCAAGTCGGTGATCGAGTATTACTTAAGGTCTCACCTTGGAAAGGTGTGATCAGATTTGGAAAGAAAGGAAAACTTGCACCTAGATACGTTGGACCATTCAAGATCGTCGAAAGAATCGGTAAGGTAGCCTACAGACTTGAGTTACCTCCTGAACTTGGAAATGTTCATCCAACTTTTCACGTGTCCAATCTCAAGAGGTGTTTAGCTGATGAAAACCTCCACATACCTCTTGACGAAATTCGTGTTGATAAAACACTGAAATTTGTTGAGAAGCCAGTGGAAATCATGGAACGTGAAGTCAAGTGGCTTAAACACAAGCGCATTCCTTTGGTCAAAGTTCGCTGGGAAGCTAAAAGTGGACCCGAGTTTACTTGGGAACGCGAAGATCAAATGAAGGCGAAATATCCACATCTTTTTCCACGAGTTTCCTCTAAATAAATTTCGGGACGAAATTTCCACAAGTAGGGGAGACTGTAACATCTGTGCTTGTAATCTTTATGAACGGTTCAAATTATCAATAAAACAATGTCATTTGATCCCAATGTTTGTTTGGTTGTGTTTTACATTTTTCATGTTTTGACTTTTATTCAATTTCAAACTCTATATCGCTTTCTGGAGGATTATACGCAAACTGGTGCGTAAACGTAATCAGTTTAATGCGAAAAATACTCTGGAACATCAACATATACTTAACATACCTTAAATAACCTTTACATAACTTAGAAATAAGTTTTGAAGGCTTTGGTATGGCAAAAACAAGTTAATTCGCTTACAGGGACTAAACTTGACAAACTGCGAAAGTATGCCAATTTGAACTATAACGAACATTCCGGAACATGACCATAAGTTAAACACACCTTAAATATCCTTTATATAGCTTAGAAATAGGCTTTGAGGGGTTCGGTGTGCTAAAATAAACTTATGGGTCATTCTGGGACTAAAAGCGTCAAAAAGTGCACAAGTTTGCATTTTTGCGCATAACTTACGTTCTGAACACCTCCGGACATCCAAAAATTTATGTAAGCACTAAAATATTTTATTTTAGAGTTTGGCATAAGAAAAATCCATTCATGGCGCAATTTGGATCGTTTTTCGCGCTTATGCGCATTCCGTCGTAATTAAGCGAACATCGCGTTCGTACGACCAAGCGAACCAACGTCCGACATATTTTTGAGCATGTTTCATGTCCACAATGTTTAGGCATCATTTTAGGGCCTTAAAGTTGGCTTTACGGGCCTTAGGAGTGTCGGGAATGGCCTTGAAACACAACAGGGACTAAAACTGTCATTCTAAAAGTTGATTCCGATCAGACAAGGCCAGGCGGCCTGCCTAAGTTTTATGTGTATCCTGACGCGGTCCGCGTCAGCCTCCCAGACCAGGTTCGGTGTTTTAATAGGCTGTTAACAGCCTTGTTACCCATAAAACCCACTTGCACATGGTAAATCTGATACTAAGGGCTGGTTTTGGATGTGCACATGGTATTACAATACCATGGGTGCAAGTGTATGGCGAAGATTCGATCACGTTTTCCAAGAAACGATCCTAACGGTTCGGGAAATACTATAAATACCCCACCCCATTTACTTCAAACTCACTAGAATCTGATTTGAGAAGCTCTAAGTTGAAACCTTTGTTTCATACCTGAGCTACTTGAATCACGATTAGCATTCGGGGACCCTTCGTAAGTATTCCTTCGTTCTTTTATTGCTTTTCGAGTCCGAAAGTCAAACTTTGTTTGACTTTCTGCATTGACCAGCTTATGGTCAATGCGAAGTTCGTTTGAACTTCGCAACGTGATTGTAATCACGATGGTTATAGTCCCTTGGGACTATGCCTATTGATTACCACGTTGTCTAGGGTCGTAAGGGTAAGCGATCTAATAAATCGCTTATACCTTCGAACCCGACCCAGTTGGTCGATCATTAGGATCCGACCAAATACATTAGGTGACCATAGTAGGTAGGGAATAACCTTCCGAGGTTATACCTTATGGTCGCTTCGTTAAGTAGTTGTATGATAGGTAGTTTATATGCCTTAGGTAAATTACCAGAATACCCTTTTCATGTATAATTGGTAATTAAGCATATGTAACCTAAACTTTTGTCACATAACTGATTATGTAACATGTGTAGGCATATAACACTTGTCATAGGGCTAGTTAGACGTCTCGAATGCGCTTTTGCGCGCACGACGCGTTAAAGTAGCGCAAGCTACCTAAACGGGTCGTAATGGGTCGTAAGCACTTATGTTAGGTTTCAATTAGTATGTAGGCTTTGTTAAACCATATTACACGAGTTTCCATACTCGTTTGGTTTACGAACCCTCATTCTATCTAAATCCTCCGATTTAGGTCCGGTTTATTAACGTAGTTACCTATATTAGGTGCCGTTTGATTCCGAGATCTCTAGCATTGCTTGGTGGTTATCTTAAGACTTCTGAGCAATCTCAAGTGAGTACATAGACCCCTCTTTTACTGTTTTCCAAACTATTTTGGGGTGAAACACATGTGCCTACTTGTTACTTTCGTGCTTTCCTGTTTTCACATCATATACTTGCTATGTTCATTAGTACAATTATAGTACATGATTTCATTGTGTTCATGCTATGTATGTCCATTGTGTGCATACTTAGTACATTGTTTTACATTACATTTCATGCTATGTATGTCCATTGTGTGCATACTTAGTACATTGTTTTACATTACATTTCATGCTATGTATGTCCATTGTGTGCATACTTAGTACATTGTTTTACATTACATTTCATGCTATGTATGTCCATTGTGTGCATACTTAGTACAGTTGTTTTCATCACATGCTTACATTTTGTTATGACATTTGGGTTGTTTACAATGGAACAATACATTCATTAACATTAGCTACGCCGTTCGTTAGTAGGTAGTGGTACCATAGGAATTGACAACTCCCGTTCCTGAAATCCTGGGTTTGTTTGGATTGGAAGGAATGACCGAATTCGATACACATAACATAGATAAACCTTTAATTTTTTTAAGGGTTTATCGCCACAGTCTCAAGGCTTGGTTATCCATTTAACCTTACATTATTCTCTTATTTATACATATCATCGCTTTTTGAATGATTTACAAAACAAAACAAATTACAAGGTTCATGACTAAACATTTTCTCAAAAACAAGTCATGAATCATATTTTTTTTACATAACCTATGTATCTCACAGGCATTTTTATGCTGACGTACCTATTTTCACATTTGTTTTCAAGAGCTTTTGCGTAGGATGATGATCGTGACACTAGGGCGGACCTGTGCCTTAGAGACATAAAATGAAGATAGACTTAGTTTAATTATGTTTTGTACTCTTTGTTTACTGTTTAAGACAATGTAATACTCTTGTTGATAAATAAAATACAACTTTGAATGCCATGGTTATGAAACAATTAATTCTGTTACAACACTCCCCGACGTTTTCCGCCGCGATTGCATGTTATACGCGGTCGGGGTGTGACAAGTATGGTATGGAAATTTGTTTGATACTTACTTGTGTTGATGAATAGAAGTGATACGTAGGAAGAAAAGCATGAAATGCTTGTACATTAGGCTTAGAAAGTAGTACGCACGCCAAGTGTTTGATGAAATGCCTAAATGGCAATGATATTTGAATTTGCATGCAAGTAGTAGGTAATTATATATATAATGTAATTATGATGTATTAATAGTGAAATATTATGAGGAATATGTTCTTGATGAATTCCATGTAAGAAGGTAGTTAATGTGTGATTCGGTAGAGGTATGCTTTAGGAGTTTGCGCTATATGCTTGTGTGATGTAATACACACCATGCGAATTGTGATTTAGAAGTAAATGTGAGCATATGAGAATCCTAGAAATGGGTAAATTTGGAATGATGTCGGGTTAGCTAAGTACTGGTTATAGTGTTAGTTATGAAGATATAAAAATGCTAATGTGGATGGGATGGATTATGTATGCGTATGTAATTTGGTGATCATGTAGTTGTATATGTCATATAATACGATTATGAAATGCGTATAATGTTAATACTATGGTCTACCATATTAAGATGGATACATGTTCATAAGTTGAAAGTGTGTAAGTAGGACAGTTGACTTTCTGAAAGTCAACAATGAATGAATAACATGGTTAGCCTTTCGGACACAATTATAATAATAGAGAAGTAATGTGTTATGTACTAGATGATCTACATGTTGTGTACGATGATAATTGAGTTGCGTGAATGTGGAACAAGGTGACTTTTAGTCTATGGCTTATGTATGTGGTATTTGGTTAATAAAAATGCAAGTAATGTATGAATGGAAAGAAATGAAAGTTAGTATGAATGGGCATGTGTGCTAACCATAATGTGATTGTAATGACATGAAAGGATAGGGATCACATTAGCATGGACTCAAGAACGGAAGGCTAACGGGTCAAGAAGAGGCGAGGAAGCAAGCATGAACACGAACGCTTAAGGTAAGTGAATCCCAATTGCACTTATCATATTATATTTGATGTTTGGTATGATTTAATATAGGGATTCATGTAAGAAAGTATAGGTAATGGTAAGAACCAAGGTAAGTATTGTTGTAGCAAGCCATAAGTAGTTAACTATGTCAGAAATAACTTGGTAAAATCAAACGGGTCAAAATCAAGAATGTATGATAAAAGTATAGATTTGATTATAGAGACATGGGGTTAAGTGTTAGGATAATTTGGAGGCTTGGAATAATGTTGTTTTACGATTTGGGAAGTTCGGGATGCGCGAACGGGGGTCAAAACGTCGAAAAGAACGAAATCCGGCGTCGGTGCTGCAGGGGCAGCGTCGCCGACGCTGGGCAGCAGTTGGCTGACGCCCTAACTTGCTGTCTACGCGCCAGCGGACGCCAGTAGCCCCGTTTCTTCGTTTTTCTTCGATTTCGGACCCCGTAGACCCATTCCCAAGCCCCGTTAAACTTCCATAACATACCACAACCTTAACAAATAGTTTTGTGAGGTACGGGTGATTATAGAACTCATTTTTAAGCTCCCGAAATGTACCCCAAACTCATTAAAGAGAATTTATGAGGCACGGGTAAGAATATGGCGTGTATGCAAGTATGTGTGGGAACGAAATAAATATGTAGGAATGTATGAATAGATTAATTGTATGTTAGTAGATGGAATCCATTAGTAAACACGAATATAAATGAGTATACGCGTAGATTGGTATGTACGAGACTTGTATGTATAGTAGTTTGTGACTAAGAATTGTTAGTATGAATATGTGAGAATGTAAGTTGTATGTAAGAGTTTGGATTAGATAATATGTATGTGTGTTATTAAACCATATGTATTCGAATGAGTGAGACTTGTATGTGTGTATGTATGTTTGTATGTAGGGTGTAAATATACACGAGTATTAACGATACTAATTGTGTTGCCTTTGAGAATGAAATGAAATCCAAGTACATTACTATTGACTCATTGAAGGTTAAACATCGAGATGTAATGTTTGAATTCAGAAAGATAACCAAATGGAATGTACATGAGGATAGAACGTGACGTGATCCGATAATTAAGAATCTTAGATTATGTATATAATTTCACCAAGTACTAACGATGTGAATGTATGTGGTGAATGCAGGGTGTACGGAATCACAAATCATCATCATAAGGTGTAAGCGGTTGAAGATCGAGTCACAAGATAGATTGTACGGGAATGCTTGATTATGTAATTTAGTAAACATAAGTTATGTTTTTATTTCTTAAATAAGAACGAAGGATGTATTTATTGTAAAGGAGTTATTTTAAAATGGGCTTTGAAGTATGTCAAGACGTTTATAAAGAAAGAAATTTTAAGGCTCGTATTTCCGCTGCGTCTTTATGATTAAAACGTGTTTGGGTCTTACACGGGTAATGTCCGGTTGTTCGGTTGGATACTGTTGGACTCTGTATGCCCAAGACACATATTAAATTGATGTGGCTAGTACGTTATGATCCAAGTCGAGTCATACCCAATAACAAGCTAGACAAACACTTACAATATTTATTTATGATATGATCAAATAAATATCAACACTTAGAATATTTAGAAATTGGTTTTCTAAATAATTGCACTTGACAAACTAATAAATTATATGGATAATTTATTTTGAGAGAATATTTTATTTTGTTATTTAATGGGTTAAATAACATAATAAAAATAGCATAAGTCTTATAACATATGATGTTATATTTTATAAAAGGTTATAAAACAAATAAAGACTTATATTTTATAAAAGATTTGAATTTTTTTTTTTTATAAAAATAAAGGCTAGGCCGCCCCCCCCTTCCCAAGAAATAAAGTGGCCAATCAAATTACTTGCATGTGTAGGAGGAACTTGATTGGGTGAGAATATGGTCCTATGAACATGCATGCAATTGTCATAACTAGATGGCACTTGATTGGGCAAAGGTGTGGCTATTCTCTCACATATTTTATAAAGATTTTGAAGTAAAAAAACTTGAAGAACATGGCTGAAAATGGCAGCCAATTTTCGTCCTCATGATGCTCATCCAAGAGAGTTTTTCAAGTTGAGAAATCAAGTGTAAGACTCTCTAAAAATCGGGTCATGTATGGTTGATCTATTGGTGAGTCTCAAGTTCATACAACAAGTGCAAGAACTCAACAAAAGGTCCTCTAATTTTCGGCCATATGATGGTCTTCAAGAGGGTTTTCTAGTGAGTTCATAAGTGTAGAAATCCTAGCTAAACCCAAGGTGTTTGTTGGAAGCTTGGGGTATACAAGCTTGAGGTCTTCTACCCTTGAAGACAACCATTTCAAGAATCATCACCTTCTTCATATCCATTACTCATTGTACTTCAAGAAGGTAGTTTTCTAAACATCCTATGGTTGTGTTTTGATAGTATGTATCTCATATATGGATCCGGGTTTTGGGATTTTGCATATAAATGGGTTTATGTCTTTTAAAAGTAACATGTTTTAAACTTATTTTCCGCTGCGTTTTTATTTCATATGGATGAAATTACTTTGATAAACATGTTAAAATCCCATCAATGGCATCTAGAGCCGCTTATATGAGTGCATGCTTCAATAGACTTAAAATTTTTGGGTTTCGGGTTTGGTAAAACCCTATGGCCGAAATTTTAAGTATGGTTATCCCTTTGTTTTTCAAGATTATATTCTTACATGCATAAATGAATCTTGAAAAATTATTTCATATGGATGATTTGTTTGTTTGGACAAAACTAACCTTTTCGGTTTTTTGGACATAGCCGAAAATGGTTATTAAAAGGGAACCATTTTTTTTATGCTTCTTGAAATTTATATAAATATATATGTGGATATATATTTTGGTGCATATGACCTAGCCATGACCTTGTGTTGAATGTTTGTGTTTGTGATTTATATTTAATTATTTCAAAGGTTGTAATAATTATTAATTTGTCTTCCATTTGTAAAGACATGTAATTTATTTATTTTCATTTGGCATGTAAAATAAATAGATTAGGTGCATTTTATTTTTCTAGAAAAAATGTATTAAGATATATTTTGTAAAAGAAGATGCACACAAAAATGTGGTTTTGGTTTTGCCAAATTCGGGCATAAAGGACTTCACAGTTCTAAACGGGATTTTAGCCCGATAACCAAAACACATTTTCGGAGCCCAAAGGAGTTTGGAGCTGAATTAAAGTACATTTTGGAAGATCAAAGAAAGTGGAGAAATCACAACACAAAAGGAAGACTTGAAGCATTTGGATGCGGGATCAAGTGGGAGTTCAACGACACATTACTTGTGTCAATTTTCACCCTTTAGGAAGGACCTTTTGGCACACTTGTTTCGGCTAACAAGTGTGGTCAAAATAGTTGGCTATGGTTATGCACCTATTGTTATAAATGTTGTGCTTGTGTGGTTGTTTATTTATGTTGTTTAGATGATATTTGGATATGCATGCTTAACATACTAATAATCAACAACAAGCGTAAAATTGGTTCTTTACAAGATCATTAAAATTGGTTAATAAAAGGTTATTAAAAATTAATGATTTTATAATAAAATGGGTTTTATTAAAAAGAACCTTGAAATTTTATTTTCACAAAAGTACCAAGGATTTGAATGCATGCAAATGTATGGTACATAAAGTTTTCTAAACTAGAATTTTGAAAACTCAAAAATCCCTTTTATAAAACAAGTCAAACACCATCCTTTTATACAACACTCGAAACACTTGGGAACTCTTTTGTGGGATAAAGGTCACCTAACCATATTTGAGGGAACTTGTATATTCGAGGTGGGTTTACCATGTTTGTGGGATAAAGGTCACCTAACCACTTATGTGTATAAACTCACACGTGTGTGTAAGTTGGACGACTTGATTTGGAAACCATGAACTTAGGGTCACCGAAGCATGGGGAACAAAGGTGTTGATGGGATTAAACATGCCAACTAAACATAAAGATGTTTAAGCGATCCCATATGGCTAGAAGTTGCAAAGAGTTGCAATTGTCAAACGTTGACTACCTTGTTAATTTAAATAAAGGGATAAAGGTCACCTAACCGATATTTAAATGTAACGTTGGATTCTAGATTTTAATTATTAATTGTCTATGAGACATAAAAGGGTATTAATAATTAAAATATAATAATATCGAAAATACTAAAATTGAACCTTGTAAAATTTTGTAGATGGCCGCTAACAATATTACCCAAACCGTCCGTAACCTATCATAGAAAACGATCCTAAATCCCGATGAACATCTTATGGAAGATAAGGGTGCCTATAACGATTGGATTAAGTATATCGAGGATACTACGCAAGCCTCTTGCCTCATGTTAGGAATTATGATTCCCGAGATTCAAAAAGGTTTTGAACATCATGAGCATACGACATGATTAACCAATTGTAGGAAATGTTCCTATGGGTAGAACGCTTCGAAACGGTTCGAGCACTTCATGCATGTCGAATGGAGGAAACCCAATCGGAATCATCTTATGTCTTTAAGATGAAAAGCCACATTGATCACCTCGAAAGGCTCTATATGGATAAAAGGGTTTTATTCATTCTAACGATCAATGAGAGTGGCAATTAGAAAGGGCATCACCCCGACACCAAAGCAAATGTTGCCAAAGGAAAGGGGCACATCAAAGGGAAAGAATTAGAAAGACAAAAGCAAAACCAAAAGAGAAGAAGGCAAAGGTTGCCACGAACGATCCATGCTTTGAGTGTGGTGAGATAGGGCATTTAAATAGGAATTGTCCAATCTATCTCAAAGAGTTGAAAAACAAGAGGGATACTAGGCAAACCTCAGGTACAATCTTAACAATACATATTGACCTTAATGTTATTTCTTCTAACACATGGGTATTAGATACCGGATGTGGAACTCATGTTTGCAATTCGTTGCAAAAGGTTCAAAAGAAATAAACATTACAAGAAAGGAGACAATGTTTTGAAACTTCCAAATGGTTTGGAAATTGTTTTAAAATGTCTTGAATGCTCCTAGTTAGACTGGGAACATTATTTAAGTTTCCCTTTTGAGACAATATGTTTTGATTTAAAGTTTGTAAACAATGACATTTATATTTCGATGAATGACATGTTTTACTTTAAAAACTATGCCTTCAAATGGTAGTTATGAATTGGTTCATAAATAATACATCATTTGATAGTTCAATGTACCAAGCAATCACCAACAAACTCAAAATGGATTTGAGTGAGACTTATCTTTGGCATTATCGCCTTGGTCATATAAACAGATGTCGCATGTAAACACTTCGAAAGAATGATCTTTTGGAAACAAATGAAATTGGTTCGTTTGATACATGTGAATCTTGTTTACAAGGTAAAATGACTAAGAAACCCTTTAGTGGGAAAGGGCAATAGATTTCTTAGGTATCATACATTCGAATGTATGTGATCCTTTTAAGCCAATGACTAGGTATGGTGAAAGATACTTCATTACTTTAACCGACAACTATAGTAGTTATGGTTATGTGTACATGACACAAAGAAGAAGTCTTGAAACGTTCAGAATCTTCAAAAGTGAAGTACAAAATCAACTCTTTTAAAGTTCTTCGTTTTGATAGAGGAGAAATCGAACTCTATTAGATATGGTTCGATCTATGATGGCTAGGAGCGCATTATCTCTATCACTTTGGGGTTACGCTTTGCTCTCCGTGGCTCGTATATTTAATATGGCCCAAACCAAGAAAGTGGATAAGACACCTTTTAAGTATGGCATGGAAGGGCTCCATCATTATCATATTTAAAAGTATGGGTTATGAAGCTTATATGAAGCAATACACCCCAAACAAATTGGAAGTATGATCCACTAAGTGTATATTTGTAGGATATCCTAAAGATGATATAGGATATTAATTCTACGATCCAACAGAGCAAAAGGTATTTATTGCTCAAAAGGCTGAGTTCTTGGAAGCTAAGTTCCTTGTGGAAGGAATTAGTAGAACAGTGGAACTTGATAAGGATCGAGAACCACAAGCCGATACACGTTTGGTTGATACTAGCATTCAACAAGAGGTTGTTGAAAATGATCAAATGGTTGATCAACACACACAATACTTTCGCAAATCTGGTAGAATTAGTAATCCACCTAAAAGATATGGATCTTTCATGGATGGATGCTACGTGGTAGATTCGGGTGAACCAACCACATACCATGATGCAATGTCAAAATTCGATTGTGACAAATGGCTTGAAGCCATGAACGTAAAGATGCAGTCCATGTATAACAACCAAGCATGGGAATTGGTTGTAGCAACTCTTAACTCCAAAGTAGTTGGAAGTAAGTGGGTTTTCAGGAAGGAAACCGATATGCATGGTAACTTGGATACTTGTAAAGCAAGACTTGTAGCAAAAGATTTCACTCAAACTCAAAGGGTTGATTATGATGAGACCTTCTCGCCCGTGGCGATGCTAAAGTCAACTAGGATATCATTTGCCTTACTTACACAATATGATTATGAGATTTGGCGAATGGATCTCAAAACGACTTTCCTTAAAAGATATCTTGAGGAAGATGTCTATATAAGCCTGAAAGTTTTGTCGATCCAAAAACATCCTAACAAAGTATGCAAGTTAAAGATATCAATCTATGGATTGAAACAAGCATCTAGAAGTTGGAATCACCGTTTTAATGAAGAGATTAGGGAATATGGATTCATCAAAAACGTTGATAAAGCTTGTGTGAATAAGAAGGCTAGTGGGAGCATTATTACTTTCTTAATATTATATGTCGATGACATTCTACTATTTGGAAATAACATTCCAACCTTGGAGGGTGTAAAAGCCTGGCTTGAAAGTTGTTTTTCAATTAAGGATTTTGGAGAAGCCGCCTGTATTTTGGGAATAAAGATCTATAGGGATAGATCAAGGCGCTTGATAGGTTTAAACAAAAGTGCATTCATTGACAAAGTCTTGAAAAGGTTCAAGATGAAGAACTCTATGAAAAGTTTTGATACCTATTCAAAGAGAGGACAATATTGAAAGCGTTTCAATGTCCAAGCTCAAAGGATGAGCAAGAAAGATTGAAAGGAATCCCATATGCGATAGCTATAGGATTCATTATGTATGTAATGATATGCACTGGAACGGACATGTCATGCGCTTTTGGCATGATGAAAAGATACCAGTAAGTAACAGTCATTGGGTGACTGTTATATATATATATATTGAAATACCTTAGAAGGACTAAGGATACATTTCTAATATATAGATCTGGTGAAGAAAAACTCGTTGTAAAGGGTTACAAGGATGCGAGTTTTGGAATTCGTTGTAAAGGGTTACATGGATACGAGTTTCCAAACTGATCAAGATGCTTCTCGATCACAAACAGGGTAGCATTGTCCACTACAGAATCAGAATACATCGCCGCTTCATTGATTGAGATAATTCATATGGATCTGCCACTTGAATTATTGCCAATCTAGGGGTAGTCCTTACCATTCAGGACCCCTAGAGATCTTTGTGATAACGATGGTGCGATTGCTTAAATCAAGGAACCTCGTGTACATCAAAAGACTAGGCACATTGAGCGGAGTTTCAACTACATAAGGGATGAAGTTGAAAAAGAGAAAGATATGTATTCGCAAAGGTCACACTGATCAAAATATTGCGGATCCACTCACGAAGCTCCTTGAATGGGCAAAGCATGAAAGGGTCATACTTGTGCCTTAGGACTTCGATATTCTAGTGATTGGATTTGATCTATTTTGTATTTGGATATTGGAACAACTGTTATTATAACTCATTATGGTATTTTGAGTTATGTTCCATTTTAGCATGTTTAAATCCGTGAATAAGTTACTTATTCTAAATGTCCGTAGTCGATCATACTTGTGGGAACAAATATGAATGTAAGACTATTATGAACTTGGATTGGTAGATATTCATGAAGTATGAATATAGAGCAAGGCGTTGCTGCCAAGGTTCATAGATATTTGTGGGATACAAATATTGGACTGACTCGCTCTCAAATATTACTGCATGGAATCATTTGTGATTGATCATAAGTAAATTTGAGTAAAGGAGAATATCATAGTATCCTCAGACCTGAGATACATATTGGGTCTTGATATTCACCAAATATTATGCCTTGACTTATTTCTTCGCTGTCAGTAATATGACAGTACATAAGGCTAAGCTCAGGTGTGGTACAAGGTGATTGTGAGAGACGTATGTAGTCAAGATGGGATTTGTTCCTCTTATTCGTTGAGAGTAAGATGTCTAAGGCCTGCTAAAGTTAAATCAACAGAGAGTGATCACTCTGTGTCTCTGGATTTGACATGACATCTGTAACGAAAGGATAAATGATAGATTCCCCTAAATCATGTTCAAGTAAGGGACTTGAAGAGGATGATGTTATTGAATGGCACATATAGTCATACGTATTAGAGGTAGTAAACCGTAGTTAGGCGTTATTTACTACTTGCATCAATCTTCTATGTATCTTGTGCAAGTGGGAGATTGTTGGACTCTGTATGCCCAAGACACATATTAAATTGATGTGGCTAGTACGTTATGATCCAAGTCGAGTCATACCCAATAACAAGCTAGACAAACACTTACAATATTTATTTATGATATGATCAAATAAATATCAACACTTAGAATATTTAGAAATTGGTTTTCTAAATAATTGCACTTGACAAACTAATAAATTATATGGATAATTTATTTTGAGAGAATATTTTATTTTGTTATTTAATGGGTTAAATAACATAATAAAAATAGCATAAGTCTTATAACATATGATGTTATATTTTATAAAAGGTTATAAAACAAATAAAGACTTATATTTTATAAAAGATTTGAATTTTTTTTTTTATAAAAATAAAGGCTAGGCCGCCCCCCCCCCCTTCCCAAGAAATAAAGTGGCCAATCAAATTACTTGCATGTGTAGGAGGAACTTGATTGGGTGAGAATATGGTCCTATGAACATGCATGCAATTGTCATAACTAGATGGCACTTGATTGGGCAAAGGTGTGGCTATTCTCTCACATATTTTATAAAGATTTTGAAGTAAAAAAACTTGAAGAACATGGCTGAAAATGGCAGCCAATTTTCGTCCTCATGATGCTCATCCAAGAGAGTTTTTCAAGTTGAGAAATCAAGTGTAAGGCTCTCTAAAAATCGGGTCATGTATGGTTGATCTATTGGTGAGTCTCAAGTTCATACAACAAGTGCAAGAACTCAACAAAAGGTCCTCTAATTTTCGGCCATATGATGGTCTTCAAGAGGGTTTTCTAGTGAGTTCATAAGTGTAGAAATCCTAGCTAAACCCAAGGTGTTTGTTGGAAGCTTGGGGTATACAAGCTTGAGGTCTTCTACCCTTGAAGACAACCATTTCAAGAATCATCACCTTCTTCATATCCATTACTCATTGTACTTCAAGAAGGTAGTTTTCTAAACATCCTATGGTTGTGTTTTGATAGTATGTATCTCATATATGGATCCGGGTTTTGGGATTTTGCATATAAATGGGTTTATGTCTTTTAAAAGTAACATGTTTTAAACTTATTTTCCGCTGCGTTTTTATTTCATATGGATGAAATTACTTTGATAAACATGTTAAAATCCCATCAGATACCGTTCCGTTAAAGTGTTTAATTATTCCGAAAGTGTCTTTTATATATATTTTTGTAACACAATTAATTCCCGGCACTTAGGAAAGCATACAGGACCATTCTACCATATTTTTGACATCTTACTAGCATGTTAAATGCTGAATTTTTGCTGAAAATGCTGAATTCTGCACTTAAAGTGTGTTTTAGGCACTTCCCGACACTTTAACTATCACCTAGTGACGAAGTTTTATGGTCCTCACTTCCCTACACTCCATACTAGTGTAGTACCTTGTCCCTGGTTTGAGTGAAATCGAGTACGAGGAGGTAAGTACTTGAACTCAAACCCGTCTGCTCTTGTGACAAGGAACCCGTACAATCCAAGACTCGATCAAGATCCAAAGGTAGAAGTGAATGTTAGTATGTACTTATGTATGTATATAAAGAAACTAACAGTATTGTATGTGGAAGGTAAGCTGAAGTGTTAAAGAGGATGATCCGAGATTCCGGACTAGGATGAATACCAAAGCATGTAGATATGCAGTTAGACAGATGGACCCCAGGTACACAATATTAAAATGTATGGGTACAGTTGTTAAAAAAAAAAATCTCCTTGGGGAGGGTTAACATTAAATGAAAGACAATGATAATGCCTTGATAAAGTTTTAGAAATGTTGCACGAACCGATACCCATTCCTTCGGACAAAAGGTGATGATTACATGAAGGCACGAAACTAGTATGTGGATTGCGTGCCTGGCCAGTACGCAAGAAGCATATGACATTCGTGAGACCGTGATAATCATCGCATGTATGTCCGATGGAATTGGGTAGCAGGTGGACGTGTGGGTGAAAGGAGTTGTGAGACTCTCAGAAATTGAGAGTACTCTATAAGAAAGAAAAGCATGAATGAAAAGTTTGAATCCGTAGTTCATGTACAGGTAAAACTTGTAAGAATGAAAACGTTTGAATCCGTAAGTGAGTACGTATCAAACAAGTAAGAATGAATGGTAAGGATGAAAAGGTATGAGTCTGTAAATAAGAACGAACCAACCAAGTAAGAATGAAAGGTTTGAATTCGTAGATGAATTCAAACATAAAGGAATGAAAAGTATGAATGAAAGAAGTTTGAATCCATATACGGATTTAGACATAAAAGAATGTAAGGCAAGAATGAAAAGTTTAAATCCGTAAGCTAGTGCGGATCAGACTTATAAGAATAAAAGGTAAAAACGAAAAGTTTGAATCTGTAGATAAATATGGATCAAACATATACGAATGAAAAGACTGAAATCCTTAAGCAAGTATGAACGAAACGCGTGAGAATGAAGGATTGGATTCATCAACGACTAAGAGTCAAGTAATGATAAAGGAGAATTGCACCTCTCTCCCCAACTAGAATAAGTATAACCTTGTACATAAGGCGTGTCGGTAGCGGTCCCGTGTTAAGTATGTTGCTTCCCTAAAAGAATATATATATATATATATATGTAACACATTAAGTAACCTGTGAGAACATAGGTAGTAGTTAACATTTGATGTTTATTTGGGGATGTAATTACAGTTTGACTTCTAAAAAGTCAACTGGAAGTGAATTGATAATTACAATGTGCGTGTAATAAAATAGCATGAGGGGTCTGGTACATGAAGTAAGTACGACTATTCGGCGAGAGGAATTTTACTAAAAGAAAATGTATATAAGAAAGTTACAAGTTGGCATAATAGTAATCGACTCATGAGAGTCGGGATGAATAATGGGCTAAGACCCGGACGAAAGACTTAAGTATTTACATGAAGGAAAATTTTCGCAATGAAAGCTAAAACAACGTTCTGAAAGTATGCCCGAACCAAAGAAAAGTACAAACGCGTACTCCAACATTTAATAAATAAGAAAATTTCAGTTTGAGCTTGAAAAGTCAAGCTGCAGAAATTGTGCAACTAGCGAATGAAATATAAGGTACGATATAACATATGAGCGGGAAATTTGTGAAAGAATTATGGGTGAATAAACACCATCTAGAACGAAAATATGAAATGAAATGTGCTAACCGTTAATGTTATAGTGAGATTGGTGGAATTCTTGGCTACGAAAGTAGTAGAACTGTTGAAAGGATGCTCACGTGCGGGAGCTCATTACACGGACGAATGAAATCAATCTGGTATGGTATGGACTCGTGAAGAAGCGGAACAATCCAGTTTACAGATTGTTGGCTTATGCGAGGAAGTCAAGGTTAGTAACATGTTTAGCTCATAATTGATAAGTAAGTATTGGTGAATTGAATAATAACCACAAAATAAACAAACGGTAGAATAAGTATGGTATAATATGAAATGATTGACTTTTAAAGGTCAACTTAGGAAGAAATTTCAAACCATAATTGTTGTCATTAAGGGGAAATTTCAAAATTCTTGAATAAGAATTTAGGAGTATTGACTAAATACTCGTACGATGTATTTGCATATCATGCTTACGTGTGTAGTACAAGTAGTACATGAAGAGAGCTAATCATAAAGTGATATGAATGAAATGATTAGGAATTTAACCTAAAGGTGTGCATAGTATAGTTCGGTGCAAACGTAGAATGATATTTAACTCTCGGGTTAAGTAAAAATAAGTGAGTATGGAATAGTAGTTATGTTTCGGTAATCGTATCATTAGTAAATGTTCATAAAATATGTATGATCATATTCTGACTTTTTCATGTGACTAAGAAAGTAATTAAAAAGGAATGTTATTAATGGAATATTGTGGCAAGATCATAAGGAATACCTCTATGACTAATGTAAGAATAAAGTGTCAAGCATGATTTATAAGTAAAAGCAGAAAAAAAATCGGTTTGTCAAGATTAATAAATGCATGAAAACATGTAATTATGCTTGCTCATGAACGAAGTCTCTATGCGAGCCATAGGTGGGTTCGTGAAATAGTATGCTTTGGGATGTATTGAAGGAATAAACAAGCAGTGATAGTATTTGACGGGAAACTAGCATTTTACAAGAATTCAAAGTCAATGTAAGCATTGTAGGAGTGCATTCTAAGTATGCCAGTTGAAGGAATGACTATCTTGGGTGTAAACGTGGTTATAATTTGATAAAAATGAAAAAGGTTTCGGGGACGAAACCTCCTTTAAGGGGGGTAGACTTGTAACGCCCCAAAACTCGGACGTTTAATTTACTAGTATGTTTCATTGTTTTATGACATGAGGTGGGTTAACTAATTAAGTTAGTTAACTTAGTTTAAAAAAAATACAAGTTAATTAGTATGGAAGGAATATGTGACCAAACAAAACAATTAACTAAACTAAGGGACTAAAGTTGGGCATGTTAAAAAGTTAAGTTATTAAAATAATAAGATATCAAAAATCTAGTAAATATGTGTGTGCATATGTCGATGTACAGAGAGAGATAGAAAGAACTCTCTCAAGTTCAACATATCACAAATTCAACCAAATCAAGATCGAATTGAGTGATGATACCTTGCATGGAGGAAGAATTCTCATAATCTCATCCTAATAAACATGTGGTAAGTTATAATTTTTCATTTGGTGATTTTGTATAAAGTGGGTTGTTGAACAATCCATGAATTAGTATGAATTTAAGCATGAATATGTGTTAGAATCACCATATGGAACATGAGTTATGAACGATTTTGAGTAATTTGATGTTTGAAGGTGAAACCCACCATTGGTGGTGAAGCTGGCGACATGGGTGAATCACCCATGTCTAATTCTTGTTCAAATTGATGTATTTTGTAGTATGTGACGTATACTTGTTATTTAGGTTGAGTATGGTATGGAAATTTGTTTGATACTTACTTGTGTTGATGAATAGAAGTGATAGGTAGGAAGAAAAGCATGAAATGCTTGTACATTAGGCTTAGAAAGTAATACGCACGCCAAGTGTTTGATGAAATGCCTAAATGGAAATGATATGTGAAATTGCATGCAAGTAGTAGGTAATTATATATATAATGTAATTATGATGTATTAATAGTAAAATATCATGAGGAATATGTTCTTGATGAATTCCATGTAAGAAGGTAGTTAATGTGTGATTCGGTAGAGGTATGCTTTAGGAGTTTGCGCTATATGCTTGTGTGATGTAATACACACCATGCGAATTGTGATTTAGAAGTAAATGTGAGCATATGAGAATCCTAGAAATGGGTAAATTTGGAATGATGTCGGGTTAGCTAAGTACTGGTTATAGTGTTAGTTATGAAGATATAAAAATGCTAATGTGGATGGGATGGATTATGTAAGCGTATGTAATTTGTTGATCATGTAGTTGTATATGTCATATAATACGATTATGAAATGCGTATAATGTTAATACTATGGTCTACCATATTAAGATGGATACATGTTCATAAGTTGAAAGTGTGTAAGTAGGACAGTTGACTTTCTGAAAGTCAACAATGAATGAATAACATGGTTAGCCTTTCGGACACAATTATAATAATAGAGAAGTAATGTGTTATGTACTAGATGATCTACATGTTGTGTACGATGATAATTGAGTTGCGTGAATGTGGAACAAGGTGACTTTTAGTCTATGGCTTATGTATGTGGTATTTGGTTAATAAAAATGCAAGTAATGTATGAATGGAAAGAAATGAAAGTTAGTATGAATGGGCATGTGTGCTAACCATAATGTGATTGTAATGACATGAAAGGATAGGGATCACATTAGCATGGACTCAAGAACGGAAGGCTAACGGGTCAAGAAGAGGCGAGGAAGCAAGCATGAACACGAACGCTTAAGGAAAGTGAATCCCAAATGCACTTATCATATTATATTTGATGTTTGGTATGATTTAATATAGGGATTCATGTAAGAAAGTATAGGTAATGGTAAGCACCAAGGTAAGTATTGTTGTAGCAGGCCATAAGTAGTTAACTATGTCAGAAATAACTTGGTAAAATCAAACGGGTCAAAATCAAGAATGTATGATAAAAGTATAGATTTGATTATGGAGACACGTGGTTAAGTGTTAGGATAATTTGGAGGCTTGGAATAATGTTGTTTTACGATTTGGGAAGTTCGGGATGCGCGAACGGGGGTCAAAACGTCGAATAGAATGAAATCCGGCGTCGGTGCTGCAGGGGAAGCGTCGCCGACGCTGGTATCAGCGTCCCCGACACTGGGCAGCAGTTGGCCGACGCCCTAACTTGCTGTCTACGCGCCAGCCGACGCCAGTTAAAATTCCATAACATACCACAACCTTAATAAATAGTTTTGTGAGGTACGGGTGATTATAGAACTCAATTTTTAAGCTCCCGAAATGTACCCCAAACTCATTAAAGAGAATTTATGAGGAACGGGTAAGAATATGGCGTGTATGCAAGTATGTGTGGGAACGAAATAAATATGTAGGAATGTATGAATAGATTAATTGTATGTTAGTAGATGGAATCCATTAGTAAACACGAATATAAATGAGTATACGCGTAGATTGGTATGTACGAGACTTGTATGTATAGTAGTTTGTGACTAAGAATTGTTAGTATGAATATGTGAGAATGTAAGTTGTATGTAAGAGTTTGGATTAGATAATATGTATGTGTGTTATTAAACCATATGTATTCGAATGAGTGAGACTTGTATGTGTGTATGTATGTTTGTATGTAGGGTGTAAATATACACGAGTATTAACGATACTAATTGTGTTGCCTTTGAGAATGAAATGAAATGCAGGTACATTACTATTGACTCATTTAAGGTTAAACATCGAGATGTAATGCTTGAATTCAGAAAGATAACCAAATGGAATGTATATGAGGATAGAACGTGACGTGATCCTATAATTAAGAATCTTAGATTATGTATATAATGTCACCAAGTACTAACGATGTGAATGTATGTGGTGAATGCAGGGTGTATGGAATCACAAATCGTCATCATAAGGTGTAAGCGGTTGAAGATCGAGTCACAAGATAGATTGTACGGGAATGCTTGATTATATAATTTAGTAAACATAAGTTATGTTTTTATTTCTTAAATAAGAACGAAGGATGTATTTATTGTAAAGGAGTTATTTTAAAATGGGCTTTGAAGTATGTCAAGACGTTTATAAAGAAAGAAATTTTAAGGCTCGTATTTCCGCTGCATCTTTATGATTAAAACGTGTTTGGGTCTTACACGGGTAATGTTCAGTTGTTCGGTTGGATACCGTTCCGTTAAAGTGTTTAATTATTCCGTAAAGTGT
Source organism: Helianthus tuberosus (assembly GCA_030545235.1). Lineage (NCBI taxonomy): Eukaryota > Viridiplantae > Streptophyta > Magnoliopsida > Asterales > Asteraceae > Helianthus > Helianthus tuberosus. The sequence continues at coordinate 63,033,086 of CM060432.1, read as the reverse complement.
CTTTTATATATATTTTTGTAACACAATTAATTCCCGGCACTTAGGAAAGCATACAGGACCATTCTGCCATATTTTTGACATCTTACTAGCATGTTAAATGCTGAATTTTTCTGAAAATGCAGAATTCTGCACTTAAAGTGTGTTTTAGGCACTTCCCGACACTTTAACTATCACCTAGTGACGCAGTTTTATGGTCCTCACTTCCCTACACTCCATACTAGTGTAGTACCTTGTCCCTGGCCCATACTGGCCTCAAAACATTGCCTGTCTATGTGTTGGCATTGTCAACATGTTTCTGAATTATCCGTTCAGTGTGCTAACTGTGCTTTGTGCATCATGGATGTCACTAAAGTTTGTATATAATAAACGGAGTGACGGTATGAAATGTGATGCATGTGTATGTATGATACAAAAATCATAAAGCAGTTCAAGTTGTCAGTTGTAATCAAGCACGGTCATTATGCACATAATTAAAATTAATTAATTGTACGGATACCTGTAATTGTGAGGGTTGTCACACGGCAGACCCTACATAGCCTCCACGAATAGATTTTACATCATATAACAAGGCTAGCATCCCTGTCATGTGACGAGAAGCTCCACTGTCTATTATCCATTTTGACAGAATTGGCCTCGGGAGCCCCTGAGCATGAACGAAAGTGATTACTTAAAGAGGGATACCCAAGCCTTACCGGTCTTGGGTGGAGTCACAGGCTTTGGTTCACAAGGTTGTGCAATCTTTGGAACATACTTATTAACTTGTGTAGTCGAAGAAGTTTGTTTCTTTTGTCATCAACAGATGGTTTTTCATGCTTAGGCATCCAGGTGTGCTTCAGAGGACCAGTTTTCTTTACAAAAACCTTTGAATCTTTCTTAACCTTTTGTTTTCATGACTTACTAGTTTGTTTTGGTTGAAAAGACGGTTTAACTGGTTTATCATTGATTTTAGATTCGTTTGGTCACTTTAAAATCTCTTTTGGAGCAAACATCGGACCCTTTTGTTTCACATATTCCAATTTTTGATGTTTCTGAACATTAACAGTCTTAGGTGCTTGTTTGGGACATTTTCGTGCAATATGCCCAACCTCATTGCATTTAAAGCATGCCCGGTTGTCAGTGACAACACCGGTACCCTCATCCTATTTGTGTTTCTCTTGGTGAGTAAAGAATTCCTCATTCGATTGATTGTAAATGTTGGATTCTTTGTCACTCCCTGAACTTGTGCTTTTCACAAAGTTCATCTTCTCAACATACACCAGTTTCTGAAACTTCTTTCGTTGCTTAAACTTACTATTACCCCTACCTCCCGTTGTTGTGATTTTTGTTTTGAAAACGAGAGTTCTGGGTTTATTGTAGTAAGCTTTATCTTTGTTAAAGTTCAAAAACCTCTTTGTGTTCGACAAATTTTCAACTTCTGACAAATCCACTTCAACCATTTTATAAACCTTTTCAATTTTGTCCACATTAACGTTCTGAATCTAAAATTCCTCATCCGAATACAACTTGTCAGATCCACACATCTTGTACATAACCAAGGTAGGATCATCATTCAATTTATTTTTGGATTTTGGAATGTAATTGTTAAAATAACATTCTTCATCTTCAAAATGTTCTTTTGGACTTTGAAATTTCATGGATTCACTGTCAGATTCATCTTCATTTTCAAAAACATTTTCTATCACATTTTTCATAACCTCAGATTCAACATCTTCACTTTTGTCAGTTTTATTATATGTGACATCAATGTTTTAGGGCAATTTGTTAGTTTTAACATCAATTTCTTTTGTTTTCTCAGATTTTAACTGGATGTTTAAAGCTTTTTTCACCACCGATGGTTTCTTCTTGGAAAAACCATTACGTAGAGGAGGTGGAACGCGGTGATACCTCACACCACTGTTCTCCCCATGACCATAAACATCTTCCTCGTTCTCACCTTCCCGGTAGGCTTCGGGAGTATATGATCCAAGACGTACTGAGCTGTGGAATAGGTAATTAGCTTTTTATCCACTCTCTCAGTTTCAATGCGTGCTTTCACGCGATTTTGTTTAAGTTAAGCAATTTTATCAATATGTTCATTGATAGCAGATTGTTTATCTAAAAGAGTTCCTTTTAACATCCTAATTGTTGCATCGTTTTCTCGAGAAACATCAATGAACTATTTGATTTTCCTACTCATACTGTCGTACGCCTCTTTCATATTTCTATAATCATAGGCCAACAAATCATTGTGATCTTTGAGCTCTTTAATCTTTTTGTCTTTTTGAAAACATGCAGTTTTATTATCTTCTTTTATCTGATTGGAACCACATGTCAAAACATCAATTTGCTTTTCCAAATCTTCAATTACTTTTTCTTTCAAAACACAAACTTCTTCTTTTGAAGCAAGTTCTGCACATTTTTCTTTCAAAACATTTTTGGTTTTAGCGAGCTCTGCCATTTTCAGTTTTATGATATCATTTTTGTCAGTACAGGCTTTGCATGTTTTCGTGCATTTCCTACACTGCATCTCAGTTTTAGATTCACTTTTTATCACATCAGATTCTAACATTGTCTCACTCTCTACACTAACAAAGTTCGACTCAACCTTCTTCTCTGACTTAGTTGATTTAGCTGGGTTAGCTACCTCTTTAAGATCTGCCATCATAGCTTGATCGGCAATCTTCACCAAGTATTCAGCTGTCATCTCCTGGTTCACATCTATTATCTCCTCGACTTGCTTCTTCTCAGGTTCATTCTCCTCAATTCTTTAATATTTCTTTGCGTCTCGAACAAACCTACAAAAGAACTAATCAATTCAGGAGGGATAATAGTTTTAAAACCATAATACAAATCATCATTCACAACATTCCGGTTCTTCATCATAAGCATCGTAGTTAGCCGTGAAAAGAACTTCTTCTTGTTCTTGAACAACCGGTTCTGTTTCTTTAATTGCTTCCTCGACCACTGCTTCACCTACCAATTCCGGCTCTTCGACTATCTCTGCCAGCATAGCTACACCATCTTGTTCCGATTAAACCCTCATCATCTTGTGTAACCACCAATGCATGACTTTTATCTTTCGCTGACCCATCTTCAATCCGTGGTCGGTTGAAGTTTGGCGGTTGTTCTTTGTTTCTGTGATAGACGGCTTTGCGGTAGTAGTCATCATGAAACAGGTTTACATTGTCATCCACTTCATGATTTGGACATTCGCATTTAAAGTGTCCCTTTTGCTTGCATTTGAAACAAGTCACCTTGGATTTGTCGAATCCAGGTTTTGTATCGGGACCTCCTGTGACAACCGGCAAAAATCATGGTAATTCCATACAACTTAACCAATTAATTTAACATTTAATTGCGTTTGTTACGATTTAATTAATGCATGATTAGGTCGTGTAAAGTCTAGCAATCATAGGACATGGTTAAATATTTCAAACAATATCAATACAATCGCCGCGTCGTGAGAAAACTGCAACTACGTCCAAATATGTTAGCAAAATGCTGAAAACACTATTCACCGGAACATGCTATTCATGCAAGCTAGTTTCAAAAACTGTCCGAACGAGCGACGAATGGCGTGAAAGCATCTTATAGTTGAAATACAAATTAAAATCCCTAATTAGGGACACTAAGGTGTAAAACACTTTAACTTTCTGGTAAACGCACAAAAATACAATTTGTCTGTTCCGCTCTAAACAGTAACAAAATAAAATGTCCGCAACACTAAATTCAGCATTTTAAAGTTTGTAAGACTTGTATATAAGGTTATATATCCTAAATAAGCTTAGGGATATCAGTGGGATATCCGAAACACAAGCTTCCGATACTACGTCGCAACTTACACAACTTGCCCGATTTCGAGCCGACGAACTAGTAAGTGGTATTTTTACCACTCTAACACCTAAAAGAACAATCTAGCGAACTAGTTAGCCGTCATTTGGAAATATGGTCGCATCACTAATGGCACAAGGATTCCTCTAATTCCCTAAATCCCTAAACTTAACATTTATGTATATATGTTAACTTTTATAAAAATAAAAAAAAAATATCCTTATACCCCCCCCCCCCCATTTCGGTCATAATGGGTCCCACAAGATCAACCTACAACTCAAAATTTAGACAAACAAGTATGGTCTTGAAGACTTTTGTGAGTTTGCAAGATTATGATCTTATAACACCACTACCACCATCACTTCTCTCCATCACTTTTATCATTCAAAAAAATCAAGCAAAAACTCTCTCCTCCTCCCTCTTGATCTCGGCTCAAAGCACCTCCCTAACACCACCCATCATCCACCATAAAACACCCCATTTCAACCTTAATCACGCCTTTTCAAGACCATCTAAGCAAGTCACAAACATGGAGCATCATTAGGGAATTTGTTGGAGCTTAATCTTCTTCTTAATCATCTTTTAAGCTTGTGCAAAGTTGTAAGCCCATCATTTATCATCTTTAAACTTGTTATTATATATAGATTTAGAAAGTACTTGTTGATCATCTTGAAGATTAAGAAAAATCAAACTTAAAACCATAATCTCATCTTAATAACCTACTAAATATTACTTGTTATGTGATGATTACGTGTATTAGTGTTAACTAGTTCGCATGATTATGTTAAAGTAAGTTGATTAAGCATGTGATTTATGATGTTCTTGTTATTTATGTGGTGTAGTATTTTACATTAGTGATAATCTTGTTATAACATGCTTAAAAATATGATTTAAACAAATAGATGTTTAAATCATGAAAGACCATCGTCTTCATGTTCATTAGCCTTACATATATTCTTAATACTTGAAAATTATGGACTTTAATGGACTTGAAACTTGATTTTGAAGAACTGGTAAACTTGATTTCTATATAAAATAAGTGATATAAAATAAATGGTTATAAAAGTTACATATAAAAAGTCTTAACATTTTAATACTTGAAAGTCTTGGAAATTTTAGAAATTTAGAAGTATGAAAATGTATATAATCTAGTTATATAAAAAGAACCCATTAAAAGTGAACATAAAGTTAACTACTACAAAAGTCTTATAAAGAAATACAGGTATGTAAGCTCATGAAGTGTTGAAGTGAAGTTGTAGGATTAATTACTTGAAAAAAATGAGTTTTGAAGAATTGATGATGATATGGAAATTGAAAAGTGGTTTAAACGCGTTTTTAAAACGTGGGAAAACGTCATAGTTTAGCGGAAACTATGGCGAAATTTTCTAAAAATCTAAACGCGATTAAAGTATGATTAACGGGATGATTAATAGGGTTAAACACGATTAGTGACCTTAATCGTCACTAAGGAAGTTTTAATGAAAAGGGTTAAGCCCTAATCATCCAAGTGTTTTTATAAACACATATATATATTTTTACTAAGTTAAATGAGTGGAAAAATAAATATATGTAAATATAATTTTTGGGGAAAATATATATATTTTAAACACTTTACTTGGTGTATAATACTTGTGTATTATTTGTATGTATTAGTGTTAGGAGAAAACATGCCAAATACTAACTACATTGCACACGAAAAATATACAAATACAGCATACTCGAAAATCTCGTAAATACGTACAAGTATGAAAGCGATCGCGAACCTTCATGTATACCTATACTTAGGGAACTTATTACACCGAATGTACACATGAAACACACTTATGTTATGCCATTAAACAAGATGCGGACAACGGATCAACGGACAACAGACGAATCATTTTATAACTATATATATATATTGAGAAGATAATAATATATATTTCACCGACAATAAATGGACATATCGTCATCACGAAGAGTTACTACGGCACCTGGGCAAATTTCGACACAAAGATATATATATATATATATATATATATATATATATTAAACGACTACGATGACATGTCTAAAAATAATATATTTTTAGACACTTAACGAATATATATATTAACGATAACAAAACCGGAAAGTTTAATGTGTAAACAACGCTAAGTATAATTAAACAAACTAGAAGTACACTAATATGTATGCTTAATTATTCCATACTTAGTAAAAGTTTACAAAGATGCACGAATACAAATTATGGGCTTGTATAATCAATATTGGGCTAGGCCCAATTTCTTAAATACATGGGCAAGGCCCAATTCAATAAATACATGGGTAAGGCCCACTTACAATAAAGACTTGGGCTAGGCCCAAATGCAAAAGGATATGGGCTAGGCCCAATAACATAAAGACTTGGGCTAGGCCCAATTATAATAAAGACATGGGCTAGGCCTAATGACAACACACACACACACACACACACACACACACATATATAGGGTAGGGCTCATTTGAGAACCACCTTTATTGCGAGAATCGCGATAACTAATGTGAACACAAAAAAAACCTAAAAAAATCCAAAAAACACACAATTTTTTTTAATATTTTTTCTAAAAAATCGCTATTTCGTTACAAAAAAAAACATTTTTTTTCAAGTAAAAGTTATGGATGCACATGTGCATATGTATCATTTCTTGGACAAATTCCGTAATATATTACCAGTAGTAGAAAAATGCAATTTCATTTACATTACCATCAGCAATACACTACTTTTTACATTGCCAATATTAAGAATCCACATATGCAACATTATGTATAACATTGATATAACGTGTTTTGGTACAAAAAGTTTGTGATTTTAAATGATAAAGTAGGCCCATATACATGTGTTTTGGTTAGTTATATCTAGTGGTTGGTGATTTGATTATATTTGTCACTTTATGATGTAATATATTGTTTGGATGGTATAAAGGGTGTTGATGTACATGTAATAAAGTGAAATATTGGTAATGGTAGTGTATTACGGATGGAATGATAGATGAATGGGAAAGTGTATTCAAAGTGGTGTACCAAAAAATGTTATAACATGTTCATACATATAGATGCACATGTGCATTTATAGTGTTAATGTTATAACAAGTTCATACATATAAATGCACATGTGCATTTCTAATATTGTTAATGTAAAAAGTAGTGTATTATAATTGGTAGTGTAAATAAAAGTGTAATTGTCTGATATTATCAATGTATTACGGAATTTGTCAATGAAATGATACATATGCACATGTGCATGGATAATTGTTACTCGGATTTTTTTTGGTGACGAAATATAGCGATTTTTTATAAAAAATATAAAAAAATTGAGTGTTTTTTTTATTTTTTAGGTATTTTTTGGTTGTGTTCACACTTGGTTCTCGCGGTTCTCGCAATAAAGGGTGGTTCCTAACGGATCCTTCTCCTATATATATATATATATATATATTGTAAAAATATATTTTAACACCTCTAGTTTCCGGAAAATACAAACCATATATGTCACACCCCAAGACGGAAGTTGGTGCCCATTATTATCTTGTTGAACGACGCATCATAATGTTGGACAATCAACTTAATTAAAACATAGTTTAAAACTTAGAGTTTTAGAAAGTACATCACAACCACACCATAGTTAAGTTGTTTTGATCCTTCCCAAATTGTTTTAAAAGTTTGTCCAAAACATTATCAAACCAAACATGCATCAACAACCACAAGACACGCCATAACTCCCGAAGCCGAACTCAAGTACCTGAAGAACACGTTAAAAATCAAGTGTCAACACAAAGGAGGGTGAGTTCACATATCCAAATTTAAGTAATTTGATTCAAGGATAAACTTTCTAATTATGTGTTTATTATTAAAACATCCATATAATTTTTAAGAAAGTTAATTTATTTCCTTGTAAAAATTCAAGGGTCAACCGTCGCAAGCATTTTCGTAGAACCTCTGACCATAAACATCTTCCCAAGTTTACATATTAAATTGATAGCATCAAATGTTCGTACTCGTAAGTTAGCAAGACATTACGAACTATATATTAACAATGAAGGTATAATCAAAGCTAGACTATAACAGAATATCAATTCGTCATTTGACTTGACATTGGGCAACCGGTCATGAAGGGGTTGTCAACCCGATAGATCTACCAACAATTCCTCATGTGCAATACTTAAATGATTAAACGACGACGTTGCGCATGGCCCGTATCGAGGCCATCTATAATGCCTGCCTCATGAATAATCTATACTATATTATAAAACATTTCATAAGGGTACCAACCAAATTTAAGTAATTACAATATTCTCAGCTTATGGTACAAAAACTTAATGAAGTTAGTAAAAGGGCAATATGGTCTTTTACCTGAATATTGAAAAACAAAAAATTAATTAAATAAAATTTAATCACAATTAACTACATGGTATTTGAAACGTGTTCACCAATTATCTTTCCACTGACTTCTCTCTTAAACCTTCTGCATTCTTTTCTTAAACTCCTTCAAAACCCTCACTGCCTCTCTATCTCTCCCGATTCTTCTCATATAAAGAAATCGTCAGATTAGGAATGACCGAAGATAGGAAAGAAGAATTAAGAATTAGAAGATGAGGGTTGGACACTATAAATCGATTTGAAGATGAGGGCCGACTTAGAACATGCAATTTGAATGCAAAATTTAGAGAGAGAAAGACGACTGCTTCCTCTGGCCGCTGTGCTTCACTCCGGTGATCAGATTGCTACCAACACGAGAACGGTGATTGAAAATATCAGTCGCAACTCTACCATCGGCGACTAGGGTTCTAGAGAAACGGCACCACCGCCTGTCTCTGCCGGGATTGCAGGTCAGTAGGGTACCCTTTGGTTTCGATTATGGTTGCTGTTTTTGATCGCTGTATCTGAATTAATTACTTCTTAGAATGATGATAATTGATCTGAAATTGTTCTACAATTGGGGTTAGGGCTCTTAACTTCCTTAATCTGGCCAGATTTGGGTTATTTATTTTTATGCAAAATTGATTTATAATTGATTGTTATTTCATGGATTAGGGTTATTTCTAAACAGGTGGGTGTAATTTGGGAAGTAGGGTAAGGAGTAGTGTAAGGGAATTGCTGCTAAGACACTAAAATTGCAGGGAAATTGGCCCTAATTGTAACACCTGTGTCATTTCAACCATCAAACAAATGCCAAACCAATGAAAAATTGTATTTCATACTTTGGACTTGTATAAATATGTGTATCTTTTGCACATATCAACTCTTGTTCGATTTCAAACTCTAAATCGCTTTCTGGAAGGTTATACGCCCACTAATGCGTAAATATAACCAGTTTAATCCAACAAACACTCCGGAATAGTGAAATAGGCTTAACATACCTTGAATAACCTTTACATAGCTTAGATATAAGTTTTGGAAGGTTTGGTGTGGTGAAATCAAAGTTTAATCGCTTACAGGGACTAAAGTTGACAAACTGCGAAAGTATGCCAATTTGAACTGTAACAGACCTTCCGGGACATGAACATAAGTTAAACATACCATAAATATCCTTTACATAGCTTAGAAATAGGCTTTGAGGTGTTCGGTATGCTAAAATAAACTTTTGTGTCATTCAGGGACTAAAAGTGTCAAAAAGTGCACAAGTTTGCATTTTCGCGCATAACTTACGTTCTGAATACATCCGGACATCCAAAAATTTATGAAAGCATGACTATATTATATTTTAGTGTTCGCCATAAGAAAAATCCATTCGTTTCGTCATTTGGATCGTTTTTCGCGCTTATGCGCATTCCGTCGTAATTAACCGAACATCGCAACTGTACGGCTAAACGAACCGACATCCGAGATATTTTTGAGCACAATTTAAGTTCCCTATACTTTAACTTCATTTTAGAGCTTTGAAATGGGGTTAACGGGGCTTAAACGTGTCAAAAATGCATCGAAAACCAAGTTTAGGGGCTGCAGGGACCAAAACTGTAAATCTGCCAAAGTTGTTACCTTACGGACCTCAACATTGGCAGCTTTGAGGTCCGTAAAGCAAGTTCAGACCAGATGCAGAGTACTTAACAGCCTGTTTTCAGCTGTTTTGCACTCCTAATCTCTCTTCCACATGTTGATACCTTATGGTGGGTGGCCAATTGAGGTACCATAACATTCCGACAAGTGTACGGCCTTGATCGTGCCCCCTTTTCCAAGAAACGATCTTAACGGTTACCCGAAAACTATAAATACCCATCCACCCCAACCTCATTTCTCACAAGAATCTTGATTTGAGAGCTCTAAGTTGAAACCATTGTTTCATACCTGAGTTCTTGGATCGAGATTAGCATTCGGGGACCCTTCGTAAGTATTCTTTCGTTCTTTTCCTTATTTTACTGCTTTTCGAGTCAGAAAGTCAAACTTTGTTTGACTTTCAGCGTTGACCAGTAATGGTCAATGCGAAGTTCGTTTGAACTTCGCAACGTGAGTGTAATCACGTTGGTTATAGTCCCTTGGGACTATGCCCACTGATTACCACGTTGTCTAGGGTCGTAGGGTAAGCGATCTAATAAATCGCCTATACCTTCGAACCCGACCCAGTTTGGTCGATCATTAGGATCCGACCAAATACATTAGGTGACCCTAGTATAGGGCATAACCTTCCGAGGTTATACCCTATGGTCACATCGTTTAAGTAGTTGTATGATAAGTAGTTTATATGCCTTAGGTAAATTACCAGAATACCCTTTTCATGTATAATTGGTAATTAAGCATATGTAACCTAAACCTTTGTCACATAACTGATTATGTAATATGTTTAGGCATATAACACTTGTCATAGGGCTAGTTAGGCGGTCCGAACGCGTTTCACGCGAACGACGCGTTAAAGTAGCATAAGCTACCTAAACGGGTCGTAATGGGTCGTAGACACTTAGGTTAAGTTTCATTTAGTATGTAGGCTTTGTTAAACCAAATGACACGAGTCTCTACACTCGTTTGGTTTACAAACCCTAATGCTACCCGATCTTCCGATCTAGGTCCGGTTAATTAACATAGTTACCTATATTAGGTGCCGTTTGATATCCGCGATCTCTAGCATTGTTTGGTTGTTACTCAAGGACTTCTGAGCAATCTCAAGTGAGTACATAGACCCCTCTTTTACTGTTTTCCAAACTGTTTTGGGGTGGAACACATGTGCCTACTTGTTACTTTCATGCTTTCCTGTTTTAACATCATATACTGCTATGTTCGTTAGTACATTATAGTACATGATTTTATGACATTTCATGCTAGGTGTGCCCAATTGTGTGCATTACTTAGTACATCGTTTTACATGACATTTTGACATAGACATTTTAACATGATTGACATTTGATCATGCATTTCCCACAAAACATAACTTTGATTTAAACCAAGATTTACTTCAATACTTTGTTTTTGTGCATATAGTTTAGTTGAGACATTTCACTTGCCATACATGACATCTTGACATAGACGTTTGACATGGATATTTGACATAGACATTTTGACATGATTTACATCTTGACATGGATACTTTGACATAGACATTTTACATTGTTTGGTTTGGTTTGATTAAGTGATTAAGTAACGATGTGTGTGTAATATGATACAAGCATGGTGGATACGCCGCTGGTACTTCCTATATATAAGTGTTTGTATGGTATTACATATCGTAGCGTTATTTGAATCATTTCAGTTTGATACATATAACATTTTATACAAATAACATACTTTTCACAAGACATTGTTTTATAACAACTTATCTTATACAAACTCAGTTACATGGTTATTCATTTAACCATACATTATTCACTTATTTATACATATCATCTGAACTCATTGTTTTTCAAATGATTTACAAAACAAAGCAAATAACAAGGTTCATGACTAAACATTTTCTCAAACATAAGTCATGAAACCTATTTTCACAAAACCTATGTATCTCACAGGCATTTTTATGCTGACGTACCTATTTTCACATGTGTTTTTCAGGAACTGTTGCATAAGATGATCAAGATACACATAGGCAGACTTGGGCTTTAGTGACAATAAAAGATGCAAGACTAGTTAATTATGTTGTATTTCTTTGTTTGTTTAGACATTGTAACACTTTTAATTAATAAAACGAAACTTCAATTGCCATGGATTTGAAACAATTAATTCTGTTACAACACTCCCCGACATTTCCGCCACGTTTTGTATGTTCTACGTGGTCGGGGTGTGACAGAAAAGATGGTATCAGAGCCAATGGTTATAGGGAATTAGGTTATTAGTAATGCTTTGACCTAGTCTATAACTTTCTTAGGACCCTAACGCGAGTTTACTTGCGTTTAGTCATAAAACAATACCGTCACCTATCCTTAGGCGACGACCACAACAAGAACATAAATTTCAAAACCGCTTTGAAAACTAATCATCTGTTCTAGGATGATTGATTACTAGGTTTTGAACCCTCTATTGTAAGGTTTTGAACCCTCTGTTATATGGTTTTGAATCCCTTTGAGTTTCAAAATCTCGTCAAGGTTTTGGGTTTTAAATAATGTGAACACGTGCAAACTGGAAGGGTGAACGCCTGTATTCTGGGTTTTCTGTCTAGGCAAGCACTTCGTATACATCTCAACCAGACGCGAGACCAGTTGTGCTTACCTGGGAATTCTTGGAATGAGTGTTCACTTATAGGCGAGCATGTCTTCGCGATACGTTATTTTTGACCTATTTTACTTGATTCTTCACCAGGGTCGTTTGTTGCTTTGTAGTAACAATCAAATGACCACTATCCTTGCTTTCATCAAATTTGTTTCATCTCATTCTTTTCGTCTAATTCTCTCACTCGTTTCATTTCATGTTTCCTCTTTTAGAATGCCTCCTCGACGCGAAAATCAGATGACGCCTGCCGAGCTGGCGGAAATCATCGCGCAGCAAATGGCTGCTGCCTTCCCAAATCTTTGTGCTCAAATAATACAAGCCATCAACAACAATAATGCCCTCTGCAGCTTCAAGACGTTCAACTCGGCCAAGCCATCAAAGTTCTCTGGGTCTCAAGGAGCGACAGCACTTCTGCAATGGTTCGAGAGTCTAGAGAGCACCTTCAGGCATGTACAATGTCCAAATGAGCGAAAGGTAGATTTTGCATCTAGTGTCTTTGAGAAACGAGCTTTGACGTGGTGGAACGGTGTGGTGAGAGATAGGGGTGCCGAAGTGGCACTGGCCCAAACTTGGGAAGAACTTCGAGCACTGATGATGAAGGAATTCTGTCCTCGTCACGAGATCAGGGCATTGGAAAGGGAATTCGATGATCTTAAGCAAGACAGCGGTGAACATCGAGCATACACTGATCGATATGAGGAGCTGAGCCTGTTGTGTCCTACCATGGTTACGCCTTTGGATAAGGCGATCGAAAAATACATTGATGGTCTCCCTGACTCAGTTCAAGACATTGTTACTGGTAGTAACCCCACTACGGTTAGGCAAGCCATTGAGCTATCTGCAACATTGACTGAATCTCAGATCAGGAAACGTAAGCTTTTCCGGAAGGGTGACAAGAAACCAGTCGAGGAATCGAAACCAATCGAGGAATCAAAGACCATGGATGAACAGACTGGATCCCTTGAGCGGTCAAAGAAGCAAAAGGCTTCTCAGAACTTCGCCATGGTTGCTCACAATGATCAAGCCGCCCCCAACCAACCAGCTAAACCCCGTGCTAGGAAGCCATACAATGGAACTTCACCTTTGTGCAACAAATGTAACCTTTATCATCATGCTATAGTGAAGTGCCGCGAATGCCAAATTTGTGGACGTAAAGGTCATACAGCAAAAGTTTGCGTAGCAGCAGTTGCACCAAATCAAGCTAACAACAAACCTGCTCAAGCTCGCTTTCCACCAGGTTCTTGCTACAAGTGTGGCGAGATGGGACATTTCCGAAGAAATTGCCCAAAGCGTACTAATGCTAATCCAGCACAGAGATGAGCATCTGACCGACTAGAAGACAACACCGTTTAGAAATAATCACATCTTATGTATTATTTTCTTTTGTTGTCAAGGTCCATGAAACAGTTGTTATCATTGTTAATAAATAAATCTTTTTATTTATATTGCAATGTATTTATGTGGTTGTATGCATAAACAACATATCCCCTACAATACCGACAATCAAGGAATCATATTCCTTGAAAAGCAAACTACCCCCAAAATTCTTCCATTTTACAATCTCTTGCGTTTTACACAAAGATCCTAAGTACCCGTCTCTTGCAAAGAGACGAAGTACAAGGTGCAAGTTATAACCCTGTACGAATACCCCAAGTACCACTATAAATTCTTAATAGGGTACCTAAGGGTATTTCCGTATGTCCTAAATTATTGTGTACCTTAATTCGAATATTGCGTTTTCCTGAAAACGAAAATCGAATTTTTGGTAGATCATCCTATCTTCATGAATGTATTCTTGAAATGATTAAGGTGCCAAATGAAATCCACGAATTGGATTCCTGGTGTGCTTTAAGTATCCGCGTCCAAAGATAACAAATTAATAACAAATTAAACAACTATGTGATTATGTGTTTATGTGTTCCCTTTTATGTTTTTGTGTGATCCAAATTCTTGTCATTCAAATCCTCGTAGAATCTTCCATATCTTTGGGTGCTATATTAAATCCTCAACGGGCTTGTACGTAATAGTAAAGACACTTGGATTATATTGTACCATTCCATAATTAGATCCTGAGAGGTCTAGGTATACAGATTGATCCAAAAATCTGGTTAGGAATATCATGTGATGATATAGCTGAAAGGACTCCTTGGTGGTCTAATTAAAAGGATCCTTTGTTGATCTAATTAAAAGGACCCTATGGTAGTCTAGTCACACTCATCACAGGTTTGATTATCCTCCCCACAAACATTTCAAGACAAGTTGTGCGGACTATGCAAGGAATTACATAATTATGGATGCATACATAATTATGGAATTCAGTGCACAGAAACCACAGCGAATTTTGTCATGTGTCTAGAGTCTATTCCGTTCATTTTGTTTCTGAAGATGTAAAATGACTATTCCGTTCATTTTTGTTTCTGAAGATGTAAAATGACTATTCCGTTCATTTTTGTTTCTGAAGATGTAAAATGACTATTCCGTTCATTTTTGTTTCTGAAGATGTAAAATGACTATTCCGTTCATTTTTGTTTCTGAAGATGTAAAATGACTATTCCGTTCATTTTTGTTTTCTGAAGATGTAAAATGACTATTCCGTTCATTTTTGTTTCTGAAGATGTAAAATGACTATTCTGTCCATTTTTGTTTCTGAAGATGTAAAATGACTATTCCGTTCATTTTTGTTTCTGAAGATATAAAATGACTATTCTGTTCATTTTAGTTTCTAATGAATGCCTGTTGAGAATAACTCTGTTCATTTTTCATTTCTGAAAAATGTTCGTTAAATAGAAATTACAGGATTACGTCTTGTTCATCTTTGATGGTTATTTAACACAAAGTCACAAATAGACTCCTACGAATTAATTTCGGGACGAAATTTCCTAAAGTAGGGGAGACTGTAACACCTGTGTCATTTCAACCATCAAACAAATGCCAAACCAATGAAAAATTGTATTTCATACTTTGGACTTGTATAAATATGTGTATCTTTTTCACATATCAACTCTTGTTCGATTTCAAACTCTAAATCGCTTTCTGGAAGGTTATACGCCCACTAATGCGTAAATATAACCAGTTTAATCCAACAAACACTCCGGAATAGTGAAATAGGCTTAACATACCTTGAATAACCTTTACATAGCTTAGATATAATTTTTGGAAGGTTTGGTGTGGTGAAATCAAAGTTTAATCGCTTACAGGGACTAAAGTTGACAAACTGCGAAAGTATGCCAATTTGAACTGTAACAGACCTTCCGGGACATGAACATAAGTTAAACATACCATAAATATCCTTTACATAGCTTAGAAATAGGCTTTGAGGTGTTCGGTATGCTAAAATAAACTTTTGTGTCATTCAGGGACTAAAAGTGTCAAAAAGTGCACAAGTTTGCATTTTCGCGCATAACTTACGTTCTGAATACATCCGGACATCCAAAAATTTATGAAAGCATGACTATATTATATTTTAGTGTTCGCCATAAGAAAAATCCATTCGTTTCGTCATTTGGATCGTTTTTCGCGCTTATGCGCATTCCGTCGTAATTAACCGAACATCGCAACTGTACGGCTAAACGAACCGACATCCGAGATATTTTTGAGCACAATTTAAGTTCCCTATACTTTAACTTCATTTTAGAGCTTTGAAATGGGGTTAACGGGGCTTAAACGTGTCAAAAATGCATCGAAAACCAAGTTTAGGGGCTGCAGGGACCAAAACTGTAAATCTGCCAAAGTTGTTACCTTACGGACCTCAACATTGGCAGCTTTGAGGTCCGTAAAGCAAGTTCAGACCAGATGCAGAGTACTTAACAGCCTGTTTTCAGCTGTTTTGCACTCCTAATCTCTCTTCCACATGTTGATACCTTATGGTGGGTGGCCAATTGAGGTACCATAACATTCCGACAAGTGTACGGCCTTGATCGTGCCCCCTTTTCCAAGAAACGATCTTAACGGTTACCCGAAAACTATAAATACCCATCCACCCCAACCTCATTTCTCACAAGAATCTTGATTTGAGAGCTCTAAGTTGAAACCATTGTTTCATACCTGAGTTCTTGGATCGAGATTAGCATTCGGGGACCCTTCGTAAGTATTCTTTCGTTCTTTTCCTTATTTTACTGCTTTTCGAGTCAGAAAGTCAAACTTTGTTTGACTTTCAGCGTTGACCAGTAATGGTCAATGCGAAGTTCGTTTGAACTTCGCAACGTGAGTGTAATCACGTTGGTTATAGTCCCTTGGGACTATGCCCACTGATTACCACGTTGTCTAGGGTCGTAGGGTAAGCGATCTAATAAATCGCCTATACCTTCGAACCCGACCCAGTTTGGTCGATCATTAGGATCCGACCAAATACATTAGGTGACCCTAGTATAGGGCATAACCTTCCGAGGTTATACCCTATGGTCACATCGTTTAAGTAGTTGTATGATAAGTAGTTTATATGCCTTAGGTAAATTACCAGAATACCCTTTTCATGTATAATTGGTAATTAAGCATATGTAACCTAAACCTTTGTCACATAACTGATTATGTAATATGTTTAGGCATATAACACTTGTCATAGGGCTAGTTAGGCGGTCCGAACGCGTTTCACGCGAACGACGCGTTAAAGTAGCATAAGCTACCTAAACGGGTCGTAATGGGTCGTAGACACTTAGGTTAAGTTTCATTTAGTATGTAGGCTTTGTTAAACCAAATGACACGAGTCTCTACACTCGTTTGGTTTACAAACCCTAATGCTACCCGATCTTCCGATCTAGGTCCGGTTAATTAACATAGTTACCTATATTAGGTGCCGTTTGATATCCGCGATCTCTAGCATTGTTTGGTTGTTACTCAAGGACTTCTGAGCAATCTCAAGTGAGTACATAGACCCCTCTTTTACTGTTTTCCAAACTGTTTTGGGGTGGAACACATGTGCCTACTTGTTACTTTCATGCTTTCCTGTTTTAACATCATATACTGCTATGTTCGTTAGTACATTATAGTACATGATTTTATGACATTTCATGCTAGGTGTGCCCAATTGTGTGCATTACTTAGTACATCGTTTTACATGACATTTTGACATAGACATTTTAACATGATTGACATTTGATCATGCATTTCCCACAAAACATAACTTTGATTTAAACCAAGATTTACTTCAATACTTTGTTTTTGTGCATATAGTTTAGTTGAGACATTTCACTTGCCATACATGACATCTTGACATAGACGTTTGACATGGATATTTGACATAGACATTTTGACATGATTTACATCTTGACATGGATACTTTGACATAGACATTTTACATTGTTTGGTTTGGTTTGATTAAGTGATTAAGTAACGATGTGTGTGTAATATGATACAAGCATGGTGGATACGCCGCTGGTACTTCCTATATATAAGTGTTTGTATGGTATTACATATCGTAGCGTTATTTGAATCATTTCAGTTTGATACATATAACATTTTATACAAATAACATACTTTTCACAAGACATTGTTTTATAACAACTTATCTTATACAAACTCAGTTACATGGTTATTCATTTAACCATACATTATTCACTTATTTATACATATCATCTGAACTCATTGTTTTTCAAATGATTTACAAAACAAAGCAAATAACAAGGTTCATGACTAAACATTTTCTCAAACATAAGTCATGAAACCTATTTTCACAAAACCTATGTATCTCACAGGCATTTTTATGCTGACGTACCTATTTTCACATGTGTTTTTCAGGAACTGTTGCATAAGATGATCAAGATACACATAGGCAGACTTGGGCTTTAGTGACAATAAAAGATGCAAGACTAGTTAATTATGTTGTATTTCTTTGTTTGTTTAGACATTGTAACACTTTTAATTAATAAAACGAAACTTCAATTGCCATGGATTTGAAACAATTAATTCTGTTACAACACTCCCCGACATTTCCGCCACGTTTTGTATGTTCTACGTGGTCGGGGTGTGACACTAATATCTTCCCTTTCAGACCTTTTCTTCTTATCTTTTCCTTTCTTTTTGTGATGAGGGTGCAGGTATGTTGACTGAGGGAAGGAGCTATTATAGATGCTTTCAGGATTTTAAGGTATGGGTAGATTGTTTAATAAGGTTTTTCTATAACTTAACATGATTAAATGACATATTTTCTTTATATTCAACTAGACAACTTATAGCTTTGGATCTGGTTTTAAACATAGCATAATGTGATAGACTTACTAAACATTAATTAGGTAAGCTTACATGTGTTATAGTGGTGGACACCTTTAATAGTAAATGAATATTGGTTGTAGATGCTAATATAATAGTTAAAATTTGTAAATAAGTGATTCTACACTTTGTAACTGTTGATATATTAGTCATAATTCAAAGATGGTCATAATTTCTTGACCCACGAGACAAAAGAAAGAAGCATCCCAAAACCAGCGTCTTTAATAATGATCATGAATGCCATCATTTGTAACTGAAAATCGCTAGTATATCAACATAATCATTCGACCAATCTCCTAGACAAATAAAAAATTATCCATAGAATTTCGTCTCTTTAGTCTTTACCTTCCGACTCTCTCTCTAGCATTTGACCGTATCGCAAACTGTCGTGACAACCTTTGTCGTGACAACATCATCCACTATCGCAAACTGTTAGCACTACCTCTGCTGCATCAAACTTGGAACCGTTTGATGCCATCATCATTGCTACTTCTTCAGTCTTTCCTCGCAGTTGCAAGCCACAACAGCCTGATCGCATTCTCTTGATTATTTCTGATCAATGCTAACATTTGTTTATTAGATGAATAATACATCCAAGCATTCGTTTGATTCGTCCAAAAGTTTACAGTACCGTAAATTTGACATTGAGGTAAAATGATTTGATTGATAATATGGCTATAGAAATTGGAAACCAATTCTACATGTAAACCACATCTGTCCACCCAACTATAACATATTTATAACAAAATATGGTTTATACATTCATTCATTGAAAATATATTTCTTAGATAAACTGTGAATATCTTTTGATGCTGATAATTGATAATCTGTTTAGGGATTTCGGTTTTGGGAACGTCCCGATAATTTACATTTTAATACAAAGAAAATCTTATAAACATGGATTTCTTATGTTTTAATCAAATAATAAGGTGGTAAATCAACATGGTATATTTTTGGGAACTTGAATGTGTTATTGTAAACAAAATTAAAAAAAAAAACTTGTTGTGTAAGTTGCCTTCACTATATGATTGCATGCACTTACTAACATGCAAGTGTTTTTTTTGAAAGTTTGACCAATCTAAGTTGGCTTGCAGACTTAAGTTTCGTTCCGCCTTTTATATACATGTTCATGGGTAGCTCGAGAAATATTGTAATCGGCTCTCTGGCAGTGGTTTCTCAATTGATTGGAACTATGCTACGAGATGAACATGGATATTTTAGTCTTGCTTCCACTACAACATTCTTTGCCGGAGTCACTCAAACTGCACTCAGGTTTTTCAGGTAATATTAGCTTTTAACAAAAAGCTGTCATTTTGATCCGAATCTTGTATAGTTTTGGTGTTTGCTCCTTTTACACATTTGGTTTTCAGATCGATTTTCTGTCACATGCTGCGATTGTGGGGTTCATGGGAGGTTACCACTGACTTTTATTAATTTGATTTTTTCTTTAGTTGGGAAAAAATGTGTTACACGTCAACCAAATCAACCCGTACCAGAAAAAGCACGCTCTGACGCGAACTTGGTATGGCCTGTTATATAACCCACCCATTTGGCCACCACTATATTCTCGAGAATAAGTTGTGCGATATTTATAGCTTTCTTTAACTGTTTGTACATGTATAGGTTTTGTTTAGGGAACTACCGAATGGTGTGCTAGACTCGAGTCAGAAGAAGACTGCCTACCTGATGATGACAAGGTTAAAGATTACTCTAAATTGAAATTTAGTAATTTATTACTTTTGAAGGGTTTTATGGTGAAAATAGAAGATGGTTACTCTAAAGGAATCGTAAGATGGAAGGTGGTGAGATTACTAAAAAACGTATTTGCTTTAAAGAAATGTATTATTAGAGCTTTTGACTATGACCAGGGTCATATTCCGTTTAGAGGGAGTAAATTAACAGAAGGTTTGAGAGATTCATTTGTTGGTAACTCACGAACTGTTAGAGGGAGTTATTTAACAGAAGTTTTGAGAGATTCATTTGTTGGTAACTAATGAACGAGTTGATATCATGCATTTCACCAAACTCTAGATCATGTGAACATACTCTCGAGGTATGCTGATAGGTCACTTGAAACAATTTATATATATTTATTTGGATTGTTGGATAATGTATGTGGAAGCCACATATATAGTAAATCTACTTTATATGTCACAAAAGCATGTATCTGGTGTCATTTATACCGGTTTTGGCCAAGAAAATGTCGATGATGAAACGCTCACCCTTTGTTTCAATTCTTTGGCTTGTACTCAATTGCTCTCTGTGAATGGATATATTAACTGCCTTGGCAGATTGGTATTAAAAATAAATTACGTGAACCCCCCACACAGCGTGCGGTGAAAAACTTAAGTACCCGCCGCAACGCACGGGCTTCGCACTAGTATATATATATATATATATATATATATATATATCCTACTAATACTGATAAATTTAATATATCATGTTGTACGAATTCCCCGAAGTCCCCACCGAAATATAAGCCTATAACCCGATACTTATTCTCTTGAGATCAAGCAAATTCGTCCCAACTTTAGATTTAAGCAAATTGTAAATCTACACGGTCATTTTCTCTGAAACACCGTAATAATCCCTGTTTCTCCCCGAAACATATTTATTCACCAAAAACCGTTTCTACCCGAAACATTTTATATATCAAAGGTATGTTTTATTCAAAAACATTTTTAAACCCTTTTTAAGGCGTGTTCTTCCCCCAAAACATATACAAAACAGTAAAAAGAGGGGGTTTAGTGACACTCACATTTGGTTGCGTATTATAAATTGCGCAATCCTACAAATTGATTTCTACACGTCCTAATATACGTAGGAACGATTTATCAATTAATATATCACAAAATTTCTATGTTTCTCTGTATCTTAGAATTTTCACATAACTTTGAGATTTTCTTAAAAAGTCATTATTTTTTATTATGTTGGCATGTTAATATATATATGAGTTCATATATATATATATATAGGGTCGGGATTTAGAGAAAACGGTGAAAAGTGTGAGAACGGTGAGAACGCTTATGGATCGTCCGATCAAAACAATCTATGGACTAGATTGGCGCGATGGCGTTTTCGTAAATAACATCAATTTTATTACGTGGACGCGCCTCATTAAGGGTAAAAAGGTCTTTACACTTCTATACCAAAACGCCATACTAATGAATAAAACGCCATTACGGACCAAAACACAACCCTATATAAACAAAAACATCCCAGAAATAAAAACACACACCCCAGAACCTGAAACGCCATATTTTCTACTATATACCATTTATCTTACAAACGCCAAAAATACTCAAAACATCAAACACACCTACTCCAAAAACGCCATATTTTCTACTATATGCCATTCATCGTAGAAAATGCCAAAACACTAAAACATCAAAGATTCCAAAAAATCGATGGTTCTTTCAGATACACTATTTCCTCAGTAAAACGCCAAAAATGGCAAATATCGTTTCTTGTATATTCAAATATTGTTCTACGCCAAAGTTTCAGAGAATGCATTCTTCCCTGAGGTGTTGTGACTCAAATAACATTTTGCTGCATGAGATGGACAAGTCATAAACAAAAAGATGCTGGTTTCAGACTTATGTCATTTTTTGTGTTTTGTTATTGATGAATATTATAATGGCATGAAAAGACGAATGACATTGATGAGTTGTTTGAAGATACATATTCAAACAAAAAACTTATGTCATTTTGTCTTTCTAAATGGCCACAAAAACACAACCATGGCTAAGCCAAACCGCCAGCGAACATGATTTAAAGAAGAAAGAGACTGATGACAGTGAAGATTTGGAAGATGAATTGTTTCTATTTTTATTTTTTTAATTTTATTTTTCTGTTGTTTGTTATGTATTTTTCAACTTAGAAAATAAAAAAAACATTATATTAATAAAACGCCAAACAGTCATAATGCATGTGAAACGCCACAATGCAGTAAAAATGCCAAAACTCCCAAACTATAATGAAAGTAGTTTGCAGAAGTATTAATAAAAGCTAAAAATGGAAAAAAAAAAAAAAAAAAAAAAGCCAAAAACTACTTAAAGCCATTAAAAACTCTAAACTTGGGAGATGGAAAGTCTATGACCATAAAAACTCATAAAAACCTGAACAAAAAAACAGTAAAAATACACAGTAACTGAAAAGATGGCTACTTTATTAATATCATTTATTATAAATAAAATCCCGCCTAAACTACGCGCCAAAAACATCCTATAAGAGAGACGTCTCTGCACAATCAACTGATCACAAACCAAAAAACAAACGTCATATTTCCTAGAAACCATTCACTTTAAAATGCCATAAAAATAGTTGTAAAGCCACAGATGCAGAAGCTCGATTCTTCTATATTGAGTATTGATCTAAATGAAGTTTCACTGAATGGATTCTTCTCTGAGTTGGGTATCTCTATAATCTTTTGCTGAATGAGATGGACAAATATTCAAGAAAAAAAGACTGATGACACTGATATGACATCATGTCACTTTGTTCTTGATGGATATATTGATGGCATGAAGGGATCAATACATTAGAGCAGGCGTTGGTTTTCAACATGTCATCAAACAAGTATATATCCGCCCACAATAAAGGATGCCACAAAAAATAAGCATCTTCTAAAGACGGGCGTTATGTAGGAAAATAAGGATCTACATAAGGTATTCAAAAACAGGTTCAAAACACCAAAAAGGTTAAAGTAGAAGAGACTGATGATAGTGAAGATTTGGATGATAAATTAGATTATAGTTTTTAATTTTTTTTTCATTTTCTATTGTTTATTAACTAATTCTCTGTTGTTTATTATCTAATTCTCTACTAATTTAAAAAAAATTGAGTATAAAACGCCAAAGACTACAAACACTAAAACGCCTGATAGTGTGAAAAACTGTGAGAACGAATGCTAGCAAAGCACGATGTTGCTATATAAAACGCCAAAAAATGCAAACAAACTATTACTGGAAAAATCAACACTAATTGACAGATGAAAATTGAAAGAAACAGTAACTGCTAAAACAGTAAAATGAAGAGACAGTATCATTATTGCCAAACATTTATTTATATTAAAAGCCACTACATAGAAAATTGAATTTATTTATCTTTTCAAAACGCCATAATTGCCTGTCACATTATAGGCCTGTATCCTACATGGCACAACACTTGATATAATAAAATCAAGAAAATTATTGATGTTTTTACATTAAAGGCCTGCATCCTGGTCTAAAAAACAATAAAAACGCCAAAACAATACTTAAAACGCCAAAATGTTTACCATGATCCTGATCTAAAAACAATAAAAACGCCGCGTATTTATTAAACGCCAAAAAATGGAAAGATAAAGTGACACGCGTTTAAAAAAAGAAATATGAAAGGACAAAAAAGCCCATCCGCCCTTCTCTAAGCGGCGTGACATGTGTTGGGCCAGGAAGCGTTCTCACCGTTCTCACACTTTTGAGCGTTTTCTCCTGATCCCGTTTCTATATATATATATATATATATATATATATTGTTAAGATTTTGCGACTTGAACGATTTTATTGGTGATCCTTATCATGTAAATCCATTAACACTCCCGTTTATACGTAATATATCTACGATTTGCACGTCGTAATATATATACATAAACGTGCACATATACTAAATATCATAACACGTGAAATCTCATTAACTTATTTATTTTATCATTTTTAAAGCACGTATACATGAAATAACTTATCAAGTTAACATATGTATCAATTTTCATGCTCGACAAACAAGTTACACATTTAACGCGATTTTTACCGATTCTACCGCTTTAAGCGCACAAGTGTACATGCATAGTCTAAATTCCCGCTATCATGTCAACACTTAACATATTA
Organism: Helianthus tuberosus; assembly: GCA_030545235.1. Lineage (NCBI taxonomy): Eukaryota > Viridiplantae > Streptophyta > Magnoliopsida > Asterales > Asteraceae > Helianthus > Helianthus tuberosus. The sequence continues at coordinate 63,008,565 of CM060432.1, read as the reverse complement.
TCATATACACATATGTAAATCACATAACACATTTTAACACATAAGGTTCACCCATGCTATTGTACATTGTAAAACGCGTATTTTAGTGATTCGGTAACGTTTTCGGGCGTCGGAAGTCACGTATAACTAACCAAACATCAAGTAAACTTAATATACGTTAAAATACTTATTTTTATACTAAAAATATCAGTTTACTTACTGATCTAAAACAGTTTCATAAAATCCCTCGAAAAGCCGATTTTTAATCGTTTTACCGCATAGTTTTGCGTCAAACGTTACCATAACTATCCAAAATCGTAATGAATTGATATTTTAAAATAATCCATGTTATTTACTGATTGAAATGATGGTTATAATCAGATTAGTGCAGTTTTCATGTAAGTCACATAAATCATGCGATTTCACGTATTTTACAACACTTTAAGCACCAAGTACAACATGCAACGCTAGTAAACTTTATGACAAAGTTTTATGATATTTTAACACTTCAAATATTAATATTTTTAGTGTTTAGAATCTGATTAAAAATTTATCAAATCATAACTTAATCATCATTTTATGATCATAAACCGACATGCATGTTCAAGTAAATGCATCTAATGCATCCATAACATGTCATAATAAACTTGCATGAACTTAAATGCATCTATACCTTCATTTAACTCATGTTCTAAAAATCCAAACATTCCATACTTCATATCATCATCATCTAATCATTCAACATAAATGCAAGACATGTACATTCTTACACATCTAGAAATTTAATCATCAAAAATTTACATGCATGCATACCTATATATACATACACGACACATATATACATACACCCACATGAATCCAAAACTTTACTTTTACATGTCCATTCACATGATTAAAACCCTTTTAGAACTTTCCAAGATTACATGCACATCACTTTTCAACATCCCATCAAACAAGATCAAAATCAAAAGTCAAAACTCACATTCTAACATACACACATACATATGTACAGCCCCATGTATACACACACATACATCCATTTTTATTTTATTCAAAACCCCATTTGTTTTAGTTTTCAAGTTTATGTTTAGATTCAAGAACAAGAGAAACTTCCATCATCATCAAAATCATCAAGAATCAAGAACAAGATTTTTAAAGTGAAGTTTATACCTTCAAGATTTTGATGGGTTTTGATAAAGTTTGATAATATGGAGCTTGAACCTTCTTGAAATCACCTTTAAAACCCTCTTGGATCTTCAAACTAACTTGAAATGAGTTTGTATAAACATGAATCTTCAAGAACTTCAAAATTTGAATTTTGTAATGTGTGTATGTGTGTGTATTCGGCCGAGAGGATGAGAGAGAGGATGAGACTGATGTTGTTTGGTGTTAGATTTGATAAATGGAGTATAGAAAAGGTGTTAATGATTGTGTTTAGACATTTTGCTACACATGGCACACAATTACAAATTCAAGAAAGGTGGGCATCCCCCCAAGCCGCCACCTCCCTCCCTTCTCACATAGATACACGCACATATACATATATATCACATATATAGGCCAAAAACTTGTATTTAACTGGCTACCGGGTATTTGATCTAGCATTTCAATCACGTTTTGTGACGTTTTAAATTATTTTTAACGCTCTAAAAAATAAAATCGCCAAATTATTACTAAAATAATTATCAGTTGCCTTGACTGGCTGTGTTGACAGTATTTTGTCAGATACGCGTAGTATCGCGCGGTACGCGCTTAAACTCAAAAAATAGAGTTTATTAGTGTTTTAGTTTATTTTTCCTTCCGGGCATGATTAAAATTACTATTCTAATCATAGTGAATTCTTTTTAGGATTTTAACATTGATCGGGCGGTCACCGACGTTCGTTTCGCATTTTGTTCGTAACACGATAAGCATTTATCTTATTATTGCCAACATAATTTTTATCAAAGTTTGGATTTACCAACACATCAAATATCACACATAAACATTAATATCAGTCAAATACAACATTTTATTCATTCACGACACGTGTTACATTTGTACAGTACAACCTAAATAACCGGGTGTCACAAAATAATCACTAAGTCTAAAAGTATAATCATACACGAATGAAATACGTACGAAATACACTTGGTGGAAATACAAGGAATGTACATGTACACGAATACGTATAATACGACGTAAATACCAATAATAAAATATACAAATACAAGTATATACATACGGTATATGTATACGTATAAAAGCTACAAGTACATGGCGGTGTACTAAAAAACACTTGTTGAAGTGTACTCTCACAAAGATACCGTACGTGTACGTCAACGTATTTACAAGGTTAAAAATAAATATTTTTAACACTCATATCTCTAGACGGTATACAGTTATATTTGTGTAACAAATATACAATCTCGAATCAAAGCATATACATGAAACAAATGCCAACATATTATTAAAAATACACAAGGGTTCCAAAAATAAAATGAATACAATAACGTTCAAGATGAGCTACGAGTACAATGTCTAGAAGAGATCAAAGTGTCTAATGAGTTAGAGCACTTGTAGGTTAACTCACGCTTTTGGAACACCGTTGCTAGCATTATCTCTCTCTGGACGCAAATCAGTGAGTTCATGTCCCCCTTTTCTCTTAAATGTTTTCGGTTTATAACTATCGAGGGGAATACATGTCTCGATGGTATGGTTTAACTTGGAATGAAGTATTGGATCATGTGTGAATATGGTCTCTCTTAAGCGCCGTTAATCTTTTATAAGACCACAGAACAAGAGTAGTAGATCTATCGGGTGTAGCGAGCCCCACTCATGGGTCCTTGTGTGGCCGCATGTAGTGCTTTTGTTGTCCCAGCCGGGTGAACCGGATGAAATCGTCTAGGGTTGAGTGCTTCCTATGTCGTCACACATATTAATGTCCTTGCAAAACATTAATGATCTATTCATTGTCGCTTTACATACCACATTGTTATATACGAACTTTCAAATGTTTTTAAGATCCATTTGGTGCGCACACAAAACACATGAACTCACCAACTTTAATTGATGTTTTCAAAACTCACATGTGTTTCAGGTAAATGAATGGATCTTGGTGCAGTCGGTTCTCAAGAAGCTTTTGGGTTATTGTAACACCTCGAAAACAGGTTTGGTAATCAAACCACGTTAATATTTATGAACGGGTAAAATACCGTTAGTGGTAAAATTAACCCGGTAAGTATTAGGATTTAAATAATTAAACCTAATATTAAATAAAAAGAGAATAAAAGTTTTGAGAAAAACAAAGCTTATGACAGGCCGACTTAGTGGGACATAAATAAGACGGGTTACAACTCCCGGAATCCAATAAGTTAACTAGGAATAATAATAACCTAGTTAGAAGAGAAGTCTTGTAGTGACATACTAGTGGGTTAAAACACTTAAAATAAAAACCTGATAATAGATGGGGGACCAAACTTGTAAAGTGTGAAACTTAAATAATTAAAAACAAAAAAAATAACACACCAAACACACACTTAGGTGTGTGTTTGGTTAGTACAAATCACTGGGGGCGACCAAGAAACCCTCACAAAACCCTAATTCTCATAAATCTCACAAATTGAAGGCTCAATTCAGTCCCAATACGAAATCCGAGCTTAGATTGGTGATCTCCACAGTAAGGGGGTCATAAGGTATGTGAATTTTATAGGAAATCTCTATTTTGAATTTATGGATGAACATAGATAACTCAAAAATTGTTGATGCATGAGTGTTATATTGATGGAATAGGAACAATATTGTATCTAGGAGGGAACCATAGACAATTATGTGTTGAAATCATGCCTAATTCTTGTAAATCATAATCACCATTGAAGGTGATAAGTGGGTTTTGTAGAAACATGTTAAACACTAGGATTTTGATAGTTATTCTAGTGTAATTTGAGTTCCATGAAGTAAATTCAGATTTGTTGATGCTAAATTCGCGTATGTGATGTTTTTAGGGTTTTGATTGCTAAAAATTAGTGTTATAATGTCATAAACATGTTTTAATTGAAAGCTGAATTCAAACAGCTTCTGATCAGAATTTACAGCCGATTTGTATTGGCTGTAACGTGGACAAAATTTGACAAAAACATGTGCTTCTTGAGTCTAATATGTAATTCCAAGAAATATCTTTAAAACCCCACTGGAATTGCATTTTTTCGAAGGTTCAGGCTTCGTTTTCTTGCAGAATTTGCAGCCCATTACGAATGTCATAACTCAATTTAAGAACTGATTTATGATCTCAAATTTTTACTTTAGCTATCTTCAGGTAATTCCAAAAATCTCCAACTGGAATTTCGTCAATCGGATAAACAAGGAATTTTAAATGAATTTTTTCGTAAGCTGCAGTCAGAATTGATGAATCTGATTGCAGCTTAGTAAATGAATTTTTACGAATTTTTGGTAAAGAGTTAGATCTTGAAATTTTAACACAAGGCCTAACCCTCTGAGGGGTACGTCACATAAAAAAATCATAATTTTTGAAGACTTGTAAACAGGTAAAACAGGTCACTAAAAACAGCCTATTTTCGGTGATATGAACTTGCCTAATTGATGTTAATCTTGGCTAAATGACAAGTTATAAACTAGTTGTTGAATATATAGCATGCTTTGATTGATAAGTGTGTAAAAAAAAGTGGTCCATAGGGTGATGGCCATTGTATAGAATGACCAATCTAACCATCTTATGGATGTTATGATATAGTTTGACTTTAAACAAGCTAGGTGGGGGCTTGGAAAGGAACGGGTCAAACGGATCATGGATGCGAAGAATGTTTGCGCGGACGCGAGGTAAGTAAAGCTTACACCCAATTTAAGTGTACATATTTATTTTATAGGTGATAAATATGACAACGGATTGTATCCGGATATGGGTTCCGACACAAAACAATATGAGTTGGAACAAATAAAAACGATTAAAACTATGGTTAATGGAAAAAGGATCTTGTGATAAAAAAATCCGAAATGGGTCGGATGTGTGAATGGGTAGTTAAAACCATGTTTTGTTATAAATGTAAATGTTTGATCGTATAGGCCAAATGGGTCAAATGGTGGTGAAAACACCATTTGACAATATCGACTAACGTTTGGTTGTCAAGTCATATATTCGCAGGAATGAACGGGAAGTGGATAATTGTTTAGCTATTAAGTAGCGGCTAAATAAAGTAAGGTATAAAACGGGTCTATACGTTGACCCGAACCAGGTACGCATAAAGTAAGTTTATAGTTAAAAGTGCAATTTGGTCAAATAATTAGTGAAAGTCCTTCGTCGTAAAATGAGGGACTAAAATTGACCAAAAAGCCCTTGATGGGAAAACCGGGCAAACGACCCTTAGAGGTTGTTTAGGAATTTGCATTAAGATTACGAAATATAGGTAGATACCTTAATGTAGTAAAATGATGGGTGAAAGAAGAGAGTGAAATTTAAAGTTAATGGTAAATCCCTCTAACGGGTTAAAATGAAGTTTTGCACATAACTCAACTTTTAGTTGCATAATTTATGAAAGTTTTGAACTCACGAGTTAATGGTTTTGAGATAATGAATATCTCAAGAATTTACAGTGATTTAAACGAAAGTGGTTTAATGAATCATGAAACGGGTCAAAAGTGTTAAAAAGGAATTTCAAGCCAAGAGCTTGAAATTTGGATTTTTGAAGTAGTTAAATAACAGGTTTTAACTCCATAAGATGGAGAATTAAATTACAAATGCGTTGGAAAAAGAAACGTGTAAAACGGATAAGTAGATAAAAAGTTATAGCATTTTGAAGTTGGAATTTGGTTAAAAACTAGAGCTGGGCAAAAATGCAGGTTTCAGTAACGAATCTGCTGGAAATTGGTCTTTCTCATGCCACGCGACGGGTCACAGGGTTTGGTTCGCGACACGCGACAGACGTCGCGTCACGCGACAAGCCGAGCAGAGTCTCTCGCGACACGCGAGAGACATAAAAGCTGGAAAAATATTTTTGTTATGTTTGTTTGATGCGTATAACTTGTTTAAACTTATTTTAAGCTATCAAAACTAACTTTTATGTTGGTTTTGAATTTATGTGAACCTAGTAAGCATCCGGATGAAGATCAAGCATGGACAAGAACCGAACACACGATCGAACAAAGCTTCCACGTTAATCTAATATGTTTTTGTTTTAAGTGAACTATGTAAAACAATTACTACTATATTTGAATATTATTGACATGTAAGAATGTTAACTTGGAAAAGATTTTGTAAAGTCGCATTTTAGCATAAAATGCGTGTTTTATTATTATAATCTTGATTTATTGAGACGGGTGTTACAAGTTGGGAATCAGAGCTTATGGTTAAAGAGTAAAGTGTGTTCGGTTCGAGGCTTGATCGTAAATCCGGTAAGTACAAGTATGTTAACGGTTTGGTATGATTAAAGTGTTATGAACAACACATATGGTTATCGTGTAATACACGTTACCCCAACGAAAATGATTGGTATAGTTAACGAAATCACGTGCGTTGACACGCACAGTAAAAAGCCTTGTATTACAATACGGGCGTTTATTAATGTCGAAATTACTAACTTTTGTAAATGTTTAGTTGAAAGACACTCGCATCTGAAAATAGTGGGAGTGTAACAAATCTCGGATATGACGGAGGAGCGGTCCGAGGTATGACGAGCAGAGCATACTCATTAAGGACCTAAATCGCGTGACGATCGCGAACAAAGATAACGGCAAGAGAAGCCCGTAAGGGAAAGCATTACTAGGTGCACGCTTTTAAATTTAATTGCATAAGTAGTAATATGCAACAAACACGTAGGGAAAGACGGTTGCATATATCTAATAAAACCTGAATAGGATATCTATTCAGGATGATGTTTCCAAGAGAAGTTTAATAGAAACATGTGTTTATTCATGATGATGAATAACAAAGAAATAATAGGATTAGTTCATATGGAAACTTGGACGGAGGGTAATTATCCAAGTGGAAAACTCTCAATATAATGCTATTGAGAAAAGTAGCGATCACATTAACGATTGTGATTATATAATAGTTCAATAGAAAATAAAAACATTTTATATGTACAAAAGTAAAACTAATGATTGTTGTTTTGCAATTAAATAAAGTTTTACTAAATGAAATCAGAGATATGAAATAAATAGGGGCGTTACTTACATGGGGTGTGATGTGAAAACTACAAAAAGTTCATGTGTATCATGTGTTGATCGCTTACTCTGGCCAAGTAAGTAGTGGCATATGATACCATGAACTTCTTGTAGCGGACACATTTATGTCCGATGTAGTAAGGACGGGGTGAATGGGACTAACTTAAATGGTACCCAAATGAGTCAAACAAGTAAGATGTTTGATAGTAAACGTAAACGCAAGTCGGATGACGGTGAGCGTATTACGTTAGAATAACGAGCCCGAAAGAATGGACAAAGATTCACTACTAGAAAATCTGAAATTTCTTACACCAGTTTTCCTAGGAAATGCGTCACAAAACTGGCTTTTCTACGCATTTATGACAAACACTTGATGTAGGAAAACAGCTCGTAGGAAACCTGTTTTCAACGCATTTCCTACGCAAGTTCCTACACATTTTCTACGAAACTAGTACGTCACAAATTGCTACGAATCCCCTACAATATATTTAATTATTATCTTTTAGGATTTATTTTTTTTGCTACACATTTCCTACCAAAATAAAAAAACAAAAAAAATTAATAAATTTTAATAGAACATTATTTGTGACCCACTTCCTACAAAAAGATTAGAAGTGTTGTTACAAATTTCATAGGAAATTGAGTATTTTTTGTGACCCACTTCCTACAAAAAGATTAGAAGTGTTGTTACAAATTTCCTAGGAAACTGAGTATTTTTTGTGACCCACTTCCTACAAAAAGATTAGAAGTGTTGTTACAAATTTCCTAGGAAACTGAGTATTTTTTGTGACCCACTTCCTACAAATAAATTAGAAGTGTTGTTACAAATTTCCGAGGAAACTGATTATTTTTTGTGACCCACTTCCTACAAATAAATTAGAAGTGTTGTTACAAATTTCCTAGGAAACTGAGTATTTTTTGTGACCCACTTCCTACAAATAAATAAGAAGTGTTGTTACAAATTTCCTAGGAAACTGAGTATTTTTTGTGACGCACTTCCGACAAATAAATAAGAAGTGTTGTTACAAATTTCTGAGGAAAATGAGTATTGTTTGTAACGGTTTTTTGACGAAACTGAGTATGTTTTGTGACAAATTTCTGACAAAATAAAGAAAAAAGGTCTACTATTTTTGACCGTTTTCCGACAAAACCTATTTATGTTGTGACACATTTCCAACCACCTAATTTATTAAATAAAAAAAAACTGCAAAAAAATAAATAATATTTCTATATTTTTCTGGCGAAAAATTCTAGAAATAATCTGCAATACCATACCAAAAACCTGTTTTACAAAATTCACCGAAGTTACAATGGCATAAATTCAAAAATCATGCGTTACAACGCAAGTTCCAATATGTTTAAACCGTATGCTAATACAATTCAACGTAATTCCAAAAAGATATCAAAAACTACAACTAATTAGAGGGAGGACGCCAATTCTTCATAAACTCTTGAAGTTGTTTTTGAAGTTCTTCCCTTGCTTTCCTTTCTTCGTCAAGACGAGTTGCAAGTAGATCCCTTTCTTCTTCAAGACGAGATACAATTAGATTCCTTTCTTCTTCAACCCGAGCTTCAAGATCAACCATTCGGGTTCGCATAACTTGAGCCTAAAAAGTTGTTAAAATATATATAGTTATAATTAGTAAATACATTATATAAAGAAATGTTTTGAGGCAAAAGAAAAGGTGTTTATTAGTTTGATTTAAAAAGATAATAATGCATGCATAGATTCTATATACATACATTCACGGTTTGGTAAAACCGCGAACCAAACCGTTAGATCTTGCAAAACACAATCATCCCAATGGGTCGGCTTAGTGAGATCTTAGTATGTGAAAATTGAACTATCAAATGGTTGGGTCGGCTTAGTGACAAGAACCAACATTTTTAACATTTAGTAATACCAAATCGTAATAAAGATACCTCTTCTTGAGACCGTTGGTACTCTGCTTGTGATGGTTCAGGCCCGACAGAAAAAGATGTCCCGGTCACCAAGTAATGTAGATCCGAAGATCCTATCCCGTATACATGACGCGTGCGACCTTCTCCAATCACACGTGCCCACACCTCAGGGTCATCTTGATACTCCCTGAAGTTCGGCCCGTAAACATTTTCCATCGCACTCAAATAATCCCCCTACAATTTATCAAAACAACGTGATGGTAACTGCAATAGATACGGAAATTATATAAAAATAATACGATCATTTACATATTCCCCCTACTAGCTAAGATCATTTATTACATGGGGATATGTGTAAAAATCCCAAAATAATAAGAGTTAACTATAATAACAAAATAATACTCAACTAATAAAGATAACTTACATATACTTTTTCGGCTCGTTTCGTACAAAACTTCAATTCCTCCAAGTTATATATGTCAATGTCCCCATTCCATAATTTTTGTTTGCATTCTTTAGTGAGGTGGGTTTCCAGAAATACTTGTTTAAAATTGGGTTCCTCGTTCATTTTCCTTTTCTACATAAAATAGAGTGCAATTAATGTTAAAGGTTGAATTAAAACCAATTACTTAGGATTACAAGTATGATTAGCTTACCATTCGGGCACGACGCTCAGCGTATCCCATTGATCCACCCGTGTGTCGCGATGACTTCCCACTCATATCACCGCTCTTGCGGTTTCTTGACCCACTCTTGGACTTGTTAATCCAACCAGTTGTGTTCCAACGCTATAAAGAGTGTGTATGTATATGTGTGTATCATATGTTAAAGGAAAATAATGATAAGAAAAAAAAGGCACTAACTCGCTTACCCTACACAATTCACGCCATACTTCAAGTGACATTGAATGAGGCGGATAATCACGAATTATGTCAAATTGTATATAATTTGTTGGATCCATATCTTCTCGAACGAGTGATGCCATCCTTGTGGAGGTTATTCTCAAATGCCTCATTATGTCACTATAACGTGTCTTTAGCACGTTAATACACCCTTCATGTATGAGTTGCTCGCTTGCCGGATCCCACCTCCAACGGGTCTATAAAAATAAAAAAAAAGATGTTCAAAATGCAAACTTACAAGCATTCCACACAAGTGTAACTTAATATGGGTTTGCATATTCCACAGAAATTGAATTTTTCTTTTTAATTGCTGAATTGGGGGTGGTATCACAAGCATTTTTATATTTCTTTATTTAGAAGATGTGAATTAAATGGTAAAAAAACACATTAAAGTGACCAGAGGTATATAACTGAATCTTTGTCATTCTTCATCACCTCTACTAAAATTCATGGTTAAATGATAACTATCTATCTAATTAGAAAGTTTGATTAATATTTAGAATCTCTATTTAAAGCACCAAATATTATATATATCCTATATGTATACATACTCAAATCGGTGTTTCACATGGCTGGAACCACAAATTTGATTTATAATATTTGAACATTGGCTGGATTCGATTATTGTGTTTGTAACATGAGTAATACTGAAACTTAGTTGGAAATATGTTACACAAAAAGGTGTTTTTATAGGAAAAGCAATGTTCGCAAATCGCAATTGTGTAAAACAATTAAAAAAAATTGTTTGAAAATAATTGGCCTACGTGAAGGGTTGAAGTTATCCTAAACAGGACCAAGCTCTTCAATATGAGCAGCTTTAAACTTGCAACAGCCCTGCACTCCTCAAAACCTGAATCTCAAATAACTTCTCATACCAGTACCTTTGGCACCTCTGCGTAATACGATATCATTGAAAAGATACACCGGATTCGAAATAATCTGAATATTTTTTTGATAAAATATTCTGTTAGGGTTGCTATTAAAGAGATGAAATATTCTAGTAAAGCTTTACAAGTTTGGAAGGGTGTGATATTTCAGAAGGGATAACTCCAGAGAATTTGTTATTTTGCAAGAGCAATTCTGATAAGTTTCTAGCAATTCTGATAACTCCACATGGACATCTTATTTTAGAAACCTCGACCCCTTCTATTATACTCATATCCATACGTCCATAGTACGTTACGTACATTTATTATTTAAAATAAGAATAATTATATAGGTTGTTTCTTACACATTTATGACAAATCCTTAAATGTCGTAAGAAATGTGTCACAACTTGCAATGGATTTAAGCATTTTGTCATAAATGCGTAGGAAATTGTATTCATACATGGATTGTTTCCTATGCCTTTGTGACAAATATATTTAAAAATAAGCATTTTTTCATAAATGTATAGGAATATGTTTATTTTATAATTATTATATACTAGTTTTATTATTATTTAACCTTTTGTTGATTATTTGTGAGAGATCTATGACGTAACTGTCAATTAATTACGACTTTCTTATTTTTTTGTCAAAAACTTGTCACAAGTTGTGATGGAATTCCGACGGATGGTTTAAGTTAATTAAAAAATAAATATTCCGTCATAAATGTGTAGGAAAAGATATTATTTCCCCTTATTTTTTTTGCTTATATAAATATTTATTCGGTAAAAAATAATAATTAACCTTTTGTAGATTATTTCCTACAGATTTATGACGCAACTGTCAATTAATTAGAGTTTTCTTATTTTTCGTCATAAATGTGTAGGAAACGATATCATTTTCCCTTATTTTTTTTTGTTTTGTAGGTTATTTCCAATAGATTTGTTACGCAACTGTCAATTAATTAGGGTTTTCTTATTTTTCGTCATGGATGCATCAAAAATTTGTAACAAAATCTTGAAATTTTTTTTTGTAGGAAATTCGTCATAACAGTGTAGTAATCTGTGACGAAAAAAATTGTGTAGGAAATTTCGGCTTGCATATATATAAATACACACACAGATACATTAAATACATACATACATACATACATACCTACCTACATACATACTGTACGTACGTACGTACAGTACCTACAGTACGTACAGTACATACATACATACATACATACATACATACATACATACATACATACATACATACATACATACATACACATATGATCACAAATATAATCACATCCACATACACATATAGATACAAACATGCACATACATACATACATACATACATATTGTACGTACGTACGTACATACACATATAATCACAAATATAATCACATCCACATACACATATAGATACTAACATGCATACACATACACATACACATACATACATACATACCCACATACACAAATACATATATAATACTCACATTATACTCATATCCATACGTCCATAGTACGTTACGTACATTTATTATTTAAAATAAGAATAATTATATAGGTTGTTTCTTACACATTTATGACAAATCCTTAAATGTCGTAAGAAATGTGTCACAACTTGCAATGGATTTAAGCATTTTGTCATAAATGCGTAGGAAATTGTATTCATACATGGATTGTTTCCTATGCCTTTGTGACAAATATATTTAAAAATAAGCATTTTGTCATAAATGTATAGGAATATGTTTATTTTATAATTATTATATACTAGTTTTATTATTATTTAACCTTTTGTTGATTATTTGTGAAGATCTATGACGTAACTGTCAATTAATTACGATTTTCTTATTTTTTTGTCAAAAACTTGTCACAAGTTGTGACGGAATTCCGACGGATGGTTTAAGTTAATTAAAAAATAAATATTCCGTCATAAATGTGTAGGAAAAGATATTATTTCCCCTTATTTTTTTTTCGCTTATATAAATATTTATTCGGTAAAAAATAATAATTAACCTTTTGTAGATTATTTCCTACAGATTTATGACGCAACTGTCAATTAATTAGAGTTTTCTTATTTTTCGTCATAAATGTGTAGGAAACGATATCATTTTCCCTTTTTTTTTTTTGTTTTGTAGGTTATTTCCAATAGATTTGTTACGCAACTGTCAATTAATTAGGGTTTTATTATTTTTCGTCATGGATGCATCAAAAATTTGTAACAAAATCTTGAAATTTTTTTTTGTAGGAAATTCGTCATAACAGTGTAGTAATCTGTGACGAAAAAAATTGTGTAGGAAATTTCCGTAGGAAATTGTCCCTTTTTCTAGTAGTGATTAAAGTAAATGAAAATACAAAACAACTAATGTGAATACTAAGGCATAAGGGATAAAGTTTGACCGTCATAAGTGATGAAATTAACACAGAGAAGTCAAAGGGGTAGAATAAAAGAATAAAAGACTTGACTAAATAAAAGCAATGGATTTCGCTAAGATGATCAAATAAATTAAGATGATGTCTAAAACCATATAAGAATGGTTACTTGACGATGACTTCAGTAAAGATACCCGATGGACGGGTAGGATTATCGGTGAATGCGTAAACCGAGAGACGGGAACGTGAAAAAGAAAGTCAAAAGACTCGGAATATGAGTCATGACTAAAAGACGGTGAGAATTTGCAAACAGAAATTTTGATAACGATGTTCAACTATTTTAGAGTTGAACGGGTCGAATAAAGAACGAAGTTTGACGTTCATAAGTGATAAAACCTCACACGAATAAGTCAAACGAGACAAATAAAGTATAAGAAATTGGTAGTACAAATAGGCGCAACCCGAACAATAGAAGCGCAAAATATTAATGAACCTATGTGATGGGTCATAAAGGAATGTAGATAGGAAAAACACAAACTAGCGAAACAAGAATGTTAAAAACATCAAGATAAAGAACCCGGGTAACGGGTTGTAAAGAAGTACAGGTAAGAACCGGATAATAATGGTAAGCGTAGGACAAACTGACGTGTAAATGACGTTAGAAGTCATAAAGTGGGAAAGATAATTCGAAAGAAAACAAATGAAGCCTTAGACTATGGTCAAGGTCAAATGAAATCTAAAAAGGCAAAAGTAAATAATTCTAAACATAAAAAGGGGTGCTTGGACGCCATATATATGTACATTTGAATAAAAACTCGAATAAAGTATGATCTATGGGATCATCATAACCTACGGGATTATGAGTAATGCTAAGGTCTACGGGACCAAAAAGACCTTGGGGTCACAAATAGAAAAAAAAACGAATTGTCGGGGCCTCACCTTAGAAAGGTAAAAAAAAAAGGAAAGGGTAAAAATCTAAATAAATAGCCTACGAGGCTAAGTGAAAGAACCTACGAGTCATTTGGGTTAAGCGTGGGAACTAGTTATAATTCCCCGCATCAAATAATAATGGAAAGGAATAGATCCTCAGACATAAATTCCTCGATACAAGTAAACACACGTAACGCCGGAGATGGCAATATGGTATAACCGGGTGATGGGGTATAAGGTAACCGGTGACTAATAAGTCTAGTCGTCAAAGTAAATAATCAATAAAGATAACGGATACAAGCTGAAAGTAACGGCCCACGAGGCCTTACACATGAAAGACGTACGCGTCAATATAAATGAAAATTTTTTGACTGAAATAAATGGGTGCCTTGAAAATGAAACTTGGTTTGTTTAATTAAACCAATGAACTATGTAAATAAGGTTTCGAGGACGAAACCTCTTTAAGAGGGGTAGACTTGTAACACCCGAAAACAGGTTGGTAATCAAACCACGTTAATATTTATGAACGGGTAAAATACCGTTAGTGGTAAAATTAACCCGGTAAATATTAGGATTTAAATAATTAAACCTAATATTAAATAAAAAGAGAATAAAAGTTTTGAGAAAAACATAGCTTATGACAGGCCGACTTAGCGGGACTTAAATAAGACGGGTTATAACTCCCGGAATCCAATAAGTTAACTAGGAATAATAATAACCTAGTTAGAAGAGAAGTCTTGTAGTGACATACTAGTGGGTTAAAACACTTAAAATAAAAACCTGATAATAGATGGGGGACCAAAGTTGTAAAGTGTGAAACTTAAATAATTAAAAACAAAAAAATAACACACCAAACACACACCTAAGTGTGTGTCTGGTTCGTACAAATCGCAGGGGGTGACCAAGAAACCCTCACCAAACCCTAATTCTCATAAATCTCACAAAATGAAGGCTCAATTCAGTCCCAATACGAAATCCGAGCTTAGATTGGTGATCTCCACTGTAAGGGGGTCATAAGGTATGTGAATGTTATAGGAAATCTCTATTTTGAATTTCTGGATGAACATAGAGAACTCGAAAATTGTTGATGCATGAGTGTTATATTGATGGAATAGGAACAATATTGTATCTAGGAGGGAACCCTAGACAATTATGTGTTGAAATCATGCCTAATTCTTGTAAATCATAATCACCATTGAAGGTGATAAGTGGGTTTTGTAGAAACATGTTAAACACTAGGATTTTGATAGTTATTCTAGTGTAATTTGAGTTCCATGAAGTAAATTCAGATTTGTTGATGCTAAATTCGTGTATGTGATGTTTTTAGGGTTTTGATTGCTAAAAATAAGTGTTATAATGTCATAAACATGTTTTAATTGAAAGCTGAATTCAAACAGCTTCTGATCAGAATTTACAGCCGACTTCTGATCAATTTAAGAACTGATTTATGATCTCGTCAATCGGATAAACGAGAAATCTTAAATGAATTTTTTCGTAACCTGCAGTCAGAAGTGACGAATCTAATTACAGCTTAGTAAATGAATTTTTACGAATTTTTGGTAAAGAGTTACATCTTGAAATTTTAATACAAGGCCTAACCCTCCGAGTGGTACGTTACATAAAAAAATCAAAATTTTTGAAGACTTGTAAACAAGTTAAACAGGTCACCAAAAACAGACTATTTTTCGGTGATATGAACTTGCCTAATTGATGTTAATCTTGGCTAAATGACAAGTTATAAACTAGTTGTTGAATATATAGCATGCTTTGATTGATAAGTGTGTAAAAAAAGGGTCCATAGGGTGATGGCGATTGTATAGAATGACCAATATAACCATCTTATAGATGTTATGATATAGTTTGACTCTAAACAAGCTAGGTGGGGGCTTGGAGAGGAACGGGTCAAATGGATCATGGATGCGAAGAATGTTTGCGCGGACGCGAGGTAAGTAAAGCTTACACCCAATTTAAGTGTACATATTTATTTTATAGGTGATAAATATGACAACGGATTGTATCCGAATATGGGTTCCGACACAAAACAATATGAGTCGGGACGAATAAAAACGATTAAAACTATGGTTAATGAAAAAAGGATCTTGTGGTAAAAAAATCCGAAATGGGTAGGATGTGTGAATGGGTAGTTAAAACCATGTTTTGTTATAAATGTAAATGTTTGATCGTATAGGCCAAACGGGTCAAATGGTGGTGATAACACCATTTGACAATATCGACTAACGTTTGGTTGTCAAGTCATATGTTCACAGGAATGAACGAGAACTGGATTATTGCGTAGCTATTAAGTAGCGGCTAAATAAAGTAAGGTATAAAACGGGTCTATACGTTGACCCGAACCAGGTACGCATAAAGTAAGTTTATAGTTAAAAGTGAAATTTGGTCAAATAATTAGTGAAAGTCCTTCGTCGTAAAATGAGGGACTAAAATTGACCAAAAAGCCCTTGATGGGAAAACCGGGCAAACGACCCTTAGAGGTTATTTAGGAATTTGCATTAAGATTACGAAATATAGGTGGATACCTTAATGTAATAAAATGATGGGTGATGTTGGTGCATATGTCTGTCGACTTCGTCTTGTATCGAGTCTTGTAATAGGATAGATTGATCAGGGCACGAAAAACGAGAAATGTGTAGGAGAAGTCATTTCGCACGAAATGACAAAGAGTCATTTCGTATGAAATAGCCTGTGGCTATTTCGCACGAAATGAACTGCTGGTCATTTCGTACGAAATACACTGCCTATATATACATGTTGTGCCATTTCATTTGTAACGTTGCTGATTCCGGTACCGAAGTGCTGCCGACGTGTCGATTGATCTGTAAAGTTGTTAAATCAATATACAAGATAGTTAAAAGTGAATCAAGCTGTGTTTACATCCGTATCATTGAATTCCGCCTTTGATATGGACTAGAACTCTTCTGATAGACTCGTTTAGATCGATTCTCGATCCTACAAGTGGTATCAGAGCTCAGGAGGAAGAGTTCTTACCTAATTCAACTTGATTTCTTCAAAATTCTGACTTCTACACCTTCTTTTCAAATTTAAACAGAATTTCACGGTCAAAATGGATTGAATTTCATATATAATGTGCGAAACATAGTTTTAACAAAGCCTTGAAAGAATCAGACTTAAAATCGTACAAAAACTTGGTCAATTTTCCCAAAAACTGATCGAAAAGATGACATCAGCAGCATTTCGCACGAAATAGTCTATTTCGTTTGAATCAGATCCGTCATTTCGTGCGAAATCAACAGCTTATTTCGCACGGAATCATTATTTTGATCATCATTTCGCACGAAATACACCTTGGAACTTTCATTTCGCGTGAAATACCTCATTTCGCTTGAAAAGATATTCATTTCGCACGAAATCACACTATTTCGTTTGAAAATTTCTCATTTCGCACCAAAGGGTTATTCCGCATCAAAAGTTATTTCGTGTGAGGAGGTCTTTTCGTTTGGATTATCATTTCGTTTGAACTTTGAGAATTTGTGAAAGTTTGTACTGAAACATGGAAGAGGAATTTTACAATGCTTTTGCTACTGATCCGGTTATTCCAGTTACCGTTGCTGAAACTGTGTATAGTGAAAATGAAATAGGAACTCATCAAAAGCCTCTAAAGCTTATGTATATTGAGGATTTCAAAGGATGGAAAAATCGTTTTGAAAACTGGGTGCAAGCTTATAGGTTTGATGCATGGTGTTCATTAGATATAGATTACGTTAAACCAAAAGATGAACGTGGGAATGAAAAAGCTTTAAGTGACTATTCAGATGGTTAGAAATTAAAGTACACAAGTGAAAAGATGATGATTAGCATTCTTCAACAAGCGGTAAAAGAAGACATCTTTGTTTTGCTTCAACATGAAGACACTGCTAGATCAATTTGGCTGGCGTTAATTCAAAAGTTTAAAGGAAGTGCAGATATGATCAAAAATAAATGTGCTTTACTAAAGAAATCTTTTGATATGTTTACAGCTTTTGAAGGTGAAACAACAAAAACAACCATCGATAGATATTGTCGTCTTGTTTAGGAAATGAGAAGAATGGAGATCAAGAAAGAAAACGATGAATGGGTTGATAAACTTGCTGATGCATTACCTCAACATAAATGGGGAACATATTTGTTGATCCTAAAACATACGAGAAAATCTGAAAGTATGAATTTGGCGAGGTTCATTCAGAAGCTTGAAGAACATGAATTGGATGTTCAGAAAACTGCAATTATGAATAATCCAAGCGCTCAACATGATGTTAGTCTATACTATAAAGGAAGCAAATTTGAGACCACTCCAAGCCCAAAGATTAAAACTGCTTTCAGTGCTGATGGTTCTTCTGGAACAAATGGTAGTACTGTAACTCAGAGTGGTGGATATTCATCTTCATATTCAAGTTTTGATCCGAATTTCACAACACCAAGTCCTCAATGAAAGAATTCAATAAATCTGCAATGCAATGTAACATTGAACATTCAAAACGGTCAAAATCTTTCTCCAGAAATGGCTAAGCAACACATGGCTTCACTTGTTGCTATGTTAGAGTCGTATGAAAGCTTAGTTGCTGGAAGAATTGGAAATCCGATGCTCATCAAAGAGGATTATGACCAGATTGATTCTGAGGAACTTGAATTGATGGACATCAAGTGGTGTTAAGCTAGTGCGGTAAGAAGAGCAGAAAAATTTCAACAAATCACCGGTAGAGATAAGTTTAGTGAGATTGCTAAGTCTCCGATAGGGTTTGACAAATCAAAGGTTACATGTTTTCGTTGCAGAGAAAAGAGTCATTTTAAACGAGAATGTACAAACAAAGAAGCAACCGGAAGACAAGAAAAGAACGATTATTATCAAAAATCAATTTTTCATCAGATTGCTCAACAACCATCATCATCTCGTGCCATTGAAGATGGAAAGAAGAAAGCTTATCTTGTTAATCAAGATGATGAAAAAGTTGCAGAGGGATTTAGCTGGGATAAATACATTCCGGCTGGTTCAGGACTTGTTGCTAGAATTCTGGGAGAAGAAGAAGTCAAATCTAAGCTGAAAAGAATACCGATTTTTAGTGAATTAGGAATTGATGCAGACACCAATGATGAGGAAGAGTATATCAATAAAGCTAGAAAAGGTTTGGATACTGATAGTTTTAATTTGTTTTTTGTAGATAAAGTCGAGATGTTGAATGAGAAGAAGGCAGCTAGATTTAAGAGAGAATTGGAAGCAAGAAGGATTGCTGAAGAAAAGGCGAAGTTGGAAGTTGAAAAAGCAGAAGTTGAAGAAAATTCAACAGAAAAGGTTGAAGTTGAAAGATGGGAAAAAGAAATAAAATTCGATGAGGAACCGAGTATTGTTGAAAAGGTAGTAGAAAAAGTGGTCGAGAAAATTGTTGAGGTAGAAAAAATTGTAGAGGTGGAGAAAATAGTCGAAGTTGAAAAAGTTGTGGAAGTTGAAAAAATCATCGAAGTTGAAAAGATAGTTGAGATTATAAAACCGTGTTTGAAGTGTTTAGCTCCTTGTGAAGATTGTGAGAAGAAAGACAAGAATATTTGTGAACTAGCAGAGTTGAAAGAAAAATTGTTATCTGATGTGAAATATGTAAAAGAATCATATGATGTCATGAACAGAACGGTTGATAGTTTGAACAAAACGAATTTAGAGATGGGAGCTGCTCAGACGATGATGAGTTCAACACTAATGACGAAGCAGAAAGTCATCAATGAGTATATTGAAGATTGTGCTAAGCTGAAGCAGGATTTGGAACTCGAAAAGATTGAAAGTGAAAGAATCAAACGATTGCTGTTGAGTTATACAACTTGTGATTATTTGATTGATCGAGTTTATCCTACTGTTGCAGGTCTTGAAGCTTTTCAAGATAAAAAGACGGAAGAGGATACTGGTAAGAAACAAAGTGTCAAGTATAACAAGTGTCCACCTCCAATCTGGGAAAGTTATTCTCCAAGAAAACCAAATGAGGAGCATCTAAAAAAGGCAGTCGACATAAAGTTAAAGTCTGAAACCATTGATGAGTTACCAGACAACATTGATGTCACATTCACAGCGTCTGAAACTGATCATGAGTCTGAATTGTTAAAGAAAGTGGTTGATCAGGTGTTGGATATGGATGAAGAGTCAAAGTCGGAGTCTAAATCTGAAAGTTCGAGTTCGTCAGACAAGTGTCCGAGTTCACTGGTCAAACAAGTTTACAATAAAGAATTTATGTTATCAAAAACTAATTTGAATGATAAACCAATCAAAGTGGCATATACTTTGAAAGATTCTGACAAGTTATTTTCTGATGAAGAATTTCCAATAAGAAGTGTCAAAACTGAAATGATCAAACAGGTTTTCAAGTTAACGGAAATTAATATTTCTGAAATAAAAGATTTAAATCTTGCCGAAAAACCTAAAAAGTACACTTCAAGAGTTCAACAGAGATTGAACAAGAAAAAAGGTTACAGTTCTGGTTCTGGTTATCTAAAGAAACCAAACCATAACGGTAATTTCAAAAAGCAGGGATTAGGTTTCATTCCCCCAGAAAACTATAAAAATGAGAAAACTTATAAATCAAAAACTAAATTTGTTTCAGGTACAAGTTCTATTGAAGAAGAGAAGAAACAATTCTGGAGACAGACAAACCAAGAGTTTCTTGCTGAGAAGAAAAAGAGTATGGTGAACAAATCTGAAGAAAGATTTGATAGAAGAACCTGTTTTAAATGTCAAGAAATTAGACACATTGCTTGGAATTGCCCAAAGTCCACTTATACAAAAAAGGGAGTTACTTCTAACTCAATAATGAAAAAGAAACAACCAACAGAAAGTTTTAAAAAGTTCAAAGTTTCAACTTTCGAAACTGGTGAAAGTTCGAAACGTTTTTACAAAAGAAAAGTTGATTTGAACAAACAAAAATGGGTTGTTAAAAGTTCAGAAAGTAGTTCTGACAATGAATTTGACTCGTCAAAGTCAGAGGAGTCATTTGTTGTGAAAAATGAGAAAAATCCCGTTCCAGAAATGAATGAGGAAAACTTTCCGCCATTGTCAAAAGAAAACTTGAAGATGAAAGTTGGTAAGATTGAAATTTTAGATCAATTCTTTGCTGGTAAGAAAGAATTTGATGCTGAAAAGGTTTTCAATGGAAATGTAAAACATATTTTTGGAAAGATGGTTGATGGGAAGGTTAAGGGTGTAAAAGATTTTTACAAATCAAAAAGATGGTGGGATAGAGATGAATCAAAATCACCCAAGGCTGATCAGGCTTGGGTGACAACATTTTCTACTTAAAAACCTGACTTGCCGGAGCTCCCAAGTTGGTAATCGTGGAGCATGTATCGGCATCATTCTTAAAAATTGTTTTTGTGAAAAATTTTGAAAAAATGTGAAAATTTATCAAGTGTGACTTGCCGGAACTTCCAGGTTGGCAAGTGTGAAGTAGGAATCGGCATCCTTCTACAAGTGGTATTTCAACCTACAAGTGGTAGTTGTTCTTAACATTGTCATATTTCAATTTACATGAGGTATTGGTTGATAAGAAAACCCTACAAGTGGTTGAAAAAGGGTTTTCACTTACAAGTGGTTAATCAAGGTCATTAAGTTAAACTTGATTTAACTTTCATTCATGTGATATTGGAGAACAATGTGATGATCATAACCCCGGTTTTACAAGTGAAATCAACAAAACTAATTTTTCGGAAAAACCATTTGATTAAAACAAACTTAAGTGTTTTGAAATCATAATGGGAAAATAGTTTGTTGTCATGGGGAGTTCTGATTGTTTATGCAAAGTGGATGGCGAATTGAAGCAATTCGAATCAGTTGTCACTTTATTTGTACAGTTTGTTTTGAAATTTTCCCAGAAAATCAAAATTTGAAATAGAATTTTGGTTTTAGGGGGAGTAAGAGTTCGAAAATTTGAAAATACAAAAACATGATAAAATCTATAAAAGCCAAAAACATTGAAAAATCAAAAATGAGTTTTGTTGTAAAAAAAGAGGAAATGATAGTACATCCGTTATACAGTTACAGTATGCTAAAGATATGTAATGATTAAATAACATTAAACGGTCTCACTGATGATATGCCGATAGGTTTTTACACATTTAGTAAACTTTTTTCGGGATTTAAACTTAAATTCAAAACTTGCTTATTTCGTGGGGAACACTACTTGGATATATAGGTAACCCCTGAAATCTTGTTTGAAGGACCCCTCTTTCTGAAATACTAGGTCTTTATACTCAGTGATATCTGGGGTATTATCCTGGGACTTCTGCTAATGCGGAAGCAATGGCCTACTCCCCGTATAATACTTTACTGCTGCTTGAAATAAAAGCCCGCCCTCAGCATAAAAAATGATAAAAAAAATCGAAAAGATTAAATCATGTGTTGTTGTAAAAAAGATCCTCTATAGGGGACACACCAAAAGTCGAGCCTTCAACTCAGCAAAAAATATGAGCTCTCAAGGTTTCGCATTTAACTCCTTACAGATATCATCTGTGGTATACTCACCTGTAAGACTAAATATTGGGATCTGGATACGGGAGTATATTCAAGAGGTGGGACACATGAATGAATTTAAGTTCTTAATACACCTAATTCATATCCTGAATCAGTTGAAATTTGTGTGAGAATTTAAGTGGATCAGTATATCGACAATCTAAGTGAACTGTTTAATTCTTAATGTGTAACTAAGATCAACGGTACTTGTGACTTGTCAAAAAATGATATGGTCCTCTTACACAAACTCACAAAAATATTGTTTGTAAATATTTTTTTACTGCATTTCTTTGACATCAAAAAGTTCAAAAAGATTTTAGTGTGGTTTAGCATAAATTTTTTGAAAATACAAAAAGATTTTCGACAACTGATATTGAAAAGCTGATTTTCAAAATTCCAAGTGCTAAACATGATGAACTAGTTTGGGAAAGCTTATTTAAAATGATGAAAAAATGATATTTTACAAGTGGTCATCAGAATTTAAAAATGTTAAATCATTTTGTTCTATATCTGCAAGTGGAATATAAATTTGTCAAATTTTAAATTTGTGAAATTTATTGTTAGGTAGAGATTTGTGCAGGTCCCCGTGTTTAAACCTGAGCAGGATGAGAGCCAGGTCATGATCTTAAAACAAGAACTAAGTCAGATTGCGATCCCGGAACAATTTAAGGGGGAGTCTATTAGCAAAGGGGAGTCTGTAGATGCAAAAGTCAGAATCGAATCCTGATGATCAGAGAGAGAGGAGATTGAAGATTGGATCAACATTCAAGGGGGAGCTTGAATGAAAAAGAGCTAGTTTCAGATCCTGGAAAAGAGAGAGAGTAGAAGAAAAAGGTCAAAGGAAAGCTTACACTGTCAGATGTTTTGAAAAAAGCCCAAAGACTGATAAAGGCTGAAGACTCGACATTCTGAAGACGTGTACTGAAGACTCGTCGACATCCAAGGGGGAGTCTGTTGGTGCATATGTATGTCGACTTCGTCTTGTATCGAGTCTTGTAATATGATAGATTGATCAGGGCACGAAAAACAAGAAATGTGTAGGAGAAGTCATTTCGCACGAAATGAACTCCTGGTCATTTCGTACGAAATACACTGCCTATATATACCTGTTGTGCCATTTCATTTGTAACGTTGCTGATTCCGGTACCGAAGTGCTGCCTACGTGTCGATTGATCTATAAAATTGTTAAATCAATATACAAGACAGTTAAAAGTGAATCAAGTTGTGTTTACATCCGTATCATTGAATTCCGCCATTGATATGGACTAGAACTCTTCTTATAGACTCGTTTAGATCGATTCTCGATCCTACAGGAGAAAGAAGAGAGTGAAATTTAAAGTTAATGGTAAATCCCTCTAACGGGTCAAAATGAAGTTTTGCGCATAACTCAACTTTTGGTTGCATAATGTATGAAAGTTTTGAACTCACGAGTTAATGGTTTTGAGATAATGAATATCTCAAGAATTTACAGTGATTTAAATGAAAGTGGTTTAATGAATCATGAAACGGGTCAAAAGTGTTAAAAAAGGAATTTCAAGCCAAGAGCTTGAAATTTGGATTTTTGAAGTAGTTGAATATCAGGTTTTAACTCCATAAGATGGAGAATTATATTACAAACGCATAGGAAAAAAGAATTGTGTAAAACGGATAAGTAGATAAAAAGTTATAGCATTTTGAAGTTGGAATTTGGTTAAAAACTAGAGCTGGGCAAAAATACAGGTCATATGGTTTGGGTCGCTACCCGTGACAGACGTCGCGCCACGCGACAAGCTGAGTAGAGTCTCTCGCGACACGTGAGAGACATAAAAGCTGGAAAAATATTTTTGTTATGTTTGTTTGATGCGTAGAACTTGTTTAAACTTGTTTTAAGCTATCAAAACTAACTTTTATGTTGGTTTTGAATTTATGTGAACCTAGTAAGCATCCGGATGAAGATCAAGCATGGACAAGAACCGAACACACGATCGAACAAAGCTTCCGTGTTAATCTAATATGTTTTTGTTTTAAGTGAACTATGTAAAACAATTACTACTATATTTGAATATTATTGACATGTAAGAATGTTAACTTGGAAAAGTTTTTGTAAAGTCGCATTTTAGCATAAAATGCGTGTTTTATTATTATAATCTTGATTTATTGAGACGAGTGTTACAGTTATCATGTTAACGATGTCATCATTTTGAAGGGGTTTGATCAATATATCTCATCTTCAATGGGATATCGGAAGCAAAGCCTTATATTTCAAAATTATGTTGAACTAGTCTTGTGTAAAAACTTAGAACTAATGTTGTCTTATACTTTAAACAACTTATGGTGTGTATCTCTTAATTATGCCAATGGATGAACATCGTGTGTTTTTAATCATATAGTTGTTTACTTATATCGTATGCGATGAAAACTAATCAAGTTCACACCACACGCTTCCGCTATCGAATGTGTGTGACACTTCCAACACATTGTCGACCCGTTCTGTCCATAAAACGTTGAGCTCGTCGGATTACACTCGCCATACACCAATGAACGTGTCACACCCCGACCGCGTAAAACAACAAACCGCGGCGGAAACGCCGGGGAGTGTCGTAACAGAATTATTGTTTCACAACACATGGTATTTAAAGTTTGGTTTTATTAAGGTAAATGATTACATTGTCTTTGTTTAAACGAAAATAGAACATAAATTAAACTTGTCTTGCTTCATTTTATGTCACTAAGGCCCAAGTTTTCCTAAGTGTATCACGATCAACCTCAAACATTAGCTCCTGAAACACATGTAAAAATAGGTACGTCAGCATAAAAATGCCTGTGAGATACATAGGTTTTGTTGATGAAGGATTCATGACTTGAAAGTTAAAATGAATGTTTAACGAAAAGTAGTCATGAACCCTGTAAAATGTTTTCTTTTATAAAATCATATGAAAATCAGATGATATAAAAGAAAGATGTTTGGTTAAATAAATAACCAAGTGGAAATGAATTGTATAAAACAATGTCATTTGAAATAAATATCATTTGTACAAACTGTGTCATGTCTTTGTCTTTGTCGAAGTGGTTTAGATAACACTACGATATGTAATATCAAAAAAGCACTTATATATAGGAAGTACCAGCGGTGTATCCACCATGCTTTTATCATATTACACACGTCTCGTTATTTAACTCACTTATCAATAAACCATCAAATAGTGTCTTGTCAAAACCAATGTCAAAATGTTATGTGTAATCAATGTCCAATGTCAAGTGTAAACCATGCCTTGCATAATCAAATGTTATGTATGGCAAGTAAAAAGTATTTACTCAAACCATATGTAAAAGTGTACAAAACAATGTCTTTGAATAAACCTAAGTTTAAATCAAAAGTTATGTTTTGCAAAACCAGTGATTTATGGATACAAACATTTATGTAGTAATGTTTATCGCATACGTTAAAGCCTTGAGACTCTCGAATAAACCCTTAACAAGTTAAAGGTTTATCAAAAAAAAATTTCGATTATGTCATTCTCTACTTCAAAACAAACCTAGGAAGCCGGGAATGGGATTTGTCAAGTCCTATGGTACCATTACATACTACCGAGCGGCGTGATCAATGTTAATGAATGTATTTTTGTCCCGTTAAACACACCAAATACCATAACCAATGTAAGCATATTATGTGAAAACCATGTACTAAGTATGCTAAGTAAACATACGAAGTAGAAATGTTCATGAAATCAATGTGCCCATATGCTGAGTAAACATATGCAGCAGAAATGTAATGTAAATCAATGTGCCCATATTCTGAGTAAACATATGCAGCAAAAGTGTCCTTGAAATCAATGTGCTAGCATGCTCAGTCAACATACATAGCAAAACATAATTGAAATCATGTACTATATGTGTACTAGCTAAACATAGCTAGTATATGTCATAAAAGCATGAAAAGCATGAAAGTAACAATGTAGGCACATGTGTATCACCCCAAAATATTTGAAAACAGTAAAAGAGGAGACTATGTACTCACTTGAGCTTGCTTAATAGTCTTGAAATAAAGACCAATTAATGCTCGAAGGATCACGGATTCAAACGGCACCTAGTATAGGTAACTATGTTAATAATCGGATCCTAAACCAGAGGATAGGATAGAATGAAGTTCTATAAATCAAATGAGTATTGGAACTCATATGGCATGATTTAATAGCCCTAACATTCTGATTAGAAAGTTATCCTAAGTGCTTTTGACCAGTTTCGATTCCTTAAGGTAGTTTAAGCTACTTTTTAACGTGTCGTTTGCGTAAATATAAGGTCGGATGGTTATTTATGACATATGTTAAGTCTTACATGCCCAATTATGTTTAAAAATGTTATTAAATCAGTTTAGATGTCAAAAACTTAGTATATAAGTTAAAAATGAATTTATGCTCAAAAAGGGCATTTTGGTCATTTTTAATGGGCATATAAACGACTTAATGAATAACTAACCAACCTAAGTGACCATAAGGTATAACCTCAGTAGGTTATTCCCTATACAACTGTGGTCACAAAATATGTTTGGTCGGATCCTAATGATCGACCAAACGGGTCGGGTTCGAAAGTCTAAGCGGTTGTTAAGACCGCTTGACTTACGACCCTAAATAAGCACTAAACTAGTAGTGACGAGTTAAACATGTTAAAACATGTTTAACTAAGTTAGAAAACTGTTTGGTATCAAAACAAAGTTTTTTGATACCCGAAAATAGTTCCGTCGTAAAATGCACATAAACGTGCATTTTGACCGAAACTTTGACTCGTCACTACGACTAGTCAACGTGGTAATCAGTAGGTATAATCGCCGGGGATTATAACCATCGTGATTATGATCACGTTGCAAAGTTCAATTGAACTTTGATTTGACCAATTTATGGTCAAAACCGAAAGTCAAACGGTAGTCAAACTGTTTGACTTTCAGCTTTTAATTGCTGAAAATAAATAACTAGTCATGAAAGAACACTTACAAAATGTTCTAAGGCTGGAAAAATGAACTAGAAACTCAGGTAGGTGGCCTCCAAAAGATGGTAGCCTCCACTTAGAGTTCAAGAGAGAAGAAATGAGGAATGAGCAAGTGAATGAGGAGAAGAAGCATGCTATTTATACTTGTCTTGGATTAACAAGATGATGACAAGTGGATTGTGTAACCTCCAAGGAATGATCTTGACCCTACAAATGTGTGGTTCTAGTTTATAGTCTTGAACACCTAAACTTGGTCACCAAACAAAGAATACCATCAAAAAACAAGTAGGAAACAAGCTGACAGCTGAAAACCACTGTTCTGTCGAAACACAGGGGTCGCACGGCGCGACAGAGACACCACCAGGGTGTCGCGCGACGCGAGGATGGGTGCTGACTTTCAGAAATTACAGTTTTAGTCCCTGCACACTTCTAAGTGCCTTTTTGACGTGTTTAACCTCCGTTAAGCCATTTTCAAGGCTCTACAAGGATGTAAAAGCATAAGGGACTTGAAACATGTTTGAAAATATCATGGATGTCGGTTCGTTTGGTCGTACGGTAGCGTTTTTCGGTTAATTACGACGAAACTCGAACGGACACGAAAACGATCCAAATTAAGTGACGAATGGAATTTTTGCATTCCTATCACTAAAATATAATATTTTAGTGATTACAAAAATTTTTGGATGTCCGGATATGGTCAGAACGTAAGATATGCGCGTATATGCAAACTTCCGTAATTTTTGACGTTTTAAGTCCCTATGATCCAATAAGCACATTTTTGCCATACCAAACCCTTCAAAACTTATTTTTAAGTTCTGTAAAGGTTATTTAAAGTATTTTAAGCTTATGTCACTAATCCAGAGTGTTTGTCCCGTTAAACTGATTACTTTACGCATCAATTTGCGTATAACTTTCCAGAAAGCAATTAAGAGTTTAAAATCGAACAAAAAATTAAAACGTGCAAAATTCAAACATAAATAAACAAATATTGGGATCAAAACACATTGTTTTATTGATATTTTAATTGTTCAGTGTTATAATATGATTACACAAGTCACAGATGTCACAGTCTCCCCTACTTTAGGAAATTTCATCACGAAATTTATTTAGAGGAAACTTGTGAGAATAGATGTGGATATTTCTCCTTGAATTGATCTTCATGTTCCCAAGTAAATTCTGGGCCACGTTTAGATTCCCAGCGAACTTTGACAATTGGTATGCGCTTGTGTTTGAGCTTCTTGACTTCACGGTCCAATATTTCCACAGGCTTCTCGACAAAGTGCATCGTGTCATCAACACGAATTTCATCAAGTGGTATGTGGAGGTTTTCATCAGCTAAACACTTTTTAAGATTGGACACGTGGAAGGTTGGATGAACATTTCCAAGTTCAGGAGGTAGCTCAAGTCTGTAGGCTACTTTTCCGATTCTTTCAATGATCTTGAACGGTCCAACATATCTAGGTGCAAGTTTTCCTGTGTTTCCAAATCTAATCACACATTTCCAAGGGATACCTTGAGTAGGACGTGATCACCGACTTGAAATTCCAAGGGCTTGCGTCGTTTATCCGCGTAACTCTTTTGACGGCTTCTAGCTATCTGAAGGTTATCGCGAATCTTTTTCACTTTGTCTATAGTCTCTAGAATGAGTTCAAGTCCAGTAAGTTGAGCTTCACCTGTCTCATTCCAGTAGACCGGTGAACGACATTTTCGTCCGTATAAAGCCTCGAAAGGAGCCATGTTGACGCTGGAGTGATAACTATTGTTGTAGGAGAATTCGATCAATGGTAGATACGAATCCCAACTACCACCAAAATTGATCGCACAAGCTCTAAGCATATCCTCCAGTGTCTGGATTGTTCTTTCAGATTGACCATCCGTTTGCGGATGATAAGCTGTGCTCAAAATAAGTTGGGTTCCCATGGCAGATTGCATGGTTCTCCAAAAGTGAGATCAGAAAGAGCATCTCTATCAGATATGATGTTCAATGGAACACCATGTAGGAATACAATCTCATCCACATAGATTTTAGCAAGTTTGTCAGCAGATAGATCCTCGCGGATTGGCAAGAAATGTGCTGACTTTGTAAGACGATCAACGACTACCCAAATAGCGTCATGACCTCTTTTAGTGCGTGGCAGTTTGGTAATGAGATCCATAGCAATGTTTTCCCATTTCCAAACTGGTATATCTGGTTGTTCCAATAATCCACAGGGATGTTGGTGTTCTGCCTTAACCTTAAGACAAGTAAGGCATTTGGACACATATAAGGCAACGTCTTTCTTCATACTCGGCCACCAGTACTGGGTTCGAAGATCTTTATACATTTTGTCTGCACCAGGATGGATAGAATAACGAGACTTATGAGCTTCATCCATTAACAAAGTGCGAAGATTGTCTTGCTTTGGAACCCACAAACAGTACATGAAATAATATAACCTATTGTCTTTTAGCTCAAGATGAGGCTTAATATGATATGGTAATTCCTTACCCATCAAGTCTTGTGTAACACAAGTATGTTGAGCCTGAGAAATGCGGGTTTGAATATCAGATCGAACCTGAACACAGTGAAGCTTGACACGTTCTTTACGACTCAATGCATCAGCCATGACATTCGCCTTACCAGGATGGTAGCAAATTTCGCAATCGTAGTCATTTAGAAGTTCAACCCAACGTCGTTGCCGCATCTTTAGTTCTTTCTGATTGAAAATATGCTGGAGACTTTTGTGGTCAGTGAACACTACATACTTTGTACCGTACAGGCAGTGTCTCCAGATTTTGAGAGCAAAAACTACAGCGCCTAATTCAAGATCATGAGTCGTGTAGTTCTTCTCGTGTACCTTTAACTGTCTTGATGCATAGGCTATGACTTTGTTTCTTTGCATGAGAACACAGCCTAGACCCAAGTAAGACGCATCACAGTATATGATAAAATAGTCGTTGCCCTCAGGTAAAGATAAGATAGGTGCATCACAGAGTTTCTGTTTCAAGGTCTGAAAAACTTCTTCTTGTTTGGGCCGCCACTCAAAAGGTTTATTCTTTTGAGTTAAAGCAGTGAGAGGAACCGCAATTTTGGAGAAGTTTTCAATAAAACGACGGTAATAACCTGCGAGACCAAGAAATGAATGAACCTCGGTAGGAGTAGTAGGTGTATCCCAATCCTTAATCGCACTAATTTTGGCGGGATCTACATGTATACCTTGTTCGTTGACAATGTGTCCAAAAAATTGAACTTCCTTAAGCCAGAATTCACACTTGGAGAAATTGGCGAAAAACTGTTTTTTCTTTAGGAGTTCCATTGTAAGACAGAGATGTTGTTCATGATCGGCTCGTGTCTTTGAATAGATCAAAATATCATCAATGAAAACAATGATGAACTTGTCCAAATAAGGCTTGCAAACCCTATTCATCAAGTTCATGAAAATAGCAGGAGCATTCGTTAGACCAAAGGGCATAACAGTAAACTCATAATGACCATATCTTGTGCGAAAAGCTGTTTTGGGAATATCTTCTTCGAGTACACAAAGCTGATGATACCCAGAACGTAGATCAATCTTTGAAAAGAAAGTAGCACCCTATAACTGATCAAAGAGATCATCAATGCGAGGTAGGGGATATCTATTTTTTTATGGTGAGTTTATTGAGCTCACGATAATCGATACACATCCTGAATGATCCATCTTTCTTTTTCACAAATAGGACAGGAGCACCCCAAGGTGAAAAGCTCGGACAGATGAATCCTTTGTCAGAAAGTTCCTGAAGTTGTTTAGATAACCTTGCATCTCAGATGGTGCAAGATGATAACGTGATTTAGCAACATGATTTGCTCCAGGTAATAGATCAATACGAAACTCAACTTGGCGTGCTGAGGGTAAACTAGGTAATTCTTCAGGAAATACCTCAGGATAATCCCGAACAACAGGGATATCTTGAATAGTCATACCTTTGCCTTTCTCCTCTACGACATGTGCCAAGAAGGCCACATATTTCTTTCGTAGGTATTTTTGGGCTTGGGTACACGTCATGAGTTTAAGACTACTAGCATGTTTCTCCCCACGAACTTCTAAGATCTCACCAATCAAAAGCGGTATACGGAAAATCTTTTCAAAACAAACCACCTCTGCGTGGTATTTGGCTAACCAATCCATTCCTACTATAACATTGAAGCTTCCAAGTTGTATTGGCGTGAGGTCAATAGGAAAAAGATGGTTATTAAGGTTGAACTGGCAATTTCAAAGAAAAGAATCAAGTACAACGGGTTCACCACTAGCTACTTCTACTGTCAAAGGCTTTCCTAGTTTTGTTCTAGTCATGGAAAGCAAAGGCTCAAAAGCTAAGGACACAAAACTCTTATCGGCACCCGAATAAAAAAGAACAGAAGCAGGTTGGTTGTTAACAAAGAACGTACCATTCACCGCCTCGTTGTCTGCACGTGCCTCATTGGCATTCATGTTGAAGACTCACCCACGAGCCTGTGCCTGATTTGCATTAGCCAATTTCGGGCATTGATTTCTGTAGTGGGTCAGGGTCCCACAATTATAGCAAGATCTAGGCGGATAGTGAGGTCGTGCAGGCTGTTGAGGAGGGTTTTGAACAGCCTGATTCTGGGTAGGAGCAAACCGACAAGTATTGGCAAGATGTCCCGATTTCCCACAGTTAGTGCAAATGCGGCGCTGTACATGTGGTTGGTGGTGGCTGTTACATTTGTTGCACAAGGGTGTATTGCCAGCATATTGCCTTTTGGCTGGTGGTTATGCTGGCTAATTAGGAGCTGCCTGGTTTGGTTGTGCCACCACGGCAAAGTTCTTGGAGGCCTTTCGCTTCCTTGACTTCTTTGAAGACTCAGCAGTCTTTTTACCCTTCTGTTTCTCATTCTTGTCGGACGGTTTCTTGTCACCCTTTCTGTGGAGTTTACCTTTCTTGACTTGAGAGTCAGTCAAGGTTGCAGCTAGCTCAATGGCGTGTCAGACGGTAGTAGGGTTGCTTCCAGTGACGATATCCTGAATAGGATCTGGAAACCCGTCAATGTATTTCTCAATCGCCTTGTTCAAAGGCGTGACCATAGTTGGGCAAAGCAAGCATAACTCCTCATATCTGTCAGTATAAGCACGGTGTTCACCACTGTCTTGCTTTAGGTCATGGAACTCATCTTCTAGCACCCTCTGCTCGTAACGAGGGCAGAACTCTCTCATCGTTAGAGCTCTAAGTTCCTCCCAAGTTCGACCCATAGCAACATCAGCCCCTCGATCTCTCATCACTCCGTTCCACCATGTGAGTTCCCTCTTTTGAAACACACTAGAAGAAAACTCGACTTTATGGTTGTTAGGACACTGAACATGGTGAAAAGTACTCTCAAGACTCTCAAACCACTGTAGGAGCCCAGTTGCTCCTTCAGAACCACTAAACTTGAGCGGTTTAGCCGAGTTAAATTGTTTAAAGTTGCACGGAGCAGGTGCATTAACATTGTTATTGTTGGCTTGGTTGATTTGAGTAATGAGATTTGGTAGCATAGCAGCCATCTGCTGCGCTATAATAGTTGCAAGTTCGGCATCGGGTTGTTGTACATTGCGTCGAGGAGGCATTCTAAAAGAGGAAACATGAGAGATGACGAGTGAGATGATATGATGAAAAAATGAGATGTCATAAATATCGACGAAATGTAAGGATGGTGGTCATTTGTTTGTTACCTCATAACAAACAGACGACACACAGTGACTAATCAAAGTAAATGGGTCATAATAATGTATCGCGAAGACATGCTTTAGCCTATAAGTGGACACTCACCCCAAGAGTTCCCAGGTAAGAGTGACTGGTCCGATTATGTGGATTTGTACGAACACTCTAGCCTTAGACATAAAACTCGTACAGGCACCCACCCTTCTAGATTGCACATGTTCACATTATTTAGACCCAAACTTTGACAAGATTTTGAAAAGTTGGATAGCACAAGGCCAAAAGAATCATCCAAGGATGGATGATTGATTTTCAAAATTGTAACAACCCGACTTTCCGGGTCAAGGTCAAAGGAAAGTCAAAGTTAAGATATTATTTCAGATCTGTTATTTCTTGCTTAATTATTGCTTATTCAAAACACAGTTAACGCATTCAAAATGCACTTTATCACAATGTTAGTCTAAACGCTATCACATTGCTATCGCAAACTCGAAACGCAGTTATGGTTATT
This sequence comes from Helianthus tuberosus, assembly GCA_030545235.1. Taxonomy (NCBI): domain Eukaryota; kingdom Viridiplantae; phylum Streptophyta; class Magnoliopsida; order Asterales; family Asteraceae; genus Helianthus; species Helianthus tuberosus. The sequence goes on along the minus strand of CM060432.1, from coordinate 62,974,816 downwards.
GTTTTATGTGTGTGTGTTATTATGTGATACTTGAGTGTGCCTTATATGCTTTGAAATGTTATTCGCAAACGCAATCGCAACTCTATCGCATCGCAATCTCATCGCAACTCGAAACGCAAGTTTACTTTACGTTTGTTATGTTGATTATGTTATTTGTGTCGCATCGCTTACTCGCAAATTGCTTAAACGTAGCGCAACGCAATGCTCAACGCACTAAACGAAAGTGGGAAAACTAACTCGTACGCGCCGTCTGATCGAACGACCAACCGATCGAATGATCATCCGACCGGATGACCATCCGATTGGATGGCCATCAGATCGACTGGCCGTCCGAACCCACTTAACTTCCACCGCCTTTCACCCTCTTACCTATAAATACCCCTCCCGTCACATCAACTATTCATTGATGTGATAGCTTCGTCCGACCCATGCACTCTCAAGCTCTTTTCTCTCGATTCCTCGTGATTCTTGTAAGTTTTCTTCCTAAATCTTGTAACTTCAATACTTAAACAAATTTTCAAAACTTCAAAGAACATCAGCTTTTCAATCGAATAGCCATCCAATCGAAGGGCCATCCGTCCGGATGACTATCCGATCGAATGACATGAACTATACTACAACGAAAACTTCAAATGTTCAAACATTTTACAACACACTCATTCCATCGAATGACCAGCCGACCGAATGGTCATCCGTCCGGAAGGTCATCCGATCGGTTTACTATCCAAACAATCATCTCACTCGGCGCACCGTTATACGCTGTTTAATGCTTATGCTATCGTTCTGTATTCAGGCTAACCTCCAAGCGCTACCTTCAATCCAAGATAGTGTTTATTTAATAAACATGCTCAGTGAGTATACTCGATCCCTTTTTGCTTAACGCACTTTTGGGTGTTACATACGCTATCTATATCAAATCACATCAAGCACACAACGCAAACACTTTTTACGCTAACCGCTCTCGCATGTTATACATGACTCGATGAATGCTTGTATGTTATGTTTACACAGTGTTTATTTGCCTGACACCTTAGCAACGATAGTACTATAGTTTGGACTCGGCACTTATCGTGGATAGGGGTTGTTAAGGGTTTTACTTTACATGGTCACTGTGGTGATAATGTGTTGCTCATTCTACAACTCGCAGTCATGTCGGTTGCATACTTCATTGTCGATAGCTTACTTGCTTCACATTTCTACGTGTTACATGCTGGTTATGCGTAAAACGATTTCGCTATACTATATGCTATTAAACTTGTATGCTCACCTTTACACTCTGTGTATTGACCCTATTTTAACGTATGTGACAGGTTGATTAGGATGCCTGCTACTTTTCGCTGGAAATTAGGCTAGGGAGTCTAGTAACCACATTAAATAAATCTGAGTTGTCGGAACTGTTTACTTGTCTTTGAGAACCATGTCTGTAATAACTGTTTTTACTTTATATGTTTATGGTATGGGACGTGAACGTTACATATATGGTAATTTAATAGTTGTTATGGATTCTCTTGGACAATCTGTTTCGCTCAGTGTCACGCCCCGATGTTTCCGCCATCGGTTGGGATGTGACAGATTGGTATCAGAGCCATAACTATAGGGAATTAGGCAAGACTCGACCTAGTCCGGGTCGATGTCTTAGAAATTGACCTAGTCTATAGTCTAAGCACCAACAGATCGCCTCGTGCGAACCCAGTTGGGGTTCAACACGAGCCTATTTCTGTTACTCTCGAACTCGCTGGAACAATCACTTTGTGCGAACACCACATACTACAGTTTTGTACAAACTACTTAGCCTTTCCTAAGGCTAACTCGACACACTACACACATTTTCGACAACACTCGTGTAACACAAACGCGTCATTTGGTCGAGATTAGGTGTGAAAACCGAAAAACTCTCGATAAAATCGCTCACTCGACACGCACCTTATTATTAAACACGAGAATTTGCGTTGAGTCAGGTGTGAAATCCATATCTAGACGAAATTCTCCGCCTATATCTCGTGGTTTTATCCCACAAACAGGAATAAACTGTTTAAGTTAGGGGTGAAACCCGTATCTTAATGACTTGTTCCGCTCTCTATTTTGGTTTTACAAAACTCTCACCAATGTCTCGATGGATTCCAACGACTCAGTTCACGTAGTAACCGAAAGGATGCGTGCCGTTCACCGCGTGTCGGTAAGAGAGCACATTCTGTGACACCTGGCCTTTCAGGCCGTACCGTACAATTATAACACGTGTTGTGAATAGATAAAAGGCCATATTTGACTGATTATGATGTTTATATGTGAAATCTAATGAGTTGGTAAAATTAAACTTTGATAAAAATTATGTTAGCAATGGTAAGATAAACGCTTATTGCGTAACGGTTAAAATGCGAAACGAACGTCGGTGACCACCAGATTAGTTTTAAAATCCTAAAAATAGTTAGCTATGATTAAAATAATAATTTTAATCCTATTCGTGAGGAAAAATAAATTAAAACGCTAACTATTTTTCGAGTTTAAGGGCGTCCGCGCGATGCAGCGCGTGTACCGACAAAATACTGTCAACACAGCCTGTCAAGGCAACTGATAATCATTTTAGTAATAATTTGATGATTTTATTTCTTTAGAATGATAAAAATAAATAAAACGCATAAATCCCTATTTTTGCGATTTTAAGCGCGTACCGCGCAGTACAGCGCGCATACTGCTAAATACCGGCAACGTCGCCAGTCTCGGCAAACAAAATAATGTTCAATAATATATTGGTGAGATTATTTTTATAGAATGATAAAAATAATTTAACACGCACTAAAACGGGATTAAAACGCTAGATAAAATACCCGGTATCAAGAAAAATACCAGTTTTTAATTAAAATTACACATATATGTATATGTATAGATATAATCTCGAAATTTTGAAAGGGTTGTGAGACAATGGACTTATGTTGGCAGCCATGCAAGCCTTTTCCCTCTCTCTCTCTCTCTCTCTTCCATTCATTGGATGAAAAAGAGGTGGAATCATGAGAAGTCTTACACCATGTCCCCATATAATGCTATATTCAAGAATTAAGTTTCATAAACACAATAACACTCTCTCTCTCTAAAAATTCAGCCGAAAATCACCTTCACACCTCCATAACTTTCGAAATTTTGATGATTCTTGCAAGAACATCATTAAATCTAAGGTGTTTCCAAGCTATTTTGATGATCCAAAGGTGCTTTCTTGGTGAAATAAGCTTTCAAACATCAAAAATCATGTCAAAATCCACTTGAATCTTGAAGGTATAAAAACCAATCTTTTGAAAGTGTTCTTGATTATTTTATGGAGAAGAAGATAGTAAAAGTTTCTCTTGTTCTTGAATTTAAATATAAATTTGAAAACAATAACAAATGGGTTTTTGTACAAAATTGTCACAACCCGTACTCTCGTTGTCGAGAGAATGGTATTTTAGTAACGGGCGTTTATTAAATATCGGTATTGTTATTAACATTATTATTTAAGAAATAATAATAATAATCCGCATCGGGAAGTTTTCATTTATTATTTAATTACCGCTACATTTATTAATCGGGCCTGTTCGTTCTAGCTAGACACGTTATGTTTTATGGACCCACACACACACACGCACTTGGGCTAGGCCCAAGCCCCACTCCCTAATTAACCTAAACCCTATCCTATAAATACCCCCTTATAACCCCACTCCTATTTTAAAAACATAAAAACCCTAAATGAGACAACATCAGCCGCACAAGCCCACACTTCTCTTCTCCTCTCTAACCTCCGGTCACCGGAGACCCACTCTAACCGGTGACAGACTCCGGCCACACCTCAGGCCAGACGACACCCATTTCCTTCCTACATTCCCTTTGTACCGTCACACGCGCACACCCCTGAAACCCACAACCCTCCTCTTCATGTGTTTGATACCCCTTGTTACTCGGTGATAGACGGTCAACCACCACTTGGTGGTGGCGACGTGCAACCCAGCGGCAGCAGACGTGTTGTATGGCGGGTGATGTTGAAGATGGTATTCGGATAACTTCGGCTGCAATGGGCAACGATACACTGCGGCGACGATGGGTGGCTGACGGTGGACGGCGAATGGAGTACGGTGGCAACGGAAGTTAACGGCGGCTGCTGGAGCTTCGGCACGTGCAACAGTGACACACGCACTCCCTTTCGGTCCTTTTCATTACTCGGTCAGTAGCATATTATCGTTGAATACCTGTATTTGTTGTGATTCTCGAACCTCTATATGTTTGTTTATTTTAGAAATACCTGTTGAAATGGTTTTGTAATTCTTTTGGTGCTCCAACTTGATATATAAGAAGTAAATTAGAGGGTGTTCACTGTGAATCTTGATTGATGAAATAATTGTTACTATTTGATGATGAATGTTAGTATGTGATAATGATGTTGAAACCACACTCTATTCATGCTAGTGCTGCTCTGTTCATACTCAAAAATATGATACTGGGTTTTCTCTTAAAATGGGTTTTCTTCTAATGAATGTACAACTGCTTATGGACCAGGTACAACCTGGTTAAGCATGTTTGAATACTTAACATGAAAATGATGTTTATGAGGATCACTGTTAAATGCCTTAAATGATTGTTTGAATGATGAAACGATGATAACAAATGACGTTGATTTCTGTTAAATATTGAAATGATGATGATGAGGATATGGGTTACTAGTCTATTAGAATGATAAAGATGTTGCTGGATATGTGAATCTGTTAAACAGTTTGATTTTTATGATGATAAAGGTTGTTTTAGTGTATGTAACAGGCTGGTTGTTTAGGGTCTCCATGTTTAGGGATGATCTACTTATTTGATTGAAGTTTTGTATGAATGTCACAACTGTTGTAATCCAAATATATATAGTTGTTGTTAATAGCTGATGCTTATGCTGATGAAATCTCTATAAACTGCCATGAATAAGATTAGTGATCGGTTAAGTGTGATATGAGGTGTGTGAAATCTGATGAACAATTTGAATATGCGAGGAATATCTGAAAAACCTGTCTATTGATCTGATTTGATTAGAAAAGAATGTTGAGAACGAGTTAGTGAATTTTGATTGGATAGTACATACTCATGAAATTTGATTGGGTAGTACAAAAGTTGGAGAATGTTCTAGAAGGCTTCCACCTGTGCCTGCATCAGTGGTTGCGAGTCGAGACCGCGAGGTTGCGACTCGAGACCACTGAACGACGACACGAGATCAAGCATGCAAATTAGGGGACTCGAGACCAACTTGGTTGCGACTCGAGATCTCCTAGTCTCGACTCGAGACCTGACCCGAGACCCCGAGGTCCCGACTCATGCATGCACTACTCGAGAACATCTACTTGATACTCGAAACCTATTGGTTACGACTCGAGACCTCATGATCTCGAGTCGAGACCACCCGGTTTTGACTGAACTGCTTTGCTTAGTTATTGGGCCGCACAAACTGATATTATGGACTATGTGTTACTGTTGTTTAACTGTTCATATGCTAGGATAGGCCCAATACCGTATATGCTAGTATGACTTACATGCTATGTGTTAGATACGTGTAATTTATACGTGACATTACTTGCATACGAACCTAATAAACATTTAATAACCATAATAGGGTATGGTTGACCAACATAACACAAGTAAATTGTCAACCGAGCAAAGCAAAGGTGAGTTCACTACTTTTTACTTAAAGCATGCGTTCCCGGTGGTTGGGAAACGGAACGAAACACTTTTCCTGGTTTGGGATTTCTTTCTATCTCCTTGTGTGGGATACGGGTAACAACGCTATCCCCTTGTGAGGGATACAAACTACTTTTCTCCCCTTATGCGGGACTCTTAGTTAATTACTGTTTGTACGGAAATGCAACGAGCAACACTAAACGAAACCCTATCACTCAAGTCCCTACTACTTAATACCGATTAGTCGCCGGGGCCAGGCGAACGGGTTATTAGTTGATAGCGCTATTTAGGTTCGACCAGCCTCACACCGACCCTTGTTACTGGGAACGGGCGTGAACTAATAGACTCAGGCAAACCGTCAATGATGATAGAATATTGACAAACGGGGCACTGCGGAAACGTATGGTTAAGTAAGTATTCGGTATTGGAAAAACAGTTTAGTCGCTCACTTATGGGGTAGCTCCCCATGGCATGTATAAACGGATAAATTAACTGGTTAAAACAAGTTTTTGGAATTAAAACTGAAAAACTTCAAACACGTGAACTCGCCAACGTTATGTTGACACTCTACTGCATGCTTTGCAGGTTGCTCGATACAGTTTAGGACGGACGTTGCAATCGGATAGAGTGCGTGGTTTGTAAGTTTCATCATAACAAACTTGTGGTTTTAAATTATGATATGTTCTACTTTCCCTTCCGCTGCAAACTAGAACCATGTTTATGAAATTTTAAATTAGGTCACTAATTATGCTAATGTTTATAACAATAACTAATCCGTTCAAAATAATTAGTGGCTAAGATCTTGGTCGTCACATGCCTCGCGGTAATACTCTGCGTGTGGATTTTGAGGGTGTGACAGATTGGTATCAGAGCCATTGGTTATAGCGAACTAGGTTTTAAATATAAAATACTTTTATATGAAAACCAGACTATAACCGTTCTTTAGTGAAAACCACAACGACACCACACTCCGGATTGCAAGGTTCGTCAACCTCAGATGCTCACCTGGTAATGGTATGCTAACGGCATTTACTTGTGCATAACTTATGTGTGTGAACACGCATGTGTGTATGTGTATAATTAGCATATATGTGTTAGTATGTATGCGTATATTTAGTATTTAACACAGTGGATCATACAAAGACTAGGCTAGCGTGTTACGTGTTAAACAGGAGCGAGTCCTCCTAAAACCGGTTCGAAACCACAATACACTAAGGGCCAGGAACCAGTTATTCCAAGCCCTCGTCCATGTATTTCCTGATATCATCCCTGGACTGCAAATCGATAGACCTGCCCAGGAAAGGCCTACTACGAAGCACATAGAGAAGTTACGAGAACGAATCGACGAAAGGGAGCCACCCCTATATCATGGGATATTAGGAGGAACGATGACGTCATTCGCATCCTTTTTACTTGCGTATTTCTTTTCCCAACTTAAGTAGTAAGACTTGTTCCCTCACATGACTGATCACCTGGATTCTTGAAGCATTCTGGTAAGTAACACTTTTCGGGCTTCTGTTTGCACATCTCGAACACGAAAAGCATGCGTGGTGTATGCTTCTCATTGTAATGCCAGCAACCGTATCACCTATACATCGACCACGAAGTTATTACCCCTAATTTCTCGTTACATGGTTAACCCTTATTCAAGTACAACCTTATACCTTAGCATGCCCCAAAACCCAGCGAATTGATAACTTTCTTACAAACCGGCGTATTTGGAAGCGTGGCTAGACGAAGACACGAGCCAGTCAACCCACCGACGGGTACGGCGACCTTGATGCTTACCCTATCCTTCATTTGTCAGGACTGTTATTGTTTGACGACTTTCCTGATTCTGTGAATCCTTTCGCCAGCTTTCGTACGAATCCGCGTTTATTGCTCAGATGGTATCCCCGCTCCTATCGTTTCTTTATCACGACATCCACGTTTCTTCGTATAGAAACCTTGACCAAATCTCTCTTCAGTTTGGTGAATTCAACAAACTCGACCTTTAGTCAGCAAACTTTTTATCCCTTGAAATTCAACAATGTGTTACTTCAATCGTACTTTCCTGAAAACCTGTTTTCACAGTTTCACATCGAAACCCCCCTCCTCATACTGAGACCTTGACCAGATTTCCCTCTAGTTTGGGGAAATTCAGCAAGCTCGACTGCTAGTCAATAAACTTCTTGAATCTTAAAAATTGTGACGTGTAATCCAAACGTATCCTTTCAGACATGTTTTATTACTACTTCGGACTCGTCCTCACGACTTCGGTAGTCTATTCAAATTTGGTTACTTACCGGTTTGGGAGATCACAAACTCGTTTTTCGCATACGGCTCAGCTCAGAACATCTTGTTAGACGTTTTAGTGGACCTAAACCCCCCCGACCCATACGACGACCGTTCTTGTCTATCATTGGTTCTTGTTGTGCCATTCATACTGACGTAACACCTCTTATCAGCAAAACGACGTTCTTTATCCTAATCGCCCACGGCTTGTGTACGACCAGCTACCTCATCGACACTAGATACATCCTTATTGCCGACCACCAAGCCTTTTATGTTTTGTCTCAAATTGAACGCACCAACGTTGACTGCCCTTCAAACATTACCTCGCTACTCGTGTTATGAATTCCCTGATTCTTATCCTACTCTATTCTGCACAAATCTCCGTTTGGACGAAATACTTCCAACGAATGTTACTTGTTCGAGCAACGAGCCAAGGATACCCCGGGGGTAACGGGTATCGCAAGCACTGTTCTTCGAACTTGATACGATCAACACTTAGTTATAACACTCGAATTTATTCCATCCTGTCAAAATTCGACACTGGTTTCTTTCGACGACGCCCGAACCTATCCCGAAAACCAGTGGGAATCAGGACGACTCCTATGCTCTACCCTTGTACTTCTTCGACGCAAACCGCCTTGCGCTAAGTTTTCAATGCACGACTTTAACGTCGCAAGGGCCGCATTTCTCGACTGTATACGCAAGCCCTCACGGTTTAAACTCGAAAGGGCATCACATAGCATCAGTGAGATGTCAGTAATTCGCCATTCCAATGGTTGAAAGATAAGCAATGAGGTGATCGTATCCTCTCCTATCTTAGGGCATTGATGAAATATTTGTCGGTGCATTTACACGACCGAAGAAACCGACAAGCTCTTGAACTTGCAACCATCTACTTGATAGAAGTATATGCTGGGCACAGAGTGCCGACTTCTATCACTTTTGATCGAAACCCACATTTTGCATCCGATTCATCGCAGGCTTTGCACAAAAACTATCGGCTCAGTGTTAGACATGAGCACTGTTTACAACCCGCGGATGGGTGGTCAACCGAACGCACTCTCCGAAACCCTCAAAGGCATGCTAAGAACATGTGTTATTGACCATGGATACGAGTGACACTTCCTTTTTGTAGAAATCTCTTCCAACAACTGCTACCGCACTAGCATTCGGGCAGCACCATTTGAGGCATCGCACGGACGCAGATGCCGGTTACCTCTGGGTTGGGCGGAAGCCAAATTACCGGCCCAGAACTTGCATTGACACAACGGGTAGGATTGCCCAGAATAGACAACACATGGCGGCAGCTCCAGACCGTCAGAAAGACTACGCGGATAAGCGTAGGAAACCTCTAGAACTCCTAGTCGGAGATTGGGTTCTACTTAAAGTACACCCTTGAAGGGTGTGGTACGTTTTGGCTAACGAGACGAACTTAATCCGCGATATGTTAGACTGTACGAAATTGCTGAAAGGATCGGTAAGGTAGCTTTGCAGACTAAACCTGCCTGAAAAGCTGAGTGCGGTACACAACGTCCTTCACGTGCCTAGTCTAAAGTAGTGTCTGTCAGATGAAACATTCGTTGTCCTTTTTAGGAACTCGTGATCAGCAACAAACTACGTTTCGTTGGGGAACCGGTTGAGATCAAGGATCAAGAAATCAAAACCCTCAAGCGTGGTATAGTATGCTAACAGACCGAGTTCGTTGGATCTCACGCTGTGGCCCAGAGCTTACCTGGAAACGGGAAAACCAGATGATGCGCATGTATCCCCAGTTGTTTACAAACATTACTTCCAACGCGGAGGCTACCGCTAAATTTCGGGGAGAAATTTCAAACCAACAAGGAGTGATGTATCGCCCTACGAAAACGTTTAAACACACTAGCTTGTCAGTGGTTGCGCGCTAAATTTCGAGACGAAATTTCTTGAACTTGGGGATAATGTGACACTTTGGGTCTTCCTGTACGTTACATGGATGTTATAATTAAATTTGTGAAATTCTATACTATGTGAAATACGTACGAACTCTGTGGATCTTGTGCTACATAATTTTTCGTGCTATGTGACTGTATGTGCTATGTGGTTTACATGTTCGTTCTGTGGACTTTCATGAAACTGCTTGTATCTACGTATAGTAATGGAAATCTAAGTATACATTTAGAGTGAGTCGCATGACTTTTTCTTAAATTTCGAGGACGAAATTTCTGTAACATGGGGAGAATGTCACAACCCGTACTCTCGTTGTCGAGAGAATGGTATTTTAGTAACGCGCGTTTATTAAATATCGGTAATGTTATTAACATTATTATTTATGAAATAATAATAATAATCCGCATCGGGAAGTTTTCATTTATTATTTAATTACCGCTACATTTATTAATCGGGCCTGTTCGTTCTAGCTAGACACGTTATGTTTTATGGACCCACACAAACACGCACTTGGGCTTGGCCCAAGCCCCACTCCCTAATTAACCTAAACCCTATCCTATAAATACCCCCTTATAAACCCCACTCCTATTTTAAAAACATAAAAACCCTAAATGAGACAACATCAGCCGCACAAGCCCACACTTCTCTTCTCCTCTCTAACCTCCGGTCACCGGAGACCCACTCCAACCGGCGACAGACTCCGGCCACACCTCAGGCCAGACGACACCCCTTTCCTTCCTACATTCCCTTTGTACCGTCACACGCGCACACCCCTGAAACCCACAACCCTCCTCTTCATGTGTTTGATACCCCTTGTTACTCGGTGATAGACGGTCAACCACCACTTGGTGGTGGCGACGTGCAACCCAGCGGCAGCAGACGTGTTGTATGGCGGGTGATGTTGAAGATGGTATTCGGATAACTTCGGCTGCAATGGGCAACGATACACTGCGGCGACGATGGGTGGCTGACGGTGGACGGCGAATGGAGTACGGTGGCAACGGAAGTTAACGGCGGCTGCTGGAGCTTCGGCACGTGCAACAGTGACACACACACTCCCTTTCGATCCTTTTCATTACTCGGTCAGTAGCATATTATCTTTGAATACCTGTATTTGTTGTGATTCTCGAACCTCTATATGTTTGTTTATTTTAGAAATACCTGTTGAAATGGTTTTGTAATTCTTTTGGTGCTCCAACTTGATATATAAGAAGTAAATTAGAGGGTGTTCACTATGAATCTTGATTGATGAAATAATTGTTACTATTTGATGATGAATGTTAGTATGTGATAATGATGTTGAAACCACACTCTGTTCATGCTAGTGCTGCTCTGTTCATACTAAAAAATATGATACTGGGGTTTCTCTTAAAATGGGTTTTCTTCTAATGAATGTACAACTGCTTATGGACCAGGTACAACCTGGTTAAGCATGTTTGAATACTTAACATGAAAATGATGTTTATGAGGATCACTGTTAAATGCCTTAAATGATTGTTTGAATAATGAAACGAAATGACGTTGATTTCTGTTAAATATTGAAATGATGATGATGAGGATATGGGTTACTAGTCGATTAGAATGATAAAGATGTTGCTGGATATGTGAATCTGTTAAACAGTTTGATTTTTATGATGATAAAGGTTGTTTTAGTGTATGTAACAGGCTGGTTGTTTAGGGTCTCCATGTTTAGGGATGATCTATTATTTGATTGAAGTTTTGTATGAATGTCACAACTGTTGTAATCCAAATATATATAGTTGTTGTTAATAGCTGATGCTTATGCTGATGAAATCTCTATAAACTGCCATGAATAAGATTAGTGATCGGTTAAGTGTGATATGAGGTGTGTGAAATCTGATGAACAATTTGAATATGCGAGGAATATCTGAAAAACCTGTCTATTGATCTGATTTGATTAGAAAAGAATGTTGAGAACGTGTTAGTGAATTTTGATTGGACAGTACATACTCATGAAATTTGATTGGGTAGTACAAAAGTTGGAGAATGTTCTAGAAGGCTTCCACCTGTGCCTGCATCAGTGGTTGCGAGTCGAGACCGCGAGGTTGCGACTCGAGACCACTGAACGACGACTCGAGATCAAGCATGCAAATTAGGGGACTCGAGACCAACTTGGTTGCGACTCGAGATCTCCTAGTCTCGACTCGAGACCTGACCCGAGACCTTGAGGTCCCGACTCTTGCATGCACTACTCGAGACCACCTACTTAATACTCGAAACCTCTTGGTTACGACTCGAGACCTCATGATCTTAAGTCGAGACCACCCGGTTTCGACTGAACTGCTTTGCTTAGTTATTGGGCCGCACAAACTGATATTATGGACTATGTGTTACTGTTGTTTAACTGTTCATATGCTAGGATAGGCCCAATACCGTATATGCTAGTATGACTTACATGCTATGTGTTAGATACGTGTAATTTATACGTGACATTACTTGCATACGAACCTAATAAAAATTTAATAACCATAATAGGGTATGGTTGACCAACATAACACAAGTAAATTGTCAACCGAGCAAAGCAAAGGTGAGTTCACTACTTTTTACTTAAAGCATGCGTTCCCGGTGGTTGGGAAACGGAACAAAACACTTTTCCTGGTTTGGGATTGCTTTCTATCTCCTTGTGCGGGATACGGTATTTCTATCTCCTTGTGTGGGATACGGGTAACAACGCTATCCCCTTGTGAGGGATACAAACTACTTTTCTCCCCTTATGGGGGACTCTTAGTTAATTACTGTTTGTATGAAAATGTAACGAGCAACACTAAACAAAACTCTATCACTCAAGTCCCTACTACTTAATACCGATTAGTCGCCGGGGCCAGGCGAACGGGTTATTAGTTGATAGCGCTATTTAGGTTCGACCAGCCTCACACCGACCCTTGTTACTGGGAACGGGCGTGAACTAATAGACTCAGGCAAACCGTCAATGATGATAGAACACTGACAAACGGGGCACTGCGGAAACGTATGGTTAAGTAAGTATTCGGTATTGGAAAAACAGTTTAGTCGCTCACTTATGGGGTAGCTCCCCATGGCATTTATAAACGGATAAATTAACTGGTTAAAACAAGTTTTTGGAATTAAAACTGAAAAACTTCAAACACGTGAACTCGCCAACGTTATGTTGACACTATACTGCATGCTTTGTAGGTTGCTCGATACAGTTTAGGACGGACGTTGCAATCGGATGGAGTGCGTGGTTTGTAAGTTTCATGATAACAAACTTGTGGTTTTAAATTACGATATGTTCTACTTTCCCTTCCGCTGCAAACTAGAACCATGTCTATCACCGAGTAACAAGGGGTATCAAACACATGAAGAGGAGGGTTGTGGATTTCAGGGGTGTGCGTGTGTGACGGTACAAAGGGAATGTAGGAAGGAAACGGGTGTCGTCAGGCCTGAGGTGTGGCCGGAGTCTGTCGCCGGTTGGAGTGGGTCTCCGGTGACCGGAGGTTAGAGAGGAGAAGAGAAGTGTGGGCTTGTGCGGCTGATGTTGTCTCATTTAGGGTTTTTATGTTTTTAAAATAGGAGTGGGGTTTATAAGGGGGTATTTATAGGATAGGGTTTAGGTTAATTAGGGAGTGGGGCTTGGGCCTAGCCCAAGTGCGTGTGTGTGTGGGTCCATAAAACATAACGTGTCTAGCTAGAACGAACAGGCCCGATTAATAAATGTAGCGGTAATTAAATAATAAATGAAAACTTCCCGATGCGGATTATTATTATTATTTGATAAATAATAATGTTAATAACAATACCGATATTTAATAAACGCCCGTTACTAAAATACCATTCTCTCGACAACGAGAGTACGGGTTGTGACATTCTCCCCATGTTACAGAAATTTCGTCCTCGAAATTTACGAAAAAGTCATGCGACTCACTCTAAATGTATACTTAGATTTCCATTACTATACGTAGATACAAGCAGTTTCATGAAAGTCCACACAACGAACATGTAAACCACATAGCACATACAGTCACATAGCACGAAAAATTATGTAGCACAAGATCCACAGAGTTCGTACGTATTTCACACAGTATAGAATTTCACAAATTTAATTATAACATCCAAGTAACGTACAGGAAGACCCAAAGTGTCAAAATAATTAGTGGCTAAGATCCTGGTCGTCACATGCCTCGCGGTAATACTCCGCGTGTAGATTTTGAGGGTGTGACAAAAATGGAAATGGAAGAGTATGTATATGTATATATGACCGTATATATATGTATGTATGCATATTTGAGATTGAGTTTGATTTTTGATAGAATCTTGTTTGATTTATTCTTGAAAAGTGAATGCATGTATGATCAAAAGATGTTATATAAAGGTTCTTGTGATTTGAGTTACTTATGTGAAAAATGAAATTTTTGGAATTATATATATGTATGTATGCATGTTCCGTGTATGTATATGTGTATATATACACTTGTGAGTTTTGTTACTTAGTAAATAAATGAAAGATTATTGCATGCAAATCATGTAAACATGATGAAATATGGTGATAATGTTTTTGAATATATGAACTTGAAAAAGATGTGTTCTTGGATGCATTTAAGTCTATGTAGGATGATGATGATATGGTATGGGTATATTGGATGCACTTACTTGAACATGCATGTTGAAATATGATCATGAAATGATGATTTGAGTATGATTTGATAAAAATAAATTTTAATCAAAATCTAAACACTAAAAATATGAATATTTGAAGTGTTAAAATGTTATAAAACTTTGTCATAAAGTTTACTAGCTTTGCATGTTGTACTTGGTGCTTTATGTGTTGTAAAATACGTGAAATCGCATGATTTATGTGACTTACACAAAAACTGCACTAATTTGATTATAACCACTATTCTAATCAGTAAATAACATGTATTATGTTAAAATATCAATTCATTTCGAGTTGGGATGGTTATAGAAACGTTTAACGCAAAACTATGCGGTAAAACGGTCAAAAATCGGCTTTTCGAGTGATTTTTGTAAAACTGACTTAAATCAGTAAATAAACTGATGTTTTTAGTGTAAAAACAATTATTTTAACTAATTTTAAGTTTACTTGGTGTTTGGTTGGTCATACGTGACTTCCGACGCCCGAAACCTTTACCGAATCGCTAAAATACGCATTTTTCGATGAACACTAGTATGGGTAAATTTTGAGTGAACCTTATGTAATAAAATGTGTTAACTGATTTAAACATGTAAATGTGATAATATGTTAAGTGTTAACTTGATAGTGGGAAATTTAGACTATGCATGTACACTTGTACGTTTTGTGCGGTAAGAACGGTAAAATTGCGTTAAATGTGTAACTTGTTTGCCGAGCATTAAATTTGGTATATATGAGATGTTTTGTGTATAATTGCTTTAAAAATGACAAAATAGATAAGTTAGTAATATTTTGCGTGTTCGGTATTAATTTCTATGAACGTTTATGTATACACAATACGACGCGTGAACCATAAGTTAACGGATTCACACAAAAATGGTCACCAATAAAATCGTTCAAGTCGCAAAAATCATAAAATAAATATATATATATATATGTATATGGACTCATATATATATATTTTAACGTGCCAACATAATAAAAAATGACAACTTTTCGAGAAAATCTCAAAGTTATGTGATAATTCTAAGAAACGGAGAAACTTAGGATTTTTGTGTTTAATATATATATATATATATATATATATATATTGATTTAGAGTTGTTCCTATATTAGGACGTATATAAAAATCAATCTCTGGGATTGCGGTATTAAAATACGCACCCAAAGGTGAGTGTCACTAAACCCCTCTTTTTATTGCTTTGTATATATTTTGGGGGTATAACATGTCGTTAAAAGGATTTAATAATGTTTTCGAAATAAAACATACCTTTTAATATAAAATATATATTTTCGCTGAAAATATATGAGGTTTGATAAGTTATACGTTTCGAAGTAAAACGTTTTTGATGAATAAATGTGGGACATTAGGATGGTACGGTGTTTCCGAGGCGAAACAGACCGTAAAGTTGGGACGGATGCCGGCCTGAGTTTCAAGTGATGGAGATTCATGGGATTCATGCAACTACGTGTATTAAATTGTGATATTAGTAGGATATATATATATATATATATATATATATATATATATATATTGTACGTGAGGCAGACATCATATTGTTCTTCGAGAAAGAACCCTGCGCCCATGAAGTCGTTTAATCAGTTAAGTATTGTACGCGAGGAATTGTTGGTAGATCTATCGGGTTGACAACCCCGTCGTGACCGGTCGCCCCGTGTCAATGTCAAACGACGAATTAATATTCTGTTCAATGTCTAGTATTGATTATCCCTGCATGGTTAATATATAGTTCGTATCGTCTAGCTAACATACGAGTCTGAAAGTTTAACCTATAATTTAATATACAAAACCTGGGCAATATATATTACAGTTGTCGGATCGATGAACCGGCGGAAGGCCCATGGATTTTTATTAAGAAAGTAAAATGGACTTTCTAAGAATTAAATGGATGTTTTTAAATAAACACCTAAACAGAAAGTTTTCCTTGGAATAAAATCTGTTAGTAAACGAATAAGTGAACTCACATTCCTTTGTGTTGACACTTGATTTTTAACGTGTTCTACAGGTACTTGAATTCGGATTCGGGAAATCATGGCGTATCTTGTGTTTGAATGATGCGTGTTGTTTGTTTGAAAATGTTAAACAACTTTTAAACTTTCTGGGACTTTTTGTAATAAGATCCGCGAGGATCAAAGATATCTTAACTATGTAGTTGTGTCGTGTCTTAAAACGTAATGTTTAATAACTTATGTTTAAAATAAACCAATATGTCCAACAATAAAATGCATCGCTCGACAAGATATAAATGGGCACCAACTTCCGTATCCACTACGTTTAATATTCTGTTGCGACGTTTTTGGGGTGTGACAGAAGTTGGTATCAGAGCCATCGGTTGTTTGCGAACTAGATGTTTTCGGAGAAAAACACTAGACTTCAACCGGAGAATTTTGAAACGTAAAGTCCAAAATTCTCGAAGCCAAGAATTTTTAAATAAACATAGAAAATTTTATCATATATGAAAACCCTTATGAGTTTATGTGCATACGTGATTTTCTGTTTATTTAGGCCTTATGTGTTACTATTCATGTTGATCACACACTCACTTTGTACGGTTACAATATGTCACGTCTCGGCTTAGAACCATTAGTAGACCTGCTAATTGATATCGCCGAGCCTACACTTGAGATTCTTTCGCCTGTCGTTACAGAATCATTTGTTCCATTACTTGAGTCACGTGTTTTGCTACACCTCTTTTAGTCTACACTCGTCGTAGGAAGAGGACAGCGACCTCTTTGAAAAGGCAGAAAGGGGTTTGGGTCAATCGCTCTCACAGTGATCGTCAGTTCGCCACGTTACGCGGAGGCATGGAGACGATGAAGGACTTAGAGAAACAGATGGACTGTTATGATGAGCTAGAAGAGCTTGTTAGGAAGATGTTGGACTTCCAGGGATTGAAGCGTTAGTTGTTGGTTGTTTCTGTTGTTTGTTTTGTATGTCTCATTTAATGAACCCTATTTATGGCTTGCATGCCAAATTTTTAGCTATTTAGAAGGAAATTTCATATAGGCTTGTTAAGGGTGTTGATGTAGACATGCCAAATTTTGATTAGTCTTAGTACTAAAAACAAGCTTTGTAAATTTCTGGTATAAATATCGAATGGGTTCCTTTTGGTTTAAAAATTGTTCTCATTAATAAGTGGGTATTATACATGCGCAATGTTTGGTCCACTACCATTTAATGATTGAATTATTTTTTGTTATCGTCTTATGTAATTATTATTGTTGTAAATAATAGCAACGATGAAATGCCGCCAAAAGCGAGACAGGGTTCTGGACTACCTATTACCCCAGAGGAGTTGGCACAACTCATAGCCCAACACGTTAATACTACCATGGAACAGCGTGATGCTAACCAAAATAATGGCCAGGAACGTGGACGTGATGCTCATGGGCATGGTTTTGGTGGGACACAAATCGGAAACCCTTCAGGTGATATAATGATTGGAAAGTTTTAGTAGTTCCTGTGTTATGATATAATCGGAGCGTATTCTTGATTTTCATTAACCTTCTGAACAGTACCTAGATGTACACATAAAACAATCCAAGGTTATAACCTAAGATCATTTACTGATGCCCTATGCAATGACGTGGCAACGGTATGCGTGATGTCGGACCGTCACAGCGGATCGACCATACAAATAATTCGGCATTCCGAGCCTGGATCTGGGGATTCGCAAAAGCGAAAGTTTGAGAGTCGGGAAAGGATAATGCCAGGGATGGAAGGAGGAGTTTTGAGAAGAAGATTCACGAGAAAGAGCGGTGAAAGTACGCCAGAGGTGGTCGGACTAGACATATGACTCGCGAGTGCTATGCTAAGAGTACATTGGATGGAGTTACGCTCAAGGGATGCTACAAGTGTGGTGAGCAAGGACATTCAAGAGAGATTGTCTGGAAATGAAGGGTCAGGATGCCAGGGGTAGAGCGTTCGAGCTAAACGCTGGGAAGGCACGAGATGATCTTGCTCCTGTTATTAGTATGTTTCAAATCAAAAACCAATCTATGTTCATACTTTTAATACCAAAGCTGACTTGAGTTTTGTTCGAGAAACTTTGAACCATTTTTGTGTTCACCAACAAGTAAGCCGGGTATAAAGTGCCCGATAGAGCTAGCAATTGGTACGTTGATAGAAACTAGTAAGGCCGTTTGCGGTTGTAGTATTTAGTTAGGTGATCGTAGTTCTAGTGTTGGTTTATTTCCAGTAGAGCTGGGGAGCTTTGACGTAAATGCGAGGATGGATTGATTATCCGAGAACGAAGTGGGGACTATTGCTTGAAGAAGCTAGCTAGGATATCTCGTCCTGATGACGATAGAGAGGTGATAGTTGTTCATGAAGACCGACTGAGTCGAGTGTCGAGTGCTTAGTGTCGAGTGTTGAGTGTTGAGTGTTGATAGTTGAGAGTCGTCAGTGTTTTGAGGATGCTCAAGTTGTTGCGAAAAGGTTATCCTGCATTCTTTGTTAACGTTGTGGATATGAAGGCCAAATGTAGGAATATCGGAGAGATTCCTATTGTTCTCTAGTATCCAGAAGTTTTCCTAAAAAGACTTATCTGGATTACCCCCTGCGAGACAGATCGAATTTCGAATAGATCTGGCGTCCGGTGCTGCACCCATTTGCAAAAATCTCCTTATAGATTAAGCACCGTTAGAAATGAAAGAAATGTAAAATCCGCTTCAAGAGCTATTAGGCAAGGGTTTCATTCGATCAAGCTTTTTTGTTTGAGGTGCATCTGTTTTGTTGAAGAGGAAGAAGGAGGGATCCTTCAGGATATGTGATGATTTCAGAAAGCTGGACGAGTTGACTATCAAGAATCGGTACCCTTTGCCGAGGATTGATGATTTATTCGATCAAGCCACAAGGATCCAGCTGCTACACGAAGATCGATCTGCGATTAGGATATCATCAGTTGAAGGTTGCTGATGAAGATATGCTGAGGACTGCTTTTCAAACATGATATGGCCATTACGAGTTATTAGTCATGCCTTTTGACTAAATTAATGTGCTATTTATATTCATGGATCTCATGAACAGGGTATGGAAACCCTAACCGGATGAATTCGTGATAATATTCATCGACGACATACTTGCCTATGTGCGAACCAGGGAGAATCATGAGTAACGTTTGAAGTTAACTATGGAATTGGTGAATGATGAGGAGCGCCAAAGACCCCGTCGGGAGTATGATGATCCATATGACTAGCTAGGTGCTACCGGAGATTTATTAAGAACTTCCCTAAATTAGTGCATCCTTCGACACTAATAACCCTAAAAGGAAAAGGGAAATTGATTGGACAACAAGATAGTAGGAAGCTTTTCGGACCCTTGAAAGAATAGTTGGGAGCGTGTATGATGGACTCCGAAGGAAGTTAAGATACTCACATGCCCTTGGCAGAGTTATCTTACAATAATAATTAGCACGCTAGTATTCAGGTTGCTCTGTTTGAAGCCTTGCATGGATAGAAGTGTTGATCACCATTTTGTCAAGCTAACGTGACAAAGGACAATTGACCAGACCCGAGTTATCTAGGAAACCAGCGACAGGATTTTCCTGGATCGAGGGAAGGATAAAAGTCGACAATTGATCAACAGAAGGATTACACGGACAATTGAAGGAACTATTGCGATTCCAGATTGAAGATTTTGTTCTGATAAAGGAGTTACCTTGCAGAAGTGCTATTAGGTTTAGCAGAGAAAAGAAGAGCCGAGTCACAATGATTAGGTCCATTCAAGAGCCCATCTTGAGTTGGATCAGTCTCTTACAGGCTCAAGCTACCATAAGGATGGAGTAGTGAACATGATGTATTGCTTGGGTTTAGTTGAGAAAGTGTATAATGGATAATACACTAATTTTGTTCTTTATAGAGATTTGTTTGGAAGATAAACGAAAGTTTATCGAAGCACCGTAGAAGCAGTACGTGTAGCTAGAAGAGTTATGTTAATAATGGACAGGCGATTATAGCGTTCTAGTCATGTATGCAATTTATTGATTTGGCGATTTGTGGATATCTGAAATGAATTTCTAGAAGGAAGGAATACAAGTTTATGAGATTGATTCTTTCGAGAGCCCATCTCGAGTTGGATCAATCGGGTGTAAACTCAGACTATCTTAGGTACGGGGTAATGTATATGTAAATATACGAATGTTGAACCTTGGAAAGGGTGGAGAGCGTTGAGATGTGAGATTAGGAATTGAGAGTGTATGTAATATAGGTATACGAAGATTCTTTGTAAGAATCAAAGTTTCTCGCAGAAACTATAAGACTATATTCGTTAAACCTATTTTTTCTGTTTCCACCCAGTGTCAAAACAAAACCTGTAGAGTAAAAATTTCGGGGACGAAATTTCCTAAACAGGGGGAGACTGTGACACCCGGCCTTTCAGGCCGTACTGTACAATTGTAACACGTGTTGTGAATAGATAAAAGGCCATATTTGACTGATTATGATGTTTATATGTGAAATCTAATGAGTTGGTAAAATTAAACTTTGATAAAAATTATGTTGGCAACGGTAAGATAAACGCTTATCGCGTAACGGTTAAATGCGAAACGAACGTCGTGACCACCCGATTAGTGTTAAAATCCTAAAAATAGTTAGATATAATTAAAATAATAATTTTAATCCTATTCGTGAGGAAAAATAAATTAAAACGCTAAGAAACTCTATTTTTCGAGTTTAAGCGCATACCGCGCGATGCAGCGCGTGTACCGACAAAATACTGTCAACACAAACTGTCAAGGCAAATGATAATCATTTTAGTAATAATTTGATGAGCTTATTTCTTTAGAATGATAAAAATAAATAAAAACGCATAAATCCCTATTTTTGCGATTTTAAGATCGTACCGTGCAGCACAGCGCGCATACTGCTAAATACTAGCAAAGTCGCCAGTCTCGGCAAACAAAATATTGTTCAATAATATTTTGGTGAGATTATTTTTATAGAATGATAAAAATAATTTAAAACGCACTAAAACGGGATTAAAACGCTAGATACAATACCCGATATCCAGTAAAATACCATTTTTTAATTAAAATTACACATATATGTATATGTATACATATAATCTCGAAATTTTGAAAGGGTTGTGAGACAATGGACTTGTGTTGGCAGCCATGCAAGCCTTTTCCCTCTCTCTCTCTCTCTCTCTCTTCCATTCATTAGATGAAAGAGGTGGAATCATGACAAGTCTTACACCATGTTCCCATATAATGCTATATTCAAGAATTAAGTTTCAAAAACACAATAACACACTCTCTCTCTCTCTAAAAATTCAGCCGAAAATCACCTTCACACCTCCATAACTTTCGAAATTTTGATGATTCTTGCAAGAACATCATTAAATCTAAGGTGTTTCCAAGCTATTTTGATGATCCAAAGGTGCTTTCTTGGTGAAATAAGCTTTCAAACATCAAAAATCATGTCAAAACCCACTTGAATCTTGAAGGTATAAAAACCAATCTTTTAAAAGTGTTCTTGATTATTTTTATGTCGAAGAAGATAGTAAAAGTTTCTCTTGTTCTTGAATTTAAATATAAATTTGAAAACAATAACAAATGGGTTTTTGTACAAAATGGAAATGGAAGAGTATGTATATGTATATATGACCGTATATATATGTATGTATGCATATTTGAGATTGAGTTTGATTTTTGATAGAATCTTGTTTGATTTATTCTTGAAAAGTGAATGCAAGTATGATCAAAAGATGTTATATAAAGGTTCTTGTGATTTGAGTTACTTATGTGAAAAATGAAATTTTTGGAATTATATATATGTATGTATGCATGTGCCGTGTATGTATATGTGTATATATACACTTGTGAGTGTTGTTACTTAGTAAATAAATGAAAGATTATTGCATGCAAATCATGTAAACATGATGAAATATGGTGATAATGTTTTTGAATATATGAACATGAAAAAGATGTGTTCTTGGATGCATTTAAGTTTATGTAGGATGATGATGATATGGTATGGGTATATTGGATGCACTTACTTGAACATGCATGTTGAAATATGATCATGAAATGATGATTTGAGTATGATTTGATAAAAATAAATTTTAATCAGAATCTAAAAACTAAAAATATGAATATTTGAAGTGTTAAAATGGTATAAAACTTTGTCATAAAGTTTACTAGCTTTGCATGTTGTAGTCGGTGCTTTATGTGTTGTAAAATACGTGAAATCGCATGATTTATGTGACTTACACAAAAACTGCACTAATCTGATTATAACCACTATTCTAATAAGTAAATAACATGTATTATTTTAAAATATCAACTCATTTCGAGTTGGGATGGTTATAGAAATGTTTAACGCAAAACTATGCGGTAAAACGGTCAAAATCGGCTTTTCGAGTGATTTTTGTAAAACTGATTTAGATCAGTAAATAAACTGATGTTTTTAGTGTACAAACAAGTATTTCAACTAATCTTAAGTTTACTTGGTGTTTGGTTGGTCATACGTGACTTCCGACGCCCGAAACTGTTACCGAATCGCTAAAATACGCATTTTTCGATGAACACTAGTATGGGTAAATTTTGAGTGAACCTTATGTAATAAAATGTGTTAAGTGATTTAAACATGTAAATGTGATAATATGTTAAGTGTTAACTTGATAGTGGGAAATTTAGACTATGCATGTATACTTGTATGTTTTGTGCGGTAGAAACGGTAAAATTGCGTTAAATGTGTAACTTGTTTGCCGAGCATGAAATTTGGTATATATGAGATGTTTTGTGTATAATTTCTTTAAAAATGACAAAATGGATACGTTAGTAATATTTTGCGTGTTTGGTATTAATTTCTATGAACGTTTATGTATATACAATACGACGCGTGAACGATAAATATCTTACGCATAAACGGGAAAGTTAACGGATTCACACAAAAATGGTCACCAATAAAATCGTTCAAGTCGCAAAAATCATAAAATAAATAAATATATATATATATATATATATATATATATATATATTTTAACGTGCCAACATAATAAAAAATGACAACTTTTCGAGAAAATCTCAAAGTTATGTGATAATTCTAAGAAACGGAGAAACTTAGGATTTTTGTGTTAAAATCAATCTATGGGATTGCGGTATTAAAATACGCACCCAAAGGTGAGTGTCGCTAAACCCCTTTTTTTACTGATTTGTATATATTTTGGGGTAGAACACATCGTTAAAATGATTTAACAATGTTTTCGAAATAAAACATACCTTTTAATATAAAATATATATTTTCGCTGAAAATATATGAGGTTTGATAAGTTATACGTTTCGAAGTAAAACGTTTTTGATGAATAAATGTGGGACATTGGGATGGTACGGTGTTTCCGAGGCGAAACAGACCGTAAAGTTGGGATGGATGCCGGCCTGTGTTTCGAGTGATGGAGATTCAGGGGATTCGTGCAACTACGTGTATTAAATTGTCATATTTGTAGGATATATATATATATATATATATATATATATATTTTGTACGTGAGGCAGACATCATATTGTTCTTCGAGAAAGAACCCTGCGCCCATGATGTCGTTTAATCAGTTAAGTATTGTACGCGAGGAATTGTTGGTAGATCTATCGGGTTGACAACCCCGTCGTGACCGGTCGCCCCGTGTCAATGTCAAACGACGAATTAATATTATGTTCATTGTCTAGTATTGATTATCCCTGCATGGTTAATATATAGTTCGTATTGTCTAGCTAACATACGAGTCTGAAAGTTGACGCTATAATTTAATATACAAAACCTAGGCAATATATATTACAGTTGTCGGATCGATGAACCGGCGGAAGGCCCATGGATTTTTATTAAGAAAGAAAAATGGACTTTCTAATAATTAATTGGATGTTTTTAAATAAACACCTAAACAGAAAGTTTTCCTTGGAATAAAATCTGTTAGTAAACGAATAAGTGAACTCACCTTCCTTTGTGTTGACACTTGATTTTTAACGTGTTCTACAGGTACTTGAATTCGGCTTCGGGAAATCATGGTGTATCTTGTGTTTGAATGATGCATGTTGTTTGTTTGAAAATGTTGGACAACTTTTAAACTTTCTGGGACTTTTTGTAATAAGATCCGCGAGGATCTAAGATATCTTAACTATGTAGTTGTGTCGTGTCTTAAAACGTAATGTTTAATAACTTATGTTTAAAATAAACCAATATGTCCAACAATAAAATGCATCGCTCGACAAGATATAAATGGGCACCAACTTCCGTCTCCACTACGTTTAATATTCCGTTGCGACGTTTTTGGGGTGTGACACAGTCTATTAGGCCGAAACGTGTACTCGGAGTCGTTGTGGATAGTCGAATCACTTTGGGAAGTTGTTGTTTATCACCCAAGACGCTCTATTTTAGATTTCAAGCCTGCAATCATTGATTATATGCTTATTCGCTTTTATGTGCGAATTTATGTGCTTTTAAATGTTTATATGTTTTGATTTTGGAGACTTATATGCTTTTCGCTCTTTGCTTTTATTAAACGTGCACAACTCACACTGCACATTTAGCCCAAAATGCTAACAAATCGCAGACATACTATGCTACTCGCTTACACTACTCGCTATCGCCACCTGCACTCGCAACTCTCGAACGCGCTCGCGAAACTTGAATGATAGGTGAATACGTGCGAAATATGTAGGTGAATATGTGCAAAATATAGTTGAATATGTGCTTATGTGCTTACGTGCTTCAGTGCTTCTGTGCTTACATGCTTATGTGGATTATGTGCCTACGTGACTATGTGCCTATGTGTTAGACGTGTTCCTGGTGCTTTATATAGTAATACTAAGTATGTTGGTATGGAGAGATTCGATTATATCACGTATGAATCCTCTGACGATGTCTGTTGCAGACAATGTCATCATTTGGATCTCACACTTCCCGAGCTACTCGCCGCAACCACGCTGACAACCGCATCGCATCGCTAGTGGCCAAGGTCATTCCGCAGATCGTCAGCGAAATCAATGAAGTCGGCAACAAGTCCTCTGAGGAATCTAAGAGTGACTCTCCAAAAGCTACTTTTAGCTTCAAACAATTCAAGGGCTGTGGCCCTAAATACTTCACTAGTGAAGACGGGCCCAGCGCCATGTTTCAGTGGTTTGACTCGATTGATGTCACTCTTCGCCAAAGCAGATGTCCATACAACCTCTGCACTGTTAACGCAACTGGAGTCTTCCAGTCTAGGTGTCACACCCCCAAAATACCACATGCAGAGACTCTGCTAGGCGTGTGACGTACCAGGATCTAGCCACCAATCACATTGAACTAACATCAAGTTATAAAACAACGTTTCCATTCATAAAGATAAAACATTAATAACATATCCAAGTTTAACATGTTCAGCGGAAGCAAATAGTTAAACACTGTTTAATCGTTTCAAAAACCAATGTACGTGAAATCATTAAACAAGTCTTGCAAATCCAAGCAGTACGACCCATGACCACTCTAGCCATCCAGATAGCAAGTTCCTTATCCAAAGTACCTAACGACCTGTGAGTATGCAACAAGTGTATCAGACGACGCTGGTGAGTTCATAGTTTTATGAAAACATTAGTTACCAAGTGTTTAGTTTAGTTCCTTGATTTCAATGTTGATAATAACTCTAATACAAGACGGCTCCTGATTTACTTTGCCCTTTTCCCCAATGCTCCTATCAAAGCATTGGGCATGACTGAGTCATTAGTTCATAGCCGTCCTCTCAAGTACGGGGTGAGGGTGCCAAACCTAGATAGCTCTACCAACTAATACTCCATTACCTCTCAGGTAACAAACAAGATGGGACTTAATGGTGATAGGATGAGTATATTAACCAACATTCCAAATATTACCCACACGACGTATTCCTCTCAGGAATACCCATTTGATTAACCCAAAAACCTATCCCTCTCAGCGATACCTAATGACTGTCCCAACCACCAGGACGCATGCTCAAGAGGAATGAACTCACCTTTGATTTGCTCGGTATGTTAAATTACCTGTCCAAGTTGGTCAACCCAAACCCTACCGTGGTTACCAATCAACATTAGTTACATAACCAAACAAGTCACGTATTTGTACACCGTAAGTCACGTATTTGTACATAGTTTGCATTTATCACAAGGTCACCGTATATCATATATCAAATACCCAGTTCTATACATGTTAACATCTCATGTGAATATCACATAACAACCTACAACAAATGGGTGTTTTCAACTACACAAGTTAAATCAGGATTCTCGTCATTATTTATTATTATCATGCAACATCAACATTTTGTAACACAATTATTTGTCAACAAAAACATTATATCAATCTACTGTTCCTCCTATCTACTTTCACGGTGAAATATCCCTGGTGACGAAGGATCATCCTTCGTTGGGGCGAGGTGTGACGAAGAACCACCATGTTTCGTCGAGATAAGGTGTGACGAAGAACCACCATGTTTCATCGAGAACCCATCTTCGTCGCCCCTCATCAGGTGATGAAACAGTTTCAACCCTTAGATCTCTAACAACAGTAACAACTTAACAGTTTCAACAACATCGATCATTGCACGAGTAAACATCCTAGTTATAAGCAATCATCAAGCATTCAGATTTGTTCCACGCATAACAGTCTCATCAAGCATTAACACGTAACATTCACAGACCACGAACCATTAAATGTTAATCTATCAAGTCATCAACTTATTACACGAAATCAAGGAATCACAATACGATCAGGAAGATGTATATAATCATCGGAACCACCGCATCATGTAATGTTCTAGATCTATCAACCTATTAACAGAACCCTAATTTGTGACAACCCGCACTAAACCAGGTATCCGTACGACTTAATTAATGATTAATTACTGTGCTTGATTGAACTAGCTGATGAACTGCTACTTGATATCTGATACATGTACTTACTTGCATCATACTCTGCTTATCGTCACTACATTATTTACATGCTAAACCCTAGTGACAAACAAGATGCACAAAAAGCACAGTAGCACTATCACGGATAACCTACTGAACATGCTGATAAAGCCAGCATCAGGCAAACACTGCCTCTAAGGCCTGTAAGAGCCTGAGATGTTTTGCTACACTAGCAGTGAGTGTAGGGATATAAGGGTTGTGGAACTGCGTCTCTAGGAATGAGTTACAATGACTGGATGTGCCTAAAACGTACTCTAGGCACAAAACACAGCACTTTGATAAATAATCCAGCTTCTAGCTAACTAGTAAAGTGCCAAAACATGGGGAAAATAACACTAGACACTTTCTAAAGTGTCAGGAAAACAAATTGTGTCACTAAAATAATATAACGACACTTTAAAGCTTTATTAAGCGCTTTAATGGATTACTATCCAGCCGAACAACCGGACTTTACCCGGGACATGAAAATATTGTTATTTTCACTATTTATATTTTTCTGAGCCAGTTAGGGTCCCTGATTACCCTAACACCCGCCATAACGCATAACACACAAGTAACCAAGTTAATTACTTAACTTACCCTAACTATTTAACTAATGGCTAGTTAAAATCGAACCAAGGGACCCCCCCCCAACCGAATCGGTCACCTAGGGGACACCCCATTGTACTTGTTGATTTGCTAAATCTTCTATGCTTAGTATCTAGCCTACATAATTACCATTGGTTAATATACACTAACGTTGTCTATAAGTTAACACTTAAACATTAGAGATCATTATCACAACACAACACCACAACAAACTCTCTCCCTCTTGCTCTACCATTCTCGGCCGAACACCCCTCTTACATCCATCATACTTTCGGTTCTTGATCATCACATTCCATCATCATACAAGTGTTAGGGGTCTCGAATAAGGAGTCTTGGAGCAAGCGGAACACGGAGGACCTCTTTCTTTGGCTTTTATCCACCTCTTTTGCGCATAGATTCTTCCCTAGCCTCGAGCTAGAGGTATAATACTTAAAACTCGTTTTTTTAAACTATTCTAAAGTGGTTAAAAGGATTTTTATCGGTTAAATCTCGTTAAAATGCAATATGATGCACAAAAGTCTACTTAAAACACTAAAAATGGTGGTTAATAGCATATATGTTGTGTAAAAGTTGTAGTATTCGAAATGTGTGATTATTTAGACCCGATCTATGTTGTGGTAGCTCGGATCATCGTTTAACCCGGTTTGGTAAGATCGTGGATCTTAACATAAGCTTGTTTTAAATGATACGAGGGTTAAAAGATGAAACTCTACCACACATGAAACACGAACTTGTGTAAAAGTGTTTTGACTTGTACAATAGTGATTAAAACTAGTAGATCTACGTATCTACAACCGGTATTTTCAAAGAGCCACGTATCAAGAAAATCATGTATTTTAAAAGATGGACCTTACACTAACAAGCATGATTTTTATAAACCACAAGTGTGTAAACACTTGTGAAATAAAAAGATCCGACAAAGAACTAGTTTTGTCAAAAGTTACTAGAAGTTGTAAAAATGGATTTTCTCTAAAAACAAGGTTTTTACGAAACCGGATTATTTACACAAAAGATCCATTAAAAGTAAAGAGATTTACTACGTATTTTTAGACAAACCACAAGTTCGTATATTTTTGCGATTTTGTCTATCTTTGACTAGTTAAAATGTTGAAGAGTTGTTTGATAATGTTGAGAACATTGGTTGATTTGATTTGTTAAAGAAAATGATACGCTTGAAAGCGTGGCCACCTCCAGTTACAGAGGAAACTCTGGCGAAATTTTTCTAAAAACCTAACACTTAAAACTATTTACACTACAAGTGTTAGAATCATGTTTGACATGTTTTCGAAACATAAATTTCGCCATGACTTTATTTACTAAATATTCGGAGGTGGGATTTTCACAAAATTTAACGTGATAAATATATATATTTTCACACACTGTTTATGATTATTTTGTGAAATACTTAAATATTATTTTTAGAGTAAAAATAATATTTACGAACGTTAACGATCCCAAAATAATACGAACGCTTTCACCATAAATATATAACTTACACCGGTAAGTATTTTACCACTCGATTGTTAAAACGTAACTTACGCACTTACGAAAATATTTATGAAAGCATATTTTAACAACGTATTATTGGAGAAAAATTATGTGAAATGAAAATATAATATTTTTGAGAAAAATACTTATATTTTGGAATTGGAAAGGTATATATATTAAGTGAGACTTAATGATGTAATTTGAACGCACATGTATTGAATCCCCCATCCTTGGGAAGGAGATTAACTACCAAGTATGTGCAGAACGTAAACACGAAATAGTTGTCTAACTATTTCCCAAAAGATTTAACTATAAAGCTAAGGCACGGCCGTCCGTCTAATAGAATTAGCACTTGTAGGTCGTCGCACAGCTTTCTGATTTGGAGATACTTGGTAGAGACGCTTCACTGTGAGTTCATTTCCCCCTTTTCTATAACTGTTTTCAGTTTTCTTAACTGCGGGGGTGAAATACATGTTACTTTGTTTACAAGTACTATTATACACGGTATGTTAACGTAAGGAGGTTTACTACTTAGATCATGTGAATGGGTAGGTAGAACACCGAGGGACAGTAGCGGTAGATCTATCTGGGTGTAGCGAGCCCAACTCTAGGCCCAACAGAACGGACCTCTAAGAGGACCAACAGAACGGACCTTGAGTGACTTTGTGCCTGACGCAAAAATCTGCTAGGTTGAGTCTTCCTACTTGCATTTCACAACATGCTAATGGCCTTGCAAACCATTGGTGATCTCTTTTCCTTACACTGCTACATACCAGGGAACTTTTATACTTACAAGTGTTTTACATAGTCACTTACACATGAACTCGCTCAACATTATTGTTGATTTTTCAACTTACATGTATTTCAGGAAATTAACAGGATCTGGCACGGTATGATGTGTTTTCCCGCTGCATTTTGGGGTACCAAGGTCATCCTAGTTTAGGAAATGTGACTCTTTCCTGGACAAGTCACAAATCTTAAACTGCGTTTATTTCATGTTACTGTTTATGTTGTTCAAGACAATGTTTTGTGTCATGAGGTTGTAAGTCTTTAAGACAATGGTATGTTACTCTGGTTTTAAAACTTAATTCAAACGGATGAACTTGCATGATTTTATTTCATATAGCTTTGTTATGATTAAGCTATGGTATTAAGAAGTCACACCAAAATTAACCACGCTTCCGCAAAGCCAGGGTGTGACAGCTTAGTATCAGAGCCAGGTTCATAGCAAACTAGGATTCTTTCTCGAGTCTAGACTATGATCACTAGGGCTCTCACGAAAACATTTTTCTGCATACCACTTAAGCCCAGATCCAAAACTTTTACAAACAAATGTTGAGCACATTTTATTATTTATAGGCTCAGTCTGGAAAGGGCTGAGGCTCGGTCTGAGAGGCCGAGGCTCGGTCTGAGAGATCGAGGATTAGTTGGCTAGTGGGACTAGGAGAATTGGCTAGTGGGACTAGGAGGATTGGCTAGTGGGACTAGGAGGATTGGCTAGTGGGACTAGGAAGAGTAGGCTCAGTTTGGAGACTGAGGCTCGGTGTTGGAGACCGAGGCTCGATCTGAGAGGTCGAGGTAGTTGATAGAGCAGTCTAGGAAGACTGGGAGGCTAGTGGGACTAGGAGAATTATGTGATATCTTACTTGGTGACTTATGTGATTACCTGATTGTGTGACTTATTATTTGAGCATAATTGTGTTTATGTTACAGACTTATGGACTCAGACGATACTGGCGTTTCGGACACCACTGGACCCATACCTATAGTATCTGATGACCTCACATCCTCCGAGCACGAGGTGCACACATCTGACTATACCAGTACTGACGAGGATGATTTCCAGCCCTTCGTACTACCCGATGGTGCTGATGAGCCTGCAGATGACCCTCCCGCTGAGTACCTACCTCTAGTAGAGATTCCGGCTCCTATACCCTTAGCCGTTTATCCAGCATATGATTACCTTCTTGACGCCGAGGCTGATGGCGATATTGACCTGTTTGAGGATGAGCCTTTTGAGGATGAGATCCAGGGCGAGGCCCTTCTTCCTGCAGACGATCTTCTGATGATCGCTGACGTTCCCGCTGAGGATTCGCCAGCACATTCTCCTGTCCCAGACTCCTTCGAGTCTGTGGCATCCGCACCTTCTCACACATTGAGCGCACAGCACTTTGCGCATGATTCTGATCCTGACCAGGCATCCTCTGTTGCACCTATACCCAGCTTTGAGTTTGACCATGATGACATAGAGGACTCTGATCCTATCTTTCCCCCGGGATACGACCCGGATCGCGATATCGAGTTTATACCTATGGATCAGCCCATGGAGGATCCAGCTGACCCAGTAGACCCTATCGACCCAGAGTTTGACTTCGAGATGGCTTTCGATGACCCTGAGCCTGTCGTCGCTCCCGAGCAGGCAGCCGCTCTAGACCCCATACTTGAGCATGACCCCGTACATGCTGGCATCCCTTTTGCGCCTGTTATAGCAGACCCACATGTTGATGATCTCCCCGTGTATGTTCCTTTGTTAGAGGGCGACCATGTTGTTGTTGATCCTGTTGTTCCTCTACCTGTTGTTGATATACCTGTTGACCATCCTGTTGAGCACATTGCACCTGTTCACCCTTTTGTTGCACCTGATCCCGTTCCACTAGAGCCCGAGCATGCACTGTTCGCGACACACATGGATCCACCAGATGAGCATGCACAGCACGGTTGGATACCTGTTGATGAGGATGTTCCACCATTTCCCCCTCAGATCCCTGATACACGACATGCTGATTTTTCTTTTCAGGTTCCTCAGTTTGTACCTCCAGCAAGGGCTGGAGAGGGTTCTTCAGCCCATCCTTTTGGGCATGTACCGATGTCTATCCGTTTTATGCCCCAGATGTCATCTGTTCCACCCTCTGTTGCTCCATTTCACGTTGCACCTTTCGACCCCACCAGAGAGCCGTTTCTTTGGGCACCAGACTCTGGTATGCCACCTACTGACCCCTACCATTCTTTCCACAGGGGGTATACTATCGAGGACGTCTTGATGTCCTTTGTCGCCCAGCACGAGTCGCACACGCAGCGCATCCAGGAGCTTGAGAGAGCTCAGCTGCCACCATGCCAGTGTCATGGTCAGACACACTCTTCTCTGCAGCCATTTCGACCTTTACCACCAGATTATGCTGCCCGTCTCTTTACACTAGAGCAGCAGGTTGCTTCTATCATTCGTACTCAGCAGGCTATGGAGGCGGACTGGCTCCAGTTACGACATTTGTTTTACACCCACTTTCCCCCTCCTCCACCACCATCTGTGTAGAGCTCATCAGTACTGTTTGGGTAGACGAGGATGAGAAGACGGCGATTGTTGGACTGCACAGCATTTTTGGAGACTACATTTGATCCTGACTTTTGTTGACATGTATTTGACGTATTTGACATTGACATGATATAGTTTTTGGACAGGGGTGATGTAGCCCCTAGTTGATTGATGATTGTATGATACAGGGATGTACTGATACACTTAACTATGTGGTCTCGATATATGGCAATCGCAGTATTCTCATCATATTTGATTCGCTTGATTGCTTATTTGTATTTTTATGACATGGGATGTTATGTGATTGGTATTTGTGATGTATTGATAACATGAGATGTTATGTGATTATACTATTACTATCGTTATATACGTACACTACATTATGACCTGACTTACGTATTATAACATCAGAGCTTTACTATGGCCTGACCAACTTAAACCATCTTTTAGAAGATGCCGCCAAGACGTGAGACACGCATGCCTACTAATGAGGCAGAACTCCAGCAGATTATTGCTGCTGCCATAGCACAGTATGCAGCATCTCAGCCAGGAACGAGCGGAAGTATTAACCAAGGCAATAACAATCCACCTCACGGTAATACCTAGTCATTAAGACATACCGTGGCCTAATTGGATATCTCTAGCCAAGATGCTAATGCCATTCATATGTTATAACGTATGTGTAGGGTGCACCTACAAGCAGTTTTTAGACTGAAAACCGGTCAACTTTGATGGCACTGGAGGTGCTGTCGCCTTCGTTCGTTGGGCTGAGAAAACCGAATATGTTCTACGCATGAGCAAGTGCGCGCTGGATCAGCAAGTCACCTATATCTCAGGGCTATTTCTAGATGGAGCCCTATCCTGGTGGAATCTACAAGTACAGACACTAGGCGAAGCTGCTGCCTACGTGCTGACCTGGACCGAACTAAAGGAACTCATGCGCAAAAAGTACTGTTCCCGCGCAGAAATCCAGCGATTGGAGACCGAGTTCTGGCACTTGAAAATGGACGGTCCAAAGGTAGCAGAATACGTTCAAAGATTCCATGACTTATCTCAAGTGGTTCCTTACATGGTTACACCAGAATACAAGCGAATCGAGCGCTTCATTTGGGGATTAGCTCCTCAAATCATAAGCATGGTGACCTCATCCAAGCCTGCGACTATTACTGAGGCGATTGATCTGAGCATAGCCCTCACTGAGGAGGCGATTCGCCTGAACAAGTTTGATGAGATCAAGACCAAGAAGACAGAGACTCACATCGAGTCATCAGGAGGTAACAAACGAAAGTTCTCAAACTTCAAGCAGGGCGCCAGTGTGGCGGTTAAGAAAGGAGGATCAGACACGCCAGCTCAGGTTACAGCTGGTAGAGGGAAGAAAGGAAAAGGGTACATGGGCACCCAACCCAAGTGCAACGTCTGCCAACGCCACCATTCTGGTCATTGCGGGTCAAAAGTATGCGAAGCATGTGGGAAACGTGGCCACTCGGAGGACACTTGTTGGACCACTGCTGGTCAGGGAGGCCAGGGAGGTTTCGGAAACAGAAGCTACAACCGGGGTGGGAATGGAAATCGCCCACAAGGAAACTATGGAGGTAACGAGAATCGAGGTAACAATGCTAACCAAACGGGCGCCGTGAATCGTAATCAAAGGAATGATCAAGCTGGTGGAAACGGGCAAAGACTTGGGTGCTTTCACTGCGGTGATATCGGGCATTTTAAGAAGAACTGCCCAGACTTAAACCAAGCCCGTGGAAGAGTGTTCCAACTCGAAGCAAGGGAAGCGCGCCAGGACCCCAATGTCGTTACTGGTACGTTCCCTGTGAACCAACGCTATGCATCCGTTTTATTTGATACTGGTGCCGATTATAGCTTCGTGTCGCTAGAATTTAAGAATATGCTTGGTCTAGCCGCTAATAAGTTAGATATTCCCTACTCGATCGAATTGGCCAATGGGAAGTTAGTAAAAGCCAATGAAGTTATTAGAGGTTGTGTGATCGAATTAGGAGAGCGTGAGTTCGCTCTAGATCTACTAACAGTCCAGTTGGGAAGCTTCGATGTGGTGGTAGGAATGGATTGGTTATCAGGCAACAAAGCAGAGATAGTTTGTCATGAGAAGGTTGTTCGTATCCCAATCGATGATGGTGAGACCATTGTTGTTCATGGAGAGAAGCGTGAGACGCCGTTGAGGATTATCAGCTGCTTGAAGGCAAGGAAGTGTTTGCAGAAAGGATGTGTTGCCTTCCTGGCACACATTGTGGATAAGAAGGCTGCTGAGCCAAGAATCGAAGACATCCCTGTCGTAAGGGAGTATCCAGAAGTCTTCCCAGAAGACTTGCCTGGACTGCCACCTCAGAGACAAGTAGAGTTTCACATTGACTTAGTTCTAGGCGCCGCGCCTGTGGCTAAGGCACCCTATAGACTTGCTCCGTCTGAGATGCAAGAATTGTCGACGCAACTTCAAGAGTTGTTAGACAAGGGATTTATCCGACCAAGCTTCTCGCCTTGGGGAGCTCCGGTCCTGTTTGTCAAAAAGAAGGACGGTAGTTTCCGTATGTGCATCGACTACCGGGAGCTGAACAAGCTGACGATCAAGAATAGGTATCCTCTGCCAAGAATTGATGATCTGTTTGACCAACTTCAAGGTTCCAGCTTTTATTCAAAGATCGATCTTCGATCTGGATACCATCAGTTAAGGATACAAGAGGAAAGCATTCCGAAGACAGCCTTCAGAACTCGTTATGGACACTACGAGTTCCTCGTTATGCCATTTGGTTTGACAAATGCACCCGCGGTATTCATGGATCTAATGAATAGAGTTTGCAAGCCGTACTTGGATAAGTTCGTGATTGTATTCATCGATGACATTTTAATTTATTCAAAGACGAAGGCTGAACACGAGCAGCATCTTAGAGCCATTCTAGAGCTGCTGAAGAAGGAACAGCTGTATGCCAAATTCTCTAAGTGCGAGTTTTGGCTACGAGAGGTGCAATTCCTTGGGCACGTGGTAAATGGAGATGGAATCCACGTGGATCCCACCAAGATCGAGGCGATCAAGGATTGGGAAACGCCAAAGACGCCAACCGAGATTCGGCAATTCTTGGGTTTGGCTGGCTATTACCGAAGGTTCATTGAGGATTTTTCAAAAATCGCTCAACCTTTGACGCTCCTCACCCAGAAGGATAAGACGTTTGATTGGGGAATCAAGCAGGAGGAAGCCTTCCAGATATTGAAGGATAAGCTCTGCAACGCGCCTATCTTAGCTCTACCAGAAGGTACTGATGATTTTGTGGTATACTGCGACGCATCGCGCCAAGGATTGGGTTGCGTGTTGATGCAACGCCAGAAGGTTATTGCTTACGCATCGCGTCAGTTGAAAGTGCACGAAAAGAACTATACCACACACGATTTAGAGCTTGGCGCAGTGGTTTTTGCTTTAAAGATCTGGAGACACTACCTTTATGGTACAAAGTGTACAATCTTTACAGATCACAAGAGCCTACAGCATATATTCAACCAGAAGGAGTTGAATATGAGGCAAAGACGTTGGGTTGAATTGTTGAACGACTACGACTGCGAGATAAAGTACCATCCAGGGAAGGCGAACGTGGTCGCCGATGCCCTAAGTCGTAAAGAGAGAATCAAGCCCATGAGGGTTAGGGCTTTGGAAATGATTGTCCGAACCGATCTTTCCTTGCGCATTCATGCCGCGCAGAAGGAAGCTCTCAAGGAAGGAAACCGCGAAGAAGAATAAATCCGTGGG
Source organism: Helianthus tuberosus (assembly GCA_030545235.1). Lineage (NCBI taxonomy): Eukaryota > Viridiplantae > Streptophyta > Magnoliopsida > Asterales > Asteraceae > Helianthus > Helianthus tuberosus. The sequence goes on along the minus strand of CM060432.1, from coordinate 62,938,235 downwards.
ATGGAGAAGCTTTTGGTACCAAACGAGGAAGGGACGTTATGTTTTGAGAAAAGGATTTGGGTTCCTCTGTTTGGTGGGTTAAGGAAAGTTATCTTTGATGAAGCTCACAAGTCACGGTACTCTATCCACCCTGGATCGGATAAGATGTACCAGGATCTCAAAGATTATTATTGGTGGCCTAGGATGAAAGGCGATGTTGCTGTGTACGTGAGCAAATGTTTAACGTGCGCTAAGGTTAAAGCGGAATACCAGAAGCCTTCAGGACTTCTGCAACAGCCTGAAATTCCCAAGTGGAAATGGGAACAAATCTCCATGGATTTTATTACAAAATTGCCAAGGACGCCAAGAGGCCACGATATGATTTGGGTGATAGTTGACCGCCTAACAAAGTCCGCACACTTTCTGCCAATCAAAGAGAAAGACAGTACTAGTAAACTTGCAGAAATTTACATGAGAGAGATTGTCGCACACCATGGAGTACCTCTCTCGATCATCTCTGATAGAGACGGAAGGTTTGTGTCTAGGATATGGCAATCCTTCCAAGAAGCGTTTGGATCCCAATTGAATCTGAGCACTGCGTTTCATCCGCAAACTGACGGCCAGAGCGAGCGAACGATACAGACTTTGGAAGACATGCTGAGAGCGTGTGTTATGGATTTAGGCGGTAGCTGGGATAAGCATTTGCCTTTGGTCGAATTTTCATACAACAACAGCTACCACACCAGTATTGGTGTCACGCCATTCGAAGCCCTTTACGGACGCAAGTGCCGATCACCTCTATGTTGGGCTGACGCAGGTGATAGGCAACTCGCTGGTCCCGAGATCGTCCAAGAGACGACAGACAAGATCGCGCAGATTCTTAAACATATCTGTCACACCCCGACCGCGTAAAACAACAAATCGCGGCGGAAACATCGGGGCGTGTTGCAACAGAATTAATGTTTCATAACCATGGATACCAAAAAGTGTTTCGTTTTATTAAACATTGAATAATTACATCGTCTTGAAATCTAAATACACTATTTAAACATAGTCTATCATTGTTATTGAGTCACTAAGGCCTTGCCCAGTCCTATGTGAGCATGCATCTTATCAATCGATATCATTCAACAATACCTGAAACATATGTGAAAACGAGGTCAGCAAAGAAATGCTGGCGAGTACATAGGTTTTGTAGGAGTGTCGAAATCATGGCTAGTTTAGACGTTGCAATACTTTATTTAAAAACCTTGTTTTGAAAAGAGTATAATATTGCAACTTAATTAACCAACTCAAATCAAGCGGGTTATAATTTGTAAAACCTCGTAGCCATGACTCTTAACCCAAAAACATTTGTTTTAGTAAATTATTTGAAAAACAATGATAAGTTCAGGTGATATGTATAAATAAGAGAATAATGCATGATTAAATGAATAACCATGTAAAATGAGTTTGTATAAGATAAGTTGTTTGTAAATAAATGTCTTGTGAAAAGTATGTTACTTGTATAAAATGTTCTATGTCTCAAACTGAAATGATTCAAATAACGCTACAATATGTAATACCATACAAACACTTATATATAGGAAGTACCAGCGGCGTATCCACCATGCTTGTATCATATTCCACACGCATTGTTACTTAATCACTTAATCCAAACCAAACCACCAAAGTAATGTTCATGCCCAAATGTAAATCATGTAATATGTATAACCAAAATAATATCGTATATCGCTTTGAACCCAATCGTTAACCCAATCGTTAAAACATCATGTGAAAACCAATCGTAAATCGTTTAATTCGTTTTAGGTCGTGAAACTACTTATAAGGTCGTCTCGCTAATAACATTCAAACCTTCGTGACTTTAATCGCTTCTCGTTTTCGTCGCTTCTCGTTTTCGTATTAACAAACCTCCATAGGGTAAGTTAATAATTACAGATTCAGTCGCTACCTACCATACCCACACATAACCACGGGTGTAGTAAATAACGGGATTTGTCAGATCCTATGGTACCATAACCTAATACTGGTCGGCTTGATCATTGCTAATGAATGTCATTTGTTATGTAAACACAACCAACAAGTTTGTTCACTTTATGAAATCGTTATTAGTTTTGTATAAATCGCCTTAATTGTTTTTGAAACCATCGTTATAACTTCGAAAACATTTAGCACATATGAGTCACCCCAAAACAATTGAAAACAGTAAAATAGGGGAAGAATGTACTCGCCTGAGATTGCTCAGATGTCTAAAGATAATCACCAAGTAATGCTAGAGATCTCGGAATATCAAACGGCACCTAATATAGGTAACTACATTAATAAACCGGACCTAAATCGGAGGATCGGATAGAATGAGGGTTTGTAAACCAAACGAGTGTAGAGACTCGTGTCATTTGGTTTAACAAAGCCTACATACTAAATGAAACCTAACATAACTGTCTACGACCCATTACGACCCGTTTGGGTAGCTTATGCTACTTTAACGTGTCGTGCGCGTGAAACGCGTTCGGACCGCCTAACTAGTCCTATGACAAGTGTTATATGCCTAAACATGTTACATAATCAGTTACGTGACAAAAGTTTAGGTTACATATGCTTAATTACCAATTATACATGAAAAGGGTATTCTGGTAATTTACCTAAGGCATATAAACTACCTATCATACAACTACTTAAACGATGTGACCATAGGTGTCACACCCCCAAAATCCACCTGCGGAGTACTACCGCTTGGAGGCGTGACTGACCAGGATCCAGCCACCAATCATATTGAACATACGAGTTAAAAGATGTAAAAGTTTAACCAATACAATTGGTGTCCAAACAAAACATAGTTAAGTTGCAAGCGGAAGCATAAGTCTTAAAACAAAACATAAGTTCAATTGTTTCAAAGTTTAACATGGCACACAGTCGTCCATGTCCCACAACGATCCTCCTCCATGCAAGCTCCAGCTTAAGAACCTAAGGACCTGCAAAGCATGTAGTAACGAGTCAACAACTAGTTGAGTGAGTTCACGGTTGGGTGTTCGTTTTAAGTTGTTTCGAAAACAGTTTCCTTTAGCTGGCATCCTGCCGTGGGGGTTACCCCATAGTTTAAAAAACGTGACTTGTTCATTCCCGGTTACTCTGGCAATCCTGCCGTGGGGGCTACCCCGTGTTAGTTATCTGGCATTTCGGCCGTGGGGGCTACCCCATGTATACACTAGACTCGTTACCATATCGACTGCTGACTGTAGTCATGTTTAAGTGCCCTGAAACTGTCAATGTCTATCATCATTGACGTGCCCCAGATCCATTAGTTCACGCCCGTCCTCTGCGGCACGGTGTGAGGTTTGTCAGACCTAAATAGCGCTATCTAACTAATGACCCGCTCGCCATTGGCCCGGCGATTAAGTCGATATAAAAATGAGGGACTTCATGATAGAGTTTTGGTCTAGCACGAGTTATCTGTCCGTGAGGACGAGGAATTACATTCCTGAACCTTTGCTGTCCTACCCAAGGAGGACGAGGAACCCATGTTCCTTAATCCCAATTCCCGACCCCTGGGAATCCCATGCTTTGTAGAGGGTGTGAACTCACCTTGGTTTGCTCGGTAGAAAACACAGAAAAGTCAAACAAGCAACGTTGAGGCTACTCACGTCCTATCATAGTTGTATCATTCAATCAGGTTCGTATTCAAGTAGTGCACGTGTGGGTTACACGTTTAATCATGGCAGTTCATCGATATTCACATTCAACAGTAATATATCAGGTCTGTACACTAGGCCCAAGAGTCCGGCCCAAATTAACTAAGTCCGAATTGAGGTGAGAGCCCAAACAGCGTGTATAGTCTCGAGTCGAAATTAGGCGTTTGCGACTCGCAACCGGAGTCGCAATCGCAGTTTCGGTTCGTGCTGGTTTGGTTACGAGTCGCAACCGGACTCGCAACGGTGGTTTCGAGTCACAAGGTTTGGGGCTTGATCAAGTGTGGTTTCGAGTCGCAACCGGGTGTTTGCGACTCGCAATCTGTGTCGCAACCGGGAGATTACGACTCATTGTGCCTGGTTTCGAGTCGCAACTGCTGGTTTCGAGTGGACATCTACTGATTCGGAACAGTGTACTATTCTGATTTCAGGTAACAGTTTGTACTAACCAACCAAATTCCTTAAACATGTTCCTTGTCTAGCAGTTTACTAAAAATGGATCAAACAATCAGGATTCAAATATTCAACCATGTTCTTATGATATTCAACCATGTTCTTCATGTTCATCAAATATTCAAAACACATTCAACGCATATCCGGATATTCATCAAACACAAACAGCCCTTATTAAACATGTTTTGCATTTTCGGACAAGGGTTATATTATCCAAACTAGATATCAAAGCTCATATTGCAACAACATGTATTCTACAATCCTTATGAACAACAACAATCTTAACATCGGTTATACAAGGAGAATCTATATTTATCATGTATGAACCTTAACAAGCAAACATGTTATCAAATCATCATCATCAACCGAAAATCATACATCATTATCAACTCAATATACCATACACACCCGGTTCACAAACATTATCAAACATACACTACACTAGTTAAGTTCTATCATCATACTATTATTTAACATAACAAACATCATGAAAAATCACTTAACAAGCATCATAGAATCACTAACAAACATCATAAACACTAACCGGTTCAAGTGTGGGTTCAAAGGTGCGAGTGAGGCTTCCAACCGGTGTGTGTGAGGGACGATCCGAGAGCTTCTTACGGTTGATGATTGGATCCGAGAGTGAAGGAGAGTATTGTTGTGGTTTAGGGTTTTAGTGTGAGAGAGTAGAGAGTGTGTGTTGGAGAGTATGAATGTTGTTCAAAATGGTAACATGGCCATCTATCAAGTGTATATATATCCACTCCAAGCAATGTACCCTAGTGGGCTTCGAATTGGACTAAGGGGTGTGTGTGGCCCAACCGGCCTATGAGTGGTGTGGTGTTTACTCGAGACCACATGGTCTCGGGTCGGGTCCTAGTTGTTTCGGTTCCTAGACATACTCGCATACATACGATCACAACATACACATAACATGACACATGATCATACAAGTTCACATAAATCATTCATTAATTCATCAAATCAGTTAGTCACTAATCGTTCAAGCATACAACGGAAGGTTCTAAATTTCGAGTTGTCACATCATCCCCAAGTTGAAAGAAATTTCGTCCCGAAATTTGGTAGGCACTCACTGAGGAAGCTAGTTAAGTTGTTTGGTTTTCCTGGGGTGTCACATCCACCCCCCGTTGATCTGGAATTTCGTCCCGAAATTCCGTAGCTTCAGCCTCAGTAGTGGGTGTACTGTCTGCGAACAGTTGGGGATACTTTTGTTTCATCTGATCTTCGCGCTCCCAGGTGAACTCTGGGCCGCGACGTGAGTTCCAACGAACTCGTACAAGGGGTATTCTAGTGCTCTTGAGGACCTTAACATCCCGGTCCGTGATCTCGACTGGTTCCTCGACGAATCGTAACTGCTCGTCGATCGTGAGTTCCTTCAAAGGAACTACGTGGGTCTCATCTGATGGACACTTCTTCAGATTCGACACGTGGAAAACGTTGTGAACTGCACCGAGTTCTGCTGGTAAGTTTAGTCTGTAGGCCACCCTGCCTATTTTCTCAATGACCTCGAAGGGTCCAACGTATCGTGGGTTGAGTTTACCGCGTTTACCAAAACGAACCACACCCTTCCAGGGTGAAACTTTGAGTAGTACCCGCTCCCCAACCTGGAGCTCGAGTGGTTTCCTGCCCATGTCGGCGTAAACTTTCTGACGTTCGCGAGCGGCCGTCATGCGTTTTCGTATCTGAGCGATCTGCTCGGTTGTATCTACCACATATTCTGGACCAGTGATCTGACTATCTCCCACCTCTGCCCAGCAAAGAGGAGACCGGCATTTACGTCCGTACAATGCCTCAAACGGAGCAGCTCCAATGCTGGTGTGGTAGCTGTTATTGTACGAGAATTCCACAAGTGGCAGATGCTTTTCCCAGCGGTTGCCAAAGTCGATTACACATGCACGAAGCATGTCTTCTAAGGTTTGAATAGTGCGCTCGGACTGCCCGTCCGTCTGAGGATGGTACGCTGTGCTCATATCTAATCGTGAGCCAAAGGATTTGTGCATTGCTTGCCACAGCTCCGAAGTAAAACGAGCATCTCGATCTGAGATAATGGAGGTGGGCACCCCGTGCCTCGAAACAACTTCCTTGAGGTAAATTTCTGCAAGAGTGGAGAACTTATCCGTTTCCTTAATGGCCAGGAAGTGTGCAGATTTTGTGAGTCGATCCACGATCACCCAAATAGTATCGTTCCCGCGCTGGGATCTAGGTAGGCCAGTAACAAAATCCATGGAAATTTGCTCCCATTTCCATTGAGGTATCTCTGGTTGTTGGAGCAGGCCTGATGGTTTCTGGTATTCCGACTTGACTCTCGCACAAGTCAAACACTTGCTGACGTAAGTTGCTATGTGGGCCTTCATGCTAGGCCACCAATACGTGGTCTTGATGTCGTGGTACATTTTATCCGACCCCGGATGTACCGAGTAGCGAGACTTGTGCGCTTCGTCCATCACAAGCTCTCGTAGGTTGCCATAGAGTGGGACCCAAACGCGTCCCGTTACGTAATAAGCACCGTCTTCCTTCTGTTCCAATCGTTGCCTCGATCCGCGTAGGGCTTCAGCCCTGACGTTTTCTGGTTTCAGCGCTTCTATCTGAGCTGCTCGTATCTGGGAGGGAAGACTAGAATGGATCGTGAGTTGTAAAGCTCGCACGCGCTTAGGCGCAGTGTCCTTCCGACTGAGAGCGTCAGCCACAACATTGGCTTTGCCCGGGTGATATCTGATTGCGCACTCGTAGTCATTCAGAAGTTCGACCCATCGTCGTTGCCGCATATTCAGTTCCTTCTGCTTGAAGATATGCTCGAGGCTCCTGTGGTCGGTGTAGATGGCGCACTTGGTACCATACAGGTAATGCCGCCATAACTTAAGTGCAAAAACGACAGCTCCCAGCTCTAGGTCGTGCGTCGTGTAGTTCTTTTCATGAACCTTGAGTTGGCGTGAAGCGTAGGCTATAACTTTATCTCGTTGCATCAACACGCAACCAAGACCCTGAATTGATGCGTCGCAGTAGACCACAAAGTCGTCTGTGCCTTCCGGCAAGGAAAGGATAGGTGCGCTACAAAGTCTATCCTTTAGGTGCTGAAATGCCAACTCCTGTGCGTTTCCCCAGCGATAAACAACGCCCTTCTGCGTTAGCGAGGTGAGAGGCTGTGCAATCTTAGAAAAATCCTTTATGAATCTCCGGTAGTATCCCGCCAAACCCAAGAATTGGCGAATTTCCTTTGGTGTACGAGGTGCAGGCCAGTTCTTTATCGAGTCTACCTTGGATGGATCAACGTGAATCCCATCCTTGTTTACCACGTGGCCTAGGAAATGGACTTCTCGAAGCCAGAAGTCGCATTTCGAGAACTTTGCATAAAGCTGTTCTGTTCGAAGGAGTTCCAGAATAAGTCGCAGATGCTGCTCGTGTTCTTCTCGACTTTTGGAGTAGATCAGGATGTCGTCGATGAAGACTATAACAAACTTGTCCAAGTAAGGCTTGCACACTCGGTTCATCAAGTCCATGAAAACCGCAGGTGCGTTTGTCATCCCAAAAGGCATGACCAAAAACTCATAGTGCCCGTATCGAGTTCTGAAAGCTGTCTTGGAGACGTCCTCTTCCCGGACTCTCAGTTGGTGATAACCCGATCTCAAATCGATTTTTGAATAGTAACTCGATCCCTGCAGCTGGTCGAACAAGTCGTCGATACGCGGTAGAGGATAACGATTCTTCACCGTCACCTTGTTGAGTTCCCGGTAATCGATGCACATTCTGAAAGTACCGTCTTTCTTCTTCACAAATAATACTGGAGCTCCCCAGGGCGACGAGCTAGGACGAATAAAACCCTTATCCAGGAGCTCTTGTAGTTGCGTGGAGAGTTCTTTCAACTCTGATGGAGCTAGACGATAAGGTGCACGAGCTATAGGCGCAGCTCCAGGAGCTAGCTCGATCTGAAACTCGACTTGGCGATGAGGCGGAAGACCAGGTAATTCCTCAGGAAATACCTCTGGATAATCGCGTACAACTGGGAAATCTTCTATCCTCTTCTCTTTCTCCGTGGTGTCAGTAATAAGAGCCAAAATGGCAGTGTGGCCCTTTCGCAAGTACTTTTGGGCCTTAAGGAGAGAAATGACGTTCTCAACAGCACTCCTCTTGTCGCCATGAATCATGAGAGGTTCACCATCGGGACCTGGAATACGGACAACCTTCTCGTTGCAAAGAATCTCTGCTCGGTGTTGGGATAACCAATCCATTCCAATGACAACGTCGAAACTACCCAAGACAATAGGAATGAGATCGATGGAGAAGGTCTGGTCAGCGAGAATGAGTTTACAACCCTTGACTACGTGTGTGGCTTCTAAACTCTTACCATTTGCTAGCTCTACGGTGTGCTTGAGGTTCAAGGGTGTTGGAATACGCTTAAGCATTCGACTAACTTCTAGTGACACGTAGCTAGTATCGGCACCCGAATCAAATAAAACTGAAACATAAAAGTCGTCGAGAAGGAACTTACCCGCCACAACATTGGGTTCATTCCTTGCTTCACCTTGGCCGATCACAAACATTCGCCCCCTGGCGCCATTGTTGTTGTTCCCATTGTTACCATTCCCCTGATTGTTGTTATTGTTGTTGTTGTTGTTGTTGTTCTGGTTCCTGTTCAGTTGGGGACAATCTCTCTTGAAGTGGCCCTCAGCTCCACACTGAAAGCACCCTTTGTTATCACCCTGTTGCTGTTGCTGGCGCTGGTTCTGTTGAGCTTGCTGACGATTCTGATTGGCGGGGTATAAGCTCCTGCAATCCTTTGCAGCATGACCAGGCTTGTTGCACCGATGACAGTTGCCCCTGGTGCATGGTCCGCTGTGGTGCAGGCTGCAGCGATTGCATTTGGGATGATTTCCTTTGTATCCACCACCAGACGATTGCTGATTAGGGCTCTTGTAGTCCTCAGTCTTTCTCTGCTGAGACTGGGATTGAACAGAAGTCGAACCCTTACTTGAAGTTCCATCCCACTTCCGTTTGTTGTCACTAGAGGTACCAGTAGTAGTTGCAGCGCCAATGCGTTTTGGTAACTTGTTCTGCTCCACCGCCTGATCCGTGAGACGGTGAGCTAACTGAACGGTTTGCTGGTAGGTGGCGAGGTTCGCTGAAGTCACATGACTTTGGATTTCCGGCACTAAGCCCTGAAGAAACAGTTCAATGCGTTTGATGGGAGGATCCACCATGGTAGGGCACAGAATTGCCAGTTCGTTCGACCTTTTCACATAAGCTTCGATTTCCGACCCCGTCATCTTGAGGTTGAAGAACTCCACCTCGAGTTTGTGAATCTCATCACGACTGCAGTATTCCTCCTTGATCATTTCCTTGAAAGTTTCCCATGGGGTGGCGTTGGCAGCAACCAACCCTAGCATTTGAACTTGAGCGTTCCACCATGTGAGGGCTAAACCCTCGAGAGTACCAGTAGCGTACTTCACCCTGCGCGCCTCAGGGCATTCACACATTTCGAAGACAGACTCTAGCTTCTCAAACCAGTGTAGGAGACCTACCGCTCCTTCAGTGCCGCTAAAAGTAGTTGGTCGGCAGTCCATGAAAGTCTTAAAAGTGCACACGGGTGGTTGAACATGTTGACCTATCGTAGGTGAAAGAAAAGACAGAGTTTAACACAAAGGTTGGTTCACGAGAGTAGGATCCTAAAGATCCTAGAATGAGTTCGGACTGCAGGATATACCTCCTGCGTGTGCAGCTGCAAGTGCTGCGGCAACTCGTTCGTTGATCAAAGCCGTCAACTGGGCTTGTGTCATGTTAACGCGTCCAGACATGATCTTCACATTAAGAAGAACGTGAGTGAGAGGGGTTCGCGAAAGTACGATGATAGAATAGAGCAAGCACGCACGTGTTCAAGCAACAGTAGTTATACTAACCAAGCATACCATAAGCAATGTACTATGTAACTAACAAGTAGGCAATACATACCCAGACCATATCACCTAGAGTGTCGAGCCTTGCATGTGGAGTGAAGCATCGTTGTGGACCGTTGAGCACTGTACAGGTTATAGTCTGGTTTTAACAAAAACGTTTTCCCCTTTATTAAAACCAAGTTCTCTATAACCAATGACTCTGATACCAATCTGTCACACCCCCAAAATCCACCTGCGGAGTACTACCGCTTGGAGGCGTGACTGACCAGGATCCAGCCACCAATCATATTGAACATACGAGTTAAAAGATGTAAAAGTTTAACCAATACAATTGGTGTCCAAACAAAACATAGTTAAGTTGCAAGCGGAAGCATAAGTCTTAAAACAAAACATAAGTTCAATTGTTTCAAAGTTTAACATGGCACACAGTCGTCCATGTCCCACAACGATCCTCCTCCATGCAAGCTCCAGCTTAAGAACCTAAGGACCTGCAAAGCATGTAGTAACGAGTCAACAACTAGTTGAGTGAGTTCACGGTTGGGTGTTCGTTTTAAGTTGTTTCGAAAACAGTTTCCTTTAGCTGGCATCCTGCCGTGGGGGTTACCCCATAGTTTAAAAAACGTGACTTGTTCATTCCCGGTTACTCTGGCAATCCTGCCGTGGGGGCTACCCCGTGTTAGTTATCTGGCATTTCGGCCGTGGGGGCTACCCCATGTATACACTAGACTCGTTACCATATCGACTGCTGACTGTAGTCATGTTTAAGTGCCCTGAAACTGTCAATGTCTATCATCATTGACGTGCCCCAGATCCATTAGTTCACGCCCGTCCTCTGCGGCACGGTGTGAGGTTTGTCAGACCTAAATAGCGCTATCTAACTAATGACCCGCTCGCCATTGGCCCGGCGATTAAGTCGATATAAAAATGAGGGACTTCATGATAGAGTTTTGGTCTAGCACGAGTTATCTGTCCGTGAGGACGAGGAATTACATTCCTGAACCTTTGCTGTCCTACCCAAGGAGGACGAGGAACCCATGTTCCTTAATCCCAATTCCCGACCCCTGGGAATCCCATGCTTTGTAGAGGGTGTGAACTCACCTTGGTTTGCTCGGTAGAAAACACAGAAAAGTCAAACAAGCAACGTTGAGGCTACTCACGTCCTATCATAGTTGTATCATTCAATCAGGTTCGTATTCAAGTAGTGCACGTGTGGGTTACACGTTTAATCATGGCAGTTCATCGATATTCACATTCAACAGTAATATATCAGGTCTGTACACTAGGCCCAAGAGTCCGGCCCAAATTAACTAAGTCCGAATTGAGGTGAGAGCCCAAACAGCGTGTATAGTCTCGAGTCGAAATTAGGCGTTTGCGACTCGCAACCGGAGTCGCAATCGCAGTTTCGGTTCGTGCTGGTTTGGTTACGAGTCGCAACCGGACTCGCAACGGTGGTTTCGAGTCACAAGGTTTGGGGCTTGATCAAGTGTGGTTTCGAGTCGCAACTGGGTGTTTGCGACTCGCAATCTGTGTCGCAACCGGGAGATTACGACTCATTGTGCCTGGTTTCGAGTCGCAACTGCTGGTTTCGAGTGGACATCTACTGATTCGGAACAGTGTACTATTCTGATTTCAGGTAACAGTTTGTACTAACCAACCAAATTCCTTAAACATGTTCCTTGTCTAGCAGTTTACTAAAAATGGATCAAACAATCAGGATTCAAATATTCAACCATGTTCTTATGATATTCAACCATGTTCTTCATGTTCATCAAATATTCAAAACACATTCAACGCATATCCGGATATTCATCAAACACAAACAGCCCTTATTAAACATGTTTTGCATTTTCGGACAAGGGTTATATTATCCAAACTAGATATCAAAGCTCATATTGCAACAACATGTATTCTACAATCCTTATGAACAACAACAATCTTAACATCGGTTATACAAGGAGAATCTATATTTATCATGTATGAACCTTAACAAGCAAACATGTTATCAAATCATCATCATCAACCGAAAATCATACATCATTATCAACTCAATATACCATACACACCCGGTTCACAAACATTATCAAACATACACTACACTAGTTAAGTTCTATCATCATACTATTATTTAACATAACAAACATCATGAAAAATCACTTAACAAGCATCATAGAATCACTAACAAACATCATAAACACTAACCGGTTCAAGTGTGGGTTCAAAGGTGCGAGTGAGGCTTCCAACCGGTGTGTGTGAGGGACGATCCGAGAGCTTCTTACGGTTGATGATTGGATCCGAGAGTGAAGGAGAGTATTGTTGTGGTTTAGGGTTTTAGTGTGAGAGAGTAGAGAGTGTGTGTTGGAGAGTATGAATGTTGTTCAAAATGGTAACATGGCCATCTATCAAGTGTATATATATCCACTCCAAGCAATGTACCCTAGTGGGCTTCGAATTGGACTAAGGGGTGTGTGTGGCCCAACCGGCCTATGAGTGGTGTGGTGTTTACTCGAGACCACATGGTCTCGGGTCGGGTCCTAGTTGTTTCGGTTCCTAGACATACTCGCATACATACGATCACAACATACACATAACATGACACATGATCATACAAGTTCACATAAATCATTCATTAATTCATCAAATCAGTTAGTCACTAATCGTTCAAGCATACAACGGAAGGTTCTAAATTTCGAGTTGTCACAATAGGGTATAACCTCGGAAGGTTATTCCCTACCTACTATGGTCACCTAATGTGTTTGGTCGGATCCTAATGATCGACCAAACTGGGTCGGGTTCGAAGGTATAGGCGATTTATTAGATCGCCTACCCTACGACCCTAGACAACGTGGTAATCAGTGGGCATAGTCCCAAGGGACTATGACCAACGTGATTACACTCACGTTGCGAAGTTCCTACGAACTTCGCATTGACCATTACTGGTCAACGCTGAAAGTCAAACAAAGTTTGACTTTCTGACTCGAAAAGCAGTAAAAATAAGGAAAAGAACGAAAGAATACTTACGAAGGGTCCAAGAATGGAAGGTTTGGATCCGAACACTCTCAGGTATGAAGTGTTAAACACGACAACTTAGAGAGCAAGTTCAGATTCAAAGGTGTGAGTTTTTGGTTGTGATGTTGGTTGGTATTTATAGGAAATGGTCCACCGCTAGGATCGTTTCTTGGAAAAGGAGGCAACGATCAAGGCCGTACACTTGTCGGAAAGTCATGGTGCCACAAATGCTCCTAAACTTAGTGATTAAGCAAGTTGCAAACATGTGGTTGTGGTTAAACCTGCTGAAAACAGGCTGTTAAACATTGCACCTGGTCTGGAGACCCCATACGCATCGTATGGTATACATACCATACGCATCGTATGGTGCAAGTTTGGCAGAATTACAGTTTTGGTCCCTGAACTGTATTTAGGCCATTTTTGACACGTTTAAGGCCCGTTAACCCCATTTCAAAGCTCTAAAATGAAGTTAAAGTATAGGGAACTTAAAACATGTTCAAAAATATCACGGATGTCGGTTCGTTTGGCCGTACGGTCGCGATGTTCGGTTAATTACGACGGAATGCGCATAAGCGCGAAAAACGATCCAAATGACGCGACGAATGGATTTTTCTTAAGGCGAACACTAAAATATAATGTAGTCATGCTTACATAAATTTTTAGATGTCCGGATGTATTCAGAACGTAAGTTATGCGCGAAAATGCAAACTTGTGCACTTTTTGACACTTTTAGTTCCTGAATGACACCAAAGTTTATTTTAGCATACCGAACACCTCAAAGCCTATTTCTAAGCTATGTAAAGGATATTTATGGTATGTTTAACTTATGGTCATGCTCCGGAAGGTCTGTTACAGTTCAAATTGGCATACTTTCGCAGTTTGTCAACTTTAGTCCCTGTAAGCGATTAAACTTTGATTTCACCACACCAAACCCTCCAAAACTTATATCTAAGTTATGTAAAGGTTATTTAAGGTATGTTAAGCCTATTTCACTATTCCGGAGTGTTCGTTGGATTAAACTGGTTATATTTACGCATCAGAGCGCGTATAACCTTCCAGAAAGTGATTTAGGGTTTGAAATTGAACAAGAGTTGATATGTGTAAACGATACACATATTTTTACAAATCCCAAGTATGAAATATAATATTTCATTGGTTTGGTATTTGTTTGATGGCCGTGAAGGCACAGGTGTTACAATATCGAAGCAGCTCGCCACAGACAGAAGGCCTATGCGGATCCAAACCGGAAACGTGTGGATTTCCAAGTTGGAGAAATGGTTTTATTGAAGGTATCACCCTGGAAGGGGGTGGCACGCTTTGGGAAGCGTGGGAAGTTAAATCTGCGCTACATTGGTCCCTTCAGGATTCTGGAAAGGATAGGACTAGTAGCATACAAGTTGGACCTACCTGCTGAACTGAATGGTGTTCACGATACATTTCATGTATCCAATCTAAAGAAAAGTCCAACTCAAGTTGACGTTGCCATTCCCATCGACGAGATTCATGTTGACGACACGCTCCACTTCGTTGAAGAACCTGTTGAGGTCACGGATTGGAAAGTGAACAAGACCCGCCGGAGCAGTGTCAAACTCGTCAAAGTTCGTTGGAATGCCAGACACGGTCCTGAATTCACCTGGGAACGTGAGGACCGGATGAAAGAGAAATACCCCCACCTTTTTCCTAAGAACTCTGCATCTAGTAGAAGAACTTAAATTTCAGGACGAAATTTATTTAACGGGGGGAGAATGTGACAACCCGCACTAAACCAGGTATCCGTACGACTTAATTAATGATTAATTACTGCTTAATTACTGTGCTTGATTGAACTAGCTGATGAACTGCTACTTGATATCTGATACATGTACTTACTTGCATCATACTCTGCTTATCGTCACTACATTATTTACATGCTAAACCCTAGTGACAAACATGATGCACAAAAAGCACAGTAGCACTATCACGGATAACCTACTGAACATGCTGATAAAGCCAGCATCAGGCAAACACTGCCTCTAAGGCCTGTAAGAGCCTGAGATGTTTTGCTACACTAGCAGTGAGTGTAGGGATATAAGGGTTGTGGAACTGCGTCTCTAGGAATGAGTTACAATGACTGGATGTGCCTAAAACGTACTCTAAGCACAAAACACAGCACTTTGATAAATAATCCAGCTTCTAGCTGACTAGTAAAGTGCCAAAACATGGGGAAAATAACACTAGACACTTTCTAAAGTGTCAGGAAAACAAATTGTGTCACTAAAATAATATAACGTCACTTTAAAGCTTTATTAAGCGCTTTAACGGATTACTATCCAGCCGAACAACCGGACTTTACCCGGGACATGAAAATATTGTTATTTTCACTATTTATATTTTTCTGAGCCAGTTAGGGTCCCTGATTACCCTAACACCCGCCATAACCCCATTGTACTTGTTGATTTGCTAAATCTTCTATGCTTAGTATCTAGCCTACATAATTACCATTGGTTAATATACACTAACTTTGTCTATAAGTTAACACTTAAACATTAGAGATCATTATCACAACACAACACCACAACAAACTCTCTCCCTCTTGCTCTACCATTCTCGGCCGAACACCCCTCTTACATCCATCATACTTTCGGTTCTTGATCATCACATTCCATCATCATACAAGTGTTAGGGGTCTCGAATAAGGAGTCTTGGAGCAAGCGGAACACGGAGGGCCTCTTTCTTTGGCTTTTATCCACCTCTTTTGCGCATAGATTCTTCCCTAGCCTCGAGCTAGAGGTATAATACTTAAAACTCGTTTTTTTAAACTATTCTAAAGTGGTTAAAAGGATTTTTATCGGTTAAATCTCGTTAAAATGCAATATGATGCACAAAAGTCTACTTAAAACACTAAAAATGGTGGTTAATAGCATATATGTTGTGTAAAAGTTGTAGTATTCGAAATGTGTGATTATTTAGACCCGATCTATGTTGTGGTAGCTCGGATCATCGTTTAACCCGGTTTGGTAAGATCGTGGATCTTAACATAAGCTTGTTTTAAATGATACGAGGGTTAAAAGATGAAACTCTACCACACATGAAACACGAACTTGTGTAAAAGTGTTTTGACTTGTACAATAGTGATTAAAACTAGTAGATCTACGTATCTACAACCGGTATTTTCAAAGAGCCACGTATCAAGAAAATCATGTATTTTAAAAGATGGACCTTACACTAACAAGCATGATTTTTATAAACCACAAGTGTGTAAACACTTGTGAAATAAAAAGATCCGACAAAGAACTAGTTTTGTCAAAAGTTACTAGAAGTTGTAAAAATGGATTTTCTCTAAAAACAAGGTTTTTACGAAACCGGATTATTTACACAAAAGATCCATTAAAAGTAAAGAGATTTACTACGTATTTTTAGACAAACCACAAGTTCGTATATTTTTGCGATTTTGTCTATCTTTGACTAGTTAAAATGTTGAAGAGTTGTTTGATAATGTTGAGAACATTGGTTGATTTGATTTGTTAAAGAAAATGATACGCTTGAAAGCGTGGCCACCTCCAGTTACAGAGGAAACTCTGGCGAAATTTTTCTAAAAACCTAACACTTAAAACTATTTACACTACAAGTGTTAGAATCATGTTTGACATGTTTTCGAAACATAAATTTCGCCATGACTTTATTTACTAAATATTCGGAGGTGGGATTTTCACAAAATTTAACGTGATAAATATATATATTTTCACACACTGTTTATGATTATTTTGTGAAATACTTAAATATTATTTTTAGAGTAAAAATAATATTTACGAACGTTAACGATCCCAAAATAATACGAACGCTTTCACCATAAATATATAACTTACACCGGTAAGTATTTTACCACTCGATTGTTAAAACGTAACTTACGCACTTACGAAAATATTTATGAAAGCATATTTTAACAACGTATTATTGGAGAAAAATTATGTGAAATGAAAATATAATATTTTTGAGAAAAATACTTATATTTTGGAATTGGAAAGGTATATATATTAAGTGAGACTTAATGATGTAATTTGAACGCACATGTATTGAATCCCCCATCCTTGGGAAGGAGATTAACTACCAAGTATGTACAGAACGTAAACACGAAATAGTTGTCTAACTATTTCCCAAAAGATTTAACTATAAAGCTAAGGCACGGCCGTCCGTCTAATAGAATTAGCACTTGTAGGTCGTCGCACAGCTTTCTGATTTGGAGATACTTGGTAGAGACGCTTCACTGTGAGTTCATGTCCCCCTTTTCTCTAACTTTTTTCAGTTTTCTTAACTGCGGGGGTGAAATACATGTTACTTTGTTTACAAGTACTATTATACACGGTATGTTAACGTAAGGAGGTTTACTACTTAGATCATGTGAATGGGTAGGCAGAACACCGAGGGACAGTAGCGGTAGATCTATCTGGGTGTAGCGAGCCCAACTCTAGGCCCAACAGAACGGACCTCTAAGAGGACCAACAGAACGGACCTTGAGTGACTTTGTGCCCGACGCAAAAAATCTGCTAGGTTGAGTCTTCCTACTTGCATTTCACAACATGCTAATGGCCTTGCAAACCATTGGTGATCTCTTTTCCTTACACTGCTACATACCAGGGAACTTTTATACTTACAAGTGTTTTACATACTCACTTACACATGAACTCGCTCAACATTATTGTTGATTTTTCAACTTACATGTATTTCAGGAAATTAACAGGATCTGGCACGGTATGATGTGTTTTCCCGCTGCATTTTGGGGTACCAAGGTCATCCTAGTTTAGGAAATGTGACTCTTTCCTGGACAAGTCACAAATCTTAAACTGCGTTTATTTCATGTTACTGTTTATGTTGTTCAAGACAATGTTTTGTGTCATGAGGTTGTAAGTCTTTAAGACAATGGTATGTTACTCTGGTTTTAAAACTTAATTCAAACGGATGAACTTGCATGATTTTATTTCATATAGCTTTGTTATGATTAAGCTATGGTATTAAGAAGTCACACCAAAATTAACCACGCTTCCGCAAAGCCAGGGTGTGACATAATTCACCAAACATCACACTCATCATAAACTCATCGAATAATAACGTTAGACACTAACCGATAAACAAGACAGCACGAAGAGTGGAGAGGTGCTCGAATGATTGAGAGCTTCAAGGGAACCAAGTTTGCCGTCGAACAGGAAAGAGAAGGGAGACTTTAGGGTTTTTAGTTTACATCTGCCGGTTATAAGGGTTATACAATCACATAATCATCAACAGTTGGGCCGTGAACTGTTCTGGGCCAAAGACCATCTTCGGCGAAGAACCTTCTTCGACGAAGAATCCCCTTCTTCGTCGAGATGAGGTCGGTGAAGGATCCCCTTCTTCGTCGAGAGGAGTTAGTGGCGAAGAACATTATTATTAAACCCTAAATAAACTATTTTTAACACTACACATATAACAATTACCATTACACATAAAACACTAAACTGCACAGACACCACGTAAACCAAATTGTAAAAAACAGGATTGTGAAGTCAGTGATGTGTAGAGGAAGGACCTTGGAATCTCGGATTGTCACACTAGGGCACTGGATTGGTGGACAACAGAGCGCAACAGGCGTGGGAACGACGCAGCCTATGGACTCTCTTGGGAGGAACTAAAGGAAATCATGATGAAAGAATTTTGTCCCCCACATGAACTCCAGAAGCTGGAAAACAAGTTCTGGAATATCAAGCAAGAAGGTGGCGACAAAGCTGGTCTTACTGCTCGCTTTAAGCAGCTCAGCATCGTCTGCCTTGGCCAAGTCTCAAGTCCCTACATCACAATCAAGAAATACATTCGCGCTCTACCTGATTGTGTTGCCGATTTTGTTCAAGCAGCCAAGACTACCACCATTGAGGAAACCTTCCAGCTCGCTGCTGAGATAAATGATAAGCGAGTTTTGGCTGGTTATTTCAAGACCTCATCCAAGAATCTCCACCAAGTTACAGCTACTTCTGCTACTCCCGCTGCTGAAACCGCAACACCTCAAGCTCCAAAGTCATCACGTCAAGGACGCAAACACAAGGGTAACAACAACAACTGTGTTGTCACTGCCGCTCCTCTCAACGCTGTACCCGCCCTAATCCAACAGAACCAGAATCGCCAAGTCGCTGCTCCCGTGACCAACGCACCGCCCGCAAAGCGTGCGTACACTGGTCCTCATCCTCTCTGCCCTACTTGTACTTACCACCATCCAGTTGGGATAGCTTGCCGTTTTTGTGTCCACTGCAACATCTACGGACACTTTACCGCGAATTGTCACACTGGCCCACGTCAACAAGTTCAAGTTGTTCAAGTTCCTGCCCCACCAGCTCAATCTCTCGCTATCCAGGGTAACCAAGCAGCTCATGCTCCCGCTGCTCATGCACGAGCCTGCTACGCATGTGGTGACCCTAATCATTTCGCAAATGACTGCCCGAATTGTGTGGTGAAACAAGAGCCGCAGCAACCACCGCAGCAACAGCAACAACAACAGCAGCAGTAGTAAAAGCCACAGTAACAAGCAGCCCGTGGACGAGCTTTCAACATCAATGCTCGCCAAGCCCAATGTTAGTACATATGTCTGTAGATTCCGTCCACATCGAATCTTATGTATTTTGTCTTTAAAAGCACAAGTCATTTCAAACGAGCGATAATCCGATCGGATAGCCATTCGACACTTGTGCCATCCGACACTTGGACCTTGGTTTACTTCTCACCTATGTACCATTCGATCCAAGTGAAATAGTTTCAATTTTTGAAAGTTGTGAAAATTTTTCTAAGTGTTTGAACTTTTCAGGTACTTCAAAATGGGATATAATTTCTTGAACCCATTCAGCGACATCTTTGCATACAACACTGGAGATGCATCGACAAATACAAACACAAATACCAATACAAGCTTGAAAAAGGCGATCGCAGATTCTCTTAGTGTCGACAACGCCTATGGAACATATAACAAGCCACACAAGTTGATGGCGATTGAAGACTACAACCGTTGGGCAAATAGGTTTGATGGTTGGTTGAAAGCTTTTACTTACCAGAGCTGGAGGTGTTTGAAGAATGGTTATGATGTTACAAGAGGAGATTTTGAAAACTTGACTGACAATGAACAGGAGACGTTTATCGCTGAACAAAAGTGTGTAGCATTGCTTCATCAGTTAGTCAGAGACGATATTATTTCCTTGATTACCTACAAAAATTCAAAAGACTTATGGGCAAAACTTGAAAAGAAGTGTATTGGGGGAGAAGAGATTGTGAAAAACAAGAAACGGTTGTTGAAAAAAGAGTTTGACTTATTTGCATATATGAAAAATGAAAATGTATTAAAGATGGTTGAATGGTTTTGCCATCTGAAGATAGAACTTGCTAGACATGGCATCACATTTACTGAAGAAGAGATGGTTGAAAAGCTGTTTGAATCTCTACCAGAAGAGAAAGATTGGCGGTATTATGGTCTGGTTCTGAAAAACACCAAAGCAATGTCAGAAATGATAGTTGACTGGTTGATAGAAAGATTCGAGAGTCATGAGTTGGAAATCAAGAAAATGAACAAAGTAAACAACACCCCATATCAACAGAATGTTGATCTTTATTATAGGGGGAGCATGATTCCAAAAACCACATCACCAAGAACCGCATTCACTGCTGAGAGTTCACACACAGTGACTCAAGAAATGAAAAGCAGCACTTCTTCACCGAGCAATGGTTATCATGGAGGTTCTTCTTCGTCTGTTCCAAGCAGTCACCAACAACAAAATGTTTCCAAAAATGTCTTTCAATGTAACATCGTTGTGAACCTGAACAACGCTCAAAATTTCAATGAGGAGACAGCGAAACAACAAATGGTGTTTCTTTCTTCTATCTTAGAATCATATGAAAGTCTGGTCGCCGAAAAAATCGGAAATACAAATCGGACAAAAGAGGATTATGACCAGATTTATCCTGAAGAGATGGAATTAATCGATATACGTTGGTTCATGGCTAGTGTAATTCGCAGAGCACAACGACTCATAGAGATCACGGGAAGAAACTTAATTGGAGGGACTTCGACAAAACTGGGTTTTGATAAATCCAAAGTAACCTGCTTCAAGTGTAAACAAAAAGAGCACTTTAAGCGCGAATGCAGAAATTCAGCAGCAGATGAAACAGCTAACCCTTTTCATGATGATTACTACATGAAAGCTGTTTATCACTGAAACCGCAAAGAGCCGCCCAAAATGAAGCAGATCGAGGAGACTCCAAAGGAAAAGTCGAGAGCTTTAGCTATGATTCAGGATGATGAAGGTTTCGACTGGAGTGAGTTCTTACCGGAAGATGATACAGTTGGGTTTGCATTTATGGCCCAAATTGTACAACAACCCCCACTAACTGAAGAGCAAACATACAACCGTCGAAACTTGATAGCACAAACTATGAAAGACAAAATCTACGCAACTTGGAAAGAAGCCAAAAGAGCAAATAGATGGGATCCTGATCGCGAATGCTATTTAGATCCTAAAGGCAACATCGTTGTGGAACCATCATCAGTCCAAGTCGAAACCCTTATAAAATCGATAGCAGAAACTGAAGAACAGAGAGAGAGAGAGAAAGAGAGACGAAGCAAAGAAAGCTGAAGAAGAAAGGCTAAAGTCAAAGAAGATAGATGGTGGAATCATTGATACTTCAAAAGAGATGACGGCAGAAAACCTGACAAAAATGGCCGACAAAGTTCTTATGGCAAAAGCACTCGAGGTAGATTCCAAATCTACTTCTAGTCCTGAGTCAACAAGCAAGGTCAGTAGTAGTGGTTCAAAAAATGAATCAGGTAAGACTGACTGTGCTAAAACAGAGAGTGATTGCAAAAATTGCATGAAAGAATGCAAAGTTTGCAGCACACATGCGTATCTCTCACTCAAAAAGACCCAAGATCTGGTTGAAAAGGTCAATATGGTTGAAAAACAAGTTTTAGATCGAGATAAACTACTTAGAGCTTCAAATGATAGAATTAAAGAATTCAACGAAAATATTGAAAAAGATAAAACTGATGTTGAACGCTTTAAGAAAGAAAATGAAAAATTAACTCTTGAAAACAGAACAATCTTAGAAAATTATGAGAAATTGAAAAGAACGATCAAAGATTCTGACGAACGATGTGGTAAAACTTACAAAGAAAATGTTCATTGAGTTCTTCAAGCAAAAGAAAAACAAATCAACCAGCAGTTGGATGAGATCGCAAATCTTAAGCTTCAGTTCCAGGAAGCTAAAATTGAGAATGAAAGAATCAATTTGAAATTGACCAGTTACAACTCCGCGAGCTTTGTTCTTCAACTCATCGTTCCCAAACCAATTGGGAAGAACAAAGCTGGTGAAGATGTATACTCGGATGGAACGGGGCTGGGGTATCATCAAGTTCCACCACCTGTGCTTAACAATTTTTCAAAGAAACAATCCGGGTTGGCTAATGAAGTTGAAACAAGTGAGAAAACAAATGATGTAAAATTGCCAGAAACAATTGATGCCACGTTCACTTCATCGTCTGATGAAGATAGTGTTCAATCTGAGGTCGTAAAGAATGTTGTTGAAAATGTTTTAAAATCTGACAGTGATTCGACTGAAGATGAAGAGTGTTTTCTGAACAACTACATTTCGAAATAAAAATCCCAGAACAACTCAAGTGACGAACCTACTCTTGTCATGTACAAGATGTCTGGTTCTGATAAGTTGTACTCGGATATTGAATTCCCAATTGAGAATGTGAATGTTGATAAGCTGAAAAAGGTTTTCAAACTTGTGGAAATTGATGTTTCTGAAATTGAAAGGTTAAAAAGTTCCAAAAGGTTTCTAAACTTTGAAAAGGATAAATCTTACTATACGAAACCTGTTGTGCCACCACGTTTTAATAATAACAACCAAAACAGATGGTCGGGTGGTTATCAGAGTAGTAAGAACTATCAAAAGAGGAACTTTCAAAATAAAAAGTTTGTCAAAAAGAAGGTGTTTGTTAAAAGCTCAAGTTCACTTTCCGAGCAAGAGTCGGAAATCTTTTCGAAAACAAATGAAGAATTTTTTGCAAAGAAGCCCTCACAGCCTCAGACTGAAGGGAAAAGTCGGGAAGTTGACACCCGCACTTGCTTCAAATGCAACGAAGTTGGACACATTGCACGAAAGTGCACCAACTCAAAACCTAAGTCTGTGGTTGTTGAGAATCCAAGAAAGAAAAATGATGTCAAAGGCAAAGCGCCAATGTTTGTTGAGAATAAGATTTTGAAAAATGAAAACATCAAAGTAAAAACTGAACCCGTAAAACAGCCGGTAAAGAAAACTGATAAATTTTACAAACGGGTTGCTTCTCCACAACAAACTTGGAAGCCAAAATCTGAGGCTAAGACATCAAGTGTCCCAAAACCAAAGGTTTCTGATTCTGCAAAACAATCATCTACGATTAACCCAATCAAGATGAATGTACCTTTGAATTTTTATGACAAGTTGGAGAAACAAACTTCTACCCCACTAGGGAAGAAGTATGTTCCAAAGAAAGACCAACCATCTGGTCAACCTCTAAAAAATGAATTCTTATTGTATAAAGAGGTTGAGGTTGGGTCAGAGGAAAGTTCGAAAATGAATGACAAGAATTTCCCACCACTGTACACAAAGAAAACTCACATTAATGTCAAGCTACCCGAGTCAAAGGAGGCTTGGGTTGCTTCAAAATCTAACTAAATGTTTGTGAAATGTGCAGGAGCTCCCAAGATCTATCTCAAAGTTGATTATAGATAGTGGAGCATCCCGGCACATTACAGGGAGAAAGACCCTGTTATACATTGTTCGAGGTTTCAACGGTGGATACGTCGGTTTCGCAGGAAATCAGGGAGGAAGTATTGTTGGGGAAGGGACATTATCAAATGGTGTAATCACGTTTGAAAGAGTCAATTACATAGCAGAGCTGGAGAACAATTTACTTAACATTTCTCAAATCTGTGACAGAATGTATTCAACTCACTTTACTGACAAGGAATGTATGATCCTGAAGCCGGGGTTTGTCATCCCCGAGGAGTGGATCATCATGCGAGCACCAAGGGTTAATCATCCCAAGAATTTCCAGGTAAGCACAACTGGTCTCGCGTCTGATGAGATGTATACGAAGTGCTTGCCTAGACAGAAAACCCAGAATACAGGCATTCACCCTTCCAGTTTGCACGTGTTCACATTATTAAAAACCCAAAACCTTGACGAGATTTTGAAAACTCAAAGGGGTTCAAAACCATATAATAGAGAGTTCAAAACCTTACAATAGAGGGTTCAAAACCTAGTAATCAATCATCCTAGAACAGATGATTAGTTTTCAAAGCGGTTTTGAAATTTATGTTCTTGTTGTGGTTGTCACCTAAGGATAGGTGACGGTATTGTTTTATGACTAAACGCAAGTAAACTCGCGTTAGGGTCCTAAGAAGGTTATAGACTAGGTCAAAGCATTACTAATTACTAATAACCTAATTCCCTATAACCATTGGCTCTGATACCATCTTTCTTAGAGGGGTGCGCCAGGCCAAGGCTGTAGTGCAAAACCAAGGCGACGCTCAAAGACCCCAATAGCAAGCTATTGTGATGGGTCTTTCCCCATAAAAAATTAGATTAATATCGAGTGAGCCGATGGCCCACGTATCAGATATTAAACTGATAAGAACAGATACTACACTTGTTTTGAAAAGAGTATAATATTGCAACTTAATTAACCAACTCAAATCAAGCGGGTTATAATTTGTAAAACCTCGTAGCCATGACTCTTAACCCAAAAACATTTGTTTTAGTAAATTATTTGAAAAACAATGATAAGTTCAGGTGATATGTATAAATAAGAGAATAATGCATGATTAAATGAATAACCATGTAAAATGAGTTTGTATAAGATAAGTTGTTTGTAAATAAATGTCTTGTGAAAAGTATGTTAATTGTATAAAATGTTCTATGTCTCAAACTGAAATGATTCAAATAACGCTACAATATGTAATACCATACAAACACTTATATATAGGAAGTACCAGCGGCGTATCCACCATGCTTGTATCATATTCCACACGCATTGTTACTTAATCACTTAATCCAAACCAAACCACCAAAGTAATGTTCATGCCCAAATGTAAATCATGTAATATGTATAACCAAAAATAATATCGTATATCGCTTTGAACCCAATCGTTAAAACATCATGTGAAAACCAATCGTAAATCGTTTAATTCGTTTTAGGTCGTGAAACTACTTATAAGGTCGTCTCGCTAATAACATTCAAACCTTCGTGACTTTCATCGCTTCTCGTTTTCGTCGCTTCTCGTTTTCGTATTAACAAACCTCCATAGGGTAAGTTAATAATTTCAGATTCAGTCGCTACCTACCATACCCACACATAACCACGGGTGTAGTAAATAACGGGATTTGTCAGATCCTATGGTACCATAACCTAATACTGGTCGGCTTGATCATTGCTAATGAATGTCATTTGTTATGTAACTACAACCAACAAGTTTGTTCACTTTATGAAATCGTTATTAGTTTTGTATAAATCGTCTTAATCGTTATTGAAACCATCGTTATAACATCAAAAATATTTAGCACATATGAGTCACCCCAAAACAATTGAAAACAGTAAAATAGGGGAAGAATGTACTCGCCTGAGATTGCTCAGATGTCTAAAGATAATCACCAAGTAATGCTAGAGATCTCGGAATATCAAACGGCACCTAATATAGGTAACTACATTAATAAACCGGACCTAAATCGGAGGATCGGATAGAATGAGGGTTTGTAAACCAAACGAGTGTAGAGACTCGTGTCATTTGGTTTAACAAAGCCTACATACTAAATGAAACCTAACATAACTGTCTACGACCCATTACGACCCGTTTGGGTAGCTTATGCTACTTTAACGTGTCGTGCGCGTGAAACGCGTTCGGACCGCCTAACTAGCCCTATGACAAGTGTTATATGCCTAAACATATTACATAATCAGTTATGTGACAAAGGTTTAGGTTACATATGCTTAATTACCAATTATACATGAAAAGGGTATTCTGGTAATTTACTTAAGGCATATAAACTACCTATCATACAACTACTTAAACGATGTGACCATAGGGTATAACCTCGGAAGGTTATTCCCTACCTACTATGGTCACCTAATGTGTTTGGTCGGATCCTAATGATCGACCAAACTGGGTCGGGTTCGAAGGTATAGGCGATTTATTAGATCGCCTACCCTACGACCCTAGACAACGTGGTAATCAGTGGGCATAGTCCCAAGGGACTATGACCAACGTGATTACACTCACGTTGCGAAGTTCCTACGAACTTCGCATTGACCATTACTGGTCAACGCTGAAAGTCAAACAAAGTTTGACTTTCTGACTCGAAAAGCAGTAAAAATAAGGAAAAGAATGAAAGAATACTTACGAAGGGTCCAAGAATGGAAGGTTTGGATCCGAACACTCTCAGGTATGAAGTGTTAAACACGACAACTTAGAGAGCAAGTTCAGATTCAAAGGTGTGAGTTTTTGGGTGTGATGTTGGTGGGTATTTATAGGAAATGGTCCACCGCTAGGATCGTTTCTTGGAGAAGGAGGCAACGATCAAAGCCGTACACTTGTCGGAACCTTATGGTGGCTAGAAATTGGTTCTTATCCAATGACTAAGCAATTGGGAATGTGTGGGTGTGGTTAATTCTGCTGAAAACAGGCTGTTAAGGACTCTGCACCTGGTCAGAAGACCCCATACGCATCGTATGGTATAAATACCATACGCATCGTAGGGCTTACTTTGGCAGAATTACACTTTTGGTCCCTGAACTGTATTTAGGCCATTTTTGACACGTTTAAGGCCCGTTAACCCCATTTCAAAGCTCTAAAATGAAGTTAAAGTATAGGGAACTTAAAATGTGTTCAAAAATATCTCGGATGTCGGTTCGTTTAGCCGTACGAACGCGATGTTCGCTTAATTACGACGGAATACGCATAAGCGCGAAAAACGATCCAAATGACGCGACGAATGGATTTTTCTTAAGGCGAACACTAAAATATAATGTAGTCATGCTTACATAAATTTTTGGATGTCCGAATGTATGCGGAACGTGAGTTACGCGTAAAAATGCAAACTTGTGCACTTTTTGACGCTTTTAGTCCCTGAATGACACAAAAGTTTATTTTAGCATACCGAACACCTCAAAGCCTATTTCTAAGCTATGTAAAGGATATTTATGGTATGTTTAACTTATGTTCATGTCCCGGAAGGTCTGTTACAGTTCAAATTGGCATACTTTCGCAGTTTGTCAACTTTAGTCCCTGTAAGCGATTAAACTTGATTTCGGCATACCAAACCTTCCAAAACTTATTTCTAAGTTATGTAAAGGTTATTTAAGGTATGTTAATCCTATGTCACTACTCCGGAGTGTTTGTTGCATTAAACTGGTTATATTTATGCATAAGTGCGCGTATAACCTTCCAGAAAGTGATTTAGGGTTTGAAATTGAACAAGAGTTGATATGTGTAAACGATACACATATTTTTACAAATCCCAAGTATGAAATATAATATTTCATTGGTTTGGTATTTGTTTGATGGCCGTGAAGGCACAGGTGTTACAGTCTCCCCTACTTTAGGAAATTTCGTCCCGAAATTTATTTAGAGGAAACTTGTAAGAATTTAAAACATGAAGTTGAAAAGATCAAACAACATTGGTTAGGGTTCTTGAACTTCTAGTAACCTTAATAACATTATGTTTGCAATGTAAGAGGGACACTTATATACAAGTATATGAAGCGTCATTGGTGCGTCCACCATGCCTCCATTACATCGTTCTCATTTTGTTATTGTTGTCACTATCGGTTCTTTCACATAATAAACCTTACTAGATTTCTGTGCACTAAATTTCATAATTATGTGCGCACCCATAATTAGAGAATTCCTTGCACAGTTCACACAGTCTATTTTATAATGTGTAGGGTAAAACCAAATGAACAATCCTGTGATGAGCGTGACTTAGACCGCCATAGAGTCCTTTAGACTAAATCAATAAATGATTTAAATAGACTATCAAGGAGTCTGTCCAGCTACATCACTAGATGTCGTTCTTTAACCAAATTGTGAATCAATCTTTTTGATTAGACCACTAAAGGGTCTCTAATGAATCATGGAGCAGTACTATATAATCCAAGGGTCTTAACTATTACATAGAAGCCCATTAAGGATTTAAGGTAGTACCTTTTGAATATCCTGCTACGAATCTCTCATATGAAGATATGAAAGATCCTGCGAGGATTTGGATAACGAATATCCAGAGTATACAAAAACACAAAAATCATAGAGGAGAACACATAAACACATATCATATAACCACAAAATCGTTTAACTAGAAGTTTGTTCTGCTAACAGAGTACATGTATTTAAAGCACACTAGGAATCCATCTCGTGGATTTCATTTGGTACTTTAAACATTATCAAGAATCTAACTATAAAGATAGAAAGATCTTTAAAAGAAAGAATTCGATTTCGATTTTAAGGAACCGAAATGTTCGAATTTAGGTATATGAGGAATCCAATTAAGGACTCTGATTTGAATGATGATCATCCACAAGGATCTAATTGTGAAGATAAAAAGATCCCTTATGGATTTTAGAAGTTGAAGATGTTTTGATACCTTGCACTGGACGTGCTTATGTCAAAACATGAAGTAAAAATGCTTATGAAATTGAGATGCTAGATATGCCAAGGCGACATATGAAGCAGAATTTTGAAGGTTAAGTCAATGTATGAGGAAAAATATTTTTGAAAACTGTGCATGGGGTTCTTTTAAGAAAAAAAATGTGTTTACCGTTTTTGAAACCTTATATATAATACTTTTGAAATAAAGTAGGTGTATTAGATAGATATATTTACAAAAATGTTTTAAAATCATGAGAGATGAAATTTGAAATTATGTATAAGGTTTTTGAAAGACATGAATGATGCTTTTCGAAATCATGCACTTGATCAGAAAATGTATTGTGTTAATATTGTCTTTAGACTATATGAAATATTTTGAAATTAGAAAGGTTGGTTTTGATAACATGGCCAATGTTTTTGAAATAACACAGACAATGCATCTAGAAAAATTGTTTTCAAACTATATGAAATGTTTTGAGATCATGAAGATTGTTTTGAAATACTGGTACTGTGTGTGTTGAAAAATCAAAACGTAATGGGTATGAGATTTGAAAATATCCTTAGTTATCTAACCAAGGATTTAAAGGCACAGATGTGCGAAAAGCACGATTACTCATAATGTCACTTAATTTTCTGTACTTTGTTTCTTAGAGTGAAACGAGTACTTAAAATTTTCGAGGGAATCATGAGCAATCATTTGAAAGAGAGAAATCACAAGAGTAGTTTGTAAGGTACATAGTTCCTTGATGTAGGTATCATAGGAAAAGCCATACACACCTAGCAAGGGGTTGAGCTGGTTGGTTGGGGACTGCTTTACCATTGTGAGCGACCATGGCGAAGTTCTGAGAAGCCTTTCGCTTCTTTGACTTCTTAGGGGATCGTTCATCCATGGTCTTTGATTCCTCGATTGGTTTAGTGGCTGATGGTGTTGTCGCCTGACTAGGTCCTGCCTGTCTTGGTGACTCTTGAGTGGCTTCATCCTGGAGATGATACATGGCAGTAGCTAATTCAACAGTCTTCAGGACTACTTCGCCTATTCGCTGAGCGAATTTGGCTGCTTGCTCAGATATCTGGGCGTCATCGTGATGAAGAGACATTCTTGAAGAAAAAGAAAGGCATAGGGAGAAACAGGTGAAAGATTATTGGACATTCAAAACAGAATGATAACACATGAAAATTGCGATCATTTGTTTGTTACCTAAGGCAAACAAATGAGACGGTGACTAATCAAAGTAAATGGGTCAAAAATAATGTATCGCGAAGACATGCTCGCCTATAAGTGAACACTCATCCCAAGAATTTCCAGGTAAGCACAACTGGTCTCGCGTCTGATGAGATGTATACGAAGTGCTTGCCTAGACAGAAAACCCAGAATACAGGCATTCACCCTTCCAGTTTGCACGTGTTCACATTATTAAAAACCCAAAACCTTGACGAGATTTTGAAAACTCAAAGGGGTTCAAAACCATATAATAGATAGTTCAAAACCTTACAATAGAGGGTTCAAAACCTAGTAATCAATCATCCTAGAACAGATGATTAGTTTTCAAAGCGGTTTTGAAATTTATGTTCTTGTTGTGGTTGTCACCTAAGGATAGGTGACGGTATTGTTTTATGACTAAACGCAAGTAAACTCGCGTTAGGGTCCTAAGAAGGTTATAGACTAGGTCAAAGCATTACTAATTACTAATAACCTAATTCCCTATAACCATTGGCTCTGATACCATCTTTCTTAGAGGGGTGCGCCAGGCCAAGGCTGTAGTGCAAAACCAAGGCGACGCTCAAAGACCCCAATAGCAAGCTATTGTGATGGGTCTTTCCCCATAAAAAATTAGATTAATATCGAGTGAGCCGATGGCCCACGTATCAGATATTAAACTGATAAGAACAGATACTACACTTGTTTTGAAAAGAGTATAATATTGCAACTTAATTAACCAACTCAAATCAAGCGGGTTATAATTTGTAAAACCTCGTAGCCATGACTCTTAACCCAAAAACATTTGTTTTAGTAAATTATTTGAAAAACAATGATAAGTTCAGGTGATATGTATAAATAAGAGAATAATGCATGATTAAATGAATAACCATGTAAAATGAGTTTGTATAAGATAAGTTGTTTGTAAATAAATGTCTTGTGAAAAGTATGTTAATTGTATAAAATGTTCTATGTCTCAAACTGAAATGATTCAAATAACGCTACAATATGTAATACCATACAAACACTTATATATAGGAAGTACCAGCGGCGTATCCACCATGCTTGTATCATATTCCACACGCATTGTTACTTAATCACTTAATCCAAACCAAACCACCAAAGTAATGTTCATGCCCAAATGTAAATCATGTAATATGTATAACCAAAAATAATATCGTATATCGCTTTGAACCCAATCGTTAAAACATCATGTGAAAACCAATCGTAAATCGTTTAATTCGTTTTAGGTCGTGAAACTACTTATAAGGTCGTCTCGCTAATAACATTCAAACCTTCGTGACTTTCATCGCTTCTCGTTTTCGTCGCTTCTCGTTTTCGTATTAACAAACCTCCATAGGGTAAGTTAATAATTTCAGATTCAGTCGCTACCTACCATACCCACACATAACCACGGGTGTAGTAAATAACGGGATTTGTCAGATCCTATGGTACCATAACCTAATACTGGTCGGCTTGATCATTGCTAATGAATGTCATTTGTTATGTAACTACAACCAACAAGTTTGTTCACTTTATGAAATCGTTATTAGTTTTGTATAAATCGTCTTAATCGTTATTGAAACCATCGTTATAACATCAAAAATATTTAGCACATATGAGTCACCCCAAAACAATTGAAAACAGTAAAATAGGGGAAGAATGTACTCGCCTGAGATTGCTCAGATGTCTAAAGATAATCACCAAGTAATGCTAGAGATCTCGGAATATCAAACGGCACCTAATATAGGTAACTACATTAATAAACCGGACCTAAATCGGAGGATCGGATAGAATGAGGGTTTGTAAACCAAACGAGTGTAGAGACTCGTGTCATTTGGTTTAACAAAGCCTACATACTAAATGAAACCTAACATAACTGTCTACGACCCATTACGACCCGTTTGGGTAGCTTATGCTACTTTAACGTGTCGTGCGCGTGAAACGCGTTCGGACCGCCTAACTAGCCCTATGACAAGTGTTATATGCCTAAACATATTACATAATCAGTTATGTGACAAAGGTTTAGGTTACATATGCTTAATTACCAATTATACATGAAAAGGGTATTCTGGTAATTTACTTAAGGCATATAAACTACCTATCATACAACTACTTAAACGATGTGACCATAGGGTATAACCTCGGAAGGTTATTCCCTACCTACTATGGTCACCTAATGTGTTTGGTCGGATCCTAATGATCGACCAAACTGGGTCGGGTTCGAAGGTATAGGCGATTTATTAGATCGCCTACCCTACGACCCTAGACAACGTGGTAATCAGTGGGCATAGTCCCAAGGGACTATGACCAACGTGATTACACTCACGTTGCGAAGTTCCTACGAACTTCGCATTGACCATTACTGGTCAACGCTGAAAGTCAAACAAAGTTTGACTTTCTGACTCGAAAAGCAGTAAAAATAAGGAAAAGAATGAAAGAATACTTACGAAGGGTCCAAGAATGGAAGGTTTGGATCCGAACACTCTCAGGTATGAAGTGTTAAACACGACAACTTAGAGAGCAAGTTCAGATTCAAAGGTGTGAGTTTTTGGGTGTGATGTTGGTGGGTATTTATAGGAAATGGTCCACCGCTAGGATCGTTTCTTGGAGAAGGAGGCAACGATCAAAGCCGTACACTTGTCGGAACCTTATGGTGGCTAGAAATTGGTTCTTATCCAATGACTAAGCAATTGGGAATGTGTGGGTGTGGTTAATTCTGCTGAAAACAGGCTGTTAAGGACTCTGCACCTGGTCAGAAGACCCCATACGCATCGTATGGTATAAATACCATACGCATCGTAGGGCTTACTTTGGCAGAATTACACTTTTGGTCCCTGAACTGTATTTAGGCCATTTTTGACACGTTTAAGGCCCGTTAACCCCATTTCAAAGCTCTAAAATGAAGTTAAAGTATAGGGAACTTAAAATGTGTTCAAAAATATCTCGGATGTCGGTTCGTTTAGCCGTACGAACGCGATGTTCGCTTAATTACGACGGAATACGCATAAGCGCGAAAAACGATCCAAATGACGCGACGAATGGATTTTTCTTAAGGCGAACACTAAAATATAATGTAGTCATGCTTACATAAATTTTTGGATGTCCGAATGTATGCGGAACGTGAGTTACGCGTAAAAATGCAAACTTGTGCACTTTTTGACGCTTTTAGTCCCTGAATGACACAAAAGTTTATTTTAGCATACCGAACACCTCAAAGCCTATTTCTAAGCTATGTAAAGGATATTTATGGTATGTTTAACTTATGTTCATGTCCCGGAAGGTCTGTTACAGTTCAAATTGGCATACTTTCGCAGTTTGTCAACTTTAGTCCCTGTAAGCGATTAAACTTGATTTCGGCATACCAAACCTTCCAAAACTTATTTCTAAGTTATGTAAAGGTTATTTAAGGTATGTTAATCCTATGTCACTACTCCGGAGTGTTTGTTGCATTAAACTGGTTATATTTATGCATAAGTGCGCGTATAACCTTCCAGAAAGTGATTTAGGGTTTGAAATTGAACAAGAGTTGATATGTGTAAACGATACACATATTTTTACAAATCCCAAGTATGAAATATAATATTTCATTGGTTTGGTATTTGTTTGATGGCCGTGAAGGCACAGGTGTTACATTTATCCTCAACGTCTAACCAAAATAAAAGTTTAGAAAAATGTTTTAAACTAAGAAAAATAAAAACTAACTAAAATGCTGAAAAAAAAAATAAAAAAAAAACAGATAGACAAGATGAATCACTTGGTTCCGACTCGTATCTAGTATAACCTTTGATTATTTCCGCACTTTTGCACATAATTAAGAGATTATCTTAGTTATTGTAGTAGGCCCCTCTTTTGAAGGTGACGTTACCCTCACCCCAGTAGTTTGAGTCAGCAGGGATACAATCCTAAAGGGGTGGATTATTGGAAGATAATGAATTAAGTTATTAATGCAGTATTGTGGTAGGCCCCGCTTTTGGCGGTGACGTTACCCTCGACTAAGTAGTCTGAGTCAGCAGGGATACAGTCCTAAATAGCCGGGTTATAGTATTAATAGTAGTTAACTTATGAGGGGATCAAAGAGTTTGGACCCCCGCCATCCAATACCGTGAAGTATTGAAGGAGGTCCTACTAAATTTGACCCAGGTCCATTGCAGGACCTCTAAACGCTGAACAATGGCAAGACCTTTACCAAACCGTTCCCTTAACCCCCTACCAGGTAGCCAACATACCTCCATATAGACCGTGGAGATATGAATGGTGAAAATCCTTTATTTTATATAGACAGTAAAATAATGCCAAGACACCACGGACAAACGATAAGGAAAGATCACCTTCAACATAAGTAACTAGTTATTAAAGTCATTAATACAAAACCAAATAAAAAGTGCAAAAGATTAGAAATAAAAAGTATTATACTAGACACTTTGTCTTCACCAAGTGATGTAAGAGACTTAGGCAAACATGGCCTTGATTGTCAAGAACTCTTACGATCAATCTTGGATCCCGAGACGACTCACACACTCTATGATGGACAATGGATGATGGTGGTGGATGATGGTGTTGTGATGGTGGTGGGTGGTGGATGAAGTGTGAGAGAGGTGGTGTGCCAAGGGATGAGATGAAATGAATCCAAGCACTCCTATTTATAGGCTGAACAGAGAGCTGGACACGGCCCCGTGTCCGCTGGACACGGCCCCGTGCCCGTCTGACACTCTCTCTCCTCATTAATTGTAATTCGCAATTACAATAAATGCGCCTGCTGTACTTTCGACATGCCCCCGTGTCCGCTGAGCACGGCCCGTGGTGGGCAATAGAAGCTTCTATAGGTTTGTCTTTTCTGCTGCTTCTTGGGCACGGCCCCGTGCTGGCTGAGCACGGGGCGTGTTCAGCCTTCTGTTTTCTCTATTTTGCTTTGGAAGGTGCCGTTGAGGGTTCGGGCAATCCACTAATGTTCCTTTTCTTGTATTTATGTTGGATTTAGCTGTCTTTTTGCTTCTTTTGCGTTTTTGAGCTCATTTAATCCTGAAAATACAAAAGGAAGACAAAAACACTCTTTTTCCAATATTAGTACTAAAAAAGGGTTAGTTTTATGCCTCATTTGATGTAATTTATATGTTGCATTTTACACACATCAGCGTTTCTACGACTACCACGGGTCAACCACAGTGCTTCGTATCAAGAGTTACTGAATAGGTGTCAGAGCTGTGGCACCGAAAGATGGGCCACATTCACCTACGCAAGATGAACTACCTGGTGCATAACGATCTTGTAAAAGGTGTTCACTTGAAGAGTTTTCATCTTGAAGGGGAGTGTATCAGTTGTATAAAGGGAAAACAACAAAAGAAATCCCATCCGGGTAAAAAGATGAACTCAGTCTCGAAACCACTAGAGAGACTTCACATGGATCTCTTCGGTCCTGTGAATGTCAAAAGCATAACGGGAGATTTGTATTGTTTGGCGGTCACTGATGACTATTCGAGATTCTCATGGGTGATGTTCCTGAAGTCAGAAAACGAGACATTTTAGATTTTGCTGAGGTTATTCAGGAAGATAGAGAATTTGTACCGATCCTGCATACGTAGACTAAGAAGTGACAATGATACAGAATTCAAAAACAACAGAATGGAGGAATTCTGTGATCGACGAGGTATATTGCAAGAGTTCAGCGCA
The DNA here is from genome assembly GCA_030545235.1 of Helianthus tuberosus. Taxonomy (NCBI): domain Eukaryota; kingdom Viridiplantae; phylum Streptophyta; class Magnoliopsida; order Asterales; family Asteraceae; genus Helianthus; species Helianthus tuberosus. The sequence continues at coordinate 62,902,663 of CM060432.1, read as the reverse complement.
CCTTATACTCTGCGACAGAATGGAGTCGCAGAAAGAAAGAACAGAGCGCTGACCGAAACGGCACGAACGATGCTTGCTGATTCCAAGTTACCGATTAATTTCTCGGCAGAAGCTGTATCAGCCGCTTGCTATACTCTCAACCGGGTACTTACTTTGAAGAAGCACAACAAGACATGTTTCGAGTTGATCAACAATTGCAAGCCTAATCTCGAGTATTTAGAGCCGTTCGGGTCTCCATGCACAGTTCTAGATCCCGATGGCAAGTTTGGTTCAAAGAGCATAAAAGGTATCTTCGTGGGATATTCAAGTCCACTCAGACGAGTCTTTGTTCCAAGTCTCAAAAGGATCATCGAAGCACAGCACGTTGAATGTCAAGGCTATACTATGCCTCCACAGAAGCCCGTAGACTCATGGCGATTCAACTACGATGCCTTATGGGATTCATTCGAGATAAAAGAAGAGTAAGAGTACTTTGATGATTTGGATATTTTACGAGAATATGAAGCATCTCAGGGAAGATTTCCAGCAAGGTCTTCTACACGTCAACAACAAACTTCCAACGATGATGAAGCTGGTCCTAGTCATGCTGGAGAGAATGATGAAGTTCAGCAAACTCCGACTACTTCGGAACGCGAGCCTGCTCCAGAAAATTAGATGGCTGTCAATGATGATAATTCAGAATCTGATGATAGACCAACATTTGATCATGGTGATCCAGAATCTGAGGGGGAGCAAATCCAATCTTCAGATCAGACAATTCTTGACAATGAACAAGTTGCGGACCAGAACGTTACTAATTTGGAAGGCGAGGTGGATGTTCCTGGTGAAGTTATGCCGAGGAATCTTTCATACCACCCCGAGGAGTAGATAATAGGAGAGCTACAAACAGGAGTTCGCACAAGAAGCCAGATTGACCATGGCCTTACTTGATTTTATACTAAAATTGCTCCATTACAAACTGAATTCTCACTCAGTTGCTTTATTTCGAAGATTGAACCGCGAACCTACAAGGAAGCACTGACGGAAGATCATAGGTCAATGCAATGGAAGAGGAGCTGAGTCAATTCGAGAAACTTGGTGTATGGAAGCTTGGGGACCTACTTGATGGACACCGGAAGATAAACACAAAATGGGTGTTCAAATACAAGAGAGACGACCGAGGAGTGATTGTCAGAAACAAAGCTCGACTCGTAGTCCAGGGTTTTAGTCAGCAAGAAGGAATAGACTTCACAGAGGTTTACGCTCCAGTTGCTCGACTTGAAGCCATCAGAATTTTCCTTGCTTTCACTTCATGGAAAGGATTTAAAGTGTACCAGTTAGATGTCAAATCGGCGTTTCTATATGGAAAAGTGAAAGAGGAGGTATATGTCGGACAGCCACCGGGCTTTACTGTACCAATCCACAAAGAGAAGGTTTACTTGCTAGACAAAGCGCTGTATGGTTTGCATCAGGCCCCGAGAGCCTGGTACGAGACGCCCTCTCAACACTTGCTTGCCAACAGCTTTACCCGAGGAAAAGTGGACGCTACTCTCTTCACAAAGGAAGTCGATGGGCACTTACTGATCGTACAGATTTATGTTGATGATATAATCTTCGGGTCAATAAATGATGAACTCTGCAAAGATTTTGAGAAGGTGATGAGGCAGAAGTTCGAGATGCCATCAATGGGTGAGATGAAGTTCTTCCTATGGCTGCAAGTCGACCAAATGCGTAAGGGAACTTTCATTCATCAAACGAAGTATGTTTACGACTTCCTGGAGAAATTTGGGATGTCCGAGACTGCTCCAATATCCACCTCATTAGCAACTAATCATGGTATCAACCCTGATCTCACCGAAGAGAAGGCGGATGAAACGCTATACCGCTCAATGATCGGTTCGCTGATGTACTTGACATCATCCAGACCCGACATCATGTACCCAACATGCCTCGCGGCCCGATATCAATCGAGTCCTAGAGCCTCACACATGTCCATCGTCAAGAGGATTCTACGCTACCTGAAAGGAACCCAAACACTAGGGTTGTGGTATCCCAAAGATGGTGACTTCATGCTCGAAGGATATTAAGATTCTGACTTCGGTTGCTGCAAGATTAACGCAAAAACAACAACTGCAGGATGCCAATTCTTCGGACCCCGACTGTTCACTTGGCAATGTAAGAAGCAAACCTCTGTTGCTCTTTCAACATGTGAAGCAGAGTATGTATCTGCCAGCAGCTGCTGCTCTCCGATCCTGTGGATTCAGCAACATATGCGCGATTACGATTTGCAATTTCTTACTTCACCTATTTTTGTTGATAATGAGGCTGCAATAAATAAAACGAAAAATCTGGTACATCACGCTAAAACCAAACATATAGAAATTCATCATCACTTCATCCGAGATTGCTTCGAGAAGACGTTGATACGAATTCAAAATCCACACCGACGAACAAAAGGCAGATTTACATACCAAAGCTTTCGATAAAGCTCGTTTTCAATATCTTTAAAAACTGAATGGTATGAAATTGTTGTCGGATGTGGAGAAGATACTTGGCGTTGATGAGAAAACCGAGGCAGAGGATGTTGAAAAGCAGACTGCTTTGGTTTGTCGTATTTTTAATTGTTTTCGTTTTTAGGGGGAGATAGATATGTTTTCAGAAAATACAAAAGCAATAAAAAATGCAAAAAATCCAAAAACAATAGAAAACCAAAAAGAGTTTGTGTAAAAAGAGGAAATGATAGTACATCAGCTAGACAGTTGCAGTATGCTAAAGATTTGTAATGTTTAAAATAGCGTTAAGCAGTGTCGCTGATGATATGCCAATAGGTTTTTACACACTTAGTAGACTTTTCGGGATATAAACATAAAATCACAACTTGCTTATTTCGTGGGGAACATCTCTCGGATATATAGGTAACCCCTGAAATCTTGTTTGAAAGGCTTTCTATTTCTGACATACTAGGTCTATGTGCTTGATGATATCTGGGGTATTATACCAGGACTTCTGATTTTGCGGAAGCAATAGCCTAGTCCTCGTATAATACTCTGCACTGCTTTAAATCTTTAAAGCCTTCCCTTAGCATAAAAAACGATAAACATTGCAAAATGTGATTCATGTGCTGTTGAAGAAAAGATCCCCAAACGAGACACACCGAAAGTCGAGCCATCATCTCTTTGTCTGAACGAGAAGTTCTAACCTGAGCTCTCATGGCCTCGCATTACCCCTTACAGATATCATTATTGTACGTTCACCTGTAAGACTGAATATAGAAGTCTGGATATGAGAGTATATTCTGAGGTGGGACACGCGCATAAGTTAAGATCTTAAAACACCTAATCGTATCTTGAACAGTTGAAATTTGTGTGAAAATTTAAAAGGATCAGTATATTGGCAATCTAAGTGAATTGTTCAATACTTAGTGTGCAATCAAGCTCAACGGTACTTGTAACTTGTTGGTAGTTGATATAATCCTCTAACACGCTCACCAAAAATATGTTTGTAAATAGTTTCATTTACTCTTTACTTTACCGCATTTTGTTTCAGTTTAGCATATAAACCCAAAAAGATTTTAGTGTGTTTCAGTTTAAACTTTCTTAAAATCCCAAAAAGATTTTATATTTCTGCTTTAGTTTTTCAACAAACCAAGGTGGAAAGCAGATCTTCAGATTCTGAGAAGTGAAGCGGAGCAGGAAGTTTCTGAACTGGACAACAGGGTTGGGAGCTAATCTTGAAAATTTTGAGAAATTCAAAGTCAATAACAAGTTCATTAAGTTGACACTTGTACAAAATTTCTGAAGAGTGTTTGAAAACCTTTGAACAAAAATGTCAGTGGTTTCATATCGGGTCAACCAAGGTCATTAACTTGGACTTGGTAGACAAATTAAGTGCCTAGGATCATTAACTTGGAGCTAGATACTTAAGTGGATTTCTAAAACTGAACAAACTTGATAAAAACGTCAAAACGCCAAAAGGTCAAACCTGTCAAAAGTCAAAGGGTGTTTGGATCGGATGACAATCTAATCGGATGGCAATCCGATCGGATGGCCATCCGACACTTGGTCAGTGGTATATATAGAGGGTTTTTGGTCAGAATGGTCAAACTCATTCGAACGAAGTGTCACTCGTTCCACTACCAAACACTCTCAAACTGTTCTTAAATGATTCTTGCATTCTTGCTTTCCACATTACATTGGATTGTTGGCACACTCAACCTTCACAATGGGAAAGGTAAGTTTTCTGATTTTAACCGCAAAATTTGATGTTTTTGATGTTTATATATGTGACGGCGACTGTTCGGACTTAGAAACCTAGATCTAGGCTTGTTTAAGTAGTTTTGATTCAAACCAAACATAGGGTTTTGTAGATCGGGCTTAGATCTATAGGTTTACCGTCTCAATTTGTACAAAAACATGCTAGAATTGATGATTTGAAGATTAGAGGGTATTGGCAGTTGGAGCATATAATGTCAAAATAAACACAATCTAGGCCGTTTTAGAAAAATTTGAACATAGGGTTTTGATAATCGGCGAAAACTCTACATTAATATGTGTTCAATTTTGTGAAATTCTTAGAAAAATTTTGATGTTCATAGGATAGTCAAAGTGTTCTTCAATGTCAGTTAATCGAGTGGCAGTTCGATCGGATGGTAATCCGATCGGACGGCCATCCGATCCAATGCACTTTATATGTTTGAAATTATTCTAAGTGTTTGTCTTGATATTTGTGCCTTATCTGTTAATAAGTTGTTTTGGAAAGTTTGGCAACTCGATCGGATGGCAATCTGATCGGATGGCCATCTGATCCAAAACACACATCCAATGATTGATTGTTTCATAAGCTCAAACTGATTGTCATTTTGATAGAATGGCAATCCGATCAGATGGCCATCCGATCCAAAACACACTATGACATGTCTGTTCATCACTGTGCTAACTTGTCAATGAACAAATGGCAATCCGATCGGATGGAAATCCGATCGGATGGCCATCCGATACATATCACTCACTCACATGGTTGACTTGTCAAAGGTACTGAATTGCTTGTCACATGCATCGAGTGACAATCCGATCGGATGACAATCCGATCGGATGGCCATCCGATCCAAATGAACATGACTTGTGTTCTGATCTTGTAATGTGATGACTCACCTGATCGAATGGCAATCTGATCGGATAGCCATCCGATCCTCAGTACTGCATAGAGTGAATTTTCCAAGTGTTAGAAAATTTTTGAAGTTTTCAAAATTTTTGTCACTTTTCACTTCTCGTCTTGAACATTGTGTAAACACTAACGTTGTTTATTCTTGCAGGAAAGAGCATCAGATTGGCATCATTCTCACAACATTCATTGCATTTTGGAAGAAATTTATACAAACACAACACCGTTTAAAGACATGGCAAAGTTTTTAAGAGAGAGTAGAATTGCCAAAGCTTTGACTGATAGAACGATAGTGTACGAATCTCATGTTAGAATGTTTTGGAAATTGGCAAGGTATGATGAGAGTACAAAAATGATACATTCGGCAGTTCAAAAGAAAGACGAGAATGATAAGGATGTCGATATAGAAGTTAAGTTTGATGTGGGGGATTTGAGACGAGTATTGGACTTAGGAGATAATGATGATGACCCCACCATTATTCCTGAATGATTATGCAAGGGTTTGTGGTTCAGAATGGGGTTTACAGGACATGAAAATGGCAAATATCTCAAGTCTATGTTTAGTCCACCATATAAGTTCCAAGTTCATTGTGTCGTGCATGCATTATCACACATAAAGGGAGCTTACGATGAGACATCAGACTATATCATGAACATTATTACTTGTTTGGTTGTTAATAGGCGTTACAATATTTCTCAAGTGTTGTTTGATCATATGGTAGACAATATCGGAGGTGAAAAATACATAATGTATCCAAGGTTCATACAAATGATGATAGATGATCAAGTGAATAACCTTCCAAAGGATCCTGCTGATGTATTAGGTCTACGTCACATGAAAAGCGAGACCTTGAGCAGATTGGGTACATATAAAGGTCTAAAGAAAGATGAATCAGAGCCAAGGGCTAGGAGAATGATTTGTAAGATTAACAATCCAAGATATGTTGCACCTGAAAATGATGCTTGGAGGCACGAGAACAGAAACTCAGAGGATGAGTCTGGTAGATTAAGTGATATGCATGAAAAGAAGTTAAGATACTGGTTTGTGAAGGATGGCAAAAGGAAGAGAACACAAAAGGCTTCTCCAACTGTGACTGCTCCTAAAGTTTCGACACCAAAGATTGTTGTTAAGGGTATAGTTGAAAGGAGGAGTCATAAAGAAAAGTTAGAATATTAATTTTTATATCATACTAATGAATGTTTTAACACTTGTTTTGCAGGGCCTTCAAAGAAATCACCACCAAGGTTGGTTGATGAGCCAGTACTTGAACCAGCAGATGGTCTTCAGCAAGGCGTTGGTCTGTTAAAAGATACACTTGAAAGTTTTCTAAAGAAGAATGAAGAGGCTACAGCTGCACAAGGATCTAATGAAGAAAAAGTTGCTGATTTGTCAAAGAATGTTTAAAAAGAAAGTGTCAAAGATAAGGTTTCTGAAGGCGTTGCACACACTGATTCAAGTGATGCTGATGATGAATCAACCGATACAGAATCAGAGATTGTGAAGATTGGTGTTGGGAAGGTAACTTTGAAAAAGAAGCCTCAGAAGAAAAGAAAGGGTTCTGATGAAGAGGATGAGACGTATATTCCTACTCCACAAGTTGAGAAAAAGAAAGGCGTTCTGAAGCGTAAAGCAGTTCAATCTGGAGTTATTCCAAGGAGTGTCAGGGCAAAGAAAGGAGGTGCTACTATGCCAGAATTCCAAAGTGGAAAAAGTGAGAAACATGTTATAACTTCAAAGGGTCCTGAAGCTGTTAAAGATCAAAACGTTGAAGTTCCTGAGGTTGAACAAGTTAAGAATGTTGAAAAGAAAGCTGATGATGATGATGATGGGGTTGTGATTACTGATGAAAGGGTTTCTACACCACCACCACCACCACCAGTTGATGCTGAAACGTTAAATCCAAAGAAAACTACTCTTCCTGATCCATTTGAAGGTTTTCCTAATATTCATGGTGAATTCAAGGATGATATTCTTCTAGATGAAGACTACGACATGTTTAATGATGCAATGGTCAAAGATCTGAAAAAGAAAGTAAGTATTCTTGAGAAAGAAAAGGCCAAGGCAGAGGCAAAACGTGACGAGTTGAAGAAGCAACTTGAGAAGATTATGAAGGTTAATGAAGAAATGAAGTCTGTTGTGACTAAACATGCAAAGAAGATAAAAACTTTGGGTGAAGATGTGGATGATAATGCTAAACTCTTTGAGCAACTATCAGTAGAGATTTCTGATCTGCATGTGAAGTACAAGAACATGAATGTTACTAATCAGACACTACATCAAATGTTGGATAATCTTCATGAAGCGTCTGCAAATGAAATCAAAGTGCTAAAGCTGGAGATTGAAGCACTTAGGGCTGATAAGACATTGAAAGATAAGTAGCTTAACATGTTGTACACTGTTATGGAACATCATTTGGGTATCAATGTTCAAGCTATCTACAACAACATAGAGATTCAGAGGGTTGAAGAAAGAAGAGCTCATAGAGAAAAGGAGTTGGCTGAGGCAGCAACTCAAAGGAAGAAAGAAAGAAAGAATTGATTGTCGAGACACAAGAAGCTGGAGGCTCTTCAAGTCAGCCTGAAGGTGACGTTGATATGGTAGATGCTGAGAATGTTGAGGTTGAACAAATGCAAGTTGATCAAGATCAAGGTTTTGTTCATGTTGGTGATACAGGCTCTCTATCTAATAACTTTGAAGATATAATTCGTTTATTAAAAGTTGAACAACGTAAACGAAAGATGAGAGAACCTGAAGTGAAGCTATTACATTGGAAAGAAGAGGAGAAGGTAGTAGAAGAGGAAGAAGAAAAAGATGAGGAGTTAGAACGTATTCTTGAAGATGTTGATAACTATGATCCTTCTTGGGATGATTACGAAGATAACGATGATGATCAAGGGTCAACTGGATTACTGAGTGTGACTCCATCAATCCAACAATCGTTGGATAATTTTCTAAACGATGAGATCAATGAACATGAGTAGGATCAACACCAGGAGTCTTCTTCTTCTGGAAAACATCATACTGATCAGGTATTCCTCACTTAACCCACTGTTATTTACTTGAATGCTCCATTTGAGGGGGAGTTGGAGATTCCGAGGACCAGGGCTGAGATGTTGGAGGAATTGGGGTTAAAAGATGGGAATCTTAAGTTTGATATTGAAGATGAAATCCCATCATCGCAAGAAAAAGAATATGAGTTCAAATATGCCAATGAAGCTGATAATTTTGATCGTGTGGAAGTTGAAGAATGTTCATATGTTTCTGAAGAAGATACTCCTTTTAATTATTCTGGCATTGATGAAACTTTTCCCACTCTTGCTGAGATGTTTAAGGAACAAAATGAAGACGAATTACGAAGGAAAGTGGTTGAAAAGATAACAACTGAAGGTATTCCACAAACAGTTCCGCAAGAAACTTTGTTAGAAGGTAAGAAAAACTGGTTTAAGGTGATGCCCAAGGAGAGGAAGTTCAGGAGACCTCTTCAGTATTTCACGCATAGTGATGATATATCTCTGGGGGGATATCTTCTCATACGGCTATCTTGAAGACCTGAAGGTATATGCTATTCGTCGGGAACATGGTGTTCAGTATTTTGAGTTTATGTCAGATATTCAAACACTCCTGTGGTGAGATGTTGAAGAGTTGGTGCAGACAAAGAACATCAAACAGTTCTACTATGGCTTAGATGTAAAGCAACATGATCAAAATTTGTGGAAATACATTAAGCTGCAAGCAGAGAATAGATTTCCAGATTGGAAGCCACAATATCCCAAGAAAGATATCAAGATTGATCCAGTTACAAAGGAGAAAGATATTACATTGATTATTAATCCGCCGAGATGTCTGAAAAATATGCCGCTACGTGCAATGGAGCAGGATTTCTATGAAGATTTTCAAGGTTGCATGTACAGCCAGAGCACAACGGAAGCGGTGATATCCTTATTTGACAAAAAGACTAGAGAATAGAGGAGGATTAGTGTGTTGGATCCTATGTGGTTAGTAAATTGCTTGAAGAAGGATATTGACTGTCTATTCTACAACAAGATAGTGTATGAAAAGTCAGACAAAGTTCAAGCTCAACAGTATCAGAAGTTAGTGAACTTGTGCTATGCGAAAGATATCAATTCTGGCAGATATTGGAAGTCAAAGTTCAGAGACTTGGAGATAGATGAATTCTTAATGAGATACAAGCGCAGTCAAAGATTTAAAGAGATTTTTGATAGAGCTGCTGTGGTTGGAAGACGAAAGCTTATGAAACCTCCACCAACTTACCAGACACCAATAGAGAAAGAAGAAAACAAGATCCCACGACGGGATAGAAAGCGTGATGGTAGTCTTGAATATCGAAAATACTGGAATGAAGTTAGTAGGCCTCTAAGGCGCAAGATGATTGCAGAGCGTGAAGAGAAACGAAGACAGAAAGCTAAGGCTAGAAGACGCAGCATGAAGACAATGTGAAGACTATGCAGGAAGGAACTACAGCTACATCCAAGGGGGAGTCTGTTAGTAAATATGTCTGTAGCTTCCGTCCGCATCGAGTCTTATGTATTTTGTCCTGTTTGTGTGTTTTTGTATATGTATGTATTTTTGTGTCTAGACAGATCAGGGAACGACACATAACTGTTAATGTGAAATCCGTCGGACGACTTGTGTCATCCGAACGGATGGCCATCCGATCGGATGACCATCCGACCAGGTGACACTTCTCCTTCACTGATTGCCTATAAATAGTAGGTTAGTGCTAGAACTTTAGAACTTTTGGCTGTCAACTGAGGCGAAGCTCTGTCTGTCTGAATTTCATCTGGTTCTTCTGTATTTTCACTTTCATTCAATGAAATCAGACATGTTAAGCGTTGAGACTATTGTTTGTGATTCTCAGACAGTATCGAGGGATTCCGCACCTCGATACTGATCGATTCAGCTACGTTCTACGACTAGAACAGATCCTGTGCGTGGCCTAACACCCAAGCTGACAACAACTGTTAGGATCTGAGTTTGGTTTTGATTGTGTTTTACGTTTGAATTAAGATGAAGATGAATGAGTTGTGCAGTGGAATTAAGATGGAAGCAAACTTTTCACAATCAAACAGGAGAAATGCTTTTAACATACAAGTTTAACATTGAACCGAATGATTGAATTTAATTTCAACAACGATTACAATTTTGCAAGTATGCAACAAACTCCCCCTCAGCCTGAGCTCACAGTATTTGTTCGTGCAGGAAGAAGATAGTGAAAGAGCTAATAGAACAGTACAGAGCACTGTTCTATTTATAGGCACGAGCAAACCACTGAGGCATCTAAGCTGACGTCACCATGAAAGTGACATCTAACCTCCTAACAAACTCTAACCTCTGATCTATACAACCTCTGCTATGCTAACTACTGTTATTACATTTTAATACATAAAGACATCTAAAACTACTGCTGCATCCTTCCACTGATGTGAACCCAGCAGTACTTGTCATGATCAGCAGAGCTTGACTCAAGGCAGTAGATTGAACAGTAGAGCTTTAGTCTTCCATCAGTCTTTTACTTGATCAGCAGTTTGTAGGTCAGCAATTTGTACGATCAGTAGATAGGAGGTCAGCAGATGTTGAAACCACTTTCAAGGGAAGAGACTTGTATATATAACATCTGCTTATTCTGGATCCACTGCTCTGATCCAGTTTTGGCTTTAATTATCTCTTCCTTTAGTAGGGTTCAATCCCAACAATCTCCCCCTGGAACAGATAATGCCAAAACTCTTCATTATTAGTATATCTTTATTGCCTCATCAGCAGTTCCCTTACTTTCCCTTTGAGTTGTAGCTCAAAGCCTAAGGCATCTGTGTCATCATCATCCCTGCTAAGTGGAAGATCAAGGAGATCAAGGAGATCCTGCAAATCTTCAAGACTTAGGCCAAGTGCTTGTTCCCTTGTTATTTTCTTCACTTCTCCACTAGACTTGAACACTGTCAGTACATGGGTCTGTTTGTCAGTTTTCCACTTTAGTACCTTTGAGTCATGTGGGTTTCTTGGGAGATTTTTATTTGATGAGGTGTTTGGAGATGCTGGCCTATTGATGACTGTCTGAGCAGTACTTGCAGGTTGATCCAAACTAAGAGTCTCTACAATCATTTTCTTTATGCCTTCTTTTACAAGGTCATCACCTTCTATTAGCTCTTGAATGGTTTCAGCACCCAACTGTTTTTGTTGCCTTCTTTTAAAGATGGTTGCATCAGCTGGAGCAGTGGATCTCCTGATTTGCAGCTTTGGTGGTCTTTTTGAAACCTCTGCTTCAGGGTAGTCAGGCTTTTGTGGAGCATTAGGATCTGTCTTTCTCAATTTCTCCAAACTTTTGTAAGTAGCCCTGACTTTATCTTCTTTCCATCTCAACACTTGATTTAAAGACCCATAATCAGCAGCAGCTAATTCCTCTTTCATTCTCCTCAGCTCTACCTTTTTATCAGGTATATTCTTTTTGAACTTTGCCCACTCTGGAGGAGTATGTTTCACTTTATTCTTGATCATGTCTTGAATCCTGGTTGCTTCACTTTCCAGCTCAGGAATGGTCCAGTCTTTATACATGTGTTTTTTTTCCTTTGTATTTCTTGTGGGCCATGAGGTTTTCAACATAATCTTTTCTCAGGGATTCATCTGCTTTTTCTGATACTTGCTGACACACATTCTTTGCAAATTGTTCCAAAGATCTGACTTGTGTGAGCAAGTATTGATAGTTCTGCTGAATTTCTCTATCAGATTTCCCTTGTGAATTTCTTTTTGAGATATCTTCTGCTTGTTTAGCTTTGAATTTCAGATATTCTTCAATATTATTTGGCCTTGGATATCCTTCAACAGATGGCAAACTCCTTTTAGCAGGATCATCCTTATAGTAGAAAGATTTTATTTCTTCTTTGACTGCTATGAGTTCAAAAGGAAATTGAACACCTGCAGGAGCTGATGAGAGAGGAACAGGCTTTGGTATTGTAACAAGTGATAGAGATTCTGAAGATGTTGGTGGTGGTGATGGAGAATCATCATCAGGTATGAAAATCCTTCTCCTTTTTATTATAGGAGAGGCTGATGATGCTTTGGATGGATCAATGGTGGTGTTTTTTATGGCAGTGGTTTGTGATTGACTAACAGCTGTTGAAACAACTGGTGTTTCAACCACTATTGTCATTACAACAGATGTTGTAACATATGCTGTCTTCTGCTTTTTGGCAGGAGGCGATGGTGGTGATGTTGTTTTTGGTGGTGATGGTGGTGGTGGTAAGGCAGTGGTTGTGGTGTGTGTTGAAGTGGTGTGTGTTGAAGTGATAGCAGATGTTGAAACAACTGAAGTACCAGCAGATGTTGATACAGCAGGAGTTACAACAACTGTTTGGGTGGAGGTTTGATGTTGGGGGCTTTTGGACAATGGTTTAGGAGTATGCTTTGTGAGTATAGATGGTATGGATTTGGGTTCCCTCACTTTTCTAGTGGGATTTCTTTTTGGCACAGGATTTTTAACATCCTTTGGCTCAGAACAACCCTGCGCATTCAGCACCATGTAAGCTCTTTTCTCCACATTCCATCTTGACATATCCTTTGCCTCTCTGTCCCTTTTTACACTTGCTATAGCTTCATCAAGTGCATTTTGGGTAACATCAACCTTTTTGCTACCATCTGGTAAAGGAATTTTTCTGGTCATAGCATCCCTTTCTGGTTCAATGTAGAGACCATCATCCATTCCCTTCTTCTTCCACTCCTGAATTTTCTCCCCCTTTTTGGCATTACTTGGGGGTAATTGATCAATAAAGAGAACAGTTGGAGGAGCAGTGCCAGTGGTTTTCAATATGTGGGCCTTGAGAGCCTTGATGTCTGCTTGTGTGTTCTTGAACCTAGACTCCATTGTATTTCTCAGCTCTTGTACATGTATTGCATGTTGCTGATCAGCCATTTGTTTTTGTTGTTGGAGAAAAGGTTGAAATAGATTCCAGAGCTCATTTGCAGCAGGTGCTTGTGGTGGAGCAGGTGCTTGAGGTGGAACAACAGTGGATTGCACCTTTTGTACTTTCAACGACTGTTGCAACATTTCTTTGATTTCTGCAACTGAAGTATCCAGTTTTTCAACACGTTTCGTCAATTCAAGGTACTTTAAACCATCACCCAATTTAATGGGATCATCTGATTTCCCACTAGCAGTGGTTTTATCAGTGGTTGAGGTAGGGAGTGTACTCCAAACATTAACCACTGATGCCCCTTTTTCGTGGTACTAGGGTCTTCTTCCTTCAATACTTGATAGCCTTTTGATGTTGCCAGTGGTCAAAATAAATCCACTGGTGGATGTCAGAGGTGCTATGGAAGGAATTGCCTCTAAGGAAGTCTTATTGATGTAACCACTGTCCAAGTGCAAACCAGTGGGTTCAGCACTTGTAGTAGCTGCTTCACTTGGATTACCACCAAGAGTTACTTGTAACTCAAGGGGTGTAACCTCCTCAGGCATTGTTGGTGGGTTAACTATGATTGATACATCAGACCCAGTCATTGGTTGAAGTATATTCTCATTGACAGGTGATTGAGAAGGACTGGTTTACGCCTGGTTCAAATCAATAGCATCCAACAAAAGTTTAGTTGGTGGGGGAATTGTGGATGTGATGTTTGGTGTAGAAAGAGAATTTGCCCCGGGCATTGGGCTGTGGATGATGGAAGCAAGTGATTCCAGAGCATCATATTGTGGTGTCCATATATGTACAACCTGTTCTTTTTTAGAAGAAACAGGAGGAGTTTCGGTTATGGGTTGAGATATTTGTACCAACTGCTGTGAGGAAGAAGCAGCAGTGGTTTCTGGTGACTTTTGTGCTGTCACTGGCAGTTGCTCTGGTATCTCATCCTCCAGAGTTGCCTTTTTGATGGGTTTGGGGGGGTTTTTGAGTTTTCTTTTTGTTTGGATTTTTGGTGATTATAGGTGTGGGTTTCAAAGCAGTTGTTTTGCTACTTTGTTCACCTTGAGCAGTAGGCTCAGCAGCAGATACCTGAGGAGCAGTGGTAGCTGCTAAATTCTGCTCAGGCACCTCCGCTTGTGTTTTGCAAGGTGTTGACATTCTTGTAAAAGTTTCAGCAGTTAAGCTGTTTATTTGAATAGATTCACCTTGTTTTATTGCAGCAGCATCATTCTTACCAAGTTTCTTTTCAAAATAGTAACTTAAAAATCTTGGAAAAAGTAAGAATGGCTTTTTATCAACATTTTTAACCAGATCATTAAAGATTTCCTGGGAATAATTGAAATTTTCTTCTTGAAGAATAGCATACCCCAGATTTTGAATCTTTAATGGTATTTCATTAAAAGAGTTGGTTTTCTTTGAAACACACATCAGCAGAGTATGAAACAAAAATCTTGTTGCAGGTGGAAAATTACCTTTTTGTAAGGTATCTCTTTTTATTTGCTCTGCATAACCCCTTTCAAGGAAATCAGTTTTTAACTCATTTTTAGGAAAAGAAGTTTTACCTTGCTGATCATTGAGTTCAAAGACTTCCGAGATGGATTGTGGGGTAATTTTGACAGCTTTACCCTTTAGAGAAGAGTTAATGGCTTTGACAGTCTCACCTTGTTTCTCAAGGGTTACATTTTTCAGAACTCTCTTTGGGTCGCCAAGTAAATTGGTGCATCTGCTGTAAGCAAAGTTTTGTACTTTGACGCAGACATGAGATCAATGATGGAATCAAAAGCTTTGGTGGTGCCGGGTTTTGTAAGAAGACCCAGAAGGTTGTGAGAAGGTTTGTGTGGAATTTCAGTGGGTTTGGCCTTTTGAGAGGCCTCTTTTGAAGATGATTTGGAAGTGGGTTTTGCAGATGACTTCGATTTTGTCATTTTGGAGATGATGATCAAAGAAGGGTATGAAGAAATTTGAGAAGATGAGATAAAAAAACTGCTTTGAGAAGAGAATTTTTAAGAATTCAATTCGACAGTAAAACCCTGTTTGGGTTTTGAATGGGGGTTTTATGGAGAAAAGGTGAATGCTGACGTGGCAGTGGTTACAAAAGGTCTGACCGCTATGTACTGTCCACGTGCCAACCCCTGATGAAATGAAGGACAGTACTTTTATGAAAACTACTGATGAAAGGCAGTGGTTACAACGGTAACAAATGGAAGAAGTGGGTGATTTTCACTATCAGTAGATAGCACATCAGTGGATAAAACACTGATTTTGAGCATCAGTGCTTATCAGGAAAATGAGAGAA
This sequence comes from Helianthus tuberosus, assembly GCA_030545235.1. Classification (NCBI taxonomy): domain Eukaryota; kingdom Viridiplantae; phylum Streptophyta; class Magnoliopsida; order Asterales; family Asteraceae; genus Helianthus; species Helianthus tuberosus. Next base: position 62,887,320 of record CM060432.1, on the reverse strand, counting down.
CAGGGGTTGACTTTCAGCAGTGGACAGACTTTGAAGTAGAGCAGACTTTTGAACAATCAGTGGTTATGGCAGACTTTTAAGGATTTTAATGAAAACTTCATTTTCAGCTATTTTTTAAGGATGGATTTTTGATTTTCTGAAAACATTTTAATGCTTTTATTCATGGAAAAACAAGATTTTTCTTGTTATTCCATGTTTAGCATGCCAATCCTAGAGACCAAGCTTTCAAAGGTGGATGTATCTAATGCTTTTGTGAGCACATCTGCCAGCTGGTCTTTAGTTGGAACATGATGCAGAGAAATCAAACCTTTTTCATAGCAACCCCTCACAAAGTGATGTCTGATGTCGATGTGCTTGGTGGTTGAATGGGAAACTGGATTTTTGATGATATTTTCTGCTGCCTGGCTAACCAACATGAGTCGTGTCTTTAAGGCAGTGATACCAAAATCCAGCAACTGATTTTGAAGCCATGGGAGTTGGGCTGTACAGCTTGCAGGTATTCAGCTTCAGCAGTGGATGTTGAAACAGCTGCATGCTTTTTGCTTTGCCATGAAACTAAGCAATCACCTAGAAACTGGCACCCTCCTGATGTGGACTTCCTTGTGGTGTTACATCCAGCAAAGTCACTGTCTGAAAATCCTGAAAGCTTGATATTCCCATTAGCTGGATACCAGATACCAAGTGTGGGAGCACTTTTTATGTATCTGAATATCCTTTTTACAGCAATAAGGTTGGATTTTCTAGGGGCTGATTGACTTCTTGCACAAACACATATTGCAAACATGATGTCTGGCCTAGATGCAGTTAGGTACAACAAAGACCCAATCATGCTTCTATATAGAGTTTGGTCAATCAGCTCATCCTTTTCATCAGACATGACAAGCTTATTTGTTGCCATGGGTGTGCTGCATGGTTTACAATCATTCATATCAAATTTGTTTAAAAGTTCTTTAGCATATTTGCTTTGATGAATGAAAGTTCCATTTTGCATTTGCTGAACTTGGAGACCAAGAAAGCATTGCAGCTCACCCATTGCACTCATTTCAAACTCAGCTGTCATGAGTTGCCTGAACTCTTCACACATTTTATTACATGTGCTTCAAAAAATAATGTCATCCACATAAATTTGGACAATCATTAAATCCTTTCCTCTCCATTTTAGAAACAGTGTTTTATCAATGGTACCTCTTTTGAAACCATTTGAGAGAAGAAAGGTGGAAAGAGTTTCATACCAGGCCCTCGGTGCTTGTTTCAGGCCATACAGGGCTTTTTTTAACCTGTAGACATGATCTGGATAAAATGGATCCTCAAAGCCTGGAGGTTGACAAACATACACCTCTTCTTGAATTGTACCATAGAGGAAAGCACTTTTGATATCCATTTGAAACACCTTCATGTTGTGGTTGACAGCAAAGGCCAGAAACAGTCTTATAGCTTCCAATCTTGCTACGGGGGTAAAAGTTTCATCATAGTCTATCCCCTCTTCCTGTCTGTAACCTTGAACCACAAGCCTAGCTTTATTCTTGACAACAATGCCCCTTTCATCAGTTTTGTTTTTTAAGACCCACTTTGTGCCGATGGGGCTTACATCTTTTGGCAGTGGTACAAGCTCCCATACTTGTCGTTTAAACTATTGTAGCTCCTCTTGCATGGCTTCTACCCAGCTGTTGTCTTTCAGTGCCTCTTGGTACTTGACTGGCTGATGGAGTGATAGAAAACCAGCAAAAAGACAAATGTTTTGGGTTTGGCTTCTTGTGAGCACCCCTTCATTTATGTTGCCAATGATTTGGTTAGGTGGATGAGATCTCAAGAAGATTAAATCTCCTTGGTATGGTATGATGGCATTTGTTAGTGAAGGCTGCAAATGTGTATCATCTAAGCTAACCACTGCTGGGAACTTTGATGATCCAGCAGTAGCTTCAAAAGGTGGTGGAATAGGAGGCAAATGTGTGGACACATGCTGACTTTGATCCACTGTTTGAGGACTTTTATCAACAGTGCTTGATGATGTGGAAGCAGTGGTTAAGGGGCTACTTTGGTCAACAACTGTTGAGGTAGCAGTGGTTGAGCTTTGACAGCTGTTTTGAACATCTGCTGCTCTTCCCATTCTGACAGACTTTTGTGGAATGATGATTTCATATCCATGGTCTGGGGTTGAATCCTCTGATGGACCTGCATTGTTAGTCTTGACAGCAGTGTTTTCAACAGTGAATTTATCAAGATCAAACAAATCTGCAGGATTTGCTGGGATTTTCATTGATGAAAGTTCATTGAACTTTACATTCAAGGTCTCCTCCACTGCTTTGGTCCGTGTATTAAAAACTTTGTAGGCCTTGGCAGTGGTTGAGTATCCCAGGTGATAACCACAATCTACTTTGGCTGCAAATTTTGAGATGGAATCTTTTAAATTCAAAATAAAGCATGGGCAGCCAAATACTTTAAAATATGAGATCAGTGGTTTGATTTTATACAAAATTTCATAAGCAGTCTTTTGTGCCTGGGGTTTATTAAAACTCTGTTTTGAAAATAGCAAGCAGTGTTTACTGCCTCTGCCCAAAAAGTTAATGGCAAACCTGAATCAGCAAGCATGGTTCTGGCAGCCTCAATCAAAGTTCTGTTCTTTCTTTCAACTACCCTATTTTGTTCTGGTGTTCTAGGGATGCAGTACTGCCTTACAATCCCTTTCTTCACACAGAAGGCATCCAACTCCTTATTTTTGAATTATGTGCCATTGTCACTGCTGAAGACTTTTACTGGAAGGTTAAATTGCTTTTCAACCTGTGTCACAAAGTCTTGTAAAATGCCTGCAGTCTCATCTTTTGAGTGTAAAAAGAAAGTCCATGTAAACCTAGAAAAGTCATCAATAATAACCAAACAATATCTCTTCTTCTTGAGACTCATGACTTGAACTGGGCCAAACAAATCCATGTGTAGCATTTGCAAACACTGGGTTGTTTTGGACTCTTCAATGGACTTAAAGGAGCTTTTATGCTGTTTTCCTTTTAAACAGGAAATACAATGCTCAGGACATGAAAACAAATTTTGTGGTAATCCTCTTACCAAGCCATTTTTTTGAAATTTCAGTGATTGTCTTGAGATTTGTGTGCCCCAATCTTCTGTGCCAAAGTTCTGTCTCTTTGTTAGAGGCAGCTGAGAACAGACAGGCATCAGTTCTGGGACTCTCTTTTGACATATCAACAACATAAAGATTGCCACTTCTTTGAGCAACAAGTTTTGTTTTTCCAGTTTTGATTATTGCTTCAATCTTTTCAACCATTTCTGGTCCAACAATCCTACAACACTCCTTTGTGAAGAATGACCCATACCCCTTATCACTCATTTGTGAAACATTTAGGAGGTTGAATTTTAGATTGTCTATCAGATTGACATTTTCAAATTTTACATTTCCAGACTGTACTATACCAGACCCTAGAACTTTCCCTTTACTATTATTCCCAAAGGATATATCACCCCCTCCATGGATTTTGAAATCTTTGAGTAGGGCTTTACATCCTTTCATGTGCCTGGAGCCTCCACTATCTACATACCAAAGGCTATCTAAGCATGCAGAAGCTCCCTTAGCAGCAGCCATCATGGCACAATCACATTGATGATCACCTTCTTCATCAACTCTCTCTTCTTTCTCACATGCTTTCTTTTCTTCCTTGTCTTCTTCGGACCAGGGGTCAGTCAGTGGTTCAATCAGGGTTTCTGAATTTTCTCCCAGCAGTAGTTCAACAGCAACTGCGATAACCACTGCTTCAGCCACTTTATCCACTATTTCAACACTTAGCTGTTCACCTTCAGTTTCTACCCCTTCTGGTATTGACTCTAATGCCATCAAACAAAATTCATCATTAGAAGGATCATTAAAAGCATTGAGTGCAAAATTTTCATCACCAAGCTCATCAGGCATGCTGCTCCAGTCAACAAAGCCTTGAGTGAAAAAGCTTTGCTGATCTGGTTGTGTTACTGTTGGAGCAGCTGGTTGAGGTGCAGCAGGTTGCACTTGTGCCTGAGGGACAGGGGTTTGAACATATTGAATTTGTGGAACAGTTGTTTGAACATAATGCATAGGCACAGGGGTTGCAGCATAGTGAGCAGTGTTAACATGGGCAGCAGGGGTATATTGGGTATAGTGCACAGTGCTTTGGTGTTGTGGTCTAGGATTTGAGCTGGGATGAGTGATTATTGGACCAGTGTTTTGACTCCTGCATTCCCTAGCAAAATGACCTAGCCTATTGCACTTATAGCACTTAATTTTTTACTTATCCAACCCTACTTTTAAATTCCCATGTAACCCTGGGAATTTTCTCCCTGTTCTTTTATAGAATTTGCTTGTTCTTACACTAAGCAAAGCCAATTGATGCAAAATGTCCATTTCTTCTAAGTCAGTGGGATCAAAGTGTTGCAAATCATTGAGTTCAAAACACAAGTTGTCTGACATCTGGTTTTCACAATTTGCAGTAAAAGCATAATTGGCAGAGTGAGGATCAGGGTTGTTGAAATTTCCACCAGCAGTTATATCAATAAAGTGATCATAACCCTGATCCTTACTACTGCTACCAGATTCTTCCTGACCAAACAGAGCTGTACTGCCAAATGAATAATCATCAGCAACTTTGCCAGACTCTTGCAACTTCTTTTTCTGGTTTAACTCCCTTTCATAGGTCAGGAGTCTACCATGAAGTTGGGTCAGGGCCAGATCTTTGAACTCAGCAGAGTTTCTAGTCACAAATGCAATTGTGTCCCATTTATCAGGTAGTGATATAAGAAACCTATTATTTTGTGTTGATTTTGGAATTACAGCTTTAAAAAGTGTTAGCTCACTGATGAGACAACTGAAACGTTCAAACTGTTGGGTCAATGATTCACCCTTAATGTGACAAAATGTTTCATACTGCTGATTCAGAATTTCCCAATTGTTTTCAATAACTTCTTCTGTTCCCCCAAACTGTGCCTTCAATGCATCCCATAGCTCTTTGGCACTGTTACAATGTAACATTCCAGCATAGATTTCATTGGGTAATGCAGATGCTATGATGCTAAATGCTTTGGCATCGAGTTCGAACTTTTGAAAATCAGTTTCAGTATAGTTTTCAGATGGTTTAGGTACGAACTTCTTTGCATCCTCAGCACTTGGCACCATAGGAACATGGGGACCAAAAACAACAGACCTCCAACATCCAGTGTTCTGTTGAGCAAGGATGTGACCCATCCTTCTCTGCCAGATGTTGTATTCATTACGTTTAAGCATGGGTGGTTTGAAAAGAGAGCCAATGTTATTCTTATCATCTTGTGATTGTGACGTCATCCTGGTTGTTTTACAGGCACTGATTAATCAACTTTGACAGTGATTAAACCTTGCTCTGTTTTTCAACAAAACGAACAAACTATCAGTATCAACGATTATGAGCTGAACTATTTATGTCAAAATGATTGTTAAATCAAATTTGACTGTCCAAGCTCTGATACCAATTGTTAGGATCTGAGTTTGGTTTTGATTGTGTTTTACATTTGAATTAAGATGAAGATGAATGAGTTGTGCAGTGGAATTAAGATGGAAGCAAAATTTTCACAATCAAACAGGAGAAATGCTTTTACCATACAAGTTTAACATTGAACCGAATGATTGAATTTAATTTCAACAACGATTACAATTTTGCAAGTATGCAACAAACTCCCCCTCAGCCTGAGCTCACAGTATTTGTTCGTGCAGGAAGAAGATAGTGAAAGAGCTAATAGAACAGTACAGAGCACTGTTCTATTTATAGGCACAAGCAAACCACTGAGGCATCTAAGCTGACGTCACCATGAAAGTGACATCTAACCTCCTAACAAACTCTAACCTCTGATCTATACAACCTCTGCTATGCTAACTACTGTTATTACATTTTAATACATAAAGACATCTAAAACTACTACTGCATCCTTCCACTGATGTGAACCCAGCAGTACTTGTCACGATCAGCAGAGCTTGACTCAAGGCAGTAGATTGAATAGCAGAGCTTTAGTCTTCCATCAGTCTTTTACTTGATCAGCAGTTTGTAGGTCAACAGTTTGTACGATCAGTAGATAGGAGGTCAGCAGATGTTGAAACCACTTTCAAGGGAAGAGACTTGTATATATAACATCTGCTTATTCTAGATCCACTGCTCTGATCCAGTTTTGGCTTTAATTATCTGTTCCTTTAGTAGGGTTCAATCCCAACAACAACGTTGTCAATGGTACGTTTCTCGTTAATGATATTTATGCTTCGTGTTTATTTGATACTGGAGCTGATAACTGTTTTGTGTCGTTTGAATTCGAAAAGCTCCTAAACCGTAAACGCGTTGACCTCCCAATGACGTTCGACGTAGATATTGCCACTGGAAGAACCGTCACTGTTAATTCCATTCTATGTGATTGTAAGCTTGAACTCAACAATCACGTTTTCCCGATCGATCTTATCCCGATGCAGCTTGGTAGTTCTGATATCATAATAGGCATGGATTTTCTTCGTGAGAATCGTGCTGAAGTTCGAATCGTGCTGAAGTTGTTTGTTTTGAAAAGATGATCTGTTTCTCTCTTTCAAACGGTGATCAACTCTGTGTCTATGGCGAAGTATCTTCGAAGGAGCTGAAACTCATGTCATGCGTCCAAGCAGGCAATTATCTCCGTAAGGAATACAAGGCTTTCTTGGCACACATCGTAGTAGCGGAGAAGGAAAAGAAAGAGAAGGAAATGGAAAAGATGCTCGTGGTTCGTGATTTTCCTAATGTCTTTCCTGATGATTTACCTGGTCTACCGCCGTCTCGTGATATCAATTTTTGTATTGACCTCATTCCTGGAGCTAACCCTGTCGCTAAAGCGCCTTATCGTCCCGCTCCAACCGAAATGCGCGAACTCTCCAACCAACTCTAGGAATTGCTTGATAAAGGCTTCATACGCCCTAGCACATCAACATGGGGCGCACCTGTCCTTTTCGTTAAAAAGAAGGATGGATCGTTCCGAATGTGCATCGATTATAGGGAACTCAATAAGCTTACTATCAAGAATCGCTATCCCCTACCTTGGATCGATGATTTGTTTGATCAATTACAAGGCGCTAGGTGTTTTTCCAAGATCAATTTATGCTCTGGTTATCATCAGTTACGAATTCAGGAGGAAGATATCCCTAAGACCGTTTTTCGAACTCGATATGGCCACTATGAATTTGTCGTTATGCCCTTTGGTCTTACTAACGCCCTCGCAGTCTTTATGGATTTGATGAATCGCGTGTCTAAACCCTTTCTTGACTGCTACATCATCGTGTTTATCGATGATATCCTTATCTATTTGAAGTCAAAAGCCGAACACGCGCAACATCTCCGTTTGGTTCTCGAACTACTCCAAGGAAATCGCCTCTATGCCAAGTTCTCCAAGTGTGAATTTTGGCTTGAGTAGGTCCAATTTCTTGGTCACATTGTCAATAGTCAGGGTATTCACATTGATCCTATGAAGATTGAAGCAGTTAAGAGTTGGATTACGCCGAAAACCCCGTCCGAAGTTCGTTCTTTTCTCGGATTGGCGGGTTATTATCGCTGATTTATCGCTGATTTCTCTAAAATCGTTGTTCCTCTTACCTCTCTAACGCATAAAGACAAGCCTTTTGTTTGGGGAAACGAACAAGAGGAAGCCTTTCAAACCCTTAAGCGTATGCTTTGCAACGCTCCTGTACTCGCACTACCCGACGGAAACGACGACTTCGTAGTCTATTACGATGCCTCTAACCTAGGTCTTGGTTGTTGATGTGTGTAAAATGCAACATATAAATTACATCAAATGAGGCATAAAACTAACCCTTTTTAGTACTAATGTTGGAAAAAGTATGCTTTTGTCTTCCTTTTGTATTTTCAGGATCAAATAAGCTTAATTGAACAAAAGGAACAAATATGCAGCCAAAACTAACATTAATACAAGAAAAGGAATAAACGTGGCATGCCTGACACCTCGACAGCATCTTCCCAAGCAAAAACAAAGAAATAGAAGGCTGACCACGGCCCCGTGCCCAACGGACACGGAGGCATGGCCAAAAGCCTGCAGAAAAGACAAAGCTATAGAAGACTCTATTCTCAGCACGGGGGCGTGCCCAGCTCAACACAGGCTGTGGTCAACGCTAAGATTCGCAAAATCTTGCAAATCTTGATAGTACATATACGCTTCTGCACACGGGGCCGTGCCCAGCCAACACGGGGGCGTGTGGAGCTAATGCAGACAAATTGCAATTAATGAAGAAAGAGAAAAAGGATGGCCACGGGGCCGTGTCCGGGCTTCTGTGCAAGCTATAAATAGGGGTGCTTGGTTCACTTCAAAGGCATCCCTTGGCAAACCACCTCTCTCCCACTTCACCCACACTCCACCACCATCACACACCCACATCCACCACCATCATCCACCTAGAGTGTGTGTAGTAGTCTCGGGATCCAAGATTGATCGTAAGAGTTCTTGACAATCAAAAGCCATGTTTGCCTAAGTCTCTTACATCACTTGGTGAAGACAAGCATTTAATGTAATACTTTTGATTTTTAATCTTTTCACACTTTTTATTTGGTTTTGTATTAATGACTTTAATAACTAGTTTCTTATGTTGAAGGTGAAATTTCCTTATCATTTGTCCGTGGTGTCTTGGCGTTAGTTTACTATCTCTATATAATAAAAGATTTTCACCATTCATATCTCTATGGTCTATATAGAGATATGTTGGCTACCTGGTCGGGGGTTAAGGGAATGGTTTGGTAAGGTTCTTGCCTTGTTCAGTGTATAGATCCTGCAAGGACCTGGGTCAAGCTTACTAGGACCTCCTTCAATACCCACTTGTATTGGATGGCGTAGGTGCGAATGGCTTGATCCCCTCATATGTAAACTACTATTAATACATTAACCTGGCTACTTGGGATTGTATCCCTGCTGACTCAAACCACTTAACCGAGGGTAACGTCACCTTCAAAAGAGGGGCTACCACATTACGCATTAATAACTTAATTAATTATCTTCCAATATTCCGACCCTTTAGGATTGTATCCTTGCTGACTCAAACCACTGGCTTGAGGGTAACGTCACCCTCAAAAGAGGGGCCTACTAATATAACTATGATAATCTCTTAAAAAGTACAAAAGTGTGGAAATCATCAAAGGTTACATTAAAGGCAAGTCGGATCCAAGTGATTCATCTTATCTATCTGTTTTTATTTTATTTTTTCAGCATTTTAGTTTTTATTTTTCATGTTTAAAACCTATTCTAAAACTTTTGATTTGATTAGACGTTGAGGATAAACCGGTATTAAAAGCTCTTGTGTCCTTGGACGACCTCGGTATCTTACCAACGCTATACTACGCTCACGATGGGTGCACTTGCCCATGTGTGTGTTTAGTGTTAGTAGAATATCGTGTTTTATAAATTTAAAATTTGACTAATATGTTAAAAAGGGCTTAAAATATAAAGAAAAACATAATACACCCGACACACACCAGTTGTGTTCTTATACAACGGGACAAGGTTATCGTGTACGCGTCTCGACAGCTCAAGGTTCATGAGAAGAACTACACAACCCACGATCTCGAACTAGGTGCAGTTGTTTTTGCATTAAAGATTTGGCGACACTACCTATATGGTATCAAGTGTACAGTCTTCACCTACCATAAGAGCCTACAACACATCTTAAACCAAAAAGAACTGAATATCCGACAACGCGGATAGGTTGAACTTCTCAACGACTATGACTTCTCGACGAAGCTATTTACATAGCGTTCTGATGTGTGTAAAATGCAACATATAAATTACATCAAATGAGGCATAAAACTAACCCTTTTTTTAGTACTAATGTTGGAAAAAGTGTGCTTTTGTCTTCCTTTTGTATTTTCAGGATTAAATGAGCATAAATGAACAAAAGGAACAAATATGTAGCAAAATCTAACATAAATACAAGAAAAGGAACAAACGTGGCATGCCCAACCCCTCGACAGCATCTTCCCAAGCAAAAAAAAGAAAACAGAAGGCTGACCACGGCCCCGTGCCCAGCGGACACGTGGGCGTGGCCAGGGGTCTGCAGAAAGGAAAAAGCTATAGAAGCTTCTATTCCCAACACGGGGGCGTGCCCAGCTCAACACGGGTCGTGGTCAACGCTAAGATTCGCAGAATCCAAGCAAATCTTGATAGTACAGATACGCTTCTGCACACGGGGCCGTGCCAAGCGGACACGGGGGCGTGTGGAGCTAATGCAGACAAATTGCAATTAATGAAGAAAGAGAAAGTGGATGGACACGGGGCCGTGCCCAATGGATACGGGGCCATGTCCGGGATTCTGTGCAGGCTATAAATAGAGGTGCTTGGTTCACTTCAAAGGCATCCCTTGGCAAACCACCTCTCTCCCAATTCACCCACACTCCACCACCATCACAACACCCACATACACCACCATCATCCATCATCCATCATAGAGTGTGTGTAGTAGTCTCGGGATCCAAGATTGATAGTAAGAGTTCTTGACAATTAAATGCCATGTTTGCCTAAGTCTCTTACATCACTTGGTGAAGACAAGCATTTAGTGTAATACTTTTGATTTTTAATCTTTTCGCACTTTTTATTTGGTTTTGTATTAATGACTTTAATAACTAGTTTCTTATGTTGAAGTTGAAACTTCCTTATCATTTGTCCGTGGTGTCTTGGCGTTATTTTACTGTCTATATAAAATAAAAGATTTACACCATTCATATCTCTACGGTCTATATAGAGATATGTTGGCTACCTGGTCGGGGGTTAAGGGAATGGTTTGGTAAGGTTCTTGCCTTGTTCAGTGTATAGATCCTGCAAGGACCTGGGTCAAGCTTACTAGGACCTCCTTCAATACCCACTGGTATTGGATGGCGGGGGTGTGAATGGCTTGATCCCCTCATATGTAAACTACTATTAATACATTAACCCGGCTACTTGGGATTGTATCCCTGCTGACTCAAACCACTTAGTCGAGGGTAACGTCACCTTCAAAAGAGGGGCCTACCACATTACGCTTTAATAACTTAATTAATTATCTTTCAATATTCCGACCATTTAGGATTGTATCCTTGCTGACTCAAACTACTGGGTTGAGGGTAACGTCACCCTCAAAATAGGGGCCTACTACTATAACTGTATTTATTGTTATGTGTTATTTGACTATTTGTTAGTTTACAGTATGAGTGACCAAGGACCATCTGACGCGTACCGTCAATTGTCTGGTTCGCCTAGAAGTGAAGGCACCTCCTCTTCTCAGCCTGCCCTTTCAGGGTACTCTGCTAATACGGAAGAAGGAATCTTTGTGTTTAAGGCTCAGTCCGAGGAGCCATTTCCTCATAAAAAGAGGGGATGGTTCAGTCGAGGGGCACACGAACGTAGAAATCGTATGAAAAAGTTACAAGAACAGAGAGTACTAGCAGCAGCCAAAAGAGAAACTGATACCTATGCCCAGGATATGATAAATAGGGGTATAGCCAACATCCACATTTTAGCAACCACTGCAGCTGACCCTAATCTGGAACAAATAATAGCACCCCAACCACAACCACCAATCCCTGACCAACCCATGGAGATAGAAAACCCTGAAAATCCAGTAGAAATGCAGGACTTTAATCCGGAGGAAATACCTAGGGTACCAGCACCAAATCCCTTAGACCCCCCCCCTGGTGGGATGACATTAGGGACTATGTGCAAAACTACCCGATACATGAAGACACACCCATGCAGAACTTAGGAGCCTACCCAGGTATGGATCCCTTAAATCCCTATTACCACGACGAATACATTAGGGAGATTTTAGAAGATCCTTACCGATTCCAGGCACCTACACCCCCATATCAATAACCCGCACCCCAGATTCCGAACCCAGTCCTAGAACCTGCACTCCCAATGAGTGCAGAAAACGTACAAGAACTTAGGACATTTGGTGAGGAAATTTTAGAGAGTAGTGAACGAATGCGACAGGTAGGAGAGCGACTCGTCTGGAAGTACGACGAGCGCAATATGGATTTCTGGATGAATCCATATCCGTGAATGTGATGGTGGAAACGGTAATAGTAATAATAATAATAAAATAATAAAATATGTGTGTACCGATGCCTACTATTATTTATTTCAGTTGGTATTGTAATTTTTATTTCAGTACTGGTGTGTAATAGATGCATAGTAGATGAATAGAGTAAAGTCGCAATGATCGACGCTTTTGACCAAAATGCATGTCATGTGATTGACTATATTAAATATTATTTTGTGATATTAATACGAGGTAAATGTTTAAAATTCAGATGGCCGATAAAGGAAATCAAGGAAATTTGAATAACGATAACCAGAGTAACATTAACGTGGTTAATGAGAATCCGAGCATCAATAACAATGGAAACCAAGTGGATAATAGTGCTATTCAACACATAGTGGCACAAGGAATTATAGATGCAATGCCATTTATTATTCAAACGGTTCAAGAAGCGAATAATAAAAGTAAACATAGTAGTAAGCGACCAATTGAACCAGAAAACAACGTGAACAATGGACCCGTACTTCAAGTGCTCATTCCCAAAAGAAAAAGAACCATGCCTTATGGTTGTTCTTACAAAGAATCCTGGTCCTGCAAACCAATAGAATTCTCGGTCAATGAAGGACCCATTGCAGCTCTACGCTGGATAGAAAAGACTGAGGCTGTTTTAAAAATAAGCAAATGTGCTGAAGAAGACAAAATAATGTTTGCTTCTAATCTGTTTAAGAACTCAGCCTTAGAATGGTGGAACACTATCCTCCAATCAAGAGGAAGTGATAGGATATACAACATGGAATGGGAGGAATTTAAGAATATGGTAGAAAGGAAATTCTGCCCTCCCAATGAAAAGGAACAGATAGCAAATAAGTTTCTAAACTTAAGAATGACCGGGGTAGATAGTAAGGGTTATACTACCACATTCTTTGAATATGCTAGAATAGTACCAACCCTTGCATCACCTGAACCAGTGCTAATCTCCCGTTACATTTGGGGATTAACTGGAGAGATTAGACATGTAGTCAAGACAGCTAGACCACAAACTATAGAAGAAGATGTAGAACTAGCAAATACCTTGACAGATGAATTAATCCGTACTAGAGAAGAAGACCAGAGGAGAAACCTAACCCAAAGGCTTACACAAGAATTCCGTTCTGGGAATTACAACCGTTGAAATGTAGGTTCTACCTCTGCACCATTCTGCAAGATCTGCAAGAAAAAGCATTCGGGAAAATGCTCCACTCTTTGCAATTTCTGCAAGATGCCCGAACACAAGTAAGAAAATTGCAGGAGAAAATCAAGTAATGGATTATGCTTCAACTGCGGAGAAAAAGGTCACATCAAGCCAAATTGTCCGAAATTGGCTCCAGCTACGAACAACAGAAACACTAAAAATGCTAGAGCATTCATTCTAACTGCAGATGAAGCCAAGATGTTTCATGATGTTATAGCCGGTACGTTTTTAGTTAATGATGTCTTTGCTAAAGTATTATTTGACTCTGGTGCAAACCAAAGTTTTATTAATACTTCGTTTTGCAAATTTCTAAATCAGTCATTAACTAAACTACCACAAGAATGTCTAGTAGAGACAGCTAATGGAGAAACTGTTAGAATTTCTGAAATCTTGCAGGGAGCAAGAATAGAAATTTTAAATCAAAAGTTTGTGGCAAACCTTTATCCAATGAAGCTGGAAGGATTTGATATTGTATTAGGAATGGATTGGTTAATAGCCAATAAAGCCAGTATTTTATGTGATCAAAAGTCAATTCAAGTAAATTCACCAAAAGGTGAAAAGATCACAATTAAAGGAGATAAACCCTCTAGATCCACGAAATTCATCTCGGTGATGAAAACTGCAAGTTATATAAGAAAAGGATCTATAGTATATTTGATTTCTATAATCACTAACACTAAAGGAAAAGAACTAAAAGACATTCCAGTGGTGTCTCAGTTTTCAGATGTATTTCCAGAAGAATTACCAGGACTACCACCAGACAGAGAAGTTGAATTCAGAATTCACCTGCTACCACGAACAACACCAATTGCCAAAGCACCTTACCATTTGGCACCAGCCGAAATGCAGGAACTGAAGAAACAGTTAGATGAATTATTGGAAAAGGGATTCATACAGCCAAGCTCATCCCCGTGGGGAGCGCCAATTTTATTCGTTAAAAAGAAGGGCGGATCAATGCGTATGTGCATTGACTACCGTGAATTGAACAAGGTCACGATTAAGAATTGGTACCCATTACCGAGAATCGATGATCTGTTCGATCAACTGCAAGGAGCTCGATTTTTCTCTAAAATCGATTTAAGGTCAGGATATCATCAATTAAAGGTACAGGAAGAGGACATTCCTAAGACCGCATTCAGAACAAGGTATGGCCATTATGAATTTACTGTCATGCCATTTGGTTTAACCAATGCCCCATCCGCATTTATGGACATGATGAACCGAATATGTAAGCCATATTTGGATAAATTCATAATTGTTTTTATAGATGATATTCCCATTTACTCTAAGAATAAAGAGGATCACGCAAAGCATTTGCACGCACTTTTAAGCCTATTAAGAAAGGAAAAGCTTTATGCTAAATTTTCAAAGTGCGAGTTTTGGTTAGAGCAAGTACAGTTTCTTGAACATTTAGTTAATCATGAAGGAATTCATGTGGATCCAACAACGATCGAGGCGATTACTAAATGGAAAACCCCTGAGTCACCAACCGAGGTTAGAAGTTTCTTAGGATTGGCCGGTTATTATAGAAGATTTATTCGAGATTTCTCTAGAATAGTCATTCCTTTAACTAAGTTAACCTGTAAATCCATTAAGTTTGAATGGGGACCAAAACAAGAAGAAGCATTTAGAATTCTTAAGCAAAGATTAACCCATACACCCATACTAGCGTTACCAGAAGGAACTGAAGACTTTGTAGTCAATTGTGACGCTTCTAAGTTAGGTTATGGATGTGTGTTGATGCAACGCCAAAAGGTTATAGCTTATGCCTCTAGACAGCTTAAGAATCATGAAGAAAATTATTCAACCCATGATCTAGAACTAGGAACTATAATTTTTGCCCTTAAGATTTGGAGACATTACCTTTATGGTAGTAAGTTTACCATATTCACTGATCATAAGAGTTTAAGGTATGTTTTCGAGCAAAAAGAATTGAATATGAGACAAAGACGCTGGATGGAAATGCTTAGTGATTATGATTGTGATATCCAGTATCATGAAGGAAAAGCAAATGTAGTGGCGGATGCTTTAAGCCGAAAGTATCATGAAAAGCCAAAAAGGGTACGTTCCCTTAAATTAAATCTGCAAGTAGATTTAAATGATTAAATCAGAAAAGCACAAGAAGCAGTAATCAAGGATGATACTGAAAAATTAAAAGGTATGATTAAGGAATTAGAACAAGGAACAGATGGAATTTGGAGATTCCATAAAAAGAGAATGTGGATACCTAAATTAGGAAACCTACGTCATCATATATTAGAAGAAGCCCATAAGTCTAAGTATACGATGCATCCTGGAAGTGATAAGATGTACCAGGATTTAAGAAAGAATTTCTGGTGGATAGGAATGAAAAAGGACATAGCAGCCTATGTTTCTAAATGTTTAACTTGTTCACAAGTTAAAGCTGAACAGCAGAAACCCTCAGGTTTGTTACAGCAGCTAGAAATGCCAGTGTGGAAATGGGAATTGATAACAATGGATTTGTTACTAAATTACCTAAAAAAAGGAAAGGTAATGATACAATCTGGGTGATTGTAGATAGGCTAACCAAGTCAGCTCATTTCCTACCAATGAAAGAAACTTTCAGTGTGGAACAGTTAGCTAAATTGTATGTAAATGAAATCGTTTCTTTACATGGAATACCTTTATCAATTGTTTCTGATAGAGATAGCCGCTTTACCTTTCATTTTTGGTCAAGTTTCCAAAAGGCAATGGGAACCAAGTTAAATCTAAGCACAACTTATCACCCTCAAACGGACGGACAAAGCGAAAGAACAATTCAGACAATGGAAGACATGCTTAGAACTTGTGTAATTGATTTTGGAGGTAATTGGGACGATCACTTACCTTTAATAGAATTTTCATATAATAATAGTTATCACACAAGTATAAATGCTGTAACACCTGTGCCTCCACGGCCATCAAACAAATACCAAACCAATGAAATATTGTATTTCATACTTGGGATTTGTAAAAATATGTGTATCATTTGCACATATCAATTATCGTTCAATTTCAAACCCTAAATCGCTTTCTGGAAGGTTATACGCGCACTGATGCGTAAATATAACCAGTTTAATGCAACAAACACTCCGGAATAGTGACATAGGCTTAACATACCTTAAATAACCTTTACATAACTTAGAAATAAGTTTTGAAGGCTTTGGTATGGCAAAAACAAGTTAAATCGCTTACAGGGACTAAATTTGACAAACTGCGAAAGTATGCCAATTTGAACTGTAACAGACATTCCGGAACATGACCATAAGTTAAACATACCATATATATCCTTTACATAGCTTAGAAATAGGCTTTGAGGGGTTCGGTGTGCTAAAATAAACTTTTGGGTCATTCAGGGACTAAAAGTGTCAAAAAGTGCACAAGTTTGCATTTTCGCGCATAACTTACGTTCTGAATACATCCGGACATCCAAAAATTTATGTAAGCACTAAAATATTTTATTTTAGTGTTCGCCATAAGAAAAATCCATTCGTCACGTCATTTGGATCGTTTTTCGCATTCGGGACCAGATTCGATGTATTAGCCGTTGTTTAATTCACAACCACACATTCTAACATGCTTAGTCAGCGGATAAGGATGGAATTTAGGCACCATAACTTTGCAACACATGTATGGATGGAATTTAAGCACCTAAGCACCATAACTTTGCAACACATGTACGGATGGGATTAAGGCACGTTTTCCATGAAACGATCTTAACGGTTCGGGTATTCCTATAAATACCCCATACCCCCCATTGCTAAAATCACTAGAATTCTGATTTGAGAACCTCTAAGTTGAAACCATTGTTTCATACCTGAGATTCTTGAATCGGGATTAGCATTCGGGGACCCTTCGTAAGTATTCTTTCGTTCTTTTCCTTATTTTACTGCTTTTCGAGTCAGAAAGTCAAACTTTGTTTGACTTTCAGCGTTGACCAGTAATGGTCAATGCGAAGTTCTTTTGAACTTCGCAACGTGAGTATAATCACGTTGGTCATAGTCCCTTGGGACTATGCCCACTGATTACCACGTTGTCTAGGGTCGTAGGGTAAGCGATCTGATGAATCGCTTATACCTCGAACCCGACCCAGTTTGGTCGATCATTAGGATCCGACCAAACACATTAGGTGACCATAGTAGGTAGGGCATAACCTTCCGAGGTTATACCCTATGGTCACATCGTTTAAGTAGTTGTATGATAGGTAGTTTATATGCCTTAGGTAAATTACCAGAATACCCTTTTCATGTATAATTGGTAATTAAGCATATGTAACCTAAACCTTTGTCACATAACTGATTATGTAATATGTTTAGGCATATAACACTTGTCATAGGGCTAGTTAGGCGGTCAGAACGCGTTTCACGCGAACGACGCGTTAAAGTAGCATAAGCTACCTAAACCGGTCGTAATGGGTCGTAAACACTTAGGTTAAGTTTCATTTAGTATGTAGGCTTTGTTAAACCAAATGACACGAGTCTCTACACTCGTTTGGTTTACAAACCCTAATGCTACCCGATCTTCCGATTTAGGTCCGGTTTATTAATGTAGTTACCTATAGTAGGTGCCGTTTGATTCCGTGATCTCTAGCTTTGCTTGGTGGTTATCCTAGGACTTCTGAGCAATCTCAAGTGAGTACATAGACCCCTCTTTTACTGTTTTCCAAACTGTTTTGGGGTGGAACACATGTGCCTACTTGTTACTTTCATGCTTTCCTGTTTTGACATCATATACTTGCTATGTTCATTAGTACATTTATAGTACATTGTTTTACATGACTTTTCTACTTTGTATGATGACTTTGCATACTTAGTACATTGTTTTACACTGCATCTCTGTTGCATATGTTCCAGTAACATATGGACACATTGTTTTACAGCTCTACCCTGTATGTTTACTCTAGCATACTAGGTACATTATCTTCATAAAACATGCTTACATTTTGGTATGACATTTGGTTTGTTTAAACTATACTATACATTCATTAACACCGATCATGCCGTTCGTTAGTAGGTAGTGGTACCATAGGACTTGACAAATCCCGTTCCGGACATCCCAGGGAAAGGGGATGAAAGGAATGACCGAATCCGAATACATATTCTCTTGATAACTCACTTTTACATAGTTATCCGTCTGTCTCAAGGCTTGGATATATGAATTTTCACAACACCGCATAAATGTTCATATTCAGTATAGCATGCATATATCTTACAAAACATAACTTTGATTTAAACCAAGTTTTACTTCAATACTTTGTTTTGTACATTTTTACTTATGGTTTAAGTAGTCTAAATTTTACTTACCATACATATCATTTTGGTTATACATTACTTGACTACTTTTGGACTATAAACATTTGACATGGTTTATACAAGGACTTTTGACTATTGGTTTAAACATAGACTTATTACATTGTTGGTTTGGTTTGATTAAGTGATTAAGTAACGATGCGTGTGTAATATGATACAAGCATGGTGGATACGCCGCTGGTACTTCCTATATATAAGTGTTTGTATGGTATTACATATCGTAGCGTTACTTGAATCATTTCAGTTTGATACATATAACATTTTATACAAATAACATACTTTTCACAAGACATTGATTTACAAACAACTTATCTTTTACAAACTCATTTTAAAATGGTTATTCATTTAACCATACCATATTCTCTTATTTATACATATCATCTGATCTTGTTGCATTTTAAACGATTTACAAAACAAAACAAACTAAAAAGGTTCATGACTAAACATTTTCTTAAACATAAGTCATGAATCTCATTTTCACAAAACCTATGTATCTCACAGGCATTTTTATGCTGACGTACCTATTTTCACATGTGTTTTTCAGGAGCTGTTGCATAAGATGATCAAGATACACATAGGCAGACTTGGGCTTTAGTGACAATAAAAGATGCAAGACTAGTTAATTATGTTATATATCCTTGTTTGATTAAGACATTGTAACACTTTTTTATCAATAAAACGAAACTTCAATTGCCATGGTTGTGAAACATTAATTCTGTTACAACACTCCCCGATGTTTCCGCCACGTTTTGTATGTTCTACGTGGTCGGGGTGTGACAGAAAAGATGGTATCAGAGCCAATGGTTATAGGGAATTAGGTTATTAGTAATGCTTTGACCTAGTCTATAACCTTCTTAGGACCCTAACGCGAGTTTACTTGCGTTTAGTCATAAAACAATACCGTCGCCTATCCTTAGGCAACGACCACAACAAGAACATAAATTTCAAAACCGCTTTGAAAACTAATCATCTGTTCTAGGATGATTGATTACTAGGTTTTGAACTCTCTATTATATGGTTTTGAAACCCTTTGAGTTTTCAAAACTTCATCAAGGTTTTGGGTTTTAAATAATGTGAACACGTGCAAACTGGAAGGGTGAATGCCTGTATTCTGAGTTTTCTGTCTAGGCAAGCACTTCGTATACATCTCATCAGACGCGAGACCAGTTGTGCTTACCTGGGAATTCTTGGGGTGAGTGTTCACTTATAGGCGAGCATGTCTTCGCGATACATTATTTTTGACACACTTACTTTGATTAGTCACCATCTCATTTGTTTGCCTTAGGTAACAAATAAATGATCGCAATTTTCATGCGTTATCACTCTGTTTTGATTGTCCAATAACCTTTCACCTGTTTCTCCATATGCCTTTCTTTTTCTTCAAGAATGTCTCTTCATCACAATGACGCTCAGATATCTGAGCAAGCAGCCAAATTCGCTCAGCGAATAGGCGAAGTAGTCCTGAAGACTGTTGAATTAGCTACTGCCATGTATCATCTCCAGGATGAAGCCACTCAAGAGTCACCAAGACAGGCAGGACCTAGTCAGGCGACAACACTATCAGCCAAGAAACCAATCGAGGAATCAAAGACCATGGATGAACGATCCCCTAAGAAGTCAAAGAAGCGAAAGGCTTCTCAGAACTTCGCCATGGTCGCTCACAATGGTAAAGCAGTCCCCAACCAACCAGCTCAACCCCCTACTAGGTGTGTATGGCTTTTCCTATGATACCTACATCAAGGAACTATGTACCTTACAAACTACTCTTGTGATTTCTCTATTTCAAATGATTGCTCATGATTCCCTCAAAAATTTTAAGTACTCGTTTCACTCTAAGAAACAAAGTACAGAAAATTAAGTGACATTATGAGTAATCGTGCTTTTCGCACATCTGTGCCTTTAAATCCTTGGTTAGATAACTAAGGGTATTTTCAAATCTCATGCCCCATTACGTTTTGATTTTTCAACATACACAGTACCAGTATTTCAAAACAATCTTCATGATCTCAAAACATTTCATATAGTTTGAAAACAATTTTTCTAGATGCATTGTCTATGTTATTTCAAAAACATTGGCCATGTTATCAAAACCAACCTTTCTAATTTCAAAATATTTCATATAGTCTGAAGACAATATTAACACAATACATTTTCTTATAAAGTGCATGATTTCGAAAAGCATCATTCATGTCTTTCAAAAACCTTATACATAATTTCAAAATTCATCTCGCATAATTTTAAAACATTTTTAAATATATCTATCCAATACACCTACTTTATGATTTCAAAAGTATTATATATAAGGTTTCAAAAACGTTAAACACATTTTTCTTAAAAGAACCCCATGCACAATTTTTCAAAAATATTTTCCTCGTACATTGACTTAACTTTCAAATTTCGCTTCATATGTCGCCTTGGCATATCTGGCATCTCAACTTCATAAGCATTTTACTTCATGTTTTGACTTAAGCACATCCCGTGCAAGATTTCAAAACATCTCCAACTTCTAAAATCCATATGGGATCTTTTTATCTCCACAATTAGACCCTTGTGGATAATCATCATTCAAATCAGAGTCCTTAATTGGATTCCTTATGTACCTTAATTCGAACATTTCGATTCTTTATAATCGAAATCGAATTTTCTTTTTGAATCTTTCTATCTTTATAGTTGGATTCTTGATAACATTTAAAGAACCAAATGAAATCCACGGAATGGATTTCTAGTGTGCTTTAAATGCATATACGCAATTTACAAGACAAATTAACAAAATGATTTGTGGTTATGTGACTATGTGTTTATTCATCTTATGTTTTCTTTTATGCATTTTTGTGTTTTTAATACTCTGGATATTCGTTATCCAAATCCTCGCAGAATCTTTCATATCTTCATATGAGGGATTCGTAGCAGGATATTCAAAAGGTACTACCTTCAATCCTTAATGGGCTTCTATGTAATAGTTAAGACCCTTGGGTTATATAGTA
Source organism: Helianthus tuberosus (assembly GCA_030545235.1). NCBI lineage: Eukaryota > Viridiplantae > Streptophyta > Magnoliopsida > Asterales > Asteraceae > Helianthus > Helianthus tuberosus. Next base: position 62,865,771 of record CM060432.1, on the reverse strand, counting down.
CCATTCCATGTTCCATAAGAGACCCTCTTAGTGGTCTAGTCAAAAAGATTGATTCACAATTTGGTTAAAGAACGACATCAAGTGATGTAGCTGAGCAGACTCCTTGATAGTCTATTTAGATCATTTATTGATTTAATTCAAAGGACTCTATGGCGGTCTAGTCACACTCATCACAGGTTCATTCATTTGGTTTCACCCTACACATTATAAAATAGACTGTGTGAACTGTGCAAGGAATTGTCTGATTATGGACGCGTACATAATCATAAAATTTAGTGCACAGAAACCCAGTAAGATTTGTTATGTGTAAGAACCGATAGTGACAACAATAACGAAATGAGAACGATGTAATGGAGGTACGGTGGACGCACCAATGACGCTTCATATATTTGTATATAAGTATCCCTCTTACATTGCAATCATGATGTTATTAAAGTTACTAGAAGTTCAGAACCCAAACCAATGTTGTTCGATCTTTTCAACTTCATATTTCCAAGCTCTCACAAGTTTCCTCTAAATAAATTTCGGGACGAAATTTCCTAAAGTAGAGGAGACTGTAACACCTGTGCCTCCACGGCCATCAAACAAATACCAAACCAATGAAATATTGTATTTCATACTTGGGATTTGTAAAAATATGTGTATCATTTGCACATATCAATTATCGTTCAATTTCAAACCCTAAATCGCTTTCTGGAAGGTTATACGCGCACTGATGCGTAAATATAACCAGTTTAATGCAACAAACACTCCGGAATAGTGACATAGGCTTAACATACCTTAAATAACCTTTACATAACTTAGAAATAAGTTTTGAAGGCTTTGGTATGGCAAAAACAAGTTAAATCGCTTACAGGGACTAAATTTGACAAACTGCGAAAGTATGCCAATTTGAACTGTAACAGACATTTCGGAACATGACCATAAGTTAAACATACCATATATATCCTTTACATAGCTTAGAAATAGGCTTTGAGGGGTTCGGTGTGCTAAAATAAACTTTTGGGTCATTCAGGGACTAAAAGTGTCAAAAAGTGTACAAGTTTGCATTTTCGCGCATAACTTACGTTCTGAATACATCCGGACATCCAAAAATTTATGTAAGCACTAAAATATTTTATTTTAGTGTTCGCCATAAGAAAAATCCATTCGTCACGTCATTTGGATCGGTTTTCGCATTCGGGACCAGATTCGATGTATTAGCCGTTGTTTAATTCACAACCACACATTCTAACATGCTTAGTCAGCGGATAAGGATGGAATTTAGGCACCATAACTTTGCAACACATGTATGGATGGAATTTAAGCACCTAAGCACCATAACTTTGCAACACATGTACGGATGGGATTAAGGCACGTTTTCCATGAAACGATCTTAACGGTTCGGGTATTCCTATAAATACCCCATACCCCCCATTGCTAAAATCACTAGAATTCTGATTTGAGAACCTCTAAGTTGAAACCATTGTTTCATACCTGAGATTCTTGAATCGGGATTAGCATTCGGGGACCCTTCGTAAGTATTCTTTCGTTCTTTTCCTTATTTTACTGCTTTTCGAGTCAGAAAGTCAAACTTTGTTTGACTTTCAGCGTTGACCAGTAATGGTCAATGCGAAGTTCTTTTGAACTTCGCAACGTGAGTATAATCACGTTGGTCATAGTCCCTTGGGACTATGCCCACTGATTACCACGTTGTCTAGGGTCGTAGGGTAAGCGATCTGATGAATCGCTTATACCTCGAACCCGACCCAGTTTGGTCGATCATTAGGATCCGACCAAACACATTAGGTGACCATAGTAGGTAGGGCATAACCTTCCGAGGTTATACCCTATGGTCACATCGTTTAAGTAGTTGTATGATAGGTAGTTTATATGCCTTAGGTAAATTACCAGAATACCCTTTTCATGTATAATTGGTAATTAAGCATATGTAACCTAAACCTTTGTCACATAACTGATTATGTAATATGTTTAGGCATATAACACTTGTCATAGGGCTAGTTAGGCGGTCAGAACGCGTTTCACGCGAACGACGCGTTAAAGTAGCATAAGCTACCTAAACCGGTCGTAATGGGTCGTAAACACTTAGGTTAAGTTTCATTTAGTATGTAGGCTTTGTTAAACCAAATGACACGAGTCTCTACACTCGTTTGGTTTACAAACCCTAATGCTACCCGATCTTCCGATTTAGGTCCGGTTTATTAATGTAGTTACCTATAGTAGGTGCCGTTTGATTCCGTGATCTCTAGCTTTGCTTGGTGGTTATCCTAGGACTTCTGAGCAATCTCAAGTGAGTACATAGACCCCTCTTTTACTGTTTTCCAAACTGTTTTGGGGTGGAACACATGTGCCTACTTGTTACTTTCATGCTTTCCTGTTTTGACATCATATACTTGCTATGTTCATTAGTACATTTATAGTACATTGTTTTACATGACTTTTCTACTTTGTATGATGACTTTGCATACTTAGTACATTGTTTTACACTGCATCTCTGTTGCATATGTTCCAGTAACATATGGACACATTGTTTTACAGCTCTACCCTGTATGTTTACTCTAGCATACTAGGTACATTATCTTCATAAAACATGCTTACATTTTGGTATGACATTTGGTTTGTTTAAACTATACTATACATTCATTAACACCGATCATGCCGTTCGTTAGTAGGTAGTGGTACCATAGGACTTGACAAATCCCGTTCCGGACATCCCAGGGAAAGGGGATGAAAGGAATGACCGAATCCGAATACATATTCTCTTGATAACTCACTTTTACATAGTTATCCGTCTGTCTCAAGGCTTGGATATATGAATTTTCACAACACCGCATAAATGTTCATATTCAGTATAGCATGCATATATCTTACAAAACATAACTTTGATTTAAACCAAGTTTTACTTCAATACTTTGTTTTGTACATTTTTACTTATGGTTTAAGTAGTCTAAATTTTACTTACCATACATATCATTTTGGTTATACATTACTTGACTACTTTTGGACTATAAACATTTGACATGGTTTATACAAGGACTTTTGACTATTGGTTTAAACATAGACTTATTACATTGTTGGTTTGGTTTGATTAAGTGATTAAGTAACGATGCGTGTGTAATATGATACAAGCATGGTGGATACGCCGCTGGTACTTCCTATATATAAGTGTTTGTATGGTATTACATATCGTAGCGTTACTTGAATCATTTCAGTTTGATACATATAACATTTTATACAAATAACATACTTTTCACAAGACATTGATTTACAAACAACTTATCTTTTACAAACTCATTTTAAAATGGTTATTCATTTAACCATACCATATTCTCTTATTTATACATATCATCTGATCTTGTTGCATTTTAAACGATTTACAAAACAAAACAAACTAAAAAGGTTCATGACTAAACATTTTCTTAAACATAAGTCATGAATCTCATTTTCACAAAACCTATGTATCTCACAGGCATTTTTATGCTGACGTACCTATTTTCACATGTGTTTTTCAGGAGCTGTTGCATAAGATGATCAAGATACACATAGGCAGACTTGGGCTTTAGTGACAATAAAAGATGCAAGACTAGTTAATTATGTTATATATCCTTGTTTGATTAAGACATTGTAACACTTTTTATCAATAAAACGAAACTTCAATTGCCATGGTTGTGAAACATTAATTCTGTTACAACACTCCCCGATGTTTCCGCCACGTTTTGTATGTTCTACGTGGTCGGGGTGTGACAAATGCTGCACCATTCGAAGCACTTTATGGACGAAAGTGCCGAACCCCAGTCTGTTGGGCAGAAATTGGGGAAAAGTAACTATCTGGACCTGAGATAGTACAAGAAACAACTGACAAAATCATTCAAGTCAAGGAACGACTGAAAGCAGCACGTGATCGACAGAAAAGTTATGCTGATAACCGACGCAAACCCTTGGAATTCCAAGTAGGAGATAAAGTATTGTTAAAAGTCTCTCCTTGGAAAGGAGTAGTAAGATTCATCAAAAGAGGAAAGCTAAGCCCCAGGTATATTGGACCTTTTGAGATTATTAGAAGAATAGGACTTGTAGCCTATCAGCTACAACTGCCAGAGGAAATGGCAGGGATACATGATGTATTTCATGTATCTAATCTCAAAAAGTGTTTAGCTGATGAATCACTAGTAGTACCTCTTAAGGATATAGAGGTAAATGAACAACTCAATTTTGTAGAAAGGCCTCTACAGATTGAAGACAGGAAAGTCAAAAATCTCAAACACAAGAGACTAGTTCTGGTCAAAGTAAAGTGGGACTCCAAAAGAGGACCTGAGTATACATGGGAGCTGGAATCAGAAATGCGAAAGATATATCCACACCTATTCCAATAAATCTCGAGGACGAGCTCTAAAACAAGGTGGGGAGGATATAACAACCTTAAAGAAAACCGACACCCTCGAAATATTTTCGACACCCTAATATATTTTAAAATATTCCAATATGTCCCTAAATACACCCCATACGTGAAAACGGGCCCCGAATACCTTAAATATTATTAAATTTAACTAAAAATCTGAAATTTTTAGTTGAGGCGGACCGCGTAAACCCCACCTCAACTCTTACGTGGGCCACGTAAACTTAAAACCTGGCACGACCCTGGGCCGCCATGTGGCCCAACACATGGCGAGTCTAGTTGCTGATCCGGATGGGCTACGCTGTTGACCAGCGTTGACGCGGGCCGCGTAGGTCCCGGTCTCGTGTTACGCGGGCCGCGAGAGAACCAAGAATCAGCACTATATATAGAGGCCATCGGATCTTCAGTCGAATTCGTTCAAAAACGTTTTCTTTCTCTCAAATCTAAAGTGTAGGCATTATACATGGGTATAATACCCCCCTAAATAGCGAAGTTCTGCTCCGTTGTAAGTATTATAACCCCTGGATACGTATTAGATACGCTGCCCGATTGATCTAGGGTTCCGTACGGCTGTCGTGGTTCTGCCCGACGTAGTCGTTGGAATGTCATCTCGGGGAGGTTATTACTAATGTTAAAATGGGTTATTATACTAACGCGTGTGCATTTGTGTAAATTTTAGATTGTCACCAGGAAACCCTTACAGAAAATCTAAGACAGCAATGTGAGTTGATCCGCTTTTTGTAAACCTTTTATTAACTGTTTTTACAAAACCTTAAATATTTTCCCATGCGAATAGCAGTTATTGAGTATTTGTAAGAATACAATTATCATGAGTATGTTGGGGTTTTGTATACAAAATTTGTTACCACATGGTCAAGGAGTAACATTTCCACAAGTCGGGTCTGACAGTACCATGGATGTTAATTGTTATAACTTGGAAACAAATGTAATTGCGAGATCACCCTCAATACTGTGAAATGGTTTTTATTTAAACTTGATTAAACTGGGATTCACTCACCAGTATTTCTCACTGACAAATGTTTTTAAAACGCGTTTCAGGTAACAAACTGTGATAGCCAAATAGAAGCCAGCTGGACAGCACTGAAGGCTTGAAAAAGTGGCAATAAAGTTACCTAAAATAAAATAGATGTTTTTATTAATAAAATAGGATTTATTCCTATGAAAACGTGTGTACTACGAACTTGGGTTTTAACCCATTTGTTTAATGTTATGAAAATGTGGTATTTTACTCTGATCAATGTTTCCTAACTATGGTCCTGATGAAAATTTCCGCTGCCAAATTAGACAATACGTGATACCACCGAAACTGGCTCGCGGCCACCCGTTCCCGGGGATTTGGGATCGGGGGTTGCGACATGTCAAATATGTGGCGGAACTCATGAAGATTTAAAATGTTATTTTTAAATTATACTCCCCATTATATAGACACATTGTTTTCTTGTAGCCTTAAGATGGGCGAAAGTAAAAACAATCCTTATCTCTCCCTCGAATGCTCTCAATCATCCCTTCTAGATGAAATGATTCTTGAAGAATGATTTCAAATGGAAGAACTAATTCTCCGATGAATAAAAGAACTTGCGATGGATATAACTAATTCATCTCAAGACGATGATCAAGGAGAATTAGTGAGATCGCATTTGAAATATAACAACATCGTTGCTCCCGAAATCACCTATAACTCTTGCGAGGACTTGAGCGATAGTCGTCCCTGTGTCAATTGTGCCGTGTAGGACTCCCCATCGGTTTCCGCTGATGCATACATAGACCTGAGCGATTCGACATATACCTTCTTTAACGAGAGCCCGGATAAGGGAAATAAAGGTTGGTCTTGCCCACCGGTATTTAGCTTAGGAATCACCCTTTCCGATAACCTCTTGCATTATTGTCTAAAAGTAGGGCAACTTAGGTATCTCAGGCACTTCGGTGTTGTTTCGTCTAGCAAGGAACCACCCGATCCGGATAAACTCCTTAAAATAGACAAAACTTCATAAAAACCTCTAGCCACGGGGCTGTGTCCAGGTCAACACGCCCCCGTGTCCACAAAAAGATTCCCGTCTGACTTTTGGTTAGAATACGGACAAAAAGTGTCAGGCTTTTGTCTACACACGGGGCCGTGTCCAGCCGACACGGGGCCGTGTCCAGTGTGTTGTTGTTTTCTATAAATGCAGCAAGATTCCTACACTCTTGGACCCATTCCAAAGACAGAGATCTGGTGGGATCTTCACATATACCATACTAGGTATATTCTAAAGAAAGTTCTCAACAACCATCTTGTCTTTTCTACTTTTGTCCATTGCCTTCTTCTTCATTTTCTCCTCAAAACCTCCATTAGAGTTTGAAATCTCCATGGTTTCAAGCTTTATTGTGATATTTGTTAGGTTTTTATTCAAGGAATCTTGTCAAAAATAAGTTTTACAACACTGTTTTAAGTTATTTCTGCTTAAAAATGCTTCAAAAGTCAGAAAACTAATTTAAAGCTCCAAAATTCCTTGTTTCAAAAATCTGCAGAGAGGTGGCCACGGGGCCATGCTCAGCGAGCACGGGGCCGTGTCGCTGAGCACGGCGCCGTGTCCGAGGTACTGTTTCATTAAATTGAACTCTTTTCGACTTGTTTTTTCATAGAATGTCGAGCCAGAATAGTGGAACCTCTTCAGCACATTCAAGGAACAGTCGTAGGAACGAAGGCCTTTAATCGAAGCAACTCTTGTGCGTTATGTGATGGCACTACGGGAAGCTCTCGATGAAATGACATCCGTAGAAGAAGTCCTTATCGACCGTATTAATTATCTCACTGTGGGGCTAGAAAACAGTTTCCAAGAAATCAATCTCTTGCACCAGAGGTTGAACATTCTTGTAACACCTTCCATGGAACCAATCCTTCCCCAAAAAGATTAGAACTTAGCTCAAGGAGTCATTAACCCCACCGGGTGGGATGACGTCCCCACGGAACCCCCTCTTGACAACTTACAAGAGATTCCGGTGGAAGTCACACCCCCTCATAATGAGGATGCCAATGAGCCCGCCTTCCTTCTCCCTCGGGAGATAGAAGAATGGCTCAACGATGTATGAAGGGCCCTTCCCGGAGAAGAAGTTCTTCAAGCCTCTTTAAACCGAGAAAATTATCTTTTTTTTCAGAAATTTTGCTCTTAAAATAAACTATATGCTAGGACTTATTTATGGTTTTAGATTTCTTGTGTTTTATGACCTACTTATCCAGATTTAGTTTATGCTTTTAAGTTTCTAGGATCTTATGTAACTCACTCTTTAATGAATGATGGTTGTTAAGTATTAAAATGGTGTTTGGATGATCTTGTAATGAATAAAACACACTTGGAATGATGAAGGCTACTAAGGGAAACTTGAATCCACACCCCATGCACAAAAACGGAGCCTCCCGACAATTTTTCTTCGTTACAGCAAGTTCAGCACTGGGCGTGTTCAGCCCAACACGCCCCGTGCCCAAGGTTCTGCAGAAAATGCCCAGTTCAGGTACCTGGACACGGGGCTGTGTTCACTGAACATGCCCTCGTGCGCAGCCTTCTGTTAATTATGATACTGACAATCTGAACACGGGGTCGTGCCCGGATCAACACGGGCCCGTGTCCAGACGCCCAGTAACATAAAATTTTGTTTTTAACACATTCAATCAACCTAAAAACTTATTTTTGGGACACATTGAGGACAATGTATAATTTAAGTGTGGGGGGGATGCTAAAACCTTGAATTTTGCAAGTCCTAACAACAAGCCTTACACAAAACTTTATTGGAACCGCTAATCATCCCATTTTTCAAAAACTTTTCATTTTTTTTACTTGTCTTGGTTTAAATTGGAAATAACAAGTTCTAAAAAGGTTATATTTTTACAAATTTACAACCGACAGCGTCGTGATAAAAAGAATCAACATAAGAAAATTATGAAAAGGCATGACAAATCTAGTTAAAATTTGATTATATATACTTGATCACATTATAAACCCACTCCCACAAAAAGTGAGTTTTGAGCCTTTATTGAGCATACAAATAAACATCTTTAAACTAAATGCTCATTTTTCGTTTCTTGTGTGAATAGCCGCTTGGTTTCTTACAACTCTAGAACTTGCCATGACGATACATTCCCAGTCCTTACCAACTTAAACCCAAGTAAGTAAATGACGGAGGCATTAGGACTAACCATTTTTTCTTTTCAACACCATTATTTTTCTCTTTCTTTTAACCTACCAAAAATCCCCCTAGTTAACCCATTTGAGCCTAAACCTTTTCGTTTCTAAACCCACAAAACAAACACCCTTTACCCACAAAAACCCTTTTTATTTTTTAAAAAACCCTTTATTTTAGTAAAAAGCTTGATTTTCATGTGACGCTCCTTATAAAAAAATGAAGAATAGCAATAAACAAACAAGTTCCTCAAAAGAAACTTTGTTTGAAAGTGCTTTATTTGAATAAAAGTCACAAAAATAAAAAGTTGTACGACGACCGACGTTTTTTACGCTTTTCACCCTTTTTACTAACCACTAACCCAAAACCACCTACCTTTAACCCAAGCCTAACCCTTCCCCCCAAGTCCTCTTGATATTTACAAAGGTGTACAGTTAAAAAGGAGGAGGATTGATTGCTTCGCAAGCATATGGTAGAAATAAGTTCCATGCCGGTCTCGAGTGTTTCACAAAAATACATCTTCTGCCGAGTGTTGAGTGATCTTCAGTGAGTTATGTGAACTTGTATATAAATGGAATTTTAAAGAGGCATGTTATGCCCAAATAAGTAATTTCTCTTATGAAACGTTCTAAATAAATCATAACAAATAGGATTGTAAATAACATAAAAATAAAGCCTAATAAAGATCTTGGATTCCCAACACTCAAGACAAGCCCAAAATTTCTCTTCTACCCATTCCATTTGGGAGTGTAAGCCACACTATAAAGAGTTTTGCTGGAGGACAAGCAAAGATTCAAGTGTGGGGGTATTTGATGTGTGTAAAATGCAACATATAAATTACATCAAATGAGGCATAATACTAACCCTTTTTTTAGTACTAATGTTGGAAAAAGTATGCTTTTATCTTCCTTTTGTATTTTCAGGATTAAATGAGCATAAATAAACAAAAGGAACAAATATACAGCAAAATCTAACATAAATACAAGAAAAGGAACAAACATGGCATGCCCAACCCCTCGACAGCATCTTCCCAAGCAAAAACAAGAAGACAGAAGGCTGACCACGGCCCCGTGCCCAGCGGACACAGGGGGGTGGCCAGGGTTCTGCAGAAAGGACAAAGCTATAGAAGCTTCTATTCCTGACACGGGGGCTTGCCCAGCTCAACACGGGCCGTGGTCAACGCTAAGATTCGCAGAATCCAAGCAAATCTTGATAGTACAGATACGCTTCTGCACACGGGGCCATGCCCAGCGGACACGGGGGCGTGTGGAGCTAATGCAGACAAATTGCAATTAATGAAGAAAGAGAAAGTGGATGGACACGGGGCCGTGCCCAATGGACACGGGGGGCTTTTGTGCAGGCTATAAATAGAGGTGCTTGGTTCACTTCAAAGGCATCCCTTGGCAAACCACCTCTCTCCCACTTCACCCACACTCCACCACCATCACAACACCCACATCCACCACCACCATCATCCATCATAGAGTGTGTGTAGTAGTCTTGGGATCCAAGATTGATAGTAAGAGTTCTTGACAATCAAAGGCCATGTTTGCCTAAGTCTCTTACATCACTTGGTGAAGACAAGCATTTAGTGTAATACTTTTGATTTTTAATCTTTTCGCACTTTTTATTTGGTTTCGTATTAATGACTTTAATAACTAGTTTCTTATGTTGAAGGTGAAACTTCCTTATCATTTGTCCGTGGTGTCTTGGCGTTATTTTACTGTCTATATAAAATAAAAGATTTACACCATTCATATCTCTACAGTCTATATAGAGATATGTTGGCTACCTAGTCGGGGGTTAAGGGAATGGTTTGGTAAGGTTGTTGCCTTGTTCAGTGTATAGATCCTGCAAGGACCTGGGTCAAGCTTACTAGGACCTCCTTCAATACCCACTTGTATTGGATGGCGGGGGTGCGAATGGCTTGATCCCCTCATATGTAAACTACTATTAATACATTAACCCTGCTACTTGGGATTGTATCCCTGCTAACTCAAACCACTTAGCCGAGGGTAACGTCACCTTCAAAAGAGGGGCCTACCACATTACACATTAATAACTTTATTAATTATCTTTCAATATTCTGACCCTTTAGGATTGTATCCTTGCTGACTCAAACTACTAGGTTGATGGTAACGTCACCTTCAAAATAGGGGCCTACTACTATAACTAAGATAATCTCTTAAAAAGTGCAAAAGTGCGGAAATCATCAAAGGTTACACTAAAGGTGAGTCGGATCCAAGTGATTCATCTTGTCTATCTGTTTTTTATTTTTATTTTTATTTTTCAGCATTTTTAGTTTTTATTTTCATGTTTAAAACCTTTTTCTAAAATTTTTTATTTGATTAGACGTTGAGGATAACCCGGTATTAAAAGCCCTTGTGTCCTTGGACGACCTCGGTATCTTACCAACGCTATACTACACTCACGATGGGTGCACTTACCCATATGTGTATTTAGTGTTAGTAAAATATCGTGTTTTATAAATTTAAAACTTGATTAAAGTGTTAAAAGGGGCTTAAAATATACATAAAAACATATCACACCTAACGCACATCACGTTCGCAATGTTCAAGCCCAACACAACCTCGAAGATCTTATTCGCGACGCTCAACACACTTGTTTCGCCGAACGCACTCTGAAGGAAGAACGAATTCTGGGAACCGAAAACCAATTAGTGAATAAGCCTAACGGTATTTTTCACTATCTCGACCGGATTTGGATTCCCAATCGCAATAATCTCTGAGAGACTCTATTAAATGAAGCTCACAAATCTCGATATTCCATTCATCCCAGTGCCGACAAGATGTACCAGGACCTGCGTGCTAGGTATTGGTGGCCTTGAATGAAGAAGGATATCGCTCTCTATGTTTCAAAATGTCTAACTTGTTCCAAGGTCAAGGCTGAACATCAACGACCCTCTGGCTTACTCGAACAACCCGAGATCCCTATGTGGAAATAGGAGAGTATAGCTATGGATTTCATTACGAAACTCCCTCGCAAACCATCAGGTCACGAGAGCATTTGGGTTATCGTCGATCGTCTTACTAAATCTGCCCACTTTCTGCCGATACGGGAAGACTACAAGGTTGAATGATTAGCACGAATCTATACCGATGAAGTCATTTGTCGACATGGGACACCTCGTGACATCATCTCTGACCACGATGGTCGATTCACTTCGCGCCTCTGGGAAACTTTTCAATCCGCTCTCGGTACTACTCTCAATCTTAGTACTACTTTCCATCCCCAGACCGACGGTGAGACTGAGCGCACAATTCGCACCCTTGAAGACATGCTTCGCTCGTGCGTTATAGATTTTGGTGGTAATTGGGATTCGCGTTTACCTTTATTCGAATTCTCGTACAACAACAGTTATCACTCTAGCATTCAAATGGCACCATTTGAGACACTATATGGAAGAAAGTGTCGATCGCCTATTGTATGGCACGAGATCGGAGATGCGCAGATTACCGGTCCTGAGTTATTGCAAGAAACGACTAAGAAAATCCTCCATATACGAGACAATCTTTTGAAAGCTCGGAGTCGTCAAAAGAGTTACGCCAATAAACGCCGCAAGCCCCTTGAATTTGACATTGGTGATCACGTACTCCTAAAGGTTTCACCTTGGAAGGGAGTAGTCCGATTCGGCAAGAAAGGAAAGTTAGCGCCTCGATACGTTGGACCCTTTAAGATTCTGGAAAGAATTGGCAATGTGGCCTACCGACTCGAATTACCGGAGGAACTCAGCAATGTACATCCGACTTTCCACGTTTCGAACCACAAAAAATGTCTAGCCGACCAGAATTTACATGTTCCTCTTGAGTATTTACAAGTGGACGAAACCTTACACTTCGTGGAAAAGCCAGTAGAGATCATGGACCGAGAGACCAAGAAACTCCGACGCTTACGCATTCCTATAGTGAAGGTTCACTGGGAAGGCAAACGCGGCGCCGAGTTCACCTGGGAACTCGAGAGTAATATTAAGGCTAAATATCCACATCTCTTTGTTACGCATGCGCCTTAATTTCAGGAAGAAATTTCCTAAAGTAGGGGAGCCTGTAACAACCCGACTTTCCGGGTCAAGGTCAAAGGAAAGTCAAAGTACAAGTCAAAGTCAAAGTTAAGATATTATTTCAGATATGTTATTTCTTCCTTAATTATTGCTTATTCAAAACACAGTTAACGCATTTAAAACGCACTTTATCGCAATGTTATTCTAAACGATATCACATCGCTATCAAAAAGTCGAAACGCAGTTATGGTTATTGTTCTATGTGTGTATGTTATTATGTGTTACTTGCGTGTGCCTTATATGCTTTGAAATGTTATTCGCAAACGCAATCGCAACTCTATCGCATCACAATCTCATCGCAACTCAAAACGCAAGTTTACTTTACTTTTGATATGTTGATTACGTTATTTGTGTAACTAATGTGTAATACTATCGCATCGCTTAATCGTAATTCGCTTAAATGCAACGCAACGCAATGCTCAACGCACGAAATGGAAGTGGGAAAACTAACTTGCATGCGCCATCCGATCGAACGACCAACCGATCGAATGATCATCCGACCGAATGACCATCCAATCGGATGGCCATCCGATCGACTGGCCTCCGAACCCACTTAACTTCCACCACCTTTCACCCTCTTACCTATAAATACCCCTCCTGTCACATCAACTGTTCATTGATGTGACAGCTCCGTCTGACCCACGCACTCTCATGCTCTTTTCTCTCGATTCCTTGTGATTCTTGTAAGTTTTCTTCCTAAATCTTGTACTTCCATCCTCATTACACACTTTCTCATCATTTTCCCCATCAAATCACTACTTTTCACCGTGAAATCACCTGATTTGGGCTGTTCTAGGGTGACGTTACCTCGGGTTCTCATGAACACTGGAGTGTGACCTCATCTCAGCAAAAACGGTTCAGGTCTAACAGATTTCTACATGATTTTACACCGATTTTGACCAAATCTAAACATTTTTCAACTGTTTCAAACTTTTCTTCAATATCTTTCACATTTCACTCAAAACCGTTAGAATCTGGACTCGTTCGGACTCTCTACATAGTCTCTAGTAGAGAACCGGTCCGAGAATGGATTACTATCGAAGAGACGACCGATCCACGGGTTGAACATGAAACTTCATTTTGAACAGTTGTGCCTGATCGAACGGGGTGATTCCCATCCAACCGGTTGAGCTAAACTTGGTGTTATTTCCGTTGTTTGACACGTCATCATACCATCTTCGTTTAACTGCAAAACTTTTGACTTTACAAATTTGTACAAGGTTTTCAGACAAACAGGTTGCTCGATCAAATAGCCATCCGATCGGATGACTATCCAATCGAATGACTATTCGACCAGGTGATTTGTAACTTCAATACTAAAACAAAATTTCAAAACTTTAAAGAACATCAGCTTTTCAATCGAATAGCCATCCGATCAAACGGCCATCTGTCCGGATGACCATCCGATCGAATGACTTGAACTATACTACAACGAAAACTTCAAAAGTGTTGGTGCATTAATATCTGTTAACTTCGTCTTTATTGAGTCTTAGGTCTAGATAGGACAAACCAGTGCTCAGCAGGTTAGAAAACAGGTATTGAGTGTAAAGAGGTGATTTCGCACGAAATAGCTAAAGCTATTTCGCACGAAATGAGAAATACTCATTTCGTACAAAATGCCCTTTGCCTGTTTCGTACGAAATAGCCACTCTAAAAATAGCTGATGCATGGTTGTCATTTGTAACTTTTCGATTTCAGAGCCGAGGTGCTGCCAGTTTGTCAAACGATCTGTAAAAGCTTTGAAATCATTAATAAGAATATAATTAGGGAGAATCAAGCTGTATCAAGTTAGAATCACTGATTCCGCCTTTGATTCTGACTCAAAACTCTTCTGAACGACTCATTCGGGTCATACGACGATCCAACAAGTGGTATCATAGCTCAGGAAGAAAAGTTCATACCGTTTCAGCTTGTTTTCACCGGAATTTCTCACTTCTACACCTTCTTTTCAAAATTAATGAGGATTTAACGGTTAAAATGGCTTAAATTTCACATATATCACGTAAAACACTGTTTTAACGAATCCTTGAAAGAATTGGACCTAAAATCGACCAAAAACCAGATCAATTGGACAAAATGGTGGCCGATTGAGTGACTTCACCATTATTCCGCACGAAAACAACATCTCATTTCGAACGGAATCAACTTTGAGGAGCTTTATTTCGCACGAAATCAACATCTGGAACTTTATTTTGCACGAAATCAACATCTGGAACGTCATTTCGCACGGAATCAAAATTTTGGACATCATTTCGTACGAAATACACATTCATTTCGTACGAAAGTAGCTATTTCGCACCAAAACGGCTATTTCGCTTGAAGAGGGTGATTTCGTTTGACTATTCCGCACGAAATAGTCAT
This sequence comes from Helianthus tuberosus, assembly GCA_030545235.1. Classification (NCBI taxonomy): domain Eukaryota; kingdom Viridiplantae; phylum Streptophyta; class Magnoliopsida; order Asterales; family Asteraceae; genus Helianthus; species Helianthus tuberosus. The sequence continues at coordinate 62,850,763 of CM060432.1, read as the reverse complement.
TTCGCTTGAAAGATTACCATTTCGCATCAAATTGGCATTTCGTTTGAAAGTCATTTCGCGTGAAGTTCATTTCGCTTGAGATTCATTTCGTTTGAAGATTGTTTCATTTCGTTTGAATCCATTTCGTTTGAAACTGCTTCTCAAAATCACAAAAAATTTTCTAAGTGTTTGTTGATTGTTTCAGGTACTTGAAGATGGATGATTTTCTGAATCCGTTCAGTGACGCTTTTGCTTACACTGGAAGCATAGGAGATGATACAACAAACAACACAAATGAAAATGCACCAAATCCGAGTCCGAAGAAAACCATTGCTGATTCTTTGAGTGTTGATATTGCCTATGGCACCTACAACAAACCGCCCAAGCTAATGGCCATAGAGGACTACAACCGATGGGCTAGCAGATTTGAGGAATGGCTACAGGCATTTGCATATCTAAGTTGGAAAAGCATGAAAACTGGTTTTGACATCGGAAGAACTGATTATGAGAACTTAACGGAAACTCCACAAGAGAATTTCATTGCAGAACAGAAATGCTTCGCTTTACTTCACCAATCAGTGAGAGATGATATTATATCATTGATTGAATACAAAGATTCCAGAGATCTTTGGGAGAAATTAAAAATGAAATGTGTGGGTGGTGTCGAAATTGTTAAAAATAAGAAAAAGCTATTGAGAAAAGAATTCGATCTGTTTGGATGTTTGAAAAATGAGAGTTTGTCAAATATGATAGAAAGATTTGGTTACTTAAAGCTAGAACTTGCTAGATATGATATTGTGTATTCTCAGGAAGAATTGGTTAATAAGCTGTTTGACTCATTGCCTGATGAGAAAGACTGGCAGTACTTTGCTTTAATGCTGAAGAACACAGTAAAGTCGGCTGATCTGATAGTTGATTTACTAATCGAAAGGTTGGAGAGTCATGAATTGGAGATCAGGAAAACGAACAAAGTCAACAATTCCTCGTATCAGCAAAATGTTGACTTATATTATCAAGGAAGTATGATTCCTAAAACTGTGTCCCCAAAAACTCTCTTCTCAGCAGAAAGTTCAAACAAGTCAAATCAAGAAAGTCCAAGCAGTGGTTACATTGGAGGATCATCTACAACTTCTCCAAGTCAATCAGTTCCGAAAAATTTATTTCAGTGCAATATTGCTGTTGATCTGAAAAATGCACAAAATTTCAGTGAAGAATCCGCCAAGCAGCAAATGGTGTTTTTAGCATCTGTCTTGGAATCATATGAAAGCCTTGTTGCTGGAAAGATCGGAAACACAAATCTCACCAAGGAAGATTATGATCAAATAGACCCTGAGGAGATGGAGTTGATTGATATCAGATGGTGTATGGCAAGTGCGGTCAGAAGGGCTCAAATATTCATGGAGATAACAGGCAGACACTCCATTGGTGGACCTTCAACGAAGCTTGGTTTCGATAAATCAAAGGTTACCTGTTTCAAGTGCAAGCAAAAATGGTACTTTAAACGAGAATGTCGAAATGCAGCAGCTGATGAAACAGCCAACCCTTTCCGTGAAGATTATTACAAAAGAGCCATCTATCATCAAAACAAAGCAGAATCTCCCAGAATGAAGCAGATAGAAGATGCTCCCAAAGAAAAGTCGAGAGCATTAGCTGTTATCCATGACGATGAGGGATATGATTGGAGTGACATGTTGCCGAAAGAAGATGCAGTGGGATATGCTTTCATGGCAAACATTGTTCCTTTCAAAGATACACGAACAGAAGAAGTAAAATATGTCAACAGGAAGATGTTAGCTCAAATGATGAAAGACAAACATTATCGTGCATGGAAAGAAGCAAAAAGCGTGAAAAGATGGGATGCTGACCGAGAATGCTATTTGGATCCTAAGGGAAATATACTTGTGGAACCATCAACCCTTCTCGTCGAGACTCTGATTGAACAAATCGCAGAAGAGGAAGAAGCAAGACAGAGAATGTGGTGGGGAAGTGATGAAGAAAAGATAGAAAAGGAGCTACAGTCGAAAAAGATCGATAATGGGATTATTGACACAACCAAAGAGTTCACTGCAGATAACATGAAGAAAATGGCTGACAAAGTGCTTGCAGCGAAAGAGTTAGAGGTAGTTTCTGAGTCTGGAACTGATTCTAAAAGCAAGGTCAGTTCTAACGATTCAATCAACGAGTCAGGTAAGAATGCCAAAATTGAAAGCGACTGCAAAAATTGCATGAATAACTGCAAGGTTTGTAGTACACATGCTTACCTCAGTGGCAAAAAGACTGAAGAACTGACAGAGAGAGTCAGAGAAGTTGAAAATCAGATTTTAAATCGTGATAAGTTGGTAAAGGCTTCAAATGACAGAATAAAAGAATTAACTGATAAACTTGAAAATGATAAAATTGACGTAGAACGAATCAGGAAAGAAAATGAAAAATTAATTCTTGAAAACCGTCAACTTTCTGAAAATTACGAGAAGTTAAAAAGAACGGTAAAAGATTCTGATGAAAGAAATGATAAAACATTTAAAGAAAACCTTCAACTGACAGGAGTACTTTAGTCGAAAGAAAGGCAAATCAACCAACAGTTGGATGAGATTGCTAATCTGAAGCTTCAAGTTCAAGAAGCTAAGATTGAAAATGAACGCATCAATCTAAAACTCAACAGTTACAACTCCGTGAGTTTTTTTCTTCAATATATCGTTCCTAAACCAATCGGGAAGAACAAAGCTGGCGAAGATGTTTATTCGGACGGAACTGGGGTTGGGTATCATCAGGTTCCACCGCCAGTGTTAAATAATTTTTCTAAGAAAAAGTCCGGGTTGGTTAATGATAATGAAACAAATGAGGTTAAACTTCCAGAATCAATTGATGTAACATTCACTTCATCATCCGATGAAGACAATGTTCAGTCCGAAATTGTTAAAAGCATGGTTGAAAGTGTTTTGAAAACTGAAAGTGACTCAACTGGGGATGAAGAATGTTTCTTGGATAAATATATTCCGAAATCAACATCCAAAAACAACTTAAGTGAAGAACCTAAACTTGTGATGTACAAGATGTCGGGATCGGATAAGTTGTATTCGGATCTTGAATTTCCATTGGAAAATGTGAATGTTGTGAAATTGAAAAATGTTTTTAAACTGGTTGAGATTGATGTGTCTGAGATCGAAGGTTTGAAACGTTCCAAAAGGCAATTAAACTTTGAAAAAGATAAAGCTTACTACAAAAAACCTGTTGTACCGCCGCGTTTTTCTAACAATAATCAAAACAAATGGTCGGGTGGTTATAATGTGACAACCTGTACTCTCGTTGTCGAGAGAAGGGCATTTTAGTAACACGCGTGTTTATTAATATCACTATTATTATAAATATTATTATTATTTATAAAATAATAATCCACGACGAAAGCCTTAATTATATACATGTTAGTTAATTTTAACCGGGCCAATCGGTTTGAGCGAGGCGCGTAGTCGTTTAAACGGGCTCACGCACTTGCGTCAAGCCCAAGACCAACCCCACTCCCCTAAAACCCTACACTATATAATCTATCTATCCTCCCCCACCCCTCATTCTACAAAAACCCTAACTCCTTAGACTCATCAGCCGCATCATCCATTTCCATCCTCTCTCTAAAATCGGTCACCGGAAACGGAAATTCCGGCGCCGTTTTCCGGTCGGCCGCACTTGAAACCCTCATAAAAACCTTCTCCCTTCCTCCTCTGTTCCGGAAACCCACACACCCTCCTTCTGGCTGTCTCTTCGTTGAGGAAGAACAAGGGCAGCGCCGCCGGCGACGATTGCTTTCCGGCAACAGGTTTCTCCGGTGGTCACTTGAATCAGCTTATTCCCGGTAACCACCCCCCTTCACTCCACTTGTCTCTTCCCTATGTCTTTAGTTTTATTTCTGAAACTGATGAAGACGAACTGTTGATGTTGATGGTGATTAGTGGCGATGGGCATGGTGCTGGTAGTGGTGACGGCCGCGGCGGAGGTGGTGATCATCGGAGACGTCGACCAGCGACAGCGACGCTGGGCTCGGACTCACGACGTTGGGCTTCGGGTGCAGATTCAAGGTCCCGAGTTCGCAATAGGAGGATAGGATTTGGTGGCAGCAGTCTCGCGATTCAGTTCGGATCTCGTCGGGTCCAATCTCGGGTCGCATTACCATCTGTTCCTCACCCTTTGGTCAGTTTATACCACTGCTCATATTTTGGATTTGTATAAGTGGATGTGCACTAGTTACTGTTTGGTTGTTAAAATTTGGAGATTGATCAATTGTGTTTGTTGATGCTTGTTTAAAGTTCTTGTGCTTGTTGGATTAAGTTATGGATTTGTCAATTTTTGAAGATTAGGAATAAGACATGGTTTCTATAGCGAGACATGTGATCAGATTCTAGGAAGTTAGTCTTAAATACAATAGGGTGATAAACATGTGTTAATGTGAATATATTTATGTGTGCGTCTATTACAGATTTGACTGAATATTGGCATGTTGCAATTATTTGGGTGTATATGTGAAACATGAAAGAATGAGTTCTCTTATGGGATTTGTCCATGATAATGATGATGGTATATATTAAAATGAATGTTGATATTGTGCTAGTAAAACAGTAATAGAAGTTGCCTGTGTTGTGATATTTGTGATTATGTGAACCTTGATTTTATTTATATATGTAGTGGTGTATCAACTGTTGGTCTACAAGGTGTCTTGGGTAATGAGAATTGTTATTGTGAATGATTGATTTAAGACTGTTGAATGATGATGGAAATATTTGAAATATGTTGGTTTGATATGTTTTGATGATTGTACGGCATGATAAAACATGTTAAGGAATTGTGATTGGTTAGTACAAATGGATAAGGTTCTAGAAAGATTCCCACAGTGGTTACGAGTCGAGATCAAGCGGTTTCGACTCGAGACCACTTAGTGGCCACTCGAAACCAGACAAACAACAGGGGACTCGAGATCGGGTAGGTTGCGACTCGAGATCTCCTGATCTCGACTCAAGCCTGACTCGAGACCTCATAGTTGCGACTCAGAAATGCACAACCCGAGATCTTCTGGTTGCGACTCAGTATCTCATGGCTGCGACTCGAGTTCTCTTGGTCTCGAGTCGAGACCTCCTGGTCTCGATTGGGCTGCTTGACTAAGTTATTGGGCCACAATGTGTATTGACGTGCTTGGACTGTGTGTTTAACTTTACTACATGCTTCTACTGGTTGACTGTTTATATGATTAGGACAGGCCCAATAACATTGGTGTGCCTTATGTACTATGTGTTAACTGATGTTTTGGACTGTGTGCTAGTGTTAATGTCTAACTGTTACTGTTTAACTGTTAACATGCTAGGATAGGCCCAATACCGTGTATGCTTGTAAGACATGCATGCTATGTGTTAGATACGCGTAGGATTATACGTGACACTACTTGCATACGAACCTAATAAATATTTAATAACCATAATAGGGTATGGTTAACCAACGTAACACAAGTAAATTGACTACCGAGCAAAGCAAAGGTGAGTTCACTACTTTTACTTAAAGCATGTGTTCCCGGTGGTTGGGAAACGAAACAAAACACTTTTCCTGGTTTGGGATTGCTTACTATCTCCTTGTGCATGATACGGTATACGGGTAACAACGCTATCCCCTTGAACGGGATAAAAACCTACTTTTCTCCCCTTATGCGGGACTCTTAGTTAATTACTATTTATACTGGATGCAACAAGCAAAACTAAACGAAACTCTATCACTCAAGTCCTCACTTCTTAATACCGATTAGTTGCCGGGGCCTGGCGAACGGGTTATTAGTTGATAGCGCTATTTAGGTCTCACCAACCTCACACCGTGCCCGTGTATGGGATCGGGCGTGAACTAATAGACTCTGGCAAACCGTCAATGATGATAGAACATTGACAAACGGGGCACTCTACGGAAACGTACGGTCGCATAGTATTCGGTATTGTAAAACAGTTTAGTAGCTTACTTATGGGGTAGCTCCCCATGGCATGTATAAATCAGTAAATTAACTGTTGAAACAAGTTTTTGGAATTAAAAACTGGGCAAACTCGTGAACTCGCCAACGTTATGTTGACACTCTACTACATGCTTTGCAGGTGGCTCGATTCAGCTCTGGATGGACGTTGCGATCGGATGGAGTGCGTGGTGCGTAAGTATCATGATAACAACCTTGTGGTTTTCAATTACGATGCGTTTTCTTCCCCTTTCCGCTGTGAACTTAAACTATGTTTTGAAAAATTTAAATTTGGTCACTAATTATACTAATGTTTATAATGATAACTATTCGGTTCAAAATAGTTGGTGGCTGGATCCTGGTCAGTCACACGCCTCGCGGTAGTACTCCGCATGTGGATTCTGAGGGTGTGACAGATTGGTATCAGAGCCATTGGTTAAAGCGAACTAGGTTTTAAATATAAAATATTTTTGGTTGGGTTAATAAAATATTTTTATATAAAAACCAGACTATAACCGTTCTTTAGTGGAAACCACAACGACACCACACTCCGGATTGCAAGGTTCGACAACCTCAGATGCTCACCTGGTAATGGTAGGCTATCAGCATTTACTTGTGCATAACTTATGTATGTGAACACGCATGTGTGTATGTGTATAATTAGCATATATATGTTAGTACGTATGCATATATTTAGTATTAAACAACAGTAAATCATACTAAGGCTAGGCTAGCGTGTTACGTGTTAAACAGGAGCGAGTCCTCCTAAACCTGATTCGAAACCACGATACACTAAGGGCAAGGAACCAGTTATTCCAAGTCCTCGTCCACGTATTTCCTGATATCATCCTTGGACTGCAAATCGACGCAAGGAAGGTCCACTTGATAGACCTGCCTAGGAAAGGTCTGCTACGAAGCACATAGTGAAGTTACGAGAACGAATCGACGAAGGGGAGCCACCCCTATATCATGGGATATTAGAAGGAATGACGACGTCATTCGCACCCTTTTTACTTGCGTATTTCTTTTCCCGACTTAAGTAGTGAGACTTGTTCCCTCACACGACTGATCACCTGGATTCTTGATGCATTCTGGTAAGTCTACACTTTTCGGGCTTCTGTTTGCACGTCTCGAACACGAAAAGCATGCGTGGCGTATGCTTCACATTGCAGTGCCAGTAATCGTATCGCCTTTCCATCGACCACGAAGTTATTTCCCCCTAATTCCTCGTTACATGGTTAATCCTTATTCAAGTTGAACCATATACCATAGCACGCCCTGAAACCCAGCAAATTGGTATCTTTCTTACAAACCGGCGTATTTGAAAGCATGGCAAGACGAAGACACGAGCCAGTCAACCCACCGACGAGTACGGTGACCTAGATGCTTACCTTATCTTTCATTTGCCAGATCCATTATTCTTTGACGCCTTTTCTGATTCCGCGAATCCTTTCGCCAGCTTTCGTACGAATCCGCGTTTATTGCTCAGATGGTATCCCCGTTTCTATCGTTTCTTTATCCCGATATCCGCGTTTCTTCATACGGGAACCTTGACCAGATTTCCCTCCAGATTAATGAATTCAGCAAGATCGACCTTTAGTCGACAAACTTCATAAACCCTGAAAATTGGCAACATTTACCTCAATCGTGCCTTTTTCGAGAGCCCGTTTCCGCAGTTTCACCTCAACCCCCCCCCCCCCCTCCGACGACACAAGCGCTACTCCAAACTCATTCGCACGACTTAGAACAATCCACTCGAACTTGGTTTCTTACCGATTTAAGGAATTAAATCCTGCCAGACGTCTCAGTAGACCCTAAAACCTACAGACCCACGCGACGACCACCCCTCTCTAGCCGCTTCTTATTGTGCTAACCACATCGACGTAACACTCCTTATCGACAAGCGACGTTCTTTAATTCTAACAGCATAGAACTTGTGTACGACCAGCTACCTCGTCGACATCAGATGAATCCTTATTTTCCGATCCCAAAGCCCTCATGTTTTGCCTCAAGTTTAAACGCATCGATTGCGACTATCCTTCTTACAAATTCTCGCTACTTGCGTTGCATTTCACGAATTCAATAATTCTGACTCTACTCTATCCTGCACAAATCTCCGTTTGGACGAATTTCTTTCTACAAACGTTACTCGTTGGAGCAATGAGCCAAGGGTACCCCAGAGGTAAAGGTACCACAAGCGTTGCTCTTCGAACCTGATACGATCAACACCTAGTCACGACACTCGAATTTATTCCATCCTGTCAAAAATTTAACGCTTGTTTCTTTCGGTGACAATCGAACCTACTCTGAAAACCCGGGGTAGTCCGAACGACTCCTCCGCGCTACACTGGCACCTCTATAACTCAAACCACCTGCGTTAAGTTTCCCCCACACGACTTTTAACGTCGCAACACCCGTATTTCTCGATCGTATACGCAACCCCTCACGATTTTGACTCGAAAGAGTATCACCTGACATTAGGGAGATGCACAATAATCCGCAACTCCAGCAATTGAAAGATATTCTACGAGGTGCTTCTATCTTATTCTATCATGTCCAAGGCATTGATGAAATGTCTGCTAGTAACGACACGCAACCAAAGAAACCGACAAGTTTTCTAACCTACACCCATCTACTTGATAGAAGTAGCTGCGGGGCACAGAGTGCCAACTATCACTTTTGATCGAAACCCACGTTTTGCATCCGATTCGTCGCAGGCTGTGCACGAAAACCTTTGGCTCACAATTAGGCATGAGCACCACTTATCGCCCGCAAACTGATGGTCAGGCCAAACGCACCATCCAAACACACAAAGGCATGCTTAGAACATGTGTTATCGTCCTTGGATACAAGTGACACTTCCCTTTTTTAGGATTCTCTTCCAACAACTGCTACCACACTAGCATTCAGGCAGCACCATTTGGGGCATTGCATGGACGCAAATGCTGGACACCACTGTAATGGGCGGAAGTTGGCGGAAGCCAAATTACCGGCCCGAGACTTGTACTTGACACAACGAATAAGATTGCCCAGATCAGACAACGCATAACGGCAGCTCATGACCGTCAGAAAAGCTACGCTGATAAGCGTAGGAAACCTTTAAGAATTCCTGGTTGGGGACCGTATCCTACTTAAAGTCTCACCCTGGGATGGTGTGGTTCGTCTTGGTAAACAGGGAAAGCTTAATCCGCGATACGTTGGACCATTCGAAGTTGCCGAAGGGATCGGTAAGGTGGCATACTGACTAAACCTGCCTGAAGAGCTGAGTGCGGTACACAACGCCTTACACGTGCCTAATCTGAAGAAGTGTCTGTCAGATGAAACATTCGTCGTCCTTTTTAGGAACCCATGATCAACAACCAACTACGCTTCATTGAGGAACCGGCTGAAATCAGGGATCAAGAAATCAAAACCCTCAAGAGTGGTATAGTAACAACAGACCGAGTCCATTGGAACTCGCATCATGGCCCAGGGCTTACCTGGAAACGCGAAAACCAGATGATGCGCAGGTATCCCCAGTTGTTTACAAACAATACTTCCAGCACTGAGGCTACAACTGGATTTTTGGAAGAAAATTCAAACGAACAGGGGATGATGAGACATCCCACGAAAACGTTTAAACACACTAACCTGTCAGTGGCTGCAATCTAAATTTCGGGACGAAATTTCTCGAACTTGGGGATAATGTGACACTTCGGGTTTTCCTGTACGTTTCTTGGATGTTATAGTTAAGTTTGTGAAAATCCGTACTATGTGAGATACGTACAACTCTGTGAATCTAATGCTATGTGATTTTACGTGCTATGTGACTGTACGTGCTATGTGGCTTGCATGTTCGTTCTGTGGACTTTCGTGAAACTGATTGTATCTACGTATGGTAATGGAGTCTATGTATACATATGGAGCGTATTGTATGGCGTTTGCTTAAATTTCGAGGACAAAATTCCAGTAACATGGGGAGAATGTGACAACCCGTACTCTCGTTGTCGAGAGAAGGGCATTTTAGTAACACGCGTGTTTATTAATATCACTATTATTATAAATATTATTATTATTTACAAAATAATAATCCACGACGAAAGCCTTAATTATATACATGTTAGTTAATTTTAACCGGGCCAATCGGTTTGAGCGAGACGCGTAGTCGTTTAAACGAGCTCACGCACTTGCGTCAAGCCCAAGACCAACCCCACTCCCCTAAAACCCTACACTATATAATCTATCTATCCTCCCCCACCCCTCATTCTACAAAAACCCTAACTCCTTACACTCATCAGCCGCATCATCCATTTCCATCCTCTCTCTAAAATCGGTCACCGGAAACGGAAATTCCGGCGCCGTTTTCCGGTCGGCCGCACTTGAAACCCTCATAAAAACCTTATCCCTTCATCCTCTGTTCCGGTAACCCACACACCCTCCTTCTGGCTGTCTCTTCGTTGAGGAAGAACAAGGGCAGCGCCGCCGCAGGCGGCGGCGACGATTGCTTTCCGGCAACAGGTTTCTCCGGTGGTCACTTGAATCATCTTATTCTCGGTAACCACCCCCCCTTACTCCACTTGTCTCTTCCCTATTTCTTTAGTTTTATTTCTGAAACTGATGAAGACGAACTGTTGATGTTGATGGTGATTAGTGGCGATGGGAACGGTGCTGGTAGTGGTGACGGCCGCGGCGGAGGTGGTGGTCATCGGAGACGTCGACCAGCGACAGCGACGCTGGGCTTGGACTCACGACGGTGGGCTTCGGGTGCAGATTCAAGGTCCCGAGTTCGCAACAGGAGGATGGGATTTGGTGGCAGCAGTCTCGCGATTCAGTTCGGATCTCGTCGGGTCCAATCTCGGGTCGCATTACCATCTGTTCCTCACCCTTTGGTCAGTTTATACCACTACTCATATTTTGGATTTGTATAAGTGGATGTGCACTAGTTACTGTTTGGTTGTTAAAATTTGGAGATTGATCAATTGTGTTTGTTGATGCTTGTTTAAAGTTCTTGTGCTTGTTGGATTAAGTTATGGATTTGTCAATTTTTGAAGATTAGGAATAAGACATGGTTGCTATAGCGAGACATGTGATCAGATTCTAGGAAGTTAGTCTTAAATACAATAGGGTGATAAACATTTGTTGATGTGATTATATTTATGTGTGCGTCTATTACAGATTTGACTGAATATTGGCATGTGGCAATTATTTGGGTGTATATGTGAAACATGAAAGAATGAGTTCTCTTGTGGGATTTGTCCTTGATAATGATGATGGTAGATATTAAAATGAATGTTGATATTGTGCTAGTAAAACAGTAATAGAAGTTGCCTGTGTTGTGATATTTGTGATTATGTGAACCTTGATTTTATATATATATGTAGTGGTGTATCAACTGTTGGTCTACAAGGTGTCTTGGGTAATGAGAATTGTTATTGTGAATGATTCATTTAAGACTGTTGAATGATGACGGAAATATTTGAAATATGTTGGTTTGATCTGTTTTGATGATTGTACGGCATGATAAAACATGTTAAGGAATTGTGATTGGTTCGTACAAATGGATAAGGTTCTAGAAAGATTCCCACAGTGGTTACGAGTCGAGATCAAGCGGTTTCGACTCGAGACCACTTAGTGACCACTCAAAACCAGACAAACAACAGGGGACTCGAGATCAGGTAGGTTGCGACTCGAGATCTCCTGATCTCGACTCAAGCCTGACTCGTGACCTCATAGTTGCGACTCAGAAATGCACAACCCGAGATCGTCTGGTTGCGACTCAGTATCTCATGGCTGCGACTCGAGATCTCTTGGTCTCGAGTCGAGACCACCTGGTCTCGATTGGGCTGCTTGACTTAGTTATTGGGCCACAATGTGTATTGACGTGCTTGGACTGTGTGTTTAACTTTACTACATGCTTCTACTGGTTGACTGTTTATATGATTAGGACAGGCCCAATAACATTGGTGTGCCTTATGTACTATGTGTTAACTGATGTTTTGGACTGTGTGCTAGTGTTAATGTCTAACTGTTACTGTTTAACTGTTAACATGCTAGGATAGGCCCAATACCGTGTATGCTTGTAAGACATGCATGCTATGTGTTAGATACGCGTAGGATTATACGTGACACTACTTGTATACGAACCTAATAAATATTTAATAACCATAATAGGGTATGGTTAACCAACGTAACACAAGTAAATTGACTACCGAGCAAAGCAAAGGTGAGTTCACTACTTTTTACTTAAAGCATGTGTTCCCGATGGTTGGGAAATGGAACAAAACACTTTTCCTGGTTTGGGATTGCTTACTATCTCCTTGTGCGTGATACGGTATACGGGTAACAACGATATCCCCTTGAACGGGATACAAACCTACTTTTCTCCCCTTATGCGGGACTCTTAGTTAATTACTATTTATACTGGATGCAACAAGCAAAACTAAACGAAACTCTATCACTCAAGTCCTCACTTCTTAATACCGATTAGTTGCCGGGGCCTGGCGAACGGGTTATTAGTTGATAGCGCTATTTAGGTCTCACCAACCTCACACCGTGCCCGTGTATGGGATCGGGCGTGAACTAATAGACTCTTGCAAACCGTCAATGATGATAGAACATTGACAAACGGGGCACTCTACGGAAACGTACGGTCGCATAGTATTCGGTATTGTAAAACAGTTTAGTAGCTTACTTATGGGGTAGCTCCCCATGGCATGTATAAATAAGTAAATTAACTGTTAAAACAAGTTTTTGGAATTAAAAACTGGGCAAACTCGTGAACTCGCCAACGTTATGTTGACACTCTACTGCATGGTTTGCAGGTGGCTCGATTCAGCTCTGGATGGACGTTGCGATCGGATGGAGTGCGTGGTTCGTAAGTATCATGATAACAACCTTGTGGTTTTCAATTACGATGCGTTTTCTTCCCCTTTCCGCTGTGAACTTAAACTATGATTTGAAAATTTTAAATTTGGTCACTAATTATACTAATGTTTATAATGATAACTATTCGGTTCAAAATAGTTGGTGGCTGGATCCTGGTCAGTCACATGCCTCGCGGTAGTACTCCGCATGTGGATTCTTTGGGTGTGACATATAAGGGTGGTAAGAATTATCAAAGAAGGAATTTTCAAAACAAGAAGTTTGTTGAGAAAAAGGTGTTTGTGAAAAGCTCGAGTTCTCATTCCGAGCAAGAATCTGAGATTTTTTCAAAATCAAATGAAGAGTTTTTTGAAGAAAAGGCCTCACAGCCTCAGACTGAAGGCACAAGTCGGGAAGTTGATACCCGTACATGCTTTAAGTGTAACAAAGTTGGACACATTGCACGAAAGTGCACCAACTTAAAACCTAAGTCTGAAGTTGTTGAGAGTCAGAAAATGAAAGTTGATGCAAACGGCAAAGCTCCAATGGTTGTTGAGAAGAAAGTTTTGAAAAATGAAAACACCAAATTCAAAACTGAATCCGTAAAGAATGTGGTAACTAAAACTGACAAATTTTACAAACGGGTTGCTTCGCCTCAACAAGCATGGAAGCCAAAATCAGTTGAAAAGAAATCAAGTTCTCCAAAACCAAAGGTTTCTGAGACGGAAAAACAATCATCCTCTACCACTCCGGTAAAGATGAATGTTCCTTTGGATCACTATGAGAAACTTGAGAAACCAAAGTCTACTGCTTCTGTGAAGAAGTATGTACCAAAGAAAGACCAATCATCTGGTCAACCTCTTAAAAATGATTTCTTTTTATACAAAGAGGTTGAGATTGGGTCTGAAGAGAGCTTAAAGATGAATGACAAAAATTTTCTGCCACTATACAATGCAAAAACTCACCTCAATGTCAAGCTACCTGAGTCAAAAGAGGCTTGGGTGGCATCAAAATCTAACTAAGTGTTTATGATATGTGCAGGAGCTTCCAAGATCCGTTTCACGTTGGATTATGGATAATGGAGCTTCTCGGCACATGACGGGGAAGAAAACCCTATTGTACGATGTTCGAGGGTTTAATGGAGGATATGTGGGATTTGCAGACAATCAAGGTGGTCGAATAGTTGGTGAAGGAACTTTATCTAATGGTATTGTCACGTTTGAAAGAGTAAACTACATCGCCGAGCTTGAAAACAATCTTCTGAGCATTTCTCAGATCTGTGATCGTATGTATACGACGCACTTTACAGATAAGGAATGTTTGATATTGAAACCAGGATTTGTTGTTCCCGAAGAGTGGGTTATCATGAGAGCACCTAGAGTCAATGATCTGTTCGTGTTGGACATGAGTGTAGCAACTACTACCACGGGTCAGGCTCACTGCTTTATGTCAAGAGCAACAGAAAAAGAATCACAACTATGGCATCGAAATATGGGCCACATTCACCTGCGAAAAATGAATCACCTGGTACATAACGACTTAGTAATTGGTGTTCATGTGAAAGGTTTCCATCTTGAGGGGGAGTGCATTAGTTGTGTTAAAGGCAAGCAAAAGAAGAATCACATCCTCAAAAGAAGGTTAACTCAGTCTCGAGACCGTTAGAGAGACTTCATATGGATCTTTTTGGTCCAGCGAACGTCAAAAGCATAACTGGTGATCTCTACTGTCTAGTAGTAACAGACGATTACTCGAGATTTTCGTGGGTATCATTTCTGAAGACAAAGGATGAGACGTTTGAAAGTTTGATGACGTTGTTCAGAAAAATTGAAAACTTGTACCAAACCTGAATCAGAAGAATCAGGAGTGACAATGGTACAGAGTTTAAGAACAATAAAATGGAAGAGTATTGTGATGAGAGAGGTATTTTGCAAGAATTTAGTGCTCCTTACACTCCACAACAAAATGGAGTAGCTGAAAGAAAGAACAGGACACTAATTGAAACGGCTAGGATGATGCTTGCTGATTCGAAATTACCAGTCAACTTTTGGGCAGAAGCAGTGTCAGCCGCTTGCTATACACTCAACCGGGTTCTTACAGTGAAGAAATTCAACAAGACATGTTTCGAGCTGATCAACAACCGCAAACCTAACCTGAAGTATCTGGAACCGTTTGGGTCTCCCTGTACAGTTCTAGAACCTTATGGTAAATTTGGTGCAAAGAGCATTGAAGGAATTTTCGTTGGTTATGCAAGTCCATTGAAAAGAGTCTTTGTTCCAAGCTTGAAGCGGATCATCGAAGCACATAATGTTGAGTGTCAAAGTTATACCATGCCACCTCAGAATCCCGGAGACTCATGGCGTTTTAATTATGATACTTTGTGGGATTCGTTTAACATAGAAGAAGAACTAGATTTCTTTGCCGAGTTAGATATTCTGAGGGAATATGAAGCATCACAAGAAAGATTCCCAGCTGAGTCATCTAGACGTCAATATCGAGCTTCCAATGACGATGAAGCCGGTCCTAGTAATGCTGGAGAACATGATGATATTCAGCAATCTCTTGACAATCAGACGACAGTCAACAATAATCTAGAATCTGATGATAGACCTATATTCGATCATGGTGATTCAGATTCTGAGGGGGAGCAGATCCAGATTTCAAGTCAAACAATTCCAGTCAGTGAACAAGGTGCAAATCAGAATGTCACAAATTTGGAAGGCGAAGTAGATGTTCCAGGCGAGGTGATGCCGAGAACTCTTTCGTACCATCCAGAAGAGCTGATTATTGGAGAATTACAATCAGGCGTCCGCACAAGACGTCAAATTGACCAAGGCCTTACTTGTTTTTATTCTACAGTTGCTCCTTTACAAACAGAGTTTTCACTTAGTTGTTTTATTTCTCAGATTGAACCGCGAACATATAAGGAAGCACTAACTGAAGATTCTTGGGTCAACGCAATGCAAGAGGAGCTGAGTCAGTTTGAGAAGTTGGGAGTGTGGAAATTAGTAGACTTGCCTGATGGTCACAGGAAGATAAACACCAAGTGGGTGTTCAAGTGCAAGAGAGACGATCGAGGGGTTATTATTCGTAACAAAGCTCGACTCGTAGTCCAGGGCTTTAGTCAGCAGGAAGGTATAGATTTCACTGAAGTGTATGCTCCGGTTGCTAGACTTGAAGCGATCAGAATCTTCCTAGCATTTGCATCTTGGAAATGATTTAAAGTTTATCAGCTAGATGTTAAATCGGTGTTTCTCTACGGGAAGGTAAAATAGGAGGTATATGTCGGACAGCCACCGGGCTTCACCGACCCAATCCACAAAGACAAGGTCTATTTACTGGATAAAGCGTTGTATGGTTTACACCAGGCCCCGAGAGCTTGGTACAAGACATTGTCTCAACATCTGCTTGCCAACAGCTTCATCCGTGGAAAAGTGGATGCCACTCTCTTCACCAAAGAAGTCGACGGACATCTTCTGATAGTTCAGATATACGTGGATGATATAATATTTGGGTCAACAAATGAAAATCTGTGCAAAGATTTTGAAAGAGTTATGAAGCAAAAATTTGAAATGTCATCGATGGGTGAGATGAAATTCTTCTTGGGACTTCAGGTTGATCAACTGCCTAAGGGAATTTTCATACATCAGACGAAGTATGTTCATGATATCTTAGAGAAATTTGGGATGTCCGGGACTACTCCAGCTTCCATCCCGTTAGCGACAAACCATGGGATAAACCCTGATCTCACCGGAGAGAAGGTAGAAGAAACAATGTATCGTTCCATGATCGGATCGCTGATGTATTTGACAGCTTCAAGACCCGATATCATGTATCCAACCTGCCTCACAGCGCGGTTTCAGTCAAGCCCAAGAGCTTCGCATATGGTAATTGTGAAACGGATATTACGCTACCTGAAAGGAACTCCATCACTGGGGTTGTGGTATCCAAGAGAAGGCGATTTCACACTCGAAGGGTATTCTGATTCTGATTTCGGATGCTGCAAAGTTAACGCTAAGTCAACAACAGCGGGGTGCCAGTTTTTCGGATCACGATTGGTCACCTGGCAATGCAAGAAGCAGACCTCTGTCCCTTTATCCACATGTGAAGCCGAGTATGTATCTGCTAGCAGCTGCTGCTCTCAGATCTTGTGGATCCAGCAACAGATGCGAGACTACGGTTTGCAATTTCTTAACACCCCTATCTTTGTTGATAATGAGGCAGCTATAAACATTACAAAAAATCCTGTTCATCACGCTAAAACGAAACACATTGAAATTCGTCATCACTTCATCCGAGACTGTTTCGAGAAGAAGTTGATACGAATTGAGAAAATCCACACTGACGAACAAAAAGCTGATTTACATACCAAAGCGTTTGATAAAACTCGTTTTCAATATCTTTTAAAACTGAACGATATGAAGCTTTTATCGGTGTTGGAGGAGATTCTTGGCGTAGATGAAGGTACCACTGTAGATGATGTTAAAAAGCAATCTGCAATGGTTTGTCGATTTTTTACTTGTTTTGGTATTTAGGGGGAGGTAGGTTATAATTTTTCAGAAAATACAAAAACAATAAAAAATTTTCAAAAATCCAAAAACATGAGATATTTCAAAATCCAAAAACAATAGAAAACGGAAAAAGAGCTTGTGTAAAAAGGGAAAATGATAGTACATCAGCTTGACAGTTGTAGTATGCTAAAGAAATGTAAAGTTTAAAAGTGTTAAGCAGTCTCGCTGACGATATGCCGGTAGGTTTTTACACATTTAGTAGGTTTGTTCGGGATATAAATCTAAATCATTACTTGCTTATTTCGTGGGGAACACTACTTGGATATATAGGTAACCCCTGAAATCTCGTTTGAAAGACCCCTCTTTCTGAAATACTAGGTCATTATACTCAGTGATATCTGGGGTATTATCCCGGGACTTCTGATAATGCGGAAGCAATGGCCTAGTCCCCGTATAATACTTTACTGCTGCTTGAAATAAAAGCCCGCCCTCAGCATAAAAATGATGAAACATTGAAAAATGCTAATCATGTGTTGTTGTAAAACAGATCCTCTAAAGGGGACCCACCTAAAGTCGAAGCCATCATCTCTCTGATTTTGCGGAAGCAATAGCCTGAGCTCTCATGGCCATCGCATTTAATCACCTGTAATACTGAATATTGGGATCTGGATACGGGAGTATATTCAAGAGGTGGGACACATGAATGAGTTTAAGTTCTTAATACACCTAATTCGTATCCTGGACAGATTGAAATTTGTGTGAGAATTTAAATGGATCAGTATATCGACAATCTAAGCGAATTGTTTAGTTCTGAATATGAAATCGAAGCTTAACGGTACTTGTGATTTGTCGACAGCTGATATGATTCCCTAACACGCTCACCAAAAATATGTTTGTAAATAGTTTACATTTACTGCATTTTTTTTCTGTTTAGCATTCTAGTATAGAAACTTTACTCAAAATCCAAAAAGATTTTATATTTCTGCTTTATTTTTCCGACAAACCAAAGTGGAAAGCTGATCTTCAGATTCGCAGTTTGAAGAAGATGCAGGAAGTTTCTGAGCTGGACAGAAGAGTTGGGAGCTTAATATGTTAAACCAATGAAAATGAAAAGTCAAAACAAGTTCATTAAGTTGAAACTTGTAATTTTCAGAATAATGTTTTGAAAAATGTTGAACAAAAGTCAGTTTTGGTTCGTCTTGGATCAACCAAGGTCATTAAGTTGAACTTGGTAGACGAATTGAGTGTTCAGGGTCATTAGTTTGGACCTGAATACTTAAGTGGATTATTAAAATTGATAAAAAAAAATAAAAAAAGATGTTAAAAGTCAATAGATTGTAATGTAAATTTCTTGAGAAACAGAAAACAAGATCCCCATGGCATAGATAGTGTAAAGTTTGAACCAGAATTCGAGCTCCAGCATATTGAAAGGGGGAGTCTACATTCTGGATCAACATTCAAATGGGAGTTTGAAGATAGAGATTGTAGGATGCTTACAGTGTCAGACATTTTGGGCAGAGTGAGAAGATAGATCAAGACTAAAGACTGAAGATTTGATGCTAAAGACTTCGTGAACATCCAAGGGGGAGTCTGTTGGTGCATTAATGTCTGTTAACTTCGTCTTTATTGAGTCTTAGGTCTAGATAGGACAAACCAGTGCTCAGCAGGTTAGAAAACAGGTATTGAGTGTAAAGAGGTGATTTCGCATGAAATAGCTAAAGCTATTTCGCACGAAATGAGAAATACTCATTTCGTACGAAATGCCCTTTGCCTGTTTCGTAAGAAATAGCCACTCTATAAATAGCTGATGCATGGTTGTCATTTGTAACTTTCCGATTTCAGAGCCGAGGTGCTGCCAGTTTGTCAAACGATCTGTAAAAGCTTTGAAATCATTAATAAGAAGATAATTAGGGAGAATCAAGTTGTATCAAGTTAGAATCACTGATTCCGCCTTTGATTCTGACTCAAAACTCTTCTGAACGACTCATTCGGGTCATACGACGATCCAACAAAAAGTTCAAACATTTTACAACATACTCATTCCATCGAATGACCAGCCGACCGAATGGTCATCCGTTTGGATGACCATCCGTCCGGTCGGTCATCCGATCGGTTTACCATCCGAACAATCATCTCACTCGACGCACCGTTATATGCTGGTTAACACTTATGCTATCGTTCTGTATTCAGGCTAACCTCCAAGCGCTCCCTTCAATCCAAGATAGTGTTTATTTACTAAACACGCTCAGTGAGTATACTCGATCCCTTTTTGCTTAACGCACTTTTGGGTGTTACATACGTTATCTATATCAAATCACATCAAGCACACAATGCAAACACTTTTAACGCTAACCGCTCTCGCATGTTATACGTGACTCGATGAATGCTTGTATTTTATGTTTACACAGTGTTTGTTTGCCTGACACCTTAGCAACGATAGTACTATAGTTTGGACTCAGCACCTGTCGTGGACAGGGTTTGTAAAGGGTTTTACTTCACATGGTCACAGTTGTTATAATGTGTTGCGCATTCTACAACTCGCAGTCATGTCGGTTGCATACTTCATTGTTGATAGCTTACTTGCTTCACATTTCTACGTGTTACATGCTTGTTATGCGTAAAACGATTTCGCTATACTATATGTTATTAAACTTGTATGCTCACCTTTACACTCTGTGTATTGACCCTATTTTAACGTATGTGATAGGTTGATTAGGATGCTTGCTACTTTTCACTGGAAATCAGGCTAGGGAGTCTAGTACCCACATTAAATAAATCTGAGTTGTCAGAACTGTTTACTTGTCTTTGAGAACAATGTCTGTAATAACTGTTTTTACTTTATATGTTTATGGTATGGGATGTGAACCTTAAATATATGGTAATTTACTAGTTGTTTTGGATTCTCTTGGATAATCTGTTTCGCTCAGTGACACGCCCCGATGTTTCCGCCATCGGTTGGGTGTGATAAAAGTTATTTTGAAAATTTATGTTCATGTTTCGGTAATCACCTAAGGATAGGTGATGTGTATTGTTTTAAGTTCTAAACACAAGATAACTTGTGTTAGGGTCCTAGAAAGGCTATAGTCTAGGTTAAAGCATTACGAATAACCTAATTCCCTATAACCATGAGCTCTGATACCAACTCTTCTGTCACACCCCGACCGCGTAAAACAACAAACCGCGGCGGAAACGTCGGGGAGTGTCGTAATAGAATTATTGTTTCACAAACATGGTATTTAAAGTTTGGTTTTATTAAGGTAAATGATTACATTGTCTTTGTTTAAACGAAAATAGAACATAAATTAAACTTGTCTTGCTTCATTTTAAGTCATTAAGGCCCAAGTCCGCCTAAGTGTATCACGATCAACCTCAAACATTAGCTGTTGAAACACATGTGAAAATAGGTACGTCAACATAAAAATGCATGTGAGATACATAGGTTTTGTTGATGAAGGATTCATGACTTTAAAGTTAAAATGAATGTTTAACGAAAAGTATTCATGAACCTTGTAAAATGTTTTCTTTTATAAAATCATATGAAAATCGATATGAAAATCAGATGATATAAAAGAAAGATGTTTGGTTAAATAAATAACCAAGTGGAAATGAGTTGTATAAAACATGTCATTCGTAAAACAATGTCATTTGAAATAAATATCATTTGTATAAACTGTGTCATGTCTTTGTCTTTGTCGAAGTGGTTTAGATAACGCTACGATATGTAATATCATAAAAGCACTTATATATAGGAAGTACCAACGGCGTATCCACCATGCTTTTATCATATTACACACGTCTCATTATTTAACTCACTTATTAATAAACCATCAAATAGTGTCTTGTCAAAACCAATGTCAAAATGTTATGTGTAAACAATGTCCAATGTCAAGTGTAAACCATGCCTTGCATAATCAAATGTTATGTATGGCAAGCAAAAAGTATTTACTCAAACCATATGTAAAAGTGTACAAAACAATGTCTTTGAATAAACCTAAGTTTAAATCAAAAGTTATGTTTTGCAAAACCAATGCTTTATGGATACAAACATTTATGTAGTAATGTTTATCGCATACATTCAAGCCTTGAAACTGTCGGATAAACCCTTAACAAGTTAAAGGTTTATCAAAAATGTTTTCGGATTCTGTCATTCCCTACTTCCAAACAAACCTAGGAAGCTGGGAACGGGATTTGTCAAGTCCTATGGTACCATTACATACTACCGAGCGGCATGATCAATGTTAATGAATGTATTTTTGTCCCGTTAAACACACCAAATGTCATAACCAATGTAAGCATGTTATGTAAAAACCATGTACTAAGTATGCTAACTAAACATACGAAGTAGAAATGTTCATGAAATCAATGTGCTCATATGTTGAGTAAACATATGCAGCAGAAATGTAATGTAAATCAATGTGCCCATATGCTGAGTAAACATATGCAGCAAAAGTGTCCTTGAAATCAATGTGCTAGCATGCTCAGTCAACATACATAGCAAAACATAATTGAAATCATGTACTATATATGTACTAGCTAAACATAGCAAGTATATGTCATAAAAGCATGAAAAGCATGAAAGTAACAATGTAGGCACATGTGTATCACCCCAAAATATTTGAAAATAGTAAAAGAGGGGACTATGTACTCACTTGAGATTGCTTAATAGTCTTGAAATAAAGACCAATTAATGCTCGAGGGATCACGGATTCAAACGGCACCTAGTATAGGTAACTATGTTAATAATCGGATCCTAAACCGGAGGATAGGATATAATGAAGTTCTATAAATCAAATGAGGAACTCATATGCCATGACTTAATAGCCCTAACATTCTGATTAGAAAGTTATCCTAAGTGCTTTTGACCCATTTCAATTCGTTAAGGTAGTTTAAGCTACTTTTTAACATGTCGTTTACGTACATATAAGGTCGGATGGTTATTTATGTCATATGTTAAGTATTACATGCCCAATTATGTTTAAAAATGTTATTAAATCAGTTTAGATGTCAAAAACTTAATTACATATGTTAAAAATGAATTTATGCTCAAAAAGGACATTTTGGTCATTTTTAATGGGCATATAAACGACTTAACGAATAACTAACCAACCTAAGTGACCATAAGGTATAATCTCAGTAGGTTATTCCCTATACAACTATGGTCACAAAATATGTTTGGTCGGATCCTAATGATCGACCAAACGGGTCGGGTTCGAAAGTCTAAGCGGTTGTTAAGACCGCTTGACTTACAACCCTAAATAAGCACTAAACTAGTAGTGACGAGTTAAACATGTTTAACTAAGTTAGAAAACTGTTTTGGTATCAAAACAAAGTGTTTTGATACCATAAAATAGTTCCGTCATAAAATGCACATAAACGCGCATTTTGACCAAAACTTTGACTCGTCACTACGACTAGTCAACGTGGTAATCAGTAGGTATAATCGTTGGGGATTATAACCATCGTGATTATGATCACGTTGCAAAGTTCAATTGAACTTTGATTTGACCAATTCATGGTCAAAACTGAAAGTCAAACGGTAGTCAAACTGTTTGATTTTCAGCTTTTAATTGCTGAAAATAAATAACTAGCCATGAAAGAATACTTACAAAATGTTTTAAGGCTGGAAAAATGAACTAGAAACTCAGGTAGGTGGCCCCCAAAAGATGGTAGCCTCCACTTATAGTTCAAGAGAGAAGAAATGAGGAATGAGCAAGTGAATGAGGAGAAGAAGCATGCTATTTATACTTGTCTTGGATTAACAAGATGATGACAAGTGGATTGTGTAACCTCCAAGGAATGATCTTGACCCTACAAATGTGTGGTTCTTGTTTATAGTCTTGGAGAACACTTAAACTGGGTCACCAAACAAAGAATACCATCAAAGAACAAGTAGGAAACAAGCTGGCAGCTGAAAACCACTGTTCTATCGAAACACAGGGGTTGCGCGGCACGACAGAGACACCACCAGGGTGTCGCGCGACTCGAGGATGGGTGCTGACTTTCAGAAATTACAGTTTTAGTCCCTTCACACTTCTAAGTGCCTTTTTGACGCGTTTAACCTCCGTTAAGCCATTTTCAAGGCTCTACAAGGATGTTAAAGCATAGGGGACTTGAAACATGTTTGAAAATATCATGGATGTCGGTTTGTTTGGTTATACGGTCGCATTTTTTGGTTAATTATGACGAAACTCGAACAGACGCGAAAACGATCCAAATTAAGCGACGAATTGTATTTTTGCATTCCTATCACTAAAATATAATATTTTAGTGATTACAAAAATTTTTGGATGTCTGGATATGGTCAGAATGTAAGATATGCGCGTATATGCAAACTTCCACAGTTTTTGACACTTTTAGTCCCTGTGATCCAATAAGCGCATTTTTGCCGTACCAAACCCTTCAAAACTTATTTCTAAGTTATGTAAAGGTTATTTAAGGTATGTTAAGATTATGTCACTGTCCCAGAGTGTTTGTCGCGTTAAACTGATTACGTTTACGCATCAGTTTGCGTATAACTTTCCAGAAAGCAATTAAGAGTTTGAAATCGAACAAAAATCAAAATGTGCAAAACTCAAACATAATTAAACAAATATTGGGATCAAAACACATTGTTTTTTTTATATTTTAATTGTTCAATGTTATAATATGATTACACAAGTCACAGATGACACAGAACGTCGATCAATTCCATTTCTTCCGGATCGATTTGGTTGTAATCTTCCTTAGTCATGTTGAGGTTTCCACTTTTACCTGCACCAAGACTCTTGTATGATTCCAAAATCGATGGCAGAAAAATCATCTGCTATTTAGCAGCATCCATATTCATGCCTTGTGAATTGTTGAGATTCACTGCTATATTACATTGAATGAAATGAGGGTTGGAATTGTTTTGGTTTGGTTTGTGTGATTATTTGAAGCATGGGATGACTGAGTGTGCGGAGTTGACGGATTTGTGTCAGAACTCGAAAACCCAAACCCACTACTAGAGAAACTACTTTGTGGTGACCCGTATGTGTTTTCAGCACTAAATGTTGTTTCAATTTTGGGAGATTGAACATTCGACGGTAAGCTTCCTCGATAGTACAAGTTCACATCCTACTGAATGTTCGCGTTGTTCATCTTGGTCAACTTTCTCTGTTCTAGCTTGTGACTTTCAAGTTTCTGGATTAACATGTTTTGTGACACTCTGGGTTTTCCCGAGCAACCACCTTGTATTGAACTTGCGTGTATATATATTATTAAATGAAAAATATGGTGTTGATCTTGATATGATATGTGATCCTCGTGCTAAGTTATGTGTTGACAATGTGTAAGTATGATATACATAGATATAAATATATATATATATATATATATATATATATATATATATATATAGTAAGCCGAGACCATGAACCCGACTCGAGACCACTCGGTCTCGAGTGAACATTAAAGGGTTGGGTCGTGTGCACTTGAGCCCATTCGAAACCCATTAGAGTGTACCGACCTTAGAACGGGTATAAAACCCATGCCCAAGCCAACCTTCTCTCATTTTGACATTTCCATCATTCTCCCACACACACTCTCCTACACTCCTTCAATCACTAAAACCCTAGAGCACCAACACAAAAACCATCTTCTTCCTCTCTCGGATCCAACCGGCAACACTAGAACTCTCGGTTCAAGCTTGGAATCATCATTGGGAAGCCGTTCATCGATCCTCCATACCCTCACACCTTGGAACACAACCGGTTAGTGTTTAATGTGTGTTAGAAATTATGTGTGCTTAATGAATAAGATACATGATTAGTTTAGAGGTCTTTTTGCATGATTTTTGTATGATTAGTGAGTTTGTAATGGTTAAATGATGAATAATGTGTGTGAACTATTGTATGATGATGTTTTTCTAAGATGTTTTGAATGATAAATGATTAATAGCTTAGGATGATTTTTGCTATCCGATTCATGTTAGATATTTTAGGACAAATGTGTGTTTGATGAGATGATGCAAGATTTACTTGATCCTTGATCACAACATTTCATGCTTGAATGATCTCATGAAGAACATTATGAATATGTGTTAAATATGATATGAACATATGATGAACAAATGTTGAATATGATTAACAATGTTGAATATGGGATAAACATTTGAATATGTGATGTTTGATCTGATTTAGCTACAATTTAGACAAGAAAACATGTTTATGAAATCCTATTGGTTAGTACACAGTTTCATGAAATCACAATTCTATTGGATAGTACGAATTGGACAGGTTCTAGAAGAACTTCATGTGCACGTATCCGGGGTTGCGAGTCGAGACCCCCGGTTGCAACTCGAGACCAACACGTGACAACTCGAGACCACAGCAGTTGCGACTCGAGACCTTGACCAAACAACTCAATCAAGGCAGACTTCAAGGACTCGGGACCGGCAAGGTCTCGACTCGAGACTTCATGATCTCGACTCGAGACAGGACTCGAGACCTCCGAGGTTGCGACTCATGCCGGCATCACTCGAGATCTCATGGTTGCGACTCGAGACCGCACGCTGCTTGTCTCCGTTATTGCGCCAAAAGTGTGTGGACTGTGTATACCGCTTTTTTTTTGGACTCTGTGATGCTGTTAACTGTTCGTATGATTGGATGGGCCCAATAACACTCATGATTTGTATGTTAGGTGTCGACGGTTACTGTTTAACTGCTTACGTATTAGAACAGGCTCGATAACTTGCTGGATATTTATATGTTATGCATGCAATGTGTTAGCTATGTGTAGAATATACGTGATCTTCCTGTACCCAAACCTGACCTATACTGGTAACCATGTTAGGACGTGGTGACCAACGTACTTGACCAAGTAAACGGTCTGCCGAGCAACACAAGGTGAGTTCACAACTTAAAGCATGCATTCCCGGTGGATTGGGAAACGGAACTAAAAACAACACTATCCCCTTGTGAGGGATACAAACTTACTTTTCTTCCCTTGTTACTGGGAACAAACTTACTTTTCTTCCCTTGTTACTGGGAACAAACTTACTTACTACCCTTGTTACTGGGAACTCTTGGTTAATTACGGTTTATACGGAATGCAACGAGCAACACTAAACGAAACTCTATCACTTAAGTCCCTACCATTTAATACCGATTAGTCGTCGGGGCCAGGCGAACGGGTTATTAGTTAATAGCGCTATTTAGGTGTAACCAGCCTCACACCGACCCTTGTTACTGGGAACGGGAGTGAACTAATGTACTCTGGCAAACCGTCAATGATGATAGAACATTGACAAACGGGGCACTACGGAAACGTACGGTTAAGTAAGTATTCGGTATTGGAAAAACAGTTTAGTCGCTTACTTGTGGGGTAGCTCCCCATCGCATGTATAAACGGATAAATTAACTGGTGAAACAAGTTTTTGGTAATTAAAAACTGGACAACTCGTGAACTCGCCAACATTTTTGTTGATACCCTACTGCATGCTTTGCAGGTACCCAGTGACTCAGGAGCTTGCAGCTTGGGAATGTGTAGTGGTCGTCTAACCCATGTGTTGGGTTTTAAATAAACTTGAACTATGAACTTTGTTTTGAAACTGTTTGGTCTATGCTTCCGCTGTTTACTTAAGCTGTCATTCGAACTTAAACTTTTATAAAACTTCGAACTATGATGTTTACTAACTAATGTGGTTGGTGAACATTTCTATTATTGACCAATGCTCAGTATAATTGGTGGCTGGATCCTGGTCAGTCACGCCTCCAAGCGGTGGTATTCCGCACGTGGATTTTGGGGGTGTGACATGTTTAAACTCATAGTTTAGTACTCGAGACTGTTTTTAATGATCATCACATATGTAGACCAATCACTCTCATTCGGAAGTGCATCTATGAGCTTATCCACCAACTCTTCTCGATCCTTTTCAATCCCAAACCTTCTTAACTCTATGATCAAGTGGCAATAACGCTCTATCATTTGTTTTAGCGTTTCACCCTTCAAGCATTGAAAAATGTCGAACTCCTTTTTCAGCAATGCTTTCTTGCTCTTTATCATTTCTCTACCGCCCTCCTATTTATTTTACAATGCTATCCATATCGAGTGCGCGGTGCCCGCATGTTGGAGCAATGAGAAAATGTCGTCTCTGATTGATTGTTGAAAGAAGTTGATCATTTCTTTTCGCAGATGAAAGCTTCTTTTTCTTGATCAGTGAAGTTCATAATCGACTTCTTAACACCTTGTTCATTTGCTAGTTGAGCATATTCCTCAAGTATCGAAAACCAACATTCCATCGCGTTGGCCTGAACCCAGTTACAAAAACGCTCACGCCACCCATTATAGTCCTCCATACTATGTAGCTTTGGTGGTTTCACATTCGTTCCGAGTGCATTGTCTAGGTTCAATCTCTTGGCCATCATTGTTGTCGATGAAGTTGCGAATGCGTTAAAAACTATGAATCCATTATCAACACCTTGAGTTACGCGAAAAAATCCTGAAGAGTCAAACAAACGGTCAAACAAATTTTTCAAACAAAAGGAACAATATCCTTTCGTGCGAGAGGGATTGCCTCTTGTGCGAAAGGTTCAGTTTTTACAAACAAATGGGAATCAAACTCTTTCACGCGAAAGGTATGGCCTTTCGTGTGGAAAGTAATTTTCAAACAACAAATCTCAGTCCCTTTCGTGCGAAAGGTGCTCGTTTTGTGCGAGAGGATATGTCTCTCATGTGAAAGGTTCCTGATTGACTCCTTCCTCTCGAAAATCAAGCTGCGTTTTTTGACATTTTTTCAAGATTTTTCACTGATTTAGATCAAATTAAGGTCTGATTTGTTCAAGGGTTTAATTAGGTGAATT
Organism: Helianthus tuberosus; assembly: GCA_030545235.1. Classification (NCBI taxonomy): domain Eukaryota; kingdom Viridiplantae; phylum Streptophyta; class Magnoliopsida; order Asterales; family Asteraceae; genus Helianthus; species Helianthus tuberosus. The sequence continues at coordinate 62,822,645 of CM060432.1, read as the reverse complement.
CGCACAACATGTTCAATTTTCAGCAAATTTTGTCCATGAATTCGAGGTCAATTTTAAGTTGTAAGCAGAATGCGTAGAAAAAGAAGTGAAATGATGTGAAACAATGTGAAATCGTCTTCAAATCTGCTCAATTCGGCTGAAATCTTGTGCTCTTTGTCACTGAAACCGGCCTCCAAGCTCTGATACCATTTGTGAGGACCGTTTCGGGTCTCCGAATGATTCGTTAATCAGATAATCATCATATCATGTGCGGAATCCATGTATGATGTTGACACACACAAGAATATACTGATTAAACCGTGTTTCTATTGAAAGATTTGAAGTACAAAGCCAAGAAACAATTTTGACAGAGTTCCCCTCTAGAGCCAAAAGTCTTTCAAATGAGAACCCAAGCCTCCTATTTATAGGCAAGGCCCTGTCGCACGAAACTACCTGGGACGAGAGGGTTCTCTCGCACGAAAGGGCATGAGGCTCCTTTCGCACAAAAGACTCTTTCGTGCGAAAGGGCTTTCAACATACAAACCCATTCCATTTCCATATTAATCTATACAATTCAATACATTACAACTACACACGACACGTGGACGTGGGCTGCAGACATATGTACTCACAGAGGTGGTGGTGGTGGATGAAAATGGCAAAAAATGACAAAAGTCATGGACTAAAACGGTAGAAAGAAAAACTAATTGGACTAAAATGGTAGGAAAAAAACTATTTGAACTAAAGTGACATTTTTTGTTAAACCTTAGGGACTAAAATGGCAATTTACTCTTTTAATAATATAAGCTTTAAGAATTTCCGTATATAACATTGTGATGTGTTTATTAATATTTACTTTTCAATAAAAGTTTTATCCTCAAAATCGAACGAGTCAAATATAATTGATTTCTTTTATTGTTTTTTCAATACAGTTACTTTTCTCTTTGTAACTTTTCAAAGATAATATTTTATGAAGTTCCGGATATAATCTATGTTTCAATACGATTTTAACCGATTTAGTTTGATTTCTCTCGAATATGTTGCTTTCGAAAGAAAAGAATATGCACTGCCTTCCAATATAAATTTTATTGAAAACCGAGGTTTATTCAAGTTTGATATTTTAAGCTGTAACAAGTATTGGTATCGTATAAGTTTTGTAACGAAACGAATCGAACCAGATCCAATCAAAACTAATTTTTTTTGCGGCATTACATAGGGAATTCCACTAGTGTATACTAAAACTCATTATTAAAATACACGGTTTAACTAATTATTTACAATTATATAAACTATTTTGGATAGCATGAAACTGACATTGTTAACCTAATTTAAAATCATAAAATAGACTGACTCGTGGCATTAAGTAAATGGCTTTATTTATTGTCGCATAGATGACCACTGATTGTTTATTTAAATAAACATGACTTTAAATTTGATTCCCCATTCATGTTATCTCATAAGAGTTTGTCTACTTCAAATATAGTTGTTGATCAGTTCTGTTTAAATATAATGGAAAACATGTAAAACATACCTTTGATTGCATCAGTAGAGAATCCAGTCAGAGACGCAGCCACGGAGTTTAACATAGTTGTCAGTTTGATCTGGTTCCTCCTTAGAGTGTAAAGTGATGATGGTGATGAAACCGAAAGTAGGGTTAGTTTCGGTTGAGGGAGAGAGAGACGAAATTGTGATGTTATGTTGTTAGGTTGTGTGTCTAACCCTTTAACTCTCTAATAAGCTCCTTATTTATACACCCAAGAGGAAACCCAATTAGTTAATAAGGGTAATATAGTCCATCAACAATTACCAACTAATTATTAATAGGTTATTAATATATTTTGATCTATATTATATAAATGATAATGATGGCTACTAGATTAAATATAAATAAATAAATATTTAATCTTACATTCTCCCACTTAGCCGAATAATCATTTATCATGAGTATTAGATTAGTCTGATCAGAAGTTAATACTCATTTTAGCCTTAAACAAGTACTATAGCAGAGAAATACAGCCGTTGAATCATTATGCGACTCAGGACCCCCATTAGTCATACTATAGCCTTAATTTAAAACCTAACAGTTATGATCAAAATAAGTAAGCCCTTTAACGTTTGATTTGTGTTTATAGTTGTCTATATGTCATTACACCGGCAGAACATATGTAAGAGACATACAAAATCAAACTGATGAGGAAAATTGATTAATAGTTAGTCATTCATAGTACGATATGCAGTTGTACATGGTCATCAATTAAAACCCGTCTCTTTTATGAGCTCTCTTAATAAGACTTATGGGTAATAGACCTTCAGTTATAGGATCCTTAAGCATATCACGAATGCATTCGATACAAAGATTTAGTTTCCTCAATTCGTTCATAAACGAATAATTAATTGCGTATCGAAATTTAATGCAGCACCTCTCGAACTGTTACTATTCAAGGAGACATGGTAGCTGACTTTATCACAACAAGTCTTCAATATATTAATTATATGGAGTTAATAAAGTCATGAGTCCACTGATAAATTTCCAACAACATTTAGTGACTATATTATGTCATTATAACTTAGGTTGTTGATATCAGTCCATGATGACTCCTCCATGAGATAGGTTTTGTCTGTTGACATAAAGATATACCCGAAATTACATTTTGTCATCTTTGAATATTACAAAGTTAGAGTAATAAACCGGTTTGAGTTCTCACTTCTTCTTTAAATTATAGTCTCTCGTTTCTTTTAAAGATATTGTAATACTCTATTAAATGCTTCACATTAATCTAGACATATCTAGTGTGTTGCAATGTGAGTAATATCTAAACGAGTATAGACTTAAACTTACATAAGGCTTCTAATTAATGAAGCGTAAGAAATAATCTCATTTATCCTATTATCCTCTAAAGGAGAGCAGTATTGTTTGTTACATATGTAAGGACCAATTTAATGTTAAACTTATGGAACGGAAGTAATATCCCATTTGGTCTATCTCAACATGTTATGATATCTATTATGTAAGAGATATCTCTGAGATCTATTATATCAAAGTTTGTGTTAACAATGCTTTGACTTATGTAACATCTACTTGTCAAAAGAATATCATCTATATAGACAAGTTTATCTTAGTTGCTCCCACTCATCTTGAGGTAGGTACATTATTCCACTTGGTTGTTGATGAAAATAATTGCGTTAAGATTTCATCACATTATGATGTTTGCATTAACCCATACAAGGATTTTATTGGCTTATAGACAAACTGTTCTTTAACCTTAAGTTTAGAACTTTCAGGTTGTTTTATGAACATGTAAATATGTCAGCCAGTTGTTAGGGAAAGTTGTTTTAATGTTCATCTAATGTAGCTCAAAACTATTATAAGCTACTAGAACAGTGATGATCCTAAAAGAAATCTTTTGTTAGATATGTAATAAAGATTCTTTAATAATATATCTCTTCCTGAGTATAACCTTTGACAATCAATCATGCTTCTTTGTGTCTTAACGTTTATATCAGGATTTGGTTTAGTTATGAACACTCTTAGGTTATTCAATCAAATCCCAAACGTTATGCGAACACATAAAATCAGTTTTGCTAGAAAACTGTTTTATTCCATTCAGAAGATTGATTGACACTAATGGCTTAATTAGAAGAGATAGGATCGGTAAACTTTTCCAAAATCCATTTCTACTTCAGTTAGGGAGGTTATGTAATCATCAAAGTTAGTAGGCTTTTAAACCTAGATGACCTCCTGAGTTGATTATTGGGTTTGTTAGAAGTTTCAGTTTTATGGATTAGCTCTTGGTTAGGTTGCTATCATTTTTAGGATTCTAAGTTTGTAAGAGTTGGTGCAGTATGGTGTACAAGAGGTGTAATCGGAGTTAAATTTGGAGTGAAATTTAATGACACTCTTCCCCCCGCCTCTTGTATTCCTTGCAAGTCATGATAAGGACTTTGACTGCTCCCACTGTCCTTAGAAAGCTTTAGGAACTCAGCATGCTTAGGGTCAATATTTAACGACCAAACAAATTCTAAACAGAGAAAACATATTAATGACGTTAGTCATTGTAGTTTCTCTTGTTGAGGATTATGTTAGTTTAGATAAGAAATCTAAGTGTGCCCACAATTAAGCAACAATGAAACTTTTGTAAAAGTAGCTTTAGATTTTAAGGAGACAAGTTATGATAGAACAATGTCAAGATGGAGCAGTGTCTTGTACAAGAGGTGTAAATTGAAGTAATATAAAGTTTTCACTCCCCACCTCTTGCAACTATTGCAAGTTATTATTAAGACACTTAATGCTCCCACTGATCTATGATATCTCTATAAATGCTACAAGATAAGTTTCAATTAGGTATGTGACGTGGGAACCTATCATATATATGTTAGACTTTACTTGATTTCCTTAATGTCCAGATGTCATAAAAACTTAGGGACATATTTAATAGAAATCTTATTAAGTACATATATGAATAGATTTCTTATAGGACCGTGGGCCATATATGACAAAATTTATATACAAGTAGATAGCCTTTAAATGATAAATGAATTATGTCCGAATATTCCATCTGGAATAAGTTCCACGAATGTCAATGAATGACTTATGATGGACCCATACTTATTCCTTGAGCCAAGTAATATTTAGGGCTATAACGTCATGATTGAAAATCACTTAGAATGAGATTAGATAAGAAATCATCCTCATTAACCATGTCATGATTTCTCATGAATTTTGGTTATAATGGATGAAATTTGTAAGTCTCATTTTCCTTTTGTCAAATTTTTTTTATTTGCATGATGACAAAAGTTGTGAAAGTGTAAGGTATCATCTAGTTTTATCTTAATAATGTTTCAATCCAGATATTTAGAACAAATAAGATGAGAGTTTAAGATAAGTGTGACTTTATGTTAACTATGCAAACCTCACAACCTTCATAACATTGCTTAATTATGATACTATATTCTGATTAATACTCAGAATATATGTACGGTATCGAAAAAACGTTGTTAGAAGACTGCTTATTATTGTTCTTATAGCCTTAACATTTAATTTTGTCACTAACTCTCATGTTAGTTATTTGTTAACTTCTGGTAAGGAAACGTTTAAAACTAGAGTCAACTAATCATGTGTTAATAGGAATATTATAATTAGTAGACTTAAATATCTTTAATAAGTGACTTTCTAATGAATTCATCCAACTGTTCTTTAGAATAATGGATAGTCTCGTTGCTTATGTCTAGTCTAATGACATAATGATGCAGTGAGATTTTCCCGTGAAGAACCTTAGAGGTGGAATTAACAGTTGTAATTTGTCTATGGACCTTAGAACAATCCTCTTTTAAGGTTTTAAGTGCTTGTAAGGTGAGTAACAACTTATTTTTCCAGCTTCAAACATTTATTTCTTTGTACATATGTTGCTTATCAACACACTCATTATACTTTGGTAATTTTGAGTGTTATAGTTGATTTATAAGGCATCAAATTGTACAAGTGAAAATCTTAATATGTAATGTACTGGAAAATGTACTTATTTCCATGCGTAAGCCCTTAACTTTATGGGTCATGGTATTGTACATTATTATGTATTCACATATACCACTTAACTTTTTAGTTTAGAATTATAAATGAAGGCATGCATCTTAGGAGTTCTAGTGATTATTCCATATATAAGAGATTAGCCTTAGGAAAGACTTAATCTGAAATAACTTTAGTGATAGCATTATGTTAGAGAGTTCTTGATTATCATAAGAGACATCATGTTCGATTTATCCTAATCATCATGCTCTAATTTTCTTCTTTATAATCTTTATCAGAAGAGAGCAATAGGATTATCATGTCTTAAGAAATAATCAAGGATTTAGTTTAAGAGCTAATTCTAATAGAAACTTTAAATAAAGCAAACATTTTAGGTTTAGGAATTAAAGTGGATGAGATATATGTAGAAGTAAATTATAGTGAGTAAAATTATGGGTACTAAGAATAAGACAGACTAAATGATCATAAAATTAATTAAGGATCATTAATATAAGGATCATTATGTGAAGAGATTGTGATATATCTATTACTAACATCAAAATAATAGATTTAGTAAAATTCTACTTAAACAAAGACAAATCAGCTTTGGCCAGAAGTGTAATCATTTAAGTATGTGTGCAAAGTAATCGTGACAAATCAGCTTTGGCCAGAAATGAGACAATCACTTTAGTTATGCACTTGTCAAGCATGCTAAACATAAATGAATTAAATTAGCTTTGGCCAGAATTAAGACATTTCACGTTTGTAATGCATACTCAACATAGCTTTTTATAATACTTGAACAATAAATAGATATATTAAATCAGCTTTGGCCAGAATTAATACATCAGAAGCTTATTCAAGTTAAGCTAGTTTTGGTTTTGTAAAACATTATTTGATCCTTATTAATTAATTAAGTATAAACAAAACCAAGTATTTAATAGCAAACCACCTGTTAGCGCGGATCGAACTCCGCGGTGAGTTCGCTGGGGGGTGCGGGGGACAGCATAAAAAAATAATGAGGTTTCGAGTTGGGTCTCGACTAAGTTATGAGATCTCGAGTCGCAACCTTGGTCTCGAGTCGTAATCATGGTCTTGACTAGTGTGTTTTATGAGATCTCGAGTCCATATTGAGATCTCGAGTCGCAACCATGGTCTCGAGTGGCGAAGAATGAAGCCTTTAGTTGAAAACGCAGTGATCTCGAGTCGAGACTGATGTTTCGAGTTGTGAAGTTTTGAGCCTTTATGATCTCGAGTCGAGACCTTGTAGTCTCGAGTCGAGACCTGATAGTCTCGAGTCGTAATCTTCTAATCTCGAGTTGTAAGCTTTGATGACCCTTATGATTTCGAGTCGAGACCTTGTGGTCTCGAGTCGAGATCTGATGGTCTCGAGTCCTCTGTTAACAGCTGTTTATTGTGATAATAAAACAGAAAATTCGAAAATTATGAATTGTGATAGAGTTTCCTATTATAACATTGATCTAATTTTATCATAAAATTTCGAAAATCATAATTGTTTATCTCATTAACATATTTCGAAAACAACTTATTAGATAAAATAAGATCAAATTAGGAAAAACATTACACAATTCAAAACACATTCCAAAACATAAGGGAAATTTCGAATTTTAACTAAGAACATTATGAACCCTAAAAAATAAAAACATAATTCTGGGTTCCGAAATCTAAATTTTAAGAATTTTGTTAACAGATTTCGAATATTAGGTTTGTCCATTATGATTTCGAGTCAAAACATTAATTCATTAAGTTCCGAAAACAGTGATTTCGGCAACAAAACTTGAAAACAGCCGTGATTATTCAAGGCTTTAAAAAATTCGTTTTCCAGATTTTTGATCCCAGAATAATGGATACAAAAACAGAACTGATTTATCAACATATGCTCTGATACCACATGTTGATCAGTTCTGTTTAAACATAATGGAAAACATGTAAAACATACCTTTGATTGCATCAGTAGAGAATCCAGTCAGAGACGCAGCCACGGAGTTTGACATAGTTGTCAGTTTGATCTGGTTCCTCCTTAGAGTGTAAAGTGATGATGGTGATGAAACCGAAAGTAGGGTTAGTTTCGGTTGAGGGAGAGAGAGACGAAATTGTGATGTTATGTTGTTAGGTTGTGTGTCTAACCCTTTAACTCTCTAATAAGCTCCTTATTTATACACCCAAGAGGAAACCCAATTAGTTAATAAGGGTAATATGGTCCATCAACAATTACCAACTAATTATTAATAGGTTATTAATATATTTTGATCTATATTATATAAATGATAATGATGGCTACTAGATTAAATATAAATAAATAAATATTTAATCTTACAATAGTTACTTGGAATACTTGGGATGGCCAATAATTGATTAGTCCTCTTCTGTGAACATGTGTAAATAACTTTTATTAAATTAGTTACATATTTTTTTTTTCTTTGATTTTTCTATCCAAAGAAACGATTCTTGTTCACATTTAATATATACATATATATATATATAGGGAGGAGCTCATGCGAGAACCACCTTTATTGTGAGAACCGCGAGAATCAATGTGAACACAACCTAAAATAGCTAAAAAAACCTAACCCCCACCCCCCCCCCCCCCCAAAACCTAAACCCCCCCACCCCCTCCCCCCCCCCCCCAAAAAAAAAACCTAACCCCCCCCCCCCCCAAGCTAAATGCTAAAAACTAAAACCTAAAAAAAAAAAATTTTTTGCCTTCGAAAAGTAGCGATTTTTTTATAAAAAATATTAAAAAATTCAAAAAAAAAATTTTTGTGTGATTTTTAGCTATTTTTAGGCATTTTTGGTTGTGTTCACATTGGTTCTCGCAATAAGAGGTGGTTCTCGCATGATCTTCTCCCTATATATATAGTGAAAGTGTAAAATACAATATCCCTTAACGTACAATACGTTAGAGATGAAATTATAACATACGTAATTAGTTTTATAACATGTGTTATTAGGTTTTACCCCATGCGTGATTTCTGATTTTGTACATGCATCATTATCGTTTTTCAACATGCGTGATTAGGGTTTTGAGTTTTATAACGTACACAATTTCATCTCGTACGTTAAAAAATATTGTACGTTAACCCACCCCTATATATTTAGTTTTAAAATAAGAATCATCTTGAGGTGCGAGAATCGTGAGAACTAAACCTTATAAAAGGGTTTTTCCAAAAAAAAAAAAAACAAAAACATTTCTCAAAAATCTTTTTGAAAAAAAATCAAATGTTCAAGAAAAAAAATGTTGCATGTGAAACTTTAAATCGCCGTAAAAAGAATTTGTTGGTCACGTAATCGTTTTGTAAAAGAAATTTATATCAGTGTAAATGAAGAATAATCCCCGACTCGACAATTTTTTACAGTTGTGTTTGTAACATTTTGATTTACGTTTTTGCAAAAAATGATGACCAAACTCGTACGAAAGTATGATTTTTCATAGTTCTCACAACTCATAGTTGTTTTTAATTGATCCACATCCTATATATATGGGTGTGTACAGTGTATATATATGTGTGTGTAGTATGTGTGGGAGTTGGCTACAAAATCTATTTTTCCTACAAAGTGCACAAAGTCATAAAACACCATAATGTCAACCATAAAACACACTCAAAAACCCACAAATAACATAGTGGAGATTACTAAAACACCATATTTGTGGGTTTTGTGTTGTGTTTTGGATGATTAGGCTTTAATTATCGAATGGCTAATATTAGTGTGTTTTATATTGATTATCATGTTGTGTTTTATATTCATAGTTTTACGATAGTGTGTTTGAAGTTTTTAAGGACTGTTAGGGTTTGGATATTGTGTTTTCGTGTTGTTCACTATGTTATTTGTGGGTTTTGAATGTGTTTTATAGTTGAAATTGTGGTGTTTTATGACTTTGTATACTTTGTAGGAAAAATGGACTTTGTAAGCGAACTCCACCATGTGTAGTATATAAGGAGAGCTTCATTAGGGAACCAAAAAACCATCAGTTTTACATGTAAAAATCTAATAAAAATTCATATTTACATTGAAAATAAAATTTTTTTTACATGATTATTTTGGAGCTTTTGCATATAAAGTTTAGAAACTAATGGTTCTACATGTGTTTATCAATAAAAGCTTCGAAAAAATTAGGTAATTTTTTTTTTTTTTTTTTTTTTTGCGTAAAAATGAGGCTTTTACAAGTTTTTTACATATGAAACCGATGATTCTCAGGTTTCTTATTTTTTGTGGTTCTCGATGAGCCTCTTCTTTTATATATAAAATAGTTTAATATTGTTAAGTAGCGTTTGTTTCTAAAATACGTATGGAATATATTTATGGGAATATACAATTATGGATAGGCAAATTGTTATCTGATCAGGATCCAAAGCAACCTTTCAAACCCCATAAAGGGCTCGACCAGGGCCAGGGGTGGTTCTCATACGAGTACGACATGAACCAATATTGGCAGCCAGCCTTGCAAGAATCCTCACCCATTATGTGTCCTCCTTGCATTTGTCCAATTTCTTTTATTCCAACCTTTTAATGATTTCACTTGTATACCCTTGTCGGGAATTTCATCTTAATATTATCCTTTTCTTATTTCCAAATACAAAAAAAAAATAATAATATTTTAATCATACTCGTATTTTATATGCCTTTTATAAACGCTAATGATGAACACGACTTGTAATGCAACCCTCACCGTCGAATGCTCAATCGTTGTAGCATCCATCTCCTAATTGTTTAGCGAAGAGCACACCCAAAGATTCCTCGCTAAGCAAATTGGATTTGGTTTAACCTGGTGGGTACGCTTGTTCACCAGTTTATCTTAATTTCTTTTCGCAGATTAAGGGTACGTTTGGCAAAAGTAGCTGGTGGCTGGAAGCTGGTAGCTGTAGTTTTTTAGATATATTTGGTGTTTGACAGAGTAGCTGGAGCTTTTAATAAAATTTATAAAATGACCAAAATGGACATAACTAAAAATTGAAAAAGTTTGTGCATTAAAAAGTTTATTATCTTTAAAGGTTAAAATAGTCATTTTTTTTTACCTAAAAGCTTGTAGCTCCTTCTAAACGCTACTAGAAGGAGCGTTCAACCAAAAGCTTCAAGCTCCTAACCTAAAAGCTTCAAGCTCCTTTAACCAAACAAGACTTTTTATTGAGTAGGAGTTTTTTCTTAAATCTTAAATCTAGAATCTCCTAAAAGCTCCATACCAAACATACCCTAAACGGGTATTGTTCATGTCAACTCGCGTCTACGCATGTCAATCATCAAGTTCATGTTTATGACATGATTTTTAGTTTCATGTCATGTTTGGGATCCTGTTAGGTTAAACCTTCCATTCCACAAACACAGCCTGTTTATCTCCACTAACTAACATGAAATAAGCTGGCATACCGAGTTGTGCGCACCGTACCAAAGAATATGTTAAAAACGCGGATGGATTTAAACATAAATTAACAACTCACTATTGCTTCCACTAAAGAGTACAGAATCAAAGATTGAATAATTTGTTTCTAAATCAAGTGTGTTAAAATGGGGATGAAAAGAGAGAATGGATGCCAAATTGGGAATAAGATATGTGTACCATGGTTAAAAGGCATTGGCATAAAGGAGAAAGGAGCACCATCAACGAAGTGACATAAAAAGGGATAAACCATTACAACTAGGACTTGATTCATTCATATCGTATTAGGCTATGGAATTTGGTGCAACTTGTTTATGCTTGTCGTGGCCTTCTATCTACCAACCCGACTTCATCTGATGAGATAAAGCTTGTACCCGAAAAATTTATGTAGATTATGTTATTATTCAATATGTCGTATAAAGAGTGTCGGTTTCGGATTTTTAAAAAGATATTGACTTGTTTGATGTCGTATGGGCAAAGATAGTCCGAGAATATATTTGCTGAAACAAAAATTTTAGGTCTCAAATATCTCTTTAAATGAATTAGCTATTTTGTATATTGATAAAGCTTTTTTATATAATTAAATGATTTTTAATATTATCATAAGACTAAAAATCGAATGTTATACATACATACATATAAATATATATATACACACACACATAGGGTAAGGTTCATGCGAGAACCACCTTTATTACGAGAACCGCGAGAACCAATGCAAACACAACAAAATAAACCCACTACACCACCAAAAACCTAATAAAACTTAAAAAAACCTAAACAAACGTAGGACTGACTCACTGTAGTATAGGTTAAACGTACCTTATAGTGAGTTAATGTTTGAAATAGATCCATCATGTAAGGCTATGCGGTATGGTGATGGTCCTCCCTTGGAGGATGATCCGCCACGTAGGCGCCACGTAGATCAGGTGTGAGGATGAGGAAAGAGGATGGAGCTAAGGAAATGGGGGATGAGCCTAAAATATATATATATATATGTTGTATGTATATATGTGTGTGTGAGGGGGTTTTGTCTTGTAGTGGACCCGCTTGAACGTCCGGGTGAAGCCGGGGAGGACGCCGCTGGGGGAGGGGGGGGGGGAGGGGACGAAATGGGCGGAGGATTGTCGCCGGTGGGGGACGATCCAAGGCTGATCCCCATCGATTTATCACAGTTCAAAAAAAGTTTTTTTTAAATGTAGCAATAATATGTTCGAATAAATATAATAAAATGCTCGATTCTAGGTATAATCTTTTAAAAGAACCATGAAGTTTATAAACCTTATTTAAGCTTATAATCTTTTAGAAGAACTATTAAGTTTATAAACCTTATTTAAGCTTAAAAAAATTTATGGTACTAGATAAAATGTTAGCACTTGTTGCAGTTCTCGTTTGCATCTCCGAGTCATAAGTAACTTCGACAAATTTATAAAATTGTCACAACCTTATCTTATTTATTGATATAACTTGGTCTATAGTTCGTATATCTGCTTACACTTGAGACAAATATGAGTCTATTCATCTTATACCGTGTGGATATTGTTACCTATACATGTACATGCCCCTTGAAAATGTGTAGCTGAAAATACACATGGGTAGAATAAAGATGTTATCGGTGCACATGTATAGGTAGGGTAAAAATTCTAAAAATACAATATTAAACACTATACTGTATACAGAGTACTCGCGAAGGATTTAAGTTTTTTGGCCTAATAAATTATATAAAATATTTTCTTTTAAGCGACGATTAACGTTATAGCAACAAAAATAGCAAAATTATAAGATTACTAAATTTACTGCTTTCTAATATATCAAATAACTTCAACTTCTTACAAAGTTCATCACCATCAATACCTAATATTTAGTTTTTATTTATTATTTTTTAACGTTTTATTATTAATTACATTATATAGATATTTTATAGAGAGAGTCCAATAACTTACATTAAATAGATATTTGGATAATGGATATGGATCAAAACAAGGCTAATAATGAGCCCAATATACTATAAGTGTTATAATATTACAAACGATTTACCATAAAGATCAAGATCTACCTCTAGATTTATCAAGCAAGTGGATGAACTCTTTGTCAAACTTATGGATAGCCTTATCTAACAAATAGTTAACATTGTCTACCAAATAGTTAATCTTTTTGTAGTATAAATACTAGCTCAAGATAGAAGAAAAAATGCACCTCATGTATACACTTTCATAAGTTATACAATTCTCTTCTTCTTTCTCTTATAACATTTCTAAAGTTCTTAAAGTTTTATCACTAATCATGTGTTAATTCTTGTTATATTATAACACGTTATCAGCACGAGTCGCTTATATCCTAATCAAAGAAGACTTTAAGCCCAAAGATATCCATCACAAGCAATGTAAGCACATCATTAACTTTATAATTTACTTTGAAAAAAAAAAATTTAGTATAAAAGATGTAGGATCGTTGTTGAACCCGAATGAGTCAATCAGAAAAGTTGTGAATCCGATTCAAAGGCGGAATCAGTGAAACGGACGCTCAAACTAATTATAATGCTTCTTTGATTGATTTAACAACGTTTACAACCTGAAAGCAATTTGGCAGCACTTCGTTACAAGCTCCAGATCCGTTGCCAAAATGAACAAACAATGCACCTATATATAGTTGAGGTAGTTTCGCTTATATGGACATGTCCATATGAGCGAAACCTGTTGCTTATAGTTTCGCTTTTATAGACAATGTCCATATGAGCGAAACCTCTTGCTTAATCACTAAACTTCGACTCTCTAACCTCGTGCACTGATTATTCTAATCTATCCTATTACATGATACAAGACGAAGTCAATAGACGTAATGCACTAACAGACTCCCCCTCGGATATTGACGAAGTCTTCAGTGACTAATCTTCATCATGACACCTTCTTCAGTCTTGATCATTCTGCCTTTTCTTTCAAGTTGTAACAATGTAAGCATCCAACAATCTTTCTCTTCTTCTTATCAGCTTCAGGCTTCCCCTTTCGTCAAGCTTCTGTGCTTTGGGATCGACACCTAGCTTTCCATCTACAAGCTCCTCTTTGCTTCAAGCTTGTCTTCAGACTCCCCCTTAAACTCTGCTCTCGAGATCGTAGTCTGGATTATCTGCAACCACTTAAACATTCATAAATACAATGTTTTCGTATTATTAATCAACTTCTCTAATCCATTCCCCTATCAACACACTTTACAGATATGGCAGTGTTAAAGAATCCAACTCCCTCACAGTTTATCATCCAAGTCCAAATTAATGACCTTGTAGATATCACAAACTGTTTTTTGAAATTTTTGTTTTTAATTCAAGTTTCAAATTAATGAACTTGTTTTATTTTCAGAAACACAATCAGCTTGCTTAGATTTTGAAACTCAGCATTTCAGATATTGGTTGTCGAAAATAAAGCAGAAATCAAAATCTTTTTGTATTTTCTGAAAATTTAAAGCAGTAAAGAAATATGTACAAACATATTTACAGACAATATTTTTGTTTGAGTATGCGTCAGAGGATCATATCAGTTTCTGACAAGTCACAAGTACCGTTGAGCTTAGTTACACAGTAAGTATTAAACAATTCACTTAGATTGTCGATATACTGGTCCACTTAAATTTTCATACAAATTTCAACTGATTCAGGATACGAATTAGGTATTTTAAGAACTTAAACCCATTCATGTGTCCCACCTCTTGAATATACTCCCGTATCCAGATCCCAATATTCAGTCTTACAGGCAATTATAACACAAATGATATCTGTAAGGGGTTAATAAATTATGAAGAATCATGAGAGCTCAGGTCAGAACTACCGTTCAGCAGAGAGATCATGACTCAACTTGGGTGTGTCCCCTTTAGAGGACCTTTTTTACAACAGCATTGCTAAGCAATTTTATTGTCTTATCATATATGCTGAGGGTGATGCTATGTTTCAAGCATTTGCGAAAAGTATTATTCGAGGACTAGGTCAGAACTTCCATTCAGCAGAAGTCCCGGAATAATACCCCAGATATCACTGAGTATAAAGACCTAGTATATCAGAAAGATGGACCTTGCAAACGAGATTTCAGGGGTTACCTATATATCCAAGTAGTGTTCCCCACGAAATAAGCAAGTTTGAATTTAGGTTTATATCCCGAAAAAGTTTACTAAATGTATAAAAACCTATCGACATATCATCAGTGAGACCGTTTAACGCTATTTAATCATTACAATTCTTTAGCATACTGTAACTGTCTACTGATGTACTATCATTTCCTCTTTTTACACAAAAACTCAATTTTTGAAATTTATCATGTTTTTGACTTTTTCAAAATTTTCAAATGTTTTTGTATTTTCTGACAAAATTTTTCTCCCCCTAAAATGCAAAACCATTAAAGAAAATTTGACAAACCAATACTGATAACTTTGTCTCGCCATCCATGTTCTGCTTATCGTGTACCGAATTACAGAAAATAAAACATACACGTAAAGTACCCCCATGATTTACAACACATTGATTTTTACAGTTTGAAAACCGTTTTTCAATCTTGTGAAATTAATCATGTTTGTTCAGCCGTGAGGGTTTCGGCATATTCAATCTACACATATTTTTGTAATTTTCTATTATTTGACAGAAACTAACAACAAACATATTTTTAGTTTTTCAAATTTTTCAATTTTTAGGGTTTTTGAAAATATTGTTTATTTATGTACAAAAAAACATATAAATTCCCTGTTCAACCAAACCAGGATCCAGCAGCCTCCTCTCCTCATTGTGCCAGGCTGCTCCAACCTCCATTCTCACAATCTTTGGTTTTGTTGAGCACCTGCACATTTAGACTAATTGATTACTTGAACAATTTAGCCCAGGTCTGTTTGACCTTAGGCATATCAACACAATAATTTTCATTCAATGCTGGAAAATCTTTGTCATCTTTCACAAAAATTTTTCCAACTTTTACTTCAACTTTCTCATCTTTTACCGAAGTCATTTGTTTCTTAATAGACCATATTTGACCTTTCGGCGTACCTCTTTTATAAAAATGAGACTCTTTTTGAACATTTTGTTTTTGAACAACTTTTGGTTTCCAAAATTCTTGTGGTTTTGTCATATCAACAGTTGTTTTCCAACTTTGTGTTGTTCTGAATCTGGGTGTGTGAGAATTCCAGGTCTGTTTTGAATCAAACCTGTTCTGGTTTAATTTCCAATTTTGATTTGAAGCAAACTTGTTTGTATTGTACCTCCAAGTTTGTTTCGAATCAAATTTGGTTGACCTTTGTCTCACATTCTCAGATTTTTGTTTCTCAGCATCAATCTTCTTTATATCAACATCCACAGGTTTTAGATTAGGACACTTGCGTGCAAGATGTCCTTTTTGATCACATTTAAAACATGTTCTCATGGACACATCTTTGACCTGTGGTTGTTGCTTTCTCTTTTGTGCATCAAACTCAGCATTAGACTGTCGTCCAATTTTAAGTTCTTTCTCTTCAGCTAAACTGTTTCCCTGAACAAAACTCATTTTTGCTTGATAATTTGGCATCTCATTTTTGTTTCGATTCTGTTTCTTCTTATAACCCAAACCAGCCTTCATGTTCTTCTTTTTGAAACCAGATTTGTTATACGAACCTTTACAACTCTTACCAACAAACTTTGAAATCTCAGACTTCTCAATATCAACCATTTTGAAAACTTTATCAACCTTTTCTGAAATCACATTCTGAATCGGGAATACAACATCTAAGAACAATTTGTCTGATCCAATCATGGTATAAACCAATCCTTTTGAATCATCATTCAAATTTTTCTCGGATTTTATGTTTTTCAGATATCCATCATGAAGATTTCCTTCATCTTCATCCTGTGATTCAGATTTACTTGTATCAACTGACTCTTCTTTCAACACACTTTCAACGACTTTACCTACCACCTCTGAATCATGAGACTCATCAGATTTGGAATAGGTTATGTCAATGTTGTCTGGCAATTGGTCTACAATGTTGAAAGCTTTTTCGACCTTTTCCTCATCATAAAATGCAAATTTTCCCGGTGGTGGAACTTGATGAAACTCTGAGCCAATGCCTTTCTTGTTCTGCTCAGACTCACCATCACCCGGTTTTATATTGAAAATTCGTTCAAGCACATATGACGACACGTGGTAACTCTTTAACTTGTTGTTTTCCTGTTCTAAATCAGCAATCTGTCGCTTTAACTTAGCAACATCCTCAATATAGGAATTAACAACATCTTGTTTTATAGAATACATTCGTTTAAGCTCTTTGGTTGTTTCAGATAGATAATTCATTCTTGATTGAGCATATTTCATTTCGTCTTTCACTTTTTCATATGACTCTTTTGTAATGTGATATGCTAATTTCATAGAGTCATATTCCTTTTTCATTTCTTGACAAGCAATTTCTTTTTGTTCACATTCATTTGTCATTTTCAAAACATTTTCTTTCAAAACTTCATTGTCCTTTTCTAATTTGTTACATTTTTCTGAAAGCTTTTCATCATTTTCTTTAAAGACTTTATCTTTTTCTAGCATTTCTTTGCATTTTTCTTTGAAAATGTTTTCAATTTTTGTGAATTCAAGATCTCTTGTTTTGAATTGCTCATCTTTTTCAGTACAAGCTCTGCACGGTTCCATGCATTTCTTGCACTGATCAATCAGTTCCAAGTTATCAGAATCATAATTTACCTCAGTGATTGGCACTTCGATGTTTTCAGCAGCTATTGTCTGCATCAGATCAGCATCATCTTGCTTCTTTTCAATACTAACTTCATCACCAGCATCACCAGCTTCCAAATTCTCATTCTTTTATTCTTTCTTCACCTCTTCTTCAGTCTGCTGTTTTTCAGTAACAGCTTCTTCAACTTTAACAGCTTTTGTGTTAACCTCTTCAGCATTCTTCTTCAGATTGTTCACCATCTCTTCAACACTCTTCTTCATTCTCTCTTCATCCCTTTTTCTTAGACACGATAACATGGCATATCTGATCTCCTTTTCATGCCTTTTAGCATATGTGTCATCTTTCATCACCTTACTATAATACTCAGCTCTCAACGGGACTATGAGAAGAACATCATCAAATATTATGTCTTTCTTTGGAACAACTGGTTCTCCTTCTCTGTTGTAGTAACACTCTCTCTTCTTATCCCATCTTCTGTTGCTGACAGCACTTTCATACTCTTCCTGCATCTCATCCATTCTGTTGTAGACCACATTTCTTTCTCTGTAAGTCTTCTCACTCAAGATCTCTTCTCGAGTTTTGTCTTTGATCTCAACTTTTTCTTCACGGATTTCAGCAGTGTCTTTGTCTTTGTTTTCATCTTGAATCTCAGCAACAAAAACAAACTTTCTTTCTTCTGTCATAGCTCTCCCATGAGCTGTTTTACGAACATTCTCTAAACGATCTTCTTCTGGACAAACTTCAGACCAATCATAACCTTCATCTTCGTAAATAACAGCATAAGCTCTTGATTTCTCTTTCGGTTTATCTTCAATCAACTTTGGTTCTTCTCTGCTTCGATGGTAAATCGCCTTTCGATAATAGTCATCGTTGAAAGGACGTTCATTTCCTTCAGCAACTTCAGAGTTTCTGCATTCTCTTTTGAAATGACCCTTTTGCTTGCATTTGAAGCAGGTCACTTTGGATTTGTCGAATCCAAGCTTTGTTGACGCACCTCCAAGAGATTGTTTCCCGGTAATCTCCATATACCTCTGAGCTCTTCGAATACAACTAGCTAAACACCAACGAATGTCAATGAGCTCCATTTCTTCTGGATCAATCTGGTCGTAGTCTTCTTTGGTCAATTCAGAGTTTCCAATTTTGCCAGCTACTAGACCTTCATATGACTCCAGAACAGATGCAAGAAAACTCATTTGTTGCTTAGCTGCATTGATACTCATTGCAGGAGAATTCTTCAATTTGAGAGCAATGTTGCACAGAATCTCTTCAGTTTCATCAGAATTTGACTTTGAAGATGAATGATATCCAGAACGATGACTTGTTGACGTTGTTGGAGGTTTTATCATCTTCTCACCACTAAATGCTGTTTTTGGTGAACCAACGCCTTTATCAGAAGGTACACTGCCTTTGTAGTACAAGCCTACATTCTGTTGATATGAAGAACCAGTCATCTTGCTTTGCTTTTGTAGTTCCAGATCATGACTCTCTATCTTTTCAAACAATGCATCAAGAGAAATCGTATCATATAAAGCATTATTTTTCAAAATAAACACAAACGTTTGCCACTGATCAGCTCGTGGTAACGCTTCAATGACTTTATCAATAAGTTCCTCTCTTGTTTTATCAATTTTAAAACGTTCAAGTTCGATTTTAAGGTGACAGAATCTCTCTATCATTTGTCTCACTGTCTCTCCTTTTATATTATCAAACAGATCAAATTCTTTTTTAAGTAAGGCAATTTTATTCTTTCTAATCTGTTTTCCCCCCTCAGCTTTAACTCGTAAAGCTTCCCAAACTGATTTTGACGATCCATCATGAGTAAGCAGTGCAAATATATCATTTCTGATTGCTGTCTGAATCAAAGCAATCATTCTCTGTTCAGCTGCGTATTCTGCTTTGTCTTCTCTCGGTAACCTCTTGAATGGAAGTTCTTCGCATTTATCATCTTTTGTCCTTTCGTATCCAAACTCTAAACAGAACCAGCTTTCATGGGCATATGCTTCGCCCAGTTGATGAAACGTTCTTTCCACCAGGTATAATCCTCAATGCTTTCCAGAGTTGGTGGCTTTGAGTGAGTTCCGTAAAAGTTATCATGCTTGATGTTCTCATTGATCACCTTCGTGATAGTTTTTGGTGTAATATTTGCTACATCAGACGATTCGGATGTGAACGCGTTGAAAAACGTGTTGTAGAATTCCTCAGCCATGATGTAAACCTGGATAGATAATCAAACAAACACAATCAGTACAATCAATATCAAATAAATTGTAACAGACTGACACTCGATCGACGTGAAAAGATCTCGACACGAAAAAGTTCACTATCGAGCGAAATATGACACTATGAGCGAAATAGCACACAAGGTACACTTTGAGCGAAATCAAGTTTCTTTGTGACACAAAAGTGAAACCACTTGTGACACAAAACCGAAAACACTTGATGACTAATAAGCGAAACCCTTTGATGACTTGATGAGCGAAATCCCTTAGAATTTGTTCACAAGAGCGAAACCAGAATGATCAAATGAGCGAAACTATCTTGGACTTATGAGCGAAACTGTCTTGGACTGATAAGCGAAACTATCTTGGACTCTTGGAGCGAAATAGCATGTATCTTGGAGCGAAACCTCTAGTCAAAATGTCATAAGAGCGAAATACCAAGAAATTTTGTTCACTGGAGCGAAACCATGTGGTCCTAAAAGCTAAACCATACAATGTCCGAATAAGCGAAATCACAACCGAAGGTAATTTGGTCCATTTTTAATCTGAATTTGGATGTGAAACTTTCAAGGCTTTGTTAATATTCACTAATACACACTCTGTGAAAAATTTGGCCGATTTTAACCATGGAAACTTGTTCAGATTTAAAAAGAAGGTGTAGAAGACAGAAAACTGATCCAATTGAGCTAAACTCTTCCTCCTGAGCTCTGATACCACTTGTAGGATCGTTGTTGAACCCGAATGAGTCAATCAGAAAAGTTGTGAATCCGATTCAAAGGCGGAATCAGTGAAACGGACGCTCAAACCAATTATAATGCTTCTTTGATTGATTTAACAACGTTTACAACCTGAAAGCAATTTGGCAGCACTTCGTTACAAGCTCCAGATCCGTTGCCAAAATGAACAAACAATGCACCTATATATAGTTGAATATTCAAATTTTGAGGATCCATACGTTTTGTGGGACGATTTAAAAAGCAGATCTAATAATCAGATGGAAGTTTTACTTCCCACTGCTAGAGATGAATGGAACAATCTCAGGTTCCAAGATTTTAAAAAGGTGAATGAATACACCTCTGCTTTGTTCAGGATATGCTCAACACTTCTATTCTGTGGGCAAACTGTTACGGAGGAAGATATGTTGGAGAAAACTTTCTCCACATTTCATGCATCAAATATAAACTTGCAACAACAATATCGGTTGCAAAGGTTTCAAAGATATTCTGATCTAAATTCATTTCTTCTCGTAGCAGAGAAAAACAATCAGCTACTAATGAAAAATTATCAAGCTCGTCCCACTGGATCATTAGCTATTCCAGAAGCAAATGCTGTTATTAATGATGATACTAAAGACTCTAGAAGAAAATGGGGACAAGGCCGTGGCCGTTGCCATTTTGGTAAAGGTAATGGTCGCAACTATTCCTTCAAAAGAAATAATAATTTCCGAGGTAATTCCCATGGTCGTGGACGTGGTCGTGGTCGTGGTCGAAATCAAAGAACCCCCAATTACCACACTCCACAAAATATCAATTCCAACCAGTATAACAAAAGGAATGAAGCTGGTAGGTCCGAAAACAATGGCACTTCTTGTTTCAGATGTGGAAGTACAAACCATTGGTTAAAGGCTTGTCGTACACCTTCACATTTATGTGAACTTTACCAAGCCTCTCTCAAAAGAAAAGAAAAGGAGATGAACCATGTGGATAATTTTAATGATATCAACGTTGAACTGAATGTCGCCGACTATACCAATGAGATGGAAATCTGAAACCAATGTTGCTAAACCATAATAATTATATGCAACAATTATGTAATTTCCTTTATTATAACTACCTTTATTATGTTTCATTAGTCTTTCTTTTCATGTAACGTTTTTAGCTAATAAATAAACTTCTTATTAAAAAATAAATCATAATGCCTTTGTTATACACTTATTATTATTTCTCTTTATATTTCAAGATTAAAATGAATACCATTGGAGCACAAGAGCAGACAAATGATGCAGATATATGTATAGCAGATAGTGGAGCCACACACACTATACTTAAATCTAAGAAATATTTTTATGAGTTGAAACCAACAAAAGGAACCGTTGATACAATATCAGGTCCTACAAACTTGATACAAGGAGTGGGAAAAGCTAATTTAATATTACCAAATGGTACAAAGCTCTTAATAGAGAATGCTTTATTTTCCCCAAAATCAACAAGAAACTTGTTGAGTTTCAAAAACATATATCATAACGGATATGATACTCAGTCAAGGACTGTTGATACTAAAAAATATTTGCACATCATGAGCAAAGATCATATACTGGAAAAAATGCCAATGCTCTACTCTGGTTTGCATTATACACACATTAATGTGCCTCAAGCACATATGGCAGTAAAATAAAGTTTTTGTGATCCTGAGACATTTAACTTATGGCATGACAGACTAGGCCATCCAGGATCTACAATGATGAAAAGAATTATTGAAAACACACATGGACATCCATTGAAATATCAGAAGATCCCCAAATCAGATAAAATGCCTCTATGTACCTCTTGTTCACTTGGAAAACTAATTATAAGGCCTTCGTCCTTAAAAGTTGACAAAGAATCACCAATGTTTCTTGAAAGAATTCAAGGTGATATATGTGGACCAATTCATCCACCATGTGGACCGTTTAGATATTTCATGGTCTTGATAGACGCATCCAGCAGATGGTCTCATGTCTCTTTATTATCAACTCGTAATGTTGCCTTTGCAAAATTTCTTGCTCAAATTATCAAACTACGAGCACATTTCCCTGATTACACTGTTAAAAGGGTGAGACTTGATAATGCTGGTGAATTTACATCACATGCTTTTAATGATTATTGCATGTCTGTGGGAATTGTTGTCGAACACCCTGTTGCTCATGTACACACACAAAATGGCTTAGCTGAATCATTGATCAAACGTTTACAGCTAATCGCTAGACCATTATTAATGAGAACAAAACTTCCTGTGTCGGTTTGGGGTCATGCAATTTTACATGCTGGATCACTGATTCGTGTAAGACCAAGTGCAAATCATAACTACTCCCCACTACAACTTGTTTCTGGCCATGAGCCAGACATTTCCCACCTTAAATTTTTTGGGTGTGCAGTGTATGTTCCTATTGGACCACCACAACGCACAAAAATGGGACCTCAAAGAAGGATGGTAATATATGTTGGATATGAAACAACCTCCATCATACGATATCTTGAACCTTTAACGGGTGACGTATTTAAAGCACGTTTTGATGACTGTCATTTTAATGAGGCAATGTTCCTAGCATTAGGGGGAGAAAATAAAAAATGAGAAAATGATGTCTCATGGTGTGTGCCTTCATTGTCTCATCTTGATCCAAGAACAAAACAATGTGAGACAGAGGTTCAAAAGATAATACACTTGCAAGACATTGCAAATCAATTGCCTGATGCTTTTACTGATACAAACAGAGTTACTAAATCTCATATACCAGCTGCTAATGCTCCAGCTCGAGTTGAGATCCCAAGTAAGGCAATAGATAATAAAATAGCTCATGAATCTCAAAAACGTTTAAAACGTGGAAGGCCAATCGGTTCAAAGGATAAGAATCCTCGAAAAAGAAAAGCACTTGTAAAGGAAATTGACCACAAAGAGAATGATTTTGATAAAACAGTAAATACCGAAACCTCTCGTGAGGAAGATGTTGATGATACTAACAAAGAGATATCAATCAACTATGGTCATACACATACCATATGGAACCGATATGAAATGGAAAATATTGATGAGATATTTTCTTATTCTATAGCAAGTGACATCATGGGTGGAGATGATGATCCTGAACCAAAAACTGTCAATGATTGTCAAAATAGACATGACTGGGAAAAATGGAAAGGCGCTATGCAAGCTGAATTAGATTCACTCAACAAACGAAAGGTTTTTGGGTCTATTGTTGTTACACCTAAGGCTGTAAAGCCTGTAGGGTATAAATGGGTTTTTGTACGAAAACGAAATGAGAAAAATGAGGTTACAAGATATAAAACGAGACTTGTAGCTCAAGGATTTTCACAAAGGCCAGGGATTGACTATAAAGAAACATATTCTCCCGTTATGGATGCAATAACCTTTAGATACTTAATCAGCTTAGCAGTTTCTAAAAAGTTAGAAATGCGTCTTATGGATGTTGTTACAGCTTACTTGTATGGATCACTTGATAGTGACATCTATATGAAAGTTCCTGAAGGATTTAAACTCCCTGATGCGTTAAGTTCAAAACCCAAAGAAATGTATTCGATCAAATTACAATGATCTTTATATGGGTTGAAACAATCGGGAAGGATGTGGTACAATCGTTTGATCGACTATTTGACAAGTAAAGGTTATACAAATAATCTTATATGTCCATGTGTCTTTATTAAGAAGACAACGTCAGGATATGTGATCATAGCTGTATATGTTGATGACCTAAATATAATTGGGACGCAAAAAGAAATTCATGAAGCAATTATTCTTTTAAAGAAAGAATTTGAAATGAAAGACCTTGGAAAAACCAAATATTGTCTTGGTTTACAAATTGAACATATGAGCAATGGAATACTTGTGCATCAAACGAATTATACTGAAAAGCTGTTGAAACGTTTCAATATGGACAAAGCAAATCCTTTAAGCACTCCAATGGTCGTTAGATCACTTAATGTCGAAAATGATCCATTTCGTCCTTGTGAGGACAACGAAAAAGTTCTTGGTCCAGAAGTACCATACCTCAGTGCAATTGGAGCACTTATGTATCTTACCAATTGTATGAGACCTGACATTTCTTTTGCAGTGAACTTGTTGGCAAGATTTAGTTCAGCTCCTACTAAAAGGCACTGGAATGGGATTAAACATATTTTTCGATATCTTCGAGGTACTGTTGATTTAGGCTTGTTTTATCCCAACGATTCAAAAGAAGGGTTAGTTGGTTATGCAGATGCAGGTTATTTATCTGATCCTCATAAAGCAAAATCTCAAACTGGGTATGTATTTATGAATGGAGGAACTGCAATTTCATGGCGTTCTCAGAAACAAACACTTGTCGCAACAATCCTCAAATCATGTTGAAGTCATTGCACTACATGAAGCTTCAAGAGAATGTGTATGGCTAAGATCTATGTCACAACACATAGTGACTTCTTGTGGGCTAGAGAAAGATCGAAGTCCAACTCCTATCCATGAAGATAATGCCGCTTGTGTCTCTCAGATGAAAGAAGGGTAAATCAAAAGTGACAGAAGAAAACATATACCACCAAGATTCTTTGCATATACTCGGGACCTTATTAAAGACAATCAGGTCGAGATGAGATATGTCCAATGCAGCAACAATTCAGCCGATCTTTTCACAAAAGCACTACCTACAGCAACTTTCAGGAAACATGTTCATGACATTGGCATGCGTCATGTACGGAGAATGTGATTCCTTACAAATTGCAAACTTGAGGGGGAGCTATAGACTGCACTCTTTTTCCCTTAGCTAAGGTTTTCCCACTGGGTTTTCCTTTAGCAAGGTTTTTGATGAGGCAGTACATAAAGACCCCCAAGTTTGCAAAGTGTCATCCAAGGGGGAGTGTTATAATATTACAAATGATTTACCATGAAGATTAAGATCTACCTCTAGATTTACCAAGCAAGTGGATGAACTCTTTGTCAAACTTATGGATAGCCTTATCTACCAAATAGTTAACCTTGTCTACCAAATAGTTAATCTTTTTGTAGTATAAATACTAGCTCAAGATAGAAGAAAAAATGCACCTCATGTATACACTTTCATAAGTTATACAATTCTCTTCTTCTTTCTCTTATAACATTTCTAAAGTTCTTAAAGTTTTATCACTAATCTTGTGTTAATTCTTGTTATATTATAACAATAAAGTTTTAGATATGATAAAAATAAAATTATTAGTACCCAATTAGGGAAGACAAAAAAACCTAGGGGGTGCAAATGAGTCGAGCCGAGCCCGAGCTCGACCAGGCTCGAGCTCGAGCTCGTTTAACATATGAAAGCTTGAGCTCGAGCTCAACTCGATTCGAGCTTTATTTCTAAAGCTCGAGCTCGGCTCGTAGGTAATTTTCAAGCTCGAGCTCGGCTCGGGCTCGACTCGTTTAGTATTTATTAATTAATTTATATTAATTATATTTATTATTATACATATAATTTAGTTATTTTTTATATTTAAATAAGTAGTAAATATTATTATTTATATATATGTTTAATATATTAATAAAAAAATATATACACAAAGCTCGTTTAGGCTCGCGATCCGGCTCGAGCTCGATAAGCGAAGCTCGGGCTCGGGCTCGTTTACTAAACGAGCTTGTTTTTATGGTCGGGCTCGAGCTCGAGCTCGTTTAAGGTCGGCTCGTTCGAGTTTTTTTTTTTGAGCCGAGCTCGAGTAGCTCGGCTCGTTTGCACCCCTAAGAAAAACCTAAGCACGACGGGTATACTCCAAACCCGAAACATATGGGATGAGTTTACCCGAAACCCGACCGGTGTGGGCTTACCCGAAGCCTGACCGGTATGGGCCGGGTATGAGACTAGTTTTAAAAAGTTTTGCGGGCACGAGAATTGGTGATACTCAACCCGATTACCCAAAACTACATACCTATTTACCTGAACTATATACTTTATTCTTTTATTTTCTTTTAATGATTAGTAACTTCTTTAGTAGGTTGTAAAATAAAAATTGTTTTAGAATGTGTATTTGAAAAAAAATATACATCCTAGTTTTACCCACCACGCTTCGATGCGGTTTTTTTTTTCTCGCTAAACCCTCTGTTGTGAAAGAACTTCTCAGCGATATAATGATCAACAAAAAGGGAACCTGGCAACGATATAAAAAATCAACTAAAAGTGATCTCTTTTACCAAGTTTATATACTACCATAACTTAAATAAAAAATCAAATAAAAATAATATACATTCTAGTTATATATTATCAACCCACTTCAAACCATATTATAACTTTTTACAAAATCTCAATTTATCGAAACCAAGTTTGCTAAATAAAATTTAATATGTTTTACCACAATATATGATAATACCATATTAAATACAATATATCATATATTAGAGATTGTAACCACGCTAAAAATTATTATACTTTCAAAATTATATTTTTTTCTAGATTTCAATGTCGTGAATTTCCTGATTACAAAGCTATTAGTTGTTTATTTAGACTAGTGGGTGTGGGGTGTTGGTTGGGGCGGGGGATGCCAGGCAACATTAGCTAACCCACACCGTGCCACAGTTGGCTATTGTTGGTAATTTTAGTGATTATCAGCTTCCATAGTGATATTGGGTTAACTTGTTGAATAGTTATTCTCGTTATTATTTAATCAAGTTAGGTGATGCAGGATTGACGGACTCGATATTATAATGAGTTAGTGTGTGTAATAGGTTTTGGGCCTAATTAATCTAATTAGTTTTAATGGGCTGTTAGTTGAAAATTAAATCAACACTTTAATTAAATATTTGGACTTTTTGGTCAGTTACCTTTTGGGATAATGGCCAATTCGTAACTGTATGTAAGAATGTGATTTATAAAATCACTTCCAAATATATATAACATGACGATGCATGATATATCTAATATTAATATATTAGATGTTGATTATCTAATGGATATAACTGGTTCGCAAAATTAGGGGATGAGAACAGTTATTTTGAAAACAAATATTTACACACGATCAAGAATTATTCATCTTTCTGTACGGTATTTTCACATCTCAAAGAAACAATCCTGTTCTTGAAAGAATTGAGTTTAATCCATTCAAACTTTTGAGTATACCGATCAAATAGTTCGTTCTGATAGTTCTCATACGACTCTCAATTCAATCCAAGTAATTTTATTTTGATTCACTGTGGTCTTATCAAATCCAACCAACAAAGAACGAACTATTTCAACATGACTGGTGAATCTGCAAGCGACATGACAAGCAAATTCGCGAAGTTGGAGAAATTTGAAGGGCAGGATTTTAGGCGCTGGAGGAAGAAGATGCACTTCTTGTTAACCACACTAAAAGTTGTATACGTTCTGAGTACACCGATGCCTGAGGAAGTGGAAGACGAACCTCTAGATCAACAGAGAAAGAGATTAAAGTGGGAAAATGATGATTATATATGCAGATGGAATATATTGAAGGAAATGTGTGACGGGTTGTTTGACTTGTACCAGAATGCAGTGTCTGCCAAGGATCTTTGGGATTCTCTTGAATCCAAATATATGGCAGAGGATGCATCTAGCAAAAAAATTTCTGGTAAGTAATTTTAATTCCTACAAAATGGTTGATGATAGGCCGGTTATGGAGCAATATAATGAATTATTGCACATATTGGGTCAATATACTCAACACAATTTGTATATGGATGAGTGAATTTTGTAGGATCGGGGAATCGATCTAAACGAGTCGATCAGAAGAGTTCTAGACCAAATCAGAGGCGGAATTCATTGATTTGATCTTCATTCAGCTTGATATGCACTAAGAAGTAGATTAAATGTCGATTAGATTGATATCACAACGTTTTACAGGCTTGGCGACACTTTGGCAGAGCTTCGCAACCGGAATCCAAAGTTACAAATGAGAAACTCAAGACACCTATTTATAGGAAAGCCACTTCGCACGAACCAGCATATGCCAGTTCGCACGAACTGGCCACTTCGTGTGAACCTGCTGGTTCTACTCAGTTTCCTGTTTTTCTCGAACTACGCGTCTTGGTTTATCTAATCTATTACACGACTCGATACAAGACGAAGTCGACAGACATATGCACCAACAAACTCCCCCTTGGATGTTGATGAGTCTTCAGTGTAAGTCTTCAGTGTGTCGAGTCTTCAGTCTTTATCAGTCTTCTCGCTCTTTCCAAAATGTCTTTCACTGTAAGCATCCTCAATCTCTATCTTCCAATTAACTGTCACACCCTGACTTTTGCGGAAGCGTGATTATGGTGTGACCTTCTTAATACCACTGCATTCAATCATAACAACAACTATATGATAAAACCATAGATTTGTCATCCATTAAATGAGTTTAAAACATAACAACATTGTTTAAAACGTAGACTTCAAATTCAAGTTTTACAAACCATACATATTGTTTATGAGTTCACTAAGGACTCGTCAAAAGATATTAGATGTAACTAAGGTTTGGAAGGTAAGTCTCGTCCAGGAATAAGACACATTGACCAAACCCAAAAACTATGGATGACATCTTTATTCTTATCGCAGCATAAAACTTCCAACGCCCGCCAGATCCATTTACTAAATCCCTGAAATACATGTAGTTTGAAAACATCAACAAAAGTTGAGCGAGTTCATGTGTTTGTTTGTGTGTATGTATAAACCTTTGAAATCGTTGTAAGTATGTATGTAAGTTTATAAGTCCCGGTATCAAAAGAAACAAGGAAACAAATCAATTAATGTGTAGCTAATACATTAATATACATGACATGGTGCAGGAAAACTCAAACCTAGCAGACTTTGTACCTGGCTTCCGGCTGTAAGACATAGTCACCACATAGCCCATTCGGCGGACTCATGGATAGGGCTCGCTACACCCAAATAGATCTATCACTCATGCCCCTCGGTCCTTATACGAGGATTAATGGTCTCAAGTATCCGCCTACCCATTCACATGATCTATGGTTCTTTCCTAGGCTAATCATACCAATTGTATTTGTATGTAATCCTTTTGTAACATGTATTTCACCCCCGAAGTAAATAAACAAAACAGGTTAAAGAAAAGGGGGACATGAACTCACAGTTTTGCGTTCCTTGTATCCGATGTAACTCAAAGCTTCCTCTAGAACGCACGACTACCTACATGCGTACTACGGTCCATTAGACGAGCGGGTCGTGCCTTGTCTTAGTATTGATTAGTGCCTTTGAGTTACGTTTTAAAGTGTCCTCGTTGTTATTCCAAGTATATAATTATTTGTTAAAATAATAATTATTTATTAAAATAATAATTATTTTAACTTAAATTATATTTATTTAGTTTTGGAATAACTGTTAAACAATATTTTCGTAATAGTACTTCTCAAATATTTATATCCGTATTTCCTTCCCAAGGATGGAGGTATCTCATACATGTGTATTCATATTCTTGTATTTGTATAACTTGTCATGTATTGGCGTCGTATTCCGGTGTGTACATATTTTCTTAATAAATATTCAATATATATTTCCAAAACAATATACTTTCAAGTCTTACTTAGAAAGTATATATAAACTTATTTTATCCTAAATGTATTTCATGTTTATCCAAGATAACGTATATTTTTCCCAAAAATCATACATCTTCTAAAAACTCTAGGAAAATATATTTTTACTTCTAAAAAATAATATATTTCCTCCCTGTCAAAAATATGATATAACTTTGTGATAATTGTGAAAATCCCATTTTCATTCTTTCGGTGTCCAAAATATTGTTTACCAAGAATATACTTATAAACATATTTTCCGGAATATTTGGTAAGTTACATTTCTAGTTCGGTTTGCCAATATATTGTGTGTAACTTGTGTATTTATTCCTTGTGATTCTTGGTAACATTCTGGATTGTAATTTCTTGGTATTTTGTCAAGTTATATTATTTTAACCCTAAAATAATATAACTACTACACAAAGCATACAAATATTCACACGCATCGTGTCTTTAATGTAAGTATATATTCTAAATACATATTTATCCATTTTTATTTATAAAAACCAACCTCCAATACTTGTATTTTTGTTACAAAATCTATGGCAAAGTTTACACTGAAAATCTTAGTTAAAACACACTTGTAAATATTTGTTTAGAAAATATTTTTCTAAGTGTTTGTATTTTTAGAAAATTTCGCCATAGTTTTCCCTAAAAATGGAGGTGTCCATGCTATTAAAGCATATCATTTTCTTTTCAAAAATCATCATAAACAATCAACAATCAATCTACACTTACCAAGTGCTAAAATATTGCCAACTACATAATAATCATGAACTTGAACTTTCATAAAAATTTGTAAGAACTTGGTAGTGTGTTTAGTAGGTTTAGTTACCCTTTAAAGTGTGTTTATTTCTTTAAAAATCTAATTCTTGAAAGATTTAGGTGTTTACAACTTTTTAGATGATTTTTCCAAAAATCATTCTCTTGAATTTTTCTTGTAAACAATGTATTCTTATACTTCTTTCACCACTAGAACATGATTAGTTTCTTTAAAAACAATGTTCATGTAAGTCTTGTGATTTAACTTGGTTTCTTTGGAAAAACTATTTTAGAAATCTTCCACTCACAAGACTTGTATTTTGTTTAAACCATCATCATATGAAAACAACTTTTATTATTCAAGTTCATGTAAACATAAAGCATGATGATCTTGGTTTCTCACAAGATCACCACCCTAACTTACTAGATCATGTGTTTAATCACAATCTAGTAGGTTTCTTATGATGTCTAACATCACTAACACAAATCATTAATCATCAAGAAGCAAATCATCACTAATCAACAAGTATTCATATGTTAAATAGCTTATGTTAAAGTTTCAAGATTATGTTCTTTGGTGTTTATCAAGATTAACAATGTATATCATCTTTTATTCATCAAAATATGAAGTAACAAAGGGTTATGAGGGCCTTACTACTAGCACAAGGCTAGGTAAGAACACTTGATGAAGAAGATGATAAATGTGTTGGATAAAAGCAAATGAGAAAGGTCCTTCAAGATCCACAAGCTCCAAGCTTCTTAATCTAACTTCTAACACATGTGTATGGCCTTGTAATGTATGAAAATGGATGGATGAAGATGATTGTAGGTGGTGGTGAGGTCGACCGAGAATAGAAGCAAGGGGGGGAGAAGGATGGTGAGTGTTTAGTGTATGAGAGATAAGAGATTATGAACCTTCATACACCACTTATAACCATCTTAGTCCTTTATCCAATGTGCATTATGTTTCATTAGTACAACACAAGATCTATGGAGACATCAAATGAGATCTAATGGAATCAAAAGAAATCACATAAGATTATGGTGGTGGGGCCACCTTGATGCCGTGAACATGAAGGGTGGGGGGGGGGGGGGGTATTTGGTTTGTTTGTGATGGTAAGTTAAGAGATCTAGTTAGATTTCAAGTGTTTTAATTAGGTGTTAAGCATATCATGTGTTATATAGTGGGTTAGGGTGTTCGGAGACCATAACTAGCCCAGAATTGTTAAAATAATGCTTCTAGTATAATTTTAGTGTTTCGGGTAGTGTCCGGTTGTTCAGTTAGATACCGGTTCGTTAAAGTGTCAAACTATACAGTTTAGTGTTCTTTATGTACCCTTTTGTGACACTTTTAATTCCCGACACTTAGGAAAGCATTCAGGACCATTTAGGCATATTTTTGCATAATATTAGCATGTTAAAATGCTGATTTTTGCTGAATTGTGCTGAATTCTGCACTTTATGTGAGTTTTAGGCACTTTCCGGCACTTAAACTATCACCTAGAAAAGCAGTTTTGTGGTCGTTACTTCCCTACACTCTATACTAGTGTAGTACTTAGTTTCTGGCTCATACTGTGTCTCAAAACAACGTCTGTCTATGTACTGAACTCCGTCAACATTTTCCTGGTTTGTCTGTTAACTGTGCTAACTGTTCTTTGTGCACCATTTATGTCAATATGTTTGCATGCAGTCAATGATATGTCATTTGCAATATGTGATACACATGTATGTATATAGCAGTAATCAGAAATCAATTTAAGTCATAAATTGTAAATCAGCACAGTCATTAATCATTAATTATTGTCTAATTAATTTGTACGGATGCATGCAAATTTGACAGTTGTCACATTCTCCCCCTGTTAAGAAAATTTCGTCCTCGAAATTTGTACTACCTTAACTCCTTAGGGTTACATTATGCGTGTATGTATATGAATAATACTGAGGTAGGTAACCACAAAACCGAATCAAATTTTATTCATAACAGGTGAGTCCAGGGATATATTTCAACAACAAGAACCCAATGGTTAAAATGTATGCGTTCTAGCATTTGATGTCAAAGGACACGAGATGTATAGATGTATAATCTAGTGTAACTTAGTTAACCGGGGTGCAACAAAGGAGTTTTGACCAATGGATTCTCAAACAATCGGTCATAATATGCAAACGAGTTTTCACAAACCATAGCACCCCCTATATGAACTCAAAATCAACAATTTGAATATGAGAATGATTTGTCAACTTTAGAATAAATATATGGTAAGGATTAGGGTGTTGACATTCTTGAATTGCGAAAGTACATCGATTGAAATACAAGCGAATCTGGTGTATCATTGTCTTAATTCGTAGTTGCATCAGGAATGTTTGAACAACAGTCAAACAAAAGTATATGTAGTTTTGTGTGAGACGATTGACCATGGTTAGCACAAGCTACAAATTTGTAATGACACCACAAGGTGTAATTGACATATTTCAATAATAGCGGTGACCGAACAACTTCACCGAGTTTGAAAACAAATGAAAGTGTACTGAAGCAAGCCTGAAAATTTGATTCAACGACATCATAGGACCTTTCAATAGGACACCAAAGAACTACTATTTCTATTTGAAGATGGAAAGCAATAAACGCTGCAAGGTATTCAATTTATAATGAAAGAATCGTTAGGAGGTACACTGTGATATGAGATGATTCTAGGTACCATTGCCCTAACACACAATTTTGTTGAGACTGCTTTAATTGATAAACAAAACGGATTTAGGGCAAGTCAATAAATAAACAATTAAATCCGTGTATGAGGTGTGTAACCAAATTAGCGCAAGCTTCAATTTTGTGAGAGTGTCACCGTAAGGTATCAAAATCAACAAACGATTTAGTGGAGTCGTAGACCAATCAAGTCTACTACGGCTCGAAACAAAAGAACATTTGCAAAAATATTTGAATATGATGCTCCCAATACATCATATGACGTTTTAAATTGAATATGCGAAATGGATAAGTTCAAGCAATTGAACTTGGTTTCAGCGTAACCCGACAATAAACGTATGTATCAACAAGGGAATCTCAGCATGGTTATGAAGACAAACCATGGATGCAACTTGAAATAAACGGATTTTTCAAGAAAGTGTGTTGACTTGATAACAAAGGAGCCAACAATTACAAGAATGTAGGTTACTCGGATCTTTGACCAATAGTTAGCTTTAGCAAAATAACATTTGAACTTTAATGAGGCGTTTATTCGAAATGAAACCATATGCGTAGCAAATGGTGCATGTGTGACATATAAGTTTCCGAGTACTGAAACAATGAGTATGAAGAAATGACCAAGTATCGAAGCAACGTGTGTTCTCTCTCAGCGAAGAAAATTAGCGCGACACAACTACCATTAAGGGGAGTAGAGATGCAAACATCCATTTGCTAGAAGCAAAAGTGGAGATTTCAACAAAAGAACTTTGAGTACTTTTTGTTTGGTTAACTGAAATAGCATATATGTCAGGATAATGAGGTTTGTTTGAGTTAACAGGTGTGATTCCTAAGTGACAACCTTTACAAGTTTTGACCTGGGTTCCCAAAGGATTAAGCACATGTTTTCTAGGTTCTCAAAGTCTCGTATTCTGTGTAAAGCTGTTCTGTGCGCTGTGCCGGAAACACAATTTTTGTGTAGGTTTATAACAAGTTATTGTCCCACAATTCCCCGGTATACCTTCTTCCTGAATTTCACATATAATGACACTCAATCATCGATTAGTCTTAAAATAGCAATTGGGTCCTCATAGTTAGTTAAATAAGTAATTCGTTAATCCTCAGCAAGAGTTACCGACTCTTGTTGGTTAACTCGTTCGGCTCCTGGTAGTTGATGCTCATTTGAAAGTCATCGTCCTTCTTTTGAAGAGCAGAATTGGGGTTGCCCAAGACGGAAAACTTGGTCTGTTATCTTCCTTCTCTATTAACTACTGAAGCTACACTGACATTCCTTGCATCTCCGAAGGTGTAAGTTGCTAAGGTGCATTGACTGCAGGCGCGGCGCCTGGAATCAAATCAATGCGAAATTCGACTTGTCGTTGAGGAGATAATTTTGGCAAGTCTTCGGGGAAGACTTCAGGGTGTTCCTTTGTCACAGGGATATCTTCGAGCTTAGGTTCTTCGGCTCTTTTGTCCACGACATGAGCCAAGAAAAACAACACATCCTTTACGCAACAACTTTCGTGCCTTCAAGCAATTAGTAATTTGTAGAGGCGTATCCTGCTTCATGAGTCACGACCGTTTCTTCATTCGCCATCGGAATGCGGACATCAATCTCCGCTCGATCGCTCGACAACCAATCCATCCCAATTACAATGTCGAAGCTTCCCATTAGCTAGTTCTATCGAGTACGGGTTATCTAACTTATGTGCTACTAAATCCAATATACTCTCAAACTCTAGGGATGCGAAGCTAAAACTTGCAACAGTATCTAGCAGCACAGATGCATAACGTTGACTAATATGGGACGTACCGATGTCCACGTGTCTCCCTAGCTTCGGTGTTGAGCTTTCATCCTTGTGCCTGATTGTTTTTAGGGCAATATTGTCTGAAATGCTTTTTGCTTCCACAGTTAAGACAACCTTGAGCACGCTTTCGTTTGTTACTCTTCCTGCCTTGATAGTCGTTGTCGTTGTTTCCTTCGAGATTCTTGCTACCGTCTTGGCTTCCTTTTCCGTGTTCAGTATCTTGCCTACAAGTTTCCTTGACATACCCCACTTTGCCACAGTTTTCACATTTTCCATATCTGCATCACCCGATATGATAACGTCGGCAATTGTCGCACTTAGGTAGGATACCCATGTACTCTTTTCCCTTTTTGGCCCTGTTCTTGCTATTCACCCGAGTACCCTTCTTGAAGTTTGCGAACTTTCTCTTGTTGTCTCCAGATAGCTCTACAGGAGTCTCCTTCTTCTCTTCAGAAGTGGAAAATTTTCCTAGTCTAACCGCTTCTTCAGTGAGCGCCACACTTACGTCGATAGCCTCGGTGATCGTTGGGGGTTTAGATGTTGTCACCAGGCTTAGAATCTGAGGTGCCAGTCCCCCGATGAAGCGTTCGATCTTCCTAGATTCTGGTTCCACCAAACGCGAAGCAACTTGTGATAAATCGTCAAATCTCTTCACATACTCAGTTATCTTTGGACCTTCCATTTTCAAGTTCCACAGTTTAGTCTCCAACTTCTGGACTTCTGCCCTGGAGCAATATCTCTTACGCATCAGTTCCTTCAGTTCGTCCCACGTCAAAGCATACGCAGCAGTCTCGCCCAGCGTCTGAACCTGAAGGTTCCACCATGACAGAGTCCCATCTACAAACAGTCCAGCTATGTACGTGACCTGATGTTCGAGGGCGCATTTACTTAGTCACAAAACATAATTCGTCTTCTCAACCCAACGCACAAAAGCTATGGCACCCTCAGTGTCGTCGAAGTCTCGAGGTTTGTGGCTCAAGAACTGCTTGTAGGTGTAGCCGTTGGGTGGGTTATTTCCTGGGGTACCTCCGCCGTGCTCGGAGCGAAGGGCCTCGTGCTGTGCAATGGCCTGTGAGATGCGCTCTTGTAGTTCTGCCGCTGTCATCGGCAGAGGGATGTTGGTATTGACGTTCCCTTGTATTGACATCTTCTAAGAAGAAGGTTGGTTAGGTCAGGTCTTATTTGTTCAGGGAGTGCATATAGTTGTTTAGAGGTCATATGTACACACACATATTAGATTTTTATATCAACCAATCAAGCAATAGCATAACCAAGTAATTTGGGAATTATTGTTTAATGAGAGTATAGCAGGTAGGCACGTAGCATTATAATTATAGCACACACATGCATATCAACCGTTGTTGACCAAGTGTTAGACGAAGAGAGTGATAACTCGGAGTTTGAGACTGTGAAAACTCATTTTGAGAACTCTGTTTCTGATTCTGAAGAAGATGGTAACTTCTTAGACAGATTCATACCAAAACCAGACAAAGTCGCGAATGATGATCCGATCATTGTGGTTTACATAATGATTGGAACTGACAAGCTTTATTCTGATTTTGAGTATCCGCTTCAAAATGCTAGAATTGAGAATGTTGAAAAGGTGTTTAAATTGGTCGAAATTGACATTTCTGAGGTGAACAACAACGAGTTCTTTTCAAAACCTAAAAAGTCTTTTGTTAAGTCACAACCTAACAACTCGGGAAAGAAAGAGTGGGAGGGAAATGGTGGTAACAACAAGAGAAATGGAAAAAATTTTAAAAACAAAGGTATTGGATTTGAAAAGAAAATGGCCAAGAAGAATGTTAAGCCAAAGGAAAAGATGAATGATGTTTTTGTGGCAGGAATGAACTTTGTTGATGAAAAAGAGTATATTTTCAGTCAAAAAGCCATTGATGATTTCAATGCAGCGAAGAAGCTGAAAGAAGAGTCGTACAAATAAACTTTTGTCGAATATGACAAAAGAGTTTGTTATCGCTGCAATGAGATTGGTCATATGGCCAAACAATGCATGAAAGTCTTTGAAAAACCTGTTTTGCAAAAACCCCGACCTAAAACTCCAACTGATAACAAGGGTAAAAAACCAATGATTTCACCAGTTCGTATTTTGAAGAGAGGTGAATCTCTGAAGCCCGAAGAAAAGTCAAAATCAACTTTTTAGGTTGTCGAATCTTCGAAAATCCAAAAGGCTTCAAAGATTTATCCAAAAATGAAAGT
The DNA here is from genome assembly GCA_030545235.1 of Helianthus tuberosus. NCBI lineage: Eukaryota > Viridiplantae > Streptophyta > Magnoliopsida > Asterales > Asteraceae > Helianthus > Helianthus tuberosus. The sequence continues at coordinate 62,785,171 of CM060432.1, read as the reverse complement.
TTTTGAGAATCAATCATGGGTTGCAAAACCAAAATCGTCAGTTGAAGAGAAAAAGATGGAAAATGCTTTGAAAATTGAACCAAAAGTTTTTGAAAATGATGTGGATAAACTTGAATTTGAACTTGATAAGTTACTTGAAGAGTTTCCACCGATTAAGAAGGAAGATTTAAAATCAAAAGTCAAACCTGTGGTACCAAATGTCATTTTTAGTATTCCGAAAGTTGATGTGGATTGTGATCTTGTGTTTGGTAGTATTTCAACTGTTAAGAAGTCATGGGCCTCATTATTTGAATAAATTTTTTGTGATGGTTGCAGGGGTTGCCGAAGTCGTTTATCTCGAAATGGATAATGGATAGCGGAGCGTCAAGACACATGACTGGAATGCTAGCCTTGCTCTATGATGTCAAATCTATCAATGGTGGATATGTGGGATTTGCTGGGAATCAGGGTGGAAGGATTGTTGGTCAAGGGACTCTAACGAATGGAGTCATTTCGTTTGATAAAGTGAACTATATAATTGAACTTGAAAACAATCTGCTGAGTATCTCACAGATCTGTGACAAGTCTTTTACCGTACATTTCACTAAAAATGAATGTCTTGTCTTAAAACCTGGTTTTAAAATTCCTGAGGATATGGTGTTGTTGCGAGCTCCACGAGAAAATGATTTATATATTCTTGATATGAGTGTCGCAACAACAACAGATTATCAAAAACAATGTTTTATCTCAAAATCTAAAGCAACAGAAAAAGAGTCGATAATGTGGCATCGAAAGATGGGCCACATTCATGTTAGAAAAATGAATTTTCTTGTACACAATGATTTAGTTGAAGGTGTAAATTTGAAAAACTTTCATTTGAATGATGATTGTGTAGCATGCAAGAAGGGAAAGCAGACAAAGAAGTCATACCCACAGAAATTGTTGAATTCAATCAGAATGCCTCTCGAGAGACTCCATATGGATCTCTTTGGACCAGTCAATGTGCAAAGTATCAGTGGAGATTTATACTGTCTAGTAGTCACTGATGACTTCACTAGATTTTCTTGGGTGGTGTGCATGGAGAGGAAAGATCAAACGTTTGAGTCTTTGATGATTCTTTTCAAAAAGATGGAAACGGTCTACAAATTACCAATCTGGAGAATACGAAGTGACAATGGAATGGAGTTTAAAAATAACCGCATGCTCGAGTTCTGTAACGAGAAGGGAATTCTTCATGAATTCAGTGCACCATACACTCCACAACAAAATGGTGTAGCTGAACGAAAGAACCGTACTATCATTGAAACAGCTCGAACCATGCTTGCCGATTCCAAGTTACCAATATTTTTCTAGAGTGAAGCTGTGGCTTTTTCTAGAGTGAAGCTGTGGCAGCGGCGTGCTATACACTGAATCGAGTTCTAACCGTGAAGAAATACAAGAAAACATGTTTTGAACTTCTTCATCATTATAAGCCAAATTTGAAGTTTTTAGAGCTGTTTGGATCACCGTGTACTTTCATTGATCAAGATGGAAAGTATGGCGCGAAGAGTAATGAAGGTTTCTTTGTTGGATATGCGAGTCTGCTAAAAAGAGTGTTCGTTCCATGCCTGAAGAAGGTAATTGAAGTTCAGCATGTAGACTGTCAGAAGCATACGGCTCCTTCGCAACTTCCCGGACAAAGGTTGCTTTTTGATTACGACAAACTCTGGGAGTCTTTCCAACTGCCGATAGAGCCAAGTGAAGAGGAACTTGCTTACTTATACCAACAGCAGCAATCCATGGTACAAGATCAGGTGCCTAGACCGTTGGTGGTTTCTCAACCTGATGTGGGTACAAACATTCCTACAAATGGTACAAACGATCACGAGGCTGGTCCCAGTGGAACAGCTCACGAACCACCAGAGGAACCAGCTCCATCATTTGATCAATCCGATGACTCAGATTCGGAAAATGGTCCGATATTTGATGAGGATCCAAATGTTGCATCGACTGAAGCTGAGGATCACACCAGTGATCAAGACATCACGAACTTGCAATCGGAAGTAAATGTGCCTGACAGTGTCATGCCAAGAACTCTTACTTACCATCCCTCAGAGCAGATTATTGGTGATCTTCAGAGCGGAGTAAAGACAAGAGATCAGATCAACAGAGCACTTACTTGTTTTTATACTTCTGTTGCTCCTTTACAGGAAGGATTCTCACTTAAATGTTTTATCTCGCAGATTGAACCCAGAACGTATAAAGAAGCTTTGACTGAAGACAGCTGGGTAAATGCTATGCAAGAAGAGTTGCAGCAGTTTGAGAAGTTGGGTGTTTGGAAATTAGTAGACCTTCCTGAAAACCAAAAGCTGATAAAGACAAAGTGGGTCTTTAAGTGCAAAAGAGATGATAGAGGTGTGATTGTAAGGGATAAAGCACGACTGGTAGTACAGGGTTTCAGCCAGCAGGAGGGGATCAATTTTACTAAGGTGTATGCCCCTGTAGCTAGGCTTGAGGCAATAAGAATCTTCCTAGCATTTGCATCGTGGAAAGGATTCAAAGTATACCAGCTGGATGTCAAGTCTGCATTCCTATACGGCAAAATCAAAGAAGAAGTGTACGTTGGTCAACCGCCGGGGTTTACTGATCCAGTACACAAGAACAAAGTCTATCTTTTGGACAAAGCGCTCTACGGACTACACCAGGCCCCGAGAGCCTGGTATGAGACGCTTTCCCAACATTTGCTGGCCAACGGGTTTAGCAGAGGGACAGTTGATAGTACGTTGTTCATCAAAGAGGTTGTAGGGTATCTTTTGATCGTGCAGATTTATGTCGACGATATCATCTTTGGATCGACAAATGACGAGTTGTGTAAAGATTTTGAGAATGTGATGAAAAAGAAATTCGAAATGAGTTCGATGGGGGAGATGAAGTTCTTCCTAGGGCTGCAGGTGGAGCAAATGCCCCAAGGAATCTTCATTCATCAAACTAAATACGTGAACGATGTTCTGGAGAAGTTCAACATGGCTCAATCCAGTCCAGCATCAACTCCCCTAGCTCAGAATCATGGTATTTGCCCAGATGAGAGTGGAGAGAAAGTGGAAGAGACACTCTATCGGTCAATGATTGGATCTTTGATGTACCTTACTGCTTCCCGCCCGGACATCATGTATCCGACGTGTTTATGCGCCAGATATCAGTCAAGCCCAAGACAGTCACATCTGACAATCGTGAAACGTATCTTACGGTATTTGAAAGGCTGCCCAAGCATCGGCTTGTGGTATCCTAAGTCTGGTGACTTCTCTCTCACAGGTTTTGCTGATTCTGATTATGGTAGCTGCAAGCAGAATGCTAAGTCCACCACTGCAGGCTGTCAGTTCTTCGGAACTCGATTAGTCACTTGGCAGTGCAAGAAACAAACCTCAGTAGCGCTCTCTACTTGCGAGGCTGAATACATTTCGGCCTCGAGCTGTTGCTCTCAGATCCTTTGGATCCAACAGCAGATGCGAGACTTTGGTTTGTAGTTCTTGAACACGCCGATTTTTGTGGACAATGAAGCGACTATTAACATAACGAAAAACCCGGTTCATCACTCGAAAACTAAACAAATTGAAATTCGGAATCACTTCATCCGTGATTGCTATGAGAAGAAGATAATCCGAATAGAACATATACACACCGATGAACAGAAGGCTGATTTCTATACTAAACCTTTTGATAGAAAAAGATTTAATTATCTTTTGAAATTGAATGGGATGAAAAAGCTGTTTTCTGGGAGGGTAATGGAGTGTGAAGCCGAGGAGGACGGCGATCTGATGTGATCCATGTCAAAGTTGTCAAGTTTTTGTACAGTTTATTTTCTGCTTTTGATAAAAACCAAAAACACAAAAATATGTTTTTGTTTTTAGGGGGAGAAAGTTAGCAGAAAAATACAAAAACATGATAAAATTTCAAAATTCATAAACATTGGAAAATTCAAAAAGAGTTTTGTGTAAAAAGAGGAAATGATAGTACATCAGTGGACTATCAGTGCACGCTAGAGAAATGTGAAGTTTTATAAAGTTTTAAACGGTCTCACTAAAGATGTGACGATAGGCTCAGCTAGACTAGTAGATTTGCGATAACGATACAAACTTAAATGAAAAAGCCTATTTCTAGTGGGAAACACAGTTGAAAGCATAGTACTTAGTTTTGTCCTTCTTGATTATGTGCCTACTCAGTAATCGCTGATTTTCTTAAGACATAAAACCGGTTAAGTTTGTGAGCTTTCACAACTTTGCTGAAAAGTCACTGTGATTTTGTGTTTTCATTTTGCAAAGACTTAAACTTGTTTTATTTCTTTATTTTGTTTAAGCATTGGACATCCTCTGCGTATATGTGAGTATCGACCTGGATGTTATTGCCTAAACGTTCTGCTTTATTTTCTTTGGTGTTTCGTTTAAGCTTTGGATCACCTCTGCGTATACGGGAGTATCGACCTGGTGGTTAAATCCTAAACAACTTCAACTTGTTTTTTATTTCTTATTTTGTTTAAACATTGGACTTTCTCTGCGTATATGGAAGTATCGACCTGATTGTTAATGTTTAAACATTCTGCGTTATTTTTGCACATATCACAGTTGATGAAAGTTTAAAGGCATTACTTGAGTTAGAGTATTGCATGATGAGGGGATATGCTGAGATCGTGGGGTCCATAAGAATTTAGTGCAAAATTAATACACCTTAACGTATCGATAAGCATTTCGAAAGTTTTTAGATTGAGTTTAAGAGGACAACTATATCGTCAATCTATGTGAATCGTTTAGAACTTAATATGTTTAAAGCTTAACGGTGCTAGTGATTTGTCTCATAAACTGATATGATCCTCTTACACAAACTCACAAAAATATTGTTTGTAAATATTTCTTTACTGCATTTCATTAAAATCAAAAATCCAAAAAGATTTTCGACAACTGATGTTGAAAAACTGATATTCAAAGTTCAAGTGCTAAACAGGAAGAACAGAGGTTTGGGAAAGTTTGTTGGAAATATAAATTGTTTTTGAAATGACTAAATGGCTCATTAATTTGAAACCAATTTAATCATTTTAAATACAAGTGATAAGCATAAAGTCAAATCTTACTGTTGGTTAAAGTATGTGCAGGTATGCAGCTAGTGAATTCCAGACTACGATCCCAGCTTGTCGAAAGGGGGAGTCTGAAGTCGTAAAAGCTAGGTTCCTGATCTTGTTGCTACGAAGAGCCAAGAGATGGTCCTGAATCTGTAAAAGCTGCTAATGCTGAGAAGATAGAGAGTGCTATATCAGATTACGATCCCGGAACAACTTAAGGGGGAGTCTGTTAGCAAAGGGAAAATTGAAGAGTGAAAGAGCCAGACTCAGAGTCTGAAGAATAGCTGATAATGGTGATTGAAGAGAAAGAGAGAGTTTGAAGGTTGCTTCAGAGTCAAATACTTTGAAAAAAAAAACGTGAAGACTGAACAAGACTAAAGTTTTGACGTACTGACGTCTCGTACTGAAGACTCCGTCAACATCCAAGGGGGAGACTGTTGGTGCATATGTCTGTTGACTTCGTCTTGTATCAAGTCTTGTAATTAGAATGTTAGATTAAGTCACTTAGAACGAGTAAATATAGGAAAGTCATTCCACACGAAATGACATAAGTCATTCCACACGAAATGGGCTTGTCATTTTCATGGGGAATGGATTTAGTATAAATAGGTGCCTTAGTCATTTCATTTGTAACTTTGTGATTTTGGAGCCGAGGTGCTGCCAAATTGTCTCCAGCCATTGTAACATCAAGTTAATCAATACAAGAGACTGTAAAAGTGTATAACAAGCTGAACGAAGATCCTACAATTTGACTTTATGATTAAAGTGTCAAACTATACCGTTTAGTGTTCTTTATGTACCCTTTTGTGACACTTTTAATTCCCGACACTTAGGAAAGCATTCAGGACCATTTAGTCATATTTTTGCATAATATTAGCATGTTAAAATGCTGATTTTTGCTGAATTGTGCTGAATTCTGCACTTTATGTGAGTTTTAGGCACTTTCCAGCACTTAAACTATCACCTAGAAAAGCAGTTTTGTGGTCCTTACTTCCCTACACTCTATACTAGTGTAGTACTTAGTTTCTGGCTCATACTGTGTCTCAAAACAACGTCTGTCTATGTACTGAACCCCGTCAACATTTTCCTGGTTTGTCTGTTAACTGTGCTAACTGTTCTTTGTGCACCATTTATGTCAATATGTTTGCATGCAGTCAATGATATGTCATTTGCAATATGTGATACACATGTATGTATATAGCAGTAATCAAAAATCAATTTAAGTCATAAATTGTAAATCAGCACAGTCATTAATCATTAATTGTTGTCTAATTAATTTGTACGGATGCATGCAAATTTGACAGTTGTCACATTAACAGACTCCCCCTTAAGCTGTTCCGGGATCGCAATCTGATATACCACTCGTTCCAAGATCGTGTCCTGGCTCAAATTCTGCTCAGGCTTAGACACGGGGATCTGCACAAATCTCTACCCAACAATAAATCTCACAAGTTATAAAATTTAACAATTTTAGAAACCACTTGTAGATATCGTTTAACATTTCTCAAATTAAACCACTTTTTTAAAACACTCAAATTTGGTTTCAAATTAATGAACCATTTGATCATTTCAAAATCATTTCTTGTTTCAAACAAACTCTCCCAAACCATTGTTCATCATGTTTAGCACTCGGAATTTTGAAAATCAGCTTTTCAACATCAGTTGCCGAAAATAAGATGAAGTAAAATCTTTTTGATTTTTCAAAATTTTATGCTAAAACACACTAAAAATCTTTTTGGATTTTGGGAAATAAACTATATACAGACAATATCTTTGTGAGTTTGTGTAAGAGGATCATATCAGTTTATGACAAATCACTAGCACCGTTGAGCTTTAAACACTTTAAGTTCTAAACGATTCACTTAGATTGTCAGTATACTGATCCACTTAAATTTTCACACAAAGTTCAACTGTTTCGAGATACGAGATTAGTGTTTTAATGAACTTAACTTATTCGTGTGTCCCACCTCAGAATATACTCCCGTATCCAGACTCCTATATTCAGTCTTACAGGTGAATGTACACTAATGATATCTGTAAGGGGTAAATGCGAGACCATGAGAGCTCAGGCTATTGCTTCCGCAAAATCAGAGAGATGATGGCTCGACTATAGGTGTGTTCCCTTTAGAGAATCTTTTCTTAAACAGCACATGATTAGCATTTTTCAATGTTTCATCATTTTTTATGCTGAGGGTGGGCTTTATGATTAAAGCAGTGCAAAGTATTATACGAGGACTAGGCTATTGCTCCCGCAAAATCAGAAGTCCCGGTATAATACCCCAGATATCATCACGCACAAAGACCTAGTATGTCAGAAATAGAAAGCCCTTCAAACAAGATTTCAGGGGTAACCTATATATCCGAGAGATGTTCCCCACGAAATAAGTAAGTGTTTGTATTTAGGTTTATATCTCGAACACAATCTACTAAGCGTGTAAAAATCTACTGTCATATCATCAGTGAGACCGCTTATCACATTTTAACTTTCCAATTCTTTAGCGTACTGTGATTGTCTACTGATATACTATCATTTCCTCTTTTTCTCAACAAGACTCATACTAGTTTAAAAATCAAAATGAGTTTTCAATGTTTTTGGATTTTTGGATTTTATCATGTTTTTGGATTTTTCAAATTTTCAAAATTTCTAAATTTTTTTACTCCCCCTAAAATCAAAAATATGTTTCAATTTTTAATTTTCTGGGAAAATTTGAAAATGAAAGCAATAAACTTGTTCAAATACAATGACAAACTGATATGAATTGCTTCAATTCGCCATCCACTTGGCATAAACAATCAGAACTCCCCCTGACAACAAACTATTTTCCCATTATGATTTCAAAACACTTAAGTTTGTTTTAACCAAAATGGTTTTTCCGAAAAATTAGTTTTGTTTGTCATTTCACAAACATGGGGATAAACTCATCATATTGTTCCTTCAACCACTTTGTATGAAAGTTAAATCAAGTTCAACTTAATGACCTTGATTAACCACTTGTGAATGAAACCCTTTTTTTCCTTTTCTTTTAACCACTTGTAAAAATCTAACATTTGTAGGTTTTTCACAAAAAACATTTTTCAAGAAATATGACACTTGTAGGTTCTTATCAACAATACCATTTGTAAGTTTTTGACAATAATACCACTTGTAAGACGAAATATCACTGTCGTGAATTTCTCAAGAAAGATGCCGATTCATGCTCCACGATTACCAACTTGGGAGCTCCGGCAAGTCAGGATTTTTAAGCATGGAATACAGATACCCAAGCCTGACCAGCTTTGGGTGCATCCTGTTCAAATTCACTTGGTCTTTGAACATTTCTTTTTGCTTCATAAAATTCTTTTACCCCTTTTTCCCTTCCATCGACCATCTTTTCAAAAATATGTTTCACTTTGCCATTAAACGCTTTTTCGACATCAAATTCTTTCTTTTCAGAATATAATTGATTTGAAATCTCCACGTTTCCAATCTTTTGTTTAAAATTTTCAGTCCTCAATGGTGGAAAGTTGACATCATCCATTGGTGGAACTGAATTTTCTCCTTTTAGCTCAACTGGTGGCTCCTCTGACTTTGACGAATCAGATTCATCGCTTGATTTAACATCTGATTTCTTAACAACCCACATTTGGTTGTTAATATTCACTCTTCTTTTGTAAAAACGCCTTGAACTCTCACCAACTTCAAATGTAGAATTTTTAAACACTTTGAATTTTTCAGTTGGTGGTTCAGTTTATCAACAACTTTTTCTTTGAGTTTAAAAAGAAGTTCCTGTTTTGTGTTGGTTGCCTTTGGACAGTTTCAGGCGATGTGATCAACTTTTTTGCATTTATAGCAAGTTCTTGTCTCCTTTTTCTGATTGGCTTCATTCTTCTCATGTTTCTGTTTTTCTGCAAGAAACGCTTTGTTCGATTGCTTCCAGAAAGCTTTTTCCTTTTCTTCTTCTGACGAAGCACCTGAAACAAAAACTGTTTTTGATTTAAAATCTTTAATATTTTGATTATTTTCAACATCAAAACCCAACCCCTTCTTTTTGAAATTGCTTTTATGATTCGGTTTCTTTTGATGACCTGGACCGAAACCCTTCTTCTTGTTTAAACGTTGTTGAACTCTAGAAGTATATTTAGGTTTTGAAAATCCCATTTTATCTTTTATTTCTGAAAATTCTATTTTTATCAATTTAAAAACTGTTTTAATATTTTCAATTTTCACATTTTTAATTGGAAATTCCTCATCAGAATATAATTTGTCTGAATCATTCAAAGTATATGCCACTTTGATTGTTTCGTCATTCAAATTATTTTTTGATAACAGAAATTCTTTATTGTAAACCCTTTTGACCAAAGATTTCGATTTGTTGACTGATGAACTTGAACTCTCAGATTCAGACTTTGACTCTGACTCCTCATCCTTTTCCAACACCTGATCGACCACTTTCTTTATTAACTCAGACTCATGATCAGTGTCAGACGATGTGAATGTGACATCAATGTTGTCTGGTAACTTATCAGTTGTTTCGGACTTTAACTTTATATTGACTGCCTTTTTGACTTGTTCCGAATTTGGTTTTCTGGGAGAATAACCTTCCCAGATTGGAGGCGGACACTTGTTATAATTTGCACTTTGTTTCTTACCAGTATCCGTATCTTCCGACTTCTTATCTTGAAAAGCTTCAAAACCTGCAACAGTCGGATAGATTCTATCAATCAAATAATCAGAACTTGAATAATCCATTAGCAATCGTCTGATTCTTTCATTCTCAATCTTTTCAGTCTCCAATTCCTGCTTCAACTCTGCACACTCTTCAATATAGTGATTGATGGCCTTCTGCTTAGACATCATCACTGCATTCATCATTGTCAAAGCATCTTCCCTTTCTGAGTTTGTCTTTTCCAACTGGTTTACTGTTCTGTTCAACACATCATCAGATTCTTTCATGTACTTAACATTGAACAATAACTTTTCTTTCATCTCGTCTAGCTCACTATACTTTTTATCTTTCTCTTCAGAATGTTTGCATGGTTCCAAACATTTCGGACAAGGTTTTGTGACCTCTACAATCTTTTCAACAATCTTTTCAGCAACTTTAACCTCTTCACTCTGTTCATTCTTATCTTCACCCTGAACAACATTCTCACATTTTACCTCTTTCTTCTCTTTTGTTACTCGTTTCTCCTTTAGCTTCTCCAATTTATCTGCAAAATAAAATTTGAAACTTTCAGGAGATAGATAAGTTTTACCAATGTTTATTTGTTTAATTTCTTCATCATCGCTATCAATTGATGATTGATCAAACACTGGTGTCTTTTCTGAACTATCTTCTGAAGAGACAGACTCTCCATCTTGACTTTTCTCATCATCTGCAAACACATCCATCCATTCTTTCATCAACTCTGGCTCTTGAATGATCTGTGCAATAAATTCTCTAAACTTTGAGTTACTTTCAGCCGGAATATATTTGTCCCAGCTAAATCCCTCTGGAAATCTTTCATCTTCTTGATTCACTAGATAAGCTTTCTTTGATGGCTCTTCGATCAGATCCTTCCTAGCATGTGAAGTTTGTGACGATTGTTGTTGATGCGGCTGTTGAGCAATTTGATGATAAATCGCTTTTCGATGATAATCATTGTTGCCGAATGGATTTTGAGCTCCACTTGCTTCGCGATTGGTACATTCCCTCTTGAAATGTCCTTTTTCCCTGCACCGAAAACAAGTAACTTTAGACTTATCAAAACCTAAAGTAGAAACATTAGCTTCACGTAAGTCATCTCTTCCGGTAATCTGCTTAAATTTCTCAGCTCTCCTCAACACGCTCGCTAAACACCACTTAATATCCATTAGCTCCATTTCCTCAGCATCAATCTGATCGTACTCCTCTTTTGTTAACATAGGATTTCCGATCCTTCCCGCAACCAAACTCTCATATGATTCTAACACGGTAACTAGTAATGCCATATGACCTTTAGCGACTTCTTCAGAGAAATTCTGACCGTTCTGAAGATGCAATGCGATGTTACATTGTAGCACATGACTATTACCATTGTTTGAGCTTTGAGACTGATGATTTGAAGTTGAAACATTTGGATTAACACTCGGATATAAAGAAAAACCACTGTTGTTGGTTGAGCTTTGATTGAGTGATCCGGATGAGTTATCTGCGCTGAAAGCGGTTTGGATCTTCGGACTTGCTTCAATATTTTGAACATTACCTTTGAAATACATCTTGATATCTTGTTGACCACTTGAATTGTTCATTCTAGCAATCTTTTGTTGTTCAAGATCTTGTCCTTCAAGTTTTTCAATGAATTGAGCAATTGTCAATCTATCATACTCTCCGGTATTCTTCAAGATCATAAGATATGTACCCCATTCTTTTTGAGGTAAAGCATCAGCTAATTTTTCAACCCATTCCTCACGATCTTTAGTGATATCCAACCTTGACATTGAACGCACTAGATGACAATATCTCTCGATAAGAGTCTTTGTGGTTTCACCCGGCAAACTTGAGAACAATTCAAATTCTTTCTTTAATAGTGACTTTTTATTCTTTATCATCTCCGTACTTCCTTCGAATTTTGTACGAAGTGCTTCCCAAATCGAACGTGCACTATCATCATGTTAAAGTAATATAAAAATATCTTCTTTCACAGCTTGTTGAAGTAAACTGATCATCATTTTTTCTGCCTTGTACATTTCTCTTTCTTTTTCAGTAAATTCAGAAATGTTCTTTACAACTCCCATATTATTACGAGGTCGAACATACTTAGTTTCAATACACTCCCAAGACCTTAGATGATTTGCTTGAACCCAATTCTTGAACCGTTCTTGCCAACTATAATATTCTTCAATACTCATCAACTTAGGAGGTTTCTGTAACGTTCCCGTTTCATTTTCCATAGTCACACTCTGAGCAATGGTAACAGGAGTACCCGGTGCAGTAGCAAAGGCATTATAAAATTCGTTGTCCATGTTTCGGTTTTTAAAAATTTCACAACTGATTGTTCAAACGAACTGAAGTTGAAACGAATTGAGAACCACAAACGATCTGACTTTGGTGCGATCTGGTGACCTTCAAACGAACTGAACTAATTTCAAGCGACCTGGCCTACTATCAAACACTCCGTGCGACCTGATAATCACTTCGTGCGAACTGGTATTCACTTCGCACGACCTGGAACCAATGTCACACGACCTGAATGTTTTTCACACGACCTGCCCCAAATCGTGCGATCTAGTTGTTTTGACTAATCAAACCGTGCGAACTGAGGTCAAATTCAAACGAACTGAACCTATTCCAAACGAACTGGATCACTATCACACAACTTGAACTACCTCGTGCGAACTGGTTCACCTCGTGCGAACTGGTTAAAACGACCTGAGGACCTATTAATCACTTCGTATGAACTGAAAGAATTAATCCGTGCGAGCTGGTTCACTAACTGATCAAACCGTGCGAACTGGCACGACTTCGCACGACCTGGTTCAACTTCGTGCGAACTGAAACCCTAAATTCACACGATCTGAGCGATGTTCGAACGAACTGATGTGTTTTTGTCAAATTAGATCAGGTTTTAGGTTGAATTAAGTTCTGATTTTTTCAAGGATTGATTAAAACATTGTTTCGCATGTTATATCAAGAAATCAGATCATTTTAACCGTAAAAACTCAGTTAATTTTGAGAAAAGTGTAGAAAGATGAGTAGAAATAAGAATTATCGGTGAAAACAAGCTGAAATGGTAAGAACTCTTCCTCCTGAGCTCTGATACCACTTGTAGGATCGGGGAATCGATCTAAACGAGTCGATCAGAAGAGTTCTAGACCAAATCAGAGGCGGAATTCATTGATTTGATCTTCATTCAGCTTGATATGCACTAAGAAGTAGATGAAATGTCGATTAGATTGATATCACAACGTTTTACAGGCTTGGCGACACTTCTGCATAGCTTCGCTACCGGAATCCAAAGTTACAAATGAGAAACTCAAGACACCTATTTATAGGAAAGCTACTTCGCACGAACCAGCATATGCCAGTTCGCACGAACTGGTCAGTTCGCACGAACTGGCCACTTCGTGTGAACCTGATAAACTCCCTCCATCATGGAAAGATTTTAAACACACCCTTAAACATCAAAAAGAAGAATTGACTTTAGTTCAATTGGGAAGTCACATTCGAATCGAAGAATCTCTTCGGGTTCAAGAAGTTGGTAAAAATAAGGGCAAAAGTGTGGTTGGTCAATCTTCAATTAATATGGTGGAGCATGATAGGAAATCGGGTAATTATAACAAGTTTAAAGGCAAAAAACGTAAGTTTGATCATGGTGATAAAAATTCAAATAAGAAAGCCAAAAAGACATGTTGGAGGTGTCACAAAGTGGGACACTTTAAAAAGGATTGTCTGGTGAAGTTTACGGGAAACAACAAAGGCTCGAGCGGAGCGGGTCCAAGTGGGTCCAAGGATTCACCAACTCAAATGGGTACGTGTTCTAAATTTTATTTAAATGAAAATAAGTTTAGTGAAAATTTGATCATGGAAAAGGTTCCACGTAGACATGCTGTTTGCAAAAATGATTTGTCTAAACCAATGTTTTCAAATGATAATAATCTCATTGGTTGTGGAAATAATTTGCAATGTTGTAAATTCAATTTACAAACTAATTTTGAAAAACCAATACAAGACTCTGACACTTTTGGAACATTTCGTCAATTAATGGTTGTGGGCCATCTTTTGGCCCAAGTCTAACTACAACACTAAATTTGGATGGTTGGAATAAATCAAACAAAAAATTGGGCTGTGGTCTAATAACGAATCGTGTTTTGGGTTTGGATGGTCAACACAAGCAGTGTAGACGAATATTAGATCCACTAAATAATTTTGATAAGCCATTTGGCTGCGATGGCTCTGAAATAGTACCTAAATGCAATGCCGCAATGGCTCCAAATTAAAAAAATGATTTGGTTGTAAGTAAAAAACATTTGGACCATGACGTTGAGAACTTTTGTTCGGAAAATAATAAGTGTTTGGGTTTTGATTTAAGGGCAATTGGATTTTAACACCTCAAACTTTGAAGAATTGGCCGATAACACCCGCAACTAACACTTTGATCTGTGACACCCCAAACTTTTAATTTTGTTTGTCATTTCACCACTCAGTTAAAAAATGACTAACTGAGTTAGTCTTCCATCCTAGTTGGCATCCTACGTCCTACATGGCACCCATGACGTGGCAAACACCTCTGTTAATCACCATCTCCTCCGGCCACCATACCCATCGTCATCTCTGACAACACTCCGACAACACTCCTGCCACTCCGATAATTTCCGTCATCCTCTATCACCTCCGCTTGCTATCACCGTCGTTCTTTGTCTCCGGTCACCCTCTCCGACGATCATCACAAACACCACCGTTTCAAACTTCTCCATCTCCGCCGTTCTCCGATCACTCCTCCGACATACTCCGTTCATCTTCTCAATCAATCATCATCTCCGACAAACCACTAACAGCTTCATCATCATCGTTTACCATTATCACCGTATCACCATCTTATCCATAGCCACCACCTGTCATCACACTCTCCGTCGTAACACTCCGGACACCGCCTCAACTTCGTCCACCCCATTCTCCGGCGACCCACGACACCGTCGTTCTTCATCATACATCACGTCTGAACACCACCGCCGTTCTCCGTCCATCTTTCTCAACTCCGGTCACCTGCAACTGTCTCCTCCGGCTATTCACCGACGCAATATACCTCTCACCACCACAGCACCAGTCACCTCCGACGTTCTGCATCATCACCATCACCTCCGATAACCTCATCAGTAACCTCCATTCACCGTCGTTCTTTCCGCTCATCGTTCATCGTTATCATCGTACTTACAATTGTTAGTGGCGCTGTGTTTAGAAATTAGGGTTTTATACCCATGAATGTGCCACATCGTCAAAAATAGTCCACGTAGGATGCCAACTAGGATGGAAGACTAACTCAGTTAGTCATTTTTTAACTGAGTGGTGAAATGACAAACAAAATTAAAAGTTTGGGGTGTCACAGATCAAAGTGTTAGTTGCGGGTTTTATCGGCCAATTCTTCAAAGTTTGAGGTGTTAAAATCCAATTGGCCTTGATTTAAATATAAGTCACCAGATTAATTCGCATGATTATTCAAAATCTGGCACGGATAAAACTTTTTATTCGGGTGATTCTTTGGATTTTAATATGAACTCGGTTGCGAATTATGTATCTTTTATCACTGAATCATTTTCTGTTCAGGATGATGAATTCGCATGGTGGGTAGACTCGAGAGCTACGGTGCATGTATGTAAAGATTTAAGGTGGTTTGAAGATTGCAAACCTATTGATGATGGATCTGAATTACGAATGGGAAATGTAGCAACCGAGCCTATTAAAGGTGTCGGGAAAGTCAAGCTTGTATTTACTTCTGGCAAACACTTATTACTAGATTATGTGTTGTATGTTCCGGGTATACGGAAGAATTTATTGTCGGGTATTGTATTAAATAATTATGGGTTTAAACAGGTCATTGAGTCTGACAAGTTTATCTTGTCAAGACATGGAACCTTTATAGGATTTGGATATTTATCTAATGGTATGTTTAAGTTAGATGTTCATGTTCCGTTTGCTAAAGAATCCATGTGTATTGCTTCTTCTAGTAATAAAGTAGATAATGAATCAAAATTATGGCATGCTAGGTTAGGACATGTTAATTATTTTAGAATGAAAGACATGTCTAAAATGAGCTTGATACCCGCTTTCGATATGAATAATAATCAATGTCACACTTGCAAGTTAACCAAGATAACAAGAAAACCTTTTAAAGATGTCAAAAGAGAATCTAAGGTTTTAGAACTCATTTATTCTGACTTATGTGATTATCATAATACTCCCTCGCATGGAGATAAGAAATATGTTGTGACCTTTATTGACGATGCTTCTAGGTTTTGTTATATTTACTTGTCACATAGAAAGGATGAAACGTTAGATAAATTTAAAATATATAAACAAGAAGTAGAATTGCATCAAAAGGATTTGATTAAAAATCTTCGTATAGATAGAGGTGGTGGATACTATGATCCAGTTTATTTCCAGTCTACTGGTATCATACATCAGACTACTGCTCCTTATACACCACATCAAAATGGTGTATCTGAGAGGAAGAATAGGACATTAAAAGAAATGGTTAATTCCATGTTGTCCTATTCGGGTTTGAGTGAAGGATTTTGGGGTGAGGCTATGCTGATAGCCTGCTATTTATTGAATAGGGTCCCAAATAAAAAGACCAAGGTAACCCCATATGAGCTCTGGCACAAAAAGGCACCAAACTTAAGTCACCTTAAAGTTTGGGGTTGTAGAGCTGTAGTGAGACTCACTGAACCTAAGATGCAAACAATAGGTGAGAGAGGCATCGATTGCATATTCATTGGATATGCTGAACATTCTCCAGCTCATAGGTTCTATGTGACGGAACCAAATGATTATGTGTCAGTTCACACAGTAATTGAGTCAAGAGATGGAGATTTTGGAAATGAGGATAGGTTCTCCTTAGTACCTAGACTTAAAGTTGTGCCTCAGAGTCTAAAAGATTTTGAAAGAAACTCTTCCAATACGAAAGATGTTTCCACTAGTACAGAACCAAGGAAAAGCACTAGGGTAAGAAAAGCCAAGAACTTTGGTGATGATTTCCAACTTTATTTGGTTGAAGGATCGAGAGATAAAATTGAATATCAATATCAATATTGTTTCAATATTGAGGAAGATCCGAAAACTTTCAGTGAAGCAATGGCTTCAAGGGATGCTTCATTTTGGAAGGAAGTTATTCAAGATGAAATTGATTCTATCATGCAGAATAAGACCTGGAAGTTGACCGATTTACCTCCTGGATGTAAACCATTAGGATGCAAATAGATTTTCAAAAGGAAAATGAAAGTGGATGGAAGCATTGATAAATTTAAAGCCAGACTAGTGATACAAGGCTTTAGACAAAAAGAAGGAATTGACTTCTTTGATACATATGCTCCAGTAGAAAGAATATCCATGATTAGGTTGTTGTTAGCTTTAGCAGCTATCCACAATCTTGTAATTCATCAAATGGATGTAAAGACTGCATTCCTAAATGGTGAATTGGATGAAGAAATATATATGAAACAACCAGAAGGTTTCATTATGCCAGGAAATGAAAATAAGGTTTGCAAGCTGGTTAAGTCATTATATTGCTTGAAACAAGCTCATAAACAGTGGCATAAAAAAATTGATGATGTGGTGTTGTCAGATGGTTTTATACTTAATCAAGCTGACAAATGTGTATATAGCAAATTTGACTCCTCAGGAAAAGGAGTTATAATTTGTTTATATGTGGATGACATGTTGATATTTGGTACTGACTTAGGTCAAGTTGTTAAAACCAAAGAGTTCTTGTCATCAAAGTTTGCCATGAAAGATACGGGGGAGGCAGAGGCGATTCTTGGTATAAAGATCACTCGAGGGAACAATGGTATATCAATCTCTCAATCGCATTATATTAAGAAGATCTTGAAGAGATTCAACAGTCTGAATTGTTCTCCAGTTGGAACTCCTATTGATCCTAACATTAGGCTTATGCCTAATCAAGGTAGCCCCATATCTCAACTTGAATATTCCAAAGCAATAGGATGTTTGATGTATGCTATGATCAGCACAAAGCCTGATATTGCTTATGCGGTGGGAAAACTTAGTAGATTTACAAGTAACCCGAGCACACATCATTGGCAGGCAATAAACATATTGTTTAAGTACCTAAAAGGAACTATAAATTATGGTTTGTGCTATTCAGGTTTTCCCTTAGTACTTGAAGGGTTTACTGATGCAAGTTGGATAAACAATAAGGAAGATCATTCTTCCACAAGTGGATGGGTGTTCTTACTTGGTGGAGGTGCTATCTCCTAGGCCTCAAAGAAACAAACTTGCATCACAAATTCAACAATGGAATCTGAATTTGTAGCTTTAGCAGCAACTGGTAAAGAAGCTGAATGGCTAAGAAATTTGATCTTTGAGATTCCTTTGTGGCCAAAACCGATATCACCTATATCTATCAGATGTGATAGTGCAACTACTTTGGCTAAGGCTTATAGCCAAGTGTACAATGGAAAGTGTAGACACCTAGGTGTTAGACATAGCATGATTAGAGAATTAATCATGAATGGAGTGATATCTGTTGATTTTGTAAGATCAGATTATAATATGGCTGATCATCTAACTAAAGGGTTAGGAAGAGATCTCGTGAACAAATCAGCCAAAGGGATGGGTTTAAAGTCCATACTTTAATATCCTATGCCAAGAGACCCAATTCCCATCTAATACAACGTTAGATACTGAATTCAATGTGGAAAGTTTGTCATAAAGATATTGGAACACAACATTAGAATCATCCCAAGGTTTGTTTTCAAACTGCAAGATAAAGTAGGTTGAAGTATAACTTCTTAATAGTTCTTTGATAAATTGCATTTGCAGGTGCAAGAATAAAGAAACTACCTATAAGAGTATGAAGTTTAGCCGCTTCAAGAAGCTTGGACTTGGCTTCGATATACTCTTTGAAGGATTGGACATAGGCTAGTAAAATATAGTGTCATGTAAGAACATATGGGTTGTAAACTTATGTGTATTTTACCTTCAAGTATTCAAATGGATAGCAAGGGTTCAATCCATAGAGACACCCCGATATTCGAATATTTGGACCGTGTAATTTACTAAGATGAAAATTCAATCCTCAGGACATTTTCATTTATGCATGAGTTTGAGATCTTTGAGAATTGAGTTGAGTTAATCATGGATATCACTAAAATGGGGGAGGAATATTGGTAATTTTAGTGATTATCAACTTCCATAGTGATATTGGGTTAACTTGTTGAATAGTTATTCTCGTTATTATTTAATCGAGTTAGGTGATGCAGGATTGACGGACTCGATATTATAATGAGTTAGTGTGCGTAATAGGTTTTGGGCCTAATTAATCTAATTAATTTTAATGGGTTGTTAGTTGAAAATTAAATCAACACTTTAATTAAATATTTGGGCTTTTTGGTCAGTTACCTTTTGGGATAATGGCCAATTCGTAACTGTATGTAAGAATGTGATTTATAAAATCACTTCCAAATATTTATAACATGACGATGCATGATATATCTAATATTAATATATTAGATGTTGATTATCTAATGGATATAACTGGTCTGCAAAATTAGGGGATGAGAACAGTTATTTTGAAAACAAATATTTTACACACGATCAAAATTATTCATCTTTCTGTACGGTATTTTCACATCTCAAAGAGACAATCCTGTTCTTAAAAGAATTTAGTTTAATCCGTTCAAACTTTTGAGTATACCGATCAAATAGTTCGTTCTGATAGTTCTCATACGACTCTCAATTCAATCCAAGTAATTTTATTTTGATTCACTGTGGTCTTATCAAATCCAACCAACAAAGAACGAACTATTTCAACATGACTGGTGAATCTGCAAGCGACATGACAAGCAAATTTGCGAAGTTGGAGAAATTTGAAGGGCAGGATTTTAGGCGCTGTGGTCTTATCAAATCCAACCAACAGCTATGACGTTGCCCCGTTAGCGTGACTTTGAAGCCTGGAGTTGGGCCGTGGGGGGGGGGGTGAGGTGGCTGGCTAGGAGTGGCTGGTGAGACTTGACCGTTTGGGCTAGCCGTTGCCAACGGCTACTTTATTTAAAAAAAATTATTTCCTTTTTAAACATTAAAAATAGTCACCCTTACAATTTTTTACCACTTCTCTGCATCTCTACTTCTTCTATCTCTATATTTTTTATAAATTCATCATCATCATCATACGCAGTAAATCCCACCAATAGCAAAGCTAAGGTAGTGTCTGAGAAGTGTAAGATGTTGACAACCATACCTCTACCCCGTAGGAATAGAGAGGTTGCTTCCAGTGAGACCCCCGCCTCGATAGTAGTTTTGCATCAAGCCTTGGACATAAGGCACATAACACTTAGCAATTGGGACAAAAGCCGATTAGTGCATGTAACCTGTCACACCCTGGCTTTGCGGAAGCGTGGTTAATTTTGGTGTGACTTCTTAATACCATAGCTTAATCATAACAAAGCTATATGAATTTAAAACCATGCAAGTCATCATTAAGTTTAGAAATCAACATACATTACCATTGTTTAACGCGGACATACTCTAGTATCCATAACCTTGTTCAATAACATTACAACTTAAAATAAAACATAAACGTGATTTAGGGATTATGCCTTGTCCAGGAAAGAGGCACAACCCTAAACCCAGATGACTTCATGAAAGGTTGCAGCGGAAAACGTTCATACCGTGCCAGAATCCGTTAATTTCCTGAAATACATGTGAGTTGAAAAATCAACAATAATGTTGAGCGAGTTCATGTGCAAGTGAGTAAGTAAAACACTTGTAAGTATAAAAGTTTCCTGGTATGTAGCAGTGTAAGAGGACTTGTGATCACCAATGGTTTGCAAGGCCATTAGCATGTCGTGAAATGCAAGTAAGTAAGATACAACCCTAGCCGATTTTGCGTTGGGTACCAAGTCACTCCGGATCCGTTCTGTTAGTCCTCCGAGAGGCCTGTTCTGTTGGACCGGGAGCTGGGCTCGCTACACCCAAATAGATCTACCGCTCGAGTCCCTCGGGGTTCTAACTACCCATTCACATGATCTAAACCTCCTTACGTTATTCATACCGTGTATAAAGTACTTGTAAACAAAGTAACATGTATTTCACCCCCGCAGTTAAGAAAACTGAAAACAGTTAGAGAAAAGGGGGACATGAACTCACAGTGGATGCGTAAACTCTATCAAGCGTCTCTGAAGCAGTAATCTGTGCAACGACCTACAAGTGCTAATTCTATTAGACGGACGGCCGTGCTTTAGCTTTACAGTTTATGTTTGCGGGAAATAGTTAGGCAACTATTTCGTGTTACATTTTGTATATGCTTGATAGTTATACGTCTTCCCAAGGATGGGGGATACAATACATGTGCGTAAGTTACGTTTTATCAATCTTGTGGTAATGTAATTACCGGTGTAACTTATATGTTTATGGAAGCGTTCGCAAAGTTTTGGAATCATTAACGCTTGTAAATATTATTTTTACCCTAAAATAATATTTATGTATTTCACAAAATAATCGTAAACAGTGTTGTGACAAATATATTTATCACGTTAATCTTTGTGAAAATCCCACCTCCGAATGTTTAGTAAAATATAGTACTGGCGAAATTTATGTTTCAAAAGTATGTCCAAAAATAGTTGTAACACTTGTTGTGTAAAAAGTCTAAGTGTTAGGTTTTTAGAAAATTTCGCCAGAGTTTCCTCTGTAACTGGAGGTGGCCACGCTTTCAAGCGTATCATTTTCTTTTAACAAATCAACTCAATCAACTTCTTTATTCAATCAAACAATTTCCGACACATCAAACTAGTCAACAAGTATGTAAATTTGCTTAATCG
Source organism: Helianthus tuberosus (assembly GCA_030545235.1). Classification (NCBI taxonomy): domain Eukaryota; kingdom Viridiplantae; phylum Streptophyta; class Magnoliopsida; order Asterales; family Asteraceae; genus Helianthus; species Helianthus tuberosus. Next base: position 62,763,611 of record CM060432.1, on the reverse strand, counting down.
CATGAACTTGCAGTTTTTCCGCATCAATAATGTAAATCACCTTTATATATGTAGATTTCTGTATAAAGTAACTTTAATCTCGTAAAAACCTCGTGTTTAGAGAAAACCGTCTTTACAACTTCTAGTAACGCGTGACAAATATACTTCTTTGTCGGATCTTTCCATTTCACAAGTGTCTACACACTTGTGGTTTATAAAATCACATTTATTAGTGTAAGATCCATCTTTAGAAAAACATGATTTCTTTAAAGTGTGGTCTTTCAAAAATACCACTTGCGGATACGTAGATCCGCTAGTTTTAAACACCATTTTACCGGTTAAATTACTTTTACACAAGTAAAATATTTCACACAAGTTCATGTCTCTAAAATGTGGTAGTGTTTCACCTTTAACCCTTGTATCTATCAAAAACAAGCTTATGTGATGATACGTGATTTTTCAAAGTCGGGTTAAACGAAGTTTTGAGCTACCACATTATAGATCGGGTCACAATAAGCACAAATTTCAAGTCCTACGACTTTTACACAAGTAATATGCTATTAACCTCCATTTTAGTGATTTTACTAGACTTTAAAGATTCAAAACGCATGTTAACGATTTTTAACCGACGAAAGTTCTTTTAACCACTTTAGATATGTGTGAAAACGAGTTTTAAAGGTTATACCTCTAGCTCAAGGCTAGGGAAGATCTTTGACGAAAATCGCGTGGATAAAAGCCAACGAGAGTGGTCCTTCGCGTTCCGCTTGCACCAAAGCTCCTTATACGTGTCTTGTGATGTTTGTATGGTCTTGGAATGGAGAGACAAGAACCGAAAATGTGATGTGTGGGTGTGTGGTGTTCGGCCGTGAGCCACCAAGAGAGAAAGAGAGTGAGTTGGTTTGTGTGGATAAGTGATAATTCTCTAGTAATCCCATGTATTTATAAAGAAAATCATGTGCTTTATCCATTGGTTTTTATGTTGCAAGATGCTAGACAATGGTTAATAAAATAATCAAGTTGTACTTAGGGGTGTTCCCCCTAGTTTATGGGGCCGGTTAGGGGAAAGGGTTGGGTTGGTTCGATTGTAAGTGGGTGTTTAGGGGTTTAGTTAGGTAAACTAAGTTAGGTTAGATGTTAACTTAGTTAGTAATAAATAGTGTGTTATGACTGGTGTTAGGGTAATCAGGGACCCTAACTGGCTCAGAAAAATAGTGATAGTGAAAATAGTAAAGTTTTCATGTTCTGGGTAAAGTCCGGGTGTCCGGTTGGATAGTAATCCGTTAAAGTGTTACAAAAGACTTTAAAGTGTCGTTATTACATTTTAGTGACACATTTTGTTTTCCCGACACTTTAGAAAGTGTCTAGTAATATTTTCTCATTTTTGGCACTTTACTAGTCAGCTAGAAGCTGGTTAAATTATTTAAAGTGCTGTGTTTGGTACTTAAAGTACGTTCTGGCACATCCGAATCAGTGTATCCTATCCCCTAGAGACGCGGTAACACAACCCTGATATCCTACACTCACTACCAGTGTAGCCAAAATATATGAGGCTCTTAACAGGCCTTGAGGCAGTATTTGCCTGATGCTGGTTATATCAGCATGTTCACTGTGTATCCGTTTGGTGCTACTGTGCTTTTTGTGCATCATGTTTGTCACTAGGGTTCAGCACGTAAATAATGTAGTGACAGCAAATAAAGTATGATGCAAGTAAGTGCATGTATCAGTATGCAGGTAGCAGTTTATCAGCTAGTTTCAATCAAGCACAGTAATCAAGTAATAATTAATCATTAATTAAGTTGTACGGATACCTGGTTTTGTGCGGGTTGTCACATTCTCCCCCCGTTAAATAAATTTCGTCCCGAAATTTTAAGTTCTGCTTGTAGATGCAGTGTTCTTGGGAAATAAGTGGGGGTACTTTTCTTTCATCCGGTCCTCACGCTCCCATGTGAATTCAGGACCATGTCTGGCATTCCAACGTACCTTGACGAGTTTGACACTGCTCCGGCGAGTCTTGTTAACTTTCCAATCCGTGACCTCGACAGGTTCTTCAATGAAGTGGAGCGTGTCGTCAATATGAATCTCGTCGATAGGAATGGCAACGTCAACTTGAGTTGGACTTTTCTTTAAATTGGATACATGAAATGTATCGTGAACACCATTTAGTTCAGCAGGTAGGTCCAACTTGTATGCTACTGTCCCAATTCTTTCCAGAATTCTAAAGGGACCAATGTAGCGTGGATTCAACTTTCCTCGCTTTCCAAAGCGCGCTACCCCTTTCCAGGGTGAAACCTTCAATAATACCATCTCTCCGACTTGGAAGTCCACATGCTTCCGGTTTGGATCCGCGTAGGCCTTTTGCCTGTGGCGAGCGGCTTCGATGCGTTTAAGAATTTGCGCGATCTTATCTGTCGTCTCTTGGACGATCTCGGGACCAGCAAGCTGCCTATCACTTGCGTCAGACCAACATAGTGGGGATCGGCACTTGCGTCCGTATAGGGCCTCAAAAGGCGCAACACCAATACTGGTGTGGTAGCTGTTGTTGTATGAAAATTCGACCAAGGGTAAGTGTTTATCCCAGCTACCTCCTAAATCCATAACACATGCCCTCAGCATGTCTTCCAATGTTTGTATTGTTCGCTCGCTCTGGCCATCAGTTTGCGGATGGAATGCAGTGCTCAGATTTAATTGTGAGCCAAAAGATTCTTGGAAAGATTGCCATATTCTTGACACAAATCTTCCGTCTCTATCAGAGATGATCGAGAGTGGTACTCCATGTCGTGCTACGATCTCTCTCATGTAAATTTCCGCAAGTTTACTAGTACTGTCTTTCTCCCTGATTGGCAGAAAATGTGCGGACTTTGTCAGGCGGTCAACGATCACCCAAATCATATCCTGGCCTCTTGGCGTTCTTGGCAGTTTTGTAACAAAATCCATTGAGATTTGTTCCCATTTCCATTTGGGAATCTCAGGTTGTTGCAGAAGTCCCGAAGGCTTCTGGTATTCTGCCTTGACCTTAGCGCACGTTAAACATTTGCTCACATAGACGGCAACGTCGCCTTTCATCCTAGGCCACCAATAGTAATCTTTAAGATCCTGGTACATCTTATCCGATCCAGGGTGGATAGAGTACCGTGACTTGTGCGCTTCGTCGAAAATAACTTCCCTTAATCCACCAAACAGAGGAACCCAAATCCTTTTCTCAAAATGTAACGTCCCTTCCTCGTTTGGTACCAAAAGCTTCTCCATTCCCCGGAGATATTCTTCCTCAAGGTTTCCCTTCTTGAGAGCTTCCTTTTGTGTAGCACGAATGCGCGAGGGAAGGTCGGTTCGTACAATCATTTCCAAAGCTCTAGCCCTTATGGGCTTGATTCTTTCTTTACGACTTAGGGCATCGGCAACTACATTTGCCTTCCCCGGGTGATACTTGATCTCGCAGTCGTAATCATTCAATAATTCGACCCAACGTCTTTGCCTCATATTTAACTCCTTCTGGTTAAATATATGTTGTAGGCTCTTGTGATCTGTGAAAATTGTGCACTTTGTACCATACAGGTAGTGCCTCCAGATCTTTAGTGCAAAAACCACTGCGCCAAGCTCTAAATCATGTGTGGTATAATTCTTCTCGTGCACTTTCAGCTGGCGTGATGCGTAAGCAATGACCTTTTGGCGTTGCATCAACACACATCCCAATCCCTGACGCGATGCGTCGCAGTATACCACAAAATCGTCGGTACCTTCCGGTAGAGCTAAGATTGGCGCGTTGCAGAGCTTATCTCTCAATATCTGAAACGCTTCATCCTGTTTGATCCCCCAATCAAACGTCTTATCCTTCTGGGTCAGGAGCGTCAACGGTTGAGCGATTTTCGAAAAATCCTCGATGAACCTCCGATAGTAGCCAGCCAAGCCCAAGAATTGTCGAATCTCGGTTGGCGTTGTAGGCGTCTCCCAATTCTTGATTGCCTCGATCTTTGTGGGATCAACATGAATTCCATCCCCATTAACCACATGTCCAAGAAACTGGACTTCGCGTAGCCAAAACTCGCACTTGGAGAATTTGGCGTACAGTTGTTCCTTCTTTAGCAGCTCTAGTATGGTTCTAAGATGTTGTTCGTGTTCAGCCTTCGTCTTAGAGTAAATCAGGATGTCGTCGATGAATACAGTCACGAACTTGTCTAAGTATGGCTTGCAAACTCTATTCATCAGATCCATGAACACTGCAGGTGCGTTTGTCAAACCAAACGGCATAACAAGGAACTCGTAGTGTCCATAACGAGTTCGGAAGGCTGTTTTCGGGATACTTTCCTCCTGTATCCTTAGTTGATGGTATCCAGATCGAAGATCGATCTTAGAGTAACAGCTTGAACCTTGAAGTTGGTCGAACAGATCATCAATCCTTGGTAGTGGATACCTATTCTTGATCGTTAGCTTGTTCAGTTCTCTGTAGTCAATACACATACGGAAACTTCCGTCTTTCTTTTTGACAAACAAGACCGGAGCTCCCCAAGGCGAGAAGCTTGGTCGGATAAAACCTTTATCTAACAGCTCCTGAAGCTGTGTTGACAATTCCTGCATCTCTGATGGAGCAAGTCTGTATGGTGCCTTAGCCACAGGCGCGGCGCCTGGAACTAAGTCAATGTGAAACTCCACTTGTCTCTGAGGTGGCAGTCCAGGTAAGTCTTCTGGGAAGACTTCTGGATACTCCCTTACGACAGGGATGTCTTCGATTGTTGGCTCGGCAGCCTTCTTGTCTACGATGTGTGCCAGAAAAGCAACACATCCTTTCCGTAAACACTTCCTTGCCTTCAAGCAGCTGATGAATCTTAGCGGTGTGTCACGCTTCTCTCCGTGAACCACAATTGTCTCACCATCGTCAGTTGGGATACGAACAACTTTCTCGTGACATACTATCTCCGCCTTGTTCCTGGATAACCAATCCATTCCTACTACCACGTCGAAGCTTCCCAATGGGACCGGTAGTAGATCCAGAGTAAACTCGCGCTCTCCCAATTCTATCACACAACCTCTGATTACTTCGTCGGCTCCAACTAACTTTCCATTAGCTAATTCGATCGAGTAGGGTATGTCTAACTTATTAGCAGCTAACCCAAGCATATTCTTAAATTCTAGCGATACGAAGCTATAATCGGCACCAGTATCAAATAAAACGGATGCATAGCGTTGATTGATAGGGAACGTACCAGTAACAACATTTGGATCTTGACGTGCTTCTCTAGCTTCAAGTTGGAACACTCTACCACGGGCTTGATTCAGTGTTGGGCAATTCTTCTTAAAATGCCCGATTTCCCCGCAATTGTAGCATCCGAGCCTTTGCCCATTACCATCCCCATTTCCAGCTGGGGTGTTGTTCTGGTTGGCATTGCCAGCCTGGTTTGCATTGTTGCTTCGGTTTCTGTTTCCTCCAAAATTTCCTTGCTGGCGATTCCCATTTCCACCACGGTTATCATTCCTATTTCCATATCCTCCCTGGCCTCCACGGCCGGCAGAGACCCAACAAGTATCCTTAGAGTGACCACGTTTCCCACACGCTTCACATACTTTTAGCCCACAATGACCAGAATGGTGGCGCTGGCAGGCATTACACCTGGGATGGGTGCCCATATATCCCTTTCCTCTTCTTCCACTGCCAGCTGCACCCTGAGCTGGCGTGCTTGGTGCTCCTCTCTTACCATCACCGCTAACACTTTGTTTGAAGTTTGAAAACTTTCTTTTGTTACTTCCGGACGACTCAACATGCGTCTCTTTCTCCTTTGCCTTTACATCACCAAACTTGTTTAAACGAATCCCTTCCTCGGTGAGAGCCACGCTCAAATCGATGGCTTCAGTGATAGTCGCTGGTTTGGAGGAGGTTACCATGCTTATTATTTGGGGAGCCAAACCCCAAATGAAGCGCTCGATTCGTTTGTATTCAGGCGTAACCATGTAAGGAACCACTTGAGATAGGTCATGAAACCTCTGAACGTACTCTGCTACTTTCGGACCATCCATCTTTAAGTGCCAGAATTCAGTCTCCAACCTCTGAATTTCTGCGCGTGAACAGTACTTCTTGCGCATCAGTTCTTTCAATTCGGCCCAAGTCAGGGCGTAGGCGGCAGCTTCGCCTAAGGTTTGGACTTGTAAGTTCCACCAAGATAGGGCTCCGTCGAGAAATAGCCCTGAAATGTATGTGACTTGTTGATCCTCAGCACATTTGCTCATGCGTATGACAGAGTCGGTCTTCTCAGCCCAGCGGGTAAAGGCAACTGCACCTCCCATGCCATCGAAGTTAACTGGTTTGCAGTCTAAGAACTGCTTGTAGGTGCATCCTGCACGTATGTTAAAACATGTGGTTGGCATTAGCATCATCGCTAAAATCTCCAACTAGTTCATGGTAGGTTCGAATGGCGTAGTATTACCGTGAGGTGGATTGTTATTGCCTTGATTAACACTTCCGCTCCCTCCTGGCTGAGAGGCTGCGTACTGCGCTATGGCAGCAGCAATGACTTGTTGAAGCTCTTCCTGAGTGGTAGGCATAGGCTGCTGTTGTCGTCTTGGCGGCATCTTTCTAAAAGATGGTTTAAGTTGGTTAGGCCATAGAAGGCTCCGATGTTATAATACGTAATTCAGTTCGTAATATAGTGTACGTATATAACGGTAGTAATAGTATAATCACACAGTATCTCATGTTATCACATAGCACAAATATCAATCACACACAACCCATACCATAACAATGCAAATAAGTAATCAAGCGAATCCAAAATATGGTGAGAAAACTGCGATTGCCATAATAATGAGACCACATCGTAAGTGTATACATACAATCATGAATCACTGGGGCTACATCACCCCTGTCAAAAGCTACATCAGTATCAATACAACATCAAGTACATAACAAAAGTCAAATCATAACGTAGTCTCCTCAAAAATGCTGTGCAAGTAAAAGCAATCGCCGCCTTCTCACTCGTCTACCCATGTGGCATCGATGAGCTCAAGCAGATGGTGGTGGAGGAGGAGGAAAACGGGTATAAAACAAACGGCGCATCTCTAACCAATCTGCCTCCATCGCCTGCTGCGTGCGAATAACGGAGGCAATCTGCTGCTCCAAAGTAGCAAGACGAGCAGCATAGTCAGGGGGTAACGGTCGAAACGGCTGTAACGGAGTGGGTGCCTGACCATGGCACTGACATGGCCGAGCTCTCTCGAGCTCCTGTAGTCGCTGCTCGTGCGACTCATGCTGGTGTACAAATGACATCAATACATCCTCGATAGTGTGTCCCACGTGGAACCTGTGGTATGGATCAGTGGGTGGCATAGGGGAAAATGGTGACCACAGCAGTGGCTCACGTGTGGGGTCAAAGGGTGCCATCCCAAAAGGAGCAGTAATAGGTGGAACAAAAGGCATCTGTGGTAAGAAAGGCATGGGCATCGGTACATGCCCTGATGGGTGGGCTGAAGAGCCCTCTCCAGGCCCTGCTGGAGGTATGTATGTGGGAATCTGAAACGAAAGGTCAGTGTGTCTTGCGTCTGGGATCTGTGGGGGTAGTGGTGGGACGTCCTCATCAGCCGGGATCCACCCGTGCTGTGCGGCCTCGTCCGGTGGATCCATCTGTGCCGCGAACGGTGCATGTCCGGGCTCTATGGGAACGGGATCAAGTAAAGGGGCTACAACAGGGTCAACGGGTGCCAAGTGCTCAAATGGTGGGTCAACAGGTGCAGCAACAAGGGGTAGAGGATCAATGGGATCGACAGGGATATGATCGTCTGCAATCAAAGGAACATCTAGGTGGTGATCAACGACAATGGGCTCAAGGGGTATATCGGCATGCATAGGGTCATGCTCCGGTAACACATCAAGAGCAGCTGCCTGCTCAGGGGCAAGGGCAGGCTCCAAGTCATCGAATGCCATATCAAAGTCAAAATCAGGATCAATCGGGTCGAAAGGATCAACAGGATCCGCTGGATCCTCCATAAACTGGTCCATCGGAACAAACTCCAAGTCACGATCAGGGTCGAACCCTGGGGGAAACATAGGGTCGGAATCCTCCACGTCCTCGTGGTCAAAAGTGGGACTGGGGATGGGGGCGACAGAAGATGCATGATCAGAATCTGACTCGTGAGAGTAGTGCTGCGCACTAAGGGTATGTGTCGGTGCAGAAGCCACAGACTCAGAGGAGTCCTGGGCTGGGGAAAGTGCAGGTGCCTCCGCAGCCGGAGCATCTGCAATCAGTAGAGGGGCAACAGCGGGTAGGGCCTCGCCCTGAACGTCCTCCATAGGCTCCTCCTCGAACAAGTCGACGTCGTCCTCGTCGCCGTCGAATGGTAACTCCTGAACAGGGTAAGCAGCGAGGGGTATGGGAGCAGGGATCACCGCTAGTGGCAAATCCCCGGCCGGAATATCAATAGGGAGCTCATCGTCGCCATCAGGTAGGGCGAATGGCTGGAAGTCGTCATCGTCGGTACTGGTAAAGTCTGACGTGTACACCTCGTGCTCCGAGGACTCTAAATCATCTGACACAACACGCCTGGGGTTGGTGATGTCTGAACCACCTGAATCAGCCGGATCCATGTATCTGTAACATAAACACAAGTATGCACAAACAGTCAATCGCATAATCAGTTAATCACATAAGTCACCAAGTGGGGCATCACATAATTTCTCCTAGTCTTGCTAGCCAAAATCATCTAGTCTACAAGACTGTTCTATCCTTCACTTAAACCAGACCTCGATCCTCCAGATCGAACCTTATAACAAATCAACGTGCTCAACTACCTTGACCATCTCGATCCTCCAGATCGAACCTTATAACAAATCAACGTGCTCAACTACCTTATTCACCTCGATCCTCCAGATCGATCCTATAACAAACCCACGTGCTCAACTACCTTAACCATCTCGATCCTCCAGATCGATCCTCAGCCCTCCAAGTTGAACTTATAATTAATAAAATGTGCTCAACATTTGTTTGTAAAAAGTGTGGATCTGGACTTAAGTGGTATGCAGAAAAATGTTTTCGTGAGAGCCCTAGTGATCATAGTCTAGACTCGAGACAGAATCCTAGTTCGCTATGATCAGAGCTCTGATACCAAGCTGTCACACCCTGGCTTTGCGGAAGCGTGGTTAATTTTGGTGTGACTTCTTAATACCATAGCTTAATCATAACAAAGCTATATGAATTTAACACCATGCAAGTCATCATTAAGTTTAGAAATCAACATACATTACCATTGTTTAACGCGGACATACTCTAGTATCCATAACCTTGTTCAATAACATTACAACTTAAAATAAAACATAAACGTGATTTAGGGATTATGCCTTGTCCAGGAAAGAGGCACAACCCTAAACCCAGATGACTTCATGAAAGGTTGCAGCGGAAAACGTTCATACCGTGCCAGAATCCGTTAATTTCCTGAAATACATGTGAGTTGAAAAATCAACAATAATGTTGAGCGAGTTCATGTGCAAGTGAGTAAGTAAAACACTTGTAAGTATAAAAGTTTCCTGGTATGTAGCAGTGTAAGAGGACTTGTGATCACCAATGGTTTGCAAGGCCATTAGCATGTCGTGAAATGCAAGTAAGTAAGATACAACCCTAGCCGATTTTGCGTTGGGTACCAAGTCACTCCGGATCCGTTCTGTTAGTCCTCCGAGAGGCCTGTTCTGTTGGACCGGGAGCTGGGCTCGCTACACCCAAATAGATCTACCGCTCGAGTCCCTCGGGGTTCTAACTACCCATTCACATGATCTAAACCTCCTTACGTTATTCATACCGTGTATAAAGTACTTGTAAACAAAGTAACATGTATTTCACCCCCGCAGTTAAGAAAACTGAAAACAGTTAGAGAAAAGGGGGACATGAACTCACAGTGGATGCGTAAACTCTATCAAGCGTCTCTGAAGCAGTAATCTGTGCAACGACCTACAAGTGCTAATTCTATTAGACGGACGGCCGTGCTTTAGCTTTACAGTTTATGTTTGCGGGAAATAGTTAGGCAACTATTTCGTGTTACATTTTGTATATGCTTGATAGTTATACGTCTTCCCAAGGATGGGGGATACAATACATGTGCGTAAGTTACGTTTTATCAATCTTGTGGTAATGTAATTACCGGTGTAACTTATATGTTTATGGAAGCGTTCGCAAAGTTTTGGAATCATTAACGCTTGTAAATATTATTTTTACCCTAAAATAATATTTATGTATTTCACAAAATAATCGTAAACAGTGTTGTGACAAATATATTTATCACGTTAATCTTTGTGAAAATCCCACCTCCGAATGTTTAGTAAAATATAGTACTGGCGAAATTTATGTTTCAAAAGTATGTCCAAAAATAGTTGTAACACTTGTTGTGTAAAAAGTCTAAGTGTTAGGTTTTTAGAAAATTTCGCCAGAGTTTCCTCTGTAACTGGAGGTGGCCACGCTTTCAAGCGTATCATTTTCTTTTAACAAATCAACTCAATCAACTTCTTTATTCAATCAAACAATTTCCGACACATCAAACTAGTCAACAAGTATGTAAATTTGCTTAATCGCATGAACTTGCAGTTTTTCCGCATCAATAATGTAAATCACCTTTATATATGTAGATTTCTGTATAAAGTAACTTTAATCTCGTAAAAACCTCGTGTTTAGAGAAAACCGTCTTTACAACTTCTAGTAACGCGTGACAAATATACTTCTTTGTCGGATCTTTCCATTTCACAAGTGTCTACACACTTGTGGTTTATAAAATCACATTTATTAGTGTAAGATCCATCTTTAGAAAAACATGATTTCTTTAAAGTGTGGTCTTTCAAAAATACCACTTGCGGATACGTAGATCCGCTAGTTTTAAACACCATTTTACCGGTTAAATTACTTTTACACAAGTAAAATATTTCACACAAGTTCATGTCTCTAAAATGTGGTAGTGTTTCACCTTTAACCCTTGTATCTATCAAAAACAAGCTTATGTGATGATACGTGATTTTTCAAAGTCGGGTTAAACGAAGTTTTGAGCTACCACATTATAGATCGGGTCACAATAAGCACAAATTTCAAGTCCTACGACTTTTACACAAGTAATATGCTATTAACCTCCATTTTAGTGATTTTACTAGACTTTAAAGATTCAAAACGCATGTTAACGATTTTTAACCGACGAAAGTTCTTTTAACCACTTTAGATATGTGTGAAAACGAGTTTTAAAGGTTATACCTCTAGCTCAAGGCTAGGGAAGATCTTTGACGAAAATCGCGTGGATAAAAGCCAACGAGAGTGGTCCTTCGCGTTCCGCTTGCACCAAAGCTCCTTATACGTGTCTTGTGATGTTTGTATGGTCTTGGAATGGAGAGACAAGAACCGAAAATGTGATGTGTGGGTGTGTGGTGTTCGGCCGTGAGCCACCAAGAGAGAAAGAGAGTGAGTTGGTTTGTGTGGATAAGTGATAATTCTCTAGTAATCCCATGTATTTATAAAGAAAATCATGTGCTTTATCCATTGGTTTTTATGTTGCAAGATGCTAGACAATGGTTAATAAAATAATCAAGTTGTACTTAGGGGTGTTCCCCCTAGTTTATGGGGCCGGTTAGGGGAAAGGGTTGGGTTGGTTCGATTGTAAGTGGGTGTTTAGGGGTTTAGTTAGGTAAACTAAGTTAGGTTAGATGTTAACTTAGTTAGTAATAAATAGTGTGTTATGACTGGTGTTAGGGTAATCAGGGACCCTAACTGGCTCAGAAAAATAGTGATAGTGAAAATAGTAAAGTTTTCATGTTCTGGGTAAAGTCCGGGTGTCCGGTTGGATAGTAATCCGTTAAAGTGTTACAAAAGACTTTAAAGTGTCGTTATTACATTTTAGTGACACATTTTGTTTTCCCGACACTTTAGAAAGTGTCTAGTAATATTTTCTCATTTTTGGCACTTTACTAGTCAGCTAGAAGCTGGTTAAATTATTTAAAGTGCTGTGTTTGGTACTTAAAGTACGTTCTGGCACATCCGAATCAGTGTATCCTATCCCCTAGAGACGCGGTAACACAACCCTGATATCCTACACTCACTACCAGTGTAGCCAAAATATATGAGGCTCTTAACAGGCCTTGAGGCAGTATTTGCCTGATGCTGGTTATATCAGCATGTTCACTGTGTATCCGTTTGGTGCTACTGTGCTTTTTGTGCATCATGTTTGTCACTAGGGTTCAGCACGTAAATAATGTAGTGACAGCAAATAAAGTATGATGCAAGTAAGTGCATGTATCAGTATGCAGGTAGCAGTTTATCAGCTAGTTTCAATCAAGCACAGTAATCAAGTAATAATTAATCATTAATTAAGTTGTACGGATACCTGGTTTTGTGCGGGTTGTCACATAACCCTTGTCTTTCGGCTATCAACGCCACCACATGATGCATAATTAACTGTCTCTAGCTTTTTAACGTTATTTTCACAAAATTAGTAAAATAACGAAAAGTTTGAAATTTTCACTGATACGAATCGAAACTCAATCTAAACTCATACACTTTCACTGAAACAGATTGATATGAACAAAATTTGTTCTAAAATACCCCCAAATTAAAACTGTTTTATCAAAACGCTGCAACAACTTTAATCGATTGTAGATCTCTGAAATTCAGATCTGAAACCTCGATCAAACATATTAATTTTTTTAAGATTTTCGTGATGGTATTGTAACAAAAAACTTTCAACTCATATCCAATTTGATATGTCAAAAACAGTTCGAAGACAGTTTATATAAACTGAGTCATATAAGCTTGCATCGATTCAATGAAATCAGCTCAAAGTTTGATCCGAAGGAAAAATGAAATCACTGAAACAGATTGAAATGAACAAGCTTCAATTCGAACCAGATCAATTCAGTTCAAAATATACACTGAAACTTAACCAAATAAATCTAAAATTGATCCGATTCAGTCCGGAAAACAATCGATTTGATCCAAAACTTGTTCAATTATACTGAATCAGTCCGAAAACATCCAACGACACACCGAAAACAAACGATTCAGTCCAAAACTCATCTGATTCGAACAACGATTACACGCAGAGCTATCCATAGCTCTAATACCACTTGTGAGTTCAAGATCGGATCATAAACGATCACTAGTTCTGCGGTAGATTCGATTTAACGTGCGAAATCCGTTAAATCGCACCGTAATCGTGTGCGAAGATGTAAATAAATGTCGTTTTATTTCGAACCAACGACAACCGGACAGAGTTTCGACTCGTTCTATACAACGAACACTCAAAATCTAATAAAGGTAACGAAACCGAGAGTGTCTTGTTATTGTAGATGATGAACGTTGAAGAACTTGTGTTCGGAACTGGTTCGTACGAAGGAGCTCTGATGTGTGTTCTGAGATGTTTTTCTGTACGAAGGGACATGTGATGTATTTATATGAGATGTAGCTTCGTACCAATGTGACATTTGTGCCTTTACGGCCATCATACAAATACGAATCCAATGAAATCTTGTGTTTCATTCCCGGGATTTGTATAATTACATGTGACATTTACACATTTCAATCTTTGTACGATTTCGAACTCTCAAGAAGCTTTTCTGGAAGCTTTACGTAAACTGTTACACAAACATAATCAGTTTAATGCAACGTACACTCCAGAACAGTGACATAAGCTAAACATACCCTAAATATCCTTTACATAACTTATATGATCACATGGACTATTTATGACAAACTACAAAAGTCTGCCGATTCTCATAGCGATGTACACACCGGAACAAGGTCATAAGCTAAACATACCCTAAATACCCTTAACATAGCTTAGAAATAAGTTTTGGAGGGTTCGGTATGTGAAAATATGCTTATTTGATCAAAGGGACTAAAAGCGTCAAAACTGCGAAAGTATGCAAATTCGCGCATATTCTACATTCAGACCATATACGCACATCCAAAATTTTTGTAATCATTAAAATATTGTATTTTAGCGATGAGAATGCAAAAATGTCCTTCGTTGCGTAATTTGGATCGTTTTCGCGTCCGTTCGAACGTTCATTGTAATTAAACGAAAAACGCGATCGTACAACCGAACGAACCGACATCCACAATATTTCCAAGCATATTTCAAGTCTCCTATGCTTTAATATCCTTATAAAGCCTAAAATTTGGGTTAACGGGGGTTAAATGCATAAAAAACAAGTTTATAAGGCTGCAAGGACCATTTCTGCCAAAAACTGAAACCTAACCTGAACTCTCTGGCCTGGGGCGAGAGACAAGCCCAAGTCTCTTGCGGGGTGTGAGAGACATCAGAGACAGAAACTTGTTTTTCTTGCAAAGCTTGCTGCAGTTGTTTTGTTTGCAAACTTGTGGGCTCTTGTGTGATCACCAAGACTTCAATTCCTAGCCAAACACTTGTTGTAATCCTATTCTTCCTTGGGCAATACACAATCCACATGTCATGATCTCGTGGATTCAAGAACACTATAAATACCCACCTCAATTCACCTTCAAACTTGCTCAATTCATTTCTTCTTCCTCATCTGCTCTATTTGGAGGCTACCACATTGTTAGAGGCTTCCTAACTGTGTTTTCTTCATCCTAGAACACAATTGAGTGTTCTAACTAGTCATGTTTATTTATTTTTAGCTATTTCAAGCTAAAAGTCAAACAGTGTTTGACTTTCGGCTTTGACCATTAATTGGTTAAGGGTCAAAGTTCAATTGAACTTTGCAACGTGATCGTAATCACGATGGTTATAATCCCTAGCGATTATACCTACTGATTACCACGTTGACTAGTCAAAGTGACGAGTCAAAGTTTCGGTCAAAATGCACGATTATGTGCATTTTACGATGGAACTATTTTTGGATATCAAAACACTTTACCAAATAAGTTTTCCAACTAAGTTAAACATGTTTTGACATGTTTAACTCGTCACTTCTAGTTTAGTGCTTATTTAGGGTCGTAAGTCGAGCGGTTTGACCACCGCTTTGACTTTTGAATCCGACCCGTTTGGTCGATCATTAGGATCCGACCAAACACATATTTGTGACCATAGTTGTATAGGTAATAACCTCTTGAGGTTATACCTTATGGTTACTTCGTTTGGTTAGTTGTATGATAGGTAGTATATATGCCTTTAGAAAATGACCAAAATGCCCTTTTTGCGCATAAATTCAATTTAAGCATATGTAACCTAAATTTTGACACTTAAACTGATATTGCAATATTATTAAGCATGTTTAGGCATATAAGACTTATCATGGGACTAGTTTGACCATCTGAACGCGCATTTGCGCAAATGACACGTTAAAGTAGCGTAAACTACCTTAACGAGTCATAACGGGTCAAAAGCACTTAGAATTCATTCCAAATCAGAATGTAGACTTTTTTAAACAATTTCATATGTGTAACGCCCTGCTATTTCGCACATTCTATATTTGGAAACCTTTGTTTGTAATTCTATTTTATGAAACCTTGTACTCTTGTAATCGTTCTTTCATTGTAAACGATGTAAAATCCGAGACTTGAATCATAATGAAATTCGTGTTTTCGTTACATTTGTGTTATATACGTCTTATACATGTTCATACGTTCAAAAACGTCCTTCATGTAACACTTTATTCAACTTTATGCTAAAAACGTCAAACTTGCAAACCATTGATCTATATGCTAAATTACGCGAATTCTATTCTATTTCTCGACAAATAAACATAACTATACTTGTTTTATGTTTGGTTTATGGTCTATTTACATCACATTCTTTGAAATATGCTAGTCGTGCATAAAACATCCTAATTACACCTTAAAACGTAAAAACTTGAAATTATAGGGGGCTGTTGTGACAAAAACCAAATCTGACCACCCTAGGGAGACTGGCGGCCCGCGAGCCACATGGGCCAGATGATGTGTGCGGTGTGTTATAAGTTTTTAGTTATATTTTAAGCCCTTTTTAACACTTTAGTCAAGTTTTAAATTTATTAAACACGATATTTTACTAACACTAAACACACATATGGGCAAGTGCACCCATCGTGAGTGTAGTATAGCGTTGGTAAGATACCGAGGTCATCCAAGGACACAAGAGCTTTTAATACCGGTTTATCCTCAACATCTAATCAAATCAAAAAGTTAGAAAAAGTTTTAAACATGAAAATAAAAACTAAAAATGCTGAAAAAAAAAAACAGATAGACAAGATGAATCACTTAGGTCCGACTCGCCTTTAGTGTAACCTTTGATGAATTTCGCACTTTTGCACTTTTTAAGAGATTATCTTAGTTATAGTAGTAGGCCCCTCTTTTGAAGGTGGCGTTACTCTCAACCCAGTAGTTTGAGTCAGCAAGGATACAATCCTAAAGGGTTGGATTATTGAAAGATAATTAATTAAGTTATTAATGCGTAATGTGGTAGGCCCCTCTTTTGAAGGTGATGTTACCCTCGGCTAAGTGGTTTGAGTCAGCAGGGATACAATCCCAAGTAGCCGGGTTAATGTATTAATACTAGTTACATATGAGGGGATCAAGCCATTCGCACCCCCGCCATCCAATACCAGTGGGTATTGAAGGAGGTCCTAGTAAGCTTGACCCAGGTCCTTGCAGGATCTATACACTAAACAAGGCAAGAACCTTACCAAACCATTCCCTTAACCCCCGACCAGGTAGCCAACATATCTCCATATAGACCGTGGAGATATGAATGGTGTAAATCTTTTATTTTATATAGACAGTAAAATAACGCCAAGACACCACGGACAAATGATAAGGAAGTTTCACCTTCAACATAAGAAACTAGTTATTAAAGTCATTAATACAAAACCAAATAAAAAGTGCAAAAAGATTAAAAAACAAAAGTATTACACTAAATGCTTGTCTTCACCAAGTGATGTAAGAGACTTAGGCAAACATGGCCTTTGATTGTCAAGAACTCTTACTATCAATCTTGGATCCCGAGACTACTACACACACTCTATGATGGATGATGGATGATGGTGGTGGATGTGGGTGTTGTGATGGTGGTGGAGTGTGGGTGAAGTGGGAGATAGGTGGTTTGCCAAGGGATGCCTTTGAAGTGAACCAAGCACCTCTATTTATAGCCTGCATAGAAGCCCGGACACGGCCCCGTGTCCATCCACTGTCTTTTTCTTCATTAATTGCAGTTTGTCTACATTAGTTGACCACGCCCCCGTGTCCGCTGGGCACGGCCCCGTGTGCAGAAGCGTATCTGTACTATCAAGATTTGCTTGGATTCTGCGAATCTTAGCGTTGATCACGGCCGTGTTGAGCTGGGCACGCCCCCGTGTTGGGAAATAGAAGCTTCTACAACTTTGTCTTTTCTGCAGACACCTGAACATGCCCCCGTGTTCGCTGGGCACGGGGCGTGTTCAGCCTTCTGAACTATTGTTTTTGCTTGGGAAGATGCTGTCGAGGGGTCAGGCATGCCACGTTTATTCCCTTTCTTGTATTTATGTTAGATTTAGCTGTATTTTAGCTTCTTTTGTTCATTTGCGCTCATTTAGTCCTGAAAATACAAAAGGAAGACAAAAGCACACTTTTTCCAACATTAGTACTAAAAAGGGTTAGTTTTATGCTTCATTTGATGTAATTTATATGTTGCATTTTACACATATCAAATACTCCCACACTTGAATCTTTGCTTGTCCTCAAGCAAAACTCTTTATAATGTGGCTTACACACCCAAATGGAATGGGTAGAAGAGAAGTTTTGGGCTTGTCTTGAGTGTCGGGATTCCAAGATCTTTATTAGGCTTTATTTTTTTGTTATTTACAATCCTATTCGTTATGATTTATTTAGAATGTTTCATAAGATAAATTACTTATTTGGGCATAACATGCCTTTTTAAAATTCCATTTATATACAAGTTCACATACCTCACGGGAGATCACTCAACACTCGGCCGAAGATGTGTTTTTGTGAAACACTCGAGACCGGCATGGAACTTACTTCTACCATATGCTTGCCAAGCAATCAATCCTCCTCCTTTTTAACTATAAACCTTTGTAAATATCAGGAGGTCTTGGGGAAGGGTTAGGCTTGGGTTAAAGGTAGGTGGTTTTGGGTTAGTGGTTAGTAAAAAGGGCGAAAGGCGTAAAAAGCGTCGGTCGTCGTAAAACTTTTTGTTTTTGTGACTTTTTATTCAAATGAAGCATTTCCCAAACAAAGTTTCTTTTGAGGAACTCGTTTGTTTATTGCTAGACTTCATCATCATTTTTTTTATATAACGAATATCACATGAATACCGAGCTTTTTACTAAAATAAAGGGTTAAAAATGAAAAAGGTTTTTTTTTTTTGGGGGGGGGGGGGGTAAAGGGTGTTTGTTTTGTGGGTTTAGAAATGAAAAGGTTTAGGCTCAAAGGGGTTAACTAGGGGGATTTTTGGGTAGGCGGTTAAAAAAATGAAAAATAATGGTGTTGAAAAGAAAAAAGGTTAGTCCTAATGCCTACATCATTTACTTACTTGGGTTTAAGTTGATAAGGACCGGGAATGTATCGTCATGGCAAGTTCTAGAGTCGTAAGAAACCAAGCGGCTATTCACACAAGAAATGAAAGATGAACATCTAGTTTAAAGATGTGTATTTATATGCTCAATTAAAGGCTCAAAACTCACTTTTTTTGTCGGAATGAGTTTTTAATGTGATCAAGTATATATAATCAAATTTTAACTAGATTTGTCATGCCGTTTAATAATTTTCTTATGTTGGTTCTTTTTATCACGACGTTATCGGTTGTAAATTAATAAAAATATAACTTTTTAAGAACTTGATATTCCCAAATTAAACCAAGACAAGTAAAAAAAATGAAAAGTTTTTGAAAAATTTGGGGTGTTTAGCGGTTCCAATAGAATTTTGTGTAAGGCTTGTAATTAGGACTTGAAAAATTCAAGGTTTTAGCATCACCCTCACACTTAAATTACACATTGTCCTCAATGTGTCACCAAAATAAGTTTTTAGGATGATTGAATGTGTAAAAGGTGTGTTAAAAACAAAATTTTATGTTACTGGACATCTGGACCGGTTGGGCACGACCCGGTGGTCAGGTTGCCAGTAACGAGAACTTACAGAAGGTGGACACGGGGGCGTGTCTAGTGAACACGACCCCGTGTTGGGAAAAATCCGCATAAATTAGACAAACAGCAGGTCAGGGCAGTGGGCACGGGGGCATGTCGGCTGGGCACGACCCCGTGTGGACAATCTACAAATATTTAAAACAGGTTTCTGCTTTCGGTTTTGCTGTCCCGGCTTTAGTAGCACTAATGTTTAGTGCTTTAAGGCTCGTAGGTACCTGTTTTACTAAGAAATACCACACCAAACAATAACAAACATCCTAATTTACCAAAGTTTCATCATCCACATCACAAAATAAAAAGAAAAGAAATGCAGAAAATAAAAAAGTCTTAAGAGAAGTAAATTATTCAACAAGTGGCACGCAGGCCACGAAATAGTTTGCGAAAGATAAAGGGTTAACCTATTAGACCTTCAACCATATGATGCCACCTCCAACTCCTCCAGCTCAATCCATGTCCTCATCGTCATCCCCTCCGTGGCCCACCATATACTCCCGGATGTTTCCAATGTCATCCTGTATGTCGGAGATGTTTCTTTCGATAACTCCGACCCGGGTGTACGTGTTGCTGGCCATGTTGTAGGTGTTCCTGGTGCACATAAGATTTTCCTGCAATAAATCATGTAAGCTTTGAAAGTTAGGAAAACCACCTCCTTGAGAGGAGGATTGACCTGGATCACCATGGGGTTGGTAGTGGTATTGGGGAGGAGGACGGATCTGTGGAGCGTGAAGGACGAGAGCTTCTTGGGGGTTCCATGCATGCCCTTGAACTGTCTGAAATCTGATTGTCCCGTCATCCGCTTCGTTGATCAAGTTCATGGAGCGGCAAATGACAAGGTCCACTTTTCCCGACCACGACCCCTTTCGAAAGGTCCTCGGTATCCTTTTCACAAAATGTTTGAAGAGGCGGTAAATCCATCCTCCAAAAAAGATAGGAGTCGGGGGAGTGGCAAGTTGGTTCAAGTGCATGATGCGAAGTAGCAGGTAAGGAACATTGAGGTTAACACGGTTGTGAATGCAATGGAGGACTAGTAGGTCGCGCAACCCCACAACACCACCACTTTCATGTCTCTTGCAGAGAGAGTAGCTAAGGACCCTGTGGATGTAGCAGTAGAGAGGATCCCTTAATAGCGTGCTCTTGGTTCGGCTTGGGTTGTAGTGTCCTTCCCCGATTTGAGCCCATGCAGCTTGGCGTTGATTTTCTGGGATTTCACGGAGGCCACCAGTGTTCTCTTCCTCTCCAGCATCTTCTTCCGATTACAACCCGTCAATTGCCCCAAATTGTACGATTGAGATTGAGTACATGTCTCTTGCACAACGAAACTCTACCCCATCATTGTCAAACGGCTCCGCTCTTGTTTTTGTTGGATCGTGTTCGGTGACCCTAAAGTCAGTTAAGGCAGTTCATCTTCAAATACGAGGGCGGAATCAACGTAAACGAAGTCAAAACAACTTGTATCCTTTTAACTTTCTTTCAATTACTGATTGTGAGCTTTTACAATGTATTCTGACAAAAATCCGGCAGCACCTTCGCTCACACACGCATACATGACCGCTTCAAATGAACAACACACACTCCTATTTATAGACCTACAGGGTTTCGCTTGAGAGTGTTAAACCATGGGGTTTCGCTTGAACAGATTGGTTTCAAGCGAACCTGCATGATGTTGATAATGAGGTTTCGCTTGAATCTGCCATGCCATACTTTCAAGCAAAAACCCTTCCTCAAACATGAACTAAACCTAATTTCGACCCTGTTGTATGTTCATTCAACCTAACTAGACAAAAGACTTATACAAGACAAAGTTAACAGACACTAAGTGCACCAACAGACTCCCCCTTGGATGTTGACGAAGTCTTTGGCTTCAAGTCTTTGTCTTTATCAAACTTCAATCATTGTAAAGCTCTCTTCAATCTTTATCTTTAAACTTTAATATTCAATCTCCCCTTTGACTGTTGATCCAGAATTCTGACTCCCCCTTTCACAGACTCCCCCTCTCGAAATGCTGGGACTTGAAATTCTGGTTCAAACTTTGACGATTCGATGCCATGGGGATTATGAAATCTACAACCTGTAAAATCTCTACCCAAATATAAGATATATGATAATAACAATTTCAATCCAAACTTACCATTTAACCTTCAGTAATAAAAAAAATCCACTTAAGTATTCAGGTCCAAGTTAATGACCCTGATTACTCAATTAATCTACCAAGTCCAATTTAATGACCTTGGTTGATCAAAGATAAATCATACTGACTTCTTGTTCAATCATTCTCTGAAAATTTACAAGTTTCAAGTTAATGAACTTGCTTTAACTTTCCAATTCTCACAAACTTATCATGTTTTAGCTCACGACTCATCCTCCAGTCCAGAAACCTTCCTGCATCTACTTTCAGCTTTCGAATCCGAAGAACAACTCTCCACTTTGGTTTGTCAAAAATAAAACAAAAATGAAAATCTTTTTGGATTTTAATAAAGCTTCTAAACTAGAAATGAAATATAGAACTAAAATGCAGTAAATGAAAGTAAACTATTTACAAACATATTTTTGGTTAAGCGTGTTAGGGAATCATATCATTTATTCGACAAGTCACAAGTACCATTAAGCTTCAATTACATACCCAGAATTAAACAATTCACTTAGATTGTCGATATACTGATCCACTTTAAATTTCCACACAAATTTCAATCTGTCCAGGATACGGATTTAGTGTTTTAAAGACTTAAACTTATACGTGTGTCCCACCTCTTGAATATACTCCCGTATCCAGATCCCAATATTTAGTCTTATAGGCAATTATAACACAAATGATATCTGTAAGGGTTAATAAATTATGAAGAATCATGAGAGCTCAGGTCAGAACTACCGTTCAACAGAGAGATCATGACTCAACTTTTGGTGTGTCCCCTTTAGAGGATCTTTTTTACAACAGCATTGCTAAGCAATTTTATTGTCTTATCATATATGCTGAGGGTGATGCTATGTTTCAAGCATTGCGAAAAGTATTATTCGAGGACTAGGTCAGAACTTGTCACACCCCCAAAATCCACACGCGGAGTACCACCGCTTGGAGGCGTGACATGACCAGGATCAAGCCACCAATCATATTGAACATAAGTATATAGTAAAAGTCATTCATCAATACGATAGGTGTTTCCAAAACCAAATACAAACAAGTGTGTAGCGGAAGCATTTAAAGTAAAACCCAACATAAGTTTAAGTACAAAATGTCATAATGTTTAACAACACATTTCACGATCCATGTCCACAACGACCGTGCCTCCCGTGCAAGCTCCGTAAGTACCTATGGTCCTGCAAGGCATGTAACAGAGAGTCAACAACTAGTTGAGCGAGTTCACAGTTGGTTATTTAGTTAAAACGTCCGTATCTTAAATCGTATATTCGTTTAGTAATCATGTATCGTATGTAATAGCATCGCGGCCGTCTAGGCATGTTTGCGAAGTTTAGTGGGGGTTTCCCATGTTTTCTAGACTAGTTATATTTGTATCGCGGCCCTCCAGGCATGTTTGCGAAGATTAAAGTATAGTTCGCGGCCATTCCAGGCATGTTTGCGAAGATTGTTCTAGTATCGCGGCCGATCCCGGCATGTGTGCGAAGAAAAGTATATGTATCACTAGTCTAGTAGTATCTACCATTGACCTTCCTCTCCCGAGGCCTATGGTATGTAATTCCGATAACTATTAAACATAAATAATCAATCAACCCATTCCCAACCCCGGGAATCCCATGCCTTGGTAGAAGTGTGAACTCACCTTGTTTCGCTCGGTATGCTAAGTATGTGCTCACGGTTAATCAATCACGTCCTAAGGTATGCACGTATACATAATCAGTTTGCATTCAAGTTGTTTGCACGTAAACATCATCATCATGAACATCGCATTAATAACACTGAGTATCACATTGCACGTATTTGTAATCATACAAGTATTGCCTTTATTCATAACAGCAGTTATCTAACCCAGTTAAGTTTAACAGAATTAACCCAAGAGATCGAACAGATTATACAATCGGCGAAACGCAGATTGGCGAAACACATTCTGTTTCGTCCCATCTGATTCGTCAAAAATGGTCTCGGCGAAACACAAGTCGCGGAAAGCATGTTGACGAATCACATTCTGTTTCGTCAATCAGGGTCTCGGCGAAACACCTTTGTTTCGCCAAGTGTGTTTCGTCGAACATGATGCAGAATCAACACAGAATCATTATGCCTTAGTGGCCAACATCTAGCACCACCGCCCAACCTCATTGGACCTCCAATAACATCATCCGATTGGACCTCCACTATTATCAACCGATTGGACCTTCACTATTATCAACCGATTGGACCTTTAATGAATTATCAAAAATACCAAACCTCATCATAATAAATTGGCAGTTCATAAACCCCACCCTTTGACCACCGATATAACCCACCATCTCGATTACAGTGAGCATCCCATGTTACTTTCCTTAACCTTATCAATTCTAGCCGACAATATCCATGTGGTGTTCTTTATCTTTCATAATGACAACATAAATACAAACAATAAACAAGTGAATCATGACAAACATATCCTGACAACACACACATGGGCCGTGACTAAAAGCATTCATCAAACAGACTTTTAAATCAATAACAAGTAATCGATTCTGTATATACACACTAACCGAGATGTTCGGAATGATGGTTTGATCGCTAGAGAGGGCTTGGGGAAACACACAGCTGCCGTCACACTTGGGAGAGTTTTAGGGTTTCTAATTTGTTAACGTGTGGCGAATGAGACAGTTCCGTGTAATTTATATGCGTACAAGTGAACTGGGCCCTAATGGGCTTTGGTGAAACTGGGCTTCGGCGAAACACCTGTTTCGTCGAGATAGGAATGACGAAACAAACTTGTTTCATCGTGATGTCAGTTGTTCAAGTCTTAACAGTTTAAGTTTACAGATTCACAATTCAACACCTTATATAAAACACATAACATATCAATTGATAATCTCTTATATAGCAATACAGATACAAGTCAAACAATCAAGCAACTAAACAGTCACAGTCAACGTGAAATAAATACGAAAGTGAAAGTCGGAAACTCGAGTTGTCACATTATCCCCAACTTGAAAGAAATTTCATCCCGAAATTTAGCATACGGTTACTGAGGAAGCTAAGTAAGTTGTATCGTTTACTGGTTTTCCTGGGGTGTCACATCATTCCCCCGTTGAGTTGGAATTTCGTTCCGAAATTCCGTAGTAGCTTCAGCCTCAGTAGTAGTTGCATTGTTTTCGAACAACTGGGGATATTTGAGTTCCATTTGATCTTCGCGCTCCCAGGTGAACTCTGGGCCACGACGGGAGTTCCAACGAACTCGTACAAGAGGTATTCTAGTGTTCTTGAGGACCTTAACATCCCGGTCCGTGATTTCAACTGGTTCTTCGACGAAATGCAATTGTTCGTCGATAGTGAGCTCCTTCAAAGGAACTATGAAGGTCTCATCTGACTGCCACTTCTTCAGATTCGACACATGAAAGACGTTGTGAACTGCACTGAGTTCAGCTGGTAAGTTCAGTCTGTAGGCCACTTTGCCTATTTTCTCAATGACTTCAAATGGTCCAACGTATCGTGGATTGAGTTTGCCTCGTTTGCCAAAACGAACAACACCCTTCCAGGGTGAAACTTTGAGTAGTGCTCGATCCCCAACTTGAAATTCGAGTAGTTTCCTGTCTTTATCGGCGTATACTTTCTGACGGTCACGAGCTGCCGCCATGCGTTGTCGTATTTGAGCAATCTTTTCAGTAGTATCAACTACCATTTCTGGACCTATGATCTGACTGTCACCCACCTCTGCCCAACAAAGAGGTGATCGGCATTTACGCCCGTACAATGCCTCAAATGGTGCAGCTTTAATGCTGGTATGGTAACTGTTGTTGTACGAAAATTCCACAAGTGGCAGATGTTTTTCCCAGCCCTTGCCAAAGTCAATTACGCATGCCCGAAGCATGTCTTCTAGAGTTTGAATAGTGCGCTCAGACTGCCCGTCTGTCTGAGGATGATAAGCTGTGCTCATGTCTAAACGAGAGCCAAAAGATTTGTGCATTGCTTGCCACAATTCTGAAGTAAAACGTGCATCACGATCAGAGATAATAGAGGTGGGCACCCCGTGCCTCGAGACAACTTCCCTAAGGTATACGTCTGCTAGAGTGGAGAACTTATCCATTTCCTTGATAGCCAAGAAGTGAGCTGACTTTGTGAGTCGATCCACGATCACCCAAATAGTATCATTTCCGCGCTGAGATCTAGGCAGGCCAGTAACAAAATCCATGGAAATTTGCTCCCATTTCCATTGTGGTATCTCAGGCTGTTGGAGTGGGCCTGATGGTTTCTGATATTCCGCTTTGACTCTCGCACAAGTCAAACACTTGCTAACATAAGTGGCTATGTGAGCTTTCATGCTAGGCCACCAGTATGTAGTTCTGAGGTCGTGGTACATCTTATCCGAACCAGGATGTACTGAGTAGCGAGACTTATGAGCTTCATCCATTACAAGATCGCGTAGGTTGCCATAGAATGGGACCCAGATGCGTCCCGTTACATAGTAGGCTCCGTCTGCCTTTTGTTCTAACCGTTGCCTTGAGCCGCGTAGGGCTTCAGCCCTGACGTTTTCTGGTTTCAATGCTTCTACCTGAGCATCTCGTATCTGTGAAGGAAGACTAGACTGAATAGTGAGTTGCAACGCTCGTACACGCCTAGGTGTAGTATCCTTCCGACTGAGGGCGTCGGCCACCACATTGGCTTTGCCCGGATGGTACTTTATAGCACATTCGTAATCGTTCAGTAACTCGACCCATCGACGTTGTCGCATGTTCAATTCTTTCTGGTTGAAGATATGCTCAAGACTTCTGTGATCGGTGTAGATGGTGCACTTGGTGCCATACAGATAATGTCGCCATATCTTGAGCGCAAAAACAACAGCTCCCAGCTCTAAATCGTGCGTAGTGTAATTCCGTTCGTGAATCTTAAGTTGGCGTGAAGCATAAGCAATAACTTTATCCCGTTGCATCAATACACATCCAAGACCTTGGATGGATGCGTCGCAGTAGACTACAAAATCATCCATGCCTTCAGGCAATGAGAGGATAGGTGCGCTACAAAGTCTATCCTTTAAGTGCTGAAAGGCTGTTTCCTGTGTATTACTCCAACGATAAGCAACACCTTTCTGTGTTAGCAATGTAAGCGGCTGTGCAATCTTTGAGAAGTCTTTGATGAACCGTCTGTAATAACCCGCCAAACCCAAGAATTGGCGTATTTCGGTTGGTGTGCGAGGTGCAGGCCAGTTCTTGATCGAATCTACCTTGGATGGATCAACATGAATCCCATCCTTGTTTACCACGTGGCCTAGAAAGTGGACTTCACGAAGCCAGAAGTCGCATTTCGAAAATTTGGCGTACAGCTGTTCCGTTCGTAGGAGTTCCAAAATAAGTCGTAAATGATGCTCGTGTTCCTCCTGACTCTTCGAATAAATCAGAATGTCGTCAATAAAAACAATAACAAACTTGTCAAGATAAGGTTTGCACACCCTGTTCATAAGATCCATGAAAACCGCAGGTGCGTTCGTTAGCCCGAATGGCATGACCAAAAACTCGTAATGGCCGTAGCGTGTTCTGAACGCTGTTTTGGAGACGTCCTCATCTCGGACTCTCAATTGATGATAGCCTGACCTCAGGTCAATCTTCGAGTAATAGCTCGACCCTTGTAACTGGTCGAATAAGTCGTCGATGCGTGGAAGTGGATAACGATTTTTCACGGTCACCTTGTTTAGTTCGCGGTAATCTATGCACATACGAAAGGTACCGTCTTTCTTCTTCACAAATAATACTGGAGCTCCCCAGGGCGAAGAGCTAGGACGTATGAAACCCTTTTCCAAGAGCTCTTGCAATTGCTTAGACAGTTCTTCCAGTTCATTTGGAGCTAAGCGATAAGGTGCTTGAGCTATAGGTGCTGCTCCCGGAGCTAGCTCGATCTGGAATTCGACCTGACGATGAGGCGGTAGCCCAGGTAACTCTTCAGGAAACACTTGAGGGAAGTCGCGTACCACAGGAATATCCTCAATCTTTTTCTCTTTCTGCGATGTATCAGTAACGAGTGCTAAAACAGCTGTGTGGCCCTTACGCAAACACTTCTGAGCCTTCAAGAAGGAAATGATGCCACTCACGACACCACTCTTGTCACCTTGAACTTCGAGAGGTTCTTTGCCAGAACGAGGAATAGGAATGATCTTCTCCTTGCATAGGATCTCTGCTTGTTGTTGGGATAACCAATCCATACCAATGACGATATCAAAACTACTCAGGGTTATAGGAATGAGATCGATAGAGAAAGTCTGACCAGCGAGGATAAGATTACAACCCTGAACTATGTGTGTGGCCTCTAGACTTTTACCGTTAGCTAACTCTACGACATGTTTGGTGTTCAAAAGTGTTGGTGCACGTTTAAGCATTTGACTAACTTTCAGAGACATATAACTGGTGTCCGCACCCGAATCAAATAATACAGTAACATAAAAGTCGTCGAGAAGAAACTTACCCATAACCACGTTAGGATCGTTCCTTGCATCACCCTGACCAATCACAAATGCACGACCCCTAGCACCATTGTCGTTGTTGTTTCCCCCGTTGTTGTTCCCATTGCCCTGATTATTGTTGTTGTTATTCTGATTCTGGTTTAACTGGGGACAGTTCCGCTTGAAGTGACCTTCAGCCCCACACTGAAAGCATGTCTTATTTCCTTGCTGTTGTTGCTGTGACTGGTTTCGTGGAACTGGTGGCTGTTGTTGCTGGTTCTGATTCGCAGGCCTTGAGCTCCTGCAATCTTTTGCTTCATGACCTACCCTTAGACATCTCTGACAGCGGACTTTACGACACAGACCACTGTGGTGTTTGTTGCACCTGTTACACAGTGGATGAATTCCCCGATATCCACTCTGCCCCTGACCACCAGACGATTGCTGACTCGGACTCTGGTAATCACTAGACTTGCGTTGCTGCTGTGCTTGAGACTGTACGGTAGTTGAACCCTTGCTGGAATCCCCTTCCCATTTCCGTTTGTTGTCACTGGGAGTAGCAGGAGTAACTGGAGTGGTAGCAGTAGTGGTAGCGCTGATACGTTTAGGCAGCCTGTTCTGTTCCACTGCCTGATCGGTGAGGCGATGAGCTAACTTGACGATCTGTTGAATGGTGCCAAGATTCGCTGAGGTTACATGACTTTGAATTTCCGGCACTAGACCATTGAGATACAGTTCGATACGCTTAATGGGAGGGTCCACCATAGTAGGACACAGAATAGCCAACTCATTCGATCTTCTGGTGTACGCTTCAATTTCTGACCCCGTCATTTTCAAGTGGTAAAACTCTACCTCCAGCTTATGAATATCATCACGGCTACAGTATTCCTCTTTGATCAACTCCTTGAAATCATTCCAGGGTGTGGCGTTAGCAACAACCAACCCTAATATCTGAACTTGCGCATTCCACCAAGTCAGTGCAATGCCTTCTAGAGTACCAGTGGCGTACTTCACCCTGCGAGCCTCAGGGCATTCACACATTTCAAACACGGACTCAAGCTTTTCAAACCAATGGAGAAGTCCAACCGCTCCTTCCGTGCCACTAAAAGTAGTAGGACGACAGTCCATGAAAGTTTTGAAGGTGCAAACAGGTGGCTGAGCATGCTGACCTGTTGTGTATAAGAATCCAGGACAAGATTAAACACAAGAGTTGGTTTAGGAGTGTAGGATCTAAAGATCCTAGTGTGAGTTTATAACTGCAGGGTATACCTCCTGCTTGTGCGGCTGCAAGTGCCGCAGCAACTCGCTCGTTAATGAGAGCCGTCAGTTGGGCTTGTGTCATGTTGATACGTCCAGACATGATCTTCATAGCAAAGATAACAAATATGACATAAGTGAGAGAGGTTCGCGAGTAGTGCGATGACAGAAGAGAGTAAGCACACAAATGTTCTCATGCAATAGTGTTACGTTAATCTAAGCATACCCTGAGCAAAGTTCTATGCAATTATAGCAAGTAGGCAATAAAACATGTACCATATTACCTAAAATGTTGAGTCTTGCACGTGGAGCGAGGCGTCGTTGTGGATCGCTGAGCACTGTTCTGGTTATAGTCTGGTTTTAATAAAAACGTTTTCCCCTTATTAAAACCGAGTTCTCTATAACCAATGGCTCTGATACCAATCTGTCACACCCCCAAAATCCACACGCGGAGTACCACCGCTTGGAGGCGTGACATGACCAGGATCAAGCCACCAATCATATTGAACATAAGTATATAGTAAAAGTCATTCATCAATACGATAGGTGTTTCCAAAACCAAATACAAACAAGTGTGTAGCGGAAGCATTTAAAGTAAAACCCAACATAAGTTTAAGTACAAAATGTCATAATGTTTAACAACACATTTCACGATCCATGTCCACAACGACCGTGCCTCCCGTGCAAGCTCCGTAAGTACCTATGGTCCTGCAAGGCATGTAACAGAGAGTCAACAACTAGTTGAGCGAGTTCACAGTTGGTTATTTAGTTAAAACGTCCGTATCTTAAATCATATGTTCGTTTAGTAATCATGTATCGTATGTAATAGCATCGCGGCCCTCTAGGCATGTTTGCGAAGTTTAGTGGGGGTTTCCCATGTTTTCTAGACTAGTTATATTTGTATCGCGGCCCTCCAGGCATGTTTGCGAAGATTAAAGTATAGTTCACGGCCATTCCAGGCATGTTTGCGAAGATTGTTCTAGTATCGCGGCCGATCCCGGCATGTGTGCGAAGAAAAGTATATGTATCACTAGTCTAGTAGTATCTACCATTGACCTTCTTCTCCCGAGGCCTATGGTATGTAATTCCGATAACTATTAAACATAAATAATCAATCAACCCATTCCCAACCCCGGGAATCCCATGCCTTGGTAGAAGTGTGAACTCACCTTGTTTCGCTCGGTATGCTAAGTATGTGCTCACGGTTAATCAATCACGTCCTAAGGTATGCACGTATACATAATCAGTTTGCATTCAAGTTGTTTGCACGTAAACATCATCATCATGAACATCGCATTAATAACACTGAGTATCACATTGCACGTATTTGTAATCATACAAGTATTGCCTTTATTCATAACAGCAGTTATCTAACCCAGTTAAGTTTAACAGAATTAACCCAAGAGATCGAACAGATTATACAATCGGCGAAACGCAGATTGGCGAAACACATTCTGTTTCGTCCCATCTGATTCGTCAAAAATGGTCTCGGCGAAACACAAGTCGCGGAAAGCATGTTGACGAATCACATTCTGTTTCGTCAATCAGGGTCTCGGCGAAACACCTTTGTTTCGCCAAGTGTGTTTCGTCGAACATGATGCAGAATCAACACAGAATCATTATGCCTTAGTGGCCAACATCTAGCACCACCGCCCAACCTCATTGGACCTCCAATAACATCATCCGATTGGACCTCCACTATTATCAACCGATTGGACCTTCACTATTATCAACCGATTGGACCTTTAATGAATTATCAAAAATACCAAACCTCATCATAATAAATTGGCAGTTCATAAACCCCACCCTTTGACCACCGATATAACCCACCATCTCGATTACAGTGAGCATCCCATGTTACTTTCCTTAACCTTATCAATTCTAGCCGACAATATCCATGTGGTGTTCTTTATCTTTCATAATGACAACATAAATACAAACAATAAACAAGTGAATCATGACAAACATATCCTGACAACACACACATGGGCCGTGACTAAAAGCATTCATCAAACAGACTTTTAAATCAATAACAAGTAATCGATTCTGTATATACACACTAACCGAGATGTTCGGAATGATGGTTTGATCGCTAGAGAGGGCTTGGGGAAACACACAGCTGCCGTCACACTTGGGAGAGTTTTAGGGTTTCTAATTTGTTAACGTGTGGCGAATGAGACAGTTCCGTGTAATTTATATGCGTACAAGTGAACTGGGCCCTAATGGGCTTTGGTGAAACTGGGCTTCGGCGAAACACCTGTTTCGTCGAGATAGGAATGACGAAACAAACTTGTTTCATCGTGATGTCAGTTGTTCAAGTCTTAACAGTTTAAGTTTACAGATTCACAATTCAACACCTTATATAAAACACATAACATATCAATTGATAATCTCTTATATAGCAATACAGATACAAGTCAAACAATCAAGCAACTAAACAGTCACAGTCAACGTGAAATAAATACGAAAGTGAAAGTCGGAAACTCGAGTTGTCACAGAACTTCCATTCAGCAGAAGTCCCGGAATAATACCCCAGATATCACTGAGTATAAAAACCTAGTATATCAGAAAAAAGAATATTTCAAACAAGATTTTAGGGGTTACCTATATATCCAAGTAGTGTTCCCCACGAAATAAGCAAGTAAGATTTAGGTTTATATCCCGAACAAACCTACTAAATGTGTAAAAACCTATCGACACATCATCAGCGAGACTGTTTAACCTTTTAAACATTACATTTCTTTAGCATACCGTGACTGTCAAGCCGATGTACTATCATTTCCCTTTTTACACAAGCTCTTTTCTGGTTTTCTATTGTTTTTGGATTTTGAAAAATATCTCATGTTTTTGTATTTTTGACATTTTTTATTGTTTTTGTATTTTCTGAAATATTACCCTATACCTCCCCCTAAATACCAAAACATGTAAAAAATCGACAAACCATGGCAGATTGCTTCTCAACATCATCTATAATGTCTCCTTCATCAACACCAATAATCTCCTCCAACACCGATAAAAGCTTCATACCATTCAATTTTAGCAAGTATTGAAAACATGTTCTATCAAATGCTTTGGTATGTAAATCAGCTTTTTGATCATCATTGTGGATTTTCTCAATACGTATCAACTTCTTCTCGAAACAATCGCGACTGAAGTGATGACGAATCTCAATATGTTTGGTTTTAGCGTGATGAACTGGATTTTTAGTAATGTTAATCGCTGCCTCATTATCAACAAAAATAGGGGTGTTTAGAAATTGCAAACCGTAGTCGCGCATCTGTTGCTGGATCCATAAGATCTGTGAGCAGCAGCTGCTAGCAGATACATACTCCGCTTCACATGTGGATAAAGCGACAGAGGTTTGCTTTTTGCATTGCCAAGTGATCAATCGAGATCCAAAGAATTGGCACCCTGCTGTTGTTGATTTAGCATTAACTTTGCAGCATCCGAAATCGGAATCGGAATACCCTTCGAGCGTGAAATCGCCTTCTCTTGAATACCACAACCCCAATGATGGAGTTCCTTTCAGGTAGCGTGATATCCTTTTCACAATAATCATGTGCGATGCTCTCGGGTTAGATTGAAATCTTGCTGTGAGGCAGGTTGGGTACATAATATCGGGTCTTGAAGCTGTCAAATACATCAGCGAACCGATCATGGAACGATACATCGTTTCATCTACCTTCTCTCCGGTGAGATCAGGGTTTATCCCATGATTTGTTGCTAATGGGGTGGTTGCTGGAGTAGAACCTGACATCCCGAATTTCTCCAAGATATCATGAACGTACTTCGTTTGATGTATAAAAATTCCTTTGGGTAGTTGTTCGACCTGCAATCCCAAAAAGAATTTCATCTCACCCATCGATGACATTTCGAATTTCTGCTTCATAACTCGTTCAAAATCTTTGCATAGATCCTAATTTGTTGACCCAAATATAATGTCGTCCACGTATATCTGAACAATCAGAAGATGTCCATCGACCTCTTTGGTGAAGAGAGTGGCATCCACTTTTCCATGGATAAAGCTGTTGGCTAGTAGGTGTTGAGACAATGTCTCGTACCAAGCTCTCGGGGCCTGGTGTAAACCATACAGTGCTTTGTCTAGCAAGTAGACCTTGTCTTTGTGGTGTGGATCGGTAAAGCCCGGTGGCTGACCAACATAAACCTCCTCTTTTACCATCCCGTAGAGAAAAGCCGATTTTACATCTAACTGATATACTTTGAAGTTTTTCCAAGACGCAAATGCTAGGAAGATTCTGATCGCTTCTAGTCGAGCAACTGGAGCATACACTTCAATGAAATCTATACCCTCCTGCTAACAGAAACCCTGGACAACTAGTCGTGCTTTGTTACGAACCACAACTCCTCTATCGTCTCTCTTACACTTGAACACCCACTTGGTGTTAATCTTCCTCTGGTCATCAGGTAAATCCACTAACTTCCACACTCCTAATTTCTTGAATTGACTCAATTCCTCCTGCATTGCATTGACCCAAGAATCTTCAGTAAGCGCCTCTTTGTAAGTTCTTGGTTCAACCTGCGAGATAAAACAACTCAATGAGAATTCAGTTTGCAAAGGAGCAACTGTTGTATAAAAACATGTAAGCCCTTTATCAATCTGTCTTCGAGTGCGAACGCCTGTCTGCAGTTCTCCAATGATCAATTCCTCTGGATGATATGAAAGAGTTCGTGGCATTACTTCGCCTGAAACATCTACATCACCTTCGAGATTAGTAACATTCTGATTTGCACCTTGTTCACTGACTGGGTTTGTTTGACTTGAAATCTGAATTTGCTCCCCCTCAGAATCTGAATCACCACCATCAAATACTGGCATGTTCTCAGATTCTTGATTATCATTCTGTGCCGTCTGATTATCTTGAGCAACTTCATTTTGTTGGATATCATCATGTTCACCAGCATTGCTTGGAACTGCTTCATCATCATTTGAAGCTCTTTGTGGTCTTCTTGAATACTCAGCTGGAAACCTTTTCTGTGATTCTTCATACTCTCTTAAAATATCCAACTCATCAAAGAAATCTTCTTCTTCATCCATTTCTTCTTCCATGTCAAACGAATCCCACAATTTATCGTAATTAAAACGCCATGAGTCACCGGGGTTCTGAGGCGGCATAGTATACCCCTGACACTCAACATTAGGAGCTTCAATAATCCTCTTTAGACTTGGAACGAAGACTCGTCGTAATAGACTTGCATAACCTGTGAATATCCCTTCAATACTCTTCGGACCAAACTTTCCAAAAGGCTCTAGAACAGTACAGGGTAACCCAAACGGTTCTAAAAACTTTAGATTCGGTTTACGGTTATTGATCAACTCAAAGCATGTTTTGTTGAATTTCTTGACAGTGAGAACTCTGTTGAGTGTATAGCATGTGGCGGAAACTGCTTCTGCCCAAAAATTTATCGGTAGCTTTGAATCAGCAAGCATTGTTCTAGCCGTTTCGATTAGCGTCCTGTTTTTACGTTCTGCAACTCCATTCTGCTGCGGAGTGTACGGAGCACTAAACTCATGCAATATACCTCTTTCATCACAAAATTCTTCCATCTTGTTGTTCTTGAACTCAGTACCATTATCACTTCTGATTCTTCTGATACGCCTTTGGTACAGATTTTCAATCTTTCTGAACAACGCCATCAAACTGTCAAACGTTTCATCTTTCGACTTCAAGAATGATACCCATGAAAATCTGGAATAATCATCAGTAACCACAAGACAGTAGAGATCCCCTGTAATACTTTTGACGTTTACTGCACCAAACAGATCCATATGTAGTCTCTCTAACGGTCTGGAAACTGAATTGACTTGCTTTTTAGGGTGTGACTTTTTCTTCTGCTTGCCTTTGACGCAACTAATGCACTCCCCTTCCAGATGAAAACCTTTGATATTAACTCCAAGAACCAAATCATTGTGTACCAAGTGATTCATTTTTCTAAGATGTATATGCCCCATCTTCCGGTGCCACAACTTCGATTCTTTCTCTGTTGCTCTGGAAACAAAACAATGTGCCTGACCTGTTGTTGTAGTCGCAACACTCATGTCCAACACATATAAATCATTCACTCTAGGTGCCCGCATAATAATCCATTCTTCAGGGATAACAAATCCTGGTTTCAAGATCAAACATTCTTTGTCTGTGAAGTGAGTGGTATACATATTGTCACAAATCTGCGAGATACTCAGCAGATTATTCTCCAGCTCAGTAATGTAGTTAACTCTTTCAAACGTAACAATCCCATTGGATAACGTTCCTTCACCAATAATTCGACCACCTTCGTGTCCAGCAAATCCCACATAACCACCATTAATATTTCTAACATCATACAACAATGCAGTCTTTCCTGTCATATGTCGAGACGCTCCACTATCCATGATCCATCTTGAAATAGCTCTTGGAAGTTCCTGCACATATCACAAACAATTCAATAAAGATGCCGATTCATGCTTCACAATTTCCAACTAGGAAGCTCCGGCAAGTCCAAAATCTTTAGTGAGATTTTGATGCCACCCAAACCTCTTTGGACTCAGGTAACTTGACTTTAATGTGAGTTTTAGCAGTGTAAAGTGGCGGAAATTTTTTATCATTCATTTTCAAACTTTCATCTGATCCAACCTCAACCTTTTTGTATAAGAAAAACTCATCTATCTTAAGTTGACTGGTTGGTTGATTTTTCTGTTGAACATTCTTCTTCTCTGATGGAGTAGAAGATTGTTTCTCCAACTTTTCATGATAATCCAAAGGAACATCCATCTTTACCGGTGTGGTAGAAGACGATTGTTTTTCCAACATTGAAACCTTTGGTTTATCAACAACTTTTGGCTTCCATGTTTGTTGAGATGATGCAACCCGTTTGTAAAATTTGTCATTTTTAGTTACCACGTTCTTAACAGGTTCAATTTTGACTTTTGTTTTCTCATTTTTCAAAAATTTCTCAACAACCAATGGAGCTTTGCCTTTAGCATCAACCTTCTTCTTTTGTTTTTCAACAACGTCAGTCTTAGGCTTGAAATTGATGCAATTTCTTGCAATGTGACCAACTTTGTTGCATCTAAAACATGTACGAGTATCAACTACCCGACTTGTGCCTTCAGACTGATGTTGTGAGGCCCTCTTCTCAAAGAATTCTTCATTTGATTTCGAAAAAATTTCATTTTCCTCATCAGAAAGTGAACTTGAACTGTTCACAAACACTCTCTTCTCAGCAAACTTCTTGTTTTGAACATTTCTCTTTTGATAACTCTTACCACCCTGATAACCACCCAACTAATTGTTTCGATTGTTATTATAAAAACGCGGTGGAACTATAGGTTTCTTGTAGTAAGCTTTATCTTTCTCAAAATTCATTTGTCTCTTTGTTTGACTCAAACTGTTCACTTCTGACAACTCAACTTCAACCAATTTGAAAACATTTGTCAACTTTTTCACATTAACATTCTCAATGGGAAACTCAGAATCCGAATACAACTTATCAGATCCAGCCATCTTGTACATCACAAGACCCGATTCATCAGCTAAGTTGTTTTTGGACTTTTGTTTCGAAATGTATTTGTCCAGAAAACATTTTTCTTCTTCAGCTGAATCACTATCCAAAACACTTTCAGCCATACCTTTAACAATCTCAGTTTGAACACTATCATCAGATGATGATGAAGAAAATGTCACATCAATTGAATCAGGAAGTTTCACTTCATTTTCTTCCTCAAGATTAACCAACCCAGATTGCTTTTTCGAATAATTTTCAAGAACTGGTGGTGGAACTTGATGAAACCCAACCCCAGTTCCATCACAGTATACATCTTCGCCTGCTTTGTCTTTCCCGATGGGTTTGGGAATAATGTGTTGCAAAACAAAGCTTGCAGAGCTGTAACTGTTCAATTTCAAATTGATTCGTTCATTCTCAATCTTGGCTTCTTCAAACTAAAGTTTCAATTTAGCAATCTCATCCAATTGTTTGTTTATTAATTCTTCTTTGATTCTCAAAACACATTGCAACTGGCAATTTTCTTTGTAAGTTTTACCATTTCTATCATCATTATCTTTAATCGTGCTTTTAAGCTTTTCAAATTTTTCAATGATCTGACGATTTTCAAGAACTAACCTTTCATTTTCTTTCCTAACCTTTTCCTGATCAATTTTATCAGTTTCAATTTTGTTAGTTAATTCTTTTAATCGTTCAGTTGAAGCTTTCACCATTTTGTCACGATCAAGAATTTGATCCTCAACACTTCTGACTTTAGCAGTCAGATCCTCAATCTTCTTACCGTTTAGATAAGTGACTGTGCTACAAACTTTGCATTCCTTGATGCAATTTTTGCAGTCAACATCACCATTGACTTTCTTACCTGACTCAGTCGTTGACACATTTGAACTGACCTGGCTTTTAGACTCAGAAACGGATTTAGAATCTACCTCAAGTGCCTTAGCAGCCAGCACCTTGTCAGCCATCTTTCCCATGTTTTCAACATTCAACTCCTGTGTCGTGTCGATGATCCCAGTGTCAATCTTCTTTGACTTTTCTATCTCTTCTTTCTCCTTCTTTTCTTTCTCTTCATCTTCACCGCTTCCTCACCATTTCTTCTGCCAATAATCATCTTCAATTTTATACTCTTGAATTATGGTTTCCAAATCAAGAGTTTTATGATCAACAGCAATGTTTCCATAAGGATCAAGATAACACTCCCTGTCTGAATCCCATCTATTTGCTCTTTTTGCGTCATCAAAAATACCAGATATTCTGATCATTTTGTTTATAGCTAACTGCTTTCTGTAATTATACTTCTGTTCTTCAGTTCTGTTATCTTTCCAAGGAACAGGTTCAGATTTTGCCATGAATGCATATCCAACCGCATCCTCCTCAGGTAACAACTCACTCCAGTCGTAACCCTCGTCGTCGTGAATCACCGCAAGAGCTCTAGATTTTTCTTTGTTATCTTCAATCTGTTTCATTCTTGGCGGCTCCGATTTGTTCTGATGATAAATTGCATTCTTGTAGTAATCTTCTCTAAACGGGTTTTCAGATTCATCAGCATACCCGTTTTGCATTCACGCTTAAAGTGACCTTTCTGTTTGCACTTGAAGCATGTCACCTTAGACTTATCAAAGCCCAACTTGGTAGATGGTCCACCAATTGACTTTCTCCCAGTTATCTCCATGAAACGCTGTGCTCGACGAACTGCACTGGCCATACACCACCTTATGTCGATTAGTTCCATCTCCTCAGGATCTATCTGATCATAATCTTCTTTTGTCAGGTTGGTATTGCCAATCTTCCCTGCTACAAGACTTTCATAAGATTCTAGCACAGATGCTAGGAAAACCATCTGTTGTTTGGCAGACTCCTCGCTGAAGTTCTGAGCGTTCTTTAAGTCTACAACGATGTTGCATTGAAATAAATTCTTTGCATCAGACTGGTTTAAATTTGATGAAGACCCACTGTGATATCCACTGTGATAACCACTGCTTTGACTTTCTTTGCTTGTTGTGGAGACATTCTCAACAGAAAACGCAGTCTTGGGAGATGTGTTCTTTGGCATCACGCTCTTTAGATAATACAAATCCAAGTTCAGCTGATAAGACGAATGATTGACTTTGTGTGTCTTCTTTAATTCCAACTCGTGACTCTCTAATCTCTCAATCAGCATATCCACCGTAAGATCTGCAGGTTTGATCGTATTTTTCAGCATCAACGCATAGTATTGCCAATCCATTTCATCCGGTAGTGAGTCAAACAGCTTATCGACTAGCTCTTCTTGAGTATAGGAAATTTCATGTCTTGCCAATTCCAGCTTCAGATGCCCAAACCTCTCAATCATTTTACAAACTGATTCATTCTTTAAACACCCAAACAAATCAAACTCTTTTCTAAGTAGTTTCTTTTTGTTTTTCACAATATCTTTGCTTCCTAAACATTTGTTTTTCAGCTTATCCCAGAGATCTGTAGCACTAGAGTATTCGATCAAAGATATTATATCTTCTCTGACAGATTGAAACAGCAACGCAATACATTTTTGCTCAGCAACAAATGATTCTATTTCTTCAGTTGTTGTTAATGTTTCGCCACTTTTGCCTCCATTATCTTAACCATTTTTTAGACTCTTCCAGCTGGGAAAAGCAAAGGCTCTCAACCAATCTTCAAATTTCTTTGCCCACCGACTGTATTCTTCTATAGCCATCAACTTCGGGGGTTTATTGTAGGTTCCGAAAGCACTTTCAACCTCCAATGCATCTGATAGCTTTTTCTTTGGATTTTGCGTGTTATCATTGGTGTTACTCGACGATGTATCATTTCCACCATCTCCAGCAAATGCAAAAACATCATAGAACGGATTGAAATCATCCATCTTGAACGTGCCTGAAAAACAATCAGCAAAACACTTAGAACTTTTAAGTTTTGAAAAATAACAAGTTCAAAGAAAATCACTTGAAGCGAAATAGTAACAATTCAAGCGAGACAAGCAAGAATCAACACTATTCAAGCGAATTGGTAAACAAGTTTATGAAGTTCAAGCGAAACAGATCAGTCTGAAGCGAAACCCCCTATTTCGCTTGAACTTTCAAGCGAAATGGCTTAAACTGAAAAGACCAGTTCAAGCGAAATGCTATAATTCCTTTTCGCTTGAACCTTTCAAGCGAGATATGACTTTTTCAAGCGAAACTATCTGAAAATCCTTTGTTTTCAAGCGAGATCAGCTGATTTCAAGCGAAACAGCGAAGGTCTGATTCAAGCGAAACATAGTTTTTATCCATTTTTTACCAGTTTTAATTCTAATTTTAGTCTGATTTTTTGTAGGCTTTGTTAAATCTATGTTTTACACAACATAAGTGAAAGTTAGGCCATTTCAACCGTTAGAACACGTTCAAATCAGAAAAATATGAGAAGAAGTGAGTAGAAAGTAGAAAATCCGGTAGAATCAAGCTGCTATGGTATGAACTCCTCGTCCTGAGCTCTGATACCACTTGTTGGATCGTGTTTGGTGACCCTAAAGTTAGTTAAGGCAGTTCATCTTCAAATACGAGGGCGGAATCAACGTAAACGAAGTCAAAACAGCTTGTATCCTTTTAACTTTCTTTCAATTACTGATTGTGACCTTTTACAATGTATTCTGACAAAAATCCGGCAGCACCTTCGCTCACACACTCATACATGACCGCTTCAAATGAACAACACACACTCCTATTTATAGACCTACAGGGTTTCGCTTGAGAGTGTCAAACCATGGGGTTTCGCTTGAACAGATTGGTTTCAAGCGAACCTGTATGATGTTGATAATGAGGTTTCGCTTGAATCTGCCATGCCATACTTTCAAGCGAAAACCCTTCCTCAAACATGAACTAAACCTAATTTTGACCCTGTTGTATGTTCATTCAACCTAACTAGACAAAAGACTTGTACAAGACAAAGTTAACAGACACTAAGTGCACCAACAGTTTTGAAAGCAAACGTGCTGTATAATTCCATGTTATACTCGTGCACGGAGTGAAACCGAGTACAAAGAGCTGCTCGTAGTGGGCCGGAAACAAGGTTGTTGAAGCGGTCTATTTGGCCTACTGCTTCTAGAGTATCCAAGCAAACTTGTCGGGGATTTTCTTCGGGCCTTGTTTGGAGAACTTCAAACCGTGCTTGAGCAGCGAACTCACTCGCGTTGAACCTGGTAAATTTCTTGGCCATCTAAAAGAAAACACCAAACAATTAGCATGAAACAGTAAAATTTTGAAGAAAACTAAAAACAGTCAGCTTAACACAACCCCGTGTTTAGCGGACACGCCCCATGTTCACCTGAAAACAGCTGGACACGCCCCTGTGCTCGCTGAGCACGACCCCGTGTCCAGGTGTCTGTTTCCCAAAAATCCCATTTTTTTGACCCGGTCCCGAAAACTTGAAAATATTTGGTCCAGTAGGGGCGGTTTTCCCCGAAAATGAAACCCCAAATGCCGTTTTTCCCAAAACAAACCGTTTACCCCTTCAATTTAATTTTTTTCGGTTCAAAAACAAGGGTTTGAGGTTTTTGTGAGGAATCGGGAAAATCTACAAACAATACAAGTTGATTTACTTCCTATAACATGTACTTATACTAATACTAACAGATCTAAGCAAAAATTTGAGGTTTTATCCGGTTCAAGTTGAAGAACCCTAGATTTTCCCCAAATTTTGATGTTGAACTACATGCAAGTACTTAAACTAACTAATTATAAGGATAGAATCATACCTTGACGTTGTTAAAAGAAGGGGAAACGTGAAAATCTGCAGAGATTTCCGGTGGAACCAGAGAGTTTTTGGGGAAACGGGGCGTGTTGAAATGATAAAGTGAAAGAAAAAGGGGTTTTATCCCCGACAGTTGCGCGGACACGGCCCCGTGGGCGGGCAAATTTAACTATATTTTTTATGGCGTGTGTTCGTGTGAGTGCCTTCGTTTCCCGAAGCTTGGTTTTAGAAATCTTACCGATTTAGATGCTTTCCCGGTGTTCGTAACTTACAGGGTATGATGTTGATGCTTGAAACTTTGTTTCATTCTTCGGTCGTTTGAAGCGAGATTTCTTCCTCCTCATCCTCAATAAATCCTTGATAGAGCTTTAGCCGTTGGCCATTGACTTTGAACGGAATTCCATTCCGAGATTTAATTTCGATTGCACCATGTGGGAAAATATGGGTGATGGAAAAAGGTCCTGACCACCTAGACTTTAATTT
The DNA here is from genome assembly GCA_030545235.1 of Helianthus tuberosus. Taxonomy (NCBI): domain Eukaryota; kingdom Viridiplantae; phylum Streptophyta; class Magnoliopsida; order Asterales; family Asteraceae; genus Helianthus; species Helianthus tuberosus. Next base: position 62,722,082 of record CM060432.1, on the reverse strand, counting down.
ACTAGGAAATAATCGAAGTCGTGAATTAAACAATAGAACCTGATCCCCTACCCGAAATTCATTAGGTTTAATGTGTTTATCATGCAAATTTTTTATTCTTTCCTTATAAATTTTGGAGTTAGAGTATGCGTGATTTCTTAATTCGTCTAATTCATTTAATTGGCAAAATCGATTTTTACCGGCAATTTCTAAGTCTAAGTTTACGTTTTTAATTGCCCAGTAGGCTTTGTGTGCTATTTCTACTGGCAAATGGCAACTTTTTCCATAGACAAGCTTATATGGGGTTGCACCTATTGTTGTTTTATACGCTGTCTAATTTATCGGCCCATTCTTTTTTGTTTATCCCTACGGTTTTTTCAAGTATTCTTTTTTAAACCTCGATTAGTCACTTCGGCTTGTCCATTTGTTTGAGGGTGATATGCTGTTGAGACTCGGTGATAGACCCCATACCTAGTTAAATTTTTTTCAAGTTGATGGTTACAAAAATGGGTACCTCTATCACTTATCAATGCTTTTGGTGTTCCAAAACGAGAGAATAATCTTTTTAGAAATCTTACTACGACTCTTCCATCGTTTGTTGGAAGTGCCTCGGCCTCGGCCCATTTAGACAAGTAATCTACCGCCACAAGTATATATTTGTTCCCTTTTGACGGTGGGAAAGGTCCCATAAAGTCGAGTCCCCACACATAAAAAATTTCACAAACAAGAATGCCATTTTGTGGCATTTCATTTTTGGAAGAAATATTACCTGTTCTTTGGCAAGCGTCACATGTCTTGACAAGACTTTGAGCGTCTTTATAAATGGTCGGCCAATAAAATCCTGAATCAAATACCTTTCGTGCGGTACTAGCGGCACCATGATGTCCTCCGTATGGACCTTCATGACAATGGAGGAGAATTATTCTTGCTTCACTACCATGTACGCATCGACGGATGAGTTGGTCGGCACACATTTTGAAAAGATAAGGATCTTCCCAAAAATAATGCTTTACATCGGCAAATAATTTTTTTCTTTGATGATGTGGCCATCCTTTTGCGACTATTCTGCTAGCTAAGTAGTTAGCATAGTCGGCGTACCATGGCTCTTCTTGGTATTCCACAATTTTTAAGGACTCCGTTGGGAATTTTTCGTTGATTTGCTCGTCCCTGGTTGCCTCCAAAGCTGGGTCTTCTAGGCGGGAAAGATGATCTGATGCGGTGTTTTCTGCTCCTCTTTTGTCTTTTATTTCAATGTCGAACTCTTGGAGGAGTAGAATCCACCGAATCAAACGTGGTTTAGCATCCTGTTTCTTAAAGAGATATCGAATGACTGCATGATCTGTATAAACTATCGTTTTAGAAAGAACAAGATAAGAACGAAATTTATCAAAAGCAAATACCACGGCTAGTAATTCATTTTCTGTTGTTGTGTAATTTTCTTGTGCATCATTAAGTGTTTTACTAGCGTACTAAATTGGGTGAAAATGCTTATCTTTTCTTTGTCCTAAGACAGCTCCAACTGCAAAGTCACTCACATGATTTCGAAGGGTAATTTCCAATCAGGCGCTATCATGATAGGTGCATTGACTAGCATTTCCTTTAGTGTTAGAAATGCTTGATTGCAATCCTTGTCAAAGATGAAAGGGGCATCTTTTTCAAGTAATTTTGTTAGGGCATTGAGATTTTAGAAAAGTCTTTGATAAATCGTCTATAAAATCCGGCATGCCCTAGGAAACTTCTGATAGCTCTAACGGAGGATAGGGGTGGTAATCGAGAAATAGTGTCTATTTTTGCTCGATCAACCTCCATTCCTTCGCTTGAGATTTTGTGACCGAGTTGTCGCAGCCCCCGCCCCCTATCTGTCTCGGGAACGGGCGGCCGCGAGACCAGTATTGGTGGTATCGGTGTTTGTGACAACTGTCAAATTTGCATGCACCCGTACAATTAATTAATCTTGATTAGTGCTTAATGACTATGCTGAATTATACTTAACTGCTTTCTGATTACTGCATCATACTTACATGTGCATCACATATTGCATAATGACACACAATTATTACATGCAAACTTTATTGTCATACATGATGCACAAGGCACAGTTAGCACAGTTAACGGATAAGACAGAAAAATTCTGACGGGGTTCAGTACATAGACAGACGTTGTTTTGAGACCCAGAAACCAAGTACTACACTAGTATAGTGTGTAGGGAAGTAAGGACCACAAAACTGCTTTTCTAAGTGATAGTTTAAGTGCCGGAAAGTGCCTAAAACTCACCCTAAGTGCAGAATTCTGCATATTTCAGCAAAATTCAGTTATTTAACACTCTTGCATCATGCAAAAATATGACTAAATGGTCCTGAATGCTTTCCTAAGTGCCGGGAATTAAAAGTGTCACAAAAGGGTACATAAATAAAACTAAACGGAATAATTTGACACTTTAACGAACCGGTATCTAACTGAACAACCGGACACTACCCGAAACACCAAAATCATACTAGAAGCATTGTTTTAATGTTTCTGAGGTAGTTATGATCCTCGAATACCTTAACACACTATATAACACATGATATGCCTAAACACTAAACACTAAACACTATACTTGAAATCTAACTTAATCACTTAACTACCCATTAATCACCAACCAAGACCCCCCCCCCCCCCTTTAAGTGGATGGTCACAAGTGACCCCACCATAATCTTCTCTTGATCTTGCTTGGATTCACCTAGATTTGTTTAGATCATGTTGTGTACTTAACAAACACAAGACCCATTGGACAAAACTATTAGATGGTTATAAGAAGTCTAGAGCTCATTATCATCACCACACTTCACACCACAACTCATCTCCTTCCCTTCTCCCCTCCATTCGTCCGAGAACAAGCAACCACCACCCCACCATCATCATCTCACTTCCATGCAAACTATATACTCACAAAGGTGTAAGGAGCAATACAAAGAAGCTTGGTGGTCTTGGAGATTGAAGGACCTCATCCAATTGCTTTTATCCAACACTTTTGTCATCATCAACTTCTTGTGTTCTTCCCTAGCCTTTGTTGTGACAACTGTGTTCTGTAATCATCGTATAATGTAAAACAATGTTGATTATCAATAAAACAATGTGCTTTGGTGTTATTATATATGTAATTGTGTTTGATGATTTTACAATTTGATTCGATTCCGATTTCAAGCTTTAAATCACTTTCTGGAAGGTTATACGCAAACTGGTGTGTAAACGCAATCAGTTTAACGCGACGTACACTCCGGAAATGTGACATAGGCTTAACATACCTTAAATACCCTTTACATAACTTAGAAATAAGTTTCGAAGGATTCGGTATGGCAAAAACATGTTTAGTTGAACTAAAGAACTAATTAAGACAAAACTACGAAACGAAAGTTGGTGACCGCCCGGATAATAATTAAATCCTGAAAATATTCTGTTATGATTAAAATTTTATTTTTAATCAGGCTCGTGTTGAAAAATAAATTAAAACGCTTAAAAACGTTATTTTTCAAGTTTAAGCGCGTACTGCGTGTTTCTGCGCAACACAATGCTTCTACTGCAAAACGCAGACAACGCAGCCAGTCTCGGCAACTGAAATTTATTTCAGTAATATTTTGGCGAATTTATTTTTATAGAATAATAAAAATAATTTAGAACGCCATAAACCGGGACTTAAACGCTAGATAAAATACCCGGTATCCAGTTAAACACCCGTTTTAACCTACATATAACACATTTATATAAAATAATGCATGAGTATGAGAGTGGAGGGTGGAGGTGGCGGCCTCATATGCCTCCCTTTGCCACTTCTCTTCTAGTTTGACACTTGTAGATTCATGTAATCTCTAATATCTTTTCCATATCTTATATATCTTGCATAATCTTTCAAAGATCACAAACTCAATCTAACCAAGATCACTGAAATCCTTCTCTCTCTCTCTCTCTCTCTCTCTCCTCCCAACCATCCACACCACCTTCATCACCATTTCCATTTTTCCCACTTTGTTCTTCATAATCAAGCTCCATTTCAAGCTAAATTCAAGTGGTTGTGAAGATCCAAAGGTGTTTCCAAGGTGCTTTCAAGTGATTTCAAGCTCCATATCATCAAAACCTCATCCAACAACTTACTTGAATCTTGAAGGTATAAAGTTTATGTTTAAATCATGCTCTTGATTCTTGGTTGTTCTTGATGATTTGAAGTTTCTCTTGAATCTTGGAATTTTCACAAACTTGAAATCTAAAATGAAAAGGGTCTTGATACAAATAAAAAATGGTGGTACATATGTGTGTATGTATGACCGTACATATATATGGGTGTATGAGTTTTGAAGTTTGATTTCTTGATAAGTACTTGTTTAAGTTGTTGCTTGTTCTTGAATGATAGTTAAAATGCAAGTGTTTAATGATCTATGTATGATATGATAAATGTTAAGTTACATCAGAAAATAAACATGAATAAATCACATGTTGGATGCATTTAGATTATATAAAATGATGATGCTATGATAGTGTGCTTTAGGCGCTTGTACATGAGAATACATGTTGATTTAAAGCTCAAGAAATGATGAAAAATGGCTATATGACAAAAATGTTTTAGAACAGATTATAAACACTAAAAATGTCATTATTTGGTATAATATAATGGCATGAAACTTTGACATAGGTTTGATAGCTTTGCATGTTGTACATATAGCCTAAAAAGTGGTAAAATATGTGAAATTTGCATGATTTATGTGCTTTATGTGAGACCTGCACTATCATGAGTATAACCACTATTTTATTCAGTAAATAACACGGGTTATGTTAAAATATGAAGTCGTTTCGATTTTATGTGTAAATATGCAGTAAAACGGTTAAAAATCGGCTTTTCGGAGAATTTTTATAAAACTATTTTAGATCAGTAAGTAAACTGATATTTTTGATATAAAAATAAGTATTTTAACTTATATTACGTTTACTTGGTGTTTGGTTAGTCATACGTGACGTCCGGCGCTCAAAAATGTTACCGAATCGCTAAAATACGTGTTTTTCGACATACACTAGAATGGGTTGTTCATGGGTAAATTTTATGTGTTACAATGTGCTATGTGTTTTACAATATGTGTATGATGACATGTTTATAGTTGATGAGATTATGTGTGTTACGATATTTCATATATATATATAAATACACCAAAATAATAAAAAATAATAACTTTTCGAGAAATCTCAAAGTTATGTGAAAATTCTAAGTATCGGAGAAACTTATGTATTTTGTTGGGTTTTGATTATTAAATCATTCTTATTTAATTTAGGATGAATAAATAATTTGAGGGATTGTGTTAACATATAAAAACGCACCCAAAGGTGAGTACGTAGATCCCCTCTTTTACTGTTTTTGATTGTTTTGGGGTGATTCATATGTATCAAAACGATTTCGATGTTTTAACGATGGTATCAAAACGAGTAAGATGGTTTATACTAAATTAATAACGATTTCGATAATGTGAACGAGCTTGTTGGTTGTAGTTACATAAATTGTAGTTACATAACGAATGACATTCATTAATTTTGGCCGAACCGACCAGTATTAGGTTATGGTACCATAGGATTTGACAAGTCCCGTTATCAGACTGCACCCATGGTTATGTAGGTAACGACTGAACCTGATCATTGTTAACTTACCCTTTGGTGGTTTGTTAATATGAGTTGAACAAGTTGAACGATGAAAGAGTCATGAAGGTTTGAATGTTATTAGCGAGACGACCAAAAGTAGTTTTCACAATTAAACGATTTGAACGATTGAACGATATGAACGATTTGGAACGATTTGAATGATTTAAACAAATGAACGATGGTTTATTACATGAACGAATTAAACGATTTTAAACGATGTCACACAACGAGGTTCACTAAACGATATAAACCATACGAGTTTTATTACGAGAACGATTTACGATTTGGTTTACGAAAATTAATGTTTTGGGTTAAGATTCATGGCATCGAGGTTTTATAACTATAACCAATCTGTTTCGACTTGGTGATTCCTTTTACAATACCAACATTTTACAAAACAATGTTTTCTAATATCGATTAACGAAGTTGTACGAGTTATTTCAACATAAAAACGAGCCATGAATCTGACCCTCACACAAAACCTATGTGCTCGCCAGCATTTCTTTGCTGACTTTGTTTTTACATATGTTTCAGGTGATGTTGCTTAATGTTGATTGCTAGGATGCATGAGTCACATAGGATCTGGACGAGACCTTAGTGACATAATAACAATGATAGTTGATATATAATTTGCTTGTTCAGTTTCAAAGACAATGTTAATGTTTAATATTTAATAAAACGAAACTCTTTTGTATCCATGGTTGAGAAACAATAATTCTGTTACAACACTCCCCGACGTTTCCGCCACGATTTGTTGTTTTACGTGGTCGGGGTGTGACAGAAGAGTTGGTATCAGAGCCAATGGTTATAGGGAATTAGGTTATTAGTAATGATTTGACCTAGACTATAACTTTCTAGGACCCCAACGCAAGTTGATTTGCATTTAGATTTTAAAAACAAAACCGTCACCTACCTTTAGGTGATAACCACAACGAGAACACAAAACCGAATCTGCTTCGAAAATTAATCATCCGTCCTAGGATGATTGATTACTAGGTTTTGAACCCTCTGTTATAAGGTTTTGGCTTAGTGCCTTCTGAGTTTTCAAAATCTCGTCAAAGTTTGGGTCTAAATAATGTGAACACGTGCAAACTGGAAGAGTGAATGCCTGTACCCTGAGTTTTCTGTCTAAGGCTAGAGTGTTCGTACAAATCCGCATAATAGGACCAGTCACTCTTACCTGGGAACTCTTGGGGTGAGTGTTCACTTATAGGCAAGCATGTCTTCGCGATACATTATTTTGACTCATTACTTTGATTAGTCACTGCGTATCGTTTGTTTGTTCGAGGTAACGAACAAATGATCACCTTCCTTATGTTTCGTCGATATTTTCAATACCTCTTTTGTTTTTCCTAATTGTTTACCTCACTCGTTTCTCATATTTCCTTGTTAGACAATGCCTCCTCGACGCGATGCACAATCTTTTACTACTGAAGAGGTCGCAGCCCTTGTCTCTCAGCAAATGGCTGCTGTGCTTCCAGGCGTTGTGACCCAAATCCACGAGCTATACAACAACAATAATAATAACAATGCATAATGTAATTTCAAGAATTTCAATTCTGCTAAGCCGCTAAAGTTTTCTGGGTCACAAGGAGCAACTGCGCTCCTTCAATGGTTCGAAAGTATCGAGAGCACATTCAGACATGTGCAATGTCCGGATGGGCGTAAGGTTGAATTTGCATCAAGTGTGTTTGAGAAACATGCTCTTACATGGTGGAACGGAGTGATGCACGATAGGGGTGCCGAAGTGGCATTGGCACAAACATGGGAAGAGCTTCGAGCTCTCATGATGAAAGTGTTTTGTCCCCGTCACGAAATTCGAGCTTTGGAATGAGAGTTTGACGATCTAAAACAAGATGGGGGAGAACACCGTGCGTATACGGATCGATTTGAGGAACTCAGTCTTTTGTGTCCTACTATGGTTACCCCGTTGGAGAAAGCGATAGAGAGGTATATCGATGGTTTACCCGATTCCATACAAGATATTGTGACTGGCGTTAATCCTATTACTGTTCATCACGCGATCGAGTTATCTGCTACCCTGACTGAGTCGCAAGTCAGGAATGGTAAACTTACCTGCAAGGGTGATAAGAAGAAGTCGACCGAATCTGTCAAGGAAAAGGGTAAGGGTAAGAAAGGTGAGTCGTCGAAGAAGTCGAAAAAGCGAAAGGGTGCTCAGAACTTTGCAGTTACTGCTCAGAATCCTCATAACCCACCAGCTCAACCACCTGTGAAGAAAGCGTATGCTGGTACCGCACCTCATTGTGCTCGCTGCAACGGTTATCATGTTGCACAACAAGCTTGTAGGCAATGCACAACGTGTGGTAAGTTTGGGCATTTGGCCAACGTCTGTCGTTTGGGCCAGAATCAGATTGTTCAGAATCAAGCTCCAGTTCAGGGGAATGCTGCTAGATTCCCATCGGGTTCATGTTTCAATTGTGGAGAGTTTGGTCACTTCCGCAACAACTGTCCGAGGTTGGCGAATGCAAATGCGAATCCGAACGTGAATGTCAACGCGAATGCGAATCCCGCACGTGGACGAGCATTCAATCTGAATGTAAACGAGGCTCGAGCTGACAACCTCGTGGTTAATGGTACGTTTCTTGTTAACAATCGACCTGCATCTATTCTTTTTGATTCTGGTGCCGATAGAAGTTTTGTTTCATTATCTTTTGAACCTTTGCTTGTGATACCTAGAACTAAACTGAGGAAACCCTTATCTGTCGAAGTTGCTACTGGTAAACCTCTTGTTCTCGATTCTGTTATTCATGATTGTCAGTTAAACCTTGATAACCATCTTTTTCCCATTGACCTCACGCCGATGCAACTTGGAAGTTTCGATATTATCGTGGGGATGGATTGGTTAACCAAACATCATGCTGAGATGGTTTGTTTCGATAAGATTGTTCGTATTCCTCTTCCGTCTGGCGATGTTCTAGAAGTTCGTGGCGAGAAGCCATCTGGTGATTTGAAGCTTATGTCGTGTACAAAGGCCCAAAGTTATTTGCGAAAAGGATATGTTGCTTTCCTGGCACATGTCACCGAGGAGAAAGGCAATAGCAAGAATATTCAGGATATTCCAATTGTTCGGGATTATCCAGAGGTGTTTCCCGATGAACTGCCTGGTTTCCCTCCAGTTCGTCTAGTCGAGTTTCATATTGACCTTGTACCCAATGCCAACCTGATTGCGAAAGCACCTTATTGTCTTGCACCGTCGGAGATGCAAGAGTTATCGAAACAGCTTCAAGAGTTGTCTGATAAAGGATTCATCCGTCCGAGCTTTTCGCCTTGGGGAGCTCCTGTCCTCTTTGTGAAAAAGAAAGATGGATCTTTTCGAATGTGTATCGATTATCGTGAGCTTAATAAGCTTACCATCAAGAATCGATATCCCCTACCTAGCATTGATGATCTCTTCGACCAGCTGCAAGGTGCTTCATTCTTTTCCAAGATCGATCTGTAATCTGGGTATCATCAACTTCGTGTTCTCGAAGAAGATATTCCCAAAACTGCTTTCTGTACAAGATATGGGCATTACGAGTTTACTGTCATGCCTTTTGGTTTGACGAATGCCCCAGCTATCTTCATGGACTTAATGAATAGGGTCTGTAAACCTTATTTAGATAAGTTCATCATTGTGTTCATCGACGATATTCTCATTTATTCGAAGTCTCGAGCCGATCACGAGCAACACCTTCGTTTGACATTTGAACTCCAAAAGAAGGAACAACTTTTTGCTAAATTCTCCAAGTGTGAATTTTGGCTTAGAGAAGTTCAGTTTTTGGGTCATATAGTCAACGAGCAAGGTATTCATGTGGATCCTTGCAAAATAGCAGCTATTAAGGATTGGAATACACCGACGACACCTACAGAGATTCGATCATTTCTTGGTCTTGCTGGTTATTATCGTCGATTCATTTCTAATTTCTCAAAGATCGTGGTTCTGTTAGTGTATACGTCTGTAGCTTCCGTCAGCATTTAGTCATGTTTTGTATATTTGTGTCCTTTGTAATGTATTATGTAAAGTATGTGTGTCAGATAGGTCGACAGCTCAGGAAACGGATTTGTCAAGTTAATGTCCGGCGGTTGATTAGTGTCATCCGGTCGGATGGCCATCCGACCGGATAGCCATTCGAGCGAATAACCACTCGGCCGGACAGCATCACTTTCCTGAGACGTCTATAAATACCCCGTCCGGGTATCACAGTAAAAAACTTTTGCATCTCTAGATCTGCTGACACCTTTGTGTACTCTGTCATAGTCTGAACTTTCTTCTGGTTCTTGTACTTTCATAATATCGTAATAGAAAGATTCAGACAGTGTTTAAACGTTGAATTACGTGTTGTATTTCTATGACTTGATCAAAGGATTCCGCACTTTGCTCAAGATCGGTTCATCTACTGTTGTATAAATCAGATCCGGTACAAACAGGACCTAACAAGTGGTATCAGAGCATCCAGGGAGCTGAATCGTGATCTACAAGAATGAATTCACCGGAATTCGAGATTTTCATGCTGATTAGAGTCAAATTTCACCGGAAATTTGACATTTTCTCTCACTTTCTACTCATTTCTTACATTGTTTTTCAGTTTGTCACTATAAAATCCGAAAAACACAAAATTAGACGTGAATCTACGGTTAAAATTTGATAAAATTGATATCATTCGATTTGCAATCAATCAAAGTATAATCCTACCAAGTTCCATAATCAAATTCAATCAAAAACTAGAAAAAATTCTTCAAAAACCATGTTGAGTTGTTCGTGCTTGCTGACGTCATCCACCCGCTTGGACAGCTGTCCGAAAGGATTGGATTAGATAGTATCTTTTGTTTGCTTGCTAACATCTTGCTGACATCATCTGTGTTACTCACTCGGATTACCATCCGAGTGGTGTGATTTAGATTGTTCAAGTTTATCTGCTTACGTCATCATTCCACCCGGTCGGATAGCAATCCGGTCGGATAGGAGTTGAAAGATCTTGATTTCATTTACACAAGTAAACCTGTCATCCGGTCGGATTACCATCCAAGCGGTGAAAGGTTAAAAGTAAATTTTTTCAGACTTAAGCGTGTCACTCGAACGAATGACCATCCGAGCGGATCACCATCCGGTCGGATAGCCTTACTTGTGTCACTCGTTCGGATTGCAACTCGACCGGATCACCATCCGATCCTAGTGCTTCTGTTCAAAATTTTTGAAACTTGTATAAATTGTCTAAGTGTTTGGTAATTGTTTCAGGTGTAACGCTCCGCATTTTCATAACTTTCCTAATTTAGAAAACGAGCCTTGAATATCTGTTTTTTTAGAAACTTGTCCCTTTCGAAATGGTTAATCATCGAGAAACCTTTTATTTTTTTTATACCATTCGTTATAAAGATGGTTATCTATTCTTGTTTAAGTAATTAAATTAAGTAATTTTTATTATTTAAAAGTTTACTTTTATAATAGTCAAGTTAACCTCGTGGAATTTTTAAAATGAGTAAACTAACCTAGTTAGTTTTGTTGTTGAGTTAGTTCTAAAAAAAAAATAACATAACCTAACTTAACTAAATTAAACCACATGGACTATATTGTCTTTTGTTCCAAAAAAATTGAAAATGCAAAACCCTATCTATCTCGTTCATATATGCAGACACCACACAAACAACAATTTAACTCTTCATCTTCCTCATTTGAGAAACCCTAGCCCCAAACTCCTCAATCCTTCTCTCTGCCTAGCAACACCCAGTCACCAGAGTCGCCTCTCCGACCACACACCCCTCACCTCACAGCCCCACCTTCTCGATCCCACCTGCAACACCCCCCTTTCTCCCCGATAAACAACGGCAGCACCACCACCAGTGGTGGCGGTGCTCAACGGTGGCAGAGGACCGAGAGGAAGCGAGATAGAGAGAGAGAGAGAGAGGGAGAAAGCAGACGACAGGCGACAGCAGACATCGCAGCGGCGGCGACAGACGTCGTAGTCAGCGACGAGAGACGCCGCAGACGGCGGTGACGGCCCAGGTGTAGTCTGGATCTGTTCCTGTCTCAGTTTTTGTCTTTCGGTTCAGTCCTGGTTCCGGCCGACGTGAATGAACTCCGGTGGACATCAGCCCGGTTTGTTTCCATTCAGATTTAATCTCGGTTCGTGTTCGGTTCTGATCTCACAACGCAGACGGTTCGGGTCAGAACCTGTTTCGGGTTTTGTTTGGTTTCGTACGATTCCGGTCACCGACGACAGCCGGAGCCGCATCTTCGGGAATGGTGTCGGCGGGGATAGTGTCGACAGTGGTGTCGTTTCAGTCGTAACTCGGGTTTCAGGTCGATGGATTCGAGCTTTGGTTCAACTATAGTTTGGGCTCAGTTTTGTTTGTTCCGGTTCGAGTTCGAGATTCGGGTCTCGCTTCGGTCATTTTCAATTCAGATTTTGGTTCGTTCAACGCGGGTCAAAGCAAGTCAACGCGGTCAAAGGTTCAATTCGGGTAAGCGACTCGTCCGAGAATTGGTACAATTTTAACAATGTTATTTTTTTTGTTAGCGTTTTATATATATATATATATATATATGTTACTTTAAACGTCGAACCGATACACTAGACTTTTAAAGATATTTTAACACTTGACGTGAATCTTATATATATTATTGTTGTTTGTTGAATCTTGAAATTTTGGACGACACTTTAGTTGTCGGGATCGTCCCAAAACAGAGGAAACTCTGCCCGTTTTTTTTTGTAAAAAATTCGATAACACGAAACGTGTTAAAGTCATAAAACGAAACGTATCAGATTCGATAAATTTTTACAATATAGATATAAATGTATAATTATTTTTATTTTCGACAACATTTCATCTATATACTTTTGATAGTAATAATTTAGAATTATTACTTAGACCTTATAAATATATATATTTATATTTGAATATACATTTATATCGGCGAGTTATACTTTAAACTCCAATTCGAAACCTCCGTCATAATTTCGTATACTCATGCACCATCGTTTGCCCATATAGGGTGACCTCGGTGTTCCATCCTCCTAATCTCATACACTCGTCAACACTTGGATAATCGAAAGACTTAGCAATTTTGTGAGTATACTCGAACCCATTTTACTTTTAAACACTTTTGGGTGCAACATGTATTCTATGTGAAAACTCTAAACACTTGAAACTTTTGAATCATATTCTATCCACGTGTAAACATGTTCAACTCCCGCTAGACTTTTGGGAGCTATTCTATGAACGATTTGATGCTTGTTAATCTCATATGCTATGTAAACGATTAGTGTTTATATGCTCATTAACTTCGTACGAGCCCACCTTAACAATTATAGTACTATGCATATGCTATAGGTTGTAACGCCCCGCCCGCTATTCTTTTGGGTATTGTTAAGTTATTCTATTTTACCTCCCGCTAAACTCTTGGGATAGGCTATGTTAATTGCGTTGTATTCTAGGGTTTGAACATATAGTGACACTAGCTCAGCGTATTAGTAACTTGCATCATGTCATTTACGTTGGATATGAGCACATTTAAACATTTTATTTTACTATGCTATGTATCAAACTTGTATACTCGCCTTTGCTTTTGCATTGAACTCTATTTTAATACATGTTGCAGGTTGATAGTCAAGATGTCGAAGAATCAAGTTAGGATGGACTAGATACTCATTTTAATAATAAACCACGTTTGCTACAAATTTGACTTTATTTGAAATAATGTATTTGAAATTAGTCATTTATGAAATTTGATTTAATCTATATTGTCACAAATAGTGTTATGATGCTTGTGAGTGATTTGTTCGTCTCATCCCGATGTTTCCGCCATCGGTTGGGGTGTGACAGATTGGTATCAGAGCCATAACTATAGGGAATTAGGAAAAGTAGGAATGCTTTAACCTAGTCTATAGTTTTAGAGCTTTATTCTTATGATTTGCTTGAAACTACTTGCATGTTACCTTATTTGCTTTTATTTATTCTCTTTTGATCTTTTAAACATATATGTCACTTATGTGTTAACACTTGACATGCTATACTTGTTTTATTATGTGTTAATACTTGTTCCATTGTTCGATTCTTTATGTGTTAATCTTGACATAATTCTCTATGTGTTAAAACTTGTTTTATTGTCCCATTTTTATGTACCGTTCTTTATATGCTTTCTTATTTGTTTATACTTGTTTGTGTATTCCTTTAACATACGCCCTTTTTATAAGGCATTTTACTCGATTTTTCTTAAACTTGAAAACACTCGTATTACACAAACGAGACGAGTTTACCAAAATAGGCGTGAAACCCACAATTTGGTAAACGACCCTCATCCCGCTTGATTCTATTTTTGCACGAAATTCACCATTAAGTTAGGAGTGAAATCCACATCTTAATGAAAAATTTCAAATTTAAATTCTAGAGGACCCTCGTCAACGTGTCGAAATTAAATTTTGACCCGACGAGTACCAACCACGCTTAGGGTACAAAGTCGTCAAGTTAGGGGTGAAACCCGCATCTTGTCGACTAGTCCCACTCCTTGATTTTTATAAATCCCGCCAGGTCTAGAATTTTCGATTGAATTGGATCATGTAGTAACCGGAAGGGTGAATACCGTCAACTGACATGTCGGTGAGAGTATTTCACCTATTAGGCCAAAGCATGCTCTCAAATTCAAAAGACCTTTCGACCACTTTGGTTAGTCAACGTTCCGTTTTGGAACCATCCGAGTTTCTTTTTATCGAACTTACGCTTTATCATTTTCAATTTTTTTATGATGAAACTCTCCCTTGTCAATTTTAAACCATTTTTGAGATTTCACTTTTGCACATACATCATTCTATTACATTTCATACGATTATACATTATTAGCATGCATAATTTCACGTAATCTTATTTACACTTTTGTAACAACGGATGGAGACATATCATCGAGATAGGAGTGATTTTCTTACCTTGACGAGTAACTCCGCTTCTTTTCTCATATTACAACGACCTCACCAACGGATTTGGGGTGATTCCCTTACCTTGGTGGTCATTACCAATGCTTTCTTTTAATAGACTACATTATGTAAACACGATCTCATTTATATCTAAACCGTTTATCATCAGTCTAAATTATTTCAAAAGGCATTGTTTATATAAACTAATTTCCTACCATACCATCTATTTTCATATAGCTCACGTACATGAATTTTTTTACTTTTCCGTAGACGCTTGTTCTTCAATATTCAAAATTTCACGAAATGCTACTCGTCAACTTAGTCGGTCTAACAAATCCATTGCCCACGAAATTTTGTATTCAACGTAACTATTGAAACAAGCTCATTACATATCATTAAACTAGATATTTTCTATTTTCAATTGGAAATCAAACCAACTTTTTCGCACACGCCTATAAAATATTACAAATATCATTCAACAGTAACTAAACCTTCTTTCAAGAGCAATAAAACATTCTATCAAAAGACGTTTTTTTTTTCAGCAAAACACTAAGTTTATATACCAAGATCCTTTTTCCTAAGGATCAACCTTTTCACAAGAATCTATAAACTTCAAAACTTTCTAATACAAAGTTACTTAAAACGATACAAACTTGTTAATCCCAAGAACTTTTCAAAACCTCGCTCGATACGCCAATCAAATTCAAAACACGTGGGCAAGGAAACTTCATAAGAACCGACAAATTTTCAACTATGTAAATTCTTTTAAAACTATAGTAGCATTCCCATACTTTTACAAAGTACTATTTGCATAAATAGTGGATGATTTATACTCATTTTACATTCATAAACTAGATTCTACATTTCATAACAACTCAACCTGTTTTGATTTAATAAACTCCACGTTTCGCTCACAACAATGCATTATGTTACACTTATGTTCCAATTATTATTCTTATTCATACAATTATACGTCTACACTTATATTCGCATTTATGCATTTACGTTACGCTTAGCATATTCATACGATACACGTTCATACTTATATTTGTCAAATATGCATGAACGTATACACTTATATTCATACACCTACATCTTATTCATACTTATACAAATATGTTTTTTTTACACTTAAATTTATGCTCCCACATTTCAATCATGCTCATACACTTGTGTTTACTCTTATACTCATATTCATGTTTATACTTGTACAACCTACACTTTCATTTATAGCTATACTCATACACGTATATTTACCCGTATACATTCACACTCACCTTTATACTCACGCAATTTACGTGATACTTACATTCATATTCATACACCTACGTTTTACTTATAATCATATACACATTCATACGTATGCAAATTGCGTATACGCTTATACCGCTATGTTTATACTCGTATTTATATTCAGACACATTCTCACGTCTTTTATGATCCTCGTATTTATATACTCATAATTACCACGACACGTTTCGTGTCTATACTTTGACTCATATTTACACACGTACTCCCCACAATACGTTCGTATGCTTACACTTGTACTCATATTTATACTCATACTCGCAACAACGTACTTGTACTTATACAATCACGTTTACACTCATATATATAATACTCATACATTCCATTCGTACTTAAACATTCATGTTTTACACTTAATTTTCACATTTACATCCATACTCATGCATCTTATGTTTATACTCATATTTATAATTGTATTCACACTCGTACTCGCATTTATACTCACGTTTATACGATTTATGTTATATTCGTACTCGCATTTATACTCACGTTTATAAGATTTCTGTTATACTCATAATTTTGTTTGTACTCTCATTTATACAAATTGTGTCTATACTCATGTAATTCGTTTGTGCTCAAATTGTGCTCACATTTATGCTCATTTTTAATACACGTTATGCATATACTTTTACTCATACTCCTGGCATGCGTTTTGTGTTTATGCTCACGTGCGTGTTCATATTTAAACTTATACTATGCTCATGCTTTATTCATACTCAAAATTTATACTTTCGCTCGTATACGTGGGCGAAACCCGAGGGATTCGCTTACGTTGGTCTTATACTATTTGGAACGCGAACATGCTTATATGTTACACTTTTGTACGCACCCAATCTTATTTTCAAAATTTATGTATACCTTGATTTATACGCAACTAGTACAAGCTATGTGGATCATGCGACGATTGGTATAATCACGGGTGCACACGGGATTATAGTAATAAGCGCATGAGAACCATAGAGTGTACTACTGCGTATGGTAAAAACACGGAACGTAACATGACACCGAATATGAGACGAGCGTAAAATGGTCAAAACATGGTGGATACGCCGCTGGTACATCCTATATATAAGTGTTTTCACCATGTTACCCAACTTTCATAAAACGTGCCATGGGAAAATTCAGTGTTTTGTAGACTTTTGGACCTAATTCGAACTTTAAACAACTCACAAACGCATTATATCCGATTATCCATGCCGAGAATTCATTCTTAACACGCTACTTTTGTCTATCCGATACTTATGCTATTCTTATACTCATGAATCGTTATTAGATCAATTGTTCACCATATACCCCAATTATTCTCTGCTGTCTCAACTCCAAAGCCTCAATTTTTAAACAAACCTTTTCTGTTTGCCAAAACCCTTTCAAGTCTTCCTTCTGAATAAATTTCGGGACGAAATTTCCTAAAGGAGGGGAGACTGTAACGCTCCGCATTTTCATAACTTTCCTAATTTAGAAAACGAGCCTTGAATATCTGTTTTTTTAGAAACTTGTCCCTTTCGAAATGGTTAATCATCGAGAAACCTTTTATTTTTTTTATACCATTCGTTATAAAGATGGTTATCTATTCTTGTTTAAGTAATTAAATTAAGTAATTTTTATTATTTAAAAGTTTACTTTTATAATAGTCAAGTTAACCTCGTGGAATTTTTAAAATGAGTAAACTAACCTAGTTAGTTTTGTTGTTGAGTTAGTTCTAAAAAAAAAAAAACATAACCTAACCTAACTTAACTAAATTAAACCACATGGACTATATTGTCTTTTGTTCCAAAAAAATTGAAAATGCAAAACCCTATCTATCTCGTTCATATATGCAGACACCACACAAACAACAATTTAACTCTTCATCTTCCTCATTTGAGAAACCCTAGCCCCAAAATCCTCAATCCTTCTCTCTGCCTAGCAACACCCAGTCACCAGAGTCGCCTCTCCGACCACACACCCCTCACCTCACAGCCCCACCTTCTCGATCCCACCTGCAACACCCCCTTTCTCCCCGATAAACAACGGCAGCAGCACCACCAGTGGTGGCGGTGCTCAACGGTGGCGGAGGACCGAGAGGAAGCGAGATAGAGAGAGAGAGAGAGAGAGAGAGAGAGAGAGAGAGGGGGAGAAAGCAGACGACAGGCGACAGCAGACGTCGCAGCGGTGGCGACAGACGTCGCAGTCAGCGACGACAGACCCCGCAGACGGCGGTGACGGCCCAGGTGTGGTCTGGATCTGTTCCTGTCTCAGTTTTTGTCTTTCGGTTCAGTCCTGGTTCCGGGCAATGTGAATGAACTCCGGTGAACATCAGCCCGGTTTGTTTCCATTCAGATTTAATCTCGGTTCATGTTCGGTTCTGATCTCACAACGCAGACGGTTCGGGTCAGAATCTGTTTCGGGTTTTGTTTGGTTCCGTACAATTCCGGTCACCGACGACAGCCGGAGCCGCATCTTCGGGAATGGTGTCGGCGGGGATAGTGTTAACAGTGGTGTCGTTTCAGTCGTAACGCGGGTTTCAGGTCGATGGATTCGAGCTTTGGTTCAACTATAGTTCAGGCTCAGTTTCGTTTGTTCCGGTTCGGGTTCGAGATTCGAGTCTCGCTTCGGTCATTTTCAATTCAGATTTTGGTTCGGTCAACGCGGGCAAAGAAAGTCAACGCGGTCAAAGGTTCAATTTGGGTAAGCGACTCGCCCGAGAATTGTTACAATTTTAACAATGTTATTTTTTTTGTTAGCGTTTTATATATGTATATATGTTACTTTAAACGTCGAACCGATACACTAGACTTTTAATGATATTTTAACACTTGACGTGAATCTTATATATATTATTGTTGTTTGTTGAATCTTGAAATTTTAGACGACACTTAAGTTGTCGGGATCGTCCCAAAACAGAGGAAACTCTGCCCGTTTTATTTGTAAAAAAATCGATAACACGAAACGTGTTAAAGTCATAAAACGAAACGTATCAGATTCGATAAATTTTTACAAAATAGATATAAATGTATAATTATTTTTATTTTCGACAACATTTCATCTATATACATTTGATAGTAATAATTTAGAATTATTACTTAGACCTTATAAATATATATATTTATATATGAATATACATTTATATCGGCGAGTTATACTTTAAACTCCAATTCGAAACCTCCGTCATAATTTCGTATACTCATGCACAATCGTTTGCCCATATAGGGTGACCTCGGTGTTCCATCCTCCTAATCTCATACACTCGTCAACACTTGGATAATCGAAAGACTTAGCAATTTTGTGAGTATACTCGAACCCATTTTACTTTTAAACACTTTTGGGTGCAACATGTATTCTATGTGAAAACTCTAAACACTTGAAACTTTTGAATCATATTCTATCCACGTGTAAACATGTTCAACTCCCGCTAGACTTTTGGGAGCTATTCTATGAACGATTTGATGCTTGTTAATCTCATATGCTATGTAAACGATTAGTGTTTATATGCTCATTAACTTCGTACGAGCCCACCTTAACAATTATAGTACTATGCATATGCTATAGGTTGTAACGCCCCGTCCGCTATTCCTTTGGGTATTGTTAAGTTATTCTATTTTACTTCCCTCTAAACTCTTGGGATAGGCTATGTTAATTGCGTTGTATTCTAGGGTTTGAACATATAGTGACACTAGCTCAGCGTATTAGTAACTTGCATCATGTCATTTACGTTGGATATGAGCACATTTAAATATTTTATTTTACTATGCTATGTATCAAACTTGTATACTCGCCTTTGCTTTTGCATTGAACTCTATTTTAATACATGTTGCAGGTTGATAGTCAAGATGTCGAAGAATCAAGTTAGGATGGACTAGATACTCATTTTAATAATAAACCACGTTTGCTACAAATTTGACTTTATTTGAAATAATGTATTTGAAATTAGTCATTTATGAAATTTGATTTAATCTATATTGTCACAAATAGTGTTATGATGCTTGTGAGCGATTTGTTCGTCTCATCCCGATGTTTCCTCCATCGGTTGGGGTGTGACATCAGGTACTTAAAAATGGATGAATTCATGAATCCTTTCAGTGACATGTTTGCTTTTGCGGGAAACGCCGGAGATGATACTTCAAACCACACAAATGAAAATACTCCAAGTACGAAGAAAACTCTGTCCGATGATTTAAGTGTGGAGAGTGCATATGGTACATATAACAAACCTCCAAAGTTGATGGCAATTGAAGAATATAATAGGTGGGCCAAAAGATTCGAAGAATGGCTAAAAGAGTTTGCGTACCCCAGCTGGAAAAGTTTAAAGAATGGCTTCAATAATGGAAGACCAGATTGTGAAAATTTGACAGAAACTGAAGATATAGAAAACTTTGTTGCTGAACAAAAGTGCATTGCATTGCTTCATCAGTCTGTGAGAGACGACATAATATCTTTGATTGAGTATACAAATTCAACAGATCTATGGGAAAAATTGAAAGTGAAATGTGTGGGTAGTGCTGAGATAGTAAAAAACAAAAAGAAACTGTTAAGAAAAGAGTTTGATTTATTTGGCTGTTTGAAAAACGAATCTGTTTCCAAGATGATTGAAAGATTCGGGCACTTGAAGTTGGAGCTGGCAAGACACGGGGTTGTATATTCTCGAGAAGAATTAGTTCACAAATTGTTTGACTCGCTGCCGGATGAGATGGATTGGCAATACTTTGCTTTGATGTTGAAAAATACGATAAAATCAGAGGAACTGACAGTTGATCTGTTGATTGAAAGACTAGAGAGTCATGAGCTGGAGATCAAGAAATCAAACAAAGTGAATCATTCCTCATATCAGCAGAATGTGGAGCTGTACTATCCAAAAAGTATGATTCCCAAGAATGTGTCTCCTAAGACAGCTTTCTCTGCTGAAAATTCTAATACATCAAGTAAAGAGAGTTCAAACAGTGGTTTTCATGGAGGATTATCATCCAATGCTCCAAGTCAAGGATCATCTTCAAATACTTCAAGTCAACAGCAATCAGTTCCAAAGAATATGTTTCAATGCAACATTACTGTGGATTTAAAGAATGGTCAAAATTTCAGTGAAGAATCCGCAAAGCAACAAATGGTGTTCTTAGCTTCTGTGCTAGAGTCATATGAGAGTCTTTTAGCAGGCAAAATTGGAAACACTAATCTCACCAAGGAGGACTACGATCAGATCGACCCGGAAGAGATGGAGTTGATCGACATCAGGTGGTGTATGGCTAGTGCAGTCCGAAGAGCCCAAAGGTTTATGGAGATTACTGGTCGACATTCAATTGGAGGACCGTATACAAAACTTGGCTTTGATAAATCAAAAGTCACTTGCTTTAAGTGTAAACAAAAGGGACACTTCAAACGTGAATGTCGTGTTGGATCTGAGTTTCTTTTTTATTGTATTTTCGTTTGAAATTAAGATGGAAATGAAAGAGTTGTGCAGCGGAATTAAGATGAAAACAAACTTTGCATACAATCAAACAGGAGTAATACTTTTAATCAAACATCTTTACACAATGAACCGAATGATTGAATTTGTTTCAACAACGATTACAATGATTGATGTAAGAATGCAAACTCCCCCTCAGCCAGAGCTCAGTAGTTTGTTCATGCAAAGAAGACGATGTGGTGAAAGGGCTAATAGAACAGTACAAAGTACTGAACTATTTATAGGCACTTGCAAACCACTGAGCATCTTAGCTGACGTCACCATGAAAGTGACATCTAACCTCCTAACAAACTCTAACCTCTGATCTATAAACACTGATGTACTAAACTACTGCTATTACATTACATTACATAAAAGACACTTAAACAGCTGCTGCATCCTTCCACGGCTGTGAACCCAGCAGTGCTTGTCCGGATCAGCAGTACTTGACTCAAGGCAGTAGATTGAGTCAGCAGAGCTTTGGTCTTCCATCAGTCTTTGACTTTGGGCAGTAGATGCAAGGCAGCAGTTATAGGTTAGTACTTAACAAGATCAGCAGATAGGAGGTCAGCAGATATGAAACCACTTTCAAGGGGAGAGATTTGCATGAACCAACTGTAAACGTCTGCTTATTCTGGATCCACTGCTCTGATCCAGTTTTGGCTTTAATTATCTGTTCCTCTGATAGGGTTCAATCCCAACAATCTCCCCCTGGAACAGATAATGCCAAAACTCTTCATTATTTGTGGACTTCTTTATTGCCTCATTAACAGCTCCCTTATCTGACCTTTAAATTGTAATTCAAAGTCTAGGGCATCTGTATCTTCATCATCCCTGCTAAGTGGAAGATCAAGGAGATCCTACAAATCTTCAAGACTCAGGCCAAGAGCTTGTTCCCTTGATATTTTCTCCACTTCTCCACCAAACCTGAGCAAAGTCAATACGCAGGTCTGTTTGTCAGTTTCCCACTTTTGTATTTTTGAGCCTGGTGGGTTTCTTGGGAGATGTTTATTTGCTGAAGTATTTGGAGAGGCTGGCCTATTCATGACTGGCTGAGCAGTACTTGCAGTTTGATCCAAACCAAGAGTTTCCATGATCATTTTCTTTATACCCTCTTTTCCAAGGTCTTCACCTTCCATTAACTCTTTGATGGTTTCAGCAATCAGCTGTTTGTGTGGCCTTCTTTTGTAGATGGCAGCACCAACTGGAGCTGTGGATCTCCTGATTTGCAGCTTTGATGGTCTTTTTGAAACCGCTGCTTCAGGATAGTCAGGCTTTTGAGGAACTGTGGGATCTTTCTTTCTTAATTGTTCCAACTTTTTGTAAGTAGCCCTGACCACATCTTCTTTCCATCTAGCAACTTGTCTTTTGTTACCATAATCAGCTGCTACCAGTTCCTCTTTCATTCTCTTCAGCTCTTCCTGTTTGTCAGGTACATTCTTTCTAAACTTTGCCCAGTTAGTAGGAGTGTGAGTGACTTTTCTGTTTATCATGTCTTGAATTCTTGCTGCTTCATTTTCAAGTTCAGGAACAGTCCACTCTTTGTACATGTATTTCTCTCCTTTGTACTTCTTGTGAGCCATAATGCTTTCAATGTAGTCTTTCTTCAGAGTTTCAGCAGCTCTTTCAGAAATTTGTTGACTAACATTTTTTTGCAAATTGCTCTAGGGATCTGACTTGTGTGAGCAAATATTGACTTCTCTGTGCAATTTCTTTATCAGATTTCCCTTGTATGTTTTTCTTTGAGATATCCTCTGCTTGCTTGGCCTTGATTTCCAAATATTCATTAACATTTTTAGGCCAGGGATATCCTTTTATTGATGGCAAACTCCTTTTGGCAGGGTCATCCTCAAAGTAAAAAGATTTTATTTCTTCTCTAACAGCTGCTAATTCAAGAGGAAATTGAACACCTGCAGGAGGTAAGGGCTTGTACATTTTAACTGAAGAGAGAGGAACAGGTTTTGGAATTGTGACAAGTGCTAAGGATTTTGAAGATGTTTGTGGTGGTGAATTGTCATCATCTTTGAGAATTAGTCTTCTCCTTTTTGTAGGAGGGACTGATGATGTTTTGGATGGAACAGTGGTGGTAGATGTAGTGGCAGTGGATTGTGATTGACTAACAGCTGTTGAAACAACTGGTGTTTCAACCACTGTTGTCATTACAACAGATGTTATAACATCTGCTGTCTTCTGCTGTGTGTCAGCAGGTGTTGTTTTTGGTGGTGATGATGGTAAAGCAGTGGATGTTGTGTGTGTTGAAGTGGTGTGTGTTGATGGAACAACTGTTTGGCAAGCAGTAGTTTTTGTAACTCCTGTTGCATCAGCTGTTTTGTATGGTGGTTTTTGAGCAGACTTTGAACGTCTGGTTGGAATGGATTTGGGTTGCCTCACTTTTCTATTAGGCTTCTTCTTTTCCTCAACAGGATTTTCATGATCCTTTGACCCAGAAGTACCCTGATCTGGATGATCCATTCTGTCCACCCTGGCTATCCTTTTGGCCTCTCTATCCCTTTTTACACTTGCAGCTGCTTCTGCTAGTGCATTTGTTGTCACATCAATTTTCTTGCTGCCATCTGGCAAAGGGATCTTTTTGGTCATGTTTGAATTTTCTGGTTCAAGATAAAGACCATCCTCTATACCCTTCCTTTTCCACTCCTTAATTTTCTCCCCCTTTTTGGCATTATCTTCTGGAAGTTGATAAATGTAGCGGACTTTTGGAGGAGCAGTGCCAGTGGTGTGCAAGATCTGAGTTTTGAGAGCCTTTAAATCAGCCTGAGTGTTCTTGAACCTTGACTCCATTTCAATTCTCAGCTGTTGAACATGTTTTTCATGTTGCTGATCTGTTAGTTTTGCTTGTTGATGGAGAAAAGGTTGAAATAAATTCCAGAGCTCATTTGTAACAGGTGCCCTTTGTTGAGCAGATGCTTGAGGTGGAACAGCAGGTGTTTGTACCTTCTGAACTTGTAACACCTGTTGTAGCATATCTTTGAGTTCTGCAACAGAGTTATCAAGCTTTGCAATGCGATCCGTCAATTTCTGGTACTTTAAACCATCACCCAAGTTAATGGGATCATCTGATTTCCCACTACCAGTGGTTTTATCAGTGGTAGATGTAGGGAATATACTCCAAACATTAACCACTGATGCCCCTTTTTCTTGGTACTAGGGTCTTCTTCCTTCAACACTTGACAACCTTTTGATGTTCCCAGTAGGATAAATAAATCCACTGGTGGTTGGCAGAGGTGCTATAAAAGGAATTGCCTCCAAGGAAGTCTTATGAATGTAACCACTGTCCAAATGTAACCCAGTGGGTGTAACAGTTGTAGTGGCTGCTTCACTTGGATTACCACCAAGAGTTACTTGTAACTCAAGGGGTGTAACCTCCTCAGGTTGTGTTGGTGGGTTAGCAAAGATTGATACATCAGACCCAGTCAGTTGTTGAGGTATATTCTCATTAATAGGTGATTGAGAAGGACTGGATAATGCCTGGTTCAAATCAATTGCATCCAACAGTGGTTTTATTGGTGAAGGAATTTTGGATGTGATGAGTGGTGTAGAAATAGGATGTGTCCCGGGCATTGGACTGTGGATGATAGAAACGAGTGTTTCCAGAGCATCATGATGTGGAGACCCTATTTGTACAACCTGTTCTTTTTGTGAAGAAACAGGAGGAGTTTCGGTTAGGGTTTGAGATATTTGTACCATCTGCTGTGAGGAAGTAGCAGCAGTGGTTTCTTGTGACTTTTGTGTTGTCACTGGCAGGAGCTCTGGTATCTCATCCTCCAGAGATGCCTTTTTGATGGGTTTTGTGGGTTTTTGAGTTTTTCTTTTTGGCTTTTTGGAGATAGTAGGTGTGGGTTTCAAAGCAGTTGTGCTGCTGCTTTGATCACCTTGAGCAGTGGGCTCAGCAGCAGATACCTGAGGAGCAGTTGTAACTGCTAAAATCTGCTCAGGCACCTCTGCTTGTGTTTTGCAAGGTGCTAACATCCTTGAAAAAGTTTCAGTAGTTAAACTGTTTATTTGAATAGGATCACCTTGGTTTATTGCAGCTAAATCATTCTTACTGAATTTCTTTGTAAAATAGTAACTTAAGAATCTTGGAAACAGTAAGAATGATTTTGTTTCAACATTCTTAACCAAATCTTTAAAAATTTCCCGAGAATAGTTAAAATTTTCTCCTTGAAGAATTGCATATCCCAGATTTTGAATCTTTAAATGGATTTCATTGAAAGAAGTGGTTTTGTTTGAAACACATAGTAGGAGGGTATGAAATAAAAATCTGGTTGCAGAAGGAAAATAACCTTTTTCTAAGGTAAGTTTCTTCATCATTGTGGCTTCATACCCTCTCTCAATGAAGTCAATTTGTAACTCGTTTTTAGTGAAAGAAATTTTACCTTCCTGATCACCGAGTTGAAAGACCTCTGAAATGGATTGTGGCGTGATTTGGACAGCTTTACCCTTTATAGAAGAGTTTATGGTGGTTGCAGTGTCGCCTTGTTTTTCAAGGGTTGCATTTTTCCAGAACTCCCTTTGGGTCGCCAAATAGATTGGTGCATCGGCAGTTAACAAAGTTTTGTACTTTGATTTTGCCATGAGATCAATGATGGAATCGAAAACTTTGGTGGTTCCTGGTTTTGTGAGAAGACCCAGGAGATTGTGAGATGGTTTATGTGGAATATCAGTGGAGATTGCCTTTTGAGAGGCTGTTTTCGACGATGATTTGGATGAGGGTTTTGAAGATTTCTTTGATTTAGTCATTTTGAGGATGATTGATCGAAGAAATTTGTGGAAGATGAGATGAAAAACTGTTTTGAGAAGAGAATTTTTAAGAATTCAATTCGACAGTAAAACCCTGTTTTGGTGGTGAGTGGGGGATTTTATAGGGAAGAAAGTGAATGCTGAGGTGGCAGCCGTTACAAAAGGTCTGACCAATATGTACTGCCCACGTGACAACCCCTGTTGAAAGTGAAGGACAGTACTTGTGTGATAGGGACAGTTGAAGGCAGTGGTATGAAAGCAGTGGATGATTTTTACTATCAGTGGATAGCATATCAGTGGATAGCATATCAGTGGATAAGACACTGCTTTTGAACAACAGAGTTTATCAAAGGAATGAGAGAGCAGGGGTTGACTTTCAGCAGTGGACAGACTTTTGAAGTAGAGCAGACTTTTGAACAATCAGTGGTTAATGGCAGACTTTTTAAGGATTTAATGAAAAATTTCATTTTTAGCTATTTTTAAGGATGGAGTTTTGATTTTCTGAAAACATTTTGTTGCTTTTATTTATGGAAAAACAAGATGTTGCTTGTTATTCCATGTTCAGCATCCCAATTCTAGAGACCAAGCTTTCAAAAGTGGCTGTATCAAGTGCTTTTGTGAGCACATCAGCCAGCTGGTCTTTAGTTGGGACATGATGCAGAGAAATCATACCTTTTTCATAGCAATCCCTCACAAAGTGATGTCTGATGTCGATGTGTTTGGTGGTTGAATGGGAAACTGGATTTTTGATGATATTTTCTGCTGCCTGACTGTCCAACATGAGTGGTGTCTTTAAGGCAGTGATACCAAAATCCAGCAACTGATTTTGAAGCCACAGGAGTTGGGCTGTACAGCTTGCAGCAGCAATGTATTCAGCTTCAGCAGTGGATGTTGAAACAGCTGCTTGCTTTTTGCTTTGCCATGAAACTAAGCAATCACCTAGAAACTGGCACCCTCCTGATGTGGACTTCCTTGTGGTGTGACATCCAGCAAAGTCACTGTCTGAGAAACCTGAAAGCTTGATATTCCCATTAGCTGGATACCAGATACTAAGTGTGGGAGCACCTTTTATGTATCTGAAGATCCTTTTTACAGCAATGAGATTTGATTTTCTGGGAGCTGATTGACTTCTTGCACAGACACATGTTGCAAACATGATGTCGGGTCTAGATGCAGTTAGGTACAATAAAGACCCAATCATGCTTCTATAAAGTGTTTGGTCAATCAGCTCATCCTTTTCATCAGACATGACTAGCTTATTTGTGGCCATGGGTGTGCTGCATGGTTTACAATCATTCATATCAAATTTGGTTAAAAGTTCTTTAGCATATTTGCTTTGATGAATGAAAGTTCCATTTTGCAATTGCTGGACTTGGAGACCAAGAAAGCATTGCAGCTCACCCATAGCACTCATTTCAAACTCAGCTGTCATGAGTTCTCTAAACTCTTCACACATTGAGTTGCATGTGCTTCCAAAAATAATGTCATCCACATAAATCTGGACAATCATTAAATCCTTCCCTCTCCATTTTAAAAACAGTGTTTTATCAATGGTACCTCTTTTGAAACCATTTGAGAGTAGGAAGTTGGAAAGAGTTTCATACCAGGCCCTTGGTGCTTGTTTCAAGCCATACAAGGCTTTGTTTAGCCTGTAGACATGATCTGGATAAAATGGATCCTCAAAACCTGGAGGTTGACAGACATACACCTCTTCTTGAATTGTACCATAGAGGAAAGCACTTTTGATATCCATTTGAAACACCTTCATATTGTGGTTGACAGCAAAGGCCAGGAACAGTCTAATGGCTTCCAATCTTGCAACAGGGGCAAATGTTTCATCATAGTCAATCCCTTCTTCCTGTCTGTAACCTTGAACCACAAGCCTGGCTTTATTCTTGACAACAATACCCCTTTCATCAGTTTTGTTCTTGAAGACCCACTTTGTGCCAATGGGACTAACCTCTTCTGGCAGTGGTACAAGCTCCCATACTTGTTGTCTTTTAAACTGTTGGAGTTCCTCTTGCATGGCTTCTACCCAGCTGTTGTCTTTCAGTGCCTCTTGGTACTTGACTGGCTGATGGAGTGATAGAAAACCAGCAAAAAGACAAATGTTTTGGGTTTGGCTTCTTGTGAGCACCCCTTCATTTATGTTGCCAATGATTTGATCAGGTGGATGAGATCTCAAGAAGATTAAATCTCCTTGGTATGGTATGATGGCATTGGTTGGTGAAGGCTGCAAATGTGTATCATCTGAGCTAACCACTGCTGGGGACTTTGATGATCCAGCAGTGGCTTCAAAAGGTGGTGGTATAGGAGGTAATGAAGTGGACAACTGCTGACTTTTATCCACTGTTTGAGGACTTTTGTCAGCAGTGTTTGAGGATGTGGAAGCAGTGGTTGATGGGCTACTTTGGTCAACAACTGTTGAGGTAGCAGTGGTTGAGCTTTGACAACTGTTTTGAACAGCTGGTGCTTTTCCCTTTGTGGCAGACCTTTGAGGGATGATGATTTCATACCCATAGTCTGGTGTTGTATCCTCTGATGGACCTGCACTGTCTGGGATGGAGGCAGAATGATGGACAGTGGTTAGATCAGGAGTTTGAACTGTTTTAGGACAGTGTTTCTCTAACCACTGTTGTGGGTCCTGACCAATCATCTGCTGGTAACCAAAAGGATGCTTGTTCACTTTGGGTTTAGAGGGCCTTTTGTAGGCCTCATAAACGTGAGGAATCCTTTGGTAGGACTGTTTTTCTCTGCCTTTTCTGAACTGATTGGCAGGGGGTGCTTCAGTAACCTGAACATCTCTTTTGACAGATGTTTGGTTCAGCTGTTTTGTAACAGCTGTTTGAACTGGCACAAACAGTGGTTGTTTCTTGGTAAATTTGACAGATGTTGATGATGAAGATGGACTCAAGGATGTTTTAGCAATGTACTCATTCTTTTTCACATCAAAGTTTTTGAGATACACACATGCTTGAGTTTTGTGGTTTGTTTTACCACAAACAATGCAGCTTTCTGCTGAAACAATGACACTTGTTTTGTTTAAATCATAAGCTTTCAAGTGGAAACAATCTTTTGTTAGATGATTCCTTTTTCACAGAATTCACAAAACAGGTTATCAATTTTTTCTTTCTTCTTTCTCTTTTCAGACTCCTTTGCAGCAGAGGTTTTAACCACTGCTGGGATGTCCTTGAGAGGTATGACTTTAGCTTTTGGAGCTTTAACACCATCAGTTGATGTAAAGTCCATTGGCTTGAAATTTTCAAGAATATCACACTCGTCAGACCAGGTAGGTTTAAACTGATATTTTTCAAGTTCTTCAAAAGTTGAGGAACTCCTTGTTCTGCCAAGTGTGATTTTGTTACCAAGTTTGTCAGTGATTTTCACTTCTTGGCCATTCTTGTTTGTGGGGATGAACTCAGTGGTTACATCAGTGTTTTGAACAGATTTTTCACAAGCAATGTGTTCATCATCATATTTTCTATACCCAACCCCAAATTTCACATTACTTTCAATCTGTTTAGCAAGCATCACCTCATATCCTCTGCAGGATTCCACCCATCTTTCACAAGTAATCTGGGTGGATTCCAACTCCTTTTTGCAACTTTGGTATTTTTCTACCATAGTTTGAAGTTGGGTTTTGGTGATGCTTTGCTCTTCTTTTAGACAGCTGATTTCTTTTTCCTTTTCAGTCAATTTGTTTTTAAGTTCTTTTAAAGAGCTTTCAAATTTGACCTCATCAGACAAGATTTTATCCCGAAGGTTTTCATTCACCTCTTTAATGTTTGCAAAAGCAATTATGCAATTGTCAGAACACAGTTTTTCAAGAACTTGAGGAGATACCTTGGCAGCTGCCATCATTGCACAATCACATTGATGATCTTCATCATCATCAGCTTTTACCTTCTTTTCACCAGCCTTTTCTTCTTTCTCTTCTTCTTTGTCCTCTATGGACCATGGATCTGTCATTGGTTCAATCAGGGTACCTGAACTTTCTCCCAACAGTATTTCATCAGCCACTGCAGTAACCACTGCTTCAATCACCTCTTCCACTGTTTCAAAGCACTGCTGTTCCTCCTCAGCTTCAACCCCCTCCTGTATTGACTCTAGTGCCATCAAACAAAACTCATCATGTGAAGAATCATTAGAAGCATAGAGTGCAAAATTTTCATCACAAAGATCATCAGGCATGCTGCTCCAGTCAACAAACCCTTGAGTGAAAAAACTTTGTTGATCTGGTTGTGCTGCTGCTGGAGCAGTGGTTTGAGGTGCAACAGGTTGCACTTGTACCTGTGGAGCAGGGGTTTGAACATATTGGATTTGTGGAACAGTAGTTTGGACATAATGAACTGGCACAGGGGCAGCAGCATAGTGAGCAGTGTTCACTTGTGCTGCTGGGGCATATTGGGAATAGTGCACAGTGTTTTGGTTTTGAGGTCGAGGATTTGAGCTAGGATGAGTAATTATGGGACTAGTGGTTTGACTCCTACATTCCCTAGCGAAATGTCCCAACCTATTACACTTGTAACACTTGATTTTCGATTTATCCAACCCAACCCTTAGATTCCCATGCAAACCTGGGAATTTTCTCCCTGTTCTTTTGTAGAACTTGCTAGTTCTAACACTTAGCAAAGCCAGTTGGTGCAGGATGTCCATTTCCTCTAAATCAGTGGGATCAAAATGTTGTAAATCATTGAGTTCAAAGCTTAAATTGTCTGACATCTGGTTTTCGTTAGCAGTGAATACATAACTTGCAGAGTGAGGATCAGGGTTGTTAAAGTTAGCACCAGCAGTTATGTCAATGAAGTGATCATAACCCTGATCCTTACCACTGCTCCCAGATTCTTCTTGACCCAGAAGAGCAGTATTACCGAAGGTGTAATCCTCGGTAGCTTTTCCTGACTCTTGTAACCTCCTTTTCTGGTTCAACTCCCTTTCGTAGGTCAGGAGTCGACCATGGAGTTGGGTCAAGGTCAGATCCTTGAATTCAGATGAATTTCGGTTGACAAAAGCTATAGTGTCCCATTTTTCTGGCAGTGACCTGAGGAACCTGCTATTTTGAGTTGAGTTTGTAAAAGTGGTGTTAACAAGCCTCAGTTCACTGATGAGACAACTAAAACGCTCAAATTGTTGCGTTAGTGATTCACCTTTAACGTAGCAAAATGTTTCATACTGTTGGTTCAGGATTTCCCTATTGTTTTCTATGACTTCTTCAGTTCCACCAAACTGTTCCTTAAGTGCGTCCCATAACTCTTTGGCACTGTTACAGTGTAACAGTCCAGCATATATCTCATTGGGCAGCGCTGATGCTATGATGCTAAAAGCTTTAGCATCTAGTTCGATCTTTTGAAAGTCGGTTTCGGTATAATTTTCAACTGGTTTTGGAACGAACTTTTTAGCATCTTCAGCGCTTGGCACTGAAGGAACATGGGGACCATAAATGACAGACCTCCAACAACCTGTGCTTTGTTGAGCAAGGATGTGACCCATCCTTCTCTGCCAGATGTTGTACTCATTTCTTTTTAGCATAGGTGGTTTAAAAAGTGAGCCGATGTTGTTTTTATCATCCTGAGATTGTGACGTCATTCTTGTTGTTTTACAGACACTGAGAAATCAACTTTAATGGTGATTAATCCTTGCTCTGTTTTTCAACGAACGAACAAACGATCAGTATCAACTGTTATGAGCTGAACTATTTACGTCAAAATGATTGTTAAATCAAATTTGACTGTCCAAGCTCTGATACCAAATGTTGGATCTGAGTTTCTTTTTGATTGTATTTTCGTTTGAAATTAAGATGGAAATGAAAGAGTTGTGCAGCGGAATTAAGATGAAAACAAACTTTGCATACAATCAAACAGGAGTAATACTTTTAATCAAACATCTTTACACAATGAACCGAATGATTGAATTTGTTTCAACAACGATTACAATGATTGATGTAAGAATGCAAACTCCCCCTCAGCCAGAGCTCAGTAGTTTGTTCGTGCAAAGAAGACGATGTGGTGAAAGAGCTAATAGAACAGTACAAAGTACTGAACTATTTATAGGCACTTGCAAACCACTGAGCATCTTAGCTGACGTCACCATGAAAGTGACATCTAACCTCCTAACAAACTCTAACCTCTGATCTATAAACACTGATGTACTAAACTACTGCTATTACATTACATTACATAAAAGACACTTAAACAGCTGCTGCATCCTTCCACTGCTGTGAACCCAGCAGTGCTTGTCCGGATCAGCAGTACTTGGCTCAAGGCAGTAGATTGAGTCAGCAGAGCTTTGGTCTTCCGTCAGTCTTTGACTTTGGGCAGTAGATGCAAGGCAGCAGTTATAGGTCAGTACTTAACAAGATCAGCAGATAGGAGGTCAGCAGATATGAAACCACTTTCAAGGGGAGAGATTTGCATGAACCAACTGTAAACGTCTGCTTATTCTGGATCCACTGCTCTGATCCAGTTTTGGCTTTAATTATATGTTCCTCTGATAGGGTTCAATCCCAACATGTCGAAACGCACCTGCTGATGATACTGCAAATCCATTTCGTGAAGATTACTACAAATGAGCAATCTATCATCAGAACAAATCAGAACCGCCCAGAATGAAGCAGCATGCAGATACCCCCAAAGAAAAATCAAGAGCTCTTGCTGTCATTCATGATGACGAAGGTTTTGATTGGAGCGAACTGCTACCAGAAGAGGATGCAGTGGGATATGCATTTGTGGCAAAGATTGTTCCTTTTAAAGACAACAGAACAGAAGAAGAAAAATTCATCAACAGAAGGATGAAAGCCCAAACCAGGATGAGCAGAATCTATAATACATACAAAGAAGCTAAAAGAGAAAAGATGTGACACCCCAGGAAAACCATGCAACTTAACTAGCTTCCTCAGTGAGTACGTGCTAAATTTCGGGACGAAATTTCTTTCAACTTGGGGATAATGTGACAACCCGAGTTTCCAAGGTTTCTACTTGACTTAGTACTTGTTCACTAGATGTCGTTTCTATATTCATGATGTGCCTTATATGTGTGTTTTATATATATACTTGATGTACATCATTGGTGTATGTTTATTATATGGTGGTGTTAATTTATGTTGTATAAATAAAACAAAAGATGGATTCCTAGCCAAAATACCCACACCCGAATCACCCACCTGCATTGACGAGGAATTTATATTCCTGAACCAGTACTGTCCTACCCAAGGAGGACGAGGAATCCCTATTCCTTAACCCAAACCAAGTTCACTATAACCAATGGCTCTGATACCAATCTGTCACACCCCCAAATTCCACCTGCGGAGTATCACCGCTTGGAGGCGTGACTGACCAGGATCCAGCCACCAATCATATTGAACAAGCATGTAAGTAATTATAAAAAATCCAACCAATACAATTGGTGTCCAAACAAAACATAGTTTAAGTTGCAAGCGGAAGCATAACGATTAAATCCCAAAAAAAAATATAAGCTCAAATGTTTCAATGTTTAACATGGCACACAACTGTCCATGTCCCACAACGACTCTTCCCCATGCAAGCTCCAGCTAAGTACCTATTGACCTGCAAAGCATGTAGTAACGAGTCAACAATAATGTTGAGCGAGTTCACAGTTGGGTGTTCGTTTTAAGTTGTTTCGAAAACGGTTTCCTTTAACTGGCATCCCTGCCGTGGGGGTTACCCCATAGTTGAAAACGTGATTTGTTTATTCCCGGTTACTCTGGCAATCCAGCCGTGGGGGCTACCCCATGTTTAGTTATCTGGCTTTTCGGCCGTGGGGGCTACCCCATGTTTAGTTATCTGGCTTTTCGGCCGTAGGGGCTACCCCATGTATATACTACTAGACTCGTTACCATATCGACTGCTGACTGTAGTCATGTTTATGTGCCCTGAACTGTCAATGTCTATCATCATTGACGTGCCCAGATCCATTAGTTCACGCCCGTCCTCTGCGGCACGGTGTGAGGCTTGTCAGACCTAAATAGCGCTATCTAACTAATGACCCGCTCGCCATTGGCCTCGACGATTAAGTCGATATAAAAAGGAGGGACTTCGTGATAGAGTTTTGGTCTAGTAAAAGTTATCTGTCCATGAGGACGAGGAATTTATATTCCTGAACCAGTACTCCTACCCAAGGAGGACGAGGAATCCCTATTCCTTAACCCATTCCCAACCCCTGGGAATCCCATGCTTTGTAGAAAGTGTGAACTCACCTTAGGTTAGCTCGGCAGATAAACGAAAGGTCAATCGAGCTGCTAGAGGTCAACCACGTCCTAACATGGTTACCATACAAGTCAGGTCTAGGTTCAAATAGTGCACGTATGTTTACACAGAGATAGCAAGTTACGAACACATACTGATCATGGCAACACATTAACAGTCAAACACATAGCATATTCAAGCTTGTGCAATTCAATTGTTTGGGCCAAACCATTTGTGCGGTTTACTAACATAACCCAACTAAACACCCCGGCCCAACATGTTGTGCGGTCAGCACAGCCTTGTGCGACCCACATCATGTTGTGCGATTCATTTCTCACCCGACCCAGTTTATGAATAAAGAGTTAGCCAGCCCAACCTTTGTTCGCAGCCCGTGGTTTATTTCCCCTACTCACTCTTGAATTATTTATTAAGTATAAACATTGTTTCCTGCAATCATCACATGGACCAAATATTTGAATAAACTGTTTGGACCGATTGTGAGTGGACTTGTTGTTTTAAAATTTGATGTTTGAATCAACTCATATTAAATTCCTAGCCGACAAAAGATGTTGATATCTCACACATGATTGGACCGATTTTAGCACAATATCTAACCTATAGACACCTAAA
This sequence comes from Helianthus tuberosus, assembly GCA_030545235.1. Classification (NCBI taxonomy): domain Eukaryota; kingdom Viridiplantae; phylum Streptophyta; class Magnoliopsida; order Asterales; family Asteraceae; genus Helianthus; species Helianthus tuberosus. The sequence goes on along the minus strand of CM060432.1, from coordinate 62,687,226 downwards.
CAATCACTTCATTAATTTAACAATCACATGCATCTATGAAAACAGTGGCTGACAATCCAAGAGGTGAATCCTAATCCAATTAACTAACTATCCAACATCTCACATGCAAACATATAATATTTATTCAAGCTAACACAAATCAGTTTCAACAATAACAATCTGTCTAATCATGTAATTTCACACTATTTGATCATATAGATTAAGCATCTTGTTCATAACCTCCAACTACGTTTTAAGTAACATACATACACAATATTCGATAATTAATTCACACATAGACCATATCAAACAACTACGAATTTCAACAGATGGGAAATCACTAACCAAGGAGCTCGACAAGAAGAGAAGGGGCTTGGATGAATTCTACTGCCGTCAATGGTTTAGAGAAGTGTAGGGTTTTACAATAAATTGTTTCGTAACCTTAACGTGTTAAATCAAACAAATCAGGCCATTGGGCCGTGTTTGACTTTGGGCCCAACATATCCGCTGAAATCAAAAGGGATTTCGTGAGGTGGGGTTTTCGGGTGGAGAGGGTGTTGGTCAACATTTATTAACTAACTAACACATATATTATTAATATAAATTCCACATCAATGCAGGTGGGTGATTCGGGTGTGGGTATTTTGGCTAGGAATCCATCTTTTGTTTTATTTATACAACATAAATTAACACCACCATATAATAAACATACACCAATGATGCACATCAAGTATATATATAAAACACAGATATAAGGCACATCATGAATATAGAAACAACATCTAGTGAATAAGTACTAAGTCAAGTAGAAACCTTGGAAACTCGGGTTGTCACATTATCCCCAAGTTGAAAGAAATTTCGTCCCGAACTTTGGCACGTACTCACTGAGGAAGCTAGTTAAGTTGCATGGTTTTCCTGGTTTTCTTGGGGTGTCACATCCTCCCCCCGTTGATCTGGAATTTCATTCCGAAATTCCGTAGCTTCAGCCTCAGTAGTGGTTATACTGTTTGCGAATAATTGGGGATACTTTTGTTTCATTCGATCTTCGCGTTCCCAGGTGAACTCTGGGTCACGACGGGAGTTCCAACGAACTCGAACGAGAGGTATTCTAGTGCGCTTGAGGACCTTAACGTCCCGGTCCATGATTTCAACTGGTTCCTCGACGAATCGCAACTGTTCATCGATAGTGAGCTCCTTCAAAGGAACTACGAGGGTCTCATCTGACAGACACTTCTTCATATTCGACACGTGGAAAACGTTGTGAACTGCACTGAGTTCTGTTGGTAGGTTCAGTTTGTAGGCCACCTTGCCTATTTTCTCTATGATTTCGAAAGGTCTGGCGTATCGCGGGTTAAGTTTGCCTCGTTTGCCAAAACGAAGCACACCCTTCCAGGGTGAGACTTTGAGTAGCACTCGATCCCCAATCTGGAACTCGAGTGGTTTCCTGCCCTTATCGGTGTAGCTTTTCTGACGGTCACGAGCTGCCGCCATTCGTTGTCGTATTTGAGCAATCCTTTCTGTTGTGTCTACCACAAGTTCTGGGCCAGTGATCTGACTATCCCCCACCTCTGTCCAACAAAGAGGTGACCGGCATTTATGCCCGTACAATGCCTCAAACGGAGCAGCTCGAATGCTGGTGTGGTAACTGTTATTATACGAGAATTCCACTAGTGGCAGATGTTTTTCCCAACCATTGCCAAAGTCAATCACACATGCCCTAAGCATGTCTTCAAGGGTCTGGATGGTGCGTTCAGACTGCCCATCCGTTTGCGGGTGATAAGCTGTGCTCATATCTAAACGTGAGCCAAAGGACTTGTGCATTGCTTGCCACAGTTCAGGAGTAAAACATGCATCACGATCGAGATAATAGAGGTGGGCACCCCGTGCCTCGTGACAACTTCCTTCAAGTAAACGTCCGTTAAAGTAGAGAACTTGTCTGTTTCTTTGATAGCCAAGAAGTGTGTGGACTTTGTGAGTCGATCCACGATCACCCAAATTGTGTCATTTCCGCGCTGAGATCTAGGCAGGCCAGTAACAAAATCCATGGAAATTTGCTCTCATTTCCATTGTGGTATCTCTGGTTGTTGAAGTAGGCCTGAGGGGTCTGGTATTCGACTTTGACTCTCGCACAAGTCAAGCACTTGCTGACGTAAGTTGCAATGTGGGCCTTCATGCTAGGCCACTAATACGTAGTTTTGATACCGTGGTACATCTTATCCGAACCAGGATGTACTGAGTAGCGAGACTTGTGTGCCTCATCCATCACAAGCTCTCGTAGGTTACCATAGAGTGGGACCCAAATGCGTCCTGTTACGTAGTAGGCACCATCTTTCTTTTGTTCTAGAGCCGCGTAGGGCTTCAGCCCTGACGTTTTCTGGTTTCAATGCTTCTACCTGAGCATCTCGTATCTGTGCAGGAAGACTAGATTGAATAGTGAGTTGTAAAGCTCGTACGCGCTTAGGCGTAGTGTCCTTTCGACTGAGGGCATCAGCCACAACATTGGCTTTGCCTGGATGGTACTTGATCGCGCATTCGTAATCGTTCAATAGCTCGACCCATCGTCGTTGTCGCATATTCAGTTCCTTCTGTTTGAAGATATGCTCGAGACTCCTGTGATCGGTGTAAATGGCGCACTTGGTACCGTACACGTAATGTCTCCATATCTTAAGTGCAAAAACAACAACTCCCAGCTCTAAATCGTGCGTAGTGTAGTTCCTTTCATGTACTCTAAGTTGGCGTGAGGCGTAGACTATGACCTTGTCACGTTGCATCAATACACATCCAAGACCCTGAATGGATGTGTCACAATAGACCACAAAATCGTCGGTGCGCTCTGGCAATGAAAGAATAGGTGCGCTGCAAAGTCTATCCTTTAAGTGTTGAAATGCAGTATCCTGTGCATCACCCCATCGATAAGTAACGCCCTTCTGCGTTAGTGAGGTGAGAGGTTGTGTAATCTTGGAGAAATCCTTGATAAACCATCTGTAATAACCTTCCAAGCCCAAGAATTGGCGAATTTCCGTTGGTGTACGAGGTGCAGGCCAGTTCTTAATCGAGTCTACCTTGGATGGATCAACATGGATCCCATCCTTGTTTACCACATGGCCTAGGAAATGGACTTCACGAAGCCAGAAGTCACATTTCAAAAACTTAGCATAAAGCTGTTCTGTTCGAAGGAGTTCCAAAATAAGTCGTAGATGCTGCTCGTGTTCCTCCTGACTCTTAGAATAGATCAGGATGTCGTCAATGAAAACAATAACGAACTTGTCCAGGTAAGGCTTGCACACTCGATTCATCAAGTCCATGAAGACCGCAAGTGCGTTTGTCAGCCCAAAAGGCATGACCAAAAACTCGTAGTGTCCATAACGAGTTCTAAAGGCTGTTTTGGAGACGTCATCTTCTCGGACTCTCAGCTGGTGATATCATGATCTCAAATCAATCTTTGAGTAAAAGCTCGACCCTTTCAGCTGGTCGAATAGGTCATCAATGCGTGGAAGAGGGTAGCGATTCTTCACTGTCACCTTGTTGAGCTCGCGATAGTCGATGCACATACGGAAGGTACCGTCCTTCTTCTTCACAACAAAACTGGAGCTCCCCAGGGCGAAGAGCTAGGACGAATGAAATCCTTATCCAAGAGTCCTTGTAGTTGCGTAGACAGCCCTTCTAGTTCTGATGGGGCTAAACGATAAGGTGCTCGAGCTATGGGCGCTGCTCCAGGAGCCAGCTCGATTTGAAACTCGACTTGACAATGAGGCGGAAGGCCAGGTAATTCCCCAGGAAATACCTCAGGAAAGTCACGTACAATAGGAAAATCTTCTATCTTCTTCTCTTTCTTCGAGGTGTCAGTAACGAGAGCCAAAGTAGCAGTGTAGCCCTTTCGCAAACACTTCTGGTCCTTAAGGAAAGAGATGATGCTCTCATCAGCACCCCTCTTGTCGCCACGAATCATGAGAGGTTCATCACCTGAACGAGGAATACGGACGGTCTTCTCTTTGCAATGTATCTCTGCTCGATGTTCAGATAGCCAGTCCATACCAATAACGATGTCGAAACCGTCACGACGTTGGGATCGTTCCTAGCATCACTCTGACCAATCACGAACACTCGACCCCTGGCACCATTGCCGTCGTTATTACCCCCGTTGTTGCCTCCATTGTTGTTCTTGTTTCCTTGGTTGTGGTTCTGATTTTGGTTCCGGTTCAACTATGGGCAATGTCTCTTGAAGTGACCTTCAGCACCACACTGATAGTATCCCTTGTTACCCTGCTGTTGCTGCTGATTCTGTGGTGCTTGTGGCCGCTGTTGTCAGTTCTGGTTTGCAGGATGTGAGCTTCTGCAATCTTTGGCTTCATGACCAAGCTTGTTGCATCTCTGACAACGATCTTTGTTGCACGGCCCGCTGTGGTGCAAATTACATCGATTGCACTTAGGGTGGTTTCCCCTGTATCCACCCTGACTTCGATTACCAAAAGACTGCTGACTGGGGCTCCTGTACTCATCCGTTGCTGCGACTGAAACTGAACTGAAGTGGAACCCTTGTTCGAATTTCCATCCCACTTGCGTTTGTTGTCACTGGGAGCATCTAAAGTAGTTGTAGCAGCATTAATACATTTCGGCAGTTTGTTCTGTTCTACAGCCTGATCTGAGAGACGACGAGCAAGACGAGTAATATCCTGGATGGTAGCAAGGTTGGCCGATGTCACATGACTTTGAATTTCTGGTACCAAGCCTCTGAGGTACAGCTCAATACGCTTGATAGGAGGATCCACCATAGTTGGTCAAAACCCTGCCAGTTCGTTGGATCGCTTCGTATACGCCTCAATCTCTGACGCCGTCATCTTGAGGTTGAAGAACTCGACTTCCAGTTTGTGAATTTCATCACGATTGCAGTACTCTTCCTTGATCATTTCCTTAAAATTGTTCCATGGGGTGGCATTAGCAGCGACCAACCCTAGCATTTGAACCTGAGCGTTCCACCACGTGAGCGCTAAACGCTCGAGAGTACCGGTAGCATACTTCACCCTGCGAGCCTCAGGGAATTCACACATCTCGAAAACAGATTCGAGCTTCTCAAACTAGTGGAGGAGGCCTACCGCTCCTTCAGTGCCGCTGAAAGTAGTTGGTCAGCAGTCCATAAAAGTTTCGAAGGTGCACACAGGAGGTTGTGCAGGTTGACCTGTCGTGGGTGTAAGAAAGGACAAAGTTTAACACAAAGGTTGGTTCACGAGAGTAGGATCTAACATCCTAGGGTAGGTTCGTAATAGCAGGTTATACCTCCTGCCTGAGAGGCTGCGAGTGCTGCCATAACTTGTTTGTTAGTAAGAGCCGTCAGCTGGGCTTGAGTTAGGTTCACACGTCCACTCATGATATTCACATCGAAGGAAACACAAGTAGGAAAGGTGTCGCGAATGTGTGTAAGTGTGGAGTGACAGAAGGGAGCAAGCACACATGTGTGTTCAATCAATAGTTGTTACATTCATCAAAGCATACTATGAGCAAAGTTCTATGTAACTAGCAAGTAGGCAATATAACATAAACCATATCACCTATAGTATTGAGCCTTGCACATGGAGTGAAGCGTCGTTGTGGATCGTTGAGCGCTGTTCAGGTTATAGTCTGGTTTTAACCAAAAACTTTTTCCCCTTATTAAAACCAAGTTCACTATAACCAATGGCTCTGATACCAATCTGTCACACCCCCAAATTCCACCTGCGGAGTATCACCGCTTGGAGGCGTGACTGACCAGGATCCAGCCACCAATCATATTGAACAAGCATGTAAGTAATTATAAAAAATCCAACCAATACAATTGGTGTCCAAACAAAATATAGTTTAAGTTGCAAGCGGAAGTATAACGATTAAATCCCAAAAAAAAAAAATATAAGTTCAAATGTTTCAATGTTTAACATGGCACACAACTGTCCATGTCCCACAACGACTCTTCCCCATGCAAGCTCCAGCTAAGTACCTATTGACCTGCAAAACATGTAGTAACGAGTCAACAATAATGTTGAGCGAGTTCACAGTTGGGTGTTCGTTTTAAGTTGTTTCGAAAACGGTTTCCTTTAACTGGCATCCCTGCCGTGGGGGTTACCCCATAGTTGAAAACTTGATTTGTTTATTCCCGGTTACTCTGGCAATCCAGCCGTGGGGGCTACCCCATGTTTAGTTATCTGGCTTTTCGGCCGTGGGGGCTACCCCATGTTTAGTTATCTGGCTTTTCGGCCGTAGGGGCTACCCCATGTATATACTACTAGACTCGTTACCATATCGACTGCTGACTGTAGTCATGTTTATGTGCCCTGAACTGTCAATGTCTATCATCATTGACGTGCCCAGATCCATTAGTTCACGACCGTCCTCTGCGGCACAGTGTGAGGCTTGTCAGACCTAAATAGCGCTATCTAACTAATGACCCGCTCGCCATTGGCCTCGGCGATTAAGTTGATATAAAAAGGAGGGACTTCGTGATAGAGTTTTGGTCTAGTAAAAGTTATCTGTCCATGAGGACGAGGAATTTATATTCCTGAACCAGTACTGTCCTACCCAAGGAGGACGAGGAATCCCTATTCCTTAACCCATTCCCAACCCCTGGGAATCCCATGCTTTGTAGAAAGTGTGAACTCACCTTAGGTTAGCTCAGCAGATAAACGAAAGGTCAATCGAGCTGCTAGAGGTCAACCACGTCCTAACATGGTTACCATACAAGTCAGGTCTAGGTTCAAATAGTGCACGTATGTTTACACAGAGATAGCAAGTTACTAACACATACTGATCATGGCAACACATTAACAGTCAAATACATAGCATATTCAAGCTTGTGCAATTCAATAGTTTGGGCCGAACCATTTGTGCGGTTTACTAACATAACCCAACTAAACACCCCGGCCCAACATGTTGTGTGGTCAGCACAGCCTTGTGCGACCCACATCATGTTGTGCGATTCATTTCTCACCCGGCCCAGTTTATGAATAAAGAGTTAGCCGGCCCAACCTTAGTTCGCAACCCATGGTTTATTTCCCCTACTCACTCTTGAATTGCAAACCTATATAAAAGAACTACACAATTTCGTTTATTTATTAAGTATAAACATTGTTTCCTGCAATCATCACATGGACCAAATATTTGAATCAACTGATTGGACCGATTGTGAGTGGACTTGTTGTTTTAAAACTTGATGTTTGAATCAACTCATATTAAATTCACTAGCCGACAAAAGATGTTGATATCTCACACATGGTTGGACCGATTTTAGCACAATATCTTACCTATAGACACCTAAACAATCACTTCATTAATTTAACAATCACATGCATCTATGAAAACAGTGGCTGACAATCCAAGAGGTGAATCCTAATCCAATTGACTAACTATCCAACATCTCACATGCAAACATATAATATTTATTCAAGCTAACACAAATCAGTTTCAACAATAGTCTAATCATGTAATTTCACACTATTTAATCATATAGATTAAGCATCTTGTTCATAACCTCCAACTACGTTTTAAGTAACATACATACACAATATTCGATAATTAATTCACACAAAGACCATATCAAACAACTACGAATTTCAACAGATGAGAAATCACTAACCAAGGAGCTCGACAAGAAGAGAAGGGGCTTGGATGAATTCTACTGTCGTCAATGGTTTAGAGAAGTGTAGGGTTTTACAATAAATTGTTTCGTAACCTTAACGTGTTAAATCAAACAAATCAGGCCATTGGGCCGTGTTTGACTTTGGGCCCAACATATCCGCTGAAATCAAAAGGGATTTCGTGAGGTGGGGTTTTCGGGTGGAGAGGGTGTTGGTCAACATTTATTAACTAACTAACACATATATTATTAATATAAATTCCACATCAATGCAGGTGGGTGATTCGGGTGTGGGTATTTTGGCTAGGAATCCATCTTTTGTTTTATTTATACAACATAAATTAACACCACCATATAATAAACATACACCAATGATGCACATCAAGTATATATATAAAACACACATATATGGCACATCATGAATATAGAAACGACATCTAGTGAACAAGTACTAAGTCAAGTAGAAACCTTGGAAACTCGGGTTGTCACAAAAGAGATGGGATGCCGACAGAGAATGTTACCTTGATCCACAAGGAAACATTGCAGTTGATCCAGATTCCATTAGTATTGATGCTCTCATCCAGCAATTTGCTGAAGAAGAAGAAGCCAGACAGAGAGAATGGTGGGGAGGTGGAGAAGAGAAAGTAGTAGAGAAAGAAGAAAAAGAAAAGGAAGCAGAGAATAAGTCGCAGACAAAGAAGATTGATGATGGGATCATTGATACATCACAATAATTTACCGCTGAAAACTTAAAGAAGATGGCTGATTAAGTTCTTGCTGCAAAAGAACTAGAGGTAGTTTCTGGTTCTGGAACTGAGTCCAAAAACAAGGTCAGTTCAAATGATACACATGAGTCAGGTAAGAAAGTTAAATCAGAGAACGACTGCAAAAATTTCTAGAAAAAGTGCAAAGTTTGTAGTACAATCACTTACCTCAGTGGTAAGAAAGTTGAAGAACTGACTGGTAGGGTCAGAAGTGTTGAAGATCAGATCTTAAACCGTGATAAATTGTTGAAAGCTTCGAACGAAAGATTAAAAGAATTAACTTACAAAATTGAAAATGATAAAAATGACATAGAAAGAATAAGGAAAGAAAACGAAAAGTTGATTCTTGAAAATCGTCACATTTCAGAAAATTTTGAGAAGCTAAAATGAACGGTTAAAGATTCTGATGAAAGAAATGGTAAAACAACCAAAGAAAATCTTCAACTATCAGGAGTTCTTAGAGTAAAAGAAGAGTTAATCAATCAGCAACTGGATGAAATTGCTAAATTGAAACTTCAATTTCAAGAAGCTAAAATTGAAAATGAACGCATCCAGTTGAAACTGAACAGTTACAACTCTGCAAGCTTTGTTTTACAACACATTGTTCCCAAACCCATCGGGAAAAACAAAGCAGGCGAAGAAGTATACTTTGATGGAACCGGGGTTGGGTTTCATCAGGTTCCACCACCAGTTTTAAACAATTTTTCAAAGAAAAAATCAGGGTTGGTAAATGATGAAGAAGAAAATGAAATTAAACTTCCAGACACAATTGATGTTACATTTTCTTCATCATCATCTGATGATAGTATTCAGTCTCAAGTGGTTAAAAATGTTGTTGAAAATGTTCTAAAATCTGATAGTGATTCAGTGGAGAATGATGAATGTTTTCTGGACAAATACATTCCGAAATCAAAGTCCAAAAACAACTTAAATGATGAACCTGCTGTTGTGATGTATAAAATGGCGGGATTTGATAAGTTGTATTCGGATCTTGAATTTCCTTTGGAAAATGTGAATGTGGGGAAATTGAAAAATGTTTTCAAATTGATTGAGATTGATATTTCGGAAATCGAAGGTTTGAGAAATTCAAAGAGGCAATTGAATTTTGAAAAAGACAAAGCTTACTATAAAAAACCTGTTGTACCACCGCGTTTTTATAACAACAAACAAAACAGATGGTTGGGTGGATATCAGGGTAGTAAGAATTATCAAAGAAGGAATGTTCAAAACAAGAAGTTTTTTGAGAAAAAGGTGTTTGTTTCAAGTTCAAGTTCACTTTCTGATGAAGAATCTAATATTTTTTCGAAAACGAATGAAGAATTCTTTGAGAAGAAGGCCTCACAGCCTCAGTCCGAAGGCACAAGTCGGGTTGTTGACACCCGTACATGCTTTAAGTGCAACAAAGTTGGACATATTGCACGAAAGTGCACCAACTTAAAGGCTAAGTCTGAAGTTGTTGAGAGTCAGAAAAAGAAAGCTGATGCAAAAGGAAAAGCACCAATGGTTGTTGAGAAAAGAGTTTTGAAAAATGAAAACACCAAGATCAAAACTGAACCTGTAAAGAATGTGGTAACTAAAAATGACAAATTTTATAAAGGGTAGCATCATCTCAACAAATATGGAAGCCAAAATCAGAAGTAAAGAAAGAAAATTTTCAAAAACCAAAGGTGTCTGAGACTGCAAAACTGTCATCTTCAACCAAGAAGATGTATGTACCTTTGGATTACTATGAGAAATTTGAAAAACAAAAGTCTCATACTTCTGAAAAGAGAGATGTACAAAAAAATGACCAATCATCTAGTCAACCTCAAAACGACAAATTTTTCTTATACAAAAAGGTTGAGATTGGGTCTGAGGAGAACTTAAAGATAAATGACAAGAATTTTCCGCCACTTTACATTGCAAAAACTCACCTCAATGTCAAGTTACCCGAGTCGAAAAAGGCTTGGGTGGCATCAACATCTAACTAAATATTTTTGAAATGTGCAGGAGCTTCCAAGATCCGTTTCACGTTGGATTATGGATAGTGGAGCTTCTCGGCACATGACGGGGAAGAAGACCCTATTGTATGATGTTAGGGGGTTTAATGGAGGTTATGTGGGTTTTGCAGGAAATCAAGGTGGTAGAATAATTGGTGAAGGGACTCTATCCAATGGAATTGTTACGTTTGAGAGAGTTAACTACATCGCCGAGCTTGAAAACAATCTTCTAAGTATTTCTCAGATATGTGATCATATGTATACAACGCACTTTATAGACAAAGAATGTTTGATCTTGAAACCAGGATTTGTTGTTCCAGAAGAATGGGTGATCATGAGAGCGCCCAGAGTCAACGATCTCTACGTTTTAGACATGAGTGTAGCAACTACTACAACGGGTCAGGCTCATTGTTTTATATCAAGAGCAACGGAAAAGGAATCACAATTGTGGCACCGGAAGATGGGTCATATACATCTTAGAAAAATGAATCACTTGGTGCACAATGATTTTGTTACGGGTGTTCATGTAAAAGGTTTTCATCTTAAGGGGGAGTGCATTAGCTGTATCAAAGGAAAGCAAAAGAAGAAATCTCACCCCAGGAAGAAAGAAAATTCAATCTCAAGACCGTTAGAGAGACTTCATATGGATCTTTTTGGTCCAGTAAACGTCAAAAGCATAACTGGAGATCTCTATTGTCTAGTAGTAACAGATGACTACTCGAGATTTTCATTGGTATCATTTTTAAAATCAAAAGATGAGACGTTTGAAAGTTTAATGGCGTTTTCCAGAAAAATTGAAAACTTATACCAAAGGCGTATCAAAAGAATCAGAAGTGATAATGGTACTGAGTTCAAGAACAACAAGATGGAAGAATATTGTGATGAGAGAGGTATATTGCATGAATTTAGTGCTCCTTACACTCCACAGCAGAATGGAGTCGCTGAAAGAAAGAACAGGACGCTAATCGAAACGGCCAGGACGATGCTTGCTGATTCCAAACTACCTGTCAACTTTTGGGCATAAGCAGTGTCAGCCGCATGCTATACGCTCAACCAGGTTCTTACAGTGAAGAAATTAAACAAGACATGTTTCGAGCTATTGAACAATCATAAGCTAAACCTTAAGTATCTTGAACCGTTTGGGTCTCCCTGTAAAGTTCTAGAGCTTCATGGTAAATTCGGTCAAAAAGGAGTAGAAGGAATATTCGTGGGTTATGCAAGTCCATTGAAGCGAGTATTCATTTCTAGCTTGAAGCAAATTATTGAGGCATACAATGTTGAATGTCAAGGCTATACAATGCCACCGCAAAATCCCGGCGATTCATGGCGTTTTCACTATGACACTTTATGGGAATCGTTTGACATAAAAGAAGAAGAAGATTTCTTTGACGAGTTGGATATTCTGAGAGAGTATGAGTCATCGCAGGAAAGATTTCCAGCCGAGTATTCTAGACGTCAAAATCAAGCTTCTAATGACGATGAAGCCGGTCCAAGCAATGCTGGAGAACATGATGATATCCAACAAAATGAAGTTGCTCATGATAATCAGACGGGAGAGAATGATAACCAAGAATCTGAGAACAGACCAGTATTTGATCATGGTGATTTAGATTCTGAGGGGGAGCAGATCCAAATTTCAAGTCAAACTATTCCAGTCAGTGAACAAGATGCAAATCAGAATATCACAAATTTGGAAGGCGAGGTAGATGTTTCAGGCGAGGTGATGCCGAGAACTCTTTCGTACCATCCAGAAGAGTTGATCATTGGAGAATTACAATCAGGCGTCCGCACCAGACGACAAATTTGTCACACCCCCAAAATCCACCTGCGGAATGCCACCGCTTGGAGGCGTGACTGACCAGGATCCAGCCACCAATCATATTGAACATGCAAGTTAATAATTATAAAAGTTTAACCAGTACCATTGGTATCCAAACAAAACATAGTTTAAGTTGCAAAGCGGAAGCATAATGTTCAAAACCAAAACATAAGTTTACACGTTTCATAGTTTAACATGGCACACCGCTGTCCATGCCCCACAACGACTCTCCCCCATGCAAGCTCCAGCTAAGCACCTATAGACCTGCAAAGCATGTAGTAACGAGTCAACAACAAGTTGAGTGAGTTCACAGTTGGGTGTTCATTTTAAGTTGTTTCGAAAACAGTTTCCTTTATCTGGCATCCTGCCGTGGGGGTTACCCCATAGTTTAAAAACGTGACTTGTTTATTCTTGGTTACTCTGGCAATCCAGCCGTGGGGGCTACCCCTTGTTAGTTATCTGGCATTTCGGCCATGGGGGCTACCCCATGTATACACTAGACTCGTTACCATATCGACTGCTGACTGTAGTCATGTTTATGTGCCCTGAACTGTCAATGTCTATCATCATTGACGTGCCCAGATCCATTAGTTCACGCCCGTCCTCTGCGGCACGGTGTGAGGCTTGTCAGACCTAAATAGCGCTATCTAACTAATGACCCGCTCGCCATTGGCCCGGCGATTAAGTCGATATAAAAAGGAGGGACTTCGTGATAGAGTTTTGGTCTAGTACGAGTTATCTGTCTGTCACGACCCCCGACCCACCCTGGACGGAATCGGGAGTCGTGAACAGCCCAGTGGTACCGGTGATTATTTTGAAAATGTTGCAGCGGAAATTTCATCAGGACCGTGAGTTAGGAAAAATATCAGAGTTTAGAAAACACCGGATTTTATTTAATAAATGGGATAAACCCATGTTTTATAATGGTAGCTTTAATAAAGATAATTTTTATTACATAAAACAATATTTCTTATTTTGATTTAATTAATAAATAAGCCACTTCTTGATGCCTTTCAGTGCCGTATCCATCTCTTACTTCAATCTACTGTAATTACCTGAAACGCGTTTTAAAAAGGTTTTGTCAGCGGGAAATACTGAGTGAGTTCATTCATTTTGCTAAAACGACACATTTGTTATAATATACAGTATTAAGAGCGATTACAATGTTTCTGATATCAACCAACTACCCACAGTATTTGTCACTCGAATCTTTACGGTGACTGTGGTCATATCACCATTGGCTGCCCCAATGAATGACGAATATCACTAAATTTAGGTTCGCCCACCTAAAGTGATAAAACTGTAATACTGTGCACAATACCCCACATACCGGTTGTAATTTGGTGATTACATAAACTTAATCACTGTAATTATAACTTTGAAAATAATTTGGAGTATTGTAAAACAGTTGATAAAAAGAGAATGACTCACAAATAATCATGCAGATTCATACGGACAGAATTTAGTCTACAGATAAGCCTTGATATATTGCAAATTTATACAGGCAGGGCTTAGCCAATTGATTTTGCCTTGTAACCTAGTGCATACGAACTAGGTAGGTAACTTAATACAATAATTACGATAACTCACGAGATCAAATTCTCACAATGAACGACAAAGTGCAATACTTCATCCATCGAATTAACGATGATCCGTCAAATTAATGACGAACGACAAAGTATAATACTTCATCCATCGAATTAACGATGATCCGTCAAATTAATGACGAACGATAAAGTATAACCCTAGTGTGGGCGGCACTTAAACATCCATTGGATATATTGATCGGTCGGAAAATGAATCGTAATAGCGATTAAGTTAATACCCTGTATCGTAGCAGCACCCCTTACTAATTAGTGTTTTTGAGAGTAAACAGAGCATAATTCGGCGCACAAAGTGAATTTGAGCGTCGTTCTGAAGCCAGAATTCAAGTCCCAAACTCCTGTATTTATAGCCGAATTTTGTCCCTTAGGCGGCCCGCGAGAGAACTTATTTTATGTATAGGGTTGCCACGTGTGGGACTAGGCTAGCTGAGTCGACGAAATCATTAAATTCAACTTCGTCCGCAAGTTATTAAGATAATCGTTAAGTAGGGAATACCCCCCCTGAGTTTTAGGGGCCCTAATCCTGATTCTGAAAATTATGAAAATTTTAGGGTTTGTACATAATCACTTGGGTGTCTCAATTAGGGTTTCCTATTGGTCAAATTACTTTAGTAATTATGAATTTTGATGAGAGTCGTTACATTCTCCCCACCTTAATAAAAATCTCGTCCTCGAGATTTACTGAAATAAGTAGGAATACTTTTTCTTCATCTCAGATTCCAGCTTCCAAGTGTATTTGGGTTATGATATTTCTTTTTAGACTTATGTCACCTTTTATTTATTAAGGTAGATGATACAGAATTTTAAAATATCGAATTTTGTGAATACGAGTTGTACCATATGTAGGATTCAATGATTCAACTGAATTAGCTCAAGAAATCGATGACCAACGAATGAGATGAAATGATATAATTTCCAAGATAACTAGGTTCAAGCCAAAGAATATATGATCAAATGAATGGAAAGGACTTTTAAAATCAATGAAATTCTTTGTCAAAAGGAAGCTTACTTTGATTGGTAACTGAGGAAGACTTTGACAGTTTTCCAAATGAAATCAAAGCATGAAAAATGATTTGTCAAATAATTATGATATGAGAAATCAAAGTGTTGAGATGAGGGAGTTGCAAAGATATACCAAAAGTCAATAGAGTTAGTGTATCATTGTTTAGAGTTCCAAGTTGTTTTAATTATGAAACAATGTGATAGTACACTATTAGTGACCATATTTTTCATAATATATTCTAGAGATCGAAATATATAATAAGAACAAGTTGTTTTATCATGACCAACCATTATATTATATTTGTAAAGCAAATGTAATATATATTATTTGTGTCCTTATCTGAACCGTATCTTATATATCAAATATAAATACTATGTAATATATTATTGGTTACATATTTTTACTATATGTAAATGGTTACTTCTTTTAAATAAATACTATTTTAGTATTTTACCATACTTTGTAAAATAACTATGTAATATATATTACAAAATACCGTAATTTATGTTATAAAATATCATTTTGTAAAAGAAATCACTATTTAAAAATGAAAATTATAAATAAAGGTGTAAAAATATTTATTGTGTAAAATATTTGGTAAATATATAACATTTAATGGGTCGATTCTATTTGATTACTTATTTCCATTTTGAAACCATATAACGTTGTGAATGTAAATGTTGTAAATAAGTGAAAATGGAAATTATTCTTATATATTATAATGTTTTCCTAACCCAACGTAGTTAATGACTACAATATTATTCTTATATGGTTACTTTCTTACCATAGGGTTACAGTACATAGTTATCACAAAACATGTGATAGATAATTTATTTACATAATTTTATTTGTCCTTTGTTTTATGAAAATATGTCTTTTCCAAGGTATATGTATTTTCATATATAATTAAAATTTATTAAATAAGTATGATGACTTAATTTATATATATTACTAGTCATTATCATGGTGGATATTGGTTAGTGCTCCCTTATTTAAGCATAGGTGATCAGTCCATGCCTAATTAAGGCTAGGCTATCCAATACCTACCCTTGATAATAATACTAGTAAAAATAATACCAACACTATTATTATTAATATTTTCTTAATAATAAAACTGATATTAGTAATACATAACTAAACATACACTTAAATGGAAAAATTTCTAATAAAATGGTGAAACTGGCCGTCCCCAGGATCGAACCCGGGTCTAGGCCACACCCTTTCGTGCATCTAACCAACCGAGCTAGGTGCCTAGTTTATGAAACTTCCATTTTGGTTAAATATAAGCACATGTACAATAAATTCTGTACTTCTTATTATAAGTCACCTACTTATATTGACTAAGTATTTACTTATCCTCCTTATGGTGACTAATAAGAATATAGTAATACTATTAGGTAATCACTTATGTAAGTTTCCATATATAAAATAAATTTTATATAATGTTTTTCGATTGAAGATGTTAAAGCAATAATTTATCACGAAAGGCTAGATTGATGTTGTAAAAATCATTTAAGAGATATATTAAAATATGACAAGAATTTGTGTATCATTATCTTATCACATGATTTGTGTTAAGATAACTTTTATAAATATCCGTATATGATATATATAAATGAGAATAGTGCAAGCTTTTTTATGAAAACGTTATTACAAGGTGATCGTGATCAAAGAAATGATTTAGTGAAGTCGAAGACCAAATAAGCATTTTATAGTTCTAGAGAATTGAAGTGTTTGTTGGAGAATATGATAGCTTTAAATCCATCATATGGGAATTTGAAATGAATATGAGCAAGTTCAAGCAATTGAACTTGGTTTAATCACAACGAGTTCATGTATTAATAAGAAAGTTCGGACATGGTTACAGCAAAATCATGTATGCCAAAGAAAATTGAGTTTCTCAAGAAATTTATTGACTTGATATAAATGAATTATCGTTTTGTAATAATGCGGTTTACAGTACAAAAAAATCAAGTATAGCGAAATGATATTTGAGTTTTGATAAAATAATAAATTGGAATGGAACCCTTCAGTGGTCTTCATAAATTAAACGAACCACATGCGCAAGAAACGGTGCATGTGTAACGTGTGGATTTACCAAGAAATGAAATGATTCAATATTCGTTATTATGAAATAAATCCTCCTGGTATGATGACCGTTTAGGAAAAGTAGAAATGCGAAAATCAACTTATTATATGCAGAAGTCAGAATTTTCAACAAAAGAATTATAAGAACTTCTATCTGGAATTTCGAGTGATAATCGTTGTTAAGTGACATTACCAGAAAATGTCGAATAAAATGAAATAGGGAATTTGCAAAAGTATATGACTCATTTTTCAGTGCTAATACCTATAACTCCGATTAGACTGTACATTGATGGTTGTGAAATCTCGTTCTAGTGTACCTTAGAGATATTCATTTTGTAGGATCATGTGGCAAAGTGCCTCTTTTTGATTAGTAGTTCTACTTACTGACGGAATTTTAACATTGGTGTCATCGTGCCTAATTTATATTTTCAAAAGGTCTTGCCTCGAAAGTTATGTGTAATATACTTCAACTTCTGTGAATTTATAATTTAAATTTTCATGTGTTTTCTTGTACCATATCACAACTTTACATGCTTTTTACTTGTGTTAATAGTTTATGGTAACGTGTTAGAAATTCTTTGGACTTTCGATAGTATTTCAACTTAATGGATTTTATTGTTATTATTGTCGCTTGAGTTACTAGGCAGAAAACGAAATAATGTTTGATGTCGGAAAAGAGATTCCTAATAAAGAAATCTAGACACAGATGCTTATGCTTTATTCCATTATTTGACTTTTTGAAATTTCTTATAGATATACCTATCTATATAATCATTAACATGCTGAAATAAATATTCCATTTATCAGGTCAATGTATTTAACGAATTCATATTTCCAAAAACCGGTCAAATATCTGATTATGATACTATTTAGGGAAATCTTGTCACTTGTTTGACATATTATATATCCCGTCTTATCCGATTCACGCCGGAGCGGTAACCTCAGTATATCTGGACAAACTGGAGAGTCTACCACACCATACCCAGTCTTGCCAGAGAAAAAATTCTATTTCCCATAAATAGTATCTTTTCAAAAGTGCCTATCTTATTAGGGCTTTTATTCAGAATTAAGGAAATTTATATTTCCATAACATATCTTATTATTATATTGACCACTAAACAATTCCTGTGACAGTGTCAATTTGATCATTCTTTCAACTAGTAATTTTAATCATAACACTGTTGATCATTCTCTCAACTAGTGATTCTGGACTTAGTTGTCTCGTGATATTACTATATCAAATATATTACTTATGGCACACCAAAATCTATCATATTTATTTACAAAAATACTTAGCTTATCATGAAGCTAATACTAAGGCATCTTTTCTTAAGTTCAAGTCTAAATGCTACCAGTTAACAGCAATCTCCTAACTCTTTTATATAAATTTAGGTATTATTATTACAACACCTAAAGGCGTAAAGCAGTAGCTCTTTGAGTTGGCTCTGATACCACCTTCTGTCACGACCCCCGACCCACCCTGGACGGAATCGGGAGTCGTGAACAGCCCAGTGGTACCGGTGATTATTTTGAAAACGTTGCAGCGGAAATTTCATAAGGACCGTGAGTTAGGAAAAATATCAGAGTTTAGAAAACACCGGATTTTATTTAATAAATGGGATAAACCCATGTTTTATAATGGTAGCTTTAATAAAGATAATTTTTATTACATAAAACAATATTTCTTATTTTGATTTAATTAATAAATAAGCCACTTCTTGATGCCTTTCAGTGCCGTATCCATCTCTTACTTCAATCTACTGTAATTACCTGAAACGCGTTTTAAAAAGGTTTTGTCAGCGGGAAATACTGAGTGAGTTCATTCATTTTGCTAAAACGACACATTTGTTATAATATACAGTATTAAGAGCGATTACAATGTTTCTGATATCAACCAACTACCCACAGTATTTGTCACTCGAATCTTTACGGTGACTGTGGTCATATCACCATTGGCTGCCCCAATGAATGACGAATATCACTAAATTTAGGTTCGCCTACCTAAAGTGATAAAACTGTAATACTGTGCAAAATACCCCACATACCGGCTGTAATTTGGTGATTACATAAACTTAATCACTGTAATTATAACTTTGAAAATAATTTGGAGTATTGTAAAACAGTTGATAAAAAGAGAATGACTCACAAATAATCATGCAGATTCATACGGACAGAATTTAGTCTACAGATAAGCCTTGATATATTGCAAATTTATACAGGCAGGGCTTAGCCTATTGATTTTGCCTTGTAACCTAGTGCATACGAACTAGGTAGGTAACTTAATACAATAATTACGATAACTCACGAGATCAAATTCTCACAATGAACGACAAAGTGCAATACTTCATCCATCGAATTAACGATGATCCGTCAAATTAATGACGAACGACAAAGTATAATACTTCATCCATCGAATTAACGATGATCCGTCAAATTAATGACGAACGATAAAGTATAACCCTAGTGTGGGCGGCACTTAAACATCCATTGGATATATTGATCGGTCGGAAAATGAATCGTAATAGCGATTAAGTTAATACCCTGTATCGTAGCAGCACCCCCCTACTAATTAGTGTTTTTGAGAGTAAACAGAGCATAATTCGGCGCACAAAGTGAATTTGAGCGTCGTTCTGAAGCCAGAATTCAAGTCCCAAACTCCTGTATTTATAGCCGAATTTTGTCCCTTAGGCGGCCCGCGTGAGGTTTAAGCTAACTTGAGGCGGCCCGCGAGAGAACTTATTTTATGTATAGGGTTGCCACGTGTGGGACTAGGCTAGCTGAGTCGACGAAATCATTAAATTCAACTTCGTCCGCAAGTTATTAAGATAATCGTTAAGTAGGGAATACCCCCCTGAGTTTTAGGGGCCCTAATCCTGATTCTGAAAATTATGAAAATTTTAGGGTTTGTACAGAATCACTTGGGTGTCTCAATTAGGGTTTCCTATTGGTCAAATTACTTTAGTAATTATGAATTTTGATGAGAGTCGTTACACTGTCCCGGAGGACGAGGAATTACATTCCTGAACCATTACTGTCCTACCCAAGGAGGACGAGGAATCCATGTTCCTTAACCCCATTCCCAACCCCTGGGAATCCCATGCTTTGTAGGGTGTGAACTCACCTTGGTTTGCTCGGCAGATACACAGAAAGGTCAATCAAGTTGTAAGTGGTCAACTACGTCCTAACATAGATACCATTCAAGTCAGGTTCATATCCAAGTAGTGCACGTATGTTCTACACGTATTGTACACAAGTAACGATCATGGCATACATGTCTAGCATGGCAGTTCAACAACAGTTCGTAACAAGTTCCATAGTAACATTCACGTAACAACCAAAGTCTAAGTGTGCGGCCCAACTACTTAGGCCCATAGCAGTGTGCAAGTCCAAACATTGTGTACGGGTGTTATGGTCTCGAGTCGCAACTGTCTCGAGTCGAGACTAGGGATCTCGAGTTACAGCCTATGAGTACTCGAGTCGCAACCTCGAGTCATGCATGTACTAGTCGAGACCAGACGGTCTCGAGTCGCAACCAGACTCGCAACCGTGGTCTCGAGTTATGCTGCTTGTGTGAGGGGCTGTGGTCTCGAGTCCAGACTAGGGGGTTCTCGACTCGCAACCGCAGATCTCGAGCTGGCTTCTAGATGGTCTCGAGTCGAAACCAGGGGTCTCGACTCCCAGCACCTGCTGATTCTGCATAGTGTACTAACCAATAGGATTTCGATTTCATGATTTGGTGTACTATCTAATAAGGGCTCACAAACAGGTTTCCTTGTCTAGCAATTAACCAAAATGGATCAAACATATCAATTTTCAAATATCCATATCATATTCAACAAGTTCTTCACATATTCATCATGTTCTTCATTAGAGTTTTCATCTTGCACACTTGATTAATCAAAATAAGCATAAACCACAATAGTTATACAACCTAGCCATCCATATCCGATCAATACATGCATCTATAGAATTTATCATCAACATTCAACCATTTTTATGTTATCTACAACATACCCTACATAACAAACATGAACATGTTCATTCCAAATCAAACAAACACCTTTATCAAACACCCGCAATAGTCATAATGCATTCATCATGGATAACAACAATTTTAATATCGGCATTTCAAGAAAGATGTATAAAACTTAACAAGCAAATGCATATTATCATACAATATCATCACACATCATCAATCCGAAATAAAAGCACTTAGCATGAATCACTAACCGGTTGTGAAAAGGCACCGAGATAGTAAAGAAGGCGAATAAAATGGAGTGTCCGAGTGATGATCCCGAGCTCGATTCGAGAGTCCTAGTGTTGCCGGTTTGAATCCGAGAATGAGGGAAGAAGGTTTGTGCTTCTAGGGTTTTAGTGAGAGAATGTAGGAGTGTGTGTGTAGGAGAGTGTGTGTAGATTGCCCAAAGAGTGGCAAGGTTGGCTATCCACCAAGGTTATATACTTGTTCTAAGGTGGTGCACCCTAATGGGCTTTCGGGTAGACTAAAGTGTAACACTTGTGCCTTCACGGCCATCAAACAAATACTGAACCAATGAAATATTATATTTCATACTTGGGATTGGTAAAAATATGTGTATCTTTTGCACATATCAACTCTTGTTCGATTTCAAACTCTAAATCGCTTGCTGGAAGGTTATACGCGCACTAATGCGTAAATATAACCAGTTTAATGCAACAAACACTCCGGAATAGTGAAATAGGTTTAACATACCTTAAATAACCTTTACATAACTTAGATATAAGTTTTGGAAGGTTTGGTGTGGTGAAATCAAAGTTATATCGCTTACAGGGACTAAATATGACAAACTGCGAAAGTATGCCAATTTGAACTGTAACAGACATTCCGGAACATGACCATAAGTTAAACATAACATAAATATCCTTTACATAGCTTAGAAATAGGCTTTGAGGGGTTCGGTGTGCTAAAATAAACTTTTGTGTCATTCAGGGACTAAAAGTGTCAAAAAGTGCACAAGTTTGCATTTTCGCGCATAATTTACGTTCTGAATACATCTGGACATCCAAAAATTTATGTAAGCATGACTACATTATATTTTAGTGTTCGCCTTAAGAAAAATCCATGCGTCGCGTCATTTGGATCGTTTTTCGCGCTTGTGCGCATTCCGTCGTAATTAAGCGAACATCGCGTTCGTACGACCAAACGAACCATCATCCGGCATATTTTTGAGCATGTTTTGATTCCCCTATACTTTAACTTCATTTTAGAGCCTTGAAATGAGGTTAACGGGGTTCAAACGCATCGAAAATCGCTTAAACGGGCTGCAGGGACTAAACCTGTCATTTTGAAACATTTCTGATACAGAGGGGTCAGTGGCGTAGCGCGACTGCCTAGGCCCTCACCGTCGCGCTACGCGACTGCCTATTCTGGGGCAGAAAACGTGCAGAAACTCATTTTTCGCATTTTCGGGACCAGATTCGATGTATCGACAGCCTGTTTCCAGCTGCAAACCACTCCCAAAACCTTGCCACATGTTGATACCCTATGGTGAGTGGCCATTTAGTCACCATAAGGTTCCGACACTTGTACGGTTGCGATTAAGACACATTTTCCATGAAACGATCTTAACGGTTCGGGTATTCCTATAAATACCCAACCCATCCAACCTCATTTCTTACAAGAATTCTGATTTTGAGAGCTCTAAGTTGAAACCATTGTTTCATACCTGAGTTCTTGGATCGGGATTAGCATTCGGGGACCCTTCGTAAGTATTCTTTCGTTCTTTTCCTTATTTTACTGCTTTTCGAGTCAGAAAGTCAAACTTTGTTTGACTTTCAGCGTTGACCAGTAATGGTCAATGCGAAGTTCGTTTGAACTTCGCAACGTGAGTGTAATCACGTTGGTCATAGTCCCTTGGGACTATGCCCACTGATTACCACGTTGTCTAGGGTCGTAGGGTAGGCGATCTAATAAATCGCCTATACCTTCGAACCCGACCCAGTTTGGTCGATCATTAGGATCCGACCAAATACATTAGGTGACCATAGTGTAGGGAATAACCTTCCGAGATTATACCTTATGGTCACATCGTTTAAGTATTTGTATGATAGGTAGTTTATATGCCTTAGGTAAATTACCAGAATACCCTTTTCATGTATAATTGGTAATTAAGCATATGTAACCTAAACTTTTGTCACATAACTGATTATGTAACATGTTTAGGCATATAACACTTGTCATAGGACTAGTTAGACGGTCCGAACGCGTTTCACGCGCACGACGCGTTAAAGTAGCATAAGTTACCTTAACGAGTCGCGATGGGTCGAAAGCACTTAGGTTAGTCTCATTGTAGTATGTAGGCCTTGTTAAACCATATCATATGAGTTCCAATACTCATTTGGTTTGCCAAGCCTCATCCTATCCGATCTCCCGATTTAAGTCCGGTTTATTTATATAGTTTTAGCTTGCCGACTGATTCCGTGCTCCCTCAAGCTTTGTTTGGTTGTTGTTCAAGACCTCCAAGCATTCTCAGGCGAGTACATTATTCCCTTCTTTTACTGTTTTCAACTGTTTTGGGGTGACTCATATGTGCTAAATGTTTTATCAATGATTTCAATAACAATTACAATGTGGTTTCAAGAACAATAACAATTATTTCAAGAACGCTAACAATGATTTCAAGAACGAATACAATGATTTCAAAAACTAATAACAAATTCAAAAAGTGAACAAACTTGTTGGTTGTAGTTTACATGACCGATGACATTCATTAGCAATGATCAAGCCGACCAGTATTAGGTTATGGTACCATAGGATCTGACAAATCCCGTTATTTACTGCACCCATTGTTATGTGTGGGGGTTGTGGGTAGCGACTGAATCTGAAATTATTAACTTATCCTTTGGTAAGGGTTTGTTAAGAACGAGAACGAGAGCGAGTTGGAACGAGGAACGCGTCAAGAAGGTTTGAATGTTATTAGAGAATCGACCATAAAGTAGTTTCACAATTAAAATATTAACTTACCCTTTGGTAAGGGTTTGTTAAACCAAGAACGATTTGAACGATTAAAACAAGATGGTTTAACGATTGGGTAAACATTTGTACATGATTGACATTTGATCATGTATTTCCCACAAAACATAACTTTGATTTAAACCAAGTTTTACTTCAATACTTTTGTTTTTGTGCATATGGTTTAGTTGAGACATTTCACTTGCCATACATGGATATTTGACATAGACATTTGACATGGATATTTGACATAGACATTTTGACATGATTTACATCTTGACATGAATACTTTGACATATTATTCAATACATTTGACAATTGATTTAAACATAGACATTTTACATTGTTTGGTTTGGTTTGGTTAAGTGATTAAGTAACGACGCGTGTGTAATATGATACAAACATGGTGGATACGCCGCTGGTACTTCCTATATATAAGTGTTTGTATGGTATTACATATCATAGCGTTATTTGAATCATTTCAGTTTGAGACATAGAACATTTTATACAAATAACATACTTTTCACAAGACATTGATTTATAAACAACTTATCTTATGCAAACTCATTTACATGGTTATTCATTTAATCATGCATTATTTTCTTATTTATACTTATCATCCGAACTTATTATTTTTCAAATGATTTACAAAGACAAAGCAAATTACAAGGTTCATGACTAAACATTTTCTTAAACAGAAGTCATGAATCTTATTTTCACAAAACCTATGTACTCGCCAGCATTTCTTTGCTGACCTCGTTTTCACATATGTTTCAGGTATTGTTGGATGATATCGATTGATAAGATGCATGCTCACATAGGACTGGACAAGGCCTTAGTGACTCAATAACAATGATAGACTATGTTTAAATAGTGTATTTAGATTTCCAGACGATGTAATTACTCAATGTTTAATAAAACGAAACACTTTTGATATCCATGGTTATGAAACAATTAATTCTGTTACAACACTCCCCGACATTTCCGCCACGTTTTGTATGTTCTACGTGGTCGGGGTGTGACAGAAAAGATGGTATCAGAGCCAATGGTTATAGGGAATTAGGTTATTAGTAATTAGTAATGCTTTGACCTAGTCTATAACCTTCTTAGGACCCTAACGCGAGTTTACTTGCGTTTAGTCATAAAACAATACCGTCACCTATCCTTAGGTGACGACCACAACAAGAACGTAAATTTCAAAACCGCTTTGAAAACTAATCATCTGTTCTAGGATGATTAATTTATAGGTTTTGAACCCTCTATTGTAAGGTTTTGAACCCTCTGTTATATGGTTTTGAACCCCTTTGAATTTTCAAAATCTCGTCAAGGTTTTGGGTTTTAAATAATGTGAACACGTGCAAACTGGAAGGGTGAATGCCTGTATTCTGGGTTTTCTGTCTAGGCAAGCACTTCGTATACATCTCATCAGACGCGAGACCAGTTGTGCTTACCTGGGAATTCTTGGGATGAGTGTTCACTTATAGGCGAGCATGTCTTCGCGATACATTATTTTTAACCTATTTACTTTGACTAATCACCAAGGTCGTTTGTTGCTTTGTAGTAACAAACAAATGACCACTATCCTTGCTTTCATCAGATTTGTTTCATCTCATTCTTTTCGTCTAAATTCTCTCACTCGTTTCCTTTCATGTTTCCTCTTTTAGACAATGCCTCCTCGACGCGAAAGCCAGATAGAGACTGCCGAGCTGGCAGAAATCATTGCGCAGCAAATGGCTGCTCAATTCCCAAACCTCTTTGCTCAATGGAACCAAGCCAACAACAACAACAATGTGCTGTGCAAATACAAGGATTTCAACCAGGCTAAACCACTCAAGTTTAGTGGTTCTGAAGGAGCAACTGGGCTTCTTCAGTGGTTCGAAAGCATTGAGAATACTTTTCGCCACGTGCAGTGCCCGGATAATCGCAAGGTCGAGTTCTCCTCGAGCGTGTTTCAGAAGAGGGCTCTTACATGGTGGAATGGGGTAATGAGAGACCGAGGTGCAGAAGTTGCTCTCGCACAGACCTGGGCTGAACTTAGGGCTCTGATGATGAGGGAATTCTGTCCTCGTCATGAGCAGCGAGCTTTGGAGAAGGAATTTGATGAGTTGAAGCAAGATAGTGGTGAGCACAGGGCGTATACTGATAGGTTTGAGGAGCTGAGTCTGCTTTACCCTACAATGGTTACCCCACTTGACATAGCTATCGAAAGGTACATCGACGGCCTACCTGACTCGGTACAAGACATCCTTACTGGTAGTAACCCTGCCACACTCCGTCAGGCGATCGAATTATCAGCGACATTGACTGAGTCGCAGATTCGGAAGAACAAGTTACACAGGAAGGGTGACAAGGGCAAGAAACAGTCAGCTGACAAGGAGGATAGCAAGAAAAACCAAAACAAGAAGGGTAAGGAAGGTGAGACGTCAAAGAAATCAAAGAAGCGAAAGGGTGCCCAAAATTTTGCTGTTACAGCACAGACTTCACAGAACCCGCGGAACCAACCAGCTCAGCCACCTGCAAAGAAAGCATATGCCGGTACCGCACCTTATTGTGCACGCTGCAACGGTCATCACGCAGTACAACAAGCTTGCTGGCAATGCACGACGTGTGGTAAACTTGGGCATTTGGCCAAGATTTGTCGTTTGGGACAAAATCAGGCTGCTCAGGTTCAAGCTCCGGTTCAAGGGAATGCTGCGAGATTTCCACTGGGTTCATGTTTCAACTGCGGAGAGATTGGTCACTTCCGCCACAACTGCCCAAGACTGGTGAATGCAAATGCTAACGCAAACCCAAATGCGAATGTCAACGTCAATGTGAATCCAGCACGTGGTCGAGTGTTTAACATCAATGAGGCACTCATTGATGAAGGAGTGAACAATTAGTATTTTGTTTTTCCTCTGGTTGGTATCTTGTAACATTTAAAGACAATGCGGTTGTTATATAAATAAAAATTTGTGGTTTTATTTTCTAACTAATGCAATTGTATGAATGTTTGATTCAACCTTGTGATGTCAACACAAAGACAAAACTACTCGTGTGGTTCTGTCATTTTTACGATCACTTGAGATCTCCCTAAGAACCTCAAACACTGGTTTCTTTTAGATCTAAAGTATTTTATCGTCTTGCACCGTTCGAGATGCAAGAATTATCAAAACAGCTTCAAGAGTTGTCTGATAAAGGATTCATCCGTCCGAACTTTTCACCTTGGAGAAACTCCTGTTCTCCTTGTGAAAAGAAAAAAAAATGGATCTTTTCGAATGTATATCGATTAACGTAAGCCTAGTAAGCTTACCATCAAGAATCGATATCCCCTACCTTAAATCAACGATTTCTCCGATCAACTGCATAGCGTTCATGCTTTTCCAAGATCGATTTGCGTTTTGGGTATCATCAACTTTGTATTCTCGAAGAAGATATTCCCAAAACGGTTTTCTGCATGAAGTATGGCCATTACGAGTTTACAGTCATGCCTTTTAGGTTGACAAATACTCCAGCCATCTTCAAGAACTTAATAAATGGAGTCTGCAAGCCTTTTTGGATCAGATCGTCATTGTTATTATTGATGACATCTTGATCTATTCATGTCCTGAGCCGATCACGATCAACACCTTCATTGACATCGGAGCCCTGATTGAATTCCTTGTACACTTTAAAATGTACAAAACAACTCAATTAGGACAAACCGAATTCCTTTTAAGATCTTCCTATCTTTATAGTTAGATTCTTGAAAATATTTAAAGTGCCAAAGGAAATCCACGGATTGGGTTTCTGGTATGCTTTAAATACCCGTGTCCAAAGATAACAAATTATAGGTCAAATTGAACGATTATGCGATTGAACGAGTATGCAATTATGTGACTATGTGTTTATTCATCTTATGTTTTCTTTTATGCATTTTTGTGTTTTTAATACTCTGGATATTCGTTATCCAAATCCTCGCAGAATCTTTCATATCTTCATATGAGGGATTCGTAGCAGGATATTCAAAAAGTACTACCTTCAATCCTTAATGGGCTTCTATGTAATAGTTAAGACCCTTGGGTTATATAGTACAATTCCATGTTTCATAAGAGACCCTCTTAGTGGTCTAGTCAAAAAGATTGATTCATAATTTGGTTAAAGAACGACATCTAGTGATGTAGCTGAACAGACTCCTTGATAGTCTATTTAGATCATTTATTGATTTAATTAAAAGGACTCTATGGCGGTCTAGTCACACTCATCACATGATTGTTCAATTGGTTTTCCCCTACACATTTTAAAATAGACTGTGTGAACTGTGCAAGGAATTGTCTGATTATGGACGCGTACATAATTATGAAATTTAGTGCATAGAAACCCAGTAATATTTATTATGTGTAAGAACCGATAGCGACAACAATAACAAAATGACAACGATGTAATGGAGGTACGGTGGACGCACCAATGACACTTCATATACTTGTATATAAGTGTCCCTCTTACATTGCAAACATAATGTTATTAAGGTTACTAGAAGTTCAGAACCCTAACCAATATTGTTTGATCTTTTCAACTTCATGTTTTAAACTCTCACAAGTTTCCTCTAAATAAATTTCGGGACGAAATTTCCTAAAGTAGGGGAGACTGTAACACCTGTGCCTTCACGGCCATCAAACAAATACTGAACCAATGAAATATTATATTTCATACTTGGGATTGGTAAAAATATGTGTATCTTTTGCACATATCAACTCTTGTTCGATTTCAAACTCTAAATCGCTTGCTGGAAGGTTATACGCGCACTAATGCGTAAATATAACCAGTTTAATGCAACAAACACTCCGGAATAGTGAAATAGGTTTAACATACCTTAAATAACCTTTACATAACTTAGAAATAAGTTTTGGAAGGTTTGGTGTGGTGAAATCAAAGTTATATCGCTTACAGGGACTAAATATGACAAACTGCGAAAGTATGCCAATTTGAACTGTAACAGACATTCCGGAACATGACCATAAGTTAAACATACCATAAATATCCTTTACATAGCTTAGAAATAGGCTTTGAGGGGTTCGGTGTGCTAAAATAAACTTTTGTGTCATTCAGGGACTAAAAGTGTCAAAAAGTGCACAAGTTTGCATTTTCACGCATAATTTACGTTCTGAATACATCTGGACATCCAAAAATTTATGTAAGCATGACTACATTATATTTTAGTGTTCGCCTTAAGAAAAATCCATGCGTCGCGTCATTTGGATCGTTTTTCGCGCTTGTGCGCATTCCGTCGTAATTAAGCGAACATCGCGTTCGTACGACCAAACGAACCATCATCCGGCATATTTTTGAGCATGTTTTGATTCCCCTATACTTTAACTTCATTTTAGAGCCTTGAAATGAGGTTAACGGGGTTCAAACGCATCGAAAATCGCTTAAACGGGCTGCAGGGACTAAACCTGTCATTTTGAAACATTTCTGATACAGAGGGGTCAGTGGCGTAGCGCGACTGCCTAGGCCCTCACCGTTGCGCTACGCGACTGCCTATTCTGGGGCAGAAAACGTGCAGAAACTCATTTTTCGCATTTTCGGGACCAGATTCGATGTATCGACAGCCTGTTTCCAGCTGCAAACCACTCCCAAAACCTTGCCACATGTTGATACCCTATGGTGAGTGGCCATTTAGTCACCATAAGGTTCCGACACTTGCACGGTTGCGATTAAGACACATTTTCCATGAAACGATCTTAACGGTTCGGGTATTCCTATAAATACCCAACCCATCCAACCTCATTTCTTACAAGAATTCTGATTTTGAGAGCTCTAAGTTGAAACCATTGTTTCATACCTGAGTTCTTGGATCGGGATTAGCATTCGGGGACCCTTCGTAAGTATTCTTTCGTTCTTTTCCTTATTTTACTGCTTTTCGAGTCAGAAAGTCAAACTTTGTTTGACTTTCAGCGTTGACCAGTAATGGTCAATGCGAAGTTCGTTTGAACTTCGCAACGTGAGTGTAATCACGTTGGTCATAGTCCCTTGGGACTATGCCCACTGATTACCACGTTGTCTAGGGTCGTAGGGTAGGCGATCTAATAAATCGCCTATACCTTCGAACCCGACCCAGTTTGGTCGATCATTAGGATCCGACCAAATACATTAGGTGACCATAGTGTAGGGAATAACCTTCCGAGGTTATACCTTATGGTCACATCGTTTAAGTAGTTGTATGATAGGTAGTTTATATGCCTTAGGTAAATTACCAGAATACCCTTTTCATGTATAATTGGTAATTAAGCATATGTAACCTAAACTTTTGTCACATAACTGATTATGTAACATGTTTAGGCATATAACACTTGTCATAGGACTAGTTAGACGGTCCGAACGCGTTTCACGCGCACGACGCGTTAAAGTAGCATAAGTTACCTTAACGAGTCGCGATGGGTCGAAAGCACTTAGGTTAGTCTCATTGTAGTATGTAGGCCTTGTTAAACCATATAATATGAGTTCCAATACTCATTTGGTTTGCCAAGCCTCATCCTATCCGATCTCCCGATTTAAGTCCGGTTTATTTATATAGTTTTAGCTTGCCGACTGATTCCGTGCTCCCTCAAGCTTTGTTTGGTTGTTGTTCAAGACCTCCAAGCATTCTCAGGCGAGTACATTATTCCCCTCTTTTACTGTTTTCAACTGTTTTGGGGTGACTCACATGTGCTAAATGTTTTATCAATGATTTCAATAACAATTACAATGTGGTTTCAAGAACAATAACAATTATTTCAAGAACGCTAACAATGATTTCAAGAACGAATACAATGATTTCAAAAACTAATAACAAATTCAAAAAGTGAACAAACTTGTTGGTTGTAGTTTACATGACCGATGACATTCATTAGCAATGATCAAGCCGACCAGTATTAGGTTATGGTACCATAGGATCTGACAAATCCCGTTATTTACTGCACCCATTGTTATGTGTGGGGGTTGTGGGTAGCGACTGAATCTGAAATTATTAACTTATCCTTTGGTAAGGGTTTGTTAAGAACGAGAACAAGAGCGAGTTGGAACGAGGAACGCGTCAAGAAGGCTTGAATGTTATTAGAGAATCGACCATAAAGTAGTTTCACAATTAAAATATTAACTTACCCTTTGGTAAGGGTTTGTTAAACCAAGAATGATTTGAACGATTAAAACAAGATGGTTTAACGATTGGGTAAACATTTGTACATGATTGACATTTGATCATGTATTTCCCACAAAACATAACTTTGATTTAAACCAAGTTTTACTTCAATACTTTTGTTTTTGTGCATATGGTTTAGTTGAGACATTTCACTTGCCATACATGGATATTTGACATAGACATTTGACATGGATATTTGACATAGACATTTTGACATGATTTACATCTTGACATGAATACTTTGACATATTATTCAATACATTTGACAATTGATTTAAACATAGACATTTTACATTGTTTGGTTTGGTTTGGTTAAGTGATTAAGTAACGACGCGTGTGTAATATGATACAAACATAGTGGATACGCCGCTGGTACTTCCTATATATAAGTGTTTGTATGGTATTACATATCATAGCGTTATTTGAATCATTTCAGTTTGAGACATAGAACATTTTATACAAATAACATACTTTTCACAAGACATTGATTTATAAACAACTTATCTTATGCAAACTCATTTACATGGTTATTCATTTAATCATGCATTATTTTCTTATTTATACTTATCATCCGAACTTATTATTTTTCAAATGATTTACAAAGACAAAGCAAATTACAAGGTTCATGACTAAACATTTTCTTAAACAGAAGTCATGAATCTTATTTTCACAAAACCTATGTACTCGCCAGCATTTCTTTGCTGACCTCGTTTTCACATATGTTTCAGGTATTGTTGGATGATATCGATTGATAAGATGCATGCTCACATAGGACTGGACAAGGCCTTAGTGACTCAATAACAATGATAGACTATGTTTAAATAGTGTATTTAGATTTCCAGACGATGTAATTACTCAATGTTTAATAAAACGAAACACTTTTGATATCCATGGTTATGAAACAATTAATTCTGTTACAACACTCCCCGACATTTCCGCCACGTTTTGTATGTTCTACGTGGTCGGGGTGTGACATAAAGGGGTGCATGGCCCAACCGACCCAACTGTTGCACTGTTCACTCGAGACCGCATGGTCTCGAGTCGGGTCCTTGTGGTTTGGGTCATAACCACACGCATACATACAAGCACAACACATAATCACATAAGTTCACTTATATCATTCATTAAGCCAATAAGTCAATTAGTCACATAACGTTCAAGTATGTTACATCAAGATACAACGAAAGGTTCTAAATTACGAGTTGTCACATTATCCCCAAGTTGAAAGAAATTTCGTCCTGAAATTTGGTAAGCACTCACTGAGGAAGCTAGTTAAGTTGTATGGTTTTCACTGGTTTTCCTGGGGTGTCACATCCTCCCCCCGTTGATCTGGAATTTCGTCCCGAAATTCCGTAGCTTCAGCCTCAGTAGTGGTTGTACTGTTTGCGAACAATTGGGGATACTTTTGTTTCATCTGATCTTCGCGTTCCCAGGTGAACTCTGGGCCGCGACGTGAGTTCCAACGAACTCGAACGAGAGGTATTCTAGTGTTCTTGAGGACCTTAACATCCCGGTCCGTGACCTCAACTGGTTCCTCAACGAATCGTAACTGCTCGTCGATGGTGAGTTCCTTCAAAGGAACTACGTGGGTCTCATCTGACAGACACTTCTTCAGATTCGACACGTGGAAAACGTTGTGAACTGCACTGAGTTCTGCCGGTAAGTTCAGTCTGTAGGCCACCTTGCCTATTTTCTCGATGATTTCAAAAGGCCCGACGTATCGTGGGTTAAGTTTACCTCGTTTACCAAAACGAACCACACCCTTCCAGGGTGAAACTTTGATTAGTACCCGCTCCCCAACCTGGAGCTCAAATGGTTTCCTGTCCTTGTCGGCGTAGCTTTTCTGACGGTCACGAGCTGCCGCCATGCGTTGTCGTATTTGAGCAATCCGCTCGGTTGTGTCTACCACAAGTTCTGGACTAGTGATCTGACTATCCCCCACCTTTGCCCAACAAAGAGGTGACCGGCATTTACGCCCGTACAATGCCTCAAACGGAGCAGCTTTAATGCTGGTGTGGTAGCTGTTATTGTACGAGAATTCCACAAGTGGCAGATGCTTTTCCTAGCTGTTGCCAAAGTCGATTACACATGCACGAAGCATGTCTTCTAAGGTTTGAATAGTGCGCTCATACTGCCCGTCCGTCTGAGGGTGATACGCTGTGCTCATGTCCAACCGTGAGCCAAAAGATTTGTGCATCGCTTGCCACAGCTCTGAAGTAAATCGTGCATCTCGATCCGAGATAATAGAGGTGGGCACCCCGTGCCTGGAGACAACTTCTTTAAGATATACGTCTGCTAGAGTGGAGAACTTATCCGTTTCCTTGATAGCCAAGAAGTGTGCAGACTTTGTGAGTCGATCCACGATCACCCAAATAGTGTCGTTACCACGTTGAGATCTAGGCAGGCCGGTGACAAAATCCATGGAAATTTGCTCCCATTTCCATTGTGGTATCTCAGGTTGTTGGAGTAGGCCTGAGGGTTTCTGGTATTCCGTCTTGACTCTCGCACAAGTCAAACACTTGCTGACGTAAGTTGCTATGTGGGCCTTCATGCTAGGCCACCAATACGTAGTTTTGATATCGTGGTACATCTTATCCGAACCAGGATGTACCGAGTAACGAGATTTGTGTGCTTCATCCATCACAAGCTCTCGTAAGTTGCCATAGAGTGGGACCCAAATGCGTCCCGTTACGTAGTATGCACCATCTTCCTTCTGTTCTAATCGTTGCCTTGAGCCGCGTAGGGCTTCAGCCCTGACGTTTTCTGGTTTCAATGCTTCTACCTGAGCGTCTCGTATTTGGGAAGGAAGACTAGAATGTATAGTGAGCTGCAATGCCCGCACGCGCTTCGGCGCAGTGTCCTTTCGACTAAGGGCATCAGCCACAACATTGGCTTTGCCAGGATGGTACTTGATTGCACATTCGTAATTGTTTAATAACTCGACCCATCATCGTTGACGCATGTTTAGCTCCTTCTGTTTGAAGATGTGCTCGAGACTCCTGTGATCGGTGTAAATGGTGCACTTGGTGCCGTACAGGTAATGTCTCCATATCTTCAGTGCAAAAACAACAGCTCCCAGCTCTAAATCGTGTGTAGTGTAGTTCTTCTCATGAACTTTAAGTTGGCATGAGGCATACGCAATAAATTTATCTCGTTGCATCAATACACAACCAAGACCCTGGATTGATGCGTCGTAGTAAACCACAAAGTCGTCTGTGCCCTCTAGCAATGAAAGGATAGGTGCACTGCAAAGTTTATCCTTTAAATGCTGAAATGCTAATTCCTGTGCGTTTCCCCATCGATAGACCACGCCCTTCTGCGTTAGTGAGGTGAGAGGTTGCGCAATCTTGGAAAAATCCTTTATGAATCTCCTGTAGTAACCTGCCAAACACAAGAATTGGCGAATTTCCGTTGGTGTGCGAGGTGCAGGCCAGTTCTTAATCGAATCTACCTTGGATGGATCAGCGTGAATCCCATCCTTGTTCACCACATGGCCTAGGAAGTGGACTTCGCGAAGCCAGAAGTCGCATTTCGAGAATTTTGCGTAAAGTTGTTCCGTTCGAAGGAGTTCCAAAATAAGGCGTAGATGGTGCTCATATTCCTTTTGAATCTTGGAATAGATCAGGATGTCGTCGATGAAGACTATAACGAACTTGTCCAGGTAAGGCTTGCACACTCGATTCATCAAGTCCATGAAGATCGCAGGTGCGTTTGTCAGCCCAAAAGGCATGACCAAAAACTCATAGTGGCCATATCGAGTTCTGAAGGCTGTTTTGGAGACGTCCTCTTCTCGGACTCTCAACTGGTGATATCCCGATCTCAGATCAATCTTGGAGTAGTAGCTCGACCCTTGCAGCTGGTCGAACAGGTCGTCAATACGTGGTAGAGGATAACGATTCTTCACGGTCA
The DNA here is from genome assembly GCA_030545235.1 of Helianthus tuberosus. Classification (NCBI taxonomy): domain Eukaryota; kingdom Viridiplantae; phylum Streptophyta; class Magnoliopsida; order Asterales; family Asteraceae; genus Helianthus; species Helianthus tuberosus. Next base: position 62,652,352 of record CM060432.1, on the reverse strand, counting down.
CCTTGTTGAGTTCCCGGTAGTCGATGCACATTCTGAAGGTACCGTCTTTCTTCTTCACAAACAGGACCGGAGCTCCCCAAGGCGAAGAGCTAGGATGAATAAAACCCTTATCTAAGAGTTCTTGTAGTTGCGTAGAGAGTTCTTCCAACTCTGATGGAGCTAAACGATAAGGTGCACGAGCTATAGGCGCAGCTCCAGGAGCTAGTTCAATCTGAAACTCGACCTGGCGATGAGGCGGAAGGCCGGGTAATTCCTCAGGAAATACCTCAGGATAGTCGCGTACAATTGGAAAATCTCCTATCTTCTTCTCTTTCTCCGTGGTGTCAGTAACGAGTGCCAAAATGGCAGTGTGGCCCTTTCGCAAGCACTTCTGGGCCTTAAGGAGAGAGATGATGTTCTCAACAGCACTCCTCTTGTTGCCGCGAATCATGAGAGGTTCATTAACGGAACTAGGAATACGAACAATCTTCTCGTTGCAAAGGATCTTTGCCCGGTGTTGGGATAACCAATCCATCCCAATGAAAACGTCGAAACTACCCAAGACGATAGGAATAAGGTCGATAGAGAAGGTCTGGTTAGCAAGAACAAGTTTACAACCCTGGACTACGTGAGTGGCCTCTAAACTCTTACCATTTGCTAGCTCTACAATGTGCTTGTTGTTCAAGGGTGTTGGAATACGCTTAAGCATTCGGCTAACTTCTAGTGACATGTAGCTAGTATCGGCACCCGAATCAAATAAAACTGTAACATAAAAGTCGTCGAGAAGGAACTTACCCGCCACAACATTGGGGTCATTCCTTGCTTCACCTTGACCAATCACGAACGCCCGCCCCCTGGTTCCATTGTTGTTGTTGTTGTTCCCATTGTTACCATTCCCCTGATTGTTGTTATTGTTGTTGTTGTTGTTCTGGTTCCTGTTCAGTTGGGGGCAATCCCTCTTGAAATGGCCTTCAGCTCCACACTGAAAGCAGCCTTTGTTATCACCTTGCTGCTGCTGCTGGCGTTGGTTCTGTTGAGCTTGCTGACGATTCTGATTGGCGGGATATAAGCTCCTGCAATCCTTTGCAGCGTGACCTGGCTTGTTGCACCGATGACAGTTACCCCTGGTGTTCGATCGTGTACGTGACCCTGAAAGTCAGTTAAGGTAGTTCAACATCGATTACTAAGGCGGAATCAAAGTAAACAACGTTCAAAACAACTTGTATCCTTTAATCTTTCTTTCTATTATCAACCGTGAGCTTTTACAATGTTTTCTAACAAAAAGTTGGCAGCACCTTCACTCACACACAACCGTTCTGTACCGTTCCAACTGTTCCGTTTGAAATGTGACTAACATACTCTTATATATAGACACAAGACCCTTCCGTTTGAAATTAACATAATCTGATTCAAACGTAACCCTATCTCAAACGACAGTTTCAAACGGAACCCTCATCCAAACGACAGTTTCAAACGGAACCCCTTTTAAACACTTCCTAAATCAAAACTAAACCCTAATTTGACTTTTAAGATCCAATCTTGACTTTCTTGATTTAAGACTTGATGAAGATGCAGTCAACAGACATTCTTGTGCATCAACAGACTCCCCCTTGGATGTTGACGTAGTCTTCAGATCCTGAGTCTTCAGTCTTAGTCTTTTCTCTAACTCTGTCTTTTCATCATAAGCACTCTATCTTCACACTCCCATATACTGTTGATCCAGACTCCCCCTTTCACAGACTCCCCCTCTCGATATGCTAGAATCTGAGATATCTGGTTCAAGCTTTGACAATTTGCTTCCATTGGGAATAATGAAGTCCAAATCTGTTACTCAACCAATAAACATTACAATTCTATCTTTCAAACATAACTCACAAAATCAATCAGTTTTAGAAATCCACTCAAGTATTCAGATCCAAGTTAATGACCCTGATCACTTGATTAATCTACCAAGTCCAAATTAATGACCTTGGTTGATCTTTTGACGAAACAATACTGATTTTAAAACAACAATTTCAAACATTTTCTGAAAATAACAAGTATCAAGTTAATGAACTTGTTTTTTATTTTTCAAACAATTCAAACTTCTTCAAAGTAAGCTCTCCTCATTCTTCATTCCAGAATCTCCTGCATCTGCTTCAAACATCTGAGAATCCAACAATCAACTCTCCACTTTGGTTTGTCAGAAAAATAAAGCAGAAATAAAATCTTTTTGAATTTTATCAAAGTATTCTAAACTAAGAAATGAAATACAGAAAACTTAAATTTCAGAAAGTAAACAAAGTAAACTATTTACAAACATATTTTTGGCGAGTGTGTCAGGGAATCATATCAGCTTTTCAGACAAATCACAAGTACCGTTAAGCTACATTTCATACTCAGACTTAAACAATTCACCTCGATTGTCGATATACTGATCCATCTTAAATTCCCACACAAATTTCAATTTACTCAGGATACTATTTAGATGAATTAAGAACTAAGATCATTCATGTGTCCCACCTCTTGAATATACTCCCGTATCCAGAATCTCAATAATCAGTCTTACAGGTGAGAATACTACAATGATATCTGTATATAATTTAGGAATGCGAGGGCCGAGGGATCTCAGGTCGATACTTTCGTATACGCAGAGAGATATCAGCTTCGACTTTTCGGTGTGTCCCCTTTAGAGGAGCTTTTTGCTTACAACAGCAGCATTTATCAATTTTATTGTTTCAGCATGCTGAGGGTTTAATGCTGTGTTTCAAGCATTGCAGCAAGTATTAGCCAAGGACTAGGTCAGAACTACCGTTCAGCAGAAGTCCCGGAATAATACCCCAGACATCATTAAGTATAAAGACCTAGTATATCAGATTAAGAGACCTTTCAAACGAGATTTCAGGGGTTACCTATATATCCAAGTAGTGTTCCCCACGAATTCACAAGTTTGAATTTAGGTTTATATCCCAAATAAATCTACTAAATGTGTGAAAACCTATCGACACATCATTAGTGAGACTGTTTAACTCATTTAGACTTTTCAAATCTTTAGCATACTATAATCGTCTAGCTGATGTACTATCATTTTCCCTATATACACAAGCTCTTTTTCATTTTATCATGTTTTTGTATTTTTTTTTTTTTTACTGTTTTTGTATTTTCTGAAAAATAACCTATATACAAATATTTACTCCCCCTAAATACCAAAACAAGTAAAAATTCGACAAACCATTGCAGATTGTTTCTCGTCTTCATCCGCAACAGTACTCTCATCAACGCCAATTATGCCATCCGACACCGACAGAAGCTTCATACCATTCAGTTTTAACAAATATTTAAACCGATTTTTATCAAAAGCTTTGGTATGTAAATCAGCTTTCTGTTCGTCTGTGTGGATTTTCTCAATTCGTATCAACTTTTTCTCAAAGCAATCATGAATAAAGTGATGACGAATTTCTATGTGTTTAGTTTTAGCGTGATGTACTGGATTTTTAGTTATATTTATAGCGGCCTCATTATCAACAAAAAGAGGTGTGTTAAGAAACTGCAAACCGTAGTCGCGCATCTGTTGCTGTATCCACAAGATCTGAGAGCAGCAACTGCTAGCAGAAACATACTCCGCTTCACATGTAGATAACGCCACAGACGTTTGTTTCTTACATTGCCAGGTAACCAATCTAGGACCAAAGAACTGCCATCCTGCAGTTGTTGATTTTGAATTAACTTTGCAGCATCCGAAATCCGAATCGGAATACCCTTCGAGCGTAAAGTCGCCTTTTCTAGGATACCACAACCCCAATGAAGGAGTTCCTTTCAGGTAGCGCAATATCCTCTTTACAATAATCATATGCGATGCTCTCGGGTTAGACTGAAATCTTGCTGCGAGGCACGTTGGGTACATGATATCAGGACGTGAAGCAGTTAGGTACATTAAAGAACCTATCATGGAACGGTAAAACGTTTCATCAGCCCTGTCTCCGGTGAGATCTGGGTGAATCCCATGATTTGTTGCAAGTGGGGTAGCAGGTGGAGTAGAACTTGACATCCCAAATTTCTCTAGAATATCATGAACATACTTTGACTGATGAATGAAAATTCCCTCAGGAAGTTGTTCAACTTGTAATCCCAGAAAGAATTTCATCTCCCCCATTGATGACATTTCAAACTTTTGCTTCATCACTGATTCAAAATCTTTGCATAGATTTTCATTTGTCGACCCAAAGATTATATCGTCCACATAAATCTGAACTATCAGAAGATGACCATCGACCTCCTTAGTGAAGAGAGTGGCATCCACTTTTCCACGAATGAACTTGTTGGCTAGTAGGTGTTGAGACAAAGTCTCGTACCAGGCTCTCGGGGCCTGGTGTAAACCATACAGCGCTTTGTCCAATAAGTAGACCTTGTTTTTGTGGATTGGATCGGTGAAGCCCGGTGGCTGACCGACATAAACCTCCTCTTTAACCTTCCCGTAGAGAAAAGCCGATTTAACATCTAACTAATAAACTTTAAAGTTCTTCCAAGACGCAAATGCTAGAAAAATTCTGATAGCCTCTAGTCGTGCTACAGGAGCATAGACTTCAGTAAAATCAATCCCCTCCTGTTGACTAAATCCCTGAACAACGAGTCGAGCTTTGTTCCTTACAACAATTCCTCTATCGTCCCTCTTGCACTTAAACACCCACTTAGTGTTAATTTTCCTCTGACCATCCGGCAAATCAACTAACTTCCACACTCCCAATTTCTCGAATTGACTAAGTTCCTCCTGCATTGCATTGACCCAAGAGTCTTCAGTAAGCGCCTCTTTGTAAGTTCTTGGCTCAACCTGCGAGATAAAACAACTCAATGAGAATTCAGTTTGCAAAGAAGCAACTTTTGTATAAAAACATGTAAGCCCTTTATCAATCTGATTTCGAGTGTGAACGCCTGTCTGCAATTCTCCTATGATCAACTCCTCTGGATGATATGAAAAAGTTCGCGGCATCACTTCACTTGGAACATCTACATTTCCCTCCATATTAGTAACATTCTGTTCTGCATCTTTTTCACCAACTTGGTTTGTTTGACTTGAAAATTGAATTTGCTCCCCCTCAGAATCTGAATCACCATGATCAAAGACTGGCATATTTTCAGCTTCTAGATTATCATTCTGAACCGACTGATTATCTTGAGCAACTTCATTCTGTTGGACATCATCATGTTCACCAGCATTACTTGGACCTGCTTCATCGTCATTTGAAGTTTCCCGTGGTCTCCTCGAATACTCAGCTGGGAACCTTAACGAAGACACGTCGCAACGGATTGGCATAACCAACAAATATACCCTCAATGCACTTCGGACCAAACTTTCCAAAAGGCTCTATAACCGTACAGGGTGATCCGAACGGTTCTAGATACTTCAAATTCGGTTTGCGGTTATTGATTAGCTTAAAGCATGTTTTGTTGAACTTCTTGACAGTGAGAACCCTGTTGAGTGTATAGCATGCGGCGGAAACAGCTTCAGCACAAAAGTTAATCGGTAACTTTGAATCTGCGAGCATAGTTCTAGCCGTCTCGATTAGTGTCCGGTTTTTGTGTTCTGCTACTCCATTCTGCTGCGGAGTGTATGGAGCACTAAACTCATGCAAAATACCTCTTTCATCACAAAATTCTTCCATGTTGCTGTTCTTGAATTCAGTACCATTATCACTTCGAATTCTCTTGATACGCTTTTGGTACAAATTCTCAATCTTCCTGAACAGACCCATCAAACTGTCAAATGTTTCATCTTTCATCTTCAAGAAAGAAACCCATGAAAATCTGGAATAATCATCAGTAACGACCAAACAATAGTAATCTCCTGTAATACTTTTGACATTCACCGGACCAAACAAATCCATATGAAGTCTTTCCAGCGGTCTCGAAACTGAATTGACTTGCTTTATAGGGTGTGACTTTTTCTTCTGCTTGCCTTTGACACAGCTAATGCACTCCCCTTCCAGATGAAAACCTTTGATATTAACTCCCAATACCAAATCATTGTGCACCAAGTGATTCATCTTCCTTAGGTGAATATGCCCCATCTTTCGGTGCCACAATCTTGATTCTTTCTCAGTTGCTCTAGACACAAAACAATGTGCTTGACCAGTTGTTGTAGTCGCTACACTCATGTCTAACACATATAAATCATTCACTCTAGGTGCCCTCATGATAATCCATTCTTCAGGAATAACAAAACAAGGTTTCAAAATCAAACATTCTTTATCAGTGAAATGAGTAGTATACTGATTGTCACAAATCTGCGAGATACTAAGCAGATTGTTCTCCAGTTCAGTGATGTAGTTAACTCTCTCAAACGTCACAATCCCATTGGATAACGTTCCTTCACCAACAATTCTACCACCTTCATGACCTGCAAATCCCACATAACCACCATTGATATTCTTCACATCATACAGTAATGCAGTTTTTCCTGTCATATGTCTAGATGCGCCACTATCCATGATCCATCTTGAAATGGCTCTTGGAAGATCCTGCACATACCACAAGTTGATTTTAAAACATTTCAATAAAGATGCCGATTCATGCTTCGCGATCCAGGAAGCTCCGGCAATTCAAACTGCTTATTCGAACATGGTATCCACCCAGGCCTCATCAGCCTTAGGTGTAACCTTGACTCTCGCAATTTGAATTTTGAAATTTTCAGCCTTCAAAGGTGGAAAATTTGCATCATAATCAACCGAAATTGATTCTTCAGCCTTTTTCACTTCAGAAGTTGAAATTTTCATTTCAGTTTTTGGTTTCCAAACTTGTTGAGATAATGCAACCTGTTTATAAAACTTGTCATTTTTAGTTACCACTTTCTTAACAGGTTCATTTTTCACTTTGATGTTGTCATTTTTCACATTCTTTTTCTCAACAATGATTGGTGCTTTACCCTTCACGTCAACTTTCTTTTGTTGAATCTTCACAGTTTCAGTCTTAGTCTTCACATTGGTACACTTTCGTGCAATGTGACCAACTTTGTTACGTCTAAAACATGTACGAGTATCATCAACTCGACTTGTGCCTTCAGACTGATAATGTGAAGCTCTTTTCTCAAAGAACTCTTTATTTGATTTTGAAAAAATTTCATTTTCCTCATCAGAACGTGAACTTGAACTGTTCACAAACACCTTCTTTTCAGCAAACCTTTTGTTTTGAAAACTCTTTTTCTGATAACTATTACCACCCCGATAACCACCCGACCAATTGTTTCGATTGTTATTATAAAAACGTGATGGAACAACAGGCTTTTTGTAGTATGATTTATCTTTCTCAAAACTCATTTTTCTCTTTGTTTGACTGAACTTGTTCACTTCTGACAACTCAACTTCAACCAACTTGAAAACATTTGTCAATTTGTTCACATTAACATTCTCAATCGGAAACTCAGAATCCGAATACAACTTATCAGATCCAGCCATCTTGTACATCACAAGACCCGGTTCATCACTTAAGTTGTTTTTGGATTTTGATTTCTGAATATATTTGTCCAAGAAACATCCATCATCTTCAGCTGAATCACTATTCAAAACACTTTCAGCTGTACTTTTAACAATCTCTGTCTGAACACTATCATCATTGGAAGTTGTGAACATGACATCAATGTTCTCTGGAAGTTTAACTTCACTTTCTTCTTCAATTTCAACCAACCCAGACTGTTTTTTAGTGTAATTATGAAGAACAGGTGGTGGTACTTGATGAAAACCCACCCCAGTTCCATCAGAATACACATCTTCGCCCGCTTTGTCTTTCCCGATGGGTTTGGGAATGATATGTTGCAAAACAAAGCTTGCGGAGCTGTAACTGTTAAGCTTCAACTGGATTCGCTCGTTTTCGATTACAGCCTCTTGAACTTTAAGTTTCAATTTAGCGATTTCATCCAGTTGTTTATTGATTGATTCTTCTTTAACTCTAAGCACTGCTTTTAAATATTCATTTTCTTTAAAAGTTTTACCATTTCGATCATCACAATCTTTCATTGTGCTTTTGAGTTTTTCAAATTTTTCAGAAATCTGACGGTTTTCAAGAATCAACTTTTCATTTTCTTGTTTAATTTTGTCATGATCAATTTTATCAGTTTCAATTTGAGCAGTTAATTCTCTTATCCGTTCAGTTGAAGCTTTAACTGTTTTGTCACGACCAAGAATCTGATTCTCAATGTTTCTGACCTTTGCTGTCAGATCTTTAATTTTCTCACCGTTGAGATACGTGACAGTATTACAAAATTTGCACTCTTTGTTGCAATTTTTGCAATCAGCATTTCCTTCGATCTTTGTACCTGACGCATTTGTTGACACATCTGAACTGACCTGGCTTTTTGACTCAGACACGGAGTTAGAGTCTACCTCAAGTGCCTTAGCAGCCAGCACTTTGTCAGCCATTTTTCCCAGGTTCTCTGCAGTCAACTCCTGCGTAGTATCGATAACTCCAGTATCAATCTTCTTGGATTCTTTTCCTTCTATTTCTTTTCTCTCTTTCTCTTTCTCCTCTTCAATCATTTTCGAAGTTGGAGTTCCCCACCATTTGTGTTGCCAATACTCATCATTTTCTTTCATTTCCTTGATTAAGACTTCCAGATCAAGAGTTTTGTGATCAATTGCAATATTTCCATACTCATCAAGATAACACTCTCTGTCTGGATCCCATCTGTTGGCTCTCTTTGCTTCCAAAAAGATACTAGAAAGTCTAGTAATTTTTTTTTCCGAAATCATTTTTCTGTATCTATACTTCTGCTCTTCAGTTCTCTCATCTTTCCATGGAATAGGTTCATTTTTCGCCATGAATGCGTAACCAACCGCATCTTCTTCTGGTAGAACCTCTTGACTCCAATCATACCCCTCATCATCGTAAATCACTGCAAGAGCTCTAGATTTCTCTCTGTTGTCTTCAACTTGCTTCAATCTAGGCGGCTCGGATTTATTCTGGTGATAAATCGCCTTCTTGTAGTAATCATCTCTGAAAGGATTCTCCGACTCATCAGCATAAGCATTTCGGCATTCTCGTTTGAAATGACCCTTCTGCTTACACTTGAAGCAAGTCACCTTCGATTTATCGAACCCCAACTTAGTAGAAGCACCACCAATTGTTTTTCTTCCAGTAATTTCCATGAATCTTTGTGCACGACGAACAGCACTTGCCATAGCCCAACGAATATCGATCAGTTCCATTTCCTCCGGATCAATCTGATCGTAATCTTCTTTTGTCAGATTTGTATTGCCAATCTTCCCAGCTACCAATCCTTCATACGATTCCAACACCGATGCTAGGAAAATCATCTGCTGCTTAGCCGATTCTTCATCAAAGTTATGAGCATTCTTCAAATCTATCGCTATGTTGCATTGAAAACGATTCTTTGCATCAGAATGACTTGCAGATGATAAAGATCCACTGTGATAACCACTATGATTTCCACTGCTTTGACCACTTTGACTTTCTTTGCCAGCTGTAGACACATTTTCAGCAGAAAATGCAGTCTTTGGAGAAGTAGCTTTCGGCATCATGCTTTTTGGATAGTACAAATCCAAATTCTGCTGGTAAGATGAGTGATTAACTTTGTACGTCTTCTTCAACTCCAGCTCATGACTTTCAAGTCTCTCAATCACCAAATCTGGTTTCAACATTTCAGGAGCAATAGTATTCTTCAGCATCAATGCATAATATCTCCAATCCATATCCTCTGGTAATGAATCGAACAGTTTGTCAACAAGTTCTTCATCAGAATATGTGATATCATGTCTTGCCAATTCCAGCTTCAGATGACCGAACCTCTCTATCATTTTACACACTGACTCATTCTTAAGACAACCAAACATATCAAACTCTTTCCTAAGAAGTTTCTTTTTGTTTTTCACTATCTCTGTACTTCCTAAACATTTCTGTTTTAACTTTGCCCAGAGGTCTTTAGCATTTGTATAGTCTATTAATGAGATGATATCCTCCCGAACAGACTGAAATAACAACGCCACACACTTTTGTTCGGCTACGAATGATTCAATCTCATCAGATGCTGTTAAGACTTCACCATTCTTGTTTCCTTGATCATAACCGTTCTTCAGACTTTTCCAACTTGGAAACGCGAATGCCATCATCCAATCTTCAAACTTTCTGGACCAACGACTGTATTCCTCAATAGCCATTAGCTTTGGAGGTTTATTGAACGTTCCGAAGGCACTTTCCGATTCCCAAGCTTCCTTTTTCTTCTCTTTTGGTGGATTCTCATTCACATTGCTTGATGAATTATCATTGTTTCCGGAATCTCCAGCGAACGCGTACATGTCGCTAAACGGGTTTAAGAAAATATCATCCATCGTGAATGTACCTGTAAAATCAAACAACACTTAGAAAAATTTTGGTTTTGGAAAATATCAGATTTAAAAGAAACCTGTTCAAACGGAATGGTTCAAACAATGTTCAAACGAACTAGGTGTTTTCAAACGGAATAGACTGTTCCGTTTGAAATAACAATAGTTTCAAATGATGGTCACACTTCAAACGATATGGTTCAAATTCAAACGACAAATATTCAAACGACAAACATTTCAAACGACAAATATTCAAACGACAAACATTTCAAACGATCAATTTCAAATGGTCAATTTCAAACGATCAATATGTTTTCAAACGATATGTCCATTTTCAAACGATAAGTGTCAATTTCAAACGGAATGACGTCAGCAAATCGCGAACATTTTCAAACGGTATGAATGATTTCGATCAGTTTTAGGCCGAATTTTGGTTTCAAAATTTCAAGGATTAGTTAAAGGTAAATTTCATTTGCTATGTGATCGTTTCAAGCCATTTTAACTGTGACAACTGGCTTAAATCAGAAAAGAAAGGTAGAAGTGAGATAATCCGATGATTTCAAGCTGTATTTGGTATGAACTCCTCGTCCTGAGCTCTGATACCACTTGTTGGATCGTGTACGTGACCCTGAAAGTCAGTTAAGGTAGTTCAACATCGATTACTAAGGCGGAATCAAAGTAAACAACGTCCAAAACAACTTGTATCCTTTAATCTTTCTTTCTATTATCAACCGTGAGCTTTTACAATGTTTTCTAACAAAAATTTGGCAGCACCTTCGCTCACACACAACCGTTCTGTACTGTTCCAACTGTTCCGTTTGAAATGTGACTAACATACTCCTATATATAGACACAAGACCCTTCTGTTTGAAATTAACATAATCTGATTCAAACGTAACCCTATCTCAAACGACAGTTTCGAACGGAACCCTCATCCAAACGACAGTTTCAAACGGAACCCCTTTTAAACACTTCCTAAATCAAAACTAAACCCTAATTTGACTTTTAAGATCCAATCTTGACTTTCTTGATTTAAGACTTAATGAAGATGCAGTCAACAGACATTCTTGTGCATCAACACCTGGTGCATGGCCCGCTGTGGTGTAGGCTGCAGCGATTGCATTTGGGGTGATTCCCTTTGTACCCGCCATGACTTTGACCACCAGATGTTTGCTGACTAGGGCTCTTGTAGTCTTCAGTCTTTCTCTGCTGAGACTGAGACTGAACAAAAGTCGACCCCTTACTTGAAGCTCCATCCCATTTCCGTTTGTTGTCATTAAGAGCACCTGAAGTAGCTGTAGCACTTATGCCCTTGGGTAACCTGTTCTGCTCCACCGCCTGATCAGTAAGACGGTGAGCCAACTGAACAACCTGCTGGATGGTGGCGAGGTTTGCTGAAGTCACATGACTTTGGATTTCTGGCACTAAGCCCTTGAGAAAGAGTTCAATTCGCTTAATTGGAGGGTCCACCATAGTAGGACACAATAGTGCAAGCTCATTTGATCTCTTGGTATACGCCTCAATTTCTGACCCCGTCATCTTGAGGTTGAAGAACTCGACTTCCAGCTTATGAATGTCATCCCGACTGCAGTATTCCTCCTTAATCATCTCTTTAAAATTTTCCCATGGGGTGGCGTTGGCAGCAACCAACCCCAGCATTTGGACCTGAGCATTCCACCATGTGAGAGCTAAACCCTCGAGAGTACCGGTGGCATACTTCACCCTGCGCACCTCAGGGCATTCACACATTTCGAAAACTGACTCGAGCTTCTCAAACCAATGGAGGAGACCTACGGCTCCTTCAGTGCCGCTAAAAGTAGTTGGTCGGCAGTCCATAAAAGTTTTAAAGGTGCACACAGGTGGCTGTGCATGTTGACCTATTGTGGGTGAAAGAAAAGACAGAGTTTAACACAAAGGTTGGTTCACGAGAGTAGGATCTAAAGATCCCAGAATGAGTTTGGACTGCAGGATATACCTCCTGCGTGTGCAGCTGCCAGTGCCGCAGCAACTCGTTCGTTAATCAGAGCTGTCAACTGGGCTTGTGTCATGTTAACGCGTCCAGACATGATCTTCATATCAAGGGGAACACGAGTGAGAGGGGTTCGCGAAAATGCGATGACAGAAGTGAGTAAGCACACACGTGTTCAAGCAACAGTAGTTATACTAACCAAGCATACCATGAGCAATGTACTATGTAACTAACAAGTAGGCAATATATACATAGATCATATCACCTAGAATGTCGAGCCTTGCATGTGGAGTGAAGCGTCGTTGTGGATCGTAGAGCACTGTACAGGTTATAGTCTGATTTTAATAAAACTTTTTCCCCTTATTAAAACCAAGTTCACTATAACCAATGGCTCTGATACCAATCTGTCACACCCCCAAAATCCACCTGCGGAATACCACCGCTTGGAGGCGTGACTGACCAGGATCCAGCCACCAATCATATTGAACACGCAAGTTAATAATTATAAAAGTTTAACCAGTACCATTGGTATCCAAACAAAACATAGTTTAAGTTGCAAAGCGGAAGCAAAATGTTCAAAACCAAAACATAAGTTTACACGTTTCATAGTTTAACATGGCACACCGCTGTCCATGCCCCACAACGACTCTCCCCCATGCAAGCTCCAGCTAAGCACCTATAGACCTGCAAAGCATGTAGTAACGAGTCAACAACAAGTTGAGTGAGTTCACAGTTGGGTGTTCGTTTTAAGTTGTTTCGAAAACAGTTTCCTTTATCTGGCATCCTGCCGTGGGGGTTACCCCATAGTTTAAAAACGTGACTTGTTTATTCCCGGTTACTCTGGCAATCCAGCCGTGGGGGCTACCCCTTGTTAGTTATCTGGCATTTCGGCCGTGGGGGCTACCCCATGTATACACTAGACTCGTTACCATATCGACTGCTGACTGTAGTCATGTTTATGTGCCCTGAACTGTCAATGTCTATCATCATTGACGTGCCCAGATCCATTAGTTCACGCCCGTCCTCTGCGGCACAGTGTGAGGCTTGTCAGACCTAAATAGCGCTATCTAACTAATGACCCGCTCGCCATTGGCCCGGCGATTAAGTCGATATAAAAAGGAGGGACTTCGTGATAGAGTTTTGGTCTAGTACGAGTTATCTGTCCCGGAGGACGAGGAATTACATTCCTGAACCATTACTGTCCTACCCAAGAAGGACGAGGAATCCATGTTCCTTAACCCCATTCCCAACCCCTGGGAATCCCATGCTTTGTAGGGTGTGAACTCACCTTGGTTTTCTCGGCAGATACACAAAAAGGTCAATCAAGTTGTAAGTGGTCAACTACGTCCTAACATAGATACCATTCAAGTCAGGTTCATATCCAAGTAGTGCACGTATGTTCTACACGTATTGTACACAAGTAATGATCATGGCATACATGTCTAGCATGGCAGTTCAATAACAGTTCGTAACAAGTTCCACAGTAACATTCACGTAACAACCAAAGTCTAAGTGTGCGGCCCAACTACTTAGGCCCATAGCAGTGTGCAAGTCCAAACATTGTGTACGGGTGTTATGGTCTCGAGTCGCAACTGTGGGGGTCTCGAGTCGAGACTAGGGATCTCGAGTTACAGCCTATGAGTACTCGAGTCGCAACTGTGGGGGTCTCGAGTCATGCATGTACTAGTCGAGACCAGACGGTCTCGAGTCGCAACCGGACTCGCAACCGTGGTCTCGAGTTATGCTGCTTGTGTGAGGGGCTGTGGTCTCGAGTCGAGACTAGGGGGTTCTCGACTCGCAACCGCTGATCTCGAGCTGGCTTCTAGATGGTCTCGAGTCGAAACCAGGGGTCTCGACTCCCAGCACCTGTTGATTCTGCATAGTGTACTAACCAATAGGATTTCGATTTCATGATTTGGTGTACTATCCAATAAGGGCTCACAAACAGGTTTCCTTGTCTAGCAATTAACCAAAATGGATCAAACATATCAATTTTCAAATATCCATATCATATTCAACAAGTTCTTCACATATTCATCATGTTCTTCATTAGAGTTTTCATCTTGCACACTTGATTAATCAAAATAAGTATAAACCACAATAGTTATACAACCTAGCCATCCATATCCGATCAATACATGCATCTATAGGATTTATCATCAACATTCAACCATTTTTATGTTATCTACAACATACCCTACATAACAAACATGAACATGTGCATTCCAAATCAAACAAACACCTTTATCAAACACCCGCAATAGTCATAATGCATTCATCATGGATAACAACAATTTTAATATCGGCATTTCAAGAAAGATGTATAAAACTTAACAAGCAAATGCATATTATCCTACAATCTCATCACACATCATCAATCCGAAATAAAAGCACTTAGCATGAATCAGTAACCGGTTGTGAAAAGGCACCGAGATAGTAAAGAAGGCGAATAAAATGGAGTGTCCGAGTGATGATCCCGAGCTCGATTCGAGAGTCCTAGTGTTGCCCGTTTGAATCCGAGAATGAGGGAAGAAGGTTTGTGCTTCTAGGGTTTTAGTGAGAGAATGTAGGAGTGTGTGTGTAGGAGAGTGTGTGTAGATTGCCCAAAGAATGGCAAGGTTGGCTATCCACCAAGGTTATATACTTGTTCTAAGGTGGTGCACCCTAATGGGCTTTCGGGTAGACTAAAGGGGTGCATGGCCCAACCGGCCCAACTGTTGCACTGTTCACTCGAGACCGCATGGTCTCGAGTCGGGTCCTTGTGTTTTGGGTCATAACCACACGCATACATACAAGCACAACACATAATCACATAAGTTCACTTATATCATTCATTATGCCAATAAGTCAATTAGTCACATAACGTTCAAGTATGTTACATCAAGATACAACGAAAGGTTCTAAATTACGAGTTGTCACATTATCCCCAAGTTGAAAGAAATTTCGTCCCGAAATTTGGTAAGCACTCACTGAGGAAGCTAGTTAAGTTGTATGGTTTTCACTGGTTTTCCTGGGGTGTCACATCTTGACCAAGGCCTTACTTGTTTTTATTCTACAGTTGCTCCTTTACAGACACAGTTTTCACTTAGTTGTTTTATTTCACAGATTGAGCCGCGAACGTACAAGGAAGCACTAACTAAAGATTCTTGGGTCAACGCGATGCAAGAGGAGCTGAGTCAGTTTGAGAAGCTGTGTGTATGGAAACTGGTGAACCTGCCTGATGGTCACAGGAAGATAAACACCAAGTGGGTGTTCAAGTGCAAGAGGGATGATCGAGGAGTTATTATTCGCAACAAAGCTCGACTAGTTATCCAAGGTTTCAGTCAGCAGGAGGGGATAGATTTCACTGAAGTATATGCTCCGGTTGCTAGACTTGAAGCAATCAGAATCTTCCTAGCATTTGCATCTTGGAAAGGATTTAAAGTTTTCCAGTTAGATGTGAAGTCGGCATTTCTCTATGGCAAAGTGAAAGAGGAGGTATATATCGGACAGCCACCGGGCTTCACCGACCCAATACACAAAGATAAAGTTTATCTCTTGGATAAGGCGTTATACGGCTTACATCAGGCCCCGAGAGCCTGGTATGAGACCCTGTCTCAACACCTGTTAGCCAACAACTTCATCCGAGGAAAGGTAGACGCCACTTTGTTCACAAAAGAAGTCGATGGACATCTTCTGATAGTTCAAATTTACGTGGACGACATAATTTTCGGGTCTACAAATGAACAACTCTGCAAAGATTTTGAAAAAGTTATGAAGCAGAAGTTTGAAATGTCATCAATGGGTGAGATGAAGTTCTTCTTGGGGCTTCAGGTTGATCAATTACCCGAGGGAACGTTCATACATCAAACCAAGTATGTTCATGATGTTCTGGAGAAATTCGGGATGTCAGGAATGTCACCAATGTCCACCCCGTTAGCGACGAACCATGGGATAAACCCTGATCTCACCGGAGACAAGGTAGATGAAACGTTGTATCGCTCCATGATCGGATCGCTGATGTATTTGACGGCATCTAGACCAGATATTATGTATCCAACCTGCCTCGCAGCACGGTTTCAGTCAAGTCCCAGAGCCTCGCATATGGTAATTTTGAAAAGGATTCTACGCTACCTAAAAGGAACTCCATCACTGGGGTTGTGGTATCCAAAAGAAGGCGACTTCATGCTTGAGGGATATTCTGATTCCGATTTCGGATGCTGCAAAGTGAACGCTAAATCAAAAACAGCGGGGTGCCAGTTTTTCGGACCACGATTGGTCACCTGGCAATGCAAGAAGCAGACCTCTGTCGCTTTATCCACATGTGAAGCCGAATATGTATCTGCTAGCAACTGCTGCTCTCAGATCTTGTGGATCCAGCAACAGATGCGAGACTATGGTTTGCAATTTCTTAACTCCCCTATCTTTATTGATAACGAGGCAGCTATAAACATAACAAAAAATCCTGTTCATCAAGCTAAAACCAAACACATTGAAATTCGTCATCACTTCATCCGAGACTGTTTCGAGAAGAAGTTGATACGAATAGAAAAAATCCACACTGACGAACAAAAAGCTGATTTACATACCAAAGCGTTTGATAAAACTCGTTTTCAATATCTATTAAAACTGAACGGTATGAAGCTTTTATCGGTGTCGGAGGGGATTCTTGGCGTTGACGAAGGTACCACTGTAGATGATGTTGAAAAGCAATCTGCAATGGTTTGTCGAATTTTTAGATGTTTTGGTATTTAGGGGGAGATAGGTCATATTCATATTTTCTGAAAATACAAAAACAATAAAAAAAATAAAAAAAAACCCAAAAACATGAGATATTTCAAAATCCAAAAACAATAAAAAACCAAAAAAGAGCTTGTGTATAAAGGGAAAATGATAGTACATCAGCTAGACAGTTACAGTATGCTAAAGATATGGAAAGTTTAAAATGGTGTTAAATAATCTCGCTGATGATGTGACGATAGGTTTTTTTCACATTTAGTAGATTTTTTCGGGATATAAACCTAAATTTATACTTGCTTATTTCATGGGGAACACTACTTGGATATATAGGTAACCCCTGAAATCTTGTTTGAAAGACCCCTCTTTCTAAGATACTAGGTCTTTATACTCAGTGATATCTGGGGTATTATCCCGGGACTTCTGATTTTGCGGAAGCAATGGCCTAGTCCCCGGAGAATACTTTACCAATTGCTTGAAATATAGCGTCGCCCTCAGCAAAAATGATGAAACAATAAAATTGATAATCATTGCTGTTGTAAAAAAGATCCTCTAAAGGGGACCCACTAAAGTCGAACTGTCATCTCTCTGCTGAACGGAAGTTCTGACCTGAGCTCTCACGGTTTCGCAATTTAATCCCTTACAGATATAATCTGTGGTATACTCACCTGTAAGATTGAATATTGGGATCTGGATACAGGAGTATATTCAAGAGGTGGGACACATGAATGAGTTTAAGTTCTTAATTCACCTAACTCGTATCCTGGATAGATTGAAATTTGTGTGAGAACTTAAGTGGATCAGAATATCGACAATCTAAGCGAATTATTTAATGCTGAAAATGAAATCACGCTTAACGATACTTGTCATTTGTCGGCAGCTGATATGATTCCCTAACACGCTCACCAAAAATATGTTTGTAAATAGTTTATTTTTACTGCATTTTATTTCTGTATTTCATTTTCTAGTCTAGAAACTTTATTAAAATCCAAAAAGATTTTCTATTTCTGCTTTATCTTTTCCGACAAACCAAAGTGGAAAGCTGATCTTCAGACTCGCAGTTTGAGAAAGATGCTGGAAGTTTCTGAGACTGGACAGATATGTTGGGAGCTAATTATGTTAATCTTGTGGAAATGAAAAGTCAAATACAAGTTCATTAAGTTGAAACTTGTAATTTTCAGAAAAAAATGGTTGTACAAGAATAAAGAAAATATCAGTTTGCTTTGTATCGGGTCAACCAAGGTCATTAAGTTGGACTTGGTCGACAAATTAAGTGCCTAGGGTCATTAACTTGGACCTAGATACTTAAGTGCCTAAAATCTGACAAAATTGGTGAAAAAGTCAAAAAGGTCAAAATGTCAAAGTTTTAAAAGTCAAAAGTGTGCCTCGCTAGGATGCCAATCCGATCGGATGACAATCCGGTCGGATGACAATCCGGTCGGATAGCAATTCGACTCATGTGTCACTATAAATAGAGGGTCAAAGGTCAGTCAAAGGTTACTCGCTCGGACAGTCTTCATTCTCTCTCACACACTTTGATTTTCTGATCTTGTTTTCTTCACACCACTTTGCACGAATCATTGGATCGTTGGTTAGCACAACTTTTACAATGGCAAAGGTATGTATTTCTTACTCAAATCTGTTAAAAATTGATGTTTGATGTCTGTTCTTGACGATGACGTCACTAACGGATTCTTTAAGTCAGATCTAGGTAGTTTTAGTTAGTGTTGATGAGATTTAAGCATAGGTTTGTGTTCGCAATGATCAGATCTATAG
This sequence comes from Helianthus tuberosus, assembly GCA_030545235.1. Taxonomy (NCBI): domain Eukaryota; kingdom Viridiplantae; phylum Streptophyta; class Magnoliopsida; order Asterales; family Asteraceae; genus Helianthus; species Helianthus tuberosus. The sequence continues at coordinate 62,633,605 of CM060432.1, read as the reverse complement.
ATTCATCGGTTTAATTTGTGTCATAACATGTTAAAATTGAGTAGATCTGATGTTTGGTTGATACGGATGTCGGTAGAGTTTTTGCTGAATTAAACCCTGATTAGGATGAATTAGACAACATTGAACATAGGGTTTTGCTCGCAATTAGATTATCTACGTAGATCTATGATCAATTAGAGGTTTTGCCTTAGAAAAATTTTGATGATTCTTGAATGATCTTTAATTGTTCTTGAATGAGGATGACAATCCGGTCGGATAGCAATTCGACCGAATGACCATCCGTTTCATATTTTTGAATCTTGAAATCTGTGCCATTGATATCTGACAAAATTGCTTTGAATCAGATGACAATTCGGTCGGATAGCAATTCGACCGAGTGTCAATTCGTTTCAAAATCATTTGTACAAACCGGTCGGATAGCAATTCGACCGAGTGTCAATTCGTTTCAAAATCATTTGTACAAACCGATCGGATAGCAATTCGACCGAGTGTTAATTCGTTTCAAAATCATTTGTACAAACCGATCGGATAACAATTCGACCGAGTGTCAATTCGTTTCAAAATCATTTGTACAAACCGGACGGATAGCAATTCGACCGAGTGGCAGTTCGTTTCAAATACACTTATTCATATGCTCTTTCCTTGTCATGCGTCGGATGACAATCCGGTCGAATGATCATCCGATCGGACAATCATCTCATTCACAATACTTGAAGTGGCAATCCGGTCGGATGGCAATCCGAGCGGACAACCAATTCATTTACATAACTTGTGTGGCAATCCGGTCGAATAACAATTCGACCGGACAACAAAGTCCTTCACATTTCTATATCTTGGAAACTTGGGCATTCAAAAGGCAATCCGGTCGGATGACAATTCGGTCGGACAGCAATTCGAGTCTCAGTACTATGTAGAGAGAGATTTTCAGAGATAGAAATATTTCAAGAAATTCCAAGATTTTTCTTAAATCAATTTTTTTCTATACAGGACTGAGAGAAAACGCATAATATTTATTGTCTGTTAGAAAAAGAATATACAGAAAAATCAGTGATTGAAGAAGTCGCAAAATTCTTGAGAGAAAGCAGGATTGCTAAGGCTCTAACTGATAAAACCATAGTCTACCAATCGCATGTCAGACGATTTTGGAACTCTTCACGATATGAAGAGGAAGATAAGACGATCTATTCTGCAGTAATAAAAAGAATGTAGATTTGGAGATTAAGATAAAAGTTGGTGATGTGAGACGTGTGTTAGAATTAGGTGATTCTGATAAAGATCCAACCATTATCCCCGAACGTCTAGCAAAAGGATTATGGTGCAGAATGGGATTCTCAGGGCACATAAATGGAAAAATGTTAAAAACAAATTTCAGTCATGCTTACAAATTTATGGTTCATTGTGTGACACATGCTCTATCACATAGGAAGGGAGCTTATGATGAAACAACGGACTATCTTATGAACATCATCACATGCCTTGTTTTAAATAGGCCATATAATGTTTCTCAAGTGATATTTGATTACATGACTGAGAATACAAAAGCTGAAAACAAGAAGTTCATCATGTATCCTCGCTTTGTACAGATGTTGATTGATGATCAGTTCAAGGACCTTGAGAAAAGTAATGATGATATTTTAGGTCTGAGGCACATGACAACAAATACTTTAAGTAGACTAATTAAGGGTTCTAATCCAGGAGCGAAAAGAATGATATGCAAAATCAGCAGACCAGGATATGTTGCTCCAGAGAACGATGCTTGGAGACACCAAAATAGTGATTCAGATAATGAAGATGTAAAGATGAGTGAGTTTAAAGAAAAGAATACCAGATGGTGGGTTGAGAAAGTAAAAGATGGGAAGAGAAAAAGAACTCCCAAGACTTCTCCTGCAGTTCCTATTCCAAAGGAACCAGTTCCTATGATTGTGATAAAGGGTACAGTGAAAGGGGGAGTCATAAGAAAAGTTAGAACGTTAAATTGTTATATTATTCTAATAATAACTTCAATGTTTGTTTTACAGGGCCTTCTGGAGAATCACAGCAGAGACTAATTGATGAAACAGTGTTGGAACCGTCAGCAGTTATTCAAGAAGGAACTGATTTATTGAAGCATTCTCTTGAAAGCTTTCTGAAAAGGAATGAGGAAGTTACTCTACAGAAAGAACAAAGTTCTAGTGTTCAAGCTGAAGGTTCTAAAGTTACAAAGCCTGAGGGTGTTGTTCTAGATGATTCAAGTGAAGAAGATTATGAGGGTACTGAGTCTGAATCAGAGCTTGATCCAACAACACTTGGGAGAGGAAAAACTCAACTGAAGAAAAAGCCTTCTAAGAAGCAGAAAACATCGGATGAAGAAGATTCGTCTTATAAACCTGATGAGCCAAAGAAACAAATAAAGAAGCGTAAAGCTGTACAAGCTGGAGTTATTCCAAGAAAAGTACGAGCAAAGAAAGGTGATGCTAAAGTACAAAAAGATCAAGGAGGCAAAGGCAAAAAGCATGAAACATCAAAGGTTCAGGAACCAGAGGTACAGAATGTTAAAGTACCGGAAGTTGAAGTTCAAAAGAAAGTTGGTCACGATGATTATGTTGAAGTGACTGAAGGTGGATATTTTACTTCTAGATTTCCACCAATTCTAGAAAATATTGAGATTCCAGAATCTTCACGTCCCAAAACTACAGATGATTTGTTTGGAAATCTTCCACCTGCATCAGGGGATACTTTAGAAGATTTGAATTTTGGAGATGACTTTGATGCGTTCAACAATGAAGCAGTAAAAATATTGGCGAAGAAAGTTGCTGAGCTTGAGAAAGAAAAGATAAAAGCTGAAGCAGAACGTGATGTTTTAAAGAAACATGTTGAACAGCTGATGAAGGCTCATGATCAAATCAGAATGGTATTGATAGATCAAGAGGAGACGATAAAGAACATGAAAGATGATGCTAGTGATAATTCTAAAGTGTTCGAACTTTTGACAGCAGAAATTTCTTCATTGAATGTGAAGATAAATAATCTTCAAAATGTGAATCAGACACTGAATCAGCTTCTCAGTGAAATGAGTGAAGCTTCATCAAACGAAATGAAGACAAAGAAGTTAGAAATGGAAGCAATGAAAGCCGATAAAGTAATGAAAGACAATCAGCTCAGCATGTTATATGCAGTAATGGAAAGTCACTTGAAGATTGATGTTCATGCTGCTTTCAATGATCTTGAAGTAAAAAGAGTTAAGGAAAGAAGAATCGAAAGAGAAAGGAGACTAGCTGAAGAAGGCACACAAAAGAACAATAATGTTATTGAGGAAACTCAAGAAGCTGGTGGGTCTTCTAGTCAAGTTGACATTGAAATGATTAATGTTGAAGATGTTCAAGAACAAGTTATCGAGGATGTTCAAGAACAAAATGCTGAAGATGATAACAATGAACAAGATCAAGACTTCATGCTGGTTGGTGAATCTTCTCTATCCATTGATTTTGATGAAGTTATTCGTCGAGTTTTTTCTATACAAAAGAAGAGAAAGGCAAAAGAAATGTTGTTATTGGAATGGAAGACACAACAGTTTGTCCTTGTTGGAATATCATCCAGGGTGCCTTACAGTATATCAGAGATTGTTCGCCAAGTAAAAATTGAAGAAAGGCGAAAAGCAGCAAAGAGAGCTCGTGGAGAAGTTGTGGATAGTGATTCTGATTTGGAGATCATTTATGGAGATGAAGAAGAAGAGGAAGATGAAAATAATGATGATAAGAAAGATGATGATGATAAGAAAGATGATGATGATAAGAAAGATGATGATGATAAAAAGAATGATGATAATGATCAAGGTGCTTCGGGATTACTAGTTGAAAATCCTATTGATGAACAGAAAATAGAGGAGTTTCTGAATGATCAGATCAACGAACAAGAAGATGATGATCAGCAAGAAACTTCTACATCTGGAAAACAGTACGTTGATCAGGTATTCCTCACAAATCCTACTGTTATTTACTTACATGATAAACATGAGGAGGTGATTGAGGTTAGGAGGTCAAGAGAAGAGATGTTGGAGGAATTGGGTTTAGAAGATGGGAAATTTAAATTCGATATTGAAGATGAAATTCCTCAGTCATCCGAAGACATATTTGAGCCTAGGTATGCTTATGAAGCCGATCACTATAATGATGTAATTGTTGAAGATGCTTCAGACTCATCTGATGATGAAATTGATTTCCACTATTCTGGAGTTGATGAAACATTTCCCTCATTGGCGGAAATGTTCAAAGACCGAAATGAAGATGAAATCAGGAGAAAGATTGTGGAAAAAGTGTCTACTGAAGGTGTTCCAGAAACCATACCCCGAGAAAACCTTGCTGAAGAAAGAAAGAAATGGTTCAAAGTTATGCCAAAGGAGAGAAAGAAACTTAGGGCACTTCAGTTCTTCACTCACAACAAAGATCTTTCTTGGGGTGACATTCTTTCTTGGGGATATCTGGAAGATTTACAAGTTTATGCAATCAGACGGGAACAAGGGGTGCAGTACTTTGAGTTTTTGTCAGATATTAAAACCCTTCCGTGGTGGGATGTAGATGAGTTGGTGAAAACAAGGAACATTAAAGAATTTTACCATGGTTTGGATGTGAAGCAGCATGATCAACATTTATGGAACTATGTGAAGCTGCAAGCAAAAGCAAGGTATCCTGATTGGAAACCACACTACCCAGATCAGATTGTTAGAATCTTAGAAAATGGTCAAAAGGATATTACTCTGGATATCAAACCTCCTAGTTGTTTGAAGAATATGCCTTTACGAGCAATGGAGCAAGATTTCCACGAAGAGTTTGAAGGGTGGTTATACAATCAAACGACGGCTGAAGCTATCATATCATTATACAACAAGACCACTAAAGAAGCAAGAAGGATTTGCGTGTTAGATCCTATGTGGCTGGTTAATTGTTCAAAGAAAGACATAGACTGCCTATTCTACAACAAGATAGTCTACGAAAGGCCTGATAAAGAACAAGCAATGCAATATCAAACAATAGTGGATGTATGTTTTGCTCAAGACATCAACTCGGGAAGATACTGGAAGACAAAATGGAGAGATCTCGAGATTGATGAATTTCTGAAAAAGTATAAACGTGAACAAAGATCAAAAGCTATTGCTAAAAGGGCAGCTGAACTGGGCAAACGCAAGTTTGGAAAGTCAATACCAACGGATCAAACGCCGATTGAATCAGAAGAGAACAAGATTCCCAAATGGGATCGGAAGCGTGATGGTGATCCGGCCTACAGGAACTGGTGGTTGACTGAAGGAAGGCATATAAGGAAAAGAATGTTAGATGAAAGGGCAGAGAAGAGAAGACAGAAAGCGAAAGAACGAAGGCGCAACAGGAGGAATTAAAGACTATGCTGGAAGGAACTGCAGCTACATCCGAGGGGGAGTCTGTTAGTGTATACGTCTGTAGCTTCCATCAGCATTTAGTCATGTTTTGTATATTTGTGTCCTTTGTAATGTATTATGTAAAGTATGTGTGTCAGATAGGTCGACAGCTCAGGAAACGGATTTGTCAAGTTAATGTCCGACGGTTGATTAGTTTCATCCGGTCGGATGGCCATCCGACCGGATAGCCATTCGAGCGGATAACCACTGACCGGACAGCATCACTTTCCTGAGACGTCTATAAATACCCCGTCCGGGTATCACAGTAAAAAAACTTTTGCATCTCTAGATCTGCTGACACCTTTGTGTACTCTGTCATAGTCTGAACTTTCTTCTGGTTCTTGTACTTTCATAATATCGTAATAGAAAGATCCAGACAGTGTTTAAACGTTGAATTATGTGTTGTATTTCTATGACTTGTTCAAAGGATTCCGCACTTTGCTCAAGATCGGTTCATCTACTGTTGCATAAATCAGACCCGGTACAAACAGGACCTAACAGGTTCCACTCACTGCTTTGACTCAAAAAAATAAGCCTTTTGAGTGGGGACCTAAGCAAGAAGAAGCGTTCCAAACGCTGAAATGGAAGCTCTGTGATGCTCCTGTTTTATCTCTACCAGAGGGAAACGATGATTTTGTTGTCTATTGTGACGCGTCGAATCTAGGACTTGGTTGCGTTCTTATGCAACGAGGTAAAGTCATAGCTTATGCGTCTAGACAGCTAAAAATTCACGAGAAGAACTATACGACTCATGATCTTGAATTAGGAGCTGTGGTTTTCGTACTTAAAATCTGGAGGCACTACCTCTATGGAACGAAGTGTGTGGTTTTCACAGACCACAAAAGTCTCCAGCATATTCTCAATCAAAAGGAGCTGAACATGAGGCAACGACGTTGGGTTGAACTCTTAAACAATTATGATTGCGAGATCCGCTACCATCCTGGTAAGGCGAATGTCGTAGCCGATGCGCTTAGTCGAAAGGAACGAGTCAAGCTTCATTATGTTTAAACTCTATCTGATATTCAATCTCGTGTCCTTCAAGCTCAACGATCTTGTGTGATCAAAGGCTTATTGAAAAATGAGCTACCGCTTCAACTTGAGCTTAAACTCGTAAGGAAAGACGATGGTTTACTCCACTTCAAGGATCGTTTGTGGATTCCAAAACAAGACGATCTTCGCACCTTGGTAATGGACGAATCTCATAAGTCTCGATATTCTATCCATCCGGGTGCTGATAAAATGTACAAGGATCTTCGTACTCAGTTCTGGTGGCCTGGTATGAAGAAGGATGTTGCCTTTTATGTATCGAAATGCCTAACTTGTCTCAAAGTTAAGGCTGAACATCAATGACCTTCTGGTTTTCTTGTATAACCAGAGATACCAGTTTGGAAGTGGGAGAACATTGCAATGGACCTTATCACTAAGTTACCGCGTATGTCTAAAGGTCACGATGCTATTTGGGTTGTTATCGATCGATTAACGAAATCAGCTCATTTTATACCGATTCGCGAGGATCTTTCTGCTGATAAACTTGCAAAGATTTATGTTGATGAGATTGTATCACGGCATGGTGTTCCTTTGGATATCATTTCCGATCGTGATGCTCGGTTTTCATCTCATTTTTAGAAGACCATTCAATCTGCTTTGGGAACCCAACTAAATCTAAGCACTGCTTATCATCCCCAAACAGATGGTCAATATGAGAGAACGATTCAAACTTTGGAGGATATGCTTAGGGCATGCGTGATAGACTTTGGTGGTAATTGGGATTCTCACCTTCCACTGATCGAGTTTTCTTACAACAACAGTTATCATGCTAGTATTAATATGGCACCATTCGAAGCTCTCTACGGTCGAAAATGTCGTTCACCTGTGTGTTGGAATGAGATCGATGAAGCTCAGCTTACTGGACCTGAGCTCATTCTGGAAACAACAGACAAAATCAAGAAGATCCGCGATAATCTTGTGACAGCTCGAAGCCGTCAAAAGAGTTATGCGGATATGCGACGCAAGCCCTTAGAATTTCAAATCGGAGACCGTGTCCTACTCAAGGTGTCACCTTGGAAGGGAGTGGTGAGATTTGGAAAGAAAGGAAAACTTGCACCACGATATGTTGGATCATTTAAGATTGTTGAAAGAATTGGAAAGGTTGCCTATTGACTAGAGCTACCTCCAGAGCTTGGAAATATTCATCTGACTTTTCACGTGTCCAATTTGCGAAAGTGTTTAGCTGATGCTGATCTTCACATTCCTCTCGACGAGATTCAAATCGATGAAACGATGCACTTTGTCGAGAAACCCGTGGAGATAGTGGACCGTACATTTAAACAGTTGAAGAACAAACGGATTCGATTGGTCAAAGTTCGCTGGGAATCCAAACGTGGCCCCAAGTTTACTTGGGAACGTGAGGACCAGATGAAAACGAAATATCCGCATTTCTTTTCACAAGTTTCCTCTAAATAAAATTTCGGGACGAAATTTCCTAAAGTAGGGGAGACTGTGACAACTGTGTTTTGTAATCATCGTATAATGTAAAACAATGTGCTTTGGTGTTATTATATGTGTAATTGTGTTTGATGATTTTACAATTTGATTCGATTCCGATTTCAAACTTTAAATCACTTTCTGGAAGGTTATACGCAAACTGGTGCGTAAACGCAATCAGTTTAACGCGACGTACACTCCGGAAATGTGACATAGGCTTAACATACCTTAAATGCCCTTTACATAACTTAGAAATAAGTTTCGAAGGATTCGGTATGGCAAAAACATGTTTAGTTGAACTAAAGAACTAATTACGACAAAACTGCGAAACGAACGTTGGTGACCGCCCGGATAATAATTAAATCCTGAAAATGTTCTGTTATGATTAAAATTTTATTTTTAATCAGGCTCGTGTTGAAAAATAAATTAAAACGCTTAAAAACGTTATTTTTCAAGTTTAAGCGCGTACCGCGTGTTTCTGCGCAACACAGTGCTTCTACTGCAAAACGCAGACAACGCAGCCAGTCTCGGCAACTGAAATTTATTTCAGTAATATTTTGGCGAATTTATTTTTATAGAATAATAAAATAATTTAGAACGCCATAAACCGGGACTTAAATGCTAGATAAAATACCCGGTATCCAGTTAAACACCCGTTTTAACCTACATATAACACATTTATATAAAAGAATGCATGAGTATGAGAGTGGAGGGTGGAGGTGGCGGCCTCATATGCCGCCCCTTGCCACTTCTCTTCTAGTTTGACACTTGTAGATTCATGTAATCTCTAATATCTTTTCCATATCTTATATATCTTGCATAATCTTTCAAAGATCACAAACTCAATCTAACCAAGATCACTCAAATCCTTCTCTCTCTCTCTCCTCCCAACCATCCACACCACCTTCATCACCATTTCCATTTTTCCCACTTTGTTCTTCATAATCAAGCTCCATTTCAAGCTAAATTCAAGTGGTTGTGAAGATCCAAAGGTGTTTCCAAGGTGCTTTCAAGTGATTTCAAGCTCCATATCATCAAAACCTCATCCAACAACTTACTTGAATCTTGAAGGTATAAAGTTTATGTTTAAATCATACTCTTGATTCTTGGTTGTTCTTGATGATTTGAAGTTTCTCTTGAATCTTGGAATTTTCACAAACTTGAAATCTAAAATGAAAAGGGTCTTGATACAAATAAAAAATGGTGGTACATATGTGTGTATGTATGACCGTACATATATATATATATATATATATATGGGTGTATGAGTTTTGAAGTTTGATTTCTTGATAAGTACTTGTTTAAGTTGTTACTTGTTCTTGAATGATAGTTAAAATGCAAGTGTGTATGTATGACCGTACATATATATATATATATATATATATCACATGTTAGATGCATTTAGATTATATAAAATGATGATGCTATGATAGTGTGCTTTAGGCACTTGTACATGAGAATACATGTTGATTTAAAGCTCAAGAAATGATGAAAAATGGCTATATGACAAAAATGTCTTAGAACAAATTATAAACACTAAAAATAACATTATTTGGTATAATATAATGGCATGAAACTTTGATATAGGTTTGATAGCTTTGCATGTTGTACATATAGCCTAAAAAGTGGTAAAATATGTGAAATTTGCATGATTTATGTGCTTTATGTGAGACCTACACTATCATGAGTATAACCACTATTTTATTCAGTAAATAACATGGGTTATGTTAAAATATCAAGTTGTTTCGATTTGGGATGGTTCGGGTAACGTTTGATGCAAAACTATGCGGTAAAACGGTTAAAAATCGGCTTTTCGGAGAATTTTTATAAAACTGTTTTAGATCAGTAAGTAAACTGATATTTTTGATATAAAAATAAGTATTTTAACTTATATTAAGTTTACTTGGTGTTTGGTTAGTCATACGTGACGTCCGGCGCCCAAAAATGTTACCGAATCGCTAAAATACGTGTTTTTCGACATACACTAGAATGGGTTGTTCATGGGTAAATTTTATGTGTTACAATGTGCTATGTGTTTTACAATATGTGTATGATGACATGTTTATAGTTGACGAGATTATGTGTGTTACGATATTTCATATATATATATAAATGCATCAAAAGAATCAAAAATAATAACTTTTCGAGAAATCTCAAAGTTATGTGAAAATTCTAAGTATCGGAGAAACTTATGTATTTTGTGGGTTTTTGATTATTAAATCATTCTTATTTAATTTAGGACGAATAAACAATTTGATAGATTGTGTTAACATATAAAAACGCACCCAAAGGTGAGTACATAGATCCCCTCTTTTACTGTTTTCGATTGTTTTGGGGTGATTCATATGTATCAAAACGATTTCGATGTTTTAACGATGGTTTCAAAACGAGTAAGATGGTTTATACTAAATTAATAACGATTTCGATAATGTGAACGAGCTTGTTGGTTGTAGTTACATAACGGATGACATTCATTAATTTTGGCCGAACCTACCAGTATTAGGTTATGGTACCATAGGATCTGACAAGTCCCGTTATCAGACTGCACCCATGGTTATGTGTGGGTTATGTGGGTAATGACTGAACCTGATGATTGTTAACTTACCCTTTGGTGGTTTGTTAATACGAGTTGAACAAGTTGAATGATGAACGAGTCACGAAGGTTTGAATGTTATTAGCGAGACGACAAAAAGTAGTTTTCACAATTAAAACAAGAACGATTTGAACGATTGAACGATATGAACGATTTGGAACGATTTAAACAAATGAACGATGGTTTATTACATGAACGAATTAAACGATTTTAAACGATGTCACACAACGAGGTTCACTAAACGATATAAACCATACGAGTTTTATTACGAGAATGATTTACGATTTGGTTTACGAAAATTAATGTTTTGGGTTAAGATTCATGGCATCGAGGTTTTATAACTATAACCAATTTGTTTCGACTTGGTGATTCCTTTTACAATACCAACATTTTACAAAACAAGGTTTTCTAATATCGATTAACGAAGTTGTACGAGTTATTTCAACATATAAACGAGCCATGAATCTGACCCTCACACAAAACCTATGTGCTCGCCAGCATTTCTTTGCTGACTTTGTTTTTACATATGTTTAAGGTGATCTTGCTTAATGTTGATTGCTAGGATGCATGAGTCACATAGGATCTGGACGAGACCTTAGTGATATAATAACAATGATAGTTGATATATAATTTGCTTGTTCAGTTTCAAAGACAATGTTAATGTTTAATATTTAATAAAACGAAACTCTTTTGTATCCATGGTTGAGAAACAATAATTCTGTTACAACACTCCCCGACGTTTCCGCCACGATTTGTTGTTTTACGTGGTCGGGGTGTGACATTTGTGCTAGTAGTAAGCTTCATATCACTTTATCTTACTTCATATTTTGATGGTTAAAAGATGTTGTACATTGTTAATCTTGATGAACACTAAAGAACTTGATCATGAAACTTTAACATAAGCTATTTAACATATGAACACTTGTTGATTAGTGATGATTTGCTTCTTGATGATTGATGATTTATATTAGTGATGTTAAACATCATAAGAAACCTACTAGATTGTGATTAAACACATGATCTAGTAAGTTAAGGTGGTGATCTTGTGAAAGACCAAGATCATCATGCTTATTGTTTTCATGAACTTGAAAAATGAAAATGATTTTTGTGAATGATGTAGTATGTAACATGTTTACTAGACATAAATGTGGATGATTACAAAAATAATTTTCCAAAGAAACCAAGTTAAATAACAAGATTTACATAAACATTGTTTTTAAAGAAACTAACCATGTTTCTAGTGGTGAAACAAGTATAAGAATACATTGTTTACAAGAAAAATTCAAAAGAATGATTTTTGGAAAAATCATCTAGTAAGTTGTAAACACCTAAATCCTTTAAGAATGAGATTTTTAAAGAAATAAACACACTTTAAAGGGTAACTAAACCTACTAAACACACTACCAAGAATGAAAGTTCAAGTTCATGATTATTATGTAGATAGCTTTGTTTTAGCACTTGGTAAGTGTAGATTGATTGTTGATTGTTTATGATGATTTTTGAAAAGAAAATGATATGCTTTAATAGCATGAACACCTCCATTTTCAGGGGAAACTATGGCAAAATTTTCTAAAAATACAAACACTTAGAAAAATATTTTCTAAACAAATATTTACAAGTGAGTTTTAACTATGGTTTTCAACATAAACTTTGCCATAGATTTTGTTACAAAAAAATACAAGTATTGGAGGTTGGTTTTTGTAAATAAAAATAACTAAATATGTATTTGAAAGATATATATTTAGAAGACACATTGTGTGTGATTATTTGTATACCTTGTGTATTAGTTATATTATTTTAGGTTTAAAATAATATAACTAGACAAAATACCAAGAAATTGCAATCCAAAATATTACCAAAAATCTCATGGAATAATTATACAAGTTACACACATAATATTGTGAAACCGAACAAGAAATGTAACTTACCAAATATTCCGGAAAATATGTTTATAAATATATTTTTGGTAAATAATATTTTGGACACCGAAAGAATGAAAATGGGATTTTCACAATTATCACAAAGTTATATCATATTTTCGACAAGGAGAAAATATATTATTCTTGAGAAGTAAAAATATATTTTCCTAGAGTTTTTAGAAGACGTATGATTTTTGGGAAAAATATATGTTTTCTTGGATAAACTTGAAATACATTTGGGATGAAATAAGTTTATATATATTTTCTAAGTAAGACTTGAAAATATATTGTTTTGGAAATATATATTGGATATTTATTAAGAAAATACGTACACACCGGAATACGACGCCAATACATGGCAAGTTATACAAATACAAGAAAACGGATAAACATGTATGAGATACCCCCATCCTTGGGTATGAAATACGAATATGAATACTTGAGAAGTATTGTTACAAAATATTGTTTTAACAAATTATCCAAAAATTAAATATAATTTAAGTTAAAATAATTATTATTTTAACAAGTAATTATAACTTGGAATAATATTGGAGACATAAAAGAAACGTAACTCAAAAACATTAATACAGAGACAAGGCACGACCCGTCCGTCTAATAGACATCAGTACATTGTAGGTAGTCGTGTTTGCTGAAAGGATTTGGGTTACAATTGTGAAGACGCAAAACTGTGAGTTCATGACCCCATTTTCTTTTAACTGTTTTCAGTTTTATAACTTCGGGGGTGAAATACATGTTTCAAACTATTTACATACGATTACATTTGGTATGGTTAGCTAAGGAAGGGTACTGCTTGATCATGTGAGTGGTGGGTATGACACTTAAGGCCATTAATCCTCATTGTAGGACCGAGGGACATGAGTGATAGATCTATTCGGGTGTAGCGAGCCCCACCCATGTGCACGCCGAATGAGCCATGTGGTGACTATGTCTTACTGACAAAATCTGCTAGGTTTGAGTTTTCCTGCATCACTTCACACATATCAATGGCCTTGCAAACCACTGGTGATCTGTTTTTCCTTGTTGCTATCATACCGGGATTTATTATCTTACATACATACTTACAATGATTTCAAGGGTTCACTCATACACACAAACAAACACATGAACTCGCTCAACATTTGTTGTTGTTTTCAAACTACATGTATTTCAGGGAATTAGTAAGTGGATCTGGCGGGCGTTGGAAGTTTTTATGTTGCGTTAGGAATAAAGATGTCATCCATGGTCTTTGAGTTTGGTCAGTGTCTTATTCCTAGACGAGACACGTCTTCCAAACCTTGGTGTTATACAATATCTTTTGATGAGTCCTTAATGAACTCATAAACAATTTGTATGGTTTGTAAAACTTGAATTTGAAGTCTACGTTTTCAAAACAATGTTGTTACGTTTTAAACTTATTTAATGGATGACGAATCTATGGTTTTATCATATAGTTGTTGTTATGATTGAATGCAATGGTATTAAGAAAGTCACACCATAATCACGCTTCCGCAAATGTCAGGGTGTGACAGCTTGGTATCAGAGCTTCGATCGTAGTGAACTAGGATTCTTTCTCGAGTCTAGACTACGATCAATATGGCTCTCACGAAAATGTTTTCATAACATATTTTTCATTGCATACAACGCCCAGATCCAGGAAACATACATTTTTACAAATAAAAGACCCAAAATACATTTCAAGGAATCCATTTATGGTTCAGTCTGAGAGACTGGGTAATTCAGTCTGAGAGACTGGGGAGTTAGTCTGAGAGACTAGCCGAGGCAGTCTGAGAGACTGGGTAGTCTGAGAGACTAGTTGGGACAGTCTGAGAGACTGGGTGAATCAGTCTAAGAGACTGGGAGTTTAGTTTGAGAGACTGGGAAATTCAATATGGGAAACTGGGAAGTTTAGTCTGAGAGACTAGGGAGTTCAGTCTGAGAGACTGGGAAGTTTAGTCTGAGAGGATAGGTGGCTTAGTCTGAGAGACTAGGAAGGATTGAAAGTTCCATGAAGAATAATGTGAATACATGATTACATGATGAATTGTCCTTGTTTGCAATATACTAAGTGTTAGTGATTACTATGAATATACATGCTATTATGTACCAGCACACGTGTCACCTTCTTTAGAAAGCGAGTTGTCAGACGTTGACAACCCAATGGCCACCGCCACAGATAATGAGATTGCACCAGCGCCGGAGATATTTACGTCAGACACTGAGAGTGATCCTGACCAAGGACGAGGACGACTTCCAACCGTCCGCGCTACTAGACTTTGGTAATGATTTACCCTTGCTGATGGCTTCCCCGACAAGGGTGTTTTTGTCATCCTTGTTTCAGTCCATGACCCCTTCATCGCTGGTCATCCCGATGGTGAGCACACCATGGCTCTGATCCTCGATGTTGCGCCTCCTGTGGACACTCCTTCCGAAGGTTGGCTACTCGACGAATAGTTGATGATGACGTTGACATGTTTATCGATGGTCCTCCTGATGAAACCCATGATGATGGAAAGTTAGACGAGAACGTTATTACTAACTTCACTTCTTGAGACCCCTGTTATCAAGCTATCCTCTGATCCTAGTATACACTCGATTTCAGACTCCATTGAGTCTGTGACATCTGCAGCCTTACAAATGACCGGATTGCAGCTTTTTATTACTGACTCAGACAACGATGCCGCTATGACTGCTGCACCATCACCTGCTTGAGATGCCACACCTTTACCCGACCCAGAGCCTGCTCCTGAGCTAGCTTCTGCTCCTTTTGGGTCAGCCTGATGACGCACCTAATGATCTTAAGCCGGTTTTCGATCCTGACCATGTTTCTTTTAGTTTACCAGACATTGCACCCCTTATACCTGACCCAGTACCTGCACCTGATGATCTCCTTTTTGGTTGAGACGTTTGTTCCCGCACCTGCACCCGCTGATATTGCTCCTATAGAGACCGACGTCCATTGCACCGGTATGCCTATCGCTTTCTATCAGGACATACCCGCACCCCGGAAAGGTACTCCAGGTCAGCACCCGCATGACGATACTTTTGCTACAGCAGCATTTTCCCCGACCTCACAGGCCGCACCGTCTGCTACTTTCATCTCTACACCGCTGGACGAGCCATTTCAATGGTTCCTATCATACACTATGCTGATATTAGACCCTTACCATCCCTCACATTATGGAGGCTATACACAGAATGAGTTGCTCCTGTCACAACAACTACATTTTGAGGATTTTGAGTCACAGAGTTTAGGAACTTGAACTGGCACCATATCATCCACCCTGTCTATTGCGAGTATACCTTGCTCCTCCACATTCACCACTGTCTCCTTTTGCACTCTCACCTGCTGCTATTACATCTTCCTCAGGTTTTGATGCTCACCTCTTTACTTTCGAGCAGCAAATCAGTTAATTACTTCGACATATATACAAGCTCGAGGAGGAGTTCGCGCATGTTAACAGTTTTCTTTCTTTCCCTCTCCACCTTAGTTAATAGTATAGTTGGCGTTTGGCTTTTATGCGGATTGCATTACTTTCAGGTAAAGACACTACTAATGAGTCGGGATCGTGGAGACTTTTGAAGACCACTTTTGACCACGTGATTTTGATACACTGATATTCTTATTGGACAAGGGTAGGGTGACCCTGTGTCCCTTTCGATGTAATACATTTTGTAAGACAAGATAATTGTGGTCGGAGAATAATGAAAGCCCAATCATCATTTAACATACAACAATACTTTGTGGTCAATGACTAATGAAAACTCAGTCGCCATGCCCTCACTAAGCACATTGTTAATCTGAATGTGTGTGCTATAATTGTGATGCTACGTGCTTGCTTGTTGTGTTCTCGTTATATATGTTCCCATCTACAAGTTGTACTATAATGGTGACGTGATATGATTACTTATATACGTATGTAAATACACCTTCTAGGTCTTATTCGTTAAGAAGAGGCTTGTGTGCTCGTGTCCTTAATAAGACCTGACCTAACCAATCTTCTTCTAGGAAGATGTTGACTCATAGGAACACCGATGCCAACAACCCTCTGCTAACGACAGAGGCGGAATTACAAGAGCGCATCTCACAGGCCATCGCACAGCACGAGGTTCATCGCTTCGAACGTAGTAGAGGTACCTCAGGAAATAACCCACCCAACGGCTGCACCTACAAGCAGTTTTTGAGCTACAAGCCCCGGGATTTTGACGGCGCCGGGGGTGCCTTAGCCTTCGTGCGCTGGGTTGAGAAGACGGATTCTGTTTTACGGTTGAGCAAATGTGCCCCCGAACATCAGGTGTAACACCTGTGTCATTTCAACCATCAAACAAATGCCAAACCAATGAAATATTGTATTTCATACTTTGGACTTGTATAAATATGTGTATCTTTTGCACATATCAACTCATGTTCGATTTCAAGCTCTAAATCGCTTTCTGGAAGGTTATACACGCACTAATGCGTGAATATAACCAGTTTAATGCAACGAACACTCCGGAATAGTGAAATAGGCTTAACATACCTTAAATAACCTATACATAACTTAGATATAAGTTTTGGAAGGTTTGGTGTGGTGAAATCAAAGTTAAATCGCTTACAGGGACTAAAAGTGTCAAAAAGTGCACAAGTTTGCATTTTCGCGCATAACTTACGTTCTGTATACATCTGGACATCCAAAAATTTATGTAAGCATGACTACATTATATTTTAGTGTTCGCCATAAGAAAAATCCATTCGTCGCATCATTTGGATCGTTTTTGCGTTCGTTACGACTTCCGTCGTAATTAACCGAACAACGCAATCGTACGGCCAAACGAACCGACATCCGAGATATTTTTGAGCACAATTTAAGTTCCCTATACTTTAACTTCATTTTAGAGCTTTGAAATGGGGTTAACGGGGCTTAAACGTGTCAAAAATGCATCGAAAACCAAGTTTAGGGGCTGCAGGGACCAAAACTGTAATTCTGCCAAAGTAAGCTTACGGACCTCAACCTTGGCAGCTTTGAGGTCCGTAAAGCAACCTGCAGAACAGATCAGACTTAACAGTCAGCATGTTCCAGCTGTTCGATTCACATCCACATGTTTCCCACTTGCATATTCAGCTGATAAGGATGGCATTTAGCTTCCATAACATTCCGACACTTGTACGGATGGGATCATGGCACGTTTTCCATGAAACGATCCTAACGGTTACCCGAATACTATATATACCCCATCACCCCAATGCAAAACTTACAAGAATTCTGATTTTGAGAGCTCTAAGTTGAAACCATTGTTTCATACCTGAGTTCTTGAATCGGGATTAGCATTCGGGGACCCTTCGTAAGTATTCTTTCGTTCTTTTCCTTATTTTACTGCTTTTCGAGTCAGAAAGTCAAACTTTGTTTGACTTTCAGCGTTGACCAGTAATGGTCAATGCGAAGTTCGTTTGAACTTCGCAACGTGAGTGTAATCACGTTGGTCATAGTCCCTTGGGACTATGCCCACTGATTACCACGTTGTCTAGGGTCGTAGGGTAAGCGATCTGATAAATCGCTTATACCTCGAACCCGACCCATTTGGTCGATCATTAGGATCCGACCAAATACATTAGGTGACCATAGTAGGTAGGGAATAACCTTCCGAGGTTATACCCTATGGTCACATCGTTTAAGTAGTTGTATGATAGGTAGTTTATATGCCTTAGGTAAATTACCAGAATACCCTTTTCATGTATAATTGGTAATTAAGCATATGTAACCTAAACCTTTGTCACATAACTGATTATGTAATATGTTTAGGCATATAACACTTGTCATAGGGCTAGTTAGGCGGTCCGAACGCGTTTCACGCGAACGACGCGTTAAAGTAGCATAAGCTACCTAAACGGGTCGTAATGGGTCGTAGACACTTAGGTTAAGTTTCATTTAGTATGTAGGCTTTGTTAAACCAAATGACACGAGTCTCTACACTCGTTTGGTTTACAAACCCTAATGCTACCCGATCTTCCGATTTAGGTCCGGTTTATTAATGTAGCTACCTATACTAGGTGCCGTTTGATATCCGCGATCTCTAGCATTGTTTAGTTGTTACTCAAGGACTACTGAGCAATCTCAGGTGAGTACATAGACCCCTCTTTTACTGTTTTCCAAACTGTTTTGGGGTGGAACACATGTGCCTACTTGTTACTTTCCTGCTTTCCAGTTTTCACATCATATACTGCTATGTTCGTTAGTACATTATAGTACATGATTTCATTACATTTCATGCTATGTATTGCCATCGTGTGCATTACTTAGTACATCGTTTTACATGACATTTCGACATAGACATTTTAACATGATTGACATTAGATCATGCATTTCCCACAAAACATAACTTTGATTTAAACCAAGTTTTACTTCAATACTTTGTTTTTGTGCATATGGTTTAGTTGAGACATTTCACTTGCCATACATGGATATTTGACATAGACATTTGACATGGATATTTGACATAGACATTTTGACATGATTTACATCTTGACATGGATACTTTGACATAAACATTTTACATTGTTTGGTTTGGTTTGATTAAGTGATTAAGTAACGATGTGTGTGTAATATGATACAAGCATGGTGGATACGCCGCTGGTACTTCCTATATATAAGTGTTTGTATGGTATTACATATCGTAGCGTTATTTGAATCATTTCAGTTTGATACATATAACATTTTATACAAATAACTTATTTTTCACAAGACATTGTTTTATAACAACTTATCTTATACAAACTCAGTTACATGGTTATTCATTTAACCATACATTATTCATTTATTTTATACATATCATCTGAACTCATTGTTTTTCAAATGATTTACAAAACAAAGCAAATTACAAGGTTCATGACTAAACAATTTCTCAAACATAAGTCATGGAACCTATTTTCATAAAACCTATGTATCTCACAGGCATTTTTATGCTGACGTACCTATTTTCACATGTGTTTTTCAGGAACTATTGCATAAGATGATCAAGATACATATAGGCAGACTTGGGCTTTAGTGACAATAAAAGATGCAAGACTAGTTAATTATGTTGTATTTCTTGTTTGTTAAGACATTGTAACACTTTTAATCAATAAAACGAAACTTCAATTGCCATGGATTTGAAACAATTAATTCTGTTACAACACTCCCCGATGTTTCCGCCACGTTTTGTATGTTCCACGTGGTCGGGGTGTGACAGAAAAGATGGTATCAGAGCCAATGGTTATAGGGAATTAGGTTATTAGTAATGCTTTGACCTAGTCTATAACTTTCTTAGGACCTTAACGCGAGTTTACTTGCGTTTAGTCATAAAACAATACCGTCACCTATCCTTAGGCGACGACCACAACAAGAACATAAATTTCAAAACCGCTTTGAAGACTAATCATCTGTTCTAGGATGATTTATTACTAGGTTTTGAACCCTCTATTGTAAGGTTTTGAACCCTCTGTTATATGGTTTCGAACCCCTTTGAATTTTCAAAATCTCGTCAAGGTTTTGGGTTTTAAATAATGTGAACACGTGCAAACTGGAAGGGTGAATGCCTGTATTCTGGGTTTTCTGTCTAGGCAAGCACTTCGTATACATCTCAACCAGACGCGAGACCAGTTGTGCTTACCTGGGAATTCTTGGGATGAGTGTTCACTTATAGGCGAGCATGTCTTCGCGATACATTATATTGACCCGCTTACTTTGATTAGTCACTGTCTCATTTGTTTGCCTTTGGTAACAAACAAATGGTCACAATCTACATGCCTTGTCATTTTCTTTTGACTATCTTTCGCTTGTTTCCTCCTATGCCTTTCGTTATCTTCAAAATGCTTCTTCATCGCAACAACAATGTCCGAACCAGGTGCTGCAATTACCCAGCGAATAGGCGTCGTACTCCAGAGGACCGTTGACTTAGCTATCACCATGACTCGCCTCAGGGATGAAGCTGTATAAAGGAACTGCTCCTTGGTGCAATCAATGCCATCGTCATTATTCAAATCAAATACCTTGTTTCAAATGTACCCACGGTGGACGATGGAGACATTTGGTTAACATGTGCCGCTTTGTAATCTAAAGCAAAGCTATTACAAATCCTGCTGCTGCTCAACCTTCAAACTCTGCTTCATATGTCGCTTGGCATATCTGGCGCCTCAACCTCATGAACTTTCTACCTTGTGTATCGACGTAAGCACGCCTAGTGCAAGGTGTCGGAACACTCTCGTTACACAAACTCCAAAATCCATGTAGGATCTTTCTATCCTCATAATTAGATCCTTGTGGATGGGTATCATTCATCGGAGCCCTTAATTGAATTCTTTGTATGATTCAATACGTACATCGCAATTCAATAAGGACAAAGCCGAATTCCTTTTAAGATTATCCTATCTTCATAGATAGATTCTTGAAATGATTAAAGTGCCAAATGAAATCCACGAATTGGATTCCTGGTGTGCTTTAAGTATCCGCGTCCAAAGATAACAAATTAAGAACCAAGTTAAACAACTATGTGATTATGTGCTTATGTGTTCCCTTTTTATGTTTTTGTGTGATCCAAATTCTTGTCATCCAAATCCTCGTAGAATCTTCCATATCTTTGGGTACTATACTAAATCCTCAACGGGCTTGTACGTAATAGTAAAGACCCTTGGATTATATTGTACCATTCCATAATTAGACCCCTGAGTGGTCTAAATAAACAGATTGATCCAAAAATCTGGTTAGGAATATCATGTGATGATATAGCTGAAAGGACTCCTTGGTGGTCTAATTAAAAGGATCCTTTGTTGATCTAATTAAAAGGACCCTATGGTAGTTTAGTCACACTCATCACAGGTTTGATTATCCTTCCCGCAAACATTTCAAGACAAACTGTGCGGACTATGCAAGGAATTACGTAATTATGGATGCATACATAATTATGGAATTCAGTGCCCAGAAACCACAGCGAATTTTGTCATGTGTCTAGAGTCTATTCCGTTCATTTTTGTTTCTGAAGATGTAAAATGACTATTCCGTTCATTTTTGTTTCTGAAGATGTAAAATGACTATTCCGTTCATTTTTGTTTCTGAAGATGTAAAATGACTATTCCGTTCATTTTTGTTTCTGAAGATGTAAAATGACTATTCCGTTCATTTTTGTTTCTGAAGATGTAAAATGACTATTCTGTCCATTTTTGTTTCTGAAGATGTAAAATGACTATTCCGTTCATTTTTGTTTCTGAAGATGTAAAATGACTATTCCGTTCATTTTTGTTTCTGAAGATGTAAAATGACTATTCCGTTCATTTTCTGAAGATGTAAAATGACTATTCTGTTCATTTTTGTTTCTGAAGATGTAAAATGACTATTCAGTCCATTTTTGTTTCTGAAGATGTAAAATGACTATTCTGTCCATTTTTTTTTCTGAAGATGTAAAATGACTATTCCGTTCATTTTTGTTTCTGAAGATGTAAAATGACTATTCCGTTCATTTTTGTTTCTGAAGATGTAAAATGACTATTCCGTTCATTTTTGTTTCTGAAGATGTAAAATGACTATTCCTTTCATTTTTGTTTCTGAAGATGTAAAATGACTATTCTGTTCATTTTTGTTTCTGAAGATGTAAAATGACTATTCTGTCCATTTTTGTTTCTGAAGATGTAAAATGACTATTCTGTCCATTTTTGTTTCTGAAGATGTAAAATGACTATTCCGTTCATTTTTGTTTCTGAAGATATAAAATGACTATTCTGTTCGTTTTTGTTTCTAAAGAATGCCTGTTGAGAATAACTCTGTTCATTTTTTTCATTTCTGAAAAATGTTCGTTAAAGAGAAATTACAGGATTTCGTCTTGTTCATCTTTGATGGTTATTTAACACAAAGTCACAAATAGACTCCTACGAATTAATTTCGGGACGAAATTTCCTAAAGTAGGGGAGACTGTAACACCTGTGTCATTTCAACCATCAAACAAATGCCAAACCAATGAAATATTGTATTTCATACTTTGGACTTGTATAAATATGTGTATCTTTTGCACATATCAACTCATGTTCGATTTCAAGCTCTAAATCGCTTTCTGGAAGGTTATACACGCACTAATGCGTGAATATAACCAGTTTAATGCAACGAACACTCCGGAATAGTGAAATAGGCTTAACATACCTTAAATAACCTATACATAACTTAGATATAAGTTTTGGAAGGTTTGGTGTGGTGAAATCAAAGTTAAATCGCTTACAGGGACTAAAAGTGTCAAAAAGTGCACAAGTTTGCATTTTCGCGCATAACTTACGTTCTGTATACATCTGGACATCCAAAAATTTATGTAAGCATGACTACATTATATTTTAGTGTTCGCCATAAGAAAAATCCATTCGTCGCATCATTTGGATCGTTTTTGCGTTCGTTACGACTTCCGTCGTAATTAACCGAACAACGCAATCGTACGGCCAAACGAACCGACATCCGAGATATTTTTGAGCACAATTTAAGTTCCCTATACTTTAACTTCATTTTAGAGCTTTGAAATGGGGTTAACGGGGCTTAAACGTGTCAAAAATGCATCGAAAACCAAGTTTAGGGGCTGCAGGGACCAAAACTGTAATTCTGCCAAAGTAAGCTTACGGACCTCAACCTTGGCAGCTTTGAGGTCCGTAAAGCAACCTGCAGAACAGATCAGACTTAACAGTCAGCATGTTCCAGCTGTTCGATTCACATCCACATGTTTCCCACTTGCATATTCAGCTGATAAGGATGGCATTTAGCTTCCATAACATTCCGACACTTGTACGGATGGGATCATGGCACGTTTTCCATGAAACGATCCTAACGGTTACCCGAATACTATATATACCCCATCACCCCAATGCAAAACTTACAAGAATTCTGATTTTGAGAGCTCTAAGTTGAAACCATTGTTTCATACCTGAGTTCTTGAATCGGGATTAGCATTCGGGGACCCTTCGTAAGTATTCTTTCGTTCTTTTCCTTATTTTACTGCTTTTCGAGTCAGAAAGTCAAACTTTGTTTGACTTTCAGCGTTGACCAGTAATGGTCAATGCGAAGTTCGTTTGAACTTCGCAACGTGAGTGTAATCACGTTGGTCATAGTCCCTTGGGACTATGCCCACTGATTACCACGTTGTCTAGGGTCGTAGGGTAAGCGATCTGATAAATCGCTTATACCTCGAACCCGACCCATTTGGTCGATCATTAGGATCCGACCAAATACATTAGGTGACCATAGTAGGTAGGGAATAACCTTCCGAGGTTATACCCTATGGTCACATCGTTTAAGTAGTTGTATGATAGGTAGTTTATATGCCTTAGGTAAATTACCAGAATACCCTTTTCATGTATAATTGGTAATTAAGCATATGTAACCTAAACCTTTGTCACATAACTGATTATGTAATATGTTTAGGCATATAACACTTGTCATAGGGCTAGTTAGGCGGTCCGAACGCGTTTCACGCGAACGACGCGTTAAAGTAGCATAAGCTACCTAAACGGGTCGTAATGGGTCGTAGACACTTAGGTTAAGTTTCATTTAGTATGTAGGCTTTGTTAAACCAAATGACACGAGTCTCTACACTCGTTTGGTTTACAAACCCTAATGCTACCCGATCTTCCGATTTAGGTCCGGTTTATTAATGTAGCTACCTATACTAGGTGCCGTTTGATATCCGCGATCTCTAGCATTGTTTAGTTGTTACTCAAGGACTACTGAGCAATCTCAGGTGAGTACATAGACCCCTCTTTTACTGTTTTCCAAACTGTTTTGGGGTGGAACACATGTGCCTACTTGTTACTTTCCTGCTTTCCAGTTTTCACATCATATACTGCTATGTTCGTTAGTACATTATAGTACATGATTTCATTACATTTCATGCTATGTATTGCCATCGTGTGCATTACTTAGTACATCGTTTTACATGACATTTCGACATAGACATTTTAACATGATTGACATTAGATCATGCATTTCCCACAAAACATAACTTTGATTTAAACCAAGTTTTACTTCAATACTTTGTTTTTGTGCATATGGTTTAGTTGAGACATTTCACTTGCCATACATGGATATTTGACATAGACATTTGACATGGATATTTGACATAGACATTTTGACATGATTTACATCTTGACATGGATACTTTGACATAAACATTTTACATTGTTTGGTTTGGTTTGATTAAGTGATTAAGTAACGATGTGTGTGTAATATGATACAAGCATGGTGGATACGCCGCTGGTACTTCCTATATATAAGTGTTTGTATGGTATTACATATCGTAGCGTTATTTGAATCATTTCAGTTTGATACATATAACATTTTATACAAATAACTTATTTTTCACAAGACATTGTTTTATAACAACTTATCTTATACAAACTCAGTTACATGGTTATTCATTTAACCATACATTATTCATTTATTTTATACATATCATCTGAACTCATTGTTTTTCAAATGATTTACAAAACAAAGCAAATTACAAGGTTCATGACTAAACAATTTCTCAAACATAAGTCATGGAACCTATTTTCATAAAACCTATGTATCTCACAGGCATTTTTATGCTGACGTACCTATTTTCACATGTGTTTTTCAGGAACTATTGCATAAGATGATCAAGATACATATAGGCAGACTTGGGCTTTAGTGACAATAAAAGATGCAAGACTAGTTAATTATGTTGTATTTCTTGTTTGTTAAGACATTGTAACACTTTTAATCAATAAAACGAAACTTCAATTGCCATGGATTTGAAACAATTAATTCTGTTACAACACTCCCCGATGTTTCCGCCACGTTTTGTATGTTCCACGTGGTCGGGGTGTGACATCAGGTCACGTACATAGCTGGACTGTTGGTAGATGGGGCTCTGTCATGGTGGAACCTTCAGGTTCAGACGATGGGTGAGACAGTTGCGTATGCTTTGACATGGGACGAACTGAAAGAGCTGATGCGTAAGAGGTATTGCTCAAGGGCAGAAGTCCAGAAGTTGGAAACTGAACTGTGGAACTTGAAAATGGAAGGCCCAAAGATAACTGAGTATGTGCAGAGATTTCACGATTTATCACGAGTTGCTTCGTATCTGGTGGAACCAGAGTTTAAGAGAATCGAACGCTTGATCGGGGGATTGGCACCTCAGATTCTAAGCCTGGTGACAACATCTAAACCCCCAACGATCACTGAGGCTATCGACATAAGTGTGGCGCTCATTGAAAAAGCGGTTAGACTAGGAAAATTTTCCACTTCTGAAGAGAAGAAGGAGACTCCTGTAGAGCTATCTGGAGACAACAAGAGAAAGTTCGCAAACTTCAAGAAGGGTACTCGGGTGAGTACCAAGAACAAGGCCAAAAAGGGAAAAGAGTACATGGGTATCCTACCTAAGTGCGACAATTGCCGACGTTATCATATCGGGCGATGCAGATATGGAAAATGTGAAAACTGTGGCAAAGTGGGGCATGTCAAGGAAACTTGTAGGCAAGGTACTGAACGTGGAAATGGAAGCCAAGATGGTAGCGAGAATCACGAAGGAAACAATGACAACAACGACTACCAAGGGAGGAAGAGTAGCGAGCAAAAACGTGCTAAAGGTTGTCTTAACTGTGGAAGCAAGAAGCATTTCAGAAAGTATTGCCCTAAAAAAAATTAGGCACAAGGATGAAGGCTCAACACCGGAGCAAGGGAAACACACCAGGAACCAAGCGTGGACATCGGTACGTCTCATATTAGTCAACATTATGCATCTGTACTGCTAGGTACTATTGCCAAAATTTTGCTTCGCACCTCTAGAGTTTGAGAGTATACTTGGTTTAGTAGCAAGTAAGTTAGATAACCCGTACTCGATAGAACTAGCTAATGGGAAGCTAGTGGAAGCCAACGAAGTAATTGGGAACGGCAAGATAGAACCCGGAGAGTGTGAGTTACGCTTAATCTACTGCCAGTTGAGTTGGGAAGCTTCGACGAGGTAATTGGGATGGATTGGTTGTCGAGCGATCGAGCGAAGAGTGATATCCGCATCCCGATGGCGAACGAAGAAACGATCGTGACTCATGAAGCAGGGTACGCCTCTACAAATTACTAATTGCTTGAAGGCACGAAAGTTGTGCGTAAAGGGATCTGTTGTTTACTTGGCTCATGTCGTGGACACGGGAGCCGAAGGACCAAAACTCAAAGATATCCCTGCGATAAGGGAATATCCTGAAGTCTTCCCCGAAGACTTGCCAGAATTATCTCCTCGACGACAAGTCGAATTTTGCATCGATTTGATTCCAGGCGCCACGCCTGTAGTCAATACACCTTAGTGACTTACACCTTTGGAGATGCAAGGATTGTCAGTGTAACCTAAGTAGTTGATACTGAAGGAAGTTAACAGACCAAGTTTCCCATTTTGGGTAACCCCAGTTCTGCTCGTCAAAAAGAAGGACGATGATTTTCAAATGAACATCAACTACCAGGAGCCGAACGAGTTAACCAACAAGAGTCTGTAACTCTTGATGAGGATTAACGAAATATTTATTTAACTAACTGTGAGGATCCAACTACTATATCACGACTGATCGATAATCGAGTGTCAATAGCTGTGAATTCAGGAAGAAAGTATACCGAGGAATTGTGGGACAATAACTTGTTTTAAACATACACAAAAATTATGCTTCCTACACAATGCACAAAACAGTTTTAAACAGAATACGAAACCTTGAGAACCTAGAAAACATATACTTAGGACCTTCGGGAACCCAGGTCCAAACTCGTAAAGATTGTTACTTAGGAACCACATCTGTAACTCAAGCAAACACCATTATCCTGACATATATACTATTTCAGTTAACAAAACAGAAAGTACTTAAATTTCTTTTGTTGAAATCTTCACTTTTGCTTCCAGCGACTAGATATTTGCATCTCTACTCCCCTTAATGGTAGTTGCATCACGTTAATTTTCTTCGCTGAGAGCGAACACACATTTTCTCCGAATACTTGGTCATTTCTTCATTTTTGTTGGTTCATACATCTTTCGTCTTCGTCTTATATCGAGTCTCGGGTTCGTTGCTGATCTGATCAAGAGTGATGACATCATTCTTGATGATGACATCATCTAATGACATCATCATTGCAACATATTCACAAGAAGACAAAACAGAATGTAAATATGTTTGACTTTCGTTTGAAGCATGCATGTACGTTTGAAGCATGCATGTACGTTTGAAGGAGGGTTCCGTTTGAACATGTCCGTTTGAAAGGTGTCATGTCAGTTTCAAACGGAAGGGCTTGGCCTATAAATACCCTTCAAACGATTTCATTTGTAACAGATTTCAGATTCGATACCGAGGTGCTGCCGGTATTCCTTTTGATTGTAAACGTTGTTAATTCAATATACAAGAGGTTTAAAGTATGAATCAAGCTGTTTTCACATTCGTTTCTTTGTTTCCGCCTCTGAAACGGATTTGAGCTCTTCCGAACGACTCATTCAGGTCGCGATTCGATCCTACAAGTGGTATCAGAGCTCAGGACGAGGAGTTCATACCAAAACAGCCTGTTTTCATCACAATTTCTAACTTCTACACCTTCTTTTTAAAACTGAACAAGTTTTCACGGTTAAAATCGGCTAAAACTTTCACAATGTGTGTGTAATTGTATTTTAACAAATCCTTGAGAATATCAGATTAAAACTCGAGATAAAACTGGTAAAAATGGACTGAAAACTGGTTTCCGTTTAAACGAGGCCTGGTGTTCCGTTTGAAAACTGACTCTTCCGTTTGAAATCTGACCTATTCCGTTTGAAGTTGACCGTTCCGTTTGAAATTGACCTATTGCATTTTAAGTTGACTGTTCCGTTTGAAAAGTGTGAACCGTTTGAAAGTGCATCGTGTTGTGTGAAACATTAAACGAGGTGTCAGTAAGTTGGAATAGGAATCACAAGTTGGTCAGTTTGCATGTGAACAAATCAGTTCTTCCATGTGAATATATCAATTTACATGGGATTCAAAGTGAGGTCCAATTAAAACTTTGTATGAATTGATGTTGTCGGCAAAAGTGCTTTGATTATACCAGATTGCATGTGTTGTTGTCAGGCTCATTGATTTCTCTGGTATACAAGTCTCGGCCCAACAGAATTATAGAATCTCGGTCCATGTGATGCTTATAACTAAGGCCAAATTGTGATTTGGTTATTAAAAGGCCCAATTAGATTGACTTTAAAAAGTGTTGTCAGCCATTTATAATTGAATCAAGAATTTGAGATTAAGTGGGCTTGGATCAAAGCTTTTGGGCCGAAAATTTTAGAAATTGAGCTGGTGTTTTCATTTGAATCGAGATTTTGAGATTGGGATACAAACGGTTAGTGTGACTCGTGAAAAGTTGAATTTAAGAAACTTTGAAAATCAAAACATGGATTTTGAAGAATTATTGGCGTATATGAATTATGAATCTCAGCAGTATATTCCGATAAAGCAAGAAGGAGAAACAGTCTCAGCAAAAGAAGTTGTTGAAAAAATTCCAGTTTTTTATTATTCGTCTAATGAAGAGAATGACAAGTATGAAGAAGAAATCCAAAGACTTGAAAATCTTAAACAACAACTTCCATCTGATCAACGTAGTGGAAAGTTATTTTATGCCGATAAAATTGAAAAATTGAAAGAAAAACAAGATGCAAAAAGAAAGAATCAAAAAGCAGTTATTGTTAAAGAAGAGATCAGAGCTGAGAAAGAAGTAAAAGTGTGACACCCCAGGAAAACCAGGAAAACCATGCAACTTAACTAGCTTCCTCAGTGAGTACGCGCTAAATTTCGGGACGAAATTTCTTTCAACTTGGGGATAATGTGACAACTCGTATTTCGAACCTATCTTTGTAAACTTTATGTGACTATGTGTATTGGATGAGTTAATGGAATATTACGTTATTGAATGTTAAGTGATTATATGTTGTGTTGTATGTATGTATGTATAGGAACGACCCAAACGCACAACACCACTCGATCGCACAAGCCCATTTGGGCTACACTTTGTATTCGGATCAATGGGCAGCCCATTGAGGGTTCGGCCCACTCTTTCTCCTTGTCGCATAACACTAGGAGATAGGGTATACTCCTCATTTGTTTGCTAAACACCCACACACACAAAACCCTAGTGCTCTCCTCTCTCTCTCTAAGTCGACGGCTATCCGGATCCTCTCGAAGTCCTTGTGATTCCCACCTTGCATTCGGTTAGTATATGATTATTGTTGTTTGACTTTGATTACTGTTATAGCTTGATCGCATGATAATATGGCTAAGTGTTTGATCTTGATTTGTTTGATGTAGAATAGGATAGTAATCGGTTATATTTATAATTTTTGGGATGATATCATTGACTAATTGTGACACCATGAATATTAATTGTTAGTGGGTGATGATTGTAAACATATGATTGTATCGATGTGTAGGTAATGCTAGGTCCCATGGTTTTCTAGAAATCATGTGAATGTCAGTATGCATCATTGTTTAAAAGTCAATTTGATTAATTAAAAGTGCATCGATACATGTGTTCATACATTTTAAAAAAAAGGGGGCCCAATCATTCGATGGCATGCAAGACTTGATGTCATAGTGCAATTGTCAAGTTAAGAAATTAGTAAATGTTACAGGTCATAGTATGGTCCAATAACCTTTTGAGGTATCTAACAGTGATCGGCCATAATTGATAAAAAGATTCGATTTGATGGTTTTCTTCACTGAAATGATGATTGTTATTATGATTGTTTATGATTAAAGTTCATGTGAATTGTTGATAATCTCTTGGTTGATCGATCATTAGTTAGGATAGAAACCGTTAATTGATTGTTTATGCAATAATGGAAACCTGGTAAATTGATTTACTAGATAAAAGTTATGTAACTGCTTTCCATAAATTTTGGATTTCAAAACTAGTCGCACAAGGCCGAACACACAAGCCCAGTCGCACAAGGGGACCCCAGTCGCACAAGACTGCTGGGTCGCACAAGTTGATTGTTATGGATTAACTACTGGGCCGGGTATACTTTTTGGGCTGGACTGGATCCGATCGCACAACCTAAATGTATCGCACAAGCTATCCTGATCGTACAAAACCATCCGGATCGCACAAGACAATTTCAAGTTAATTAGTTGGGCTTTTGACTTTTGGGCCGGGTGGGTATTTAAATCGCACAACAAGAGGGGCCGAAATGTATGTTGTATTATGATTAGTGAACTTCACCCATGGTTCGGCCGAACATATCAAAAACCATATAAGTATGAAAATGTTATGTTGAACGTAATGATATGTGTTGCCATGAGCCGTGTATGTCTTACATGCTATCTTATGTGATACTTATGTGCACTACATGACACCAAAACCTGACTTGTATAATAACCATGATAGGACGTGGTTGACCACTAGCATTTAGACTTGACCTTTCTGTGTAATCTGCCAAGCAAACCAAGGTGAGTTCACACTTCGTTACAAAGCATGGGATTCCCCGGGGTTGGGAATGGGTTAAGGAATAGGGATTCCTCGTCCTGTTGAGACGTAATCAGGAGCATAGATTCCTCGTCCAGTATGAGACGGATTTAACTATACTAGACTAGAACTCTATCAACGAAGTCCCTCCTTTTATATCGACTTAAACTAGAACTCTATCAACGAAGTCCCTCCTTTTATATCGACTTAATCGCCGAGGCCAATGGCGAACGGGTCATTAGTTAAATAGCGCTATTAGGTTTAACAAACCTCACACCGTGCCGCAGAGGATGTGCGTGGACTAATGGACTATGGCACGTCAGTGATGATAGACACAGACGTTAGGGCACTTAAACATGACGAACGTTAGTAGTCGATATGGTAACGAGTCTGGTGAATTAAACATGGGGTAGCCCCCACGGCCATAGAGCCGGGCTGGAAAAGCCAACGTAAGAACGGGTAACTAATAAACGTTTTTCGAACTATAGGGTAACCCCCACGGCTGGATAACTGGTAAAGAACAAACTGTGGTTTCGGAATAACTATAAACTGGACAACCAAACGTGAACTCACTCAACTAGTTGTTGACTCGTTACTACATGCTTTGCAGGTCTATAGGTACTTAGCTGGAGCTTGCAGAAGGAAGAGTCGTTGTGGGACATGGACAGCTGTGTGCCATGTTAAACCTTTGGATAATTAAACTTTGGATTTGGTTTTGAACATTATGCTTCCGCTCATAACTTAACTATGTTTGTTTTGGACATTAATCGTGTTGGTTGGACTTTTACATTAAATATTTACTTGTTCAATATGATTAGTGGTTTGATCCTGGTCAGTCACGCCTCCAAGCGGTGATACTCCGCATGTGGATTTTGGGGGTGTGATAAAAAGCAGCAACAACAGAAAAGCAAATCAAACCTAGTATGAAAAGGCAGGTTGAACAAGTTCCAGCGGTCAAGATTGAGAAAGTAGAATCTGAAAAACCTGTATCTGTGAATCCTGAACCAGTATTAAAGAAAAAGGTTGTAGAAGATGCACCTATCTTTGATCATTCATCAGAAAAAGAGAGTAAGGATGAAAGTGTTCATGAGGAAAAGAATTAGGTTGAAAATATTTCAGCTTTAAAGGTTGAGACAAAAGCTGATGATAAACAGATTCTTGTTTTGCTGAAAAATTGTGAGAAGTTGACATCTGAAAATGACAAACTCTTGAAGGAGGTTGAGAGTTTGTCATTAGAAAACAAAAATCTTAAAAAATCAGAAAATGTTTTGAAAAATCAAATACACAATTTGGAAAATGAAAAAGTAAAGATTGAAAAAGATTTTCAAAGTCAAATAAAGATTCTTGAAGATGGGAGATCTGTTTTTAGCAAGAATAACATTGAAAAGCAAAAATTGATAAATTCTCATCTTCAGACGATTATTCGACTTGAAAAAGAAGTTGAATGTGCTCAAAAGAAAATCAAAGAGTTAGAAGGTAAAATCAGGGAATGGGAAGAAAAGTTGAAGGTTTTTGTGAATACTTCAGCTATTCCCTGCCCAAAACCAGTTAATTCAGTTCCAATAAGTGGCGATGTCACAAACTATGATAAAGTCATAGTTGAAGATTGCGATGAAAAATCTGATGATGAAAACAAAAAAATTGAAAAAAAGAATTTGTTTTTGAAATTAAAAGAAA
This sequence comes from Helianthus tuberosus, assembly GCA_030545235.1. NCBI lineage: Eukaryota > Viridiplantae > Streptophyta > Magnoliopsida > Asterales > Asteraceae > Helianthus > Helianthus tuberosus. The sequence continues at coordinate 62,601,082 of CM060432.1, read as the reverse complement.
AATTTCAAGAAACTGTTTCACAATCAACTGAAAAGGGAGAATGCTCTAAGCAAAAACCTTTGAAGAAGAAAGTGGAACACAAACAAAAAGAGAAAATTTTGAAAAATGTTCAAAAAGAAAATAAAAGTTCATCAAATCAATCATCCAATCGCAATAAAAAATTACAAAAAGTAAAAATTCAAAATTAAAAATTTGTTGGTAATGAGTGTTGCAGGTCAGACCACAGTGCTCAAAAGCCAAATCCAGCAAACAAGAGGAGGAAAGATTATCACCAAGCCAAACAGTGCTTTGAGCTAAATGTTTGGACTGAAAATGGTGATTGGTACGATAACAGAGTGTGTTACAGATGCGGCTATCAAGGACACATTGCTGTTAACTGCCAGAGTTGGAGGTTTGAGTCAAGGAGATGCTTTAACTGCAACATGATTGGCTATATTGCTAGAGATTGCTCAATGAGATCAATGAGAAGATCGAGGGCTGAATCTCAGAGGCAGGTGTAGAAACCAGTCAATGTCAAGCCCAAAGAACAGAAGGTTCAAGAATCTAAAGCTCAAGAAAATAAAGTGAAGCTTTCTCAAGGGCAGAAAGACAGACTGAGGAAGAAGAGGAAGAAAGCGAGAGAATATCTCGAAAGGATTTTGTCCTCGGATACAACTGGTAAAACAGATAAAAGTTCTGATAAATCGTCTTGCTCGCCAAAGAATGACAAATCAAGCAAAACGGATTTATCAGATACAAATCTGAGGACGAAAGAGGGAAAGAAGAAAAAGAAAGTGGAGAATTCACTTCCTGGTGATGAATCTGTTTCTTCGGAAACAAAGGAGCCAGTTGTTGGCAATGAATCTGACTCATCAAAGTCAGACAAGCCAAGTTCAGGCAATGAATCTGGTGTGGTAAAGCCAGAAAAGCCGTGTGTTGAGGTAAAAGTTGAGAATTCTGGTCTAACAATGGATGATGTAAATTTTCCACCATTGTTGAACAAGAATTCAAAATCACCCAAGGACAGTCAGGCTTGGGTGAATCTGTTTAAATGAAAAACCTGACTTGCCGGAGCTCCCAAGTTGGTAATCGTGGAGCATGAATCGGCACATTTCTTGAGAAATTCACGAAAGTGATTTCGACTTTCAAGTGGTAAATCAGGGACATTAAGTTGTACTTGATTTTTTACAAGTGATATTGCTGAGAAAATTGGAAAATGTTAGTTTTTACAAGTGGTTAAAGAAAACAAGGTGATGAATGAAACCCCGAATTTGTGAAATGACACGCAAAACTAATTTTCTGGAAAAACCATTTTGATTAAAATAAACTTAAGTGTTTTCAAATCATTATGGAAAAATAGTTTGTTGTCAGGGGGAGTTCTGATTGTTTAAGACAAGTGAATGGAGAATTGAAGTGATTCTCATCATGTTGTCACATTTCTTGTACAGCTTGTTTTCAAATTTTCCCAGAAAATCAAAATTGAGACATATTTTGATTTTAGGGGGAGTAAAAATTTAAAAAAAAAAATTAGAAAATTTGAAAAGTCAAAAACATTGAAAATGCAAAAAATGAGTTTTGTTGTATAAAAGAGGAAATGATAGTAGATTAGTTGGATTGTCATAAGCATGCTAAAGAAATGGAGAGATAAAATATGATAAACGATCTTACTAAAGATGTGACGGTAGGCTCAGCTAGACTACTAGAATTGCGATAACGATACAAACCTAAATGAAAAAGCCTAGTTCTAGTGGGAAACATGGTTGAAAGCATAGTACTTAGTTTTGTCCTTCTTGACTGTGTGCCTACTCAGTAATCGCTAATTGTCAAAAGACATAAAACTGGTTAAGTTTGTGAATTTTCACAACTTTGCTAAAAAGTCACTGTGATTGTGCATTTTATTTTGCAAAGATTTAAACTTGTTTTATTTCTTTATTTTGTTTAAGCATTGGACATCCTCTGCGTATACGTGAGTATCGACCTGGATGTTATTTCCTAAACGTTCTGCTTTATTTTCTTTGGTGTTTCGTTTAAGCTTTGGATCACCTCTGCGTATACGGGAGTATCGACCTGGTGGTTAAAGCCTAAACAACTTCAACTTGATTTTTATTTTCTTATTTTGTTTAAACATTGGACTTTCTCTGCGTATACGGAAGTATCGACCTGATTGTTAATGTTTAAACATTCTGCTTTGTTTTCGCACAAATCACAGTTGATAAAAGTTTAAAAGCATTACTTGAGATAGTGTATTGCATGATGAGGGGATATACTGAGATTGTGGGGTCCATAAGAATTTAGTGCAAAATTAATATACCCTAACGTATCGGTAAGCATTTCGAAAGTTTTTAGATTGAGTTTAAGTGGACAACAATATCGTCAATCTACGTGAATCATTTAGAACTGAAAATGTTTAAAGCTTAACGGTGCTAGTAATTGGTCAAAAACTGATATGATCCTCTTATGCAAACTCACAAAAATATTGTTTGTATATATTTCTTTAATGCATTCCTTTGTTATCAAAAATACAAAAAGATTTTCGACAACTGATGATGAAGAGCTGATTTTCGAAATTCCAAGTGCTGAACATGATGAACAGGTTTGGGAGTGTGTGTGCTGAATTGAAAAAAATTTTATTTAAGAAAGTAGTTTGATTAGTTAATCAGGATCATTAATTTGAACTTGATGTAACTATTACTAGTAAGTTTTTCTTATTGATTTAAGTAAAAACTTATGTGTTTGTGAGAAGATTGTGCAGGAGATGAGCTTAAACAGAGTTAAAGCCAGGATGCAATCTCAAGGTGATAGCTAATTCCAAACGGCGATCCCATCATGATGAAAGGGGGAGTCTGACGAGGCTAGAGCCAAAGAGAAGATCTTGGTATATGCTAAGAAAGAAAAGAGACTGATAAAGACTGAAGATGCGAAGAGTCGACACTTAAGACTCGTCAACATCTGAGGGGGAGTCTGTTGGTGCATACATCTGTCGTCTTCATCTTATATCGAGTCTCGGGTTCGTTGCTGATCTGATCAAGAGTGATGACATCATTCTTGATGATGACATCATCTAATGACATCATCATTGCAACATATTCACAAGAAGACAAAACATAATGTAAATATGTTTGACTTTCGTTTGAAGCATGCATGTACGTTTGAAGCATGCATTTCGTTTGAAGCATGCATGTACGTTTGAAGGAGGGTTCAGATACCGAGGTGCTGCCGGTATTCCTTTTGATTGTAAACGTTGTTAATTCAATATACAAGAGGTTTAAAGTATGAATCAAGCTGTTTTCACATTCGTTTCTTTGTTTCCGCCTCTGAAACGGATTTGAGCTCTTCCGAACGACTCATTCAGGACGCGATTCGATCCTACAATTTTAGCAGATACTCATTGTTTCATTACTTGGAAACCTATATGTTACGCATGCACCTTTTGCTACGCATGCGGTTTCATTTCGAATAAACGCTTCATTGAAGTTCAAATATTATTTTGCTAAAGCTAACTATTGGTTTATGATTCGAATAACCTACGTTATTGTAATTGTTAGCTCTTTTGCTACCAAGTCAACACACTTTCTTGAAACTTCTTTTATTTCAAGTTACATTCATGGTTTATCTTTGTAACCACGCCGAGATTCCCTTGCTGATACATACGTTTATTGTCGGGTTACGCTAAAACCAAGTTCAATTGCTTGAACTTATCCATTTCGCATATTCAATTCAAGACGCCATATGATGTATCGAGAGCATCATACTCAAAGATTTATTATTATTTTTTTCAAAGGTTCTTTTGTTTCGAGTCATAGTAGACTTGATTGGTCTACGACTCCACTAAATCGTTTGTTGATTTCGATACCTTACGGTGATACTTTCACAAGATTGAAGCTTACGCTAATTTGGTTACTCACTTCTTCCACGAATTTAATTGTTTATTTATTAACTTCCTCTAAATCCGTCTTGTTTATCACGATTAAAGCGGTCTCAACACAGTTGTGTGTTAAGACAATGGTACATAGATTCATTTCATATCACAATGTACCTCCTAACGATTCTTTCATTGTCGATCGAATGCCTTGCGATACTTAATACTTTTTCATCTTCGATCAAAAACAGTGGCTCTTTGATGTTTCGTATTCAATTGAAAACTCTATGACATTGTGTAAATCAAATCTTCAAATTGTTTCAGTATACTTTCATTTGATTTCAAACATGGTGAACTTGTTCAGTCACCACTATATTTGAATCATGTCATTATGACACCTTGTGGTGTCATTGCAAATTTGTAGCTTGTGCTAATCATGGTCAACCGTCTCACACGAAACTACACATGCTTTTGTTTGACTTGTCATTTAAACATTCCTAATGCAACTACGAATTAAGACAATGATACACCAGATTCGCTTGTATTTCATTCGGTGTATTTTCGCAATTCAAGAATGTCAACACACTAAACCTTACCATTCATTTATTCGAAAGTTGACAGATCATTTTCATGTTACTATCACATTTGAGTTGTTGATTTTGAGTTCATATAGCGGATGCTATGGGTTGTGAAAACTCGTTTGCATATTGTGACCGATTGTTTGAGAATCCTATTGGTCAAAACTCCTCTTTTGTTGAACCCCTGTTAACTGGATTACACTAGACTATACGTCAATACGTCTTGTATCTTTGATAACAAATCCTGAAACACATACTTTTTAACTGCTGGGTTCCGATTATTGCAATATGCCCCTGGATTCACCTGATGTGAATAAGAATTGATTCGGTTTTGTGGTTATCTACCTCAATATTATCCATATACATACACGCACAATGTAACTACAAGGAGTTAAGGTAGTACAAATTTCGAGGACGAAATTTTCTTAACAGGGGGAGAATGTGACAACTGTTAAATTTGCATGCACCCGTACAATTAATTAATCTTGATTAGTGCTTAATGACTGTGCTGAATTATACTTAACTGCTTTCTGATTACTGCATCATACTTACATGTGCATCACATATTGCATAATGACACACCATTATTACATGCAAACTTTATTGTCATACATGATGCACAAGGCACAGTTAGCACAGTTAACAGATAAGACAGAAAAATGCTGACGGGGTTCAGTACATAGACAGATGTTGTTTTGAGACCCAGTATAAGCCAGAAACCAAGTACTACACTAGTATAGTGTGTAGGGAAGTAAGGACGACAAAACTGCTTTTCTAAGTGATAGTTTAAGTGCCGGGAAGTGCCTAAAACTCACCCTAAGTGCAGAATTCTGCATATTTAAGCAAAATTCAGCTATTTAACACTCTTGCATCATGCAAAAATATGACTAAATGGCCCTGAATGCTTTCCTAAGTGCCGAGAATTAAAAGTGTCACAAAAGGGTACATAAAGAACACTAAACGGAATAATTTGACACTTTAACGAACCGGTATCTAACCGAACAACCGGACACTACCCGAAACACCAAAATCATACTAGAAGCATTGTTTTAATGTTTCTGAGCTAGTTATGATCCCCAAACACCTTAACACACTATATAACAATGATATGCCTAAACACTAAACACTATACTTGAAATCTAACTTAATCACTTAACTACCCATTAATCACCAACCAAGCCCCCCCCCCCCTTAAGTGGACGGTCACAAGTGACCCCACCATAATCTTCTCTTGATCTTGCTTGGATTCACCTAGATTTGTTTAGATCATGTTGTGTACTTAATAAACACAAGACCCATTGGACAAAACTATTAGATGGTTATAAGAAGTCTAGAGGTCATTATCATCACCACACTTCACACCACAACTCATCTCCTTCCCTTCTCCCCTCCATTTGGTCGAGAACAAGCAACCACCACCCCACCATCATCATCTCACTTCCAAGCAAACCATATACTCACAAAGGTGTAAGGAGCCATACAAAGAAGCTTGGTGGTCTTGGAGATTGAAGGACCTCATCCAATTGCTTTTATCCAACACTTTTGTCATCATCAACTTCTTGTGTTCTTCCCTAGCCTTTGTGCTAGTAGTAAGCTTCATATCACTTGATCTTACTTCATATTTTGATGGTTAAAAGATGTTGTACATTGTTAATCTTGATGAACACTAAAGAACTTGATCATGAAACTTTAACATAAGCTATTTAACATATGAATACTTGTTGATTAGTAATGATTTGCTTCTTGATGATTGATGATTTATGTTAGTGATGTTAAACATCATAAGAAATCTACTAGATTGTGATTAAACACATGATCTAGTAAGTTAAGGTGGTGATCTTGTGAAAGACCAAGATCATCATGCTTATTGTTTTCATGAACTTGAAAAATGAAAATGATTTTTGTGAATGATGTAGTATGTAACATGTTTACTAGACATAAATGTGGATGATTACAAAAATAGTTTTCCAAAGAAACTAAGTAAAATAACAAGATTTACATAAACATTTTTTTTAAAGAAACTAACCATGTTTCTAGTGGTGAAACAAGTATAAGAATACATTGTTTACAAGAAAAATTCAAAAGAATGATTTTTGGAAAAATCATCTAGTAAGTTATAAACACCTAAATCCTTTAAGAATGAGATTTTAAAGAAATAAACACACTTTAAAGGGTAACTAAACCTACTAAACACACTACCAAGTTACTACAAGTTTTTATGAAAGTTCAAGTTCATGATTATTATGTAGATAGCTTTGATTTAGCACTTGGTAAGTGTAGATTGATTGTTGATTGTTTATGATGATTTTTGAAAAGAAAATGATATGCTTTAATAACATGGACACCTCCATTTTTAGGGGAAACTATGGCGAAATTTTCTAAAAATACAAACACTTAGAAAAATATTTTCTAAACAAATATTTACAAGTGAATTTTAACTATGGTTTTCAACATAAACTTTGCCATAGATTTTGTTAGAAAAAAAAAAATACAAGTATTGCAGGTTGGTTTTTGTAAATAAAAATAACTAAATATGTATTTGAAAGATATATATTTAGAAGACACATTGTGTGTGATTATTTGTATACCTTGTGTATTAGTTATATTATTTTAGGGTTAAAATAATATAACTTGACAAAATACCAAAAAATTGCAATCCAAAATATTACCAAAAATCTCATGGAATAAATATACAAGTTACACACATAATATTGTGAAACCGAACAAGAAATGTAACTTAACAAATATTCCGGAAAATATGTTTATAAGTATATTTTTGGTAAATAATATTTTGGACACCGAAAGAATGAAAATGGGATTTTCACAATTATCACAAAGTTATATCATATTTTCGACAAGGAGAAAATATATTATTCTTGAGAAGTAAAAATATATTTTCCTAGAGTTTTTAGAAGACATATGATTTTTGGGAAAAATATATGTTTTCTTGGATAAACTTGAAATACATTTGGGATGAAATAAGTTTATATATATTTTCTAAGTAAGACTTGAAAATATATTGTTTTGGAAATATATATTGGATATTTATTAAGAAAATACGTACACACCGGAATACGACGCCAATACATGGCAAGTTATACAAATACAAGAAAACGGATAAACATGTATGAGATACCCCCATCCTTGGGTATGAAATACGAATATGAATACTTGAGAAGTATTGTTACAAAATATTGTTTTAACAAATTATCCAAAAATTAAATATAATTTAAGTTAAAATAATTATTATTTTAACAAGTAATTATAACTTGGAATAATATTGGAGACATAAAAGAAACGTAACTCAAAAACATTAATACAGAGACAAGGCACGACCCGTCCGTCTAATAGACATCAGTACATTGTAGGTAGTCGTGTTTGCTGAAAGGATTTGGGTTACAATTGTGAAGACGCAAAACTGTGAGTTCATGACCCCATTTTCTTTTAACTGTTTTCAGTTTTATAACTTCGGGGGTGAAATACATGTTTCAAACTATTTACATACGATTACATTTGGTATGGTTAGCTAAGGAAGGGTACTGCTTGATCATGTGAGTGGTGGGTATGACACTTAAGGCCATTATTCCTCGTCGTAGGACCGAGGGACATGAGTGATAGATCCATTCGGGTGTATCGAGCCCCACCCATGCGCACGCCGAATGAGCCATGTGGTGACTATGTCTTACTGACAAAATCTGCTAGGTTTGAGTTTTCCTGCATCACTTCACACATATCAATGGCCTTGCAAACCATTGGTGATCTGTTTTTCCTTGTTGCTATCATACCGGGATTTATAAACTTACATACATACTTACAATGATTTCAAGGGTTCACTCATACACATAAACAAACACATGAACTCGCTCAACTTTTGTTGATGTTTTCAAACTACATGTATTTCAGGGAATTAGTAAGTGGATCTGGCGGGCGTTGGAAGTTTTTATGCTGCGTTAGGAATAAAGATGTCATCCATGGTCTTTGAGTTTGGTCAGTGTCTTATTCCTGGATGAGACACGTCTTCCAAACCTTGGTGTTATACAATATCTTTTGATGAGTCCTTAATGAACTCATAACCAATTTGTATGGTTTGTAAAACTTGAATTTGAAGTCTACATTTTCAAAACAATGTTGTTACGTTTTAAACTTATTTAGTGGATGACGAATCTATGGTTTTATCATATAGTTGTTGTTATGATTGAATGCAATGGTATTAAGAAAGTCACACCATAATCACGCTTCCGCAAATGTCAGGGTGTGACAGTGTTTATCATTTTGGCATCTGAAATTACATCAGGACCGTAGTTAGAAAATATTTTATCAGAGTAAATACCACACTTTATATTAATATATTGGGATCAAACCCAAATTTCATTACAAACTGTTTTATAGGGATAAACCCTATTTTATTGAAATAAAACATCTTCTTTTATTTAGGTAACTTTTATAGCCACTTTTTCCAAGCCTTCAGTGCTGTCCAGCTAGCTTCTAGTTGGCTCTTACATCTTGTTTCCTGAAACGCGTTTAAAAACATTTGTCAGTGGGAAATACTGGTGAGTGAATCCCAGTTTAATCAAGAAGAGTTTTATCATTTCACAGTATTGAGAGCGATTACAATGTTTATATCTACACAATTACTCATTCAGTACTGTCAATCCTGCCTGGTGGGTCATATTACCCATTGGCTAACTCTTTGTCCAATGGTAACGTGTTCCACATTTTGTATACAAAACCCCAACATACCGGCAGTAATTGAAGAATTACAAAGACTCAATCACTGCTAATCACATTGTAAAATATTTAAGGTTTCGTAAAAACAGTTTACAAAAAGGAGATTACTCACATTGCTGTCTTAGATTTCCTTTAAGGGTTTCCTGGTAATTATCTATAATTAACACAAATGCACACGCGTTAGTATAATAACCCAATATTTACATTAGTAATACCCTCCCCGAGACGGCATTCCAATGACTACGTCAGGCAGAACCACGACAGCCATTACGGAACCCTGGATTAATCTGGCAGCGTATCTAATACGTAACCGGATTTATAATACTTACAACGGAGCAGAACTTCGTTAATTAGGGGGTACTATGCCCGAAAATAGCTTTATCTATATAGAAATTCGAGAGAGAAAGTGAGAGATGAGCGAGTTCGACTTAAGACTGAAGGCCTCTATTTATAGGTGACCTTTCAGCTTCCCTCGCGGCCCGCGTAAGACGTAGCCAAGGGCTACGCGGCCCGCATAGTAGGGGTAGTAGGTCCTAGCTTGTCCCGATCACCGTTCTAGCTTCGCCACGTGGTGACACGTGGCGGTTTCCTGGGCGTGCCTCTTGTCCTCTCGCTCACGGCTCGCGTAGGATGAAGAACAAGTCTTCGCGGCCCGCGAGAGACTTATAAAATGGATTTTTATTTAATTTAAATAAAATAAAGGTAATTCGGGGTCCGTTTTCGTATATGGGGTGTATTTTAGGATATATAGGGATATTTTAAAATATATTAGGGCGTCGAAAAAATTTAGGAGGGTTGTTATATCCTCCCCACCTTGTTTTAGAGCTCGTCCTCGAGATCTACTGGAACAGGTGCAGATATTTCCTTTGCATTTCCGATTCTAGCTCCCATGTGTATTCTGGTCCTCTTTTGGAGTCCAACTTTACTCTGACCAGAACTAATCTCTTGTGCTTGAGATTCTTGACTTTCCTGTCTTTGATCTGTAGAGGCTTCTCTACACACTTAAGTTGTTCATTTACCTCTATATCCTTAAGAGGTACTACCAGTGATTCATCAGTTAAGCATTTCTTGATATTGCATACATGAAATACATCATGTATTCCTGCCATTTCCTCTGGCAGTTGTAGCTGATAGGCTACAGGTCCTATTCTTCTAATAATCTCAAAAGGTCCAACATACCTGGGACTTAGCTTTCCCCTTTTGATGAATCTTACCACTCCTTTCCAATGAGAGACTTTCAATAACACTTTGTCTCCTACCTGAAATTCCAATGGCTTTCGTCAATTATCAGCATAACTCTTTTGTCGATCACGTGCTGCTTTCAATCGTTCCTTGACTTGAATGATCTCGTCTATTGTTTCTTGTACTATCTCTGGTCAAGATAGTTGCTTTTTTCCAATTTCTGCCCAACAGACTGGAGTTCGGCACTTTCGTCCATAAAGTGCTTCGAATGGTGCCGCATTGATACTTGTGTGATAACTGTTATTATAAGAAAATTCTATCAATGGTAAGTGATCGTCCTAATTACCTCCGAAATCAATTGCACAAGCTCTAAGCATGTCCTCCATTGTCTGAATTGTCCTTTCACTTTGTCCGTCCGTTTGAGGATGATAAGCTGTGCTTAGATTCAACTTGGTTCCCATTGCTTTTTGGAAACTTGTCCAAAAATGAGATGTAAAACGACTATCTCTGTCAGAAACGATTGATAGAGGAATTCCATGTAATGAAACTATTTCATTTACATATAATTTAGCTAATTGCTCCATACTAAAAGTTTCCTTCATTGGTAGGAAATGAGCTGACTTAGTTAGCCTGTCTACAATCACCCAGATTGTATCATTACCTTTTCTTGTTTTGGGTAATTTAGTAACAAAATCCATTGTTATCAATTCCCATTTCCACACTGGCATTTCTAACTGTTGTAAAAATCCTGAGGGTTTCTGATGTTCAGCTTTGACTTGTGAACAGGTTAAACACTTTGCAACATATGCTGCTATATCCTTTTTCATTCCTATCCACCAGAAATTCTTTCTTAAGTCCTGATACATCTTATCACTTCCAGGATGTATCGTGTACTTAGACTTATGGGCTTCTTCTAATATATGGTGAGGTAGGTTTCCTAATTTAGGTATCCACATTCTTTTCTTATGGAATCTCCAAATTCCATCTGTTCCTTGTTCTAATTCCTTAATCATTCCTTTCAATTTCTCAATATCATCCTTGATTACTGATTCTTGTGCTTTTCTAATCTGTTCATTTAAATCTATTTGCAGATTTAGGTTGAGTGAACGTACTCTTTTTGGTTTTTCATGATACTTTCGACTTAAAGCATCAGCAACTACGTTTGCTTTTCCTGCATGATACTGGATATCACAATCATAATCACTAAGCATCTCCATCCAGCGTCTTTGTCTCATATTCAATTCCTTTTGCCCGAAAACATACCTTAAACTCTTATGGTCGGTGAAAATGGTAAACTTACTACCGTATAGGTAATGTCTCCAAATTTTAAGGGCAAAAATTATGGCTCCAAATTCTAGATCATGGGTTGAATAATTCTCTTCATGATTCTTAAGTTGTCTAGAGGCGTAAGCTAAAACCTTTTGACGTTGCATTAACACACATCCATAACCTAACTTAGAAGCGTCACAATAGACTACAAAGTCTTCAGATCCTTCTGGTAACGCTAGTATGGGTGCATTGGTTAGTCTTTGTTTAAGAATTCTAAAGGCTTCTTCTTGTTTTAATCCCCATTCAAACTTAACGAATTTATAGGTTAGCTTAGTTAAGGGAATTGCTATTCTAGAAAAATCTCGAATAAATCTTCTATAATAACCGGCTGTTAGGACCGGTTTGACTCCGATACGATTGCGTAACGAAAGTTCTACGTGCGGAATCCGTGAACTATCGAGACCGAAACACACAAGATGTAATATAAACGTGATTCTTTGATAAAATCTGATAACGTACAACGAACCTTGAATCACTTGACAACTTTCTCTCTCTAGTTTCTCTCTCTAGCCTTTAGCTCTCTAAGATGTGATAATGACAAAAGTTACAAACTAAAAGCCCTAGAGATCTGTTTATAGGTCAAGGCTTTTAATGAGGTTTCCCATTAATTACAGTTATGCCACCTTGCCTTTTTGACTAACTAAAACTAAAATAACAATGTAACTCTCGTTTTCCTCAGTTTTCTACTACGAACTAGATTGACGGAGGCGATAGACAGATAAATGCACTAACAGACTCCCCCTTGGATATTGCTGTAGTCAATCTGTAGTCAAGCTCGTAGCGACTTTTCTTTCTCTTTGAATCTTCTCGAACAGAATCCCGGTGGATCTGTCTTCAGTTTCAGCTTTTCCTCTTTTCTTCATCAGGCTCCCCCTTTTGTCAAGCTTCCGTACTTTGGGATCGACACCTTGCTTTCCGTATACAAGCTCTTCCTTGCTTTGAGCTCGTCTTCAGACTCCCCCTTAGACTCAGCTTCCGGGATCGTAATCTGGAATCTCATCTGCAATCACTCAAACATTTATAAGTAACAGCATTTCAAATTTTAGCTATCCAGGAATTGTAACCTGGCAATTCCAATCAAATTCTCTAATCCACTCCCCCTATCAACAAACTGTATAGATTTAGCAATATTAAAGAATCCAACTCCCTCACAGTTAATCATCCAAGTTCAAGTTAATGACCTTGGAGATATCACAAACTGTTTTTGAAATTTTTGATTTTAAATCAAGTTTCAAATTAATGAACTTGTTTTATTTTCAGAAACACAATCAGCTTACTTAGATTTTGAAACTCAGCACTCAGACATCAGTTGTCGAAAATAAAGCAAAAATCAAAATCTTTTTGTATTTTCTGAAAATATAAAGCAGTAACCAACTATGTACAAACATATTTACAGACAATATTTTTGTTTGAGTATGCGACAGAGGATCATATCAGTTTTTGACAATTCACAAGTACCGTTGAGCTTAATTTCACTTTATCCATTAAACAATTCACTTAGATTGTCGATATACTTGTCCACTTAAATTTTCACACAAAGTTCAACTGATTCAGGATACGAATTAGGTATTTTAGGAACTTAAACCCATTCATGTGTCCCACCTCTTGAATATACTCCCGTATCCAGAATCCCAATAATCAGTCTTACAGGTGAGAATACTACAATGATATCTGTATATAAATTAGGTATGCGAGGGCCAAGGGATCTCAGATCGATACTTCCGTATACGCAGAGAGATATCAGCTTCGACTTTTTGGTATGTCCCCTTTAGAGGATCTTTTTGCTTACAACAGCAGCATATATCAATTTTATTGTTTCAGCATGCTGAGGGTTTAATGCTGTGTTTCAAGCATTGCAGCAAGTATTAGCCAAGGACTAGGTCAGAACTACCATTCAGCAGAAGTCCCGGAATAATACCCCAGACATCATTGAGTATAAAGACCTAGTATATCAGATTAAGAGACCTTTCAAATGAGATTTCAGGGGTTACCTATATATCCAAGTAGTGTTCCCCACGAAATAAGCAAGTTTGAATTTAGGTTTATATCCCAAAAAAGTTTACTAAATGTATAAAAATCTACCGACACATCCACGGTGAGATCGTTTAACACATTTAAACTTTCCATTTCTTTAGCATACTGTAACCGTCTACTGATGTACTATCATTTCCTCTTTTTACACAAAAACTCAAATTTTTTTTTTAAATTTTATCATGTTTTTGACTTTTTCAAATTTTCAAATGTTTTTGTATTTTCTAACAACATTACTCCCCCTAAAATGCAAAATCATATAAAGAAAATTTGACAACCAACACTGATAGCTTTGTCTCGCCATCCATTTTCTGCTTCTCATGCTCTGTTTTGCAGAAAATATAACATACCCCCATGATATACAACCCATTGATCTTAACAGTTTGAAAACCGTTTTTCAATCTGATGAAAGTAATCATGTTTGTTCAGCCGTGAGGGTTTCGGCATATTCAATCAACACATATTTTTGTAATTTTTGAATTTTTGACAAAAATTAAAAAAAAAACATATTTTTGGTTTTTCAAGTTTTCCAATTTTTAGGGTTTTTGAAATATTGTTTATTTATTTAAAAAAAAACATATAAACTTCCTGTTTTAACCAACACAGGATCCAGCAGCCTCCTCTCCTCGTTGTGACAGACTGCTCCAACCTCCAATTTCACAATCTTCAGATTTGTTGAGCACCTGCACATTCAGACTACTTGATTACTTGAACAATTTAGCCCAGGTCTGTTGAACCTTAGGCATTTCAACACAAAAATTTCCATTCAATGCTGGAAATTCTTTGTCATTTTTCACAAAAACTTTCTCAATTTTAACTTCAACTTTCTCATCTTTTACCAAATCAACATGTTTCTTAACACTCCATGTTTGACCTTTTGGTGTTCCTCGTTTATAAAAATGTGAATCTTTTTGAACACTTTGATTTTGAACAACAATTTTTGGTTTCCAAAACTCTTGAGGTTTTGTCATATCAACTGTTGTTTTCCAACTCTGTGTTGTTCTGAATCTGGGTGTGTGAGAATTCCAGATCTGTCTAGAATCAAACCTATTCGGGTCTGATTTCCAATTTTGATTCGAAGCAAACTTGTTTGTATTGTACCCCCAAGTTTGTTTTGATTCAAATCTGGTTGACCTTTGACTCACATTCTCAGATTTTTGTTTCTCAGCATCAAACTTCTTTTTGTCAACATCCACAGGTTTTAGATTAGGACACTTGCGTGCAAGATGTCCTTTTTGATCACATTTGAAACATGTTCTCATGGACACATCTTTGACTTGTGGTTGTTGCTTTTTCTTTAAAGCAAAAAATTCATCATTAGACTGTTTCATTTTGAATTCTTTTTCTTTTTCTAAACTGCCTCCTTGAACAAAACTCATTTTTGCTTGAAAATTCGGCATTTCATTTTTGTTTCGATGTTGTTTCTTCTTATAACCCAGCCTTCATGTTCTTCTTTTTGAAACAAGGTTTATTATACGAACCTCTATGACTCTTACCGACAAACTTTGAAATCTCAGACTTCTCAATCTCTACCATTTTGAAAACTTTGTCAACCTTTTCTGAAATCACATTCTGAATCGGGAATACAACATCTAAGAATAATTTGTCCGATCCAATCATGGTATAAACCAATCCTTTTGAATCATCATTCAAATTTTCCTCGGATTTTGTGTTTTTCAGATAATCATCATGAAGATTTCCTTCATTTTCATCCTGTGATTCAGATTTACCTGTATCAACCGACTCTTCTTTCAACACACTTTCAACAACTTTACCTACCACCTCTGAATCATGAGAATCATCAGATTTGGAATAGGTTATGTCAATGTTGTCTGGCAGTTGATCTACCATGTTGAAAGCTTTTTCGACTTTTTCCTCATCATAAAATGCAAATTTTCCCGGTGGTGGAACTTGATGAAACTCTGAACCAATACCTTTCTTGTTCTGCTCAGACTCACCCTCACCCGGTTTTATATTGAAAATTCGTTCAAGCACATATGACGACACATGGTAACTCTTTAACTTGTTGTTATCCTGTTCTAAATCAGCAATCTGTCGTTTTAGCTTAGCAACATCCTCAATATAGGAATTAACAACATCTTGTTTTATAGAATACATTCGTTTAAGCTCTTTGGTTGTTTCAGACATATAATTCATTCTAGATTGAGCATATTTCATTTCATCTTTCACTTTGTCGTATGACTCTTTCATAATATCATATGCTAATTTCATTGAGTCATATTCCTTTTTCATTTCTTGACAAGCAATTTCCTTTTGTTCACATTCATTTGTCATTTTCAAAACATTTTCTTTCAAAACTTCATTTTCCTTTACTAATTTGTTACATTTTACTGAAAGTTTTTCATCATTTTCTTTAAAAACCTTTTCTTTTTCTAGCATTTCTTTGCATTTATCTTTGAAAATGTTTTCAATTTTTGTGAACTCAAGATCTCTTGTTCTAAATTGCTCATCTTTTTCAATACAAGCTCTGCACGGTTCCATGCATTTCTTGCACTGATCAATCTGTTTCAAGTTTTCAGAATCAGAATATACCTCAGTGATTGGCACTTCGATGTTTTCAGCAATCTCTGTCTGCTTTAGATCAGCATCATCTTGCTTCTTTTCAACACCGACTTCATCACCAACATTACCAATTTTCAAATTCTCATTCTTTTCTTCTATTTCTTCTTTCTTCACCTCTTCTTCAATCTGCTGTACTACAGTAACAGCTTCCTCTTTAACCTCTTCATTCACAACAACTTCTTTACTTTTGATTTCCTTCACAGCTTCAACTTCAACAGTTTCTGTTTTAACCTCTTCAGCAGCTTTCTTCAGATTGTTCACCATTTCTTCAACATTCTTCTTCATTCTCTCTTCATCCCTTTTTCTCAGACATGATAACATGGCATATCTAATATCCTTTTCATATTGCTTAGCATATTTGTCATCTTTCAATACTCTTCTATAGTATTCAGCTCTTAACGGGACTGCAAGAAGAACATCATTGAAAGATTATGTCTTTCCTGGGAACAACTGGTTCTCCTTCTCTGTTATAGTAACATTCTCTCTTTTTATCCCATCGTTTGCTACCAACAGCCATCTCATACTCTTCCTGCATGTCATCCATTCTGTTTAAAACGACGTTTCTTTCTCTGTAAGTCTTCTCACTTAAGATCTCTTCCCGAGTTTTCTCTTTGATCTCAACTTTTTCTTCATGGACTTCAGCAATGTCTTTGTCTTTGTTTTCCTCTTGAATCTCAGCAACAAGAGCATAATGTTTATTTAATTCTTCCTGTTTGGCTTTAGCTTTGAACTTTTCATCAACAATGTCATCTATTGGAAGAACCTCACTCCAATCATATCCTTCATCCTCGTAAATTACAGAATAAGCTCTTGATTTTTCTCTCGGCTTATCTTCAATCAACTTTGGCTCTTCTCTGCTTCTATGATAGATCGCCTTTCGATAATAATCATCGTTGAAAGGACGTTCACTTCCTTCACCAACTTCAGAATTTCTGCATTCTCTTTTGAAATGACCCTTTTGTTTGCATTTGAAACAGGTCACTTTGGATTTGTCGAATCCAAGCTTTGTTGAAGCACCTCCAAGTGATTGTTTCCCGGTAATCTCCATGTACCTCTGAGCTCTTCGAATACAACTAGCTAAACACCAACGGATGTCAATGAGCTCCATCTCTTCCGGATCAATCTGGTCGTAGTCTTCTTTGGTCAATTCAGAATTTCCAATTTTGCCAGCTACAAGACCTTCATATGACTCCAAAACAGATGCAAGAAAACTCATTTGCTGTTTCGCTGCATTGATGCTCATTGCAGGAGAATTCTTCAGTTTAAGAGCAATGTTGCACAGAATTTCTTCAGAATCATCAGAATTTGTCTTTGAAGATGAATGATATCCAGAATGATGACTTGTTGACGTTGTTGTTGGTTCTTTCATCTTTTCACCACTAAATGCTGTTTTTGGTGAACCAACGCCTTTATCAGAAAGCACACTGCTTTTGTAGTACAAGCCAACGTTCTGTTGATGTGAAGAATCAGTCATCTTGTTTTGCTTCTGCAACTCCAAATCATGACTTTCAATCTTTTCAAACAAAGCATCAAGAGTAATATTATCATACACAGCATCATTTTTCAAAATAAAAACAAACGTTTGCCACTGATCAGCTCGTGGTAACGCTTCAATCACTTTGTCAATAAGTTCCTCTCTTGTTTTGTTTATCTCTAATCTTTCCAATTCAATTTTTAGATGACAGAATCTCTCAATCATTTGCCTCACCGACTCTCCTTTTATGTTATCAAACAGATCAAATTCTTTCTTTAATAAAGCGATTTTGTTCTTTTTAATCTGTTTACCCCCTTCAGCTTTAACACGTAAAGCTTCCCAGACAGACTTAGATGACCCGTCATGAGTTAGTAAAGCAAAGATATCGTTTCTGATTGCGGACTGAATCAATGCTATCATTCTCTGTTCAGCTCCAAATTCAGCTTTATCTTCTCTAGTAAACTTCTTGAATACAAGATCTTCGCCTTTCTCGTCTTTTGGTTTTTCATACCCATACTCCAACCAAAACCAACTTTCATGAGCATACGCCTTTGCCCAATTGATGAAGCGTTCCTTCCACCATGTATAATCATCAATACTATCAAGAGTTGGTGGCTTTGAGTGAGTTCCGTAAAAGTTATCATTCTTGATATTTTCATTTAGCACTTTAGAAATAGTTTTTGGTGTAATATTTGAAGCCTCAGACGATTCGGTTGCGAATGCGTTTTAAAACGTGTTGAAGAATTCCTCAGCCATTATGTAAACCTTGAATCACAACACCTGAATCACACAAATAAACACAATCAGTACAATCAATATCAAATAAACTGAAAATAGACTGACACTCGGTATCCGTGAAATGTTCTCGACACGAAATTTCACTTTTCAAGCGAAATCAGCTAGTCAACAGCTTTCAAGCGAAATCAGCTATTAATCAGTTGAAGCGAAATCAGACTCTATATCTTGAAGCGAAATCAACACTATTCTGTTGAAGCGAAATCAAACTCTATGTCTTGAAGCGAAATCAAATGTTCAGTTCTGAAGCGAAATCTCAAACTAATGAGTCCTGAAGCGAAATCTCAGTTCTGAAGCGAAATCAATCAAGCGAAATCTAACTGATTAATGATTTCGCTTGAATTTCAAGCGAAACCTTGCTGAATTATGACTGATTCAAGCGAAATAGTGCTGAATGTTACGAACTCAGACGGAAAAATTCAGATTTCTCCTAAACGACAAGGAATTTCGATCTGAAACTTGGTAGGGTTGTTTAACACCTATTTTCGCACATCATACTAAAAAATCATCCAATTCGGACCGTGAAATCCCGTTCAATTTGTCGAAAATCCATCAAAAACGTGAAAATGTGAAAAATATGAAGAAATCGGTGAAATTCGGATCTGATTCTGCTGAATTCAGGTACGAATCAATGTGTTTGATCAAGCAATCGAGCTCCTTGCTCTGATACCACTTGTTAGGACCGGTTTGACTCCGATACGATTGCGTAACGAAAGTTCTACGTGCGGAATCCGTGAACTATCGAGACCGAAACACACAAGATGTAATATAAACGTGATTCTTTGATAAAATCTGATAACGTACAATGAACCTTGAATCACTTGACAACTTTCTCTCTCTAGTTTCTCTCTCTAGCCTTTAGCTCTCTAAGATGTGATAATGACAAAAGTTACAAACTAAAAGCCCTAGAGATCTATTTATAGGTCAAGGCTTTTAATGAGGTTTCCCATTAATTACAGTTATGCCACCTTGCCTTTTTGACTAACTAAAACTAAAATAACAATGTAACTCTCGTTTTCCTCAGTTTTCTACTACGAACTAGATTGACGGAGGCGATAGACAGATAAATGCACTAACACCGGCCAATCCTAAGAAACTTCTAACTTCGGTTGGTGACTCAGGGGTTTTCCATTTGGTAATCGCCTCGATTTTAATGGGATCCACATGAATTCCTTCATGATTGACTAAATGTCCAAGAAACTGTACATGTTCTAACCAAAACTCACACTTTGAAAATTTTGCATAAAGCTTTTCTTTTCTTAATAAGCTTAGAAGTGCGTGCAGATGAGCTGCATGTTCCTCTTTACTCTTAGAATAAATAAGAATATCATCTATGAAGACAATTATGAATTTATCCAAATATGGCTTACATATTCGGTTCATCATGTCCATAAATGCAGCTGGGGCATTGGTTAAACCAAATGGCATGACAGTAAATTCATAATGGCCATACCTTGTTCTGAAAGCGGTCATAGGAATGTCCTCTTCATGTACCTTTAATTGATGATATCCTGACCTTAAATCGATTTTTGAGAAAAATCGTGCTCCTTGCAACTGGTCGAACAGATCATCGATTCTTGGTAATGGATACCGATTCTTAATCGTGACTTTGTTCAATTCACGGTAGTCAATGCACATACGCATTGATCCGTCCTTCTTTTTAACGAATAAAATCGGTGCTCCCCATGGCGATGAGCTTGGCTGTATAAAACCTTTTTTCCAACAATTCGTCTAACTGTTTCTTTAGTTCCTGCATTTCTGCGGGTGCCAAATGGTAAGTTGCTTTGGCAATTGGTGCTATTCCTGGCAGCAAGTGAATTCTGAATTCAACTTCTCTGTCTGGAGGTTGTCCTGGTAACTCTTCTGGAAATACATCTGAAAACTGGGATACTACTGGAATATCCTTTAATTCTTTTCCTTTAGTGTTAATGATTATGGAAATCAAATACACTAATGACCATTTTCTTATATAACTTGTTGTTTTCATCACATAGATGAATTTTGTGGATCTAGAGGGTTTATTTCCTTTAATTGTGATCTTTTCACCCTTTGGTGAATTTACTTGGATTGACTTTTGATCACATAAAATACTGGCTTTATTGGCTACCAACCAATCCATTCCTAATACTACATCAAATCCTGCCAGATTCATTGGATAAAGGTTTGCACTAAACTTTTGATTTAAAAATTCTATTCTTGCTTCCTGCAAGATTTCAGAAATCTTAACGGTTTCCCCATTTGTTGTCTCTACTAGACATTCTTGTGGGAGTTTAGTAAATGGTTGATTGAGAAGTTTGCAAAATGAAGTATTAATAAAACTTTGGTTCGCACCAGAGTCAAATAATACTTTAGCAAAAGCATCATTAACTAAAAATGTACCGGCGATTACATCTGGTATCATCTTTGCTTCTTCTGCAGTTAGAACAAATGCTCTAGCATTTTTAGTATTCTTGGTGTTCGTGGCTGGAGCTAGTTTTGGACAGTTCGGGTTGATATGACCTTGTTCTCCACAGTTGTAGCATATCCTGTTGATAGGCTTCTTCCTGCAGTCTTCCTCCTTGTGTCCAGATATCTTGCAGAAGTTACAGTATATGGAGCATCTTCCAGAATGCTTCTTTTTGCAATACTTGCAATAGGGTGCAGAGGTAGAACGTACATTTTTCCCACGGTTAGAATTTCCAGAACGAAATTCTTGGGTAAGCTTCTGGGTTAGGTTCCTCCTCTGATCCTCTTCTCATGTACGGACTAACTCATATGTCAAGGTGTTTGCTAGTTCTATAGCTTCTTCTATGGTTAGGGTCTAGCTGCCTTGACTACCTGCCTAATTTCACTTATTAATCCCCAGATGTAACAGGAGATTAATACTGGTTCAGGTGATGCAAGGGTTGGCACTATTCTAGCATATTCAAAGAATAACGTAGTGTAACCCTTACTGTCCACTCCAGTCATCCTAAGGTTTAGGAATTTATTTGCTATCTATTCTTTTTCATTGGGAGGGCAGAATTTTCTTTCTACTATGTTTTTAAATTTCTCCCATTCCATATTGTAAGTTCTTTCACTACCCTTAGACTGGAGGATAGTGTTCCACCATTCTAAGGCTGAGTTCTTAAATAGATTGGAAGCAAACATTATCTTATCCTCTTCCGCGCACTTGCTTATTCTTAAGACTGCCTCAGTCTTTTCTATCCATCGTACAGATGCAACGGCCCCTTCATTGCCCGAGAATTCCATTGGTTTACAGGACCAGAATTCTTTATAAGAACAACCAGAAGGCATGGTTCTTCTTCTTTTGGGAATGGGCACTTGAAGTATAGGTCCATTGTTCACGCTGTTTTCTGGTTCAGTGGGTCGTTTACTATCACGTTTACTTTTATTTTCTGCTTCCTTAACCGTTTGAATATTATATGGCATTGCATCTATTATTCCTTGTGCCACTATGTTTTGGATGACACTGTTATCTACTTGGTTTCCATTATTTTTGTTGTTCGGGTTATCGTTATCCGGGTTATTGTTACTCTGGTTATCATTATTCTGGTTTTCCTGGTTCACTTCGCTGTCCATCTGAATTTTAAACATTTGCCAATTATTAATATCACAAAATAATATTTAAGGCAAACAATCACACAACACACATATTGGTCAAAAGCGTCGAGCATTGCGACTTACTCTTTCTTATAGTATGCATCTATATTTATTACAATACAACGGAAATGAAGTACAATATTAATATGCATCATTAACCACAAAGTGGTCTATACTGCGATATTTTTTTTCAAATATACACACATATTATATATTATATTATTATTATTATTATTATTATTATTATTATTATTATTATTATTATTATTATTTCCACCATCACCTTCACTGATATGGGTTCATCCAGAACTCCATATGACGCTCGTCGTACTTCCAGACGAGTCGTTCTCCTACCTGCCTCATTCTCTCGCTACTTTCTAAAATTTCTTCTTTGAAAGTTCGGAGCTCTTGCATATTTTCTGCACTCATTGGGGGTGCAGGTGCTGGTACTGGATCTGGGTACTGGACCTGGGTAAGCTGCTAGGTTTGGCATGGGTATGTCTTTTAGGTGGTAGCGTTGTACATAATCCCTATGATCATCAAACCACAGATCGTAGTATGGGTCTAAGGGATTAGGTGATGGTATCCTAGGTATCTCCTCTGGGTTAAAATCATGCATTTGGACTTGGTTTTCTAGGTTGTTTTCAATCTCCATTGGCATGGTGGGAAACAGGGGTAATGGTTGAGCGGCTACTAGTTGTTCCAGGTTTGGGTCGGCATCTGTGGTTGCTAAGATATGGAAGTTTGCTAAACTCCTATTAAGCATGTCTTGGGTGTGGGCATCGGTTTCTCTCTTAGCAGCTGCTAGAACTCGCTGCTGTTGTAACTTTTTCATTCTTTTCCTACGCTCGTGTACTCCCCTACTGAACCATCCTCTCTTTTTCTGAGGGAATAGCTCTTTAGACTGAGACTTAAACATGAATATCCCATCTTCATTGTCAGCTGAATACCCTGAGAGGGCAGGCTGTGAAGAGGTGCCTTCACTTCTAGGTGAGCCGGACAACTGACGATAGGCGTCGGATGGTCCTTGATCACTCATACTGTAAACTAACAAATAGTCAAATAACACACAACAGTAAAATACAGATATGCACGTATTTCCGTAATTTATTTCCTAACAATTTGAATAATTTCTTGGTGTCAGCAGAACACTTATGTGGCTGAATCAGTGGCTTAGCTCTGATACCACCTTCTGTCGCAGCCTCCGCCCCCTATCTGTCCCGGGAACGGGCGGTCGCGAGACCAGTATTGGTGGTATCGGTGTTTATCATTTTGGCAGCGGAAATTACATCAGGACCGTAGTTAGGAAATATTTTATCAGAGTAAATACCACACTTTATATTAATATATTGGGATCAAACCCAAATTTCATTACAAACTGTTTTATAGGGATAAACCCTATTTTATTGAAATAAAACATCTTCTTTTATTTAGGTAACTTTTATAGCCACTTTTTCCAAGCCTTCAGTGGTGTCCAGCTGGCTTCTAGTTGGCTCTTACATTTTGTTACCTGAAACGCGTTTAAAAACATTTGTCAGTGGGAAATACTGGCGAGTGAATCCCAGTTTAATCAAGAAGAGTTTTATCATTTCACAGTATTGAGAGCGATTACAATGTTTATATCTACACAATTACTCATTCAGTACTGTCAATCCTGACTGGTGGGTCATATTACCCATTGGCTAACTCTTTGTCCAATGGTAACGTGTTCCACATTTTGTATACAAAACCCCAACATACCGGCAGTAATTGAAGAATTACAAAGACTCAATCACTGCTAATCACATTGTAAAATATTTAAGGTTTTGTAAAAACAGTTTACAAAAAGGAGATTACTCACATTGCTGTCTTAGATTTCCTTTAAGGGTTTCCTAGTAATTATCTATAATTTACACAAATGCACATGCGTTAGTATAATAACCCAATATTTACATTAGTAATACCCTCCCCGAGACGGCATTCCAATGACTACATCGGGCAGAACCACGACAGGCATTACGGAACCCTGGATCAATCGGGCAGCGTATCTAATACGTAACCGGGGTTATAATACTTACAACGGAGCAGAACTTCGTTAATTAGGGGGTATTATGATCGAAAATAGCTTTATCTATTTAGAAATCCGAGAGAGAAAGTGAGAGATGAGCGAGTTCGACAGAAGACTGAAGGCCTCTATTTATAGGTGACCTTTCAGCTTCCCTCGCGGCCCGCGTAAGATGTAGCCAAGGGCTACGCGCCCCGCGTAGTAGGGGTAGTAGGTCCTGGCTTGGCTTGATCACCGTTCTAGCTTCGCCACGTGGTGACACGTGGCGGCTTCCGGGGCGTGCCTCTTGTCCTCTCGATCGCGGCCCACGTAGGATGAAGAACAAGTCTTCGCGGCCCGCTAGAGACTTATAAAATGGATTTTTATTTAATTTAAATAAAATAAAGGTAATTCGGGGTCCGTTTTCGTATATGGGGTGTATTTTAGGATATATAGGGATATTTTAAAATATATTAGGGCGACGAAAAAAATTTAGGAGGGTTGTTATACGAGTACTATCCCCTTCTTTACCATGAAATGACATTTTTCCCAATTAAGGCGAGGTTAGTTTCCCTACATCGGGATAGCATTCGTTCAAGGTTATCGAGGCATTGGTCGTATGAATCTCCAAAGATAGAAAAGTCATCCATGAAGACTTCCATTGTCTTTTCTATCATGTCATGGAAGATGGCCACCATGCAACGTTCAAAGGTTGTGGGGGCATTACATATACCAAAAGGCATGCGTTGATAAGCAAAAGTTCCATAGGGACATGTGAATGTTGACTTTTCTTGGTCTTCGGGTGCTATCAGTATTTGAAAGTAACCTGAAAAACCATCTAAGAAACAATAAAATTTGTGACCGGATAGCCTTTCTAACATTTGATCAATAAAAGGCAAAGGAAAGTGATCTTTCCTTGTTGCCTAATTTAATCGACGATAATCTATACATACTCTCCATCCTGTGACGGTTCTTGTTGGTATTAATTCATTTTTCTCGTTAGTTATTACCGTCATGCCTCCTTTCTTTGGAACTACTTGGACGTGACTTACCCAAGGACTATCGGAGATTGGGTAAATAAGTCCGGCGTCAAGTAATTTGATGAATTCGTTTTTAACCACTTTTTGGACATTTGGATTTACTCTACGTTGTGGTTGTATTACCGATTTATAGTCATCATTCATTAAAATTTTGTGCGTGCACATGGAAAGACTTATTCCTTTAATATCTACGAGCTTCCAAGCGATCGCGTTTTTGTGTTTTTTTCTAAAGCGTAATTAATTTTTCTTTTTCTAAACTAGTTAATTTTGATGAAATAATTACAGGTGATTTACCATCTTTGTCTAGAAAAGCATATTCCAAACCTTTTGGAAGTTCTTTGAGCTCAAGAGGTGGGTCCTTAGGAGACTCCTTATTTGGTTGCTCATTTTGATCAAGAACCACAAAAGTTTGTTCTATGGCGACCTCTTCTTCAACAAAGTGATCAATTTCTTCTTTCGTATCAGGTAGTTCATCTTCATCTTCAATTAGGGGGTCATTATTGCCGAATGGATATTTCATTGAATGCTCAAGATCGACACTCTTTTTAAATGCCCCTAATTGAATAGATAAATTGTTGCACTTCCGATTTTTCAAGGCTTCGTGGGTCTTTACAAAAGGTCGTCCCAACACTAGAGGAGCATCATCAAGGATGACAAAGTCGGTTGGGATTACCATTTGATTTGTTTGGACCAAGTGTAGGATCGTTTGCACGACCAAAACGAGTCGTTCAGAAGAGTTCTATCCAATACGAAAGGCGGAATCAGACGTATCGGAGTTATTTCAGCTGATTTGCACTAAGATTCACTTTAAATTGTCTCTGTATTGATATCAGATCGTTTTACAATGCTGGAGACACTTCGGCAGAGCTTCGCTACCGGAATCGAATCGTTCAAATGATTTGAACAAGGTACTATTTTTAGGCAAGCTCATTTTGCACGAATTGGCTCACACGAAATGACCAATGTCATTTCGTATGAAATGAACTCCTCATTTCGTGCAAAATGGTCTTCTTTCCATTTTGTACGAAATGGACACTTCCTATATAATTCTCACATTTCTCATACAACGTGCCCTGATCTATCCAACCTAATACAAGACTCGATACAAGACGAAGTCGACAGACATATGCACCAACAGACTCCCCCTTGGATGTTGACGAAGTCTTCGGTGTCAAGTCTTCGGTATGTCACATCTTCAGTCTTTATCAGTCTTCTCGCTCTCTTCAAAGTATTCTCCATTGTAAGCATCCTCAATCAATCTCTTTCTCTCTCTTCCAGAATCTCAACCTGTCTCTATCTTCTCTTGATCAGATCTCTTGATTCCTTAAGTTCTTCAGCATCAGCAGCTTCTATCGTGAGTACAGTTCCAGGATCTCAATCTGGCTCTAACCTCTTCAGACTCCCCCTTTCGATAAGCTGGGCTCGCAATCTGGAATTCTCGTTCTAGGATCATGACCTGGTTCAAATTCTGCTAACGCTTTGCAGCTTTCACAGGTTCAGGAACGTTTCCTGACTCTCCTCATGCTGAAAGTTCACAAGAATCAGAATCTGGCTTTCGCATATCTTTCAGGAGTCGAAACCTGGCTGCTTCTATCTGCACAAACTCTACCTCACAATAAATTTCACAAATTTAACAATTTGACAAACTTATACATCACTTGCAGGTATCGTTTAATCATCAACAACTTGCTTTTGAGAAGATTTATTTATAACAATTTTTCATTTCAAAACAAACTCTCCCAACCCTGTTCATCATGTTTAGCACTCGGAATTTTTTGAAAATCAGCTCTCCAACATCAGTTGTCGAAAATCTTTTTGTATTTTCAAAAATTTCTGCTAAAACACACTTAAACTCTTTTTGGATTTTTGTTTTTAATGAAAAGCCGGAAAGAATTATTTACAAACAATATTTTTGTGAGTTTGTGTAAGAGGATCATATTAGTTTTTGAGACAAATCATCAACACCGTTAAGCTTTAAACATTTTAAGTTCTAAACGATTCACTTAGATTGTCAGTATACTGATCCACTTAAATTTTCACACAAATTTCAATTGTATCGAGATATGAGATTAATGTTTTAAATACTTAAACTTATTCGCGTGTCCCACCTCAGAATATATGTGACAACTGTGCTCTGTAATCGTCGTATAATTTAAAACAATGTTGGTTATCAATAAAACAATGTGCTTTGGTGTTATTATATGTTTAATTGTGTTTGATGATTTTACAATTTGATTCGATTCCGATTTCAAGCTTTAAATCGCTTTCTGGAAGGTTATACGCAAACTGGTGCATAAACGCAATCAGTTTAATGCGACGCACACTCCGGAACTGTGACGTAAGCTAAACATACCCTAAATATCCTTTACATAACTTAGAAATAAGTTTCGAAGGATTCGGTATGGCAAAAACATGTTTATTTGAACTAAAGAACTAATTACGACAGAACTGCGAAACGAACGTTGGTGACCGCCCGGATAATATTTAAATCCCAAAAATATTATGTTATGATTAAAATTTTATTTTTAATCAGGTCCATGTTGAAAAATAAATTAAAACGCCTAAAAACGTTATTTTTCAAGTTTAAAGCGCGTACCGCGTGTTACTGCGTAACACAGTGCTTCTACTGCAAAACGCAGACAACGCAGCCAGTCTTGGCAACTGAAATTTATTTCAGTAATATTTTGGCGAGTTTATTTTTATAGAATAATAAATATAATTTAGAACGCCATAAACCGGGATTTAAACGCTAGATAAAATACCCGGTACCCGGTTAAACACCTGTTTAATCTAATTTACCAACAAAGTTACACATGGACCCCCTCCCCCTTATGAATTTACGGTCATATAGTTGGATGGCCCCACCAATTTTTTTACAAGATCTCTAAAATATTTTTTTGATCTTATGGGACAAGTGTAGATACAAGAATCCCTAGTAAATCTTCCAATATCTCTTATAAAATCTTACCAAGATCACCATACTTACCACAACACTCAAACTCCTTCACTCTCTCTCTCCATGACCGTCCACTCTCTCTCCCTCACCATATTCATACCTTCAAACCTTGTTCTTCATATTCAAGTCCTATTTCAAGCCAAATTCAAGTTAGTGTGAAGATCCAAAGGTGTTTCCAAGGAGTTTTCAAGTGATTCAAGCTTCCTATCATCAAAATCTCATCCCACAACCTACTTGAATCTTGAAGGTATAACCTTTATGTTTAAATCATACTTTTGATTCTTGGTTGTTCTTGATGATTTGAAGTTTCTCTTGAATCTTGGAATTTTCACAAACTTGAAATCTAAAAAGAAATGGGTCTTGAAACAAATGAAAATGGTGGTGATATATATGTATATATAACCGTACATATGTATGGGTGTATGAGATTTTGAAGTTTGATTTCTTGATAAGTACCTGTTTATGTTGTTACATGTTCTTGAATGATGGTTAAAATGCAAGTGTTGGATGATTTGTCTATGATATGTTAAATGTTCAAGTACATCAGCAAATAAACATGAATATATCACATATTTGATGCATCTAAACTCATATGAAATGTTGGTGACATGATAGTATGCTTTAGACACTTGTACATGTATGTTGATGTAAAGCTCAAGAAATGGTAAAAAAGGGTTGTATGACAAAAATTTTTTAGATCAGGTTACAAACACTAAAAATAACATTACTTGGTATATTATAAGGACATAAAACTTTGACATAGGTTTGATAGCTTTGCATGTTGTACATATAGCTTAAAAAGTGGTAAATTATGTGAAATTTGCATGATTTATGTGCTTTATTTAAGACCTGTACTATCATGAGTATAACCATTATTTTATTCAGTAAATAACATGGGTTATGTTAAAATTTCAAGTCGTTTCGATTTGGGATGGTTCGGGTAACGTTTGATGCAAAACTATGCGGTAAAACGGTTAAAAATCGGCTTTTCGGAGGATTTTTATAAAACTGTTTTAGATCAGTAAGTAAACTGATATTTTTTATATAAAAATAAGTATTTTAACTTATATTAAGTGTACTTGGTGTTTGGTTAGTCATACGTGACTTCCGACGCCCAAAAATGTTACCGAATCGCTAAGATAAGTGTTTTTCGACATACACTAGAATGGGTTGTTCATGAGTAAATTTTATGTGTTACAATGTGTTATGTGTTTTAAAATGTGTGTATGATGATGTGTTAGTGTTGACAAGATTATGTGTACTACGCTAACCCATATAATCAAAAATAATAACTTTTCGAGAAAACTCAAAGTTATGTGAAAATTCTAAGTATCGGAGAAACTTATGTATTTTGTGGGTTTTTGATTATTAAATCATTCTTATTTAATTTAGGACGAATAAACAATTTGAGGGATTGTGTTAACGTATAAAAACGCACCCAAAGGTGAGTACATAGATCCCCTCTTTTTACTGTTTTGGGGTGATTCATATGTATCAAAACGATTTCGATATTCTAACGATGGTTTCAAAAAACAATTAAGATGGTTTATACAAAACTAGTAACGATTTCGATAATGTGAACGAACTTGTTGGTGGTAGTTACATAACGAATGACATTCATTAGCATTGATCAAGCCGACCAGTATTAGGTTATGGTACCATAGGATCCGAAAAATCCCGTTATCAGACCTCACCCATGGTTATGTGTGGGTTAGGTGGGTAACGACTGAATCTGATGATTGTTAACTTACCCTTTGGTGGTTTGTTAATACGAGTTGAACGATGAACGAGTCACAAAGGTTTGAATGTTATTAGCGAGACGACCAAAAGTAGTTTTCACAATTAAAACGAGAACGATTTGTACGAGAACGATTTTGAACGATTGAACGATTACGAACGATTTAAACAAATGAACGATGGTCTATAACGAGAACGAGTTAAACGATTTGACACAACGATGTTTACGAAACTATGTAAACCATACGAATTTTATTACGAGGACGATTTACGATTTGATTTACGAAAAAAAATGTTTTGGGTTAAGATTCATGGCATCGAAGTTTATAAATTATAACCAATCTGCTTGATTTGATTATTCATTTTACAATACAAACATTTTACAAAACAAGGTTTCAAATATTGATTAACGAAGTTGTACGAGATGTTTCAACGAGCCATGAATCTGACACTCACACAAAAACTATGTGCTCGCCAGCATTTCTTTACTGACTTTGTTTTTACATATGTTTCAGGTGATGTTGCTTAATGTTGATTGCGAGTAGGATGCATGCTCACTTAGGACTGGACGAGGCCTTAGTGATTTAATAACGATGATAGACTATGTTTGACTTGCTTGTTTAACTTTAAGACAATGTTTAATATTTAATAAAACGAAACTCTTTGTATCCATGGTTTGAAACAATAATTCTGTTACAACACTCCCCGACGTTTCCGCCACGATTTGTTGTTTTACGTGGTCGGGGTGTGACAGAAGAAGTTGGTATCAGAGCCTATGGTTATAGGGAATTAGGTTATTAGTAATGTTTTGACCTAGACTATAACTTTCTAGGACCCCAACGCAAGTTGATTTGCGTTTAGATTTTTTTTTTTAAAAAACAAAATCCGAATCTGCTTCGAAAATTAATCATTCGTTCTAGGATGATTGATTACTAGGTTTTGAACCCTCTGTTGTAAGGTTTTGAACCCTTCCAGTTTGACTCATTTTTGGCTTAGTGCCTTCTGAGTTTTCAAAATCTCGTCAAAGTTTGGGTCTAAATAATGTGAACACGTGCAAACTGGAAGAGTGAATGTCTGTACCCTGAGTTTTCTATCTAAGGCTAGAGTGTTCGTACAAATCCACATAATCGGACCAGTCACTCTTACCTGGGAACTCTTGGGGTGAGTGTTCACTTATAGGCAAGCATGTCTTCACGATACATTATTTTGATTCATTACTTTGATTAGTCACTGTGTGTCGTTTGTTTGTTCGAGGTAACGAACAAATGATCGCCCTCCTTATGTTTCGTCGATATTTTCAATACCACTTTTGTTTTTCCTAATTGTCGACCTCACTCGTTTCTCATATTTCCTTGTTAGACAATGCCTCCTCGACGTGATGCACAATCTTTTACTGCTGAAGAAGTCGCAACCCTTGTCTCTCAGCAAATGGTTGCTGTGCTTCCAGGCGTTGTGACCAAAATCCACGAGTTGTACAACAACAACAACAATAACAATAACAATGCACAATGCACAATGTAAATTCAAGAGTTTCAATTCCGCTAAGCCGTTGAAGTTTTCTGGGTCGCAAGGAGCAACTGCACTCCTTCAATGGTTCGAAAGTATCGAGAGCACATTCAGACATGTGCAATGTCCGAATGGGCGTAAGGTTGAATTTGCATCAAGTGTGTTTGAGAAGCGTGTAGTTCTTGGTTTAAGGCTAAAATGAGTGTTAACTCCTGATCAGGTTTATCTAATACTCATAGAAATGATTACTCGGCTAAGTGGGAGAATGTAAGATTAAATATATATTATGTTGTACTTAATCTAATAGCCATTATAATCATTTACATTATATAGATCAAAATATATAACAACCTATTAAATAATTAGTTGGTAATTGTTGATGGGTCATATTACCCTTATTAACTAATTAGGGTTTCCTATTCGGTGCGTATATAAGGGGACTAATGTAGAGGTTAAAGGGTTAAGACTTCAAGACAACCTAATTACTCATAACATCAAATCGTCTCCTCTCCTATACCGATTACCGATTATCGGTTCTTATCACCATCGTTAGATTGCATCCTAAGGAGGAACCAGATCAAGCTGACAATCATGTCAAACACTATTGTTGCGTCTTCATCTGTATTCTCTGCTGGCCTGTCTATTGCAATCAAAGCTATGTTTTCATGTTTTCCATGATGTATAAAAAAGAACTGATCAACACATGGATATGACAATTGGTGAAAAAAAAACATTTCACATTATTGTGATTTTGTTTTCCTTTATTATATCACATCAAAGTTAGGATTTCCATTTCTGTATGCGGAGTGGATCTGAGTTATTTCCAAATATAAGAAAACCTCCTTTGCTAATCAGTGCTAAAATATATATACCTGATTTGCTTACTTGTTAGTATCGTTCTGTGCCATATTGACTACTCCGCAAAGTCAAATATATCTTACCACAAAATGAATTATTATTATCACGGATGGATGGTCTGATTCGTGAAAAAAAAATGTGTCGTCGGTGAAGGTCTGTACTGAAAGAATTGCACTGGTGATAAAATCATGTTGTGCGCAATTTAATTTCTGACTAATTACCGACGAGTTTCAGAAAGTATACGTTATTAATTAAATCAAATCTTGAAATTATATCCTTTGAAACATGTAATAAATATATTCAAAGTTCAAACCCATTAAATTGATCCATTTTGGATCCAGAGTTAATAATGACTAACAACCGTTGACCTTCCACTTGATCAAGTTGAAACTTCAATACAAGACTTTTCTTTGTTTATTTTGTTTGTCTGACACTGACCACCGTTTTCAGAAAGTTTATTAGGGTTTGACTGATACATGTTTTACATACAATTATCTAGAACATTTCAAACTTTGCAGCCACCATTTTTCATTGAATTCAAACTTTCAAACCCTCATGCATGTATATTAAATCTCTGAATATAAACAAACAACAGGTACTCTCTCTTTCCAAAATTCAAAATATTTGTGTTTCAACTTTCAATATCCATAGAATGGAAGATGATATGGTGGAAGTACCCCGTTTCTTCATCTGTCCTATTTCACTTCAGATCATGAAAGATCCAGTTACCGCGGTCACCGGTATAACATACGACCGGGACAGCATAGAACACTGGCTGTCCACGGCAGACGTGGCCCAGTGTCCGGTAACCAAGCAGTCGTTGACCAAAGATTCCGACTTGACCCCGAACCACACACTTCGTCGGCTCATCCAAGCATGGTGTGTCACCAATGCTAGCTACGGTGTTGATCGAATCCCAACCCCAAAACCAGTTGTAACTAAATCACATGTTATGAAACTTCTGCGTAACCTAAAGTCACCAGAGTTGTATCTCATCTCGCTAAACGCGTTACATTTGATCGCGAGCGAGAATCAGAAGAACCGACAGTGCCTTATCGAGTCAGGCACTACTGGTGCGATGATTTCTTTCATAACGAAGTTATGCAAAGAAAATAGCACCAGAAAGGTTGTCGGCCTCGGTCAGGCACTCAGTATTCTCCATCTTACTTGGCAAAATGTCCCGGAGAAAAAAAAATCAGCGGAATTTAAACAAGACCATGATCAGTTTATTGATTCTTTACTATGGGTTTTAACGTCCGACAACATGATCGAAGACGATGTTGTTGTCGAGGTCCAAACTCGAGCCATCTCGGTGCTCGGAATGGTCATGGAAGTATCAAGTACAAGTGTTTTAGAGAGACTAAAGTTTGAGTTTTTTAAGCAAACAGTGAATGTGATAAGGAAAAGAACATCACCACAAGCGGTGAAAGCGGCCCTACGAATGCTAATCGACGTATGCCCGTGGGGAAGAAACCGGATGAAGATTGTAGAAGCTGGGGCGGTTTTCGAACTAGTCGAGCTAGAGTTAAACGGGCTTGAAAAGAATGTGTCCGAGTTAGTATTCGGGCTCTTGGCTCAGTTGTGTTCATGTGCTGATGGGAGAGCACAGTTGCTAAAGCATGCATGTGGTATTGCAATGGTGGCTAAGAGAATGTTTAGTGTTTCACCCGGAACCGATGATCGGGCCGTTCACATACTTCTTTTGATTGGAAGGTTTTCGGCTACAGATGAAGTTGTGGCCGAGTTGTTGCGAGTTGGGGCCGTGTCGAAGCTGTGTATGGTGCTTCAAGTGGACTATGCTCCTTATATTAAGAAAAAAGCAAGAGAAATCTTGAGGTTGCATTCTAATGTATGGAACAATTCTCCATGTATGCCTATTTATATCCAAACTAAGTAAAAAAGTCTTGTTTGTAGATTGAAATGTATATGGTATAAACAAACTGAAACTCACATAAGTTGTTAAAATCATGTCCTGTGGGTGGTGGACAATCTATGCATGTGACATCGGTCGTGGTTCTTTTATTTGATTAAGCTTTCTATTTTTTTAATCTTTACTTTGAAAGGATGTTCCAAATTAAACTTATGTGAGCAAAGCTGCTTGGAAAAAAAAACACATAACATGAAAACATTAATAAGTTATATGATTACTATTCCTATTTATGATTCAAGTTCATTTTATTATTTTTATGCAAAGGATTAATTCATTCTTTGATTCTAACAATTACTCTTCATAATTTGTCTTCTTTTAAATTTTACTAAGCAAGCTAAGTTGTATACATCTTTCCTCACAAATAGTGGCGGACCTAAATACTAGCCAAGGAGGCGGACACCCCTTTAAAACAAGAAATTCGATGTAATTTGTAGGCAAAAATCTCGATCGTCTTCCTTAAAAGTTGGGATAAACCCTTGGATCGCCCTCTCGGAAAATAAATTATGTGTCCGCCACGGGTTATAAAGATGCTCTAAATAAGTAGAATCCAAAATAAATAATTACCATAATTAAACATGTAAATTTGAGTATATCAGCAGCCTCAGACACACACACACACACAAAAGTTTTTTATTTAAAAAAAAAAAACCCTACCCTACAAAATCTGACTTTTATTACCTTGGTGAGCCCTAAGCATTACCAAAAAAAGACCTAGCTTCAGGGCCCTATTTTTTGTTTTGTAGTACCTAAGGTTAGATACTTAGATTGCAGTGAAGCCACGTATACAGATAGATGAAAGATCAATTGGAGAAGATTTGTGATGTGAGGTACAATACAATCTACTACTTTGTTTTGCATGCATATTCAATCTAAATTGCGTTTTCACTCTCTTTTCAAGTGACTTTTTCCATATTGATATGCGGTTAAGCTCTTGAACATTTGATAAAGAAATCAATAGGATACATAAAAGACATGTATTTGCAACACTATTGATTTTTTTTAGTATTTCTATTTCTATTTCATATACTGATAAATATTGACTTGTTTGTTCTGGTATGCTATGGATGGCCGTAGCAGGAGTGGTTCAGGGTTGAAGATGGTCGTAGACTTGAAATACCTTACATTGAATCTTGAAGAGTTCCGACCACGAAGTGTAGTGACAAGTTTCAATCTCTAAGGTGATCGGGAGGAGTTGTTGGATATTAGATACGGTGGCGGATCCAGGATTTTTCGTTAGGGGGTGCACAAATTAACTAGGTTAAATAGTGTCAGGTCATAACGGGTCAACAGGTCGGGCCATAACGGGTCGACAAGTCGGGTTACCGAGTAGGGCAACCTAAAAAATTGCAGAACTAATAAAAAAAGAAAAAAAATGGGAAAAGGGACCTTACAAAACTCGAACTCGGGACCTTAGGTTTAAGAAAAGAGAGCTGAACCAGTTTGCTGCTCAATACATTTGGTTATGAGGTTCCCCTATAAAATATTAAGGGGTTCCTTCCGAATTTTATATATAAATTAACACTCTCAATTACGAATCGAACGGGTTCCCGGGAACCCCCTAATTATATCTAAATCCGCCCCTCTGCGGAGTGAAGAGGAGAAACCATGAAACAAGAAAAGGAGATGTTTATGTGTGTAGGGCTGCGGAGGTGTTAGTGGACTGCCGGCTGTGTGAAGAAAGCAGCCGCTGGTTATTAGCGACATGCTGATATCGTCGCTTCAGGAAGATAAAACAGCCCGCTGGTTATTAGCGACAGGCTGATATCGTCGCTGCAGGAAGAGAAAACAGCCACTGGTTATTAGCAACAGACAGATAAGGTCGCTGACAGGAAGAAATCTCGTCGCTGGAAAGAGAACAGTCACTGGTTAATAGCGACAGACAGATATCGTTGCAGACAGAAAGAAATCTCGTCGCTGGAAACTTGCGACAGGAATAATGTTGCAGACTTGGAGAGGAGGGTAGGGTTTTGGCTAGAGGATCGTACGTTTAGGGGAGTGGGGGAGGTCACTAGTGATAGAATTCCATCACTCACAAGCACCCAATCAAGTTCCGCCATGTCATCGACCATTTTTCCATCACTCACAACCTTTTTTGGTGGCAATGGTCATCACTCACAACACCCAACAATAAACCCCCACACCCCCTCACATCCATTTATCACGCTAACCCCATAACGCGTTGAAATTATCACGTTACTTAAAGTTCACGCGTGAAATTGAGAGGTGGCGGTGGTCTTCACAATTGTTCCACGCGTTGAATTAGGCCTATCACGCGTTGAAGTTTTGCCACCCCCAGTAGCCTTAGTATGATACCAATCCCATGATAGATTATAAACTCCTTGCCTCTTTCATTGATAATAACTGAGAATATAAATCCCTATTTTAGAAGACAAATAATTATAAAACTATACAAGATACTATATCTATTAGGAGAGTGGGGGTGGTCACTAGTGATATAAATTTCATCACTCACAAACATCCAATCATGTTCCGCCATGTCAGCAACCATTTTTCCATTACTCACAACTTTTTTTAGTGGCAATGGTCATCACTCACCACCAAACCCAACAATTTCCCCCAACCAACAATTCCTCTCACAAAATCAAATCATCACGCGTTGATTTTTCCACGCGTTAAAGAAATTGCCATGTTCTACGCGTTATAAATTGATGGTGGCGGTGGGAATTGTTTGTTTATCACGCGTTGAATTGATCTATCACGGTGGATTAACGCTCCACCCCCACCTTTCTTAGGCTCAAACTATCCACATACCCTATCTGCCTATTTGGACATCTTTTGCCTCGTATAGGCCTATACGGGGCGTATAGGGTTACTTCAAACTCAGTGTCTGACTCATGTCAGTTCTGGTTTGGCTGCTCGTATATGCCTCGTATAGGCCTATACGAGGCATATAGGACCCCTCGTATAGGTCTCGTATATAACTCATGCCCCATATATGTCATGTATAGGCCTATATGGGGCGTATATACGGTTTTTTTAACAAACATTTTATAAAATATTAATCGTTTTAGTAAACTTTTATACAAAAATAAGTTTTATATTTTAAATAAATAAAAATAACAAGTGCAAGATATGATACAACACCTGTATAGGCGTATACGAGACCTAAACCACATCTATAGTCATATGTGAGATCTATAATACACCTACAGGCCTATACGCGTTATTATAATTAATATAAGTTTTTTTATAATTAATATTAGAGTTATTATAACTAATATGAGTTTTTTTATAATTAATATTAGTATTATTGATATTAATATGAGTTTTTTTTTTATAATTAGTATTAGTGTTATTATAAATAATATGAGTCTTTTATAATTAATATTGGTGTTATTGATATTAATATGATTTTTTATAATTAATATTAGTGTTATGCATATTAAAAAGAGAAAACAAAAAAATAAAAAATGTATGTCACATATAAGGCTACACTTGGCGTATAGTGTGGTCCAAATGACCACTATGGCCCTGTTTTGCCCTCAGTCTTGGTCTAACTCAGGGCTAAACTGGTAATTTGCATTATACACATACGTCTCATACAGACCTATACTAGGCATATAAGAGAGGCAAAAAAGACTAATTTACCCTCAGTCTAGGCCTAACTCAGGGTTAAAATGGTCTTTTTCGTCTAGACGTCCCATATAGGTCTATATACGAGGCATATAATGCAAAATATGACATAATCAGAGATTCTTTTGGAAATTGAAAAAGGTTATACGTGACGTATAAAGCTATACAACGAGGGTGTGTAAATAGGAACTAGAGTGTGTGAATATGTAGACCCATGTATTATGCTCATCTATTTAATAATTCATGTACTTTCATGATGGCTGGTAACAGAAAATATTCAAAGCAACACAATTTAGTCAAACAATGAACAACACTATAGAATGTCAAATGAAATAAAAGAGTATTTAACAGGGAAACTGAATAAAAAATAAACTTAAACCTAACATGTTTGGGTATGTGGTAGGCGACTGCAGCCCTGCACATCTCCCTTTGACTGCTATCAATTAAAAAAATATTTGTATGTAGACACCGTCTCTTCACCTCTGCTTCACCTTAATCCATGTTTTTATTGATCCGGTTAACTTTAATCGAATAAATAAATGGCCATCAACACGAAGAAATTGAACATGTCCATTTCATCTTCTTACATATTCATCCGTTAAGAAGATTGATATGTTTATTTATATTCGTTTTTTTTATTTATGTTACTCATTAATATTATTAATATTTAAAATAAACACCAACCTACATAAACGAATGTAAAAGTAATGTATATCTAATATTTTTAAAAGTTAAAAAGATCCAACTTAGAGTTTAGATGACTCAAAACATAAATCGGTAGCTTTAAAATTTCATACGGACACCAATTCTGCATATCATCATCGCAACCACGATACTGATCAAGGATT
Source organism: Helianthus tuberosus (assembly GCA_030545235.1). Lineage (NCBI taxonomy): Eukaryota > Viridiplantae > Streptophyta > Magnoliopsida > Asterales > Asteraceae > Helianthus > Helianthus tuberosus. The sequence continues at coordinate 62,562,470 of CM060432.1, read as the reverse complement.
TCCCACCATGCATATTTATTTAATGAAATCATAAGTAAAAAAAGCGTGAACTTGTGGTTCAAATACTCCTATTAAATTTATAAAACTAATTATCAATAATTTCAGCTATAAACAATTAGTGCATTCTACAGTCAAGCTGAATTATACATACATTCATTAATCATTATCCTACCACTATAACAAAAATTTATAAAACTAAATACCAATAATTTCAGGTATAAACAATTAGCGCATTCTATAGTCAAGCTTAATTATACATACATTCATTATACTACGACGTACTATTACAAAAATACATATTCGCAATAGTAATAAAAAAATATAGGTGAAAGGGTAGAAGCTAACACGACGAGATTGAAAATAGATGAACTAATAAAAGCTAACCGATAAGGTTAAAAACTGACGAAGAGATACTTCAAAGTAATACGACATAACGCTCTACAGTTAGACCATCCGTACCGGGCGTTGTTTTCTAAAAAATAAGCCCAAATCACGCCCATAAACGCCGCACAACCGCCCCCATGGCGTGTTTGGGCGTATTTGATCGAATTTGTTGTTTTGGCGTGTTTAAAATCACGCTGGATGGGCGAATTTTTGACCAATTAGACCTTTGCAACGGTCATAAACAGCTATATATTTATTTTATTTTCTTTTTTCATTTCACCTATATATATACATACACACTTCTACATTTAAAAAAAAAAAAAGAAACCTATACAATACTTTCATTTTACAAACAAAAACCTCTACAATATCAAATATTCAACCATTTTTATAAAAAACAATGGGTTCCTCTAGTTCCTCGTCCATCGCAAAGTATTCCTATAGAGAGTTTTTAGCCGATGATGGTGAATCCACCGATGAGGAGGTCGAGCAAGAGGCGGTTACGAGTGCTTGTCAACTAGCGGTGCGATATGCGAAGCATTGTAGCTGGCCCGAACGTGAAGTTAAAACAAGAGATTATATTGAACGAGATCGACGTGCGGCAAACGATCGGTTGAAGAAAGATTATTTTGATGAAGCGCCAACATTTCCGAACCCAGAAGTTTTTAGTCGTCGTTTCCCAATGAGTAAGGGTTTTTTTCTACGCATCGTCGACGACTTGGAAAACAACTTCGATTATTTTAAACAAAAAGAGGATGCGAAAGGGACACTTGGATTCACCGGTATTCAAAAGTGTACGTCGGCGCTACGAGTCCTTGCTTACGGAAACACGACCGACATCAACGACGAGTATTTAAAAATGGCCGAAAAAACAACGCGAGACACCTTTGAGCATTTTTGTCGTGGTACATGTAACAACCCGCACTTTCACGCTTGTTACTCTCGTTACGCCTAGCACCAGAGATTCGGATCATAATGTAAACTATATCACAAACTACGCTACTTCGCATGTTTTCGCGTTACATCGCTTACTACACACGCTATATCGCACATCACAACGCATACACTAACGCTTACACGATGACATCACGTGAGTATCTAAACTACTCGCTCTCGTTCATCACAACGCAAACTCAACGCAGACTCGAAACGCAGTTATTTATGCTATGACCTATTATATTATAACAATAGTTAGATATAAATATCAAAGTATTAAAACTTGTTTAAACGCGCACACGCTGGCATGCGCAACTCAATTTATCACACTGAAACGCAACAAAACACAATACTACTTATCTTGCTAAAACGCTTAAAGTACCCACAATGATTGACGCAACAAAACACGTCAAATGAACCAAAGTTGGAAAACTAGCAAACGTGAGCCCGGCCATCCGCCCGGATGACCATCCGCCCGGATGACCATCCGCCCGGATGGAGCCATCCGGACACTGCCAGTCGCGCACCGCCTTAACTCCTACCCTCGCCTATAAATAGGGGACGTGTGTCTCCATTTCAACCTGTTAAGCTCTCCCATCCGCTCTCAAGGTTCCAACCGCGATTCAAGGCCATTTTGTAAGCTTTTCTCTCAAATCTTCATCTCTAATCACTTCCACTCCATCGTCTTCTTCAAAATCACACACTCACTTCAACTTTTTCTCGAAATCGCTGATTTCGGACCTCTCGAATGTGGATTTCACTCGTTTTGCTTAGGCAGACTGTTGTGGAACACCATTTAATCAAGATTGGTTCGGGATCTAAAGGATTTTCACACTTTTCAACTGAGTTATGAAAGATTTCAACACTTTTACAACTTATTTTGAATTTTCTTCAGTTTTTACACAATATTGATGGAATCTGGACTCAATCAGACTCTCGACTCGTTCCTTAGTCAAGAGCCAGCTTGAAAACGGATTTCCACCGGAGAGAAGGACCGATTAACGGGTCAAACATGAAACTTTATCAAGAACAACACGTATGTCCGAATGGGCGGGGCCCATCCGGCCGAATGGACTGGATTTGGTATTTTCCGTTGTTTGACACGTCGTCCCGCCGTCTCCGTTAACTTAAAGCTTTTACTAAGAAAATTTTATAAAAACTTCAACCACAGATCATCCGCCCGAATGGCCGTACGTCCAGATGACCATCCGTTCGGATGACCTGACCCTTATAATTTCCATTGTTTAAACGCTTTTATCTAAACTTCGAATTTTAACATTTTCGCAAACAATCACATCCTATTCCAATAGCCATCCGTTCGGATAGGCTTTCGAATACTTAACCCGTCCGACATTCTGTTTACAACCATCCAGCTCTGTAGAAGACTTATGCTTCTGTTCCCGTGTACATGCTGACCCGACGCGCTCCCTTCAATCCAATCCAGCTTGTTTTCACTTGATAAACACACACTGTGAGTATACTTGACCCCTTTTTACGCTTTAAAACACACGTTGGGGTGTAACATACGTTCATATTTAAAACGCACTTATCAAAACGCAATACACATTCTAAACTACTATCACATGCGAATGACTGACGTACATATTTACACGTGATGCTTGATACATATGTGCTAGGACTCTTACTCGTTACGTTCCACCTTAGCTGGTATGGTACTATAGTTCGACTCGCACCCGACGGGGTCTAGTTAAGGATAACACGCCATGTTGGCTCTCCTTCGCAGTCATCTCGAGACTTAGCTGGTAGTAATTGTCTTGTGAGTATATGTGTTGTGTTGTATCATGTTTATGTACGAGGAAGTTCGCAACGCTTTATCTACTTTACTATTATATCAAACTTGTATACTCGCCAATAAATTTTTGTATTGACATTACTTTAACGTATGTTGCAGGTTAATCGCAGGTTATCTCGAATCAAGATTAGGAAGTCTAGAAACCCATATAAAATCTAGGTTGTCGGATTTGTATTGTTTGAGAGACATGAAAATCTGTATAACTGTTTGCTGAAATATTGTTTATTAGTATGGGATAATGAACGCATTAAATATTGTCACTAAATAGTTGTTATGGATTCTCTTGAACAATCTGATTCGCCTAGTGTCGCGCCCCAATGATTCCGCCATCGGTTGGGGTGTAACAGATTGGTATCAGAGCCATAACTATAGGGAATTAGGTTGAGTCGTGTTAAACAGACCTAGTCTATAGTCTAAGTACCAACAGACCCATCGTACGAACCCACTTGGGCTTTTGTACGAACCTACATGTTGTTATACTCTCGTTCGAACTTGCAATGCTATACTACACCTTCGAAAATCTACTTTGCCTTTCCTAAGGCTAACACAACGCACACGTTTGACGGTACTCGCATAACACCAACGAGTGATTGTGTCGAGATTAGGTATGAAAACCAAGAACTCTCGATAAGATCGCTCGCTCAGCGCATTATTCTTAGCACGGATCTTTCGTTGAGTTAGGAGTGATATCCACATCTCAATGAAAAATCTTCATTTCTATCTAGTGGGACTCCCTAATTAATTTGGTAAGCACAACCACAGCTAGGAGCGAAGTTGTTAAGTTAGGGGTGAAACCCACATCTTAATGACCTGTTCCACTCCTTAAAATGGTTTTCAAAAGCTCTCACCAAAGTCTCGACTGTACCAACGACTCGAGCCGCGTAGTAACTGGAACAACGAATGTTGTTAGCCGCATCCCGGTGAGAGCATAGTCTATTAGGCCAAAGCGTGGACTCGAACTTGTTGAGAATAGTTGAACCAATTTGGGTAGTCGATGTCTAAAACCCAAGGCACTCTATCTATTTTCTAGCCTGCAATCGCCGATTTTACGCGTCATCGAATTTTATCATGGTTATGTGTTTTCAATTTGAATATTTTACGCTTAATCGATTTCTCGATTTACCGATTTTCGCTTCCCCACTTTTTGCAATCTAAAACAAGAGCCGAATGTCCGCAACAAAGGTAAACCGTAAACTCTACCTCTTAAATGCGTCCTCGCGCTATCCATACAAGTATATAAGCGAATATGTATATATTATACGATTACATGTGCTTATGTGAATATGTGAGAACCTAGGAATTTCGTGTCTCCTATGTGGCTCCTATGTGAATACATATTACTTTACCAACTATGACAAGTTTTAACGTGCTTAATCGCATCGCAATCTCAAAAATCATTATGATCGAATCTTACTCCAAATCTCTCTCTCTGTCTAGATGTCTTCGAACACTTCCAACTCGCGACGTCAAGCTTGAAGAAACGCCGATAAGAGGATTGCCTCACTCGTGGCCAAGGAAATGGCCAAGGTTATTCCTCAAATCGTCACGCGGATTCAATCCCTCAACGACTCTCAGACATCGAAAGACTCTAAAACCAACACGCCAAAGTCTACATTCTCCTACAAACAGTTCAAAGCCTGTGACCCGATGGTCTTCACAGGCGAAGGATATGTATCTCAGTTACTTCAGTGGTTTGATGCCATCGAGGTTACCCTTCGTCAGAGTGGGAGCCCCGAGCCTTTTCGTACCACGTCCGCTACAGGAGTATTTCAATCAAGAGCCCTCGACTGGTGGACAGCTGAGCGTACCAAACGTGGGAACGCTGCAGCCTACGTGCTCTCCTGGGATGAGCTGAAGGAGCTCATGAAGGAAGAGTACTGCCCTCCCCACGAAGTCCAGAAGCTAAGAAACGAATTTTGGGAAATCAAGCAAGTCGAAGGTGACAACGCCGGCCTCACAGCAAGGTTCAAACAGCTTAGCATTATTTACCTAAGATGATGAAGGTGGAGAACTATCTAACATGGAAAGACAGGTTTTAGTCTTTCATTGAATATCAAGACACACGGATGTGGATCTATATTCATGGGGGTTATTTTGGGATGTGAGAAAAATGTCAAGGACGATTTTTGGAAACGTTTTTGGTAACGTTAAATCATGGATATCGTACGCGAATGGTTGCGTTGGTTGTATGGTTTGGAACGGTTTTAAGCCGAGCTTCCAACCTTTTGATTTGGAGTAAATGGGTTAGGTATTGTGATTGAGGTGGTGGTTCTGGAACGACCGGTTCCTTGCTTGGTGCATGAGACGAACACGAAATCGACATTCCCTAAAGTATAACGTGTGCGAATGCCATATATAATTGTCAAACAAATGTGTGCGTATGCGTAAGTAATGCAAAACATGTATAAAAATTAAGTAGGCAAATATGTAGTATATGCGGTAAATATGTTGAGACTTACACTTTGGAGTGTAGTGTCGTTGCGGCTTTTTCGGCACAGAAGAGGTTATAGTCTGGTTTTTTCAGAAAAAGTTTTAAACCAAGTTCCCTATAACCAACAGCTCTGATACCAATCTATCACACCCTCAAAATCCACATGGGGAGTTTTACCGCGAGGTGTGCGACAGGCCACGATTAAGCCACTAATCATGTTGAACAAATATTTAGTTACTAAAATTTATCAAAATCAACACAATTAGTGATTAGGTTTTAAATGTTTAAAGCACAGTTTAAATCAACAGCGGAAGAAAACGTAAAAACCAGCCAATAGTTAAAGCCACATGGTTTAACAAAATTAAAACCAATAGTTTATTGTAGCCACGACACTCTAAATGCTGGAGGCTTCCATGCTGTACCTAACAACCTAAAAAGCATGTAGTAGTGTGTCAACATAAAGTTGGTGGGTTCATTGTTTTAGTTAAGCATATAGCGTAAGAATACGTTCACATGTAAAAGCGTTATAAGTGTGACTCGGGTAGCTAACCCTCATCACATGACTAAACTAGTAGATACTGAAAACTGATGTAGTAAGTTTTTGTGCCCTCCATCAATGTCTATCTGCATTGATGCAATAGGAAAGGTCAATAGTTCACGCCCGACTCCCAACACGGTGTGAGGTTTGTCAAACCTAATAGCGCTATCAACTAATACCCTGTCTGCCAACCCTGCAAGCTAATCAGTATAATGTGTAGGGACTTTCAGGATAGAGTTTTCGTTTACTCCAAGTGTACTACTCCACCTCTAGTGGATAGTATGTTCAGTGGTTCCAATAAGGAACGCGCGTGTAGCCCCAAACCAGCGGTACCGTATGTGTTTCCCAAACCAGGGAAATAAGTGTGTTGTCCCAAGCGAGGGACGCATGCTTTTATTAAAGAGTTGTGAACTCACCTTAGTTTTGCTCGGTAAGACTTAAATGCGTAAGTTGAAGTGGTCAACCACAACCTATTATGGTTACCAAGAATATTAGAGGGTGTTTATGTAATTCACGCAAGTCCTATACGTATTTAGCAAATAGCATGCGTACAAGTTTTCATGCACATATGTGTTTCACAAAATATTTTATCGTGGGGTTTTCATGCACATATTCATAACATAACCTATGACATGTCATACGCTATTTATACAAACACTAAGCAAGTTCGGACACTAAAAATAGCAAGTTCGGACACTAAAAATAGCAAGTTCGACTCTTATAAACTTTATAAATCGTGCATAGCAAATTCACTGAAATTAGACTGTTTTAGGAAGCTCGTTTACCATACTTACAGTGTTGCAAAAATTATGATCTTTTTATAGGGTGTACCCCTTGGTGGGATTGTCCTTGTGTTAAATTTTGGAGGCCTAACCCTTTACCAAAAATTTTGAAAAATCAATTACTATGCAGTGGCCAGATTCGTCACTTTCTGACTGCAGCTTACGGAAAAATGTATTTAAAAATTGTCGATTACCCGATTGACCCGATTCCACTTGGAGATTCGTACCGACACCTAAGACTATCTACTATATAAATTTTATGACCTAGCTCCAAGAATTCACCGAGATGTGATGTAAATCACAAAACACAAATTCTTCAGAAAAATGCAGCTTTGACCACTGAAATGAAATAATTAGTTTAAAATATCAGACGCCATCTAAAAATTGTGATTCTAGCGCCATTAGAAGCGTACTTCAAAATACTACATTCTGGACTCAAGAAAATCCAGTTTTCGTTAAGTTATGACCCAGTTACAGCTGATTAAAGTCGGTTGTAACTGTTAGACAGCTTCCTGTTTCGTTACCCAATTCCCAAACATGATTACTTAACAACCTAAATGACTTATGAACCTTAACTACAGCAGATTATCACTAAATTCAGGTCATATAACACTTAGTTCATCGAAAGTCACCAGTTTCGACCGATAAACAAAACCCTAGCGACTAACCGAAGTCATAATCAACCCAATCAAAAATTACACATGTTGGACCGTTTTGCGACCCCGAAAAGTCAGTTGAGAACGTTCATCTTCACGTATAAAGGCGGAATCAATACACGCAAAGTTACACAGCTTTTCCTATTCAATTCCTTCTCTTTTATTGCTTTCTGGAATGATTTTGACAGAGTTTCGTTACACAAGCAATGAGATGGTTCCGCTACAACGTACACGAATTACTGATCAGGTTCCGCTTATGTCGACTATATATAGCCCCTGAGGTTTCGCTCTTATGACATGACCAAATAAGCGAAACATGTTGTTGACATATAAGCGAAACCTCCAAGTGTCTTATAAGCGAAACCATCTAAAAACCCTTGGAGCGAAACCTTCTACAACTATGACCTTACAAACAAAATCACCTCTAACTATGACTATTCAAGTGAAAACTATACATTAAGATCTAATTTTGACTTTTAAACTCCTATCTTGACAATCTTGACCTAAGACTTAACGTAGACAAAGTCAACAGACATTCTGTGCATCAACAGACTTCCCCTTGGATGTTGACGAAGTCTTCAGCTCCGAGTCTTCAGTCTTTGTCTTTTCTCCAACTCTTTGTCTTTTCATCAAAAACACTCTATCTTCACAGGTTCAGAATCTTGTCCTGGCTCCATCTTCAAACTCCCTTTGACTGTTGATCCAGACTCCCCCTTTCACAGACTCCCCCTCTCAATATGCTAGAATCTGAGGTCTTTATCTGGTTCAAGCTTTGACATTTTGCTTCCATGGGAATAATGAAGTCTAAAACCTGTTTCTCAAACATCAAACATTACAAACTATCTTTTCAACAATAAATCACAAACTATCAGCTTTAGCAATCCACTCAAGTATTCAGATCCAAGTTAGTGACCCTGATCACTTGATTAATCTACCAAGTTCAATTTAATGACCTCGGTTGATCATTTGACGAATCAAACTGATTTTGAAAACATTTTCAAATATTTTCTGAAACTAACAAGAATCAAGTTAATGAACTTGTTTTTGACTTTTCAATAAATCAAACTCCATCAAAATAAGCTATCCTCATTCTTCAGTCCAGAATCTCCTGCATCTGCTTCAACATCTGAGAATCCAACAATCAACTCTCCACTTTGATTTGTAAAAAATAAAGCAGAAATAAAATCTTTTTGGATTTTATAAAGTGTTCTAAACTAAGAAATGAAATACAGAAAACTTAAATTGCAGAAAGTAAACAAAGTAAACTATTTACAAACATATTTTTGGAAAGCGTGTCAGGGAATCATATCAGCTATCAGACAAATTACAAGTACCGTTAAGCTTCATTTCATACACAGACTTAAACAATTCACCTCGATTGTCGATATACTGATCCATATTAAATTCTCACACAAATTTCAATCTACTCAGGATATGAATTAGATGTCTTATGAACTAGCTCATTCATGTGTCCCACCTCTTGAATATACTCCCGTATCCAGAATCCCAATATTCAGTCTTACAGGTGAGTATACTACAATGATATCTGTACATAAATTAGGTATGCGAGGGCCGAGGGATCTCAGGTCGATACTTCCGTATACGCAGAGAGATATTAGCCTCGACTTTACGGTATGTCCCCTTTAGAGGATCTTTTAGCTACAACAGCAGCGACTATCAATTTTATTGTTTCATCGGCATGCTGAGGGTTTATGCTATGTTTCAAGCATTTGCAAAAAGTATTATCCAAGGACTAGGTGAGAACTACCGTTCAGCAGAAGTCCCAGAATAATACCCCAGACATCATTGAGTATAAAAACCTAGTATATCAGATTATGAGACCTTTCGAACGAGATTTCAGGGGTTACCTATATATCCAAGTAGTGTTCCCCACGAATTTCACAAGTTTGAAATTTTAGGTTTATATCCCGAATAAATCTGCTAAATGTGCGAAAACCTATCGACACAACATTAGTGAGACTGTTTAACTCATTTAAACTTTACAAATCTTTAGCATACTGTAATAGTCTAGCCGATGTACTATCATTTTCCCTATATACACAAGCTCTTTTTCAAATTTTATCATGTTTTTGTATTTTTGCATTTTTTTACTGTTTTTGTATTTTCTGAAAATATATCTATATACATCTATCTACTCCCCCTAAATACCAAAACAAGTAAAAAATCGACAAACCATTGCAGATTGTTTCTCGTCTTCATCCGCAACAGTACTCTCATTAACGCCAATTATGCCATCCGACACTGAAAGAAACTTCATACCGTTCAGTTTTAACAAATATTTAAACCGATTTTTATCAAAAGCTTTGGTATGTAAATCAGCTTTCTGTTCGTCAGTGTGGATTTTCTCAATTCGTATCAACTTTTTCTCAAAGCAATCACGAATAAAGTGATGACGAATTTGTGTTTAGTTTTAGCGTGATGTACTGGATTCTTTGTTATATTTATTGCGGCCTCATTATCAACAAAAAGAGGTGTGTTAAGAAACTGCAAACCGTAGTCGCGCATCTGTTGCTGTATCCACAGGATCTGAGAGCAGCAACTGCTAGCAGAAACGTACTCCGCTTCACATGTAGATAGCGCCACAGACGTTTGTTTCTTACACTGCCAGCTAACCAATCTAGGACCAAAGAACTGGCATCCTGCAGTTGTTGATTTTGAATTGACTTTGCAGCATCCGAAATCCGAATCGGAATACCCTTCGAGCGTAAAATCGCCTTTCCTAGAATACCACAACCCCAATGAAGGAGTTCCTTTCAGGTAGCGTAATATCCTCTTCACAATAATCATATGCGAAGCTCTCCGGTTAGATTGAAATCTTGCTGCGAGGCACGTTGGGTACATGATATCAGGACGTGAAGCAGTTAAGTACATCAATGAACCTATCATGGATCGATAAAACGTTTCATCAGCCCTGTCTCCGGTGAGATCTGGGTGAATCCCATGATTTGTTGCAAGTGGGGTAGCAGCTGGAGTAGAACTTGACATCCCAAATTTCTCTAGAATATCATGAACGTACTTCGTCTGATGAATGAAAATTCCCTCAGGTAGGTGTTCAACTTGTAAACCAAGAAAGAATTTCATCTCCCCCATTGATGACATTTCAAACTTTTGCTTCATCACTGATTCAAAATCTTTGCATAGATTTTCATTTGTCGACCCAAAGATTATATCGTCCACATAAATCTGAACTATCAGAAGATGACCGTCGACCTCTTTAGTGAAGAGAGTGGCATCCACTTTTCCACGAATGAACTTGTTGGCTAGTAGGTGTTGAGACAAAGTCTCGTACCAAGCTCTCGGGGCCTGGTGTAGACCATACAGCGCTTTGTCCAATAAGTAGACCTTGTGTTTGTGGATTGGATCGGTGAAGCCCGGTGGCTGTCCGACATAAACCTCCTCTTTGACCTTCCCATAAATAAACGCCGATTTTACATCTAACTGATATAATTTGAAGTTCTTCCAAGACGCAAATGCAAGGAAAATTCTGATGGCTTCTAGTCGTGCTACAGGAGCATAGACTTCGGTAAAATCAATCCCCTCCTGTTGACTAAAGCCCTGAACAACAAGTCGAGCCTTGTTTCATACAACAACTCCTCTGTCGTCTCTCTTACACTTAAATACCCATTTCGTATTGATTTTCCTATGACCATCCGACAAATCAACTAACTTCCACACTCCCAATTTCTCGAATTGACTCAGTTCCTCTTGCATTGCATTGACCCAAGAGTCTTCAGTAAGCGCCTCTTTGTAAGTTCTTGGTTCAACCTGCGAGATAAAATAACTCAATGAGAATTCAGTTTGCAAAGGAACAACTTTTGTATAAAAACATGTAAGCCCTTTATCAATCTGATTTCGAGTGTAACATCTGTGCTTGTAATCATTGTGAACAGTTTTATTATCAATAAAACAATGTTATTTGATCCCAATGTTTGTTTGGTTGTGTTTTACATTTTTCATGTTTTGACTTTTGCTCAATTTCAAACTCTATATCACTTTCTCGAGAGTTATACGCAAACAGGTGCGTAAACGTAACCAGTTTAATGCGAAAAAGACTCCGGAACATCAACATATACTTAACATACCTTAAATAACCTTTACATAACTTAGAAATAAGTTTTGAAGGCTTTGGTATGGCAAAAACAAGTTAATTCGGCTACAGGGACTAAACTTGACAAACTGCGAAAGTATGTCAATTTGAAGTGTAACGAACATTCCGGAACATGACCATAAGTTAAACATACCATAAATATCCTTTACATAGCTTAGAAATAGGCTTTGAGGGGTTCGGTGTGCTAAAATAAACTTTTGGGTCATTCAGGGACTAAAAGTATCAAAAAGTGCACAAGTTTGCACTTTTGCGCATAACTCACGTTCTGAATACATCCGGACGTCCAAAAATTTATGTAAGCACTAAAATATTTTATTTTAGTGTTTGGCATAAGAAAAATCCATTCGTCGCGCCATTTGGATCATTTTTCGCGCTTATGCGCATTCCGTCGTAATTAAGCGAACATCGCGTTCGTACGACCAAACGAACCAACGTCCGGCATATTTTTGAGCATGTTTCATGTCCACAATGTTTAGGCATCATTTTAGGGCCTTAAAGTTGGCTTTACGGGCCTTAGAAGTGTCGGAAATGGCTTAAACACATAACAGGGACTGAAACTGTCATTTTTCAAACTTATTGCTGATCAGACAAGGCCAGGCGGCCCGCCTGAGTTTTGTGTGTATCCTGACGCGGGCCGCGTCAACCTCCCAGACCAGGTTAAATGTATTTAACAGCTGTTAGCAGCTGTTTAGCACTCCCAATTCCATTTCCACATGTCAATTCCTTATGGTGGGTGGCCAATTAACCTACCACAACTTTCCAACAAGTGTACGGCTTAGATCGTGCCCCCTTTTCCAAGAAATGATCTTAACGGTAGTCCGAACACTATAAATACCCAACCCATTCCATAACTAAAACCCACTAGAATATGATTTGAGGAGCTCTAAGTTGAAACCTTTGTTTCATACCTGAGCTACTTGAATCACGATTAGCATTCGGGGACCCTTCGTAAGTATTCCTTCGTTCTTTTATTGCTTTTCGAGTCTGAAAGTCAAACTTTGTTTGACTTTCTGCGTTGACCAGTTTATGGTCAATGCGAAGTTCGTTTAAACTTCGCAACGTGATTGTAATCACGATGGTTATAGTCCCTTGGGACTATGCCTACTGATTACCACGTTGTCTAGGGTCGTAAGGGTAAGCGATCTAATAAATCGCTTATACCTTCGAACCCGACCCATTTGGTCGATCGTTAGGATCCGACCAAATACAATAGGTGACCATAGTAGGTAGGGAATGACCTTCCGAGGTTATACCCTATGGTCACGTCGTTTGAGTAGTTGTATGATAGGTAGTTTATATGCCTTAGGTAAATTACCAGAATACCCTTTTCATGTATAATTGGTAATTAAGCATATGTAACCTAAACTTTTGTCACATAACTGATTATGTAACATGTTTAGGCATATAACACTTGTCATAGGGCTAGTTAGACGTTCCGAACGCGTTTCACGCGAACGACGCGTTAAAGTAGCATAAGCTACCTAAACGGGTCGTAATGGGTCGTAAGCACTTATGTTAGGTTTCAATTAGTATGTAGGCTTTGTTAAACCATATTACACGAGTTTCCATACTCGTTTGGTTTACGAACCCTCATTCTATCTAAATCCTCCGATTTAGGTCCGGTTTATTAACATAGTTACCTATATTAGGTGCCGTTTGATTCCGTGATCTCTAGCATTGCTTGGTGGTTATCTTAGGACTTCTGAGCAATCTCAAGTGAGTACATAGACCCCTCTTTTACTGTTTTCCAAACATTTTGGGGTGGAACACATGTGCCTACTTGTTACTTTCATGCTTTCCATGTTTTCACATCATATACTTGCTATGTTCATTAGTACATTTATAGTACATGATTTCATTGTGTTCATGCTATGTATGTCCATTGTGTGCATACTTAGTACATTGTTTTACATTACATTTCATGCTATGTATGTCCATTGTGTGCATACTTAGTACATTGTTTCACATTACATTTCATGCTATGTATGCCCATTGTGTGCATACTTAGTACATTTGTTTCACGTCATATACTATGTATGTCCACTTGTTACATACTTAGTACAATTGTTTTCATCACATGCTTACATTTTGTTATGACATTTGGGTTGTTTACAATGGAACGATACATTCATTAACATTAGCCACGCCGTTCGTTAGTAGGTAGTGGTACCATAGGAATTGACAACTCCCGTTCCTGAAATCCTGGGTTTGTTTGGATTGGAAGGAATGACCGAATTCAATACACATAACTTAGATAAACCTTTAATTTGTTTAAGGGTTTATCGCCACAGTCTCAAGGCTTGGATGTATGCATTTTCACAATACCGCATAAATGTTTGTATCAGTATAGCATGCATCTGTTCCACAAAACATAACTTTGATTTAAACCATGTTTTACTTCAATACCTTGTTTTTGTGCATTTCACATATGGTTTAGTTGATATATTTCACTTACCATACATGATATTTTTGGGTATACATTACATGATCTACAGTAAACATAAACATTTTGACATTGATATACACATTTAGTGGTTTACATTGGACATAGACATTTCGATATGGTTTACACATTAACACATGACAATTCATTTATACATAAACAATTTACATTGATGGTTGGTTTGAGTAAGTGATTTGAGTAACGAGGCATGTGTAATATGATACAAGCATGGTGGATACGCCTCTGGTACTTCCTATAAATAAGTATTTGTATGATATTACATGTCGTAGCGTTACCTAAGTCATTTCAATATTTGACATATTACGTTTTACATAAACAACTTATTTTCACAAGACATTGATTTACAAAACAACTTATCTTATACAAACTCATTTTACTTGGTTATTCATTTAAACTTACATTATTCTCTTATCTATACATATCATCGCTTTTTGAATGATTTACAAAACAAAACAACTTACAAGGTTCATGACTAACTTTTGTTAAACAACTTTTCCTAAACTTACAAGTCATGAATCCTATTTTCACAAATCCTATGTATCTCACATGCATTTTTATGCTGACGTACCTATTTTCACATGTGTTTTCAGGAGCTTTTGCGTAGGATGTTGATCGTGACTCTAGGGCGGACCTGTGCCTTAGAGACATAAAATGAAGATAGACTTAGTTTAATTATGTTCTGAACTCTTTATTTCCTGTTTAAGACAATGTAATTCTAATGATGTTAAATAAAATATAACTTTGTATGCCATGGTTGTGAAACAATTAATTCTGTTACAACAATCCCCGACGTTTTCCGTCGCGGTTGCATGTTATACGCGGTCGGGGTGTGACAGAAGAGTTGGTATCAGAGCCAATGGTTATAGGGAATTAGGTTATTAGTAATGCTTTGACCTAGACTATAACCTTTCTAGGACCCTAACACAAGTTATCTTGTGTTTAGATCTTAAAACATGCACATCACCTATCCTTAGGTGATTATCAAAACAAGAACCAAATTTTCCGAAACGATTTTTGAAAAACAATCTTCTATTTTTGAATAATTTATTACAAGGTTTTGAACCCTCTATTGTAAGGTTTTGAACCCTCTGTTATATGGTTTTGAACCCATCCAGTTTGGTTTTTGGCCTTGTACCTTCAAATTTTCAAAATCTCGTCAAAGTTTTGGGTTTTAAATAATGTGAACACGTGCAAACTGGAAGAGTGAATGCCTGTATTCTGGGTTTTCTGTCTAGGCAAGCACTTCGTATATATCTCATCAGACGCGAGACCAGTTGTGCTTACCTGGGAATCCTTGGGATGAGTGTTCACTTATAGGCGAGCATGTCTTCGCGATACATTATTTTTGATCCATTTACTTTGATTAGTCACTGTGTGTCGTTTGTTTGCTTGGTAATGCGGACAAATGACCACCATCTTTTCTTTTGTTAATTTTGTTTCATCTCATTCTCTTCATCCAATCATCTCACTCGTTCCCTTTCATGTTTCCTCTTTTAGAATGCCTCCTCGACGCGAAAACCAGATAGCGACTGCCGAACTGGCAGAAGTCATTGCGCAGCAGATGTCTGCTCAATTCCCACACCTCTTTGCTCAATGGAACCAAGCCAACAATAACAACAATGCTCCATGCAAATTCAAGGATTTTAACTCGGCTAAACCACTCAAGTTTAGTGGTTCTGAAGGAGCGACTGGGCTTCTTCAATGGTTCGAGAGCATCGAGAATACTTTTCGCCACGTGCAGTGTCCTGACAATCGCAAGGTCGAGTTTTCTTCGAGTGTGTTTCAGAAGAGGGCTCTCACATGGTGGAATGGGGTTATGAGAGACCGAGGTGCAGAAGCTGCTCTAGCACAGACATGGGATGAACTCAGGGCCCTTATGATGAGGGAATTATGTCCTCGTCATGAGCGGCGAGCTTTGGAGAAGGAGTTTGATGACTTGAAGCAAGACAGTGGCGAGCACAGGGCATATACTGATAGATTTGAGGAGTTGAGTCTGCTTTGCCCGACGATGGTTACCCCACTCGACAAGGCTATCGAAAGGTACATCGACGGCCTACCTGACTCGGTACAAGACATCATTACTGGTAGTAACCCTGCCATACTCCGTCAGGCTATCGAATTAGCAGCGACATTGACTGAGTCGCAGATTCGGAAGAATAAGTTACACAGGAAGGGTGACAAGGGCAAGAAACAGTCGTCTGACAAGGAAGATAGCAAGAAAGGTCAAAACATGAATGGAAAGAATTCTGGTTCCTCAATGAGTTTTAGGAAGCGTAAGGCTTCCCAAAACTATGCTGTCACTGCCCAAGCTAACCAGGCAGCTCCCAACCAACCCGCACAGCCTCCAGCGAAGAAGCCCTATTCAGGGAATGCACCTTTGTGCAATAGATGCAACAGTCACCATCAGCCGCAACATCCGTGCCGTTTCTGTAATAACTGTGGGAAGTCGGGTCATCTTGCCGCTACTTGTCGCATGCCTGTTAACCAGAACCAGGCAGTTCTGAACCAAGCCCAACAGGTTGCTCAGCCTCTTGCTCAGCAACAAGGTCAAGCTGCACGACCTCATTTTCCTCCTGGTTCGTGCTACAATTGTGGGGATCTGACCCACTACAGAAACCGGTGCCCAAGGCTAGCTAACCAGAATCAGAATCAGAATCAGGCTCAGGCTCGAGGCCGAGTCTTCAACATGAACGCACAAGAGGCACAAGCGGACAATGAAGTGGTGAACGGTACGTTCTTTATTAATAATCAGCCTGCATCTGTTCTTTTTGATTCGGGTGCCGATAAGAGTTTTGTGTCATTATCTTTTGAGCCATTACTTCGCGTGTCTAGAACGAAACTAGGTAAATCTTTGACAGTAGAGGTTGCTAATGATGAACCCATCGTTCTTGATTCTGTTCTTCGCAACTGCCAGTTGAACCTTAACGACCATCTTTTTCCTATCGACCTCACGCCAATGCAACTTGGAAGCTTCGACGTTATAGTGGGTATGGATTGGTTATCCAAGCATCGCGCAGAAGTAGTTTGTTTTGAGAAGATTGTTCGTGTGCCGCTTTCGACAGGCGAGATCCTACAGGTTCGTGGTGAAAAACCTGCTGGTGGTCTCAAACTCATGTCATGTTATAAAGCTCGGAAGTATCTACGAAAGAACTATGTGGCCTTCTTAGCACATGTTACAGCAGATAAAGGCAGGGGTAAGTCTATTTCAGATATTCCTGTCGTTCGGGATTATTCTGAAGTATTCCCTGAAGACTTACCTGGTCTACCTCCAGAACGTCAAGTCGAGTTCCTTATTGATCTCGTACCTGGTGCAAATCCCATTGCCAGAGCTCCATATCGTCTTGCTCCATCTGAGATGCAAGAGTTGTCTAAGCAGCTTCAGGAGCTCTCTGACAAAGGTTTTATCCGTCCTAGCATTTCACCCTGGGGTGCTCCCGTTCTTTTTGTCAAGAAGAAGGATGGATCCTTTAGGATGTGTATCGATTATCGTGAGCTTAACAAGCTTACCATCAAGAATCGATATCCCCTACCGCGCATAGACGATCTCTTTGATCAGTTACAGGGCGCTTCTTATTTTTCGAAGATTGATCTGCGTTCCGGGTATCATCAACTTCGTGTGCATGAAGAAGATATTCCCAAGACAGCTTTCCGCACTCGTTATGGGCATTATGAATTCACAGTCATGCCATTTGGTTTGACTAATGATCCTGCTGTTTTCATGGACTTAATGAATAGGGTCTGCAAGCCTTATTTGGATCAGTTCGTCATTGTTTTTATTGACGACATCTTGATTTATTCTAAGACGCGAGCTGATCACGAGCAACATCTTCGTCTTACTCTGGAACTCCTAAAGAAAGAGCAACTTTTCGCCAAATTCTCCAAGTGCGAATTTTGGCTTAAAGAAGTTCAATTCTTAGGACATATTATCAACGAACAAGGTATTTATGTAGATCCCTCCAAGATCAGTGCGATTAAGGATTGGGATATGCCTACTACTCCTACTGAGGTTCGTTCTTTTCTTGGTCTAGCGGGTTATTATCGCCGCTTCATAGAAAACTTCTCGAAGATTGCAGTTCCTCTAACTGCTCTAACTCAGAAGAACACACCCTTTGATTGGGGATTCAAACAAGAGGAAGCTTTTCAAAACTTGAAGCAGAAGCTTTGCGATGCGCCTGTTCTATCATTGCCTAAGGGAAATGACGATTTTGTCGTGTATTGCGATGCATCTAAATTGGGTCTTGGCTGTGTTCTAATGCAAAGGAACAAAGTCATAGCATATGCATCGAGGCAGTTGAAGATACATGAGAAGAACTACACCACTCATGATCTTGAGTTGGGTGCAGTTGTTTTCGCTCTAAAGATCTGGAGACACTATTTATATGGTACAAAATGTGTGGTTTTCACGGACCACAAAAGTCTTCAACATATCTTCAATCAGAAAGAACTCAACATGAGGCAACGACGTTGGGTTGAGCTACTAAACGACTATGACTGCGAAATTCGCTACCATCCTGGTAAGGCGAATGTCGTAGCCGATGCATTGAGTCGTAAGGAACGTACTAAGCTTCATTATGTACGTGTTCAATCTGTTATTCAAGCTCGATCCGATATCCAAGCACGCATTTCTCAGGCTCAACAATCTTGTGTTTCACAAGGTTTGATGGATAAGGAGTTTCCCTATCACATAACTCCTGATCTGGAACTGAAGGGCAATGGATCGTATTACTTCATGGACCGTTTGTGGGTCCCAAGCCAGGATGATCTTCGCACCTTGCTTATGGATGAAGCCCATAAGTCTCGTTATTCTATTCATCCGGGCTCAGATAAGATGTATAAGGATCTTCGTATTCACTATTGGTGGCCTGGTATGAAGAAAGACATTGCCTTATACGTATCAAAATGCCTTACTTGTCTTAAAGTTAAGGCTGAACATCAACGTCCTTCTGGTTTATTGGTGCAACCAGAGATTCCAGTTTGGAAATGGGAAAACATTACTATGGATCTTGTTACCAAACTTCCACGCACAAAGAAAGGTCATGATGCCATCTGGGTAGTCGTTGATCGTCTTACTAAGTCAGCACATTTCTTGCCAATCCGTGAGGATTTTCCTGCTGACAAACTTGCTAAAATCTATGTGGATGAAATTGTAGCTCGACATGGTGTTCCTTTGAAAATCATTTCTGACAGAGATGCTCGTTTCACTTCTCATTTTTGGAGAACCATGCAATCTGCTATGGGGACCCAACTTAACCTGAGCACAGCTTATCATCCGCAAACGGATGGTCAATCTGAAAGAACAATCCAGACTCTGGAGGATATGCTTAGAGCTTGTGTGATCGATTTTGGTGGTAGTTGGGATTCACATCTTCCGTTAATCGAATTCTCCTACAACAACAGTTATCACACCAGCATCAAAATGGCTCCTTTCGAAGCTCTCTATGGTCGAAAATGTCGTTCACCAGTCTGCTGGAATGAGATTGGCGAGGCTCAACTTACCGGACCTGCCCTCATTTTAGAGACAACTGATAAGGTCAAGAAAGTTCGTGATAACCTTCAGACAGCTAGAAGCCGTTAAAAGAGTTACGCGGACCCAAAATGCAAACCCTTGGAATTTCAAGTCGGTGATCGAGTATTACTTAAGGTCTCACCTTGGAAAGGTGTGATCAGATTTGGAAAGAAAGGAAAACTTGCACCTAGATACGTTGGACCATTCAAGATCGTCGAAAGAATCGGTAAGTTAGCCTACAGACTTGAGTTACCTCCTGAACTTGGAAATGTTCATCCAACTTTTCACATGTCCAATCTCAAGAGGTGTTTAGCTGATGAAAACCTCCACATACCGCTTGACGAAATTCGTGTTGACAAAACACTGAAATTTGTTGAGAAGCCAGTGGAAATCATGGAACGTGAAGTCAAATGGCTTAAACGCAAGCGCATTCCTTTGGTCAAAGTTCGCTGGGAAGCTAAACGTGGACCCGAGTTTACTTGGGAACACGAAGATCAAATGAAGGCGAAATATCCGCATCTTTTCCCACGAGTTTCCTCTAAATAAATTTCGGGACGAAATTTCCACAAGTAGGGGAGACTGTAACATCTGTGCTTGTAATCACTGTGAATAGTTCTATTATCAATAAAACAATGTTATTTGATCCCAATGTTTGTTTGGTTGTGTTTTACATTTTTCATGTTTTGACTTTTGCTCAATTTCAAACTCTATATCACTTTCTGGAGAGTTATACGCAAACTGGTGCGTAAACGTAACCAGTTTAATGCGGCAAATACTCCGGAACATCAACATATACTTAACATACCTTAAATAACCTTTACATAACTTAGAAATAAGTTTTGAAGGCTTTGGTATGGCAAAAACAAGTTAATTCGGCTACAGGGACTAAACTTGACAAACTGCGAAAGTATGTCAATTTGAACTGTAACGAACATTCCGGAACATGACCATAAGTTAAACATGCCATAAATATCCTTTACATAGCTTAGAAATAGGCTTTGAGGGGTTCGGTGTGCTAAAATAAACTTTTCGGTCATTCAGGGACTAAAAGTGTCAAAAAGTGCACAAGTTTGCACTTTTGCGCATAACTCACGTTCTGAATACATCTGGACGTCCAAAATTTATGTTAGCACTAAAATACTTTATTTTAGTGTTTGGCATAAGAAAAATCCATTCGTCGCGCCATTTGGATCATTTTTCGCGCTTATGCGCATTCCGTCGTAATTAAGCGAACATCGCGTTCGTACGACCAAACGAACCAACGTCCGGCATATTTTTGAGCATGTTTCATGTCCACAATGTTTAGGCATCATGTTAGGGCCTTAAAGTTGGCTTTACGGGCCTTAGAAGTGTCGGAAATGGCTTAAACACATAACAGGGACTGAAACTGTCATTTTTCGAACTTATTGCTGATCAGACAAGGCCAGGCGGCCCGCCTGAGTTTTGTGTGTATCCTGACGCGGGCCGCGTCAGCCTCCCAGACCAGGTTAAATGTATTTAACAGCTGTTAGCAGCTGTTTAGCACTCCCAATTCCATTTCCACATGTCAATTCCTTATGGTGGGTGGCCAATTAACCTACCACAACTTTCCAACAAGTGTACGGCTTAGATCGTGCCCCCTTTTCCAAGAAATGATCTTAACGGTAGTCCGAACACTATAAATACCCAACCCATTCCATAACTAAAACCCACTAGAATCTGATTTGAGGAGCTCTAAGTTGAAACCTTTGTTTCATACCTGAGCTACTTGAATCACGATTAGCATTCGGGGACCCTTCGTAAGTATTCCTTCGTTCTTTCATTCCTTTTCGAGTCTGAAAGTCAAACTTTGTTTAACTTTCTGCGTTGACCAGTTTATGGTCAATGCGAAGTTCGTTTGAACTTCGCAACGTGATTGTAATCACGATGGTTATAGTCCCTTGGGACTATGCCTACTTATTACCACGTTGTCTAGGGTCGTAAGGGTAAGCGATCTAATAAATCGCTTATACCTTCGAACCCGACCCATTTGGTCGATCGTTAGGATCCGACCAAATACAATAGGTGACCATAGCAGGTAGGGAATGACCTTCCGAGGTTATACCCTATGGTCACATCGTTTGAGTAGTTGTATGATAGGTAGTTTATATGCCTTAGGTAAATTACCAGAATACCCTTTTCATGTATAATTGGTAATTAAGCATATGTAACCTAAACTTTTGTCACATAACTGATTATGTAACATGTTTAGGCGTATAACACTTGTCATAGGGCTAGTTAGACGTTCCGAACGCGTTTCACGCGAACGACGCATTAAAGTAGCATAAGCTACCTAAACGGGTCGTAATGGGTCGTAAGCACTTATGTTAGGTTTCAATTAGTATGTAGGCTTTGTTAAACCATATTACACGAGTTTCCATACTCGTTTGGTTTACGAACCCTCATTCTATCTAAATCCTCCGATTTAGGTCCGGTTTATTAACATAGTTACCTATATTAGGTGCCGTTTGATTCCGTGATCTCTAGCATTGCTTGGTGGTTATCTTAGGACTTCTGAGCAATCTCAAGTGAGTACATAGACCCCTCTTTTACTGTTTTCCAAACATTTTGGGGTGGAACACATGTGCCTACTTGTTACTTTCATGCTTTCCATGTTTTCACATCATATACTTGCTATGTTCATTAGTATATTTATAGTACACGATTTCATTGTGTTCATGCTATGTATGTCCATTGTGTGCATACTTAGTACATTGTTTTACATTACATTTCATGCTATGTATGTCCATTGTGTGCATACTTAGTACATTGTTTCACATTACATTTCATGCTATGTATGCCCATTGTGTGCATACTTAGTACATTTGTTTCACGTCATATACTATGTATGTCCACTTGTTACATACTTAGTACAGTTGTTTTCATCACATGCTTACATTTTGTTATGATATTTGGGTTGTTTATAACGGAATAATACATTCATTAACATTAGCTACGCCGATCGTTAGTAGGTAGTGGTACCATAGGAATTGACAACTCCCGTTCCTAAAATCCTGGGTTTGTTTGGATTGGAAGGAATGACCGAATTCGATACACATAACTTAGATAAACCTTTAATTTGTTTAAGGGTTTATCGCCACAGTCTCAAGGCTTGGATGTATGCATTTTCACAATACCGCATAAATGTTTGTATCAGTATAGCATGCATCTGTTCCACAAAACATAACTTTGATTTAAACCATGTTTTACTTCAATACCTTGTTTTTGTGCATTTCACATATGGTTTAGTTGATATATTTCACTTACCATACATGATATTTTTGGGTATACATTACATGATCTACAGTAAACATAAACATTTTGACATTGATATACACATTTAGTGGTTTACATTGGACATAGACATTTCGATATGGTTTACACATTAACACATGACAATTCATTTATACATAAACAATTTACATTGATGGTTGGTTTGAGTAAGTGATTTGAGTAACGAGGCATGTGTAATATGATACAAGCATGGTGGATACGCCGCTGGTACTTCCTATAAATAAGTGTTTATATGATATTACATGTCGTAGCGTTACCTAAGTCATTTCAATATTTGACATATTACGTTTTACATAAACAACTTATTTTCACAAGACATTGATTTACAAAACAACTTATCTTATACAAACTCATTTTACTTGGTTATTCATTTAAACTTACATTATTCTCTTATCTATACATATCATCGCTTTTTGAATGATTTACAAAACAAAACAACTGTTGGACCGATTGCTTGACCCTAAATGTCAGTAAAAGTCGTTCATCTCTGAATACGAAGGCGGAATCAACGTATACAAAGTCATAACAGCCTATATCCTTTTAATCTTCTTTCTATTAACGATTTCCGAGACTTTACAATGTTTATAACAAAAATTCAGCAGCACCTTGTCTCACAAGCTATGGTCACTTTTCGCTTCAAATGACACCACAACATACATATATATAGTGATGGTCTGATCGCTTGAATGTGACATGAATGATTCAAGCGAACAAGCAAGAAACGGTTTCAAGCAAATAAGACTTGTATGGATTCAAGCGAACAAGACCTTGTCTAGTTCGCTTGAATGTGACACTTGTGTTTTCAAACGAACTAACATACTTTCATACACAAATCCTAATTTAACCTATCTAGACTCAAGACTTAAATAAAACGTAGTCAACAGACATCTAGTGCACCAACAGACTCCCCCTTGGATGTTGACGAAGTCTTCAGTTCCTGAGTCTTCAGTCTTGATCTTTTCTCCAACTCTCTGTCTTTTTATCATAAGCATTCTGTCTTCACAGGTTCACATTCTAGTTCTAGTTTCATCTTCAGCATTCCCGTTGAACATTTATCCATACTCCCCCTTTCATAGACTCTCCCTCTCAGTATGCTAGAATCTGAGATATCTGGTTCAATCTTTGACAATTAGCTTCCGTGGGAATGATGAAACCCAAAACCTGTGTCTCAAACATCAATCATTACAAACTATCTTTTCAACAAAAAAATCACAAACACAATCAGTTATAGCAATCCACTCAAGTATTCAGGTCCAAGTTAATGACCCTGATTACTCAATTAATCTACCAAGTCCAATTTAATGACCTTGGTTGATTATATGACAAATCAAACTGATTTTGAAAAACAACATTTTACACATTTTCTGAAAATAACAAGTATCAAATTAATGAACTTGTTTTTGACTTTAAAAAAATCAAACTCCATCAAGATAAGCTCTCCTCATTCTTCAATCCAGAACCTCCTGCATCTGCTTCAAACATCTGAGAATCCAACAATCAACTCTCCACTTTGGTTTGTCTAAAATAAAGCAGAAATAAAATCTTTTTGGATTTTATAAAGTGTTCTAAACTAACAAATGAAAAACAGAAAACTTAAATTGCAGAAAGTAAACAAAGTAAACTATTTACAAACAATATTTTTGGCGAGCGTGTCAGGGAATCATATCAGCTTCTCAGACAAATCACAAGTACCATTAAGCTTTATTTCATACTCAGACTTAAACAATTCACCTCGATTGTCGATATACTGATCCATCTTAAATTCTCACACAAATTTCAATTTACTTAGGATACGAATTAGATGAATTATGAACTAGCTCATTCATGTGTCCCACCTCTTGAATATACTCCCGTATCCAGAATCCCAATAATCAGTCTTACAGGTGAATATACTACAATGATATCTGCATATAAATTAGGTATGCGAGGGCCGAGGGATCTCAGGTCAATACTTCCGTATACGCAGAGAGATATCAGCTTCGACTTTACGGTATGTCCCCTTTAGAGGATCTTTTTGCTACAACAGCAGCGACTATCAATTTTTTTGTTTCATCGGCATGCTGAGGGTTTAATGCTATGTTTCAAGCATTCACAGAAAGTATTATTCGAGGACTAGGTCAGAACTACCGTTTAGCAGAAGTCCTGGAATAATACCCCAGACATCATTGAGTATAAAGACCTAGTATATCAGATTATGAGACCTTTCAAACGAGATTTCAGGGGTTACCTATATATCCAAGTAGTGTTCCCCACGAATTTCACAAGTTTGAAATTTAGGTTTATATCCCGAATAAATCTACTAAATGTGCGAAAACCTATCGACACATCATCAGTGAGACTGTTTAACTCATTTATACTTTACAAATCTTTAGCATACTGTAATTGTCTAGCCGATGTAGTATCATTTTCCCTATATACACAAGCTCTTTTTCAGATTTTATCATGTTTTTGTATTTTTGCATTTTTTTACTGTTTTTGTATTTTCTGAAAATATATCTATATACATCTATCTACTCCCCCTAAATACCAAAACAAGTAAAAAACCGACAAACCATTGCAGATTGTTTCTCGTCTTCATCCGCAACAGTACTCTCATCAACGCCAATAATGCCATCCGACACCGACAGAAGCTTCATACCGTTAAGTTTTAACAAATATTTAAACCGATTTTTATCAAAAGCTTTGGTATGTAAATCAGCTTTCTGTTCGTCAGTGTGGATTTTCTCAATTCGTATCAACTTTTTCTCAAAGCAATCACGAATAAAGTGATGACGAATTTCTATGTGTTTAGTTTTAGCGTGATGTACTGGATTCTTTGTTATATTTATTGTGTCCTCATTATCAACAAAAAGAGGTGTGTTAAGAAACTGCAAACCGTAGTCGCGCATCTGTTGCTGTATCCACAGGATCTGAGAGCAGCAACTGCTAGCAGAAACATACTCCGCTTCACATGTAGATAACGCCACAGACGTTTGTTTCTTACACTGCCAGGTAACCAATCTAGGACCAAAGAACTGGCATCCTGCAGTTGTTGATTTTGAATTAACTTTGCAGCATCCGAAATCCGAATCGGAATACCCTTCGAGCGTAAAGTCGCCTTTCCTAGGATACCACAACCCCAATGAAGGAGTACCTTTCAGGTAGCGCAATATCCTCTTCACAATGATCATATGCGAAGCTCTCGGGTTAGATTGAAATCTTGCTGCGAGGCACGTTGGGTACATAATATCAGGACGTGAAGCAGTTAGGTACATCAAAGAACCTATCATGGATCGGTAGAACGTTTCATCAGCCCTGTCTCCGGTGAGATCTGGGTGAATCCCATGATTTGTTGCAAGTGGGGTAGCAGCAGGAGTAGAACCTGACATCCCAAATTTCTCTAGAATATCATGAACATACTTTGACTGATGAATGAAAATTCCCTCAGAAAGTTGTTCAACTTGTAATCCCAGAAAGAATTTCATCTCCCCCATTGATGACATTTCAAACTTTTGCTTCATCACTGATTCAAAATCTTTGCATAGATTTTCATTTGTTGACCCAAAGATTATATCGTCCACATAAATCTGAACTATCAGAAGATGACCGTCGACCTCTTTAGTGAAGAGAGTGGCATCCACTTTTCCACGAATGAACTTGTTGGCTAGTAGGTGTTGAGACAAAGTCTCGTACCAAGCTCTCGGGGCCTGGTGTAAACCATACAGCGCTTTGTCCAATAAGTAGACCTTGTTTTTGTGGATTGGATCGGTGAAGCCCGGTGGCTGACCGACATAAACCTCCTCTTTAACTTTCCCATAAAGAAACGCCGATTTTACATCTAGCTGATATACTTTGAAGTTCTTCCAAGACGCAAATGCAAGGAAAATTCTGATTGCTTCTAGTCGTGCCACAGGAGCATAGACTTCGGTAAAATCAATCTGTCACACCCCGACCGCGTAAAACAACAAATCGCGGCGGAAACATCGGGGCGTGTTGCAACAGAATTAATGTTTCATAACCATGGATATCAAAAGTGTTTCGTTTTATTAAACATTGAATAATTACATCGTTTGGAAATCTAAATACACAATTTAAACATAATCTATCATTGTTATTGAGTCACTAAGGCCTTGTCCAGTCCTATGTGAGCATGCATCTTATCAATCGATATCATTCAACAATACCTGAAACATATGTGAAAACGAGGTCAGCAAAGAAATGCTGGCGAGTACATAGGTTTTGTGAAAAATAAGATTCATGACTTCTGTTTTAAGAAAATGTTTAGTCATGAACCTTGTAATTTGCTTTGTCTTTGTAAATCATTTGAAAAATAATAAGTTCAAGTGATATGTATAAATAAGAGAATAATGCATGATTAAATGAATAACCATGTAAAATGAGTTTGTATAAGATAAGTTGTTTGTAAATAATTGTCTTGTGAAAAGTATGTTACTTGTATAAAATGTTCTATGTCTCAAACTGAAATGATTCAAATAACGCTACAATATGTAATACCATACAAACACTTATATATAGGAAGTACCAGCGGCGTATCCACCATGTTTGTATCATATTACACACGCATCGTTACTTAATCACTTAATCAAACCAAACCACCAAAGTAATGTTCATGCCCAATGTAAATCATGTAATATGTATAACCAAAACCCAATCGTATATCGCTTTGAAGCCAATCGTTTACCCAATCGTTAAAACATCGTGTGAAAACCAATTGTTTACCCAATCGTTAAATTCGTTTTAGGTCGTGAAACTACTTATATGGTCGTCTCGCTAATAACATTCAAACCTTCTTGACTCGCATTAATAAACCCTTACCAAAGGATAGATTAACAATTCGCATTAATAAACCCTTACCAAAGGATAGATTAACAACTCGCATTAATAAACCCTTACCAAAGAGTAAATTAACAATTACAGATTCAGTCGCTACCCACAACACCCACACATAACTACGGGTGTAGTAAATAACGGGACTTGTCAGATCCTATGGTACCATAACCTAATACTGGTCGGCTTGATCATTGCTAATGAATGTCATTGGTTATGTAACTACAACCAACAAGTTCGTTCACTTTATTGAAATCGTTCTTGAAACTATTGTAATTGTTTTTGAAACTATTGTTATCGTTCTTGAAACTATTGTAATTGTTTTTGAAACCATTGTAATCGTTCTTGAAATCATTGTTAAGATATTTAGCACATATGAGTCACCCCAAAACGGTTGAAAACAGTAAAAGAGGGGAATAATGTACTCGCCTGAGAATGCTTAGAGGTCTTGAACAACAACCAAACAAAGCTAGAGGGAGCACGGAATCAGTCGGCAATCTAAAACTATATAAATAAACCGGACTTAAATCGGGAGATCGGATAGGATGAGGCTTGGTAAACCAAATGAGTATTGGAACTCATATGATATGGTTTAACAAGGCCCACATACTACAATGAAACCAAACCTAAGTGCTTTCGACCCATCGCGACCCATTAAGGTAGCTTATGCTACTTTAACGCGTCGTGTGCGTGAAACGCGTTCGGACCGCCTAACTAGTCCTATGACAAGTAGAATATGCCTAAACATGTTACATAATCAGTTATGTGACAAAGGTTTAGGTTACATATGCTTAATTACCAATTATACATGAAAAGGGTATTCTGGTAATTTACCTAAGGCATATAAACTACCTATCATACAACTATTCAAACGAAGCGACCATAGGGTATAACCTCGGGAGGTTATTCCCAACCTACTATGGTCACCTAATGTATTTGGTCGGATCTTAATGATCGACCAAACTGGGTCGGGTTCGAAGGTATAAGCGATTTATTAGATCGCTTACCCTACGACCCTAGACAACGTGGTAATCAGTAGGCATAGTCCTAAGGGACTATAACCAACGTGATTACACTCACGTTGCGAAGTTCAAACGAACTTCGCATTGACCATAACTGGTCAATGTAGAAAGTCAAACAAAGTTTGACTTTCAGACTCGAAAGACTCGAAAAGCAATAAAAGAACGAAAGAATACTTACGAAGGGTCCCCGAATGCTAACTTCGATTCAAAAATCTCAGGTATGAAACAATAGTTTCAACTTAGAGTTTCTCAAATCAAAGTTCTTGTAATTTTGAAGCATGGGGGGTGGGGTATTTATAGGATTTCCCGAACCGTTAGGATCGTTTCTTGGAAAAAGTGCTTCAATCTTGGCCATACACTAGCACCCATGGTATTGTAATACCATGTGCCCAAAATACCAGCCCATAGATTCCCAAAACCATGTGCAACAAGTGGGAAGGACTAGATTCGATGTATAAGCAAACATCTTTCAGAAATGACAGTTTTGGTCCCTGTTATGTGTTTATGCCATTTCCGACACTTCTAAGGCCCGTAAAGCCAACTTTAAGGCCCTAAAATGATGTCTAAACATTGTGGACATGAAACATACTCAAAAATATGCCGGGTGTTGGTTCGTTTGGTCGTACGAACGCGATGTTCGCTTAATTACGACGGAATGCGCATAAGCGCGAAAAACGATCCAAATGACGCAACGAATGGATTTTTGGTAATCCAAACACTAAAGAATAATATAGTCATGCTTACATAAATTTTTGGATGTCCGGATGTATTCAGAACGTAAGTTATGCGCGAAAATGCAAACTTGTGCACTTTTTGACACTTTTAGTCCCTGAATGATCCAAAAGTTTATTTTAGCACACCGAACACCTCAAAGCTTATTTCTAAGCTATGTAAAGGATATTTATGGTATGTTTAACTTATGGTCATGTTCCGGAATGTCTGTTACAGTTCAAATTGGCATACTTTCGCAGTTTGTCAACTTTAGTCCCTGTAAGCGATTTAACTTGATTTTGCCATACCAAAGCCTTCAAAACTTATTTCTAAGTTATGTAAAGGTTATTTAAGGTATGTTAAGCCTATGTCACTATTCCGGAGTGTTTGTTGCATTAAACTGGTTATATTTACGCATCGGTGCGCGTATAACCTTCCAGAAAGCGATTTAGAGTTTGGAATTGAACAAAAATTGATATGTGCAAATGATACACATATTTTTTACAAATCCCAAGTATGAAATATAATAATTCATTGGTTCGGTATTTGTTTGATGGCCGTGAAGGCACAGGTGTTACAGTCTCCCCTACTTTAGGAAATTTCGTCCCGAAATTTATTTAGAGGAAACTTGTGAGAGTTTAAAACATGAAGTTGAAAAGATCAAACAATATTGGTTAGGGTTCTGAACTTCTAGTAACCTTAATAACATTATGCTTGCAATGTAAGAGGGACACTTATATACAAGTATATGAAGCGTCATTGGTGCGTCCACCGTACCTCCATTACATCGTTCTCATTTCGTTATTGTTGTCACTATCGGTTCTTACACATAATAAATATTACTGGGTTTCTATGCACTAAATTTCATAATTATGTACGCGTCCATAATTAGACAATTCCTTGCACAGTTCACACAGTCTATTTTATAATGTGTAGGGTAAAACCAAATGAACAAACCTGTGATGAGTGTGTCTGGACCACCATAGGGTCCTTTCAGCTGTATCATCACATGCCATTCTTAATCAGATCTTGAATCAATCTTTTTGACTAGACCACTAAAGGGTCTCTCATCAAATCATGGAATGGTACTATATAACCCAAGGGTCTTAACTACCGGGTAGAAGCCCATAAGGATTTAAGGTAGTACCTTTTGAATATCCTACTATGAATCCCTCATATGAAAACATGAAAGATTCTATGAGGATTTGAAAATCGGATCACACAAAATCATAGAGGAGAACACATAAACACATATCACATAACCACAAAATTGTTCGTTAATTTGTCTTGTAAATTGCGTACATACATTTAAAGCACACTAGGAATCCATTCCGTGGATTTCATTTGGTACTTTAAACGTTATCAAGAATCCAACTATAAAGATAGAAAGATTCAAAAAGAAAATTCGATTTCGATTATTAGGAACCGAAATGTTCGAATTAAGGTACATAAGGAATCCAATTAAGGACTCTGATTTGAATGATAATCATCCACAAGGATCTAATTGTGAAGATAAAAAGATCCCATATGAATTTTTGAAGTTGAAGATGTTTTGAAACCTTGCACTGGATGTGCTTAGGTCAAAACATGATGTAAAATGCTTATGAAGTTGAGATGCTTGATATGTCAAGGCGACATATGAAGCAGAATTTTGAAGGTTAAGTCAATGTATGAGGAAAGTATTTTTGAAAACTATGCATGGGGTTCTTTTAAGAAAAATGTGTTTAACGTTTTTGAAACCTTATATATAATACTTTTGAAATCATAAAGTAGGTGTATTAGATAGATATATTTACAAAAATGTTTTAAAATCATGCGAGATGAATTTTGAAATTATGTATAAGGTTTTTGAAAGACATGAATGATGCTTTTCGAAATCATGCACTTGATAATAAAATGTATTGTGTTAATATTGTCTTCAGACTATATGAAATATTTTGAAATTAGGAAGGTTGGTTTTGATAACATGGTCAATGTTTTTGAAATAACATAGACAATGCATCTAGAAAAAAAATTGTTTTCAAACTATATGAAATGTTTTGAGATTCATGAAGATTGTTTTGAAATACTTATACTGTATATGTTGAAAAAAATCAAAACGGAATGGGTATGAGATTTGAAAATACCCTTAGTTATCTAACCAAGGATTTAAAGGCACAGATGTGCGAAAAGCACGATTACTCATAATGTCACTTAATTTTCTGTACTTTGTTTCTTAGAGTGAAACGAGTACTTAAAATTTTCGAGGGAATCATGAGCAATCATTTGAAAGAGAGAAATCACAAGAGTAGTTTGTAAGGTACATAGTTCCTTGATGTAGGTATCATAGGAAAAGCCATACACACCTAGCAGGGGGTTGAGCTGGTTGGTTGGGGACTGCTTTACCATTGTGAGTGACCATGGCGAAGTTCTGAGACTTCTTAGGGTATCGTTCATCCATGGTCTTTGATTCCTTGATTGGTTTATTGGTTGATGGTGTTGTCGCCTGACTAGGTCCTGCTTGTCTTGGTGACTCTTGAGTGGCTTCATCCTGGAGATGATACATGGCAGTAGCTAATTCAACAGTCTTCAGGACTACTTCGCCTATTCACTGAGCGAATTTGGCTGCTTGCTCAGATATCTGGGCGTCATCGTGATGAAGAGACATTCTTGAAGAAAAAGAAAGGCATAGGGAGAAACAGGTGAAAGATTATTGGACATTCAAAACAGAATGATAACGCATGAAAATTGCGATCATTTGTTTGTTACCTATGGCAAACAAATGAGACGGTGACTAATCAAAGTAAATGGGTCAAAAATAATGTATCGCGAAGACATGCTCGCCTATAAGTGAACACTCATCCCAAGAATTCCCAGGTAAGCACAACTGGTCTCGCGTCTGATGAGATGTATACGAAGTGCTTGCCTAGACAGAAAACCCAGAATACAGGCATTCACCCTTCCAGTTTGCACGTGTTCACATCATTTAAAACCCAAAACCTTGACGAAGTTTTGGAAACTCAAAGGGGTTCAAAACCATATAATAGAGAGTTCAAAACCTTACAATAGAGGGTTCAAAACCTAGTAATCAATCATCCTAGAACAGATGATTAGTTTTCAAAGCGGTTTTGAAATTTATGTTCTTGTTGTGGTTGTCACCTAAGGATAGGTGATAGTATTGTTTTATGACTAAACGCAAGTAAACTCGCGTTAGGGTCCTAAGAAGGTTATAGATTAGGTCAAAGAATTACTAATAACCTAATTCCCTATAACCATTGGCTCTGATACCATCTTTCTGTCACACCCCGACCGCGTAAAACAACAAATCGCGGCGGAAACATCGGGGCGTGTTGCAACAGAATTAATGTTTCATAACCATGGATATCAAAAGTGTTTCGTTTTATTAAACATTGAATAATTACATCGTTTGGAAATCTAAATACACAATTTAAACATAATCTATCATTGTTATTGAGTCACTAAGGCCTTGTCCAGTCCTATGTGAGCATGCATCTTATCAATCGATATCATTCAACAATACCTGAAACATATGTGAAAACGAGGTCAGCAAAGAAATGCTGGCGAGTACATAGGTTTTGTGAAAAATAAGATTCATGACTTCTGTTTTAAGAAAATGTTTAGTCATGAACCTTGTAATTTTCTTTGTCTTTGTAAATCATTTGAAAAATAATAAGTTCAAGTGATATGTATAAATAAGAGAATAATGCATGATTAAATGAATAACCATGTAAAATGAGTTTGTATAAGATAAGTTGTTTGTAAATAATTGTCTTGTGAAAAGTATGTTACTTGTATAAAATGTTCTATGTCTCAAACTGAAATGATTCAAATAACGCTACAATATGTAATACCATACAAACACTTATATATAGGAAGTACCAGCGGCGTATCCACCATGTTTGTATCATATTACACACGCATCGTTACTTAATCACTTAATCAAACCAAACCACCAAAGTAATGTTCATGCCCAATGTAAATCATGTAATATGTATAACCAAAACCCAATCGTATATCGCTTTGAAGCCAATCGTTTACCCAATCGTTAAAACATCGTGTGAAAACCAATTGTTTACCCAATCGTTAAATTCGTTTTAGGTCGTGAAACTACTTATATGGTCGTCTCGCTAATAACATTCAAACCTTCTTGACTCGCATTAATAAACCCTTACCAAAGGATAGATTAACAATTCGCATTAATAAACCCTTACCAAAGGATAGATTAACAACTCGCATTAATAAACCCTTACCAAAGAGTAAATTAACAATTACAGATTCAGTCGCTACCCACAACACCCACACATAACTACGGGTGTAGTAAATAACGGGACTTGTCAGATCCTATGGTACCATAACCTAATACTGGTCGGCTTGATCATTGCTAATGAATGTCATTGGTTATGTAACTACAACCAACAAGTTCGTTCACTTTATTGAAATCGTTCTTGAAACTATTGTAATTGTTTTTGAAACTATTGTTATCGTTCTTGAAACTATTGTAATTGTTTTTGAAACCATTGTAATCGTTCTTGAAATCATTGTTAAGATATTTAGCACATATGAGTCACCCCAAAACGGTTGAAAACAGTAAAAGAGGGGAATAATGTACTCGCCTGAGAATGCTTAGAGGTCTTGAACAACAACCAAACAAAGCTAGAGGGAGCACGGAATCAGTCGGCAATCTAAAACTATATAAATAAACCGGACTTAAATCGGGAGATCGGATAGGATGAGGCTTGGTAAACCAAATGAGTATTGGAACTCATATGATATGGTTTAACAAGGCCCACATACTACAATGAAACCAAACCTAAGTGCTTTCGACCCATCGCGACCCATTAAGGTAGCTTATGCTACTTTAACGCGTCGTGTGCGTGAAATGCGTTCGGACCGCCTAACTAGTCCTATGACAAGTAGAATATACCTAAACATGTTACATAATCAGTTATGTGACAAAGGTTTAGGTTACATATGCTTAATTACCAATTATACATGAAAAGGGTATTCTGGTAATTTACCTAAGGCATATAAACTACCTATCATACAACTATTCAAACGAAGCGACCATAGGGTATAACCTCGGGAGGTTATTCCTTACCTACTATGGTCACCTAATGTATTTGGTCGGATCTTAATGATCGACCAAACTGGGTCGGGTTCGAAGGTATAAGCGATTTATTAGATCGCTTACCCTACGACCCTAGACAACGTGGTAATCAGTAGGCATAGTCCTAAGGGACTATAACCAACGTGATTACACTCACGTTGCGAAGTTCAAACGAACTTCGCATTGACCATAACTGGTCAATGTAGAAAGTCAAACAAAGTTTGACTTTCAGACTCGAAAGACTCAAAAAGCAATAAAAGAACGAAAGAATACTTACGAAGGGTCCCCGAATGCTAACTTCGATTCAAAAATCTCAGGTATGAAACAATAGTTTCAACTTAGAGTTTCTCAAATCAAAGTTCTTGTAATTTTGAAGCATGGGGGGTGGGGTATTTATAGGATTTCCCGAACCGTTAGGATCGTTTCTTGGAAAAAGTGCTTCAATCTTGGCCATACACTAGCACCCATGGTATTGTAATACCATGTGCCCAAAATACCAGCCCATAGATTCCCAAAACCATGTGCAACAAGTGGGAATGACTAGATTCGATGTATAAGCAAACATCTTTCAGAAATGACAGTTTTGGTCCCTGTTATGTGTTTATGCCATTTCCGACACTTCTAAGGCCCGTAAAGCCAACTTTAAGGCCCTAAAATGATGTCTAAACATTATGGACGTGAAACATACTCAAAAATATGCCGGGTGTTGGTTCGTTTGGTCGTACGAACGCGATGTTCGCTTAATTACGACGGAATGCGCATAAGCGCGAAAAACGATCCAAATGACGCAACGAATGGATTTTTGGTAATCCAAACACTAAAGAATAATATAGTCATGCTTACATAAATTTTTGGATGTCCGGATGTATTCAGAACGTAAGTTATGCGCGAAAATGCAAACTTGTGCACTTTTTGACACTTTTAGTCCCTGAATGACCCAAAAGTTTATTTTAGCACACCGAACACCTCAAAGCTTATTTCTAAGCTATGTAAAGGATATTTATGGTAAGTTTAAATTATGGTCATGTTCCGGAATGTCTGTTACAGTTCAAATTGGCATACTTTCGCAGTTTGTCAACTTTAGTCCCTGTAAGCGATTTAACTTGATTTTGCCATACCAAAGCCTTCAAAACTTATTTCTAAGTTATGTAAAGGTTATTTAAGGTATTTTAAGCCTATGTCACTATTCCGGAGTGTTTGTTGCATTAAACTGGTTATATTTACGCATCGGTGCGCGTATAACCTTCCAGAAAGCGATTTAGAGTTTGGAATTGAACAAAAATTGATATGTGCAAATGATACACATATTTTTTACAAATCCCAAGTATGAAATATAATATTTCATTGGTTCGGTATTTGTTTGATGGCCGTGAAGGCACAGGTGTTACACAATCCCCTCCTGTTGACTAAAACCCTGAACAACGAGTCGAGCCTTGTTTCGTACAACAACTCCTCTGTCGTCTCTCTTACACTTAAATACCCATTTTGTATTTATTTTTCTATGACCATCCGGCAAATCAACTAACTTCCACACTCACAATTTCTCGAATTGACTCAGTTCCTCCTGCATTGCATTAACCCAAGAATCTTCAGTAAGCGCCTCTTTGTAAGTTCTTGGCTCAACCTGCGAGATAAAACAACTCAATGAGAATTCAGTTTGCAAAGGAGCAACTTTTGTATAAAAACATGTAAGCCCTTTATCAATCTGATTTCGAGTGCGAACGCCTGTCTGCAATTCTCCTATGATCAACTCCTCTGGATGATATGAAAAAGTTCGCGGCATCACTTCACTTGGAACATCTACATTTCCCTCCAGATTAGTAACATTCTGCTCTGCATCTTGTTCACCAACTTGGTTTGTTTGACTTGAAATTTGAATTTGCTCCCCCTCAGAATCTGAATCACCATGATCAAAGACTGGCATGTTTTCAGCTTCTAGATTATCATTTTGAACTGACTGATTATCCTGAGCAACTTCATTCTGTTGGACATCATCATGTTCACCAGCATTACTCGGACCTGCTTCATTGTCATTTGAAGTTTCCCGTGGTCTGCTAGAATACTCAGCTGGGAACCTTAGCTGCGACTCATATTCACGCAAAATATCCAACTCATCAAAGAAATCTTCATCATCCTTTGATTCTTCTCTCATGTCAAACGAATCCCATAGTTTGTCATAATGATAACGCCAAGAATCACCTGGATTCTGCGGCGGCATAGTATAACCTTGACATTCAACATTTGCAGCTTCAATAATCCGCTTCTCACTTGGAACGAAGACACGTCGCATCGGATTTGCATAACCAACAAATATTCCCTCAATGCACTTCGGACCAAACTTTCCAAAAGGCTCTATAACAGTACAGGGTGACCCGAACGATTCTAGATACTTCAAATTCGGTTTGCGGTTATTGATTAGCTCAAAGCATGTTTTGTTTAACTTCTTGACAGTGAGAACCCTGTTGAGCGTATAGCATGCGGCAGAACAGCTTCAGCCCAAAAATTTATCAGTAACTTTGAATATGCAAGCATAGTTCTAGCCGTCTCGATTAATGTCCTGTTTTTGCGTTCGGCGACTCCATTCTACTGCGGAGTGTACGGAGCACTAAACTCATGCAATATACCTCTTTCATCACAAAATTCTTCCATCTTACTGTTCTTGAATTCAGTACCATTATCACTTTGAATTCTCTTGATACGCCTTTGGTACAGATTCTCAATTTTTCTAAACAACGCCATCAAACTTTCAAATGTTTCATCTTTCGTCTTCAAGAAAGAAACCCACGAAAATCTGGAATAATCATCAGTAACGACCAGACAATAGTAATCTCCTGTAATACTTTTGACATTCACAGGACCAAACAAATCCATGTGAAGTCTTTCCAGAGGTCTCGAAACTGAATTGACTTGCTTTGTAGGGTGTGACTTTTTCTTCTGCTTGCCTTTAACACAACTAATGCACTCCCCTTCCAGATGAAAACTTTTTACATGAACTCCAAGAACCAAATCATTGTGCACCAAGTGATTCATCTTCCTTAGGTGAATATGCCCCATCTTGCGGTGCCACAATCTCGATTCTTTCTCAGTTGCTCTAGAAACAAAACAATGTGCTTGACCAGTAGTTGTAGTTGCTACAGTCATGTCCAACACATATAAATCATTCACTCTAGGTGCCCTCATGATAATCCAATCTTCAGGGATAACAAATCCTGGTTTCAAAATCAAACATTCTTTATCAGTGAAATGAGTAGTATACATATTGTCACAAATCTGCGAGATACTAAGCAGATTGTTCTCCAGCTCAGTGATGTAGTTAACTCTTTCAAACATCACAATCCCATTGGATAACGTTCCTTCACCAATAATTCTACCACCTTCATGACCAGCAAATCCTACATAACCAACATTAATGTTTCTCACATCATACAGCAATGCAGTCTTCCCTGTCATATGTCGAGATGCTCCACTATCCATGATCCATCTGGATACAAGTTTTGGAAGATCCTGCACATAACAAACTATGACTTAAACAACTTCAAGAAAGATGCCGATTCATGCTTCGCGATCAAGGAAGCTCCGGCAATTCAAACTGCTTATCCGAACATGGTGTCCACCCAGGCCTCATCAGCCTTAGGTGTAACCTTGACTCTCGCAATTTGAATTTTGAAATTTTCAGCCTTCAAAGGTGGAAAATTTGCATCATAATCAACCGAAATTGATTCTTCAGCCTTTTTCACTTCAGAAGTTGAAATTTTCATTTCTGTTTTTGGTCTCCAAACTTGTTGAGATAATGCAACCCGCTTGTAAAATTTGTCATTTTTAGTTACCACTTTCTTTACGGGTTCATTTTTCACATTAATGTTGTCATTTTTCATACTCTTTTTCTCAACAACGATTGGTGTTTTACCCTTAACATCAACTTTCTTCTTTTGAATCTTCACAGTTTCAGTCTTAGACTTCACATTGATACACTTTCGTGCAATGTGACCAACTTGATTACATCTGAAACATGTTCGAGTATCGACAACTCAACTTGTGCCTTCAGACTGATACTGTGAAGCTCTTTTCTCAAAAAACTCTTCATTTGATTTTGAAAAAATATCATTTTCCTCATCAGAAAGTGAACTTGAACCATTCACAAACACCTTCTTTTCAGCAAACCTCTTGTTTGAAGCATTTCTTTTCTGATAACTCTTACCACCCCGATAACCACCCGACCAATTATTTCGATTGTTATTATAAAAACGTGGTGGAACAACAGGCTTTTTGTAGTAAGCTTTATCTTTCTCAAAATTTATTTGCCTTTTTGTTTGTTTCAAACTATTCACTTCTTACAACTCAACTTCAACCAATTTGAAAACATTTGTCAACTTTCTCACATTAACATTCTCAATGGGAAACTCAGAATCAGAATACAACTTATCCGATCCAGCCATCTTGTACATCACAAGACCCGATTCATCACTTAAGTTGTTTTTGGATTTTGGTTTCTGAATGTATTTATCCAAGAAACACCCATCTTCCTCAGTAGTGTCACTATCCATTTTTAACACATTTTCAACAACACCTTTCACAATATCATTTTGGACACTATCGTCATTGGAAGATGTAAACGTGACATCAATGTTCTCCGGAAGTTTAACTTCACTTTCTTCCTCAATTTCAACCAACCTAGATTGCTTTTTCGTGTAGTTATCAAGAACATGTGGTGGAACTTGATGAAAACCCACCCCAGTTCCATCACAATACACATCTTCGCCCGCTTTGTCTTTCCCAATGGGTTTAGGAATAATGTGTTGCAAAACAAAGCTTGCGGAGCTGTAACTGTTAAGCTTCAACTGGATTCGCTCGTTTTCAATTACAGCCTCTTGAACTTTAAGTTTTAGTTTAGCAATTTCATCCAGTTGTTGGTTGATTGATTCTTCTTTTACTCTAAGCACTGCTTTTAGATGTTCATTTTCTTTAAAAGTTTTACCATTTCGATCATCACAATCTTTCATTGTGCTTTTGAGTTTTTCAAAATTTTCAGAAATCTGACGGTTTTCAAGAATCAACTTTTCATTTTCTTGTTTAATTTTGTCATGATCAATTTTATCATTTTCAATTTGTCTAGTTAATTCTCTTATCCGTTCAGTTGAAGCTTTAACTGTTTTGTCACGATCAAGAATCTGATTCTCAACGCTTCTGACCTTTGCTGTCAGATCATCAACTCTCTTACTGTTAAGATACGTGACTGTGCTACAAAATTTGCACTCTTTGTTGCAATTTTTGCAATCAGCATTTCCATCGATTTTCTTACCTGACGCATTTGTTGACACATTTGAACTGACCTGGCTTTTTGACTCAGACACGGAGTTAGAGTCTACCTCAAGTGCTTTAGCAGCCAGTACTTTGTCAGCCATTTTTCCCAAGTTCTCAGCATTCAACTCCTGCGTTGTGTCAATAACTCCAGTATCAATCTTCTTTGCTTTCTTGATCTCTTCTTTCTCCTTTTTCTCTTTCTCTTCTTTCTCTTTCTCTTCTTCTTTCATTTTCTCGGTTGGAGTTCCCCACCATTTGTTTTGCCAGTACTCATCCTCTTCTTTGTACTGCTGGATTATGGCCTCGATATCAAGCGTTTTGTCATCGATCGCAATATTTCCATATTCATCAAGATAACACTCTCTATCCGGATCCCATCTATTTGCTCTCCTTGCTTCCTGAAGGGGTAAGGTCCCAAAAACCTCATAAAAAGGATTTGAGACAATACCACAAACAAACCTTTCCAGCCTTTTGACCTTGCGCGGCCGCGCACTGGTCCTACTAAAGGAACAAAGAAATCAGTAACTTACAGTCGCGCGCCCAAAGGATAACATAAATCCTTGCGCCTTCTCCCATTCAACAAAGGATCAAAAAACCTTTGTCCAATACTTCCGCCACAACGTCCAGATTTAGATATTATTTTACCCAGGCTTGGGGTTTATTTGTCTGTGTCCACACAGTAAAGATATCACACTGGATTGCAGCAGTAATCTTCTAGAAAGAATACAATCATGCACCACCCAGACGGTTATAACCGTCTGGACACGTGTCATCACCACAGACAACCCTGGAATCACAACGAAGGCATGCAATTGGAGAGTAATCTCCGATTAATCACTTTCCACGTGGCGATTCCCCAGCCACAGATCAAACCACGATCCGTGTGCATTCACATCGGATCGAGGCTAATTGACGTCAGATCAAAGAACCAAAACGGAAGAAAAATAACCGCTATGGCGTTAAGCATTTTCCGTTATCTTTTCAATAACAGGTTTTCCCTCCCAAACTCCCGGTTATAAATAAGAGAACTGTTCAGGTATAAACTCAGATTACTCTCACTCCTCAAATACTTATCTTCTCCGATACCAATACTTATTCTCACGCCGGAGTCGGGTCAAGGAGAGAACCCTCTTCTCCCCTTGACGAGGCTAACGGTGTTCTTTTTTGCAGAATCACCGGAGAAGGAATTCCATTACAACTGAATCAACCGAGAGAGAGCTAACCTTTTATGCGGATTCAAACCCCCTAACTATCTCGGTTCCGACCATTTAGTTAGTGTTTCTTCATTGGCGCCCACCGTTTTCTCAGTTTTTCTAGTTTCTATCTCGTTTCGATTCAGTTCATTCCATTTTCTGATTTTTTGCACATGGCAGAAAATTCGTCATCTCACCGGCAATCTGGTCCTCGACCAAACGTCGGAAACAATTTACAGCTAGAAGAATCTCCAGAACATTGGTTTAGCAGATGCCAGGCTGCTATAAACACAATCGTTATTCAAATCGCCAGATCTGATTTGTCAAACATCAGATCTGAAAAAGAAATTAATACCTCAGAATTGGATCCACCAACACCACGGAGGGAGGACATCCAATCCAGCCGATATAGCAGTTATCAGAAACAAATACACATGGTTCAGGGAGGTCCATCACGAAGACCAAATAAACGAAACTATGATCAACATTGGAGAGAACAGCAAGTAGTGTTCCCCGTTGTTCCTGGGGGCCCTCAGGAAGAACGACCAGTGATTATCACTGGTATTTTTGGTCATTACCGAACTGACTATATGTTCATAGATCCAGGAAGCTCGATGGACATCATATACGAGCAGTGCTTTAAACAACTCGATCCAGAAGATAAAGCACGTTTAGAGCCGGTCGATTTTCCTCTCACCGGATTCTGTAATGAAGCTGTATTCCCATTAGGGCAAATCGTTTTCCCGGTGACCTTATCCGATGGCGAGCACTCACGAACAGTTTCAGTCAATTTCATGGTCATGCCGGCAACATCACGTCATGATGTCTTGCTCGGGCGAAGGTCACAAAGGGAATTTAGCATGATCACTTCCATTCCACACGCTGCTTGTGGATTTCCGACAGAAACTGGAGTTGCAATACTCTATTCAAGCAAAGAAGTCATGTTCGTAGACGACGAACCACCAGCAAAGGTAGCCAAGCCTTCGGCACCAAATGAACCAAAGAAATGGGTTCTAAACAACGAGTACCCAGAACAGACCATTCTGCTAGGACCAGCCATTTCACCAGCAACACGCATACAACTAAAAGAGTTATTGTCTAACAACAAAGATGTATTTGCCTGGTGCCCAGCAGACATGACTGGAGTCCCACGCGACATCGCGCAACATTGTCTACACATCAAGCCATCAGTAGAACCTGTTGCTCAGGGGAGGCGCAGTTTCAGTGAAGAAAAAGCAAAAACAATGGACGAGCAAGTAGCAGAGTTACTTAATGCGGGAATCTTGCGCGAAGTAAAATACCATACATGGGTAGCCAACCCAGTGATGGTACAAAAACATAGTGGCGGGTGGAGAATGTGCGTTGACTTCAAAGACCTGAATAAAGCATGCCCCAAAGATTGTTACGCGCTCCCAGAGATAGACAAGAAAGTCGACTCTCTAGCGTCATTCAGATGGAAGTGTTTTCTTGACTGTTACAAAGGTTATCATCAGGTCCAGATGAAAGAAGAAGACGAAGACAAAACGGCGTTCCGCACAGATAAAGACATTTTCTGTTATACCAAAATGCCATTCGGCCTGCGCAACGCAGGCGCAACTTATCAACGCCTGATGGACACAATTTTCAAAGATGACATTGGCAAGACTGTCGAAGTATACATGGATGACCTCGTCATCATGAGTCATGAGGAAAGCACAATGCTCGATAATATCCAGCGCACATTCGACTCCTTGCGCAGCGTGAGCCTAAAACTCAACCCAACCAAATGCTCCTTCGGCATGGAAGAAGGGAAGTTTTTGGGATTCATCGTCACAAAAGATGGGTTTAAAGTGAATCCAGAGAAGGTGCAGGCTATTCAGCTAATGCCGTCACCCGCAACAGTTAAAGAAATGCAAAGGCTCGCTGGACGATTAGCAGCTTTAAACAGATTTTTGGCTAATCACGCAGCAAAGTCTTATCCATTCATCAGTACGCTACGAAACTGCGCAAAGAAAACTGACTTTCAGTGGACATCTGAAGCGGAAACCGCATTCAAACAAATGAAAGAATGTTTAATTCAGCTGCCAACATTGACAGCACCAAAAGAAAAAGAGCCACTAATTTTATATCTATCTGCCGCAGAAGTAGCGGTCGGTGCTGTATTGATGGTAGAACGCGAGAACATCCAGACTCCAATCTATTACATCAGCAAAATGCTTACCGGCCCAGAAACTCGGTACTCAATGATAGAAAAGCTAGTCCTAGCACTAGTACACGCATCCCGACGTCTACGCAGGTATTTTTCGGGTCACGTCATCACAGTTCTTACCAATTACCACCTAGGCCAGATCTTATCCAAGCCCGACATAGCGGGACGACTGGCCAAATGGGCAATTGAACTGGGAGGTTACAACATTTTTTACAGACCAAGACCCGCAATCAAAGGGCAAGTGTTAGCAGACTTCGCCACTGAAGTTCCTATCGATAAAATACAAGAATGTGAGGCAATCCAGAACCCAACACCTGTTTTCGATGACAGAGTCTGGACCTTACACACAGATGGCGCTTCCAATGATGATGGAGCAGGAGCAGGTCTCCGATTAATCAGCCCAGACAACCACGAGCTCACGTATGCTATACGATTAAGTACGAATAACGAAGCCGAATATGAAGCCTTCTTGGCAGGTCTTCGCTTAGCATTAAAAATGGGGGCAAAAAATCTTGAAGCTAATGTCGATTCAAAACTGGTAGCTGAGCAAGTTAATGGCAATTACGATGCAAAAGAAGCTATGGCATTGTACCTTGAACAAGCGCGGATGTTAATCAACCAATTTCAAACATTCAAAGTTAATCACATAAACAGAAGCGAGAACAAACATGCGGACGCGCTAAGCAAGTTAGCTGCTACCAGCTTCCAGCACTTAGCAAAGGAAGTACGCATAGAGGTATTATCCAACCCTTCCATTCATCTCAAGCAAGTAAACATTATAGAAATGGGAGATCCATCTTGGATGTCTCCGATTATCTTGTACCTCCAACACGGGAAGCTACCGGAAGGAAAGGCAGAAGCTCGGAAAATACAACACAAGGCAGTAAATTACGAAATGGCGGATGGCGTCCTCTACCGGAAATCATTCATGGGCCCATTACTACGCTGTGTCGATAAAACAGATGCCCAATACCTTGTTAGAGAAATCCACGAAGGATTATGCGGGATACAC
Source organism: Helianthus tuberosus (assembly GCA_030545235.1). Classification (NCBI taxonomy): domain Eukaryota; kingdom Viridiplantae; phylum Streptophyta; class Magnoliopsida; order Asterales; family Asteraceae; genus Helianthus; species Helianthus tuberosus. Next base: position 62,518,158 of record CM060432.1, on the reverse strand, counting down.
GCGGGACCGCGCATGGTCGTGGCAAAAATAATGAGTGCTGGATACTACTGGCCAGGAATGCACATGGACGCAGTCGACCTGTTAAGAAGATGCGAGGCATGTCAACGCCACGCACCAAAGACACTCCGACCTAAAAATCCACTAATACCTGTTACTTCCGCCTGGCCATTCCAGCAGTGGGGCATCGATCTCGTCGGTCCATTTCCTGACGCGCCAGGTGCGGTAAAGTTTATCATCGTCGCGGTGGATTACTTCACAAAATGGGTGGAGGCTAAAGCTTTGGCCTCAACAACAGCAATGGTAATCCGTAAATTTATATGGGAACATATCATTTGCAGATTCAGATTACCATTGCGCATTATTTCCGATAATGGTACCAACTTCGCCGCAGAAGATCTTCAAAAATGGTTCAAAGAAATGAAGATCGAGCATAACTTCGCCTCCGTTGCGCATCCTCAAGCGAATGGACAGGTAGAAAGCGTAAACAAACAAATCGTTGACGGCATAAAAGCGCGACTCGGGACAGCGCGCAGAGGATGGGTTGACGAACTTCCCAGCATCCTCTGGGCGCATCGAACAATGCCAAAGACTAGCACTGGCGAGACTCCGTTCAGTTTAGTCTATGGATCTGAGGCCGTCATTCCAGCCGAGATAGGTTTACCATCACCGCGCATGATAGCCATGGAAACTCAGAACAACGAACAAGAGCGAAGAATGGATTTGGATCTTTTGGAAGAAAGGCGCGAGAACGCCGCAATAACAGAAGCAAGGTACAAATCCAAGCTCGAGAAGTATTACAACGCGCGCGTCCGCGTTTGCACATTTGTCCCCGGCGATTTCGGGTTGCGCGACAATGAGGCGTCAAACGCTGAAAAGCCGGGCAAATTAGCGCCAAGATGGGAAGGCCCGTACGTCATTAACGAAGTCTTAGGCAAAGGGGCATACACCCTAAAAAGGATCGATGGGACCCTTGTCCCCCGCACCTGGAACGCACAACAGTTGCGCAGGTGTTACATATGAATTAAGCCTTCAAAAGCGGAAAGAATATACAGGCAATGTCTTTCTTTATTATGTCTTATGTTACAAAGCCTTGCGCTTTTATCAATACAAACATTATTCCTACTTATATTTCTGTTTATTACAAATTGCATGTAATTTTTTGGGTTCGCGCGAAAACAATATGGTCAAACATTGTATACCTCATGAACAGTCTAAAAAAGGCAAGCTGCTACGCCTTTTAGACAAACGTTCAAACATGAGCACAATACCATCTCTCATTCGCCTTACCTATCCAAAAAGCAATTACAAACATGCAACATATTGTAATTCAAACACGTATGAAGTAAATACATTCTCGATATATCACCAAGTGTAACAAAACACTTCAGAAACAAGATCATGACAAAGATCTTCACAATTTTAGTTCCAGAAACTAAAATAGTCAAACAAAAAACCTTGCTTCTACAAGATAGCAAGATGATCAAACAACAGACATTAAACACCGATCATACCCGTGATCTTCAAAAGATGAGTTTATACTAACAGACTTATATACACAATCAAAAGACAGGACGAAACAAAACCTAACCAACCATAGGTTCATCTTCAACATCCATGTTCACCGGAGGTTTCTTCCGACGACGCTGATACATCAACTGACACATACTCGGACGGAGAGTTGGGAAACGAGCCATTAAATCTTCAACCGACAACACAACGGTCTCATTATCAACCTCCGGCAAATGAAGATCAACGTCAACAGACCTGACAGCAGACATCATCTTACCAGTTCCGGTAAGCAGCGACGACGGAGAATTGGCAAGTAACAAAAGAGCTTCAGCAGCTTCTCGAACCCTTAAGATATCTGAAAGACGCCGGGAACGAACGGTACTTTTTCCCTTCATCTTCTCCAAGTGAATGATAAAAGGAATCCCAATACATATATATATAAAAACTCAACCTCGGAAAACGGGAACCCTGCTCATCATTAGTTATCAGAAATATATCACTTACGGCGCTACAGGAACCAGGGTCATATCCTCATTAATGAGGTCTGACAAGCGCCACTACGAATTTCAAAGAACAAAGAGAAAAATACCCACTCTGATTGCCAGTTGACGTCATCACGTGTCAGAACATGATTACAAAGATTTTTTCCTTTTTCCAACAGGATACATCTTCTCATAGAAGCTTTCTTATTTTAACGCGCCCGAAAAACATTTCCCTCTCATAAGTCCAGTGCTCCACTTACTTGCATAAGTACAACACTAGACTGGGGGGACTTGAAGGGGTAAGGTCCCAAAAACCTCATAAAAAGGATTTGAGACAATACCACAAACTAACCTTTCCAGCCTTTTGACCTTGCGCGGCCGCGCACTGGTCCTACTAAAGGAACAAAGAAATCAGTAACTTACAGTCGCGCGCCCAAAGGATAACATAAATCCTTGCGCCTTCTCCCATTCAACAAAGGATCAAAAAACCTTTGTCCAATACTTCCGCCACAACGTCCAGACTTAGATATTATTTTACCCAGGCTTGGGGTTTATTTGTCTGTGTCCACACAGTAAAGATATCACACTGGATTGCAGCAGTAATCTTCTAGAAAGAATACAATCATGCACCACCCAGACGGTTATAACCGTCTGGACACGTGTCATCACCACAGACAACCCTGGAATCACAACGAAGGCATGCAATTGGAGAGTAATCTCCGATTAATCACTTTCCACGTGGCGATTCCCCAGCCACAGATCAAACCACGATCCGTGTGCATTCACATCGGATCGAGGCTAATTGACGTCAGATCAAAGAACTCAAACGGAAGAAAAATAACCGCTACGGCGTTAAGCATTTTCCGTTATCTTTTCAATAACAGGTTTTCCCTCCCAAACTCCCGGTTATAAATAAGAGAACTGTTCAGGTATAAACTCAGATTACTCTCACTCCTCAAATACTTATCTTCTCCGATACCAATACTTATTCTCACGCCGGAGTCGGGTCAAGGAGAGAACCCTCTTCTCCCCTTGACGAGGCTAACGGTGTTCTTTTTTGCAGAATCACCGGAGAAGGAATTCCATTACAACTGAATCAACCGAGAGAGAGCTAACCTTTTATGCGGATTCAAACCCCCTAACTATCTCGGTTCCGACCATTTAGTTAGTGTTTCTTCACTTCCAGAAAAATACGAGATATTCTAATGATTTTGTTTTCAGCAATCATTTTTCTGTATTGATATTTTTGCTCTTCAGTTCTATCGTCTTTCCACGGAATAGGATCATCATTTTTCGCCATGAATGCGTAACCAACCGCATCTTCTTCTGGTAACACATCTTGACTCCAATCATACCCTTCATCATCATAAATCACCGCAAGAGCTCTAGATTTCTCTCTGTTGTCTTCAACCTGCTTCAATCTAGGCGGCTCGGATTTATTCTGATGATAAATTGCCTTCTTATAGTAATCATCTCTGAAAGGGTTCTCCGACTCATCAGCATAAGCATTTCTGCATTCTCGTTTGAAGTGACCTTTCTGCTTACACTTGAAGCACGTCACTTTTGATTTATCGAACCCCAGCTTAGTAGATGGACCACCAATTGTCTTCCTGCCGGTAATTTCCATGAAACGCTGTGCTCGACGATCAGCACTTGCCATAGCCCAACGAATATCGAGCAGTTCCATTTCTTCAGGATCTATCTGATCGTAATCTTCTTTCGTCAGATTGGTGTTGCCTATTTTTCCAGCTACTAACCCTTCATACGATTCCAACACCGATGCTAGGAAGATCATCTGTTGTTTGGCCGACTACTCATCAAAATTCTGAGCATTCTTCAAGTCTATTGCAATGTTGCATTGAAAACGATTCTTTGCATCAGAATGACTTGCAGATGATGAAGATCCACTGTGATAACCACTATGACTTCCACTGCTTTGACCACTTTGACTTTCTTTGCTTGCTGTAGACACATTCTCAGCAGAAAATGCAGTTTTTGGAGAATTTGCTTTTGGCATCATGCTCTTTGGATAATACAAATCCAAATTCTGCTGGTAAGATGAGTGATTAACTTTGTAAGTCTTCTTCAGTTCCAACTCGTGACTCTCAAGTTTCTCAATCAGCACATCTAGTGTCAATTTTTCTGGTTCTTTGATGGTATTCTTCAACATCAGCGCATAATATCTCCAATCCATCTCGTCAGGCAACGAATCGAACAATTTGTCTATAAGATCTTCTTCAGGAATTCTGATATCATGTCTTACTAATTCCAGCTTCAGATGACCAAACCTTTCTATCATTTTACAAACTGACTCGTTCTTTAAACATCCAAAAAGATCAAACTCTTTTCTAAGAAGTTTCTTTTTGTTTTTCACGATTTCAGTACTTCCTAAACATTTCTTTTCTAACTTTGCCCAAAGATCTTTTGCATTTGAATAATCGATCAATGAAATTATGTCTTCTCGGACGGATTGAAATAACAATGCCACACACTTTTGTTTAGCTACAAACGAATCAATCTCCTCAGTTGCTCTTAAAGTTTCACCATTTTTGTTTCCATTGGCATAACCGTTTTTCAGACTTTTCCAGCTGGGAAATGCAAATGCCATCAACCAGTCTTCAAACTTTCTCGACCACCGACTGTATTCCTCAATAGCCATTAGCTTTGGAGGTTTATTGAACGTTCCGAATGCGCTTTCAGATTCCCAAGCTTCTTTTTTCTTCTCTTTTGGCGTATTCTCATTCGTATTACTAGACGAAGAATCATTGTTTCCAGAATCTCCAGCAAATGCGTACATGTCACTGAACGGGTTCAAGAAAATATCATCCATCTTGAGTAGTCCTGCAAAATCAACAATCACTTAAAAATTTTCCTAGATCTTGAAAAATAACAAGTTCAAACGATATCACTTGAAGCGAAATAGCTTCAAGTAGAACTAGCAACTTTCAACCGAACACAAATGATCCAAGTTCAAGCGAACTCAAAGTTCAAGCGAACTCAAAGTTCAAGCGAACTTAAATCAACCGAATACAGATTTTCAAGCGAACAAGAGTATTATGTCTGTTCGCTTGAAAATGTACAAATATTTCAAGCGACCAGGTTCATTCAAGCGATCAAGCAGATTACAAGCGAGCAAATTGATTAATTTCAAGCGATCAAGGTTAAAATGCCCTTTTCAAGCGGACAAAACGAATTATTTCAAGCGGACAAGCTATGATGTCATCTTTTTACGATCGATCTCAAGCGGTCAAACGTTTTTGACCAGTTTTAAGCCGTGTTTTAATCCGAAACTTTCAAGGATTAGTTATCCATATTTTTCGCTTGATATGTATGAATATTAGTCCATTTCGACCGTGAAATATGTCCGAATCAGAAAAAGAAATGAGAAAATCCAGCTGCTATGGTATGAACTCCTCGTCCTGAGCTCTGATACCACTTGTTGGACCGATTGCTTAACCCTAAATGTCAGTAAAAGTCGTTCATCTCTGAATACGAAGGCGGAATCAACGTATACAAAGTCATAACAGCCTATATCCTTTTAATCTTCTTTCTATTAACGATTTCCGAGACTTTACAATGTTTATAACAAAAATTCAGCAGCACCTTGTCTCACAAGCTATGGTCACTGTTCGCTTCAAATGACACCACAACATACATATATATAGTGATGGTCTGATCACTTGAATGTGACATGAATGATTCAAGCGAACAAGCAAGAAACGGTTTCAAGCGAACAAGACTTGTATGGATTCAAGCGAACAAGACCTTGTCTAGTTCGCTTGAATGTGACACTTGTGTTTTCAAACGAACTAACATACTTTCATACACAAATCCTAATTTAACCTATCTAGACTCAAGACTTAAATAAAACGTAGTCAACAGACATCCAGTGCACCAACAACAACTTACAAGGTTCATGACTAACTTTTGTTAAACAACTTTTCCTAAACTTATAAGTCATGAATCCTATTTTCACAAATCCTATGTATCTCACAGGCATGTTTATGCTGACGTACCTATTTTCACATGTGTTTTCAGGAGCTTTTGCGTAGGATGTTGATCGTGACACTAGGGCGGACCTGTGCCTTAGAGACATAAAATGAAGATAGACTTAGTTTAATTATGTTCTGAACTCTTTATTTCCTGTTTAAGACAATGTAACTCTTATGATGTTAAATAAAATATAACTTTGTATGCCATGGTTATGAAACAATTAACTCTGTTACAACACTCCCCGACGTTTTCCGCCGCGGTTGCATGTTATACGCGGTCGGGGTGTGACATCGAGTGCGAACGCCTGTCTGCAATTCTCCTATGATCAACTCCTCTGGATGATATGAAAAAGTTCGCGGCATCACTTCGCTTGGAACATCAACATTTCCTTCCAGATTAGTAACATTCTGATCTGCATCTTGTTCACCAACTTGGTTTGTTTGACTTGAAATTTGAATTTGCTCCCCCTCAGAATCTGAATCACCATGATCAAAGACTGGCATGTTTTCAGCTTGTTGATTATCATTCTGAACCGACTGATTATCCTGAGCAACTTCATTCTGTTGGACATCATCATGTTCACCAGCATTACTTGGACCTGCTTCATCGTCGTTTGAAGTTTCCCGTGGTCTTCTAGAATACTCAGCTGGGAACCTTAGATGTGACTCGTATTCACGCAAAATATCCAACTCATCAAAGAAATCTTCATCTTCCTCTGATTCTTCTCTCATGTCAAACGAATCCCACAGTTTGTCATAATGATAACGCCATGAATCTCCAGGATTCTGCGGCGGCATAGTATAACCTTGACATTCAACATTTACAGCTTCAATAATCCGCTTCTCACTTGGAACGAAGTCACGTCGCATCGGATTTGCATAACCAACAAATATTCCCTCAATGCTCTTCGGACCAAACTTTCCATGAGGCTCTATAACAGTACAGGGTGACCCGAACGGTTCTAGATACATCAAATTCGGTTTGCGGTTATTAATTAGCTCAAAGCATGTTTTGTTGAACTTCTTGACAGTGAGAACCCTGTTGAGCATGTAGCATGCGGCGGAAACAGCTTCAGCCCAAAAATTTATCGGTAACTTTGAATCTGCAAGCATAGTTCTAGCCGTCGCGATTAGTGTCCGGTTTTTGCGTTCTGCAACTCCATTCTGCTGCGGAGTGTACGGAGCACTAAACTCATGCAATATACCTCTTTCATCACAAAATTCTTCCATCTTGCTGTTCTTGAATTCAGTACCATTATCACTTCGAATTCTTTTGATACGCCTTTGGTACAAATTCTCAATTTTTCTGAACAACGCCATCAAACTGTCAAACGTTTCATCTTTCGTTTTCAAGAAAGAAACCCACGAAAATCTGGAATAATCATCAGTAACGACCAAACAATAGTAATCTCCTGTAATACTTTTGACATTCACAGGACCAAACAAATCCATGTGAAGTCTTTCCAGAGGTCTCGAAACTGAATTGACTTGCTTTGTAGGGTGTGACTTTTTCTTCTGCTTGCCTTTAACACAGCTAATGCACTCCCCTTCCAGATGAAAACCTTTGACATGAACTCCAAGAACCAAATCATTGTGTACCAAGTGATTCATCTTCCTTAGGTGAATATGCCCCATCTTGCGGTGCCACAATCTCGATTCTTTCTCAGTTGCTCTAGACACAAAACAATGTGCTTGACCAGTAGATATAGTTGCTACACTCATATCTAATACATATAAATCATTTACTCTAGGTACCCGCATGATAATCCATTCTTCAGGAATAACAAATCCTGGTTTCAAGATGAAACATTCTTTATCAGTGAAGTGAGTAGTATACATGTTGTCACAAATCTGCGAGATACTAAGCAGATTGTTCTCCAGCTCAGTGATGTAGTTAACTCTTTCAAACGTCACAATTCCGTTGGATAACGTTCCTTCACCAATAATTCTACCACCTTCATGACCAGCAAATCCCACATAACCACCATTGATATTTCTCACATCATACAGCAACGCAGTCTTCCCTGTCATGTCTTGAAGCTCCACTATCCATGATCCATCTGGATACAAGTTGTGGAAGATCCTGCACAAAACAAACTTTGACTTAACCAACTTCAATAAAGATGCCGATTCATGCTTCGCGATCAAGGAAGCTCCGGCAATTCAAACTACTTATTCGAACATGGTGTCCACCCAGGCCTCATCAGCCTTAGGTGTAACCTTGACTCTCGCAATTTGAATTTTGAAATTTTCAGCCTTAAGAGGTGGAAAATTTGCATCATAATCAATTTGAATTGAATCCTCAGAAGATTTCACCTTCTTCTCAGTTTTTGGTTTCCAAACTTGTTGAGATAATGCAACCCGCTTGTAAAATTTGTCATTTTTAGTTACCACTTTCTTTACGGGTTCATTTTTCACTTTGGTGTTATCATTTTTCACACTCTTTTTCTCAACAACGATTGGTGCTTTACCCTTCTCGTCAACTTTCTTCTTTTGAATCTTCACAGTTTCAGTCTTAGGGTTCACATTGGTACACTTTCGTGCAATGTGACCAACTTGATTACATCTGAAACATGTTCGAGTATCAACAACTCGACTTGTGCCTTCAGACTGATACTGTGAAGCTCTTTTCTCAAAGAACCCTTCATTTGATTTTGAAAAAATCTCTTTCTCTTCATCAGCAAGTGAACTCGAACTATTCACAAACTTTTTCTTTTCAGCAAACCTCTTGTTTGGAACATTTCTTTTCTGATAAGACTTACCACCCTTATATCCACCCAACCAATTGTTTCGATTGTTGTTATAAAAACGTGGTGGAACAACAGGCTTTTTGTAGTAAGCTTTATCTTTTTCAAAATTCATTTGCCTTTTTGTTTGACTCAAACTGTTCACTTCTGACAACTCAACTTCAACCAATTTGAAAATATTTGTCAACTTTTTCACATTAACATTCTCAATGGGAAACTCAGAATCCGAATACAACTTATCAGATCCAGCCATCTTGTACATCACAAGACCCGGTTCATCACTTAAGTTGTTTTTGGATTTTGGTTTCTGAATGTATTTATCCAAGAAACACCCATCTTCCTCAGTAGTGTCACTATCCATTTTTAGCACATTTTCAACAACACCTTTTACAATATCATTTTGGACACTATCGTCATTGGAAGATGTGAACGTGACATCAATTGAATCCGGAAATTTAACTTCACTTTCTTCCTCAATTTCAACCAACCCTGATTGCTTTTTTGTGTAATTATCAAGAACAGGTGGTGGAACTTGATGAAAACCCACCCCAGTTCCATCAGAATACACATCTTCGCCTGCTTTGTCTTTCCCAATGGGTTTGGGAATAATGTGTTGCAACACAAAGCTTGCGGAGCTGTAACTGTTAAGCTTCAACTGGATTCGCTCGTTTTCAATTTCAGCCTCTTGAAATTTAAGTTTCAGATTAGCGATTTCATCCAGTTGTTGATTGATTGATTCTTCTTTTACTCTAAGCACTGCTTTTAGATGTTCATTTTCTTTAAAAGTTTTACCATTTCGATCATCACTATCTTTCATTGTGCTTTTTAGTTTTTCAAACTTTTCAGAAATCTGACGGTTTTCAAGAATCAACTTTTCATTTTCATGTTTAATTTTGTCATAATCAATTTTATCATTTTCAATTTTGCTAGTTAATTCTCTTATCCATTCAGTTGAAGCTTTAACTGTTTTGTCACGATCAAGAATCTGTGACACTCTGGATTTTTCCGAACAATCTTCTAGTTCAGTATTTTGTGTACGTATTATTAATTGAAAGGTGTGAATTATTTTGATGCGCTATGTGTTGATAACGTGTATGTAATAGATATGTATATATATAAATACTCGTGAACCGAAATCACGACTCGAGACCACCCGTTCTCGAGTTAACAGTGAACAATAAAGTAGAGGGCCGGTTGGGCCTTGCATATCTCGAAACCCAAAACACAAGGACCTGACTCGAGACTATTCGGTCTCGAGTGACCCAAGTCGATTGGGCCGCAATCCTTGAGCCCACTCGGAAACCCATTAGGGTGCACCTACTTGGGTTTGTATATAACCTATGTTGATGGCCAACCTTGCCACTTTTCAATCATCATCCCTTCACACTCTCCTACACACACTCTCTCCTACATTCTCTCTCACTAAAACCCTAACAATCAAGCATCACCTCCTCTCCTCCTTTCGGATTAGAACCGGAAGCCATCGGAGGTCTCGGATCAGCTCGTACACACCGATTGGAAGCTTCATTCTTCACTACTTCATACCCTTTTGCCCATACTTGAACCAGTTAGTGTTCCCTTCATTATAGATGATAATGTATGACAAAATGTGTGCTTGATGAAAAGTATACATGCTTAATCTTGTTGCATGATTTGTATGATTTAGTGGACTAAAAATAGTTAGATAATGCGGATGTACATTCAAGGGTAAATAAGATAAATCAATGATTGTGTGTGAATGATGAGCACAAATCTGTCTAGATGGATGATTGTCATTAGTGTTAGTTATGTGTTGGTTTGAATAATAATGTTGTCTAAGCATGGGATGCAAGATTTCTATAACAAATACATGTGGACGGTGTTGAGCCGATGATTGTATGCTAGACATAGGGCCGAAGATGATGTCTAAATTGTGTTTTGACTTAGGATTGTGAATATGAAAACAAAGGATGAACTACATGAATATGTGTTGAATGTGTGATGAATGTGCTTGATGAACTATTTGAAGATCATTGAAAATATTTGAAATTGTTGGTGTTTGATCAGTTTTGATTAGGATTTAGACAAGGGAACATGTTTGTGTGATTTAATTGGATAGTACACAATTTCATGAAATGGAAATTCTATTGGATAGTACAATCTGTGCAGACATTCTAGAAACAACTAATGTTGGAGTCGAAACCTTCGGTCTCGACTCGAGACCATCGAACTCTAACTCGAGACCGAAGTGATTAGATTCGAGACCACATTAAGTGACAACTCGAGACCCTGCAGCAGACTCCACGGACTCGAGACCCGCCAGATCTCGACTCAAGATTTCCTGATCTCGATTCGAGACCAGACTCGAGACACCCAATGTTGCAACGCAAATATTCACAATTCGAGACACTTGGTTGCGACTCGAGACCCCATGATCTCGAGTCGAGACCACCTAGTCTCGACCGGAGCTACCTGACTTAGCTTCTGGGCCATTGTTATTTGGGCGCACTGTTAACTGAATTGTTTTGGGCTGTATATCCTTCTACTGTTCGACTGGGTTGTGTGTTGTTTAACCGATTAACTGTTAGGATAGGCCCGGTACTGTGCATACTTGTATGACGTGCATGCTACATGTTAGATATGTGTAGAATCTACGTGACTTATTTGTACCCAACCTGACCTATGCTGGTAACCATGTTAGGACGTGGTGACCAACGTGTTTGACCAAGTAACTAATCTGCCGAGCAACCCAAGGTGAGTTCACAACTATTAAATCATGCGTTCCCGGTGGTTTTGGGAAACGGAAACTTAAACAACGCTATCCCCGCGTAAGGGATACAAACCAACTTTTCTACCCCTTAAATGGGACTCTTAGTTAATTATTGTTTATACGGTAATGCAACAAGCAACACTAAACGAAACTCTATCACTTAAGTCCCTACCATTTAATACCGATTAGTCGTCGGGGCCTGGCGAACGGGTTATTAGTTAATAGCGCTATTTAGGTGTAACCAGCCTCACACCGACCCTTGTTACTGGGAACGGGAGTGAACTAATGTACTCTGGCAAACCGTCAATGATGATAGAACATTGACAAACGGGGCACTACGGAAACGTACGGTTAAGTAAGTATTCGGTATTGGAAAAACAGTTTAGTCGCTTACTTATGGGGTAGCTCCCCATCGCATGTATAAACGGATAAATTAACTGGTGAAACAAGTTTTTGTTAATTAAAACTGGACAACTCGTGGACTCGCCAACATTTTTGTTGATACCCTGCTGCATGCTTTGCAGGTACCCAGTGACTCAGGAGCTTGCAGCTTGGGAATGTGTAGTGGTCGTCTAACCCATGTGCTGGGTTTTAAATAATCTTGAACTTGAACTTTGTTTTGAAACTGTTTGGTTTATGCTTCCGCTGTTTACTTAAACTGTTATTTAAACTTAAACTTTTAAAACTTCAACTATGATGTTTACTAACTATTGTGGTTGGTGAACATTCTTACTATTAACCAATGATCAGTATAATTGGTGGCTGGATCCTGGTCAGTCACGCCCCCAAGCGGTGGTACTCCGCACGTGGATTTTGGGGGTGTGACAGATTGGTATCAGAGCCATTGGTTATAGTGAACTTGGTTTTAAAAAGAAAGTCTTTTTTGAGAAAAACCAGACTATAACCCGTGACTCTTGACGACACTACACTCCAAGTGCAAGACTCAACGCATTAGACCTCATAGCTCTCACTTATGTTTACTTGCTGTTTGTTTAAGTGCTTATGTGCTAATATACATATTAGTGTGCCTAGCTAGATGTATACACAATCCTCCCCCACATTCTTGTTTCACTACGACGTCCTTTCCTCACTCTGTGTCTTGTGAACATCAAGATGATGACCGGACTCGATGGAGACAGCATAACCCTGACAAGGGACCAGCTGGCGGCCCTGATAGACGCTCGGGTCGCTGAAGCCTTGGCAACCAACCCATAAGGACCATCCACATACACCCAACCCCGAGTTGGCACCCTCAGGGCGTTCTTGGAATGCAAACCACACCCCTTCGATGGCACAGAAGGAGCAGTAGGTCTTTTACATTGGTTCAGGAGGATCGAGTCTGCGTTCGAAGAAGGTGAAAGCCCATGTAGCAAACGAGTAGAGTACGCCACTAGCACGCTTCAAGGAAAAGCGTTTTCGTGGTGGAACGCGCAAGTCCAGATGCTCGGATTGGCAGATGCAAATGCCACTCCCTGGGGTGATTTCAAGGATCTGATCAGGGAAGAATTCTGTCACAAGGATGACATGCAGAAGCTGGAAATGGAATACTATGGGTTAAAGATGGTTGGTTTGGAGATCGAAGCGTACACGAAAAGGTCCAGTGACTTGGCTGCTTTATGTCCTAACTTATCGCAGCCTCCCTACAAGCGAATCGCACTCTACCTTAGTGGCTTAGTCCTAGAAATACAGGGTTCAGTAATTGCAACCAAACCCCCTACAATCCAACAAGTCATCCGTCTAGCACACCATTTCACAAACCAAGCGATGGAAGAGGGCAGGTTGCCCAGGCGTTTAACTGCTACAGCTAATGCTTTTGATTTCAGCAAACGCAAGTGGAATGACTACCAAAGTGGGAGTCCCAGCACTATGCCACCTCAAGCTCAACAAAGGAGGGTCGTTGGGAGCGAGGGCCCTGGCCCGCGAACGGGTGGTTACCAAAGAAAACTACCCAAGTGTAACAAGTGTGGCCGACATCACAACGGGCCCTGTGTGAGGAACAAGTGTCAGCGATGCAACAAGATAGGGCATGAGGCCAAGGATTGTAGGAGCCCTCATCCCGCAAGGCAGAACCAACCGCAGCATCATGGGAACATCAAGGGTTGTTACCAGTGCGGAGCCGAGGGGCACATTAAGAAGAATTATCCCCAGTTAAACCAGAACAACAACCAGGGTGCGGAGAATAACAACAACAACACCAACAATGCTGGAAATGGTGCAAGAGAAAGAGTTATTGTGATTAAAGCTGGAGAAGCGAGGGATGACCCCAACGTCGTGGCGGGTAAGTTTCTACTCGATGATCGTTATGTTTCCATCTTAATTGATTCTGGAGCAGATGCTGGTTATGTATCCCTACGTATTAGTAAAAAGCTTAAGTGTACGTCTACGTTATTAAGTTCTAAGCATATCGTCGAGTTAGCTAACGGTAGGAACATTAAGGCCTCACACATGATAAGTAACTGCAAACTAGTATTGTCTGGTCAGACCTTTAGCATCAATCTTTTCCTTATCGCTCTCGGAAGCTTCGACGTCGTCTTTGGTATGGATTGGTTATCCAAACATCGGGTTGGAATCCTTTGCTGAGAGGAAGTCGGTTGTATCCCACGTCCTTCGGGCAAACCCCCATCGCTCAAGGTGACAAAGGCAGAGAAGTCACCGGCATCATTACGTACTTAAAAGCCCAGAAGTGTTTACGAAAGGGGCACACTGCTATCTTAGCATTTGTCACCGACACCCACGAACGGGAAAAGAGGATCGAGAATTTTCCAGTTGTACGCGACTACCCCGAAACAATTCCTGAGGGACTGCCTGGACACCCTCCTCACCGTCAGGTCAAATTCCAAATCTAGCCAGCCCCCGGAGCAGCACCGATGGCTCATGTGCCTTACCGACCAGCTCCCGTAGAACTGGAGGAACTTTCTACGCAGCTACGAGAATTGTTGGATAAAGGATTTATCCATCCTAGTTCGTCACCCTAGGGGAAGCACCAGTACTCTTTGTTAAGAAGAAGGATGGCACATTCCGTATTTGCATCGACTATCGTGAGCTGAACAAGGTTACCATCAAGAACCGTTACCCACTCCCACGCATCGACGACCTATTCGATCAGTTGCAAGGATCAAGCTGCTACTCTAAGGTTGACCTGCGATCAGGTTATCATCCGCTGAGAGTCTGTAATGAAGACACCTCCAAAACTACGTTCAGAACTCGTTATGGTCACTATGAATTTCTCGTCATGACTTTTGGAATGACCAACGCGCCTGCGGTTTTTTTTTTATGGATCTCGTGAACCGAGTGTGCAAACCCTACCTCGACAAGTTCGTGATTGTGTTACTCTCGAGCTCATTCGCAATGAACAACTGTACGCCAAGTTCTCGAAATGCGACTTCTGGCTTCGAGAAGTCCACTTCCTTGCACACGTGGCTAATAAGGACGGAATTCACGTCGATCCAGCTAAGATCGACTCTATAAAGAATTGGCCTCCCCTAAGACACCAACCGAAGTTCGCCAATTCTTGGGATTGGCAGGATACCATCGTAGATTCATCAAGGTATTTTCGAAGATCGCTCAACCCCTCGCGACTCTCACCCAGAAGGGCATTGCTTACAAGTGGAATGATGCTCAAGAGTCTGCCTTTCAGAAGCTAAAGGAAAACCCTTGTAATGCTCCTATCCTTACCTAAAGGTACGAATGACTTTGTGGGTTATTGTGACGCGTCTATTCATGGGCTCGGTTGCGTGTTGATGCAACGCGAGAAAGTTATCGCCTATGCTTCTCGACAACTTAAGATTCACGAAAGGAACTACATGACGCACGACTTGGAACTCGTAGCAGTCGTCCTTGCACTCTAGATATGGAGACATTACTTGTACGGTACCAAGTGCATGATTTACACCGATCACAGGAGATTCCAGCATATCTTGGATCAGAAGGAGTTGAACATGAGGCAACGCAGATGGGTAGGACTCCTTAACGACTGCGAATGCGCAATTAAGTATCATCCCGGCAAGGCCAATGTGGTGGCTGATGCCCTCAACAGGAAGGAAACCAAACCTAAGCGTGTTCATGCTTTACAGCTCACTATCCACTCGAACCTCCCTAATCGGATTTGAAATGCTCAGGTTGAAGCATTGGAAGAGGAAAACATCAGGGCTGAGACCTTACGAGGATCAAGGAAACGTTTAGTACAAAAAGGAAGACGGCGCTTACTACGTTACAGGGCGTATATGGGTCCCACTTTTTGGAAATCTGCGTGAACTCGTGATGGTCGAAGCACACAAATCTCGTTACTCGGTACTTCCTGGTTCGGATAAGATATACCACGATCTCAAGACTACGTATTGGTAGCCTGTTATGAAGGCCCACCTAGCCACCTACCGTCAGGCTTATTACAACAACCAGGACTGCCAAAATGGTAATGGGAGCGCATCCCTATGGATTTCGTCACAGGCTTACCAAGATCTCAGAACGGGAACGACACTTACCATTGGTGGAGTTCTCCTACAACAATAGTTACCACACCAGCGTTCAGGCGGCACCCTTTGAGGCATTGTACGGTCGTAAATGCCGGTCACCCTTATGTTGGGCAGAAGATGGCGAAGGCCAAATTACTGGTCCGGAACTCATGGTCGAGACAATGGAAAGGATCGCCCAGATCAGACAACGCATGGCGGCAACTCGTGACCGTCAGAAAAGTTACGCTGATAAGCGTAGGAAACCGCTAGAATTCCAGGTTAGTGACCGGGTTCTACTTAAAGTCTCACCCTGGAAGGGTGTGGTTCGTTTTGGTAAACAGGGCAAGCTAAATCCGCGACATGTTGGACCATTCGAAATTACCAAAATTATCGGTAAGGTTGCTTATAGATTGAATCTACCGAAAGAACTGAGTGCAGTGCACAACGTCTTTCACGTGTCTAATCTGAAGAAGTGTCTGTCAGGTGAAACACTCATCATTCCTTTCAAGGAACTCACTATTGACGAACAGCTACACTTTACTGAGGAACCGATTGAGATCACGGATCGAGAGATCAAAACCCTCAAACGTAGCCAGATACCTCTCGTACGAGTTCGTTGGAACTCGCGCCGTGGCCCAGAGTTTACTTGGGAGCGGGAAGACCAGATGAAGCGCAAGTATCCCCAGTTGTTCCCAAATGAAACTCCCAGCACTGAAGCTACAACCGAATTTCGGGACGAAATTCCAAACTAACGGGGGGATGATGTGACACCCCGTTGAAACGTTCTCACTTATACTAGCTTGACAGTGACTGCCTTAACTTTTGGGACGAAAGTTCTTAAAACTTGGAGATAATGTGACACTCTGGATTTTTCCGAACAACCTTCTAGTTCAGTATTTTGTGTACGTATTATTAATTGAAAGGTGTGAATTATTTTGATGTGCTATGTGTTGATAACGTGTATGTAATATATATGTATATATATAAATACTCGTGAACCGAAATCACGACTCGAGACCACCCGGTCTCGAGTGAACAGTGAACAATAAAGTAGAGGGCCGGTTGGGCCTTGCACATCTCGAAACCCAGAACACAAGACACAAGGACCTGACTCGAGACTATTCGGTCTCGAGTGACCCAAGTCGGTTGGGCCGCAATCCTTGAGCCCACTCGGAAACCCATTAGGGTGCACCTACTTGGGTTTGTATATAACCTATGTTGATGGCCAACCTTGCCACTTTTCAATCATCATCCCTTCACACTCTCCTACACACACACTCTCCTACATTCTCTCTCACTAAAACCCTAACAATCAAGCATCATCTCCTCTCCTCCTTTCGGATTAGAACCGGCAGCCATCAGAGGTCTCGGATCAGCTCGTACACACCGATTGGAAGCTTCATTCTTCACTACTTCATACCCTTTTGCCCATACTTGAACCGGTTAGTGTTCCCTTCATTATAGATGATAATGTATGACAAAATGTGTGCTTGATGAAAAGTATACATGCTTAATCTTGTTGCATGATTTGTATGATTTAGTGGACTAAAAATAGTTAGATAATGCGGATGTACATTCAAGGGTAAATAAGATAAATCAATGATTGTGTGTGAATGATGAGCACAAATCTGTCTAGATGGATGATTGTCATTAGTGTTAGTTATGTGTTGGTTTGAATAATAATGTTGTCTAAGCATGGGATGCAAGATTTCTATAACAAATACATGTGGACGGTGTTGAGCCGATGATTGTATGCTAGACATAGGGCCGAAGATGATGTCTAAATTGTGTTTTGAGTTAGGATTGTGAATATGCAAACAAAGGATGAACTACATGAAAATGTGTTGAATGTGTGATGAATGTGCTTGATGAACTATTTGAAGATCATTGAAAATATTTGAAATTGTTGGTGTTTGATCCGTTTTGATTAGGATTTAGACAAGGGAACATGTTTGTGTGATTTAATTGGATAGTACACAATTTCATGAAATGGAAATTCTATTGGATAGTACAATCTGTGCAGACATTCTAGAAACAACTAATGTTGGAGTCGAAACCTTCGGTCTCGACTCGAGACCATCGAACTCTAACTCGAGACCGAAGTGATTAGATTCGAGACCACATTAAGTGACAACTCGAGAACATGCAGCAGACTCCACGGACTCGAGACCCGCCAGATCTCGACTCAAGATTTCCTGATCTCGATTCGAGACCAGATTCGAGACACCCAAGGCTGCAACGCAAATATTCACAATTCGAGACTCTTGGTTGCGACTCGAGACCCCATGATCTCGAGTCAAGACCACCTAGTCTCGACCGGAGCTACCTGACTTAGCTTCTGGGCCATTGTTATTTGGGCACACTGTTAACTGAATTGTTTTGGGCTGTATATCCTTCTACTGTTCGACTGGGTTGTGTGTTTTTTAACCGATTAACTGTTAGGATAGGCCCGGTACTGTGCATACTTGTATGACGTGCATGCTACATGTTAGATATGTGTAGAATCTACGTGACTTATTTGTACCTAACCTGACCTATGCTGGTAACCATGTTAGGAAGTGGTGACCAACGTGTTTGACCATGTAACTAATCTGCCGAGCAACCCAAGGTGAGTTCACAACTATTAAAGCATGCGTTCCCGGTGGTTTTGGGAAACGGAAACTTAAACAACGCTATCCCCGCGTAAGGGATACAAACCAACTTTTCTACCCCTTAAATGGGACTCTTAGTTAATTATTGTTTATACGGTAATGCAACAAGCAACACTAAACGAAACTCTATCACTTAAGTCCCTACCATTTAATACCGATTAGTCGCCGGGGCCTGGCGAACGGGTTATTAGTTAATAGCGCTATTTAGGTGTAACCAGCCTCACACCGACCCTTGTTACTGGGAATGGGAGTGAACTAATGTACTCTGGAAAACCGTCAATGATGATAGAACATTGACAAACGGGGCACTACGAAAACGTACGGTTAAGTAAGTATTCGGTATTGGAAAAAACAGTTTAGTCGCTTACTTATGGGGTAGCTCCCCATCGCATGTATAAACGGATAAATTAACTGGTGAAACAAGTTTTTGGTAATTAAAACTGGACAACTCGTGGACTCGCCAACATTTTTGTTGATACCCTGCTGCATGCTTTGCAGGTACCCAGTGACTCAGGAGCTTGCAGCTTGGGAATGTGTAGTGGTCGTCTAACCCATGTGCTGGGTTTTAAATAATCTTGAACTTGAACTTTGTTTTGAAACTGTTTGGTTTATGCTTCCGCTGTTTACTTAAACTGTTATTTAAACTTAAACTTTTAAAACTTCAACTATGATGTTTACTAACTATTGTGGTTGGTGAACATTCTTACTATTAACCAATGCTCAGTATAATTGGTGGCTGGATCCTGGTCAGTCACGCCCCCAAGCGGTGGTACTCCGCACGTGGATTTTGGGGGTGTGACAGAATCTGATTCTCAACGCTTCTGACCTTTGCTGTCAGATCATCAACTTTCTTCCCGTTGAGATACATGACTGTGTTACAAAATTTGCACTCTTTGTTGCAATTTTTGCAATCAGCATTTCCATTAATTTTCTTACCTGACACATTTGTTGACAAATTTGAACTGACCTGGCTTTTTTACTCAGACACGGAGTTAGAGTCTACCTCAAGTGCCTTAGCAGCCAGCACTTTGTCAGCCATTTTTCCCCGATTCTCTGCAGTCAACTCCCGCGTTGTGTCAATAACTCCAGTATCAACTTTCTTTGATTTTTTCTCCTCTTCTTTCTCCTTTCTCTCTTTCTCTTCTTTCTCTTTCTCGTCTCCAGTTCCCCACCATTTATTCTGCCAATACTCATCCTCTTCTTTGTACTGCTGGATTATGGCTTCGATATCAAGCGTTTTGTCATCGATCGCAATATTTCCATATTCATCAAGATAACACTCTCTGTCCGGATCCCATCTATTTGCTCTCCTTGCTTCCAGATAGATACGAGAAATTCTAATAATTTTGTTTTCAGCTATCATTTTTCTGTATTGATATTTCTGCTCTGCAGTTCTATCGTCTTTCCACGGAATAGGTTCGTCGTTTTTCGCCATGAATGCGTAACCAACCGCATCTTCCTCCGGTAGAACCTCTTGACTCCAATCATACCCTTCGTCATCCTAAATCACCGCAAGAGCTCTAGATTTCTCTCTATTGTCTTCAACCTGCTTCAATCTAGGCGGCTCGGATTTATTCTGATGATATATTGCCTTCTTGTAATAATCATCTCTGAAAGGATTCTCCGACTCATCAGCATAAGCATTTCTGCATTCTCGCTTGAAGTGACCTTTCTGCTTACACTTGAAGCATGTCACCTTGGACTTATCGAACCCCAATTTGGTAGATGGACCACCAATTGTCTTCCTGCCAGTAATTTCCATGAAACGCTGTGCTCGACGAACAGCACTTGCCATAGCCCAACGAATATCGATCAGCTCCATTTCCTCAGGATCAATCTGATCATAATCTTCTTTCATCAGATTGGTGTTGCCTATCTTCCCAGCTACTAACCCTTTATATGATTCCAACACCGATGCTAGGAAGATCATCTGCTGTTTGGCCGACTCCTCATCAAAATTCTGAACATTCTTCAAGTGTATTGCAATGTTGCATTGAAAACGATTCTTTGCATCAGAATGACTTGCAGATGATGAAGATCCACTGTGATAACCACTGTGATTTCCACTGCTTTGACCACTTTGACTTTCTTTGCTTGCTGTGGACACATTTTCAACAGAAAACGCAGTCTTGGGAGAAGTTGCTTTTGGTATCATGCTCTTTGGATAATACAAATCCAAATTCTGCTGATAAGATGAGTGATTGACTTTGAATGTCTTCTTCAGTTCCAACTCGTGACTCTCGAGTCTCTCAATCAGCAAATCTGGAGTAAGATCTTTCGGCAAGATAGTGTTTTTTAGCATGAGAGCATAATATCTCCAATCCATCTCGTCTGGCAACGAATCGAACAACTTGTCTACTTGCTCATCATCAGGATATTTAATTCCATGTCTAGCTAATTCTAGCTTTAGGTGCCCAAACCTCTCGATCATTTTTGATACTGATTCATTCTTTAAACACCCAAACATATCAAACTCTTTTCTAAGTAGTTTCTTTTTTGTTTTTCTTAATTTCTTCACTACCTATACATTTCTTTTCTAGTTTTTCCCAAAGATCTTTTGCATTTGAATAATCGATCAAGGCAATAATGTCTTCCCGAACGGACTGAAATAACAATGCCACACATTTTTGTTCAGCTACAAATGAATCAATCTCCTCAGCTGCTCTTAAAGTTTCACCATTTTTGTTTCCATTGGCATAACCATTTTTCAGACTTTTCCAACTGGGAAATGCAAATGCCATCAACCAGTCTTCAAACTTTCTTGACCACCGATTGTATTCCTCGATAGCCATTAGCTTTGGAGGTTTATTGAATGTTCCGAAGGCACTTTTCGATTCCCAAGCTTCCTTTTTCTTCTCTTTAGGCGGATTCTCATTTGTATTACTAGACGAAGAATCATTGTTTCCGGAATCTCCAGCGAATGCGTACATGTCGCTAAATGGGTTCAAGAATATGTCATCCATCTTGAGTGTACCTGCAAAATCAACAAACAGTTAGAACAATTTTCGAAATCTTGAAAAGAACAATTTTCGAAATCTTGAAAAAAACAATGACACATAATTGAAATCAGCTTTAATATGTGTCTATAAGTGAAATCAAGACTTGTTCCTAATGAGCGAAATATCAAAATGACATATAAGCGAAATATCAATGTGTCATAAAAGCGAAACCAAAAGTGTCATTATAAGCGAAAGTCAATTGTCCGTATAAGCGAAACTAAATGTTCAAATAAGCGAACCAGGTAATGTCCAAATGAGCGAAACTAAGGTAAGTCCGTAAAAGCGAAACCTTCGAATACCGAATAAGCGAAATCAGTTTTAACCAATTGTCCGAAAAAGCGGAACCTTATGGTTCGAATGAGCGGAACCTTATGGTTCGAATGAGCGGAACCTGGTTTTAGTTAAATTTTACCATGTTTTAAGCCGTATTTCAATCTGAAACTTTCTAGGGTTTGTTATTATTGTATTTTACATGTAATACTAAAAAATCAGACAGTTTCAACCGTAGGAACTATCTCAAATCGAAAAAGTATGAGAGAAAGTGAGTAGAAGTGAGAGAATGTTGTCGAATCAGCTGTAGTAGTATGAACTCCTCGTCCTGAAGCTCTGATACCACTTGTTGGACCGTTTTACGACCCCGAAAAGTCAGTTGAGAACGTTCATCTTCACGTATAAAGGCGGAATCAATACACGCAAAGTTACAAAGCTTTTCCTATTCAATTCCTTCTCTTTTATTGCTTTCTGGAATGATTTTGACAGAGTTTCGTTACACAAACAATGAGATGGTTCCGCTCCAACGTACACGAATTACTGATCAGGTTCCGCTTATGTCGACTATATATAGCCCCTGAGGTTTCGCTCTTATGACATGACTAAATAAGCGAAACCTGTTGTTGACATATAAGCGAAACCTCCAAGTGTCTTATAAGCGAAACCATCTAAAAACCCTTGGAGCGAAACCTTCTACAACTATGACCTTACAAACGAAATCACCTCTAACTATGACTATTCAAGTGAAAACTATACATTAAGATCTAATTTTGACTTTTAAACTCCTATCTTGACAATCTTGACCTAAGACTTAACGTAGACAAAGTCAACAGACATTCTGTGCATCAACAACACATGATCATTAACAACTAGCACTACAAGTATCATCAAGAACCATCAACAATCATCTAGAACATGTTAAAAATACCAAGAACATAGCCACGTTTCAAGGGGTTTATAACCGAAAGTATGCATGAGTAATTAGAACTTATCGATAAAAAGGCAAACATGGTACCTAGCGATGCAAGGAGGGTTCGATTGAGCCTCGAATTTGAAAATTGAAGCCTTGATTCTCTTGATGTAGGTCGACGGCAGAGAGGGAGAGAGAAGAGGGGACTAATCTTGTATTAGTGTTTAGGATTGTGAGGAAAAATCCATGCATAAATCGATTTATTTCGATTAGCAAATATATGAATGTAATATGCTTAAATAGGAAGTTAGAAACAAACCGCAGACTTAGGTTTGTACGATTAATAATTGTATACAATTGGAATAAATTCGATGAATAAACCGTTAGTAATGCAATATGCTAGGAACTAGCACTATGAAGTGTAGTGACACTAACAAGGGCTCTGGATAAATTTCTGACCTATTATGTGTCTGTGAAAGTAGATTACTTAATTCAAGAAGGTAGGAAAAATGTGTACAAATATGTTTGTTTATGAACCAAATCTTTAGCCAAGATTTCAAATGTATTAGAAATGTATTATGCACCTTGAATGAGTATAATGAAAAGATAAGAATAGGTATGAGAAAGGTTTCGGGGACGAAACCTCCTTTAAGGGGGGTAGATTTGTAACACCCCAAAATTTATAAGAGATTATTTTGGTGTTTAAGAGTTTAATTTAATTAGTTAATTTTAATAACTATGATATAAGTTATAAAGAATGAAACATTTATACTAGAATGACAATAAAAGTATGTACGAGGGCTGAAAGTGTAAATGTTATAATTAAAACAAGGAAAAACAAAACTCAATGTTTTGTGTGGGGGTGTGCTCGCGAGAAAGGGCAGGGGCAAAGGAGAAACCCTTCTCCTTCATTCCAACACAAGAACTCAAGAAATTAAACCTGATTTAGGGCAAAAATCGAATGCATGAGTCAATATACCCTTTAATCTAAGTGTATTGAACATAAGGTGAGTTCAATTTTATGTTTTGAAGCTTTTGTTAAGTGGGTTTCGATTAATCAGTGAAAGTTGTATGAATCTGAGTTTGTATGTTAATTAATATCATCATGTAGAATGTGATTTATGCTCGAATTTGATTATATTGAAAGATTAAAGTAAAACCCTCTTGTGCTAGTTACATGGTAAGATTATAGTGATTCTTAGATGATGAAACTTATGAGAAATTGAAAGATGAATGTATAAGTATTAGAGTTTTGGTAGATGTTCTTGATGTAGACTAAGAAGCTATGTGAAATTGGTTGAAATTGATCATGTTTGATGTGAAGGAGTAGGTTATGCACAAAGCATATGTACATAGTGCTTGAAATGTTGTATGCACACCAAGTGTTCGATTAAATGTTTGAATGGTTGTTTTTGTAAATGTTGAATGAATTAGGAAGTCTTGCATTTTGTATGTAAAATGTAAAGTTGAGACTTTGAATGATTGTGGAAAGACGAGGTTAGTAGCAAGCTAACTTGAATAAATGTGTGTCAAAGTTGGAAATTGAAATGCTTGACGGTTGACTTTCTGGATAGTCAACAATGGTAGGAATGTTGTGATTTGGATCTCTTAACATAAATGTACGGTTTAGGAAGTCAAGTGATGCATGATATGTTTATAGTGAGATATGTGATGGCGCGTTCATATCATACGAGTAGGAAGGATCTCATTGTTAATCTATACTATGTGTTGTTAGAAATTGACTAATGAGAGCCAAGTGTAGAGCATAAATTTATCATGATTGATGTTATGCGTGTTCTTGTTTACTAACAAGGATATCAATGTATGGTCATGTAAGGATAGATAACATGTCCACGGGCTCAAGCACGGAGGCTAACGGGTCAAAAATAAGCATGGAACCTATGCTTGAACTTGGACGCTCAAGGTAAGTAAACTCCCGGACTCCATCTTTAATAGTAATGGAATTAATTGTATGATAATCGTTAAAGGTTATGTTGAAATTTGTTATTGAAGATGATATCGAATGAGTAGTATTAAGTAAGTGATTTCCGTAATCACTTCTTAGTTTGTGTGAGTAATATAATGTTTTATTTAATTAAACATGATGTTTGAGGTCAAATATGTGTTGAAGTCTTTCGTCGTAAATGATGGGATTAAAGTTGACTAAAACGCCCTTGATGGGTATATTGGGCAAACGATCTTAAAAGTAGTTTAGAAACAAGCTATTCGATTAGTGTAATGTATTGGTCAAGTATGAAAGTGGGGAGTATGGTTTTGTAAGTCATAGACCATTTAATGCGCAAATACCCATAACGGGTCGAAATAAGCTTTTGAGCGAAAATGGGTTAAGAGGATGCAGGGCATCCGAGAATTTAATCTCTTATGACAGTCGTCGTTGAAATTATTGAGTTCATATGAAGTTGAGGTCAAATCGACAGATTGTTTTGATAAATGCATGACGGGTCGAATAATTCGTAAATTAATAATAAGCCGAAAATGTAATAGTCAAGAATTTCCTTAACCCGGATGTTGGATTTTAAGTTCACATGATAGAATGTTAATTTACAATCATGTAGGAAGAAACAGGAGGTTAAACGGGTAGACGGTTTAAAAGTTATGCAAGTTTTAGTGCGTTCGATCGACGAAAAACAACACAGCAGGAAAACTGAATTTCTAGGGGCCGTAGCCTACGCCCTAATGGGCCGTCGCCTACGCCCCCTGGAAAGTCAGTTTTTGCTGACGGGTTATTTTGCTGCCTACGGAGGTTTTAGGCTACGTGTAAATGCAAGGGCCGTCGCCGTCGCCGACGCCCTCCCCATGTCCTAAAACCTGAAATTTCGTTATTTATGCATCGTAGGCTTCGGTATATTATCCGTGGACTACGGTGGGTCTCCCAAACATGATTTTTAACGTTCCTTTGATGTATATGGATTATAAATCTAAATCCAAGTCCCATGTGATTAATGTATGAGTATGCAAGACATGGAAAGTGTACGTAGGAGTGTATGTACGTATGTAGGTGAGTATTTATGTATATATGAAGATACGTAGGAGTATAAGCATGTATTGTAGAGATGTAGAAATTTAGGCACGTATGTAAATGTGTATGTATGAATGTATGCATGAAGGTGCGTATGAGAGTATGCAAATACATAGAAGTATAGGAAGGTATGTACGTATGTAGATGTGGATGTATGCTGGTGAGAATGTAAGTGTGCATAATTTAGATACGTTGAGTAATACATTATTAATGGTGTGTCTTGAGAATGAAAAGTAATGCAGGTACATTATTGAAGCCTCACCAGGGTACGAATACGCAGATGAAATGCTTAAAGTTAGAAAGATAACGAAATGGGGAGTGTACAAGTATAAATTTTGTTTATGTATGGTGTGCTAATGCTATGATTGTATGTGGTGAGTGCAAGCTATGCAAATCGCGGGCTATTATCAAGAGGAATAGAGATCGAAGACCGAGTCACGAGAGAGATTGTACGGATTTAATTGAGTTTGTACATTAGCAAACGAATGTTATGCTTTTGTTTTGTAAAACAAATATTTTTAAAATGAATTTTCAAGTAAATCAAGACGTGTGTAATGAAAGAAATTTTACGGCACGAATTTCCGCTGCGACTTTTGTCAAATATGTATATGTAATATCATAAGGGGATTGGGAGGTTCCTTCTTGTGCACCGAATTGGGCTAGGCCCAAGGCCATAGGGTCTTAAATAACTGGGTTAAGGGTGGCGGTTTGGGTTTAGGTATGGTTTAGGCCAAGTGTAAAGGGTTAGAGGTTTGTGGTTTGGGCCGAGAGTGTGAAGGAGCAGGTATGTACGGGTTATACAAATAAATAACACGTTACCTGATGCCCGTGACACATGCTAATTATGTTTTATAAAATAAACTAAGTTATCAACAATGTAACGAGAACTGCAACAAGAAGGATACCTGATTTTCCGGGATGTCACACATACCGTGATTATGGCTGGAAACGAATAGAACGTTCAGTGAACAGTTCGTGAGCCGTTCCACGGGAAGTTCGTTTACTTTCGTTCATTTAATAAATGAACATGAATAAGAAATTTCTTTCGATTAGTTAAATGAACGAACGTAAACAAAGGTCTCATTCGTTCAATTGTGTTCGTGAACTTTTTTCTTGTTTATGTTGTTTTTGAGTTTTTCTTATTTTATATAAACTTTTTATATTCTTTAAAAAAAATTTATCTTCTTATCCTTAAAATTAAAATAGAAAACCATATTCCCACTGTGCTTATGCATCGTTTCTATTTCATTCCTCAATATTCACATTGAATAACACTATCAACCTTCGTTCCACTATTATGGCTTCAAGTTACAGCGTTGCTTCATCCGCCATCCACCTCTAGACTATGTCGCTTTCGTCGATTTTATATGTGTGTTCTTTTGTGTTCGTGAACACATTCATTTCCTTAATGAACGAACATGATCATAAAATATCGTTAGGTAAGCATTAATGAACGTTAGTGAACACATTTATTTCCTTAACGAACGAACACGAATACGAAAGAACACGAACAAAGCCTTATTCGTGTTCGTTCGATTTGTTTACAGCCCTAAGTTATGACAGATCTTTTAACCCGGTTCATTATATTTTCAATACTTCAACTAGTTCAAGCGATTATTAAATCTAACTTATTTATTCACTTTCGCAAGAACTAAGGGTTCTCCTCTATAAGTGAAAACCGTTTCATCATACCGATAGCATTCATTCGAACACCTTATCTAATCAAGTTCTTCATATGAACTAGTGTATAACACAATTACATACATCTATTTACATGGATGAATTTACCGATTTCATCACAACCTACAAAAACACATTTCAATTCTTGTATGAACATACACTCCACTTATAATTTGTTCAAGTACCTTGCTTCTACTATCCAATATGATGATTCTAACATGATTATATCATAAATTTCATCATATTAGTAAAAACCCACTTATCTAAGTGTGGTAATTCATCTAGGCATTCAATCATGGGAATTCCACTTCAAATTTCTACTAACGGTTTGTACCTAAGCAATCATACTTCACTAATTCGGCCATAGCCTCTACGATTCATACTTAAATCGCATCTTGTAATGTTAATCAAAATTTCACAACTTCATGAATGTCAAAAATTCGACATACCTTACGATCCCCTTGACTTGGTGATCGTTTATTCGCATTCGTGCTTCAATTTGGGTCATGAATTGCTCTTCAATTCGAGGATTTGTTGAACTAGGGTTCATTCCCTTTTCTTTTTGGTCTTCTGGTCGAACACGCACACTCTTAGTGTGTGTGTTGTGTGTTATTACTTGTTTTAATTAAAACAAGTTTCCCCACTTGGCAATATTAGTCCCTCATGTTTTATCTTGATCAATTTAAGCTACAACTCACCATTTATCAGTTAGCCACATACTACTAACTAGGTTAATTATTCCTAGTTAACTTAATAGGTTCGGGAAGTTATAACCCGTTATATTTTAAGTCCCGTTAACTCGTGCCTTTTATATACTTTGTTTTCTCAAAGTATTTATCATTATTTTAAGTAATATTAGGTTTACTTATTTAAATCCTAATTTTTTTTACCGGGTAAATTTTCACCACTAACGGTATTTTACCTGTCATTAATATTAACGTGGTTTGTTTACCAAACCCGTTTTTGGGGTGTTACAAGTCTACCCCCCTTAAAGAGGTTTCGTCCCCGAAACCTTATTTACATAATTCTTTGATTTGGACCAAACGATTTTAGTTTCGTTTTCAAGGCATTCTTTCTTTTAGTCAAACATTATCATTTGGATTGACGCGTGCGTCTTTCACGTGTAAGTCTTCACGGACTGTAACTTTCAGCTTGTATCCTTTATCTTTATTGATTACTTATCTTAGCGGTTAGACTTATTAGTCACCGGTTACATTGTACCCCTTCGCTCGGGTATATCCACTTTGCCTTCTCGAGGCTTACAAACATTTATTAACCCAATTTCATAGTTCACGCTACAACATGGTTATATTCCATATTGATTTTCTTGACCGTGATCGCATCACGTTATGTTTAAGTTTATATAAACTTTTCATTATTAAGAATCTTCTTTTCGAATGTATCGTCTTGCACCCATTGGTGTAAAGACCGGTATCTTTTAATGTTTTCTGTTTTCCAATTCCTTTTATAATATTTATATATTGGTAAAACACTATTTCTCACTAAAACTAAATTTTAGTTTAACATTTTCTCTTTAACTTATGTCAATCACTCATATCAAGGAATTTACGTCCAAGGATTTATTCCTTTCCGTTGTCATTTCGGTAATTACCTGGGTGTTGCTCATACTTTTACAGTTTATTGGTATTACCGGGAAGGTACGGTAATGTCTTCGCTTTTTATGTGAAATAAGACAATTTAAATAATTGTGAATTCTTTTGTCATTTCTGCCCATTTAGATGTTTTAGTGAAATCTTTCACTTTGTCAACCAGACTTTTCATGATCTCTTCATTTTGACCCATTTGGTTAACTTAGGGAAACCCATCGCTTTCATACTAACGTTGCCGTCCCAAGGCTTACAAGCATTCTTAATCCCACATGCTTTAACTCGCGCTACAATGCGATTACGTTTTATATTATCCTTCCGTTATTATTTTACGCGGGGAATTACAACTAGTTCCCACGCTTAACCCAAATAACCCGTAGGTTCTTTCACTTAGCCTCGTAAGTTATTTCTTTAGATTTTCATCTTTTTACCTTTTTATGGTGAGACCCCAACAGCTCGTTCTTTTCTATTTGTGACCCAAGGGTCTTTTTGGTCCCGTAGACCTTAACACTACTTATAATCCCAAAGGTTATGATGATTCCGTAGATCATCTTTTACTCGTGTCTTTATTAAAGTGTATATGTATATATATACCTACATAGCGTCAAGGCACCTTTTTTTATGTTTAGAATTATTTATTTTTGCTTTTGAATTTCATTAGACCTTGTCCGTAGCCTAGTGCTACATTCGTTTTCTTTTTAGACTATTCTTCCGACTCTATGACTTTTTACATCATTTACACGTCCATTCGTTCTACGCTTACCGTCACCCGGTTCATACTTATACTTCTTTACAACCCGTTACCCGGGTTCTTTTATCTGAATGTTTTTAACGCTCGCGTTGCTCGGTTTGCGTTTTTCCCTTTTTTATATTCTCTCATGCCCCATAACATGGGTTTATTAATATTTCGCGCCCCCATTTATTCGGCCTGCGCTTACTTACGTTATCAAGCGTTTATTCTTCTTTTTATTATCAAACTTTATTCTTTATTCTACTTGTCCAACCTCGAAATAGTTAAACATAATTATCAAAATTTCTGTTTGCAAAATTTTATCGCCTCTTAGTCATACTCATGACCCGAGTCTTTTGACTTTCAAATCCGCGTTCCAGTCTCTTGGTTTACGCATAAACTCAAAATCCTACCCATCTATCGGGTATCTTTTACCGAAGTCATCTTTGAAGTAACAATTCTGATATGTCCGTTTGACTTGTTCTTGTGAATTTCATCACTTATGACAGTCAAACTTTATTCTTATGCCTTAACATTCTCATTAGTCGGTCTGTATTTTCATTTACTTTGATCCTTGCCCCTTCTCTCGGGCTCGATATTCTAATGTAATACTCTTCCGTCATCAGGCTTGCGCTTACGTTTATTATCAAATATCTTGCTTATTTGATTCATTTGGGTACCTTTTTTAATTAGTCCCATTCACCCATCCTTACCACATCGGACGCAAATGTGTCCATTACAAGAAATTCATGGTATCATTTGTTCACTACTTACTTGGCCAGAGTAAACGATCAACACATGACACACATGACCTTTTTATAATTTTCGCATCACGCCCCATGTAAGTAACTCCTCTAATAATTTCCATATTCATGGTTTCAGTTGGTAAAACTCTATTTAATTGTTATTTAACAATCATTAGGTTTACCTGTTTTATTCTTGAACATATAAAATGTTTTCCTTTTTTTTTTGAATTATTATATAATCACATCCGTTAATGTGATCACTACTTTTCTAAATTGTATTATATTGAGAATTATTCACTTGGATAATTACTCCCGTCCAAGTTTCCATATGAACTAATCATGTTATTGTTTTGTTATTCATCATCATGAATAACACATGCTTCTATTTAATTTCTCTTGGAAACATCATCCTGAATAGATATCCTATTAAGGTTTTCCAAGTTTTATCCTACATATGCAACATTCATTCTCTACGTGTTTGTTGCATAATACTACTTGTGCGATTAAATTTAAAAACGTGCACCTGGTAATGCTTGCCCTAACGGGCTTTCCATCCCATTAACCTTGTTCGCGATTGTTACGCGATTTAGGTCCTTGTTGAGCATTCTCTGTTTGTCATACTTTGGACCGTTCCTTAGTCAGATCCGCAATTTGTTAAATTCCCGCTATCTTCGGATGCGAGTGTCCTTCAACTAAAACATTTATAAAAGTTAGTGATTTCGACATTAATGAATTTCGTTGACTATATCTATCCTTTATCGATTTGATTGGTGTAATGTGTATTACACGATAAACCTATGTGTTGTTCACAACACTTTAATCATACTAAACCATTAATATGAATATACTTACCGGATTTGCGATCAAGTCTCGAACTGAACACACTTTTCTCTTTAACCCTGAGCTCTGATTACCAACTTGTAAGACCCTTACTATTATTTAACAGTTTTCGTATAGTTTTCGACCATAAATATGTAATTATGGTTACACATACATTGAAAAAAATACGGGTTTATTAAAACTTTTACAATTAAAAAAAATATACAACACAATGTAATTGAGTGCGTCGTTTACATATAACGACGAAACAACATGCGGAATCTTTTATCTCATTGGTGTTTGGTTCTTCGTTGAGCTTGATCAACATCCGGCGTCCCAAGGTAAACCTACATTTCATAAACCTTGAAATGGTTAGTCATACGAGCTTATAATGTGTTTAATTCAAGTCCGGATACGAAAACGAATAAGAAAATAACATTTGCCAGCTTATGGCCCTCTCGCGGGGCACGACAACTATGGCCCCCGGCTCTCGTGGGGCGCGACAACTGTCGCGGTGCATGACAGTGAAGTGGGCACATTGTCGCGTGACGCGACGACCTCTTTTCGACATAAAGTTTTTTTAGCTTGTGCTGCACATTCCCAGCTATACTAACTCAACTTGTTATGCACAAAAACGTGCATAACTTTCAAGTAACGTATCCGTTTTACGATCCGTTTCTTCCTACGTGATCGTAATTTAATTCTCCATCATATGGAGTTAAAATTCAACATTCAAACTAATAAAATTCTACTTTTTAAGCATTCGGCTTATTATACAAATTCAACATTTTGACCCGTTGTATTTAAAACCACAAACTTGTTTCAAAATAGTCATGGGGCATACGCCATTGTATTTAACTCAAAATCTTTATCTTGGATTCATAACTTTTGTGAATTACACGGCAAATATCTGAGTTATGCGCATAATCCGTTTTGACTCGTTTCGGGGAATTTCATGCAATTAAGCACCTAACTCGCTCCTCTCATTTTATACTTCGCATTCCCATATTTGAATAACTAGTTATATTCCACCACAACTATTTATGTGGTGGATTTAACATAAGGAACCCATGATGCCAAATTTTACCCTTTGGTTAGTTATTTTGCGCAAATGACCCGTTTTAGGCATTTGGCCCACGAATATTTATGCCTATAACTTTTATTCACATCTAACAATTCCATAATCATAATGCACGTTCCTAAACAACCCATATGGGTCGTTTGTCCAATTTACCCTTCAAGGGCGATTTGGTCAACTTTAGTCCCTCATCTATGACGAAGGACTTTCGCTACTTATTTGACTAAAATCGTATGTTTAACTAAAACTTATTTATGCATACCTGGCTAGGGTCAAGAATTGACCCGTTCGACTACCTTTCACTATTAATCACTAGTTAGTAGCAATGCGAACCATACGTTATTTCCTGTGATCTGAAAACTCAACAAGCGATTTCCAGATGTTATTGTCAAATGGTGTCGACAACACCATTTGACCCGTTTAGTCTAATTTA
The DNA here is from genome assembly GCA_030545235.1 of Helianthus tuberosus. Lineage (NCBI taxonomy): Eukaryota > Viridiplantae > Streptophyta > Magnoliopsida > Asterales > Asteraceae > Helianthus > Helianthus tuberosus. Next base: position 62,485,265 of record CM060432.1, on the reverse strand, counting down.
CTAATTATCATTACGAGATGGCATTTAATTACCATTTCAACCCTTCAACCCATTCCGGGTTTTCCCTTTGAACTTGTCTCATTTAAAAAGTCATTTTCTTGTTTTATTTGACCCGTTATGACTTTCTCCAGGTGATGTCCTTTCGAAGCCCTTTATCTATTCGTTAATCCATACCCGGATTACTACTTTACCATTTTACCCGCTACGGTTTACACCATAACATATTGTTTCAAAATTTTGTATTTGTTCATTATCTCACCTCAAGTTTACCTTATTTACCCTTTTTACCATAATCTAGGGTTTTTGCCATTCTCACTTGTTCCGACCTGCATTATATCGTGCCGGAACATCTTATTTCATTTACATACTACTATTCATATTCAATACTCACTATAAACATTTTGGAAATAATAGAAGGGGCGTAAGCTTTACCTACCTTGCATCCGGTTATTCTTTTCCGCATGCTCAATCCGTTTGACTCGCTTCCTTCCCAAGCTTCCATTTAGCTTGTTAAGCGTCAAACTATCATTATAATTCGTAAGACGGTTAGATTAGTCATTATCAATTATGACTATTCCACCTTACGTATTTCATATAAAAATTATCATTCATCGTATTGTAGGTCAGTTTGACTTTTAAAAAGTCAAATGCCTATTAGTATATAAAATGCACATTCAAGTTTGTCAACTAGTTTAGGCATTTCTCAAATTACCGCGGTAGGCGTTCTTTTAAGCCACCGTTTACCAAATCTTTTAACCCGGTTCATTATATTTTCAATACTTCAACTAGTTCAAGCGATTATTAAATCTAACTTGTTTATTCACTTTCGCAAGAACTAAGGGTTCTCCTCTATAAGTAAAACCCGTTTCATCATACCACTAGCATTCATTCGAACACCTTATCTAATCAAGTTCTTCATATGAACTAGTGTATAACACAATTACATACATCTATTTACATGGATGAAATTACCGATTTCATCACAACCTACAAAAACCCATTTCAATTCTTGTATGAACATACACTCCACTTATAATTTGTCCAACTACCTTGCTTCTACATTCCAATATGATGATTCTAACATGATTATATCATAAATTTCATCATATTAGTAAAAACCCACTTATCTAAGTGTGGTAATTCATCTAGGCATTCAATCATGGCAATTCTACCTCAAATTTCTACTTATGGTTTGTTCCTAAGGAATGATACTTCACTAATTCGGCCATAGCCTCTACGATTCATACTTAAATCGCATCTTGTAATGTTAATCAAAATTTCACAACTTCATGAATGTCAAAACTTCGACATACCTTACGATCTCCTTGACTTGGTGATCATTTATTCGCATTCGTGCTTCAATTTGGGTCATGAATTGCTATTCAATTTGAGGATTTGTTGAACTAGGGTACATTCCCTTTTCTTTTTGGTCTCCTGGTCGAACACGTACACACACACACTGTGTGTGTGTGTGTGTGTTGTGTGTTATTACTTATTTTAATTAAAACAAGTTTCCCCACTTGGTAATATTAGTCCCTCGTGTTTTATCTTGATCAATTGAAGCTACAACTCACCATTTATCTGTCGCAACCCCCGACCCCTACCCGGGATCGGGCGGCAGCGAGCCTCAGAGCGGGTGGTATCGGTGTTTATTAGTTTGGCAGCAGAATACATCAGGACCGTAGTTAGGAAATATTTTTATCAGAGTAAAACACCAAACTTTTTATAAGAATAATTTATGGGAATAAAATGCAAGTTCATTTGACAAAACATTATTAGGGATAAACCCTAATTTATTGAAAACAAAATGTGTTGTTTATTTAGGTAACTTTTATAGCCACTATTCCAAGCCTTCAGTGCTCTCCAGCTGTCTTATATTGGTCTTTCACATTACGTTACCTGAAACGCGTTTTAAAAACATTTTGTCAGCAAGAAATACTGGTGAGTGCATCCCAGTTTAATCAAAACAGTTTTAACATTTTAACAGAATTGAGGGCAACCCGCAATTACATTTTTTTATATCTAATCAATTACTCAATCAGTACTGTCAAACCCTGACTTGTGGGTCATATTATCCATTGGCTAACTCTTTTTCCAATGATAACGTTTTTCCATATTTTGTATACAAAACCCCAATATACCGTCAGTAATTGTAGAATCACAAATACTCAATTACTGTTAAGTGTACATTAAGACATTTGAGGTTTTGGTAAACATTTTGACTCACAAAAAGATCTATAAAAAGAGAATGTACTCACAAATAATGAGAAAAAGCAAGATGTACTCACATTGTAAGTTTAGATAATACTAAGGCTTCCTGAGAATTTCCTGGTTATTATCTATTAAATCAAATAATGCACACATGTTAGTAAAATAACCCAATTCAATTTAACCATGCAACTCGAGACATAATTCTAATGACTGAGTCGAGCGGAGCCGACATGTATTACGGAAATTCCAAATCAATCGGGTGTACACACAAGACAGTATTCCAATGACTGAGTCGGGCAGAGCCGACATGCATTACGAAATCCTAAATCGATCGTGCAGGGAAATAGTAGGGTTATAGTACTTACAACGAGGCAAAGCTTTGCTAAATAGTGGTTATTATGCTCGGGTAGAAGTTCTACTACTAGAGAATTTAGAGAGAGAATCGGGAATTGAACGGAAAAAAATGAGCTCGAGCCCCCCTCTTATAGGCTGAATCGGGGGGTCGCCGCGCCCCGCGATAGCCAAGGCTCAGGCCTTCGCGGCCCGCGAGAGCCTCTAAGGAGGCTGTAGCCTTGCTGAGTCATCAAGTAGGTGTGCTGAGTCAGGTGCCACGTGGCACCATTACTTGTCCGTCGCGCCCCGCGACAGACTAAGGGGTCTCCGTCGCGGCCCGCGAGCGACATGCCAAACATGTTTTTTCTTGTTTTTTTACAAGTATAGGGTCATTCCGGGTCCGGGTCTCACGTACGGGGTATATTTAGGGAAATTTAGGGTGTCCAAAGTATTTTTAGGAGGGTTGTTATATCCTCCCCACCTTGTTTTGTATCTCATCCTCGAGATCTACTGGAACAGGTGAGGGTATTTCCTTTGCATTTCCGATTCGAGTTCCCAAGTGTATTTTGGTCCTCTTTTGGAATCCCATTTCACTTTGACCAGAACTAATCTCTTATGTTTAAGATTCTTGATCTTTCTCTCTTCAATCTGAACGGGTTTCTCGATAAACGTGAGTTTTTCATTTACCTCTATATCCTTAAGAGGTATCACGAGTGATTCATCTGCTAAACACTTTTTGAGATTACATACATGAAATACATCATGTATTCCTACCATTTCCTCTGGCAGTTGTAGCTGATAAGCTACATGTCATAATTTTCTAATAATGTCAAAAGGTCCAACATACCTAGGGCTTAGTTTCCCTCTTTTAACGAATCTGACTACTCCTTTCCATGGAGAAACTTTTAATAATACTTTATCTCCTACTTGAAATTCCAATGGTTTTCGTCTGTTGTTAGCATAACTCTTTTGACGATCTCGTGCTTCTTTTAGTCTTTCCTTTACTTGAATGATTTTATTTGTTGTTTCTTGTACTATCTCTGGTCCGGATAATTGTTTTTCTCCAATCTCTGCACATCAGACTGGAGTTCTGCACTTTCGTCCATAAAGTGCTTCAAATGGTGCAGCATTAATGATAGTATGATAGCTGTTATTGTAGGAAAATTTTATTAATGGTAAATGATCATCCCAATTTCCTCTGAAATCAATTACACAGGCTCTAAGCATATCTTCCATATTCTGGATTGTCCTTTCGCTTTGTCTGTCCTTTTGTGGATGATAAGTTGTGCTTAAATTTAACCTGGTTCCCATTGCTTTTTGGAAACTTGTCCAAAAATGAGAAGTAAAACGGCTATCTCTATCGGATACGATAGATAAAGGAATCTCATGTAATGAAACTACTTCATTTACATATAGCTTGGCTAACTGTTGCATACTGAAAGTTTCCTTCATGGATAAGAAATGAGCAGATTTGGTTAATCTGTCTACAATCACCCAGATTGTATCATTTCCTTTTCTTGTTTTGGGTAATTTGGTAACAAAATCCATTGTTATCAATTCCCATTTCCATATGGGCATTTCTAATTGTTGCAATAATCCTGAGGGTTTTTTATGCTCAGCTTTAACTTGAGAACAACTTAGACATTTAGCAACATAATTAACTATATCCTTTTTCATTCCTATCCACCAGAAATTCTTTCATAGATCTTGATACATCTTATCACTTCCAGGATGTATCGTATACTTAGATTTATGAGCTTCTTCTTGAATTCTATGACGTAGGTTTCCTTGTTTAGGTATCCATATCCTTTTCTTATGGAACTTCCAAATTCCATCTATTCCTTGTTCTAATTCCTTAATCATTCCTTTCAATTTTTCAGCATCGTCCTTGATTACTGACTCTTGTACTTCTCTAATTTGTTCATTTAAATCTACTTGTAGATTTAATTTGAGAGAACGTACTCGCTTTGGTTTTTCATGATACTTTTGACTTAAAGCATCTGCTACTACATTGGCTTTCCCAGTGTGATACTGGATATCACAATCATAATCACTAAGAACTTCCATCCAGCGTCTCTGCCTCATATTTAATTCTTTTTTCTTGAAAATATACCTTAAACTTTTATGATTGGTGAAGACAACAAATTTATTTCCATATAAATAGTATCTCCAAATCTCAAGGGCAAAAACTATGGCTCCTAATTCTAGATCATGGGTGGTGTAATTCTCTTCATGTTTCTTAAGTTGTCTAGAAGCATAGGCTATAACCTTTTGACGTTGCATCAACACACATCCATATCCTAACTTAGATGCATCACAGTAGACTATAAAGTCTTCAGTTCCTTCTGGTAATGCAAGTATGGGTGCGTTGGTTAACTTCTGCTTAAGGATCTTAAAAGCTTCCTCCTGTTTTGGTCCCCATTCAAACTTAACTGATTTGCAGGTCAGTTTAGTTAATGGAATGGCTATTCTAGAGAAATCGCGGATAAACCGTCTATAATATCTGGCCAGTCCAAGAAAACTTCGTACTTCTGTTGGTGATTCAGGGACTTTCCATTTAGTAATCGCCTCGATCTTTGTGGGATCCACATGAATTCCTTCATGATTAACCAGATGTCCAAGGAATTGTACCTCTTGTAACCAAAATTCACATTTTGAGAATTTAGCATAAAGCTTCTCTTTTCTCAACAGTGTGAGGAGTGTATGCAGATGGGTTGCATGGTCCTTTTTACTCTTAGAGTAAATTAAAGTATCATCTACAAAGACAATTATGAATTTATACAGGTATGGTTTACATATCCTGTTCATCATGTCCATAAATGCGGCTGGGGCACTGGTTAAACCAAATGGCATGATAGTAAATTCATAATGACCGTATCTCGTTCTGAAAGCAGTTTTAGGAATATCCTCTTCTTGTACTTTCAGTTGATGATATCCAGAGCGTAAATCGATCTTAGAAAAGAATCGAGCTCCTTGAAGTTGATCGAATAGATCATCGATTCTCGGTAGTGGGTACCGATTCTTATTCGTGACTTTGTTCAATTCTCGATAGTCAATGCACATACGCATCGATCCATCTCTCTTCTTAACGAACAACACCGCTGCTCCCCATGGTGATGAACTTGGTTATATAAAACCTTTGTTAAGAAGTTCGTCCAATTGCTTCTTCAGTTCCTGCATTTCCGTTGGTGCTAATCGATATGGTGCTTTGGCAATTGGTGTCGTCCCTGGTATTAGGTGAATTCTTAATTCAACTTCTCTATTAGGCGGCAATCCTGGTAACTCTTCTGGAAAAACGTCTACGAATTTAGATATTACAGAAATATCTTTTAATTCTTTTCCTTTAGTATTAATAATTACAGAAATCATATATACTATTCATCCCTTCCTTTCATAACTTGCGGCTTTCATCACAGAGATGAACTTTGTCGATCTAGTTGTCTTATCTCCTTTAATTGTGATCTTTTCACCACTTGGTGTACTTACTTGTACTAACTTTTGATCACATAAAATACTGGCATGATTGGCTACCAACCAATCCATTCCTAATACAACTTCGAAACCAGCCAGATTCATTGGGTAAAGGTTAGCAAAGAAATGGTGGTTTAGGATTTCTATTCTTGCTCCTTGCAAGATTTCACTTATCTTAACAGATTCTCCATTAGCCGTTTCTACCAGACAGTCTTGTTGAAGTTTGACTAAGGGTTGGTCAAGAAATTGGTAGAAAGAAGTATTGATAAAACTTAGGTTTGCACCAGAGTCAAACAATACCTTGGAAAATATGTCATTAACTAAGAACGTACCGGCGATCACATCCGGAATCATCTTGGCTTCCTCAGCTGTCAGAACAAAGGCTCTGGCATTCTTCTTAAGTGCTTCTGTTGACTTAGTCTTATTGGGCATGGCTAGTGCTAGCTTCGGACAGTTTGGTCTAATGTGTCCATTTTCTCCACAATTAAAGCATATCCCATTACCGGGTTTCTTCCTACAGTCTTCTTCCGTGTGTCTAGAGATTTTGCAAAAGTTGCAACATGTAGAGCATCTTCAGAATGCTTTGTTTTGCAGTTCTTACAGTAGGATGCAGAATAACCTATTCCCTTTCCACGGTAGGAATTACTAGAACGGAATTCCTGTGTAAGCTTTTGAGCTAGGTTCTTCCTCTGGTTTTCTTCTTGTGTACGTACTAGTTCGCCAGTCAAGGTATTGGCTAATTCTACTGCTTCTTCTATGGTTTGCGGTCTAGCTTCCTTAACTACATGTCTAATCTCACTGATTAATCCCTAAAAATAACGGGAGATTAATACTAGTTCGGGTGAGGCTAGGATGGTACTATCCTAGCATATTCGAAGAATATGGTAGTGTAACCTTTGCAGTCTATTCCAGTCATTATGAGATTTAGGAACTTATTGGCGATTTGTTCCTTCTCATTAGGAGGACAGGATTTTCTTTCAACTATTTCCTTAAAGTTAATCTGTCACACCCCGACCACGTAAAACAACAAACCGTGGCGGAAACGTCGGGGAGTGTTGTAACAGAATCATCGTTTCAACAACCAAGATATTTAAAAGTTTCGTTTTATTGATTCGTTAAGTAATTTACATTGTCTTTAACCAAACAAACAAATTAAACATCGTCTATTATCGTTATTAAGTCACTAAGGCCTCGTCCAGATCCTATGTGACTCATGCATCCTAGCAACCAACATCAAGCAACACCACCTGAAACATATGTAAAAATAAAGTCACCAAAGAAATGCTGGCGAGCACATAGGTTTTATGAGAGTATCGGATTCATGACTCGTTTATATGTTGCAGTACCTCGTTAGACTACAAAAGTCAAAATACAAACCTCATTTTGAAAAGTGTATTGCAACATGGATAACCAACTCAAATCAAGTTGGTTATAATTTATAAAATCTCGTAGCCACGATTCTTTAACCCCAAAACATTTGTTTTAGTAAACCAATTCGTAAAACATCTCGTTAATAAAACTCGTATGGTTTATATCATTCCGAAAACCTCGCTGTGTGACATCGTTTCAAATCGTTTCCCAAGTGAACTAAATAATGACACGAAATATAATATGATAGAAGCACTTATATATAAGATGTACCAGCGGCGTATCTACCATTATTCTATCATACTACAACCGTCCCATTATCTAATCACCACCCAAAACCAATCGTTTAACCAAATCGTTTATATCGTTTAAGTCATCTCAAATCATTTAACTCGTCCCAAAATCGTATTCGTTTTAATTGTGAAACTACTTTTGGTCATCTCGCTAATAACATTCAAATCTTCGTGACTCGACTATCTCGTTTCTCGCATTAACAAACCACCAAAGGGTAAGTTAACAATCATCAGATTCGGTCGTTACCTACATAACCCCCCATACATAACCATGGGTGTAGTCTGATAACGGGATTTGTCAGATCCTGTTGTACCATAACCTAATACTGGTCGGCTTGATCAATGCTAATGAATGTCATTCGTTATGTAACTACGTCCAACAAGTTTGTTCACATTATCGAAATCGTTATTAGTTTAATATCTTAATCGTTTTTGAAACCATCGTTTAAATATCGAAATCGTTTTAATACATATGAATCACCCCAAAACAATTGAAAACAGTAAAATAGGGGAAATATGTACTCACATTGAATAGAAGGGTATCCTTGATCTAAAGAACTTAGCGAAGCTCAGACAAACTAAGGAAATTCAAGTAGTACCTAGTAATCGGATCACTAGTAAATAAATCGACACCTAAATCAGAAGATCGGATAGAATGGGGTCTTGTAAACCAAATGAGTGTTGGAACTCATGTGATATGGTTTAACAAAGCCTACATTCAAGATCGGAACCTAACCTAAGTGCTTTAGACCCGTTACGACCCGTTTAGGTAGCTTATGCTACTTAACGCGTCGTTCGCGCAAAAGCGCGTTCGAGACGTCTAACTAGTCCTATGACAACTATTATATGCCTAAACATGTTTAATTAGATTGCATAATCAGTTAAGTGACAAATGTTTAGGTTACATATGCTTAAAATCCAATTATGCATGAAAAGGGTATTTTGGTCATTTTACCTAAGGCATATAAACTACCTATCATACAACTACTTAAACTAGGTGACCATAAGGTATAACCTCGGAAGGTTATTCACTATGCAACTATGGTCACTAAACATGCTTGGTCGGATCCTAATGATCGACCAAACGGGTCGAGTTCGAAAGTCTAAGCGGTGGTTTAGACCGCTTGACTTACGACTCTAAACAAGCACTAAACTAAGAGTGACGAGCTAAGCATGTTAGAACATGCTTAACTTAAGTTAGAAAACAAGTTTTGATATCAAAACAAAGTGTTTTGATATCCTAAAGTAGTTTGGTTGCAAAATACGCTTAAATGCGCATTTTGACCGAAACTACGACTCATCACTACGCCTAGTCAACGTGGTAATCAGTAGGTATAGTCACTAGGGACTATAACCATCGTGATTACGCTCATGTTGCGAAATTCAAACGAACTTCTCGTTGACCATCTCGTGGTCAAAACTGAAAGTCAAACACAATTTGACTTTCAAGCTTGGAAAGCAATAAAAGAACGAAAGAGGACTTACAAAGGGTCCAAAGAGATTTGATTCCAAGTATTCTCAGGTATGTAGTGAATAATCACAACAACTTAGAGAATTCTCAGATCAAATGTGAGGAAAATGGAATGTGGGCATGCCTATTTATACTAGTTGCAAACTTACAAGATCAGGACACTTGTTTGTGTGGTCTCCAAGCAAAAATCATGGCCATACAAGTGTTATAGGCTGATTAGAAGCCTTGGGGAGGTGTTAACTTGGTCCCCAAAACATGAAAATTGCGTACAAGGGCCTCAAGAACGAGCTGGGAGGCTGCTGTGAAGTTTCTGCTGAACTGGCACTTTTAGGCGGCCCGCGTAAGCTGAGAGACCAGGCTTACGCGGCCCGCCTGGGCATCTATCCAGAAATTGCAGTTTAGTCCCTGCACTTGAGAAACTTGTGTTTTGATGCATTTTTGACACGTTTAAGCCCCGTCAACCTCTTTTTGACACGGTTAATTACGACGGAAGTCGTAACGAACGCAAAAACGATCCAAATTAAGCGACGAATGGAATTTTATCATGTCAATCACTAAAATAAAATATTTTAATGATTACATAAATTTTTGGGTGTCCGGATGTCACACCCCGACCACGTAGAACATACAAAACGTGGCGGAAACGTCGGGGAGTGTTGTAACAGAATTAATTGTTTCAAATCCATGGCAATTGAAGTTTCGTTTTATTGATTAAAAGTGTTACAATGTCTAATCAAACAAGGAAAATACAACATAATTAACTAGTCTTGCATCTTTTATTGTCACTAAAGCCCAAATCTGCCTATGTGTATCTTGATCATCTTATGCAACAGCTCCTGAAAAACACATGTGAAAATAGGTACGTCAGCATAAAAATGCCTGTGAGATACATAGGTTTTGTGAAAATAGGTTCCATGACTTATGTTTGAGAAAATGTTTAGTCATGAACCTTGTAATTTGCTTTGTTTTGTAAATCATTTGAAAAACAATGAGTTCAGATGATATGTATAAATAAGTAAATAATGTATGGTTAAATAAATAACCATGTAAGATGAGTTTGTATAAGATAAGTTGTTTGTAAAACAATGTCTTGTGAAAAGTATGTTATTTGTATAAAATGTTCTATGTCTCAAACTGAAATGATTCAAATAAAGCTACGATATGGAATACCATACAAACACTTATATATAGGAAGTACCAGCGGCGTATCCACCATGCTTGTATCATATTACACACGCATCGTTACTTAATCACTTAATCAAACCAAAACGCCAAAGTAATGTTTAACAGTTGTAGAAATGTTTATGTATGGTCAAATACGGTTCACGCGGTTCACAGATACAAACGGTTCATAGATACAGACGGTTCACAGAGTACAAACGGTTCACAGATACAAACGGTTCACAGGTACAAACGGTTCACAGATATCAACGGATCACATAGTCAAATGATTTCAACGGTTCACATAGTCAAATGTTTACAACGGTTCAATATGTAGTATAATGTGTTCATATGCTGGATAAGCATATGCAACAGAAAAGCAATGTAAAACAATGTACTAAGTATGCACATAATGGACATACATAGCATAAAATGTATTGAAATCATGTACTATAATGTACTAACGAACATAGCAGGTATATGATGTGAAAACAGGAAAGCACGAAAGTAACAAGTAGGCACATGTGTTCCACCCCAAATCAGTTTGGAAAACAGTAAAAGAGGGGTCTATGTACTCACTTGAGATTGCTCAGAAGTCCTTGAGTAACAACCAAACAATGCTAGAGATCGCGGATATCAAACGGCACCTACTATAGGTAACTACATTAATAAACCGGACCTAAATCGGAAGATTGGGTAGCATTAGGGTTTGTAAACCAAACGAGTGTAGAGACTCGTGTCATTTGGTTTAACAAAGCCTACATACTAAATGAAACTTAACCTAAGTGTCTACGACCCATTACGACCCGTTTAGGTAGCTTATGCTACTTTAACGCGTCGTTCGCGTGAAACGCGTTCGGACCGCCTAACTAGTCCTATGACAAGTGTTATATGCCTAAACATGTTACATAATCAGTTATGTGACAAAGGTTTAGGTTACATATGCTTAATTACCAATTATACATGAAAAGGGTATTCTGGTAATTTACCTAAGGCATATAAACTACCTATCATACAACTACTTAAACGATGTGACCATAGGGTATAACCTCGGAAGGTTATTCCCTACCTACTATGGCCACCTAATGTGTTTGGTCGGATCCTAATGATCGACCAAACTGGGTCGGGTTCGAGGTATAAGCGATTTATCAGATCGCTTACCCTACGACCCTAGACAACGTGGTAATCAGTGGGCATAGTCCCAAGGGACTATGACCAACGTGATTACACTCACGTTGCGAAGTTCAAACGAACTTCGCATTGACCATTACTGGTCAACGCTGAAAGTCAAACAAAGTTTGACTTTCTGACTCGAAAAGCAGTAAAATAAGGAAAAGAACGAAAGAATACTTACGAAGGGTCCCCGAATGCTAAACTCGATTCAAAAATCTCAGGTATGAAACAAATGTTTCAACTTAGAGTTTCTCAAATCAAGTTTCTAGTGATTTTAGCAATGGGGGGTATGGGGTATTTATAGGAATACCCGAACCGTTAAGATCGTTTCATGGAAAACGTGCCTTAATCCCATCCGTACATGTGTTGCAAAGTTATGGTGTTTAGGTGTTTAAATTCCATCCATACATGTGTTGCAAAGTCATGGTGTTTAGGTGTTTAAATTCCATCCATACATGTGTTGCAAAGTCATGGTGCCAAAATTCCATCCTTATCCGCTGACTAAGCAAGTTTAGAATGTGTGGTTGTGAATTAAACAACGGCTAATACATCGAATCTGGTCCCGAATGCGAAAAACGAACCAAATGACGCGACGAATGGATTTTTCTTATGGCGAACACTAAAATAAAATATTTTAGTGCTTACATAAATTTTTGGATGTCCGGATGTATTCAGAACGTAAGTTATGCGCGAAAATGCAAACTTGTGCACTTTTTGACACTTTTAGTCCCTGAATGACCCAAAAGTTTATTTTAGCACACCGAACCCATTAAAGCCTATTTCTAAGCTATGTAAAGGATATTTATGGTGTGTTTAACTTATGGTCATGTTCCGGAATGTCTGTTACAGTTCAAATTGGCATACTTTCGCAGTTTGTCAACTTTAGTCCCTGTAAGCGATTTAACTTGATTTCACCACACCAAACCTTCCAAAACTTATATATAAGTTATGTAAAGGTTATTCAAGGTATGTTAAGCCTATTTCACTATTCCGGAGTGTTCGTTGGATTAAACTGGTTATATTTACGCATTAGTGCGCGTATAACCTTCCAGAAAGCGATTTAGAGTTTGAAATCGAACAAGAGTTGATATGTGCAAAAGATACACATATTTATACAAGTCCAAAGTATGAAATACAATATTTCATTGGTTTGGCATTTGTTTGATGGTTGAAATGACACAGGTGTTACAGTCTCCCCTACTTTAGGAAATTTCGTCCCGAAATTAATTCGTAGGAGTCTATTTGTGACTTTGTGTTAAATAACCATCAAAGATGAACAAGACGTAATCCTGTAATTTCTCTTTAACGAACATTTTTCAGAAATGAAAAATGAACAGAGTTATTTTCAACAGGCATTCTTTAGAAACAAAAATGAACAGAATAGTCATTTTCCACAACCTCTTCAGAAACAAAAATGAACAGAATAGTCATTTTACATCCTCAGAACAAAAATGAACAGAATAGTCATTTTACATCTTCAGAAAAAAAAATGAACAGAATAGTCATTTTACATCTTCAGAAACAAAAATGAACAGAATAGTCATTTTACATCTTCAGAACAAAAATGAACAGAATAGTCATTTTACATCTTCAGAAAAAAAAAATGAACAGAATAGTCATTTTACATCTTCAGAAACAAAAATGAACGGAATAGTCATTTTACATCTTCAGAAACAAAAATGAACGGAATAGTCATTTTACATCTTCAGAAACAAAAATGAACGGAATAGTCATTTTACATCTTCAGAAACAAAAATGAACGGAATAGTCATTTTACATCTTCAGAAACAAAAATGAACGGAATAGTCGTTTTACATCTTCAGAAACAAAAATGAACGGAATAGTCGTTTTACATCTTCAGAAACAAAAATGAACGGAATAGTCATTTTACATCTTCAGAAACAAAAATGAACGGAATAGTCGTTTTACATCTTCAGAAACAAAAATGAACGGAATAGTCATTTTACATCTTCAGAAACAAAAATGAACGGAATAGTCATTTTACATCTTCAGAAACAAAAATGAACGGAATAGTCATTTTACATCTTCAGAAACAAAAATGAACGGAATAGTCATTTTACATCTTCAGAAACAAAAATGAACGGAATAGTCATTTTACATCTTCAGAACAAAAATGAACGGAATAGTCTCTAGACACATGACAAAATTTGCTGTGGTTTCCGTGCACTGAATTTCATAATTATGTATGCATCCATAATTACGCAATTCCTTGCATAGTCCGCACAATTTGTCTGAAATGTGAAGGGGAGGAAAAATCAAACCTGATGATGAGTGTGACTAAACTACCATAGGGTCCTTTTAATTAGATCGACAAAGGATCCTTTTAAATTAGGCCACCAAGGAGTCCTTTCAGCTATATCATCACATGATATTCCTAACCAGATTTTTGGATCAATCTGTTTACCTAGACCTCTCAGGGTCTAATTATGGAATGGTACAATATAATCCAAGGGTCTTTACTATTACGTACAAGCCCGTTGAGGATTTAATATAGCACCCAAAGATATGGAAGATTCTACGAGGATTTGGATGACAAGAATTTGGATCACACAAAAACATAAAAGGGAACACATAAGCACATAATCACATAATTGTTTAACTTGGTTATTAGTTTGTTATCTTTGGACGCGGATACTTAAAGTACACCAGGAATCCAATCCATGGATTTCATTTGGTACTTTAATCATTAGAATCTAACTATGAAGATAGGAAGATCTAAATAAGAATTCGGCTTTGTCCTTATTGAATGGTAATGTTCGTATTAAGGCATACGAATAATTCAATTAAGGGCTCTGATTTGAGTGATATTCATCCACAAGGATCTGATTATGAGGATAGAAAGATCCTTTATGGATTTTGAAATTTGTGTAACGAGAGGTGCTTCGACACCTTGCACTAGGCGTGCTTAAGTCGATACACAAGGTAGAAAGTTCATGAGGTTCAGGCGCTAGATATGCCAGGGCGACATATGAAGCAGAACTTGAAGGTTAAGCAGCAACAGGGTTTGCTACTGCCTTGCTTTAAACAGCAAAGCGACACATGTTATCCAAATGTCTCCATCGTTCACCGGGGGTACATTTGTAACATGGTATTTGATTTGGATGATGACGGTTTCACTGACTTCTCCAAGGAGCGGTTCCCTTGCACGGCTTCATTCCTGAGCTGACTCATGGTGATAGCTAAATCAACGGTCTTCTGGAGTACTACGCCTATTTGTTGGGCAGTTGTAGCACCTGGTCCGGACACTCGAGTCTTGTTGCGATGAAGAGACACCATGAAGAACATAGGAGATATGGGAGGGAACAAGGGAAATGAAAACAGAATAACAATGCATAAAATTGCGATCATTTGTTTGTTACTTAAGGCAAACAAATGAGACGGTGACTAATCAAAGTAAATAGGTCAAAAATAATGTATCGCGAAGACATGCTCGCCTATAAGTGAACACTCATCCCAAGAATTCCCAGGTAAGCACAACTGGTCTCGCGTCTGGTTGAGATGTATACGAAGTGCTTGCCTAGACAGAAAACTCAGAATACAGGCATTCACCCTTCCAGTTTGCACGTGTTCTCATTATTTAAAACCCAAAACCTTGACGAGATTTTGAAAACTCAAAGGGTTCAAAACCTTATAATAGAGGGTTCAAAACCTAGTAATCAATCATCCTAGAACAGATGATTAGTTTTCAAAGCGGTTTTGAAATTTATGTTCTAGTTGTGGTCGTCGCCTAAGGATAGGTGACGGTATTGTTTTATGACTAAACGCAAGTAAACTCGCGTTAGGGTCCTAAGAAGGTTATAGACTAGGTCAAAGCATTACTAATAACCTAATTCCCTATAACCATTGGCTCTGATACCATCTTTCCTGTCACACCCCGACCACGTAGAACATACAAAACGTGGCGGAAACGTCGGGGAGTGTTGTAACAGAATTAATTGTTTCAAATCCATGGCAATTGAAGTTTCGTTTTATTGATTAAAAGTGTTACAATGTCTAATCAAACAAGGAAAATACAACATAATTAACTAGTCTTGCATCTTTTATTGTCACTAAAGCCCAAATCTGCCTATGTGTATCTTGATCATCTTATGCAACAGCTCCTGAAAAACACATGTGAAAATAGGTACGTCAGCATAAAAATGCCTGTGAGATACATAGGTTTTGTGAAAATAGGTTCCATGACTTATGTTTGAGAAAATGTTTAGTCATGAACCTTGTAATTTGCTTTGTTTTGTAAATCATTTGAAAAACAATGAGTTCAGATGATATGTATAAATAAGTAAATAATGTATGGTTAAATAAATAACCATGTAAGATGAGTTTGGATAAGATAAGTTGTTTGTAAAACAATGTCTTGTGAAAAGTATGTTATTTGTATAAAATGTTCTATGTCTCAAACTGAAATGATTCAAATAAAGCTACGATATGGAATACCATACAAACACTTATATATAGGAAGTACCAGCGGCGTATCCACCATGCTTGTATCATATTACACACGCATCGTTACTTAATCACTTAATCAAACCAAAACGCCAAAGTAATGTTTAACAGTTGTAGAAATGTTTATGTATGGTCAAATACGGTTCACGCGGTTCACAGATACAAACGGTTCATAGATACAGACGGTTCACAGAGTACAAACGGTTCACAGATACAAACGGTTCACAGGTACAAACGGTTCACAGATATCAACAGATCACATAGTCAAATGATTTCAACGGTTCACATAGTCAAATGTTTACAACGGTTCAATATGTAGTATAATGTGTTCATATGCTGGATAAGCATATGCAACAGAAAAGCAATGTAAAACAATGTACTAAGTATGCACATAATGGACATACATAGCATAAAATGTATTGAAATCATGTACTATAATGTACTAACGAACATAGCAGGTATATGATGTGAAAACAGGAAAGCACGAAAGTAACAAGTAGGCACATGTGTTCCACCCCAAATCAGTTTGGAAAACAGTAAAAGAGGGGTCTATGTACTCACTTGAGATTGCTCAGAAGTCCTTGAGTAACAACCAAACAATGCTAGAGATCGCGGATATCAAACGGCACCTACTATAGGTAACTACATTAATAAACCGGACCTAAATCGGAAGATTGGGTAGCATTAGGGTTTGTAAACCAAACGAGTGTAGAGACTCGTGTCATTTGGTTTAACAAAGCCTACATACTAAATGAAACTTAACCTAAGTGTCTACGACCCATTACGACCCGTTTAGGTAGCTTATGCTACTTTAACGCGTCGTTCGCGTGAAACGCGTTCGGACCGCCTAACTAGTCCTATGACAAGTGTTATATGCCTAAACATGTTACATAATCAGTTATGTGACAAAGGTTTAGGTTACATATGCTTAATTACCAATTATACATGAAAAGAGTATTCTGGTAATTTACCTAAGGCATATAAACTACCTATCATACAACTACTTAAACGATGTGACCATAGGGTATAACCTCGGAAGGTTATTCCCTACCTACTATGGCCACCTAATGTGTTTGGTCGGATCCTAATGATCGACCAAACTGGGTCGGGTTCGAGGTATAAGCGATTTATCAGATCGCTTACCCTACGACCCTAGACAACGTGGTAATCAGTGGGCATAGTCCCAAGGGACTATGACCAACGTGATTACACTCACGTTGCGAAGTTCAAACGAACTTCGCATTGACCATTACTGGTCAACGCTGAAAGTCAAACAAAGTTTGACTTTCTGACTCGAAAAGCAGTAAAATAAGGAAAAGAACGAAAGAATACTTACGAAGGGTCCCCGAATGCTAAACTCGATTCAAAAATCTCAGGTATGAAACAAATGTTTCAACTTAGAGTTTCTCAAATCAAGTTTCTAGTGATTTTAGCAATGGGGGGTATGGGGTATTTATAGGAATACCCGAACCGTTAAGATCGTTTCATGGAAAACGTGCCTTAATCCCATCCGTACATGTGTTGCAAAGTTATGGTGTTTAGGTGTTTAAATTCCATCCATACATGTGTTGCAAAGTCATGGTGTTTAGGTGTTTAAATTCCATCCATACATGTGTTGCAAAGTCATGGTGCCAAAATTCCATCCTTATCCGCTGACTAAGCAAGTTTAGAATGTGTGGTTGTGAATTAAACAACGGCTAATACATCGAATCTGGTCCCGAATGCGAAAAACGAACCAAATGACGCGACGAATGGATTTTTCTTATGGCGAACACTAAAATAAAATATTTTAGTGCTTACATAAATTTTTGGATGTCCGGATGTATTCAGAACGTAAGTTATGCGCGAAAATGCAAACTTGTGCACTTTTTGACACTTTTAGTCCCTGAATGACCCAAAAGTTTATTTTAGCACACCGAACCCATTAAAGCCTATTTCTAAGCTATGTAAAGGATATTTATGGTGTGTTTAACTTATGGTCATGTTCCGGAATGTCTGTTACAGTTCAAATTGGCATACTTTCGCAGTTTGTCAACTTTAGTCCCTGTAAGCGATTTAACTTGATTTCACCACACCAAACCTTCCAAAACTTATATATAAGTTATGTAAAGGTTATTCAAGGTATGTTAAGCCTATTTCACTATTCCGGAGTGTTCGTTGGATTAAACTGGTTATATTTACGCATTAGTGCGCGTATAACCTTCCAGAAAGCGATTTAGAGTTTGAAATCGAACAAGAGTTGATATGTGCAAAAGATACACATATTTATACAAGTCCAAAGTATGAAATACAATATTTCATTGGTTTGGCATTTGTTTGATGGTTGAAATGACACAGGTGTTACACCGGATATATTCAGAACGTAAGATATGCGTGAAAATGCAAACTCATGCAATTTTTGACGCTTTTAGTCCCTATTGATCAAATAAGTTTATTTTAGCATACCGAACCACTCAAAGCCTATTTCTAAGCTATGTAAAAGATATTTAGGGTATGTTTAACTTATGATCAAGTTCTGGAATGTTCGTTACTATACAAATCGGTATAGTTTCGCAGTTTGACACAATTAGTCCCTGCGATCGAACAAACTTGATTTTGACACACCAAACCATCCAAAACTTATTTCTAAGTTATGTGGAGGTTATTTAAGGTATGTTAAGCCTATGTCACTATTCCAGAGTGTTTGTTGCATTAAACTGACTGCGTTTACGCACCAGTTTGCGTATAACTTTCCAGAAAGCGATTTAAAGCTTGAAATCAGAATCGAATCAAATCGTAAAATCATCAAACACAAATACACATATAATAACACCAAAACACATTGTTTTATTGATATTTAACATTTTTTTTACATTGTACGACGATTACAGAACACAATTGTCACAGTCTCCCCTACTTTAGGAAATTTCGTCCCGAAATTTTATTTAGAGGAAACTTGTGAAAAAAAATGCGGATATTTCGTCTTCATCTGGTCCTCACGTTCCCAAGTAAACTCGGGGCCACGTTTGGATTCCCAGCGAACTTTAACCAATAGAATCCGTTTGTTCTTCAACTGTTTGAATGCACGGTCCGTTATCTCCACAGGTTTCTCGACAAAGTGCATCGTTTCATCGATTTGAATCTCGTCTAGATGAATGTGAAGATCAGCATCAGCTAAACACTTTCGCAAATTGGACACGTGAAAAGTCGGATGAATATTTCCAAGCTCTGGAGGTAGCTCTAGTCGATAGGCAACCTTTCCAATTCTTTCAACAATCTTAAATGGTCCAACATATCGAGGTGAAAGTTTTCCTTTCTTTCCAAATCTCACCACTCCCTTCCAAGGTGACACCTTGAGTACAACATGGTCTCCGATTTGAAATTCTAAGGGCTTGCGTCGCATATCCGCAAAACTCTTTTGACGACTTCGAGCTGTCACAAGATTATCGCGAATTTTCTTGATTTTGTCTGTTGTTTCTAGAATGAGCTCAGGTCCAGTAAGCTGAGCTTCACCGATATCATTCCAACAGACAAGTGAACGACATTTTCGACTGTAGAGAGCTTCGAATGGTGCCATATTGATGCTAGCATGATAACTATTGTTGTAAGAGAACTCGATCAATGGAAGTTGAGAATCCCAATTACCACCAAAGTCAATCACGCATGCTCTAAGCATATCCTCCAAAGTTTGAATCATCCTTTCAGATTGTCCATCTGTTTGGGGATGATAAGCAGTGCTTAGATTTAGTTGGATTCCAATAGCAGATTGCATGGTCTTCCAAAAATGAGATGAAAATAGAGCATCACGATCAGATATGATGTCCAAAGGAACACCATGTCGAGATACAATCTCATCAACATAAATCATTGCAAGTTTATCAGCAGATAGATCCTCACGAATCGGAATAAAATGAGCTGACTTCGTTAATCGATCGATAACAACCCATATAGCATCATGACTTTTTGATGTACGCGGTAATTTAGTGATGAGATCCATCTCAATGTTCTCCCACTTCCAAACCGGTATCTCTGGTTGTACAAGCAAACCAGATGGTCGTTGATGTTCAGCCTTGAATTTAAGACAAGTTAGGCATTTCGACATACAAGGCAACATCTTTCTTCATACCAGGCCACCATTACTGAGTACGAAGATCCTTGTACATTTTATCAGCACCAGGATGGATAGAATATCGAGACTTATGAGACTCGTCCATCACTAAAGTGCGAAGATCGTCTTGTTTTGGAATCCACAAACGATCCTTGAAATGGAGTAAACCATCGTCCTTCGCTTCGAGCTTAAGCTCAAGCTGATGTGGTAATTCCTTACCCATCAAATTTTGTGAAACGTAAAATTGTTGAGCTTGAAGAACACGAGTTTGAATATCAGATAGAGTTCGAACAGAATGAAGCTTGACTCGCTCCTTTCGACTAAGTGCATCGGCTACGACATTCGCCTTACCAGGATGGTAGCGAATCTCGCAATCATAGTCGTTTAAGAGTTCAACCCAACGTCGTTGCCTCATGTTCAGCTCCTTCTGATTAAGAATATGCTGGAGACTTTTTTGGTCTGTGAAAACCACACACTTCGTGTCGTAAAGATAGTGTCTCCAGATTTTGAGAGCAAAAACTACAACACCTAACACAAGATCATGAGTCATGTAGTTCTTCTCGTGAACTTTCAATTGTCTAGAAGCATACGCAATAACTTTACCTCGTTGCATAAGAACACAACCAAGGCCTAAGTTGGATGCATCACAGTAGACAACGAAATCATTGTTTCCCTTGGGCAGAGATAGAACAGGAGCATCACATAGCTTCTGTTTCAGCGTTTGGAACGCTTCTTCTTGTTTGGGTCCCCACTCAAAAGGCTTATTCTTTTGAGTCAAAGCAGTGAGTGGAACCACAATCTTTGAGAAGTTCGAAATGAAACGACGATAATAGCCAGCGAGACCAAGAAAAGAACGAATTTCTGTAGGTGTCGTTGGTGTATTCCAATCCTTGATTGCAACAATCTTGGATGGATCCACATGAATACCTTACTTGTTGACAATATGTCCCAAAAACTGAACTTCTTTAAGCCAAAATTCACACTTGGAGAATTTAGCAAAAAGTTGTTCCTTCTTCAGGAGTTCCAAAGTCAAACGAAGGTGTTGCTCGTGATCGGCTCGAGACTTCGAATAAATAAGAATATCGTCGATGAACACAATGATGAACTTGTCTAAATAAGGTTTACAGACCCTATTCATTAAGTCCATGAAGATAGCTGGGGCATTTGTCAAACCAAAAGGCATGACAGTGAACTCGTAATGCCTATATCTTGTGCGGAATGCAGTTTTGGGAATATCTTCTTCGAGTATACAAAGCTGATGATACCCAGAACGCAGATCGATCTTGGAAAAACAAGTAGCACCTTGCAGCTGATCAAAGAGATCATCGATTCGAGGTAGGGGATATCGATTCTTGATGGTAAGCTTATTAAGCTCACAATAATCGATACACATTCGAAAAGATCCATCTTTCTTTTTCACAAAGAGGACAGGAGCACTCCAAGGTGAATAGCTCGGACGGATGAATCCTTTATCAGATAACTCTTGAAGCTGTTTCGATAACTCTTGCATCTCAGACGGTGCAAGACGGTAAGGTGCTTTCGCAATCGGGTTGGCATTGGGTACAAGGTCAATATGAAACTCGACTTGACGAACTGGAGGCAAACCAGGCAGTTCATCAGGAAACACCTCTGGATAATCCCGAACAATCGGAATATCCTGAATACTCTTGCTCTTGCCTTTCTCTTCGGTGACATGTGCCAGAAAAGCAACATATCCTTTTCGTAAATAACTTCGGGCTTTCGTACACGACATAAGTTTCAATCCACCAGATGGTTTCTCGTCACGAACTTCCAGAACATCGCCAGACGAAAGAGGAATACGAATGATCTTATCGAAACAAACCACCTCAGCGTGGTGTTTGGTTAAACAATCCATCCCCACAATAATGTCGAAACTCCCAAGTTGCATCGGTATGAGGTCAATAGGAAAAAAATGGTTATCGAGGTTCAATTGACAACCACGAAGAACAGAATCGAGTACGAGTGGTTTACCAGTAGCAACTTCGACAGATAAGGGTTTCCTCAGTTTAGTTCTAGGTATCGCAAGTAAAGGCTCAAAGGATAACGAAACAAAACTCCTATCGGTACCAGAATCGAAAAGAATAGATGCAAGTTGATTGTTAACAAGGAACGTACCGTTAACAACCTCGTTGTCCGCCCTCGCCTCGTTTGCGTTCAGATTGAATGCTCGTCCACGAGCGGGATTCACATTCGTGATCGCGTTCGGATTCACATTTGCATTTACCAACCTTGGGCAGTTGTTGCGGAAATGACCCATTTCCCCGCAATTGAAACACGAACCCGGTGGGAATCTCGCAGCATTTCCCTGAACTTGTGCTGGAACCTGAGCAGCCTGATTCTGGCCCAAACGACAAATGTTGGCCAGGTGCCCAAGTCTACCACACGTAGTACACTGTTTACAGGCCTGCTGGGCAACATGGTGACCGTTGCACCGGGCACAGTGAGGTGCGGTACCAGCATATTGCTTCTTCGCGGGAGGTAGAGCTGGTGGGTTCTGAGGGTTCTATGCATTAACTGCAAAGTTCTGGGAAGCCTTACGCTTCCTTGACTTTTTAGAAGTCTCACCCTTCTTCTTACCCTTACCCTTTTCCTGAGCAGAATCGGCTGACTTCTTCTTATCACCCTTACGGGTCAATTTACCCTTTCTGACCTGAGACTCGGTCAGAGTAGCAGCCAATTCAATTGCTTGACGGACAGTGGTAGGATTACTGCCAGTCACAATATCTTGCACAGAATCGGGTAAACCATCGATATACCTCTCAATCGCTTTCTCCAACGGGGTTACCATCGTAGGACACAACAAACTGAGCTCCTCATATCGATCCTTATAAGCACGGTGTTCTCCCCTGTCTTGTTTCAAATCATCGAATTCTTGTTCTAAAGCTCGAATTTCGTGACGGGGACAGAACTCTCTCATCATGAGAGCTCGGAGCTCTTACCATGTTTGTGCCAATGCCACTTCGGCACCCCTATCACGCATCACTCCGTTCCACCATGTAAGAGCACGCTTCTCGAACACACTAGATGCAAACTCAACCTTACGCTCATTCGGACATTGCACATGTCTGAACGTGCTTTCTAGACTTTCGAACCACTGAAGGAGTGCAGTTGCCCCTTGAGACCCAGAAAACTTTAGCGGCTTAGCAGAATTGAAATTCTTGAAATTACACTGTGCATTATTGTTGTTATTATTGTTGTTATATAACTCGTGGATCTGGGTTACTACGCCAGGAAGCACTGCAGCCATTTGTTGAGCAACAAGGGCTGCGACTTCTTCAGCAGTAAAAGGTTGAGCATCACGTCGAGTAGGCATTATCTAACAAGGAAACATGAGAAACGAGTGAGGTTGACAATTGGAAAAACAAAAGTGGTATTGAAAACATCGACAAAACACAAGGAAGGCGATCATTCGTTTGATACCTCGAACAAACAAACAACACGCAGTGACTAATCAACGTGAATAGGTCATAATAATGTATCACTGAAGACATGCTCGCCTATAAGTGAACACTCACCCCAAGAGTTTCCAGGTAAGAGTGACTGGTCCGATACTGCGGATTTGTATGAACACTCTAGCCTTAGACAGAAAACTCAGGGTACAGGCATTTACTCTTCCAGTTTGCACGTGTTCACATTATTTAGACCCAAACTTTGACGAGATTTTGAAAACTCAGAGGGTTCAAAACCTTACAATCAATCATCCAAGAATAGATGATTAATTGTCGAAGCGGATTTGTTATTGTGTTCTTGTTGTGGTTATCACCTAAGGATAGGTGACGGTATTGTTTTAAAATCTAAACGCAAGTAAACTTGTGTTAGGGTCCTAGAAAGTTATAGTCTAGGTCAAAGCATTGCAAATAACCTAATTCCCTATAACCATTGGCTCTGATACCAACTCTTCTGTCACACCCCGACCACATAAAACAACAAACCGTGGCGGAAACGTCGGGGAGTGTTGTAACAGAATCATCGTTTCAACAACCAAGGTATTTAAAAGTTTCGTTTTATGGATTCGTTAAGTAATTTACATTGTCTTTAACTAAACAAACAAATTAAACATCGTCTATTATCGTTATTAAGTCACTAAGGCCTCGTCCAGATCATATGTGACTCATGCATCCTAGCAACCAACATCAAGCAACACCACCTGAAACATATGTAAAAATAAAGTCAGCAAAGAAATGCTGGCGAGCACATAGGTTTTATGAGAGTATCGGATTGATGGGTCGTTTATATGTTGCAGTATCTCGTTAGACTACAAGAGTCAAAATACAAACCTCATTTTGAAAAGTGTATTGCAACATGGATAACCAACTCAAATCAAGTTGGTTATAATGTGACAACTAGAACTTTTAAGGTTAGTATTAGTTAACCTTATGATCCTGATTTCCTTATCATTTCTCTTTTACGTTCTGTGCTATTATAAATTTAAACATTACTAGTATGATAACCGTGTTTAATGTAGAATATAGTTGAGTATGACCGGGTAATGGGTTGTTTTAAGTATTAGCGATTTTGATAACCTTGTTGGACGTGTATACTAGTACAATTGCGCCACGTTCTCGTGTTTTCATTAAGACGGTCGTTTTATGTGGGCCGCATTCTAAATCCTTGAAGTGCAAAGAGAACCATTAGAAGCCCAACCCACCACTCTTGTCTTTGATCATGGAAGCCCAAGTTTGTGGGCTTAGGCCCAGTCCGGTAAAAAGGAACAACACCCCCCCAAACATATATCAATTAGTATACGTAACACTTGGCTGTTAACATAAAACTTAAACCAAAACCCTATCTCCCCTTGATTAGCGACGGCAGGAGATAAGACCCCCCCCCCCCCCTCATGAAGCTGTACGTCGTGATCGTCTGGTACCTTAACTTGTTCGGTTAGTATAACCTTTTCATGTTGGTAATTATTTATTATGTTATATTTAATGATCCTGTTTATGTACGATATTAATTGACGAATTGTATATGTATGATAAAGTTATGCTTGCCTAAATCTTCAACATGATGTATTAGTCTATGTGTTTGCATGTGATAGTGTTGATCTAGAATTTATATTATGAATGGCATGTGATCCCTAATGAATCTTGATGTAACAGTAGAGTTAGAGGTCCAATAGGGTTGAAAGTACATGGTTGGTGAAGCTTGGTAACATGAATGAAAAGGTGGCAGTTAGAGGTCCAATAGGATTGAAATTACATGGTTGGTAAAGGTTGGATAGCCTTGAATAACAAATGGCGGCCATGTTTGTTTGTAGTATTGATCAAAGTGAGCCATGTGCATATCCTATTAAGGTTGTCAGATTCGGTTTGGTAATATCAAAGTAAGCCGTGTGATTGTTATGATTAATATTATGTTAACATTAATGTTGGGTCAAGATTCGGTTGGGGTTAAGACTCATGGGATTGGTTTTTGGAATGTGTGATTGAGAAACATGCTGTTAATTTCATGATTTACGGTTTGAATAAACCAAATTGCAAGAATAATTAATCCTTGCACCATATACATTACACAATGAATCTGGGCCGAGTGCCTTAACAGATCTCATACATTTTAGTTTGGGCCGTTATATATTAATTGGGCTGCTAGATTAATTGGACTAATTTACTGTGGTTGGGCCGCATATGTTATAACTTGGCTGGACCTCGAATATTTTGGATCTGTTAGTAGTTGTCATACACATGCATGTTTTACCTTTGGGCCGCACACAATTGTGAACACACATATTTAATTTAGTCTATTAAGTGTAGTCTATTAAGTTGGGCCACACACAATGGGATGTAACTTTGGCCGCTCCATTAAAGCTGGGCCACAAGCTTAATTGCGTGCATTTAGGGGGCCGGGTTATATGCCACACAACATCAGAAAGTGCCGGAGTGGGCTGCACTCACTATGGACTGGTTATACACCTTGTTGGGTCACACGGGTTAAGTGGGCCAATGACATGTGGATCATACACTCCTTGGATTAAAAACATGAAACTGTTTAGTGTTTATGATAACATGAACTTTGTAGGGTAAAATTGTATGAACCTTGTGTAATTGCAATATGATTCTACGATCAGGGTATGGACTGTGGTGTTACACTATTTCTTGTTATGTCTTGCATGACAATATGTGTCTTACTAGTACGCTGCTTGTAGACTGTGAATGTGAAACATGTGATTTATGTGCATACAAAACTGATTGTTTCTGGTAACCACGGTAGGGTTTGGTTGATCAACTTGGAACGGGTAACATAACATAACATACCGAGCAAACCAAGGTGAGTTCACACTCCTAAGGTATGGGATTCCCGGTGGGTAATAACTATTTATATTATCAACACTACTAGACTACCTACTACTGTCCTCGGATTGGGAAGGGCACGTACGTAAAACCTACGTACACTCATACTTGCTACTGTCCTCGGATTAGGAAGGGCATGTACGTAAAACCTACGTACACTCATACTTGCTGCTGTCCTCGGATTGAGAAGGGCACGTACATAAAACCTACGTACACTCATACTTACTACTGTCCTCGGATTGGGAAGGGCACGTACGTAAAACCTACGTACACTCATACTTAACACTGTCCTCGGATTGGGAAGGACACTTATGGATACGACTAGTCTAGTAACATACAACATGGGAAGCCCCCACTAAATATCGTGAAAAGGTTTTGGGAAATTAAGGATACTGGGTAATACATGGTTATGAAACGAACTTATGATTTCTGAAACGAACTCAATAACTGAACAATCAACTGTGAACTCGCTCAACTTTGTTGTTGACTCGTTGTTACATGCCTTGCAGGTCTTTAGGTGCATATTGATTGGAACTTGCTGTCTGGGAGGCTGGAGTGGTCATGGGTCGAGATACATGGAAACACAACACAACACAAAGAGCTTTTACATGTGGTTTATAAACACTTAACGAATTAAATATGCTTCCGCTGTAAACTGTGATATATTGTAATGTTGTAACACTTATTGTTAATAAATGAAAGTTTTATTTAAATATACTCATGAGTTCAATGTGATTGGTGGCTAAGATCCTGGTCAGTCACGCCTCCAAGTGGTGGTACTCCGCATGTGGATTTTGGGGGTGTGACAGATTGGTATCAGAGCCATTGGTTATAGTGAACTTGGTTTTATTTAAAAGGGGGAAAAACATTTTTGTAAAACCAGACTATAACCGAACAGTTCTAAAGACGTGAATACGACTATGACACTCAGCTCCAGATTGCAGGGTTCGTCTCTCGTATATTCATTGTACTGCATAACTAGTGAACACCTACATATGATATTGCATGTGATTGCACGTTTAGCACAACAGTATGAATTCATGTATACTTGCATATGTTATGTGACTGATAGGGTGGTATTTCCCTAAACCTTCATGACTTACGCCTCGTGATACTCTTTGTTTGCTACTCAAGTTTGAGGAACCATTTGACATGAGTTAAGAGGAGCTGAGATGAGCATGCAAATCACAATATTATTGTGGGTGCACACATAATAATAATGTGGGGTGCATGTGAGTCCCAGTGAGGCTTAACAAGTGGAAAAGGGGTTCCGTTCCGTTATTTGATCGATGTGAAACATAACAAACCTATAGGGGTCATAGCAGTGATTGTCCCCTACTCGAACGTGAACTTTTCATTCCTCTCAGGATCCTTTCGAATCTCGATGCTATCGAGTATTACCTGAACACCCATCTGGACGCCTAGCGAACTGTGTAGAAAATTAGGTGCTTGTACGAACATCCCCGAGTTGGATGTTGCAACGACAATGATTGGTCTATATCTCTCTCACCTTTCTTCGTTTTGCTGGAAACTTAACGTATTGACGCCTTAGATCCCGAAGCGCGATCACTTCTGCAACACCCTCGTAACATATCGTGTATTACTCAGTTAACTTGCAAGAATGATGGACTTTAGCATTTGAATGACCCTAGTTACCAACAATGAACATCAGCGATCAGACTCCAATCAAATCCTTAACCCCAGCCAGCGACTCATGGGAGTCAACTTTTACGAATTAATCAGGAGGTAAGCATGATAACTGACTGTAGGATGGAATGTGAAACTCCCGCACAGTGAGTAGTGCCTTAGCACGTACCATGGAATGTGAAGAGGTGGACCCTGTCGGTAAAAGGTCATAGAGCTTCGTTTCAAACAACAGCACTAGAGGCAACAGTCACGGCAACAACAAGGTATTTGTAATGGTAACCAACAGTATGGAAAGTGAAGGTGTCTACGGCATGGAGTGGCCGATGTTAAATCCAACGACAACAACCAAGGGAACGACGGCCGTACTGGAAATCCTCGTAACGAGTACAACAACACGGGAAATGATGCTCATGGAGGGACATTAGGGATTGGCGTGGGCGACGCCGGGATTATACCAACATGGTGGCCTACGTGTTCTTGGTGACTAATCACTTCGCCCCTGTTCTGCTTAACCCTGATGCTTCTTGAAACAGAACCTGTTGTGGAATCGGCTGATGGCAAGCCAATGGAAACTTCATATGATCGTTGGGATGCAAACTCGACCTTCCTTCTGTTGTTCTTGATAGATGTACCCTGTGAGGAGACGATTCTACGTATTCCTCTCCTTCGTGGAGGATTGTTATCTGTTCTAACACGTCAGAGTGGCGCAACGGTTACCATCGTTTCAGCAAGGAAAGCCAGGAGTGTCTACGGAGAGATTACCCCGCTATGTTAACAACTGTTATAGACGTAAGGTTAAGAAAAGAAAAAAAAGGGATCGAGGATCCACCAGTTGTTCGTGATTACCCTCCATGTGCTGCCCGAGGAACTTACAGGATTATCTCTACAACGGTTAGGTAGGAACTCAGTTTGACCTCGCGCCAGAGGCAGTTCTAACTACTCGTACTCTTTACCGTCTTGCACCAGGAGGGTTGTAGGGGCTGTTTAACCAACAACAGGAATTGTTGGACAAGAGTTTTCACTTTAAGGAGCCCTCGCTATACCCATGAAGAGAAGCCTTTTCGTATGTGTACTGACTATCGAGAACTCAACAAGGGGACAGTCAAGAACCGTTTGCCTCGACCATGTATTGACAACTCGTCGACCAGTTGCGAGGAAACAAGTTTCCATTCGAGGATTGGCTAGCGAACGAGCTATTATCAGACGGAAATCCAAGGGGAGTATGTTCCCGGAACGGCACTTGTAACTTACCTTGGAGCTCCTAAGGGAGGGGCAACACCACACGAAGTCTACTTAAGAGTGACTTCAGGATTTGGGAGGTATGCTTTCTTGGTCACGTAGTAAACGAAGTGGGGATACATGCAGATCTCGCTAAAAATCCATCCCATTAGATAGTGATCGGCACCAAATAGTCCAGCGGGGATACAGCAACTTCTTGGTCCAGCGGGATACAACCGTAGATTCATCACAGGATTTTCGAGGATTTCGCAACTTTAATTTCTTTAGCACAGCAGTGTGTTGTGTATTCGTGGGGGACAAACAGGAGAACGTCTTTTCAGCTTCTCAAACCCAACCCTACAATGCACTGAGCATCGTCTTTACCTGAGAGTACGGGTTATCTAGTGGTACATCATGGCGATTCGAAGCAGAGACCCAGTTACCCGCCAACGCGGCACGAGAAGGTGACGGTTTATGCAGTGGATTTACAGGAAGGTTGCATGAGTCATAACCTGCGGTGGAAGCTATGGTCCTT
Organism: Helianthus tuberosus; assembly: GCA_030545235.1. NCBI lineage: Eukaryota > Viridiplantae > Streptophyta > Magnoliopsida > Asterales > Asteraceae > Helianthus > Helianthus tuberosus. The sequence continues at coordinate 62,455,525 of CM060432.1, read as the reverse complement.
GGAATTAAGATGGAGGCATTACTTGGACGGTACCAATTGCACTATTTAGACCGATCACAAGGGCCTCTTGTGTACCTTTGTTTTGAGAGAGCAAATTATGTGATGGCATCGCCGGATGAAACTCTTGAACGAATACAACTATGGAACCTAAACGCGTATGAGCTTGCAACTTACCATCGACTCTAACTTACCTGATCAGACTCGCTCTGTTCGAACTAGAGAACTGGAGGAAGAGGATTTTCAAGTTGGACCCATGCGGGGCATGGAGAAGCAACCTCGGGCAGGGCGGATGATATTCGCCACCTCAGGAACGAGTGTGGACCTCATTATACGACAACTTTAGGGAACTCATGTTGAGCAAAGCGCACCGGCTTCGATATTCTAGTCGTCTGGGTTTTGGTGAGAGACATTAGGATTTATAAACCTTGTACTGGTATTCGGGCATGAAGGCCCACCTAGCTAGGTATAGGAATAATGTTTGACTTGTGGGAAGGTCAAGACGAAGTGTTAGCAACCAGAAACATCTGTATGGAAAGTGAAAACAGACTGCCATGGATTTGGTCGCTAGTCTACTTACAACTCGAAACGGAAACAATATCACTTGGATGATCATTGATTGCCACACGTAACCAGCACACTTTCTAGCCGTCAAAGAAACGGATGAGTTTTCTACACTTGTAGTCATCTACCTGAAAGAAGTGGTTGCTAGGCACGGGGTGCCAACCTCCATTATCTCTGATCGCGACCCACGATCTGCATCTGATTTGTGGCAAGCAATGCACAAATCCTTTGGCTCAAGTCTAGACATGAGCACAGCATATCAACCACAGACGGATGGGCAGACTGAACACATCAACCAAACTCCTGAAGACATGCTTCGAGCATGTGTAATCGACTTTGGCAACGGCCGGGAGCGGCACCTACTTTTGGTGGAATTTTCGTATGACAACAGTTACCACACCAACATCCAGGCTGCTCCATTCGAGGCATTATGCGGACGGAGGTGCCGATCACCTCTTTGTTGGGCAGAAGTTGGAAATAGCCAAATCACTGGCCCAGAACTCGTTGTAGGCACAACAGGGAAGATTTCTCAGGTACGCCAACGAATGGCGGCAGCTCGTGACCGTCAGAAGAGCTACGCTGATAAGCGCATGAAACCACTCGAGTTCCAGGTTGGGGATCGAGTACTACTCAAAGTCTCACCTTGGAAAGGTGTAGTTCGTTTTGGTAAACGAGGCAAACTCAACCCGTGATAGGTTGAACCTTTCGGAATCGCTGAGAAAATTGGCAAGGTGGCCTACAGGTTGAATCTACCCGAAGAACTCAGTGGAGTTCACAACGTATTCCATGTCGAATCTGAAGAAGTATCTGTCAGATGAAACCCCCACAGTTCCATTTAAGGAGCTCACCATCAACGATCAGTCGCGATTTGTCGAAGAATCAGTGGAAATCTTGGACCGGGAGGTCAAGATTCTCAAACGCACCAGAATACCTATTGTTCGAGTTCGTTGGAACTCCCGTCGTGGCCCAGAGTTTACCTGGGAACGAGAAGACCATATGAAACACAAATATCCCCAGTTGTTTGACAAAAATGAAACCACTACTGAGGCTGAAGCTACTGCGGAATTTCGGGATGAAATTCCAAACCAACGGGGGGATGATGTGACACCCCAGGGAAAACCAGGAAAACTACGCAACCTAACTAGCTTCCTCAGTAACTACGTGCTAAATTTCGGGACGAAATTTCTTTCAAGTTGGGGATGATGTGACAACTCGAACTTTTAAGGTTAGTGTTAGTTAACCTTATGATCCTGATTTCCTTATCATTTCTCTTTTACATTCTGTGCTATTATAAATTTAAACATTACTAGTATGATAACCGTGTTTAATGTAGAATATAGTTAACTATGACCGGGTAATGGGTTGTTTTAAGTATTAGCGATTTTGATAACCATGTTGGACGTGTATACTAGTACAATTGCGCCACGTTCTCGTGTTTTCATTAAGACGGTCGTTTTATGTGGGCCACATTCTAAATCCTTGAAGTGCAAAGAGAACCATTAGAAGCCCAACCCACCACTCTTGTCTTTGATCGTGGAAGCCCAAGTTTGTGGGCTTTGGCCCAGTCCGGTAAAAAGGAACAACCCCCCCCCCTAAAACATATATTAATTAGTATACGTAACACTTGGCTGTTAACATAAAACTTAAACCAAAACCCTATCTCCCCTTGATTAGCGACAGCAGGAGATAAGACCCCCCCCCCCCCTCGTGAAGCTGTACATCGTGATCGTCTGGTACCTTGACTTGTTCGGTTAGTATATCCTTTTCATGTTGGTAATTATTTATTATGTTATATTTAATGATCCTGTTAATGTACGATATTAATTGACGAATTGTATATGTATGATAAATTTATGCTTGCGTAAATCTTCAACAGGATGTATTAGTCTATGTGTTTGCATGTGATAGTGTTGATCTAGAATTTATATTATGAATGGCATGTGATCCCTAATGAATCTTGATGTAACAGTAGAGTTAGAGGTCCAATAGGGTTGAAAGTACATGGTTGGTGAAGCTTGGTAACATGAATGAAAAGGTGGCAGTTAGAGGTCCAATAGGAATGAAATTGCATGGTTGGTAAAGGTTGGATAGCCTTGAATAACAAATGGCGGCCATGTTTGTTTGTAGTATTGATCAAAGTGAGCCATGTGCATATCCTATTAAGGTTGTCAGATTCGGTTTGGTAATATCAAAGTAAGCCGTGTGATTGTTATGATTAATATTATGTTAACATTAATGTTGGGTCAAGATTCGGTTGGGGTTAAGACTCATGGGATTGGTTTTTGGAATGTGTGATTGAGAAACATGCTGTTAATTTCATGATTTACGGTTTGAATAAACCAAATTGTAAGAATAATTAATCCTTGCACCATATCCATTACACAATGAATCTGGGCCGAGTGCCTTAACAGATCTCATACATTTTAGTTTGGGCCGTTATATATTAATTGGGCTGCTAGATTAATTGGCCTAATTTACTGTTGTCACACCCCGACCACGTAAAACAACAAAACGTGGCGGAAACGTCGGGGAGTGTTGTAACAGAATCATTGTTTCATAACACATGGAAATTGAAATATTGTTTTATTAAATAAAAGAATTACAATGTCTTGAAAATCAAAGAAACATAACATAAATAACTAGTCTTGCATCTTTTATTGTCACTAAGGCCCAAGTCCGCCTAAGTGTATCTTGATAAATCATATGCATCATATCCTGAAACACATGTGAAAATAGGTACGTCAGCATAAAAATGCCTGTGAGATACATAGGTTTTGTGAAAATAGGATTCATGACTTGTAAGTTTAGAAAGAAAGTTGTTTAGCAAAAGTCCGTCATGAACCTTGTAAATTGGTTTGTTTTGTAAATCATTTGAAAAACATTAAGTTCAGATGATATGTATAAATAAGAGAATAATGTATGGTTAAATGAATAACCAAGTAAAAATGAGTTTGTATAAGATGAGTTGTTTGTAAAACAATGTCTTGTGAAAAGTATGTTATTTGTAAAAAATGTTATATGTCTCAAATTGAAATGATTCAAATAACGCTACGATATGTAATACCATACAAGCACTTATATATAGGAAGTACCAGCGGCGTATCCACCATGCTTGTATCATATTACACACGCCTCGTTACTTAAATCACTTACTCAAACCAAACCAAAAAAGTAAAATGTTTATGTATAATCAAATGTCAGAATGTTTATGTGAAAACCATGTCTAATGTCTATGTCTAATGTTTATGTTTAATGTAAATCATGAATTGTGTATGTAAATGTCAAAAATGTTTATGTATGGTAAGTGAAATATATCAACTAAACCATAAGTAAAATGCACAAAAACAAGGTATTGAAGTAAAACATGGTTTAAATCAAAGTTATGTTTTGTGTAATACATGCATGCTATACTGATATAAACATTTATACGGTATTGTAAAAATTCATACATCCAAGCCTTGCGACAGTCGGATAACCCTTTTAGTAAAGGTTATCAAAAAAATGTATTCGGATTCGGCCATTCCTTCCATCCATACAAACCCGAGATTACAGGAATGGGATTTGTCAAGTCCTATGGTACCACTACCTATTACCGAGCGGCATGATCGGTGTTAATGAATGTACATTGTCTCATTTAAACAAACCAAATGTCATACCAAAATGTAAGCATGTGATGAATAATAAACGTACTAAGTATGCACACAATGGGCATACATAGCATAAAAATGTAATGTAAAATAATGTACTAAGTACGCACACAATGGGCATACATAGCATAAAATGTAATGTAAAGTAATGTACTAAGTACGCACACAATGGGCATACATAGCATAAAATGTAATGTAATGTAAAGTAATGTACTAAGTACGCACACAATGGGCGTACATAGCATAAAATGTAATGTAAAGTAATGTACTAAGTATGCACACAATGGGCATACATAGCATAAAATGTAATGAAATCATGTACTATAAATGTACTAATGAACATAGCAAGTATATGATGTGAAAACAGGAAAGCACGAAAGTAACAAGTAGGCACATGTGTTCCACCAAAACGTTTGGAAAACAGTAAAAGAGGGGTCTATGTACTCACCTGAGATTGCTCAGAAGTCCTAAGATAACCACCAAGCAATGCTAGAGATCACGGAATCAAACGGCACCTAATATAGGTAACTATGTTAATGTACCGGACCTAAATCGGAGGATTTGATAGAATGAGGGTTCGTAAACCAAATGAGTATAAGAACTCATGTAGTATGGTTCAACAAAGCCCACATACTAAAATGAAACCTAACATAAGTGCTTACGACCCATTACGACCCGTTTAGGTAGCTTATGCTACTTTAACATGTCGTTCGCGTGAAACGCGTTCGGACCGCTTAACTAGTCCTATGACAAGTAACATATGCCTTAACATGTCTAATATTGTTGTCAAATCAGTTTAGATACCAAAAGTTATGTTACATATGCTTAAAATGAATTTTGGTGTAAAAAGGGCATTTTGGTAATTTACCTAAGGCATATAAACTACCTATCATACAACTACTTAAACGAAGCGACCATAAGGTATAACCTCGGAAGGTTATTCCCTATATACTATGGTCACCTAATGTATTTGGTCGGATCCTAATGATCGACCAAGTGGGTCGGGTTCGAAGGTATAAGCGATTTATCAGATCGCTTACCCTTACGACCCTAGACAACGTGGTAATCAGTAGGCATAGTCACAAGGGACTATAACCATCGTGATTACAATCACGTTGCGAAGTTCAAACGAACTTCGCATTGACCATAAACTGGTCAATGCAGAAAGTCAAACAAAGTTTGACTTTCGGACTCGAAAAGCAATAAAAGAACGAAAGAATACTTACGAAGGGTCCAAGAATGGAAGGTTTGAATCCGAGTACTCTCAGGTATGAAGTGTTAAACACAACAAATTAGAGAGCAAACTCAGATTTCAAAGGTGTGAGGAATGAGTGAAGTGGGTGTTGGGTATTTATAGATTTCGGTTCACCGTTAGGATCGTTTCTTGGAGAAGAGGGAATGATCTCGCCCGTACACTTGTCGGAATGTTGTGGTAACTGATTTTGCCCACCACAAGAGATTAACATGTGGCACTTGGCCTTTGGAGAGTGTTTAAGGGCTGTTAACAGCTGGAAAATGACCTTTGCTGATTCTGAAGGGGCCTCGCGTGACGCTAAGGACCCTCGCGTCACGCCTAGCCCTTCTTTTGGCAGAAATGGCAGATTAGGTCCCTGCACATTGTTTCGTTGCGTAACGGCACTTCTAACACCCGTCAATCCTAATTTCAAGCTCCACAATGATGTTAAGACATAGGGAACATGAAATATGCTTGAAAATATCCCGGATGTCGGTTCGTTTGGCCGTACGGTTGCGATGTTCGCTTAATTACGACGGAATGCGCATAAGCGCGAAAAATGATCCAAATTGCGCGACGAATGGATTTTTCTCATGCCAAACACTAAAATAAAATATTTTAGGGCTTACATAAATTTTTGGATGTCCGGATGTATTCAGAACGTAAGTTATGCGCGAAAGTGCAAACTTGTGCACTTTTTGACGCTTTTAGTCCCTGAATGACCCAAAAGTTTATTTTAGCACACCGAACCCCTCAAAGCCTATTTCTAAGCTATGTAAAGGATATTTAAGGTGTGTTTAACTTATGGTCATGTTCCGGAATGTTCGCTACAGTTCAAATTGGTATACTTTCGCAGTTTGTCAAGTTTAGTCCCTGTAAGCGAATTAACTTGTTTTTGACATACCAAAGCCTTCAAAACTTATTTCCAAGTTATTTAAAGGTTATTTAAGGTATGTTAAGTATATTTCACTATTCCGGAGTGTTCGTTGCATTAAACTGGTTATATTTACGCATCAGTGCGCGTATAACCTTCCAGGTATGAAATACAATATTTCATTGGTTTGGTATTTGTTTGATGGTCTGAAATCGAACAAGAATTGATATGTGAAAATGATACACATATTTGTACAAATCCCAAGTATGAAATACAATATTTCATTGGTTTGGTATTTGTTTGATGGTCGCAGTGACCCAGGTGTCACAACTGTGATTGGGCCGCATATGTTATAACTTGGCTGGACCTCGAATATTTTGGATCTATTAGTAGTTGTCATACACATGCATGCTTTACCTTTGGGCCGCACACAATTGTGAACACACATATTTAATTTAGTCTATTAAGTGTAGTCTATTAAGTTGGGCCACACCCAATGGGATGTAACTTGGGCCGCTCCATTAAAGCTGGGCCACAAGCTTAATTGCATGTATTTAGGGGGCCGGGTTATATGCCGCACAACATCAGAAAGTGCCGGAGTGGGCTGCACTCACTATGGACTGGTTACACACCTTATTGGGTTACATGGGTTAAGTGGGCCAATGACATGTGGATTATACACTCCTTGGACTAAAAACATGAAACTGTTTAGTGTTTATGATAACATAAACTTTGTAGGGTAGACTTGTATGAACCTTGTGTAATTGCAATATGATTCTACGATCAGGGTATGGACTGTGGTGTTACACTATTTCTTGTTATGTCTTGCATGACAATATGAGTCTTACTAGTACGCTGCTTGTAGACTATGAATGTGAAACATGTGATTTATGTGCACACAAAACTGATTGTTTCTGGTAACCACGGTAGGGTTTTGTTGATCAACTTGGAGCGGGTAACATAACATAATATACCGAGCAAACCAAGGTGAGTTCACACTCCTAAGGCATGGGATTCCCGGTGGGTTGGGAATGGGATTGAATAACTATTTATATTATCAACACTACTAGACTACCTACTACTGTCCTCGGATTGGGAAGGGCGCGTACGTAAAACCTACATACACTCATACTTGCTACTGTCCTCGGATTGGGAAGGGCACGTACGTAAAACCTACGTACACTCATACTTGCTACTGTCCTCGGATTGAGAAGGGCACGTACGTAAAACCTACGTACACTCATACTTACTACTGTCCTCGGATTGGGAAGGGCACGTACGTAAAACCTACGTACACTCATACTTAACACTGTCCTCGGATTGGGAAGGACACTTATGGATACGACTAGTCAAGTAACATACAACATGGGAAGCCCCCACTAAATATCGTGAAAAGGTTTTGGGAAATTAAGGATACTGGGTAATACATGGTTATGAAACGAACTTATGATTTCTGAAACGAACTCAATAACTGAACAATCAACTGTGAACTCGCTCAACTTTGTTGTTGACTTGTTGTTACATGCCTTGCAGGTCTTTAGGTGCATGTTGACTGGAACTTGCTGTCTGGGAGGCTGGAGTGGTCATGGGTCGAGATACATGGAAACACAACACAACACAAAGAGCTTTTACATGTGGTTTATAAACACTTAACGAATTAAATATGCTTCCACTGTAAACTGTGATATATTGTAACGTTGTAACACTTATTGTTAATAAATGAAAGCTTTATTTAAATATACTCATGAGTTCAATGTGATTGGTGGCTAAGATCCTGGTCAGTCACGCCTCCAAGTGGTGGTACTCCGCATGTGGATTTTGGGGGTGTGATTTATAAAATCTCGTAGCCATGATTCTTTAACCCCAAAACATTTGTTTTAGTAAACCAATTCGTAAAACATCTCGTAAAAACTCGTTAATAAAACTCGTATGGTTTATATCATTCCGAAAACCTCGTTGTGTGACATCGTTTCAAATCATTTCCCAAGTGAACTAAATAATGACACGAAATGTAATATGATAGAAGCACTTATATATAAGATGTACCAGCGACGTATCTACCATGATTCTATCATACTACACCCATCCCATTATCTAATCACCACCCAAAACCAATCATTTAACCAAATCGTTTATCTCGTTTAAGTCGTCTGAAATCATTTAACTCGTCCCAAAATCGTATTCGTTTTAATTGTGAAACTACTTTTGGTCGTCTCGCTAATAACATTCAAACCTTCGTGACTCGACTATCTCGTTTCTCGCATTAACAAACCACCAAAGGGTAAGTTAACAATCATCAGATTCGGTCGTTACCTACATAACCCCCCATACATAACCATGGGTGTAGTCTGATAACGGGATTTGTCAGATCCTATGGTACCATAACCTAATACTGGTCGGGTTGATCAATTCTAATGAATGTCATTCGTTATGTAACTACGTCCAACAAGTTTGTTCACATTATCGAAATGGTTATTAGTTTAATATAAACCATCTTTATCGTTTTTGAAACCATCGTTTAAATATCGAAATCGTTTTAATACATATGAATCACCCCAAAACAATTAAAAACAGTAAAATAGGGGAACTATGTACTCACATTGAATAGAAGGGTATCCTTGATCTAAAGAACTTAGCGAAGCTCAGACAAACCAAGGAAATTCAAGTAGTACCTAGTAATCGTATCACTAGTAAATAAATCGACACCTAAATCGGAAGATCGGATAGAATGAGGTCTTGTAAACCAAATGAGTGTTGGAACTCATGTGATATGGTTTAACAAAGCCTACATTCAAGATCGGAACCTAACCTAAGTGCTTTAGACCCGTTACGACCCGTTTAGGTAGCTTATGCTACTTAACGCGTCGTTCGCGGAAAAGCTCGTTCGAGACGTCTAACTAGTCCTATGACAAGTATTATATGCCTAAACATGTTTAATTAGATTGTATAATCAGTTAAGTGACAAATGTTTAGGTTACATATGCTTAAAATCCAATTATGCATGAAAATGGTATTTTGGTCATTTTACCTAAGGCATATAAACTACCTATCATACAACTACTTAAACTAGGTGACCATAAGGTATAACCTCGGAAGGTTATTCCCTATGCAACTATGGTCACTAAACATGCTTGGTCGGATCCTAATGATCGACCAAACGGGTCGAGTTCGAAAGTCTAAGCGGTGGTTTAGACCGCTTGACTTACGACTCTAAACAAGCACTAAACTAAGAGTGACGAGCTAAGCATGTTAGAACATGCTTAACTTAAGTTAGAAAACAGGTTTTGATATCAAAACAAAGTGTTTTGATATCCTAAAGTAGTTTGGTTGCAAAATACGCTTAAATGCGCATTTTGACCGAAACTACGACTCGTCACTACGCCTAGTCAACCTGGTAATCAATAGGTATAGTCACTAGGGACTATAACCATCGTGATTACGCTCACGTTGCGAAGTTCAAACGAACTTCTCGTTAACCATCTCGTGGTCAAAGCTGAAAGTCAAACACTGTTTGACTTTCAAGCTAGGAAAGCAATAAAAGAACGAAAGAGGACTTACAAAGGGTCCAAAGAGATTTGATTCCAAGTATTCTCAGGTATGTAGTGAATAATCACAACAACTTAGAGAATTCTCAGATCAAATGTGAGGAAAATGGAATGTGGGTTTCCAAGCAAAAATCATGGCCATACAAGTGTTATAGGCTGATTAGAAGCCTTGGGGAGATGTTAACTTGGTCCCCAAAACATGAAAATTGCGTACAAGGGCCTCAAGAACGAGCTGGGAGGCTGCTGTGAAGTTTCTGTTAAACTGGCACTTTTAGGCAGCCCGCGTAAGCTGAGAGACCAGGCTTACGCGGCCCGCCTGGGCATCTATCCAGAAATTGCAGTTTAGTCCCTACACTTGAGAAACTTGTGTTTTGATGCATTTTTGACACGTTTAAGCCCCCGTTAACCTCTTTTCAAGGCTCTAAAATGAAGTTAAAGTGTAGGGAACTTAAAATATGCTCAAAAATATCACGGATTTTGGTTCGTTTGGTCGTACGGTTGCGTTATTCGGTTAATTACGACGGAAGTCGTAACGAACGCAAAAACGATCCAAATTAAGCGACGAATGGAATTTTATCATGTCAATCACTAAAATAAAATATTTTAATGATTACATAAATTTTTGGGTGTCCGGATATATTCAGAACGTAAGATATGCGCGAAAATGCAAACTTATGCACCTTTTGATGCTTTTAGTCCCTATTGATCAAATAAGTTTATTTTAGCATACCGAACCCCTCAAAGCCTATTTCTAAGCTATGTAAAGGATATTTAGGGTATGTTTTACTTATGATCAAGTTCCAGAATGTTCGTTACTATACAAATCGGTATAGTTTCGCAGTTTGACACAATTAGTCCCTACGATCGAACAAACTTGATTTTGACACACCAAACCATCCAAAACTTATTTCTAAGTTATGTGGAGGTTATTTAAGGTATGTTAAGCCTATTTCACTATTTTGGAGTGTTTGTTGCATTAAACTGACTGCGTTTACGCACCAGTTTGCGTATAACTTTCCAGAAAGCGATTTAAAGCTATGTTTATTTTTGGCGACGTTTTACGAATTACAAAACAAAGTGTAACGTTCCGACAAACTTGATTTACAAATCAACGAAAACTCGAAAACCTTTATAAAATAGATATAATTATTTATATTTATTTCAAACGCCCAAAACTCGGAAATATTTTATAAAATAAATATAATTGTGTATATTTATATTTATTTCAAACTTCTAAACGAAGTACGACACCTTTGCGTAAGATTTTAACAACGATATTATTAATTCGATAACAACGAGCTCATATAATTATATGCATATACATTTATTTATTCCCATCCTACGAAAACTACCACTGTATATTACCGCACCACATACGACATTTCGAATACGTGCCGTTATCGATCTACGTATTTCTAACTCACGACAACTAACACGACTTCGTAAACATAGTTATGTTTATATATATATATATATATATATATATCTTAATCACTCGAAAATCAAGTCGAGTTCATGACTTAGTTTTATCCCGATTATAAACGGGATCAATGAACCATAGATTGGTTATACTAAATCAAAACAATAACACCTTCATAGAATCGTTGAGTTAACGATTCGGTAGAGCTCGGACACGTAGTTTAGCTACGTTTAATTAGAAACTTATAAGTATTCCTTCGTAGGAATGTCATAGTTGCATGCTAGCTACTTCACGTTCTTGGAACGGCACTACGAAATCACGCTAGGCTAGCTTCGCACAGGAATGTCAAGGTGAGTTCATAACCCCCAGTTTTTACTGTTATACATTTTTATAAATGTTTTCGGGGGTGGAAAGACATGCAAGTTTCGCAAAAGTACACAATATTTCGATGAACGAAAACTATATATATTTCTAAACCATTTCGCAACAGGATTTCAACGAACTCAAATGGTTTATGAATGATTTCGATCAAACATACCGGTTTTACAAAACGCGCGCATATTGACGAAACGTGCATGATTTTCTAATGGGTACGGGCGACACAGTCGAGGGGGCTCGACACAGTCGAGGGGGCTCGACACAGTCGAGGGGGCTCGACACTAACAATCGTCTACACAGGTTGAGTACTTCCTATGTCGTCGCATATGTTAATGTCCTCGCGAAACATTAACGATCAACCTGTTCATAGACACTTTACATACCCATTTACAACACTAAAACTTTCATATATTCATAAGATTCATTTGATGGAAACTCACAAATACATGGATTTACAAACTTTGGTAACGTTTTTCAAATTATACCTAAGCAAGAGGACGCGCTGATCCTGCTTACAAAGGTTCGTTTGGGCTCGACCCATTCTCTCTCGTGCAATACACAGAGACTCTTGTGGGCTAGACTCACAGTTCTCATATATCATGCCAAGAAAATGATTTTACTATATTTTCTCAACAACTTTAAAACCGGTTATCAAAAAGATTTCTTTTAAATCTTTTCAAAACAAACTATGAACTCGCTCAACTTTATGTTGATTTTTCACATGTTTCTTTCTCAGGTTGCATGTTACAAACTAAGGAACGGTTGGAATAGGAGAACCCAAGGGATTTCGAGTACTTAGCGGGCGTTCGCATTCTAGAAGTCTTAGCTTAATTGCTTCCACTGTGCAATGAAGATACCTGTCCAGTCACGCCATGCTCTGATATTTCGGGGTGTGACAACAAGAACAAAGCTATGTTGAGGAATCGCTTCAGCATCTACCATTTCAACATCATCACTTGCAGGTTGACTTGAAGAACCACCAGCTTCTTGAGTTTCCACAATCAATTCTTTCTTTCTTTGAGTTGCTGCCTCAGCCAACTCCTTTTCTCTGTGTGCTCTTCTTTCTTCAACCCTCTGAATCTGTATGTTGTTGTAGATAGATTGAACATTAATCCCCATATGATGTTCCATCACTGTGTATAACATGTTAAGCTGTTCATCTTTCACTGTTTTGTCAGCTCTAAGTGCTTCAATCTCCAACTTTAACACCTTGATTTAATTAGCAGATGCTTCATGAAGTTCTTGTAACATTTGATGTAGCGTCTGATTAGTATCATTCATGTTCTTGTTCTTCACATGCAGATCAGAAATTTCTAATGATAGTTGCTCAAAAAGCTTAGCATTGTCATCCACATCATCATTCAAAGTTCTTATCTTCTTTGCATGTTTAGTCACAACGGTCTTTATTTCTTCATTCACTTTAGTCAACTTCTCAAGTTGCTTCTTCAATTCATCAAGATCAGCCTCAGCTTTTGCTTTCTCTTTCTCTTTCTCTAGAAGACTAACTTTCTTTTTCAGATCTTGCACTGTTGCATCATGAAACATGTCGTAGTCTTTACCTAGAAGAATATCATCCTTGAATTCACCATGAATATTAGGAAAACCTTCAAATGGATCTGGAAGAGTAGTTTTCTTTGGATTTGACGTCTCAGCTTCCTCTGAAATAGGTTGATTTTCCGGTGGTGGTGGTGGTGGTGTAGACACTCTTTCCTCAGTAGTAACAACATCATCATCATCACCTGCTTTCTTCACAACCTCAGGAACTTCAACATTTTGATCTTTAACAACTTCAGGACCCTTTGAAATTATAACATGCTTTTCACTTTTGCCACTTTGATCTTTAGACATAGTTGCACCTCCTTTCTTTGCCCTGACACTCCTTGAAATAACGCTAGATTGAACTGCTTTGCGCTTTCTTCGTTGTATCTTTTTTTCTGCTTGTGGTGTAGGAATATAAGATTCGTCTTCATCATCAGAATCCTTTCTTTTCCTCTTTAGAGGTTTCTTCTTCAGAGTAACCTTTCCAACACCTATCTTTTCAATCTCAGACTCTATTTCAGTAGATTCATCATTAGCATCACTAGAATCTGTATGAGTAACACCTTCAGGTTCTTTATCTTTAACACTTTCAGGTTGAACATGCTTTGCAGCAACAGCAGCCTCTTCATTCTTCTTTAGAAATCCTTCCAGTGACTCTTTCATCAAACCAACACCTTGTTGTATAACATCTACTGGATTCAGCACTGGTTCATCCACCAACCTTGGTGGTAATTCCTTTGCAGGCCCTGCAAAACAAGCATTGAATATTTATTAGAATAATATAACATTTAAAGATCTAACTTTTCTTATGACTCCCCCTTTCAACTATACCCTTAACAACTATCTTTGGTGTCGAAACGTTAGGAGCAGTCACAGTTGGAGAGGCCTTTGGTGTTCTCTTCCTCTTTCCGTCCATCACAAACCAGTATCTAAGCTTCTTCTCATGCATATCCCTAAGACTATTTGTTTCATCATCTGAATTACTATTTTCATGTCTTCATGCATCGTTATCAGGTGCAACATATCCTGGATTTGCAATTTTACAGATCATATGCTTAGCTCTTGGCTCAGTTTCATCTTTCTTCAGCTTGAATTGACTTAATCTACTCAAGGTATCACTTTGCATGTTACGTAGACCTAATACATCAGCATGATCCTTTGGAAGGTCATTCACTTGATCATCTATCATCATTTGTATGAACCTTGGATACATTATGTATTTTTCTCCCCTGATGTTGTCCACCAAATGATCAAACAGCACTTGAGAGATATTGTATGGCCTATTAAGCACCAAACATGTAATAATGTTCATGATATAGTCTGATGTCTCGTCATAGTCTATCGCCTACATCATCAGTCTATGCCGTGTCATGTATATGTAATAGATTAAAAAGTTAAGTTTTTGTGTAATGTCCAGGTCGCACGACCTGATTGGTCAGGTCGTACGAAGTGGATTTGTCCAGTTCGTGCGATCTGGAGTTGTTTAGTCCATGCGATCTGGTCAGCCTATAAATAGGTTAGTTGTGTTCTTCATTTGTAACATTCTGGAGAAATCTGTAGCGAAGTGCTGTCAGATTCTCTCTGTACTAAAACGTTTAAAATCAATGAAGAACATGTTTAAAGTGACTTTCTACTCTTCTACTCCTGTTCTAACACTGATTGACGGTTTCTAATCTGATTCCGCCTTTCTAGAAACTAGATCTGGCTCTGATTGACTCGTATTGGACGATTCATCGATCCTACAAGTGGTATCAGAGCTCAGGATGAGTCAAATCTGTTGATATCAGTGTTTTGAATGGTTTAGAATCATATACTTCTACTCTTTCTTGGATTTTCAGACGAATTCACAGATAAAATGGATTGAATTTTAGATATTACGTGTAAAACATCATTTTGAACAATTGTACAAAGTTGCAGACCGTAAATCAAACTAAAACTGTTTTGAAAATGTCAAAAACTGGAAATCCTGATAAACTAAGTCTTCAAACGAGGTGAAACTATCCAAATCGTATGAAAATGATGTCCAAATCGTGTGAAACTGATCAGATCGTTTGAGTTTTTATCAAACCGTTTGAAAATCATGACCAGGTCATTTGAGTTCTTGTTCAGATCGCACAAATTGGATCAGATCGCACGACTTGAGTGATCAGGTCTCACGGTTTGGCAATCCAGGTCACACGGTTTGATAGTCCAGGTCGTTTGAGATAGTTCAGGTCGTTTGAAACATTCAGGTCATTTGAAAGGTCCAGGTCGTCTGAAAGTCCAGATCTTTTGAAAGTCCAGATCATTTGAAAGTCCAGGTCGCTTGAAATTGTAATTTTTCAAAACTTAGAAATTTTTCGAAACATTTTTCAAAGTATAAAAATGGACAATCAAGAGTTTTACAATGCGTTTTTCGGAGGAGGTATGATTGTTCAAACTCCAGCAAGTATAGCCCAGAATGTGAATATGGAGAACGATTTTTACAATGCGTTTTTCGCCAACGATTATTACCGACATGCTATCTATCATAAAAACAATCAACAACCATTCAATCCACGACCTCAAATCGAAAACAGTCAATCCAAACAAACAGAAAAAGCTCTTTTGGTGAATCAAGATGATGGAAAGATTCCAGAATACATTCTAGGAGATGGTCTTGCAATGATGGCTGAAATTATCGAAGAGACGGAACCGGAAATCGAGGAATGTGTTCCTGAAGTTGAAGAAATCGGTGAAGTGGTGAATGAAGAAAGTTTTGCAGATCTAGAAGAGGAGGCAGCAGCAGTCTACTATTATCAGTCTGAACAGGAGGTTATTACTAATGCATTTAAATCTATAATGCCAGCTAATGTGTTTAATTCTTTTGTAGGTTTCTTTAGTGAACCGACTACGGGTTTTTGCCCACAGTACTAAGTTGAACAAACTCCTGTTCAAGAGATCATTGATGTCTCAAAGGAATTGAATGAAGAGACTTTGAAAGAAATAGAAGACAAAGCTCTTATGGTCAAGCTGCAAGAGGTAGAACAAACTAAAACACCTTCTGATAACAATGAGACCAAAGATGCAACTCAAGAGTCAGTGTCAGTTGAAAAGGAGTCAATTATCGAGACTTGTGTTACATATGAGTCAGGAGAGAAGTCCGAGTCCGATGACAAATCAGAAAATGTGAAGTCCGAATCCGAAGAGAAATCCGAGTCTGAGTCCGGAGAGTTTGGTAAATCGAAAAGTAAAAATGATAAACAAGAAAATGTTTTTGAAAAAGTTTATCCAATTCTTGAAAAGCCATGCGAAAACTGTTTGAAACCATGCATGGATTGTCTTGAAAAAGACAAACAGTTTCAAGAGTTGAAAAAGTTTAACGACAAATTAAAATTTGATTTTAATGATGTTAAAGAAGCTTATGACACTTTGTCACGATCAATTAAAATGATTCACACTGAGAGTAAGGAAAATGATAAAATTGCTAATTTGCTCAAAGCTACGGTCATGGATAAGCAAATGTGGATTAACATCCATCTGGACACAATCGCATCTCTAAAGAAGGAACTTGAACTGATGCGCATTGAGACAGAAAGAGTCAACAAAAAGTTGATCAGTTATCTTTCATCTTCATATGTGATTGATCAGATTGTTCCTCAACAAACTGAAGTTAAACCAGCTTTCAAAAATGTTTCACCCCCAATGTGGAATCATTATTCTTAGAAATATCTAGACGGGGTGGAGGAGGCATTGAATCTAAAACTAAGAACAGAGGAGAATGAGTTACCGGAAAACATAGATGTTACATTCTCTCCGTCTGACACCGACGACGAGTCACAACTGGTTAAAACAGTTGTAGACCAAGGGTTGGATGAAGAGTGATAACACTGATTTCGAAATGGTTAAAACTCGTTTTGAGAATTCCAGTTCAGATTCTGAAGATGACGGAAACTTTCTTGATAAGTTTATCCCAAAGCCAGATAAAGTTTTGGATGACGATTCGATCATTGTGGTTTACATGATGACCGGAACTGACAAACTGTATACTGATTTTGAGTACCCGATTCAGAATGCGAACCTGGAAAAGGTTGAAAAAGTTTTTAAACTCGTGGAAATTGATATTTCAGAAGTTAACAACAATTTGTTTCTATCAAAACCGAAAAAAATCTTTTGTTAAACAACCGACAAACAACCTGGGAAAGAAAAATGAATGGGTGGGTAACAATGGTAATAACAAGAGACATGGTAATAATTACAAAAAGAAAGGTGTTGGTTTTGAGACGAAAATGGCTAAGAAAGCAGTTAAGCCAAAAGAAAAATTGAGTGAAGTGTTTGTGGCTGGTAAGAATACAGAAGTCGAAAAGGATTATATCTTTAGTAAGCAAGCAGTTGACGATTTTATTGCGGCCAAAAAGATAAGAGACGAGACTAACAGATCCACTTTTGTTGAATATGACAAAAGAATCTGTTATCGATGCAATGAAATCGGTCACATGGCCAAACAATGTGTCAAAAAGATAATAAAACCAGTTTTCCATAAACCAAAACCAAAAATTTCAAGGGATGTCAAGGGAAAATCACCTATGGTATCCCCCGTGCGTATTCTTAAACGCGGTGAATCATTGAAGTCAGAGGACAAACCAAAATCAATTTTTGAAATTGGTGAATCTTCAAAATCACAAAAGACTTCAAAGGTTTATACTAAGACAAAGACTTCCCAAAGTCAATCATGGGTGGAGAAACCTAAACATTCTTTTGAGGAAAAGAAAATGGAAGAAGTTTTAAAATCTGAACCGAAAATCTTTGCAACTACTGATGAGAAAATTAAGTTTGAGTTAGATAAGTTGATTGAAGAATTCCCACCTATCAAGGAAGGAGCTCTAATGTTGAAAAATCTTGGGTATCATTGTTTAAGTAAATGTCTTTTGATGTGTGTAGGGGCTTCCAAGGTCTATCATTTCTAAATGGATTATGGATAGCGGCGCCTCACGGCACATGACAGGGATGTTAGCACTGCTATACGACGTCAAATCAATCAATGGAGGTTATGTCGGGTTTGCTGGAACTCAAGGTGGAAGAATTGTTGGAAAAGGAATACTTACTAACGGGGTCGTAACATTCGATAAAGTGAATTACATTGCTGAGTTAGAAAACAATCTGTTGAGCATTTCTCAGATTTGTGACAAGTCATTCACTGTTCATTTTACAAAAGATGAAGTCTGATTCTTAAACCACGGTTTAAAATACCCGAAGAAATGGTGTTGATGCGCGCTCCTCGTGAACACAATCTCTATATACTAGACATGAGCATTGCAACAACGACAGATAAAAAGGCACAATGTTTTGTGAGTAAGACGAAGGCGACTGAAAAAGAATCCATCAGGTGGCATCGTAAAATGGGTCATATTCACTTGAGAAAGATGAACTTTTCAGTTCATAATGATCTTGTAGACGGTATTAATTTGAAAAGTTTCCATCTTAACGATGACTGTATTGAATGTAAGAAAGGGAAGCAGACGAAGAAATCGCACCCGAAAAAGCTCTTGAACTCCATCAGATTACCGCTCGAAAGACTCCAAATGGATCTTTTCGGACCGGTAAATGTGAAAAGCATAAGGGGAGATCTATATTGTTTAGTTGTTACTGACGACTTTACAAGATTCTCCTGGGTGTTGTTTCTAGAGAGAGAAAAGACAAAACGTTTGATTCTTTGATGAGGCTATTCAAAAAGATGGAGAATCTTTACAAACTGCCGATTAGACGTATTCGAAGCGACAATGGCACAGAATTCAAGAACAACCGTATGCTCGAATTCTGCAACGATAAGGGCATTCTTCATGAGTTCAGCGCACCATATACTCCTCAACAAAACGGTGTCGCAGAAAGAAAAAATCGTACGATGATCGAAACAACTCGTACCATGTTAGCAGATTAGAAATTACCGGTATATTTTTGGAGTGAAGCGGTCGCCACGGCATGTTACACGCTCAATCGGGTTCTTACGGTGAAGAAGTACAAGAAAACTTGTTTTGAATTACTTCATCTTTACAAACCGAATCTGAAGTACTTAGAACCATTTGGATCACCATGCACATTCATTGATCCAGACGGTAAATTTGGTGCTAAAGCTAATGAAGGTTTTTTTGTAGGATATGCTAGTCCATTGAAGAGAGTTTTTGTTCCGAGTTTGGGGAAGATCATACAGGTTCAACACGTTGACTGTCAACAGTTTACCGCTCCGAATCAACTTCCCGGAAACAGGTTGCTATTTGATTACGAAAATCTTTGGGAGTCATTCCATCTACCGACAGAGCCAAATGAGGTGGAACTGGCATTCTTATACCAACAACAACAGTCTCTTTCACAAGAACAAGTGCCGAGACCGTTGGTGGTTTCTTCACCCACAGTGGGTTCAAATGATCATGAGGCTGGTCCAAGTGGAACTGCACATGTACCCCCAGAAGAAACAACTCCAATATTTGACCAATCGGACGACGCAGAATCGGAAACCGATCCAATTTATGACGAGGAACCAATGTCACACCCCAACCGATTGCGGAAACATCGGGGCATGGCACTGAGCGAAACAGATTATCCAGAAGTTTCCATAGCAACTATATTTACCAAATATTTTAAAGTAACACGTCCCATACCTTGTCATAAATGATAATACGGTTATTACAGAAAATATCTAGTCGAATTGTTCTGTTCCGACAACTCAGATTTTTATTACAGACAATTGTTTATTTATTGGTTTCTAGGACTCCGTCCCTAGCCTCAATTTCATCACCAACACACAAAGCATGTAAACATCCTAAGCACCTGTCACATACGTTAAAGTAAAAGTCAATACACATAGTGTAAAGGTGAGCATACAAGTTTGATTAATAGCATATAGAGTTCGAAAGCGTTACGCATAACCAACACGTACACAGAGTGAAATGAGGCATGTTAGTTATCGACATGAACCTATCGACACCAATGACTGCGGGTTGACTGCCCAAGGCAGTTCGCGATACACACTCACCACTGTGAGCCATGTAGGTAATTGTCCTTAACAACTCCCGAGTGAACGGGTGCTGAGTCCAAACTAATAGTACTATCATTGCTAAGGTAGATAGACAGCATTCCATGTGTAAACATAACAAACAAGCATTCATTAAGTCACGTATAACATGCGGTAACGGTTAGCGTTTTAAGTATTGCGTAGTGTGTTCGATTTGATTTTGTATAAGTAACGTATCTAACACCCAAAAGTGCATAAAGCAAAAAAGGGATCGAGTATACTCACAGCGGTTGATGGATTGAAGGGAGCGCTAGAGAGTAGGGTTAGCCTGATCAGAACGATATCGTAACAATAAGTGACGCGTAAAACGATGCAAATTACAAGTGGTTCAGACAGTAGTTCGAGCGGATGTTAGTCCGATCGGACAGCCGGTCGTGCGAGTGGTAGTCCATTCGGACGGTCGTCCGGTCGGATAACTGTTCGAGTGGATTGTTTCTTCCTTTGGGAAGGATGTCTTTGTGTATGATGGCTTGACTTTTGAAGTTTTTGTTGTAGCATTTTGAAAACATAGAAGTATCTCTACTTTTCAGGTCGATCGATCGAACGATCGTTCGATCGGACGGCAATCCGATTGGTCGGGCACTTCAGTGAGAACAAGTTCACAGCAGGTTGTCACTCGATCGGACGGTCGTTCGATCGGGTGGCATCCTTTGTGCATTGAACATGTTGAAAATTGTTTAAGTGTTGAAGTTTAAATGTCTCATGATTCGAATGGCAATTCGATCAGATGGTAGTCCGATCGGACAACAATTCGTTCAACATTGAGACTTCAAATGTTGGCAAAAATGGTTAAGTGTGGACCAAAAGGTGCAAGTCGAACGGTTGACAACCCGTTCGGTCGACAGTCCGTTCGGACGGTGGTCCGATCAGACGGCATTCCTCCTGGTCATTCCGTTCGTCTTACACTTGGCTGTTTTTGATCGTTTGTCGTTTTATCAAGATGTGTTGATGTCATGCTAACCAACAGAACACATCCTAAGCTCTAGTGACCTGATTAAATAGGAACCACCCAAGTTCAGTCGGTCCACCGGTTCAGGACGATTGTTCTTGGTTAACCCGGAATCGATAATCTCGTGGATAGAATACGGACCTTGAACCAACGCAACCACAAGAATGAGTAGTAAGTCGGCACAAGCTCCGATTCTACCGATTTTGAGTGCATTGAGTGTAAAAGAGTTGGAAGAAAATTGGAAAACCATCTTTCAATCCTTTTCATTGTGAATATGTTTAGATCTGTGAAAGATCTTTGTTTGTTTATGTGGAAATCGGTTAAATCTAATTTGTTCTTGGTGGATTGAGGCCAAAACATGAAGTTCTTCAAGAACACATGATGACGTCATCCTAGAACACCTTGAATCTTGATGATTTCTTGGTTAAAAGTTAATATTCAAATGATAGAAAGGTGTAGGAGTGCGTGTAGATTAAGGAAATACAAGATTTAGGACGTCAGTTGCCAAAAGTAGAAAGAATGAAAGTGAAAAAGGGTATTTATAGGGTTACCCAAAGTGGAAAGGAATGGAGAGGGGCTGGTCGATCGGTTAGGCAGCTCGATCGAACAGCTTGTCCGATCGGACGGCAGTCCGATCGAACGGCTGGTCGATCGGCTGGTCGCCTGATCGATCAGTCGGTTGGTTCGAGTGTTTGGTGCGACGAGTTTTGCCGTTTCGTTTTTTATTTGAGAGCGTTTCGATGCGATAGTGTTTCCTAATCAAATTACTTTTAATCCCAACTACTATATCAACATACAAGCATCCTTATTTCGTATTCGTTTAGCGTTTGCGATTCGATTACGATTGAGTTCGATTGCGTTTCGATTGATTCCCACATATAACATAAATAAGCATGCACAAGTAACACATAAGGCACACAGACACGTATAATAATAACTAAAATGCGTAATTCGAGTTGCGAGTGCGATTGCAATAGAGATAAAGAGATTAAACGTGCGATAAATAGCGATTACTATGCGATTATTAATAGATACTCTACATAATACAACTAAAGCGAAAACAAAATAGACTAACTATGAGTCAAAGAAGTGAAAACAGGAATTCGAGCAAGGGGAGACAGATCGCAATTAGCAATCTTTTCTTCCTTTGACTTCAATCTTGACTTGACTTTGACTTTCAAAACATGGGGTGTTACAGCCTCCCCTAGTTAAGAGAATTTTGTCATGAAATTAGGCCGAAGCCGTAACAAACAACTGCGGGTACTTTGCCTTCATGTCGCTTTCGAGTTCCCAAGTGAACTCTGCGCCTCGTTTGCCTTCCCATCAGACTTTCACAATAGGAATGCGCGAGCGTCTGAGTTGCTTGGTTTGGCGATCCATGATTTTGACAGGCTTCTCCACGAAGTGCAGTGTTTCGTTTACTTGGAGGTCATCGAGAGGTACAATTAAATAATGCTCAGCCAGGCACTTTCGGAGGTTTGACACATGGAAAGTCGGGTGGACATTACTAAGTTCCTCCAGTAGTTCGAGTCTGTAGGCGACTTTTCTGATCCTTTCCAGAATCTTGAAAGGTCCAACATATCGAGGCGCTAGTTTCCCTTTCTTGCCGAATCTGACCACGCCCTTCCAAGGTGATACCTTTAGGAGTACGTAGTCGCCAACGTCAAATTCAAGGGGCTTGCGTCGTCTATCGGCGTAACTTTTCTGTCGACTTCGAGCTTTCAACAAGTTGTCTCGAATTTGGAGGACTTTGTCGGTCGTTTCTTGCAATAGCTCAGGACCGGTTAATCGCGAGTGACCGATCTCGTGCCACACAATAGGCGATCGACATCTTCTTCCGTATAAAGCCTCGAACGGTGCCATTTGAATGCTGGAATGATAACTGTTGTTGTATGAGAATTCGACTAACGGCAGGTATGCATCCCAATTACCACCGAAATCTATGACACATGAACGGAGCCTGTCTTCAAGAGTACAGATTGTTCTCTCAGTCTGACCATCGGTTTGAGGGTGGAATGCGGTACTTAGATTAAGCGTTGTACCGAGAGCAGCTTGAAACGTTTCCCACAGTCGCGAGGTAAACCGAGCGTCACGGTCAGAGATGATGTCACGAGGCGTCCCATGTCGACAAATGATCTTATCGGTGTAGATTCGGGCTAATCGTTCTACCTTGTAGTTTTCCCGTATCGGAAAAAAGTGGGCTGATTTGGTCAAACGGTCAACAACAACCTAGATGCTGTCGTGACCTGATGACGTGTGCGGAAGCTTCGTTATGAAATCCATAGCTATGCTGTCCCACTTCCATATAGGGATCGGTGGTTGTTCGAGTAAACCAGAGGGTCTTTGGTGTTCAACCTTGACCTTTGCACAAGTCAGGCACTTTCCAACGTAGAGAGCGATATCCCTTTTCATGCTCGGCCACTAGTACTTGTAGCGAAGGTCCTGGTACATTTTGTTGGCACCGAGATGAATAGAATACCGGGATTTGTGGGCTTCGTCCATCAAAATCTTTCGCAAATCGGTCCGTTTAGGGATCTAAATCCGGTCCAGATAATGGAATATCCCATTTGGCTTATTCATAAGATGAGCTCCATCGTGGTAGATTCTTTCCTTATCCAAAGTGCGCTCGTTAAAACAAGCATGCTGGGCTTCGCGGATGAGGGTTTCGAGGTCATATTGGGCTTGGGTTTTACGAATGTTGAGCAAGTAACTCCGTCTGCTGAGAGCATCGGCAATGACATTTGCTTTACCTGGGTGATAACGAATCTCACAGTCATAATCGTTGAAAAGTTCTACCCATCGGCGTTGACGCATATTAAGTTCCTTCTGGTCAAAGATGTGTTGTAAGCTCCTATGATCGGTGAAGATCGTACACTTTGTACCATATAGGTAGTGTCGCCAAATCTTTAACGCAAAAACAACTGCGCCTAGCTCGAGATCATGGGTTGTATAGTTCCTTTTGTGGATTTTGAGCTGACGAGATGTGTAGGCAATGACCTTGTCCCTTTGCATGAGAACGCAGCCAAGACCAAGGTTCGAGGCATCACAATAGACAATAAAGTCTTCGTTTCCGTCGGGCAATGTGAGAACAGGAGCATTGCAAAGCATGTGCTTGAGGGTTTGGAAAGCAGACTCTTGTTCAGTTCCCCAAACAAAAGGCTTTTCTTAATGCGTGAGAGCGGTAAGCGGCACAGCGATCTTTGAGAATCCTTCGATAAATCGTCGATAATAGCCCGCTAGTCCGAGAAAAGAACGGACTTCAGAAGGGTTCCTGGGTGTAATCCAACTCTTGACTGCTTCAATCTTCGCGGGATCGACGTGAATACCTTGACTCTTGACAATGTGACCCAAAAACTGAACCTCCTCCAGCCAAAATTCACACTTGGAGAATTTGGCATAGAGTCGATTCCCCTGGAGTAGCTCGAGTACCAAACGTAGATGTTGCACGTGTTCGGCCTTCGACTTGGAATAGATCAAGACATCGTCGATGAA
Organism: Helianthus tuberosus; assembly: GCA_030545235.1. Lineage (NCBI taxonomy): Eukaryota > Viridiplantae > Streptophyta > Magnoliopsida > Asterales > Asteraceae > Helianthus > Helianthus tuberosus. Next base: position 62,430,859 of record CM060432.1, on the reverse strand, counting down.
CACGATGAAGAAACGGTCGAGATAAGGTTTACACACGCGATTCATTAGATCCATGAAAACCGCGGGTGCGTTGGTTAAACCAAAAGGCATAACAACGAACTCGTAGTGGCCGTATCGAGTGCGAAAAGCGGTTTTGGGTATATCCTCCTCCTGAATGCTTAGCTGGTGATAGCCTGAGCGTAGATCGATCTTCGAGAAACACGTAGCTGATCAAACAAATCATCAATGCGAGGCAGGGGATAGCGGTTCTTGATAGTCAACTTATTCAGTTCCCGATAGTCGATGCACATCCTGAACGACCCATCCTTCTTTTTAACGAAAAGGACGAGCGCGCCCCAAGGAGAGGTGCTCGGGCGAATGAAGCCTTTCTCAAGTAATTCCTGAAGCTGACTCGAGATTTCACGCATTTCGGACGGTGCGAGTCGGTAAGGAGCTTTGGCAACAGGGTTGGCTCCAAGAATGAGGTCGATACGAAAGTCGATATCACGACTTGGCGGTAATCCGGGAAGATCGTCAGGGAACACAATAGGAAATTTACGAACCACAGGGACGTCTTTCACTTATGTCTTTCCTTTCTTTTCCTTCTCCGCTACTACAATGTTAGCCAAGAAAGCTCTGTATTCCTTGCGGAGATACTTGCAAGCTTGGACACATGACATGAGTTTGAGACCCTTCGAAGCAGTTTCTCCTTAAACACACAATAAATCACCATTCGCGAGCGAGAATTGAATCATCTTATCGAAGCACACAACCTCAGCATGGTTTTCACGAAGAAAGTCCATGCCTACTATGACGTCAAAACTTCCGAGTTGCATCGGAATAAGGTCGATTGGGAAGATGTGATTGTTGAGCTCAAGAGTACAATCACGAAGGACATAATTAACGGCGACAGTTCTTCCGGTGGCGACTTCAACATCGAACGTCGAGGGGAGATGGGAGCGCTTACGACTAAGAAGCTTCTCGAATTCAAACGACACAAAGCAGTTATCTGCTCCAGTATCAAATAAACATGAAGCATAAATACCATTCACAAGGAACGTACCATTGACCACGTTGTTGTCAGTCTGGGCTTGGCGCACGTTGATGTTGAAAGTTCTGGCGCATGCGGCTTGCTGTTGCTGCTGAGGCTGTTGCTGCTGTTGAGGCTGCTGCTGCTGGGGCTCTTGTTTCACAACCTTGTTCGGGCACATGTTCGCAAAGTGGTTGGGATCACCACATACGAAGCAGACTCGGGCGTTGACCGCGGGTGCCTGAGCCGCTTGTTGGCCTTGCGGGGCTGGGAGCAGAGCTTGATAAGCAGTGGCTTGAGCTGGTGCTTGACGGGGACCGGTACGGCAGTTAGCAGTGAAGTGGCCGTACATATTGCAGTGAGCACAGAAACGGCATGCGAGACCCACCGGGTGATGGTAAGAACATGTTGGGCAAGCCGGGTGGGGGCCTGTGTATGCACGCATTGCAAGCGGTGCATAAGTAACTGGTGCTGGACGGTGGTGAGACTGCTGCTGGGCTGGTATGGCTTGAAGTGGAGCATCCGTGGTGGTGACAGCACAGTTCTTGTTGCTGGAGCTGATGTTGTTGTTCTTCTTCTTGCGGCGTGAGGACTTTGACGGTTGAGCGGCGGCGGTTTCAGCGGTTGGTGCGGCGGTGACTTGGTGCAGGTTCTTAGAAGTTTTATCCCAAAAACCAGCTTTTACTCACTTGTCGTTGATTTCAGTGGCAAGCAAGTATGTTTCTTCGATCGTGGCTGGCTTTGCGGCATGCACAAAATCTGCAACACAGTCGGGTAGAGCTCGAATGTACTTCATAATCGTCATGTCGGGCGTCTTCACTTGATCGGGACAGGTGATGCTGAGCTGCTTAAAGCGAGCAGTCAGGGCAGCGTTGTCACCTTCTTTATGCTTAATGTGCCAGAACTCATCCTCCAGCTTCTGGCGCTCATGGGGAGGGCAGAACTCTTCGAGCATAACGTTCTTCAACTCGTCCCATGACAGACCATAGAACTCTTCGAGCATAACGTTCTTCAACTCGTCCCATGACAGACCATAGGCTGCATCATTTCCGCGCTTGTTCCTTTCGGCCGTCCAGCATTCTAGAGCACGGGACTGGAAGACGCCGGTAGCGTTCAATGTGCGGAGATTATCAGGACATCCACTCTGTCGTAGGGTAACTTCAATTGAGTCAAACCATTGAAATAAAGTCGTAGGGCCTTCTTCTCCGGTGAACTCTTTTGGTCCGCATGCCTTGAACTGTTTGAAGCTGAAAGCAGCTTTGGGAGTCTCAGTTTGGGACTCCTCAGACAATTTGCTCATGTTTTCGTACAGCTCGCTGATGACTTGGGGTACAACCTTTGCCATTTGCTTAGTGATCATGGCAGCGAGGCGTTTGTCTGCTTGCTTTCGACGAGCATCGCGGGTATCGCAAGATCCAGATGACGATATTATCTGCAACAGACATCGCCACAGGACTCAACATGACAAATTCGAATCTCACCTCACACGTCTAATACTACTAAAGCTCAGGAACACGTACAATTATGTAAGCACATAGGCACATAATCACAGATTCACATAAACACAGAAGCACGTAAGCATGTAAGCACGTAAGGCACAGATTCACAGAGAGCACATAAAACACGTAATCACAAGAGTCAGTCAGAACACAGAAACCTATCATTCAAAGTCTACACTCGCGGACTTTTTGTTGATGGTATCATAGCGTATAGTCGAGTATAAGCGATCATTGGTTAACACATCGAGTAGTATAGTGTAAGCGTATAACATAGCATAAGGTCGTCCACAATTTAGCGATTTGTCAGCATTTTGAGATAGATATGTGATGCGGGTCGTTTGTATTGATCAAAGTGAAGGCGGAAATCGAATAAGTCTCCAAAAATTAAAACATATAAGCAGGTAAATACACATACAACACATAAAATCGACGAATCATCAGAGTCAGCAGTTGCAGGCTCATAATCGAAACTCACAAAAATCGAGAAATAGATCGCCTGCGGCTATTAGACATTGACTACCCAAAGTGATTCGAATATTCACAGGGACCTGTTGCGCACACTTTGACCTTCAGAATTGTGCTTTTGCCTCAAGTCTTGGGCTCGGCACACATCCTTTCGGTCATGTCGTGACTTCAAGTCGTTGGAGTCTGTCGATACTTTGGTGAGGGTTTTGTAAAAACCAAGTAAAGGTTGGAACATGTTGTCAAGGTTAGGGTTTCACCCCTGGCTTAACAACTTCGTTCCTGTTTTTGATAAAATAGAAGAGGATTATGCGTCAAAGTATGGATTTCACTCCTATTTCAACGCAATTTCTCGTGTTTATAGATAAAATGGGTTGAACAACAATTTAGTCGAGAGTTTGCGGTTTTCGCACCTAATCTCGACTTGATAGCTCATTCATATTTGAAAATTTGAGTGCAGTGATAGTGTAGTGTAGGTGAGAATAGCGAGAAATACCAAGTACGCTCACACATAATCCCTACTGGATATGCACGAGTCGGTCTGTTGGTTCCTAACTATAGACTAGGTCTATAAGACATCGACCCGGACTAGGTCAACTCTTTCCTAATTCCCTATAGTTATGGCTCTGATACGAATCTGTCACACCCCAACCGATGGCGGAAACATCAGGGCATGGCACTGAGCGAAATAGATTGTCCAGAAGTTTCCATAGCAACTATATTTACCAAATATTTTAAAGTAACACGTCCCATACCATGTCATAAATGATAATACGGTTATTACAGAAAAGATCTAGTCAAATTGTTCTATTCTGACAACTCAGATTTTTATTACAGACAATTGTTTATTTATTGGTTTCTAGGACTCCGTCCCTAGCCTCAATTTCATTACCAGCACACAAAGCATGTAAACATCCTAAGCACCTGTCACATACGTTAAAGTAAAAGTCAATACACACAGTGTAAAGGTGAGCATACAAGTTTGATTAATAGCATATAGAGTTCGAAAGCGTTACGCATAACCAGCACGTACACAGAGTGAAATGAGGCATGTTAGTTATCGACATGAACCTATCGATACCAATGACTGCGGGTTGACTGCCCAAGGCAGTTCGCGATACACACTCACCACTGTGAGCCATGTAGGTAATTGTCCTTAACAATCCCCAAGTAAACGGGTGCTGTGTCCAAACTAATAGTACTATCGTTGCTAAGGCAGGTAGACAGCATTCCATGTGTAAACATAACAAACAAGCATTCATTAAGTCACGTATAACATGCGGTAACGGTTAGTGTTTTAAGTATTGCGTAGTGTGTTCGATGTGATTTTGTATAAGTAACGTATGTAACACCCAAAAGTGCGTAAAGCAAAAAGGGATCGAGTATACTCACAGCGGTTGATGGATTGAAGGGAGCGCTAGAGAGTAGGGTTAGCCTGATTAGAACGATATCGTAACGATAAGTGACGCGTAAAACGATGCAAAGTACAAGTGGTTCGGACAGTAGTTCGAGCGGATGTTAGTCCGATCGGACAACCGGTTGTGCGAGTGGTAGTCTGTTCGGACGGTCGTCCGGTCGGATGACTGTTCAAGTGGATTGTTTCTTCCTTTGGGAAGGATGTGCTTGTGTATGATGGCTTGACTTTTGAAGTTTTCGTTGTAGCATTTTGAAAACATAACCTTTCAGGTCGATCGATCGAACGATCGTTCGATCAGACGGTAACCCGATTGGTCGGGCACTTCACTGAGAACAAGTTCACAGCAGGTTGTCACTCGATCGGACGGTCGTTCGATCAGGTGGCATCCTTTGTGCATTGAATATGTTGAAAATTGTTTAAGTGTTGAAGTTGAAATGTCTCATGATTCGAATGGCAATTCGATCGGATGGTAGTCCGATCGGACAACAATTCGTTCAACATTCAGACTTCAAATGTTGGCAAAAATGGTTAAGTGTGGACCCAAAGGTGCAAGTCGAACGGTTGACAACCCGTTCGGTCGACAGTCTGTTCGGACGGTGGTCCGATCGGACGGCATTCCTCCTGGTCGTTCCGTTCGTCTTACACTTGGCTGTTTTTGATCGTTTGTCGTTTTATCGAGAAGTGTTGATGTCGTGCTAACCAACAGAACCCCATCCTAAGCTCTAGTGACCTGATTGAACAGGAACCACCCAAGTTCAGTCGGTCCACCGGTTCAGGACGATTGTTCTTGGTTAACCTGGAATCGATAATCTCGTGGATAGAATACGGACCTTGAACCAACGCAACCACAAGAATGAGTAGTAAGTCGGCACAAGCTCCGATTCTATCGGTTTTGAGTGCATTGAGTGTAAAAGAGTTGGAAGAAAGTTGGAAAACCATCTTTCAATCCTTTTCATTGTGAATATGTTTAGATCTATGAAAGATCTTTGTTTGTTTATGTGGAAATTGGTTAGATCTAAGTTGTTCTTGGTGGATTGAGGCCAAAACATGAAGTTCTTCAAGAACACATGATGACGTCATCCTAGAACACCTTGAATCTTGATGATTTAACGGTTAAAGTTATGATTCAAAAGATAGAAAGGTGTAGGAGTGCGTATAGATTAAGGAAGTACAAGATTTAGGATGAAATCTTACCGGGATTACGAGAAATCAGAGAAAAAGCAAGGTTAGAGCGCTGGTCAGACGTCAGTTGCCAAAAGTAGAAAGAATGAAAGTGACAAGGGGTATTTATAGGGTTACCCAAAGTGGAAAGGAATGGAGAGGGGCTGGTCGATCGGTTAGGCAGCTCGATCGAACAGCTAGTCCGATCGGACGGCAGTCCGATCGAACGGCTGGTCGATCGGCTGGTCGCCTGATCGATCAGTCGCTTGGTTCGAGTGTTTGGTGCGACAAGTTTTGCCGTTTTGTTTTTTATTTATGAGCGTTTCGATGCGATAAGGTTTCCTAGTCAAATTACTTTTAATCCCAACTACTAAATCAAAATACAAGCATCCTTATTTTGTATTCGTTTAGCGTTTGTGATTCGATTGCGATTGAGTTCAATTGCGTTTCGATTGATTCCCACATATAACATAAATAAGCATGCACAAGTAACACATAAGTCACACACACATGTATAACAATATACAAAATGCGTAATTCAAGTTGCGAGTGCGATTGCAATACCAATAAAGCGATTAAACATGCGATAAATAGCGATTACTATGCGATTATTAATAGATACTCCACATAATACAACTAAAGTGAAAACAAAATAGAATAACTACGAGTCAAAGATGTCAAAACAGGAATTTAAGCAAGGAGAGACAGATCGCAATTAGCAATCTTTTCTTCCTTTGACTTCAATCTTGACTTTGACTTTCGAAACACGGGGTGTTACAACCAAATATTGCGACTTCAAATACTATTGATCACACGGGTGATCAGAATATAACAAATTTGCAATCGGAAGTGAGCGTACCGGATACAGTCATGCCAAGAACGTTATCTTACCATCCGTCAGAGCAAATCATTGGTGACCTTCAAAGCGGCGTGAAAACCCGCGAACAAATAAACAAAGGGCTTACATGTTTTTACTCATCTGTAGCACCTTTACAAGTAAACTTCTCATTAAAATGTTTTATCTCGTAGGTAGAGCCGAAAACGTATAAAGAAGCATTGACCAAAGAGAGTTGGGTAAATGCAATGCAAGAAGAGTTACAACAGTTTGAAAAGCTTGGAGTGTGGAGGTTGGTTGATCTCCCGGAAGATCAGAAGTTGATCAAGACCAAGTGGGTCTTCAAATGTAAGAGAGATGATAGAGGGGTTATAGTAAGGAACAAAGCATGGTTGGTAGTCCAAGGATTTAGTCAGCAAGAAGGGATTGACTTTACTGAAGTATATGCTCCCGTTGCTCGACTTGAGGCAATCAGAATCTTCTTGGCGTTCGCGTCATGGAAGGGGTTCAAGGTCTATCAACTGGATGTCAAATCTGCATTCCTTTACGGCAAGATTAAAGAAGAAGTTTATGTCGGTCAACCACCGGGTTTTACCGATCCTGTACACAAAGATAAGGTGTATCTACTTGACAAGACGTTATACGGATTACACCAGGCTCTGAGAGCCTGGTACGAGACGCTTTCCCAGCATCTGCTGACCAACTGGTTCACCAGAGGGACTATCGATAGTACCCTATTCACTAAAGAGGTTGCAGGACATCTACTAATCGTGCAAATATATGTTGATGATATAATCTTCGGATCAACGAACGATGAGTTGTGTAAAGAGTTTGAGAATGTCATGAAGCAGAAGTTTGAAATGAGTTCAATGGGGGAGATGAAGTTCTTCCTCGGGCTTCAAGTTGAGCAACTGCCTGATGGAATCTTCATACACCAGACCAAGTATGTGAATGATGTGTTGGACAAATTCAATATGTCTGAATCATCTCCCATATCAACCCCCTGGCTTTGAATCATGGCATATGTCCGGATGAAAGTGGATGAAACGCAATATCGATCAATCATAGGATCGCTAATGTATCTGACAGCATCACGACTGGACATCATGTATCCAACCTGCCTCTACGCCCGGTACCAGTCAAGTCCCAGAGCATCACATATGACGATAGTGAAGAGGATCTTACGGTATCTCAAAGGTTGCCCAAGCACCGGCTTGTGGTATCCCCGATCCGGTGACTTCTCTCTAACTGGATATTCTGACTCTGACTTCGGGTGCTGTAAGTTGAATGCTAAGTCCACAACTGCTGGGTGCCAGTTCTTCGGAACTCGGCTAGTCACTTAGCAATGTAAGAAACAGACCACAGTCGTTCTCTCGACTTGTGAGGCCGAATACGTTTCAGCTTCCAGTTGTTGTTCCCAGATTCTCTGGATTCAACAGCAAATGAGGGATTATGGTTTGCAATTCTTAGACACACCAATTTTTGTAGACAACGAGGCAGCCATTAATATCACTAAAAATCTGGTTCAACACTAAAAAACAAAACATATTGAGATTCGACATCATTTTATTCGTGATTGCTACGAGAAAAAATTGATTCGAATTAATTATATTCACACCGATGATCAGAGAGCTGATTTTTACATTAAACCCTTTGATAAAACAAGATTTAATTATCTTTTAAAATTGAACGGGTTAAAGAATTTGTTTTCTGGGAGGGTGGTAGAGTGTGTGGCGGAGGCGGACGGCGATCAAAAGTGATCTGCGTCTAGTTGTCATGTTTTCTGTACAGTTTGTTTACTGCTTTTGATAAAACCAAAAACCAAAAACCAAAAACACAAAAATATGTTTTTGATTTTAGGGGGAGAAAGTTTATAGAAAATACAAAAACATGATTAAATTTCATAAATACAAAAACATTGAAAAATTAAAAATGAGTTTTGTGTGAAAAAGAGGAAATGATAGTACATCAGTGGACTATCACAACATGCTAAAGAAATGGAAAGTCAAAATGTTTTTAAACAAGTCTCACTGATGATGTGCCAGTAGACTTCACACGATTAGTAGATTGAGTACGAGATATAAACATAACGAATAACTGCTTATCCTCATGGGGAACATCTCTCGGATATATGGGTAACCCCCGAAATCTTGTTTGAAGGGCTTTCTATTTCTGACATACTAGATCTTTGTACGTGATGATATCTGCGGTATTATACCGGGACTTCTGATTTTGCGGGAGCAATAGCCTAGTCCTCGTATAATACTCTGCTCTGCTTTATTCTTAAAGCTCACCCTCAGCATAAAAATTATGAAACATTGAAAAATGCTAATCATGTGCTGTTGAAAAGAAGATCCCCAAGGGGGACCCACCTAAAGTCGAGCCATCATCTCTCTGATTGAACGGAAGTTCTAGCCTGAGCTCTCATGGCCTCGCATTTACCCCTTACAGATATCATTAGTGTACACTCACCTGTAAGACTGAATATAGGAATCTAGATACAGGAGTATATTCTGAGGTGGGACATGTGAATAAGTTAGGTTCTTAAAACACTAATTCGTGTCTTGAATCAATTGAAACTTGTGTAGAAGTTTAAGTGGACAACAATACTGACAATCAGAAGTGAATTTGTTTAAAGACTTAAAGTTAAATCAAGATCAACGATGTTAGTGATATGTCTCAAAAACTGATATGATCCTCTTACATAATCTCACAAAAAAATTGTCTGTAAATATGTTTGTACAGTTTCAAGTTTCTTCAAATCCAAAAAGATTTTCTGTTTGTTTAGCAAAAATGTTGAAAAATTCAAAAAAGATTTGTTATTTCATCTTATTTTCAACAACAGACGTTGGGGATCTGATGATCAAAGTCCAACAGTGCTATACAAGTTGGATCATTTGGGTTGGATAAGAAAAGTTTGAGAAAAGTGTTGGTAATTGCTCAAAATGTTTATAAGTTCATTAATTTAAACTTAAATTTGTTTCAAAATGTCAGCGAGATCATAATTTGGTCGGCCAAAGTCATTAATTTGGATTTGGCAAGCTAAACAGTTGACCAGGGTCATAAACTTGGACTTGGTTAACTGAGTGTGTTGGGAAAAAGTTAAGAAGTTTTTATTCAAAAATCAAAAACAGTGTGTGATATCTCCAAGGTCATTAAGTTGGACTTGAATGATCTACTGTGAGGGATTTGGATGCTGAAATTGTTAAAATCTGTTATAAAGAGCTAGGTTTCGTTGTTGGATTCTTAATATCGTCAAATCTTTATAGTATTTTGATAAGGGGAGAGAATCAAGTAATCCTGGACATTCAAAATGATTTTTCTCATAAATGTTTGAGATTTGCAGATGAAAGTTCCAGATTACGATCCCGATAGCCGAGTCTAAGGGGGAGTCTGAAGACGAGCTCGATGCAAGGGGGATCTTGTAACCGGAAAGCTAGGTGTCGATCCCAAAAGCACGGAAGCTTAACGAAAGGGGGAGCCTGAAGAAAGAGTCTCTGAAAGCAAATAAAAGGAAAGAAGAGCGTGAAGAAAAAGACAGAATCGCTCGAGCTACATGTTTACAAAGGCTAGCTGAAGAAGAAAAGAAAGATGCTAAAGAGAAGGAACAGCTTAGGAAAGCATTATTGTAAAAGCTGAAGCAAAGGGAAGAATTTTTCAAGTCTTTGTAAAGAATGTTTTGAAGACTGGCTAACTGAAGACTGCGGCAATATCCAAGGGGGAGTTTGTTGATGCATAATGTCTATCACCTACGTCATCAGTCTATGTCGTGTCATGTATATGTAATAGATTAAAAAGTTAAGTTTTTGTGTAATGTCCAGGTCGCACGACCTGATTGGTCAGGTCGTACGAAGTGGATTTGTCCAGTTCGTGCGATCTGGAGTTGTTTAGTCCATGCGATCTGGTCAGCCTATAAATAGGTTAGTTGTGTTCTTCATTTGTAACATTCTGGAAAAATCTGTAACGAAGTGCTGTCCGATTCTCTCTGTACCAAAACGTTTAAAATCAATGAAGAACATGTTTAAAGTGACTTTATACTCTTCTACTCCTGTTCTAACACAGATTGACGGTTTCTAGTCTGATTCCGCCTTTCTAGAAACTAGATCTGACTCTGATTGACTCGTATTGGACGATTCATCGATCCTACAAATTTGAGTTTATAAGGACCGACTGCCGACACTTATACATGATTAGATCTACCAATCTATGGTGATTCAATCCAATTCCTTAGCTGAATCTATAGATCTAAGGCCCGTGAACAAAACCCTATGTTTGGATTGAATCAAAACTCACTAGATAATCCTAGATCTAAGTTTCAAAATCTCACAGTCGCCGACATCAAGAAACATCATCAAAAACTTCAAATTTAACAATCAAAGTTAGAGATCTTACATTTCCCATAGTGAAGATTGTGCAAGCCAATAATCCTATGAAACATGGAAAACAAGAATGAAAAATCAAGATCATGAAAAATGAGAACGTTTGAGAGTGTCGGATAGTCGTTCGATCGAGAAAGTTTGACTGAATGACTTTGACCTCTATATATAGGCATGACCAAGTGTCGGATAACATGACCAAGTGTCGGATGACATGACCAAGTGTCGGATGACATGACCAAGTGTCGTATGGCCATTCGATCGGATTGCCATCCGATCCAAACACCTCTTTGACTTGATGTTTTGACCTTTTGACTTTTTGGCATTTTATCAAATTTGATCAGTTTTAGAAACCCACTTAAGTATCTAGGTCCAAGTTAATGACCCTAGGCACTTAATTTGTCTACCAAGTCCAAGTTAATGACCTTGGTTGACCCGATACGAAACAACTGACATTTTATTCAAACTTATCAAACACATTTCAGAAAATTATTCAAGTGTCAACTTAATGAACTTGATTTGACTTTGAAATTTCTCAAAATTTATCAAGATTAGCTCCCAACCCTGTTGTCCAGTTCAGAAACTTCCTGCTCTGCTTCACTTCTCAGAATCTGAAGATCTGCTTTCCACCTTGGTTTGTCTAAAAACTAAGCAGAAAATGTAAAATCTTTTTGGGATTTTTAAGAAAGTTTAAACTAGAACACAGTGAAATCTTTTTGGGTTTTTGACTAAAAGAGAAATGAAATGCAGTAAAGTAACTATTTACAAACATATTTTTGGTGAGCGTGTTAGAGGATCATATCAGCTACCAACAAGTTACAAGTACCGTTGAGCTTGATTACACACTAAGTATTAAACAATTCACTTAGATTGCCGATATACTGATCCTTTTAAATTTTCACACTAATTTCAACTATTCAGGATACGATTCAGACTTCTATATTCAGCCTTACAAGTGAACGTATAATAATGATATCTGTAACGGGTAATGCGAGGCCATGAGAGCTCAGGTTAGAACTTCCGTTCAGACAAAGAGATGATGGCTCGACTTTCGGTGTGTCCCGTTTGGGGATCTTTTCTTCAACAGCACATGAATCACATTTTCCAATGTTTATCATTTTTTATGCTGAGGGGAGGCTTTAAAGATTAAAGCAGTGCAAAGTATTATACGAGGACTAGGCTATTGCTTCCGCAAAATCAGAAGTCCTGATATAATACCCCAGATATCATCAAGCACATAGACCTAGTATGTCAGAAATAGAAAGCCTTTCAAACAAGATTTCAGGGGTTACCTATATATCCGAGAGCTGTTCCCCATGAAATAAGCAAGTTATGATTTTATGTTTATATCCCGAAAAGTCTACTAAATGTGTAAAAACCTATCGGCATATCATCAGCGAGACTACTTAACGCTTTTAAAACATTACAAATCTTTAGCATACTGTAACTGTCTAGCTGATGTACTATCATTTTCTCTTTTTACACAAACTCTTTTTGGTTTTCTATTGTTTTTGGATTTTGAAAATATCTCGTGTTTTTGGATTTTTTTCATTTTTTATTGTTTTTGTATTTTCTGAAAATATTATCTATCTCCCCCTAAATACCAAAACAACTAAAAATATGACAAACCAAAGCAGTCTGCTTCTCAACATCATCTGCCTCGGTTTTCTCATCAACGCCAAGTATCTCTTCCGCATCCGACAACAATTTCATACCATTTAGTTTTAAAAGATATTGAAAACGAGCTTTATCGAAAGCTTTGGTATGTAAATCTGCCTTTTGTTCGTCGGTGTGGATTTTGTCTATTCGTATCAACTTCTTCTTGAAGCAATCTCGGATGAAGTGATGACGAATTTCTATATGTTTGGTTTTAGCGTGATGTACCGGATTTTTTGTTATGTTTATTGCAGCCTCATTATCAACAAAAATAGGTGAAGTAAGAAATTGCCAACCGTAATCGCGCATCTGTTGCTAAATCCACAGGATCTGAGAGCAGCAGCTGCTGGGAGATACGTACTCTGCTTCACATGTTGAAAGAGCAACAGAGGTTTGCTTCTTACATTGCCACGTAACCAGTCGGGGTCCGAAAAATTGGCATCATGCAGTTGTTGATTTTGCATTAAGCTTGCAGCAACCGAAGTCAGAATCTGAGTATCCTTCGAGCGTGAAGTCACCATCTTTGGGATACCATAACCCCAGTGTTGGAGTTCCTTTCAAGTAGCATATGATCCTTTTGACGATAGACATATGCGAAGCTCTAGGACTCGACTGATATCGGGTCGCGAGGCATGTCAGGTACATGATATCTGTGACAACTGTGCTCTGTAATCGATGTACAATATAAAACAATGTTAATTATCAATAAAACAATGTTTTTTTGTGTTATTATGTGTATACTTGTGTTTGATGATTTTACGATTCGATTCGATTCCGATTTCAAGCTTTAAATCGCTTTCTGGAAAGTTATACGCAAACTGGTGCGTAAACGCAGTCAGTTTAACGCGACAAACACTCCGGAATAGTGACATAGGCTTAACATACCTTAAATAACCTTTACATAACTTAGAAATAAGTTTTAGATGGTTTGGTGTGTTGAAATCAAGTTTGTTCGATCGAAGGGACTATTTGTGTCAAACTGCGAAACTATACCGATTTGTATAGTAACGTACAGTCCGGAACTTGATGATAAGCTAAACATACCATATATAACCTAAACATAGCTTAGAAATAAGCTTTGAGTGGTTTGGTGTGCGAAAACATGCTTATTTGATCTTACAGGGACTAAAAGTGTCAAAAACGACGTAAGTTTGCATTTACGCGCATATCTTACGTTCTGACCACATCTGGACATCCAAAATTTTTGTACACACTAAAATATTTTTATTTTAGTGATCGGCATGCAAAAATACTACTCGTCGCTTAATTTGGTTCGTTTTCGCGTCCGTTCGAGTTTCATCGTAATTAACCGAACAACGTGACCGTACGACCAAACGAACCGACATCCGAGATATTTCCAAGCATATTTCAGGTCCCCTACACTTTAACGACCTTGTAGAGCCTTGAAAATGGCTTAACGGAGGTTAAAAACGTTGAAAACAAGTTTAAACACGTGCAGGGACCATTTCTGCCAAACTTGAAACTTCCAGCCTACACCGTGGCGTCGCGCGACGGCCATAGGGCCTTGTGGTCGCACCACGCAAGCACCACATCTGGGCAGAAACATGTTTTTCAGCAACAGATTGATAATTCAGGGGCTGTTTTGCAAATTCCTTTGTGTGGTAGCCAAGTTAACACCTCCCCAAGCAAATTAGCTGGCCTCTAACACTTGTATGGCTAGGATTTAATGCTTGATGGCCACACAAACACTTGTTTTGATCTTGTGAGTTCATGACAAGTATAAATAGCCTAGCATTTCATTTGTTGCAACTCACACTTGATCTAAATTCTCTAAGTTGAGGTTTCATAACTTCATACCTGAGAATTATAAGATCAAGTTCAAGCAAGGACCCTTTGTAAGCTTCCTTCATTCTTTTATAGCTTTCCTAGGTTGAAAGTCAAACAGTGTTTGACTTTCAGCTTTGACCAGTCAATGGTCAATGAGAAGTTCATTTTGAACTTCGCAACGTGAGCGTAATCACGATGGTTATAGTCCTTAGTGACTATACCTACTGATTACCACGTTGATTAGGCGTAGTGACGAGTCGTAGTTTCGGTCAAAATGCGCATTTAAGCGTATTTTGCAACCAAACTACTCTAAGGTATCAAAACACTTTGTTTTGATATCAAAACCTATTTTTCTAACTTAGTTAAGCATGTTTTAACATGCTTAGCTCGTCACTTTTAGTTTAGTGCTTGTTTAGAGTCGTAAGTCAAGCGGTCTAAACCATCGCTTAGACTTTCGAACTCGACCCGTTTGGTCGATCATTAGGATCCGACCAAGCATGATTAGTGACCATAGTTGCATAGGGAATAACCTTTCGAGGTTATACCTTATTGTGACAACCCTCATAATTACGTGTATCTGTACGATTTATTAATATTAAATTGTGCTTAATGACTGTGCTTAATTTCAACTGATGACGTGACTGCTTTATGATTTCTTCATTTTTCAGCATTTCAACAAACTAGTATTATACAGAAAATTGACCAAATGGTCCTGTATGCTTTCCTAAGTGTTGGGAATTAAAAGTGTTATAAATAGTCACATAGAAGACACTATACGGAATAACTTAGCACTTTAACGGAACGGTATCTAACCGAATAACCGGACATTACCCGAGACACCAAAATATTACTAGAAACGTTGTCTTATTATTTCTTGGCAAGTTACGATCCCCGTACACCATAACACCCACTAGATATCAACTAAACTAAAACATGTAAGTATATACTTGGAATTTAACTATTAGTTACAAACTTACCATGAAAATGTTACAATTAACCCCCCTATGTATTACGGTCCAAGGGACCCACCAAATTTCACCACCTTACCTCCAAGATTACAATCTAATATTTTATTTGATCTTTGCTTGATTTCTTGTACAAAATATTAGATTGTGATCATTATAAGTATGGTGTGTAAGATCACCATATCACTCCATACCTTCTCAAGATCACCCCACTCTCTCACTCATCTCACTCTCTCCCTCTCGGCTCACTTACAACCGCCACCACCACCACCTTATCACTACCATACTTATCCATTTTCAAGCTCCATTCATGTGTTAGAAGGTGGTTTGTGAAGTTTGAAGCTTGTGGATCACCAAGGAGCTCACTTACTTGCTTTTCAGACCACTTTCATCATCTTTTTCACTAGAGATCTTCCCTAGCTTTAAGCTAGTTGTAAGCTTCTTGTTAACTCTTGGTTACTTCCTATTTTTAGTAGTTAAAGGATGTATTATGATGAAATAATGCTAGTATGATGTTGTCTTGTTTATGTTGGTTACTTGATGAAAACTTGTACTCTGGAAATCTGATATGAACGATGGTACTTGAAATGATAAATCTGAGTTAAATAAACGATAACCTGCTGCAAGTGATGTTAAATGTCGTTGTTGATCACTAGGCATGTTAACGAAACAAATAGAACTTGCGTTAGAGCGCTATAAGCTGAAAACAGGAAGCTGTCAAACTGTTACAGCCGCCTTCAGTCGGCTGTAAGTAGGTCATAACTTAACGAAAATTTGATTTTCTTGAGTCTATAACGTGTTATTTCGAAATACGGTTCTAATGGAACTGGAATCATAATTTTTGGACTTCGTTTGCTATTTTTAAAGGGTCGTTTTGTACAGCAGCAAAAGCTGCGTTTTTACTGCAGAAAATGTGTGTTATGTTTTTCATCATAACTTGAAATCTGTGTAGAATTAGCTCATGAAATTTGTACTGTAGATGACCACTGATGTCGCTGTAATGCTACAACTAGAATTTCATCAATTGGACTTATGATGAATTTTAAATGAATTATTCCGTGGACTGCATTCAGAAAGTGATGAATCTGATTGCAGTCCGGTAAATGATTTTTTATAAAATATTGGTAATGAATTGGAACCCGATATTTTTACACAGTAATATTTGGATTGTTTAAAACATTCTGTAAAAGTGTAGGAATTTTTGGAGTAAGTTAACTATTTTATTAAATTACCCGAAAACAGTTCAGTTTTGGATGTTCAAGCTGAAACAATATAACTAGTGATTTGCATGTCTAAATGTTGGCTATGTTATCTGAGAATGATCTAACGTGTTATATGTCAATGAAAGTGTTATGTGCAATATCATATGCTTTCTTTTGAATGGTAATAGATGGGGAAGTTTATGTGGGCGTGAACTGTTAAAGTGAGTACATGTTATGTGATAGATGCGTGTAGGAACTTCTAGCTTATTTGAAGTCACTAATAAACTAAATGGTAACCATACTAGGACGTGATTGACCAACACCTCTTGTTAGCTACTTTAAGAGTTCAACCGAGCAACCAAAGGTGAGTTCACACTCTTAAGACATGGGATTCCCGGTGGGTTGGGAATGGGATTAATAGCTAAGACGGAACTTGTACTTTCACCACTACTAGACTACTTACCTCCGTCCTCGGATTGGGAAGGATGTCAGCGCTAAACCTACATATTCACTACGTACCACTGTCCTCGGATTGGGAAGGGCACCAGCGCTAAACCTACGTATTCTTATACGTACCTCTGTCCTCGGATTGGGAAGGGCACCAGCGCTAAACCTACGTATTTAATATGTACCTCTGTCCTCGGATTGGGAAGGACACTTATATATACATCTAGTCTAGTGGTTCACAACATGGGGTAGCCCCCACCGTTTATGGTTTGGAAAACAAGGAAAGCTGATTTAACTGGTAGTTGCAAACAAACTCATAGTTCTTGAAAAACTACTTTATAACAAAAACCTACTGTGAACTCGCTCAACTTTGTTGTTGACTCCTTGTTACATGCCTTGCAGGTCGTTAGGTATCTATGGAGCTTGCACAGGGAGGCGTGGTCGTTGTGGGACATGGACTGTCGAGTCCCATGTTAAACATTTAAACTTAAGAACTTATTACTTATGTTTTGGGTTTTACCTTTAATGCTTCCGCTGTTTAATTTGAACTTGATTAACTAGCTTTTGATCACCAATTATATTGTGTGGTTGGATTTTATCTATCTTAAATACATTGTTCAATATGATTGGTGGCTTGATCCTGGTCATGTCACGCCTCCAAGCGGTGATACTCCGCATGGTGGATTTTGGGGGTGTGACAGATTGGTATCAGAGCCATTGGTTATAGCGAACTTGGTTTTAAAAAAAGGAAAAGCTTTTTGACAAAACCAGACTATAACCTGTACAGTGCTCAACGATCCACAACGAAACTTCGCTCCACGTGCAGGACTCAACACTATAGGTAATATGGTTTATGTTAGTATTGCCTACCTGTTAGTCTAAGTAGTGCATTGTTTATGGTATGCTTAGTTAAAGAAGCAACTGTTGTTGGAACTATGTATGCTTACTCTTTTCTGTCACTCCACACATACACACTTTCGCGACACCTTTCTCACTTATGCCCTCTTTGATGTGAAGATCATGAGTGGATGTTTAAACTTGACTCAAGCCCAGCTGACGGCTCTTATCAATGAACGAGTTGCAGAGGCACTTGTGACAACTCGAGTTACCAAGATTCTATCTTCGCATTTAGTGCACGTTAATTTTTTTTAGTTGTTTGTTAATACGACTCGTTGTTTCACAACGCTTACTTTTGTAATACGTTGTATCGTATTTCGACTGATATGTTATACTTGGAAATCCATAATATTTATTATGTGTGATTTTATGTTATAAGGTGTTATTATTTAACATGTTAAATAAGGTTAGAACTTACTGATAACAAGTATCATGAAAACACCCAAGTGGTGAAAACACTTTAATGTGTTTTCGTCCACTTTAAACCAACGAAATCAAGATGGGCTTGGCCCATGGCCCAGTATTGAGATATTTTGTATAATAGTTTATAAACAAATCTTCTCATAGAAGTTTCACATTTTACCAAGTCTTATCACTTTGTCTCTCTCTACCTCTGAAAACCCAACCAAAGAGAACACATCTTGAAGCAAAACCTCTGTTTAAATCATTGGTTAGTGATCTTCATGTTCGGTTGTTTAAGATGCTTATCGTATGATTATTGGATGTTTAATCATGATGTTTGTATATATTTGATATATGTGATTATGTGATTTATCATTGTGTGCTTGATAGATAATGATCATCTATGAACCTTCTGTATATTTGATATTTTGAACAACAGTGGGTATTTTTTTAATGAATGATAAACACTATGATTGTTGTTTGATGTTAATTCTGAGAATACAGAGGAGTAGACATCTAATAAAATGTTTTAGCTTTTGGTTGATAGATGGTTTGTACAAAAGGGTTGAATCTGATAAGGCATGGGATTAGAGTTTCTGGGTTTTTAATAACTTACAGAGAGTGTTGGAGAAGATGATGATCATAACGAAAACACCCCCACTATTTTTAAACTGGACGAAATCACTTTAAAGTGATTTCGGCCCAAACAGATCCGGCCCACATGTGATTTCGGCTATAAAGGGTTTTCGGCCCACATGTTGTTTTCGGCCCATGTATGTGGTTTTCGGCATATGAGTGATTTCGGACATAAGGGTGATTTCGGCTCTAATGGGTTTTCGGCTCACTTGTGTTTTCGGCAATGATAGGGATTTCGGCACTATGTGTTTTCGGCCCAAACAAACAAAGTAATTTAATAACTGTTCAAGCCCACCTAAGTGTTTTCGGCCCTAAAGGGATTTCGGCTTACATGGTGTTTTCGCAACTTATGTGTTTTGGCAACATGTTAACTGTTATAATTATTGTTATTAATCTGTTAGTTGGTTGACTCAGTTAGTTTATTAATTCTGTTACTTGTTAACTCTGTTGAGTACGTAACTGGGTTTAACCTATTAACTGAGTTAAGTTTATTAACTCAGTTAACTTTATTTGCTATGTTGATTTCATTTAGTACACTCTGTTAAGTAGTTAACTTTATTAACTTGTTAACTCTGTTAATTTACTAGCACTGTCAGTTTATTATTCCTGTTATACTTGTTTATTCTGGAAGTTTGTTATCTTTGCTTAATACATTAACTTGGTTAAGTCTGTTAACTCCCATCAAGCATGTTAATTAATTTACCATGTTAGACATTACTAAGAACTCAGTTATATGGAATATGACTGTATGAACATGAACCAACTGATATGTGTTACTTAATGAGAAATGCATGAACACACTATGTGACATAAATGACATGTGAAATATTACGAACATTTCGAATGTGAACTGATTGAGTATACGTGCACTATAGGACTTGACTGATTTATTGCGAGCACTTAGCTTAGCTTAGCATACCGAGCAAACAAGGTGAGTTCACACTTCTACCAAGGCATGGGATTCCCGGGGTTGGGAATGGGTTGATTGATTATTTATGCTTAATTAAGAGTTATCGGAATTACATACCATTGGCCTCGGGAGATGAAGGTCAATGGTAGATACTACTAGACTAGTGATACATATACTTCTTTTCGCAAACATGCCGGGATCGGCCGCGATACTAGAACAATCTTCGCAAACATGCCTGGAATAGCCGCGAACTATACTTTAATCTTCGCAAACATGCCTGGAGGGCCGCGATACAAATATACCTAGTCTAGAAAACATGGGAAACCCCCACTAAACTTCGCAAACATGCCTTGAGGGCCGCGATGCTATTACATACGATACGTTATTACTAATCGAGCATACGATTTACGAAATGAACATTATAACTAAATAACCAACTGTGAACTCGCTCAACTAGTTGTTGACTCTCTGTTACATGCCTTGCAGGACCATAGGTACTTTTGGAGCTTGCACGGGAGGCACAGTCGTTGTGGACATGGATCGTGAATGTGTTGTTAAACATTATGACTTTTTGTACTTAAACTGATGTTGGGTTTTACATTAATGCTTCCGCTACACACTTGTTTATATTTGGTTTTGGAAACACCTATCGTATTGATAAATGACTTTTACTTTATAATTATGTTCAATATGATTGGTGGCTTGATCCTGGTCATGTCACGCCTCCAAGCGGTAGTACTCCGCGTGTGGATTTTGGGGGTGTGACAGATTGGTATCAGAGCCATTGGTTATAGGGAACTCGGTTTTAATAAGGGGAAAACGTTTTTATTAAAACCAGACTATAACCGAAACAGTGCTCAACGATCCACAACGACGCCTCGCTCCACGTGCAAGACTCATCACTCTAGGTAATATGGTATATGTCTTATTGCCTACTTGCTAGAATTGCATAGAACTTTGCTCCGGGTATGCTTAGGTTAACTTGACACTATTGCATGAGAACACTTGTGTGTGATTATTCTCTTTTGTTATCGCACTACTCGCGAACCTCTCTCACTTATGTCATATTGGCTATGAAGATCATGTCTGGACGTATCAACATGACGCAAGCCCAACTGACGGCTCTCATTAACGAACGAATTGCTGAGGCACTTACAGCCGCACAAGCAGGAGGTCAGCACGCTCAGCCACCTGTTTGTACCTTCAAAACTTTCATGGACTATCGTCCTACTACCTTTAGTGGCACGGAAGGAGCGGTTGGACTCCTCCATTGGTTTGAAAAGCTCGAGTCCGTATTTGAAATGTGCGAATGCCCTGAGGCTCGCAGGGTGAAGTACGCCACTGGTACTCTAGAAGGCATTGCACTGACTTGGTGGAATGCGCAAGTACAGATGTTAGGGTTGGCTGTTGCTAATGCCACACCTTGGAACGGTTTCAAGGAATTGATTAAAGAGGAATATTGTAGCCGTGATGATATTCATAAGCTGGAGGTAGAGTTTTATCACTTGAAAATGACTGGGTCAGAAATTGAAGCGTACACCAGAAGATCGAACGAGTTGGCTATTCTGTGTCCTACTATGGTGGACCCTCCCATTAAGCGTATCGAACTATATCTCAATGGTCTGGTGCCGGAGATTCAAAGTCACGTAACCTCAGCGAATCTTGGCACTATTCAACAGATCGTCAAGCTAGCTCATCGCCTCACCGACCAGGCAGTGGAACAGAACAGGCTGCCTAAACGTATCAGCGCTACTACCGTTACCAGTCCAGTTACTCCTGCTATTCCCAGTGACAACAAGCGGAAATGGGAAGGGGATTCCAGCAGGGGTTCAGCTATTGTACAGTCTCAATCACAATAGCAGCGCAAGACTAGTGATTACCAGAGCCTGAGTCAGCAATCGTCTGGTGGTCAGGGGCATAGTGGATATCGGGGAATTCATCCACTGTGTAACAGGTGCAACAAACACCACAGTGGTCAGTGTCGTAAAGGCCGCTGTCAGAGATGTCTAAGGGTAGGTCATGAAGCTAAAGATTGCAGGAGCTCAAGGCCTGCGAATCAGAACCAGCAACAACAGTCACCAGTTCCACGAAACCAGTCACAGCAACAACAGCAAGGAAATAAGGTATGCTTTCAGTGTGGGGCTGAAGGTCATTTCAAGCGGAACTGCCCCCAGTTAAACCAGAATCAGAACAACAACAACAATAATCAGGGCAGTGGGAACAACAATGGGGGAAACAACAACAATGGTGCAAAGGGTCGTTTATTTGTGATTGGTCAGAGTGACGCAAGGAACGATCCTAATGTGGTTACGGGTAAGTTTCTTCTCGACGACTTTTATGTTACCGTATTATTTGATTCGGGTGCGGATACCAGTTATATGTCTCTGAACGTTAGTCAAATGCTTAAACGCGCACCAACACTCTTGAACACCAAACATGTCGTAGAGTTAGCTAACGGTAAAAGTCTAGAGGCCACACACATAGTTCAGGGTTGTAATCTTATCCTCGTTGGTCAGACTTTCTCTATCGATCTCATTCCTATAACTCTGAGTAGTTTCGACATTGTCATCGGTATGGATTGGTTATCCCAACAGCAAGCAGAGATCCTATGCAAGGAGAAGATCATTCGTATTCCTCGTTCTGGCAAGGAACCTCTCGAAGTTCAAGGCGACAAGAGTGGTGTCGTGAGTGGCATCATCTCCTTATTGAAGGCACAGAAGTGTTTACGAAAGGGCCACATAGCTATTTTAGCACTCGTTACTGATACATCGGCGACAGAGAAAAAGATTGGGGATATTCCTGTGGTACGCGACTTTCCTCAAGTGTTTCCTGAAGAGTTACCTGGATTACCGCCTCATCGCCAGGTCGAATTTCAGATCGAGCTAGCTCCAGGAGCAGCACCTATAGCTCGAGCGCCTTACCGTTTAGCTCCAACTGAACTGGAAGAACTGTCTAAGCAATTGCAAGAACTTTTGGAAAAGGGTTTCATACGTCCTAGCTCTTCGCCCTGGGGAGCTCCAGTATTATTTGTAAAGAAGAAAGACGGTACCTTTCGTATGTGCATAGATTACCGCGAACTGAACAAGGTGACGGTGAAGAATCGTTATCCTCTTCCACGCATCGACGACTTATTCGACCAGTTGCAAGGGTCGAGCTATTACTCAAAGATTGATCTGAGGTCAGGTTACCATCAACTGAGAGTCCGGGATGAGGACGTCTCCAAAACAGCTTTCAGAACTCGCTACGGTCATTACGAGTTTTTGGTCATGCCATTCGGGCTAACGAACGCGCCTGCGGTTTTCATGGATCTTATGAACAGGGTGTGCAAACCTTATCTTGACAAGTTTGTTATTGTTTTCATTGATGACATCCTGATCTATTCGAAGAATCGGGAGGAACATGAGCAGCATTTACGACTTATTCTGGAACTCCTTCGAACAGAACAGCTGTACGCTAAGTTTTCAAAATGCGACTTCTGGCTTCGTGAAGTCCACTTTCTAGGCCACGTGGTAAACAAGGATGGGATTCATGTTGATCCATCCAAGGTAGATTCGATCAAGAACTGGCCTGCACCTAGCACACCGACAGAAATACGCCAATTCTTGGGTTTGGCGGGTTATTACAGACGGTTTATCAAAGACTTCTCAAAGATTGCACAGCCGCTTACATTACTGACACAGAAAGGTATTGCTTACCGTTGGAGTGATACACAGGAAACAGCGTTTCAGCACTTAAAGGATGGACTCTGTAGCGCACCTATCCTCTCATTGCCTGAAGGCACGGACGATTTTGTGGTCTACTGCGATGCATCTATCCAAGGTCTTGGATGTGTGTTGATGCAACGGGATAAAGTTATTGCTTATGCTTCACGCCAACTTAAGATTCACGAACGGAATTACACTACGCACGATTTAGAGCTTGGAGCCGTTGTCTTTGCACTCAAGATATGGCGACATTATCTATATGGCACCAAGTGCACCATCTACACCGATCACAGAAGTCTTGAGCATATCTTCAAGCAGAAAGACTTGAACATGCGACAACGTCGATGGGTCGAGTTACTGAACGATTACGAATGTGCTATAAAGTATCATCCGGGCAAAGCCAATGTGGTGGCCGACGCCCTCAGTCGAAAGGATACTATACCTAGGCGTGTACGAGCGTTGCAACTCACTATTCAGTCTAGTCTTCCTTCACAGATACGAGATGCTCAGGAAGAAGCATTGAAACCGGAAAACGTCAGGGCTGAAGCTCTACGCGGCTCAAGGCAAAGGTTAGAACAAAGGGCAGACGGCGCCTACTATGTAACAGGACGCATCTGGGTCCCACTCTATGGCAACCTACGCGAGCTTGTAATGGATGAAGCTCATAAGTCTCGCTACTCAGTACATCCTGGTTCAGATAAGATGTACTACGACCTCAGAACTACATATTGGTGGCCTAGCATGAAGGCCCACATAGCAACTTACGTTAGCAAGTGTTTGACTTGTGCGAGAGTCAAAGCGGAGTATCAGAAACCATCAGGCCCACTCCAGCAACCTGAGATACCACAATGGAAATGGGAGCAAATTTCCATGGATTTTGTTACTGGCCTGCCTAGATCTCAGCGTGGGAATGATACTATTTGGGTGATCGTTGATCGACTCACAAAGTCTGCTCACTTCTTGGCTATCAAGGAAACGGATAAGTTCTCCACTCTAGCAGACGTATACCTTAAGGAAGTTGTCTCGAGGCACGGGGTGCCCACATCTATTATCTCTGATCGTGATGCACGTTTTACTTCAGAACTGTGGCAAGCAATGCACAAATCTTTTGGCTCTCGATTAGACATGAGCACAGCTTATCATCCTCAGACAGATGGGCAATCTGAGCGTACTATTCAAACTCTAGAAGACATGCTTCGGGCGTGCGTAATTGACTTTGGCAAGGGCTGGGAAAAGCATCTGCCACTTGTGGAATTTTCATACAACAACAGTTACCACACCAGCATTAAAGCTGCTCCATTTGAGGCATTGTACGGGCGTAAATGCCGATCACCTCTTTGTTGGGCAGAGGTGGGTGACAGTCAGATCACAGGTCCTGAAATGGTAGTTGATACTACTGAAAAGATTGCTCAAATACGACAACGCATGGCGGCAGCTCGTGACCGTCAGAAAGTATACGCGGATAAAGACAGGAAAATACTCGAGTTCCAGGTTGGGGATCGAGCACTACTCAAAGTTTCACCCTGGAAGGGTGTTGTTCGTTTTGGAAAACGAGGCAAGCTCAATCCACGATACGTTGGACCATTTGAAGTCATAGAAAAGATAGGCAAAGTGGCCTACAGACTGAACTTACCAGCTGAACTCAGTGCAGTTCACAACGTTTTTCATGTGTCGAATCTGAAGAAGTGGCAGTCAGATGAGACCTTCATAGTTCCTTTGAAGGAGCTCACTATCGACGAACGATTGCATTTCGTCGAGGAACCAGTTGAAATCACGGACCGGGATGTTAAGGTCCTCAAGAACACCAGAATACCTCTTGTTCGAGTTCGTTGGAACTCCCGTCGTGGCCCAGAGTTTACCTGGGAACGCGAAGACCAAATGGAACTCAAATATCCCCAGTTATTCGAAAACAATGCAACTACTACTGAGGCTGAAGCTACTACAGAAGTTCGGGATGAAATCCCAACTCAACAGGGGGATGAGGTGACACCCCAGGAAAACCAGTAAACGATAACTTACCTAGCTTCCTCAGTAACCGCATGCTAAATTTCGGGACGAAATTTCTTTCAAGTTGGGGATAATGTGACAACTCGAGTTACCAAGATTCTATCTTCGCATTTAGTGCACGTTAATTTTTTTTTAGTTGTTTGTTAATACGACTCGTTGTTTCACAACGCTTACTTTTGTAATACGTTGTATCGTATTTCGACTGATATGTTATACTTGGAAATCCATAATATTTATTATGTGTGATTTTATGTTATAAGGTGTTATTATTTAACATGTTAAATAAGGTTAGAACTTACTGATAACAAGTATCATGAAAACACCCAAGTGGTGAAAACACTTTAATGTGTTTTCGTCCACTTTAAACCAACGAAATCAAGATGGGCTTGGCCCATGGCCCAGTATTGAGATATTTTGTATAATAGTTTATAAACAAATCTTCTCATATAAGTTTCACATTTTACCAAGTCTTATCACTTTGTCTCTCTCTACCTCTGAAAACCCAACCAAAGAGAACACATCTTGAAGCAAAACCTCTGTTTAAATCATTGGTTAGTGATCTTCATGTTCGGTTGTTTAAGATGCTTATCGTATGATTATTGGATGTTTAATCATGATGTTTGTATATATTTGATATATGTGATTATGTGATTTATCATTGTGTGCTTGATAGATAATGATCATCTATGAACCTTCTGTATATTTGATATTTTGAACAACAGTGGGTATTTTTTTAATGAATGATAAACACTATGATTGTTGTTTGATGTTAATTCTGAGAATACAGAGGAGTAGACATCTAATAAAATGTTTTAGCTTTTGGTTGATAGATGGTTTGTACAAAAGGGTTGAATCTGATAAGGCATGGGATTAGAGTTTCTGGGTTTTTAATAACTTACAGAGAGTGTTGGAGAAGATGATGATCATAACGAAAACACCCCCACTATTTTTAAACTGGACGAAATCACTTTAAAGTGATTTCGGCCCAAACAGATCCGGCCCACATGTGATTTCGGCTATAAAGGGTTTTCGGCCCACATGTTGTTTTCGGCCCATGTATGTGGTTTTCGGCATATGAGTGATTTCGGACATAAGGGTGATTTCGGCTCTAATGGGTTTTCGGCTCACTTGTGTTTTCGGCAATGATAGGGATTTCGGCACTATGTGTTTTCGGCCCAAACAAACAAAGTAATTTAATAACTGTTCAAGCCCACCTAAGTGTTTTCGGCCCTAAAGGGATTTCGGCTTACATGGTGTTTTCGCAACTTATGTGTTTTGGCAACATGTTAACTGTTATAATTATTGTTATTAATCTGTTAGTTGGTTGACTCAGTTAGTTTATTAATTCTGTTACTTGTTAACTCTGTTGAGTACGTAACTGGGTTTAACCTATTAACTGAGTTAAGTTTATTAACTCAGTTAACTTTATTTGCTATGTTGATTTCATTTAGTACACTCTGTTAAGTAGTTAACTTTATTAACTTGTTAACTCTGTTAATTTACTAGCACTATCAGTTTATTATTCCTGTTATACTTGTTTATTCTGGAAGTTTGTTATCTTTGCTTAATACATTAACTTGGTTAAGTCTGTTAACTCCCATCAAGCATGTTAATTAATTTACCATGTTAGACATTACTAAGAACTCAGTTATATGGAATATGACTGTATGAACATGAACCAACTGATATGTGTTACTTGATGAGAAATGCATGAACACACTATGTGACATAAATGACATGTGAAATATTACGAACATTTCGAATGTGAACTGATTGAGTATACGTGCACTATAGGACTTGACTGATTTATTGCGAGCACTTAGCTTAGCTTAGCATACCGAGCAAACAAGGTGAGTTCACACTTCTACCAAGGCATGGGATTCCCGGGGTTGGGAATGGGTTGATTGATTATTTATGCTTAATTAAGAGTTATCGGAATTACATACCATTGGCCTCGGGAGATGAAGGTCAATGGTAGATACTACTAGACTAGTGATACATATACTTCTTTTCGCAAACATGCCGGGATCGGCCGCGATACTAGAACAATCTTCGCAAACATGCCTGGAATGGCCGCGAACTATACTTTAATCTTCGCAAACATGCCTGGAGGGCCGCGGTACAAATATACCTAGTCTAGAAAACATGGGAAACCCCCACTAAACTTCGCAAACATGCCTTGAGGGCCGCGATGCTATTACATACGATACGTTATTACTAATCGAGCATACGATTTACGAAATGAACATTATAACTAAATAACCAACTGTGAACTCGCTCAACTAGTTGTTGACTCTCTGTTACATGCCTTGCAGGACCATAGGTACTTTTGGAGCTTGCACGGGAGGCACAGTCGTTGTGGACATGGATCGTGAATGTGTTGTTAAACATTATGACTTTTTGTACTTAAACTGATGTTGGGTTTTACATTAATGCTTCCGCTACACACTTGTTTATATTTGGTTTTGGAAACACCTATCGTATTGATAAATGACTTTTACTTTATAATTATGTTCAATATGATTGGTGGCTTGATCCTGGTCATGTCACGCCTCCAAGCGGTAGTACTCCGCGTGTGGATTTTTGGGGTGTGACAGCACTCGCAGCAGCCCCTGCAGGAGGTCAACCTGCTCAACCTCCTGTGTGTACGTTCAAAACCTTCATGGATTGCCGACCCAGTACCTTCAGCGACACGGAAGGAGCGGTAGGTCTCCTTCACTGGTTCGAGAAGCTCGAGTCTGTTTTCGAAATGTGTGAATGACCTGAGGCTCGTAGGGTGAAGTTTGCTACTGGGACACTCGAAGGTGTTGTACTAACCTGGTGGAAAGCACAAGTTCAACTGCTAGGGCTGGCGGTTGCTAATGCCACCCCATGGAACGACTTCAAGGACTTGATCAAAGAAGAGTACTGTAATCGTGATGACATCCACAAGCTAGAGGTGGAATTTTTCAATTTGAAGATGACGGGGTCCGAAATCGAGGCATATACGAAGAGATCAAATGAATTAGCTATCTTGTGTCCTACTATGGTGGATCCTCCTATCAAGCATATTGAGTTGTACCTCAAGGGTCTAGTACCAGAAATCCAGAGTCATGTGACTGCGGCTAACCTTGGCACTATCCAGCAAGTGATTCGTCTAGCACATCGCCTTACTGATCAGGCAGTAGAGCAGCACAGGCTGCCCAAGCGTATTAGTGCTACCACTACTTCTGAAACTACTAGCGACAATAAGAACAAGTGGGATGGAAATCCTAGTAATGGTTCTACTTCTGTTCAGTCCCAGTCACAGCAGCGAAAGACAGACGATTACAAGAGCCCTGGTCAGCAATCCTCACGCGGTCAGAATCAGGGTCAGGGTGGATACAGGGGAAATCACCCTAAGTGCAATCGATGTAATTTGCACCATAGCGGGGCGTGCAGCAAGGGTCGTTGTCAGAGATGTAACAAGCCTGGACATGAAGCCAAAGATTGCAGGAGCTCACGTACTGCGAATCAGAATCGACAACAGCAGCCACAAGCTCCACAGAACCAACGGCAACACCAGCAGGGTAATAAGGGATGTTACCAGTGCGGTGCCGAGGGTCACTTCAAGAGGCACTGTCCACAGCTGAATCAGAATCAGGATCAGAACAACAACCAAGGAAACGGGAACAACAATGGAGGTAACAATAGAGGCAACAAGGGGGTAACAATGATGGCAATGGTGCCAGGGGACGTGTTTTAATGCTGGGCCAGGGTGATGCAAGGAACGATCCCAATGTGGTGATGGGTAAGTTTCTTCTGGATGATTTCTTTGTCACTGTTTTATTCGATTCAGGTGCCGATACTAGTTATGTGTCCTTAAAAGTTAGTCAAATGCTTAAGCGCACTCCAACACTTTTGACCACCAAACACATGGTAGAGCTAGCAAACGGTAAAAGTTTTGAGGCCACACACATAGTTAAGGGTTGTAATCTTGTTCTTGCTGATCAGACCTTTTCTATCGACCTCACTCCTATCGTTCTGGGTAGTTTCGACGTTGTTATTGGGATGGATTGGTTATCTCATCAGCAAGCGGAAATTCTTTGCAACGAGAAGATTGTCCGCATCCCTCGTTCTAGTGAAGAACCCCTCGTAATCCGTGGCGACAAGAGTGGTGCTGTTGTGGGCATCATCTCTTTCCTTAAGGCCCAGAAGTGGTTGTGAAAGGGCCACACTGCTATCCTAGCCCTCGTTTCTGATACATCTTCGAAAGAAAAGAAGATAGAAGACATTCCTATTGTACGTGACTTTCCTGAGGTATTTCCTGAGGAATTACCTGGCATTCCGCCTCATCATCAAGTCGAGTTTCAAATCGAGCTAGCTCCTGGAGCAGCGCCCATAGCTCGAGCACCTTATCGCTTAGCCCCATTAGAACTAGAAGAATTGTCCACTCAATTGCAAGACCTCTTGGACAAGGGTTTTATTCGCCCTAGCTCTTCGCCTTGGGAAGCTCCAGTGTTATTTGTGAAGAAGAAATACGGTACCTTCAGAATGTGTATGGACTACCGCGAACTCAACAAGGTGACCGTGAAGAATCGTTATCCTCTTCCACGCATTGATGACTTATTCGACCAGTTGCAAGGGTCGAGTTTCTATTCCAAGATTGACCTGAGGTCAGGTTACCATCAACTGAGAGTCCGAGATGAGGATATCTCTAAAACAACATTCAGGACTCGTTATGGGCATTACAAGTTTCTAGTTATGCCTTTCGGATTGACGAATGCGCCTGCGGTCTTCATGGATCTCATGAACCGAGTGTGCAAACCTTACCTGGATAAGTTTGTCATAGTTTTCATCGACGACATCCTGATCTATTCGAAGAGTCAGGAAGAACACGAGCAACATCTGAGGCTTATTTTGGAACTTCTTCAAACAGAGCAGTTGTATGCCAAATTTTCGAAATGTGACTTCTGGCTTCGCGAAGTCCACTTTTTAGGCCACGTGGTAAACAAGGATGGGATTCATGTTGATCCATCCAAGGTAGACTCGATCAAGAACTGGCCTGCACCCCGTACACCAACAGAGATCCGCCAATTCTTGGGTTTGGTGGGCTACTACAGAAGATTCATCAAGGATTTCTCTACGATTGCGCAACCTCTCACCTCGCTAGCTCAGAAGGGTGTCACCTATCGTTGGGGTGATTGTAACATTCGTCAAAATGGGTTTCCAAAATCCGACCCGTTTTGAAAATCCGAATCCTAACCTTTAAACCTTGGAATTTTTCGTGAAATAAACAATTGTTGAAAAATCGTTATCCTTAATTTAATTCGTTTTAGACATGGTTATTCATTATTCTTTTTTATTTCTATACAAATAATCTAGTTAGTTTATTGGGTAAATTGTGAATTTTTAAAGTTAACAACCTAGTTAGTATAGTTAGTGTAAATAAAGGGGTTTGTTTGAAACATTTCAAAACTTAATAAAAAAAAAAAAGTGAAGCCCAGGATCGAACCCGGGTTCACCCACTCACCAACATCACACAAACCAGGAGTCAAGTTGCCTTTCATAGTTGCCGCCCAGAACAGTTGACTTTCTTTACTCCCTTCTTTTGCCGACAGCCATACACAGCGAAGAAACAACTTTCCTTTTTGCTTGACCGTTGATTAACCGGGATTACAATCTGTTACGCGTTTCCTTTTTACAAATCAATTACGATTTCATTTCCAAATTTACGAGTCATGTAGCATGCTATATAAACGATATGGATACACAACCTCAAGTCACACAACATCTCGACACCACCCTCTCACCCTCTCTGTTCGATTAACCGCTGCACTTCGCCGGAGAACCAAGCTTCACCGGAGGTCTGGGCTCAAACCGGAACGTTACCGGAGACACGGAAGCACTTCGCCGAAGAAAGCTCACAACCGGAGATCGAAGGAACTCACCGGAGCTAACCGAAGTTGTAACGTCGGAACTCGCGGTTCCTTTCGTTCGGTATAACTCTCTTATTTAACTTGAATCTTAATTAATCCTCTGTTAAAAATCCTACACTTCTCAACGTTTTTGGGTTTCAAACTAACTGAATTAACTGATGGCAATATAAAACCCATTTTATGAATTAACTGATGACAATATAAACTCGTTACAAACCTTGCTTCTTTTTCTTTATATATTTACTGTTATCAATTTGTTCTTTTCAAAAATAAAACAGTTAACCATAATGGGCATTTAAAATAAACTGTATTTAAAATTTCATTTCTATATTATTTAATTTTGTATCCTAAGTAATATGATTATAACTCTTAATAACTTATCTATTTTATGACATTAAATGTTAATTAGACAAATCACAATATTTAATAATTTGTAAACCATATATATTAGGATTTATATCTAATGTGTAAATGTCAAGTTGATCGTGTTATGATAATATCTAGGATAATCGCTTTGCTCGTTATCTTGGATTGTTCCAATCTTTACTCGTGCGTTACTTCCAAGAAATCGCAACGCAACCAATGTGAGTATACATGACCCATTTTCCATTTTAACACTTTTGGGTGCAATATGTATTCTATATCAATCACATTATTCACTTCAAACAGCTATATGCACACTCTATCCAAATTGCACGTGATACATTTGATTCATGTTATACATGTTATGCTATTGTAAACTCTCATGACTATGTGTTCATTAACTTTGCAAGCCTCCCCTAACAATGGTAGCGCTATAGGTTGAGAAACGCCCCTCCCGTTATTTTGGCGGGTATTGTTAGGTTAATCTATGTTAAAACCATCTCATTCATTGGGATAGGCATGTTAATTGCGTTAAACTTTGGTTTGGACACATAGAGTAACATCGTTTCGAGTATATACTGTTAATATGATCATGTTATTCACATTGGATATGAGAAACATTTTATACAATTATTATGCTATGTATTAAACTTGTATACTCGCCAACATTTTTTTGTTGATTTTATTTTAATACATGTTGCAGGTTGAATTATTCAAGGTTTCAAGTAATCGAGCTAGGATGGCTTAGATACACATCTTAGCAAATTGATAAATGTTTGAATTCATGTTATTTCTTTGAGACTTTGTACGACATTTTGAATTTAATGAAATGGGAATTTAAATTATATTGTCACATTTAGTGTTATGTTGTTTTGAGCAATCTGTTTCGCTTAGCGCCACATCCCGATGTTTCCGCCATCGGTTGGGGTATGACAGATTGGTATCAGAGCCATAACTATAGGGAATTAGGTAAATTGCTACACTTTTCCCTGGTCCATAGTAGGGAATTAGGAATGCCTTGCCTAGTCTATAGTTTAAGAGCTTATTCACTATGTGTTGCTTAAAACAACTTCGTTTCTATCTTCTTTGCTTCCCTCTATTCTCTTGGACTCTTAATAAACATGCCTTTCATAAGGCATAACACAATACACACTTGAAGGTTTTGAAGACACTCTTATAACACAATCGAAACGACTTATCAAAACAAGGGTGATTCCTACATTTGATGAGGACTTTCACTCAGCTATACTTTGATTGTTGCACGAAATCTACCCTCAAGTTAGGAGTGATATCCAAACCTTGAAGGAAATTTCCATCTCATATTCTGGTGGACCCTTATCTTTTGATAAGTACCAACCACACTAGGGTTCGATGTTATCAAGTTAGAGGTGAAACTCACATCTTGTTAACTAGTCTCACTCCTCGATTTTCAATCTCGCCAAAGTTTCGATTTTCCCAATCGATTAAGGACGTGTAGTAACTGGAAGGACAAATATCGTTAGTCGCTTCTCGATGAGAGTATTTGTCTATTAGGCCAAAGCACGTTCCCTTAATTCGAAAAGTACCTCGATTCACTTTGGAATAGTCTTATGTTACGTTCCGTGACAATCCATGTTTTACGTTAAATCTCTTTTATGATATCATGTGTTTTTACGTTTGTACGTTATATCTTTTCAATTTAATACATGCATGCTAATATGTTATACTTGATTCGTGATTACTGGGTTATTCTTATGTGATGAACTTGTTCTTGAACTCACACCTTAACATGTATAGCACTATGCGTAGTGCTATAGGAGTAGCGCACCACCCGTATTCTAGAGGTCATGTTAAGTCTTTCAATTGCGGTACACGATGGGTTGACATGTTTATTCACATGCCAGTGATACGTTAATCTTGCTAACTAAGTATGTCATGTGACTTGTTCTAAATTTTGTGCTAATATCATCAAGATAGGAGTGATTTCCTTACCTTGATAATTTAGCTTCGTGTGATTTTCAACTCCACCAATGAGCTAGGGGTGATTTCCTTACCTCAGAGGTAGTTGCCAACTTTTTCGTTATCAACGAAACTTTATATATGAACGTTACCTTCATTTCAAGTTTGGAAACACGAATCGCACTATCTTCGCAATCTAAAACAACTAATAATATTCTCTCGTTGAACGAACTAAATTTACGATACCTTCATCTTTCATGTTACACTATGTGAAACTCGTGTTATGCTATATGAAGTCATTTGAAAACTATATGCTATGTGAAGACTATGTGCTATGTGACGCATTCATGAAAACAATTTTCCTTAAACAAAACATTATGATCAAAGTCTCATCTATTCCTTCTTTTAAATCTTTAGTTATCATCTTTACAAAAGTCGTCTTCTTAGATTTCGAGGACGAAATCTCCTAAAGTAGGGGAGACTGTAACATTCGTCAAAATGGGTTTCCAAAATCCGACCCGTTTTGAAAATCCGAATCCTAACCTTTAAACCTTGGAATTTTTCGTGAAATAAACAATTGTTGAAAAATCGTTATCCTTAATTTAATTCGTTTTAGACATGGTTATTCATTATTCTATTTTATTTCTATACAAATAATCTAGTTAGTTTATTGGGTAAATTGTGAATTTTTAAAGTTAACAACCTAGTTAGTATAGTTAGTGTAAATAAAGGGGTTTGTTTGAAACATTTCAAAACTTAATAAAAAAAAATAAAAAAAAAAAAAGTGAAGCCCAGGATCGAACCCGGGTTCACCCACTCACCAACATCACACAAACCAGGAGTCAAGTTGCCTTTCATAGTTGCCGCCCAGAACAGTTGACTTTCTTTACTCCCTTCTTTTGCCGACAGCCATACACAGCGAAGAAACAACTTTCCTTTTTGCTTGACCGTTGATTAACCGGGATTACAATCTGTTACGCGTTTCCTTTTTACAAATCAATTACGATTTCATTTCCAAATTTACGAGTCATGTAGCATGCTATATAAACGATATGGATACACAACCTCAAGTCACACAACATCTCGACACCACCCTCTCACCCTCTCTGTTCGATTAACCGCTGCACTTCGCCGGAGAACCAAGCTTCACCGGAGGTCTGGGCTCAAACCGGAACGTTACCGGAGACACGGAAGCACTTCGCCGAAGAAAGCTCAAACCGGAGATCGAAGGAACTCACCGGAGCTAACCGAAGTTGTAACGTCGGAACTCGCGGTTCCTTTCGTTCGGTATAACTCTCTTATTTAACTTGAATCTTAATTAATCCTCTGTTAAAAATCCTACACTTCTCAACGTTTTTGGGTTTCAAACTAAATGAATTAACTGATGGCAATATAAAA
The DNA here is from genome assembly GCA_030545235.1 of Helianthus tuberosus. NCBI lineage: Eukaryota > Viridiplantae > Streptophyta > Magnoliopsida > Asterales > Asteraceae > Helianthus > Helianthus tuberosus. The sequence goes on along the minus strand of CM060432.1, from coordinate 62,395,890 downwards.
CCCATTTTATGAATTAACTGATGACAATATAAACTCGTTACAAACCTTGCTTCTTTTTCTTTATATATTTACTGTTATCAATTTGTTCTTTTCAAAAATAAAACAGTTAACCATAATGGGCATTTAAAATAAACTGTATTTAAAATTTCATTTCTATATTATTTAATTTTGTATCCTAAGTAATATGATTATAACTCTTAATAACTTATCTATTTTATGACATTAAATGTTAATTAGACAAATCACAATATTTAATAATTTGTAAACCATATATATTAGGATTTATATCTAATGTGTAAATGTCAAGTTGATCGTGTTATGATAATATCTAGGATAATCGCTTTGCTCGTTATCTTGGATTGTTCCAATCTTTACTCGTGCGTTACTTCCAAGAAATCGCAACGCAACCAATGTGAGTATACATGACCCATTTTCCATTTTAACACTTTTGGGTGCAATATGTATTCTATATCAATCACATTATTCACTTCAAACAGCTATATGCACACTCTATCCAAATTGCACGTGATACATTTGATTCATGTTATACATGTTATGCTATTGTAAACTCTCATGACTATGTGTTCATTAACTTTGCAAGCCTCCCCTAACAATGGTAGCGCTATAGGTTGAGAAACGCCCCTCCCGTTATTTTGGCGGGTATTGTTAGGTTAATCTATGTTAAAACCATCTCATTCATTGGGATAGGCATGTTAATTGCGTTAAACTTTGGTTTGGACACATAGAGTAACATCGTTTCGAGTATATACTGTTAATATGATCATGTTATTCACATTGGATATGAGAAACATTTTATACAATTATTATGCTATGTATTAAACTTGTATACTCGCCAACATTTTTTTGTTGATTTTATTTTAATACATGTTGCAGGTTGAATTATTCAAGGTTTCAAGTAATCGAGCAAGGATGGCTTAGATACACATCTTAGCAAATTGATAAATGTTTGAATTCATGTTATTTCTTTGAGACTTTGTACGACATTTTGAATTTAATGAAATGGGAATTTAAATTATATTGTCACATTTAGTGTTATGTTGTTTTGAGCAATCTGTTTCGCTTAGCGCCACATCCCGATGTTTCCGCCATCGGTTGGGGTGTGACAGTGATGCACAGGAATCTGCTTTTCAGCACTTAAAAGAGAGACTTTGTAGCGTGCCTATTCTTTCATTACCTGAAGGCACATATGATTTTGTGGTTTATTGCAACGCTTCCATCCAAGGACTTGGTTGCGTGTTGATGCAACGTGACAAGGTCATTGCCTACGCATCGCGCCAACTTAAAGTTCACAAAAGGAACTACACTACACACGATCTGGAGCTGGGAGCCGTTGTTTTCGCACTTAAGATATGGAGACATTACCTGTACGGTACCAAGTGCACCATTTACACCGATCACAGGAGTCTCGAGCATATCTTCAAGCAAAAAGAGTTAAACATGCGACAACGTCGATGGGTCGAGCTCTTGAATGATTACGAATGCGCGATCAAGTACCATCCGGGCAAAGCCAATGTTGTGGCCGACGCCCTCAGTCGAAAGGAGCGCGTGCGAGCGTTACAACTTACCATCCAATCTAGTCTTCCTACCCAGATACGAGATGCTCAGGTTGAAGCATTGAAAGTAGAGAACATCAGGGCTGAGTCCTTACGAGGATCAAGGAAACGGTTAGAACAAAAGGAAGACGGCGCTTACTACGTAACAGGGCGCATCTGGGTTCCACTTTACGAAAACTTACGCGAGCTTGTGATGGATGAAGCGCATAAGTCTCGTTACTCAGTACATCCTGGTTCGGATAAGATGTACCATGACTTAAAGACTACATACTGGTGGCCTAGCATGAAAGCCAACATAGCAACCTACGTCAGTAAATGCTTGACTTGTGCTAGGGTCAATGTCGAATACCAGAAACCATCAGGCCTACTTCAACAACCAGAGATCCCGACATGGAAATGGGAGCAAATTTTGATGGATTTCGTTACTGCCCTGCCTAGATCTCAACGCGGAAATGACACCATTTGGGTGATAGTGGATCGATTGACTAAGTCTGCACACTTCTTGGCTATCAAGGAAACCGACAAGTTTTCTACTCTAGCAGACATCTACCTAAAGGAAGTAGTATTAAGGCACAGAGTGCCAACCTCCATCATTTCTGATCATGACTCACGTTTTACATCTGAGTTGTGGCAAGCTATGCACAAGTCTTTTGGCTCTCGATTAGACATGAGCACGGCATATCATCCACAGACGGATGGGAAATCTGAATGCACCATCCAAACCCTTGAAGACATGCTTAGGGCATGTGTAATCGACTTTGGTAAGGGCTGGGAAAAACACCTCCCATTAGTGGAGTTTTCGTATACCAACAGTTACCACACCAGTATCCAGGCCGCTTCGTTTGAGGTATTGTACAGACGGAAGTGCCGATCGCTTCTTTGTTGGGCAAAGGTTGGCGACAGTCAAATCACAGGCCCAGCACTTGTAGTAGATACAACCGAGAGGATTGCTCAGATACGACAACGAATGGCGGCAGCTCGCGACCGTCAGAAAAGCTATGCAGATAAGCGAAGAAAACCACTCGAGTTCCAGGTTGGGGATCGAGTGCTACTTAAAGTCTCACCTTGGAAATGTGTAGTTCGTTTTGGAAAACGAGGCAAACTCAATCCGCGTTATGTCGGACCGTTCGAAATCCTTGAGAAAATTGGCAAAGTTGCCTACAAGCGGAATCTACCTGCAGAACTCAGCGGAGTTCACAACGTATTCCACGTATCGATTCTGAAGAAGTGTCTGTCAGATGAGACCCTCATAGTTCCTCTCAAGGAGCTCACTATCGACGATCAGCTACGATTCGTCGAGGAACCAGTAGAGATTACTGATCGAGATGTTAAGATTCTCAAGCGTACCAGAATACCTCTTGTTCGAGTTCGTTGGAACTCCCGTCGTGGCCCAGAGTATACCTGGGAATGAGAAGACCAAATGAAACTCAAGTATCCCCAGTTGTTTAAGAAAAGTACAACCACTACTGAGGCTGAAGCTACTGCAGAATTTTGGGACGAAATTCCAAACCAACGGGGGGATGATGTGACACCCCAGGAAAAACCAGGAAACCACACAACTTAACTAGCTTCCTCAGTAACAACAACAACAACAACAACAACAACCATACCCAGTATATCCCACAAATAGCAAAGCTACTTATAGGGTCTGGGGAGGGTGGGATGTAGACAGACCTTGCCTCCATCCCTAAGGATAGAGAGGCTGCTTCCAGAGAGACCCCCGGCTCTAAAATCATCAACATACCAACGCACCAAGTCAAAAAAATATATAAATAAGAAGTCAGAGAGTATACCAACACACAACATACCAACATACCAAGAAAAGTGATCAGAGAGTGACACAATATAGTGTAAAACATGTATGATAGCATACAAAATCATATGGGTATAAACACAAGAAGGCAATCACCTGTAAAGTCACTTAAAAGATAAGAAAGATCTACGTCCCTAAATATACCTAAGACCCTACTGCAAATCTTCTAGAAGTCTTTAACCCTAATTCTACGCCTCCACGAAGTCCTATCTTGGGCCATGTCCTCAGAAAGGTGCAACTCTAATAAATCATGCCTAATTTGCTCATCCCATGTCAGTTTGGGTCTACCTCTTCCTCTCTTCCCCTCCACAGTGAGATTTTCCACTATTCTAACTGGTGCCGTCGTTTCCCTCCGCTTCACATGCCCAAACCATCTCAATCTCCCCTCCTTAATCTTATCCGATATACTAGCCACTCCTAATCTTTCCCTAAAAACTACATTTCTTATTCGATCTAACCTCGTGTTTCCACACATCCACCTCAGCATCCTCATCTCTGCCACCTCCATTTTGCGCGCTTGTGTATTCTTAATAGCCCAACAGTCTGTTCCATATAGCATAGCAGGCCTAATTGCTACCCTGTAAAATTTCCCCTTTAGTTTAGTTGGGAACCTCCTATCGCATAATACCCCTCTGGCTGCCCTCCATCTACACCAGCCAGCCTGTATGCGATGGGTTACATCACTATCTATGCCACCATCTCTTTGTACAAACGACCCTAGATACTATGCTATATGGAACAGACTGGCTGGTGTACCACGTGCTAAATTTCAGGACGAAATTTTCTTAACAAGGGGAGAATGTGACAACCCTCATAATTACGTGTATCTGTACGATTAATTAATATTAAATTGTGCTTAATGACTGTGCTTAATTTCAACTGATGATGTGACTGCTTTATGATTTCTGCATTTTTTAGCATTTCAACAAACTAGTATTATACATAAAATTGACTAAATGGTCCTGTATGTTTTCCTAAGTGTTGGGAATTAAAAGTGTTACAAATAGTCACATAGAAGACACTATACGGAATAACTTAGCACTTTAACAGAACGGTATCTAACCGAATAACCGGACATTACCCGGGACACCAAAATATTACTAGAAACATTGTCTTATTATTTTTTAGCTAGTTATGATCCTCGTACACCATAACACCCACTAGATATCAACTAAACTAAAACATGTAAGTATATACTTGGAATTTAACTATTAGTTACAAACTTACCATGAAAATGTTACAATTAACCCCCCCTATGTATTACGGTCCAAGGGTCCCACCAAATTTCACCACCTTACCTCCAAGATTACAATCTAATATTTTATTTGATCTTTGCTTGATTTCTTGTACAAAATATTAGATTGTGATCATTATAAGTATGGTGTGCAAGATCACCATATCACTCCATACCTTCTCAAGATCACCCCACTCTCTCACTCATCTCACTCTCTCCCTCTTGACTCGCTTACAACCGCCACCACCACCACCTTATCACCACCATACTCATCCATTTTCAAGCTCCATTCATGTGTTAGAAGGTGCTTTGTGAAGTTTGAAGCTTGTGGATCACCAAGGAGCTCACTTACTTGCTGTTCACACCACTTTCATCATCTTTTTCACTAGAGATCTTCCCTAGCTTTAAGCTAGTTGTAAGCTTCTTGTTAACTCTTGGTTACTTCCTATTTTTAGTAGTTAAAGGATGTATTATGATGAAATAATGCTAGTATGATGTTGTCTTGTTTATGTTGGTTACTTGATGAAAACTTGTACTCTGGAAATCTGATATGAACGATGGTACTTGACATGATAAATCAGAGTTAAATAAACGATAACCTGCTGCAAGTGATGTTAAATGTCGTTGTTGATCACTAGGCATGTTAACGAAACAAATAGAACATGCGTTAGAGCGCTATAAGCTGAAAACAGGAAGCTGTCAAACTGTTACAGCCGCCTTCAGTCGGCTGTAACGAGGTCATAACTTAACGAAAAATTGATTTTCTTGAGTCTATAACGTGTTATTTCGAAATACGGTTCTAATGGCACTGGAATCATAATTTTTGGACTTCGTTTGCTATTTCTAAAGGGTCGTTTTGTACAGCAGCAAAAGCTGCGTTTTTACTGTAGAAAATGTGTGTTATGTTTTTCGTCATAACTTGAAATCTGTGTAGAATTAGCTCATGAAATTTGTACTGTAGATGACCACTAATGTCGTGGTAATGCTCCAACTAGAATCTCATCAATTGGACTTACGATGAATTTTAAATGAATTATTCCGTGGACTGCAGTCAGAAAGTGATGAATCTGATTGCAGTCCGGTAAATGATTTTTTTATAAAATATTGGTAATGAAGTGGAACGCAATATTTTTACACAGTAATTTTTGGATTATTTAAAACATTCTGTAAAAGTTTAGGAATTTTTAGAGTAAGTTTACTATTTTATTAAAATACCCGAAAACAGTCCAGTTTTGGATGTTCAAGCTGAAACAATATAATTAGTGATTTGCATGTCTAAATGTTGGCTATGTTATCTGAGAATGATCTAGTGTGTTATATGTCAATGAAAGTGTTATGTGCAATATCGTATGCTTGCTTTTGAATGGTAATAGATGGGGAAGTTTATGTGGGCGTGAACTGTTAAAGTTAGTACATGTTATGTGATAGATGCGTGTAGGAACTTCTTGCTTATTTGAAGTCACTAATAAACTAAATGGTAACTGTACTAGGACGTGATTGACCAACACCTATTGTTAGCTACTTTAAGAGTTCAACCGAGCAACCAAAGGTGAGTTCACACTCTTAAGGCATGGGATTCCCGGTGGGTTGGGAATGGGATTAATAGCTAAGACGGAACTTGTACTTTCACCACTACTAGACTACTTACCTCCGTCCTTGGATTGGGAAGGACGCCAGCGCTAAACCTACGTATTCACTACGTACCACTATCCTCGGATTGGGAAGGGCACCAGCGCTAAACCTATGTATTATTATACGTACCTCTGTCCTCGGATTAGGAAGGGCACCAGCGCTAAACCTACGTATTTAATATGTACCTCTGTCCTCGGATTGGGAAGGACACTTATATATACATCTAGTCTAGTGGTTCACAACATGGGGTAGCCCCCACCGTTTATGGTTTGGAAAACAAGGAAAGCTGATTTAACTGGTAGTTGCAAACAAACTCATAGTTCTTGAAAAACTACTTTATAACAAAAACCTACTGTGAACTCGCTCAACTTTGTTGTTGACTCCTTGTTACATGCCTTGCAGGTCGTTAGGTATCTATGGAGCTTGCACAGGGAGGCATGGTCGTTGTGGGACATGGACTGTCGAGTCCCATGTTAAACATTTAAATTTAAGAACTTATTACTTATGTTTTGGGTTTTACCTTTAATGCTTCCGCTGTTTAATTTGAACTTGACTAACTAGCTTTTGATCACCAATTATATTGTGTGGTTGGATTTTATCTATCTTAAATACATTGTTCAATATGATTGGTGGCTTGATCCTGGTCATGTCACGCCTCCAAGCGGTGATACTCCGCATGGTGGATTTTGGGGGTGTGACACTTTTGGTCACCTAGTTTAAGTTGTTGTATGATAGGTAGTTTATATGCCTTAGGTAATTTACCAAAATGCCCTTTTCATGCATAATTAGATTTTAAACGTATTTAACCCAAACATTTGTCACCTAACTGATTATGCAACATAATTAAACATGTTAGGGCATATAATACTAGTCATAGGACTAGTTAGACGTCTCGAACGCGTTTTACGTGAACGACGCGTTAAAGTAGCGTAAGCTACCTTAATGGGTCGTAGCGGGTCGAAAGCACTTAGGTTAGGTTCCGATCTAGAATGTAGGCTTTGTTAAACCATATCACATGAGTTCCAATACTCATTTGGTTTACAAGACCTCATTATGTCCGGTCTTCCGATTTAGGTGTCGATTTATTTACTAGTGATCCGATTACTAGGTACTACTTGAATTTCCTTGGTTTGCCTGAGCTTCGCTAAGTTCTTTAGATCAAGGACACCCTTCTATTCAATGTGAGTACATAGTTCCCCTATTTTACTGTTTTCAATTGTTTTGGGGTGATTCATATGTATTAAAACGATTTCGATATTTAAACGATGGTTTCAAAAACGATTTAAATGGTTTATATTAAACTAATAACGATTTCGATAATGTGAACGAACTTGTTGGTTGTAGTTACATAACGAATGACATTCATTAATTTTGGCCGAACCGACCAGTATTAGGTTATGGTACCATAGGATCTGACAAATCCCGTTATCAGACTACACCCAGGGTTATGTGTGGGGGTTATGTAGGTAACGACCGAATCTGATGATTGTTAACTTACCCTTTGGTGGTTTGTTAATGCGAGAAACGAGATAGTCGAGTCACGAAGGTTTGAATGTTATTAGCGAGACGACCATAAGTAGTTTCATAATTAAAACGAAAACGATTTTGGGACGAGTTAAACGATTTGGGACGACTTAAACAAGATAAACGATTTGACTAAACGATTGGTTTTTGGGTAGCGATTAGATAATGGGACGGGTGTAACATGATGAAAGCATGGTAGATACGCCGCTTGTACATCTTATATATAAGTGCTTCTATCATATTACATTGCGTGTCATTATTTAGTTCACTTGGGAAACGATTTGAAACAATGTCACACAACGAGGTTTTTGAAATGATATAAACCATACGAGTTTTATTAACGAGTTTTTTACGAGATGTTTTACGAATTGGTATACTAAATCAAATGTTTTGGGGTTAAGAATCATGGCTACGAGATTTTATAAACTGTAACCATCTTGATTTGAGTTGGTTAACTATGTTGCAATACACTTTTCAAAACAAGGTTTGTACTTTTGACTCTTGTAGTCTAATGAGGTACTGCAACATATAAACGAGCCATGAATCCGATACTCTCATAAAACCTATGTGCTCGCCAGCATTTCTTTGCTGACTTTGTTTTTACATATGTTTCAGGTGGTGTTGCATGATGTTGGTTGCTAGGATGCATGTTCATATAGGATCTGGACAAGGCCTTAGTGACTTAATAACGATAATAGACGATGTTTAATTTGTTTGTTTGGTTAAAGACAATGTACATTACTTAATGAATCAATAAAACGAAACTTTTAATTACCATGGTTGTGAAACGATGATTCTGTTACAACACTCCTCGACGTTTCTGCCACGGTTTGTTGTTTTACGTGGTCGGGGTGTGACAGAAGAGTTGGTATCAGATCCAATGGTTATAGGGAATTAGGTTATTAGTAATGCTTTGACCTAGACTATAACTTTCTAGGACCCCAACGCGAGTTTACTTGCGTTTAGATTTTAAAACAATACCGTCACCTATCCTTAGGTGTTAACCACAATGAGAACACAATAGCAAATCCACTTCGAAAATTAATCATCTGTTCTAGGATGATTGATTACTAGGTTTTGAACCCTCTGTTATAAGGTTTTGAACCCTCTTAGTTTTCTAAATCTCATCAAAGTTTGGGTCTAAATAACGTGAACACGTGCAAACTGGAAGGGTGAATGCCTGTACCCTGAGTTTTCTGTCTAAGGCAAGAGTGTTCGTACAAATCCGCAGTATCGGACCAGTCACTCTTACCTGGGAACTCTTGGGGTGAGTGTTCACTTATAGGCGAGCATGTTTTCAGTGATACATTATTATGACCTATTCACTTTGATTAGTCACTGCGTGTTGTTTGTTTCTTCGAGGTAACAAACGAATGATCGCCTTCCTTGTGTTTTGTCGATGTTTTCAATACCTCTTTTGTTTTTCCAATTGTCGATCTCACTCGATTCCCCTGTTTCCTTGTTAGACAATGCCTCCTCGACGTGACGCTCAACCTTTTACTGCTGAAGAAGTCGCAGCCCTTGTCGCTCAGCAAATGGCTGCAGTACTTCCTGGCGTAGTAACCCAGATCCATGAGTTATACAACAATAATAACAACAATAATGCACAATGTAATTTCAAGAACATCAATTCGGCTAAACGATTGAAATTTTCTGGGTCTCAAGGAGCAACCGCGCTCCTGCAATGGTTCAAAAGTTTGGAAAGCACATTCAGACATGTGCAATGTCCGAATGAGCTTATAGTTGAGTTTGCATCAAGTGTGTTCGAGAAGCGAGCTCTTACATGGTGGAATGGAGTGATGCGCGATAGGGGTGCCGATGTGGCGATGGCACAAACTTGGGAAGAGCTCCGAGCTCTCATGATGAGAGAGTTCTGTCCCCGTCATGAATTTCGAGCTTTGGAACGAGAATTCGACGATTTGAAACAAGACAGGGGAGAACACTGTGCATACACGGATCGTTATGAGGAGCTCAGCTTGTTGTGTCCTACGATGGTAACCCCGTTGGAGAAAGCGATTGAGAGGTATATCAATGGTTTACCCGATTATGTGCAAGATATTGTGACTGGCAGTAATCCTACCACTGTCCGTCAAGCAATTGAATTGGCTACTACACTGACCGAGTCTCAGGTCAGAAAAGGTAAATTGACCCGTAAGGGTGATAAGAAGAAGTCAGCTGATTCTGCACAAGACAAGGGTAAGGGTAAGGGTAAGAAGCAGGGTGAGACTTCTAAAAAGTCGAGGAAGCGCAAGGCTTCCCAGAACTTTGTTGTCACTAACCAGAACCCTCAGAACACACCAGCCCTACCTCCCGCGAAGAAGCAATATGCTGATACCGCACCTCACTGTGCCCGATGCAACGGCCACCATGTTGCCCAGCAGGCCTGTAAACAGTGTACTACGTGTGGTAGACTTGGGCATTTGGCCAACATTTGTCGTTTGGGCCAAAATCAGGCTGCTCAGGTTCCAGCACAAGTTCAAGGGAATGTTGCGAGATTCCCACCTGGTTCGTGTTTCAATTACGGAGAAATGGGTTATTTCCGCAACAACTGTTGGTAAATGCGAATGCGAATCCGAACGCGAACGCGAATGTGAATCCCGCTCGTGGGAGAGCATTCAATCTGAACGCGAATGAGGCAAGGGCGGACAATGAGGTTGTTAACGGTACGTTCCTTGTTAACAATCAACTTGCATCTGTTCTTTTCGATTCTGGTGCCGATAGGAGTTTTGTTTCGTTATCCTTTGAGCCTTTACTTGCGATACCTAGAACTAAACTGAGGAAACCCTTATCTATTGAAGTCGCTACTGGCAAACCACTCGTACTCGATTCGGTTCTTCGTGGTTGTCAATTGAACCTTGATAACCATCTTTTTCTATTGATCTCACGCCGATGCAACTTAGGAGTTTCGACATTATCGTGGGGATGAATTGGTTAACCAAACATCATGCTGAGGTGATTTGTTTCGATAAGATCATTCGTATTCCTCTTTCGTCTGGCAATGTTCTGGAAGTTCGTGGCGAGAAACCATCTGGTGGATTGAAACTTATGTCGTGTACGAAAGCCCGAAGTTATTTACGAAAAGGATATGTTGCTTTTCTGGCACATGTCACCGAGGAGAAAGGCAAGAACAAGAGTATTCAGGATATTCCGATTGTTCAGGATTATCCAGAGGTATTTCCTGATGAACTGCCTGGTTTGCCTCCAGTTCGTCAAGTCAAGTTTCATATTGATCTTGTACCCAATGCCAACCCGATTGCGAAAGCACCTTATCGTCTTGCACCATCGGAGATGCAAGAATTATCGAAACAGCTTCAAGAGTTATCTGATAAAGGATTCATCCGTCCGAGTTATTCACCTTGGGGAGCTCCTGTCCTCTTTGTGAAAAAGAAAGATGGATCTTTTCGAATGTGTATCGATTATCGTGAGCTTGACAAGCTTACCGTCAAGAATCGATATCCCCTACCTCGAATTGATGATCTCTTTGATTAGCTGCAAGGTGCTACCTATTTTTCCAAGATCGATCTGCGTTCTGGATATCATCAGCTTTGTGTGCTCGAAGAAGATATTCCCAAAACTGCATTCCGTACAAGATATGGGCATTACGAGTTTATTGTCATGCCTTTTGGTTTGACCAATGCCCCAGCTATCTTCATGGACTTAATGAATAGGGTCTGTAAACCTTATTTAGACAAGTTCATCATTGTGTTCATCGACGATATTCTCATTTATTCAAAGTCTCGAGCCGATCATGAGCAACACCTTCGTATGACATTGGAACTCCTGAAGAAGGAACAAGTTTTTGCTAAATTCTCCAAGTGTGAATTTTGGCTTAAAGAAGTTCAGTTTTTGGGAGATATTGTCAACGAGCAAGGTATTCATGTGGATCCATCCAAAATAGCTGCTATTAAGGATTGGAATACACCAATGACACCTACATAAATTTGTTCTTTTCTTGGTCTTGCTGGTTATTATCGTCGTTTCATTTCGAACTTCTCGAAGATTGCGGTTCCACTCACTGCTTTGACTCAGAAGAATAAGCCTTTTGAGTGGGGACCTAAACAAGAAGAAGCGTTCCAAACACTGAAGCAGAAGCTGTGTGATGCTCTTGTTCTATCTTTGCCCGATGGAAACGATGATTTCGTTGTCTATTGTGATGCGTCCAACTTAGGCCTTGGTTGCGTTCTCATGCAACGAGGTAAAGTTATTGCATTTGCGTCTAGACAATTGAAAGTTCACGAGAAGAACTACACAACTCATGATCTTGAGTTAGGAGCTGTGGTTTTCGCTCTCAAAATCTGGAGACACTATCTTTAGGGCACGAAGTGTGTGGTTTTCACAGACCACAAAAGTCTCCAGCATATTCTTAATCAGAAGGAGCTGAACATGAGGCAACGACGATGGGTTGAGCTCTTGAACGACTACGATTGCGAGATTCAATACCATCCTGGTAAGGCAAATGTCGTAGCCGATGCACTTAGTCGAAAGGAGCGAGTCAAGCTTCATTCTGTTCGAACTCTATCTGATATTCAAACTCGTGTTCTTCAAGCTCAGCAATTCTGTGTTTCATAAAATCTGATGGGTAAGGAATTACCACGTCAACTTGAGCTTAAGCTCGAAGCAAAGGACGATGGTTTACTCTATTTCAAGGATCGTTTGTGGATTCCGAAACAAGACGATCTTCGCACTTTAGTGATGGACGAGTCTCATAAGTCTCGATATTCTATCCATCCTGGTGCTGATAAAATGTACAAGGATCTTCGTACTCAATACTGGTGGCCTGGTATGAAGAAGGATATTGCCTTGTTTGTATCAAAATGCCTAACTTGTCTCAAAGTCAAGGCTGAACATCAACGACCTTCTGGCTTGCTCGTACAACCAGAGATACCAGTTTGGAAGTGGGAGAACATTGCGATGGATCTCATCACTAAATTGTCGCGTACATCTAAAGGTCACGATGCTATTTGGGTTGTTATCGACCGATTAACGAAGTCAGCTCATTTTATTCTGATTCGCGAGGATCTATCTGCTGATAAACTTGCAAAGATTTATGTTGATGAGATTGTATCTAGACATGGTGTTCCTTTGGACATCATTTCCGATCGTGATGCTCGATTTTCATATCATTTTTGGAAGACCATGCAATCTGCTATGGGAACCCAACTAAATCTAAGCACTGCTTATCATCCCCAAACAGATGGACAATCTGAGAGGACAATTCAAACTTTGGAGGATATGCTTAGAGCATGTGTGATTGACTTTGGTGGTAATTGGGATTCTCATCTGCCATTGATCGAGTTCTCATACAACAATAGTTATCATGCTAGCATCAATATGGCACCATTCGAAGCTCTTTACGGTCGAAAATTTCGTTCACCTGTCTGTTGGAATGAGATCAGTGAAGCTCAGCTTACTAAACCTGAACTCATTCTGGAAACAACAGACACAATCAAGAAGATCCGCGATAATCTTGTGACAGCTAGAAGCCGTCAAAAGAGTTATGCGGATATGCGACGTAAGCCCCTAGAATTTCAAGTCGGAGACCATGTCCTACTCAAGGTGTCACCTTGGAAGGGAGTGGTGAGATTTGGAAAGAAAGGAAAACTTGCACCTCGATATGTTGGACCATTTAAGATTGTTGAAAGAGTTGGAAAGGTTGCCTATCGACTAGAGCTACCTCCAGAGCTTGGAAATATTCATCCGACTTTTCACGTGTCCAATTTGCGAAAGTGTTTAGCTGACGCTAATCTTAACATTCCACTCGACGAAATCCAAGTTGATGAAACGATGCACTTCATCGAGAAACCTGTGGAGATAGTGGATCGTACATTCAAACAGTTGATGAACAAACGGATTCGATTGGTCAAGGTTCGCTGGGAATCCAAACATGGCCCATAGTTTACTTGGGAACGTGAGGACCAAATGAGGGCGAAATATCCGCAAATGTTCTCACAAGTTTCCTCTAGTTAAAAATTTCGGGACGAAATTTCCTAAAGTATGGGAGACTGTGACAACTGTGCTCTGTAATCGATGTACAATATAAAACAATGTTAATTATCAATAAAACAATGTGTTTTTGTTTTATTATGTGTATACTTGTGTTTGATGATTTTACGATTCGACTCGATTCCGATTTCAAGCTTTAAATCGCTTTCTGGAAAGTTATACGCAAACTGGTGCGTAAACGCAGTCAGTTTAACGCGAAAAACACTCCGGAATAGTGACATAGGCTTAAAAAACCTTAAATAACCTTTACATAACTTAGAAATAAGTTTTGGATGGTTTGGTGTGTTGAAATCAAGTTTGTTTGATCGAAGGGACTATTTATGTCAAACTGTGAAAATATACCGATTTGTATAGTAACGTAGAGTTCAGAACTTGATCATAAGCTAAACATACCATATATAACCTAAACATAGCTTAGAAATAAGCTTTGAGTGGTTCGGTGTGCGAAAACATGCTTATTTGATCTTACATGGACTAAAAGTGTCAAAAACGACGTAAGTTTGCATTTACGCGCATATCTTACGTTCTGACCACATCTGGACATCCAAAAATTTTGTACACACTAAAATATTTTTATTTTAGTGATCGGCATGCAAAAATACCACTCTTCGCTTAATTTGGTTCGTTTTCGCGTCCGTTCGAGTTTCATCGTAATTAACCGAACAACGTGACCGTACGACCAAGCGAACCGACATCCGAGATATTTCCGAGCATATTTCAGGTCCCCTACACTTTAACTACCTTGTAGAGCCTTGAAAATGGCTTAACGGAGGTTAAAAACATCGAAAACAAGTTTAAACACGTGCAGGGACCATTTCTGCCAAACTTGAAACTTCCAGCCTACACCGTGGCGTCGCGCGACGGCCATAGGGCCTTGTGGTCGCACCACGTGAGCACCACATCTGGGCAGAAACATGTTTTTCAGCAACAGATTGATAATTCAGGGACTGTTTTGCAAATTCCTTTGTGTGGTAGCCAAGTTAACACCTCCCCAAGCAAATTAGATGGGCTCTAACACTTGTATGGCTAGGATTTAATGCTTGATGGCCACACAAACGCTTGTTTTGATCTTGTGAGTTCATGATAACTATAAATAGCCTAGCATTTCATTTGTTGCAACTCACACTGGATCTAAATTCTCTAAGTTGAGGGTTCATAACTTCATACCTAAGAATTATAAGATAAAGTTCAAGCAAGGACCCTTTGTAAGCTTCCTTCATTCTTTTATAGCTTTCCTAGCTTGAAAGTCAAACAGTGTTTGACTTTCAGCTTTGACCAGTCAATGGTCAATGAGAAGTTCATTTTGAACTTCGCAACGTGAGCGTAATCACGATGGTTATAGTCCTTAGTGACTATACCTACTGATTACCACATTGACTAGGCGTAGTGACGAGTCGTAGTTTCGGTCAAAATGCGCATTTAAGCGTATTTTGCAACCAAACTACTCTAAGGTATCAAAACACTTTGTTTTGATATCAAAACCTGTTTTTCTAACTTAGTTAAGCATGTTTTAACATGCTTAGCTCGTCACTTTTAGTTTAGTGCTTGTTTAGAGTCGTAAGTCAAGCGGTCTAAACCACCGCTTAGACTTTCGAACTCGACCCGTTTGGTCGATCATTAGGATCCGACCAAGCATGATTAGGGACCATAGTTGCATAGGGAATAACCTTCCGAGGTTATACCTTATGGTCACCTAGTTTAAGTAGTTGTATGATAGGTAGTTTACATGCCTTAGGTAATTTACCAAAATGCCCTTTTCATGCATAATTGGATTTTAAACATATGTAAGCCAAACATTTGTCACCTAACTGATTATGCAACATAATTAAACATGTTAGGGCATATAATAATTGTCAAAGGACTAGTTAAACGTCTCGAACGCGTTTTACGCGAACGATGTGTTAAAGTAGCGTAAGCTACCTTAATGGGTCGTAACGGGTCGAAAGCACTTAGGTTAGGTTCCGATCTAGAATGTAGGCTTTGTTAAACCATATCACATGAGTTCCAATACTCATTTGGTTTACAAGATCTCATTATGTCCGATCTTCCGATTTAGGTGTCGATTTATTTACTAGTGATCCGATTACTAGGTACTACTTGAATTTCCTTGGTTTGCCTGAGCTTCGCTAAGTTCTTTAGATCAAGTATACCCTTCTATTCAATGTGAGTACATAGTTCCCCTATTTTACTGTTTTCAATTGTTTTGGGGTGATTCATATGTATTAAAACGATTTCGATATTTAAACGATGGTTTCAAAAACGATTTAAATGGTTTATATTAAACTAATAACGATTTTGATAATTTGAACGAACTTGTTGGTTGTAGTTACATATCGAATGACATTCATTAATTTTGGCCGAACCGACCAGTATTAGGTTATGGTACCATAGGATCTGACAAATCCCGTTATCAGACTACACCCAGGGTTATGTGTGGGGGTTATGTAGGTAACGACCGAATCTGATGATTGTTAACTTACCCTTTGGTGCTTTGTTAATGCGAGAAATGAGATAGTCGAGTCACGAAGGTTTGAACGTTATTAGTGAGACGACCATAAGTAGTTTCACAATTAAAACGAAAACGATTTTGGGACGAGTTAAACGATTTGGGACGACTTAAACAAGATAAACGATTTGACTAAACGATTGGTTTTTGGGTAGCGATTAGATAATGGGACGGGTGTAACATGATGAAAGCATGGTAGATACACCGTTGGTACATCTTATATATAAGTGCTTCTATCATATTACATTGCGTGTCATTATTTAGTTCACTTGGGAAACGATTTGAAACGATGTCACACAACGAGGTTTTCGAAATGATATAAACCATACGAGATTTATTAACGAGTTTTTTACGAGATGTTTTACGAATTGGTATACTAAATCAAATGTTTTGGGGTTAAGAATCATGGCTACGAGATTTTATAAACTGTAACCATCTTGATTTGAGTTGGTTAACTATGCTGCAATACACATTTCAAAACATGGTTTGTACATTTCACTCTTGTAGTCTAATGAGGTATTGCAACATATAAACGAGCCATGAATCCGATACTCTCATAAAACCTATGTGCTCGCCAACATTTCTTTGCTGACTTTGTTTTTACATATGTTTCAGGTGGTGTTGCATGATGTTGGTTGCTAGGATGCATGTTCATATAGGATCTGGACAAGGCCTTAGTGACTTAATAACGATAATAGACGATGTTTAATTTGTTTGTTTGGTTAAAGACAATGTACATTACTTAATTAATAAATAAAACAAAACTTTTAATTACCATGGTTGTGAAACGATGATTCTGTTACAACACTCCCCGATGTTTCCGCCACGGTTTGTTGTTTTACGTGGTCGGGGTGTGACAGAAGAGTTGGTATCAGAGCCAATGGTTATAGGGAATTAGGTTATTAGTAATGCTTTGACCAAGACTATAACTTTCTAGGACCCCAATGCGAGTTTACTTGCGTTAAGATTTTAAAACAATACCGTCACCTATCCTTAGGTGTTAACCACAATGAGAACACAATAGCAAATCCACTTCGAAAATTAATCATCTGTTCTAGGATGATTGATTACTAGGTTTTGAACCCTCCGTTATAAGGTTTTGAACCCTCTTAGTTTTCAAAATCTCGTCAAAGTTTGGGTCTAAATAATGTGAACACGTGCAAACTGGAAGGGTGAATGCCTGTACCCTGAGTTTTCTGTCTAAGGCTAGAGTGTTCGTAAAAATCCGCAGTATCGGACCAGTCACTCTTTGTTGGGATTGAACCCTACCAAAGGAACAGATAATTAAAGCCAAAACTGGATCAGAGCAGTGGATCCAGAATAAGCAGATGTTATGTTTACATGTCTCTCCCCTTGAAAGTGGTTTCAACATCTGCTGACCTCCTATCTACTGATCGTACAAACTGCTGACCCACAAACTGCTGATCTAGTAAAAGACTGATGGAAGACTAAAACTCTGCTGTTCAATCTACTGCCTTGAGTCAAGCTCTGCTGATCATGACAAGTACTGCTGGGTTCACATCAGTGGAAGGATGCACCAGTAGTTTAGATGTCTTTATGTAATGAAATGTAATAACAGTAGTTAGCATAGCAGAGGTTGTATAGATCAGAGGTTAGAGTTTGTTAGGAGGTTAGATGTCACTTTCATGGTGACGTCAGCTTAGATGCTTCAGTGGTTTACTCGTGCCTATAAATAGAACAGTACCATGCACTGTTCTATTTATCTCTTTGCAAAATCTTCTTCCTGCACGAACAAACACTGTGAGCTCAGGCTGAGGGGGAGTTTGTATTCATACATTGCATTGTAATTGTTATTGAAATAAATTCAATCTTTCGGTTCTTTCTGAAAAATGTTTGATTAAAGCAATTCTCTCGTTTGATTGTGTGTAAAGTTTGTTTCCATTATATTTCCGCTGCACAACTCATTCATCTTCATCTTAATTCAAACACAAAACACAATCAAAACCAAACTCAGATCCTAATAATTGGTATCAGAGCTTGGACAGTCAAATTTGATTTAACAATCATTTTGACATAAATAGTTTAGCTCATAATCGTTGATACTGATAGTTTGTTTGTTTTGTTGAAAAACAGAGCAAGGTTTAATCACCATCAAAGTTGATTAATCAGTGCCTGTAAAACAACCAGGATGATGTCACAATCACAAGATGATAAGAATAACATTGGCTCTCTTTTCAAACCACCCATGCTTAAACGTAATGAATACAACATCTGGCAGAGAAGGATGGGTCACATCCTTGCTCAACAGAATACTGGATGTTGGAGGTCTGTTGTTTTTGGTCCCCATGTTCCTATGGTGCCAAGTGCTGCGGATGCAAAGAAGTTCGTACCTAAACCATCTGAAAACTATACTGAAACTGACTTTCAAAAATTCGAACTCGATGCCAAAGCATTTAGCATCATAGCATCTACATTACCCAATGAGATCTATGCTGGACTGTTACATTGTAACAGTGCCAAAGTGCTATGGGATGCATTGAAGGAACAGTTTGGGGGAACAGAAGAAGTCATTGAAAACAATAGGGAAATTCTGAATCAGCACTATGAAACATTTTGTCACATTAAGGGTGAATCATTGACCCAACAGTTTGAACGTTTCAGTTGTCTCAATAGTGAGCTAAGACTTGTTAAAGTTGAAATTCCAAAATCAACACAAAATAGTAGGTTTCTTAGATCACTACCTGATAAATGGGACACAATTGCATTTGTGACTAGAAACTCTGCTGAGTTCAAAGATCTGACCCTGACCCAACTTCATGGTAGACTCCTGACCTATGAAAGGGAGTTAAACCAGAAAAAGAAGTTGAAAGAGTTTGGCAAAGTTGCTGATGATTATTCATTTGGCAGCACAGCTCTGTTTGGTCAGGAAGAATCTGGTAGCAGTAGTAAGGATCAGGGTTATGATCACTTTATTGATATAACCGCTGGTGGAAATTTCAACAACCCCGATTCTCACTCTGCCAATTATGCTTTTACTGCAAATTGTGAAAACCAGATGTTAGATAACTTGTGTTTTGAACTCAATGATTTGCAGCACTTTGATCCCACTGACTTAGAAGAAATGGACATTTTGCATCAATTGGCTTTGCTTAGTGTAAGAACAAGCAAATTCTATAAAAGAACAGGGAGAAAATTCCCAGGGTTACATGGGAATTTAAAAGTGGGGTTGGATAAGTCAAAAATTAAGTGCTATAAGTGCAATAGGCTAGGTCATTTTGCTAGGGAATGCAGGAGTCAAACCACTGGTCCAATAGTCACTCATCCCAGCTCAAATCCTAGACCACAACACCAAAGCACTGTGCACTATACCCAATATACCCCTGCTGCCCATGTTAACACGGCTCATTATGCTGCAACCCCTGTTCCTGTGCATTATGTTCAAACCACTGTTCCACAAATTCAGTATGTTCAAACCCCTGTCCCTCAGGCACAAGTGCAACCTGTTGCACCACAACCAGCTGCTCCAACAGTAACACAACCAGATCAGCAAAGCTTTTTCACTCAAGGCTTTGTTGACTGGAGCAGCATGCCTGATGAGCTTGGTGATGAAAATTTTGCACTCAATGCTTTTAATGATCCTTCTAATGATGAATTTTGTTTGATGGCATTAGAGTCAATACCAGAAGGGGTAGAAACTGAAGGTGAACAGCTAAGTGTTGAAACAGTGGATAAAGTGGTTGAAGCAGTGGTTACTGCAGTTGCTGATGAACTACTGCTGGGAGAAAATTCAGAAACTCTGATTGAACCACTGACTGACCCTTGGTCTGAAGAAGACAAGGAAGAAAAGAAAGCAGGTGAGAAAGAAGAGAGAGTTAATGAAGAAGGTGATCATCAATGTGATTGTGCCATGATGGTTGCTGCTAAGGTAACACCTCAAGTTCTTGAAAAACTGTGTTCAGACGAATGCATTATTGCATTTACTAACATCAAAGAGGTAAATGAAAACCTTAGGGATAAAATCTTAACTGATGAAGTCAAATTTGAAAAGTCATTAAAAGAACTTAGAAACAAATTGGCTGAAAAGGATAAAGAGATCAGCAGTCTCAAAGAAGAGCAAAGCATAACCAAGACTCAACTCCAAACTACGGTAGAAAAATACCAAGTTTGCAAAAAGGAGTTGGAGTCCACCCAGATCACTTGTGAAAGATGGGTGGAATCTTGCAAAGGGTATGAGGTTATGCTTGAGAAACAGATTAAAAGCAATGTGAAATTTGGTGTTGGTTATAGAAAATATGATGATGAAAACACTGCTTTTGAAAAATCTGTTCAAACCACTGATGTAACAACTGAAGTCATTCCAAACAACAAGAATGGCCAAGAGGTTAAAATAACCGACAAACTTGGTAACAAAATCACTTTGGAAAGATCTATGGGATCCTCAACTTTTGAGGAAATTGAGAAATACCAATTTAAACCCACATGGTCTGATGAGTGTGACATTCTTGAAAATTTCAAGCCCATGGACTTTACAACCACTGATGGTGTCACAGCTCCAAAAGCAAAAGTCATCCCTCTCAAGGACATCCCAGCAGAGGTTAAAAACCCTGTTGCAAAGGAGTCTGAAAAGAGAAAGAAGAGAGAAAAGATCAAAAACCTATTTTGTGAATTTTGTGAAAAAAAAGAATCATCTAACAAAAGATTGTTTCCATTTAAAAGCTTATGATTTAAACAAAACAAGTGTCATTGTTCCTGCTGAAAGCTGCACCATCTGTGGTAAAACTAACCACAAAACTCAAGCATGTGTGTATCTCAAAAACTTTGATGTTAAAAAGAATGAGTACATTGCTAAAACATCCTTGAGTCCATCAACATCATCTATCAAATTCACCAAGAATCAACCACTGTTTGTGCCAGTCCAAACAGCTGTTACAAAATAGCTGAATCAAACATCTGTCCAAAGAGATGTTCAAGTGACTAATGCACCCCCTGCCAACCAATTCAGAAAAGGCAAGGGACAATCATCTTACCAAAGGATTCCACACGTTTATGAGACCTACAAAAGGCCCTCTAAACCAAGAGTGAACAGGTATCCTTTTGGCTATCAGCAGGTGATTGGTCAAAACCCACAACAGTGGTTAGAGAGAAACAGTCCTAAAACTGTCCAAACCCCTGACCTAACCACTGTCCATACATCTACATCCATCCCAGACACTGTTGAGACCCCATCCAAAGCCTTATTAGCTTTGGAAACCCTAATGAACTAATCCTTTTACTTCATGTGCGGGGAGCTTCTGCATGCTTAGATAGTCTTTGGTATGTAGATAGTGGAGGCTCCAGGCATATGACAGGATGTAAAGCCCTACTCAAAGATTTCAAAATCCATGGAGGGGGTGATATATCCTTTGGGAATAATAGTAAAGGGAAAGTTCTAGGGTCTGGTATAGTACAGTCTGGAAATGTAAAATTTGAAAATGTCAATCTGATAGACAATCTCAAATTCAACCTCCTGAGTGTTTCACAAATGAGTGATAAGGGATATGGGTCATTCTTCACAAAGGAGTGTTGTAGGATTGTTGGACCATAAATGGTTGAAAAGATTGAAGTAATAATCAAAACTGGAAAAACAAAACTTGTTGCTCAAAGAAGTGGCAATGTTTATGTTGTTGATATGTCAAAAGAGAGTCCCAGAACTGATGCCTGTCTGTTCTCAGCTGCCTCTAACAAAGAGACAGAACTTTGGCACAGAAGATTGGGGCACACAAATCTCAAGACAATCACTGAAATTTCAAAAAATGGTTTGTTAAGAGGCTTACCACAAAAATTGTTTTCATGTCCTGAGCATTGCATTTCCTGTTTAAAAGGAAAACAGCATAAAAGCTCTTTTAAGTCCATTGAAGAGTCCAAAACAACCCAGTGTTTGCAAATGTTGCACATGGATTTGTTTGGCCCAGTTCAAGTCATGAGTCTCAAGAAGAAGAGATATTGTTTGGTTATTATTGATGACTTCTCTAGGTTTACATGGACTTTCTTTTTACACTCAAAAGATGAGACTGCAGGCATTTTGCAAGACTTTGTGACACAAGTTGAAAAGCAATTTGACCTTCCAGTAAAAGTCTTCAAGAGTGACAATGGCACAGAATTCAAAAATAAGGAGTTGGATGCCTTTTGTGTGAAGAAAGGGATTGTAAGGCAGTACAGCATCCCTAGAACACCAGAGCAAAATGGGGTAGTTGAAAGAAAGAACAGAACTTTGATTGAGGCTGCCAGAACCATGCTTGCTGATTCAGGTTTGTCATTAACTTTTTGGGCAGAGGCAGTAAACACTGCTTGCTATGTCCAAAACAGAGTTTTAATAAACCCCAAGCACAAAAAGACTGCTTATGAAATTCTGTATAAAATCAAACCACTGATCTCATACTTTAAAGTCTTTGGCTGCCCATGCTTTATTTTAAATTTAAAAGATTCCATCTCAAAATTTGCAGCTAAAGTAGATTGTGGTTATCACCCGGGATACTCAACCACTGCCAAGGCCTACAAAGTGTTTAATACACGGACCAAAGTAGTGGAGAAGACCTTGAATGTAAAGTTCAATGAACTTTCATCAATGAAAATCCCAGCAAATCCTGCTGATTTGTTTGATCTTGATAAATTCACTTTTGAAAATACTGCTGTCAAGACTAACAGTGCAGGTTCTTTAGAGGATTCAACACCAGACTATGGGTATGAAATCATCATCCCTCAAAAGTCTGTCAAAATGGGAAGAGCAACAGATGTTCAAAACAGCTGTCAAAGCTCAACCACTGCTACCTCAACAGTTGTTGACCAAAGTAGCCCCTTAACCACTACTTCCACATCATCAAGCATTGTTGATAAAAGTCCTCAAACAGTGGATCAAAGTCAGCATGTGTCCACACCTTTACCTCCTATTCCGCCACCTTTTGAAGCCACTGCTGGATCATCAAAGTCACCAGTAGTGGTTAGCTCAGATGATACACATCTGCAGCCTTCACCAACAAATGCCATCATACCATACCAAGGAGATTTAATCTTCTTGAGATCTCATCCACCTGATCAAATAATTGGCAACATCAATGAAAGGGTGCTTACAAGAAGCCAAACCCAAAACATTTGTCTTTTTGCTGGTTTTCTATCACTCCATTAGCCAGTCAAGTACCAAGAGGCACTGAAAGACAACAGCTGGGTAGAAGCCATGCAAGAGGAGCTCCAACAGTTTAAAAGACAACAAGTATGGGAGCTTGTACCACTGCCAGAAGATGTTAGCCCCATCGGCACAAAGTGGGTCTTCAAAAACAAAACTGATGAAAGGGGCATTGTTGTCAAGAATAAAGCCATGCTTGTGGTTCAAGGTTACAGACAGGAAGAGGGGATTGACTATGATGAAAATTTTGCCCCTGTAGCAAGATTGGAAGCTATAAGACTATTCTTGGCCTTTGCTGTCAACCACAAAATGAAGGTGTTCCAAATGGATATAAAAAGTGCTTTCCTCTATGGTACAATTCAAGAAGAGGTGTATCTTTGTCAACCTCCAGGTTTTGAGGATCCATTTTATCCAGATCATGTCTACAGGCTAAACAAAGCCTTGTATGGCCTGAAACAAGCACCTAGAGCCTGATATGAAACTCTTTCCACCTTTCTACTCTCAAATGGTTTCAAAAGAGATACCATTGATAAAACACTGTTTCTAAAATGGAGAGGAAAGGATTTAATGATTGTCCAAATTTATGTGGATGACATTATTTTTGGAAGCACATGTAATAAAATGTGTGAACAGTTTAGGAAACTCATGACAGCTGAGTTTGAAATGAGTGCAATGGGTGAGCTGCAATGCTTTCTTGGTCTCCAAGTTCAGCAAATGCAAAATGGAACTTTCATTCATCAAAGCAAATATGCTAAAGAACTTTTAAATAAATTTGATATGAATGATTGTAAACCATGCAGCACACCCATGGCAACAAATAAGCTTGTCATGTCTGATGAAAAGGATGAGCTGATTGACCAAACACTTTATAGAAGCATGATTGGGTCTTTACTGTACCTAACTGCATCTAGACCAGACATCATGTTTGCAACATGTGTCTGTGCAAGAAGTCAATCAGCTCCCAGAAAATCAAACCTCATTGCTGTAAAAAGGATATTCAGACGCATAAAAGGTGCTCCCACACTTGGTATCTGGTATCCAGCTAATGGGAATATCAAGCTTTCAGGATTTTCAGACAGTGACTTTGCTGGATGTAACACCACAAGGAAGTCCACATCAGGAGGGTGCCAGTTTCTAGGTGATTGCTTAGTTTCATGGCAAAGCAAAAACCAAGCAGCTATTTCAACATCCATTGCTGAAGCTGAATACATTTGTGTTGCAAGCTGTACAGCCCAACTCCTGTGGCTTCAAAATCAGTTGCTGGATTTTGGTATCACTGCCTTAAAGACACCACTCATGTTGGATAGCCAGGCAGCAGAAAATATCATTAAAAATCCAGTTTCCCATTCCACCACCAAACACATCGACATCAGACATCACTTTGTGAGGGATTGCAATGAAAAAGGTTTGAGTTCTCTACATCATGTTCCAACTAAAGACCAGTTGGCAGATGTGCTCACAAAAGCATTAGATACATCTACCTTTGAAAGCTTGGTCTCTAGGATTGGTATGCTAAACATGGAATAACAAGCAAAATCTTGTTTTTCTATGAATAAAAGCATTAAAATGTTTTCAAAAAATCAAAAATCCATCCTTAAAAATAGCTAAAAATGAAGTTTTCATTAAAATCCTTAAAAGTCTGCCATAACCACTATTTGTTCAGAAGTCTGCTCTACTTCAAAGTCTGTCCACTGCTAAAAGCCATCCCCTGTTCTCTCATTTCCTTGATAAGCACTGATGCTCAAACTCAGTGTTTTATCCACTGATGTGCTATCTACTGATAGTGAAAATCATCCACTGCTTCCATTTGTTACCGTTGTAACCACTGCCTTCATCAGTAGTTTTCATAAAAGTATAGTCCTTCATTTCATCAGGGGTTGGCATGTGGGCAGTACATAGTGGTCAGTCCTTTTTAACCGATGCCACGTCAGCATTCACTTTTTCCCTATAAAACCCCCCATTCAACACC
Organism: Helianthus tuberosus; assembly: GCA_030545235.1. Taxonomy (NCBI): domain Eukaryota; kingdom Viridiplantae; phylum Streptophyta; class Magnoliopsida; order Asterales; family Asteraceae; genus Helianthus; species Helianthus tuberosus. The sequence goes on along the minus strand of CM060432.1, from coordinate 62,370,515 downwards.
CAAACAGGGTTTTACTGTCGAATTGAATTCTTAAAAATTCTCTTCTCAAAGCAGTTTTTCTCAAATTTTCTCACAACCTTCTTCGATCATCATCTCCAAAATGAAAAAATCGAAGTCATCTGCAAAACCCACATCCAAATCATCTTCAAAAGAGGTCTCTCAAAAGGCCAAACCCTCTGAAATTCCACACAAACCTTCTCACAACCTTCTGGGTCTACTCACAAAACCCGGCACCACAGAAACTTTCGATTCCATCATTGATCTCATGTCTGCGTCAAAGTACAAAACTTTGCTTACAGCAGATGCACCCATTTACCTGCAAACCCAAAGGGAGTTTTGGAAAAATGTAACCCTTGATAAACAAGGCGACGATGTCATAGCCATTAACTCCACTTTACAGGGTAAAGCAGCCAAAATCACACCACAATCCATCTCAGAGGTCTTTCAACTCGATGATCAGAAAGGTATAACTTCTTTCCCTAAAAACGAATTAAAAATTGACTTTATTGAAAGAGGGTATGCAGATACAATGATGAAAAGGGATACCTTACAAAAAGGTTTCTTCCCCCCTGCAACAAGATTTTTATTCCATACCCTCCTAATGTGTGTTTCAAACAAAACCACTGCTTTTAATGAAATACCATTAAAGATTCAAAACCTGGGGTATGCAATTCTTCAAAAAGGAAATTTTAATTATTCTCAGGTAATCTTTAATGATCTGGTTAAAAATGTTGAAACAAAGCCATTCTTACTTTTTCCAAGATTTTTAAGTCACTATTTTGAAAAGAAACTTGGTAAGAATGATGCTGCTGCAATAAAACAAGGTGAATCTCTTCAAATAAACAGCTTAACTGCTGAAACTTTTACAAGAATGTCAACACCTTGCAAAACACAAGCAGAGGTGCCTGAGCAGAATTTAGCAGCTACCACTGCTCCTCAGGTATCTGCTGCTGAGCCCACTGCTCAAGGTGATCAAAGTAGCAAAACAACTGCTTTGAAACCCACACCTATAATCACCAAAAAGCCAAACAAAAAGAAAACTAAAAAACCCCCAAAACCTATCAAAAAGGCAACTCTGGGGGATGAGATACCAGAGCAACTGCCAGTGACAGCACAAAAGTCACTAAAAACCACTGCTGCTTCTTCCTCACAGCAGTTGGTAAAAATATCTCAACCCATAGCCAAAACTCCTCCTGTCTCTTCTAAAAAAGAACAGGTTGTACATATAGGGACACCACAATATGATGCTCTGGAATCACTTGCTTCCATCATCCACAGCCCAATGCCCAGGGCAAATTCACTTTCTACACCAACCATCACATCCACAATTCCCCCACCAACTAAACTTTTGTTTGATGCAATTGATTTGAACCAGGCACAAACCTGTCCTTCTCAATCACCTATCAATGAGAACATGCCTCAACAAATGACTGGGTCTGATGTATCAATCTTTGCTAACCCACCAACTCAACCTGAGGAGGTTACACCCCTTGAGTTACAAGTAACTCTTAGTGGTAATCCAAGTGAAGCAGCCACTACAAGTGCTGAACCCACTGGTTTGCATTTGGACAGTGGTTACATAAATAAGACTTCCTTGGAGGCAATTCCTTTCATAGCACCTCTGACATCCACCAGTGGATTTGTTTTAACCACTGGCAACATCAAAAGGTTGTCAAGTGTTGAAGGAATAAGACCCCAGTACCAAGAAAAAGGGGCATCAGTGGTTAATGTTTGGAGTACACTCCCTACCTCAACCACTGATAAAACCACTGCTAGTGGGAAATCAGATGATCCCATTAAATTGGGTGATGGTTTAAAGTACCTGGAATTGACGAAACGTGTTGAAAAACTGGATACTTCTGTTGCAGAAATCAAAGAAATGCTGCAACAGTTGTTAAAAGTACAAAAGGTGCAATCCACTGCTGTTCCACCTCAAGCACCTGCTCCACCACAAGCACCTACTACAAATGAGCTCTGGAACCTATTTCAACCTTTTCTCCAGCAACAAAAACAAATGGCTGATCAGCAACATGCAACACATGTACAAGAGCTGAGAAACACAATGGAGTCTAGGTTCAAGAACACATAAGCAGACATCAAGGCACTCAAGGCCCACATATTAAAAACCACTGGCACTGCTCCTCCAACTGTTTTTTTCATTGATCAATTACCCTCAGATAATGCCAAAAAGGGGGAGAAAATTAAAGAATGGAAGAAGAAGGGAGTAGATGATGGTCTCTACATAGAACCAGAAATGGAGAATATGACCAAGCAGATACCTCTGCCAGATGGTAGCAAAAAGGTTGATGTTACCCAAAATGCACTTGATGAAGCTATAGCAAGTGTAAAAAGGGACAGAGCGGCAAAGGATATGTCAAGGTGGAATAAGGAGAAAAGAGCTTACATTGAGCTGAATGCGCAGGGTTGTTCTGGGCTAAAGGATGTTCAAAATCCTGAGCTAAAAAGAAATCCCACTAGAAAAGTGAGGAAACCCAAGTCCACACCATCCAGACTCACAAAGCATACTCCAAAATCACCATCCAAAAGCCCCCAACATCAAACCTCCACCCAAACAACTGTTGTAACTCCTGCTGTATCAACTACTGCTGGTACTTCAGAGGTTTCAACTTCTGTTATCACTTCAACACACACCACTTCAACACACACCACAACCACTGCCTTACCACCACCACCATCACCACCAAAAACAACATCACCACCATCGCCTCCTGCCAAAAAGCAGAAGACAGCAGATGTTACAACATCTGTTGTAATGAAAACAGTGGTTGAAACACCAGTTGTTTCAACAACTGTTAGTCAATCACAAATCACTGCCACTCAAATCACCACCACTGATCCACCCAAAACATCACCTGCCTCTCCTACAATAAAAAGGAGAAGGATTTTCATACCAGATGATGATTCTCCATCACCACCACCAACATCTTCAAAATCTCTATCACTTGTTACAATACCCAAACATGTTCCTCTCTCATCAGCTCCAGTTCAACAATCAATCCCTGTCATCACTCCTGCAGGTGTCCAGTTTCCTCTAGAACTTGAAGCAGTTAGAGAAGAGATCAAATCCTTCTACTATGAGGATGACCCTGCTAAAAGGAAGTTGCCTTCAGTTGAAGGATATCTTAGGCCTAACAACATTGAAGAATATTTGAAAGTTAAGGCTAAACAGGCAGAGGATATTTCCAAAAGAAACACTCAAGGAAAAACTGACAAAGAAATTCAAAGGCATTACCAGTTTCTATTTACTCAAGTCAGATCCTTAGAGCAATTTGCAAAAAATGTTTGTCAACAAATCTCAGAGAGAGCAGATGAAACTCTGAGAAAATACTACATTGAAAGCATCATGACAACCAAGAAGTACAAGGGAGAAAAGTATATGTACAAGGAGTGGACCATTCCTGAGCTTGAAAGAGAAGCAGCCAGGATTCAAGAAATGATAAATAAGAAGGTCAAACACACTCCTCCAGATTGGTTAAAATACAAAAAGAATATACCTGACAAGACAATAGAGCTGAAGAGAATGAAAGAGGAATTGGTTGCTGCTGATTATGGGTCCAAAAATCAAGTGATGAGATGGAAAGAAGATAGAGTCAGGGCTACCTACAAAATTTTTGAGAAATTAAGAAGGACAGATCCTACTGCTCCACAAAAGCCTGACTATCCTGAAGCAGAGGTTTCAAAAAGACCATCAAAGCTGCAAATCAGGAGATCCACTGCTCCAGCTGGTGCAACCATCTATAAAAGAAGGCCACACAAACAGTTGGGTACTGAAACAGTGGATGAATTAATGGCAGGAGATGAGTTTGTAAAAGAAGGCATTAAAGAAATGATAGCTGAAACTCTTGGCCTGAATCAACCTGCAAGCACTGCTCAAACAGTCATCAATAGGCCAGCATCACCAAACACCTCTTCAAATAAAAATCTCCCAAGAAACCCACCCGGCTCAAAAGTACTAAAGTGGGAAACTGACAAACAGACCCATGTACTGACTATGTTCAGGTCTAGTGGAGAAGTGAAGAAAATAACAAGGGAACAAGCACTTGGCCTAAGTCTTGAAGATATGCAGGATCTCCTTGATCTTCCACTTAGTAGGGATGAAGATGACACAGATGCCCTAGACTTTGAGTTACAACTTAAAGGTCGGATAAGGGAACTGTTGATGAGGCAATAAAGTTCCACAATAAGGAAGGGTTTTGGCATTATCTGTTCCAGGGGGAGATTGTTGGGATTGAACCCTACCAAAGGAACAGGTAATTAAAGCCAAAACTGGATCAGAGCAGTGGATCCAGAATAAGCAGATGTTATGTTTACATGTCTCTCCCCTTGAAAGTGGTTTCAACATCTGCTGACCTCCTATCTACTGATCGTACAAACTGCTGACCCACAAACTGCTGATCTAGTAAAAGACTGATGGAAGACTAAAACTCTGCTGTTCAATCTACTGCCTTGAGTCAAGCTCTGCTGATCATGACAAGTACTGCTGGGTTCACATCAGTGGAAGGATGCAGCAGTAGTTTAGATGTCTTTATGTAATGAAATGTAATAATAGCAGTTAGCATAGCAGAGGTTGTATAGATCAGAGGTTAGAGTTTGTTAGGAGGTTAGATGTCACTTTCATGGTGACGTCAGTTTAGATGCTTTAGTGGTTTGCTCGTACCTATAAATAGAACAGTACCATGCACTGTTCTATTTAGCTCTTTGCAAAATCTTCTTCCTACACGAACAAACACTGTGAGCTCAGGCTAAGGGGGAGTTTGTATTCATACATTGCATTGTAATCGTTATTGAAATAAATTCAATCTTTCGGTTCTTTGTGGAAAATGTTTGATTAAAGCAATTCTCTCGTTTGATTGTGTGTAAAGTTTGTTTCCATTATATTTCCGCTGCACAACTCATTCATCTTCATCTTAATTCAAACACAAAACACAATCAAAACCAAACTCAGATCCTAACACTCTTACCTGGGAACTCTTGGGGTGAGTGTTCACTTATAGGCGAGCATGTCTTCAGTGATACATTATTATGACCTATTCACTTTGATTAGTCACTGCGTGTTGTTTGTTTGTTCGAGGTAACAAACGAATGATCGCCTTCCTTATGTTTCTTCGATGTTTTCAATACCTCTTTTGGTTTTCCAATTGTCAATCTCACTCGATTCCCCTGTTTCCTTGTTAGACAATGCCTCCTTGACGTGATGCTCAACCTTTTACTGCTGAAGAAGTCGCAGCCCTTGTCGCTCAGCAAATGGCTGCAGTACTTCCTGGCGTAGTAACCCAGATTCATGAGTTATACAACAATAATAACAACAATAATGCACAATGTAATTTCAAGAACTTCAATTCGGCTAAACCATTGAAATTTTCTGGGTCTCAAGGAGTAACTACGCTTCTGCAATGGTTCGAAAGTTTGGAAAGCACATTCAGACATGTGCAATGTCCGAATGAGTGTAAGGTTGAGTTTACATCAAGTGTGTTCGAGAAGCGAGCTCTTACATGGTGGAATGGAGTGACGCGCGATAGGGGTGCCGATGTGGCGATGGCACAAACTTGGGAAGAGCTCCGAGCTCTCATGATGAGAGAGTTCTGTCCCCGTCATGAAATTCGAGCTTTGGAACGAGAATTTGCCGATTTGAAACAAGACGGGGGAGAACACCGTGCATACACGGATCGTTATGAGGAGCTCAGCTTGTTGTGTCCTACGATGGTAACCCCGTTGGAGAAAGCGATTGAGAGGTATATCGATGGTTTACCCGATTTTGTGCAAGATATTGTGACTGGCAGTAATCCTACCACTGTCCGTCAAGCAATTGAATTGGCTACTACACTAACCGAGTCTCAGGTCAGAAAAGGTAAATTGACCCGTAAGGGTGATAAGAAGAAGTCAGCTGATTCTGCACAAGACAAGGGTAAGGGTAAGGGTAAGGGTAAGGGTAAGAAGCAGGGTGAGACTTCTAAAAAGTCGAGGAAGCGCAAGGCTTCCCAGAACTTTGCTGTCACCAACCAGAACCCTCAGAACCCACCAGCCCTACCTCCCGCGAAGAAGCAATATGCTGGTACCGCACCTCACTGTGCCCGATGCAACGGCCACCATGTTGCCCAGCAGGCCTGTAAATAGTGTACTACGTGTGGTAGACTTGGGTATTTGGCCAACATTTGTCGTTTGGGCCAAAATCAGGTTGCTCAGGTTCCATCACAAGTTCAGGTTAAATTTGTTTGTTTGGTTAAAGACGATGTACATTACTTAATGAATCAATAAAACGAAACTTTTAATTACCATGGTTGTGAAACGATGATTCTGTTACAACACTCCCCGACGTTTCCGCCATGGTTTGTTGTTTTACATGGTTGGGATGTGACAATATCGGGTCTGGATGCTGTCAAATACATCAGTGAACCGATTATTGAGCGGTATAGTGTTTCGTCCACCTTTTCTCCGGTGAGATCAGGGTTGATACCATGATTGGTTGCTAATGTGGTGGATATTGGAGCAGTCTCAGACATCCCAAATTTCTCCAGAACATCGTAAACATACATCGTTTGATGTATGAAGGTTCCCTCAGGCATTTGTTCGACTTGCAGCCCTAGGAAGAACTTCATCTCACCCATTGACGACGTCTCGAACTTCTGCTTCATCACCTTCTCAAAGTCTTTGCAGATTTCATCATTTGTTGACCCGAAGATTATATCATCAACGTAAATTTGTATGATTAGTAAGTGCCCATCGACTTCCTTTGTGAAGAGGGTAGCGTCCACTTTAGAATAAAAGCAAGTAAGGCCATGGTCAATCTGGCTTCTTGTGCGAACTCCTGACTGTAGCTCTCCTGTTATCAACTCCTCGGGATGGTATGAAAGAGTCCATTGCATAACTTCACCAGGAACATCCACCTCGCCATCCAAATTAGTAACATTTTGGTCCGCAACTTGTTCATTGTCAACAATTGTCTGATCTGAAGATTGGATCTGCTCCCCCTCATATTCTGAATCACCACGATCAAATGTTGGTCTATCATCAGATTTTGAATTATCATCATTGACTGTCGTCTGATTTTCTGGAGCAGGCTCGGGTTCTGAAGTAGTCGGAGTTTGCTGAACTTTATCATTCTCTCCAGCATGACTGGGACCAGCTTCATCATTGTTGGAAGTTTGTTGTTGACGTGTAGAAGACCTTGCTGGAAATCTTCCCTGAGATGCTTCATATTCTCGTAAAATATCCAAATCTTTAAAGAACTCTGGCTCTTCTTCTAACTCGAATGAATCCCATAAGGCATCGTAGTTGAATCGCCATGAGTCTGCGGGCTTCCGTGGAGGCATAGTATAGCCTTGACATTCAACATGTTGTGCTTCGATTATCCTTTTGAGAGTTAGAACAAAGACTCGTCTGAGTGGACTTGAATATCCCACAAAGATACCTTCTATGCTCTTTGAACCAAATTTTCCATCGGGATCTAGAACAGTGCAGGGTGATCCGAACGGCTCTAAATACTCAAGATTAGGCTTGCGATTGTTGATCAACTCGAAACATGTCTTGTTGTGCTTCTTCATAGTAAGTACCCTGTTGAGACTATAGCAAGCGGCTGATACTGCTTCTGCCCATAAATTAATCGGTAACTTGGAATCAGCTAGCATCGTTCTCGCCGTTTCGATCAGCGTTCTGTTTTTCTGCGACTCCATTCTGTTGCGGAGTATAAGGTGCGCTGAACTCTTGCAATATACCTCGTCGATCACATAATTCCTCCATTCTGTTGTTTTTGAATTATGTACCATTGTCGCTTCTTTGTCTTTGAATGCGTATTCGGTACAAATTCTCTATCTTCCTGAATAACCTTAGCAAACTCTCAAATGTCTCGTCTTTAGACTTCAGGAACGTCACCCACGAGAATTTCGAATAGTCATCAGTGACTACCAGGCAATAAAGATCACCGGTAATGCTCTTGACATTCACAGGACCAAAGAGATCCATGTGAAGTCTTTCCAGCGGCTTCGAGACTGAGTTTATCTTTTTACCCGAATGGGATTTCTTCCGTTGTTTTCCCATTTATGCAACTAATACACTCCCCTTCCAGATGAAAACTCTTCAAGTAAACACCTTTTACGAGAACGTTATGCACTAGGTGGTTCATCTTGCGTTGGTGAATGTGGCCCATCTTTCGGTGCCACAGCTCTGACTCCTTTTCAGTAGCTCTTGATACGAAGCACTGAGGTTGACCCGTGGTAGTCGTAGCAACACTCATATCCAACACGTACAGATCATTAACCGTTGGTGCTCGCATGATGATCCCCTCCTCGGGGATGACAAACCCCGGCCTCAGGATCAGACATTCCTTGTCAGTGAAATGAGTTGAATACATTCTATCACATATTTGAGAAATGCTAAGTAAATTGTTCTCTAGCTCTGCTATGTACTTGACTCTCTCAAACATGATTACACCATTTGATAATGTTCCTTCCCCAACAATACGTCCTCCCTGATTTCCTCCGAATCCGACGTATCCACCGTTGAAACCTCGAACATCGTATAACAGGGCTTTTCTCCCCCGTCATGTGCCGGGATGCTCCACTATCCATAATCCACTTTGAGATAGATCTCAGGAGCTCCTGCACATTTCACAAACATTTAGTTAGATTTTGAAGCAACCCAAGCCTCCTTTGACTCAGGTAGCTTGACATTAAGGTGAGTTTTCTTTGTGTACAGTGGTGGGAAATTCTTGTCATTCATTTTCAAGCTTTCTTCAAACCCAACCTTAACCTCTTTATACAAAAAGAATTTGTTTTTCGAAGGTTGACCAGATGGTTGGTCTTTCTTTGGAACATACTTCTTCACTGGTGGAGTCGAAGTTTGTTTCTCCAGATTTTCATAAAATTTCAAAGGTACATTCATCTTGACTGGTTTAGTCGTAGATGATTGTTTTGCAGAATCAGAAACCTTTGGTTTCGGAACACTTGATGTCTTAGCCTCAGATTTTGGCTTCCAAGTTTGTTGTGGAGAAGCGACCCGTTTGTAAAATTTATCAGTTTTCTTTACCGACTGTTTTACGGGTTCAGTTTTGACTTTGAGGTTTTCATTTTTCAAAATCTTCTTCTCAACTAACATTGGCGCTTTGCCTTTGACATCGTTTTTCTTTCTTGGATTCTCAACAACCACAGACTTAGGTTTTGAGTTGGTGCACTTTCGTGCAATGTGTCCAACTTCATTGCATTTGAAGCAAGTGCGGGTGTCAACTTCCCGACCTTTCCCTTCAGTCTAAGGCTGTGAGACCTTCTTTGCAAAAAAAATCTTCATTTTTTTTCGAAAAGATTTCCGACTCTTGCTCGGAAAGTGAACTTAAACTTTTAAAAAACACTTTCTTTTCGATAAACTTTTTGATTTGAAAGTTCCTCTTTTGATTGTTCTTACCACCCTGATAACCGCCTGACCATCTATTTTGGTTGTTATTGTTAAAACGTGGTGGTACAACAGGTTTTTTATAGTAAGATTTATCCCTTTCAAAGTTCGAAAACCTTTTGGAACTTTTTAACCTTTCAATTTCAGAAACCTCAATTTTAACAAGTTTGAAAACTTGTTTCAGCTTATCGACGTTCACATTCTCAATTGGGAATTCAATATCCGAGTACAACTTATCATAATCAGACATCTTCTACATGACAAGAGTAGGTTCGTCACTTGAGTTGTTCTGGGGTTTTGATTTCAGAATGTAGTTGTTCAGAAAACACTCTTCATCTTCAGTCGAATCACTGTCAAATTTTAAAACATTTTCAACAACATTCTTTACGACCTCAGATTGAACACTATCTTCATCAGACGATGAAGTGAATGTGACATCAATTGTTTCTGGCAACTTTACATCATTTGTTTTCTCACTTGTTTTATCTTCATTAACCAACCCGGATTGTTTCTTTGAAAAATTGTTAAGCATAGGCGGTGGAACTTGATGATAACCCACCCCCATTCCATCCAAGTAGACATCTTTACCAGCTTTGTTCTTCCCAATTGGTTTGGGAACGATGTGTTGAAGAATAAAGCTCACGGAGTTGTAACTGGTCAATTTCAAATTGATTCTTTCATTTTCAATCTTAGCTTCTTGGAACTGAAGCTTAAGATTTGCGATCTCATCCAATTGCTGGTTGATTTGTCTTTCCTTTGCCTATAGAACTCCAGACAAATGAACATTTTCTTTGTAAGTTTTACCATTTCGCTCATCAGAATCTTTTACTGTTCTTATCAACTTTTCATAATTTTCAGATATGTGTCTGTTTTCAAGAATTAACTTCTCATTTTCTTTTTAAAACATTCAACATCAATTTTATCTTTTTCAATCTCTTCTGTTAATTCTTTTATTCTCTCATTTGAAGCTCTAAGTAGTTTATCTCGATTTAAAATCTGTTTTTCAACCATTTCGACTTTTTCAACCAGATCTTGTGTCTTTTTCATTGTGAGATACGCATGTGTGATGCAAACTTTGCATTCTTTCATGCAATTTTTGCAATCACTCTCTGTTTTGGCGCAATCAGTCTTACCTGATTCATTGGTTGAACCACTACTACTGACCTTGCTTTTTGACTCAGACGTAGATTTGGAATCTACCTCTAGTTCCTTTGCCATAAGCACTTTGTCGGCCATTTTCGTCAGGTTCTCTGCCGTAATTTCCTTTGAAGTATCAATGATTCCATCATCTATCTTCATTGACTTTAGCCTTTCTTCTTCAGCTTTCTTTGCAGCATCGATCTCCCTCTGTTCTTCTTCTTGCTTTAAAGATTCTATGAGAGTTTCGAATTTGACTGATAAAGGTTCTACAATGATGTTGCCTTTCGGATCTAAATAGCATTCACGATCAGGATCCCATCTATTTGCTCTTTTGGCTTCTTTCCAAGCTGCGTAGATTTTATCCTTCATATGTAATGCTATCATCTTTCGATAGTTGTATTTTTGCTCTTTAGTTTGTGGTGTTTGTTGTTGAATTTGTACCATAAATGCGAATCCAACTGCATCATCTTCTGGCAAGAAATCGCTCCAATCGAAACCTTCATCGTCCTGAATCACAGCTAAAGCTCTCGACTTCTCCTTTGGAGTCTCCTCGATTTGCTTGATTCTGGGCGGCTCTTCGCAGTTTTTGTGATAAACAACTTTCTCATAGTAGTCGTCATGAAAAGGATTAGTTGTTTCATCTGTTGCTGAATTTCTGCATTCGCGCTTAAAGTGCCCCTTTTGCTTGCATTTGAAGCAGGTAACTTTGGATTTATCAAATCCCAGTTTTGTCGAAGGCCCTCCGATTGAGTTTCTTCCCATGATTTCCATAAATCATTGTGCTCTATGGATTACGCTTGCCATACACCAACGTATATCTATCAATTCCATCTCTTCAGGATCAATCTGGTCATAATCCCTTTTTGTCAGATTTGTATTTCCGATTTTTTCGGCGACCAGACTTTCATATGATTCTAAGATAGAAGCAAGAAACACCATTTGTTGTTTCGCTCTCTCCTCATTGAAGTTTTGAGCGTTGTTCAGGTTTACAGCGATATTACATTGAAAGACATTTTTGGGAACATTTTGTTGTTGCTGATTCCCTGGAACAGACGAAGAAGAACCTCCATGATAACCACTGCTAGGTGAAGAAGTGCTGCTTTTCATTTCTTGAGTCACCGTGTGTGAACTCTCAACAGTGAATGCGGTTCTGGGTGATGTGGTTTTTGGAATCATGCTCCCCCTATAATAAAGATCAACATTTTGTTGATATGGGGTGTTGTTTACTTTGTTCATTTTCTTGATTTCCAACTCATGACCCTCAAATCTTTCGATCAACCAGTCAACAGTTATTTCTGACACCGCTTTGGTGTTTTTCAGAACCAGACCATAATACTGCCAATCTTTCTCTTCTGGTAGAGATTCAAACAGCTTTTCAACCATCTCTTCTTCGGTAACTGTGATGCCATGTCTAGCAAGTTCTATCTTCAAATGGCAGAACCGTTCAACCATCTTTAATACATTTTCATTTTTCATACATGAAAATAAGTCAAACTCCTTTTTCAACAATCGTTTCTTGTTTTTCACAATCTCTTCTCCCCCAATACACTTCTTTTCTAGTTTTGCCCACAAGTCTTTTGAATTTGTGTAGCTAATCAAGGAAATAATATCGTCTCGAATTGATTAGTGGAGTAAAGCTACACATTTTTGTTCAGCAATAAACATCTCTTGTTCATTGTCAGCCAGGTTTTCAAAATCTCCTCTTGATACATCATAACCATTCTTCAAACACCTCCAGCTATAGTAAGCAAAAGCTTTTAACCAACCATCAAATCTGTTTGCCCAACGGTTGTAGTCTTCAATCGCCATAAGCTTCGGTGGCTTGTTATACATTCCATAGGCATTGTCGACACTAAGAGAATCTGTGATTGCCTTTTTCGAGCTTGTATTGGTATTGGTGTTTGTATTTGTAGATGCATCTCTAGTGTTGTAAGCAAAGATGTCGCTGAATGGGTTCAAGAAATCGTCTCCCATTTTGAAGTACCTGAAAAGTTCAAACACTTAGAAAAATTTTCAAAACTTTCAAAAATTTGAAACCACTGCAGTTGGATCGAATGGTGATCCGATCGAGTGGTGATTCGATCGGATGACACAGGTGAGAAATAAACTAAGTCCAAGTGTCGGATAGCACAAGTGTCGGATGACACAAGTGTCGGTCGCACAACGATCCTACAAGTGGTATCAGGGCAGAGGAGGAAGAGTTTAGCTTGATTTCATCAGTTTTCTGACTTCTACACCTTCTTTTTCACAATTGAACAAGATTTTACGGACAAAATGGATTGAATTTCACACATTACATGCGAAACAGTGTTTTAACAAAGCCTTGAGAGAATCAGACCAAAATTCAGCTTAAAAGTGACTAAAATGGACCAAAAACCTAATTTCGCTTGAACGAGCATTGTAATTCCGTTTGAAAAGTTCACTTTATTTCGCTTCAAATCGTAATACCGTTTGAAATTAACAATGTTAATTTCGCTTGAAAGTGTCTTGATCATTTCAAACGGAATTAGAACTCTATAAATAGGGAGCTTGGTTTGTCATTTCATATGGAATTAGGTCTTGTGATTCGGTAACGAAGTGCTGCCGAATTGTCTCCAGGTGCTGTAAGACTATTAAATCAATACAAGAGACATTATAATTGTATCGAGCGTCCGTTTCATTGATTCCGCCTTTGATTCGGATCCAAAAATCTTCTGAACGACTCATTCAGGTCGCACAACGATCCTACAGATGACAAGTGTCGGATAGCAAGTATCGGATGACAAGTGTCGAATGGCTACCCGATCGGATGGTCGTTCGATCGAGGAACACTTGACCCTTTGAAACTCTAAACCACAAAACTAATCCGATCGGATGGTGATCTGATCAAACGAGTTTATGACGTCAGCAATGAAAGGTAAACAAAATCTAGTCTAATCCGATCGGATTGCAATCCGATCAGATGAGTGACGTCATCTTGTGCGAAGAACTCGACATAGTTTTTGCTTGATTTGATTAAGTTTTAGTTAGAATTTTTCAATGAAACTTTGTACGATTGTTCTATGTTCAATTTCGATTCAATTGATATCAATTTTACTCAATTTCGTCCGTGAAATCTTGCTTAATTTTGAGTTTTTCTGGTTTTAAGGTATGAAAATGTAAAAACTGCAAGAAATGAAGGAGAAGATGAAGAAATAGTCAGAATCTCTGGTGAGATTTGACAGAAATTGGCAGAAAATTGCTGAAAACTCGGTGAATTTGCTGTTGTTGTCTCCGATCCAACCTCCTGTGGCTCTGATACCACTTGTTAAGCCGTTTCACAGGATCTGTTCGAGTAGAACGTGGCGGAATCGATCAGAATCGAGGTGCGGAATCCCTCGATAATGTCTGAGAATCAACAACGACAATATCAACATTTAACGTGTCTGATTTCATTGCACAAGTATGAAAGTACAGAAGATCTAGATGAAAGTCAGACAGACAGAGCTTCGCCTCAGTTGACAACCAAAAGTTTTAAACAACTAGCACTAACCTGCTATTTATAGGCAATCAGGGAAGGAGATAGTGTCACCCGGTCGGATGGTCATCCGATCGGATGGCCATCCGTTCGGATGGCCATCCTTTCGGATGACACATGTCGTCCGACGGATTTCACTTTAACAGTTACGCTTCGTTCCCTGATCTGTCTAGACAAACAAATACATACATATTCATACATATACAAAAACACACAAACAGGACAAAATACAAGACTCGATGCAGACGGAAGCTACAGACATATGTACTAACAGTTATACAAAAAATATGCCAGTTGCTAGAACTTGCTTTTACTCGATTTTATTTTTAAAAAAAACTTTTTTTTAAGAATGCATTTTGGTATTAGGTTGGGGTGTAATAACATTTATTAAAGGCAACCATAATAGCAAAAATGAATATGTAAATCATATGTGCATGATTATGATCTTGCTAGAGCCAAGTAGCAAGATCAAAGGGGTCACGGTCACAACACACAAAACAACCACAAGGATGGACTTGAGTGCATCTTGTTGTCTTGAGCGACTCCCACTAACTTCAAGACTCCTCTTGGCATTCGGTTTTGCTTCGTGTTTGCTTCAGGTCTTCGTATCAACAATATTTAACAAGTAAATATAAGAAAGACAAAAACCCTATCTATTACAACTTTGAACCACAAAATGGGTCAAAACCATAAACCAGTCTATTACAACTATGAGCCGCAAAATGGGCCAAAACCATGAACAAAACCAAACATAAACACAACCACAAGATCAGACCCAATTTACATATTCAACATAACCAAAAGTATGTTTGGGCAATTTTTGGTCAACCAAATATTAACAATTAAAATATGACCAAAAATATATATATTGCCCAAAAATAAAATAAATAAAAAACTTTAGACTTTTAAAGTTTGTGACTTATTATTCCGGTGAAAAAGACCGGTTTCGATTTGCATGTGGTGAGCATCGGCTCTAATACCACTGAAGGATATCTGTGGTATAATATTTTTTTTGAACCCGGTTCATGTATCTATATATATATATATATTTCTTACAAAGAATAGTCAAAACATTTTTGACAAATATGTATACATATATATATATATATATATATATATATATATATATGTTTAGTTAAAATAAACTTTAACTAGTGAAAATACATATATACATTTTAAGGCAACGGAATCATAGATAACAATATATAAATAATATGAACACTTTTATTCCAAGGAGTATCCGCAGTGGAACAAGATCACCAACATGCAAACACGAAATAAAAACACAAACCATAGGGGGTTTAGACATACCTTCGGTTAGTAAATAACCGGTTGAGACACCGAGGTTCAACGAACGGGTGATAGTGAAACGAGCCAACGAAACACGGGTATGAGCCCGGGTAGCGGCGGCGGAGTCGGCCGGTGACGGTGGCAAGGCGGGGCGGTTCCGCGGGTCACGGTGGTAGCAGACGGTTATGGGTGTTCGCCTTTGAGAGCCCCTTTTTTTGTTCTTCTAACAACTTTCGCAAAACCCAAAAATCTCAACTAAATAGCACATGGAGGTCTATGCATGTTTGCCAAGTGGCAGACATGCACAATGCATGTGCGACAAATGGCTAGGGTTCTTTGCATGCGCGACAAGTGGCGATGCAAGAGTGCATGCGCGACAAGTGGCGTAGCATGGGTGCATGCATGACAAGTGGCAAGAGGAGTGCTCTATTCTCACCTGGTCCATGTACCCGTCTCTCACTTAATACCTGAAACAAGTTTATTAATTAACATAAACCCGCTCATGATCATAAATATAATTATGATCCGTTTCGCATATCGTTCGTAATTAACAGTTAAACCAGTTAAGTGGATTTTAGTTCGTTACCCACGGTGTAACTCTTACGGGTCAAGACCCGGTCGGTAGCACTGACTTATCGAACCGGACATATATTATTTAACTAGTTTAAGCACCCGTGTGTTATAGATCTTAAATTCAAAAAACTTGTGCTTTAATAATAAAAACTAGTTTAAGTACCCGTGTGTTATACATCTGGTTTTAAAGTAAAATATATTATTTAACTTTTAATTGAAAGAAACGTTTCATTACTTAGGTAAATAAACAATTACAATGAATTGAAAGAAATAGATACTAACAAATCACATGTTGTTAAAGGTTTCTTTATATACCATATTTGTTGTTTTATCTGCAAATTTACCGTCCTTGTCTACTATTAGTTTTTTAAATAAGTTGTAATGAATTTAAGTACCCGTGTACTACACGGGTTATACAATGTCAACTTTTTTTAAATGATAAGTAGTAAATAATATTTCAAGTGAAAGAAAATTTTCATTTCTCTTATGCTTTTCTCGGCTTGATGCTTGGAATAAGTATGAAGTACAAAAGAGATGTTTGTTCTTTGTTATACCACCTATTGAAAGCGAAGACGAACAATGGCAAGAATTGGCTACCTCTCTTGGTTAGTGGTATTGCCACATGACATGTTGGTCAACTACTCATACACTATAGGTTTGCAAGTAGAGTTTAAAGAAACACAATGAAAGATTGCTAAAATTTATGTCTTGTTGGTTAAACAAAGTCAACACAAAATTCATGTTCTTTTTAAGTTTAGCCCCTCCAAATATATCTTTTAATTACATCAAATGATAATAAAGTCTCCATGAATACAACATGATTTTTTTAACTTTTTTTAACGGCGTACACAGGTGCGGATCTACCTTGAAGAGACCGGGTTTTCAGGAACCCAATCGATTTCGAATTATTAGTAAAAGCTTATATAGAAAAATATAAAGTGAACTCATAAATAAATTATAAGTGAACCAATTACCCATAACACAGAATTTGAAGTATTAAATTGGTTCTACGGTCCTTTCTAATCGTGTAAACTGAATTTCGATTCCCGTACCGTGCAATTTCTCCTTTAACTTTTTAGAACTGTTTTTTAAATTTAGAGTTAATTACTGTTTTCGTCCTTGTGGTTTATCAAAAATCACTATTTCAGTCCATTAGTTTAAAAATTGCGATTTCAGTCCCTGTGGTTTCACTTTCATAACCATTTCAGTCCACCTCGTAACCATTTCAGTCCCTTTACTTAACATAATAATGGATTGAAATGGTTACGAAAGTGAAACCACAGTGACTGAAATGGTTACGAAAGTGAAACCATCGGGACTGAAATCGCAATTTTTAAACTAATGGACTGAAATAGTGATTTTTGACAAAACACATGGAGGAAAACAGTAATTAACCCTAATATTTAAAATCCATATCTAATAATAATCAGCAGTCCAATGGTAGGTGTGTTGTGTTTTAGGTGTTTGGTCTTGGGTTCGACCGGCTGCATGGTAACAAAATTTTAGAAATAATCCCGCAACAATCAAGAATTTGGCCGTTCAAATAAAATCCATATATTCATATAACGATGCTTGTATTAATTGTACAAAGTTGTTTCTTTCTTTACAGTTTTTTTTATGTTTGGAAACGTTAATTTTTTCAACGGTTTAACACTATGCAACGTGCGTGTTAGGTTTTACCTTTTTCTTATATAAAGTTTTCACTGAGACATGCTTATTTCTTTCTACGTAAAAACAACCCGCCTCTAACCTCTTCCATCTTTTTTTCCTTTGTGTCGCTACCCGTTCCAAAACAAAAAAAAAGGCTGACCCGAACCGTCGAACAAATCCAGAATTGTTTATGTTCGGTCGTATGACATTGGAGCATCCCATTGGAAAAAAAATCCTGGATCGGCCACTGGGAGTATGGTAGGATGTCAGTAACCAGGTTAGTAGTTAGTATCACCAACTTAGTATTAAAATCTCCCTTGCCTGGATTGAACCCAAGACCTCCAAGAGAAGCAAAAGCTTCTTCACCTCCCCCTTAACTGCTAGGCCAAGAGATCATTGGCTTTTTTGTAACTTTTAACTTATCTAATTTGACCGCGCTCATAAACCATTTGACTAATTTATCCATTTTTAAAAGGTTCCAATACTCAATGTAAATGGACCCTCAAAATCTACCTTGAAGTCGTTGTGATGATAAAGGACAAATAGGTAATATTAGTTTGAAGTTTGATCTTTCACTCTTTCTTTTGCACCCATCTTGACAAAAACACGATCAACCGGAGACATCTTAAAGCTTTCTGTAGAAGTGTAGATACATATGCTACCACCTGAAAAATGAATCGCCATTAACAAAAAAGCATGAACTAAAGTAAACTTGATGAAGAAGAGTTGACTTTCCACCCTTGTTAGGACCAGTAAGTAGGAATAATCTGGCCTTATTATTAGCAAAATGAGGATTCATTATCAACTGATGGATCCACAATATGTGGATGACATGTTTGTCCTTCATAGATGTCACTTGAATGACCGGTAAAATGTAGGAACTAGGTTCACTTTTTATAAAATACTAGAAGTAAGACCCGTGTGCAAACACGGGTCGTTTATTAGAAAACAATGCATAACAAATATAAATGATAAGTATAGTTATATTTATATTTATATAGACTTATAAATAAAATAAATAAATAAGTCAGTCGGTAAATACTTAAAGTTTAGAGTATAAAAACTTAAAGTTTAGATTGTGCTGAGTCTTGTTTTTCTTCCATAAGTGTCTGAAGAACCATTTTGATGATGTATTCTTCTTGAGCCTTGTCTTCTTTTGTTAATTCATCCATCTGCTTTTGTTTCCTTCTTTGATAAAGGATGGTAGCATGTGGAGCAGTGAGTCTCCTGATTGGCAATTTTTGTTGTTTGACTGGAACCACTGCTTCCGGATAATCAGGCTTTTTAGGAGCAGTGGGATCTCTCTTCCTTAACTCTTCCAAACTTTTGTAGGTAGCTAACACCTTTTGTTCTGTCCACCTTGTAACCTGGTTCCTTGACCCATAATCAGCAGTTATCAGCTCTTCTTTCATTCTTTTTAGTTTCAATGTCCTTTCTGATACATTTTTCTTGTAATTGGCCCAAACTGGAGGAGTTTGCTTTACCTTGTCTTGAATCATCTTTTGAATTCTGGCTGTCTCCTCTTGCAATTTGTCACACCCCGACCGCGTTAAAACAACAAACCGCGGCGGAAACGTCGGGGAGTGTCGTAACAGAATCATTGTTTCACAACACATGGTAATAGTTCTGTTTTATTGAACTAAGTTTATTACATTGTATTGAAACTAGAAACAAATCATGAACAAATTAACTTTCATTATTAGTAAGTCACTAAGGCCTCGTCCATTCCTATGTGAGCATGCACCAATATCATCATCAAACATCATCAACTATGGTACCTGAAACATATGTGAAAATATATCAGCATAAAAATGCCGGCGAGTACATAGGTTTTATGTGAGTGTCAGATTCATGGCTCGTTTATATTTTGAAATAACTTGAACAACTTCATTAATTGATATTAGAAAACCTAGTTTTGTAAAATGTTTGTAATGTAAATTGAAATAACCAAGTCAAAACAGTTTAGTTATAATTTATAAAACCTCGATGCCATGAATCTTAACTCAAAACATTTGTTTAAGTAAACCCAGATCGTAAATTGTTTTCGCAATAAAACTCGAATGGTTTATATTGTTAGAAAAACCTTGTAATATAACTTTGTTTTGATAACATTTGCCCAAGTGATCTAGATAACGCAACGATATATAATGTGTTAAAAGCACTTATATATAGGAAGTACCAGCGGCGTATCCACCATGCTTTTAACACATTACACCCGCCCCGTTACTTAATCACTTCCCTAACCCAACGGTTCAAACAATTCCAAACGGTTCACATAAATCAATCAATTCCAAACAGTTCACATAAATCAAACAGTTCCAAACAGTTCAAATAGATTAATCAGTTCCAAACGGTTCACATGGATCAAACAGTTCCAAATGGTTCAAATAGTAATATAAGCCATAGCATTTGTTTAAAAGACTCGAAAACATTTGGCACATATGAATCACCCTAAAATAGTTTAAAACGGTAAAAGAGGGGAACTATGTACTCACCTGAGATAGCCTAGAAATCTTGATTAACAACCAAGCAAAGCTAGAAGGATCACAGAAATCAATCGACACCTAATATAGGTAACTATATTAATAACCGGACCTAAATCGGACGATCGGATATGATGAGGTTTCGTGAACCAAATGAGTGCTGGAACTCATACGATATGGTTTAACAAAGCCTACATACTAAATCGAAACCTAACCTAAGTGCTTACGACCCATTACGACCCGTTTAGGTAGCTTACGCTACACTAACGCGTCGTTCGCGTAAAACGCGTTCGGATTGCCTAACTAGTCCTATGACAAGTATTATATGCCTTAACAAGTTTAATAATGTTGCCTAATCAGTTAAGTGACAAAATTTTAAGTTACATATGCTTAAATATCAATTAGTCATGAAAAGGGCATTTTGTGTTGGACTCTGTATGCCCAAGACACATATTAAATTGATGTGGCTAGTACGTTATGATCCAAGTCGAGTCATACCCAAATACAAGCTAGACAAACACTTATAATATTTATTTATGATATGATCAAACAAATAAATATTAACACTTAGAATATTTAGAAATTGGTTTTCTAAATAATTACACTTGACAAACTAATAAATTATATGGATAATTTATTTTGAGATAATATTTTATTTTGTTATTTAATGGGTTAAATAACATAATAAAAATAGCATAAGTCTTATAACATATGATGTTATATTTTATAAAAGTTATAAAATATATATATGTAAGACTTATATTATTTAAAAGAAAAATTGAATTCTTTTTAAATAAATAAAGTGGGCCGCCCCCCTCTTCCCAAGACTAGGATGGTCCAATCAAATTGCATGCAAATGCATGTGTTAGAAGCTCTTTGATTGGGTGGTCTTTTCAAGACCATTTTGGTCCAATTGAAATACATGCATTTTTGCATGGTTAGAGGTTCATGCATTGGTCAAATGGGGAGGCTCTTTCTCTCTCCTTGTTTATATAATTTTGTATGACAAAATTAGTGTATGGAAGAACTTGAAAAACTAGAGAATACTTGTAGAGATGCTCTCAAAATCGGCCAACATAGAGCAAGTTTTAGATGATGAAATTCAAGTGTAAGACTTGAATTTACTCTCTAAAAATCGGGTCATGTATGGTTGATCAAGAGGGGTTTTTCAAGTTGATAAATCAAGTGCAAGAACTCCATAAACTCCCCTCATATTTTTGGCCATGGTGGTTGATCAAGATGGAATTTTTAGTGAGTTCATAAGTGTAGAAATCCTAGCTAAACATAAGGTGTTTGTTGGAAGGCTTGGGGTATACAAGCTTGAGATCTTCTACACTTGAAGGCAACCGTTCAAGAAGCATCATCTTCTTCATATCCATTACTCTTTGGAAGGTAGTATTCTAAACACCCTATGGTTGTGGTTTAAATATTTGATAGCATGCATGTTCGTATATGGATCCGGGGATTGGGTTTTTCATATAAAATGGGTTTTATATCTTGTAAGTAACATGTTTTAAATAATATTTTCCGCTGCGTTTTTATTTTATACGGATAAAATACTAAGATAAACATGTGAAAAATACAACATTTTGGTCATTTTTCCTAAGGCATATAAACTACCTATCATACAACTAACTAAACGAAATGACCATAAGGTATAACCTCGGAAGGTTATTCCCTATACAACTATGGTCACAATATATGCTTGGTCGGATCCTAATGATCGACCAAACGGGTCGGGTTCGAAAGTCTAAGCGGTTGTCAAGACCGCTTATCTTACGACCCTATACAAGCACTAGACTAAAAGTGACGAGTTAAACATGCTAAAACATGTTTAATGAAGTTTGAAAACAAGTTTGATATCAAAACAAACGGTTTTGATACCCAAGAATAGTTTGGTTGCAAAATGCGCATAAACACGCATTTTGACCGAAACTATGACTCGTCACTACACCTAATCAACGTGGTAATCAGTAGGTATAGTCACAAGGGACTATAACCATCGTGATTACGCTCATGTTGCAAAGTTCAAACGAACTTTGTGTTGACCAAAGACTGGTCAAAGCAGAAAGTCAAACACTATTTGACTTTTATGCTTAAAAATGAATAAAAGCACGAAAGAATACTTACAAAGGGTCCAAGCTAGGAAGATCTTGATTCAAGTTGCTCAGGTACGAAGTGCTAAACCCCAACTTAGAGCAATTGAATCAGATTTGTGAGTTGCAAGAAATGAAAGTTTGGGTATTTATAGAAAACCCACAACCGTTAGGATCGTTCATCGCAATTTGTGCTTCGATCTTGGCCTTAAACTTGGACACATGGTTTTCAATACAATGGGAACACTAATAACCATCAAAATCCAGCCCATAGAGTGCTAAACCTTGGGCTAAAAACCATCAAAACCAGTTCTAGAGACCAGATTCAATGTTTCTGCAAACTGTTGAGTTGGTATTAGCTTACGGACCATAAGAAGTATCCCATACGGTGCGTATGGTACCTGGAGGTCAGCAACTTTCGCATTTTGGCAGCTTTAGTCCTTGAGCTTGTTTTGTAGCGTTTTGGCACTTCTAACACCCGTCAAGCCCATTTTCAAGGTCCACAAGGATGTTAAAACATAGGGAACTTAAAATATGCTCAAACAAATCTCGGATTTCGGTTCGTTTGGTCGTACGGTTGTGTTGTTCGGTTAATTACGACGAAACACGAACGGACGCTAAAAACGATCCAAATTACGCGACGAATGGAATTTTAGCATGCCAATCACTAAAATAAAATATTTTAATGATTACATAAATTTTTGGATGTCCGGATATATTTAGAACGTAAGATATGCGCGAAAATGCAAACTTATGCACTTTTTGACGCTTTTAGTCCCTGTTTGACCAAACAAGTTTATTTTTGCACATCAAACACCTCAAAGCCATTTCAAAGCTATGTAAAGGATATTTAGGGCATATTAACTTATGATCAAGTTCCGGAATGTTCGTTACCATTCGATTCGGTATACTTTTGCAGTTTGACGCAAATAGTCCCTATAATCGAATAAACTTGATTTCGACACACCAAACCCTCCAAAACTTATTTCTAAGTTATGTAAAGGTTATTTAAGGTATGTTAAGCCTATGTCACTGTTCCGGAGTGTTTGTTTCATTAATCTGAATACGTTTACGCATCAGTTCGCGTATAACTTTCAAGAAAGTGATTTAGAGCTCGAAATCGAACAAGAATTGATATGTGCAAATGATACACATATTTAAACAAATCCCAAGTATGAAACACAATATTTCATTGATTTGGTATTTGTTTATTGGTCGAAGAGACACAGATGTCACAGTCTCCCCTACTTTAGGAAATTTCGTCCCGAAATTTATTCATAGGAGTCTGTCTATGACGTTGTGTTAAATAATTGTCTTGCATGGAATCTAAGGTGTCATGTATTTGCGTAAAGTAACCCATCAAAGACATGCAAGGCATAACCCTATCATTCCCCAGTGGATATACTTCGAAGTTAAAATGAATGGGCGATTCACTTTCTCCAATGGGTTCTTTGTCAGGTGTCGAAAGGATATTCATTTCCCTTGACGGATATTCTTATGAAACGAAAATGAATGGATGCTTCATTTTCCTCAACGGGTTCTCCATCAGAAATGAAAATGAAGAAATAAATAAAAGGATATTCATTTCCCTCAACGGATATTCTTCGGAAATGAAAATGAGCGGATGCTTCATTTT
Source organism: Helianthus tuberosus (assembly GCA_030545235.1). Lineage (NCBI taxonomy): Eukaryota > Viridiplantae > Streptophyta > Magnoliopsida > Asterales > Asteraceae > Helianthus > Helianthus tuberosus. The sequence continues at coordinate 62,346,749 of CM060432.1, read as the reverse complement.
CCTCAAGGGTATTATTCAGAAACGGAAATGAAGGAATAATCAAAAGGATATTCATTTCACTCAACGGATATTCTTCGGAAATGAAAATGAGCGGATGCTTCATTTTCCTCAAGGGTATTATTCAGAAATGGAAATGAAGGAATAATCAAAAGGATATTCATTTCACTCAACGGATATTCTTCAGAAACGAAAATGAACGGATTGGGTCATTTTCCTCAACGGGTATTCTTCAGAAATGGAAATGAAGGAATAAACAAAAGGATATTCATTTCCCTCAACGGATATTCTTCAGAAACGAAAATGAACGGATTGAGTCATTTTCCTCAACGGGTATTCTTCCGAAATGGAAATGAAGGAATAAACAAAAGGATATTCATTTCCCTCAACGGATATTCTTCAGAAATGAAAATGAACGGATTGAGTCATTTTCCTCAACGGGTATTCTTCAGAAATGGAAATGAAGGAATAATCAAAGGATATTCATTTCCCTCAACGGATATTCTTCAGAAACGAAAATGAATGGATTGAGTCATTTTCCTCAACGGGTATTCTTTAGAAATGGAAATGAAGGAATAATCAAAGGATATTCATTTCCCTCAACGGATATTCTTTCAGAAGTGAAAAATGAATAGCTAGTTCATTTTTCCTCACGGGTGCTTCATCAGAAATGGAAATGAATAGAGTTAACTCTAGATACATGACAAAACTTGATGTGATTTCTGTGCACTAAATTCCATAACTATGTATGCATCCATAATTACGTAATTCCTTGCACAGTCCGCACAGTTTGTTTTATAATATGAAGGGGATGGAATTTGAACAAGCTTGAGATAACTTTGATTAGGTCAACACATAAACACATAAGCACATAATTGTTTTCTTGGTTATTAATTTGTTATTATCTTGTTATTAATTGTTATTAACTTGTCGTCGATTTGAACATGGGTATTCAAGGTATACCAGGAACCCAGTCGATGGACTTCAACGTCCTCAAGAATCCATCTGAAAAGATAAGATGATCTCAAAAAGAAAATTCGATTTCGATTACAAGGAATCGTAACATTCGAATTAAGGTACGCAAGGAATCCAATTAAGGACTTACGAAAGTACCCTTAAGTACCCTATTAAGGATTTATAGTGCTACTTTGGGTATCTGTCCAGAGTTGTAACTTGCGACTTGTACTTCGTTTCCTTGGAAGAAACGGGTACTTATGATTTCCATGGAAATTGCAAGAAATCATAAGATGGAAGAGTTTTGAGAGTAGGTTGTTCTACAAGGAATGCGGTTCCTCGATTTTTGGTATCATATAGGATATGTCGTTTATACATGCAACCACATTGTACATTGCAATGTAATCAAAAGATTTATTTATAAACAATAACGACAACAACTGTTTCATAGACCTTGACAACAAAAGAAAATAATACATAAGGTTTGATTATTTCTAAACAACGTCGTCTTCTAATCGGTCAGATGCTCATCCCTGTGCTGGATTCGCATTAGCAAGCCTTGGGCAATTTCTTCGGAAATGGCCCATCTCGCCACAGTTGTAGCAAGAACCTAGTGGAAAACGAGCTTGAGCAGGATTGTTGTCAGCTTGATTGGGTGCAGCTGCAGCTGGGCAAACTCTTGTTGTATGACCTATAAGTCCACAAATTAGGCATTTGCAGCACTTCACACTAGCATGGTGATGAAGGTTACATTGGTTGCACAAGGGTGCAGTTCCGTTGTATGGCTTCCTAGCAGGGGGTTGAGCTGGTTGGTCGGGGACAGCTTGATCATTGTGGGCAACCACGGCGAAGTTCTGAGAAGCCTTTCGCTTCTTTGACTTCTTGGAGGATTCAGTCTACTCATCCTTTGGTTTCGATTCTTCGATCGGTTTCTTGTCGCCCTTTCGGAAAAGTTTACCTTTCCTGATCTGAGATTCAGTCAAGGTAGCGGATAGCTCAATGGCCTGTCTAACCGTAGTGGGGTTGCTACTAGTAACAATGTCTTGTACTGAGTCAGGGAGGCCATCAATGTACTTTTCGATTGCCTTATCCAAAGGCGTAACCATGTTCGGGCATAACAGACTTAACTCCTCATAACGGTCCGTGTAAGCTCGATGCTCACCACTATCTTGCTTAAGATCGTCGAATTCCCTTTCCAATGCCCTAATCTCATGACGAGGACAGAATTCCCTCATCATTAGAGCTCGAAGCTCTTCCCAGGTTTGAGCCAGTGCCATGTCAGCACCCCTATCTCTCATGACACCATTCCACCATGTTAAAGCTCGTTTCTTAAAGACACTAGATGTGAATTCAACCTTTCGCTTGTTTGGACACTGAACGTGTCTGAAGGTGCTCTCTAGACTCTCGAACCATTGCAGAAGTGCAGTCGCTCCTTGAGACCCAGAAAATTTTGATGGCTTGGCAGAGTTGAATGTCTTGAAGTTATAGGGGGCATTATTGTTGTTATTGAAGGCTTGGTTACATTGAGCAATGATGTTTAGGAGTGCAGCAGCCATTTGCTGCGTAATGATAGCTGCCAGTTCTTCATTAGGTATCTGATTGTCACGTCGAGGAGGCATTCTAAAAGAGGAAGCATGAGAGAAAACAAGTGAAATGGCATTGGGTAAGAATAGGATATTACAATTACCGACCAAAAAGCATGGGTGATGGTCATTTGTTCGAACCATGAAGCAAACAAATGACACACAAAAGTTGAATTAAAGTAAATAGGTCCTCATAATGTATCGCGAAGACATGATTTAGCCTATAAGTGGACACTCACCCCAAGAGTTCCCAGGTAAGAGTGACTGGTCCGATTATGTGGATTTGTACGAACACTCTAGCCTTAGACCGAAAACTCAGGATACAGGCACCCACCCTTCCAGATTTCACGTGTTCACATTAATAAGACCCAAACTTTGACGAGATTTTGAAAACTTTAAAGGTTAAAAACCTTATAATAAATCATCCTAGACCAGATGATTAGTTTTCAAAGAAGGATTTGAAATTTGTGTTCTTGTTGTGGTTGTTACCTAAAGATAGGCAACGGTATTGTTTTATGACTAAACGCAAGTAAACTCGCGTTAAGGTCCTAGGAAGGTTATAGTATAGGTCAAAGCATTACTAATAACCTAATTCCCTATAACCATGGGCTCTTATACCAACTTTTCTGTCAAACCCCGACCGCGTTAAAACAACAAACCGTGGCGGAAACGTCGGGGAGTGTCGTAACAGAATCATTGTTTCACAACACATGGATAATAGTTCTGTTTTATTGAATTAAGTTTATTACATTGTATTGAAACTAGAAACAAAACATGAACAAATTAACTTTCATTATTATTAAGTCACTAAGGCCTCGTCCATTCCTATGTGAGCATGCACCAATATCATCATCAAACATCATCAACTATGGTACCTGAAACATTTGTGAAAATATATCAGCATAAAAATGCCGGCGAGTACATAGGTTTTATGTAAGTGTCAGATTCATGGCTCGTTTATATTTTGAAATAACTTGAACAACTTCATTAATTGATATTAGAAAACCTAGTTTTGTAAAATGTTTGTAATGTAAATTGAAATAACCAAGTCAAGACAGTTTAGTTATAATTTATAAAACCTCGATGCCATGAATCTTAACTCAAAACATTTGTTTAAGTAAACCCAGATCGTAAATTGTTTTTGTAATAAAACTCAAATGGTTTATATTGTTAGAAAAACCTTGTAATATAACTTTTTTTTGATAACATTTGCCCAAGTGATCTAGATAACGCAACGATATATAATGTGTTAAAAACACTTATATATAGGAAGTACCAGCGGCGTATCCACCATGCTTTTAACACATTACACCCGCCCCGTTACTTAATCACTTCCCTAACCCAACGGTTCAAACAGTTCCAAACGGTTCACATAAATCAATCAGTTCCAAACAGTTCACATAAATCAAACAGTTCCAAACGGTTCAAATAGATTAATCAGTTCCAAACGGTTCACATAGATCAAACAGTTCCAAACGGTTCAAACAGTTCAAATAATAATATAAACCATAGCATTTATTTAAAAGACTCGAAAACATTTGGCACATATGAATCACCCCAAAATAGTTTAAAACGGTAAAAGAGGGGAACTATGTACTCACCTGAGATAGCCTAGAAATCTTGATTAACAACCAAGCAAAGCTAGAAGGATCATGGAAATCAATCGGCACCTAATATAGGTAACTATATTAATAACCGGACCTAAATTGGACGATCGGATAGGATGAGGTTTCGTGAAACAAATGAGTGCTGGAACTCATACGATATGGTTTAACAAAGCCTACATACTAAATCGAAACCTAACCTAAGTGCTTACGACCCATTACGTCGCGTTAGTGTAGCGTAAAACGCGTTCGGATTGCCTAACTAGTCCTATGACAAGTATTATATGCCTTAACAAGTTTAATAATGTTGCCAAATCTGTTAAGTGACAAAAGTTTAAGTTACATATGCTTAAATATCAATTAGGCATATAAACTACCTATCACACAACTAACTAAACGAAATGATCATAAGGTATAACCTCAGAAGGTTATTCCCTATACAACTATGGTCACAATATATGCTTGGTCGGATCCTAATGATCGACCAAATGGGTCGGGTTCGAAAGTATATGCGGTTGTCAAGACCGCTTATCTTACGACCCTATACAAGCACTAGACTAAAAGTGACGAGTTAAACATGCTAAAACATGTTTAATGAAGTTTGAAAACAAGTTTGATATCAAAACAAACGGTTTTGATACCCAAGAATAGTTTGGTTGCAAAATGCGCATAAACACACATTTTGACCAAAACTATGACTCGTCACTACACCTAATCAACGTGGTAATCAGTAGGTATAGTCACAAGGGACTATAACCATCGTGATTACGCTCACGTTGCAAAGTTCAAACGAACTTTGTGTTGACCAAAGAGTGGTCAAAGCAGAAAGTCAATCACTGTTTGACTTTTATGCTTAAAAACGCATAAAAGCACAAAAGAATACTTACAAAGGGTCCAAGCTAGGAAGATCTTGATTCAAGTTGCTCAGTTATGAAGTGCTAAACCCCAACTTAGAGCAATTGAATCAGATTTGTGAGTTGCAAGAAATGAAAGCTTGGGTATTTATAGAAAACCCACAACCGTTAGGATTGTTCCTCGCAATTCGTGCTTCGATCTTGGCCTTACACTTGGGCACATGGTTTTCAATACAATGGGAACCTTAAAAACCATCAAAATCCAGCCCATAGAGTGCAAAACCTTGGGCTAAAAACCATCAAAACCAGTTCTGGAGACCAGATTCAATGTTTCTGCAAACTGCCGAGCTGGTATTAGCTTACGGACCGTAAGCAGTATCCCATACGGTCTGTATGGTACCTGCAGGTCAGCAACTTTTGCATTTTGGCAGCTTTAGTCCCTGAGCTTGTTTTGTCGCGTTTTGGCACTTCTAACACCCGTCAAGCCCATTTTCAAGCTCCACAAGGATTTTAAAACATAGGGAAGTTAAAATATGCTCAAAAACATCTCGGATGTCGGTTCGTTTGGTCGTACGGTTGCGTTGTTCGGTTAATTACGACGAAACACGAACGGACGCTAAAAACGATCCAAATTACGCGACGAATGGAATTTTAGCATGCCAGTCACTAAAATAAAATATCTTAATGATTACATAATTTTTTGGATCTCCAGATATATTCAGAACGTAAGATATGCGCGAAAATGCAAACTTATGCACTTTTTGACGCTTTTAGTCCCTATTTGACCAAACAAGTTTATTTTTGCGCATCAAACACCTCAAAACCTATTTCTAATCTATGTAAAGGATATTTAGGGCATATTAACTTATGATCAAGTTCCGGAATGTTCGTTACCATACGATTCGGTATACTTTTGCAGTTTGACACAAATAGTACCTATAATCGAAAAAACTTGATTTCGACACACCAAACCCTCCAAAACTTATTTATAAGTTATGTAAAGGTTATTTAAGGTATGTTAAGCCTATGTCACTGTTCTGAAGTGTTTGTTGTATTAAACTGAATACGTTTACGCATCAGTTCGCGTATAACTTTCCAGAAAGTGATTTAGAGCTCGAAATCGAACAAGAATTGATATGTGCAAATGATACACATATTTAAACAAATCCCAAGTATGAAACACAATATTTCATTTATTTGGTATTTGTTTAATGGTCGAAGAGACACAGATGTCACACAATTCACTGATGGTCCATTCTTTGTATTGATACTTTTCTGCCCTGTACTTCTTGTATGCCATGATGTATTCAAGATAGTCATTTCTCATGCTTTCATCATCTTTTTATGATAATTTCTGAAAAAGGATTTTTGAGAACTGCTCTAAAGTTCTAACTTTGGTGAGCAATTATTGATAATTTCTTTGAATCTCTTTGTCAGACTTTCCCTCTGTGTCTCTTTTAGATATATCCTCTGCTTGTTGGGCCTTTATTTTGAGATATTCTTCTATATTTCTTGGCATAGCATAACCTTGAACAGATGGGAGTTTCCTCTTTTTAGGATCATCTTCAGAGTAGAAGGATTTGATTTCCTCCCTGACTGCTGGAAGATCTAAAGGATATTGTACTCCTGCAGGGACAATGGCAGTGTTTTGATTGAAGGGTTGAACTGAAGATAATGGAACAACGTTTGGAATGGTGACAAGGGACAGTGGTTGTGTAGATGTTAGAGTTGGGGAAGTGTCATCTTCCAGTACAATGTTTGTTATCCTTCTCCTTTTGTGCTTTGGAGAAGTTGGTGGTGTATTTGTGGGTTAAGTGGCAATGATTGAAGTAGTGGGTATCTAACTAACAGTTGTTGAAACAACTGGTGTTTCAACCACTGTTGTCACTACAACAGTTGATGTGTCAACTATTGTTTTTTGCTTTTTGGCAGGTGGTTTTGTGGTTGTTATATTATTTTTTATGGCAATGGATTGAGTGTGGGTTGATGTAGTAGTGATGGCAGTTGTTGAGATAACATCTGTTGAAACAACTGAAGTACCAACAACTGTTGATACAACAGGTGTTTTAACATCTATTGGTTTGGAGGTTTGATGAGAGGAACTTTTGGGGATTTGAGGAGTTTGTTTGGTGGTTTTGGAAGGTGTGGTTTTGGGTTGGCTTACTTTTTGGTAGACTGTCTTCTTTTAGGTTTAGAAGTACCCTGCTCTTCTTTTTCCATCAAAACTTTCTTTTCCTCCTCAAACCTTTTAGACCCTTTTATTTCCATTGACTCTTTCATGATTGCCTTTAATGCAGAAAATGCATTTTGAGTCTCATCAACCTTTTTGGAACCATCTAGCCTTGGGATTTCTACCACAAGTTTGGACATTCGTTCTGGTGGCATGTATAAACCATCTTCTTTTCCCTTCTTCCCTTTAGTTTTCTCCCCCTTTTTGACATCATCAGGATTTTCAACATAGATGATTGAAGGAGAAGCAGTGCCAGTGGTTTGAAGCAGATAAGCTTTAATGGCTTTGATATCTACTTGAGTATCTTTGTACCTAGCTTCCATGACATTTCTGACCATTTGAAGTTAAACTTCATGCTGTTGATCTGCATATTGTCTTTGTTTGTGAAGCAGATGTTGAAACAGATGCCATAGCTCAGCAGGGGATGGAGCAGATGTTGCAGATGGTGCAGTAGTGGGTGTAGCCTTTTGAGCTTGTAACAACTGTTGCAACATAGTTTTGATTTCTGCAACAGATGTGTCAACCTTATCAACCCTCTCCGTTAATTCTTTGTATTTTAAACCATCACCCAAGTTAATGGGATCATCTGATTTCCCACCAGTGGTGGTTGTATCAGTGGTTGACTTAGGAAAAGTTTCCCAAAAATCATCCACTGATGCCCCTTGTTCTCGGTACTGGGGACTTCTTTCTTCAGTAGAGCTTACCATTTTAAGGTCACCAGTGTATAATGGAAACACACCAGTGGAGACTATGGTTCCCAAAGAAGAAATTGCCTTCAAGGGAGTCTCACTAATGAAGCTACTGTCCAGGTGTAAAACAGTGGGTTCAACACCTGTAGTAGCTGCTCCACTTGAACTACTGACAGGAATAACTTGTAATTCCTACAGTGTAGCCTCCTCAACTGTTGGTGGGTTAGCAGAGATAGAGACACCAGACTCAGTCACTTGTTGTGGTATATTCTCATTGACAGGTGATTGAGAAGAACTGATTTTTATCTGGGCTATATCAAGTGCATCCAACAAAGGTATCATTGATAGTGGGAGTTGTGCAGTGAAGATAGGGGTAGAAAGAGAATTTGCCCCGAGAGCTGGGCTGTCGAAGATAGATTCAAGTGAATCCATTCCTTCATATTGTGGTGTCCCTGTTCACAGCAGGGGTTGTGCTTCTGTGATCACCAGGAGCAGTGGGCTCAATAGCAGGGGCCTGAGGAGCAGTTGTTGCTGCTAAATTCTGCTCAGGTACCTCTGTTTGTGTTTTTGAAGGTTTTGACAGCCTTGTGAATGTTTCATAAGTTAGGCCGTTTGTTTGAATAAGATTTCCTTAGATAAGGACATGTGCATTATCCTTTGAAAAAATCTTTTGAAGATAAAAACTTAAAAACCATGGAAACAATAAAAATGATTTTTTATTAACATTCTTAACCATATAATTGAAAATCTCCTGAGAGTAGTTAAAATTTTCTTCAGCCATGATAGCATAGCCCAGGTGTTGGATTTTCAATGGTATTTCGTTAAAAGCTGTTGTTTTATTTGACACACACATGAGGAGGGTATGGAATAAAAATCTCGTGGTAGATGGAAAACTACCCTTTTGTAAAGTATCCTTTTTTCATTTCTTCTGCATACCCTCTCTCAATGAAATCAGTTTGGTACTCTATTTTTGGGAAAGAGCTTTTACCTGTAAGATCATTGATTTCAAAAACCTCTGAAATGGTTTGAGGTGTGATGGTAACTGGAATTCCCCTTATTGACGAAGTAATAGCTAAGGTCTTTTTGTCCTTAGTTTCAAGCTTTGCATTTTTTTCAGAACTCTCGTTGGGTATCCAGGTAGATGGTTTCATTGCAGGTCAACAAAGTTTTGTACTTTGAAGATGAAAGTGCATCAATCACGGAATGAAAACCTGTGTTTTGACTTGTTTTTGCAAGTGTACACAGGCAGTTATGACGGGTTTTGAATGGAAGATCCATGATGAATCAAAGGTGGTTAAGAACGAAGGAAGAAGATGAGTGATTTGAGAGAATTTGGTGAAAACTGCTTTTGAAAGGAATTTTGAATTCGACTCGACAGTGAAAACCCTGTTTGGGGTTTTGATCAGGGTTTTATAGGTGGAAAAAGTGAATGCTGATGTGGCATCAGTTACAAAAGATCATCTGCTAAGTACTGTCCACGTGACAACCTCTGATTAAGAATGGATGACAGTTGTTAGGAAACCACTGATGAATCAATATCAGTGGTTTACAATGCTGAAAATGAAAATAGTGGCTGACTATAACTATCAGTGGATAGCCTATCAATGGATTAAAACACTGAGGTTTAACAACAGTCATTACCAAAGAAAATGAGAGAACAGAGGTTGACTTTCAGCAGTGGATAATATTCAGCAGAACAGATGTTTGAAATAAACAGTGGTTATGGCAGACTTTTAAGGATTTAATGAAAATTTTCATTTTTAGCTATTTTTAAGGATGAATTTTTTATTTTCTGAAAACATTTTAATGCTTTTATTCATAGAAAAACATGATTTTGCCTGTTATTCCAACAGTGGTTTTAAACCACCGTTTTAACATAACAGCAATTTCAACCATATTTTCTTCACAACAAATACATTTAACCCAACTGTGGTTTCAAACATCTTTTTCCTCCATCTGTTGACCAAAGTCAACAGATGTATCAACTACTATTTTATTTTCAAGCATGTTCCTTCTCCAAAAAACAATATTTTAACCCAACAGTCGTTTCAATCCCCTTCAACCTCCACAAAACACTATTTTAACCCAACAATGGTTTTAAACCACTGTTTTAACCAAACAACGGTTTCAACCACAGTTTTCTCCACAACACTCTGATTATCTCAACAGTAGTTCCAAACATCTCTTTTCATCCATCTGTTGACCAAAGTTAACAGATGTAACAACCACTGTTTTATTTTCAAACATCTGTTCCAAATAACAGAGCTTTGATCATTTAAACAGACATTTGCCAATAATACAAGCTTTTACACTCTCAAACCTAAATATTTATTGTGACAACCCGCACTTTCAGACTACCACTGTTTCTTTCAATACTCGTCCACGCTAACTTTTCTCATAAATGGGAGTTACGTTTACTTTATATAAATATATAACAATAATAACTTGTTGAACGAATTGCTTTACCTTGATTGTGTTTATAAGATTACATGAACGAGCATGATTAGATGGTTATGAGTCTGCTACCTGTTAAGCGATAAATGTTCGGATTACGTGTGTATATTCAGTCACATGTTATGATTATATGTTTAGGTCATAGGTGTTGGTTAGTCGTTTAGGATCTTGAACTAATTCAGCTGGGCCGCAACTTACTTGAGCTGTTTACACATATTGTTTGGCCACTGGCCCCTCTCATCGCGGCCCACACACCCCACAGATTCTGTTGAGCTAAATGTGAGGACAAACCAAACCTTTATGTCCCACATTCAATATAATCGGCCCAAACCCTTTGTGGGTTACGTATACTACAGGATGTGGAATATGTAGGTATGATATTGTAAACACATTAACCCTAGAGCTCTCCTGAAACCCAAACGGCAACATCTCTCTTGCGTGAAGCTTTTTCCCTCGATTTCGTCTTGTATCTCGGTTGTCTCGGTTAGTATTACCCTCCTTGTTTGCTTTGTTTCTTATTATACGTGATCTTTTGTATACTTAGTGGATGAGGCGTTTATGGACTAAGAACCTGAATTAATGAATAGTATGATTTGGCATGGATAGAAACATATGCTGTTATGATTTGAAAGTTTGTATGCAATCTGCGATCGTGCTTGATGACTAATGCCAATGGTATTGAAGGTAAATGACCTAATGAAAGTGGATAACCCTAACTAAAAGTGGCGGCCCACGTGATGATTTAATCAAACAATATAGGCATTTTGATAGTGTTGTCAGTAGGGATATCGATCAAGATGTTTATGTGCTAACATTAATGAGAAAATGAGTAGGGATGCATGCTAGTGTTCATAAACCTAACTGTACATGTCGCCTATATAAATTGAGATGATATGAGAACTTAGTGGTTTATGTGATGATGTGAGTATACCTATCATGTAGTTAATTCAAACCTTGGTGTCCGTGATGTTGAGTGTTATGTAATATGTCACATGGGTGCATGGGGAATCAAGCATGTAGTGGTAGGGTTTGTATTATGAATCTTGATCATAGGTTGTATAAAAAGCTGTGCATGACATGATCCATTAATTAATGGGGCACAGGTAATTCACATTCTTTAATAACTTTGATAATGCATTTAAATTACGTCAAACATGCCCACCTTGGAGATCTGTGATTGTGTAAATGGTTGAATGATTGCTTGATCAATTTTGTGATAAATATGACTACAAAATTCATGAGTGGAAATCTATAAATTGTGGGTCATGATTTGTAACCGATTGATTGAGATGATGATAAGGGGTGGCGTTTGGGCCGAGTGCTAGCTGGGCCGGAACTGGTTGGGTCGAACAGTGGCCGTTAACTTGCTATGTGTCGGGTGTAGTATGAATTTGTGATGTGAGCGTATACGTGAACCAACTATGTGTATGTAAATGGTAATTGAGCTGTTAATGTGTGACATTATGGTACATGGGTTTGTGATGTAAAGATGTATATAACTTGAATACTCGTTATAACTCGTGTGATAATATGTGCCAAGCTTGTTCATTACTTGCATAATAAAGAATATGTGATTTATGTGTGTAAGTAATTAACTGGTACTGAAACCATAATAGGATTGGATTGATCAAACTGTGAGCACATACTTTAATCTTACCGAGCAAACCTAAGGTGAGTTCACTACATTCGAGCATGCGTCCCATTGGTTGGGGACAGTCAGTGGTTTGGGAAAAAAACGGGTATATTGGTTAATATTCTCACCTATCATTTTTGTAAGTCCCTTATTCGGGTATTAGTTGGTAGCGCTACTTAGGTTTGGCACCCTCACACCGCTCCTGGATAGGACGGATGTGAACTAATGACCCAGTCAGGCCCAGTACTAGATAGGAGTACATGGGATAGGGCAGTCATGTACATCAGGAGCCGTCTTGTTCGGAATTGAGATATTAACAATATTACTTGCATTGGTTATTGAACTGTTTTACATACAACTGGTAACAAACGTTTTCTAAAACTGTGAACTCGCCAGCTTTGTCTGATACACTTGTTACATGCTCGCAGGTCGTTAGGTACTTGGGAACAGGAACTTGCTGGCTGGAGGGCGTGAGTGGTCATGGTTGCATTGATGGGTTTATTTATCAAAAATTTATTTACTATGGTTGTTTGGAAAGTAATTACATTATGATACGTTAACGCTTCCGCTGAACTTGATGGTTTTTGAATTACTTATGTTTGGATTTTATTACCACTAAATGATGAAACTTTATTTTAAACTTGTGATTCAATGTAATTGGTGGCTCATTGCTAGTCGTCACACGCCTAACAGGGACACTCCCTAGGTGGTAATTTGAGGGTGTGACAGTTTGGTATCAGAGCCACTGGTTATAGTGAACTTGGTTTTAAAACGTTTCTATAAAACCAGTCTATAACCGAACGGATCTGAAATCAACCATGACACTCAGCTCCAGACTGCAAGGTTCGTCTCTCGTATACTCCTTGTACTGCATAACTAGTGAACACTTACACACGATATTGCATGTGATTGCACGTTTAGCGCAACAGTATTAATTCATGTATTACTTGCATGTGTTATGTGACTGGTAGGGTAGTATTTCCCTAAACATTCATGACTGACGTTTCGTAATACTCTTTGTTTGCTACTCGAGTTGGAGGAACCATTTGACATGAGTTAAGAGGAACTGAGATGAGCATGCAAATCACAGTATTATTGTGGGTGCACACATAATAATAATGTGGGGTGCGTGCGAGTCCTAGTGAGGCTTAACAAGTGAAAAAGGGGTTCCATTCTGTTATTAAATCGATGTAAAACACAACAGTCTAAAATAGTCATAGCAGTGATTGTCTCTCACTTGATTGTGATCTTTTCACTCCACTCTAAATCATTACGACTCTCGATGCTAACGAGTATTACCTGAACACCCATCTGAACGCCTAGCGAACTGTGTAGAATGTTAGATGCTTGTACGAACGTCCCTGAGATGGATGCCTCCGCGTCGAATGATTGGTCTATACTTTCCTCACCTATCGTTGTTTGTTAGAACCTAGCGCGTTAACGTCTTAGACCCTGAAGTGCGATCACTTCTGCAATGCTCTGGAAACATACCGTGTATTACTCAGTCAACTCGCAAGAACAATGGAGAAGAGGATGAGCGTAATACCTTACCAACCTTGGTATTGAACGACCCTGATTACCAGCAATGAACATCAGCAGTTTGGACGCTAATCGAATCTTTAACCCTGGTAAGCGACTTATGGGAGTCGACTCTTACAAATCAATTGAAACATGAGCGGTGACAGCTGATTACAGTGTGGAATGTGTGACTACCAGCACAGTGATTAGCGCTTTAGGACGTGGCACAAAATGTGGAAAGATGGACTTGGTTGGTGAAAGATCGTAGGGTTCCGTTTCAAGCAACGACATTAGAGACAACAGTCATGGCAACACCAGGGTACCTGTAATAGTGGCCTACAGTATGGAAAAGGAGGTGTCTACGGCATGGATTGGCCGTTGATAATTCAAAACGACAACAACCAAGGGAACGATGACAGTATTGGGAATCCGCGTGAGCGTAACAACAACACCAGTAGTGGTGCTTGTGGAAGGGCATTTTAGGATTGGCGTGGGCGACGCCAGGATTATAGCAGCATGGTAGCTTGAATGGGTAGCTAATCGCTTCGTCTCTGTTCTGTTTAACCCTGATGCTCCTTGAATCTGAACCTGTTGTGGAATCGGCTAATGGCAAGTCAATTGAAACTACATATGTTTGTTTCGATACAAACTCGACCTTGTGGAACAAGTGTTCGACATCGACCTTCTACAACTCTTGATAGTTTTGATGCAGTGGTCTGTGTGGATCGGTTATCCAGATATCGTGCAGATATACCATGTGAGGAGAAAGTTGTCGTCTGTCATAAAGTATCCGAGTGGTACAGAGGTTAGTATCAGTTCAGCAATGAAGGCTAGAAGTGTCCACAGAAGGATTACTCCGCTATGTTGGGCTACGGAAAAGAGGATCGAGGATCTATAAATTGTTCGTGATTTCTCCCTATGTGCTACCAGAAGAACTATCATGTTTACCTTCACATCGTCAGGTGGAATATCAGATCGGTATCATGCTAGAAGCAGCCCTTATTACTAATACTTCTTATTGTCCCACATCAGGAAGGTTGCAGGAACTGCCTAAACGACTTCAGGAACTGTTGGACAGGAGTTTTATCAGACCTAGCTTTTTGCTTTGGGGAGCCCCATTTATATCCGTGAAGATAAGCCTTTCGTATGGGTACTGATTATCGAGAACTCAGCAAGGTGACAGTCAAGAACCGTTCGCTTCGACTATGTTGTAACACCCTGTAGACCAGTTGCGAGGGGAAAGCTTTCAATTGAGGATTGATTAACGAGCAAGCTATTATCAGATGGAAGTCCAAGGGAGGATGTTCCTGGAACGACATATCGAACGCAATGTAATTTCTGGATACGAGAGGTACCTTTTGGATATTTAATCAGCGAAGTGGGAATGCACGTGGATCTCGCCAAGATCCGTCCTGGTTGGAAACTGATCGACACTAAGGATCCCTTCAAGGATACAACCACTTCTTGGTCTCACTAGATGCTATCGCAGATTGATCTCAGGATTTTCAAAGATCACGCAGTTTAAATCTCTCTAGCACAGCAGGGTGCTGTGTTCGTAAAAGACAGAACAGGAGGACATTTTTTTTCAGCTTTCGAATCCCGACTCTGCATATCCTTATTGTTCGAATCAGAGTCCCAGTTACACGTCGGCGCAACACAAGAGAGTGATGACTTACTTAGTGGAGTTACGAGGAGGAACTGCACGACACACAATCTGCGGTGGAAACCGTGGTCTTTGGATTTAAGTTGGAGGCATTACTTGGACGGTACCGAATGTACTACTTAGACCGATCACAAGGGCCACACGTGTGCTCTGGCTTCGAAAGAGTTAAATCACGTGCACGAGCTTCGCCGCTCACTATCAACTCTAACCTACCAGATTAAACAACTCGCTCTGTTCGACTGGAGAACTGAAGGAAGAAGATTTTTAAGTTGTATCCATGCGGGGCATGGAGAAGCAACCTTTGACAGAACGGATGATATTTGCCCCCTCAAGGAGCGAATGGGGATTTAGTTATACGGCAACTTTTGGGAACTTGTGTGGAGCAAGCGCACTGGCTTCGATATTCTAACTGTCTGGATCTTGATGAGAGATATTGGGATCTATAAAATCTTGCACTAGTAATCGGACATGAAGGCCCACCTAGCTATGCATATGAATGATGTTTGACTTGTGGGAAAGTCAAGGGGAAGTATCAGCAACCAGAATCACCCATATGGAAATGAGAACAGACTGCCATGGATTCTGTCACTAGTCTACTTACAACTCGAAACAGAAACAATATCACCTGGGTGATTGATGATTGTCTCATGTAACCAGCACACTTTCTCGCAACCAAGGAAACTGACGAGTCGTCACAGCTTGTGAATATTCCTCTGAGAGAGGCGGCTTTTAGGGACGAGGTGTCAACTCCTGTTACCTCTGACTTTGATCTATACTTGATTTATGACAGGCATTACGCAACACTCTCGGCACACGTCTAAACATGAGCATTACTTATCACCATAGGGCAATTGGTCAGAGTAAACGAAACCCCCCCCTTGACACTCGAAGACATGCTGCAAGCATGTGTGGGATTGACTTAGTGAAAATTGGAATGAAACATATATTTGACTGGGTTCTACCGTAACAGTTACCATTCTAGTATTCAGACAGCTCGGTTTGAGACATTGCATGGACAGCAACGCTAATCTCCTTGTTGGATTAAGGTGGGTGACAACCTAATCACAAATCCAGGACTTGTGCTCGAAACTCTTGAAGATTGCTTAGATCGGAAATTGTTTGACGGCAACGCGTGACTGTCAGGAAAGCTGATAAGCTTAGGAAACACTGGGAGTTCGCTGTAGGCGAACGTGTCATAATCGAAAGTCTCACCCTGGGAGGGTGCGGTACGCTGTAGAAAACGTGGCAAGCTTAGTTTACGATGCGTTGGGACATTCGGATTTCTGGAACGAATCGGTGACATGGCTCACAAACTTGGGTAAACTGACGAAATGGAATAACGTTAGCGATGACATTTATACCTCGAATTTAAGGCAGTGTTTGTCCGATGAAACACTTGTGATACCTTTACCAGAGTCTGAGGTTATCGGACCAGTTGTATTTATCAGGGAATCTATCGGAAATCATGGACCAGGACGTTCCAATCGTGAGAGTTCATCGGAACTCAAGGCGTGGACCGGAGTTCACGTGGGAACGCAATGATCGGAGTAAACTCTAGTATCCTCAGTTGTTCAAGTGGTTGTATCAATTTATGATATCATTGACAAATTTCGGGACGAAATTCCCTTTCAAGTTGGGGATGATGTGGTAACCGCGGAAAATCCACAGTCATCCTGAGTTAACGTCTTGCTGTTTTGGATTGCTTACTTGTCAAATTTCGGGACGAAATTTCTTTCAAGTTGGGGATGATGTGACAACCCGCACTTTCAGACTACCACTGTTTCTTTCAATACTCGTCCACGCTAACTTTTCTCATAAATGGGAGTTACGTTTACTTTATATAAATATATAACAATAATAACTTGTTGAACGAATTGCTTTACCTTGATTGTGTTTATAAGATTACATGAACGAGCATGATTAGATGGTTATGAGTCTGCTACCTGTTAAGCGATAAATGTTCGGATTACGTGTGTATATTCAGTCACATGTTATGATTATATGTTTAGGTCATAGGTGTTGGTTAGTCGTTTAGGATCTTGAACTAATTCAGCTGGGCCGCAACTTACTTGAGCTGTTTACACATATTGTTTGGCCACTGGCCCCTCTCATCGCGGCCCACACACCCCACAGATTCTGTTGAGCTAAATGTGAGGACAAACCAAACCTTTATGTCCCACATTCAATATAATCGGCCCAAACCCTTTGTGGGTTACGTATACTACAGGATGTGGAATATGTAGGTATGATATTGTAAACACATTAACCCTAGAGCTCTCCTGAAACCCAAACGGCAACATCTCTCTTGCGTGAAGCTTTTTCCCTCGATTTCGTCTTGTATCTCGGTTGTCTCGGTTAGTATTACCCTCCTTGTTTGCTTTGTTTCTTATTATACGTGATCTTTTGTATACTTAGTGGATGAGGCGTTTATGGACTAAGAACCTGAATTAATGAATAGTATGATTTGGCATGGATAGAAACATATGCTGTTATGATTTGAAAGTTTGTATGCAATCTGTGATCGTGCTTGATGACTAATGCCAATGGTATTGAAGGTAAATGACCTAATGAAAGTGGATAACCCTAACTAAAAGTGGCGGCCCACGTGATGATTTAATCAAACAATATAGGCATTTTGATAGTGTTGTCAGTAGGGATATCGATCAAGATGTTTATGTGCTAACATTAATGAGAAAATGAGTAGGGATGCATGCTAGTGTTCATAAACCTAACTGTACATGTCGCCTATATAAATTGAGATGATATGAGAACTTAGTGGTTTATGTGATGATGTGAGTATACCTATCATGTAGTTAATTCAAACCTTGGTGTCCGTGATGTTGAGTGTTATGTAATATGTCACATGGGTGCATGGGGAATCAAGCATGTAGTGGTAGGGTGTGTATTATGAATCTTGATCATAGGTTGTATAAAAAGCTGTGCATGACATGATCCATTAATTAATGGGGCACAGGTAATTCACATTCTTTAATAACTTTGATAATGCATTTAAATTACATCAAACATGCCCACCTTGGAGATCTGTGATTGTGTAAATGGTTGAATGATTGCTTGATCAATTTTGTGATAAATATGACTGCAAAATTCATGAGTGGAAATCTATAAATTGTGGGTCATGATTTGTAACCGATTGATTGAGATTATGATAAGGGGTGGCGTTTGGGCCGAGTGCTAGCTGGGCCGGAACTAGTTGGGTCGAACAGTGGCCGTTAACTTGCTATGTGTCGGGTGTAGTATGAATTTGTGATGTGAGCGTATACGTGAACCAACTATGTGTATGTAAATGGTAATTGAGCTGTTAATGTGTGACATTATGGTACATGGGTTTGTGATGTAAAGATGTATATAACTTGAATACTCGTTATAACTCGTGTGATAATATGTGCCAAGCTTGTTCATTACTTGCATAATAAAGAATATGTGATTTATGTGTGTAAGTAATTAACTGGTACTGAAACCATAATAGGATTAGATTGATCAAACTGTGAGCACATACTTTAATCTTACCGAGCAAACCTAAGGTGAGTTCACTACATTCGAGCATGCGTCCCAGTGGTTGGGGACAGTCAGTGGTTTGGGAAAAAAATGGGTATATTGGTTAATATTCTCACCTATCATTTTTGTAAGTCCCTTATTCGGGTATTAGTTGGTAGCGCTACTTAGGTTTGGCACCCTCACACCGCTCCTGGATAGGACGGATGTGAACTAATGACCCAGTCAGGCCCAGTACTAGATAGGAGTACGTGGGATAGGGCAGTCATGTACATCAGGAGCCGTCTTGTTCGGAATTGAGATATTAACAATATTACTTGCATTGGTTATTGAACTGTTTTACATACAACTGGTAACAAACGTTTTCTAAAACTGTGAACTCGCCAGCTTTGTCTGATACACTTGTTACATGCTCGCAGGTCGTTAGGTACTTGGGAACAGGAACTTGCTGGCTGGAGGGCGTGAGTGGTCATGGTTGCATTGATGGGTTTATTTATCAAAAATTTATTTACTATGGTTGTTTGGAAAGTAATTACATTATGATACGTTAACGCTTCCGCTGAACTTGATGGTTTTTGAATTACTTATGTTTGGATTTTATTACTACTAAATGATGAAACTTTATTTTAAACTTGTGATTCAATGTAATTGGTGGCTCATTGCTAGTCGTCACACGCCTAACAGGGACACTCCCTAGGTGGTAATTTGAGGGTGTGACATTTATTTACTTAATTTAAATAACAAACATGGTTAATAATTTTAACATAACTAATTACATAAAAACTACAAGTGTCAAATAGAGGTAACTATATAATAAACAAAGTTCAAAACAGCAAACAGCAAACAGCAATCAATAGAATACAACATACTAATTCCAAATCAATGGGCGAAACAGCATACAAAGTTCATCCATCTGTTGACCCAAGTCAACAGATGTATCAACCACTGTTTTATTTTCAAACATCTGTTCCCAATAACAGAGCTTTGATCATTTAAACAGACCTTTGCCAATATTACAAGCTTTTACACTCTCAAACATAAATATTCATTTACTTAATTTAAATAACAAACATGGTTAATAATTTTAACACAACTAATTATATAAAAACTACAATTGTCAAAACAGCAAACAACATTCAATAAAATACAGCATACTAATTCCTAATCAATTGGTGAAACAGTAGTCTCGATAAGTAAAGCTCCTTTCGGACCATTGTAGTTGTCAACATGTTGGAGGTATTTCAGAAGTTCGTTGCACAGATCAACTTCAACCATATCCCCCCAGATGCTTGTTATCAGCCACTTGTTGTCTTCAATTATATTAGTCCTTCGGCGCCTATCTACATAATCAACTACACGAGGATTATTGAAAACAAACACCTTCATCCAGCCTTCTTCTTCATATCTGAGCAAATCAGCAGTTAGCTCAGCAGACTTTCCAATAACAATCAAATGCAGCTTCTTTGCAATGGTAAAAAAATGCCCTTGGCAAGGATTGACTGCAATACTCTCTGGAAAACGAAGCATTCTGAAAGTCTCACTCAGAACATCAAAAGCAACGATGTTCCTCTCACCTAGTGGATACCAATAATTTGAAACAATAAAATATATGGTTTTATCAGCATAAACTCCTGTAGACCATGAATAACCACTTGAACCATAATTGTTTACGCTACCGAAATTTATTGTTCTCCATGACTCACGACGTCGTGAGTAAACACGAGCAGCAGCTACATTACGGCAACATCTGATGTTCAGCACTTTCAGATCATTGAATTGATCAAAATAAATTCCACCAGCATCAGAGTTTCGATCATGATTGTAATTGAAGTAGTCATCAGACAAAACCTTATAGCGCCTGGTAGTTGGATTCCAAAGAATCAGCTTATAGCAAATCCCTTCATTGCAAACTAACAACAAACCATTAAATGATGATAGAATACATAAGAAGCTAGGGTGGACATTGTTAGGAAAACTTAAGGTTTTGCTTCTAACAACATCCAAATTACCAGCAACTACGTCGTCAACGACAATTGACGTGTCTTTAAAGGAGAGTAGTTTCTTTTGTACTAAATCTCCACTTCGGAGAGCATGCATCATCTGAAATCCATGACTTGACAATTCCCTATAAAAATTCTTGGAAAGACATTTGAAACGGCCAATATCTTCTGCAGAGAGCCTTGTGAAAATCTCGTCAACAATCACTTGAAACCCAATTTTTTCCATCTTGCAGTGAACCAATGCGTCTTTGAAAGTAAAAGAAATTGTAATGATATTGATAAACTCAAAACTTTTGAAGATGATTGAGTAGATGGATGAAAACAGTAATGATCAAAACCTCTGCCCAATGTATTTTATATACCCAATGAAGGCGGTTATGACTAAATACACCGTCAGATGAAAGAATATGATGCGACACTCGTTAAGCTTTTAATGCATTTCCATGGGAAAAATATAAAATTAAACACGTTATTATAATTACAATTAACATCTTCATATACCATAAGACGCCTTTACCATAAGACAGAACTGATTGAGTGACGTGCATTAATTGCAAAGTACATATCCCCAGGCATTTTGAATTTGAAATTACCGGCAATTTCAAAACCACTGCTAAGGTATATGTTTGCCAAAGGAAACATCTGCTAAGTTATACTTTCTTGGCGATGGGAAGTAGTTTGCACTCTTGAATGTGGGCCAGACCTTTGACATTTAAATATAGAGCAGTAGTTTGAAATTAAATGTATTTTAACTCAGATAAAAAATCTCAGATAAAAAATTGACACATCAGTAATCATCATTTAGTCATAACTCAGATAAAAAATCTATTCATTTGCAATACAAAGATATTGCGAACATCTGTTAAAGTAGGAGATGTTCGCAACAGTAGCAAGTTAAACAGATGTTGGCAATTGAGAGGAGGAAATTCATCGAAAAGCTCTATTAAGCAACAATAGCAAGTCAAACAGCCGTTAGATCAGCAGATGATGATTTAGAGCAGATGTTCTCTTTTAGCAAACTTTAACTTTGACAGATCTATACACTAACAGAAATTGATACAACATCAACATAATCTAATTAAACTCAGACACAATTTCACTTCTACATCAAAAGTACCGATCTGCAATAATCAGATGATATTAAAAATTACATAATAATACTTATTCAGCTTAAAATTACAACGAAACTTTAAAATCTAACAACAACACCAAGAAATTTACGAACCTAACAGCAAAAATTTAGTGGTTTTAGCTTAAAATTTAGTGTTTTTAGCTTTAAACTCCATCAATGTATATCTACGACAATCGCCATGAACTCCATGGAAGTACTGAATGCATCAACATCAGGTTTCTAGAAACCTGATCTCTCGTGAACAGACCAAGATGCAGTACATGAAAACACTTCTTCAGCTGTTGAAGAGTAGCCCTGTCCTCATATACTTAATCCTTAACTTGCTTCATAAAGAACTGGTTTAAACCAAACTTTATGCTTCTTTTAATACAAAAAAGGCAGGAAAGACCATTACTCTAGTAAGATAAAATCTTATCTTACAGCAGTAGCAGATCCTTTCTTGCGTTTACTAGGAACTACTGCGGGTTCTACATCATCATCATCTGCCCAAAGTCATATATAATCATCATTTAGTCATAAGCAAATATTATTTTAAATGTACATTTAATAATGTTTAATTTAACTTTATGCTTCTTTTAATACAAACCTATAATAACCCGCAGCAGATTGTATGAATTTCAAACAACTGTGATTAGACTGAAATATAAAGCGAGAATTAGAGTATATCACTTCAAAATTAAAAATTCAAAATTTTAAAATTGGAGTAGCAAAAAAAACATACTTTAAACGATGTTGGAACAATGATGCTGGAAACAACCGTAGAACAATCATCATCAACTGCAGCAGATCATTCACAATCATCATTTAGTCATAACTCAGATAACAAAACTTTAGTAAAAATCAAAAACAAAAACAAACATAATCATATATATCACATTACCATGATCAAGGCAAACCACATATCCCCAAAATTTGTTCTCAAAATGGGTCAGAGAGAGCTTTAGTTTTCTCTTATCCTTTATGAACAAAAGTCGAGTATTGAGAAGAAGGGATTTGAGGGAGAGATACATTAGAAATGTGTTTTGAAAATACAAAAGAAGAGAACACGAGAATGTAAATATGAAGAGTGAAATGAGAATACAAATCAGTTTATATAAGAAGATGATTGACAGAAGTGAGTGAGTGACATGCATTAATTGAAAATTACATATCCCCATGCATTTTGAATTTCAAATTACCCGCAATTTCAAAACATCTGCTGCGGGGTATACGTTTGCCAAAGGAATCATCTGCTACTTTCTCGTAGATGGGCAGTGGTTTGCCCTTTTCTTATGTGGGCCAGACCTTTAACATTTGAATACACAAGGCAGTGGTTTGAAATTAAATTAAATCTATTTTAAAGTGATTAATATATTAGGCTTTATGATGTAATAATGACATAAGAAAAGCATTGTTGGACAGCCTCTCCTGCTGACACATCAGCTTTTCTTATGTCATTGGGATTTCTCCTTTTATAGAATGTATAGATAATTAGAAGTAGTCTGTACTGCCAGAGATGGCTCACGCGCCCAAGGTTACATCTGGTAATTGTAGTGTTTGAACTCATGTGGTGGAAAACAAGTAGAGAGTACTCATCTCTCTAGTTGGTCTTCAAGTGTTCATCCTCCTTCTAGTATTCTTCATGTATCAAGCAACACCATATTCTTGTTGTAACAAAAGAAGCACATAGCCTACTATTTGTATAAGAGTTAAGGATTAGTGAAAGGTTTTACTTAATTAGTCACTTAATTAGAGACTTAAAAACTCTAATAAAACTAATTAAATGTCATCAAGAAGCTCTACTCAAGAGTTTCTCCTTTATTTACCACATGAAGATTCTAATTAATATTTATAATTTCATTAAATTATAAATATATTAAATATCCATTCACCAAATTTCCAACATAAAACATGTAATCCGAATTTCTACAGCATGAGGGAACAACTTCTACGACATACATGAAGAGTATCAAGATCGTATAAGCCATCAACTGCAATGCTCAGCAAAACTATAGAGGTGGCTCTAGAAAAGAAAATTTCCATTCAAACTATAATTGGATCTGATCAAACATATATAGACAAACAGTAACTTCACACCACTTAAATTCATATAGCTTTATAACAAATAATTTATTGAAACACTCTTTCCCTTTTGTTGAAAAATATAAATTACCCGCCTCAAAATGGCCTCTGCCAATCATTGAAAGCATTAGCAAGAACTAATGAGTGTAAAATGAACCTACAAAGATATACATAAATGGCTAACAGCTAACTAAAACAGTTGTTCATCACTGCATAAATGATGAGAAAAGAGAACGCAGCTGAACCTCCAAATTCACTTCAATTTTGCTTCTTATTGTAGGAATCCGTTCGTGTAAAATAAATAAAATCCTTTTATTAACTTGAATAACAATACAATAACAGAATGAAACTGAAACTGAACAAATACAACTAAAAGTAATAAGAAAAACAAGAACATAAATTTAAACAAAAACTAGTGTTCTTGGCTTAGGATCGTGTTAGACACGGGTCCCTTAAAACAAATTTCGTGTCTCCCAGGAGAACACGTTTGTTTTCAGGATACAACAGCCCTAGCAGTTGTACTGCCGGTCTTGACTCCAACCCGAAGGTATACCTTGAATGCTTGAAGAAGAAGATGAAGATTCAGTGAAGATTATATATTGCTGGATATTTCTGGTGTCTCAAGTTCTGCAGTAAGGTCCTCTATTTATACTACAGATCTGGAAGAAACTGCAAAATGAAATTAAATGGGCGAATTAAGTTGCATTGAACGTTTTCAATGCACTTTAATTCGTCATTTAATTCACAGTCAAAAGCATTGACTTCGTCAGTTTCGAATGCTGAAATGTAACTGCACTGGCATTAACTGTTGGAAGTTTCTGCGCGCGCGCAAGACACACTGGTGCACGTGCAACACGCTCCGGCATACGTGCGCCGCACTGGCTCAAACCCATGCACACCAGCGCGCTATCATGCCACGTGTACTCGCGCGGGTACGCGCACGACTGCCATGTCATGCGCCACTGTGCGCGGACCCACCAGGGTCACGCGCCTGCATGCCACGTCAGCAACCACTTGGTCCTTGCAGCCCTTGTGCTCCACCATGCGCACGTGGTCAAAAATACAAAGGCGGCTCTCAAGCAGCGATACGAGCGTACGAAGTGCAAAGTGCACCATCAAAGCGCCACATTGCGTCTCATCGCTCACGCCACGCGAACGTGTGCGAGTTAGGGTGCTCAGCACCCTTCGCGAGTACACTTAGTGAGTGCTTCCATGAAGCAATAAGGATGGAGAGTTCCCACTTAAATTCCCCTTTAAGTTTCATCTCTCCTCCTATGTGGGACAAGGTGCCACTTCCCACTTTTTCAGCATTCAAGTTTCAAACACCAAACTTTGAGCATCGATATCTCATTCATCTTAGCTCCGTTTTGGACGTGGTTTAGTTCGTTGCGAAGCTCTTCCAACATAGAACACAAACCCACAAATAAATATATAAAACCCACTCATTTTCTTATATTTCTTTCTAGTCCAAAATAGGAAAAAATCATTTTCATATATTTGTGAAAAATGTTATTTTCACAAATTTCCAACAATCCCCCAAATGAATAGAAATCAATCTATTAAGTTTCAACGATACACGTTCAACAGTTGAATATTGCAAGATAGGTAGGTGTAACCTTTGAACCTTCTTTTGTGAAGCATACTTAGCCTCCTAAGGTCTTGTAGACGCGGTGTCTTTGAACAATCCCCCATTTATGTAGGAGACAATATACATTCACATAATACTCTCCCTAGTTGAGTCAAGTCCTCATCGTTGTGTTCGTTTATGGTCATGGAACACTTTCCTGGTTCTGCGAGAGCTCTAGGATTTGCGCCTCCCCACAAATCCATTCGAAGCGACCCCACTTCTCTCTAACATAGGTGATTCCTCTAAATCATTAAAAGCATTATGGTTAATCTTTGGATTTACTCAAAATCCTTAACCTCAGCATGCTTAACCTTTCCTTCATGTCACTAATTGGAATGGACTAGGAAGTATACAACTCCCTTTATTAATTTTGGGGCACCCCCCACAATGACTCCCTTTGGGTTTATGATTAAGTTTGCCTATGAAACCTAGATCTTGGGATCTCCAGTCAACTAGGTTAGGTTTCCCTCATATTCCCTTCTTCTATGGGCTTTAGTCCCATTCCTCTTGATGACTTATACACCTTATCTTTGCTTAAGCCTTTCGTTAATAGGTCTGCAATGTTCTCCTTTGACCTAACATAGTTAACTGAGATAACACCTGTTGAGATAAGTTATCGTACCGTGTTGTGTCTGCGTCGAATGTGCCTTGATCTGCCATTGTACATCGCGCTTTGAGCTCTAACAAGTGCTGATTGATTGTCACAATGTATGCAAATCGCCATCAACGGCTTTGACCATCTTGGAATATCTTCCACAAATTGAAGTAGCCACTCCACCTCTTCCCCGCTTTTATCTAAAGCGACGAATTCGGATTCCATTGTGGATCTAGCTATAACAGTTTTCTTGAAAGACTTCCAAGCTATAGCCGCTCTCGCAAGTCTAAACACATATCCACTTGTCTATCTATGATCTTTTTTATCCGATATCCAGTTCGCGTCAGTGTATCCTTCGATCACTGCTGGATCACGGGTATAATGCAATCCATAGTCTCTTGTGTATCTTATGTATCTAAGCACCCTCGTGATAGCTTTCCAATGATCCGCGCTTGGATTACTGGTGTATCTACGTAGCCTGCTCACAGCATATGCTAAGTCGAGTCTAGTACATGTCATTAAATACATGAGACTACCAATGATCCTTGAGTACTCTAACTGAGCAACACTCTCGCCTCTATTCTTCCTTAGGCGTTGGGTATTATCAATTGGAGTTCAAGCTATACTCGTATCGTCCGAATTGAATTTCCCAAGGATCTTGTCCACGTAGTGAGATTGACTCAACACCAGACCATTTTGGGTTCTAGTGATTTTTACTCCAAGAATCACATCCGCGAGACCCATGTCTTTCATGTCAAACCTTTCTTTCAACATGTCTTTCGTTGAGTTGATCATGTTATCATCACTCCCAATGATAAGCATATCGTCTACATAAAGACATAAAATTACATAACCCCTTGGTGTGTCTTTAAAATAAACACACTTGTCGCACTCATTTATTTTGAAACCATTGTCAATCATGAAATGATCAAACTTTTGGTGCCATTGTTTTGGAGCTTGCTTCAAGCCATACAAAGACTTGATCAATTTACATACTTTACCCTCGTTTCCTGGGGCGAAAAAACCCTTAGGTTGTTCCATGTAAATTTCTTCTTCTAAATCGCCATTTAGAAATGCGGTCTTTACATCCATTTGGGGAACTTCCAAATTTCTTAGAGCCGCAATTGCAAGAACTAATCATATAGAGGTTATTCGCGTCACAAGAGAGTAAGTATCAAAGTAGTCAAGACCTTCCTTTTGTCTAAATCCTTTGATTACTAACCTTGCCTTGTATTTATCAATACTTCCGTCGGCTTTCATCTTCCTTTTGAATATCCAACGATATCCAAGTGGTTTACAACCAGGTGGAAGATCTACTAACTCGCAAGTATGATTTTGCAATATAGAATCAATTTCATTCTTAATTGCTTCTTGCCATTGAGGTCCTTCTGCGGAGGTAACCGCTTCGCGGTAGGTGTTGGGCTCACCCTCAACCATGTAGCTCATGAAGTTTGGACCAAAGGATTTTTCAACCCTTTGTCATTTACTTCGTCTAAGCTCACCCTCCTCAACCTCAGGTCATTCATGAGTTTCATCTAACCTCGTAGATGAACTCGGACCTGCTTCATCTGACCATGTAGATGAACTTGGACCCGCTTCATCAACCGTTCTTGATGAAGTCGCTTGTGTTAGTCCTATCATAGGAAACACATTCTCAAAATATGAGACAATGTTAGGATTTGCCTCCATGATAGTGTGTTGTATATCAGGATTCTTGGACTCATGTACAAGAAAACGATGTGCACTACTTTGATGCGCATATCGTATGAAAATGCAATCAACAGTTTTGGGTCCTAACCTAAGAGCCTTAGGAGGTGGTACAATCACCTTTGCTAGGCACACCCACACTTTCAAGTATTTATATGAAGGCTTCCTTTTTCTCCATAACTCATATGGAGTTACGTCCCTATTTTTCAAGGGTATCTTGTTCAAAAGATAGTTTGCTGAGAGAATGGCGTCCCCCCACATTTCTCGGTTCACTCCTGAGCTTATCAACATGGCGTTCATCATTTTTTTTCAATGTGCGGTTCTTTCATTCCGCCACGCCATTTGATTGTGGAGAATAAGGAGGTGTACACTCATGTACAATGCCACTTTTTGCGCATAAATCCGCAAAAGGTGCAACATATTCACCTCCTCGGTCGCTTCTCACAGCCTTTATCTTCTTTTTAAGTTGATTCTCAACTTCCTTTTTGTACAAGATAAACTTTTCTATTGCTTCGTCTTTACTCTTAAGTAAATACACATAGCAATATTTAGTACAATCATCAATAAACGTGATGAAATACTTATTTCCTCCATGCATGGGAACCGCTTTTAAATCACACATATCGGTATGAATTAAATCAAGGGGTTCGGTTATTCGTTCAACCGATTTAAACGATGATCTCATAAGTTTCGATTCTACACATGTCTCGCATTTGTAATTGGACTCGATATGGAATGTTGGTATCAAATTTAATTTAATCAAACATCTTAATGAATTAAAATTTACATGTCGTAGTCTACCA
Source organism: Helianthus tuberosus (assembly GCA_030545235.1). Taxonomy (NCBI): domain Eukaryota; kingdom Viridiplantae; phylum Streptophyta; class Magnoliopsida; order Asterales; family Asteraceae; genus Helianthus; species Helianthus tuberosus. The sequence goes on along the minus strand of CM060432.1, from coordinate 62,318,132 downwards.
TGCCAAAATTAGAAGACTCAATCATGTAAGTAGAAGAAGTATTTTCATTCATATTTTTGTTGTTTTTCATAGCCATTACAGACATTTTTAACATCCCATTTAGGGCATAGCCCTTTCCAACAAACATTCCACGTCTAGAAAGAACAAAATTGTCCGATTTAAACACTAGACGAAATCCTAACTTGTTGAGCATCCATCCCGACACGAGATTCTTCCGTATCTCTGGAACATAAAGCACATTTGTCAAGGTAAGCTCCTTTCCAGAGGTCATCTTCAAGACGACTGTGCCTTCCCCTTTGATGCTTGCGGTAGCTTTATTTACCATATAAAGCTTTTCTTCACTTGACGGTTCCTTGAATGTAGAGAAAAGAGCCTTGTCTCCACAAACATGGCGGGTCGCACCCGTGTCAACGAACCATCCTTTTGGGTTTTCACCCATCGCGTTGACTTCTTCAATCATAGCCGCTTCCTCGGTTATCATTGCAATTAGAGGCATACCATCCTCATCAACCATGTGCGCACGCTCACGCTTAGGTTTCTTGCATTGGTTAGCATGGTGCCCTGTCTCGTTACAATTGTAACAAGTACCTTAGAAAGGCGCAGACTTCTTTTTCACAGCCCCCTTTTTCGGTCCAAGGTTGTTAACCTTTGCTTTCCCATTGTTGTTGTTTTCACCCCGTTTTCCCTTATTGCCCTTTGAGGACTCCCCAACTTCCACCATGTTTGCCCTAGCTGAAGCTTGCAAAATGGTGCCTTTTTGGGCCACCCTATTGTCCTCTTCTATACGAAGACGAACAACATGTTCCCCAATCGTCATTTCCGTTTGCTTGTGCTTAAGGTAGTTTTTGAACTCTACCCACGAATGAGGCAATTTTTCAATCATGGCTGCCACTTGAAATGTCTCGCTAAGTACCATTCACTCAGCATGGATGTCATGAAGTATAATTTGCAACTCTTGGACTTGGTTCATAACAGTCTTGTTTTCAACCATTTTGTAGTCCAAGAAACGGGTGACAACAAATTTCTTTGTTCCCGCATCCACCATTTTGTACTTTTTATCCAAAGACTCCCATAATTCTTTGGAAGTCTTGATATTATAGTACACATTATACAAGGCATCCGAGAGACCGTTGAGTAGCCTCTACCACGCTCAAAGCCTGAGCGTCGGTCTCCCCTTCAGCAGGTTGGGGAGCGGTTTCAGTCAAGAATCTCGCAAGGTTCATGGTGGTCAAATAGAAGAACATCTTTTGTTGCTACCTCTTGAAGTGGAGACCGAGAACTTCTCGGGTCATTCAGCATGATTGGCTACTGTGGACGCTCCCACAGTGTTGGCAGGGGTACCGACAACAACGTTGGTGTTGCTGGTTTTCACATTTTTAGTCGACATTCTGAAAAGTTTCAAGAAAACAAGTTAATAAAATGGTTTTCAAAATAATAAATGTGCTAATTTATTATTTATTGAGTGCGAAAAAACCAGCCGTGTAGCTTCTAAGTCCAACTTTGAAGACTACAACAGTAAAAATTTTAGAACCCAGTTAAAGAAAGGAGTAGAAGCAGAAACTGTTTTGACAAAGTCGCTACTTTGAATCAAAATAGAGAAAAACCTTTTTAAAACACAACCTGTTGTGAGAAAAAAAAAATTTGAAACTCACAGCTGAATTTTTAGTGATTCTACACGAACGGAGTTTTAAAAATTTGTTTTAAGATTGTAGGAATCTGTTTGTAACACCACGTGAAAACGTATCAAATCATATGAAGACACGTGTCCTAAACCCTGACGGAGTTATTCCGAAGGACTAAACTTGACAACATTTGATTTTGTATGCAAAGGGACTAAAAGTGTCAACATGCTAATTTAAGCCTCTGAGTGACCATTTACTAAATCCGAGACCATATAGTATTGAAATACGCTCTCGGAAATAATTAAGAATGATTATAAAAGTTGAAGAATCAAAAGCGTCAAGATCAAAAGAAACCATGTTTCTGGTCAACCTCTTACGGACCGCAAGGGCCAAGGCTTACGGTCCGTAAGATAGCTACCTGGGCGATACATTTCAATATCGGTTACGGAGCGTAAAGGGTCAGGCTTACGGTCCGTAAAGCCTGTATCTGGGCAACAAATTTTGGACAGCTGCAGGTTATCATCTTTAACCGACTTTAACCTCTTGTAATCGATACCAGGGGCTGTTTAACGGATTTATATTACCACTAGGACACCTGGGGTGATCCTAGGAGCCTCCATAACAGCTGTAGATCATCCAAATGCGTGTAATTTAGTATATAAGGAGCTCTAGTTCATAGTTCATGTACTCACATTTGCATCAACTTTCAAATAACTTACTTCTGGAGCTTGCAAGCAGTAGGAGAAGAATTCAAAGTGTGGAAAAGATAGCAAGGACCCTAAGTAAGAGTTTTAATCCCTGCTTAGTCCATTTAATTAGCTTAAAAATCGAAAAGTCAAACATATCGTAATTAAGCTTTGACTTTCGGTTTAATCATAATTAGTCCAGCCACTGATCGAAACGAAAGTGGTTATGGAACCATATTAAGGTAGGTGATTAACCCTTAAAAGGGCACCTCCTAATTATTTCGTTTGACTAGTTAATTGTCGGGTCAAACTAGTTTGACAAAAAGTCAAACTGGACAGAAAGTTTAAAAATGATTTAAATTAATAAAACAGAGGTTCTAAATTATATTTTAACATTCTAATGACTTGGTAATTAGTATTAGAGCATGTTTGACCTGGCCTAATCCGACAATTATCAGTTTAAGGTCAGTTTATAACCAAAAGTCGCAAAAGCTTGACTTTTGCTTTGACTTTCAGTTCTGACCCGTTTAAGCTTAATTCTCCCATGTTTTAAGCTTCCATTAGGACCATGTTATATAGTAGTGTAACCTCCTGGAGTTATATTGCTTGGTCCTTATTGGTTTGAATTATATGCTCGTATTTGTTAATATGCTTATAAATGTCGTAAATGCCCTTTTGACATATAAATGAGATTTTTAGAAATGTAAGAGGACAAAAACTTTTGCTATTGATATTTAAACTTGTCCCGAAAATATGACATCAGTTCTTGGTCTCAAATAGGAATTATGCTCGATTTCGTAATTAGAAGATTTTTATTAATTAAATTGCGATGTCTTGCATAATGCATGTTTAAACTTGGATTTTGAACAAAAACTCATTACCTACTGTTAAGATATTATTTTTAGGGAATTTTAAGATTTTTGGTCAGATTATAATCTGTTTAAAACATAGAGTTCTTATGTAACTCGGTTAATGACGATAATACCCTTTTTAGGCATAAAATGAGATTTACAAATGATTTGAATGCCAAACCTTTTAATACTGATTTCATACATTAAATAAATTATTTTGAGCATTTAAAACTGATCAAAATCTCAGATTTACATAAACATCTTGATTATCGTCAATTATCGAGTTTTACACTAATTAGGTGCATAGTATTGTTTAAAACCATATTTAACACCTAAGACTTGTTACATACTTAATTTTTAAACAAATTTAAATATAATTACAATAGGTAAAAGTCACGAACTCAGATGTCCAAAAATATCCTTAAAAGCCTATGTGAAATGACCAAAATGCCCTTTCGGGGCATAGTTTGGCCATAAATGATAAACCTCACATATATGTAATATCTTACTGATGTAATGAGATAAAATAAATATTTTTCCTGATTGCAAAAGACCAGAACTTCAGTTTAATATAAAATCTCTTTTATAAGCATTAAAATTACCAAAATGCCCTTACGGGACTTAAATTGGTTTTAAATACTTTTTGGGCATATATGTTAACATCCTACTGATGTATTAACATGTTTTAAGCATAATAACATTTGAGACCTGTATATAATTCATTTGGTTACCCGTTACGCGTTTATGCGTTTGGATCCGTTTATGTGACTAGTTTACGTAAAATAGCCGAAACGGGTTTAATCTTATCATTAAAACCTCAATTTCCAGAATGTATTTAGTTTACCCATATTATACAAGTATTTAAGCTTGTCAGGTCTAAACCACATTCTATTCCGGTCTCCGAATAATCTAGCGTTTAGAATCATAAAGTTTCCTTCTAGCTAGCCGGTTTAAGTCTTTGACTTAACTAAAGACTCGTTAGAATCCTAATAGGTTATTAAACCTTCTATACAGATTAAGTAGCATCCAGTAGAAGGTATCATCGTAAAGCTTTAGGATTTTCGGCTGAGTTACTTTCACTCTTAAACTCAGGTAAATACTTTTAACTTATTTTCCCTTATACGGGCTTGGGATATGGTATTATAATAATACCACTTGGTCGGGTATGAAATCATTTAATTGGATTGTGATTAATAAATTTACATAACCCGTTTTAATCTGTCTTGTTTGATAACATAAGCATTGGGGGTTAATTCGACCGTGTCCTGGATATCCTCGGCTCATTTCATTTGAAAATGGCCACGACCTATGCACGGGGTGTAGGCATACACCTGACAGATGAAAATGCTAAAATATAAACCCACATGTTGGGGATAACTCCTTTGTGGGTTCTATAAGTGGTGAGTCGGTTAATCATGACCGGCTTACAACCGGCCCCAATTGTATGACAAACATATAAATCTGTATACAAGATTATCTTTAAATAATTGTCCCAAGTTATAAATGAGTGGTGCCTTGTGCACTTAAATCAATTTTCATATTGTTTTTAAAAGAGTCAGTTAATTGTATTTACCAGTGTAAACTGACGTATTTTTCAAAATACTGATTGACAGGTACCTCTCGTAATAGGCTGGAGCTATTATGTGTCGTATAAGAGGATCTTGCAAATCCCTAGATACCCGAAGTCTGTTATTTTGTTTCTTGTACTTTATTTTGATTCGCCTGTGGATCTTATTACAACCAAATCTGTATATTCTTTCATTCGAACACTCAGACATTATGGTTTGTAATAGTTTATTCACCAAGCCTTCCGTTGTGCTATTATATTGTGTGTATTGACTATGATGATATCAACTACGTCACGATACTCCCCGCCGGACCCACCGGTAACATGTGGAAATATCAGGGTGTGACAGGTTGGTATCAGAGCCAACATTGAGTGAATTAAACACTAACCTTTTGTGTTTAATCTCAATGACACAATAAGCACATTCCTTAGACTTCCGAGTCTAGGTTAATGACCTAGGATTTATTCTTAACTTCCCTTTTTATTGTTTATATTATATCTACTTGTTTCGACAGGTTAACTAATTGGAAAATGCCGCCACGTGTAAGAGGCAAAGGAAAGGGACTGTTGGTGCATCTAGTGTTTGTTAAATTCGTCTTAATCAAGTCTTTTGTCTAGATAGGATAAATGAGCACACAACAGGGTTGAAATTAGGGTTTGTTTATGTATTAGTGGTTTATTTCGCTTGAAAGTGACATGGACCATTTCAAGCGAAATCAACACATGTTATTTCGCTTGAAACAGACATGTCATGTTCAAGCGAAATCACCAACAATATAAATAGGTGATGTGTGTTGTCATTTGAAAGGGAATCAGGTCATGTTTTCTGAGTCGAGGTGCTGTCCGTTTGTCATTTAAAAGTGTAAAAGCTCAGGATTGATCAATAAAAGGATAATTAGAAAGGAAACAAGCTGTTTGACGTCATTTACATTGATTCCGCCTTTGTACTTGATGATGAACTGCTCATACTGACTGTTTAGGGTCACACGACGATCCAACAAGTGGTAGCAGAGCTCAGGACGAGGAGTTCATACCAATTCAGCTTGATTTTACCGGATTCTCACACTTCTACTCATTCTTTTCTGATTTGAACAAGATTTAACGGTTGAAATGGACTGATTTTGACATATATCAAGCAAAACAGAGTGTTAACCAATCCTTGAAAGAATTGGTCTAAAATTCGGAATAAAACTTGATCAAAAACATAATTCCGCTTGAAAATTTGTTCGAACTTGCTGATATAATCCTTATTTCGCTTGAAAGTTTCAGTGTAATTCCAAGCGGAATTACATATTTGGCCTTATTTCGCTTGAAAAGTGCATATCATTTCAAGCGAAATCTAATTTTGTTTGAAATTGATTGATTCCGCTTGAAAGTTCAAGCGAAATAACTGATTTTGCTTCAAGTGATCTGATTTCGCTTGAATTGATATTCCGCTTGAAAGATATTCAGTTTGAAAAATCTTATCTCGCTTGAAAGCTGATTTCGCTTCAACTGATTCCGCTTGAACTTGTATTTTTCAAAATAAAAATTTTTCTAAGTGTTTGTTGATTATTTCAGGCACGTGAAGATGGAAGATTTCAATCCATTCTGTGACGTGTTTGCTTTTGCTGGAAACGGTGGAGATGATATTTCAAACGACACATCAAACAACACAAATGAGAAAGCTCCGAGTGCAAAGAAAACTCTCAATGATGCTTTAAGTGTGGAGAGTGCGTATGGTACATACAATAAACCTCCAAAACTGTTGGCGATTGAAGATTATAATTGGTGGGCTATAAGATTTGACGAGTGGCTTCAAACTTTTGCATATCAAAGGTGGAAAAGTTTAAAGAATGGTTACTTTAGAGGAGAACAGTTTGGTGAAAGTTTGACAGATCTTGATGATATTGAAAGATATATTGCTGAACAAAAGTGCATCGCGTTGATTCATCAGTCTGTGAGAGATGATATAATTTCATTGATTGAATATGTAAATTCAAAAGATCTTTGGGAGAAACTGAGAGTAAAATGTATAGGTAATGATGAGATAGTCAAAAACAAAAAGAAACTGTTAAGAAAAGAGTTTGATTTATTTGGTTGTTTAAAGAACGAGTCTGTTTCCAAGATGATTGAGAGATTCAGGCATCTGAAATTGGAGCTGGCAAGACACAAAATTGTATATACTCAAGAAGAGTTGATTGACAAATTGTTCGATTCGCTGCCGAATGAACAAGATTGGCAGTACTTTGCATTAATGTTGAAGAATACAATCAAGTCTGAAGTTGCTGAGAGACAGAAAAAGAAAGTTGATCCAAAAGGAAAAGCTCATATGGTTGTTGAGAAGAAAAAGGTTTTGAAAAATGATAACACCAAAATCAAAACTGAACCCATAAAGAATGTGGTAACTAAAAATGATAAATTTTACAAACGGGTTGCATCATCTCAACAAACATGGAAGCCTAAAACTGTTGACAAGAAATAAAGTTCATCAAAACCAAAGGTTTCAGAGTCAGAAAAACAATCGTCTTCTACCACTCCGGTAAAGATGAATGTTCCTTTGGATTATTATGAACAATTGGAGAAACAATCTTCTACTCCAACAAAGAAGAAAAATGTTCAAAAGAAAGATCAATCAACTGGTCAACCTAAGAAAGATGATTTTTTCCTATACAAAAAGGTTGAGGTTGGATCTGAGGAAAGCTTAAAGATGAACGACAAGAATTTTCCGCCACTTTACATTGGAAAATCTCACATCAATGTCAAGTTACCCGAGTCAAAAGAGGCTTGGGTGGCATCAAAATCTCACTAAATGTTTTTGAAATGTGCAGGAGCTTCCAAGATTCGTGTCACGATGGATTATGGATAGTGGAGCTTCTCGGCACATGACAGGGAAAACAGCACTGCTGTATGATGTTAGAAATTTCAATGGAGGTTATGTAGGTTTTGTAGGAAATCAAGGTGGTAGAATAGTTGGTGAAGGAACGTTATCCAATGGGATTGTAACATTTGAAAGAGTTAACTACATCGCCGAGCTTGAGAATAATCTTCTAAGTATCTCTCAGATTTGTGATCATATGTATACAACGCACTTTACAGACAAAGAATGTTTGATCTTGAAACCAGGATTTGTTGTTCCCGATGAGTGGGTGATCATGAGGGCACCCAGAGTGAATGATCTGTATGTGTTGGACATGAGTGTAGCAACTACTACCACGGGTCAGGCACACTGTTTTATATCAAGAGCAACGGAAAAAGAGTCAAAGTTATGGCATCGAAAGATGGGGCATATTCACTTGCAAAAAATGAATCACCTGGTGCATAACGACTTAGTTACTGGTGTTCATGTCAAAGGTTTTCATCTTGAGGGAGAGTGTATCAGTTGCGTCAAAGGAAAGCAAAAGAAGAAATCTCACCCTAGAAAGAAAGTTAACTCAGTCTCAAGACCATTAGAGAGACTTCATATGGATCTTTTTGGTCCAGTGAATGTTAAAAGTATAACAGGAGATCTCTACTGTCTTGTGGTTACTGATGATTATTCCTGATTTTCATGGGTATCATTTTTGAAGATAAAAGATGAGACATTTGATAGTTTGATGGCGTTGTTCAGAAAAATTGAAAACTTATACCAAAGGCGTATCAAAAGAATCAGAAGTGATAATGGTACTGAGTTCAAGAACAACAAGATGGAAGAATATTGTGATGAGAGAGGTATATTGCATGAATTTAGCGCGCCTTACACTCCGCAGCAGAATGGAGTAGCTGAAAGAAAGAACAGGATGCTAATTGAAACGGCTAGGACGATGCTTGCTGATTCAAAGCTACCAGTAAATTTTTGGGCAGAAGCAGTATCCGCCGCATGCTATACGCTTAACCGGGTTCTTACTGTCAAGAAATTCAATAAGACGTGTTTTGAGCTGATCAATAACCGCAAACCGAACCTAAAGTATTTAGAACCATTTGGGTCTCCCTGCACAGTTCTAGAGCCTTTTGGAAAATTTGGTGCAAAGAGCATTGAGGGAATATTTGTGGGATACTCAAGTCCTCATAAACGAGTTTTTGTTCCAAGCTTGAAGTAGATTATTAAGGCACACAATGATGAGTGTCAAGGTTACACAATGCCACCGTAGAATCCTGGAGATTCATGGCGTTTTCATTATGATACTTTGTGGGATTCGTTTGACATGGAAGAAGAAAAGGAAGAAGAAGAAGATTTCTTTGACGAGTTGGATATTTTGAGAGAGTATGAAGAATCGTAGGAAAGATTCCCAGTAGAAACTTTCAGTCATCAACGACAAGCTTCGAATGATGATGAAGCAGGTCCAAGTAATGCTGGAGAACATGATGATATTCAACAAAATGAAGTTGCTCCTGACAATCAGACGGCAGTCAACGATAATCAAGAATCTGATGTTAGACCAGTATTTGATCATGGTGATTCAGATTCTGAGGGGGAACAAATCCAGATCTCAAGTCAAACAATTTCAGTTGATGAACAAGGTGCAAATCAGAATATCACAAATTTGGAAGGTGAGGTAGATGTTCCAGGCGAGGTGATGCCAAGAACTCTTTCATACCATCCAGAAGAGTTGATCATTGGAGAATTGCAGACAGGCGTTCGCAATTTAACCCCTTACAGATATCATCTGTGGTATACTCACCTGTAAGACTGAATATTGAGATCTGGATACGGGAGTATATTCAAGAGGTGGGACACATGAATGAGTTTAAGTTCCTAAAACACTAAATCCATATCCTGGACAGATTGAAATGTGTGTGAGAATTTAAGTGGATCAGTATATGGACAATCTAAGTGAATTGTTTAATTCTGAATATGTAATCAAAGCTTAACGGTACTTGTGACTTGTCGAATAGCTGATATGATTCCCTAACACGCTCGCCAAAAATATGTTTGTATATAGTTTACTTTTACTGCACTTTATTTCTGTAATTCATTTTCTAGTTTAGAACTTAATTCAAAACCCAAAAAGATTTTTCATTTCTCCTTTATTTTCGGACAAACCAAAGTGGAGAGTTGATCTTCAGATTCGAATTGAAGCAGATGCAGGAAGTTTCTGGGCTGGAAGATGAGTTTGGAGTTAATCATGATAAGTTTGTGGAAGTTGAAAAGTTAAAGCAAGATCATTAATTTGAAGCTTGTAATTTTCAGAAAATTTGTTTGAAAAAGTTGAAAAATGTCAGTGTGATTTATCTCAGGTCAACCAAGGTCATTAAGTTGGACTTGGTAGACAAATTGAGTAATCAGGTCATTAATTTGGACCTGAATACTTAAGTGGATTTATAAAATTCAGACAAATGAAGATTGAATGGTAAGTTTGAATTGAATCTGCTATTGTCATATATCTTATATTTGGGTAGAGTATATGTAGGTAATAGATTTAAGGTTGAGAAAGCAGCTAAGCAAAATCCCAGCCTACTGATAGGGGGAGTATGAAGACTTAAAGTCAGATGCAGCTCTGGATCTACATTCAAGGGAGAGCTTGAAGATTGTTAAAGATTCTGAGTCTTTGATTCATGCTAGCTGTTGATGGAAGATAAAAGATTGAAGGAAGCCTTTACAATGTCAAGACAATTTGGAAAGAGACAAAGACTAAACACTCGACGTCGAAGACTTCGTCAACATCCAAGGGGGAATCTGTTGGTGCATCTAGTGTTTGTTAATTTCGTCTTAATCAAGTCTTTTGTCTAGATAGGATAAATGAGCACACAACAGGGTTGAAATTAGGGTTTGTTTATGTATTAGTGGTTTATTTCGCTTGAAAGTGACATGGACCATTTCAAGCGAAATCAACACATGTTATTTCGCTTGAAACAGACATGTCATGTTCAAGCGAAATCACCAACATTATAAATAGGTGATGTATGTTGTCATTTGAAAGGGAATCAGGTCATGTTCTCTTAGTCGAGGTGCTGTCCGTTTGTCATTTAAAAGTGTAAAACCTCAGGATTGATCAATAAATGGATATTTAGAAAGGAAACAAGCTGTTTGACGTCATTTACATTGATTCTGCCTTTGTACCTGATGATGAACTGCTCATACTGACTGTTTAGGGTCAAACGATGATCCAACAGGGACCAATGAGAGGAGGGCCATCAGGCCACACGGGACCCTCCCATAGGCGTACTCCGTCGGCGACTTTCTCTAGTTCCGACTCTCGGGATCATTGGAGTCATAACTTCGAGCCGGCGAGACATTCTGTTTCGCTAGGATCCTCACCTTCGGATCCTCCATACTTTGGGCTACCCATTCCTGACGAGCCCCAACATTCCCATCACTCTGAAGAATCACACCATTCGAACAAATCTCACCACTCTTTACACTCCCATTCTTTCCATCACTCCGACTCCATTTATTCCCCAGCTCAGTTCAACCCCAATGACTATGTCAACAATTTTTTTGGTTTCAATCCCTTAGGACCCGAAGATCACTTCTCCCAGAAGATGGAGATGGACGACGACCCGGACCCAGAAATGCAAACCGGAACACCGGGCCACCCTATCAGTATTTCGAGCGGTTCTCCATATCAAGGATCGCCGTATCAAGGGCCCGATCCATTTAAAGAATGGTGGTCAAAGTATGAATGGGAATTCACCCCTTCATATCATAACTCCCCGGCTCAACCTCCTTTTAATGAGCCTTACCTTCAAGCTGTCACTCCTCCACCTCTTCCTGTTGAGGAACCACCTCGACAACCACCTCAACCACCTCCCGAGCCGCCTAGGCGAAGGAGGAACGCACGAATGTCTATGCCTGGGGGACCACGGTTCAGTTCCCCTCATGGTTCAACCTCTTACCCTCCTATTCCTGAGGACCCCCAAATGGGTGGACCCTCGCATGTGGTGCCAGAGGACAATCCTCTGCCAGTTTCTTATGCTCCACCTCCACTGCCAGTGGGTTTTGACAACCCAATACCAACATACCCAGGTTCATCTTGGTATAACCCATCTGGATATCCAATGGATTATGGGACCCATGATCCATATCTTACTGCTGCACAGTATAATGCACTTTATCCTTCTTCTTACCCACCAGTTTACCCAACTGGATATCCGGTGCAGGGGTATCAATACCCACCTTATCAGCAACCTCCTCCACCTCAGCAAGAGCAAACCCAAGAAATACTACAGAGGTTAGACAGGGTTGAGCGTGAAGCAGACGAAACCAAAAAGAAGCATAACAGCTTCCTCAAGGGCCTTGCGAATCTCATCAAAGGCAAAAAGAAATAGGAAATTGTTTATTTTATCTTGTATTGTCTTTTAATCAAGTCCATGCGAGGACATTTTCTTTATTTTCAGTACCAAGTCCCTGCGTGGACTTGTTTTATATTTCTGTAGCCCCTGCGTGGGCAGTGTGTTTTTTCAAGTCCCGTTTAGGGCATCCTTGTACTAGTTTTATGATTTAATGAAGTTTAGTTTTAATTTTTAAATATGTATTTTATTACATCATCATGCTATATCATTTCAAAGTTTATTTGATCTGCTAAAGAAATTCTTAAAGGTATAACCTAGCCAAAATATTAATGGCTATGATGGTACAACCTTTTTAAGAAAATAACTTCCTGTTAACATCTGAAAACATGTTAACATTCCTGGTTGTGCGGTACGAGAAACCACACAAGCTTCCAAATATACTTGGACCTTCCCAAGTCACTTCCATAGCCTATATGATCAGTATGAATCATGGCTAATAAGCATCAATATGATGCATATACCTAAAACATCCAATTGTGATGTATGCTTATAAGCAAAGGTATAATAATGACAATGATATTTTTATTTTATAAAATTCTTGTCAAGAAGGTGATGAACCTTGTTCAACTTTAAAGGATCACCGATCCAAGAGATCATTGATTATATTCTAATTGTCCTTGTGACAAGGCTTTTGTGCCATCTAAATGTCCTTCGAGACGGGTCTCGTGCTGTATAAAAATGTCCTTTATGACATTGACAGTTGTGAATTATATTCCCCTGTCTAATAAATATAAAGGACTATATCCTATTGATTATTATTATTACTTAAAATGGTCTGTACGGTTTAATAATACCATGACCATCTAGACATCAATACGATGATTCATTATATGATTTAAATATGTCATTATTATTGATTTAGTACCCAAATCATGGCTGGATCTGATGAAGTAAACAGTCATCCACGGGAAGAAAACAATAATGAGGCAAGAATTAATCTTACAAATGCTGAACTGCAAGCAACGATTGACACCGGGGTTGCTCAAGCGGTGGATAAAATATTCAAGGAACCGAGTAATGTTCGGTCCAAAACTCATACGAAACCCTTGTCACAGTCGCATGCATCAAAAAGGGATGAATCACAGCATTCATCCAACCAGAGATCTGAGTCTCAGAAAGTGGTGTTGAACCTGACTCCTAAGTACAAAAAGAGTTGTACCTATAAGTACTTCATCTCCTGTAAACCAAGGGATTTTACAGGAGAAAAGGGAGCAATCGACTGTATGAAATGGTTAGACGAAATGGAGACTGTGATTGACATCAGTGGATGTGCTAAGGAAGACATAGTTATGTTTGTGTCTCAATCTTTCAAGGGCGATGCCCTCACTTGGTGGAAAGCGTTAGTACAGTCCACTGGAAAGGTTCATTTGTATAACCTTTCCTGGGACAAGTTTGTTGATTTGGTAAAGGACACTTACTGTCCTCAACATGAAGTTGAGAGGATTGAAACTGACTTCCTCACCTTGGTGATGAAGGATCTGGATTGTAGGTCCTATGTGACCAGCTTCAATTCGATGTCTAGGCTTGTACCATACTTGGTCACCCCTGAACCCAAACGCATTGCGTGTTTCATCGGTGGTTTGGCCCCTGAAGTGAAAGGGAATGTTAAGGCTTCTAAGCCAGCCACTTATAGATCTGCTGTGGATCTATCTTTATCCCTCACTCTTGATGTTGTGAGGATTAGGGCAAAGAAAGCTACCGATGATGGGAAGAGGAAAAGGGAGGAAGACAAATCTCCTCAGTCAAACAAGAAAAGCAAAGGGAACTTTGGTTCTAAGAAAGGGCAGTCCAGTGACAAGCCCAGGTGCAAAACTTGCAACAAAAGGCACTTTGGGAAGTGCAACCAAGACCCACAAGCCAAACCATGTGGGATTTGCAAAAAAGAAAGGGCACAAGTCTGTAGAGTGCCGGAACATCAAGGACGCAACCTGTTATGGTTGCAATGAAAAGGGGCACATCAAAACAAATTGCCCCAAGAATGCTAAGAAGCCTGAGGAGGCGAAGAAAACGAATGCGAGAGTTTTTCAGATGAACGCGAGGGAAGCGGTGAACGACGAGAACGTCATAACAGGTACCTTCCTTATCAATAATAACTATTCTAGAGTCTTATTTGATTCAGGAGCTGATAAGTCCTTTGTAGACCATAAGTTTTGTAATTTGCGGAATCTGCCTATTAAGACTCTAGACATAAAATATGAGGTAGAGCTTGTTGATGGTACCTTAGAAACAGTTTCAACTCTTCTTGATGGATGTTTCATATCCATTAAGAATCATTCTATCCCGATATCCCTCTTGCCAATGAAATTGGCTGGGTTTGATATAGTTTTGGGCATGGATTGGTTATCGCATAACCAAGCCCAAATTGCCTGTGATAAAAAGTTAGTTGTTATGAAAACCCCTTCTGGTGAATCCGTCACTATCCAAGGAGATACACATTATGGGTTGCCCAACAATGTGTCTATTCCCAAAGTATCAAGGTGTTTGAAGAACGGATGTGTCATTTATATGGCACAAGTGACTATAAATGACCCGAAACTCAAGATTGAGGACATCCCAATTATCTCTGAGTATCCTGATGTCTTCCCTGATGAATTACCTGGATTACCTCCGGAGAGACAAGTTGAATTCAGGATAGATATTCTCCTAGGATCTTCACCAATTGCACGAGCCCCCTATCGTCTAGCGCCTACTGAAATGAAAGAGCTCAGGACTCAATTGGACGACTTACTGGAAAAGGGTTTCATTCAACCCAGCTCTACACCTTGGGGAGGTCCAATATTGTTTGTGAAAAAGAAGGATGGATCAATGCGCTTATGCATTGATTATCGTGAGCTAAACAAGATAACGATCAAGAATCGATATCCCTTACCCAGGATTGACGACTTATTTGATCAGCTCCAGGGGGCGAGCTTCTTTTCAAAGATTGATTTGAGATCGGGATACCATCAACTTAAGATCCGAATTGAAGATATGCCTAAAACGGCATTCAGGACGAGGTATGGACATTACGAGTTTTTAGTGATGCCTTTTGGGCTCACTAATGCGCCAGCAGCATTCATGGACCTCATGAATAAAGTCTGCAAGCCATACTTAGATAAGTTTGTCATTGTCTTTATAGACAACATACTTATCTACTCTCGTAGTCAAGTTGATCATGAGAAGCACCTTCGATGTATCTTAGGATTTCTTCGACAGGAGAAGTTGTATGCTAAATTCTCCAAGTGCGAGTTCTGGCTTCGTGAAGTCCAATTCCTTGGACATGTTGTTAGTGAACGTGGCATCCAAGTAGATCCCGCCAAGATAGAAGCCATTATGAATTGGGAAGCACCGAAGACGCCAACAGAAATTCACAGCTTTCTGGGTCTTGTTGGATATTATAGAAGATTCATTGAGAACTTCTCAAGAATAGCTGCACCATTGACTTCTTTGACCCGTAAGAATGTAAAATTTGATTGGGGTCCAAAACAACAAGAATCCTTTGAGATTCTTAAGCAGAAATTGAGCAATGCTCCAGTGTTGACATTGCCTGAAGGAATTGAAGAGTTTGTCATTTATTGTGATGCATCACACACCGGTATGGGTTGTGTACTTATGCAAAAAGGCAAGGTGATTGCCTATGCATCACGACAACTAAAGGTGCATGAAAAGAATTACACCACCCATGACTTAGAGTTGGGTGCCGTTGTATTCACACTAAAGTTATGGAGACACTATTTATATGGAACAAAATGTGTGATCTATTCGGATCACAAAAGTCTTCAACACTTATTTAATCAAAAAGAGCTCAATATGAGACAGCGCCGCTGGATGGAGACTTTAAATGATTACGATTGTGAAATTCGCTACCATCCTGGCAAAGCGAATGTAGTCGCCGATGCTCTAAGCCGAAAGGAGAGAGTTAAACCTATCAGGATTAATGCTAAGAGTATTGAACTGAATAATAGCCTGAATGAAAGGCTATTAGCTGCACAGAAAGATGCTGTTTTGGAAACTAACCTTCCAGATGAAAAGTTGGGTATAACTGCTGAACAGTTAACACCTGGCAAGGATGGAATTCTCAGACTAAATGGAAGAATCTGGGTTCTCATTCATGGAGGACTTCGAGATGTAATCCTCCAGGAAGCTCACAACTCCAAATGTTCAGTTCACCCTGGAGGTGACAAGATGTATCAGGATTTGAAAGCTAATTATTGGTGGATAGGTTTGAAGAAATCTATTGCCACGCATGTAGCTAAGTGCCTAACTTGCGCTCAGATTAAAGCTGAACATCAAAAGCCATCAGGTCTGCTTCAACAGCCAGAACTTCCCACATGGAAATGGGAGATGGTAACTATGGATTTTATAACTAAGTTACCAAAAAACAAGGCATGGAAATGATACTATATGGGTCATAGTTGATCGACTGACTAAGTCAACACATTTCTTACCCATCAAAGAGACTTATAGCTCCGACAAGATAGCTCAGTTATATGTAGATAAAATTGTATCCCTCCACGGAGTGCCAGTGGCTATTATTTCTGATAGAGATACTAGATACACCTCTCACTTTTGGAAAAGTTTCCAACAATCTTTGGGCACTCGTTTAAATTTTAGTACTGCTTACCATCCTCAAACCGATGGACAAAGTGAGCGTACAATTCAAACTTTGGAAGACATGCTTCGAGCATGTGTTATTGATTTGGGTGGTAGCTAGGATGACCACCTGCCTTTAATCGAGTTTTCCTATAACAATAGTTACGATACCAGCATTCAGGCTGCGCCTTTTGAGGCTTTGTATGGAAGAAAATGCAGAACGCCTGTTTGTTGGGCGGAAGTAGGAGAAGCTCAGTTATCAGGACCTGATATAGTCCTTGAAACAATGGACAAGATTGTCCAAATTCGTGATCGCCTAAAAGCTGCCAGGGATAGGCAGAAAAGTTATGCTGATAAGAGGCGAAAATCTCTAAAGTTTGAGGTGGGCGATAAAGTCTTACTAAAAGTATCACCCTGGAAAGGAGGGATGTGTTTTAGTAAGAAGGGCAAGTTGAGCCCAAGATATATTGGATCATTCGAGATTATCGAGTGTGTCGACAGTGTAGCTTATAAGCTAAACTTGCCTGAGGAGCTAAGTGGAATTCACAATGTGTTCCACATATGTAATTTAAAGAAATGTCTAGCTGATGAATCGCTAGCAATGTCTCATAAAGACGTACAGATTGATGAGAGCCTGTGGTTTGTTGAAAGACCTATATTGATCGAGGATCGACAGGTTAAAAAGCTCCGAAGGAAGCACATACCTATAGTGAAAGTTAAGTGGGATGCTCGTAAAGGCCCTGAATATACGTGGGAAGTTGAGTCCACTATGCGACAGAAGTAACCTCACGTATTCCAGTAAATCTCGAGGTCAAGATTTCTTTTAAGGGGGTGAGGATGTAACACCACGTGAAAACGTGTCAAATCATATGAAGACACGTGTCCTAAACCCTAACCAGGTGACGGAGTTATTCCGAAGGACTAAACTTGACAACATTTGATTTTGTATGCAAAGGGACTAAAAGTGTCAACATGCTAATTTAAGCCTCTGAGTGACCTTTTACTAAATCCGAGACCATATAGTATTGAAACACGCTCTCGGAAATAATTAAGAATGATTATAAAAGTTGAAGGATCAAAAGCGTCAAGATCAAAAGAAACCATGTTTCTGATCAACCTCTTACGGACCGCAAGGGCCAAGGCTTACGGTCCGTAAGATAGCTACCTGCGCGATACATTTTAATATCGGTTACGGACCGTAAAGGGTCAGGCTTACGGTCTGTAAAGCCTGTATCTGGGCAGCAAATTTTGGACAGCTGCAGGTTATCATCTTTAACCGACTTTAACCTCTTGTAATCGATACCAGGGGCTATTTAACAGATTTATATTACCACTATGACACCTGGGGTGATCCTAGGAGCCTCCATAACAGCTGTAGATCATCCAAATGCTTGCAATTTAGTATATAAGGAGCTCTAGTTCATAGTTCATGTGCTCACATTTGCATCAACTTTCAAATAACTCACTTCTGGAGATTGCAAGCAGTAGGAGAAGAATTCCAAGTGTAGAAAAGATAGCAAGGACCCTAAGTAAGAGTTTTAATCCCGGCTTAGTCCATTTAATTAGCTTAAAAACCGAAAATTCAAAAATATCGTAATTAAGATTTGACTTTCGGTTTAATCATAATTAGTCCAGCCACTGATCGAAACGAAAGTGGTTATGGAACCATATTAAGGTAGGTGATTAACCCTTAAAAGGGCACCTCCTAATTGTTTCGTTTGACTAGTTAATTGTCGGGTCAAACTAGTTTGACAAAAAGTCAAACTGGACAGAAAGTTTAAAAATGATTTAAATTAATAAAACAGAGGTTCTAAATTATATTTTAACATTCTAATGACATGGTAATTAGTATTAGAGCATGTTTGACCTGGCCTAATCCGACAATTATCAGTTTAAGGTCAGTTTATAACCGAAAGTCGCAAAAGCTTGACTTTTGCTTTGACTTTCAGTTCTGACCCGTTTAAACTTAATTCTCCCATGTTTTAAGCTTCCATTAGGACCATGTTATATAGTAGTGTAACCTCCTGGAGTTATATTGCTTGGTCCTTATTGGTTTGAATTATATGCTCGTATTTGTTAATGTGCTTATAAATGCCGTAAATGCCCTTTTGGTATATAAATGAGATTTTTAGAAATGTAAGAGGACAAAAACTTTTGCTATTGATATTTAAACTTGTCCCGAAAATATGACATCAGTTCTTGGTCTCAAATAGGAATTATGCTCGATTTCGTAATTAGAAGATTTTTATTAATTAAATTGCGATGTCTTGCATAATGCATGTTTAAACTTGGATTTTGAACAAAAACTCATTACCTACTGTTAAGATATTATTTTTAGGGAATTTTAAGATTTTTGGTCAGATTATAATCTGTTTAAAACATAGAGTTCTTGTGTAACTCGGTTAATGACGATAATACCCTTTTTAGGCATAAAATGAGATTTACAAATGATTTGAATGCCAAACCTTTTCCTACTGATTTCATACATTAAATAAATTATTTTGAACATTTAAAACTGATCAAAATCTCAGATTTACATAAACATCTTGATTATCGTCAATTAGCGAGTTTTACACTAATTAGGTGCATAGTATTGTTTAAAACCATATTTAACACCTAAGACTTGTTACCTACTGAATTTTTAAACAAATTTAAATATAATTACAGTAGGTATAAGTCACGAACTCAGATGTCCAAAAATATCCTTAAAAGCCTATGTAAAATGACCAAAATGCCCTTTCGTGGCATAGTTTGGCCATAAATGATAAACCTCACATATATGTAATATCTTACTGATGTAATGAGATAAAATAAATATTTTTACTGATTGAAAAAGACCAGAACTTCAGTTTATTATAAAATCTCTTTTATAAGCATTAAAATTACCAAAATGCCCTTACGGGACTTAAATTGGTTTTAAATACTTTTTGGGCATATAGGTTAACATCCTACTGATGTATTAACATATTTTAAGCATAATAAAATTTGAGATCTGTATATAATTCATTTGGTTACCCGTTACGCGTTTATGCATTCGGATCGGTTTATGTGACTAGTTTACATAAAATAGCCGAAACGGGTTTAATCTTATCATTAAAACCTCAATTTCCAGAATGTTTTTGGTTTACCCATATTATACAAGTATCCAAGCTTGTCGGGTATAAACCACATTCTATTCCTGTCTCTGATTAATCTTGCGTTTAGAATCGTAAAGTTTCCTTCTAGCTAGCCGGTTTAAGTCTTTGACTTAACTAAAGACCCGTTAGCATCCTAATATGTTATTAAACCTTCTATACAGATTAAGTAGCATCCAGTAGAACGTATCATCATAAAGCTTTAGGATTTACGGCTGAGTTACTTTCACTCTTAAACTCAGGTAAATACTTTTAACTTACTTTCCCTTATACGGGCTTGGGATATGGTATTATAATAATACCACTTGGTCGGGTATGAAATCACTTAATCGGATTGTGATTAATAAATTTACATAAC
This sequence comes from Helianthus tuberosus, assembly GCA_030545235.1. NCBI lineage: Eukaryota > Viridiplantae > Streptophyta > Magnoliopsida > Asterales > Asteraceae > Helianthus > Helianthus tuberosus. The sequence continues at coordinate 62,298,091 of CM060432.1, read as the reverse complement.
CCGTTTTAATCTGTCTTGTTTGATAACATAAGCATTGGGGGTTAATTCGACCGTGTCCTAGATATCCTTGGCTCATTTCATTTGAAAATGGCCACAACCTATGCCCGGGGTGTAGGCATACACCTGACAGATGCAAATGCTAAAATATAAACCCACATGTTGGGGATAACACCTTTGTGGGTTCTATAAGTGGTGAGTCGGTTAATCATGACCGGCTTACAACCAGCCCCAATTGTATGACAAACAAATAAATCTGTATACAAGATTATCTTTAAATAATTGTCCCAAGTTATAAATGAGTGGTGCCTTGTGCACTTAAATCAATTTTCATAATGTTTTTAAAAGAGTCAGTTAATTGTATTTACCTGTGTAAACTGGCGTTTTTTTTCTAAAGACTGATTGACAGGTACCTCTCGTAATAGGCTGGAGCTATTAGGTGTCGTATAAGAGGATCTTGCAAATCCCTAGATACCTGAAGTCTGTTATTTTGTTTCTTGTACTTTATTTTGATCCGCCTGTGGATCTTATTACAACCAAGTCTGTATATTCTTTCATTCGAACACTCAGACATTATGGTTTATAATACTTTATTCACCAAGCCTTCCGCTGTGCTATTATATTGTGTGTATTGACTATGATGATATCAACTACGTCACGATACTCCCCGCCGGGCCCACCGGTAACATGTGGAAATATCGGGGTGTGACACCGTTCATGTAAAATAAATAAAATCCTTTTATTAACTTAAATAACAATACAATAACAGAATGAAACTGAAACTGAACAAATACAACTGAAAGTAATAAAGAAAAACAAGAACAGAAATTTAAACAAAAACTGGTGTTCTTGGCTGAGGATCGTGTTAGACACGGGTCCCTTAAAACAAATTTCGTGTCTCCCAGGAGAACACGTTTGTTTCCAGGATACAACAGCCCTAGTAGTTGTACTGCCGGTCTTGACTCCAACCCGAAGGTATCCCTTGAACGCTTGAAGAAGAAGATGAAGATTTAGTGAAGATTGTATATTGCTGTATATTTCTGGTGTCTCAAGTTCTGCAGCATGGTCCTCTATTTATACTAGAGATATGGAAGAAACTGAAAAATGAAATTAAATGGGCGAATTAAGTTGCATTGAACGACTCCAATGCACTTTAATTCGTCATTTAATTCACAGTCAAAAGCATTCACTTCGTCAGTTTCGAATGCTGAAATGTAACTACACTTACATTAACTGCTGGAAGTTTCTGCGAGCGCGCGCGCAAGACACACAGGTGCGCGCGCAAGTCTACACGCTCATGCGCGCGTGCGCCATTTTGGCTCACTTCCATACGCTACTCATGTGCGCGTGCGCCGCACTGGCTCAAACCCATGCGCACCTGCGTCATGTCACCTGTGAGCCTATACGAGCACGCCACACAGTCGCGCCGTATTGGCTCACTTTGGTGCACCGCGCACGTCACTTCAGTGCCCATACTCCATGTGCGAGTGCGCGCTATCATGCTACGTGTACTCGCGCGCGTACGCGCATGACTGCCACGTCATGCGCCACTGCGCGCGGACCCACTAGGGTCACGCGCCTGCATGCCACGTCACCAACCACTTTGTCCTTGCAGCCCTTGTGCTCCATCACTCGCACGTGGTAAAAAAATATAAAGGTGGCTCTCAAGCGGCGATGCGAGCGTACAAAGTGCGCCACAACGCCCACGCCGCGAGCATGCAAGCCAGGGCGCTCTGCACCCTTCGCGAGTACACTTAGTGAGTGCTTCCATGAAACAATAAGAATGGAGAGTTCCCACTTAAATACCCCTTTAAGTTTCATCTCTCCTCCTATGTGGGACAAGGTGCCACTTTCCCACTTTTCCAGCATTCAAGTTTCAAACTCCAAACTTTGAGCATCGATATCTCATTCATCTTAGCTCCGTTTTGGACGTGGTTTAGTTCGTTGCGAAGCTCTTCCAAGATAGAACACAAACCCACAAATAAATATATAAAACCCGCTCATTTTCTTATATTTATTTCTAGTCCAAAATAGGAAAAAATCATTTTTCTATATTTATAAAAATGCTATTTTCACAAATTTGCAACACTTATTACTGTCCATAAGTCACCTATGTCACATGCCTTGTCATTGTTAAAATGAATCATATAGTTGGAGTTGAGACGGAACTCATCAACAAAGTTATAAGTCTGTAAATATAATATTTTGTAAAGAAAGTAATTTTGCATTAAAAATGTAAACCTTTAAATCACGATTAATTCACAAACAAATAAACTCAATCATAAATCTCTAAATATGTTTTTACTATACGGGCTGGACAATATAAAATATAAATATATAATTTATACCTCTGTATACAAATTTTATTAACGAAAATAATTTTACATTAGGTAAAAAAAAGTTAAATTACAATTAGCCTCTTAGCCTCCCTGTTGTGGGCCCATCAGAACAACTATGTGTATTACATACTTCATATGCTTCTTCATTCATTAACAATATGTCGGGCTACCACAAATGCTTTTGACCTTATTAACAGAAAACAAATGTCACATTCTTGTTTAATAAAAACCTAACATCAACGAATGAGATTTAAAAACCGTACATTCCATTATTCAAAATACCCACGAGAACTTTCAATCTTGTTGTGCATTCACCATTTGAATCTTTAGAAGACTTTGTAGAGGCCAAATGATTACCAAGAGAATAACTTAATGATGCCTGATGCATCGTATCATATAGTGATTTACTATGTAGCACAGGAACACGTAGGGGACTAGGGTATGGGGAACGGTAAAACTCAAAAATAAATGATATGGGTACGGCAAAAAATAGAAAAAAAAAGAAAAATATATTAAACAATAGAGAAACAAAATAATTTATATGTTTTTAATACTTTATCAAACATAATCTATTATATTTTATATATAATAAATGAAAAGGATTTAGGCCACGTGGCAGTGTATTAGAGCCTCTTGGGTGCACTTTTGGCGGGAAAACACATGGAGCCTATTTCTCTCTCTATATTCCTCGGTTCTCTCACTGGTATTGATGTGCGCAAAATGCAACATATAAATTACATCAAATGTGGCATTAAACTAACCCTTTTTTAGTACTAATGTTGGAAAAAGAGTGTTTTTGTCTTCCTTTTGTATTTTCAGAATTAAATGAGCTCAAAAGAAGCAAAAAGGCAGCTAAATCTAACATAACTACAAGAAAAGGGATAAACGTGGCATGCCCGACCCCTCGACAGCATCTTCCCAAGCAAAACAAGAGAACAGAAGGCTGAACACGCCCCGTGCTCAATGAGCACGGGGGCGTGCCCAAGTGTCTGCAGAAAAGACAAAGCTGTAGAAGCTTCTATCACCTACCACGGGGCCGTGCCCAGCGGACACTGGGCTGTGGTCAACTCTAAGATTCGCAGAATCTAAGGAAATCTTGATAGTACAGATACGCTTCTGCACACGGGGTCGTGCCAAGCGGACACGGGGGCGTGGTCAACTAATGCAGAAAAACTGCAATTAATGAAGAAAGAAAATACGGGTGGACACGGGGCCGTGTCCGGGCTTCTGTGCAGGCTATAAATAGGGGTGCTTGGCTCATTTGCAAACCATCCATTGGCAAACCACCTCTCTCACACTTCACCCACACTCCACCACCACCACACACCATCATCCACCACCATCATCCATCATAGAGTGTGTGAGTAGTCTCGGGATCCAAGATTGATCGTAAGAGTTCTTGACAATCAAAGGCCATGTTTGCCTAAGTCTCTTACATCACTTGGTGAAGACAAGTGTCTAGTGTAATACTTTTTATTTTTAATCTTTTCGCACTTTTTATTTGGTTCTGTATTAATGACTTTAATAACTAGTTTCTTATGTTGAAGGTGAGTCTTCCTTATCGTTTGTCCTTGGTGTCTTGGCATTATTTCACTGTCTATATAAAATAAAAGATTTTCACCATTCATATCTTCACGGTCTATATGGAGGTATGTTGGCTACCTGGTCGGGGGTTAAGGGAACGGTTTGGTAAGAGTTTTGCCTTATTCAGTGTATAGATCCTGCAAGGACCCGGGTCAACTTTAGTAGGACTTCCTTCAATACCCACTGGTATTGGATGGCGGGGGTCCGAACTCCTTGATCCCCTCATATGTAAACTACTATTAATACTTTAACCCGGCTACTTAGGACTGTATCCCTGCTGACTCAGACTACTTAGCCGAGGGTAGCGTCACCTCCAAAAGAGGGGCCTGCCACAATATGCATTAATAACTTAATTAATTATCCTTAAATAATCCAACCCTTTAGGATTGTATCCTTGCTGACTCAAACTACTGGGTTGAGTGTAACGTCACCTTCAGAAGAGGGGTCTACTACAATAACTAAGATAATCTCTTAAAAAGTGCAAAAGTGCGAAAATAATCAAAGGTTACACTAAACACGAGTCGGATCAAAGTGATTCATCTTGTCTATCTGTTTTTATTTTTATTTTATTTTTCAGCATTTTAGTTAGTTTTATTTTTATTAGTTTAAAACCTTTTTCTAAACTTTTGATTTGATTAGACGTTGAGGATAAACCGGTACTAAAAGCTCTTGTGTCCTTGGACGACCTCGGTATCTTACCAACACTATAATATGCTCACGATGGGTGCACTTGCCTATATGTGTGTTTAGTGTTAGTAAATATCGTGTTTTATAAATTTAAAACTTGGCTAAAAAGTGTTAAAGGGCTTAAAATATACGTTAAAAATAAACGACACTTCACAGGCATCAAGTTTTTGGCGCCGTTGCCGAGGACACAAGGATTTTAAGAAAGCTTAAAATCGACGGCCTAATCAGTTTTTCAAAACCTTTTTAAAACGCGCGCATTTTTCTGCATTTTAGTTAGATTTTGCATTTACAGTAGCCTGAACACGGGGCCGTGCTCACTGAACACGCCCCGTGCTCAACGAAATCAGTAACTTTAATTCAAATGCCCAGATACAGATTCTGTACACGGGGCCGTGCTCACTGAACACGGGGCCCTGTCCAGCCTCTGTTTCCATTTTTATTTTTGTTTTCTGGTCTCGAGACTTTGTTGTGGTCTGCTGAGTGATTCTTATGGATCAATACTCAGGAGGTTACAACTACACCTATGAGGAGGATGATTATAGGGAAAACTATTGCACTAATTGTGGTGACCCGCACTCGGTTCAATATTGTGACTTATTTCAACCATCCACTTCATACACCTACTATGAGAAGCCCAGGTACGAGCCATCAACTTCATACACATCCTATGAAGACCCAAGGTATGAACCTCCTCCCTCATACTCATATTTTGAAGAACCAAGGTATGAGCCTTCATACTCATACTTTAAGGAACCACAATATGAGCCACCACCTTCATATGCTTATTATGAGGAACCATGGCGTGAACAACCCACCTCATATGAGTATTATAAAGAAAAAAATTACGACCCTTATCCATCATATACTTACAATGAAGGACAATGGTGTGAACCATCTACTTCCTATGAGTATTATAAGGAACAAAGGATCGAACAACCAGATTCGAGCTTTGAGGATCCCGATCCTTACTCTATCACCGACATAGCCGATAGGATAATAGAACACATTGAAACTATCGAACGTTGCATATTAGAATCTCGAGCAAGGGAAGAGGAGTCCCGCGCAAAAGAAGAATTAACTTGTAATAAAGAAGAGATTGTTGAAAATGTAAAAATGGAAGAACAAATAAGTGAAAAACCGACACATGAGTTAAACAACGAAAAGGGTGAGTCCGTTAACGTTAAAATTCAAGAAAAGTCTAATTTTGAAGAAATTAATCTCTTGTCACCTTCTTTCGAAAATCATTGTTTAGTTCCCACTCATGCTAAGTTTTTAAAAGAGTTAAACACTAACACTAAAATTGACGAAATGGTAAGCATTAAGTTAACTAATGATCAAACTTCGCTAATAAAAGAAGATCCATTTGAAATTAACGTTACACCGGTTCCATGTTTTTTTTCAAAATTCATTTATTAGTAATATCACGATTGATAAGGATCTTTGTGTTAACATAATGCCAAACTACATTTTCGAAAAATTAAGTATTGGTGATTTTTCTCCACTTCAAATACCCATTTTTCTATCCAATCGGAAAGTAATAAAATCAATCGGTGTAGTTGAGGATGTCTTGGTTCAAACAAATCAAATGGTAATCCCAACCGACTTTGTCATCCTTGATGACGCTCCTCTAGTGTTGGGACGACCTTTTGTAAAAACCCACGAAGCTTTGAAAAACCGGAAGCGCAACAATCTATCTATTCAATTAGGGGCATTTAAAAAGAGTGTCGATCTTGAGCGTTCAATGAAATATCCATTCGGCAATAATGACCCCCTAATTGAAGATGAAGATGAACCACCCGATACAAAAGAAGAAACTGACCACTTTGTTGAAGAAGAGGTCGCCATAGAACAAACTTTTGTGGTTCTTGATCGAAATGAGCAACCAAATAAGGAGTCTCCTAAAGACCCACCTCTTGAGCTCAAAGAACTCCCAAAAGGTTTAGAATATGTTTTTCTCGACAAAGATGGTAAATTACCTGTAATTATTTCATCAAAATTAACTAGGGTAGAAAAAGAAAAATTAATTACACTTTTGAAAAAACACAAAAATGCGATCGCTTTGAAGCTTGTAGATATTAAAGGTATAAGTCCTTCCATGTGCATGCACAAAATTTTAATGAATGACTACAAATCGGTAATACAACCACAACGTAGAGTAAATCCAAATGTCCAAGAAGTGGTTAAAAACGAAGTCATCAAATTGCTTGACGCCGGACTTATTTACCCTATCTCCGATAGTCCGTGGATAAGTCCCGTCCAAGTAGTTCCAAAGAAAGGAGGTATGACGGTAATAACTAATGAAAAGAATGAATTAATACCAACGAGAACCGTCACAGGGTGGAGGGTATGTATAGATTATAGGTTGTTAAATGAAGCAACAAGGAAAGATCACTTTCCTTTACCCTTCATTGATCAAATGTTAGAAAGATTATCCGGTCATAAATTTTACTGTTTCTTGGATGGTTTTTCAGGTTACTTTCAAATCCCGATAGCACCCGAAGACCAAGAAAAGACAACTTTCACATGTCCCTGTGGAACTTTTGCTTATTGACGCATGCCCTTTGGTCTATGTAATGCCCCCGCAACCTTTCAACGTTGCATGGTGGCCATCTTCCATGATATGATAGAAAAGACAATGGAAGTCTTCATGGACGACTTTTCTATCTTTAGAGATTCATACGACCAATGCCTCGATAACCTTGAACGAATGCTATCCCGATGTGAGGAAACCAACCTCGCCCTTAATTGGGAAAAATGCCATTTCATGGTAACGGAGGGAATAGTACTCGGTCATAAGATCTCGAGCGAAGGAATGGAGGTTGATCGAGCCAAAATAGACACTATTTCTCGATTACCGCCCCCATCCTCCGTTAGAGCTATCAGAAGTTTCCTAGGGCATGCCGGATTCTATAGGCGGTTTATCAAAGACTTTTCTAAAATTTCAAGACCTCTAACAAAATTACTTGAAAAAGATGCTCCTTTCATCTTTGACAAGGATTGCAATCAAGCATTTATATCCCTTAAGGAAATGCTAGTCAATGCACCTATCATGATAGCGCCTGATTGGAAATTAGCTTTCGAAATCATGTGTGATGCAAGTGACTTTGCAGTTGGAGCTGTCTTGGGACAAAGAAAAGAAAAGCATTTTCACCCAGTTTATTATGCTAGTAAAACACTTAACGATGCGCAAGAAAATTACACAACAACAAAAAAAGAATTGCTAGCTGTGGTATTTGCTTTTGATAAATTCCGTTCTTATCTAGTTCTTTCTAAAACAATAGTCTATACAGATCATGCAGCCATTCGATATCTCTTCAAGAAGTAGGATGCTAAACCACGTTTGATTCGGTGGATTCTACTCCTCCAAGAATTTGATATTGAAATCAAAGACAAAAGAGGAGCAGAAAACACCGCAGCAGATCATCTTTCGCACCTAGAAGACCCAGCTTTGGAGGCAACCAGGGATGAACAAATCAATGAAAAATTTCCAACAGAGTCCTTGGAAATGGTGGAATACCGAGAAGAACCATGGTACGCCTACTATGCTAACTACCTAGCTAGCGGTATAGTCGCAAAAGGTTGGCCACATCATCAAAGAAAAAAATTATTTGCTGATGTAAAGCATTACTTTTGGGAAGACCCTTATCTTTTCAAAATGTGTGCCGACCAACTCATCCGACGATGAGTACATGGAAGTGAAGCACGAAGAATTCTCCGCCATTGTTATGAAGGTCCATACGGAGGACATCATGGTGCCGCTAGTACCGCACGAAAGGTATTCGATTCAGGATTTTACTGACCAACCATTTACAAAGACGCCCAAAGTCTTGTCAAAACATGTGACGCTTGCCAAAGAACAGGTAATATTTCTTCCAAAAACGAAATGCCTCAAAATGGCATTCTTGTTTGTGAAATTTTTGATGTGTGGGGACCCGACTTTATGGGACCTTTCCCACCTTCAAAAGGAAACAAATATATACTTGTGGCAGTTGATTACTTATCTAAATGGGTCGAGGCCGAGGCACTTCCAACAAATGATGGAAGAGTCGTGGTAAGATTTCTGAAAAGATTATTCTCTCATTTTGGAACACCAAAAGCTTTAATAAGTGATAGAGGTACCCATTTTTGTAATCATCAACTTGAAAAATCTTAACAAGATATGGGGTCTATCACCGGGTTTCAATGGCATATCACCCTCAAACAAACGGACAAACCGAAGTGACTAATAGAGGTTTAAAACGAATACTTGAAAAAACCGTAGGGTTAAATAAAAAATAATGGGCCGATAAATTAGATGATGCTTTATGGGCTTTTCGAACTGCTTATAAAACAACAATAGGTACAACCCCATATAAGCTCGTCTATGGAAAAAGCTGTCACTTGCCAGTAGAAATTGCACACAAAGCCTACTGGGCAATTAAAAATGTAAACATAGATTTAGCATTTGCCGGTAAAAATTGATTTTGTCAATTAAATGAATTAGACGAACTTAGGAATTATGCATACTCTAACTCCGAAATTTATAAGGAAAGAATGAAGAACTTGCATGATAAACATATTAAACCTAATGAATTTCGAGTAGGAGATCGAGTTCTATTGTTTAATTCACGACTTCGACTGTTTCCTGTTAAATTAAAATCTAGGTGGTCAGGACCTTTTTCCATCACCCATATTTTCCCACACGGTGCAGTAGAAATTAAATCTCGAAATGGAAATCCATTTAAAGTCAATGGCCAACGGCTGAAGCTCTATCAAGGATTCATTGAGGATGAGGAGGAAGACATCTCGTTTCAAACGGTCGAAGAATGAAAGCATCAACATCATACCTGGTAAGTTACGAGCAAGCAGGGTGACATCTAAATCGGTAAGTCTTCTAACCAAGTTTTCAGGAAACAGGGCACTCACACGAGCACTTAAAAAAAATATTTTTAAAACTTGCCCGCCCACGGGGCCGTGTCCGCGCAACTGTCGGGATAAAACCCCTTTTCCAAACAGTTTCTTCATTTCCACACGCCCCGTTTCCCCGAAAACTCTCTGGTTCAGGCGATTTTCTGCAAGATTTCAACGTCTCCTCTACTTCTAACAACATCAAGGTATGATTCTATCATCTTTAGTAGTTAGATTAAGCATTTGCATGTAGTTAAAACACCAAAAATTTGGGGGAAAATCTAGGGTTCTTGAACTTCATCGGGATCGAACCTCAAATTTTTGCTTAGATCTGTTAGCATTAGTTTAGATAAGTGTTATAGGAAGTAAATCAACTTGTATTGTTCATAGATTTGCCCGATTTTTCACAAAAACCCCAAACCCTTGTTTTTAAACCGAAAAAGATAAATTTGAAGAGGTAAACGGTTTGTTTTGGGAAAAACGACATTTGGGGTTTCATTTTCGGGGAAAACCACCCCTACTGGACCAAAAATTTTCAAGTTTTTGGGACCGGGTCAAAAAATGGGATTTTTGGCAAACAGACGTCTGGACACGGGGTCGTGCCCGCTGAACACGGGGGCGTGTCCAGCCAATTTCAGGCCAACATGGGGCTTGTCCGCTGAACACGGGGCCGTGTTCAGCCGACTGTTTTCAGTTTTTCTCCGAAAATTTCACTGTTTCATGCTAATTGTTTGGTGTTTCCTTTCAGATGTCCAAGAAGTTCACGCGGTTCAATGCAAATGAGTTGGATACTAAGGCAAGATACGCCGTGCTTCAAACCAGGCCAGAGGAATACCCACGAACAGTATGCATGGATCTTCTAGGAGCAGTGAACCAGCTTGACCGATTCAACAACCTAGTCACCGGCCCGCTGAGAGCCGCACTCACTCGACTTCGTTCAGTCCATGAATATAACCTGGAATTCTACAGCACATTCGCTTTCAAAACAAGAGCCGATCCATTCGATAATGATGGGGTAGAATTCCGGTGTGGAGGGACTAGGTACTCAATTTCGATAGCACAGTTTTGGGTTTATAGTTGGGTTATATGCGGAGGAAGATGCGGGTGATGAACAAAACACCGGAGGTTTGCATGAAATACCAGAAAACCAACGCCAGGCTGCATGGGCACAAATAGGAGAAGGCAACTACAATCCAAGCAGCACTAAGAGCACTAAGTTGAGGGACCCTCTTTACCGTTATATCCATAGGGTCCTCACTTACTCTCTTAGTCAGAGGCATGACAGCAGCAGTGTTGTTGGGTTACGAGATTTGCTAGTCCTCCATTGCATCCACACCCACACCAACCTTGATGTTCCGTACCTCCTGCTCCAAAACATGCATTGGAACCAGCTTGCTACTCCCCCGACTCTTATCTTCTTTGGGGGGTGGATATACCGTCTCTTCAGGCATTTCGTGAACATGCCCAGGTCTTTCGAAAAGGGCCCATGGTCGGGAAGAGTGGACATGGTCATCTGCCGCTCAATGAACCTGATTTATGAAGCAGAAGACAGGACGGTCAGCTTCCAAAGAGTCCAAGGGCATACATGAAACCCGCAAGAGGCACTCGTCTTACATGCACCACACTTCCAACCTCCTCCTCAGTACCATTATCGGCCACAGGGTGATCCGAGCCAATCCTCCTCGCAAGGAGGCGGTTTTCCTAACTTCCAAACTTTACATGATTTATTGCAGGAAAACCTCACGTGCACCAGGAACACCTACAATATGGCCAGCAACACGTACACCAGGGTCGGAGCAATAGAGAGAAACATATCCGACTTACAGGATGACATTGGGAACATCCGGGAGTACATGGCGGGGCATGGAGGAGGTGATGATGATGATGATGAAGACGAGGACATGGACTAGGCGGGAGGAGTGGAGGTAGGATCAGTTGGTTGGAGGTCCACATGTTAACCCTTTATTCTCATGAACAATTTCTGGTCTGCGTGCCGTGTGTTGGACAATCAACTTTCCTCTAACACTTTTTACTTTTCAGCGTTTTCTTTATTTTAACTTTGTGACATGGATGTTTGAACGATGGTAATTTAGGATGCTTGTCATGGTTTGGTGTAGTGTTTATTGATAAAACAGATACATACGAGGCTTAGAGCACTTAACATTAGTGCTACTAAAGCCGGGACAGGAAAACCGAAGCCAGAAACCTGTTTTTCACCATTGCAGATTGTCTACACGGGGTCGTGTCTAGCCGACACGCCCCCGTGCCCATTGCCCCAGACCTGCTGTTTGTCAAAATTCTACAGATTTTTACCAGACACGGGGTCGTGCTCAGCCGACACGCCCCCGTGTCCACCTTCTGTAAGTTCTTGTTACTGTCACTCTGACCACGGGGTCGTGTTCATCCGACACGGGGCCATGTCCAGATGGCCAGTAACATAAATTTTTGCTTTTTCACACCTTTTTACACATTCAATCAACCTAAAAACTTATTTTTGGGGCACATTGAGGACAATGTGTAATTTAAGTGTGGGGGGGATGCTAAAACCTTGAATTTTGCAAGTCCTAATTACAAGCCTTACACAAAACTCTATTGGAACCGCTAAACACCCCAAATTTTTTCAAAATGTTTTCATTTTTTTTACTTGTCTAGGTTTAATTTGGGAATTTCAAATTCTAAAAAGGTTATATTTTTACAAATTTACAACTGGTAGCGTCGTGATAAAAAGAACCAACATAAGAAAATTATGAAACGGCATGACAAATCTAGTTAAAATTTGATTATATATACTTGATCACATAAAAACCTATTCCCACAAAAAGTGAGTTTTGAGCCTTTATTGAGCATACAAATACACATCTATAAACTAAATGCTCATTTTTCGTTTCTTGTGTGAATAGCCGCTTGGTTCTTCTTACGACTCTAGAACTTGCCACGATGATACATTCCCGGTCCTTACCAACTTAAACCCGAGTAAGTAAATGACGGAGGCATTAGGACTAACCCTTTTTATTTCAACACCATTATTTTTCTTCTCTTTTTTTTTACCACCTACCCAAAATCCCCCTAGTTAACCCCTTTGAGCCTAAACCTTTTCATTTCTTAACCCAAATTAAACACCCTTTTTACCCACCAAAACCCTTTTTCAATTTTAAACCCTTTATTTTAGTGACAAAGCTTGGTTTTCGTGTGACTTCCTTATTGAAAAAAAATTGATAAAAAAGAAAAGAAAAATGAAGTTAGCAATAAACAAACAAAGCTCATCAAAAGAAGGCTTGATTGAATAAAGCTTCATTGGGATAAAAAGTCACAAAAATGTTTTGCGAAAACCGACGCTTTTTACGCCTTTCGCCCTTTTCTACTAACCACTAACCCAACCACCTACCTTTAACCCAAGCCTAACCCTTCCCCAAAAGTCCTCTTGATATTTACAAAGGGTTTAGTTAAAAAGGAGGAGGATTGATTACTTGGCAAGCTTATGGTATGAATAAGTTCCATGCCGCTCTCAAGAGTTTTCACAAAAATACACCTTCGGCCAAGTGTTGAGTGATCCCCTGTCAGGTATGTGAACTTGTATATAAATGAAATTTTAAAAAGGCATGTTATGCCCTAATAAGTAATTTATCTTATGTAACGTTTTAAATAAATCATGACGAATAGGATTGTAAATAAATAAAAATAAAACTTAATAAAGAATGTTGGAAATCCCGACACTCTATGACAAGCCCAAAACCTTCTCTTCTACCCATTCCATTTGGGAGTGTAAAGCCACATTATAAGGAGTTTTGCTTGAGGACAAGCAAAGATTCAAGTGTGGGGGTATTTGATGTGCGCAAAATGCAACATATAAATTACATCAAATGTGGCATTAAACTAACCCTTTTTTAGTACTAATGTTGGAAAAAGAGTGTTTTTGTCTTCCTTTTGTATTTTCAGGATTAAATGAGCTCAAATGAACAAAAGAAGCAAAAAGGCAGCTAAATCTAACATAAATACAAGAAAAGGGATAAACGTGGCATGCCCGACCTCTCGACAGCATCTTCCCAAGCAAAACAAGAGAACAGAAGGCTGAACACGCCTCGTGCTCAATGAGCACGGGGGCGTGCCCAAGTGTCTGCAGAAAAGACAAAGCTGTAGAATCTTCTATCACCCACCACAGGGGCGTGCCCAGGGACACGGGGCCGTGGTCAACTCTAAGATTCGCAGAATCTGAGGAAATCTTGATAGTACATATACACTTCTGCACACGGGGTCGTGCCCAACGGACACGGGGGCGTGGTCAACTAACGCAGACAAACTACAATTAATGAAGAAAGAGAATACGGGTGGACACAGGGCCGTGTCCGGGCTTCTGTGTAGGCTATAAATAGGGGTGCTTGGCTCATTTGCAAACCATCCCTTGGCAAACCACCTCTCTCACACTTCACCCACACTCCACCACCACCACCACCACCACCACACACCATCATCCACCACCATCATCCATCATAGAGTGTGTGAGTAGTCTCGGGATCCAAGATTGATCGTAAAAGTTCTTGACAATCAAAGGCAATGTTTGCCTAAGTCTCTTACATCACTTGGTGAAGACAAGTGTCTAGTGTAATACTTTTTATATTTAATCTTTTCGCACTTATTATTTGGTTCTGTATTAATGACTTTAATAACTAGTTTCTTATGTTGAAGGTGAGTCTTCCTTATCGTTTGTCCGTGGTGTCTTGGCATTATTTTACCGTCTATATAAAATAAAAGATTTTCACCATTCATATCTCCACGGTCTATATGGAGGTATGTTGGCTACCTGGTCGGGGGTTAAGGGAACGGTTTGGTAAGAGTCTTGTCTTGTTCAGTGTATAGATCCTGCAAGGACCTGGGTCAACTTTAGTAGGACTTCCTTCAATACCCACTGGTATTGGATGGCGGGGGTCCGAACTCCTTGATCCCCTCATATGTAAACTACTATTAATACTTTAACCCGGCTACTTAGGACTGTATCCCTGCTGACTCAGACTACTTAGCCGAGGGTAACGTCACCTCCAGAAGAGGGGCCTACCACAATATGCATTAATAACTTAATTAATTATCTTTCAATAATGTGACAACCCTCACATTTACAGGTATCCGTACAATTAATTAATATTTAATTTGTGCTTAATGACTGTGCTTGATTACAACTGTGATTTAACTGCTTACTGAATTATGTTACATACATACACATGCATCACATTTTATACTGTCACTCCATTATTACACACAAACTTTAGTGACAAACTTGATGCACAAAGCACATTTAGCACACTAAGCGGATAAACCAGAAAACATGCTGACAATGCCAGCACCTAGACAGACAATGTTTTGAGGCCAGTATGAGCTAGAGATAGAGTACTACACTATTAGGGAGTGTAGGGAAGTGAGGACCATAAAACTGCGTCACTAGGTGATAGTCATAGTGCCCGGAAGTGCCTAAACCACACTTTAAATGCAGAATTCTGCACTAAATACCAAAATTCAGCATTTGACAAAGCTAGTAAGGTGCAAAAACTTGGCAAAATAGTCCTAGACACTTTCCAAAGTGTCGGAAATTAATTGTGTCACTAAAAATAATATAAAAGACACTTTAAAGATTTATTTATCACTTTAAAAGATCAACATCCAACCGAACAACCGGACTTTACCCGAAACATAAAAATATTGCCAAACACATTGTTTTTACTTTTCTGAGCTAGTTATGGTCCCCGAGCACCCCTAACACACCTTATATTATATAATACACAACAACACACTAATTATATCATTGGATCTTAAATTAATAAGTAACTATACAATTACAACCCAACCCCCCTACCCCCCCCCCCCACCCCCCACTCGACGGTCACCATAGGGTGACCCACCCTTGCCTTTCTTTTGATTATTTAATTGCAAATGTTGTTGGTTAAAGGAGCATTTTACATGATGGATTATGTTAGAATTGGTTTATAAATAAGTATGAAGGTTAACCATTTCATTTTATCAAACACCACACATCAACACAAGCTCTCTCTCTTCCCTCTTCCTTGCTCACGGCCGCCACCCATCACCACCATATCACCACCATCAAGCTTCCATCCAAGCATTCTACATACATACAAAGGTGCAAGAGGTCCAACAACTAAGCTTGGTGCACTCGGAAGCTCAAGGACCGCTCTAGTTTTCTTTTATCCACCACTTTTACGCTTTGAAACTTCCCTAGCCTTGTGCTAGTAGTAAGTGCTTCAAATCTTCATCTTGTTCTTATTTTTAGTGGTTAATAGTTGATTGAATGATAAAATGTTAAGAAACTCTAAAGAACTTAAACTAGTCTTGAACATAAAGGATGAAGAATGGATAAAGAGATGAAGTAGTGTTAAATAATGTTGAAATCATGTTGATCTTGTGTTGTTATGCTTAATACATGTTGTTTGTTAGTAGAAGTAAGATGGTTCATAACCTAGACTTGCTAGATCATGTTTAAGAACATGAACTAGCAAAATGTAAAGGTTAAAGATATGAGGGATGATGAAACCATCCATACATGAACTTTGAACTTGAATAAATATAAGTTTTCTTGGAAAAATGAGTTGTAAACTTGTAGATCTAAAGATCTATGAGTGGTTTTTCGAAAGAACCAAGTGAAAAATATTAGTTTTGTTAAAACTTGGATCTTGTATGAACTAAACACATTTTTAGTAAGTAAACAAGTGTAGGAACACTTGTGTAGAAAGAAAATTTAACAAAGGAATATTTTTGTAAGTCATGACTGGAAGTTGACTTCAGATTCTTTAAAAATAAAGTTTTTAAGAAACTAATCATATTTTTAAAGGTAACAAGACTTACTAATTATGCTAGTACGTTACGACTTGTATTTATAAACTTTCAAGTTCATAAGTTTATGATTTGTGCTTATTTTGTCAAGTTTGGGTAAATAGAGATTTTATATTATTGGTTGGTGATTGTTTGAATGATTTTTTTCAAAAGAAAATGATATGCTAAAAAGCATGGACACCTCCATTTACAAAGGAAACTCTGGTGAATTTTTTCTAGAATTTCAACACTTAGAAATATTTTTCTAACAAATGTTTACAAATATATTTTTAACTTGGTTTTCAAAATAAACTTCGCCATGCTTTTTATTTAAAAAATTACCAAGTACCGGAGGTGGATTTTCGTAAATAAAACTTGATAAATATATATTTAGAATATATATTTTATAATAAGATGCTTGTGTGATTATTTGATTATTTTGTGAACTAGATATATATTATTTTTAGGATAAAAATAATATAACTTGAAAATATTATGAAATTGCAACTCCAAAATAATACCAACGCTCTCACAAATAAATATTTAAGTTACACCAGTATTGTTATTACAACGCGAACTCTAAAATGTAACTTATGTATATTCCGGAAAATACTCTCATACGTATATTTTGATAAAGTATTATGTGGAAAAAGTATAAAGTAAAATATAATATTTTTGGGAAAAATATATATATTTTGGAATAAAAATATTTTAGACAAGTGGTTAGAAATATATTTTCTAAGTGGGACTTAAAATATATTTTTCGGAATTATAACGTGTACATGTATAAAAACCCCCATCCTTGGGAAAGAAATATAAAATAAATAAGAAGTGTGAATACGGAGTAGTACCTAACTATTTCTCCAAAAACGTTAAACCCTAAGCCAAGGCACGGCCATCCGTCTAATAGGCATTAGTACGTGTAGGTCGTCACGCAGCAGGTTGAGTTGGAGACTTACGCTTCGGGATACGCATGTCACACCCCCAAAATCCACACGCGGAGTTCCACCGCTTGGAGGCGTGACATGACCAGGATCAAGCCACCAATCATATTGAACATAAGTATATAGTAAAAGTCATTCATCAATACGATAGGTGTTTCCAAAACCAAATATAAACATGTGTGTAGCGGAAGCAATAAGGTAAAACCCAACATAAGTTTAAGTACAAAAATGTCGTAATGTTTAACAACACATTCACGATCCATGTCCACAACGACTTTGCCTCCCGTGCAAGCTCCAAAGGTACCTAAAGTCCTGCAAGGCATGTAACAGAGAGTCAACAACTAGTTGAGCGAGTTCACAGTAAATAAGTTCGTAAAAGCAAGTTCGTCTCGTAACGTGCGGCTATACTGGGCCGATAGTATGTTCTATTAGTGGGGGCTTCCCATGTTTGCATATACACTAGACTATTTGCAACCATAAGTGTTCTTCTTACCGAGAACAGTAGTACGTACAAAGTTTACGTAGGTTTTACGTAAGTGTCCTTCACAACCGAGGACAGGGGTACGCAGGGGTTTACGTAGGTTTTACGTAAGTGCCTGACACAACCCGAGGCAGTAATGAATATAAGTTTACGTAGGTTTTACGTAAGTGCCCTTCACAACCGAGGACAGTGATGTGTACAAGTATACGTAGGTTTTACGTATGTATCCTGCGCATCCGAGGACGATGGTAGATAGTCTAGTAACCTTGTAAGTACAAATCCATTCCTTCAATCCCATTCCCAACCCCGGGAATCCCATGCCTTGGTAAGAGTGTGAACTTACCTTGTTTGCTCGGTATGCTAAGTTAAGTGCTCACAATAAATCAGTCAAGTCCTATAGTGCACGTATATTCAATCAGTTCACATTGTTTGTAAAGTTTCACATTTAACTAGTGTCACAATTTTATCACAGAGTGTGTTTGGCAGTTAATCATACAACATAAACAGTTAATTCTAACATAATTAACCAATAACACAGTTAATAAACTAATAAGGTTAATAAGCTAACAAGTTGCATACTTAACAGAATCATTCAACTAATTAAATTTACTGAACCAACAGTGTTAATACTTAACAGAACTAATAGTATTAATAAAGTTAATATAATAACTGAATTAATGGACTGAGTAAATAAACTAACAAGGTTATTTACTTAACATAGTTACCCACTTAACAGGGTTACATATCTCAATAAAGTTAACCTAGTTAACTTACTTAACAACTAACAGAGTTAATTAACTGAGTTATTAACTAACAGTTTAGCAATACACATAATACATGGGACGAAAACAGGATTTCGAAATCCCTCCTTGGCCGAAATCCCTTAATGCCGAAAACACTACACCTTGGCCGAAATCCCTTAATGTTCGAAATCCCTTAGGTTGGCCAAAAACCATATGAGCCGAAATCCCTTTATGTTCGAAATCCCTTAGGTTGGCCGAAAACACTTATATGCCGAAAACACCTAAGTGGGCCGAAATCTAGGTTGGGCCGAAAACCATATGTGGGCCGAAATCACTCTATGTGATTTCGTCCAGTTTAAAGTATGGGGGTGATTTCGTTACTATTTATCATCATCAACAATACTTACTGTAACATATCAAAAACCCAGAAAATCCCCAAACATTTCTAACCCAAACAATAAACACCATCTCACAGATCTAAATCATTGTGATATCAAGATTATCATTAAATCCCCAGATCTTTCATATCATACAGATCAATACAAAATACACCCAATATCATCACATACAACAAGTTCATTCATGATGTGCAGTAATCAAGTGATTCCAAATCAAGTAATCAAAATAAATCAAAGACTAACCCAAGCAGCAAGGTGGTACCTCGATCTGTTGTGTGCCGTCGGATTTCACAAGGGAGCGAGAGAGAAAGATCGTGATAAGTGGCTAGGGTTTTTCCGAATACCCTTTTACTCCCAAAAATCAAAATATATATTAACTCAAAACTGGGCCAAGGCCCATTCTCCATTTTCTGTTTTCGTTGGTCCACTAGTGGATGAAAACACAAAGTGTTTTCACCACTAGGGTGATTTCATTTGGTGTGTGAGTGAGGGTGTTTGGCCAGATGTCTTGTGTAATTTACACAACACATAATTTAAAAATTTAGACATACATCGATACACACTTATAAGGCATACCGTACACAACATATAAATCACACCGCGATTAACATACTACAAAC
Organism: Helianthus tuberosus; assembly: GCA_030545235.1. Taxonomy (NCBI): domain Eukaryota; kingdom Viridiplantae; phylum Streptophyta; class Magnoliopsida; order Asterales; family Asteraceae; genus Helianthus; species Helianthus tuberosus. Next base: position 62,278,595 of record CM060432.1, on the reverse strand, counting down.
GTGCACAGTTGTGAAACAAACAAGTCGTATAACAAGCAATAATAAAAAAAATTAACGTGTAATAGTGCGAAGATGGAATCTTGGAAACTCGAGTTGTCACAACGCACTTCTGTGAGTTCATGTCCCCTTTTCTCTTAATTGTTTTCAGTTTTTATACTTCGGGCGTGGAATACATGTTAGAGTAATTACAGACACTTTTATACATGGTATGGTTAGCTTAAGGAGGGTATACTACTTAGATCATGTGAGTGGGTAGGTGGTACTTGGGGCCATTAATCCTCATTGTAGGACCAAGGGTCATGAGTGGTAGATCTCTTTGGGTGTAGCGAGCCCAACTCCTGAGTCCACTGTACGGACCATGGGGTAACTTTGAGCCCGATGCAAAAATCTGCTAGGTTTGAGTCTTCCTGCATCACTTCACACATATCATTGGCTTTGCAACCCAGTGGTGATCTCTTTTTCCTTAATTGCTACATACCAGGGATTTTCATACATACTAAAAAGGTTTATACATACTCACTTTTACATGAACTCGCTCAACTTTTGTTGATTTTTCAAACTACATGTATTTCAGGAAATTAATGGATCTGGTCAAGTTTGCAATGATGTTAAGCTGCGTAGGGAGTAATGATGTCATCCGGGTTTAGGAAGTGTGACCCTTGCCTGGACGGGTTACAAGTTTTAAACCATGGTTTTTATTTCAAGTCTTGTGTGGTGTCGTATGAATATGTTTTATTTATGTCATGGTTGTATGTTGTTTCATGTGTCGACTTTTTAAAACAATGTTGTTATGGTAACTTTTAAAACTTGACGAATGGATGACTATCATGCGTTTTATTTTCATATAGCATTGTTGTGATTGTGCTATGGTATTAAGAAGTCACACCAAATAAACCCACGCTTCCGCAAAAGCCAGGGTGTGACAGCTTGGTATCAGAGCATCGATCATAGCGAACTTGGATTCTTTCTCGAGTCTAGACTATGATCACTAGGGCTCTCACGAAAACATTTTTACATTGCATACACTAAAACGTCCAGATCCAAGATACAAAACATTTTTACAAATAAAAGGCACAAATACACTTTTTCAAAATTTATATATTTCAGTCTTAGAGACTGAGGGAGTTCAGCCTTAGATGCTGGGGAGGTTCAGTCTTAGAGGCTGGGGAGGTTCAGTCTTAGAGGCTGGGGAGGTTCAGTCTTAGAGGCTGAGGGAGCTTCAGCCCTAGAGGCTGGGGAGGTTCAGTCTTAGAGACTGAAGGGTTCAATCTTAGAGATTGGGGAGGTTTAGTCTTAGAGACTAGGAGGTTTTGGTCTTAGAGACCAGGGAGTTGGTCTTAGAGACCAGGGATTTAGTCTTAGAGACTGGGAGGTTGGTCTTAGAGACCAGGGAGTTAGTCTGAGAGGCTAGGAAGTTCAGTCTGAGAGGCTGGGAGGGTAGTCTGGGAAGACTAGGAGGATTGCTTACTTGCATTATTGTGACTTACATGTTTATTTGATTTATGTTGATATATGTGCATGTGTGTGGTTGTGTTACAGACACCATGGTTTCTTCTTCCGACACTGGAGTATCAGACACAGTGGACCCCATGGCAGTTGTGTCAGACGATGAGATGCCGCCAGAGGGAGACGTCTACACGTCTGACACCACGAGTACAGATGACGATGATTTTTAGCCGTTCGCGCTGCCAGACATCGGAGTTGAGCCTGCTGATGGCATTCCTGCTGGGGATCTCCCTCTTGCGGTGATCCCTGCTCCCGTACCGCTTGCTGTTTTCCCTGTGTTAGATATGCCACTCGATGTCGTTTCTGATGATGAAATCGATCTGTTTGAGGAGGATCCGCCTGAGGCTGACTATGAGGGCAGGGCCCCTATTGATGCTGACGTTATTCTTCCCATTGCTGATGCCCCTATAGAGGAGCTTCCTGTTGGTTCACCTGTCCCGGACTCATTGGAGTCTGTGGCATTTGCATCTTTGCACGACCATGGTGTGCAGCCTCACTCTTCTGACCCTGACATGGCGATGTCAGCTGCACCCGGTCCATCGCACGAGTTCGAGTTTGACCACGAGGTCGATGACGCTTTTGAGCCGGTCTTTCCCCCTGATTTCGATCCTGATTATGATATCGAGTTTATTCATATGGATCCCTTAGAGGCGCCAGTGGCTCCCATTGATCTGTTGTTTGACATTCATGCCGATTTCGATATGGACCTTGACGACCCTGAGCCCTCCGTAGCACCAGAGCCTGTGATGGACCATGGCCCTGTTCTTGATGAGGCCCCAGCCGTTGCACTGCTATATATGGGTGCACCGGCCATTGCACCTCCTGTTGATGATATACCCATTGCTGACCTTCCAATTGATGCACCACCACTGGTGGATGATCCTGTTATTGATGCACCCATTGTTGCACCTGTAGTACCTGATCCAGCTCCTGTGCATGCTGATCATGCACCATTCGCCACGCATGTTGACCCTCGATACGCCGACACCCTCAACGGGTGGATCGACGATGATGATTACCCACTTTATGTGCTACCAGTTACACCTCCCGTAGCACCTGTTTCTGCACACACTGATATCCCATTGTTTCACCCACACACCACTGACATCCATCGCACTGATCTTCCTATCACATTCCTCCAGGACATACCGCCACCTCGTCCTGGAGAGGGTTCATCGAGGCAGCCGCCTGTTTCTGTTCCACACATGATGTCATCATCTTTTCCGTTTCTGTCACAGTTTCCTCATGTTGCACCACCTACTGCACCATCTTTCATACCATCGAGCGAGCCGTTTTTCTGGACTACGCCCCCTGTTATGCCACTATCTGACCCGTACCACCCATTCCATGTGGGGTACACTACTGAGGATACACTTGCATCGCTGCAGCTACAGCAGGACGCACTGAGCTGTCGTATTCAGGAGTTAGAGAGAGCTCCACGTCCGCACTGTCACTGTCAGACCCCCTTTGCAGCACCGCACACTCCACGTCCGCTTTCCCCTGATTCAGATGTTCGTTTCTTGACACCTGAGCAGCAGATTGCATATTTGCTGCGCGTCTGTCGTGCCTTAGAGGAGGATTGGTTACTCATGCATCGCTTGCTTTTCTCTCATTTTCCTCCTCCTCCTCCACCGCCATCAGCATAGGCATTTTTGGTTTTATGCAGGTCGATCTTTTGGTGAGAAGGTCGCTATTGAGCCAGCTTAGGAAGACTGTTGAGAGATCACACTTTTGTATATGATAGTTGTAGTTTGACTTGTATTTTTGAGGGTGATGTGACCCATTGATTGCATTTGGATGTATGATGTACTACTAAACTTGTTAAACAATATTGTGGTCGTGATTAATGAAGGCTCAATGGCAACATTCTCACTACATGCTTTGTTGAGATTATTTGTTTTACGTTATAACATGTGATGTTATGTGATTGATAAATGTTAGTACGTACGCATATTATTTACTTACTATGACCTGACCTATATAATCATCTTTTAGAAGATGCCTCCACGACGCGATGTACGCATGCCTACTACCGAGGCGGAACTCCAAGGAATAATCGCCGCGGCTATAGCACAGTATGTGGCCTCCCAAACAGAAACGAGCAGGAACACTTCGAACAACAACAACAACCACAACGGCAATAACAATCCACCCCATGGTAATGTTAAGTCGTTTGAGATATACTACGATACATTTGGATATTTATAGCACGACCGCTAATATCATTTGTAAATTCCAACGTATGTGCAGGGTGCACCTACAAGCAGTTCCTTGACTGTAAGCCCGTGAATTTCGACGGCACTGGAGGTGCTGTTGCGTTTGTTAGGTGGGCTGAAAAGATAGACTCTGTCTTAAGAATGAGCAAGTGTGCTCCCGAGCAACAAGTGACCTACATCTCAGGGCTGTTTCTGGATGGTGCCCTATCGTGGTGGAATCTGCAAGTGCAAACGTTAGGAGAAGCTGCTGCTTATGCGCTAACCTGGAATGAGCTAAAAGAGCTAATGAGAAGGAAGTACTGCTCGTGTGCTGAAATACAGAAGCTAGAAACTGAGTTCTGGCATCTAAGAATGGATGGTCCTAAGATTGCAGAGTATTTTCAGAGATTTCATGATTTGTCCCATGTAGTGCCGTACATGGTCACGCCCGAATTTAAACGTGTCGAGCGCTTCATCAGGGGGTTGGCACCCCAAATAATGAGTATGGTTACCACGTCCAATCCTGCAACGATTACGGAAGCCATCGACCTAAGTGTGGCGCTTACTGAAGAGGCCATTAGGTTGAACAAGTTCTCAATTTCTGATCAGAAGAAAAAGAAAACACATGTGGAGTCGTCTGGTGAAAACAAACGGAAATTTTCCAATTCCAAGCAAGGTACCAACGTTGTAAGCAAGAGGGGTGAGTCAAGCACACCGGCTAGGGCCAAAACCGGTGTTGAAAGCAAAGGAAGAGGTTATATGGGCACTCTGCCCAAGTGTGATACATGCCAGCACCATCATTCTGGCCAATGCAGATTAAGAAAATGTGAGTCATGTGGAAGGAACGGCCACTCGAAGGATACGTGTTGGGCCGGAACTGGTACTGGGCGTGGTGGTAATCGAGGTTATGAGAATGGTAATGGAAACCGCCAACAAGGAGGTAATGGCGGAAATGGAAACCGTGGAAACTTTGCAACCAAGTTAGGAGTGGAAATCGCAACCAAAACAACACGCAAGGTGGAAATGGTCATGGAAATGGTCATGGACCCGGTTGTTTCAATTGTGGAGACGTCGGGCATTTTAAGAGGGAATGCCCAAAACTGAACCAAGCACGGGGAAGAGTCTTTAACATCGGCACAAGGGAAGCGTGCCAGGATCCAAACGTAGTCACTGGTACGTTCCCTATAAACCAACGCTTTCCATCTATTCTGTTTGATACTGGTGCCGATTATAGTTTCGTATCGTTAGAATTTAAGAATATACTTGGGTTGACACCTAGTAAGTTAGACATTCCCTACTCGATTGAATTGGCGAATGGGAAGCTAGTTGAAACGGGTGAAGTCATCAGAGGATGCGTGATTGAGCTGGGAGAACACGAGTTCACTTTGGATCTACTACCAGTCGAATTGGGAAGTTTCGACGTGGTGGTAGGGATGGATTGGCTATCAAGCAACAAAGCCGAGATTGTTTGCCACGAAAAGACCATCCGCATCCCAATAGAAGATGGAGAGACGATCGTAGTTCATGGAGAAAAGCGCGATACGCCTCTGAGAATCATTAGCTGTCTGAAAGCTAGAAAGTGTTTACAGAAAGGATGTGTTGCCTTCTTGGCACACATCGTGGATAAAGAAGCTGCTGAACCAAAGATCGAAGACATTCCAGTAGTAAAAGAATATCCTGAAGTCTTTCCAGAAGACTTGCCAGGATTACCGCCGCAAAGACAAGTCGAGTTCCACATTGACTTAGTTCCAGGCGACGCGCCTGTGGCTAAGGCACCTTACCGACTTGCGCCTTCGGAGATGCAGGAGTTGTCAACACAACTCCAGGAGTTATTGGATAAAGGATTCATCAGACCAAGCTTCTCACCTTGGGGAGCTCCAGTTCTGTTCGTCAAAAAGAAGGATGGTAGTTTTCGTATGTGTATAGACTACCGCGAGCTTAATAAGTTGACTATCATGAATAGATATCCCCTGCCAAGGATTGATGACCTGTTTGATCAGCTGCAAGGTTCGAGCTTTTATTCAAAGATCGACCTTCGATCAGGATATCATCAACTAAGGATACAAGAGGAAAGTATCCCGAAAACGGCCTTTAGGACTCGTTATGGACATTACGAGTTCCTAGTCATGCCGTTTGGGTTGACAAACGCACCAGCAGTTTTCATGGATCTGATGAACAGAGTCTGCAAGCCGTACTTGGATAAATTTGTGATTGTGTTCATCGATGACATTCTGATCTACTCGAAGATGAAGGACGAGCACGGACAGCATTTAAGAGCTATCTTAGAGCTACTTAAAAAGGAAAAGTTGTACGCTAAGTTCTCGAAATGTGAGTTCTGGCTGCGTGAAGTCCAATTTCTTGGACATGTGGTTAATGGAAATGGAATCCATGTGGATCCAACAAAGATCGAGGCGATCAAGAGTTGGGAGACTCCAAAGACGCCAACCGAGATTCGACAGTTCTTAGGTTTGGCTGTGTCACACCCCCAAAATCCACCATGCGGAGCATCACCGCTTGGAGTCGTGACATGCCCAGGATCGAGCCACCAATCATATTGAACAACGAAATTAAGTGAGTAAGACCAACCACAATACAATTGGTGACCATAAGACAGTAACCAATTTTACGTTAACAGCGGAAGCATAAAACGTAAGTTCAAAACATAAGTTTGTAGTTCAAAAGTTTAAAGTCCCAAAACATAAGTTTCATTAGTTCATAAAGTTTATTTATTGAGTACGGGACATATTAGTTCGCATCCCACAACGACCACCTCCATGTGCAAACTCCATAGCATCTAACGACCTGCAAAGCATGTAATAACGAGTCAACAACAAAGTTGAGTGAGTTCACGGTTGGTTGTCCATTTTAGAGTTGTTTCCAAAAACGTAGTTTAATCTTATTCAGCTATCCAGCCGTGGGGGTTACCCCATAGTTTCGAAAATGTTTATTAGTTAACCATCCCATGTCCATCTTCCCTGGCTATCCAGCCCGGCACTTAGGCCGTGGGGAGCTACCCCATTATTTTAAACTACCAGACTCGTTTATCATATCGACTACTAACAAAAATCAATTGTGCCCTAGCGTCGGTGTCTATCTTCACCGACGTGCCGTAGTCCATTAGTACACGCCCGTCCGACTGGCACGGTGTGAGGTTTGTTAAACCTAATAGCGCTATTAACTAATGACCCGCTCGCCATAGCCTCGGCGATTAAGTCGATACAAAAAGGGAGGGACTTCGCTGATAGAGTTCTAGTCCAGTAAGTCTAATACGTCCCAAACAGGACGAGGAATTTACATTCCTGAACACGTCTCAAGGGAGAGGAATTCATATTCCTGAACGCGTCCCAAAGGACGAGGAATCCCTATTCATGTACCCATTCCCATTCCCACCGGGAATTTACCATGCTTTGTAGAAAAGTGTGAACTCACCTCGGTTGCTCGGTTTGACTCTCACAAATAGCTAACAATCAAGGTTGGTCAATCACGTCCTAGTATGATTACCAGTTAGTCATTTAGTGGTTTCAAATAGAGCACAAAGTTCCTACACGTATCTATCACATAACATGCATCACTTTAACGGTTCATGCCCATATAAACTTCCCATCTATTCCCACTCATGAACAAACATACGACATTGCACATAACACTTTTATAGACATACAACATGTAATATCATTCTCGGATAACCTACCCGACACTTAGACACGCAAATCACTACTTATGTCGTTTCAGCTTTTATATTCAAAACTGGGCTGTTTTCGGGGATTTTAATAATATAGTTAACTTGTTTCAAAAATTCCCAAATTTTTACAGAAAGTCTTAAACGATCCAAATATTATTGTGTGAAAATATCGGGATCCAATTCATCACCAATATTTTATAAAATTTCATTTTCCGGACTGAACTCAGATCTATCTTTTTCTGACTGCAGTCCACGGAATAATTTATTTAAAATTCATCGAGAGTCCGATTTAAGAAATTCCAGTGGGGTAATTACAAATACATCAGTTGTCATCTACTGTACAAATTTCATTTGCTGATTCATCATAGATTTCCAGTTATGACCAAAAATATAACACCTATTTTCAGCAGCAAAAATGCAGCTTGAGCTGCTGTTACGAAATGACCCTTTAAAAATAGTAAACGAAGTCTAAAAATTATGATTCCAGTGCCATTAGAACCGTATTTCATAATACATAAATCTAGAGTTCAGAAAACACATTTTTCGCTTTATTAAGGTTCGGTTACAGCCAACTGAAGTTGGCTGAAATCAGCAAGCAGCTTTCTGTTTTTCAGCTTTTACATTCTAATGCGAGTTAGATTGGTTCCGTTAACATGCATAATGATCAACAACATTTTTAGTACTCAATATTAACAAGTAACTCAGAAAGAAATCAGCAATATATCTAAACAACTTCATACTAACATTTTTACATCACGTTTCATCTTCTTGTTTAAGCCATTTTTAGTGTTCTTGTAGATTTAACATATTACATCTTTTAATCATGAAACAAGATGAACAAAGGTGACATAAGGAACTTACTACTAGCTTAAAGCTAGGGATGATTCTAGTGATGAAAATGTAGAGAGAAGATGATGAGAAAGACTAGAACAAAGCTCCTTAGAAAGTCCTTCAACTTGCAACCTCCATGGATGAACTTCAAGCTTTGAATGGAACTTGTAATTTGGAGAAGATGAAGATGTTGTGGGATGGAGGTGGGTTTGGTTATGGGATGACCGAAATAGGGAGAGAGAGTGTGAAGGAGTAGGGTGGATTTGGGAAGATATGATAAGGATATGCAATGATTTAGTGTCTTGGAACTCATAAATATAGAGATTTGCAAATATTTTGTTCAAGATTACAAGCAAGTTACTATTGGCTTAAACAATAATCATGATTAGGGTGTGGGTCCCCTATATGGGCCGTGAATGGAGAGGGGGGGGGGGGGTTAAGTGTAAAATATTTGATGTTAGTTGGTAATCATAAGTTGAAATCCAATTTTATACTTACAAGAGTTAGTTGGTTAATATTTAGAGGGTGTTATGGTGTACGTGGACCATGACTAGCTCAAAAATAATAACACAACGTGTTTGACAAACATTTGGTATCCCGGGTAGTGTCTGGTTGTTCGGTCGGATACTGTTCCGTTAAGTTGTTTAATTGTTCCGTAAGGCGTCTTATACATATATTTTTGTAACACGATTAATTCCTAACACATAGGAAAACATACCGGACTATTTAGTAACTTTTCTGTATACTACTAGTATGCTAACACGCACATGTAAGTATAACACAGTAATCAGAGAGCAGTTAAATGATTCAGCACAGTCATCAAGCACTTTAATTATCATTAATAAACTGTACGGATACATGGAATTACGAGGGTTGTCACAGGCTGGTTATTATCGAAGGTTCATTGAGGATTTCTCTAAAATCGCTCAACCTCTGACCGCACTCACACAGAAAGACAAGAAGTTTGATTGGGGTGACAAGAAAGAAGAAGCGTTCCAGTTGTTGAAGAACAAGCTTTGTGATGCACCGATCTTATCGCTACCCGAAGGAACAGATGACTTCGTGGTATATTGTGACGCCTCGCGTCAAGGTTTGGGTTGCGTGCTGATGCAGCGCCAGAAGGTTATAGCATATGTGTCACGCCAGTTGAAGATTCATGAGAAGAATTATACCACGCACGACTTGGAACTAGGCGCAGTGGTATTTGTGTTGAAGATCTGGCGACATTATTTGTATGGTACGCGATGTACAATTTATACTGATCACAAAAGCTTATAGCACATATTCGATCAGAAGGAACTCAACATGAGGCAAAGACGCTAGGTAGAACTGTTGAATGATTATGATTGCGAGATCAAATACCACCCAGGGAAAGCAAATGTGGTCGCCGATGCCCTGAGCCGAAAAAAAAGGATTAAGCCCATAAGGGTTAGGGCTTTGGAAATGATTGTCCAGACAGACCTCTCTTTGCGCATTCGTGTCGCACAAAGAGAAGCTTTGAAAGAAAGGAATGTTGAGGATGAGTATCTCCGTGGGATGGAGAAGCAGTTGATACCAAACGAGGAAGGAACTTTATGCTTCATGAAACGGATTTGGGTTCCTCTGTTTGGTGGTTTGAGGAAGATTGTTTTTTATGAAGCTCACAAATCCCGGTACTCGATTCATCCAGGAGTGGATAAGATGTACCAGGATCTCAAGGAGTTCTACTGGTAGCCTAGGACGAAAGGCGATGTTGCAGTATATGTTAGTAAGTGTTTAACGTGCGCCAAGGTAAAGGCCGAGTACCAGAAGCCTTCAGGTCTTCTGCAGCAACCTGAAATACCCAAATGGAAATGGGAGCAGATTTCCATGGACTTCATAACGAAATTGCCAAAGACGCCCAAGGGCCACGATACAATTTGGGTAATAGTAGACCGCCTAACAAAGTCTGCACACTTCTTACCAATCAAGGAGAAGGACAACACTGGTAAACTTGCCGAAATATACATGCGAGAGATTGTTGCACGTCATGGAGTGCCTCTCTCGATTATCTCTGATAGGGATGGACGCTTCGTGTCGAGGATTTGGCAGTCCTTCCAAGAAGCTTTTGGCTCACAATGGAATCTTAGTACTGCATTTCACCCACAAACTGATGGCCAAAGTGAACGAACTATTCAGACTTTGGAAGATATGCTGAGAGCGTGTGTAATGGATTTGGGTGGTAGCTGGGATAATCATTTACCATTGGTCGAATTTTCATACAACAACAGCTACCACACAAGCATTGGAGCCGCGCCATTTGAAGCTCTTTATGGACGCAAGTGTCGATCACCACTGTGCTGGGCTGATGCGGGTGATAGGCAGCTTGTTGGTCCCGAAATAGTCCAAGAGACGACAGACAAGATTGCACAGATCCGAGAGCGCATCAAGGCGGCTCGTGACAGACAGAAAGGCTATGCAAATCAAAGGAGGAAACCTTTGGAATTTCAAGTTGGGGATATGGTTTTGTTAAAGATTTCACCCTGGAAGGGTGTGGCACGCTTTGGGAAGCGTGGGAAGCTGAAGCCACGTTACATTGGCCCGTTTAGAATCCTGCAAAGGATCGGGCTTGTAGCCTACAAATTGGACCTACCTGCTGAACTTAATGGCGTTCACGATACATTTCACGTATCTAATCTGAAGAAGAGTCCAACACAGGAGACAGTGATCATTCCTGCTGACGAAGTTCATATCGACGACACGCTCCACTTTACCGAAGAACCCGTTGAGGTTACGGATTGGAAAGTTAACAAAACACGCAGGAGTAGTGTCAAGCTCAACAAAGTTCGATGGAATGCAAGACATGGGCCAAAATTCACGTGGGAACGTGAGGATCGTATGAAGGAGAAATACCCCCATTTATTTCCCAAGACCCCTGCAACCAGAAACAGAACCTAAAATTTCGGGACGAAATTTTCTTAACGGGGGGAGAATGTGACAACCCTCACATTTACAGGTATCCGTACAATTAATTAATATTTAATTTGTGCTTAATGACTGTGCTTGATTACAACTGTGATTTAACTGCTTACTGAATTTTGTTACATACATACACATGCATCACATTTTATACTGTCACTCCATTATTACACACAAACTTTAGTGACAAACTTGATGCACAAAGCACAGTTAGCACACTGAGCGGATAACCCATAAAACATGCTGACAATGCCAGCACCTAGACAGACAATGTTTTGAGGCCAGTATGAGCCAGAGATAGAGTACTACACTAGTAGGGAGTGTAGGGAAGTGAGGACCATAAAACTGCGTCACTAGGTGATAGTTATAGTGCCCGGAAGTGCCTAAAACACACTTTAAATGCAGAATTCTGCACTAAATACCAAAATTCAGCATTTGACAATGCTAGTAAGGTGCAAAAACTTGGCAAAATAGTCCTAGACACTTTCCAAAGTGTCGGGAATTAATTGTGTCACTAAAAATAATATAAAAGACACTTTAAAGATTTATTTATCACTTTAACAGATCAACATCCAACAGAACAACCGGACTTTACCCGAAACATAAAAATATTGCCAAACACATTGTTTTTACTTTTCTGAGCTAGTTAGGGTCCCCGAGCACCCTAACACACCATATATTATATAATATACAACAACACACTAATTATATCATTGGATCTTAACTAAATAAGTAACTAGACAATTACAACCCAACCCCCTACCCCCCCCCCCCACTCGACGGTCACCATAGGGTGACCCACCCTTGCCTTTCTTTTGATTATTTAATTGCAAATGTTGTTGGTTAAAGGAGCATTTTACATGATGGATTATGTTAGAATTTGTTTATAAATAAGTATGAAGGTTAACCATTTCATTTTATCAAACACCACACATCAACACAAGCTCTCTCTCTTCCCTCTTCCTTGCTCACGGCCGCCACCCATCACCACCATATCACCACCATCAAGCTTCCATCCAAGCATTCTACATACATACAAAGGTGCAAGAGGTCCAACAACTAAGCTTGGTGCACTCGGAAGCTCAAGGACCGCTCTTGTTTTCTTTTATCCACCACTTTTACGCTTTGAAACTTCCCTAGCCTTGTGCTAGTAGTAAGTGCTTCAAATCTTCATCTTGTTCTTATTTTTAGTGGTTAATAGTTCATTGAATGATAAAATGTTAAGAAACTCTAAAGAACTTAAACTAGTCTTGAACATAAAGGATGAAGAATGGATAAAGAGATGAAGTAGTGTTAAATAATGTTGAAATCATGTTGATCTTGTGTTGTTATGCTTAATACATGTTGTTTGTTAGTAGAAGTAAGATGGTTCATCACCTAGACTTGCTAGATCATGTTTAAGAACATGAACTAGCAAGATGTAAAGGTTAAAGATATGAAGGATGATGAAACCATCCATACATGAACTTTGAACTTGAATAAATATAAGTTTTCTTGGAAAAATGAGTTGTAAACTTGTAGATCTAAAGATCTATGAGTGGTTTTTCGAAAGAACCAAGTGAAAAATATTAGTTTTGTTAAAACTTGGATCTTGTATGAACTAAACACATTTTTAGTAAGTAAACAAGTGTAGGAACACTTGTGTACAAAGAAAATTTAACAAAAGAAACTAATCATATTTTGAAAGGTAACAAGACTGGAAGTTGTAAAACTTCAGATTCTTTAAAAATAAAGTTATTAAGAAACTAATCATATTTTGAATGGTAACAAGACTTACTAATTATGCTAGTAAGTTACGACTTGTATTTATAAACTTTCAAGTTCATAAGTTTATGATTTGTGCTTATTTTGTCAAGTTTAGGTAAATAGAGATTTTATATTATTGGTTGGTGATTGTTTGAATGATTTTTTTTCCAAAGAAAATGATATGCTAAAAAGCATGGACACCTCCATTTACAAAGGAAACTCTGGCGAAATTTTTCTAGAATTTCAACACTTAGAAATATTTTTCTAACAAATGTTTACAAATATATTTTTAACTTGGTTTTCAAAATAAACTTCGCCATGATTTTTATTTCAAAAATTACCAAGTACCGGAGGTGGATTTTCGTAAATAAAACTTGATAAATATATATTTAGAATATATATTTTATAATCAGACGCTTGTGTGATTATTTGATTATTTTGTGAACTAGATATATATTATTTTTAGGATAAAAATAATATAACTTGAAAATATTATGAAATTGCAACTCCAAAATAATACCAACGCTCTCACAAATAAATATTTAAGTTACACCAGTATTGTTATTACAACGCGAACTCTAAAATGTAGCTTATGTATATTCCGGAAAATACTCTCATACGTATATTTTGATAAAGTATTATGTGGAAAAAGTATAAAGTAAAATATAATATTTTTGGGGAAAATATATATATATTTTGGAATTAAAATATTGTAGACAAGTGGGTAGAAATATATTTTCTAAGTGGGACTTAAAATATATTTTTCGGAATTATAACGTGTACATGTATAAAAACCCCCATCCTTGGGAAAGAAATATAAAATAAATAAGAAGTGTGAATACGGAATAGTACCTAACTATTTCTCCAAAAACGTTAAACCCTAAGCCAAGGCACGGCCATCCGTCTAATAGGCATTAATACGTGTAGGTTGTCACGCAGCAGGTTGAGTTGGAGACTTACGTTTCGGGATACGCACTTCTATGAGTTCATGTCCCCCTTTTCTCTTAACTGTTTTCAGTTTTTATACTTCGGGGGTGGAATACATGTTACAGTAATTACAGACACTTTTATACATGGTATGGTTAGCTTAAGGAGGGTATACTACTTAGATCATGTGAGTGGGTTGGTGGTACTTGGGGCCATTAATCCTCATTGTAGGACCGGGGGTCATGAGTGGTAGATCTATTTGGGTGTAGCGAGCCCAACTCCTGAGTCCACTGTACGGACCATGGGGTAACTTTGAGCCCGACGCAAAAATCTGCTAGGTTTGAGTCTTCCTGCATCACTTCACACATATCATTAGCTTTGCAACCCAGTGGTGATCTCTTTTTTCCTTAATTGCTACATACCAGGGATTTTCATACATACTAAAAAGGTTTATACATACTCACTTTTACATGAACTCGCTCAACTTTTGTTGATTTTTCAAACTACATGTATTTCAGGAAATTAATGGATCTGGTCAAGTTTGCAATGATGTTAAGCTGCGTAGGGAGTAATGATGTCATCCGGGTTTAGGAAGTGTGACCCTTGCCTGGACGGGTTACAAGTTTTAAACAATGGTTTTTATTTCAAGTCTTATGTGGTGTCGTATGAACATGTTTTATTTATGTCATGGTTGTATGTTGTTTCATGTGTCGACTTTTTAAAACAATGTTGTTGTGGTAACTTTTAAAACTTGACGAATGGATGACTATCATGCGTTTTATTTTCATATAGCGTTGTTGTGATTGTGCTATGGTATTAAGAAGTCACACCAAATAAACCCACGCTTCCGCAAAATCCAGGGTGTGACAAATAATCCAACCCTTTAGGATTGTATCCTTGCTGACTCAAACTACTGGGTTGAGTGTAACGTCACCTTCAGAAGAGGGGCCTACTATAATAACTAAGATAATCTCTTAAAAAGTGCAAAAGTGCGGAAATAATCAAAGGTTACACTAAACACGAGTCGGATCCAAGTGATTCATCTTGTCTATCTGTTTTTATTTTTATTTTATTTTTCAGCATTTTAGTTAGTTTTATTTTTATTAGTTTAAAACCTTTTTCTAAACTTTTGATTTGATTAGACGTTGAGGATAAACCGGTACTAAAAGCTCTTGTGTCCTTGGACGACCTCGGTATCTTACCAACACTATACTACGCTCACGATGGGTGCACTTGCCCATATGTGTGTTTAGTGTTAGTAAATATCGGGTTTTATAAATTTAAAACTTGGCTAAAAAGTGTTAAAGGGCTTAAAATATACATTAAAAATAAACGACACTTCACACGCATCAGGTATCTTCATCAAATCTCTCCAAAATCTCTCCAGTGTCTTTACCTAACCTTCAATCTTCAGACATTCATCATCAATCTCTTCTATAATCAATCGATTCACACATTGAAGGTATACAACTAACAATCTTGATTTTTATATTTTTCCTTCTGTCTGATCGTCTTCTTCTTCCTTATTATACTTTTTTATATAATAGATTCGTCTGTATGAAATCCTCTTTTTTCTTAGTTGTTCTACGATTTAAACCCTAAATCGATTTCCCCATTCATCTTTTTCATATATACAATCAATGTCGTCGAGCAATTGAATGGTTGAAGAAAATACTAGGCGTCTCTGCTTTCAGTTTCTCTCTCAAAACCCTATATCAACGAGTGCAAGTTCGTGTTCTTCACTCTCATATTCATCAATCAAGAACATAGGTATGTTTATCCTTTCCGATTTGGTGTTTTTGTTATGTGATTCCAATCATAACAATCATGTTTTTTGTTTTATATTTTGATTGTGAAAACCCTAAATGGTCAATGTTTACAAACGGTGGTTATTTCTTATTGCTGTTGTTGTGTGTTGGTTTGAATATTGAAGAAGAATGAAGGTGTGTTTGTATGGCTGCTGAATCTGATGAAGGTGTATTGTTGTTTATTGATTTGATAGTGGTCGGAGATGAAGGG
Source organism: Helianthus tuberosus (assembly GCA_030545235.1). Taxonomy (NCBI): domain Eukaryota; kingdom Viridiplantae; phylum Streptophyta; class Magnoliopsida; order Asterales; family Asteraceae; genus Helianthus; species Helianthus tuberosus. The sequence goes on along the minus strand of CM060432.1, from coordinate 62,262,752 downwards.
GATTCATCTTAATCACAAGTATGTTCTTCCTTCTTGATCTTTGATTTTTTTTGTTATCTAATTTGAATCTTATTAATCCTTTGTTTGTCCCCAAAACCCTAAATACTCAATGTCTTCATACGGTTTGATTGAAGTGGTGATTCTTTGTTTTATGATTCGAATCATATTTTCACAGGTATGTTTTTTTTTCTATTTTGTTATATAGATTTTATGCTTTTGTATTTATCTCACTTATGTTGTCTTCTGTATTTAGTTCTATGTTAGTAAAGATGTATTTTTTTTTCACATATCATTGAGAGGTAGAGCTTCTGGATAACCGATTTGTTTTGAAGTGTTCTTTAGGTATTAATTTTTAACCTATTATTGAGTGTTTATAATATTTATGTCATTAATTTTTTTTTGTTATAGCTACCGAAGGATGATAGACCCTCCCATTCTTTTTATTGTTGAGTTTTTGTTTTATATAATTTTGGGTCTATTATATGTGAAAGTTAATCACCTAAGAAAGCATATACTTTTAGAAAAGTTGTTAGTTGATTTTCTTTGTTCGTTCAGGAAGTGTATACCTTATTGTTCAAATATGGGACTGAAAAAATATACGAGTAAGGTTTAACAATATTTCCACATATGAACTAATTCTATGAACTCTGCATACAGGATCAAGTTCCTTCATTCTATGACAATGGTCGGAGATGAAGGGGATTCGTCAATCTTAATCACAGGTATGTTGTTCCTTCTTGATCTTTGATTTCTTTTTGTTATCTAATTCGAATCTTATTAATCCTTTTTTTTTGTCCCCAAAACCCTAAATACTCAATATCTACATACGGTTTGATTGAAGTGGTGATTCTTTGTTTTATGATTCGAATCATATTTTCACAGGTATGTTTTTTTTTTCTGTTTTGCTATAAAGATTTTATGCTTTTGTATTTCTCTCATTTATGTTGTCTTCTGTATTTAGTTCTATGTTAGTAAGATTTTTTTTTTCACATATCATTGAGAGCTAGAGCTTCTGGATAACCGATTTGTTTTGAAGTGTTCTTAGGTATTAATTTTTAACCTATTATTGAGTGTTTATAATGTTTATGTCATACTTTTTTTAGCTACCGATTGATGATAGACCCTCCCATTCTTTTTATTGTTGAGTTTTTGTTTTATATAATTTTGGGTCTATTATATGCGAAAGTCAATCACCTAAGAAAGCATATACTTTTAGAAAAGTTGTTAGTTGATTTTCTTTGTTCATTCAGAAAGTGTATACCTTATTGTTTAAACATGGGACTAAAAAAATATACGAGTAAGGTTTAACAATACTTTCCACATATGAACTAATTCTATGAACTCTGCATACATGATCAAGTTCCTTCATTTCAATCAGATTTGCGAGCATGAAACAATCCTATATATATATATATATATATATATATATGAGTAGCTAAGGAAAGCACAAACTTTGGAAAGTAGTGGGTCTTCAGAAGTTAAAAGAGTTGGTAAGAAGTAAAACTCAGGTTATGAGGTTTGTTTTGTTTCATGTTTAGGTGAATATGTAGGTCTTTAGTTGGGTTTTTACTCATACCTTTTAATTGTGTTAGAGTTTCGACATATTCATGTGTTAACTATTTTGTTAAAGGCGAGAATCGAGGAGGTTGCTGGTCTAAAATATGTTGATTGAGCTTTAAGGAGAGATAATCAAGCGAGTGGAAGTTAGCGATGACCATTGGCCGCTCCGGCGAAACGTCGTGGTTTGTGGATGCGTGTGTAAACAGTGGAGGGGTTAGTAGAGAGACCGTTAAGCTTTTGACGGCGCCAAATTGCCTTACCTTTTGTGTAGTTTTTGTTGATTTATTTTTTGAATATTGATCTCTTTGTTGTTGATTTGAAGTTTCAGATCTGAATTAGTTAGTTGGAGTATGATTTTCCCTACATTTTATATTAAAATTTCTTTAGGTTTGTTGGAACTATCCTCGACGAATGTTCGTATAAGCTATCTAACTATCATGAGACCTTTTGCTGAATATGTGTTTAAAAGGTATGGTTTAGTTTTGTTGAGTGAGTGAGTCGCTACTCATACAATCATACTACGATCATAGTTGTTTTACTAACTTATAATATGTTTCGTGGCCAAATCTAGGTGTATGAATCGGGGGTTCGTACGTAAATCTTGGTGTTCAATCAAGGATTTCAAGATGATATGTTGTGTTCGCCAGCGTTGGCTTGTGATGGATGATAAACCAAGGAGAGAGAGTTTACCAGAGAAAGAAAAAGTGGCAGCCAACATCTTTACGAATCGTATTGTTTGGGGTTGTTAAGGAATGATAAGGGGGCTGGCAAAACAGTGGTGGTGATTATGGAAAGTTTGGGCGTTCTTTTAAGTCTATCGCAATTGAGCAATCCGTCCAAGTTCGAATCTATTTCTTATTGTTGTCCGATTTATTCATCTTTTTTTCTATATCGTATGTTTGTTTGTGTTGATTTTAGGCTCACATATGGATAACGAGATCTGGATATTGTGCAATCACTTTGTAGGATCGTTCTGTGACCCAAACGAGTCAATCAGAAGATTTCTTATCAATTCAAGAGGCGGAAACAAATGAATTGACTTGGAAAACAGCTTGATTCACTTCTATGTCTTGTATACTGATTATAACACGATTACAGATCAGTAGACACGTCGGCAGCACTTCGGTACCGGAATTACAAAAGTTACAAATGATTTCGTGTGAAGGGTATTTATAGTGATGCTGATTTCGCTTGAAAGTGACACTGTGCATTTCAAGCGAAATTACCCACTTAAACATAAACCCTAATTTCTCGAACTACGTGCCCTGATCTAACATTCTTAATAAAAGACTCGATACAAGACGAAGTTGACAGACGTATGCACCAACAGACTCCCCCCTCGGATGTTGACGAGTCTTAAGTGTCGAGTCTTCACAATCTTCAGTCTTTATCAGTCTTTGGGCTTCCTCCAAAATATCGAACAGTGTAAGCATCATCAATCTTCTATTCTTTTTCAGGATCTCGACATGTCTATATCTTCTCTTGATCAGATCTCTTGATTCCTAAAGTTCATCAGCATCAGCAGTAAGCGAACTTCAGAATCTGTTACTGGCTCTAGAATCTACAAGCTCTTCTCTCCCTCGGATGTTGTTCTACTATCAGACTCCCCCTTGAATTGTGCTAGGATCGTAGTCTGAATTTCATAGGTTTCAAGATTGAGACCTATCTCACATCCTGCTCAGGTACTAGAATCGCAACTGGCTCTCTCATAGCCATAACCTGCACATACTCTACCTCAAAGTAAATTTTACAAATTAACAATTTAACAAATTTAAACATTGCTAACCACTTGATAAACTCAGTTCAAAACATCAATTATTGATATAACAATTTTAATTTCTGATGATCACTTGTAAACACAACATTTTTCTCACAACACTCTCCCAAACCAGTTCGTCATGTTCAGCACTTGGAATTTTGAAAATCAGCTCTTCAAAACCAGTTGTCTAAAATCTTTTTGTATTTTTCAAAATTTATGCTAAAACACTCCGAAAATCTTTTTGGATTTTTTTTTATATAACAGAAATTCAGTAAAGAAATATTTACAAACCAATATTTTTGTGAGTTTGTGTAAGAGGATCATATCAGTTTTTGAGACAAATTACCAACACCATTAAGCTTTAAACATTTTAAGTTCTAAACGATTCACTTGGATTGTCAGTATACTGATCCACTTAAATTCTCACACAAAGTTCAACTGTTTCGAGATACGAGATTAATGTTTTAGAGACTTAAACTTATTCGCGTGTCCCACCTCAGAATATACTCCCGTATCCAAATCCCAATATTCAGTCTTACAGGTGAGTATACCTAGATGATATCTGTAAAGGGTTAAATTGCGAGGGCCGTGAGAGCTCACGTCAGAACTTCCATTCAGCAGAGAGATGACGACTTCGACTTTTGGTGTGTTTCCTTTAGAGAATCTTTTCTTCAACAGCACATGATTAGCATTTTGCAATGTTTCATCATTTTTTATGCTGAGGGTGGGCTATATTTCAAGCAGCAGTAAAGTATTCTCCGGGGACTAGGCCATTGCTTCCGCAAAATCAGAAGTCCCGGGATAATACCCCAGATATCACTAAGCATAAAGACCTAGTATCTCAGAAAGAGGGACCTTTCAAACAAGATTTCGGGGGTTACCCATATATCCGAGAGACCCACGATATAAGCAAGTTTGAAATTTAGGTTTATATCTCGTCACAATCTACTACATGTGCAAAAACCTACGGGCATATCATCAGTGAGACCGTTTAACACTATTTATCTTTCCAATTCTTTAGCATGCCGTGAAAGTCCACTGATGTACTATCATTTCCTCTTTTTTACAACAAAACTCATTTTTGATTTTATCATGTTTTTTACTTTTTCAAATTTTCTAATGTTTTTGGATTTTCAGAAAATACTTACTCCCCCTAAAATTCAAAAACATTTAAAGAAATTTGAAAACAAACTGTACAAGATAAAGTGACAACTGATATCAAATCACTTCAATTCGCCATCCACTTGGCATAAACAATCAGTACTCCCCCTCACAATAAAACATTTTCCCATTGTGATTTCAAAACACTTAAGTTTGTTTTAATCAAATGGTTTTTCCGGAAAATAAGTTTTGTTGATTTTATACAATCATTTGTAGATTAGGAGTTCAATTCATCACCTTGTTCATTTTTAACCACTCGAAATATTTAACAATTTTTAGATCACACAACAAATACCACATCTAGAAAATCAAGTACAACTTAATGTCCCTGATTTACCACTTGTAAATAGAAATATCACAATTACCATCCTGTGAATTTCTCAAGAAATGTGCCGATTCCTGCTCCACGATTACCAACTTGGGAGCTCCGGAAAGTCAGGTTTTTAAGTAGAAAATGTTGTCCCCCAAGCCTGACCAGCCTTGGGTGATTTTGGTACACATCTATCCCACCATCTTTATTATTTGTAAAAATCTTTTGCACTTTTCACTTTCCCATCAACCATCTTTCCAAAGATATGTTTGACTTTCCCATTGAAAGCCTTTTCAGCATCGAATTCTCCTTTACCAGTGAAAAATTGACCTGAAATCTCAGTTTTACCAACCTTTAACTTCAAATTTTCTTTTGACAATTTTGGAAAATTTTCATCGTTCATCTCAGGAACGGAATTCTTATTCTTTTTCTCAACAGATGACTCCTCTGATTTTATGGAATCAGATTCATTTTCAGAACTACTTTCAGATTTTACAACCCATCTTTGTTTGTTTTCATCAACTTTTCTTTTGTAAAAACATTTTGATGTTTCACCAACTTCAAAATTTGTTGGTTGTTTCTTTTCACAAATATGTATTTCTTCCAATTTTGAGTTAAAAGAAACTCCCTGTTTTGTGTTGTTGGACTTTTGACAATTCCAAGCAATGTGTCCAATCTTTTGACATTTGAAACACATTCTTCTCTCAACTCTTTGTTCATTTCTCATCATCATACTCTTTTTCTTCTCAGCAAGAAACTCTTGGTTTGATTGTCTCCAGAATGGTTTCTTCTGCTCTTCCTCAGAACTTCCTCCTGCAACAAATTTTGTTTTTGGTTTATAATTTTTCTCATTTTTATAATTTTCCGGGGGAATGAAACCTAAACCCTGCTTTTTGAAATTACCATTATGGTTTGGTTTCTTTCGATAACCTGAACCATAACTATAACCCTTTTTCTTGTTCAATCTCTGTTGAATTCTTGAAGTGTACTTTTTAGGTTTATCATCAAGATTTAAATCTTTTATTTCAGAAATATTAATTTCTGTTAATTTGAAAACATGTTTGATCATTTCAGATTTAACACTTCTTATAGGAAATTCCTTATCAGAATATAATTTGTCTGAATCATTCAAAGTATATACTACTTTGATTGGTCTATCATTCAAATTAGATTTTGATAACAGGAATTCTTTATTATAAACCCTTTTAACCGGTGAACTCGGACTCTTTACTGACGAACTCAAACTTTCAGATTTTGACTCCGACTTTAACTCTTCATCCATATCCAACACTTGATCAACCACTTTCTTTAACAACTCAGACTCATGATCAGTGTCAGAAGTTGTGAATGTGACATCAATATTGTCTGGTAACTCATCAATGATTTCAGACTGTAACTTTATGTTGACTGCCTTTTTTACACGCTCCTCGTTAGGATTCCTGGGGGAATAACTCTCATAGATTGGAGGCGGACACTTGTTATACTTGACACTTTATTTCTTACCAGCATCTTTGTCTTCCGTCTCTTTATCTTTAAACGCTTCAAGACATGCAACAGTAGGATAAACTCGATCAATCAAATAATCACATGTTGTATAACTCAACAGTAACCTTTTGATTCTTTCACTCTCAATCTTTTCGAGTTCCAAATCTTTCTTCAACTGTGCACAATCTTCAATGTACTCATTAATGACCTTCTGCTTTGACATTAATGTTGAGTTCATCTTTGTCATAGCAGCCTCAATTTCTGAATTTGTCTTTTTCAGACCATTCACTGTGTTGTTCAAAACATCGTATGACTCTTTCACATACTTCACATCAGACAACAAATTCTCTTTCAACTCTTCTAGTTCACTAATCTTCTTGTCTTTCTTCTCACAATCTTTGCAAGATTCCAAACATTTCTGACAAGGTTTAATGACCTCAACTATTTTTTCAACCTCGACAATCTTCTCAACTTCAACAATTTTTTCTACCTCGACGATTTTCTCAACTTCGACTATTTTTTCAATCTCAACAATTTTCTCTATCACTTTTCAATCACTGATTCAACATTTTGTTCTTCAGTTTTCATCTTTGTCTTGTCATCAGCTAATCTTATTTCTTCCAGCTCTCTCTTTATGTTGATGCAGATTTTGTGTCTGATGCTTGTCGAATAGATTAGTTTTATTTTACGCTGAATTTGTAATAGTTAGAGAAACGGTCTATCGAACGTGTATAGACCCGCTCGTTTGAAGTGGTCAAACGAGAGGGTTATTCGGTTGACCGTGTGTGTTTGCAAGACAAGGGGTGTGACTATAAATAGAAAACCCTTTCCATTTCAAACACTTGGAGATTTTAGGAGGTTCAAGTCCTCACCAGGGAGAGATCACCACTTGCTCTCTCCCCGGATGTATACTTCTTTGGTATGGTTCGGTTAGCTTGTTAATCGGGCCGGTTTGCTTTGTTATGTTATCAAATCTATACAAGTAAGTATTTCATCCGTCTCTAATCTTCCCGTCTATGAACATAATCATGATAATCACGGTTTCGGTCACGAAACTCGGTCCTACAATTGGTATCAGAGCCTTGGCTCTAATCCTTGTTAAAAACCAAACAAGTTTGGGTTTTTATCAAGTGGTTTTTAGTGATTTTTCAGATTTTGTTCTTAAAAAGTTTATATATTTTCTGGAAAAAGTCTTTTAAATCTGTGATTATCCTATTATTTTGCTAAAAGTTTGTTCAAAAACCTTGTTTGTTTGAATGTTTACATGTTACTAGTGGGTTTTTGTTGAAGTTTAAGCAAAATCGTATTCGATAATTTTTTCGGTGACCGGAAAACCCATCGAGTTCATCACTGTTCTTGGTGGTCTTCAAAGTGTTCATAATTTTTTTTATATAAAATCTATGTTTGATCTGGATTTTTGTTTGAACTAAAGTGTTGTTGTTTATTATATATTAATTTGACTTGTGAGTACAAAGCCATAATAGTTTACTGAAAAAGTTGTGAGTTAATTACTGTTTTCGTCCCTGAGGTTTGTCAAAAATAACGGTTTCAGTCCATTAGTTTAAAAATTGCCATTTCAGTCCATTAGTTTCATTTTCGTAACCATTTCAGTCCACTAACTTAACTCCATCCATTTATTTTGTTAACTTTGAGTTAACTAACTAATTCAGGGACGGTTTGCGTCAGTTTTAGAAACACAGGGACTTAAGTGTAAACTCTAAAACATTAAAACAAAAAAAATAGTAAATTCCAAAAAATCAAAAAAATTCCAAAAAATTCTAAAAAATAATAAAAATTCTAAAAAATCATAAAAATTCTAAAAAATTCTAAAAAATCCGTTTCGGCGCGAACTGTTTCGACCCGAACCGTTTCGAGCTGAACCGTCCGTACCGTTTCGACCCGAACCGTTTCGAGCTGAACCGTTTCGACCCGAACCGTTTCGACCCGTACCGTTTCGAAGCCGTACCGTTTCAAGCCGCACCGTTTCGAACCGAACCGTGCCGTTTCGAGCCGAACCGTGCCGTTTTGAGCTGAACCGTTTCGAACCGAACCGTGCCGTATCAAACCGTGCCGTATCGAACCGTACCGGTTTGGCTTCGAAACGGTTCACGTCAAAACGGTTCGGGTCGAAACGGTTTGGGTCCAAAGGGTTCGGTTCGAAACGGTTCTCATCGAAACGGTACGGTTCGAAACGGTACAGCTCGAAACGGTTCGGTTCGAAACGGTTCAGCTCGAAACGGTTCGGTTCGATACGGCACGGTTCGGGTCGAAACGGTTCAGCTCGAAACAGTTCGGGTCGAAACGGTACGGACGGTTCAGCTCGAAACGGTTCGGGTTCGAAACAGTTCGCGCCGAAACGGATTTTTTTGGATTTTTTAGAATTTTTATTATTTTTTAGAATTTTTTGGAATTTGTTTGGTTTTTTGGAATTTTTTTGATTTTTTGGAATTTACTATTTTTTTTGTTTTAATGTTTTAGAGTTTACACTTAAGTCCCTGTGTTTCTAAAACTGACGCAAACCGTCCCTGGATTAGTTAGTTAACTCAAAGTTAACAAAATAAATGGATGGAGTTAAGTTAGTGGACTGAAATGGTTACGAAAATGAAACTAATGGACTGAAATGACAATTTTTAAACTAATGGACTGAAACCGTTATTTTTGACAAACCTCAGGGACGAAAACAGTAATTAACTCAAAAGTTGTCTTGAAAAGGAGTGTGCATGGCAGACAAAGCATGTAGGTTTGAAAATTGTGTCTTGTGTAGAAGTTGATAAGGACTATTTGAAAATATCTTAAAATCTTATCCCAAAACCTCACTTGTTTCGTCATCACAAATCCAACAACATTTTTTTGTTTCGTCGGATATATAAATACATATCAGTCAATTAGTGGTCAACAGTCTAATATGTCGGCTCAATTATTTAAATCATAACATGTGTTTCGTCAAAATTGATTAAATTACAAATCCATTTCGTCGTGCATGTGTATTGGGCTTCACGTGGGCTTCAAAGTGTTTTGGGCTTCAAATTAAACTGGGCTTCAACAGTTTATAAATCTGTTTCGTAACAAGTCAAGTGTTTCGCCAATATCAACATACAACAACTGTTTCGTCGACAACAAGAATCAATTCTGTTTCGTCGACAAGGTTACACTTCTGTTTCGTCGACCAGTTACTCATTCTGTTTCGTCACAAGGATCTTGGGCCGTTTCGTCGATTTTAAATTTAACTTTCTGTTTCGCCGAATACAATTCGTAAATCAGTTTCGTCATTCATTGGGCCTTAAATTGGATTTGGGCCGGTTTCGTCGAACATTGGTTTTGGATTGTTTTCGTCGATAAACACTTGGAAACCGTTTCGTCGTGATACTTGTTCAATTTTTTAAACAGAAGGTTTGCAAAAGTGGGTTAACACTGTGTGTTCAAGTATTTGATCAGGTTTTCACATATATACATCAAACATGAGTTGTACGAGTCTGGACTCACAACTATTTCAAAATCAGATTTCGATGGCAGAATATCTTTCACAATCAATATCCAAATTCAAATCTCAAGATCAACCTCCACCTCAAGTTACCACTACTCAACCACAGTTCAATCAAAGTGCTTACCTTTGGCCCCCTAAACCTCAAGCTCAACCTCAACAAGGCAACCAAAATCCTTTCATAAATCAAACAAATACATCCACGGCCACCTCAAATCAAACTGATGAAAGGTGTGACTGGTCTGTAAAACTTGGAGGTGGAGATCAAGGAGGAACTGTGTTTAATGCTAAAATTGTCAAGAATGTCAATGATGGTGAATCTTCAGGAAAAGATGATAGCTTGTCGAATGGTGCCAAGGAGATGAAATGTCAAAATTCTGACTTGATCAAGAAAGCTGATGCTACATCAAAAGAAATGGAGAAGATTCTCACTGAAGATGGATCTTTCTCTTCTCAGACTGCCTTTATGGCTAATGTCACAGCTTCTACAAGTCAGGTAAAATCCGAAACTCCTAGCATATGTAGTTATTGTGCTGATTTGAAACATGAATGTGCTAATGCTAATCATGCTTTTGAAGAATTAAAACATGAATGTGCTAATGCTAAACATGCTTTTGAAGAATTAAAACATGAATGTGCTGATTTGAAACGTGAATCTGAAACGGTTCATAGTCACAATCAGAGTTTGGTTGTTGAACTTTCAAAGTGCAAAGAGGCAAATATGGCTTTAGTTCGAAATGAAAAGGAATTTAAATCTGTGATTGAAACCTTAAGGAAAACTGTTTCCGAAACTACCAAAGTTGTTTATCATAAACAAATTAGTATTAACAATTACATTAACATCGTTGAGGAAACCAAAAAGGAACTAGCCATTGCCAAATGCGAGCATGATGCTATCAAGCAAAAATTGGAGAGTTATTCTAACTCCCGATTTGTGCTCGATCACATAATTGACGTTCAACAACTGAAAGGGAACGTGAAAGGCATAGGGTATAAGGCGTGTCCACCTCCATTGAAGGGCAACTATACCAAGATGCCCGATGAGGAGGAAATGCCTCGGTTTGAACCAACTGTACCTCTTAATTATGAGGAGTTTACAACTGGTCTAGGGTTCAAATCGGACAGTTCCTCGGAGGGCTCATCTGGAACAACCGAAAATTCAGCATCTGTTGGTACGGAACAAAGTCCTCCCACAATTGAAGACTATGATTCGTCCGATGATGAACCAGATGTGAGTGATGAGGATAAATCTCTTGAGAAGAATAAAGGAGTAGAAGTGCCTTTTGAGAATCACATTCTGTGTGATCCTCCTACTCCTGCTGTGCATTCAACTGGTGCTAAACAAGAGATAGATCCTATCACTGAGACAGTGTCTACCATTAAAAGTGATAACGTGTTGTATACTTTAGTTGGTGATGACAAAATTTATTCAAACACAGCTTTTCCAATTAAAAATGTCAATCAATCTTTGATTGATAAAGTGTTTGAAGATTCTACCAGTAAGTTTTTGGAAAAGGGGATCCCGAGAGTTTCAGTAACTCAGTGTGATCCGATTCCAAAAGCTGAAGTTAGAAGAAAATTTGGAAATAAAAAATCACCAACGAAGCAACAACCTGTCGCTTTTAAGGGTAAACAGCAACAGCAGCGAGCTCAAAATTCTAAAAGTTCACAACCGAAGGTTGAGACCAAAGGAGCTCGTTTCAAGAAGAAAAACAATGATGTTAAATTTGTAGCATCCAATGGTACTGATAAAATTGAGACTTTTGAAAACAAATCAAACACCGATTTTGTTCAAAAAGTCAGAATTTTAAAGCGTAACGCTCAAAACAATTACACCCAACACACAAACGGGTGTGATGAAGGAACAAGTACCTCTGGGTCTACAGGTTCAACATGTGAAAGTCGAATCGGATCTCCCAAGTTTGTTGAGAGGAGATCGTGTTTCAAATGTGGGGAGTTTGGACACATTATCAAAGACTGCACAAACTCGCCCAAACCAAATTTTGTGGAAAGAGCCCCTTCTGAACACGGTCACTCACAAAGTCGTCCTGTTTCTCCAAAACATGATAAACGCACTATTAAAGAACAGAAAAAAAAAACAACGACATAAGAATGTGAAGGTGATCGAAAAGGCTTTAAAACCGGAAAATGTTAAAAGGAAACCAAGTTCACAACAACCGTTAAAACCAGAAATTGTAATTAATACACAATCTGGTAAATGGAAACAAGCTTGGAAACCGAAAACAGGTGAAGGTTCAGGGGGAGGCGTGAAATTTCCAAATCATCAAGAAATTGAAATTACATTTCTTGATTCTCAGGGGAAACCTAAGTCTATGAAGGCTTGGGTCCCCCTCTCCATCTAATCTCTGAGTGAGTGTGCAGGATGTTCCAGGAGGAACTTTCGATAGTCATAGGATTATTGATAGTGGAATGTTCTTGCACAAGATCGGCGACAGAAGAAATTGTTGCCTTTGATGGAGAGAAAAAGAAAAGAAGACAGAATTGTCTGTCGAAAGAAATTGAAAGCTTCGACAAAATGAAAATCATACCTAAGTTTGATTGTTCAAGGCTTTGATCGGGTCCCCAGGATAGATTCAATACGCACCTGCAGCACGTCTGATGTTCAAAATCAACAAGATGAACGTGCAGTGTACATTTCTTCACGGTGTGATTGAAGAAAATGTGTTTGTTGAACAAACCAACCGGGTGTGCGGATGCCTTGGCGTGGATTGAGCAACCGCACACTACTTCTCAAGAGAAAGACAAAAACCTTCGCTGGTGCAATGTGGAAGACCAGCCGGACCCAAAGGTTTCTGATCTTGTTGATGTGAAGAGATTTCTAAGTAGCTACAAAATCGACTTTGAAATCCACACCGGGTGGATATCCAGTTTGGGAGAGCACTCAGATTCCTTGCAATGCACGAAGCAGTTGCAGGATACGGTTTTAAAATTCTAATCTCTCTTTTACTTGTCGATATTTAAGCTGCTTTATGAATTATTATTATCTCGTACAGCACTCTTTGGCCAGACAATGTTGTCATGGTCCGCACCGCTTACCGACATGCCAACTGATTTTTCCAAAATTCGATAAATCATTTGTGATTCAAAATTAATTTTGGTAAACAGCATTGAGGTAAAACATGAGTTAATCCACATCGGAAAATCATTTTTGTAAATATCTTTGTGTTTTTAAAATTATTGTAAGTTTGTTGATTTTAGGGGGAGTAAATCCAAAATTTGAAAATTCAAAAACATTGAAAAATTTCAAAACGCAAAAACATTAAAAAAAATGAGTTTCCTGGCGAGAAAAAGAGAATATGATAGTAAATCAGTGGTCTGTCGAAACCTCTTCAAACTGAAATGCAAAATGAAAAATGTTAAGCAGCTCTATATAAGATGTATCGGTAGGCTCACAATCATTTTAAAGTGTGCAGGGCGATATAAACCTTAAATCGACTGAAGACCAGGTGGGAACCACACATTGGCATATGGTCTTAGTACCGAAATTTCGTTTGAGAGATTGCCGAGGTTCTGAGATATTCGGTCTTTATGTTGTCTTATCATCTGGGTATCATGGTTGTATCAAACCGAAACAAACGGAGACGAAGTCTAGATCTTCCATGATACTATACATACGTGTACATATTGCATTCGACCTCAATAAGTGATCAACAATCACATGTCCAAACAAAATAAGTGATAATATATCACAGATTCTTTGCGGGAGTCAAGTTCGTCTCTTTGCTGTACGAAAGTACTGACCTGTTCACGGACTTGCTCCTGTGCCCTCATGCATCTGAAAATCAAGTTCCTCATCAATAAGTGATTATATCACATAGGGCTTGTTTTCAATCAAAATAAGTGAGTTTCTCACATCTTTTATATGGTCAAACAGATGATAAATAGTATACTCACCGGTAAGATGAATTCTCGTGCATACCTTGATACGGGAATGTGTCGTGTGTGGATGAACACCGGTCGGTAAGTATAAATCATACCTTAACGTGTCCCCTCGCCATGATTACATCTGATAAGTTGAGCTTACGTGGACAACAATACCGATAATTGTTATAGGATGCTTATCTAAATGTTAACTAATTGAACAAAAAGAGCGTTTTGACATGACCGTACACTGATATGATTCTCTTACCTCGAAACTCGCAAAAAGAATGTCTGTAAATATTTATTTATTGCTTTCAGTTTCTGTATCTTTGTATATATTTATTTATTGCTTTCCGTCTTTACATTTGAAAAATGAAAAATTCCAAAAAGATTTTAGGTGTGTTTTAATTTAAACTTTATAAAAGCCAAAAAGATTTTGCTTCTAGTTTATTTTTGATTGACCGATGTTGGAACTCGAGTCTATCCTACCCAAAATCCTGATCGTAAGCCGGAAAACAATTGCATCTTCATAAACAGTCGAAGTTAACAAGTCTTGAAAGTTAAAGGACTAAAATTGAACAATTTTGTTTAAACTTTCAAACTGTTGTCGGTCGGTGTTTGATTGAGATTTGATCTCATATGTGTCATTTGTTTAATTTGTCTAAATTCCAAACGGTTGTTCTCATTACGTGTTTAGCTTTCTTGTATGTGCAGATGCGACATCAGAATCAGCTAAAGGCGAAGAGAACGTGTCAGATGACAAGCCGTAAAGTGAAGACACGATGTTGATACAATCAGAAGATCAAGATGATCAGATTGCAGTTGATCACTCATCAACACCACAAGGATCTAAATCATTGAAGTTCAAATGATTCACGAGCATAACTCAATGGAGAGTTCAGTCCAAGGGGGAGTTTGTTAACACACTTCTTAAATGAAAAGCGAGTTTGTTGATACACTTCTACTTACGACGCGTGAAGACTTTGAAGATCCTCCGACATGAAAGATACAAAAGACACGGAAGACGAACCTCACGAGTAGCGTCCAAGGGGGAGATTGTTGGTACACTTTATGTGGACGCGACTCGACTCGGTTCAACTCGGTTCAGTTCGACTTGGTTTCGACACGGTTAGGTCCGGCTCAAGCCCGACGTCACGACATTCCTCCGTCGTGCGCCCCAGAGTTCGACACGCGAAGCACGGAGCGCCGCGAACCTATTCCGTTTACACATCATCATGACATCATCATGATGATGTCATGATGATGTCACAAGCTTGTCATATGTTGAATTAATGAAAGTCTTGAACAGAAACTTCAACTTTGACCGAACAATGCATTGGACCAATCAGAAACATCACTTGGGGCGTGAATCTATGAAGTGGGCTTTGACTTGTGAATTGGACTTTGTCTATTTGGGCTTCAACACAACTCGACGAAACAAGATTAGATTTAATATGTTTGTCGACGAAACAAGGTGTGTTTCGTCGACTTTAGTGTTTCGCCGGGTCCTTATTTGTGTTTCGTCATGTTCTGTGTCTGTCTAGTATAAATACCCTCATTTGTTTCTGTGTGAAACAGATGAGCGCCGAGAGACTTAGAGAGAGTCTGTTAAAACATTGTTTGTATATGTTTGTGGTTGTACTCATCCCTAATCAATAGATATTGAATCTTTGGTTACGCGTGTGTTTTACACTTTTGTTTGGTTTGCACCGTCACGGGGATTCCGCACCCGTTACCGTGTTCGTGATAAACAAGGATAGGTTTTCGTTATCGATCCTCACCGGAAAAACGGGACCTACACTTTAATCTTGCGATCTTCTTCTCATACAGCATTTCAACTTTATCTGCAAAAAAACAAATTAAAACTATCAGGATCTATACCTTTTCTAGTTTTATTAAGATATTCTTCTTCATCATCGGTATCAAGATCACTTCCTAAATCTGGAAAAATCGATATTCTTTTCGACTGAAATTTGACTGATTGCTTCCAAAATTTGAGCAACAAATCCTGAACCCGGTGGAATGTATTTATCCCAGCTAAACCCCTCTGCAACTTTTTCATCATCTTGATTAACAAGACAAGATTTCTTTCCATCCTCAATAGCACGTGCATGTGTCGTTTGTGGTTGCTGAGCAATCTGATGAAAAATGGATTTCTGATAATAATCATTCTTTTCTGATCCTCTTTTTGCTTCTTGATTTTTACACTCTCGTTTAAAGTGTCCTTTTCCTTTGCAACGAAAACAGGTAACTTTTGACTTATCATATCCTAATGGAGAATTAGCCAATCCCCGAAACTCATCTCTACCTGTAATTTGTTGAAATTTTTCTGCCCTTCTAACAGCACTAGCCATACACCATTTTACATCCATCAACTCAAGTTCCTCTGCATCAATTTGGTCATAATCTTCTTTTGTAAGCATCGGATTTCCAATTTTGCCAGCAATCAAACTTTCATATGATTCTAACATAGCAACGAGTGATGCCATGTGTTGCTTAGGAATCTCTGGAGACAAATTTTGACCATTTTGAATGTTCAAGGTAACATTGCACTACAGATTTGTAGAATTATGCTGTTGAGAACTTGGTGTTGTATGATTTGGATCAAATCTTGAATACGCAGACGAATGTCCACCACTCTGAGTCACAGTACTACCTTTTGTTCCAGAAGAACTATCAGCATTGAAACCAGTTTGGATCTTTGGGCTGGGAGTAGCTTCAAATTTGTTTCCTCTGTAGTATAAACTGACATCTTGTTGAGCATTTGGATTTTTCATGATTGCTGTTTTCTGAATATCCAACTCGTGCTTTTCAATCTTCTGAATAAATTGTGCCAGATTCATATTTTCAGTTTTTCTCATGTGTTTAAGGATCAACAAATAAGTTCCCCATTTCTATTGTGGTAATGCATCAGCAAGTTTATCAACCCATTCATCATCGTCTTTCTTTATGTCCAATCTTCCCATTTCCAAAACAAGATGACAATATCTATCAATGGTCATTTTTGTTGTTTCATGATCAAAGGCTTCAAACATGTCAAATGATTTCTTAAGTAAAGCCTTTTTGTTCTTGATCATATCTACACATCCTTTAAACTTTTGAATCAATGCCGTCCAAATTGACCTAGCAGTTCCCTCATGTTGAAGCAAAACAAAGATATCTTATTTAATCGCTTGTTGAAGAATACTTCTCATCATTTTTTCACTTGTATATTTCAATTTATCAATCTCCGAAAAATCACAAAATTCTTTTTCAAGTCCACGTTCATTTTTCGGTTTCTCGTAATCTTTCTCTAATGAACACCATGCGTCAAACTTGCAAGCTTGCACCCAGTTCTCAAATCGATTCTGCCAACCTTTAAAATCTTCAATGTACATAAGCTTTGGCGGTTTTTGATGAGTTCCCGTTTCATTCTCACTGTACAATGTTTCAGCAGCAGTAACTGGTGCAACTGGAGTAGCAAATACATTGTAAAATTCTTCTTCCATGATTAGGCAAATTGTTTCACAAACACAAGTCTCAAAAAACACAGTTTCACACCGAATCATAGTTTCAAACGGAATCAACTCTTGATGCGGAATCAACCTTTTCACACGGAATCACCTCTCAAACGGAATCACCTCTCAAACGGAATCACCCCTCAAACAGAATCACCCTCTCAAACGGAATCACCCTCTCAAGCGGAATCACCTGATTTCTTGTGAAACAGATGAATGTTCAAACGAAATTACACTTTGGAGCTAAATTACTAATTTTGTGTGGAACGTCTCAAACGGAATCACACTCTGAAGCGGAATCAAGTAATTTCGTGTGAAATCAGAGGTACTTTTCAAGCGGAATAGCAATTTCAAGCGGAATCAAGTGTTAATTTCGTGTGAAATGCTGCTGACATCATCAAGACCGATCTGTGTTTCAAGCGAAATTACAAATTTTACCCGTTTTAGATTGAATTAAGGTCCAATTCTTTCAAGGATTCATTAAAACACTGTTACGATTATAATGTGTGAAATTCAGACCATTTTGACTGTAAAATTTTGTGAATTATGTAAAAGAAGGTGTAGAAAACAGAAATTATGGCTGTTTTGGCAAGAACTCTTCCTCCTGAGCTCTGATACCACTTGTAGGATCGTTCTGTGACCCAAACGAGTTAATCAGAAGAGTTCTTATCAATTCAAGAGGCGGAAACAAATGAATTGACTTGGAAAACAGCTTGATTCACTTCTAAATGTCTTGTATACTGATTATAACACGATTACAGATCAGTAGACACGTCGGCAGCACTTCGGTACCGGAATTACAAAAGTTACAAATGATTTCGTGTGAAGGGTATTTATAGTGATGGTGATTTCGCTTGAAAGTGACACTGTGCATTTCAAGCGAAATTAACCATGTTGATTTCGTTTGAAAGTGGCAGTGGCACTTTCAAGCGAAATTACCCACTTAAACATAAACCCTAATTTCTCGAACTACGTGCCCTGATCTAACATTCTTAATACAAGACTCGATACAAGACGAAGTCGACAGACGTATGCACCAACACACTTTGTTTGTTTTGAATATTTTTGATCATTTTGTTTGTTGTTGACAAATTGACAACCGTTAAAGTAATCAATTTAATGAATAGTACACAGATTAGTTACGGTATTTTGCTTTTAATTTGCCTTTTAGTGGTTTTGGTGATGCCAAGGGTTGATTGGCTTCATTAAATGTGTTGCTTTTTATGTATAATGGGTTTCTTAAGAAGAAATGTGTTGCACTTCTTAGTTGTACCAAGTAGAGCAAAGAACCTTATGATACCCATTGTTTTGAATCATATATATGTTATTTTTTTAAAACAAATTAATGTTGGTTCTACACACCTTCATTGATCTTTTGTAAAAAAAAAAAGGCTCTTTATCATTGTTAAGTCATTACAAACATTAATTTTAATGAATAAATGGATTTTATTGTTGCTCTCTTTTGTTTTTTAGTGAACAGATAAACATGAGTTGTAAAACTTAGTAAGGTATGTTCTTGGAAATGTACATATGGGCTGCAAAGCTTATTTTATTGTTTATGTAATTGGGGTAAAAAAGCCTGTTAAAAAGTGAAGAGAATATGTGGCAGCTATTTTAGGTAATTTAGGAATATTGGTTAGTTACTTTTGAAGTTTTATTGAAGATATCAAGAGAAATTTTTTTTTTATCTTTTTTAAAGATTGATCTGTATTTTATATACTGGCAGCTGAGTTTGTTATGGTTATTTTGTAGATCAAGGATGGATTTGCAAAGGGTAAGGACCTGGTGGTGAGTGTGATGTCAACGATGGCGGAGGAGTAGATTTGTGCTGTTAAGCACATTGGCCCCAAATAAGCTCTTCTACCACCACCACCATTAGCAGTAGGAAAAGCTTTTGCTATTGTATTTATGTTTGGGCGTCTTATGGTTTTATCTCTCTTATTGCCCTCTCTCAGCGATTATAACTCATAAGTTTATATTTTTGAATCTGTGTAATAATATTTTGAAACGATTGATCAGATTTCTTGATCTCATTACAACCCTAATCACTATCTCACTCCATCTGCTACATTTTGCTTCTACTAAAAAATAATTGTGATCTTCTCGAATTGTGAACCAATTTAACCAGCTTAGCAAATTGTGATCTCTGTGGTTCATTTATGCTACTTTGTCATGCCTTTATTGTTGTTTGTATTTATTACCTTATATAAGCTGTTAGTTAGCATCATGGTTATAATTTTTTTTTCAAATGATATGAGTTTATGAACGTGTTTGAGTATCAGGGTTATAATTGTTTAGATGGCAGAGCAACTTTATAACTCTAATTATAGCCAACACATTAATATGTCATACATTTTGTTTCATTTTAAGTATGTATTAATCATAAATAATAAGTATATTAATAACTTTCTCCGGCCCGGGAAGCAATCCCGGGTGATAACCTAGTAACAAATAATAAATAACAAAAACTGAAACTGAAACTTATTTAAAGTGTTTCAAGTATTTTGTCAAGTCCAAATTACCCTTTAATGAATAATAGTTCTCGAATTGGGCCACATAAACTTTAAAAAAGAAGCCCAGAAGTAATAACATAAAGGTCATAAACTGTTTTCTCACTTCATCTTCCCCATTCAAACCTAATACCAGAACACCTGCTGAACTACCGCCAGAACATTTATGTTACCTTCTTTCTTCTAGCGAGTGAAACATCCCGGGAACGTTTTGGAGCCGTCCCCAATAACCCAAAAACGTTTAGAAAACATCCCCATAGCGTTTCCATCCCCAAAACATCCCCGGTACGGGTACTCCATGCTTCTGGGCGTCCCCGTGCTTCATAGGTGATTTAAAACAGTTGTTCATCACTGCATAAATGATGAGAAAAGAGAACGTAGCTGAACCTCCAAATTCACTTCAATTTTGCTTCTTATTAGTGTCCATAAGTCACCTATGTCACATGTCATGTCATTGTTAAAATGAATCATAAAGTTGGAGTCGAGACGGAACTCATCAACAAAGTTATAAGTCTATAAATATAATATTTTGTAATGAAAGTAATTTTCCATTAAAAATGTAAACCTTTAAATCACAATTAATTCACAAACAAATAAACTCAATCATAAATCTCTAAATATTTTTTTTACTATACTGGCTGAACAATATAAAATATAAATATATAATTTATACCTCTATGAACAACTTTTATAAACGAAATTAAATTTTACATTAGGTAAAAAAAGGTTTTGAATCTATAGGGATAGCCACAGAAGACTTTGTAGAAAACAGAAATCAAATGTCACATTCTTGTTTAATAAAAATCTAACATCAACGAATGAGATTTAAAAACCGTACATTCCATTATTCAAAATACCCACGAGAACTTTCAATCTTGTTGTGCATTCACCATTTGAATCTATAGAAGACTTTGTAGAGGCCAAATGATTACCAAGAGAATAACTTAATGGTGGTTGATGCATCGTATCATATAGTGATTTAAAACCTAACTTGTTCTACTATTATCGATTAAAGATGATGAATTTGGAATGATTGTTGTTCCAACATCTTTATCTAAAGAAATCCCAATGTTCAATTCTGAAAAAGATAATATGTTTATCTTGTTTAAATTGGTGACCAAAGGATGGAGTTGAAGGAATGATGTGTTGTTTCTCTATAAAATTTAGGTTTTTTTTTTTTTTTTTTTTTTGAACAGCAAATTTTGGATCACTGACGGACCACTAGAGTATCATCGTGCCACCAGCAGAACCACCCGATTTTCCGTTATCAACTATAGCACCACTATTCATGCGGGTGGGTCTTGTAAAGGGTTCTAGTCAGGTCAAACTGGGTGAACCGGTCAAAATGTTATTTTAGTACAATCTTTTAAAACGTATTTTGCACTTAATTTTAATTTTTATTAGAAAGAAAAATTAGTGCGTTAAATTTATTTCAATAATTATCTAATTATTTTTAATAGATTAGATCGATTTTGTATTTTAGAATAGATCTATATCTTGTATTATTAGAGATAAATTTGTATTTATTTTGTGGTTATCTCCTCCCAAAATAGTGGAGAGCCATTTGTATTTATAGGGATATTGAATCAATGAGAAGGATATCGAATTATTCAAACCTTCATGGTATCAGAGGCTAATCTGATCCTTTGACCAATCTTTTTTCTCTGTTTCTTCTCAAACCCGATTCTCTTCTTCATCCCTATGGCTTCACATCTGCACCCTGCAGTCATAGTTTCTAATATCCGTACCCACATTCCGATCACCCTTGACATCGAAACCGGCCATTACACCACATGGTCGGAACTTTTCAAAATCCAGTGCAAATCCTTTCTAGTCTGTGATCACCTACAGCCTCGTGTTTCTCCTGCTACCTCTTCATCGGACAAAGACAAAGAAAAAGAACAAGTACCGATCGAGAGTTGGGAACGATTGGATTCGATCGTTCTTCAATGGATTTATGGTACAATCTCATCCGATCTCCTTCACACCATTATGAAGCCCAACACCACAGCTTACGATGCCTAGACCACACTATCCAACTTATTTCAAGACAACAAGGCTTCTAGAACAATCGACCTACACAACCGATTTGCCAGCACTCACCTTGATCAGTTTCCATCCATGTCCTCCTACTATCAAGCCATGAAAGTCCTCTACGATCAGCTCACAAATATTGGTTCCCCGATCACCGATGAACAATTAGTATTACAAATCCTCATTGGACTCACCGAACATTACAAGAGTGTAGCTCTCATTCTTCAACAAACCAAACCCTTGCCCAACTTCTATGAAACCCGATCTCAACTGTTTATGGCGGAGACCAGAAAAATTAATCAAGCCAAACAAGCTGCTCACCTCGCCGGCACTGCCCTAACCGCCACAATCGATCGCAACCCTTCTTTCAGATCTCAAGACACTCGTCAAGCTGAAAATCGGACTGATTCGGAACGCGGCCATGGTCGCGGCCGTGGTAGAGGTCGCGGAAGGGGCAGCGGATCTGTTTCTCGTGGACGTGGCGGCTGGAATTCATCAGGTCACAATGTTTCTTCACAACAGCAGCTCACATGGCCTTTTCCCTTCTCACCTTGGGCCGGTCAACAACAACAGACATGGGCCGGTTAACAACTACAACCTTGGGCCCAATGGATGGTACCCCCATGTCCCTACCCAACTGTTCCAAAACCAAACAGCGCTGGGCCCGGCGTTTTGGGCCCTAGGCCAGCCCATAATTATGCTGCCAGTCAGGCCTCATCCACTGCAGATGGCTACACTCCAACGAATCTGACCAAGGCTCTAAATTGGACAATGGACACAGGTGCGTCTAATCATATGACTTCTACTGCTAATAATTTCCCGTCTTTATTTAATATATGCATGTCTCGTACTATTGTAGTCGCTAATGGCAAAACCATACCCGTTCTTTGACAAGGTAACCAAACCTTACCACCACCCTTACCACCTTTCAAATTAACTAATGTCCTTTATGCACCCTCTTTCCGTCAGTCGTTTCACTAAAGATAATCATGTTTCTGTGGAATTTGACCCCTTTGGTTTTATTGTGAAGGATCTCAAGACCCGGACTCCTATCCTATGATGCAATAGTTCTGGTGACCTCTACACATTGGATCCCACACAAGTGTCCAAGTTCACCTCACCATCTACTTTCACTGCTATGACTCAAGACCTTTGCCATCAACGCCTTGGCCACCCTGGCTCAAATTTATTGCATTCACTTAAAAATTCCAGTTTTATTGATTGTAATAACTTAAAACCTAAATTATGTCAATCTTGTGTATTTTGTAAACAAGTTCGACTTCCGTTTATGGATTCTTTTAGTTCTACTTCTTTACCTTTTGATATCATACATAGTGACTTATGGACTTCCCCAATTCTTAGTAGTGGTGGTCACCGTTATTACATTTTATTCCTTGATGATTTTACTAACTTCTTATGGACATTTCCCATTAGTCAAAAAATACAAGTCTTCTCAATCTTTCACGCCTTTTCTACTAACATTACAACCCAATCTGAGTGTAAAATTAAACAATTTCAATGCGATAATGGCAAGGAATATGCAAATGCTCAATGTTTTTAAAAATTTTGTGATACACATGGCATGATGTCGCAGCCCCCGACCCCTACCCCAGAAGCGGGAGCCGCGGACCAGTCAAGTGGTATCGGTGTTTGTTAATTTGGCAGCGGAAATAAGACATCAGGATCGTAGCTAGGAAATAAATTTCAGAGTTTCAAAACACCAATTTTTTATAATAAATAAATGGGATAAGACCCAAGTTTCCTTCATAATACATTTATAGGGATAAACCCCAATTATTGAAAACATAATCTCCTTTTTATTTAGGTAACTTTTATAGTCACTTCTTTAAGCCTTCAATGCTCCATAGCTGGCTTCTTATAGCTTCACATTAAGTTACCTGACACGCGTTTTAAAAAGATTTTTTCAGCATGAAATAGTGGCGAGTGCATCCCAGTTTAATCAAAACAGGCTTTTATAACTTTACTGTATTGAGAGCGATTACAATGTTTATATCTACCCAATTACTCATTCGGTACTTGTCACTCGACCGTATCTGTGACTATGGTCATATCACACATTGGCAAACCCGTTGTCCAACGGTGACACTTATCAAGTAATGTATACAAAACCCCATAATACCGGCAGCAATTGTAGAATACAAAGACTCAATCACTTTTAAGTATAATTAAAAATATATGAGATTTTGTAACACAATTAATGACTCACTTTGTAGACGTAAGTAGTTTTATAGCTTCCTGTTGTTTTTTCTGATTATTTTCTATTAAAAATAAACAATGCACACGTGTTAGTAAGATAACCCAAATCACATTAGCCATACAACACGAGACAGAACTCCAACAAACTTAGTCAGGAAGAGCCTCGACATGCGTTACGGAGCCCTAGATCAACCGGGTAGGGTAATGAATTAGTGATCGAGGTTAAAATACTTACAATGAGGCAGAGCTTCATGTTTTAGCGGTATAATACCGAGCTACTTTGACTATAAAAGAGGCTGAGAGAGAAAGAGAATTGAACGAATTGCAATTGAGGGGTTTGTAGGCTGAAATCGGGGTTTCTCGCGCCCCACGAGCCAGACCTAGCTAGGGCTAGGTTTGACTGATCAGCACTATAGCCTTGACACGAAGTGGGACACGTGGCGTCATGGGTATCCAGCAAGCAAATGGGTCTCGTGCCCGGCGACTCGCACGAAGAAGGGGGTCGCGGCCCACGAGTGACCTAAAATTCTGATTTTATCTAATTTTTGTTAAAATTAGGGTTATACGGGTCTAGTTTAGCGTATACGGGGTATAATTAGGGCGTTTTTCTAGGGTTGTTATATCCTCCCCACCCTGTTTTAAATCTCGTCCTCGAAATTCACTAGAACAGGTGTGGATATTTTCTTTGCATTTCTGACTCGAGTTCCCATGTGTATTCTAGTCCTCTCTTTGAATCCCATTTTACTTTGACCAGAACTAATCTCTTGTGTTTGAGATTCTTGATCTTTCTCTCTTCAATCTGAATAGGTTTCTCTACAAACTTAAGTTTCTCATTTACCTCTATGTCCTGAAGAGGTATTACCAATGATTCGTCTGCTAAGCATTTCTTGAGATTACATACATGAAATACATCATTGTCTCACCTCGATATTTACTGCTCAGCCCGGTGGGCCCGGTGGGGAGTACTGTGACGTAAGATTGGTATTGTCATAGTCAAACATACACATAATAGCACAGCGGAAGTCTTGGAATATAAAATATTATTACAAACCCAATTGTCTGAAAATACCAAAAGGATAATTACATACGAGTTTGCAATATTAAATCCACAGGCGGATCATTATAAAATGTACAAAAAGAAGTTTAACAGACTTTAGGGCATCCTAAGGATTTGCAAGATCCTTTATTGACACCAAGCAGCTCCCAGCCAATTACGTCAGTTTACACTGGTAAATACAATTAACTGACTCATTTGAAAATGTTTATGAAAATTTGGTTTAAGGGCACAAGGCACAAAAATATCTCTTTTATAACTTGGGATAATTATATAAAATAATCTTGTATACAGATTTACATGTTTGTCGTACATTTAGGGCCGGGATAGAAGCCGAACATGATTAATAGACACACCACTGATATAAACTCACAAGGAGTTATCTATATCTTATTCCCTTCTTGGGGAATAGAACCCATATCGCAACTGACAGGTGTATGCCTACACCCCGAGCTTAGGTCGTGGCCATTTACAAATGAAATGAGCTGAAGATATCAGGACACGGTCGTATTAACCCCCAATGTTGATGTTAACAAATAAAACGGATTAAAACGGGTTATGTCAATAAATTAACCACTATTCGATTAATGATTCCATACCGGACCTGTTAGTACATATGTCTGTAGCTTCCGTCTGCATCGAGTCTTATGTATTTTGTCCTGTTTATGTATTTTTGTATATGTATGTATTTGTGTGTCTAGACAAATCAGGGAACGGCGCATAACTGTTAAAGTGAAATCCGTCGGACGACCTGTGTCATCCGAATGGATGGCCACCCGATCGGATGACCATCCGACCGGGTGACACTATCTCCTTCCCTGATTGCCTATAAATAGCAGGTTAGTGCTAGTTGTTTAGAAATTTTGGCTGTCAACTGAGGCGAAGCTCTGTCTATCTGACTTTCATCTGGATCTTCTGTACTTTCATACTTATGCAATGAAATCAGACATGTTAAGCGTTGATATTGTCATTGTTGATTCTCGGAAATTATCGAGGGATTCCGCACCTCGATTCTGATCGATTCCGCCACGTTCTACTCGAACAGATCCTGCGAAACGGCCTAACAAGTGGTATCAGAGCCACAGGAGGTTGGATCGGAGACAACAACAGCAAATTCATCAAGTTTTCAGCGATTTTCTGCCGATTTCTGTCAAAACTCACTGGAGATTCTGACTATTTCTTCATCTTCTCCTTTATTTCTTGCAGTTTTCATATTTTCACACCTTAAAACCGAAAAAACTCAAAATTAAGCAAGATTTCATGGACGGAATTGAGTAAATTTGATATCAATCGAATCGGAATTGAACATCGAACAATCCTACAAAGTTTCATTAAATAATTCGAACTAAAACTTAATCAAATCAAGCAAAAACTATGTCGAGTTCTTCGCACAAGATGATGTCACTCATCCGATCGGATTGCAATCTGATCGGATTGGACTAGATTTTGTTTACCTTTCATTGCTGACGTCATAAACTCGTTCGATCGGATCATTATCTGATCGGATTGGAGTTGAGTTTTTAAAGTTTCAAGGGTTCTAGTGTCCATCAATCGAACGACCATCCGATCGGATAGCCATTTGATACTTGTCATCTGATACTTGCTATCTGACACTTGTACCATCCGACACTTGTGTCATCCAACACTTGTGCTATCCAACACTTGGACTTGGTTTACTTCTCACCTGTGTCATCCGATCGAATCACCATTTGATCGGATAACCATTCGATCCAAGTGCAGTAGCTTCAAATTTTTGAAAGTTGTGAAAATTTTTCTAAGTGTTTGAATTTTTTTTTTCAGGTACTTCAAAATGGGAGACGATTTCTTGAACCCATTCAGCGACATCTTTGCTTACAACACTGGAGATGCATCGACAAACACGAACACCAATGCCAACGAAAACCCGAAAAAGGCGATCGCAAATTCTCTTAGCGTTGACAACGCCTACGGTACATATAACAATCCACCGAAGCTGATGGCGATTGAAGACTACAACCGTTGGGCAAACAGATTTGATGGATGGTTGAAAGCTTTTGCTTACCACAGCTGGAGGTGTCTTAAGAATGGTTATGATGTTACAAGAGGAGATTTTGAAAACTTGGGTGACAATGAACAGGAGACGTTTATCGCCGAACAAAAGTGTATAGCCTTGCTTCACCAATAATTTCGAGACGATATTATTTCCTTGATTAGCTACAAAAATTCAAAAGACTTATGGGCTAAACTAGAAAAGAAGTGTATTGGGGGAGAAGAGATCGTGAAAAACAAGAAAAGATTGTTGAAAAAGGAGTTTGACTTATTTGCATGTATGAAAAATGAAAATGTATTAAAGATGGTTGAACGGTTCTGTCATCTGAAGATAGAACTTGCTAGACATGGCATCACAGTTACCGAAGAAGAGATGGTTGAAAAGCTGTTTGAATCTCTACCAGAAGAGAAAGATTGGCAGTATTATGGTCTGGTTCTGAAAAACACAAAAGCGGTGTCTGAAATGACAGTTGAGTGGTTGATTGAAAGATTTGAGAGTCATGAGTTGGAAATCAAGAAAATGAATAAAGTAAACAACACCCCATACCAACAGAATGTTGATCTTTATTATAGGGGGAGCATGATTCCAAAAACCACATCACCAAGAACCACATTCACTGCTGAGAGTTCACACACGGTGAATCAAGAAATGAAAAGCAACACTTCTTCACCTAGCAGTGGTTATCATGGAGGTTCTTCTTCGTCTATTCCAAGCAGTCACCAACAACAAAATGTTCCCAAAAATGTCTTTCAATGTAATATCGTTGTGAACCTGAACAACGCTCAAAACTTCAATGAGGAGACAGCGAAACAACAAATGGTGTTTCTTACTTCTATCTTAGAATCATATGAAAGTCTGGTCGCCGGAAAAATCGGAAATACAAATGTGACAAAAGAGGATTATGACCAGATTGATCCTGAAGAGATGGAATTGATAGATATACGTTGGTGTATGGCAAGTGTAATCCGTAGAGCACAACGATTCATGGAAATCATGGGAAGAAACTCAATTGGAGGGCCTTCGACAAAACTGGGATTTGATAAATCCAAAGTTACCTGCTTCAAGTGTAAGCAAAAGGGGCACTTTAAGCGCGAATGCAGAAATTCAGCAGCAGATGAAACAGCTAACCCTTTTCATGATGATTACTACAAGAAAGCTGTTTATCACCGAAACAGCGAAGAGCCGCCCAGAATGAAGCAGATCGAGGAGACTCCAAAGGAGAAGTCGAGAGCTTTAGTTGTGATTCAGGACGATGAAGGTTTCGACTGGAGCGAGTTCTTGCCGGAAGATGATGCAGTTGGGTTCGCATTTATGGCACAAATTCAACAACAAACGCCACTAACTGAAGAGCAAAAACACAACCATCGAAAGTTGTTGGCATTAACTATGAAAGACAGAATCTACGTAACTTGGAAAGAAGCCAAAAGAGCAATAGATGGGATCCTGATCGAGAATGCTACCTAGATCCTAAAGGCAACATAGTTGTGGAACCATCATCAGTCAAAGTTGAAACTCTCATAGAATCTTTAAAGCAAGAAGAAGAACAGAGGGAGATTGATGCTGCAAAGAAAGCCAAAGAAGAAAGGCTAAAGTCAATGAAGGTAGACGATGGGATAATCGATACTACAAAGGAAATGACAGCAGAAAATCTGAAGAAAATGGCTGACAAAGTGCTTATGGCAAAGGAACTAGAGGTAGATTCCAAATCTGCGTCTGAGTCAACAAACAAGGTCAGTAGTAATGGTTCAACCAATGAATCAGGTAAGACTGGTTGTGCCAAAACAAAGAGTGATTGCAAAAATTGCATGAAAGAATGCAAAGTTTGCAGCACACATGCGTATCTCACACTCAAAAAGACCCAAGATCTGGTTGAAAAAGTTGAAATGGTTGAAAAACATATTTTAAATCGAGATTAACTGCTTAGAGCTTCAAATGAGAGAATAAAAGAATTAACAGAAAAGGTTGAAAAAGATAAAATTGATGTTGAACATTTTAAGAAAGAAAATGAGAAGTTAATTCTTGAAAACATACAAATTTCTAAAAATTATGAAAAGTTGAAAAGAACAGTAAAAGATTCTGATGAGCGAAATGGTAAAACTTACAAGGAAAATGTTCATTTGTCTGGAGTTCTTCAGGCAAAGGAAAGACAAATCAACCAGCAATTGGATGAGATCGCAAGTCTTAAGCTTCAGTTCCAGGAAGCTAAGATTGAAAATGAAAGAATCAATTTGAAATTGACCAGTTACAACTCCGCGAGCTTTGTTCTTCAACACATCATTCCCAAACCAATTGGGAAGAACAAAGCTGGTGAAGATGTATACTCGGATGGAACGGGGCTGGGGTATCATCAAGTTCCACCACCTGTGCTTAACAATTTTTCTAAGAAACAATCCGGGTTGGTTAATGAAGATGAAACAAGTGAGAAAACAAATGATGTAAAGTTGCCAGAAACAATTGATGTCACATTCACTTCATCGTCTGATGAAGATAGTGTTCAATCTGAGGTCGTAAAGAATGTTGTTGAAAATGTTTTAAAATCTGACAGTGATTCGAGTGAAGATGAAGAGTGTTTTCTGAACAATTATATTCTGAAATCAAAATCCCAGAACAACTCAAATGA
The DNA here is from genome assembly GCA_030545235.1 of Helianthus tuberosus. Taxonomy (NCBI): domain Eukaryota; kingdom Viridiplantae; phylum Streptophyta; class Magnoliopsida; order Asterales; family Asteraceae; genus Helianthus; species Helianthus tuberosus. Next base: position 62,233,153 of record CM060432.1, on the reverse strand, counting down.
TGAACCTACTCTTGTCATGTACAAAATGTCTGGTTCTGATAAGTTGTACTCAGATATTGAATTCCCAATTGAGAATGTGAATGTCGATAAGTTGAAGCAAGTTTTCAAACTTGTTGAAATTGAGGTTTCTGAAATTGAAAGGTTAAAAAGTTCCAAAAGGTTTTTGAACTTTGAAATGGATAAATCTTACTATAAAAAACATGTTGTATCACCACGCTTTAACAATAATAACCAAAACAGATGGTCGGGTGGTTATCAGGGTGGTAAGAACAATCAAAAGAGGAACTTTCAAAACAAAAAGTTTGTTGAAAAGAAAGTGTTTGTTAAAAATTCAAGTTCACTTTCCGAGCAGGAGTCGGAAACTTTTTCGAAAACAAATGAATATTTTTTTTGCAAAGAAGGCATCACAGCCTCAGACTGAAAGGAAAATTCGGGAAGTTGACACCCGCACTTGCTTCAAATGCAACAAAGTTGGACATATTGCACTAAAGTGCACCAACTCAAAACCTAAGTCTGTGGTTGTTGAGAATCCGAGAAAGAAGAACGATGTCAAAGGGAAAGCACCAATGTTTGTTGAGAAGAAGATTTTGAAAAATGAAAACATCAAAGTCAAATCTGAATCCGTAAAACAGCCGGTAAAGAAAACTGATAAATTTTACAAACGGGTCGCTTCTCCACAACAAACTTGGAAGCCAAAATCTGAGGTTAAGACATCAAGTGTCTCAAAAACAATCGTCTTCGACTAAACCATTCAAGATGAATGTACCTTTGGATTTTTATGAGAAGTTAGAGAAATAAACTTCTACCCCACCAGGGAAGAAGTATGTTCCAAAGAAAGACCAACCATCTGGTTAACCTCCGAAAAACGAAATCTTTTTATACAAAGAGGTTGAGGTTGGGTCTGAAGAGAGTTTGAAAATGAATGACAAGAATTTCCCACCACTGTACACAAAGAAAACTCACCTTAACGTCAAGCTACCCGAGTCAAAGGAGGCTTGGGTTTCTTCAAAATCTAACTAAATGTTTGTGAAATGTGCAGGAGCTCCCGAGATCTATCTCAAAGTGGATTATGGATAGTGGAGCATCCCGGCACATGACAGGGAGAAAGACCCTGGTATACGATGTTCGAGGTTTCAACGGTGGATACGTCGGTTTCGCAGGAAATCAAGGTGGACGTATTGTTGGGGAAGGGACATTATCAAATGGTGTAATCACGTTTGAAAGAGTCAACTATATAGCAGAGCTGGAGAACACTTTACTTAGCATTTCTCAAATATGTGACAGAATGTATTCAACTCATTTCACTCACAAGGAATGTCTGATCCTGAAGCCGGGGTTTGTCATCCCCGAGGAGTGGATCATCATGCGAGCACCACGGGTTAATGATCTGTACGTGTTGGATATGAGCGTTGCTACGACTACCACGGGTCAACCTCAGTGCTTCGTATCTAGAGCTACTGAAAAGGATTCAGAGTTGTGGCACCGAAAGATGGGCCACAATCACCTACGCAAGATGAACCATCTGGTGCATAATGATTTAGTAAAAGGGGTTCACTTGAAGAGTTTTCATCTAGAAGGGGAGTGTATTAGTTGTATAAAAGGAAAACAACGGAAGAAATCCCATCCGGGTAAAAAGATGAATTCAGTCACGAAGCCGCTGGAGAGACTTCACATGGATCTCTTTGGTCCTGTGAATGTTAAGAGCATTACCGGTGATCTTTATTGCCTGGTGGTCACTGATGACTATTCAAGATTCTCGTGGGTGAAGTTCCTGAAGTCTAAAGATGAGACATTTCAGAGTTTGCTGAGGTTATTCAGGAAGATAGAGAATTTGTACCGAACACGCATTCAAAGACTAAGAAGTGACAATGGTATAGAATTCAGAAACAACAGAATGGAGGAATTCTGTGATCGACGAGGTATATTGCAAAAGTTCAGCGCACCTTATACTCTGCAACAGAATGGATTCGCAGAAAGAAAGAACAGAATGCTGATTGAAACGGCGTGAACGCTGCTATCTGATTCCAAGTTACCTATTAATTTTTGTGCAGAAGCAGTATCAGCCGCTTACTATACACTCAACAGGGTACTTACTGTGAAGAAACACAACAAGACATGTTTCGAGTTGATCAACAATCGCAAGCCTAATCTCGAGTATTTAGAGCCGTTCAGGTCTCCCTGCACAGTTCTAGATCCCGATGGCAAATTTGGTTAAAAGATCATAGAAGGTATCTTCGTGGGATATTCAAGTCCACTCAGACGAGACTTTGTTCCAAGTCTCAAAAGGATCATCGAAGCATAGCACGTTGAATGCCAAGGCTATACAATGCCTCCACAGAAGCCCGCAGGCTCATGGTGATTCAACTACGATGCCTTATGGGATTCATTCGAGTTAGAAGAAGAGCCAGAGTTCTTTGATGATTTGGATATTTTATGAGAATATGAAGCATCTCAGCGAAGATTTCCAGCAAGGTCTTCTACACGTCAACAACAAACTTCCAACGATGATGAAGCTGGTCCCAGTCATGCTGGAGAGAATGATGAAGTTCAACAAACTCCGACTACTTCGGAACGCGAGCCTGCTCCTGAAAATCAGACGACAATCAATGATGATAATGCAGAATCTGATGATAGACCAACATTTGATCGTGGTGATTCAGAATCTGAGGGGGATCAGATCCAATCTTCAGATCAGACAATTCTTGACAATGAACAAGTTGCGGACCAGAATGTTACGAATTTGGAAGGAGAGGTGGTTGTTCCTGGTGAAGTTATGTCGGGGACTCTTTCATACCATCCCGAGGAGTTGATAATAGGAGAGCTACATTCAGGAGTTCGCACAAGAAGCCAGATTGACCATGGCCTTACTTGCTTTTATACTAAAATTGATCCACTACAAACTGAATTCTCACTTGGTTTCTTTATTTCGCAGATCGAACCGCGAACTTACAAGGAATCACTAACGGAAGATTCATGGGTCAATGCAATGCAGGAGGAGCTGGGTCAATTCGAAAAACTTGGTGTATGGAAGCTTGTGGACCTACCCGATGGACACCGGAAGATAAACACAAAATGGGTGTGCAAAAGAGACGACCGAGGAGTGATTGTCAGAAACAAAGCTCGACTCGTTGTCCAAGGTTTTAGTCAGCAAGAGGGAATAGACTTCACCAAGGTTTATGCTCCAGTTGCTCGACTTGAAGCAATCAGAATTTTCCTTGCTTTCGCTTCATGGAAAGGATTTAAAGTGTACCAGTTAGATGTCAAATCGGCGTTTCTGTACGGAAAAGGTAAAGAGGAGGTACACATTGGTCAGCCACCGGGCTTTACCGACCCAATCCACAAAGACAAGGTTTACTTGCTAGACAAAGCGCTGTATGGTTTGCATCAGGCCACGAGAGCCTGGTACGAGACACTCTCTCAACACTTGCTTGCCAACAGATTTATTCGAGGAAAAGTGGACGCTACCCTCTTCACAAAGGAAGTCGATGGGCACTTACTGATTGTACATATTTACGTTGATGATATAATCTTCGGGTCAACAAATGATGAACTCTGCAAAGCCTTTGAGAAGGTGATGAATCAGAAGTTCGAGATGTCGTCAATGGGTGAGATGAAGTTCTTCCTAGGGCTGCAAGTCGACCAAATGCCTGAGGGAACTTTCATTCATCAAACGAAGTATGTTTACGACGTTCTGGAGAAATTTGGGATGTCTGAGACAGCTCCAATATCCACCCCATTAGTAACCAATCATGGTATCAACCCTGATCTCACCGGAGAGAAGGTGGACGAAATGCTATACCGCTCAATGATCGGTTCGTTGATGTACTTAACTGTCACACCCCGACCGCGTAAAACAACAAATCGCGGCGGAAACATCGGGGCGTGTTGCGACAGAATTAATTGTTTCATAACCATGGCACACAAAGTGTATTTTATTTATTAAACAAGGGTGTTACATTGTTTCAAACAGGAAATTAAAGAGTTCAGAACATAATTAAACATAGTCTATCTTCTTTTAAAGTTTCTAAGGCACAGGTCCGCCCTAGTATCATGATCAACATCCTATGGAAAAGCACCTGAAAACACATGTGAAAATAGGTACGTCAGCATAAAAATGCCTGTGAGATACATAGGTTTTGCGAAAATAGGGATTCATGACTTATGTTTGAGAAAATGTTTAGTCATGAACCTTGTATTTTGCTTTGTCTTGTAAATCATTTGAAAACAATAAGATCAGATGATATGTATAAGTAAATGTCAGGTTAAATAAATATCCATGTAAAAATGTGTTTGTATAAGGTAAGTTGTTTGTAAATCAATGTCTTGTGAAAAGTATGTTATTTGTATAAAATGTTATATGTATCAAACTGAAATGATTCAAATAACGTTACGCCATGTAATACCATACAAACACTTATATATAGGAAGTACCAGCGGCGTATCCACCATGCTTGTATCATATTACACACGCATCGTTACTTAATCACTTAATCAAACCAAACCAAACAATGTAAGAAGTCTATGTTTAAATCAATTGTCAAATGTATTGGGTAATATGTCAAAGTGTTTATGTCAAGATGTAAATCATGTCAAATATCCATGTCAAATGTCTATGTCAAATATCCATGTCAAATGTTTATGTGAATAATGTCTATGTCAAAATGTCATGTATGGCAAGTGAAATGTCTCAACTAAACCATATGCACAAAAACAAAATATTGAAGTAAAACTTGGTTTAAATCAACATTTATGTTTTGCGTAAATGCATGCAACTATTTAATATGAACATTTATGTGGTATTGTGAATATGCATACATCCAAGCCTGGCGACTGTGGTGATAAACCCTTTAAACAAATTAAAGGTCCATCTGTCTTAATGTCAACGAATTCGGTCATTCCTTTCTGTCCCCTTACCCTGGGATGTCCGGAACGGGAGTTGTCAATTCCTATGGTACCACTACCTACTAACGAACGGCGTAGCTAATGTTAATGGATATATTGTCCCATGTAAACAAACCAAATGTCATAACAAAATGTGAGCATGTGAAAACAATGCACTAAGTATGTAATCAAATGAACATACATAGCGTGAAATGTTATGTAAAACGATGTACTAAGTAATGCACACAATGGGCACACCTAGCATGAAATGTCATGTAAAACGATGTACTAAGTAATGCACACAATGGGCACACCTAGCAGGAAATGTCATGTAAAACAATGTACTAAGTAATGCACACAATGGGCACACCTAGCATGAAATGTCATGTAAAACAATGTACTAAGTAATGCACACAATGGGCACACCTAGCAGGAAATGTCATGTAAAACAATGTACTAAGTAATGCACACAATGGGCACACCTAGCAGGAAATGTCATGTAAAACAATGTACCAAGTAATGCACACAATGGGCACACCTAGCATAAGATGTAATGAAATCACGTACTATAATGTACTAACGAACATAGCAGGTATATGATGTGAAAACAGGAAAGCATGAAAGTAACAAGTAGGCACATGTGTTCCACCCCAAAACAGTTTGGAAAACAGTAAAAGAGGGGTCTATGTACTCACTTGAGATTGCTCAGTTGTATAAAGATAACCACCAAGCAATGCTAGAGATCTCGGAATCAAACGGCACCTAGTATAGGTAACTATGTTAATAAACCGGACCTATCTCGGAAGACTGGGTAGCATTAGGGTTTGTAAACCAAGTGAGTGTCGGAACTCACGTGATATGGTTTAACAAAGCCTACATGCTAAATGAAACTTAACATAATTGTTTACGACCCATTACGACCCGTTTAGGAAGCTTATGCTACTTTAACGCGTCGTGTGCGTGAAACGCGTTCGGACCGCCTAACTAGTCCTATGACAAGTATTATATGCCTAAACATGTTACATAATCAGTTACGTGACAAAAGTTTAGGTTACATATGCTTAATTACCAATTATACATGAAAAGGGTATTCTGGTAATTTACCTAAGGCATATAAACTACCTATCATACAACTACTTAAACGATGTGACCATAGGGTATAACCTCGGAAGGTTATTCCCTACACTATGGTCACCTAATGTATTTGGTCGGATCCTAATGATCGACCAAACTGGGTCGGGTTCGAAGGCATAGGCGATTTATCAGATCGCCTACCCTACGACCCTAGACAACGTGGTAATCAGTGGGCATAGTCCCAAGGGACTATGACCAACGTGATTACACTCACGTTGCGAAGTTCAAACGAACTTCGCATTGACCATTACTGGTCAACGCTGAAAGTCAAACAAAGTTTGACTTTCTGACTCGAAAAGCAGTAAAGTAAGGAAAAGAACGAAAGAATACTTACGAAGGGTCCCCGAATGCTAAACTTGATTCGAAAATCTCAGGTATGAAACTAATGTTTCAACTTAGAGTTTCTCAAATTCAAATTTCTAGTGATTATGAACAAAGGGGTGATGGGGTATTTATAGTTTTAGGTCCACCGTTAGGATCGTTTCATGGAAAACGTGCCATGATCCAAGCCGTACATGTGTTGGAAGCTTATGGTAACTAAAATTCCATCCTTATCTCATGACTAGACAATTAGGAACATGTGGTTGTGGGTTAATCTGCTGAAAACAGGCTATTAAGTACTCTGCATCTGGTCTGCAGACCCCTAGCGCACCGCTACGCTAAAAGTGTAGCGCACCGCTAGGCTTAAGTTTGGCAGATTTACACTTTTGGTCCCTGTCATGCATTCAGCCCATTTTCGACACGTTTAAGGCCCGTTAACCCCATTTAAAAGCTCTAAAATGAAGTTAAAGTATAGGGAACTTAAAATGTCTTCAAAAATATCTCGGATGTCGGTTCGTTTGGCCGAACGAACGCGATGTTCGCTTAATTACGACGGAATGCGCATAAGCGCGAAAAACGAACCAAAAGACGTGACGAATGGATTTTTCTTAAGGCGAACACTAAAATATAATGTAGTCATGCTTACATAAATTTTTGGATGTCTAGATGTATTCAGAACGTAAGTTATGCGCGAAAGTGCAAACTTGTGCACTTTTTGACACTTTTAGTCCCTGAGTGACCCAAAAGTTTATTTTAGCACACCAAACCCCTCAAAGCCTATTTCTAAGCTATGCAAAGGATTTTTAAGGTGTGTTTAACTTATGGTCATGTTCCGGAATGTTCGTTACAGTTCAAATTGACATACTTTCGCAGTTTGTCATATTTAGTCCCTGTAAGCGAATTAACTTATTTTTGCCATACCAAAGCCTTCAAAACTTATTTCTAAGTTATGTAAAGGTTATTTAAGGTATGTTGAGTATATGTTGATGTTCCGGAGTATTTCTCGCATTAAACTGAGTACGTTTACGCACTAGTTTGCGTATAACTCTCCAGAAAGCGATGTAGAGTTTGAAATTACATAAAAGTCAAAACATGAAAAATGTATAACATAACAAAACAAACATTGGGATCAAATAACATTGTTTTATTGATAATAGAACTGTTCACAATGATTACAAGCACAGTTGTTACAGTCTCCCCTACTTGTGGAAATTTCGTCCCGAAATTTATTTAGAGGAAACTCGTGGAAAAAGATGTGGATATTTCGCCTTCATTTGATCTTCGCGTTCCCAAGTAAACTCAGGTCCACGTTTAGCTTCCCAGCGAACTTTGACCAAAGGAATGCGCTTGCGTTTAAGCCACTTGACTTCACGTTCCATGATTTCCACTGGTTTCTCAACAAATTTCAGTGTTTTGCCAACACGAATTTCGTCAAGCGGTATGGAGTAGTTCTCATCAGCTGTACACTTCTTGAGATTGGACACGTGAAAAGTTGGATGAACATTTCCCAGTTCAGGAGGTAACTCAAGTCTGTAGGCTACCTTTCCGATTCTTTCGACGATCTTGAATGGTCCAACATATCTAGGTGCAAGTTTTCCTTTCTTTCCAAATCTGATTACACCTTTCCAAGGTGAGATCTTAAGTAATACTCGATCACCGACTTGAAATTCCAAGGCTTTGCGTTTTGGGTCCGCGTAAATCTTCTGACGGTTTCTAGCTGCCTGAAGGTTATCACGAACTTTCTTGACCTTGTCAGTTGTCTCTAAAATGAGGGCAGGTCCAGTAAGTTGAGCCTCGCCAATCTCATTCCAGCAGACTGGTGAACGACATTTTCGACCATAGAGAGCTTCGAAAGGAGCCATTCCGATGCTAGTGTGATAACTGTTGTTGTAGGAGAATTCAATCAATTTAAGATGTGAATCCCAGCTACCACCAAAATCGATCACACAAGCTCTTAGCATATCCTCCAGAGTCTGGATTGTTCTCTCAGATTGACCATCCGTTTGCGGATGATAAGCTGTGCTCAGATTTAGTTGGGTCCCCATGGCAGATTGCATGGTTCTCCAAAAATGAGAAGTGAAACGAGCATCTCTGTCAGAAATGATGTTCAAAGGAACACCATGTCGAGCTACAATTTCATCTACATAGATTTGAGCAAGTCTGTCAGTAGGAAAATCCTCGCGGATTGGCAAGAAATGTGCTGACTTTGTAAGACGATCAACGACTACCCAGATGGCATCATGACCTTTCTTTGTGCGCGGGAGTTTGGTAACAAGATCCATAGTAATGTTTTCCCATTTCCAAACTGGGATCTCTGGTTGCTCCAATAGACCAGAAGGACGCTGATGTTCAGCCTTAACCTTAAGACAAGTAAGGCATTTTGATACGTATAAGGCAATGTCTTTCTTCATACCAGGCCACCAATAGTGAGTACGAAGGTCCTTATACATTTTATCTGAGCCCGGATGAATAGAATAACGAGACTTATGGGCTTCATCCATAAGCAAGGTACGAAGATCATCCTGGCTTGGGACCCACAAACGGTCCATGAAGTAATATGATCCATTGTCCTTCAGTTCAAGAGCAGGTGTTATGTGGTAAGGAAATTCTTTATCCATCAAACCTTGTGAAACACAAGATTGTTGGGCCTGAGAAATGCGTGCTTGAATATCGGATCGAGCTTGAATAACAGATTGAACACGTACACAATGAAGCTTAGTACGTTCCTTACGACTCAATGCATCTGCTACGACATTCGCCTTACCAGGATGGTAGCGAATTTCGCAATCATAGTCGTTTAAAAGCTCAACCCAACGTCGCTGTCTCATGTTGAGTTCTTTCTGGTTGAAGATATGCTGAAGACTTTTGTGGTCAGTGAAAACCACACATTTTGTACCGTACAAATAGTGTCTCCAGATTTTGAGAGCAAAGACAACTGCACCCAACTCAAGATCATGAGTGGTGTAGTTCTTCTCATGTATCTTCAATTGTCTTGATGCATAGGCTATGACTTTGTTCCTTTGCATAAGAACACAGCCAAGACCCAATTTCGATGCATCACAATACACAACAAAATCATCATCACCCTCAGGCAATGATAGAACAGGCGCATCGCATAGCTTCTGCTTCAAGTGTTGAAAAGCTTCCTCTTGTTTGATTCCCCAATAAAAGGGCATTTTCTTCTGAGTTAGAGCAGTTAGAGGAACTGCAATCTTAGAGAAGTTTTCAATGAAGCGGCGATAATAACCCGCTAGACCAAGAAATGAACGAACTTCAGTAGGAGTAGTAGGCGTATCCCAATCCTTAATCGCACTGATCTTGGAGGGATCTACATGAACACCTCGTTCGTTGATAATGTGTCCCAAAAATTGAACTTCTTTAAGCCAAAATTCGCACTTGGAGAATTTGGCGAAAAGTTGCTCTTTCTTCAGGAGTTCCAGAGTAAGACGAAGATGCTGCTCGTGATCAGCTCGCGTCTTAGAGTAAATCAAGATGTCGTCAATAAAAACAATGACGAACTGATCCAAATAAGGTTTGCAGACCCTATTCATTAAGTCCATGAAAACAGCAGGAGCATTAGTCAAACCGAATGGCATGACTGTGAACTCGTAATGTCCATAACGAGTACGGAATGCTGTCTTCGGAATGTCTTATTCTTGCACCCGAAGTTGATGATATCCGGAACGTAGATCGATCTTTGAAAAATAAGAAGCGCCTTGTAACTGATCAAAGAGGTCGTCTATGTGAGGTAGAGGATATCGATTTTTGATGGTAAGCTTGTTAAGCTCACGATAATCGATACACATCCTAAAGGATCCATCCTTCTTCTTAACAAAAAGAACGGGAGCACCCCAAGGTGAAAAGCTAGGACGGATAAAACCTTTGTCAGAGAGCTCCTGAAGCTGTTTAGACAACTCTTGCATCTCAGACGGTGCAAGACGATATGGAGCTCTGGCAATGGGATTTGCACCAGGTACGAGATCAATGCGGAACTCGACTTGGCGTGCTGGAGGTAGACCAGGTAAATCTTCAGGGAACACTTCAGAATAATCCCGAACGACAGGAATATCTGAAATAGACTTACCCTTGCCTTTATCTTCTGTAACATGTGCTAAGAAAGCCACATAGTTCTTCTGCAGATACTTCCGAGCTTTAAAACAAGACATGAGTCTGAGGCCACCGGTAGGCTTCTCACCTTGAACCTGCAGAATCTCGCCTGTCGAAAGTGGCACACGAACAATCTTCTTAGAACAAACTATCTCTGCGTGATGCTTGGATAACCAATCCATTCCCACAATAACGTCGAAGCTTCCAAGTTGCATAGGCGCAAGGTCAATAGGAAAAAGATGGTCGTTAAGATTCAACTGGCAGTTGTGAAGAACAGAATCAAGAATAATAGGTTCACCATTTGCAACCTCTACTGTCAAAGATTTGCCTAGTTTCTTTCTAGACACGTGAAGCATTTGCTCAAAAGACAAAGACACGAAACTCTTATCGGCACCGGAATCGAAAAGAACAGATGCAGGCTGATTATTAATAAAGAACGTACCGTTCACCACATTATCGTCAGCCTGTGCCTCTTGGGCATTCATGTTAAAAACTCGGCCTCGAGCCGGAGCCGGATTCTGGTTCTGGTTCTGGTTCTGGTTCTGGTTCTGGTTCTGGTTGACTAGTCTTGGGCACCGATTCCTATAGTGGGTCAGATCCCCACAATTGTAACAAGCACCTGGTGGGTATTGTGGTCGTGCAGCTTGACCCTGTTGCGGAGCAGGAGGCTGAGCAACTTGTTGAGCCGGGTTCTGAACCGCGGGATTCTGAGCAGATCGACAAACATTGGCGAGATGGCCTGACTTCCCACAGTTAGTACAGAAACGGCATGGAAATTGCGGCTGGTGGTGACTGTTGCATCTATTGCACAAAGGTGCATTCCCTGTATAGGGTTTCTTTGCTGGAGGCTGTGCAGGTTGGTTGGGAGCTACCTGGTTAGCTTGAGCAGTGATAGCAAAATTTTGAGAAGCCTTACGCTTCTTTGACCTCTTTGAAGAACCAGAGTTCTTTCCATTCCCGTTTTGACCTTTCTTGCTATCTTCCTTGTCAGCCGACTGCTTCTTGCCCTTGTCACCCTTCCGGTGTAACTTGTTCTTCCGGATCTGCGACTCAGTCAATGTCGCAGATAACTCGATCGCCTGACGAAGTGTGGCAGGGTTACTACCAGTAAGAATGTCTTGTACCGAGTCAGGTAGACCATCGATGTATCTCTCGATAGCCTTGTCGAGTGGGGTGACCATTGTTGGGCAAAGCAGACTCAATTCTTCAAACCGATCAGTATAAGCCCTATGCTCACCACTATCTTGCTTCAAAACATCAAACTCTTTCTCCAACGCTCGCTGTTCATGGCGAGGACAGAATTCCCTCATCATAAGGGCTCTAAGTTCAGCCCATGTCTGTGCGAGAGCGACTTCTGCACCTTGGTCCCTCATAACCCCGTTCCACCATGTCAAAGCCCTCTTCTGAAATACGCTCGAGGAGAACTCGACCTTGCGATTATCCGGACACTGCACATGGCGAAAAGTATTCTCTATGCTCTCGAACCACTGAAGAAGCCCAGTCGCTCCTTCAGAACCACTAAACTTGAGTGGTTTAGCCTGGTTAAAATCCTTGTATTTGCATGGAACATTGTTGTTGTTGTTGGCTTGGTTCCATTGAGCAAAGAGATTTGGAAACTGAGCAGCCATCTGCTGCGCAATAATTTCTGCCAGCTCGGCAGTTGCTATCTGATTTTCGCGTCGAGGAGGCATTCTAAAAAGAGGAAAACATGAAAGGAAACGAGTGAGATGATTGGATGAAAAGAATGAGATGAAACAAAATCAACAAAAGCAAAGATGGTGGTCATTCGCCCGTATCACAAAGCAAACAAACGACTCACAGTGACTAATCAAAGTAAATGGGTCAAAAATAATGTATAATGAAGACATGCTCGCCTATAAGTGAACACTCATCCCAAGAATTCCCAGGTAAGCACAACTGGTCTCTGCGTCTGGTTGAGATGTATACGAAGTGCTTGCCTAGACAGAAAACTCAGAATACAGGCATTCACCCTTCCAGTTTGCACACGTTCACATTATTTAAAACCCAAAACGTTTGACGGGATTTTTGAAAATTAGAAGGCACAAGGCCAAAAACCAAACTTGAAAAGGGTTCAAAACCATAAAACAGAGGGTTCAAAACCTTACAATTGAGGGTTCAAAACCTTGTAAAAATTTATTCAAAAACAGATGATTGTTTTTCAAAAAATCGTTTCGGAAAAATAATTTGGTTCCTTGTTTTGTTAATCACCTAAGGATAGGTGATGTATATGTTTTAAGATCTAAACACAAGATAACTTGTGTTAGGTTCCTAGAAAAGTTATAGTCTAGGTCAAAGCATTACTAATAACCTAATTCCCTATAACCATTGGCTCTGATACCAACTCTTCTGTCACACCCCGACCGCGTAAAACAACAAATCGCGGCGGAAACATCGGGGCGTGTTGCGACAGAATTAATTGTTTCATAACCATGGCACACAAAGTGTATTTTATTTATTAAACAAGGGTGTTACATTGTTTCAAACAGGAAATTAAAGAGTTCAGAACATAATTAAACATAGTCTATCTTCTTTTAAAGTTTCTAAGGCACAGGTCCGCCCTAGTATCATGATCAACATCCTATGGAAAAGCACCTGAAAACACATGTGAAAATAGGTACGTCAGCATAAAAATGCCTGTGAGATACATAGGTTTTGCGAAAATAGGGATTCATGACTTATGTTTGAGAAAATGTTTAGTCATGAACCTTGTTATTTGCTTTGTCTTGTAAATCATTTGAAAACAATAAGATCAGATGATATGTATAAGTAAATGTCAGGTTAAATAAATATCCATGTAAAAATGTGTTTGTATAAGGTAAGTTGTTTGTAAATCAATGTCTTGTGAAAAGTATGTTATTTGTATAAAATGTTATATGTATCAAACTGAAATGATTCAAATAACGTTACGCCATGTAATACCATACAAACACTTATATATAGGAAGTACCAGCGGCGTATCCACCATGCTTGTATCATATTACACACGCATCGTTACTTAATCACTTAATCAAACCAAACCAAACAATGTAAGAAGTCTATGTTTAAATCAATTGTCAAATGTATTGGGTAATATGTCAAAGTGTTTATGTCAAGATGTAAATCATGTCAAATGTCTATGTCAAATATCCATGTCAAATGTCTATGTCAAATATCCATGTCAAATGTTTATGTGAATAATGTCTATGTCAAAATGTCATGTATGGCAAGTGAAATGTCTCAACTAAACCATATGCACAAAAACAAAATATTGAAGTAAAACTTGGTTTAAATCAACATTTATGTTTTGCGTAAATGCATGCAACTATTTAATATGAACATTTATGTGGTATTGTGAATATGCATACATCCAAGCCTGGCGACTGTGGTGATAAACCCTTTAAACAAATTAAAGGTCCATCTGTCTTAATGTCAACGAATTCGGTCATTCCTTTCTGTCCCCTTACCCTGGGATGTCCGGAACGGGAGTTGTCAATTCCTATGGTACCACTACCTACTAACGAACGGCGTAGCTAATGTTAATGGATATATTGTCCCATGTAAACAAACCAAATGTCATAACAAAATGTGAGCATGTGAAAACAATGCACTAAGTATGTAATCAAATGAACATACATAGCGTGAAATGTTATGTAAAACGATGTACTAAGTAATGCACACAATGGGCACACCTAGCATGAAATGTCATGTAAAACGATGTACTAAGTAATGCACACAATGGGCACACCTAGCAGGAAATGTCATGTAAAACAATGTACTAAGTAATGCACACAATGGGCACACCTAGCATGAAATGTCATGTAAAACAATGTACTAAGTAATGCACACAATGGGCACACCTAGCAGGAAATGTCATGTAAAACAATGTACTAAGTAATGCACACAATGGGCACACCTAGCAGGAAATGTCATGTAAAACAATGTACCAAGTAATGCACACAATGGGCACACCTAGCATAAGATGTAATGAAATCACGTACTATAATGTACTAACGAACATAGCAGGTATATGATGTGAAAACAGGAAAGCATGAAAGTAACAAGTAGGCACATGTGTTCCACCCCAAAACAGTTTGGAAAACAGTAAAAGAGGGGTCTATGTACTCACTTGAGATTGCTCAGTTGTATAAAGATAACCACCAAGCAATGCTAGAGATCTCGGAATCAAACGGCACCTAGTATAGGTAACTATGTTAATAAACCGGACCTATCTCGGAAGACTGGGTAGCATTAGGGTTTGTAAACCAAGTGAGTGTCGGAACTCACGTGATATGGTTTAACAAAGCCTACATGCTAAATGAAACTTAACATAATTGTTTACGACCCATTACGACCCGTTTAGGAAGCTTATGCTACTTTAACGCGTCGTGTGCGTGAAACGCGTTCGGACCGCCTAACTAGTCCTATGACAAGTATTATATGCCTAAACATGTTACATAATCAGTTACGTGACAAAAGTTTAGGTTACATATGCTTAATTACCAATTATACATGAAAAGGGTATTCTGGTAATTTACCTAAGGCATATAAACTACCTATCATACAACTACTTAAACGATGTGACCATAGGGTATAACCTCGGAAGGTTATTCCCTACACTATGGTCACCTAATGTATTTGGTCGGATCCTAATGATCGACCAAACTGGGTCGGGTTCGAAGGCATAGGCGATTTATCAGATCGCCTACCCTACGACCCTAGACAACGTGGTAATCAGTGGGCATAGTCCCAAGGGACTATGACCAACGTGATTACACTCACGTTGCGAAGTTCAAACGAACTTCGCATTGACCATTACTGGTCAACGCTGAAAGTCAAACAAAGTTTGACTTTCTGACTCGAAAAGCAGTAAAGTAAGGAAAAGAACGAAAGAATACTTACGAAGGGTCCCCGAATGCTAAACTTGATTCGAAAATCTCAGGTATGAAACTAATGTTTCAACTTAGAGTTTCTCAAATTCAAATTTCTAGTGATTATGAACAAAGGGGTGATGGGGTATTTATAGTTTTAGGTCCACCGTTAGGATCGTTTCATGGAAAACGTGCCATGATCCAAGCCGTACATGTGTTGGAAGCTTATGGTAACTAAAATTCCATCCTTATCTCATGACTAGACAATTAGGAACATGTGGTTGTGGGTTAATCTGCTGAAAACAGGCTGTTAAGTACTCTGCATCTGGTTTGCAGACCCCTAGCGCACCGCTACGCTAAAAGTGTAGCGCACCGCTAGGCTTAAGTTTGGCAGATTTACACTTTTGGTCCCTGTCATGCATTCAGCCCATTTTCGACACGTTTAAGGCCCGTTAACCCCATTTAAAAGCTCTAAAATGAAGTTAAAGTATAGGGAACTTAAAATGTGTTCAAAAATATCTCGGATGTCGGTTCGTTTGGCCGAACGAACGCGATGTTCGCTTAATTACGACGGAATGCGCATAAGCGCGAAAAACGAACCAAAAGACGTGACGAATGGATTTTTCTTAAGGCGAACACTAAAATATAATGTAGTCATGCTTACATAAATTTTTGGATGTCTAGATGTATTCAGAACGTAAGTTATGCGCGAAAGTGCAAACTTGTGCACTTTTTGACACTTTTAGTCCCTGAGTGACCCAAAAGTTTATTTTAGCACACCAAACCCCTCAAAGCCTATTTCTAAGCTATGCAAAGGATTTTTAAGGTGTGTTTAACTTATGGTCATGTTCCGGAATGTTCGTTACAGTTCAAATTGACATACTTTCGCAGTTTGTCATATTTAGTCCCTGTAAGCGAATTAACTTATTTTTGCCATACCAAAGCCTTCAAAACTTATTTCTAAGTTATGTAAAGGTTATTTAAGGTATGTTGAGTATATGTTGATGTTCCGGAGTATTTCTCGCATTAAACTGAGTACGTTTACGCACTAGTTTGCGTATAACTCTCCAGAAAGCGATGTAGAGTTTGAAATTACATAAAAGTCAAAACATGAAAAATGTATAACATAACAAAACAAACATTGGGATCAAATAACATTGTTTTATTGATAATAGAACTGTTCACAATGATTACAAGCACAGTTGTTACATTAACAGCATCTAGACCCGACATCATGTACCCGACATCATGTACCCGACATGCCTCGCGGCCCGATATCAGTCGAGTCCTAGAGCTTCGCACATGTCTATTGTCAAGAGGATTTTGCGCTACCTGAAAGGAACTCCAACACTGGGGTTGTGGTATCCAAAAGATGGTGACTTCATGCTCGAAGGATACTCAGATTCTGACTTCGGTTGCTGCAAGCTTAACGCAAAATCAACAACTACAGGATGCCAATTTTTCGGACCCCGACTGGTCACGTGGCAATGTAAGAAGCAAACCTCTGTTACTCTTTCAACATGTGAAGCAAAGTACGTATCTGCCAGCAGCTGCTGCTCTCAAATCCTGTGGATTCAGCAACAGATGCGCGATTACGGTTTGCAATTTCTTACTTCACCTATTTTTGTTGATAATGAGGCTGCAATAAATATAACGAAAAATCCGGTACATCAGGCTAAAACCAAACATATAGAAATTTGTCATCACTTCATCCAAGACTGCTTCGAGAAGAAGTTGATACGAATTGACAAAATCCACATCGACGAACAAAAGGCAGACTTACATACCAAAGCTTTCGATAAAGGTCGTTTTCAATATCTTTTAAAATTGAATGGAATGAAATTGTTGTCGGATGCGAAGGAGATACTTGGTTTTGATGAGAAAACCGAAGGATGTTGAAAAGCAGACTGCTTTGGTTTGTCGTATTTTTAGTTGTTTTGGTATTTAGGGGGAGATAGATAATATTTTCAGAAAATACAAAAACAATAAAAAATCCAAAAACATGAGATATTTTCAAAATCCAAAAACAATAGAAAACCAAAAAGAGTTTGTGTAAAAAGAGGAAATGATAGTACATCAGCTAGACAGTTGCAGTATGCTAAAGATTTGTGATGTTTTAAAAGCGTTAAGCAGTCTCGCTGATGATATGCCGATAGGTTTTTACACACTTAGTAGACTTTTCGGGATATAAACATAAAAACACTACTTAGTTATTTCGTGGGGAACATCTCTCGGATATATAGGTAACCCCTGAAATCTTGTTTGAAAGGCTTTCTATTTCTGACATACTAGGTCTATGTGCTTGATGATATATGGGGTATTATACCAGGACTTCTGATTTTGTGGAAGCAATAGCCTAGTCCTCGTATAATACTCTGCACTGCTTTAATCTTTAAAGCCTCCCCTCAGCATAAAAAATGATAAACATTGCAAAATGTGATTCATGTGCTGTTGAAGAAAAGACCCCCAAACGGGACACACCGAAAGTCAAGCCATCATCTCTTTATCTGAACAGAAGTTCTAACCTGAGCTCTCATGGCCTCGCATTAACCGTTACAGATATCATTATTGTACGTTCACCTGTAAGACTGAATATAGAAGTCTGGATACGAGAGAATATTCTGAGGTGGGACACGCGTATAAGTTAAGATCTTAAAACACCTAATCGTATCCTGATTAGTTGAAATTTGTGTGAAAATTTAAAAGGATCAGTATATCGGCAATCTAAATGAATTGTTTAATACTTAGTGTGTAACCTAGCTCAACGGTACTTGTAACTTGTCGGTAGCTGATATGATCCTCTAACACGCTCACCAAAAATATGTTTGTAAATAGTTTCATTTACTGTTTACTTTTGCTGCATTTCATTTCATTGTTAGTCAAAAACCCAAAAAGATTACATTGTGTTCTAGTCTAAACTTTCTTAAAATTCCAAAAAGATTTTACTTTTCTGCTTTAGTTTTTCGACAAACCAAGGTGGAAAGCAGATCTTCAGATTCTGAAAAGTGAAGCGAAGCAGGAAGTTTCTGAACTGGACAACAGGGTTGGGAGCTAATCTTGAAAAACTTGAGAAATTCAAAGTCAAAACAAGTTCATTAAGTTGTTACTTGTACAAGTTTTCATCAAAAAGTGTTTGAAAATTTTGAACAAAATGTCAGTTGTTTCGTATCGGGTCAACCAAGGTCATTAACTTGGACCTAGATACTTAAGTGGATTTCTAAAACTGACCAAATCTGATAAAACGACAAAAAGTCAAAAGGTTAAAACATCAACAGTCAAAGGGTGTTTGGATCGGATGACAATCCGATCGGATGGCAATCTGATCGGATGGCCATCCGACACTTGGTCATGTCTATATATAGTGGTCAATGGTCTTCAGTCAACCTTTTTCGAACGAACAACCATCCGACACTTACCCCAAACACTCTCAATAGTTCTTGTTTGATCTTTCACACTCTTGCTTTCCAAACTTCATAGGATTATTGGCTCACTTAATCTTCACTATGGGAAAGGTAAGTACACTGATCTTTCATTGTTAAAATTTGATGTTGTTCTTGTATCGGCAACTGTTTGGACTTAGAAACCTAGATCTAGGATTGATTAGGATGTTTTGATTCAATCCAAACATAGGGTTTTGTTCACGGGCCATTGATCTACAGATTCACCGAAGGAATTTGATTAAAACATGTTAGATTTGGAGATTTGATGATCTATAAATGTCGGCATGTCACACCCCGACCACGTAAAACAACAAACCGTGGCGGAAACGTCGGGGAGTGTTGTAACAGAATTATTGTTTCAAACCATGGATACAAAGAGTTTCGTTTTAATAAATATTAAACATTGTCTTAGAGTTAAACAAGCAAATCAAACATAGACTATTATCGTTAATAAATCACTAGGGCCTCGTCCAGTCCTAAGTGAGCATGCATCCTATTCGTAATCATCATTAAGCAACATCACCTGAAACATATGTAAAAACAAAGTCAGCAAAGAAATGCTGGCGAGTACATAGTTTTTGCGGGAGTATCAGATTCATGGCTCGTTTGTATGTTGAAACAACTTGTATGACTTTGTTAATTGATATTAGAAAAACCTTGTTTTGTAAAAATATTTGTATTGTAAATGAATAACCAAGTCGAAATAGATTGGTCATAATTTATAAACCTCGATGCCATGAATCTTAACCCAAAACATTTGTTTATGTAAACCAAATCATAATTCATTCTTGTAAGAAAACTCGTATGGTTAATATAGTTTTGTAACCATCGTTGTGCGACACCGTTTAACTCGTTCTTGTTATAGATCATCGTTCATTTGTTTAGATCGTTCAAAAACGTTCAATCGTTCTCGTTTTAATTGTGAAAACTACTTTTGGTCGTCTTGCTAATAACATTCAAACCTTTGTGACTCGTCCATCGTTCAACTCGTACAACGCGTATTAACAAACCACCAAAGGGTAAGTTAACAATCATCAGATTCAGTCGTTACCCACCTAACCCACACATAACCATGTGTCCGGTCTGATAACGGGATTTGTCGGATCCTATGGTACCATAACCTAATACTGGTCGGCTTAATCAATGCTAATGAATGTCATTCGTTATGTAATTACCACCAACAAGTTCGTTCACATTATCAAAATCGTTATTAGTTTTGTATAAACCATCTCAATCATTTTGAAACCATCGTTAGAATATTGAAATCCTTTTGATACATATGAATCACCCCAAAACAATCGAAAACAGTAAAAAGAGGGGATCTATGTACTCACCTTCGGGTGCGTTTTTAAATGTTAACACAATCCCTAAAATTGTTTATCCGCCCTAAATTAAATAAGAATGATTTTAATAATCAAAACCCACGCTTCAACATGCAAAATGCTACTTATGTCATTTCTGTTTTAATATATATGAAACTGGACTGTTTTCGGACATTTAAATAAAGTAGTTAACTTATTCCAAAAATTCCCAAATTTTTACAGAATGTCTTAAACGATCCAAATATTATTGTGTAAAAATATCGGGGTACAGTTCGTTACCAATATTATATGAAAATTCATTTTCCGGACAGAAATCAGACTTATCTTTTTCTGACTACAGTCCACGGAATAATTTATTTAAAATTCATCGAGAGTCCGATTTACGAAATTCTAGTGAGAGAATTACAAATACATCGGTGGTCATCTCCAGTACAAATTTCATGATCTAACTCTACACAGAATTCAAGTTATGATTGAAAACAGGACGCATATTTTCAGCAGCAAAAATGCAGCTCTAGCTGCTG
This sequence comes from Helianthus tuberosus, assembly GCA_030545235.1. NCBI lineage: Eukaryota > Viridiplantae > Streptophyta > Magnoliopsida > Asterales > Asteraceae > Helianthus > Helianthus tuberosus. Next base: position 62,212,556 of record CM060432.1, on the reverse strand, counting down.
TTACAAAATGGCACTTTAAAAATAGTAAACGAAGTCCAAAAATTATGATTCCAGTGCCATTAGAACCGTATTTCATAATACATAAATCCAGGCTTCAGAAAATACATTTTTCGTTAAGTTACGGTCTGGTTACAGCCAACTGAAGTTGGCTGTAATCACTAAACAGCTTTCTGTTTTCAGTCTTTTAACATTATAAAGTGTGTTCGATTGATTCCGTTAACATGTTTAGCGATCACAACAATACTTACAGCAGATTATCACTTATATATTTCAGATTTATCATGCATTATCATATTTCATCATCATTTTAACACTACTTTATCATATGTTAGATGATGTTCAAGACTTGTTTAAGTCTTTTAGACTTTCTATCTTTTTGATCTTTAAACATCATTAACCACTCAACAATCATGTAAAATGCAAGGATCTAAGTGCTTACCACTAGCACAAGGCTAGGGGAGTTCGAGTGGTGGATAAAAGAAAACGAGAGCGGTCCTTGAGCTTCCGAGTGCACCAAGCTTACTTGTTCGGTCTCTAGCACATTTGTGTATGTGAAAAATGGCTTGAAGGGAACTTGATGGTGGGTGTATGGTGGTGATAGGTGGCTGCCGAAAACAAGAAGAGAGGAAGAGAAGGAGTTTTGCAATTGTTGTTGTGAGAATGAGAGTTGGGATTGAACCCTATCAGAGGAACAGATAATGAAAGCCAAAACTGGTTCAGCGCAGTGGTTCCAGAATAAGCAGATGATATGATCAAATCTCTCCCCTTGAAAGTGAACTTCAACATCTGTTGACCTCCTATCTACTGATCTTGCAAAGTGTTGCCTTACAACTACTGCCCAAAGTTAAAGACTGATGGAAGACCAAAGCTCTGCTGATTCAATCTACTGCCTTGAGTCAAGCACTGCTGATCCGGACAAGTACTGCTGGATTCACAGCAGTGGAAGGTTGCAGCAGTAGTATAGTTGTCTTTATGCAATGTAATGTAATATCAGTAGTTTGTATAGCAGTTTCTGTATAGATCAGAGGTTAGAGTTTGTTAGGAGGTTAGATGTCACTTTCATGGTGACGTCAGCTAAGATGCTCAGTGGTTTGCAAGTGCCTATAAAAAGTTCAGTACTTTGTACTGTTCTATTAGCTCTTTGCATCATCGTCTTCTTTGCACGAACAAACACTGAGCTCTGGCTGAGGGGGAGTTTGCATTCATTCATCAATCATTGTAATCGTTATTGAAATAAATTCAATCTTCCGATTCATTGAGAAAAGATGTCTGATCAAAGTATTACTCTCGTTTGATTGTATGCAAAGTTTGTTTTCATCATAATTCCGCTGCACACTCATCCATTTTCATTTTAATTACAAACACAAAATACAATCAGAAACAAACTCAGATCCAAAAATTGGTATCAGAGCTTGGACAGTCAAATTTGATTTAACAATCATTTTGACATAAATAGTTCAGCTCAAAATCGTTGATATCGATAGTTTGTTCATTTTAGTTGAAAAACAGAGCAAGGTTTAATCACCATTAAAGTTGATTAATCAGTGTCTGTAAAACAACCAAGATGACGTCACAATCACAGGATGATAAGAATAATGTTGGCTCGCTTTTTAAACCACCTATGCTTAAAAGAAATGAATACAACATCTGGGAGCGAAGGATGGGTCACATTCTTGCTCAACAGAACACTGGATGTTGGAGGTCTGTCGTTTTTGGTCCCCATGTTCCTATGGTGCCAAGTGCTGAGGATCCAAAGAAGAACGTACCAAAACCTTATGAAAACTATACTGAAACTGATTTTCAAAAGTTCGAACTGGATGCCAAAGCATTTAGCATCATAGCATCTGCATTACCAAATGAGATCTATGCTGGACTGTTGCATTGCAACAGTGCAAAAGAGCTATGGGATGCTTTGAAGGAACAGTTTGGGGGTACTGAAGAAGTTATTGAAAACAATAGGGAAATTCTGAATCAGCAGTATGAAACCTTTTGTCACATTAAGGGTGAAACATTGACCCAACAATTTGAACGGTTCAGTTGTCTCATCAGTGAGCTAAGACTTGTTAAGGTTGAATTTCCAAAATCCACCCAAAATACCAGGTTTCTTAGATCACTACCTGATAAATGGGACACAATTGCATTTGTGACTAGAAACTCTGTTGAGTTCAAAGATCTGACCCTGACCCAACTTCATGGAAGACTCTTGACCTATGAAAGGGAGTTGAACCAGAAAAAGAAGCTGCAAGAGTCTGGGAAAGCTGCTGATGATTACTCATTCGGTAGCACAGCTCTTCTGGGTCAGGAAGAATCTGGTGGCAGTAGTAAGGAACAGGGTTATGATCATTTCATTGATATAACAGCTGGTGGTAACTTTACCAACCCTGATTCTCACTCTGCAAACTATGCTTTCACTGCAAACACTGAAAACCAGATGTCAGATAATTTGTGCTTTGAACTCAATGATTTACAACATTTTGATCCCACTGACTTAGAGGAAATGGACATCCTGCACCAATTGGCTTTGCTCAGTGTTAGAACTAGCAAATTCTACAAAAGAACAGGGCGAAAATTCCCAGGTTTACATGGGAATCTGAGGGTTGGGTTGGATAAATCGAAAATCAAGTGTTACAAGTGTAATAGGTTGGGACATTTCGCTAGGGAATGCAGGAGTCAAACTACTGGTCCTATAATCACTCACCCTAGCTCAAATCCTAGACCTCAAAACCAAAGCACTGTGCACTATACCCAATATACCCCTGCAGCCCATGTTAACACTGCTCAATATGCTGCTGCCCCTGTGCCTGTGCACTATGTCCAAACCACTGTTCCACAGATTCAATATGTTCAAACCCCTGTTCCCCAGGCACAAGTGCAACCTGCACCTCAAACTGCTGCTCCAGCAGTGGTACAACCAGATCAGCAAAGCTTTTTCACTCAAGGCTTTGTTGACTGGAGCAGTATGCCTGATGAGCTTAGTGATGAAAATTTTGCACTATATGCTTCTAATGAATCTTCTAATGATAAATTTTGTTTGATGGCATTAGAGTCAATACCAGAGGGGATTGAAACTGAAGGTGAACAGCTAAGTGATGAAACAGTGGATGAGGTGACTGAAGCAGTTGTTAATGCAGTTGCTGGTGAACTGCTGCTGGGAGAAAATTCAGAAACTCTGATTGAACCACTGACAGATCCATGGTCCAAAGAGGATAAAGAAGAAGAGAAAATTGAGAAAGCAGGTGAGATAGAAGAAAGAGCTGATGATGAAGAAAATCATCAATGTGATTGTGCAATGATGGCTGCTGCCAAGGTATCACCTCAAGTTCTTGAAAAATTGTGTTCTGACAATTGCATTATTGCTTTTGCTAACATCAAAGAGGTAAATGAAAACCTTCGGGATAAAATCTTAACTAATGAAGTCAAATTTGAAAGGTCTTTAAAAGAACTTAAAAACAAATTGATTGAAAAGGAAAAAGAGATCAGCAGTCTGAAAGAGGAACAAAGCATAACCAAAACTCAACTCCAAACTATGGTAGAAAAATACCAAGTTTGCAAAATGGAGTTGGAGTCCACCCAGATCACATGTGAGAGATGGGTGGAATCATACAAAGGGTATGAGGTTATGCTTGAAAAACAGATAAAAAGCAATGTGAAATTTGGTATTGGTTATAGAAAATATGATGATGAAAACACTGCTTTTGGAAAATCTGTTCAAACCACTGATGTAACCACTGGTTTCATCCCCACAAACAAGAAAGGCCAAGAAGTGAAAATCACTGACAAACTTGGTAACAAAATCACACTTGACAGACCAATGGGATCCTCTACTTTTGAGGAGCTTGAAGATTATCAGTTTAAACCAAAATGGTCTGATGAGTGTGATATTCTTGAAAATTTCAAGCCAATGGACTTTACATCAACTGATGGTGTTAAAGCTCCAAAAGCTAAAGTCATTCCTCTCAAGGACATCCCAACAGAGGTTAAAACCTCTGCTGCAAAGGAGTCTGAAAAGAGAAAGAAGAAAGAAAAAATTGATAACTTGTTCTGTGAATTCTGTGAGAAAAGGAATCATCTAACAAAAGACTGTTTCCACTTAAAAGCTTATGATTTAAACAGAACAAGTGTCATTGTTTCAGCTGAAAGTTGCACTGTTTGTGGTAAAACAAACCACAAAACTCAAGCATGTGTGTATCTCAAAAACTTTGATGTGAAAAAGAATGAGTACATTGCTAAAACATCTTTGAGTTCATCAGCATCATCTGTCAAATTCACCAAGAAACAACCACTGTTTGTGCCAGTTCAAACAGCTGTCAAAAAACAGCTGAACCAAACATCTGTCAAAAGAGATGTTCAGGTTACTGATGCACCCCCTGCCAATCAGTTCAGAAAAGGCAAGGAAAAACAGTCCTACCAAAGGATTCCACACGTTTATGAGGTCTACAAAAGGCCCTCTAAACCTAAAGTGAATAGGCATCCTTTTGGTTACCAACAGGTGATTGGTCAAGACCCCCAACAGTGGTTAGCAAGAAACAGTACTAAAACTGTCCAAACCCCTGACTTAACCACTGTCCATCAATCTGCATCCATTCCTGACACTGTTGAGACCCCATCCAAAGCCTTGTTGGCTTTGGAGACCCTAATGAACTAACCCTTTTACTTCATGTGCAGGGAGCTTCTGCATGCTTTGATAGTCTTTGGTATGTAGATAGTGGAGGCTCCAGGCATATGACCGGATGTAAAGCCCTCCTCAAAGACTTTAAAATCCATGGAGGGGTTGATATATCCTTTGGGAATAATAGTAAAGGGAAAGTTCTGGGGTCTGGTACAGTGCAGTCTGGAAATGTAAAATTTGAAAATGTCAATCTGATAGACAATCTAAAATTCAACCTTCTGAGTGTATCACAAATGAGTGACAAAGGGTTTGGGTCATTCTTCACAAAAGATTGTTATAGGATTGTTGGACCAGAAATGGTCAAGAAGATTGAAGCAATAATCAAAACTGGTCAAACTAAACTTGTTGCTCAAAGAAGTGGCAATGTTTATGTTGTTGATATGTCAAAAGAGTGTCCCAGAGCTGATGCCTGTCTGTTCTCACCTGCCTCTAACAAAGAGACAGAACTTTGGCACAGAAGGCTGGGGCACACAAATCTTAAGACAATCACTGAAATTTCAAAAAATGGTTTGGTGAGAGGCCAACCACAAAAATTGTTTTCATGTCCTGAACATTGCATTTCCTGTTTAAAAGGAAAACAGCATAAAAGTTCTTATAAGTCCATTGAAGAGTCCAAAACAACCCAGTGTTTGCAAATGCTACACATGGATTTGTTTGGCCCAGTTCAAGTCATGAGCCTCAAGAAGAAAAAATATTGTTTGGTTATTATTGATGACTTTTCTAGGTTTACATGGACTTTCTTTTTACACTCAAAAGATGAGACTGCAGGCATTTTGCAAGACTTTGTGACACAGGTTGAAAAGCAATTTGACCTTCCAGTGAAAAGCTTCAGGAGTGACAATGGCACAGAATTTAAAAATAAGGAGTTGGATGCCTTCTGTGTGAAGAAAGGGATTGTAAGGCAGTACAGCATCCCTAGAACACCAGAGCAAAATGGGGTTGTTGAAAGAAAGAACAGAACTTTGATTGAGGCTGCCAGAACTATGCTTGCAGATTCAGGTTTGCCATTAACTTTCTGGGCAGAGGCAGTAAACACTTCTTGCTATGTCCAGAACAGAGTTTTAATAAACCCCAGGCACAAAAAGACTGCTTATGAAATTCTGTATAAAATCAAACCACTGATCTCTTACTTCAAGGTGTTTGGCTGCCCATGCTTCATTTTGAACCTAAAAGATTCTATTTCAAAATTTGCAGCCAAAATTGATTGTGGTTATCATCTGGGATACTCAACCACTGCCAAGGCCTACAAAGTGTTCAATACACGGACCATGTAACATTTGTGCTTGAAATCATTGTGAACAGTTCTATTATCAATAAAACAATGTTATTTGATCCCAATGTTTGTTTGGTTGTGTTTTACATTTTTCATGTTTTGACTTTTGCTCAATTTCAAACTCTATATCACTTTCTGGAGAGTTATACGCAAACTGGTGCGTAAACGTAACCAATTTAATGCGGAAAATACTCCGGAACATCAACATATACTTAACATACCTTAAATAACCTTTACATAACTTAGAAATAAGTTTTGAAGGCTTTGGTATGGCAAAAACAAGTTAATTCGGCTACAGGGACTAAACTTGACAAACTGCGAAAGTATGTCAATTTGAACTGTAACGAACATTCCGGAACATGACCATAAGTTAAACATACCATAAATATCCTTTACATAGCTTAGAAATAGGCTTTGAGGGGTTCGGTGTGCTAAAATAAACTTTTGGGTCATTCAGGGACTAAAAGTGTCAAAAAGTGCAAAAGTTTGCACTTTTGCGCATAACTCACGTTCTGAATACATCCGGACGTCCAAAAATTTATGTAAGCACTAAAATATTTTATTTTAGTGTTTGGCATAAGAAAAATCTATTCGTCGCGCCATTTGGATCATTTTTCGCGCTTATGCGCATTCCGTCGTAATTAAGCGAACATCGCGTTCGTACGACCAAACGAACCAAAATCCGGCATATTTTTGAGCATGTTTCATGTCCACAATGTTTGGGCATCATTTTAGGGCCTTAACGTTGGCTTAACAGGCCTTAAACGGGTCAAAATGAGCCTTAAACACCAACAGGGACTGAAACTGTCATTTTTCAAACTTATTGCTGATCAGACAAGGCCAGGCGGCCCGCCTGAGTTTTGTGTGTATCCTGACGCGGGCCGCGTCAGCCTCCCAGACCAGGTTAAATGTATTTAACAGCTGTTAGCAGCTGTTTAGCACTCCCAATTCCATTTCCACATGTCAATTCCTTATGGTGGGTGGCCAATTAACCTACCACAACTTTCCAACAAGTGTACGGCTTAGATCGTGCCCCCTTTTCCAAGAAATGATCTTAACGGTAGTCCGAACACTATAAATACCCAACCCATTCCATAACTAAAACCCACTAGAATCTGATTTGAGGAGCTCTAAGTTGAAACCTTTGTTTCATACCTGAGCTACTGGAATCACGATTAGCATTCGGGGACCCTTCGTAAGTATTCCTTCGTTCTTTTATTGCTTTTCGAGTCTGAAAGTCAAACTTTGTTTGACTTTCTGCATTGACCAGCTTATGGTCAATGCGAAGTTCGTTTTGAACTTCGCAACGTGATTGTAATCACGATGGTCATAGTCCCTTGGGACTATGCCTACTGATTACCACGTTGTCTAGGGTCGTAAGGGTAAGCGATCTGATAAATCGCTTATACCTTCGAACCCGACCCATTTGGTCGATCATTAGGATCCGACCAAATACCTTAGGTGACCATAGTGTATAGGGAATAACCTTCCGAGGTTATACCCTATGGTCACATCGTTTAAGTAGTTGTATGATAGGTAGTTTATATGCCTTAGATAAATTACCAGAATACCCTTTTCATGTATAATTGGTAATTAAGCATATGTAACCTAAACTTTTGTCACATAACTGATTTTGTAACATGTTTAGGCATATAACACTTGTCATAGGGCTAGTTAGACGTCTCGAATGCGCTTTTGCGCGCACGACGCGTTAAAGTAGCGTAAGCTACCTAAACGGGTCATAATGGGTCGTAAGCGCTTATGTTAGGTTTCAATTAGTATGTAGGCTTTGTTAAACCATATGACACGAGTCTCTATACTCGTTTGGTTTACAAACCCTCATTCTATCTAAATCCTCCGATATAGGTCCGGCTTATTAACATAGTTACCTATATTAGGTGCCGTTTGATTTCGTGATCTCTAGCATTGCTTGGTGGTTATCTTAGGACTTCTGAGCAATCTCAAGTGAGTACATAGACCCCTCTTTTACTGTTTTCCAAACTGTTTTGGGGTGAAACACATGTGCCTGCTTTGACATCATATACTTGCTATGTTCATTAGTACATTTATAGTACATGATTTTATTGTGTTCATGCTATGTATGTCCATTGTGTGCATACTTAGTACATTGTTTTACATTACATTTCATGCTATGTATGTCCATTGAGTGCATACTTAGTACCTTATTTTACATTACATTTCATGCTATGTATGTCCATTGTGTGCATACTTAGTATAGTTGTTTTCATCACATGCTTACATTTTGTTATGACATTTGGGTTGTTTACAATGGAACAATACATTCATTAACATTAGCTACGCCGTTCGTTAGTAGGTAGTGGTACCATAGGAATTGACAACTCCCGTTCCTGAAATCCTGGGTTTGTTTGGATTGGAAGGAATGACCGAATTCGATACACATAACTTAGATAAACCTTTAATTTGTTTAAGGTTTTATCGCCACAGTCTCAAGGCTTGGATGTATGCATTTTCACAATACCGCATAAATGTTTGTATCAGTATAGCATGCATCTGTTCCACAAAACATAACTTTGATTTAAACCATGTTTTACTTCAATACCTTGTTTTTGTGCATTTCACATATGGTTTAGTTGATATATTTCACTTACCATACATGATATTTTTTGGGTATACATTACATGATCTACAGTAAACATAAACATTTTGACATTGATATACACATTTAGTGGTTTACATTGGACATAGACATTTCGATATGGTTTACACATTAACACATGACAATTCATTTATACATAAACAATTTACATTGATGGTTGGTTTGAGTAAGTGATTTTAGTAACGAGGCGTGTGTAATATGATACAAGCATGGTGGATACGCCGCTGGTACTTCCTATAAATAAGTGTTTGTATGATATTACATGTCGTAGCGTTACCTAAGTCATTTCAATATTTGACATATTATGTTTTACATAAACAACTTATTTTCACAAGACATTGATTTACAAAACAACTACAAACTCATTTTACTTGGTTATTCATTTAAACTTACATTATTCTCTTATCTATACATATCATCGCTTTTTGAATGATTTACAAAACAAAACAACTTACAAGGTTCATGACTAACTTTTGTTAAACAACTTTTCCTAAACTTATAAGTCATGAATCCTATTTTCACAAATCCTATGTATCTCACAGGCATTTTTATGCTGACGTACCTATTTTCACATGTGTTTTCAGGAGCTTTTGCGTAGGATGATGATCGTGACACTAGGGCGGACCTGTGCCTTAGAGACATAAAATGAAGATAGACTTAGTTTAATTATGTTCTGAACTCTTTATTTCCTGTTTAAGACAATGTAACTCTTATGATGTTAAATAAAATATAACTTTGTATGCCATGGTTGTGAAACAATTAATTCTGTTACAACACTCCCCGACGTTTTCCGCCGCGGTTGCATGTTATACGCGGTCGGGGTGTGACAGACCAAGGCAGTGGAGGAGACTTTAAATGTAAAGTTCAATGAACTTTCATCAATGAAAATCCCAGCAAATCCTGCAGATCTGTTTGATCTTGAAAAATTTACTTTTGAAAATACTGCTGTCAAGCCTAACAGTGCAGGTCCATCAGAGGATACAACACCAGACTATGGGTATGAAATCATCATCCCTCAAAGGTCTGCCACAAAGGGAAAAGCATCAGCTGTTCAAAACAGTTGTCAAAGCTCAACCACTGCTACCTCAACAGTTGTTGACCAAAGTAGCCCATCAACCACTGCTTCCACATCCTCAAACACTGCTGACAAAAGTCCTCAAACAATGGATAAAAGTCAGCAGTTGTCCACTTCATTACCCCCTATTCCACCACCTTTTGAAGCCACTGCTGGATCATCAAAGTCCCCAGCAGTGGTTAGCTCAGATGATACACATTTGCAGCCTTCACCAACAAATGCCATCATACCTTACCAAGGAGATTTAATCTTCTTGAGATCTCATCCACCTGATCAAATCATTGGCAACATCAATGAAGGGGTGCTCACAAGAAGCCAAACCCAAAACATTTGTCTTTTTGCTGGTTTTCTATCACTCCATCAGCCAGTCAAGTACCAAGAGGCACTGAAAGACAATAGCTGGGTAGAAGCCATGCAAGAGGAGCTCCAACAGTTTAAAAGACAACAAGTATGGGAGTTTGTACCACTGCCAGAAGAGGTTAGTCCCATTGGCACAAAGTGGGTCTTCAAGAACAAAACTGATGAAAGGGGCATTGTTGTCAAGAATAAAGCCAGCCTTGTGGTTCAAGGTTACAGACAGGAAGAGGGAATTGATTATGATGAAACATTCGCCCCTGTTGCAATATTGGAAGCCATTAGACTGTTCCTGGCCTTTGTTGTCAACCACAACATGAAGGTGTTTCAAATGGATATCAAAAGTGCTCTCCTCTATGGTACAATTCAAGAAGAGGTGTATGTTTGTCAACCTCCAGGTTTTGAGGATCCATTTTATCCAAATCATGTCTACAGGCTAAACAAAGCCTTGTATGGCCTGAAACAAGCACCAAGGGCCTGGTATGAAACTCTTTCCAACTTCCTACTCTCAAATGGTTTCAAAAGAGGTACCATTGATAAAACATTGTTTCTAAAATGGAGAGGGAAGGATTTAATGATTGTCCAGATTTATGTGGATGACATTATTTTTGAAAGCACATGTAACTCAATGTGTGAAGAGTTTAGAGAACTCATGACAGCTGAGTTTGAAATGAGTGCAATGGGTGAGTTGCAATGCTTTCTTGGTCTCCAAGTTCAGCAAATGCAAAATGGTACTTTCATTCATCAAAGCAAATATGCTAAAGAACTTTTGACCAAATTTGGTATGAATGATTGTAAACCATGCAGCACACCCATGGCAACAAATAAGTTGGTCATGTCTGATGAAAAAGATGAGCTGATTGACCAAACACTTTATAGAAGCATGATTGGGTCTTTATTGTACCTAACTGCATCTAGACCAGACATCATGTTTGCAACATGTGTCTGTGCAATCAGCTCCTAGAAAATCAAATCTCATTACTGTAAAAAGGATCTTCAGATACATAAAAGGTGCTCCCACACTTGTTATCTGGTATCCAGCTAATGGGAACATCAAGCTTTCAGGTTTCTCAGACAGTGACTTTGCTGGATGTCACACCACAAGGAAGTCCACTTCAGGAGGGTGCCAGTTTCTAGGTGATTGCTTGGTCTCTTGGCAAAGCAAAAAGCAAGCAGCAGTTTCAACATCCACTGCTGAGGCTGAATACATTGCTGCTGCAAGCTGTACAGCCCAACTTCTTTGGCTTCAAAATCAGTTACTGGATTTTGGTATCACTGCCTTAAAGACACCACTCATGTTGGATAGCCAGGCAGCAGAAAATATCATCAAAAATCCTTATCGAGGGGGGATCGAAAGCAAATCTAGGAGCAGAGACAGCAGATGATGCCCTGTCAAGATCTGAACCGTGTGAATAGTGCTGTACGCTCCGAGTGTGTGACGGTGCGGAGGCCACAGACTCGAAGGAGTCTGGAGCGGGTGAGTGTGCATGTGACTCCTCAGCTGGAGCATCTGCGAGTAACAAAAGACCACCGTCAGCTAGAAGGGCCTCGCCCTCAACATCGTCCTCCAGGGGCTCATCATCAAACAGATCGACGTCGTCGTCAACGTCGGCGTCGAGGAGCATATCGTAAGCAGGATAAACGGCCAAAGGTATGGGAGCAGGGCTCTCTACGAGTGGTAGGTACCCAGCAAAAGGGCCATCAGCGGCACATCGACAGCGTCGGGCAGCGCGAAGGGCTGAAAGTCATCCTCGTCTGTGCTGGTAACATCTGATGTGTGGACCTCGTGCTCTGAAGACTCTAAGTCATCTGATACTATGGGTCTAGGGTCTGTGGTGTCCGAATCACCTGTGCCGGACGAGTCCATGGTGTCTGTAACACAAACACAAATATGTACAAATAATCAATCATATAATCAGATAAGCACATTAGTCACCAAGTAAGCAATCAAATAATTCTCCTAGTCCCACTAGCCTCCCAGCCTCTCAGACTGCTCTTCCTAGTCCCACTAGCCAAATTCTCCCAGCCTCTTAGACTGCTCTTCCTAGTCCCACTAACCTATTCTCCCAGCCTCTCAGACTGCTCTTCCTAGTCTCACTAGCCAACTACCTCGGTCTCCTAGACCGAGCCTCGGTCCCCCAGACCGAGCCTCAGCCTCCCAGACTGAGCCTATAAATAATAAATAAATGTGCTCAACATTTGTTTGTAAAAAGTTTTGGATCTGGACTTAAGTGGTATGCAGTAAAAATGTTTTCGTGAGAGCCCTAGTGATCATAGTCTAGACTCGAGAAGGAATCCTAGTTCGCTATGATCAGCGCTCTGATACCAAGCTGTCACACCCGGGCTTTGCGGAAGCGTGGTTAATTTGGTGTGACTTCTTAATACCATAGCTTAATCATAACAAGCTATATGAAATAAAAACCATGCAAGATCATCCATTGATTTAAAATAAAAGTACCACAACATAGTTTTAAAGTGCTGATACGTGCGACGGAGATTACAACCTAACAACATAAAGAAAACATTGTTCAGAATTTATAACCACAAACATAAAGCAGACGTAGTTTAAGAACTGTGGCTCGTCCAGGCAAGAGCCACGACCCCTAAACTTGGATGACCTTATTTCTCTTATGCAGCGTGAGAAACGTAGCATACAGTGCCAGATCCTTAATTACCTGAAATACATGTAAGTTGGAAAAATCAACAAAAATTGTTGAGCAAGTTCATGTGTAGTGAGTAAGTAAAACCTTTGTAAGTATAAAATCCTGGTATGTAGCAAATAAGGAAAAAGAGATCACCAATGGGTTGCAAGGCCATTGATATGTGTGAAGTGCAAGTAGGAAGACTCAAACCTAGCAGATTTATGCGTTGGGTACAAAGTCACCCCGAGGTCCGTACTGATTGGGCCTGGGACTGGGCTCGCTACACCCAGATAGATCTACCGCTCCTGCCCCTCGGTCCTACCCTGAGGATTAATGGCCTCAAGTTTCTGCCTACCCACTCACATGATCCGAATAATAACCCTCCTTACGCTAACCATACCATGTAAGAAACATTTATAATCATAGTAACATGTATTTCACCCCCGCAGTTTAGAAAACTGAAAACAGTTAAGAGAAAAGGGGGACATGAACTCACAGTGGTGCGTCTCTACCAAGTATACCTCCTGATCAAGTAGCTGTGCAACGACCTACACGTACTAAATCTATTAGATGGACAGCCGTGCCTTAGCTTAAGGTTTAAGTTTTTGGGAAATAGTTAGACAACTATTTCGTGTTTATATTTTTGTAAATACTTGGTAATTATTCTCCTTCCCAAGGATGGGGGATTTAATACATGCGGGTTCGTAACATTCAAAATACATTATTAAGTCTCACTTAATATATTTTATTTCTTACTCCAAAATATAATCATTTTTCCCAAAAACATTATGGTTTATTTCATACAATTTTCCGAAATAATATTCTTGACAAATACGCGTTCATTGGTATCTTCTGAATTGCGTAAGTTACGGATAAAGATCGGGTGGTAATAATTATACCGTTGTAACTCATTGTTTATTATGACAGCGTATGCATTATTTTTGGAATCATTAACATTCGGTAATATTATTTTTACCCTAAAAATAATATTTGTATATTTCACAAAATAATCATAAACATTTTACAAGTGATGCTATGAAAAATATATATATCAAATATATATCTACCCCGTTTTTATTTTGTGAAAACCCCACCTCCGATGTTTCGTAAATAAAGTCGTGGCGAAACTTACGTTTTGAAAACAAGTCAAAAATAGATTTACAACACTTGTAGTGAAAATATTCCCAAGTGTTAGGTTTTTAGAAAAATTTCGCCAGAGTTTCCCCTGTAACTGGAGGTGGCCACGCTTTCAAGCGTATCATTTTCTTTTAAAATTCAAATCAACAATTTTCTCAATCAACAATAAACAATATTCAAACCATCAAACTAGTCAAAATAGATGTAAATCGCAAAAATACATGAACTTGTGGTTTATCTAAAATTTGAAGTAAATCTGTTACTGTTAGTGGATCTTTTGTATAAATCAATCCGGTTTCGTAAAAGTCTCGTTTTTAACGAAATTCCATCTTTACAACTTCTTGTAAAATTTGACAAAACTAGTTCTTTGTCGAAATTTAGTGTTACACAAGTATTTACACACTTGTGTGTTTGCTAAAATCATTCTTGTTCATGAAGATCCGGTTTTAGAAAATAAGATTTCTTTGACCCTTGGTCCTTTGAAAATACCATTTGTAGATCCGTAGATCTACTAGTCTAAAACACTATTTCGTAAGAAAAATCGATTTTACACAAGTTCATGTTTAGTGTGTGGTAGAGTTTCATCATTTAACCCTTTTTATACTTAAACATATTCTATGTCATGTTTCATGAACATGACTAATCCGGGTTAGATGATGATCCGAGCTACCACATCATAGATCGGCACTAAATAATCACACAAAACAAATCTTACAAGATTTACACAACAATCTAGCTTTTAACCATCATCTTTAGCATTTTTAGTAGACTTTTACATATCATTTTGTATGTTCATGAGTTTTAACCGTCATATATCGTTTTAACCACTTTAAAATAGATCGAGAGGATGTTTCAAGAAACTTACTACTAGCTCGAGGCTAGGGAAGATTCTAGTCGAAGAATGAGTGGATAAAAGAAATGAGAAGAGGTCCTTCGCGTTCCGAATGCACCAAGCCTCCTCGTATGTGATCCTTAACACTTGTATACCCTTGGAATGGCTTGATCAAGATCGAAAGGTGGTGTGGTGAAGATGGTTGTGTTCGGCCGAAGCCTATGGCAAGGGGAGAGAGAGAGTGATTTTTGTTGTGTGGGTTATGAAGTGATTAGTGGACTTGTATTGTTACTTATAGACAATTCCTTCAAGATTACCCAAAGGTTATTGTGTCACCTTGATATTAGACAAGTAGGATTATTTTAATCATCCAAGGACAAATGGTGTCACCATATGGTGACCGATTTCGTTGGGGGGGGGGGGGGGTCTCATGGTTGGTTTCTAACTAAATGGTTAGACATTAGTTGTTAAGTAGGAGGTTAATTTAGTTACTAGCATGTAGTAAGTTGTAACGGGTGTTAGGGTACTCGAGGATCCTAACTAGCTCAGAAAAAGAAAAATAATGTTATTGGCAATATTTTTATGTTCCGGGTAAAGTCCGGTTGTTCGGTAGGATAGAGATCTGTTAAAGTGCTTAACAAAGCTTTAAAGTGTCGTTATTATTATTTTTGGTGACACAACTTATTCCCGACACTTTGGAAAGTGTCTAGTAATATTTTTCTCATGTTTTGGCACTTTATTAGGTAGCTTAATGCTGAATTTTAATTAAAGTGCTGAATTTTGTACTTAAAGTACGTTTTAGGCACATCCGGTCACTGTAATCTCATTCCTAGTGACGCAGTTCTACAATCCTCACTTCCCTACACTTTCTATTAGTGTAGTAAACTATCTCTGGCTCATACAGGCCTTAGAGGCAGTGTCTGCCTGGTGCTGGCTATATCAGCGTGTTAAATGGGTTATCCGTTCATTGTACTACTGTGCCTTTGTGCATCAAGGTTGTCACTGACGTTCTGTATGTAAATAATAGAGTAACAACAAATAGAGTATGAGGCATGGTTATGCATATTTCAGAAATCACGTAGAAGTTTATTTACCATTGCAAGCAAGCACAGTAATTGAGCAGTAATTAAATACTAATTAATTCGTACGGATACCTGGTTTGGTGAGGGTTGTCACACTTGGATGTATGCATTTTCACAATACCGCATAAATGTTTGTATCAGTATAGCATGCATCTGTTCCACAAAACATAACTTTGATTTAAACCATGTTTTACTTCAATACCTTGTTTTTGTGCATTTCACATATGGTTTAGTTGATATATTTCACTTACCATACATGATATTTTTGGGTATACATTACATGATCTACAGTAAACATAAACATTTTGACATTGATATACACATTTAGTGGTTTACATTGGACATAGACATTTCGATATGGTTTACACATTAACACATGACAATTCATTTATACATAAACAATTTACATTGATGGTTGGTTTGAGTAAGTGATTTGAGTAACGAGGCGTGTGTAATATGATACAAGCATGGTGGATACGCCGCTGGTACTTCCTATAAATATGTGTTTGTATGATATTACATGTCGTAGCGTTACCTAAGTCATTTCAATATTTGACATATTACGTTTTACATAAACAACTTATTTTCACAAGACATTGATTTACAAAACAACTTATCTTATACAAACTCATTTTACTTGGTTATTCATTTAAACTTACATTATTCTCTTATCTATACATATCATCGCTTTTTGAATGATTTACAAAACAAAACAACTTACAAGGTTCATGACTAACTTTTGTTAAACAACTTTTCCTAAACTTATAAGTCACGAATCCTATTTTCACAAATCCTATGTATCTCACAGGCATTTTTATGTTGACGTACCTATTTTCACATGTGTTTTCAGGAGCTTTTGCGTAGGATGATGATCGTGACACTAGGGCGGACCTGTGCCTTAGAGACATAAAATGAAGATAGACTTAGTTTAATTATGTTCTGAACTCTTTATTTCCTGTTTAAGACAATGTAACTCTTATGATGTTAAATAAAATATAACTTTGTATGCCATGGTTGTGAAACAATTAATTCTGTTACAACACTCCCCGACGTTTTCCGCCGCGGTTGCATGTTATACGCGGTCGGGGTGTGACAGAAGAGTTGGTATCAGAGCCAATGGTTATAGGGAATTAGGTTATTAGTAATTCTTTGACCTAGACTATAACTTTTCTAGGACCCTAACACAAGTTATCTTGTGTTTAGATCTTAAAACATGCACATCACCTATCCTTAGGTGATTATTAAAACAAGAACCAAATTTTCCGAAACGATTTTTGAAAAACAATCTTCTGTTTTTGAATAATTTATTACAAGGTTTTGAACCCTCTATTGTAAGGTTTTGAACCCTCTATTGTAAGGTTTTGAACCCTCTGTTATATGGTTTTGAACCCTTCCAGTTTGGTTTTTGGCCTTGTGCCTTCAAATTTTCAAAATCTCGTCAAAGTTTTGGGTTTTAAATAATGTGAACACGTGCAAACTGGAAGAGTGAATGCCTGTATTCTGGGTTTTCTGTCTAGGCAAGCACTTCGTATATATCTCATCAGACGCGAGACCAGTTGTGCTTACCTGGGAATCCTTGGGATGAGTGTTCACTTATAGGCGAGCATGTCTTCGCGATACATTATTTTTGATCCATTTACTTTGATTAGTCACTTTGTGTCGTTTGTTTGCTTGGTAATGCGGACAAATGACCACCATCTTTTCTTTTGTTAATTTTGTTTCATCTCATTCTCTTCATCCAATCATCTCACTCGTTCCCTTTCATGTTTCCTCTTTTAGAATGCCTCCTCGACACGAAAACCAGATAGCGACTGCCGAACTGGCAGAAATCATTGCGCAACAGATGGCTGCTCAATTCCCAAACCTCTTTGCTCAATGGAACCAAGCCAACAATAACAACAATGCTCCATGCAAATTCAAGGATTTTAACTCGGCTAAACCACTCAAGTTTAGTGGTTCTGAAGGAGCGACTGGGCTTCTTCAATGGTTCGAGAGCATCGAGAATACTTTTCGCCACGTGCAGTGTCTTGACAATCGCAAGGTCGAGTTTTCTTCGAGTGTGTTTCAGAAGAGGGCTCTCACATGGTGGAATGGGGTTATGAGAGACCGAGGTGCAGAAGTTGCTCTAGCACAGACATGGGCTGAACTCAGGGCCCTTATGATGAGGGAATTCTGTCCTCGTCATGAGCAGCGAGCTTTGGAGAAGGAGTTTGATGACTTGAAACAAGACAGTGGCGAGCACAGGGCATATACTGATAGATTTGAGGAGTTGAGTCTGCTTTGCCCGACGATGGTTACCCCACTCGACAAGGCTATCGAAAGGTACATCGACGGCCTACCTGACTCGGTACAAGACATCATTACTGGTAATAACCCTGCCACACTCCGTCAGGCTATCGAGTTAGCAGCGACATTGACTGAGTCACAGATTCGGAAGAATAAGTTACACAGGAAGGGTGACAAGGGCAAGAAACAGTCGTCTGACAAGGAAGATAGCAAGAAAGGTCAAAACTTGAATGGAAAGAATCCTGGTTCCTCAAAGAGTTCTAGGAAGCGAAAGGCTTCCCAAAACTATGCCGTCACTGCCCAAGCTAACCAGGCAGCTCCCAACCAACCCGCACAGCCTCTAGCGAAGAAACCCTATTCAGGGAATGCACCTTTGTGCAATAGATGCAACAGTCACCATCAGCCGCATCATCCATGCCGTTTCTGTAATAACTGTGGGAAGTCGGGTCATCTTGCCGCTACTTGTCGCATCCCTGTTAACCAGAACCAGGCAGTTCTGAACCAAGCCCAACAGGTTGCTCAGCCTCTTGCTCAGCAACAAGGTCAAGTTGCACGACCTCATTTTCCTCCTGGTTCGTGCTACAATTGTGGGGATCTGACCCACTACAGAAACCGGTGCCCAAGGCTAGCTAACCAGAATCAGAATCAGAATCAGGCT
The DNA here is from genome assembly GCA_030545235.1 of Helianthus tuberosus. Lineage (NCBI taxonomy): Eukaryota > Viridiplantae > Streptophyta > Magnoliopsida > Asterales > Asteraceae > Helianthus > Helianthus tuberosus. The sequence continues at coordinate 62,193,910 of CM060432.1, read as the reverse complement.
CAGGCTCGAGGCCGAGTCTTCAACATGAACGCACAAGAGGCACAAGCGGACAATGAAGTGGTGAACGGTACGTTCTTTATTAATAATCAGCCTGCATCTGTTCTTTTTTATTCGGGTGCCGATAAGAGTTTTGTGTCATTATCTTTTGAGCCATTACTTCGCGTGTCTAGAACGAAACTAGGTAAATCTTTGACAGTAGAGGTTGCTAGTGGTGAACCCATTATTCTTGATTCTGTTCTTCGCAACTGCCAGTTGAACCTTAACGACCATCTTTTTCCTATCGACCTCACGCCAATGCAACTTGGAAGCTTCGACGTTATAGTGGGTATGGATTGGTTATCCAAGCATCATGCAGAAGTAGTTTGTTTTGAGAAGATTGTTCGTGTGCCGCTTTTGACAGGCGAGATCCTACAGGTTCGTGGTGAAAAACCTGCTGGTGGTCTCAAACTCATGTCTTGTTATAAAGCTCGGAAGTATCTGCGAAAGAACTATGTGGCCTTCTTAGCACATGTTACAGCAGATAAAGGCAGGGGTAAGTCTATTTCAGATATTCCTGTCGTTCGGGATTATTCTGAAGTATTCCCTGAAGACTTACCTGGTCTACCTCCAGAACGCCAAGTCGAGTTCCGTATTGATCTCGTACCTGGTGTAAATCCCATTGCTAGAGCTCCATATCGTCTTGCACCGTCTGAGATGCAAGAGTTGTCTAAGCAGCTTCAGGAGCTCTCTGACAAAGGTTTTATCCGTCCTAGCTTTTCACCCTAGGGTGCTCCCGTTCTTTTTGTCAAGAAGAAGGATGGATCCTTTAGGATGTGTATCGATTATCGTGAGCTTAACAAGCTTACCATCAAGAATCGATATCCCCTACTGCGCATAGACGATCTCTTTGATCAGTTACAGGGCGCTTCTTATTTTTAGAAGATTGATCTGCGTTTCGGGTATCATCAACTTCGTGTGCATGAAGAAGATATTCCCAAGACAGCTTTCCGCACTCGTTATGGGCATTATGAGTTCACAGTCATGCCATTCGGTTTGACTAATGCTCCTGCTATTTTCATGGACTTAATGAATAGGGTCTGCAAGCCTTATTTGGATCAGTTCGTCATTGTTTTTATTGATGACATCTTGATATACTCTAAGACGCGAGCTGATCACGAGCAACATCTACGTCTTACTCTGGAACTCCTAAAGAAAGAGCAACTTTTCGCCAAATTCTCCAAGTGTGAATTCTGGCTTAAAGAAGTTCAATTTTAAGGACATATTATCAACGAACAAGGTATTCATGTAGATCCCTCCAAGATCAGTGCGATTAAGGATTGGGATACGCCTACTACTCCTACTGAAGTTCATTATTTTCTTGGTCTAGCGGGTTATTATCGCCGCTTCATAGAAAACTTCTCGAAGATTGCAGTTCCTCTAACTGCTCTAACTCAGAAGAACAAACCCTTTGATTGGGGATTCAAACAAGAGGAAGCTTTTCAAAACTTGAAGCAGAAACTTTGCGATGCACCTGTTCTATCATTGCCTGAGGGTAATGATGATTTTGTCGTATATTGCGATGCATCTAAATTGGGACTTGGCTGTGTTCTCATGCAAAGGAACAAAGTCATAGCATATGCATCAAGGCAGTTGAAGATACATGAGAAAAACTACACCACTCATGACCTTGAGTTGGGTGCAGTTGTTTTCGCTCTAAAGATCTGGAGACACTATTTGTACGGTACAAAATGCGTGGTTTTCACGGACCACAAAAGTCTTCAGCATATCTTCAATCAGAAAGAACTCAACATGAGGCAACGACGTTGGGTTGAGCTACTAAACGACTATGACTGCGAAATTCGCTACCATCCTGGTAAGGCGAATGTTGTAGCCGACGCATTGAGTCATAAGGAACGTACTAAACTTCATTGTGTACGTGTTCAATCTGTTATTCAGGTTCGATCCGATATACAAGCCCGCATTTCTCAGGCTCAACAATCTTGTGTTTCACAAGGTTTGATAGATAAGGAATTTCCCTATCACATAACTCCTGATCTGGAACTGAAGGGCAATGGATCGTATTACTTCATGGACCGTTTGTGGGTCCCAAGCCAGGATGATCTTCGCACCTTGCTTATGGATGAAGCCCATAAGTCTCGTTATTCTATTCATCCGGGCTCAGATAAGATGTATAAGGATCTTCGTATTCACTATTGGTGGCCTGGTATGAAGAAAGACATTGCCTTATACGTATCAAAATGCCTTACTTGTCTTAAAGTTAAGGCTGAACATCAACGTCCTTCTGGTTTATTGGTGCAACCAGAGATCCCAGTTTGGAAATGGGAAAACATTACTATGGATCTTGTTACCAAACGTCCACGCGCAAAGAAAGGTCATGATGCCATCTGGGTAGTCGTTGATCGTCTTACTAAGTCAGCACATTTCTTGCCAATCCGTGAGGATTTTCCTGCTGACAAACTTGCTAAAATCTATGTGGATGAAATTGTAGCTCGACATGGTGTTCCTTTGAACATCATTTCTGACAGAGATGCTCGTTTCACTTCTCATTTTTGGAGAACCATGCAATCTGCTATGGGGACCCAACTTAACCTGAGCACAGCTTATCATCCGCAAATGGATGGTCAATCTGAAAGAACAATCCAGACTCTGGAGGATATGCTTAGAGCTTGTGCGATCGATTTTGGTGGTAGTTGGGATTCACATCTTCCATTAATCGAATTCTCCTACAACAACAGTTATCACACCAGCATCAAAATGGCTCATTTCGAAGCTCTCTATGGACGAAAATGTCGTTCACCAGTCTACTGGAATGAGATTGGCGAGGCTCAACTTACCGGACCTGCCCTCATTTTAGAGACAACTGATAAGGTCAAGAAAGTTCGTGATAACCTTCAGACAGCTAGAAGCCGTCAAAAGAGTTACGCGGACCCAAAACGCAAACCCTTGGAATTTCAAGTCGGTGATCGAGTATTACTTAAGATCTCACCTTGGAAAGGTGTGATCAGATTTGGAAAGAAAGGAAAACTTGCACCTAGATACGTTGGACCATTCAAGATTGTCGAAAGAATCGGAAAGGTAGCCTACAGACATGAGTTACCTCCTGAACTTGGAAATGTTCATCCAACTTTTCACGTGTCCAATCTCAAGAGGTGTTTAGCTGATGAAAACCTCCACATACCGCTTGACGAAATTCGTGTTGACAAAACACTGAAATTTGTTGAGAAGCCAGTGGAAATCATGGAACGTGAAGTCAAGTGGCTTAAACGCAAGCGCATTCCTTTGGTCAAAGTTCACTGGGAAGCTAAACGTGGACCCGAGTTTACTTGGGAACGCGAAGATCAAATGAAGGCGAAATATTCGCATCTTTTCCCACGAGTTTCCTCTAAATAAATTTCGGGACGAAATTTCCACAAGTAGGGGAGACTGTAACATCTGTGCTTGTAATCATTGTGAACAGTTCTATTATCAATAAAACAATGTTATTTGATCCCAATGTTTGTTTGGTTGTGTTTTACATTTTTCATGTTTTGACTTTTGCTCAATTTCAAACTCTATATCACTTTCTGGAGAGTTATACGCAAACTGGTGCGTAAACGTAACCAGTTTAATGCGGAAAATACTCCGGAACATCAACATATACTTAACATACCTTAAATAACCTTTACATAACTTAGAAATAAGTTTTGAAGGCTTTGGTATGGCAAAAACAAGTTAATTCGGCTACAGGGACTAAACTTGACAAACTGCGAAAGTATGTCAATTTGAACTGTAACGAACATTCCGGAACATGAACATAAGTTAAACATACCATAAATATCCTTTACATAGCTTAGAAATAGGCTTTGAGGGGTTCGGTGTGCTAAAATAAACTTTTGGGTCATTCAGGGACTAAAAGTGTCAAAAAGTGCACAAGTTTGCACTTTTGCGCATAACTCACGTTCTGAATACATCCGGACGTCCAAAAATTTATGTAAGCACTAAAATATTTTATTTTAGTGTTTGGCAAAAGAAAAATCCATTCGTCGCGCCATTTGGATCATTTTTCGCGCTTATGCGCATTCCGTCGTAATTAAGCGAACATCGCGTTCGTACGACCAAACGAACCAACATCCGGCATATTTTTGAGCATGTTTCATGTCCACAATGTTTGGGCATCATTTTAGGGCCTTAACATTGGCTTAACGGGCCTTAAACGGGTCAAAATGAGCCTTAAACACCAACAGGGACTGAAACTGTCATTTTTCAAACTTATTGCTGATCAGACAAGGCCAGGCGGCCCGCCTGAGTTTTGTGTGTATCCTGACGCGGGCTGCGTCAGCCTCCCAGACCAGGTTAAATGTATTTAACAGCTGTTAGCAGCTGTTTAGCACTCCCAATTCCATTTCCACATGTCAATTCCTTATGGTGGGTGGCCAATTAACCTACCACAAATTTCCAACAAGTGTACGGCTTAGATCGTGCCCCCTTTTCCAAGAAATGATCTAAACGGTAGTCCGAACACTATAAATACCCAACCCATTCCATAACTAAAACCCACTAGAATCTGATTTGAGGAGCTCTAAGTTGAAACCTTTGTTTCATAACTGAGCTACTTGAATCACGATTAGCATTCGGGGACCCTTCGTAAGTATTCCTTCGTTCTTTTATTGCTTTTCGAGTCTGAAAGTCAAACTTTGTTTGACTTTCTGCATTGACCAGCTTATGGTCAATGCGAAGTTCATTTTGAACTTCGCAACGTGATTGTAATCACGATGGTCATAGTCCCTTGGGACTATGCCTACTGATTACCACGTTATCTAGGGTCGTAAGGGTAAGCGATCTGATAAATCGCTTATACCTTCGAACCCGACCCATTTGGTCGATCATTAGGATCCGACCAAATACCTTAGGTGACCATAGTGTATAGGGAATAACCTTCCGAGGTTATACCCTATGGTCACATCGTTTAAGTAGTTGTATGATAGGTAGTTTATATGCCTTAGATAAATTACCAGAATACCCTTTTCATGTATAATTGGTAATTAAGCATATGTAACCTAAACTTTTGTCACATAACTGATTTTGTAACATGTTTAGGCATATAACACTTGTCATAGGGCTAGTTAGACGTCTCGAATGCGCTTTTGCGCGCACGACGCGTTAAAGTAGCGTAAGCTACCTAAACGGGTCGTAATGGGTCGTAAGCGCTTATGTTAGGTTTCAATTAGTATGTAGGCTTTGTTAAACCATATGACACGAGTCTCTATACTCGTTTGGTTTACAAACCCTCATTCTATCTAAATCCTCTGATATAGGTCCGACTTATTAACATAGTTACCTATATTAGGTGCCGTTTGATTTCGTGATCTCTAGCATTGCTTGGTGGTTATCTTAGGTCTTCTGAGCAATCGCAAGTGAGTACATAGACCCCTCTTTTACTGTTTTCCAAACTGTTTTGGGGTGAAACACATGTGCCTGCTTTCACATCATATACTTGCTATGTTCATTAGTACATTTATAGTACATGATTTTATTGTATTCATGCTATGTATGTCCATTGTGTGCATACTTAGTACATTGTTTTACATTACATTTCATGCTATGTATGTCCATTGAGTGCATACTTAGTACCTTATTTTACATTACATTTCATGCTATGTATGTCCATTGTGTGCATACTTAGTACAGTTGTTTTCATCACATGCTTACATTTTGTTATGACATTTGGGTTGTTTACAATGGAACAATACATTCATTAACATTAGCTACGCCGTTCGTTAGTAGGTAGTGGTACCATAGGAATTGACAACTCCCGTTCCTGAAATCCTGGGTTTGTTTGGATTGGAAGGAATGACCGAATTCGATACACATAACTTAGATAAACCTTTAATTTGTTTAAGGGTTTATCGCCACAGTCTCAAGGCTTGGATGTATGCATTTTCACAATACCGCATAAATGTTTGTATCAGTATAGCATGCATCTGTTCCACAAAACATAACTTTGATTTAAACCATGTTTTACTTCAATACCTTGTTTTTGTGCATTTCACATATGGTTTAGTTGATATATTTCACTTACCATACATGATATTTTTGGGTATACATTACATGATCTACAGTAAACATAAACATTTTGACATTGATATACACATTTAGTGGTTTACATTGGACATAGACATTTCGATATGGTTTACACATTAACACATGACAATTCATTTATACATAAACAATTTACATTGATGGTTGGTTTGAGTAAGTGATTTGAGTAACGAGGCGTGTGTAATATGATACAAGCATGGTGGATACGCCGCTGGTACTTCCTATAAATATGTGTTTGTATGATATTACATGTCGTAGCGTTACCTAAGTCATTTCAATATTTGACATATTACGTTTTACATAAACAACTTATTTTCACAAGACATTGATTTACAAAACAACTTATCTTATACAAACTCATTTTACTTGGTTATTCATTTAAACTTACATTATTCTCTTATCTATACATATCATCGCTTTTTGAATGATTTACAAAACAAAACAACTTACAAGGTTCATGACTAACTTTTGTTAAACAACTTTTCCTAAACTTATAAGTCATGAATCCTATTTTCACAAATCCTATGTATCTCACAGGCATTTTTATGCTGACGTACCTAATTTCACATGTGTTTTCAGGAGCTTTTGCGTAGGATGATGATCGTGACACTAGGGCGGACCTGTGCCTTAGAGACATACAATGAAGATAGACTTAGTTTAATTATGTTCTGAACTCTTTATTTCCTGTTTAAGACAATGTAACTATTATGATGTTAAATAAAATATAACTTTGTATGCCATGGTTGTGAAACAATTAATTCTGTTACAACACTCCCCGACGTTTTCCGCCGCGGTTGCATGTTATACGCGGTCGGGGTGTGACAGACCAAGGCAGTGGAGGAGACTTTAAATGTAAAGTTCAATGAACTTTCATCAATGAAAATCCTGCAGATTTGTTTGATCTTGAAAATTTTACTTTTGAAAATATTGCTGTCAAGCCTAACAGTGCAGGTCCATCAGAGGATACAACACCAGACTATGGGTATGAAATCATCATCCCTCAAAGGTCTGCCACAAAGGGAAAAGCATCAGCTGTTCAAAACAGTTGTCAAAGCTCAACCACTGCTACCTCAACAGTTGTTGACCAAAGTAGCCCATCAACCACTGCTTCCACATCCTCAAACACTGGTGACAAAAGTCCTCAAACAATGGATAAATGTCAGCATTTGTCCACTTCATTACCCCCTATTCCACCACCTTTTGAAGCCACTGCTGGATCATCAAAGTCCCCAGCAGTGGTTAGCTCAGATGATACACATTTGCAGCCTTCACCAACAAATGCCATCATACCTTACAAAGGAGATTTAATCTTCTTGAGATCTCATCCACCTGATCACACTTGGATGTATGCATTTTCACAATACCGCATAAATGTTTGTATCAGTATAGCATGCATCTGTTCCACAAAACATAACTTTGATTTAAACCATGTTTTACTTCAATACCTTGTTTTTGTGCATTTCACATATGGTTTAGTTGATATATTTCACTTACCATACATGATATTTTTGGGTATACATTACATGATCTACAGTAAACATAAACATTTTGACATTGATATACACATTTAGTGGTTTACATTGGACATAGACATTTCGATATGGTTTACACATTAACACATGACACTTCATTTATACATAAACAATTTACATTGATGGTTGGTTTGAGTAAGTGATTTGAGTAACGAGGCGTGTGTAATATGATACAAGCATGGTGGATACTGTCACACCCCGAATATCAGAGCATTGGCGTGACTGGACTGGTATCTTCATTGCACAGCGGAAGCAAATAAGCTAAGTCTTCTATAAATTTGAACGCCTACTAAGTACTCGACTCTTCATGGTTCTCCTATTCCAACCGTTCCGTAGTTTTGAAATGTAACCTGAGAAAGAAACATGCGAAAAATCAACATAAAGTTGAGCGAGTTCATAGTTTGTTTGTAAAAGATTTGAAATAAATCTTTTTGAATAACCGGTTTTTGAAGTATTGTTGAGAAAACGAATCCAAAAGTATTGTGAATGTTTTGTACTGAATGTTTAAATACTTGAATGAAAACATGGTCTGTAACTCATAAAATGTATCTGTAAATGAGTATTATGAATGTTTGAATGTATCTTGTAAATGAGTATTATGAATGTTTGAATGTATCTCGCAACCGAGCACTATGAATGTTTGAATGTATCTCGCAACCGAGCACTTTGACTGTTTGAATGTATGAGATCGCTAGTGGTTTGCAAGGCAACTAAGATATGTCACGACATAGGAAGCCACCAAACCTAGGCATTTTTGTCGACTTTGACTGAGACACAGAAGCACTCATTGGTAGAAGTAGGCCAAGAGTGGGGTTGCCTGAAACCCATTAGATCTAACCTTTTGTTCCGCGGTCTGAATGTATACGTTGATTAATGGTGCTTATGGTACCCTATTCGAGACATGATCTTGAATGTTTCACTTGAATGTTTCACTTGATTGTTTTTGTACTCATCATTTCCCCAATTTAGAAAACAAGTAAGCGTTGTATGCACTTTACAAAAATACGCTTTGTTTGAAAAACCGGTATAGTTATCATAAACCTTTCGTAAACCATTTGTGTTAGCTAAAAACTTGTTTGTATAATGGTTTAGAAATATGTAATTCATGTTTATTGAACACTTTGAATGTTTTGTAGAATGTGCATGTCTTTCCACCCAGAAAACATTTATAAAAATGTAAAACTGTAAAAAGGTGGGGTTATGAACTCAACTGAATATTCCTGTGCAAAGCTAGCTAATTACGACTTCGTGATGTCGCTTCCAAGATGAGACTCGCTAGCGTTCATTCTACAATATTCCTAACATGGAATATCTAATAAGTTTCTAATTAATGCGGTAACTAATCTACGTGTTACCGAGCTCTACCGAATCGTTAACCGAACGGTTTGACGGTAAATTGCCAACTTAAAAGAAGCGAAGAAGTTATACTTGTTAGCTCATTTTAAGAAGTCGTATGTTGAAATAAGGGAATATTCGTATGAAAGTAATATATAATAAACTCGTATTATATATATCGCGTCTTGTTTATATTTGCCAAAAATATACATATGTGCCGTCTAGGCGTATAAAATAAATATAACAGTTATATTTATTTTGTAAAAGAATCGTCGACATGTATTGGAAAATAAATATATAACTATATTTATTTATAAAAGTATTCGAGTTCGTTTGAAATAAATATAATAATAACTATATTTATTTTTGTTGTCGAAATAATTTCCGTATCGTTGTTTTTGTAAGTTGTTGTCGAAAGAACTTTATATTCGTATCTTGTTTTTCAAAAGTCGCTTTATATCAAAAGCACGTTTTGTTTTATAATAAAACTCGCTTTATTTTACGGATTTCTCGAAAAACGGGCAGAGTTTCCTCTGTTTTTGGACGCCCCGACAACACAAGTTGTCGTTATTTTTCAAGATTCAACAATTGTCGACAAACAATATATGTGAAATTTTCGTCAAGTGCCAAAATGTAAATAATAACTAATGTATATACGTTAATGAATTGGGTCGAGCTCGCTTGTCACGTAAGAATTAAAATTATAAAGATAGCATAACGAAATAAATATGCCGCTAATTTTTACCAAGTCTTCGCGTCGGGTTGTTGACCGAGTCGACTCGCTGAGTTGACCGAGTCAACTGAGTTGACTCGGTTTGACTGAGTCGGCCGCACCACTTCAAAATCTGTCCCTTAACCTGAGACCCGAACTGAAATCTGAACCGCGCTGCTAACTGTTGTTGACCCGAGTTGACCGAGTTAACTCGGTTGACCCGTTTGGCTGATTTGACTCAAACCGTCTGACGTGACCCGAACTGTCCGACCCGAACCCGAACCTGCTCACCGAACCGTCTGAACCGCGAGTGAACCGAGCGAGCCGTAACCCCCAAATCTGACCCATACAGAACCCACTTGACCATTGTTGGCTTCCGAACAGAAACCCGAGACCACCTCCACTGTTGTGATCATCAACATCAGAAATCTCGTCAGATAAAGGCGGGGACTGCCGGATAAACGAACCAAATCCGCCGGATAAACGAAGTGACCGGTCGGAATCGGGACTTCGACCGTCGGACCGCTGGTCCGAGTCTCCGACCGCCAGAGATTCTCTCTCTGCTACAGTCTCTCTCTCTCAGTCTCTCTCTCTTCCTCGCTCTCTCTCTCTCTCTCTCTCTCTCTCTCGTCTCTGGTTATCGCCGCCGCACCACCACCGGACTGTGGTGGTGGTGGTGTTTGTTTTCTGAATTGACGAAAAAAGGGGGGTTGCAAGTGTGTGACTGGCCAGATCTAAGGGCGCCGGAGCTCGGTCATCATCTCCGGCTCCGGTCGCCGGTTCTTCACCGATCAGAGAGAGAGATGAGATTTGGTTTACATATGTGGGTGTGTGTGGTTTGGAGAAGATAACTTCTCTGTGTTTGTATAAATCATAGAGAGAGGGTAAGGCAGACTCTATGTCTGTGTGTGTGTGTTTGTGCCTGTTCAAACCTTCAAGGGGTAAACCCCTTTAAATAGATCACAATATCTCATATGTCATTTGGGTATTCAAGTTACCTTCAGGTCATATATTTTAACTTTAGGGTTAAAATCTTTTATGTATTGCATTTAGGTTAGACATTTTAACCTTTGATTCAAAATCTCTTGAAGAGATTTGTAGAGATTATGTAAATCTTGTGCAGATTATATAAATCTTGTCTAGATCTTGTATGTTATGTGTAGGTTTAGGCTTGTGGGTTTTGGGCTTGGGCCCAGGGCCCACAAGCCCACTTCATGAGTAAGGGGCCCGTAATTCCTACGAGACCCGATATCGCGACCCAAACTCCATGAGCATAAATATAGTCGTGTAACATCCATATTTGTCGGCGTTGTCAGTATTTCGTACGGTATCGGTCCGTTGTCATTTGGTGTTCCGCAGATTCCACGCGAATCTTCATACGCGTACTGTAGAGTCGGATAAGCGTTCCTAGGCACTCCAAAGGCCTAATTAAGTTGATCTTCGACTTAATCACTATTTATTATTGCGTTAATCTCCTGTTAATCGCGTAATTAAGGGCGTAAATTACCGGTTGTCACATTCTCCCCCTGTTAATAAAATTTCATCCTCGAAATTTAGTTTACGTTAACTTCTTAGAGTTACATTATGCGTAGAAAATACGAATAGTACCAAAGTGAACGATCATGAAATCAAATCAAGACTTATTCGAATGATGTGAATTCAAGGACGTATCACAAGATACAAATGAATTCTAGAAATGATTGCATCCAATAAATGAATTTAGATTTCAACAAGCTCAAATGTAATAGTTTGCATGAAACGCTCGATCATGATCAGCCCAAGCTGCAAGTTCTTCCGACGCCACAAGGTGTCGTAGTGAATGAAACAATTCAATAATAGCGGTGATTGAACAGGTATCACCTGTGTTTTGCATCGAATGCTCAATCGTAATTAGCTCAAGCTACAAGTTTATACTGACACCACAAGGTGTCGAAATCAACAAACGACTTAATGGAGTCGTAGACCAAACAAATCTACCACGACTCGGAACAATGAAACGCTTGTTAAAACGAGTTCGAATATGATGCTTTCAATACATCATATGGTGTCTTGAATTGAATATGTGTAATGAACAAGTTCAAACAATTGAATTTGATTTCGGCGCAAGCCGACAATACATGTATCGACAAGGAAACTTTCGGCATGGTCACAACGAAAAACCATGTATGTAACTTGAAAAGAAAAGAAATTTCAAGAAAGTGTGTTGACTTGATAACAAAGAAGCCAACAATTTCAATAATGCGAGTCGTTCGAATCACGAATCAATACTTAGATTTAGCGAAACAATATTTGAACTTTAATGAAACGCTTTATTCGAAACGAAACCTCATGCGTAACAAACGATGCATGCGTAACATATGAATTTTCAAGAAATGAAGCAAATAAATATTCGCTATTCTGAAGGAAATGATCGTGATACAATGATCATTAAGAGGAGTAGAGATACGAAAATCTACTCAGTAAATGTGAAAGTCGAAATTTCAATTAAAGAAATTTAAGGACTTTACCTGGGGTTGCATGCGATAACCAGTTATTAGGTGACATTACCATAGCGTATTCGTCGTTAATAAGATAGGGGGATACGGTGACTTGCGTCTTTTCCTTAGCATGACTCGTGTCGTTTGCAGGACCGCGTGCCAACTGCCGCTTCCTGATCGATAGTCGCATGTGACGTACTTCAACCTCCGTTGATGTATAGCTTAAGTCTTACGTATGCCTGTGCGCTAGCGTTTCGTTTCGCGTAGAATGTGATGTACTCCGACATCTGTTGACGTAAAATTTGAGTTCTATGTATTCTCGTGCACTAGCGTTTCGTTATGCGTAGGCTGCCTGCTCGGGAAGTTAAAACATCATAGACAATATGCATAATTGTGTGTGCCCGAATTAATATTTGCAGTTCCTACGTGATGACCTTTAATGAACTTTAGCATAAGTTTCCGAAGGTCTTAGATGCATGTTTCCTAAGCTCTCAGAGTTTTGTGTACTGTATGCTACTATCTTGTGTACCGTGTGTAAACACCACAATAACGTATGTTTGAAAACAAAATCTTGACTGTTTGTTTTTCGGAAACGGTTGGAGACCATATTCGAGTACTATGCGTTCTGTATGTATTCAGGTTTTAATACTCTAAGTTCCCAGAGGAAAGTGAGGTTAGAGCCTAGGTATCTTTACAGAAAACCCTATTCGCTGTAACCTATAGCTCTGATACCAATCTGTCACACCCCGAATATCAGAGCATTGGCGTGACTGGACTGGTATCTTCATTGCACAGTGGAAGCAAATAAGCTAAGTCTTCTATAAATTTGAACGCCTACTAAGTACTCGACTCTTCATGGTTCTCCTATTCCAACCGTTCCGTAGTTTTGAAATGTAACCTGAGAAAGAAACATGCGAAAAATCAACATAAAGTTGAGCGAGTTCATAGTTTGTTTGTAAAAGATTTGAAATAAATCTTTTTGAATAACCGGTTTTTGAAGTATTGTTGAGAAAACGAATCCAAAAGTATTGTGAATGTTTTGTACTGAATGTTTAAATACTTGAATGAAAACATGGTCTGTAACTCATAAAATGTATCTGTAAATGAGTATTATGAATGTTTGAATGTATCTTGTAAATGAGTATTATGAATGTTTGAATGTATCTCGCAACCGAGCACTATGAATGTTTGAATGTATCTCGCAACCGAGCACTTTGACTGTTTGAAGGTATGAGATCGCTAGTGGTTTGCAAGGCCACTAACATATGTCACGACATAGGAAGCCACCAAACCTAGGCATTTTTGTCGACTTTGACTGAGACACAGAAGCACTCATTGGTAGAAGTAGGCCAAGAGTGGGGTTGCCTGAAACCCATTAGATCTAACCTTTTGTTCCGCGGTCTGAATGTATACGTTGATTAATGGTGCTTATGGTACCCTATTCGAGACATGATCTTGAATGTTTCACTTGAATGTTTCACTTGAATGTTTCACTTGAATGTTTCACATGAATGTTTTTGTACTCATCATTTCCCCAATTTAGAAAACAAGTAAGCGTTGTATGCACTTTACAAAAATACGCTTTGTTTGAAAAACCGGTATAGTTATCATAAACCTTTCGTAAACCATTTGTGTTAGCTAAAAACTTGTTTGTATAATGGTTTAGAAATATGTAATTCATGTTTATTGAACACTTTGAATGTTTTGTAGAATGTGCATGTCTTTCCACCCCGAAAACATTTATAAAAATGTAAAACTGTAAAAAGGTGGGGTTATGAACTCACCTGAATATTCCTGTGCAAAGCTAGCTAATTACGACTTCGTGATGTCGCTTCCAAGATGAGACTCGCTAGCGTGCATTCTACAATATTCCTAACATGGAATATCTAATAAGTTTCTAATTAATGCGGTAACTAATCTACGTGTTACCGAGCTCTACCGAATCGTTAACCGAACGGTTTGACGTAAATTGCCGACTTAAAAGAAGCGAAGAAGTTATACTTGTTAGCTCGTTTTAAGAAGTCGTATGTTGAAATAAGGGAATATTCGTATTAAAGTAATATATAATAAACTCGTATTATATATATCGCGTCTTGTTTATATTTGCCAAAAATATACATATGTGCCGTCTAGGCGTATAAAATAAATATAACAGTTATATTTATTTTGTAAAAGAATCGTCGACTTGTATTGGAAAATAAATATATAACTATATTTATTTATAAAAGTATTCGAGTTCGTTTGAAATAAATATAATAATAACTATATTTATTTTTGTTGTCGAAATAATTTCCGTATCGTTGTTTTTGTAAGTTGTTGTCGAAAGAACTTTATATTCGTATCTTGTTTTTCAAAAGTCGCTTTATATCAAAAGCACGTTTTGTTTTATAATAAAACTCGCTTTATTTTACGGATTTCTCGAAAAACGGGCAGAGTTTCCTCTGTTTTTGGACGCCCCGACAACACAAGTTGTCGTTATTTTTCAAGATTCAACAATTGTCGACAAACAATATATGTGAAATTTTCGTCAAGTGCCAAAATGTAAATAATAACTAATGTATATACGTTAATGAATTGGGTCGAGCTCGCTTGTCACGTAAGAATTAAAATTATAAAGATAGCATAACGAAATAAATACGCCGCTAATTTTTACCAAGTCTTCGCGTCGGGTTGTTAACCGAGTCGACTCGCTGAGTTGACCGAGTCAACTGAGTTGACTCGGTTTGACCGAGTCGGCCGAACCACTTCAAAATATGTCCCTTAACCCGAGACCCGAACCGAAATCTGAACCGCGCTGCTAACTGTTGTTGACCCGAGTTGACCGAGTTAACTCGGTTGACCCGTTTAGCTGATTTGACTCGAACCGTCCGACGTGACCCGAACTGTCCGACCCGAACCCGAACCTGCTCACCGAACCGTCTGAACCGCGAGTGAACCGAGCGAGCCGTAACCCCCAAATCTGACCCGTACAGAACCAACTTGACCATTGTTGGCTTCCGAACAGAAAC
Source organism: Helianthus tuberosus (assembly GCA_030545235.1). Taxonomy (NCBI): domain Eukaryota; kingdom Viridiplantae; phylum Streptophyta; class Magnoliopsida; order Asterales; family Asteraceae; genus Helianthus; species Helianthus tuberosus. Next base: position 62,178,768 of record CM060432.1, on the reverse strand, counting down.
CCGAGACCACCTCCACTGTTGTGATCATCAACATCCGAAATCTCGTCAGATAAAGGCGGGGACTGCCGGATAAACGAACCAAATCTGCCGGATAAACGAAGTGACCGGTCGGAATCGGGACTTCGACCGTCGGACCGCTGGTCCGAGTCTCCGACCGCCGGAGATTCTCTCTCTGCTACAGTCTCTCTCTCTCAGTCTCTCTCTCTTCCTCGCTCTCTCTCTATCTCTCTCTCTCTCGTCTCTGGTTATCGCCGCCGCACCACCACCGGACTGTGGTGGTGGTGGTGCTTGTTTTCTGAATTGACGAAAAAAGGTGGGGTTGCAAGTGTGTGACTGGCCAGATCTAAGGGCGCCGGAGCTTGGTCATCATCTCCGGCTCCGGTCGCCGGTTCTTCACCGATCAGAGAGAGAGATGAGATTTGGTTTACATATGTGGGTGTGTGTGGTTTGGAGAAGATAACTTCTCTGTGTTTGTATAAATCATAGAGAAAGGGTAAGGCAGACTCTATGTCTGTGTGTGTGTGTTTGAGCCTGTTCAAACCTTCAAGGGGTAAACCCCTTTAAATAGATCACAATATCTCATATGTCATTTGGGTATTCAAGTTACCTTCAGGTCATATATTTTAACTTTAGGGTTAAAATCTTTTATGTATTGCATTTAGGTTAGACATTTTAACCTTTGATTCAAAATCTCTTGAAGAGATTTGTAGAGATTATGTAAATCTTGTGCAGATTATATAAATCTTGTCTAGATCTTGTATGTTATGTGTAGGTTTAGGCTTGTGGGTTTTGGGCTTGGGCCCAGGGCCCACAAGCCCACTTCATGTGTAAGGGGCCCGTAATTCCTACGAGACCCGATATCGCGACCCAAACTCCATGAGCATAAATATAGTCGTGTAACATCCATATTTGTCGGCGTTGTCAGTATTTCGTACGGTATCGGTCCGTTGTCATTTGCTGTTCCACAGATTCCACGCGAATCTTCATACGCGTACTGTAGAGTCGGATAAGCGTTCCTAGGCACTCCAAAGGCCTAATTAAGTTGATCTTCGACTTAATCACTATTTATTATTGCGTTAATCTCCTGTTAATCGCGTAATTAAGGGGGTAAATTACCGGTTGTCACAGATACGCCGCTGGTACTTCCTATAAATAAGTGTTTGTATGATATTACATGTCGTAGCGTTACCTAAGTCATTTCAATATTTGACATATTACGTTTTACATAAACAACTTATTTTCACAAGACATTGATTTACAAAACAACTTATCTTATACAAACTCATTTTACTTGGTTATTCATTTAAACTTACATTATTCTCTTATCTATACATATCATCGCTTTTTGAATGATTTACAAAACAAAACAACTTACAAGGTTCATGACTAGCTTTTGTTAAACAACTTTTCCTAAACTTATAAGTCATGAATCCTATTTTCACAAATCCTATGTATCTCACAGGCATTTTTATGCTGACGTACCTATTTTCACATGTGTTTTCAGGAGCTTTTGCGTAGGATGATGATCGTGACACTAGGGCGGACCTGTGCCTTAGAGACATAAAATGAAGATCGACTTAGTTTAATTATGTTCTGAACTCTTTATTTCCTGCTTAAGACAATGTAACTCTTATAATGTTAAATAAAATATAACTTTGTATGCCATGGTTGTGAAACAATTAATTCTGTTACAACACTCCCCGACGTTTTCCGCCGCGGTTGCATGTTATACGCGGTCAGGGTGTGACAGACCAAGGCAGTGGAGGAGACTTTAAATGTAAAGTTCAATGAACTTTCATCAATGAAAATCCCAGCAAATCCTGCAGATCTGTTTGATCTTGAAAATTTTACTTTTGAAAATACTGCTGTCAAGCCTAACAGTGCAGGTCCATCAGAGGATACAACACCAGACTATGGATATGAAATCATCATCCCTCAAAGGTCTGCCACAAAGGGAAAAGCATCAGCTGTTCAAAACAGTTGTCAAAGCTCAACCACTGCTACCTCAACAGTTGTTGACCAAAGTAGCCCATCAACCACTGCTTCCACATCCTCAAACACTACTGACAAAAGTCCTCAAACAATGGATAAAAGTCAGCAGTTGTCCACTTCATTACCCCCTATTCCACCACCTTTTGAAGCCACTGCTGGATCATCAAAGTCCCCAGCAGTGGTTAGCTCAGATGATACACATTTGCAGCCTTCACCAACAAATGCCATCATACATTACCAAGGAGATTTAATCTTCTTGAGATCTCATCCACCTGATCAAATCATTGGCAACATCAATGAAGGGGTGCTCACAAGAAGCCAAACCCAAAACATTTGTCTTTTTGCTGGTTTTCTATCACTCCATCAGCCAGTCAAGTACCAAGAGGCACTAAAAGACAATAGCTGGGTAGAAGCCATGCAAGAGGAGCTCCAACAGTTTAAAAGACAACAAGTATGGGAGCTTGTACCACTGCCAGAAGAGGTTAGTCCCATTGGCACAAAGTGGGTCTTCAAGAACAAAACTGATGAAAGGGGCATTGTTGTCAAGAATAAAGCCAGGCTTGTGGTTCAAGGTTAAAGACAGGAAGAGGGGATTGATTATGATGAAACATTCGCCCCTGTTGCAAGATTGGAAGCCATTAGACTGTTCCTGGCCTTTGCTGTCAACCACAACATGAAGGTGTTTCAAATGGATATCAAAAGTGCTTTCCTCTATGGTACAATTCAAGAAGAGGTGTATGTTTGTCAACCTCCAGGTTTTGAGGATCCATTTTATCCAGATCATGTCTACAGGCTAAACAAAGCCTTGTATGGCCTGAAACAAGCACCAAGGGCCTGGTATGAAACTCTTTCCAACTTCCTACTCTCAAATGGTTTCAAAAGAGGTACCATTGATTAAACATTGTTTCTAAAATGGAGAGGGAAGGATTTAATGATTGTCCAGATTTATGTGGATGACATTATTTTTGGAAGCACATGTAACTCAATGTGTGAAGAGTTTAGAGAACTCATGACAGCTGAGTTTGAAATGAGTGCAATGGGTGAGTTGCAATGCTTTCTTGGTCTCCAAGTTCAGCAAATGCAAAATGGTACTTTCATTCATCAAAGCAAATATGCTAAAGAACTTTTGACCAAATTTGATATGAATGATTGTAAACCATGCGGCACACCCATGGCAACAAATAAGCTGGTCATGTCTGATGAAAAAGATGACCTGATTGACCAAACACTGTATAGAAGCATGATTGGGTCTTTATTGTACCTAACTACATCTAGACCAGACATCATGTTTGCAACATGTGTCTGTGCAAGAAGTCAATCAGCTCCCAGAAAATCAAATCTCATTATTGTAAAAAGGATCTTCAGATACATAAAAGGTGCTCCCACACTTGGTATCTGGTATCCAGCTAATGGGAACATCAAGCTTTCAGGTTTCTCAGACAGTGACTTTGCTGGATGTCACACCACAAGGAAGTCCACTTCAGGAGGGTGCCAGTTTCTAGGTGATTGCTTGGTCTCTTGGCAAAGCAAAAAAGCAAGCAGCAGTTTCAACATCCACTGCTGAGGCTGAATACATTGCTGCTGCAAGCTGTACAGCCCAACTTCTGTGGCTTCAAAATCAGTTACTGGATTTTGGTATCACTGCCTTAAAGACACCACTCATGTTGGATAGCCAGGCAGCAGAAAATATCATCAAAAATCCAGTTTCCCACTCTACCACCAAACACATCGACATCAGACATCACTTTGTGAGGGATTGCTATGAAAAAGGTTTGATTTCTCTGCATCATGTCCCAACTAAAGACCAGCTGGCAGATGTGCTCACAAAAGCACTTGATACAGCCACTTTTGAAAGCTTGGTCTCTAGGATTGGGATGCTGAACATGGAATAACAAGCAACATATTGTTTTTCTATGAATAAAAGCAACAAAATGTTTTCAGAAAATCAAAACTCCATCCTTAAAAATAGCTCACAATGAAATTTTCATTAAAATCCTTAAAAGTCTGCCATAACCACTGCTTGTTCAAAAGTCTGCTCTACTTCAAAAATCTGTCCACTGCTGAAAGTCAACCCATGTTCTCTCATTTCTTTGATAAACTCTGTTGTTCAAAAGCAGTGTCTTATCCAATGATATGCTATCCACTGATAGTGAAAATCATCCACTGCTTTACTACCACTGCTTTCATCAGTCACTTTCATAAAAGTACTGTCCTTCACTTTCACCAGGGGTTGTCACGTGGGCAGTACATAGTGGTCAGACCTTTTGTAACGGCTGTCACGTCAGCATTCAATTTCTTCCCTATAAAAACCCCCACTCACCACCAAAACAGGGTTTTACTGTCGAATTGAATTCTTAAAAATTCTCTTCTCAAAACAGTTTTTCATCTCATCTTTCACAAATTTCTTCGATTATCATCTTCAAAATGACAAAATCGAAGCCATATGCAAAACCCACTTCCAAATCATCATCGAAAACAGCCTCTCAAAAGGAAATCTCCACTGAAATCCCATATAAATCATCTCACAATCTCCTGGGTCTTCTCACAAAACCAGGAACCACCAATGTTTTCGATTCCATCATTAACACCATGGCAAAATCAAAGTACAAAACTTTGTTCACCGCCGATGCACCAATCTATTTGGAGACCCAAAGAGAGTTCTGGAAAAATGCAACCCTTGAAAAACAAGGAGACACTGCAACCACCATACACTCTTCTATAAAGGGTAAAGCTGTCCAAATCACGCCACAATCCATTTCAGAGGTCTTTCAACTCGATGATCAAGAAGGTAAAACTTCTTTCACTAAAAACGAGTTACAAACTGACTTCATTGAGAGAGGGTATGAAGCCACAATGATGAAGAAACTTACCTTACAAAAAGGTTATTTTCCTTCTGCAACCAGATTTTTATTTCATACCCTCCTACTATGTGTTTCAAACAAAACCACTTCTTTCAATGAAATCCCTTTAAAGATTCAAAATCTGGGATATGCAATTCTTCAAGAAGAAAATTTTAACTATTCTCGGGAAATCTTTAAAGATTTGGTTAATAATGTTGAAACAAAATCATTCTTACTGTTTCCAAGGTTTTTGAGTTACTATTTTGAAAAGAAATTCAGTAAGGATGATTTAGCAGCAATAATCCAAGGTGATTCTACTCAAATAAACAGTTTAACAACTGAAACTTTTTCAAGAATGTTAACACCTTGCAAAACACAAGCAGAGGTGCCTGAGCAGATTTTAGCAGCTACCACTGCTCCTCAGGTATCTGCTGCTGAGCCCACTGCTCAAGGTGATCAAAGCAGCAGAACAACTGTTTTGAAACCCACACCTACAAATCCCAAAAAGCCAAACAAAAAGAAAAATCAAAAACCCCCCAAACCAATCAAAAAGGCAACTCTGGAGGATGAGATACCAGAGCAACTGCCTGTGACAGCACAAATGTCACAAGAAACCACTGCTGCTACTTCCTCACAGCAGTTGGTACAAATATCTCAACCCATAACCAAAACTCCTCCTGCTTCTTCACAAAAAGAACAGGTTGTACACATAGGGCCACCACATTATGATGCTCTGGAAACACTCGTTTCCATCATCCACAGCCCAATGCCCGGGGAAATTCTCTTTCTACACCCAACCTCACATCCACAATTCCACCAAAAACACAACTTTTGTTGGATGCAATAGATTTGAACCAGGCATTACCCAGTCCTTCTCAATCACCTGTTAATGAGAATATGCCTCAACAAATGACTGAGCCTGATGTATCATTCCTTGCTAACCCACCAACACAACCTGAGGAGGTTACACCCCTTGAGTTACAAGTAACTCTTGGTGGTAATCCAAGTGAAGCAGCCACTACAACTGTTGAACCCACTGTTTACAGTTGGACAGTGGTTACATCAATAAGACTTCCTTGGAGGCAATTCCTTCCATAGCACCTCTGTCAACCACCAGTGGATTTATTTATCCTACTGGCAACATCAAAAGGTTGTCAAGTGTTGAAGGGAGAAGACCCCAGTACCAAGAAAAAGGGGCATCAGTGGTTAATGTTTGGAGTATACTCCCTACCTCAACCACTGATAAAACCACTGATAGTGGGAAATCAGATGATCCCATTAAATTGGGTGATGGTTTAAAGTACCAGAAATTGACGGATCGTGTTGAAAAGCTTGATAACTCTGTTGCAGAACTCAAAGATATGCTACAACAGTTGTTACAAGTACAAAAGGTACAATCAAATGCTATTCCATCTCAAGCACCTGCTCCACAACAGGCACCTGCTACAAATGAGCTCTGGAATTTATTTCAACCTTTTCTCCATCAACAAGCACAACTAGCAGATCAGCAACATGAAAAACATGTCCAACAGCTGAGAAATGCAATGGAGTCAAGGTTCAAGAACACTCAGGCTGATCTAAAGGCTCTCAAAACTCAAATCCTGCACACCACTGGCACTGCTCCTCCAACAGTTCTCTTCATTGATCAACTTCCCCCAGATAATGCCAAAAAGGGGGAGAAAATTCAGGAGTGGAAAAAGAAGGGAATAGATGATGGTCTCTACATTGAACCAGAAAATGCAAACATGACCAAACAGATCCCTCTGCCAGATGGAAGCAAGAAAATTGATGTGACCACAAATGCACTGGCAGAAGCAGTTGCAAGTGTAAAAAGGGATAGAGAGGCCAAAAAGAAAGCCAGGGTGGATTATCCGGATCAGGGTACTTCAGGGTCAAAAGATGATGAAAATCTTGTTGATGAAAAGAAGAAGCCTACAAGAAGAGTAAGGCTACCCAAATCCATTCCAACCAGACGTTCAAAGTCTGCTCCAAAGCCACCACCTAAAACAGCTGCTGTAACTCCTATTGTATCAACTACAGTCGGTACTTCAGTGGTTTCAACATCTGCTCCCACTTCAACTCACACCACTTCAACACACACCAGATCCACTGCTTTACCACCATCACCACCAAAAACAAAATCACCTCCTGCCAAAAGGCAGAAGACAGCAGTTGTTACAACATCTGCTGTAATGACAACAGTGGTTGGAACACCAGTTGTTTCAACAACTGTTAGTCAATCACAAACCACTGCCACTACATCCACCACCACTGCTCCATCCAAAACATCATCAGCCCCTCCTCAAACAAAGAGGAGAAGGCTAATTCTCAAAGATGATGACACGTCACCACCACAAACATCTTCAAAATCTTTAGCTCTTGTCACAATACCAAAACCAGTTCCTCTCTCTTCAGTTAAAATGCACAAGCCCTTACCTCCTGCAGGTGTTCAATTTCCTCTTGAACTAGCAGCTGTTAGAAAAGAAATAAAATCTTTTTACTTTGAGGATGACCCTGCCAAAAGGAGTTTGCCATCAATGAAAGGATATCCCTGGCCTAAAAATGTTGATGAATATTTGAAAATCAAGGCCAAGCAAGCAGAGGATATCTCAAAAAGAAATACACAAGGGAAATCTGACAAAGAAATTTCAAGAAACTATCAATATCTGCTCACACAAGTCAGATCCCTAGAACAATTTGCAAAAAATGCCAGTCAACAAATTTCAGAAAGAGCAGCTGAAACTTTGAAGAAAGACTACATTGAAAGCATCATGGCTCACAAGAAGTACAAAGGAGAGAGATACATGTACAAAGAGTGGACTGTTCCTGAACTTGAAAATGAAGCAGCAAGAATTCAAGACATGATAAAAAGGAAGGTCACTCACACTCCTCCTGACTGGGCAAAGTTTAGAAAAAATGTACCTGACAAACAGGTAGAACTGAAAAGAATGAAAGAAGAACTGGTTGCTGCTGAATATGGAAACAAAAGACAAATTGCTAGATGGAAAGAAGATGTGGTCAGGATCACCTACAAAAGGTTGGAGGAACTAAGAAAGAAAGATCCAAATGTTCCTCAAAAGCCTGACTATCCTGAAGCAGAGGTTTCAAAAAGACCAACAAAGCTGCAAATCAGGAGAGCCACTGCTCCAACTGGTGCTGCCATCTATAAAAGAAGGACACACAAACAGTTGGGAGGTGAAACCATCCAAGAGATGATAAAAGGAGATGACCTTGTAAAAGAAGGCATAAAGAAAATGATCATAGAAACTCTTGGTTTGGATCAAACTGCAAATACTGCTCAGCCAGTTATGAATAGGCCAACCTCACCAAATACCTCTGCAAATAAACATCTCCCAAGAAACCCACCAGGCTCAAAAATACAAAAGTGGGAAACTGACAAACAGACCTGCGTATTGACTTTGCTCAGGTCTGGTGGAGAAGTGGAGAAAATATCAAGGGAACAAGCTCTTGGCCTGAGTCTTGAAGATTTGCAGGATCTCCTTGATCTTCCACTTAGCAGGGATGATGAAGACACAGATGCCCTAGACTTTGAACTACAATTTAAAGGTCAGATAAGGGAACTGTTGATGAGGCAATAAATGTCCACAATAATGAAGAGTTTTGGCATTATCTGTTCCAGGGGGAGATTGTTGGGATTGAACCCTATCATAGGAACAGATAATGAAAGCCAAAACTGGTTCAGCGCAGTGGTTCTAGAATAAGCAGATAATATGATCAAATCTCTCCCCTTGAAAGTGAACTTCAACATCTGCTGACCTCCTATCTACTGATCTTGCAAAGTGCTGCCTTACAACTACTGCCCAAAGTTAAAGACTGATGGAAGACCAAAGCTCTGCTGATTCAATCTACTGCCTTGAGTCAAGCACTGCTGATCCGGACAAGTACTGCTGGATTCACAGCAGTGGAAGGTTGCAGCAGTAGTATAGTTGTCTTTATGCAATGTAATGTAATATCAGTAGTTTGTATAGCAGTGTCTGTATAGATCAGAGGTTAGAGTTTGTTAGGAGGTTAGATGTCACTTTCATGGTGACGTCAGCTAAGATGCTCAGTGGTTTGCAAGTGCCTATAAATAGTTCAGTACTTTGTACTGTTCTATTAGCTCTTTGCATCATCGTCTTCTTTGCACGAACAAACACTGAGCTCTGGCTGAGGGGGAGTTTGCATTCATTCATCAATCATTGTAATCGTTATTGAAATAAATTCAATCTTCCGATTCATTGAGAAAAGATGTCTGATCAAAGTATTACTCTCGTTTGATTGTATGCAAAGTTTGTTTTCATCATAATTCCGCTGCACACTCATCCATTTTCATTTTAATTACAAACACAAAATACAATCAGAAACAAACTCAGATCCAACAATTCTTGTGAAAAAAAATGCGGATATTTCGCCTTCATCTGGTCCTTACGTTCCCAAGTAAACTCGGGGCCACGTTTGGATTCCCAGCAAACCTTGACTAAATGAATCCGTTTGTTCTTTAACTGTTTGTATGTACGTTCCACTATCTCCACAGGTTTCTCGACAAAGTGCATCGTTTCATCAATTTGAATCTCATCGAGAGGAATGTGAAGATCAGCGTCCGCTAAACACTTTCGCAAATTGGACACGTGAAAAGTCGGATGAACATTTCCAAGCTCTGGAGGTAGCTCTAGTCGATAGGCAACTTTTCCAATTCTTTCAACAATCTTAAATGGTCCAAGATATCGTGGTGCAAGTTTTCCTTTCTTTCCAAATCTCACCACTCCCTTCCAAGGTGACACCTTGAGTAGGACACGGTCTCCGATTTGAAATTCCATGGGCTTGCGTCCCAAATCTGCATAACTCTTTTGACGGCTTCTAGCGGTCACAAGATTATCGTGGATTTTCTTGATTTTGTCTGTTGTTTCCAGAATGAGCTCAGGTCCAGTAAGCTGAGCTTCACCGATCTCATTCCAACAGACAGGTGAACGACATTTTCGACCATAGAGAGCTTCGAATGGTGCCATCTTAATGCTAGCATCATAACTATTATTGTATGAGAACTCGATCAATGGCAGATGAGAATCCCAATTACCACCAAAGTCTATCACGCATTTTCTAAGCATATCCTCCAAAGTTTGAATCGTCCTCTCAGATTGACCATCTGTTTGGGGATGATAAGCAGTGCTTAGATTCAGTTGGGTTCCCAAAGCAGATTTCATGGTCTTCCAAAAATGGGATGAAAATCGAGCATCACGATCGGAAATGATATCTAAAGGAACACCGTGTCATGATACAATCTCGTCTACGTAGATCTTGGCAAGCTTTTCAGCAGAGAAATCCTCACGGATTGGTAAGAAGTGAACAGATTTTGTCAAATGATTAACAACAACCCAAATAGCATCGTGGCCTTTAGACGTACGCGGTAACTTAGTAATAAGATCCATTGCAATGTTCTCCCACTTCCAAACCGGTATCTCTGGTTGTACAAGCAAACCAGAAGGTCGTTGATGTTCGGCCTTGACTTTGAGACAAGTTAGGCATTTCGATACATACAAGGAAACATCATACCACCAATACTGACTACGAAGATCCTTGTACATTTTATCAGCACCAGGATGGATAGAATATCGAGACTTGTGAGATTCGTCCATTACTAAGGTGCGAAGATCGTCCTGATTCGGAATCCATAAACGATTCTCAAAATAGAGCAAACCATCGTCTTTCCTTTCGAGTTTAAGCTCAAGTTGAAGTGGTAGCTCATATTTCAATAAGTCTTTGATCACACAAGATCGTTGTGTTTGAAGAACACGAGATTGAATATCAGATAGAGTTCGAATAGAATGAAGCTTGACTCGTTCCTTTCGGCTGAGCGCATCGGCCACGACATTCGCCTTACCAGGATGGTAGCGGATCTCGCAATCATAATCGTTTAAGAGTTCAACCCAACGTCGTTGTCTCATGTTCAGCTCCTTCTGATTGAGAATATGTTGGAGACTTTTGTGGTCTGTGAAAACCACACACTTCGTTCCATAGAGGTAGTGTCTCCAGATTTTTAGTGCGAAAACCACAGCTCCTAATTCAAGATCATGAGTCGTATAGTTCTTCTCATGAATTTTCAGTTGTCTGGACGCATAAGCTATAACTTTACCACGTTGCATAAGAACGCAACCAAGTCCTAGATTCGACGCGTCACAATAGACAACGAAATCATCGTTTCCCTCAGGTAGAGATAGAACAGGAGCATCACAGAGCTTCCGTTTCAGCGTTTGGAACGCTCCTTCTTGCTTAGGTCCCCACTCAAAAGGCTTATTCTTTTGAGTCAAAGCAGTGAGTGGAACCGCGATCTTCGAGAAATTAGAAATAAATCGACGATAATAGCCAGCAAGACCAAGAAAAGAACGAACTTCAGTAGGTGCCATCGGTGTATTCCAATCCCTAATTGCAACAATCTTGGATGGATCTACGTGAATACCCTTCTTATTGACAATATGACCCAAGAACTGAACTTCTCTAAGCCAAAATTCACACTTGGAGAATTTAGCAAAAAGTTGTTCCTTCTTTAGTAGTTCCAATGTCAAATTAAGGTGTTGCTCGTGATCGGCTCGAGACTTCGAGTAAATGAGAATATTGTCGATGAACACAATGATGAACTTATCTAAATAAGGTTTACAAACCCTATTCATTAAGTCCATGAAGATGGCTGGGGCATTTGTCAAACCAAAAGGCATGACAGTCTCGTAGTGCCCATATCTTGTACGGAAAGCAGTTTTGGGGATATCTTCTTCGATCACGCGAAGTTGATGATACCCAGAACGCAGATCGATCTTGGAAAAACATGAAGCACCTTGCAGCAGGTCGAAGAGATCATCAATTCTAGGTAGGGGATATCGATTCTTGATGGTACGCTTATTAAGCTCACGATAATCGATACACATTCGAAAAGATCCATCTTTCTTTTTCACGAAGAGGACAGGAGCTCCCCAAGGCGAAAAGCTTGGACGGATGAATCCTTTATCAGACAACTCTTGAAGCTGTTTCAATAACTCTTGCATCTCCGAGGGTGCAAGACGATAAGGTGCTTTCGCAATCGGGTTGGCATTGGGTACAAGGTCAATATGAAACTCGACTTGACGAACTGGAGGCAAACCAGGCAGTTCATCGGGAAACACCTCCGGATAATCCCGAACAATCGGAATATCCTGAATACTCTTGCTCTTGCCTTTCTCCTCGGTGACATGTGCCAGGAAAGCAACATATCCTTTTTGCAAATATCTTTGGGCCTTCATACACGACATAAGCTTCAATCCACCAGATGGTTTCTCGCCACGAACTTCTAGAATATTGCCAGACGGAAGAGGAATACGAACAATCTTATCGAAACAAACCATCTCAGCATGATGTTTGGTTAACCAATCCATCCCCACGATAATATCGAAACTCCCAATTTGCATCGGTGTGAGGTCAATGGGAAAAAGATGGTTATCAAGGTTTAACTGAAAATCACGAATAACAGAATTGAGGACAAGAGGTTTACCAGTAGCAACTTCGACAGACAAGGGTTTCCTCAGTTTAGTTCTAGGTATTGCAAGCAAAGGCTCAAAACATAGTGAAACAAAACTTCTATCGGCACCAGAATCAAAAAGAATGGATGCAGGTCGGTTGTTAACAAGAAACGTACCATTGACGACGAGGTTGTCAGCTCGCGCCTCGTTTGCATTCAAATTGAATACTCGTCCACGAGCGGGATTCGCATTCGCATTGACATTGACATTGACATTCACGTTCGGATTTGCATTTGCATTTGCCAACCTCGGACAGTTGTTGCGGAAGTGACCATACTCTCCATAATTGAAGCATGAACCTGGTGGGAATCTAGCAGCATTCCCCTGAACTGGGGCTTGAACCTGAGCAGCTTGATTCTGAACAATCTGATTCTGACCCGAACGACAGACGTTGGCCAGATGCCCAAGCTTACCACACGTTGTGCATTGTCTACAAGCTTGTTGTGCAACATGATGACCGTTGCAGCGAGCACAATGAGGTGCGGTACCAGCATACACTTTCTTCGCAGGAGGTTGAGCTGGTGGGTTCTGAGGGTTCTGAGCAGTTTGTGCAGTTACTGCAAAGTTCTGAGCACCCTTTCGCTTTCTCGACTTCTTCGAAGACTCACCCTTCTTACCCTTACCCTTTTCCTTGTCTTTAGCAGAATCAGTTGACTTCTTCTTATCACCCTTGCAGGTAAGTTTACCCTTCCTGACTTGCGACTCAGTCAGGGTAGCAGATAACTCGATCGCTTGACGAACAGTAGCAGGATTGACGCCAGTCACAATATCCTGTATGGAATCGGGTAGACCATCGATATACCTCTCTATCGCTTTCTCCAATGGGGTAACCATAGTAGGACACAAAAGACTGAGCTCCTCAAATCGATCCGTATACGCACGGTGTTCTCCCCCGTCTTGTTTCAGATCGTCAAACTCTCGTTCCAAAGCTCGAATTTCATGACGGGGACAGAACTCTCTCATAATGAGAGCTCGAAGCTCTTCCCATGTTTGTGCCAACGCCACTTCGGCACCCCTGTCGCGCATCACTCTGTTCCACCAAGTAAGAGCACGCTTCTCGAACACACTTGATGCAAATTCCACCTTACGCCCATTCGAACATTGCACATGTCTGAATGTGTTCTCGATACTTTCAAACCATTGAAGGAGTGCAGTCGCTCCTTGTGACCCAGAAAACTTTAACGGCTTAGCAGAATTGAAACTCTTGAAATTACATTGTGCATTGTTATTGTTGTTGTTGTTGTACAGCTCGTGGATTTGGGTCACAACGCCTGGAAGCACAGCAGCCATATGCTGAGTGACAAGGGCTGCGAGTTCTTCAGCAGTAAAATATTGCGCATCACGTCGAGGAGGCATTGTCTAACAAGGAAATATGAGAAACAAGTGAGGTCGGCAATTAGGAAAAACGAGAGAGGTATTGAAAATATCGACGAAACATAAGGAAGGCGATCATTTGTTCGTTACTTCGAACAAACAAATGACACACAGTGACTAATCAAAGTAATGAATCAAAATAATGTATCGCGAAGACATGCTCGCCTATAAGTGAACACTCACCCCAAGAGTTCCCAGGTAAGAGTGACTGGTCCGATTATGTGGATTTGTACGAACACTCTAGCCTTAGACATAAAACTCAGGGTACAGGCATTCACTCTTCCAGTTTGCACGTGTTCACATTATTTAGACCCAAACTTTGACGAGATTTTGAAAACTCAAAAGGCACTAAGCCAAAAAATGAGTCAAACTGGAAGGGTTCAAAACCTTACAACAGAGGGTTCAAAACCTAGTAATCAATCATCCTAGAACGGATGATTAATTTTCAAAGCAGATTCGTATTCTGTTTTTTAAAAAAAAATCTAAACGCAAATCAACTTGCGTTGGGGTCCTAGAAAGTTATAGTCTAGGTCAAAATTTTACTAATAACCTAATTCCCTATAACCATTGGCTCTGATACCAACTCTTCTGTCACACCCCGACCACGTAAAACAACAAACCGTGGCGGAAACGTCGGGGAGTGTTGTAACAGAATTATTGTTTCAAACCATGGATACAAAGAGTTTCGTTTTAATAAATATTAAACATTGTCTTAGAGTTAAACAAGCAAATCAAACATAGACTATTATCGTTAATAAATCACTAGGGCCTCGTCCAGTCCTAAGTGAGCATGCATCCTATTCGTAATCATCATTAAGCAACATCACCTGAAACATATGTAAAAACAAAGTCAGCAAAGAAATGCTGGCGAGTACATAGTTTTTGCGGGAGTATCAGATTCATGGCTCGTTTGTATGTTGAAACAACTTGTATGACTTTGTTAATTGATATTAGAAAAACCTTGTTTTGTAAAAATATTTGTATTGTAAATGAATAACCAAGTCGAAATAGATTGGTCATAATTTATAAACCTCGATGCCATGAATCTTAACCCAAAACATTTGTTTATGTAAACCAAATCATAATTCATTCTTGTAAGAAAACTCGTATGGTTTATATAGTTTCGTAACCATCGTTGTGCGACACCGTTTAACTCGTTCTTGTTATAGATCATCGTTCATTTGTTTAGATCGTTCAAAAACCTTCAATCGTTCTCGTTTTAATTGTGAAAACTACTTTTGGTCGTCTCGCTAATAACATTCAAACCTTTGTGACTCGTCCGTCGTTCAACTCGTACAACTCGTATTAACAAACCACCAAAGGGTAAGTTAACAATCATCAGATTCAGTCGTTACCCACCTAACCCACACATAACCATGGGTCCGGTCTGATAACGGGATTTGTCGGATCCTATGGTACCATAACCTAATACTGGTCGGCTTGATCAATGCTAATGAATGTCATTCGTTATGTAATTACCACCAACAAGTTCGTTCACATTATCGAAATCATTATTAGTTTTGTATAAACCATCTCAATCGTTTTGAAACCATCGTTAGAATATTGAAATCCTTTTGATACATATGAATCACCCCAAAACAATCGAAAACAGTAAAAAGAGGGGATCTATGTACTCACCTTCGGGTGCGTTTTTAAATGTTAACACAATCCCTCAAATTGTTTATCCGCCCTAAATTAAATAAGAATGATTTTAATAATCAAAACCCACGCTTCGACATGCAAAATGCTACTTATGTCATTTCTGTTTTAATATATATGAAACTGGACTGTTTTCGGACATTTAAATAAAGTAGTTAACTTATTCCAAAAATTCCCAATTTTTTACAGAATGTCTTAAACGATCCAAATATTATTGTGTAAAAATATTGGGGTCCAGTTCGTTACCAATATTATATGAAAATTCATTTTCCGGACTGAAATCAGATTTATCTTTTTCTGACTGCAGTCCACAGAATAATTTATTTAAAATTCATCGAGAGTCCGATTTACAAAATTCTAGTGAGAGAATTACAAATACATCGGTGGTCATCTACAGTACAAATTTCATGATCTAACTCTACACAGAATTCAAGTTATGACTGAAAACAGGACGCATATTTTCAGCAGCAAAAATGCAGCTCTAGCTGCTGTTACAAAATGGCACTTTAAAAATTGTAAACGAAGTCCAAAAATTATGATTCTAGTGCCATTAGAACCGTATTTCATAATACATAAATCCAGGCTTCAGAAAATACATTTTTCGTTAAGTTACAGTCTGGTTACAGCCAACTGAAGTTGGTTGTAATCACTAAACAGCTTTATGTTTTCAGTCTTTTAACATTATAAAGTGTGTTCGATTGATTCCGTTAACATGTTTAGCGATCACAACAATACTTATAGCAGATTATCACTTATGTATTTCAGATTTATCATGCATTATCATATTTCATCATCATTTTAACACTACTTTATCATATGTTAGATGATGTTCAAGACTTGTTTAAGTCTTTTAGACTTTCTATCTTTTTGATCTTTAAACATCATTAACCACAAAACAATCATGTAAAATGCAAGGATCTAAGTGCTTACCACTAGCACAAGGCTAGGGGAGTTCGAGTGTAGAAAAGTGGTGGATAAAAGAAAACGAGAGCGGTCCTTGAGCTTCCGAGTGCACCAAGCTTACTTGTTCGGTCTCTAGCACCTTTGTGTATGTGAAAAATGGCTTGAAGGGAACTTGATGGTGGGTGTATGGTGGTGATAGGTGGCTGCCGAAAACAAGAAGAGAGGAAGAGAAGGAGTTTTGCAATTGTTGTTGTGAGAATGAGAGTTGTAGAGAACTCATGGTCCATTAATATAATCCTCCAACATGTTATAATCCACTGGATATTGTGTCTCATGAGTACAATGTAAATCAAATAAACAATTAGGGAAAATCATGGGAGGTTTCCCATGTGTCATAACCAGTTGGGGGGGGGGGTCTAGTTAGATTGTAATGGATGGTTAGTGATCTAGTTAGGAAATAAATGAAATAATTAGTGGGTTATGGTGTGTTGTGAATTTTATAGTGCGTTAGGGTGTTCGGGGACCCTAACTAGCTTGGGGCTGTTTGGCAACTTCTGAATGGTTAAGTGCTGAACCAGTAAGAGGTCTGAATCATTAAGTGCTGAACCAATAAGAGGTCTGAACCATTAAGAGCCAGTATAATGCTTAACCGTCCAGAGGAAAATGTCTGACCAATTCAGATTAGAGGTCTTAACCATTCAGACTCTGTATAATTCTTAACCATTCAGAGGCAAATGTCTGAACCATTCAGACATTTGCTCGCGAAACAAACAGTCTAAACCATTAAGTGATGAACCAGTAAGAGGTCTGAACCATTAAGAGCCTCATTAAGAGGTAAACAAACAGCCCCTTAGAAAAATAGGAACAATGCTTCTAGCATTATTTTAGTGTTCCGGGTAATGTCCGGTTGTTTGGTTGGGTATCGTTTCGTTAAAGTGTTTAATTATGTACCGGGTATTTTATCTAGCGTTCAAATCCCGATTTATGGCGTTCTAAATTATTTTTATTATTCTATAAAAATAAACTCGCCAAAATATTACTGAAATAAATTTCAGTTGCCAAGACTGGCTACGTTGTCTGTGTTTCGCAGTAAAAGCACTGTGTCGCGCAGAAACACACGGTACGCGCTTAAACTTGAAAAATAACGTTTTTAAGCGTTTTAATTTATTTTTCAACACGAACATGATTAAAATAAGGTTTTAATCATAACAGAATATTTGTGGGATTTAAATATTATCCAGGCGGTCACCAACGTTCGTTTCACAGTTTTGTCGAAATTAGTTCTATAGTTCAAATAAACGTGTTTTCGCCATACCGAATCCTTCGAAACTTATTTCTAAGTTATGTAAGGGATATTTTGGGTATGTTTGGCTTACGTCACAGTTCCGGAGTGTATGTCGTGTTAAACTGATTGCGTTTAAGCACCAGTTTGCGTATAACCTTCCAGAAAGTGATTTAAAGCTTGAAATCGGAATCGAATCAAATTGTAAAATCATTAAACACAATTGCACATACATTAACACCAAAACACATATAATAACACCTAAACACATCGTTTTATTGATAACCAACATTGTTTTACATTGTACATCGATCACAGAGCACAGTTGTCACACGGCAGTCGGTACGTATTATGTCAAATTAATCACAATCTAGGCCTAGTTAGAGAAATTTGAACATAGGGTTTTGTTATTCGGAAAAAACTCTATATGAATCTGTGTTCAATTTTATGAAAAAGTTAGAAAAATTTTGATGTTCATAGAATATTCAAAGTGTTCTTCATAACAGTTGATCGAGTGGCAGTTCGATCGGATGGCAATCCGATCGGATGGCCATCCGATCCAATGCACTTTACATGTTTGAAATTTTTCTAAGTGCTTGTCTTGAAAATTTTGCCTTATCTGTTAACTAGCTGTTTTGGAAAGTTTGGCAACTCGATCGGATGGCAATCCGATCGGATGGCCATCCGATCCAAAACACACATCCAATGATTGACTGTTTCATGAGCTTAACTGTTTGTCATTTTGATCGGATGGCAATCCGATCGGATGGCCATCCGATCCAAATCATTCTATGACATGCATGTTCATCATTGTGCTATTTTTTCAATGATCGAATGGCAATCCGATCGGATGGCCATCCGATCCATTTCACTCACTCACATGGTTGACTTGTCAAAGATGTTGAATTGTTTATCACAAAGATTGAGTAACAATCCGATCGGATGGCCATCCGATCCAAGTGCACAAGTGATGATTGTTTTGATCTTTATTATGTTGGTTCATTTGATCGGATGCCAATCCGATCAGATAGCCATCCGATCCTCAGTACTGCATAGAGTGAAATTCCAGAGTTAGAAAAATTTTGTTTTTCAAAATTTTATCACTTGTCACTTTATGTCTCAAACTTTGTGCAAACACTAACGTTGTTTATTATTGCAGACAAGAGCATCAGATTGGCATCATTCTCACAACATTTATTGTCTTTTAGAAGAACACTATACAGACACAACATCGTTTAAAGACATGGCAAAGTTTTAAGAGATAGTAGAATTGCCAAAGCTTTGACTGATAAAATGATAGTGTACGAATCTCATGTTAGAAGGTTTTGGAAGTCGGTGAGGTATAATGAGGATGAAAAGATGATTTATTCAGCTGTTAAAAAGAAAGACGAAAATGATAAAGATGTAGATGTTGAGAGTAAGTTTAATGTGGGAGATTTGAGATGAGTATTGGACTTAGGAGATACTGATGATGATCCTACCATTGTTCTTGAACGATTATACAAAGGTCTATGGTTTAGAATGGGCTTTACAGGGCATGTAAACGGCAAATATCTCAAGTCTATGTTTAGCAGACCGTATAAGTTCCTAGTTCACTGTGTTGTGCATGCTCTATCACATCGGAAGGGAGATTATGACGAGACATCAGACTATATCATGAACATTGTTACTTGCTTGTTGCTTAATAGGCGTTACAATATTTCTCAAGTACTGTTTGATCATATGGTAGACAATATCAGGGGTGAGAAATACATAATGTAACCAAGGTTCATTCAAATGATAATAGACGATCAAGTGACAGACCTTCCAAAGGATCGTGCTGATGTATTAGGTCTACGTAACATGAAAAGCGATGCGATACCTTGAGTAGATTAAGTCAATATAAGCTGAAGAAAGATGAAACAGAGCCAAGAGCTAAGCATATGATCTTTAAGATTGCAAATCCAAGATATGTTGCACCTGAGAACGATGCATGGAGACACGAAAATAGCAACTCTGAAGATGAAACAGATAGTTTAAGTAAGATGCATGAAAAGAAGTTAAGATACTGGTTTGTGAAGGATGGCAAAAGGAAGAGAACACCTAAGGCTTCTCTAACTGTGACTGCACCAAAGATTGTTGTTAAGGGTATAGTTGAAAGGGGGAGTCATAAGAAAAGTTAGATCTTTAAGTGTTATATCTTGCTAATGAATGTTTTAATGCTTGTTTTGCAGGGCCTTCAAAGAAATCACCACCAAGGTTGATTGATGAGCCAATACTTGATCCATCAGACGTTTTTCAGCAAGGCATTGGTTTGTTAAAAGATACACTTGAAAGTTTTCTAATGAAGAACGAGGAAGCTCAAGCTGAGAAAGCTGCTAAGGAAACTGGAGCATCTTCTGCAAAGCACATCCAAGAAGAAAGTGTCAAAGATAAGGATGCTGAGGATGTTGCACACACTGATTCAAGTGATGCTGATGATGAATTAACTGATACAGAATCAGAGATTGAAAAGATTGGTGTTGGAAAGGTTCAGTTGAAAAAGAAGCCTAAAAAGAAGGTTAAGGGTTCTGATGATGAAGATGAAACGTATATTCCTACACCACAAGTTGAGAAAAAGAAAGGCATTCTGAAGCGTAAAGTAGTTCAATCCGGGGTTATTCCAAGGAGCGTCAGGACAAAGAAAGGAGGTGCTACTATGCCAGAATTCAAAAGTGGCAAAAGTGAGAAACATGTTATAACTTCAAAGGGTCCTGAAGCTGTTAAAGATCAAAATGTTGAAGTTCCTGAAGATGAACAAGTTCAGAATGTTGAAAAGAAAGCTGGTGATGATGATGAGGTTGTGATTACTGAGGAAAGAATTTCTACACCACCACCAGTTGAGGCTGAAACGTCAAATCCAAAGAAAACTACTCTTCCTGATCCATTTGAAGGTTTTCCTAATATTCATGGTGAATTCAAGGATGATATTCTTCTAGGTGAAGACTACGACATGTTTCATGATGCAACAGTAAAAGATCTGAAAAAGAAAGTAAGTCTTCTAGAAAAAGAGAAAGCAAAAGCTGAAGCTGAACGTGATGAACTGAAGAAGGAGCTTGAGAAACTTATGATGGTTAATGAAGAAATGAAGTCCGTTGTGACTAAACATGCAAAGAAGATAAGAACTTTGGGTGAAGATGTAGATGATAATGCTAAACTTTTTGAGCAATTATCATTAGAGATTTCTGATCTGCATGTGAAGTACAAGAACATGAATGATACTAATCAGACGCCACATCAGATGTCACAAGAACTTCATGAAGCGTCTGCTAATGAAATCAAAGTGCTAAAGCTGGAGATTGGAGCACTTAGGGCTGATAAGACAGTGTAAGATGAGCAGCTTAACATGTTATACACAGTGATGGAACATCATCTGGCCATTAATGTTCAATCAATCTACAACAAAATAGAGATTCAGAGGGTTGAGGAAAGAAGAGCACAGAGAGAAAAGGAGTTGGCTGATGTCACACCCAGGTACCACCCAGGCAAAGCCAATGTTGTGGCTGACGCCCTCAGTCGAAAGGACACTGCGCCCAAGCATGTTCGAGCTTTACAACTCACTATACAGTCTAGTCTTCCTTCACAGATACGAGATGCTCAGGTAGAAGCATTGAAACCAGAAAACATCAGGGCTGAAGCCCTACGCGGCTCAAGGCAACGATTAGAACAAAAGGAAGACGGTGCTTACTACGTAACAGGACGCATTTGGGTCCCACTCTATGGCAACCTGCGAGAGCTTATGATGGATGAGGCACACAAGTCTCGCTACTCGGTACATCCTGGTTCGGATAAGATGTACCACGATATCAAAACTACGTATTGGTGGCCTAGCATGAAAGCTCACATAGCAACGTACGTTAGCAAGTGCTTGACTTGTGCGAGGGTCAAGACGGAATACCAGAAACCTTCAGGCCTACTCCAACAACCAGAGATACCACAATGGAAATGGGAGCAAATTTCCATGGATTTCGTTACTGGCCTGCCTAGATCTCAACATGGTAACGATACTATTTGGGTGATCGTGGATCGACTCACAAAGTCTGCTCACTTCTTGGCTATCAAGGAAACGGATAAGTTCTCCACACTAGAAGACGTATATCTTAAGGAGGTTGTTTCGAGGCACGGAGTGCCCACCTCTATTATCTCGGATCGGGATGCACGTTTTACTTCAGAACCGTGGCAAGCAATGCACAAGTCCTTTGGCTCACGTTTAGATATGAGCACAGCTTATCACCCGCAAATGGATGGGCAGTCTGAACACACCATCCAGACCCTCGAAGACATGCTTAGGGCATGTGTAATTGACTTTGGCAACGGCTGGGAGAAGCATCTGCCACTTGTGGAATTTTCATACAATAACAGCTACCACACCAGCATTAAAGCTGCTCCGTTTGAGGCATTATACGGGCGTAAATGCCGGTCACCTCTTTGTTGGGCAGAGGTGGGGGATAGTCAGATTACTGGTCCAGAACTTGTGGTAGACACAACAGAACGAATTGCTCAAATACAAAAACGAATGGCGGCAGCTCGTGACCGTCAGAAAAGTTACGCCGATAAGGACAGGAACCACTCGAGTTCCAGGTTGGGGAGCGAGTGCTACTCAAAGTTTCACCCTGGAATGGTGTGGTTCGTTTTGGTAAACAAGGCAAACTTAACCCACGATACGTCGTACCTTTCGAAGTCATTGAAAAAATAGGCAAGGTGGCCTACAAACTGAACTTACCAACAGAACTCAGTGCAGTTCACAACGTTTTCCACGTGACGAATCTGAGGAGGTGTCAGTCAGATGAGACCCACATAGTTCCTTTGAAGGAGCTCACTATCGACGAGCAGTTACGATTCGTCGAGGAACCAGTTGAAATCACGGACTGGGATGTTAAGGTCCTCAAACGCATTAGAATCCCTCTCGTTCGAGTCCGTTGGAACTCACGTCGTGGCCCAGAGTTCACCTGGGAACGCGAAGATCAAATGAAACAAAAGTATCCCCAACTATTCGCAAACAGTACAACCACTACTGAGGCTGAAGCTACGGAATTTCGGGACGAAATTCCAGATCAACGGGGGGAGGATGTGACACCCCAGGAAAACCATACAACTTAACTAGCTTCCTCAGTGAGTACGTACCAAATTTCGGGACGAAATTTCTTTCAACTTGGGGATAATGTGACAACTCGTATTTTAGAATCTCCTTGCTATGCTTTGATGTAACTTATTTGAACATACGTGACAAGTTAATGTACTTGGTTTCAACAGAATGTTACGTTTATCATGCTATGTGATATATATGTGATGTGAATGTATGTATATATATATATATATATATATATATATACTTAACCGTGGTCGCACAACATCAACCTAGTCGCACGAGACCTAACTGATCGCACATGATGGTGCTCGGCCCAAATACAACACAACCGGAGCACAAGCTGAGCCCGGTCCTTATAATTTTCGCTTAACACTAAGGGGGTTGGTGTATAACCCTCATTATCCTTTTAACACAAGAAAATACACAAACCCTAGCTCTCTCTCTCTCTCTCTTTTTCCCTCTTTGTTCGACAGCAGACTCACACTCGAAGTCTTCCAACCTCGTGCGAGTTAGTTATCCGATTTCCTGGTTAGTGTTCTTCATGTACTGATTTTTATATTCTTGATGATAATTTTGTGGTGTGATCGAATAGGGTTTCTTGTTAGTGGACATGTGCTAAAACTACAATCATGAATTGAAATACGTATTTGATTTCTGTACATATGTGATGAACCGAATGCGTGATGGATGGGTGATTTAATATTGATCGAATGTTTCTTTTTGATGATTGGTTATTATATATTTGACTAGGGATGCACGTTAGGATATGTTAATAAATTGTGATAATGAGGATCGTTTTGATATACATGAATCTGTATTGGTATAATGATATTAGAGGCAAAGAACTTGGGGATATGATAAACACATGATTCTACACATGATTCTGACAACCTATACACCAAACTCACATGCAACTATTATTAAATATTTGGATATGCAGGACTGACAACAATTGGTTTGGTGAATTGTAGCTTATTCTTTTAAATACATAGACTTTAGGTGGCCTTTTGACTTTGATAAAAAGAATCGATATGATGGTGATGATGAGTTGTTATGATGTAAGGGTTTATATGAATTGATGATGATTGATTGAATTGATCGATTAATCGGTTAGATGGAAACTACTTGAATTGGTTGATAAATTTTTATAAAAGGAAACTATATAACCGATTAGCATGATTGGTGGATAATAAAACAAATTGCACAAGATATTCGGTGTCGCACAAGAGTGAATGAATCGCACAAGTTATAATATTTGTTTAACTGTTGGGCCGTGTATATCATGTTGGGCTGGGCCAGTTCCAATCGCACAAGACACCTTGGTCGCACAAGAAGTTCATTCGCACAAGATGTATTGGATCGCACAAGCTGTTTATTGTTTATTTGTTTGGGCCGTATGTATTTTGGGTCGGTTTGTTATTTGGGCCGGGTATATTCACTGAATCGCACAACATGTTGTGGATCGCACAAGACTGTGTTGAACGCACATCATGTTGGGCCGCCTGTTATTGGGCTTTATCGTTGGATCGTACAAGTATCAGATGTTATGGAATTGACTGCTAATATGTTTACGTGCATTGTGTGTTTACCATGATCTATTTGTGTTAATCACCTGCTAGCTTATGTGATACTTATGTGCACTACTCGAAACCAAAACCTGACTTGTATGGTAACCATGTTAGGACGTGGTTGACCACTAGCAGCTAGACTTGACCTTTCTGTGTATCTGCCGAGCAAACCAAGGTGAGTTCACACTAGCCAAGGCATGGGATTCCTGGTGGGTTGGGAATGGGATTGAATAACTACTCGTACAACCATTACTATTAAACTACTGTCCTCGGATTGAAGGGCACGTACGTAAAACCTACGTACAGTTATACTTACTACTGTCCTCGGATTGAAGGGCACGTACGTAAAACCTACGTATAGTTATACTTACTACTGTCCTCGGATTGAAGGGCACGTATGTAAAGCCTACGTACACGATCATAAGACCATCAACTCTATCAAAGGAAGTCCCTTATTTATCGACTTAATCGCCGAGGCCTATGGCGAGCGGGTCATTAGTTAATAGCGCTATTAGGTTTAACAAACCTCACACCATGCCAGTCGGACGGGCGTGTACTAATGGACTATGGGCAAAGGGTCAATGCTGATAGACATTGACTTAGGGCACCTCTTACATTTTCGTAGCAGTCGATACGCGTGGTCTAGTAATACATGGGAAGCCCCCACTAATCATCGTACACATGCCTGGATTGGCCGCGATACGGATTAATACAATACATGGTTTACAAAACGAACATACGATTTACGAAATGAATACTATAACCAAACAACCAACTGTGAACTCGCTCAACTTTGTTGTTGATTCGTTGCTACATGCCTTGCAGGTCATTAGGTACTCATGGAGCTTGCATAGGGAGGAACGGTCGTTGTGGGATATGGCAGTGGTTGCCATGCTATGAACATTACTTTATACTTTCAATGGGTTTTACAATTATGCTTCTGCTAAACACTGAACTATTCTTTGGTTTTGAACACCTTTCATATTGTTTGGTTGAATTATGTTTACTTACATGCTTGTTCAATACGATTGGTGGCTTGATCCTGGTCCGTCACGCCTCCAAGCGGTGATACTCCGCGTGTGGATTTTGGGGGTGTGACAGATTGGTATCAGAGCCATTGGTTATAGAGAACTTGGTTTTAGTAAAGGAAAAAGTTTTTGTTAAAACCAGACTATAACCTGTACAGTGCTCTACGATCCACAACGACGCTTCACTCCACGTGCAAGGCTCGACATTCTAGGTGATATGGTTTATGTTTACATTGCCTACTTGCTAGATTACATAGAACTTTGCTTATGGTATGCTTAGATAAACGTAACAACTGATGATTTAAAACACATGTGTGCTTGCTCCCTTCTATCACTCCACACTTACACACATTCGCGACACCTTTCCTATTTGTGTTTCCTTCGACGTGAAGATCACGAGGGAACGTGTGAACCTAACTCAAACCAGCGGACGGCTCTTATCAACGAACAAGTTACGGCAGTACTCGCAGCCGCTCAAGCAGGAGGTATAACCTGCTATTCCAAACCTAACCTAGGATGCTAGATCCTCTTCTCATGACCCAACTCTCGCGCTTAAACCGGTCTTTCTTCCTCGCGCAACAAGGTCAGAATGCTCAGCCGCCTGTATACACAATCAACACATTCATGGACTGTCGTCCTAGTACTTTCAGTGGCACTAAAGGAGCTGTTGGACTCCTCCATTGGTTTGAAAAGCTCGAGTCTTCCAAATCGAGCTAGCTCCTAGAGCAGCGTCCATAGCTCGTGCACCGTATCGCTTAGCTCCATCAGAGTTAGAAGAACTCTCTACGCAACTACAAGAACTCTTGGATAAGGGTTTTATTCATCCTAGCTCTTCGCCCTGGGGAGCTCCAGTGCTATTCGTGAAGAAGAAAGACGGAACATTCAGAATGTGCATCGACTACCGTGAACTTAACAAGGTGACTGTGAAGAATCGCTATCCTCTTCCACGCATCGACGACCTATTCGACCAGCTGCAAGGGTCGAGCTACTATTCAAAGTTTGATTTGAGATCAGGATATCACCAGCTGAGAGTCCGAGAAGTGGACGTCTCCAAAACAGCTTTTAGGACTCGATATGGACACTATGAGTTTTTAGTCATGCCTTTTGGGCTGACAAACGCACCTGCGGTCTTCATGGACTTGATGAATCGAGTGTGCAAGCCGTACCTAGACAAGTTCGTTATTGTATTCATCGACGACATCTTGATCTACTCTAAGAGTCAGGAGGAACACGAGCAGCATCTACGACTCATTTTAGAACTTCTTCGAACAGAACAGCTGTACGCCAAGTTCTCAAAATGCGACTTCTGGCTTCGTGAAGTCCATTTCTTAGGCCATGTGGTGAACAAGGATGGGATTCATGTGGATCCATCCAAGGTAGACTCGATTAAGAATTGGCCTGCGCCTCGTACACCAACGGAAATTCGCCAATTCTTGGGTTTGGCAGGTTACTATAGAAGGTTCATTAAGGACTTCTCCAAGATTGCACAACCCCTCACCTCACTGACGCAGAAAGGCGTTGTTTATCGATGGGGAAACGCACAGGAATTAGCATTTCAGCACTTAAAGGATAGACTTTGCAGTGCACCTATCCTTTCATTGCCAGAGGGTACAGACGACTTTGTGGTTTACTGCGACGCATCAATTCAGGGTCTTGGTTGTGTATTGATGCAGCGGGATAAAGTTATAGCCTACGCCTCACGCCAACTTAAAGTTCATGAAAAGAACTACACTACACACGATCTAGAGCTGGGAGCTGTTGTTTTTGCACTTAAGATATGGAGACACTACCTGTACGGTACCAAGTGCGCCATTTACACCGACCACAGAAGTCTCGAACATATCTTCAAACAGAAGGAACTGAATATGCGACAACGACGATGGGTCGAACTATTGAATGACTACGAATGCTCGATCAGGTACCACCCAGGCAAAGCCAATGTTGTGGCTGACGCCCTCAGTCGAAAGGACACTGCGCCCAAGCATGTTCGAGCTTTACAACTCACTATATAGTCTAGTCTTCCTTCACAGATACGAGATGCTCAGGTAGAAGCATTGAAACCAGAAAACATCAGGGCTGAAGCCCTACGCGGCTCAAGGCAACGATTAGAACAAAAGGAAGACGGTGCTTACTACGTAACAGGACGCATTTGGGTCCCACTCTATGGCAACCTGCGAGAGCTTATGATGGATGAGGCACACAAGTCTCGCTACTCGGTACATCCTGGTTCGGATAAGATGTACCACGATATCAAAACTACGTATTGGTGGCCTAGCATGAAAGCTCACATAGCAACGTACGTTAGCAAGTGCTTGACTTGTGCGAGGGTCAAGACGGAATACCAGAAACCTTCAGGCCTACTCCAACAACCAGAGATACCACAATGGAAATGGGAGCAAATTTCCATGGATTTCGTTACTGGCCTGCCTAGATCTCAACGTGGTAACGATACTATTTGGGTGATCGTGGATCGACTCATAAAGTCTGCTCACTTCTTGGCTATCAAGGAAACGGATAAGTTCTCCACACTAGAAGACGTATATCTTAAGGAGGTTGTTTCGAGGCACGGAGTGCCCACCTCTATTATCTCGGATCGGGATGCACGTTTTACTTCAGAACCGTGGCAAGCAATGCACAAGTCCTTTGGCTCACGTTTAGATATGAGCACAGCTTTTCACCCGCAAACGGATGGGCAGTCTGAACGCACCATCCAGACCCTCGAAGACATGCTTAGGGCATGTGTAATTGACTTTGGCAACGGCTGGGAGAAGCATCTGCCACTTGTGGAATTTTCATACAATAACAGCTACCACACCAGCATTAAAGCTGCTCCGTTTGAGGCATTGTACGGGCGTAAATGCCGGTCACCTCTTTGTTGGGCAGAGGTGGGGGATAGTCAGATTACTGGTCCAGAACTTGTGGTAGACACAACAGAACGAATTGCTCAAATACGACAACGAATGGCGGCAGCTCGTGACCGTCAGAAAAGTTACGCCGATAAGGACAGGAACCACTCGAGTTCCAGGTTGGGGAGCGAGTGCTACTCAAAGTTTCACCCTGGAAGGGTGTGGTTCGTTTTGGTAAACAAGGCAAACATAACCCACGATACGTCGTACCTTTCGAAGTCATTGAGAAAATAGGCAAGGTGGCCTACAAACTGAACTTACCAATAGAACTCAGTGCAGTTCACAACGTTTTCCACGTGACGAATCTGAGGAGGTATCAGTCAGATGAGACCCACATAGTTCCTTTGAAGGAGCTCACTATCGACGAGCAGTTACGATTCGTCGAGGAACCAGTTGAAATCACGGACCGGGATGTTAAGGTCCTCAAACGCATTAGAATCCCTCTCGTTCGAGTCCGCTGGAACTCACGTCGCGGCCCAGAGTTCACCTGGGAACGCGAAGATCAAATGAAACAAAAGTATCCCCAACTATTCGCAAACAGTACAACCACTACTGAGGCTGAAGCTACGGAATTTCGGGACAAAATTCCAGATCAACGGAGGGAGGATGTGACACCCCAGGAAAACCATACAACTTAACTAGCTTCCTCAGTGAGTACGTACCAAATTTCGGGACGAAATTTCTTTCAACTTGGGGATAATGTGACAACTCGTATTTTAGAATCTCCTTGCTATGCTTTGATGTAACTTATTTGAACATACGTGACTAGTTAATGTACTTGGTTTCAACAGAATGTTACGTTTATCATGCTATGTGATATATATGTGATGTGAATGTATGTATATATATATATATATATACTTAACCGTGGTCGCACAACATCAACCTAGTCGCACGAGACCTAACTGATCGCACATGATGGTGCTCTGCCCAAATACAACACAACCGGAGCCCAAGCTGAGCCCGATCCTTATAATTTTTGCTTAACACTAAGGGGGTTGGTGTATAACCCTCATTATCCTTTTAACACAAGAAAATACACAAACCCTAGCTCTCTCTCTCTCTCTCTCTTTCCCTCTTTGTTCGACAGCAGACTCACACTCGAAGTCTTCCAACCTCGTGCGAGTTAGTTATCCGATTTCCTGGTTAGTGTTCTTCATGTACTGATTTTTATATTCTTGATGATAATTTTGTGGTGTGATCGAATAGGGTTTCTTGTTAGTGGACATGTGCTAAAACTACAATCATGAATTGAAATACGTATTTGATTTCTGTACATATGTGATGAACCGAATGCGTGATGGATAGGTGATTTAATATTGATCGAATGTTTCTTTTTGATGATTGGTTATTATATATTTGACTAGGGATGCACGTTAGGATATGTTAATAAATTGTGATAATGAGGATTGTTTTGATATACATGAATCTGTATTGGTATAATGATATTAGAGGCAAAGAACTTGGGGATATGATAAACACATGATTCTACACATAATTCTGACAACCTAATCACCAAACTCACATGCAACTATTATTAAATATTCGGATATGCAGGACTGACAACAATTGGTTTGGTGAATTGTAGCTTATTCTTTTAAATACATAGACTTTAGGTGGCCTTTTGACTTTGATAAAAAGAATCGATATGATGGTGATGATGAGTTGTTATGATGTAAGGGTTTATATGAATTGATGATGATTGATTGAATTGATCGATTAATCGGTTAGATGGAAACTACTTGAATTGGTTGATAAATTTTTATAAAAGGAAACTATATAACCGATTAGCATGATTGGTGGATAATAAAACAAATTGCACAAGATATTCGGTGTCGCACAAGAGTGAATGAATCGCACAAGTTATAATATTTGTTTAACTGTTGGGTCGTGTATATCATGTTGGGCTGGGCCAGTTCTAATCGCACAAGACACCTTGGTCGCACAAGAAGTTCATTCACACAAGATGTATTGGATCGCACAAGCTGTTTATTGTTTATTTGTTTGGGCCGTATGTATGTTGGGTCGGTTTGTTATTTGGGCCGGGTATATTCACTGAATCGCACAACATGTTGTGGATCGCACAAGACTGTGCTGAACGCACATCATGTTGGGCCGCCTGTTATTGGGCTTTATCGTTGGATCGTACAAGTATCAGATGTTATGGAATTGACTGCTAATATGTTTACGTGCATTGTGTGTTTACCATGATCTATTTGTGTTAATCACCTGCTAGCTTATGTGATACTTATGTGCACTACTCGAAACCAAAACCTGACTTGTATGGTAACCATGTTAGGACGTGGTTGACCACTAGCAGCTAGACTTGACCTTTCTGTGTATCTGCCGAGCAAACCAAGGTGAGTTCACACTAGCCAAGGCATGGGATTCCCGGTGGGTTGGGAATGGGATTGAATAACTACTCGTACAACCATTACTATTAAACTACTGTCCTCGGATTGAAGGGCACGTACGTAAAACCTACGTACAGTTATACTTACTACTGTCCTCGAATTGAAGGGCACGTACGTAAAACCTACGTACAGTTATTCTTACTATTGTCCTCGGATTGAAGGGCACGTACGTAAAGCCTACGTACACGATCATAAGACCATCAACTCTATCAAAGGAAGTCCCTCATTTATCGACTTAATCGCCGAGGCCTATGGCGAGCGGGTCATTAGTTAATAGCGCTATTAGGTTTAACAAACCTCACACCGTGCCAGTCGGACGGGCGTGTACTAATGGACTATGGGCAAAGGGTCAATGCTGATAGACATTGACTTAGGGCACCTCTTACATTTTCGTAGCAGTCGATACGCGTGGTCTAGTAATACATGGGAAGCCCCCACTAATCATCGCACACATGCCTGGATTGGCCGCGATACGGATTAATACAATACATGGTTTACAAAACGAACATACGATTTACGAAATGAATACTATAACCAAACAACCAACTGTGAACTCGCTCAACTTTGTTGTTGATTCGTTGCTACATGCCTTGCAGGTCATTAGGTACTCATGGAGCTTGCACAGGGAGGAACGGTCGTTGTGGGATATGGCAGTGGTTGCCATGCTATAAACATTACTTTATACTTTCAATGGGTTTTACAATTATGCTTCCGCTAAACACTTAACTATGCTTTGGTTTTGAACACCTTTCATATTGTTTGGTTGAATTATGTTTACTTACATGCTTGTTCAATACGATTGGTGGCTTGATCCTGGTCAGTCACGCCTCCAAGCGGTGATACTCCGCGTGTGGATTTTGGGGGTGTGACAGGTTGAGCCTTCTATTTATAGAAGGTTGGGTGCATGAATAAACAATAGTTTATTCATGCAATAAGTCCTGCAAAAAGTAGCCATTTGACATATTCATTGAATCCAATAGTCAAGTTTCCTTTGTAATCATGATATCCAATAATGTCAAGTTGCTTCGGTTATTGTGGCAGGATAGAGCTGATTTTTAGACAAGTGGGGTATTCATCAGAATTTCCGATAAACCACTTCATCAGAAATTCTGGTGAACAAATCATCAGAAAACCTGATGATCAGAATCGTCAGAAACTGATGATATTTCATCAGAAATATCATCAGATCCATCAGAAATGACCTTCTCTGATAATCCAATTCGGCTCTTGATCAACTTGTGATTCTTTGAAGTAGATGTTGTGCATTTCAGTTGTCCTATCTGATCTTCTTCTTCTTGATGTGATCTTCAGGACTGTTATCTCTTCATAGATCCAGTTGATTGTGATTTTCTTCAATACTTACAAAATAAAGTTTCCTAACAGTTTCCCCCTAAGTATTGTAAGAAAATGAACTATCTATATCTAAAACAACTTTAACTAATTCTTGAAAAGAAAAGTTCAAACAACTAACTTTAGAAACAAAGACATAATCAAACCACCCAATGTCTAAAACAGAAAGAAATAAAATATTGTTCAAGAACAGAAATTCAATTTCATCAATTCATTAATTGATCTTCACTCCACTTCTGTATTTGTCTCCTGGTTTCAGCCTTTTCTTGTGATCAATTGCCTTTTGAGTTTCCTTGTACATCTCTTTGTACCATCCTCTTGATTCCATCTAGTTTTCAATGCATTCTTCAATTGTTTTTCTCAGCTGCTCATTGTTCTTTCCCTTCTTTTTGAGCTGCTCTTGTTTTTAATTCATGTAGTTCCTTATATATTTCAGAGTTTGATTTGAATACCTGCATATTTCAATGATTCTGAACAGAGCTTTCTCTTCATTAGCATCTTTGAAGACTACACACATTTCTGGTTTGTCAAAGATTGCTCTAGTTCTCACAAGTTTAGAAGGAATTTCAGCTGGAATTCTGGTGTTGGGAGGAGGTATTAATACCTTGTTGCTGTACTCAAAATTGATACATAAATCCAAGTCTGCCAGTGCAGCCCTTTTGTATAACTTTGCTCCTGCACTTTTGAGGCTGTCAAGGGCTCTTCTGATCACAACTGAACCACTTTTCTCTCTATCAATGATATTCTTCATTTTGACTATGCCCATTGGGTGAATATCATCAGCCAGATTTGCATCAGTAACCTTTTGTTCACTATTATCTTTTCTGATCAGGGTATGCTTGTTTTGTCCTTCATTATCTAAGATGCCTCCTCCAGTGGTCAAAGTATCGATTCTTTCAATAGATACTATTGGATTGGTCATGTGTTTGTGCAGAATTTCCCAGCCTCCATTGTTTCTTATTTCAACAATACCTTTACTCAATGGGGAGAGTGGCCTTTTTGGGTTGTCTTCTGGACCTTTCCAGTAGTAGTGTTTTAGATGTTCTTCAGGGTACATAATAGTGTGTAAATCACCTTTCAGCACATCCATTTCTTTGATGTTCCCATCCGAATCTTCTATCATCTCTTTTCTTGGCCTTTTTGAGGAGGTCACTTCATGTTCCATTCTTCTCTTCTCTTTTGTATCCATCTTTATACTGAACTCTGTTTCTCCTGTGATGGCTGTAGAAGATGACTGAACTGGAACATGTTCTTTCTGTTGGACCCTTAATGTGTCTGGCTTTGGGACGTTTGGTGGAGGACCCATGAGTAACTTTTGTTTATCTGGAGGTGGACCCATGGGCTGCTTCTGTTTGTTTGGTTTGATCTTGTCGAATGGTTTCTGATTATTGTTGAGGAGTTTCTGATTCTCCTGCTTGTTTCTCTTGTGGAATTGGGGCTTTCAGTTCATGAAGATCAATTTTTGTTAGCCTGACAACATTATACTCCAACCTCTTTACTAATAGATGAATATTAGCAAGAGTTTGAGTATTTGCTTCCTCTTGTTTCTTCATTTTCTGATACTCCAGATTTTCTTGATTTTTCTGTGCAGTTAATTCCACCATCAGCTTCTCAAAAGCCTCAGCCATGTTGCTGTTGTTGACTCTGAGGAACTGTATTTCTTCAAGAATTCTTCCTGAACTTGAGCTTTCTCCTGCAGTTGCAACCTCAGCCATCTTTTTCTTGATATCTTGCAGTTCGTTGAGAGCTTTCTCAAATTCTGATGAGCTCTCTCTGTTTTCTGATGACTCTTGCAGTTTGTTGAGGGCTGCAACATTCTCTTCTGTTTGCTTCTGCACAGCTTTGACAGTTTCTGATAAAACTTTGATATATGACTTTTGATTTCTGATTTCTTCCAGTATTAGATCAAGTTTTCCTTCTGTGGCTGTTTTCTCAGTAGCAATTGTGTCTTCAAGTTCCTTGTGAATTTGTTTAGGGGACATAGATTGATGTCCTTGGTAAATAGGAGAAACAACAGATGTTCCTCTTCTAACACCAGCAGAAAACACATTCTCTATTGTTCTGAGGTTAAGAGGATTGGAAAATTCCAAATTCTCTGTATCCTCACCAGAAAATTGAAACATATTTAAGTTCTGGTTTTCCTCATATCCTTGAACCTTTTCAGGTTCTCCATGAGTTGTTGAGAAACTCTTAGTTTTCTCATCCAGGTTTCCTTGATCAGTAGACTGATCTCCACCTGTTGCCACCACATTTTCCTCCTCAGAATCTGATTCAGAAAATGGGTCATTGGTTTTACTCACATTTTGTTTTGAAGAAACAATGCATCTCTGTAAAATTTCATAATTTCCTTGAATTGAATCATCAGAATCACTCTCAGAATTATGAAATATACTGAGTTTAGAGTGTTGTGCACCTGTTTCTCCCATATGTGAGATTTCAGCATGATGTTCTTCTACCACAGGACTCATATTCACATCTTCATCAGCTGGATGAGGATCAGATTCACCCTGTTGTTCCATTCTTGGTGTGCTTGATTCTTGTGCATCATGCTCCATGGGGGACACACTTTCAAAAACTTCTTTGTTTTCTGGCTTTTTGTTCAACATCTTTAGGTATTCTGCTCTGTATGGTGAATCTTCTGGTATCAGCTTCATCACTTTTTCTGACAGAACAGGCACATCATAATCTGACTTCCAAGATCCTACAGCAGTCCAAGGTCTCATAATTTCTGTACTCCACATATTTTCTGATGCTGGAATTTCTAGGTTCCTTTCAAAAAAAGCATCAGAAATTATGATTGACAGAAATCTGGGAAAGGGTAGATGTGAATCTATCCTTCCAGCATTAGTCAGAATTGATCTTCTGATCAGAATAAATATTTCTGTTCCAAAATCAATGTTCAACCCATTGATGAGACTGAACATGATTGTTAGAATGTTCATATTTATCTGATCTGTACCTCCAATCTTTGATGATAGACAGTTGTTCAGAATTTCCATTAAAACTTGCCAGAAGGCAGGTAACTTGTTTCTCTTGAATTCATTGATTTTTGAAATCTTTGTCTTGTAACCCATTACAGCATCAAGTTGTGAGAACATATCTTCTTTTTCTGGTGCTTCTTCATAGCTTTGGTTTAAGGGTAGTTCCAAACATTCCCTTATTTTCTCCGGTGAGAATGTAATAAAGATATTTCCCCACACATGTGCTGTTAGCTCGAGTTGATTTGAGACTTTGAGAGTTTTCACAACTTATTGTATGAGTTCTTTCGGTACCTCTCTGGTCTTTGTGAGAGCTTGAGCTATCAGGCATCTGATTAAAAATTCAATGAGAATTTGACATTTTATATCATACTCTTCAATGTTATCATTCATTGCTTCATTGTTGCTCTTTAATGGAAGAAATTCAGCTTCAGTGATGAAAGGAACAGAGTGTTCAATTGGTGGTATGTTGATGTTGATAGCTGCCATTGAGAATTTGGGTTCTCTATTTCGAAAAAGGGTTTTAGGGTTTTGAGATTGAAGGTTGAAGATGGAAGTCTCTGTTTTTGAATGAGGTATTTATAGTGTATTGAGACAGAGATTTTTGAGTGTTTTTCGTAGGTTGTTTGTATTCAAGGTGGTTAATGACACCTTAATGATGTTTTAATCCTTTAAGGAAACAACCGTTTTTGAAAAACCTTTGGTTTATCTCTAATTTAATGTAAATCCTTTAAAGAAACTTAGAGATTCCAATGATTTTGCGGATAAACACTAATGTCCAACTTTCACCTTTTCTCCATGTGGGACCCCTTTTGTTTCAAAAAGGTCCAATAGAAACTTTTTCTGAGTTTGTGTATCTTCCCAGGTTTTCCTCTTGATGATATATATTAGAAAATTTTGAATAAAACTTTTGAGAGTTGTATTTTCTTCATATATCATCAGAATGCATTTGATTCATTTACAGAGATTGAATCAGCATTTTTTTTTAGATGAGAGGGAATGAGTAGAGTTCTGAGATTTTTACTTACATTGCTGTTCTGCATTTCTGAACTCCACACCTTTGTTCTGATATACAGGAAGTATTTTTCATACAGCTTGTTCCAGTCCTCAGAAAAAAATATTTTGAAAGAAACTTATTTCAAAATTTTAAATGGTCATAAGTTTCCTTTAAATCTGGTTAAAGACAATGTTTTTCTGATGATTTGTCAGACTTCCTTGTTTTCAAGAGATTTTTCTGATAAAAATTTTGATTTTCTGATCTGTTATCAGATTTTCTGGTTATTTTGAAATTTTTCTGGTGAATGAACAGATTCTTATGTCTTGATGGCTTTCTGAATAATTACCAGATTTTCTGATTGATCATCAGATTTTCTGTGTTTCACTAAATCCTGTCAGATTTCATTTGAATTTCCACCAGATTTTCTTTGTTTTTATCAGACATGATGTTTTAGTTCCCCCTAGATCTATTGATATGTTTTTGTTGTTAAAAAATTTGAGTAAAAAGAAATTAAAGCAAACTTGATATATATAAAAAAACATTAAACACACAACAAAGAAAAACAAATAACAACTACTCCTCCTCCTCCAACACGTTGTACATGCACTTCACATATAACCAAAGACTGGTTATTCGACCGGTGTGATTCGTTGATGGCACCAGGGTAGGATCACTTATGTTTTCTTGAAGTGTCAGCTCAGCCCTTGGATAGCAGCTCCTTACTCCTCCGAAGTCCAACTGACTGGTGATCACCTTGGTTACGAATCGAGGGTAGATCAGAAAAGGTTGACGGTCATGGATGTTTGCTACTAGGTCTCTCATGAGAAACCTAGCATAGTTGTAAGGTTTTTCCTGTACAACAGCATGAATCACGTCCATCATCCTATGGGACAGCTCGTTGAAGTGTCCAATCTTCTTGGAGAAGCAGACACTTAGCTGTGTTACCAAAAACTGGAAAGGTGGTATAAACCCAGATTTGCTAACCGCCCTTGACGAGTTGTATGTATGATAGCCCATTTCAGTCAAAGTCTGTTGCACATCTGCCTTATCCAGGAATTTGATTTCATGATCATTACCCAGTATGAGAACATTTCTGATTGTTTCCTCTTTTAGGGTAATTTTGACCCCCATAACCTCACTCTCTATCCACATGGTAGTACCACTAAAAATGATTTCAGAGTTCCACCAGAACTCTTGAAGAAGTTTTGGATAAATGGTGACATGTGTTGATACAGCAAAGCCCAAAGGACTTCGCATGATCATATTGTACACAAACCTGCAGTCCTCCCATGCAGGTCCTTCCAAGTTAGATCTTAATCTAAGATTATGAAGTCTGTGAAGTGGGAGAGGGAATTGTGTTGCTTTCATCAATTTTGGGCGACCCATTTTAAGATAAGAAGATTATGTCGAAGAGCTTTTGGAGAGATGATTTTGGTGTGAAGCAAGTCCTTTTCAGGTTGTTAATATTTATAGATGAAAGTGATAGTTCCTCATAAATGATATTAACAAAAGGTTTTTATTTTCATCTCTTCAATTAAGACGACATCTGTTGCAGTGAATGTGACAGTCTACTAAGCCCCATGTGTGAGTAAGCATTTAATAACTAGGCGGCTACTTTCATAGCTCCTAATCATTTTAGTGCCTACGTGTCTCTTAAGCTTCTTATGGAAAAAATGACGTTGCATGCATTGGCAGAATAAATAAAATTCAATAATCTGAAAAAAAAAATTTAGAAACGGTTGATTTTCTCAGCTATATAGAATTTTATCTTTATGCATGTTACTTTTCCCCCTTTTTGTGTTTTTTTTAGTTAAAAGGAAAAAAAAATACAAAAAAAATACAAAAAAAAACAAATTATACACATATATGAATATATACAATGTGTGGGATATGCATGAAGATGGAAGATTATGATACAAATCATTCTGAT
Source organism: Helianthus tuberosus (assembly GCA_030545235.1). NCBI lineage: Eukaryota > Viridiplantae > Streptophyta > Magnoliopsida > Asterales > Asteraceae > Helianthus > Helianthus tuberosus. Next base: position 62,140,896 of record CM060432.1, on the reverse strand, counting down.
GTTTCAACATGGTTTCTGATTTTATATCAGAATTTCTGCTGATTTCACTAGATATTCTGATATTTCTTCAGATTTTCTGATAAATCATCATTTATTGATGATTCATCAGATTTTCTGATGTTCCATCAGATTGATGGATTTCTTTGTCAGAAACCAGTTGATTTGTTCTTTGATTATCAGAACTTTGATGATCATCAATTTGGTTTTCAATTTGTGTCCTTGTGTTTTCTGAAAAATCTTCATCATTTAAATTAACCATACCAAGTTTGCTGATTAAAAAATTGTGTCTCTTTTCATCAAGAGGTTTTGTAAAGATATCAGCAATTTGGTTTTCAGTTGGAACAAAATACATTTCTATGTTACCTTTCTCCACATGATCTTTTATGAAGTGATATCTGACATCTATGTGCTTGGTTCTTGAGTGATGAACTGGATTTTCTGTTATTGCAATAGCACTCTTTGAATCACATTGAATTGGTATTTTTGTCAGAGATACTCCATAATCTTTCAGTTGAGTTTGCATCCACAGCACTTGTGAACAGCAACTTGCTGCTGCTACATATTCTGATTCTGCTGTTGATGTGGCAACACAGTTTTGTTTCTTGCTTGCCCAACATACCAATTTTTCTCCCAAGAGTTGACAAGCACCAGATGTGCTTTTCCTGTCAATTTTTCACCCTGCATAATCTGCATTTGTGTATGCAATTAATTCAAGGTTTGTATCCTTAGGATACCAGAGACCAAGTTCTGATGTGCCTTTTAGATATTTGAAAACCCTTTTTACAGCTTTTAGATGGGATTCTTTAGGATCACATTGATATCTGGCCAGAAAGCATGTTGCAAACATAATATCTGGTTTGCTTCCAGTTAAATATAGCAATGATCCTATCATCCCTCTATAGTTTTTAATATCTACACTTATTCCATCTTTATCAGAATCCAACTTGTTCCCTGTTGCCATGGGAGTTTTTGAAACATAGCAGTTTTCAAGTGAGTATTTTTGTAGAATTGTTTTCACATATTTTGATTGACTCAAAAATATTCCATCAATTCTTTGTTTTACTTGTAAGCCCAAGAAAAAGGTCAACTCACCCATCATACTCATTTCAAAGTGGCTGGTCATTAATTTTTGAAAATTTTACAGTAATTTTCATTTGTTGATCCAAATATAATGTCATCAACATATATCTGGACCAACAAAGTATGACCTTTGTGTGTTTTGAGAAAAAGTGTGGTGTCAATAGTACCTTTGGTAAACCCAAAATTGAGTAAGAAGTTTGATAAGGTTTCATACCAGGCTCTAGGAGCTTGCTTCAACCCATACAAGGCTTTGTTTAATCTGTAAACATGGTTTTGAAATTTTGGATCAACAAAGCCTTCTGGTTGCTGCACATAAACTTCTTCCTCAATTTTACCATTCAAAAAAGCTGATTTTACATCCATTTGATATACTTTGAAATCCTTGGATGCAGCATAAGCAAGAAAAATTCTTACAGCTTCTAATCTAGCTACTGGTGCAAAAGTTTCATCATAATCAATACCTTCTTGTTGACAGTAACCTATGACCACTAACCTCGCTTTGTTCCTGGTGATTATGCCATTCTCATCAGATTTATTCCTGAATACCCATTATGAGCCTATGACAGATTTGTCTTTTGGCTTGGGTACCAGATCCCATACCTTGCTCCTTTCAAACTGATCAAGCTCTTCTTGCATAGCTTGAATCCAGTCTGGGTCACTTAGAGCTTCTTTGACAGATTTGGGTTCTACCTTGCTTAAGAACCCAGCAAATGCACACTCATGTGCAATTGCAGATCTTGTTCTCACACCATCTGCAGGGTTGCCAATGATGTCAGAATGAACATGTCCTTTGATCCATCTTAACTTGTTGTGAAAAGTTGTTGGTTCTGATGGATTTGAAGTTTCCCCCTGAACAGGTGCCTCATTTGTTTGTAAAGTATCAGAATTCTAAGTTTTTGATGTACTACACACTTGTTCTGCAGAGTTAGTACATGAAGAATCTATTGATTTGTTTTTGAGAGAGTTATCATGTTCTAGGAAATCTTCAGTTATCATTTCAAAGAGATGTTCATAATTTTCTTGATTGTCAGAAAAAATTATTTCTTTCATGTATTCATCAGAAACCTCTGTTTCTGATGAGTCATCAAATGAAACATGCAGACTTTCTCTGATTGTCCTTGTGTTGAGAATAAAAATTCTATATGCTTTTGAGGACAAAGAATAACCAAGAAAAATACCCTTTTCTGCTTTTCTGTCAAATTTTTCAAGGCTTTCAAAATCATTGAAAACAAAACATCTACAACCAAATGTATGCAAAAATTTTACACTTGGAATTCTTCCATTGATAATGTTGTAAGGTGTTTTGTTGTGCATTTTGTTGATTTTCTGTTTTGGGTAAAACATGCATTTGCTATAGCTTCTGCCCAAAAATGAGTGGGCAGCTTAGCATAAGCAAGCATAGTTCTGGCAGCTTCTACCAAGGTCCTATTCCTTCTTTCAACCACCCCATTCTGTTGAGGTGTTCTAGGAGCAGAAAAATCATGAGAAATTCCTTTACTTACAAGAAAGTTCTCAATTTTTGAATTCTTAAACTCTGTTCCATTGTCTGATCTGATCCTTCTGACTGTTAGTTTTAACAGATTTTCAATTTTCTTGATAAAATTAATGATCAGATCAGGAGTTTCACTTTTCTTTCTCAAAAATTCTACCCATGTGTACCTGGAAAAGTCATCTACTATTACTAGTATGTATTTCTTTCTAGAAAAACTTTCTGTACTTATGGGTCTACACAAATCCATGTGTAAAAGTTCCAAATTTTGTGAAATAGAAGACTCAGAAATTGATTTATGTGAGCTTCTCTTGGATTTACCCATCTCACATGCTTCACAAATTTTATCCTTCTTTGAGGATATCAAAGGTAATCCTTTTACCAGACCTTTGCTTGCTAGTTTGCTTAGGTTTTTGAAATTTAAGTGGGCTAGCCTTTTGTGACATAACCAACTACTACCCTTGTTGATTTTTGAAAATAAACATAATTTTGGATGTTCACTTTCTTCTTTGAAATCAAAATAGTAAATTGATATGCTTATTCTTTTTCCACTTAAATAGATTTTATTATCATCTATACCTATATACAAGCATTTTTCTGGTAAAAAGGTTACCTGAAAACCTTTGTCATAGAATTGACCACAACTCAGCAAATTGTACTTTAAGCCTTCAACATAGGCTACTTTCTCTACGGTCAAACAACCATACCTTATGCATCCATATCCCATGATCCTCCCTTTTACTCCATTTCCAAAATTTACCATTCTAGCCAGCTTTGGAACAAAGTTGTTGAGTAAGCTCCTGTCCCCAGTCATGTGCTTGGAGCTTCCTGAATCGCAGTACCAGATCTGTTGCACATGATGGTCCTTTTGCTCTGAAGTTTCTGGTAGACCTTCAGAAAGTGCCATGAGGCAGAAATTTGCCAATTCTTCTTCTTCATCATCAGAAGAATCATCAGATAACCATGTATCTGTTCCTGCAATTAAGCTGACTTGTTGCTGCTTCTTTACTTCTTCTAGCTTTTTCTCATAATAAGCAACATCCTTGAGCTTCTTGGTCTTGCATTCTGATGCATAGTGACCTCTCTGCTTGCACTTGTAACACACAACTTCAGCCTTCCCTTTATCCTTAGATCTAATCTCCTCTTTAGATCTTCCATCCATCCTCCCTCTGTCACTTCTCTGGTATCTCTTGCTTCCTCCCCTTAACCTCTGCTCAAATGTTTTGGTGAGCAGTGTTATTGCTTCAGCAAAAGCTGAAAAATCTGATGAAGTATCAGAAATTTCAAAACTTTGGCTATTTGATGGTTGTGGATCATTGGTAGGTATTGATTTTTGTGAGTTTGAGATAAGAGCTAAAGATCCCCCTCTTTGAATGGTTTCTTCAAATATTTCTTCCTCTCTGGGGATCAAGATGCTGTATAAGTCATGGAGACTCATGTTTCCTAGTTCTAAGGTTGAGGACAAAGTCATGGTTAGACTTCTCCATTCTCTAGGAAGGGCATCAAGAAATTTTATGTTTCTTTCATCATTTGACTTTGTTATTCCAAATTTCTTTAGCTCGTTTAAAAGTTTTGTGAATCTTAGATATGTATCATTTAATCTTTCATTTGGCAAACTTTTAAACCTCTCATAAGATGAGACATTGTGTGTTCTCTTGTTGCTTCTCATCCTTTCTCCTCCTTCACAAAGATTTTCCAACTGATCCCATATTTCCTTGGCTGATGCACATGCATCAACTTGTGAAAATATGTCATTGGGGATGGCCATTATTAAAAGCGACTTTGCCCTTTCATCCCCGGCCACCTTTTCCTTGTCTTCCTCACTCCAAAGTATTTCACTTTTGGGAGCTCGGGAGGCAGGGATAGCAGGTGATTGGTCAGTTGCTGGAATAGCTGGTATTTCAGTCATTGGTATATGTGGACCCCTTTCAATGGATTGAAACAGAGCTCGGTCATGACCATTAAGTAAATTTACCATCCTAATTTTCCATTGGGGTATTCCTCTCTGACCAGAGTCTGAGGTTTAGACATAGAACCAATGTTAAAAGCATTGTTCCAGGATTGAAAGTTGGCCATATTTAGAGAAAAGAAGATGAGCGATTGATCGTTTGAAAATAGTTTATTCAATCTGCTCTGATACCAATTGTTGGACCCAGTATGGCCTGAACAACTTCTTTTCACGTAATATGGCAAGTGATTTCAGTAGATGTGAAAAAGATGTGCGGAAATGGAAATCAGACTTTCAGAAACAAGACCTACAGAATTATCAAGTTTATATCACTTTGAAACAAAATGGTTTACAATGTGATTGTAAGATTATTATCTAATACAAATGAATCTTGAATTCTGTGGGTGAGAGGGCAATGAAGTTTTGTAGTATGTGCGAATGCTAAGCTTCAAACTCAATTGACTTTTGCTGGTTAAGCCTTCTATTTATAGAAGGCTGGGTGCATGAATAAACAATAGTATATTCATGCAATAAGTCCTGCAAAAAGTAGCCATTTGACATATTCATTGAATCCAATAGTCAAGTTGCCCTTGTAATCATGATATCCAATAATGTCAAGTTGCTTCGGTTATTGTGGCAGGATAGAGCTGATTTTTAGACAAGTGGGGTATTCATCAGAATTTCTGATAAACCACTTCGTCAGAAATTCTGGTGAACAAATCATCAGAAAACCTGATGATCAGAATCGTCAGAAACTGATGATATTTCATCAGAAATATCATCAGATCCATCAGAAATGACCTTCTCTGATAATCCACTTCAGCTTTTGATCAACTTGTGATTCTTTGAAGTAGATGTTGTGCGTTTCAGTTGTCTCATCTGATCTTCTTCTTCTTGATGTGATCTTCAGGACTGTTATCTCTTCATAGATCCAGTTGATTGTGATTTTCTTCAATACTTACAAAATAAAGTTTCCTAACAACAGATTAAAACGGGTTATCTCAATGATTTAACCACTAATCGATTAAATATTCAATACCCGACCAAGCGGTAATAATTTACCGTATCCCAAGCCCTTATAAGGGAAAATAAGTTAAAAGTATTTACCTGAGCTAAAAATGTAAATTAAACTCAGCCATATGTTCTAATCAGCAAGTGGAGGGAGCTTTTATTAGATTTCTAACGGGTCTAATTTAAGTTATAACTTTGACCGGTTAGTTTTAAAAGAAAGTTTACGGTACGAAACGCAAGATTAAGCGGTGATCGGATTGGAATGTGATTTAGACCCGAAAAGTATGAAGACTTGTATATAATGGGTAAACTAAACACATTCTGGATTTTGAAGTAAAAATGAATAGGTTTGACCCGTTTCGGCTAATTTATGCAAACTAGTTACATAAACCGTACCGAATGCGTATATGCATAACGGGTAACCGAATGAGTCATGTACAAGTTCGATGAGTTACTATGCTTAAAATATGTTGTGATATCAGTAAGATATCTTCCATTATGCCCAATACGAATTTAAAACCAATTTAAGCCTCGAAAGGGTATTTTTGTCATTTTAAAGTTTATAAAAGAGGTTTAAACATAAACTGAGGTTCTGGTTCCAAACATTCTATAAAAATATTTATTTTATGTTGTTATATCAGCAAGATATCATACTTATGTGTATTTAATCATTTATGGCCAAACTATGCACCGTAGGGGCATTTTGGTCATTTCACAAAAGCTTTAAGGTCAAATTTGGAAATCTGAGTTCAAGACTTATACTTACTGTTAAAGTATAAAAATTTATTTATAAAATCAGTAGGTAACAAGTCTTAGGCGTTAAATATGGTTTTAAACCATACTATGCGCCTAATTAGCGTAAAAGTCGGTAATTGACGTTATTCAAGGTGTTTATACAATTCTGAAGTTTTGTTTAGTCTCTAATGCTTAAAATATTTATTTAACAGATGATATCAGTAGAAAAAGGTTTGGTATTCATATCATATGTTAAACTCATTTTATTAACAAAAAGGACGTTTTCGTAAATTACCGAATTTATGCTAAAACTCTATGCTATGGTCAGTATAAAATTTAACAAAAATTTCCAAAAATCCTTAAATATTATATCATAACAGTGGGTAGCAAGTTTGGTGCCAAAAATTGGGTTTAAATATGATTTATGCCGAAAATGCAATTTAATTAACAAAAAGCTTTTGTTTTACGATATCTTGCATAACTTTTATTTTAGACCAGGAACTGATGTCAAATTTTTAGGACATACTTATATATCAGTAATAAAACTTTTTGTCCTCTCACATTTTCAAAAATCTCATTTTTATATCAAAAGGGCATAATGGTCCATTTTTAAGCATTTAACAGGAACATGCAAATGATTCAGATTTCTATGGAACCATAAAGTATAATCTCAGAGGGTTATACTAACATGTAATGTGGTCCCAAAGGAACCCTAAGGCATAACTAAACTAAACTAAATTGGTTCAGAACTGAAAGTCAAAGCAAAAGTCTACTTTTGCGACTTTCGGTTGCGAACCGAGCCTAATACTCAGAATTGTCGGGTTGAACATGCCTAAACATGTTCTTATATTATTTACCAAGTTGTTTAAGTGATAAAATGTAATTTATAGCTTCTACATTATCAGTTGTGATTTATTTTGCAAAAACTGACTCGTTTGACTTTTGTATTAAGTAGTTTGACCCGACAATTGACTAAGATAACGTGATAATTTGAAGGTGCCCTTTTAAGGGTTTAACACCTACATAATTATCAACACATAGCCACTTTCAATTCGAATAATGGCTGGACCGTTAGTGATTAATCACAAAGTCAAAGCATCATTACGATATCTTTGACTTTCAGTCATTAAGCTAATAAAACCTTAACTACAGAAGCTAAGAACGCTTACAATGGTCCTTAGCATGAATATTAGACTTGAGAAAGCTTCCTAGATGACCAGGATGCTTCAGAGATGCCTCAAAGCCTTAGAGATCAATTGAGAGTAAAAATTTGAACTTGAGCAAAGAATGAAGCAACTCCAAGCCCCTATTTATACTACAAGAGGCCATCACCAGATCTTCCCAGGTGTTTAGTGATGTTTTCATATGCTAACAGGTGTCCAGGTGGTTTTAAAATACCAGCAAATAGTCCCTTGTTTCGAGTTATAGCATGCAAAGGTGAAGAAATGACAGAACATGCACCTGTGCATGGATTCTGCCCAGATCAGGCCATCGTGTCACACGACGGCAGAGGAGGGGAGGTGTGGCGCGACGCCACCACAAGGGTTACCAGCAAAACAAGTTTCAAACATGGCAGTTTCAGCCCCTGGACCTTTTAAAACGTAATAACTTTCATTTCAAGCACTTTTAACCCATAAAATTTATATTTTGATGATCCTTAAAATATAACCAAACATCGTTAGGTCCGGTTTCGTTAAACGATAACCGAAAACACAAGTTTTGCCTCGTTGACGCTTCTAACCCTTTATTTATGAAAGTTAACGTATTTAATATCAAACGATATCGAAACCTCGTGAATTTTTTGTCACTTGATCTTGAGAGTAAAATTAATCGTTACAAAGCTCCGGGTTCGTTAAAAGGTCACTCAGAGGTATTAATTTAACATGTTGACACATTTAACCCTCGCGTCTTGTAAACTTTCACTTTCTTTCACAAACAGCTTCATACGTTTCACAATTCTTTCGTTTAAGAGTATGAACATCATATAGGGTTAATAAAAGGCAAAATTTTCGAGTGTTGACACTTTGGATCCTTTCACACATATCTTTTTCTTGTTTGTCAACTTTAGTCCTTCGAAATCAATTCTTTACACATTTAAAGCTTATGACACGTGTCGTTACTATATAAGACATGATTTTGCGAGGTGTTACATCCTCACCCCCTTAAAAGAAATCTCGACCTTGAGATTTACTGAAATAAATGAGGGTATTTCTATTTCATCATGGATTCAACCTCCCACGTGTATTCTGGGCCTCTACGAGTATCCCATTTCACTTTTACAATCGGCACATGCTTTCTTCGAAGCTTCTTAACCTGTCGATCCTCGATCGACAAAGGTTTTTCAACTAACTTCAAGCTTTCGTCAATCTGCACGTCCTTATGAGACATTACTAGTGATTCATCGGCTAGACATTTCTTTAAATTGCAGATGTGGAATACATTATGTATCCCACTGAGCTCTTCGGGTAGATTCAGCTTATAGGCCACACTTCCGACACATTCAATGATTTCGAATGGTCCTATGTACCTTGGGCTCAACTTGCCCTTTTTGCCAAAACGCATCACCCCTTTCCAGGGTGACACCTTGAGTAGCACTTTATCACCAACTTTGAATTTTAGAGGTTTGCGCTTTATATCAGCATAACTTTTCTGCCTATCCCTGGCAGCTTTCAGACGATCACGGATTTGGACAATCTTATTCGTCATCTCGAGGACTATATTAGGTCCTGAAAGTTGGGTTTCTCCAACCTCTGCCCAACAAACTGGCGTTCTGCACTTCCTTCCGTACAAGGCCTCAAAAGGCGCTGCTTGAATGCTCGAATGATAACTATTATTGTACGAAAATTCAACCAAAGGAAGATGGTCGTCCCAACTTCCTCCCAAATCAATAACACAAGCCCTGAGCATATCCTCAAGCGTTTGAATCGTACGCTCGCTTTGGCCATCTGTCTGAGGATGATAAGCAGTGCTGAAATTTAAACGAGTGCCTAAAGATTGCTGAAAGCTTTTCCAAAAAATGAGATGTGTATCTAGTATCCATATAAAATATAATAGATACTGGCACTCCGTGGAGAGATACTGTCTCATCCACGTACAGCTGAGCTAGCTTGTCGGAGCTGTGTGCTTCTTTAATAGGCAAGAAGTGAGCTGACTTAGTCAGTCTATCAACAATAACCCAAATCGTATCATTCCCATGCTTTTTCCTTGGTAACTTAGTAATAAAATCCATAGTTACCATTTCCCACTTCCAAGTGGGAAGTTCAAGCTGTTGTAGCAAACCTGACGGCTTTTGATGTTCAGCCTTAACCTGTGCGCACGTCAGACATTTTGCCACGTAAGTGGCTATAGATTTCTTCAAACTTATCCACCAATAATTTTCCTTTAAATCCTGGTACATCTTATCACTACCTGGATGGACTGAATATTTTAAACTATGAGCTTCTTGAAGAATTACTTCTCTAAGCCCTCCATGGATTGGAACCCAGATTCGACCATTTAATCTAAGGATTCCATCCTTGCCATAAGACAATTGATCAGCAGTTACACCTAACTTCTCATTTGGATAGTTAGATTCTAAAATAGCTTCCTTCTGAGCAGCTAACAACCTTTCATTCAAGCTATTTGTCACACCCCGACCACGTAAAACAACAAAACGTGGCGGAAACGTCGGGGATTGTTGTAACATAATCATTGTTTCATAACACATGGAAATTGAAATATTGTTTTATTGAATAAAAGAGTTAAAATGTCTTGACAATCAAAGAAATATAACATAAATAACTAGTCTTGCATCTTTTATTGTCACTAAGGCCCAAGTCCGCCTAAGTGTATCTTGATAAATCCTATGCATCATATCCTGAAACACATGTGAAAATAGGTACGTCAGCATAAAAATGCATGTGAGATACATAGGTTTTGTGAAAATAGGATTCATGACTTATGTTTAATAAAATGTTTAGTCATGAACCTTGTAATTTGTTTTGTCTTGTAAATCATTTGAAAGGTGAGAAATAAACCAAATGATATATATGTATAAAAGAATAATACATGGTTAAGTAAATAACCAAGTAAAATGAGTTTGTATTAGATAAGTTGTTGTAAAACAATGTATTGTGAAAAGTAGGTTATTTGTATAAAATATTATATGTCTAAATTGAAATGATTCAAATAACGCTACGATATGTAATACCATACAAGCACTTATATATAGGAAGTACCAGCGGCGTATCCACCATGCTTGTATCATATTACACACGCCTCGTTACTTAAATCACTTACTCAAACCAAACCAACAATGTAAGATGTCTATGTTTAAACCAATTGTCAAATGTATTGAATAATATGTCAAAATGTTTATGTCAAGATGTAAATCATGTAATGTATAACAAATGTTAAAAATGTTTATGTGTTAAATGTAAATCATGTAATGTGCAACCAAAATGATATGTATGGCTAGTGAAATGCATCAACTAAACCATAGGTGAAACGCACAAAACAAAGTATTGAAGTAAAACTTAGTTTAAATCAAAGTTATGTTTTGTGGAAATGCATGCTATACTGATACAGACATCTATGCGGTATTGTGAGAATACATACATCCAAGCCTTGAGACTGAGGCGATAAACCCTTAAACAAATTAAAGGTTTATCTAAGTTATGAGAATCGAATTCGGTCATTCCTTTCATCCAAACCTACCTAGGATGTCCGGAACGGGAGTTGTCAATTCCTATGGTACCACTACCTACTAATGAACGGCGTGATCGGTGTTAATGAATGTATATTGATCCATCAAAACAAACCAAATATCATATCAAAATGTAAGCATGTGAATGAATAATAAATGTACTAAGTATGATGAACATACATAGCATGTGACGTGAAACAAATGTACTAAGTATGATGAACATACATATATTATGTGGTAAATAACAAATGTACTAAGTATATAACAAATGAACATACATAACATGTGACGTGAAACAAATGTACTAAGTATGATGAACATACATAGCATGAAATGTAATGTAAAACAATGTACTAAGTATACACACAATGGGCATACATAGCATGAAATGTAATGTAAAACAATGTACTAAGTATGCACGCAATGGACATACATAGCATGAAATGTAATGTAAAACAATGTACTAAGTATGCACACAATGGACATACATAGCATGAAATGTAATGTAAAACAATGTACTAAATATGCACACAATGGGCATACATAGCATGAAATGTAATGTATAACAATGTACTAAATATGCACACAATGGGCATACATAGCATGAAATGTAATGTAAAACAATGTACTAAATATGCACACAATGGGCATACATAGCATAAAATGTAATGTAAAACAATGTACTAAATATGCACACAATGGGCATATATAGCATGAAATGTAATGTAAAACAAAGTACTAAATATGCACACAATGGGCATACATAGCATAAACACAATGAAATCATGTACTATAAGTGTACTATTGAACATAACAAGCATATGATATGAAAACATGGAAAAGCATGAAAGTAACAAGTAGGCACGTGTGTTTCACCCCAAAATGTTTGGAAAACAGTAAAAGAGGGGTCTATGTACTCACTTGAGATTGCTCAGAAGTCCTAAGATAACCACCAAGCAATGCTAGAGATCACGGAATCAAACGGCACCTAATATAGGTAACTATGTTAATGAACCGGACCTATATCGGAAGATCGGATAGAATGAGGGCTTGTAAACCAAATGAGTATGAGAACTCATGTAATATGGTTTAACAAAGCCTACATACTAAATGAAACCTAACCTAAGTGCTTACGACCCATTACGACCCGTTTAGGTAGCTTATGCTACTTTAACGCGTCATTCGTGTGAAACGCGTTCGGACCGCTTAACTAGTCCTATGACAAGTAATATATGCCTTAACATGTCTAATATTGTTGCCAAATCAGTTTAGATGTCAAAAGTTACGTTACATATGTTCAAAATGAATTTTGGCGTCAAAGGGGTATTTTGGTAATTTACCTAAGGCATATAAACTACCTATCATACAACTACTTAAACTACGTGACCATAAGGTATAACCTCGGAAGGTTATTCCCTATATACTATGGTCACCTAATGTGCTTGGTCGGATCCTAATGATCAACCAAACGGGTCGGGTTCGAAAGTATAAGCGATTGTTTAGATCGCTTACCTTACGACCCTATATAAGCACTAAACTTAAAGTGACAAGCTAAGCATGTTAAAACATGCTTAACTAAGTTTAGAAAACAGGTTTGGCATCAAAACAAACGGTTTTGATACCTAAAAGTAGTTTGGTTACAAAATACGCAATAACACGCATTTTGGCCGAAACTACGACTCGTCACTGAGCCTAGATAACGTGGTAATCAGTAGGTATAGTCACTAGGGGCTATAACCATCGTGATCACGCTCACGTTATGAAGTTCAAATGAACTTCGCATTGACCATAAACTGGTCAATGCAGAAAGTCAAACAAAGTTCGACTTTCGGACTAGAAAAGCGATAAAAGAACGAAGGAACACTTACAAAGGGTCCCCGCAAGATTGATAATCCAAGTATTCTCAGGTATGAGGTGATGAAACACCCCAACTTAGAGAATTCTCAGATTTCAAGTGGGTTTTGCAATGGGGATGGATGGGTATATATAGTGTTCGGAGAGCCGTTAGGATCGTTTCTTGGAAACCGTGCTTTGATCTTGTCCATACACCTCAAGACAATGGTTTTACAAAACCATGTGAGCCCCTAGTATTGTCCAATACCATGTGCAAGGGGATTAGAAGTGGTTAACAGCTGTTAACAGTTGTTTAAACAAGTTTCTGCTATCTGACCCCTGCTTGCACACCGCAACACTTAAAACCTTACGGTGCGCAAGGACCTTGCAGGTCTGATATTTTCAAAAATGGCAGAACAGGCCCCTGAAGCTCAAAACTTGCTATTTGATGCATTTTTGACACGTTTAAGCCCCGTTAACCCCATTTCAAAGCTCTAAAATGAATTTAAAGTATAGGGAACTTAAAATGTGCTCAAAAATATGTCGGATGTCGGTTCGTTTGGTCGTACGATCGCGATGTTCGCTTAATTACGACGGAATGCGCATACGCTCGAAAAACGATCTAAATTGCGTGACGAATGGATTTTTCTCATGCCAAACACTAAAATAAAATATTTTAGTGTTTACATAAATTTTTGGATGTCCGTATGTATTCAGAACGTAAGATATGCGTGAAAGTGCAAACTTATGCACTTTTTGACACTTTTAGTCCCTGAATGAGCCAAAAGTTTATTTTAGCACACCGAACCCCTCAAAGCCTATTTCTAAGCTATGTAAAGGATATATATGGTATGTTTAACTTATGGCCATGATCCAGAATGTCTGTTACAGTTCAAATTGGCATACTTTCGCAGTTTGTCAACTTTAGTCCCTGTAAGCGATTTAACTTGATTTTGCCATACCAAAGCCTTCAAAACTTATTTCTAAGTTATGTAAAGGTTATTTAAGGTATGTTAAGCCTATTTCACTATTCCGGAGTGTTTGTTGCATTAAACGGGTTATATTTACGCATCAGTGCGCGTATAACGTTCCAGAAAGTGATTTAAACTTGAAATCGAACAAGAATTGATAATGTGTAAAGGATACACATATTTATACAAATCCCAAGTATGAAATACAATATTTCATTGATACAGTATTTGTTTGATGGCCGTGGAGGCACAGGTGTCACACTATTCCTTAACTCAATGCTTTTAGCGTCGATCCTTATTGGTTTGATCCTTTCTTTCCTACTCAAAGCATCAGCGACTACATTTTCCTTACCAGGATGATATCGGATTTCACAATCATAATCGTTTAACATTTCCATCCATCGGGGTTGCCTCATGTTAAGATCCTTCTGATTAAATAGATGTTGAAGGCTCTTATGATCAGAATAGATCACGCACTTGGTTCCATATAGATAGTGCCTCCAAAGCTTTAGTGCAAATACAATGGCACCCAATTCCAAATCATGGGTGGTGTAGTTCTTTTTGTGCACTTCTAATTAACGGGATGCATAGGCAATGACCTTACCTCTCTGCATAAGCACACAACCTATACCTGTGTGCGTTGCGTCGCAATAAACCACAAACTCTTCGACTCCTTCTGGCAATGTCAACACAGGAGAATTGCTTAATTCTTTTTAAGAATCTCAAAGGATTCTTGTTAATTGGGACCCCAGTCAAACTTGACATTCTTGCGAGTTAACGAAGTTAAAGGTGCAGCAATCCTTGAAAAGTTTTCAATGAAACTTCTGTAGTATCCTGCTAGACCCAAGAAACTGCGAATTTCTGTAGGTGTTTTAGGCGCTTGCCAATTCATAATAGCTTCAATCTCAGCGGGATCCAGCTGGATACCACGCTCGCTTACCACATGCCTAAGAAATTGGACTTCACGAAGCCAAAACTCACATTTGGAAAACTTGGCGTAGAGCTTCTCATGCTACAGAAGTTTAAGGATACATCGGAGATGTTTTTCATGATCGGCTTGACTCTTTGAATAAATAAGTATGTCATCAATGAAAACAATGATAAACTTGTCTAGATACGGCTTGCAAACGCGATTCATGAGATCCATGAATGCTGCAGGTGCATTAGTGAGCCCGAAAGGCATCACCAAGAACTCGTAGTGACCATAGCGTGTTCTGAATGCGGTCTTGTGCACATCTTCGGTTCTGACCTTCAACTGATGATATCCTGACCTTAGATCAATCTTTGAAAAGTAACTTGCTCCTTGAAGCTGATCGAACAAATCGTCGATCCTAGGCAATGGATATATATTCTTGATTATGACTTTGTTCAGTTCACGATAATCGATGCATAGACGCATCGAGCCATCTTTCTTCTTCACAAACAGAATGGGCGCTCCCCAAGGAGACGAGCTAGGGTGAATAAAACCTTTCTCCAACAAATCATCCAACAGTGTTCTTAATTCCTTCATTTCTGTCAGTGCCAACCGATAAGGTGCTCTTGCAACAGGTGCTGCTCCAGGAATAATATCCTGAATTCTACTTGTCTGTCTGGGGGTAAACCAGGTAACTCTTCAGGAAAAACTTCTGGATAATCAGAAATAACAGGAATGTCTTTGATCTTTGGCTTTGGTTCATCAACGGTCACCTGTGCCATATAAATAACACAGCCTTTCTTCAAACATTTTGATGCCTTAAGCATAGATACTTGTTTAGGCAATCCATACTGTGTATCTCCTTGAATTGTAAGTGGTTCACCATAGGGAGTCTTAATGATAACCTGCTTCTTGTCGCAGGCAATTTGGGCCTGGTTGCGAGATATCCAATCCATGCCTATAACTATATCGAATCCTGCCAATTTCAACGGAAGCAAAGACAGCGGAAAAGAATGATTCCTAATGGATATAAAACATCCATCTAAGATTGTTGAAGCAGTCTCTATGGTACCGTCGGCCAATTCTACTTCATACTTTATGTTTAGAGTTTTAACAGGCAGGTTTAACAGTTTACAAAATTTATTGTCTACAAAAGACTTATCTGCACCAGAATCAAATAAAACTCTAGCATATACATCATTGATGAGGAATGTACCTGTTATAACATTATCATTCTGAACTGCTTCCTGAGCATTCATCTGGAAGACTCGAGCATTAGTCTTTTTAACCTCCTCAGGCTTCTTCGGATTTTTCAGGCAGTTAGTTCTTATATGCCCCTTCTCGTTGCAACCATAACAGGTTGCATCCTTCATTTTCTTGCAATCCAAAGTTCTATGATCTTTGGACTTGCAGATCCCACAAACTTTAGGTTGTGAATGCGATTGCGTCTGCGATTCAAATCTGCACTTTCCAAAATGTTGTTTCTTGCAGACTTTGCACTTGGGCTTCTCCCCTGTCTGCTGGGTATCTTTTCTAAACCCAGAACCCTTCTTGTGCTCAAAGTTCCCCTTTCGTTTCTTATCGGAGCGATGAGAATTCTCATCCTCCCGCTTTCGCTTACCTTCATCAGAAGCTTTGATAGACTTGTTTCTGATTGCATCAAGTGTGAGAGATAGAGACAAATCCACCACTGACCTGTATGTGGAAGGTCTGGATTCTTTTAGATTTCCCTTGATTTCTGGAGCCAGACCTCCTATAAAACGTGCTATGCACTTTGGTTCCGGTGTGACCAAATAAGGAACCAATCGGGACATGGTATTGAAGCTTGTAACATACGCCTGACAGTCCAGATTCTTCATGACCAGAGTCAAGAAGTCAGTCTCGATTTTCTCTACCTCATGCTGAGGACAGAAGTTTTCCTTGATCAGTGCAACAAACTGGTCCCAAGACAAGTTATACAATGGAATCTTCCCTGTGGCTTGGACTAACGACCTCCACCAAGCCAAAGCTTCACCTTTAAATGATTGTGAAACAAACTTCACAATATCCTGTTCCGCACAACCAGTGATATCAACCACAGTTTCCATCTCATCAAGCCATGTCATACAATCAATGGCTCCTTTTTCTCCTGTGAAGTCCCTTGGCTTGCAAGAGACAAAGTATTTGTAAGAACAGGTTTTGACACGTGGCTCATGATTAGACACAATCTACTTGGATGGGAGACTCTTCTGATTCGACGAGTGATGGGAATTGTCCTTATTTGACTCATGTGTCTTGGAAGGGGGCTTACTATGAGCCACAGATTGAGTCTTTGTGCGAGTATTACTCGGTTCCTTGAACTGTCTGTCAATAGCTCTAGTAACAACATTGTCTATCAATGCTTGAAGATCTGCACCAGCTACATTTATTCTGGTGGTATCATTTCTCTCCCTTGGATGACTGTTAACTTCTTTTGATTTAGACATGTTGAAGCTTGATTGTTATAAAACAAATTGACAATAGTTTGTTCAGAGGTTTATTATGAAATCGTCATTTTCGATGATTCATTAACCATGGTAAGCATAGACCATAGTGGTTAATTTATTATCAGGTTTATTTTAAAATTTACCTTATAATTAATCCCAGTTATAAATTATTAGGGATATTAATGTTGGCACAAAGGGCCTAGTCACGAGGACAAGCCATGATCTTACAAGATCGAGGCCTTAAGGTTTGAACATAGTTCATCACCCTTCTTGACAGGGAGTCATAGACTATAACTGTCATTTGTATTTAAAGGACAATAAGTATGGCCCGCAGGCACTTCATCACTAATGGATGTTTAATAATATGATCATCTTATTTAATGATTTGAACCATGATTTCTAGATCATTAGGCTAGATAAATAATTTGGAAGAATCCAATATAAAGATGATATGTGTGACTTTATCGAATCACATTTGTCAAGAGTGCTAATACGTTCTCAGGTGTTCGCAAGGATTTATTATCTTAAAAAGGTTTTACCATCATGGCCATGTCTAGAGTGACATATAGGCTAGGTTACACCTTTAAGATTTTCTTTTAATATATAATGGCAGATCAATTTAAAAAATTGAATTGATGTTTTGATTTTTGTGATTTTAATATATATGTATATTTTAATGCCAAATGTAATTTAAAAAGGAAATTTCATAATAAATCCTACAATTACAATAATGCCCTAAACGGGTCTTAAAAGAAATATCATTGTCCACGCAGGGACAGAAACAAGAAAGACAAGTCCACGCAGGGACCAAATACATAAATAAAATGTCCACATAGGGACTTAATTGAAAATAAAATTACAAAACAAATAAATAAGGATTTTTAATAATCCCTCTTCTTCCCCTTTATAAGGTTTGCCAAACCCTTTAGTAGACCACGGGCGGCTCCTACGCTCCTCGTCTACCCTTTGTTCCACCTCGTGCAATCGTTGGAGGATTTCTTGCTGCTACGGTGGTTGAATTTGTGGCGGTTGCTGCTGCTGAGGTTGAGGAAGTGGTGGGTATTGATACCCATATGCTGGGTACCTAGTTGGGTACGTAGCTGGAAAAGGTCAAGGGTAGAGAGCATTGTAGTTTGCTACCTCGAGGTACGGGTCAATGGCAGGGGCATTGTTGTAATTATAACCCGAATAAGCTTGCTGCTCGAACGGGTTATACCCAGCTGCACCTGGGTAAGAAGGAATTGGGTTTTCATAACCCATGTGTGGTGTGCTGGTGTGACTGGTGCAGAGTCGACTTCAGAAACTGGGTTTGAAGGCCCACCCATTGGCGGGTCTTCATACAGCGGTGGGTAATTGTTGTTGCTAGAGTGTTGGGAGGTGCTGAAGTGGAAACCCCCACGCACGGACATCTATGCACCTCTTCTTCGCCTCGGTGGTTCTGGAGGCAGTTGCTGCTCTGGTGCTGGCGGTGGCGGTAGCGTAACCGCCTGAAAATGCGGGTCCTCAGAAGGGGCCTGTTGGGGTGGTGGAGAGATGAGGTGAGGGGGAGTGTACTCCCACTTGTATGTAGCCCATCTTTCGGCCCAAATATCAGGGCCCCTGTAAGGCGAACCATGGAAGGATGATCCGCTAGATATATCAATGGGATGCGTCGGCGTCCCAGTCGGTGGTAGCTCGGGATCTGGATCCTCGTCCACCTCCATGTCCTGCATCTCAAGATAATGATCAGCTGGTCCCAAAGCGTTTTGACCCTCTGGTTCTTCTATCTGGTTCATCGGGTTGAACCGGCTTTGAAAATAAGGGGTCGGGTTCTGGAAGGAGTGGTGTGAACCCGATCGTTGTAGAGGAATGTAAGAGTGGTGAGAATCGTTGGACTCGTCCTCCTGCTGCGGCCCAAAGGAATGATGATAGGACGGTGAAGAGCTGAGCGAGACAGAGCGTCTCGCAGGCTCTAAGTATGTCCTCCAGTCTTCGTGAGGACTTGATCCGAATGATGCGGATGGTGTACGCCGGTGAGATGGCCCGGCTTCGTGGTCGTTCCTAGCAGTAATTGGAGCTTTTCCTCTTCCTCCTCGGCCTCTCACTCTGGGTGGCATTTTTGCTTTTGATCCTGTCAAAACAAAAGAAACAACAAAAGACAAAAACCAATTAAGATTAGGATTAATCCTAAGTCCTTTGCCTAGACTCGAAAGTCAAGGAATGTGCAACTGTGTCATTGAGATTGAACACAAAAGACTAGTGTTTAATTCCCACAATGTTGGCTCTGATACCAACCTGTCACACCCCGATATTTCCACGTATTACCGGTGGGCCCGGTGGGGAGTATCGTGATGTAGTTGATATCATCATAGACAATTAATCACAGTTTAATGCACAGCGGAAGTCTAAAAGTAATAATACAAACCGAAATTGAAAGTATAATAAAATATTATACAAACGGTCGATTATGGATCCACAGGCGGATCTAAACCAAAAGTAAATATTGTTCAACAGACTTTAAGTATTAAAAGCTTGCAAGACTCTTACTAAGGAGTTTCCAGGCCATTTCGTGTAGTACCTGCACTTAATCTTTTTGAAAAATACGTCAGTTTACACTGGTAAATACAATTAACTGACTCTTTTGAAAACATTTAAGAAAATTGTTTTAAATGCACAAGGCACAAAAATTCTTTTATAACTTGGGACAATTATTTAAAATAGTCTTGTATACAGATTTATATGTTTGTCGTACGTTCGGAGCCCGGGTTAGAAGTACCGGGTTAAGATTAATAGACACACCACTAGTATAAGCCCACAAGAAGTTTCCTCACGAGTGAGATACCGTTTTACATACGCAATTGTCAGGTGTATGCCTATACCCCGTGCTTAAGTCGTGGCCATTTCAAATGAATGAGCCGAGGATATCTAGGACACGGTCATATTAACCCCCAAATGCTTTGTATCAAACAAGACAGATTAAAACAGGTTATCTCAATGATTTAACCACTAATCGATTAAATATTCAATACCCGACCAAGCGGTAATAATTTACCGTATACCAAGCCCGTATTAGGGAAAATAAGTTAAAAGTATTTACCTGAGCTAAAAATGTAAATTAAACTCAGCCGTATATTCTAATCAGCAAGTGCAGGGAGCTTTTACTGGGCTCTTAAATCTGGAACGAAGGTTTTAATAACCTATTAGATTCCTAACGGGTCTTAAATCTGGAACGAAGGTTTTAATAACCTATTAGATTCTGAATTTATGCTAGAACTCTATGCTATGGTCAGTATAAAATTTAACAAAAATTTCCAAAAATCCTTAAATATTATATCATAACAGTGGGTAGCAAGTTTGGTGCCAAAAATTGGGTTTAAATATGATTTATGTCGAAAATACAATTTAATTAACAAAAAGCTTTTGTTTTACGATATCTTGCATAACTTTTATTTTAGACCAGGAACTGATGTCAAAGTTTTAGGACATACTTATATATCAGTAATAAAACTTTTTGTCCTCTCACATTTTCAAAAATCTCGTTTTTATATCAAAAGGGCATAATGGTCCATTTTTAAGCATTTAACGGGAACATGCAAATGATTCAGATTTCTATGGAACCATAAAGTATAATCTCATAGGGTTATACTAACATGTAATGTGGTCCCAAAGGAACCCTAAGGCATAACTAAACTAAATTAATTGGGTAAGAACTGAAAGTCAAAGCAAAAGTCTACTTTTGCGACTTTCGGTTGCGAACCGAGCCTAAAACTCAGAATTGTCGGGTTGAACATGCCTAAACATGTTCTTTTATTATTTACCAAGTTATTTAAGTGATAAAATGTAATTTATAGCTTCTACATTATCAGTTGTGATTTATTTTGCAAAAACTGACTCGTTTGACTTTTCTGTTAAGTAGTTTGACCCGACAATTGACTGAGATAACGTGATAATTTGAAGGTGCCATTTTAAGGGTTTAACATCTACATAATTTCCAACACATAGCCACTTTCAACTCGAATAATGGCTGGACCGTTAGTGATTAATCACAAAGTCAAAGCATCATTACGATATCTTTGACTTTCGGTCATTAAGCTAATAAAACCTTAACTACAGAAGCTAAGAACGCTTACAATGGTCCTTAGCATGAATATTAGACTTAAGAAAGCTTCCAAGATGACCAGGATGCTTCAGAGATGCCTCAAAGCCTTAGAGATCAATTGAGAGTGAAAATTTGAACTTGAGCAAAGAATGAAGCAACTCTAAGCCCCTATTTATACTACAAGAGGCCATCACCAGATCTTCCCAGGTGTTTAGTGATGTTTTCAGATGCTAACAGGTGTCCAGGTGGTTTTAAAATACCAGCAAATAGTCCCTTGTTTCGAGTTATAGCATGCAAAGGTGAAGAAATGGCAGAACCTGCACCTGTGCATGGATTCTGCCCAGATCAGGCCGTCGAGTCACGCGACGGCAGAGGAGGGGAGGTGTGGCGCGACGCCACCACAAGGGTTACCAGCAAAACAAGTTTCAAACATGGCAGTTTCAGCCCCTGGACCTTTTAAAACGTAATAACTTTCATTTCAAGCACTTTTAACCCATAAAATTTATATTTTGATGATCCTTAAAATATAACCAAACATCGTTAGGTCCGGTTTCGTTAAACGATAACCGAAAACACAAGTTTTGCCTCGTTGACGCTTCTAACCCTTTATTTACTTAAGTTAACGTATTTAATATCAAACGATATCGAAACCTCGTGAATTTTTCATCACTTGATCTTGAGAGTATAATTAATCGTTACAAAGCTCCGAGTTCGTTAAAAGGTCACTCAGAGGTATTAATTTAACATGTTGACACATTTAACCCTCGCGTCTTGTAAACTTTCACTTTCTTTCACAAACGGCTTCATATGTTTCACAATTCTTTCGTTTAAGAGTATGAACATCATATAGGGTTAATAAAAGGAAAAAATTTCGAGTGTTAACACTTTGGATCCTTTCAAACATATCTTTTCCTTGTTTGTCAACTTTAGCCCTTCGAAATCAATTCTTTACACGTTTAAAGCTTATGACACGTGTCGTTACTATATTGGACATGATTTTGCTAGGTGTTACAGCTGAGGCAGCAACTCAAAAGAAAGAAAGAGTTAATTGTTGAGACTCAAGAAGCTGGAGGTTCTTCGAGTCAACCTGCAATTGATGATGTTAAAATGGTAGATGCTGAAGTGGTTCCTCATCATAGCTTTGTTCTTGTTGGTGATTCTATCCCTCTGTCTTATAGCTATCATGGTATAATTCGCCTTGTGCAAGTAGAACAACGAAAAAGGAAGGCGAAAGAACCTAAAGTGATGTTATTACGTTATAAAGAAGAAGAGGAGAAAGAAGTAGAGGAAGAAGAAAAGATAGATGATGAAGAGTTGAAAGATATCTTTGATGACATTGACAACTATGATCCATCTTGGGATGATTACGAAGATAACAATGATGATCAAGGGTCAACTGGATTGTTGATTGCGATTCCTTCAATCCAACAAGCGTTGGATGATTTTCTAAACAATGAGATCAACGAGCAAGAGGAGGATCAGCACCAGGAGTCTTCTTCTTCTGAAAAGCAGCATACTGACCAGGTATTCCTCACACAACCAACTGTTATATATTTAAATGCTCCATTTTAGGGGGAGATGGAGGTACCAAGGTCCAGGGCTGAGATGTTGGAGGAGTTGGGGTTAGATGATGGAAACTTTAAGTTTGACAAAGAGAATGAGATTCCTTCATCGCCAAAAAAAGAGTACGAGTTCAAGTATGCACATGAAGCTGATAATTTCAATGATGTGATAATTGAATAAGGGTCGGATACGTCTGAAGAAGATACACCCTTTCACTATTCTGGCGTTGATGATTCATTTCCAACACTTGCTGAGATGTTTAAAGAACAAAATGAAGATGAGATCAGAAGGAAAGTTGTGGAGAAGATCAATACTGAAGGCATTCCATAAACTGTTCCAAAGGAAAGGTTGATAGAAGGTAGAAATAACTGGTCCAAAGTCATGCCCAAGGAGAGGAAGTTCAGGAGACCTCTACAGTATTTCACGTATAATGCTGATATTTCTCTGGGAGATATCTTATCATGGGGTTATCTTGAAGATCTGCAAGTATATGCCATCAGACGGGAACTAGGTGTTTAGTATTTTGAGTTCCTGTTAGACATTAAAACACTCCCGTGGTGGGATGTTGAAGAGTTAGTACAGACGAAGAATATAAAACAGTTCTACTGTGGCTTAGATGTGAAACAGCATGATCAAAAGTTGTGGAAATACATTAAGCTGCAAGCAGAGAATAGATTTCCAGATTGGAAGCCACAATATCCCAAGCAAGATATCAAGATTGATCCAGTTACAAAGGAGAAAGATATTACCTTGATTATAAAGCCGCTGAGATGTCTGAAAGGCATGCCGCTTTGTGCAATGGAGCAAGATTTCTATGAAGATTTTTAAGGGTGGATGTACAACCAGAGCACGGCGGAAGCGGTGATATCTTTATTTGACAAAAGGACTGGAGAATCGAGGAGGATCATTGTGTTGGATCCTATGTGGTTAGTAAACTGCTCAAAGAAGGATATTGACTGTCTATTCTACAACAAGATAGTGTATGAAAAGCCAGAAAAAGTTCAAGCTCAACAGTATCAGAAGTTAGTGAACTTGTGTTATGCGAAAGATATCAATTCTGGCAGATGCTGGAAGTCAAAGTTCAGAGATTTGGAGATTGATGAGTTCTTAAAGAAATACAAGCGAAGTCAAAGATTCAAAGAGATTTCTGATAGAGCTGTAAAGCTGGGAAGATGGAAGCTGATGTGACCTCCACCAACAGACCAGACACCGATCGAGAAAGAAGAAAACAAGATCCCACGATGGGATAGAAAGCGTGATGGTGATCTTGAATATCGAAAGTACTGGAATGAAGTTGGTAGGCCTCTAAGGCGAAAGATGTTGGCAGAACGTGAAGAGAAATGAAGACAGAAAGCGAAGGAAAGAAGACGCAGCAGGAAGACGACTTGAAGACTATGCAGGAAGGAACTACAGCTACATCCAAGGGGGAGTCTGTTAATACATATGTCTGTAGCTTCCGTCTGCATCGAGTCTTATGTATTTTGTCCTGTTTATGTGTTTTTGTATATGTATGTATATGTATGTATTTGTGTGTCTAGACAAATCAGGGAATGGTGCATAACTGTTAAAGTGAAATCCGTCGGACGACATGTGTCATCCGAACGGATGGCCATCCGATCGGATGACCATCCGACCGGGTGACACTATCTCCTTCCCTGATTGCCTATAAATAGCAGGTTAGTGCTAGTTGTTTAGAACTTTTGGCTGTCAACTGAGGCAAAGCTTTGTCTGTCTGACTTTCATCTGTATCTTCTGTACTTTCATACTTATGCAATGAAATTAGACATGTTAAGCGTTAATATTGTCGTTGTTGATTCTCCGACATTATCCAGGGATTCCGCACCTCGATTCTGATCGATTCCACCACGTTCTACTCAAATAGATCCTGCAAAACGGCCTAACAGGACCAAGCGGTAATAACTTACCGTATCCCAAGCCCGTATAAGGGAAAATAAGTTAAAAGTATTTACCTGAGCTTTTAAATGCAAAATTTATCTACTCAGCCATATAATATACTCAAACTAGTGCAAGTAGCTTTTACTGGGGATCCTAATCTGGAATGAAGGTTTTATTAACCTATTAGATTACTAACGGGTCTTATATAAGTTGTAAACTTAGACCGGTTAGTTTAAAAGAGGATTTACGATATGAAAAGATTAAGCGATGACCGGATTGGAATGTAATTTAGACCCAACAAGTATGAAGACTTGTATAATATGGGTAAACTAAATACATTCTGGATTTTGAAGTAAAAATGATAAGGTTGAACTTGTTTCGGTAAACTTACGTAAACTAGTTACGTAAGCCTAACGAGTAACCTGATGAGTCATGGACAAGATCCCTATGCCAATATACTTTAAACAAGTTAAAACATCAGTAGGATATCAACTTGTATCCCGTTAAGGTTTAAAATCAAATTATGCCTCATAAGGGTGTTTTGGTCATTTTACGACGTATAAAAGAAACTTGCGTACAATCTGATGTTATGACCATAAACATTCTTTGAAAACATTTTATTTATGATATAATATAAGTAGGATATCAAACATATGTGTGTTTTATAGTTTAAAACCAAGCTATGCTCCGTAGGGGCATTTCGGTAATTTCACACATAGTTTTGAAGGCTAATTTGGGAATCTGAGTTCATACCCTATACCTACTGTAAAAATATTTAAAATAATTTATAAAATCAGTTGGTAACAAGTCTTGATCGGTAGTTATGGTTTAAAACCATACTACGCGCCGAAATGGCGTTAAGATCGTTAAATGATGATATGTACGATGTTTAAGGAAAACTGATGTTATGACCAGGTCCATATGACCCAATTATGTTAATTAATATAACATATCAGTAGTAAAAAGGTTTTGTATGAATATTACGCTTTTAAACCATTTTTGGTGCAAAAAGGGCATTATCGTCATTGTAGGACGTAATTCAAGAACGTATGCGTAAACTCAGTTTGTAAACTGAATGAACATCCCAAATTATCCTAATTATGATATTACATCAGTAGGCAATGAGTTTGGTATGAAAAATTATGCTTAAAACCGATCTACGCGCTCAAAGGGCATTTTGGTCAATTTAAAGCATAAATTACGATATTTCATGAAAACTCAGTTTATGATCAGGTTTATAACATCAAAATATGTTAAACATGTTAACATATCAGTACCTAAGTTGTTTGAAAGCTTATTGGTGTCTAAAACCTTATTTTTGCTAAAAAGGGCATAAAAGTCAAAGTACGGCATATTAACGGAACATGCGAAAAACTCAGATTTCTAGTATGATTGTGTAATATAACCTTATAGGGTTATGTTACATTATATTACGATCATAACGAAACCTAAAATTATTAACATACTAATCTAATTCGGTTCATAATCGAAAGTCAACGCAGAAGTCAAACTTCACGACTTTCGGTTGCGAACCGACCCTAAAATTGGAATTGACGAGCCAAACATGTTTACACATGTTCTAATAATTATTACCAAGTTGTTTAAATGATAAAACATATTTTAGAATACTTCTAAACACATATCGCAATTATTTCAAAAACTGCCCCGTTGACTTTTAAAAACAATATTACGTTGACTCGTCAATTGACCAAGCAAACGTGATTCTTAGGAGGTGCCCTTTTGAGGGTTTAACACCTACCTAATTACAATCACGTAGCCATGTTTGTTGTGAACAATGGCTTGACCGTTTACGGTCTAACTAAAAGTCAAAGCGTTTATCGTAAACGCTTGACTTTTCGGCTTTAAGAGCCAAATAAAATAACTAGCCACGAAAGGAACACTTACTAGTGTTCTAAGGATTGAAGAGGACTCAATGGGATGCTCCTTATAGTCAGGAACTTCCAACTTAGAGAAGGAGAGAAAGATTTGAGTGAATGTGCAAATGAAAGTGGTGAAGAACCCACCTATTTATAGTAATTTGAGAAGAACAAGATCTTGACAAGTGTTGAGGGGGATCCATAAGATTGTTACAGGTGTAATACCATGTTTAAAAACCATCTAAGAGCCCCTAGATTCGAATTATGTGTGTATGGGTTGTATGAGTGGAGAACAACCAAGAAAATCAAATAAAAAATTAATAATCTGCAGATCCGAGCTCTGGCGGCCCACGACCGCCCTCGGCCCCATCTTACGTGGCCCGCGAGCCGGTGTTCGGCCCAAATAAGTTGGCAGCTTCGACGGTTTTGGCCCCTGTGCTTTGTTATCCATTTTTTTAACTTTCATATTTGTCATATATGGCACAAACTTTGTGTTTCTAATATGTTATGTCAATATAAGTTAAAAAAATGTTAGTGGCCCAACTCCGGCATACCCAGGAGGACGACCGAACGTCATGAAGTTCCAGGTTCGTTTAAAAAGGCCTCTCAAGGCATAGTTTCACAAGTTGACGCTTTTAGTCCTTTTAACGCACAATGTTGTGTGTAACATCGTTTAACGATATCAAAGCCTTTCATGGCCCGTATTAAGCATTCCCGATAATATGACCGAACATTACGACACTCCAGATCTCTTAAATGGTCATTCAATGGTGTAGTTTTAGACGTTGACGCTTTTGGTCCCTTTAACGCACAAACTTGCTCGTATTATCGTTTAATAGCATCAAAGCACTGTGCAATCCATATTAAGCATTCTC
Source organism: Helianthus tuberosus (assembly GCA_030545235.1). NCBI lineage: Eukaryota > Viridiplantae > Streptophyta > Magnoliopsida > Asterales > Asteraceae > Helianthus > Helianthus tuberosus. The sequence continues at coordinate 62,113,478 of CM060432.1, read as the reverse complement.
GATAGTATGATTGCACATCATAATACTTTGGGTTCGTTAAAAGGTCATTTAGAGGTATAATTAAACATGTTGACGCTTTTAACCCTTCGTCGAGTAAACTTTTAATTAATTGCGTAAACGGCTCCTCTCGATCAACAAGTGGCTCATCTGTGAATACGAATTCCGTGTAAGGTTATTCAGGGGCTTAGTTTAAACATGTTGACACTTTCAGTCCTTTCACATTCGAAGTTTTTGATTTTTCGCAAAATTAGTCCTTCATTAGGGTTTAGTACACGTGTCAACACATCATTGGTCGTGATTTTTTGAGGTGTTACATCCTCATTAGGGTTTATGAGGTGTTACATCCTCACCCCCTTAAAAGAAATCTCGACCTCGAGATTTCCTCAAAAAGATGGAAGTACTTTCTGTCGTATAATGGACTTAACCTCCACAACATATTTGGGGCCTCTACGGGCGCCCCGGTTGACCTTTATAATAGGTACAGGTTTTCTTTCGGAGCTTCTAAATTTATCGCTCCTTAATCGATACTAGTTTCTCAATAAACCATAAGTTTTTATTAATCTGTACATCATTATGTGATAATTCTATTGACTTAATCGGCTAGACATATCCTTAAATCACAAGTGTGGAACACATTGTGAATTCCACCAAGTTCCTTAGATAAGTTTTTTTTTGGTATAGGCTACCGATCTTGACGTATTCGATTTTCTCGAATGGTCCTATATATTTAGAGCCTAACTTGCCATTACATCAAAATGCAGCACACCTTCCTAGGGTGGTAGTTTCTATTGCATGTCCTTCTTAATTGAGAACTTACGAGGTTTGCGACTCTAGTCAGCATTGATTTTCTGCCGATTACTGGCAGCTTTCAGACGATCACGGATTCGTATGATCTTATCCGTTGACTCCAGGGTAATTTCAAGTCCTGATAATTGGACTTACAAAACTTCTGTCCATCAAGCGGAAGTTTGACATCTCATCTATACAAGGTCTCCAAAGGAGCCTCCTTGATGTTTATATACTAACTATTATTTATAGGAGAGCTTATTTAAGGCGAGATAGTCATTCCAACTACTGTTTAAACCAATCTTTAAAGAATAGCTAACCTCATGGTTAGTCGAACAAATCGACGATCCTTGGCAGCTGATGGCGATTCTTAATCGTTACCTAAATAGGGTTGCGGTAATCAATGCATAAGCATAATGAACCGTCTTTCTTAATTAATAATACCGGAGTTCTCAGAATTTTGAGTTAGGCCTTATGAACCTTTATCTTAAAACTCAATGATTGGGGTTTCAATCCTTCCATTACTGTTGGTACTAACTGATATGAAGCTTTTACAATAGATGTAGCCCTAGGTGGGATGTTAATCTTATCTCTACTTGCCTCAGGAGGTAAACAGGGTAGTTCTACAGAGAAGACAATTAAGATACACAAAGATGACAGAGATATTCTAAATCTCAGGCTTCAGTTCATCTATCGTTACCTGTGTCATATGAATGACATATTTTTCCTTACGAATGCATGGATGCCTTGAGTAAAGACACTTTCTCAGACATTTCCATACTGGATATCTTCTTTTAATACCATTAGTTGACTTTAGTACAATATGACCATTGGGATATCTTAGTGGTTCCATGCATTAAACCTCCATACTGATCATGCATGGAAGCAATCTATTGGACACACTAAGATACACCAATCCTCATATGGCGCTTTTATCATGCAGTCTGGCATTCGCAGTTGATAGAAATCAATGAGGTAACAAAATAAAATAACATATATTGTCGTACTTTATCTGAAGATAGAGTACTCCAGATTTTATGAATGAGGATTCCCGACAAGGATAGAAGAAATGGTTCCTATGATTTTCGTCGGTAAGTTTTACCTTATACTTAATATCTGGAGTTCTTATGGAAAATTCTAAAAGTTTGATAAGCTTATGATATATGGAAGATTTAGTAGTACCTGAATCAAAACAGAATTTTCTTAGCAATAATATCATTGATTCACGATAAGGGATGTACCTGGTGACATTATTGATATGAACTGCCTCTGACATTTATCAGGAGAGTTTAGGCGTCTCCATTCTTAGTCTTTCTATACTTAGCTATACCTCCTTTGACAATTTTAGGGCAGTTAGGCCTGATGTGGCCTTTCTCGCCACAGCCGAAACAGACTGCCTTCTTCATGTTTCTACATACATGGGACCGATGACCAGTCCTTTTGCAGACGCCACATTGCCTTGGCCTTTGTTCCGTTTGACACTATCCCTAGTGTCTTTTATAGCAGGTCTTGCATACAGGCTTCTTATTGGACTTTTGTTGGTTCTCAATGAATCTAGAATTCCCCTTTTTCTTAGATTTCTGGGAGTTATCCTCCTCCCTTTCCCTTTTCGGTTCATTCTTCGCATTCGAAGTATGAACCAAATTCTTCTCATGAGCAAAGGAGTGTGGTTTTAAATGGGATTTGGAACAAGTAGCATCCGGCTCTTTGAAATTTTTCATGACCTTTCTCATAGCTTTTCCAACAGTTGCGTCAATAACAGCTTGGAGATTAACTCCATTAACATTGAGGTTCACATTTGTTGCATCATTAGCGTTTCTGTTGTTTGTCTGATCCGAGTCTGCCAAACTCGAAGCTTGGTACTAAACATCAATTTAAACAATTGCTTAATTGCATTACAATAGCTAGTCATCACCCTGACAACCTAACATACACTAGCCATGGTATCATTAAACCATATAGGCTAATAGGGTATGAACATTCCTGTTAGTTCATGGAATGTCTGTTGACTTCGTCTGCATTAAGTCTTGTGTCTAGATTGATTGAAAGATCACACAATAGAGTTAAATTAGGGTTTGTATGGTTTAAACTTGAAGGTTTCGCTTGAAACAGCTTCAAGCGAAATCAACATGAAAAGATTTCGCTTGAAGCAATCTCAAGCGAAATCTTCAGCTTATATATAGGGTTGTGTGTTCATTTGGTAGATAGATCTGAGAGGAGAGGTCATTGTGTGAAACACGAAGTGCTGCCGGATTTGTATCAGAAAACGTTGTACAAGCACTCAAATCAATCAGAAAAGAAAGATTAAAAGGATTAGAGCTGTTATGACTTTGTTTACGTTGATTCCGCCTTCGTACACAAAGATGAACTGCCTTAACTGACAGTTTAAGGTCGTAGAACGGTCCAACAAGTGGTATCAGAGCTCAGGACGAGGAGTTCATACCATAGCAGCTTAATTCTACCGGATTATCTTCTTTCTACTCATTTCTTTTTATATTTTTCAGATCTGAACTAGTTCCAACGGTCGAAATGGTCTGATTTTCGAGTATATCGTGTAAAACGTAGTTTTAACAAAGCCTACAAAGATTCAGACTAAAATTCAGATTAAAACATGTTAAAATTGACCTAAAACTGGATTTCGCTTGAAAGTTTTCGAAGATAATGGGTTGATTTCGCTTCAAATCAGACTTATTAGACTATTTCGCTTGAAACTTCTGAAGCGAAATTGATTTTGCTGGTTTTCGCTTGAAAACAACTGAAGCGAAATAGTTGTTTTCGCTTGAAACTGATTGGATTGGAAATTGTATTGTTGAAGCGAAATAGTGGATTTCGCTTGAATCATAATTGATATTTGATTTCGCTTGAAACACTTTGTAACAGAATTTCGGTTGAATTTAATATTCAGGTTTTCGCTTGAAGTTGAAGCGAAATAGTTCATATCAGATTTCGCTTGAACAGTTTTATTAAGCTGATTTCGTTTGAAGCTGATTATATTTCAAGTATTTCGCTTGAAATTGCTGAATTTTCAAAATTGGAAATTTTACTAAGTGTTTGCTTGTTTGTTTGTTTGCAGGAGATTCAAGGCGATTTTTTTTTAGTAGGACATTGTGAAAACTGTTATCTAAATATGGATAGTGATGATGAATATGGTTGTTCCTTTGGAGATGATATTTTTAACAATAATTCAATGGATATTATTGATATTCTTGCCGGAAAACAAAATTCTAGAAAATCATTTTCAATAAACAAGGATTCAAAAATTGTTGTGGATAAAATAGAAAAGAGTTTTGAAGTTAGTTCTGAAAAAGATGAAAAAGTTTCAGAAGTTATTTCAGAAAAAGTTCCAGTTTTTGATCATTCATACTCATCTGATGAAGAGTGTGATGATGATAGCAAAGAACTTGAGAAACTTGAGTTTTATAAACAGTTATTTTCATCTGAAATGGTTAATGATTCTTTTGCAGAACAAATTGACGAGCTCAAGAATAAACTTGCTGTGAAAAAGATAAATCAAAAGGCAGCAGATGTTGAAGAAGTGAAGAAATTAAGAAAGAAGCTGTTACGGAAAAACAGCAGGTTTTTGAAGAAGTAATTTCAAAGAAAGAAGCTGATAATGGAGAGATGAATGGAAAATGTTCGAATTGTGAAAAATCAGAAACAGACAGTGTGAAATTCTTGAAAGATATGGAGAATTTGACGTTGGAAAACAAAGCGTTGAAAGACGAGAAGAAAGCTAATGATGAACAGATTTTGGATGTGCGCTTGAATTGCGAAAAACTAAAATCTGAAAATGACAAACTTTTGGAGAATGTTGAGAGTTTGTCATTAGAAAACAAAAATTTTAAAGAAAAAGAAAAAGATTTTCAAAGTCAAATGAAGATTTTACAAGATGAAAAATCTGCCATTTTTAACAATAATCTTGAAAAACAGATTGAAATAAATTCTCATCTTCAGAAAATCATTCAACTTGAAAAAGAAGCTGAAATTGCTCGGAACAAAATTTCTGAGTTAGAGAATAAATTGAAAGGTTTTGTGACTTCGGCACCATATGAGTGTCCAAAACCGATCAATTCTGTTCCAATAAGTGATAATGTCACAAATTTTGACAAAGTTAAAGTCAAAATTGAAGATTGTGATGAAATATCTGATGATGAAAAAGAAAAGAAAAGAAAAATATTTTTAGATTTACAAGAAAAATTTAAAAATACTGTTTTGCAGTCTACTGAAATAGGTGAATGCTCAAAGCAAAAACCTGTTAAGAAGAATGCAGAACAGAAACAAAAAGATAAAAATTTGAAAAATCCTAAAAATGAAAATAAAAGCTCATCAGATAAGTCATCCAATCATTTTGAAAAATCACAAAAATCTAAAAATGAAAACTTACAAAATGTTGGTAATAAGTGGTGCAGGTTTGACCACAGAGCTCAAATGCCAAATCAAGGATACAAGAGGAGAAATGATTACCACAAGGCAAATCAATGTTTTGATCTAAGTGTGTGGTATGAAGATGGTGTTTGGTATGAAAGTAGTGAGAGGTATGATAACAGAGTGTGTTACACTTGTGGCTATCAAGGACACATTGCTGTTAACTGCCAAAGTCAGAGATTTGAAACAAGAAGGTGCTTTGAATGCCACATCAGAGGACACATTGCCAGAGACTGCCCAAGGAGATCAATGGGAAAATCAAGGGTTGAATCTCAAAGAATGGCAAAGAAACCAGTCAACGTCAAGCCCCATGAACAGAAGGTTCTAAAACCTAAAGTTCAGGATCAGACAATTCAAGAAAAGAAAGTTAAACTTTCACAGGGGCAGAAAGACAGACTGCGAAAGAAAAGAAAGAAGGCGAGAGAGTATCTCGAGAAAATTTTGTCTTCGGGTTCAAAGGACAGATTGAATAAAAGTTCTGATGAATCAACTCACTTGACGGCAAAGTCAAGCAAATTGCATTCTTCAGATGCAAATCTGAGGACAAAAGAAGAAAAGAAGATGAAGAAAATGGTCGGCGATGAATCTGATGTGTCAAAGTCAGACAAGCCACCATCAGGCAATGAATCTGACAGGTCAAAGTCAGACAAGCCATGTTCAGGCAATGATTCTGGTTCGTCAAAACCAGAAGAGCCATCTGTTGAGGTAAAAACTGTCAAACCCAAGGCTGGTCAGGCTTGGGTGAATCTTTTCAAATAGAAAAAACCTGACTTGCCGGAGCTTCCAGGTTGGTAAGCGTGAAGCAGGTATCGGCATCATTCTTGAGAAATTCACAGGATGGTAACTGTGATATTTCGATTTACATGTGGTAAATCAGGGACATTAAGTTGTACTTGATTTTCTACTAGTGTTTGTTGTTGACAAGGGTCTTAAATGTTAAATCTTTTAAAATGGTTGAAAAAGAACAAGGTGATGAAACCCCAAGTTTGTAAAATGGCAAACAAAACTAATTTTCCAGAAAAATCATTTGATTAAAACAAACTTAAGTGTTTTGAAATCTAAATGGGAAAATAGTTTGTTGTCAGGGGGAGTTCTGATTGTTTATGCCAAGTGGATGGCGAATTGAAGTGATTTGATATCAGTTTGTCACGTTTCTTGTATAGTCTGTTTTTCAAATTTTCCCAGAAAATCAAAATTGAAACATATTTTGATTTTAGGGGGAGAAAAATTTTAAAAAATTAGAAAATTTGAAAATGCCAAAAACATTGAAAAGCAAAAATGAGTTTTGTTGTGAAAAAGAGGAAATGATAGTAAATCAGTGAACTATCACAGCATGCTAAAGATATGAAATGTCAAATGTGATAAATGGTCTCACTGATGATGTGTCAGTAGGTTTTTGCGCATTTAGTAAATTGTGACGAGATATAAACCTAAAATTCAAACTTGCTTATATCGTGGGTAACATCTCTCGGATATATGGGTAACCCCCGAAATCTTGTTTGAAAGGTCTCGTATTCTGATATACAGGTTTTTATACTCAATGATGTCTGGGGTATTATTCCAGGACTTCTGCTGAACGGTAGTTCTGACCTAGTCCTCGAATAATACTTTCTGCAAATGCTTGAAACATAGCATCACCCTCAGCATAAATGATAAGACAATAAAATTGCTTAGCAATGCTGTTGTAAAAAAGATCCTCTAAAGGGGACACACCCAAGTTGAGTCATGATCTCTCTGCTGAACGGTAGTTCTGACCTGAGCTCTCATGATTCTTCATAATTTATTACCCCTTACAGATATCATTTGTGTTATAATTGCCTGTAAGACTGAATATTGGGATCTGGATACGGGAGTATATTCTGAGGTGGGACACGCGAATAAGTTTAAGTATCTAAGACATTAAACTCGTATCTCGAAGCAGTTGAACTTTGTGTGAAAATTTAAGTGGATCAGTATACTGACAATCTAAGTGAATCGTTTAAAACTTAACATGTTTAAAGCTTAACGGTGCTAGTGATTTGTTTCATAAACTGATATGATCCTCTTACACAAACTCACAAAAATATTATTTGTACATATTTCTTTATTGCATTTCTTTAATCAAAAATTCAAAAAGATTTTCGGAGTGTTTTAGCATAAAGTTTTGAAAAATTCAAAAAGATTTTCGACAACTGATGTTGAAGAGCAGATATTCAAAATTCTAAGTGCTAAACATGATGAATTGGGTTGGGAGAATTTGTTGAAAACTTTGAATGTCATATACAAATGTTTTTGAAAGAATGTGGGGTTAGTTAATCAAGGTCATTCACTTGAACTTGATGTAGCTATACAGTTTGTTGAATTGTTGATTTCTACCAGTAAGTTTTTAAATCTAAGTGTAATAAATTTGTGAAACTTATGTTGTGGTAGAGAATATGCAGGTTTAAGGGATTCCCACAGAAGCTAAATGATAAAGCTTGAACCAGACATCTCAAATTCTAGCATATTGAGAGGGGGAGTCTGTGAAAGGGGGAGTCTGGATTAAAGATTAAAGGGAAGAATGGAGTTTAAAGTTTGAAGATTGAAGATAAAGATTGAGGAAATTTTTACAATGTTGGAGAAAAGACCAAGACTGAAGACTCAGGAGCTGAAGACTTCGTCAACATCCAAGGGGGAGTCTGTTAGTGCATGGAATGTCTGTTGACTTCGTCTGCATTAAGTCTTGTGTCTAGATTGATTGAAAGATCACACAATAGAGTTAAATTAGGGTTTGTATGGTTTAAACTTGAAGGTTTCGCTTGAAACAGCTTCAAGCGAAATCAACATGAAGAGATTTCGCTTGAAGCAATCTCAAGCGAAATCTTCAGCTTATATATAGGGTTGTGTGTTCATTTGGTAGATAGATCTGAGAGGAGAGGTCATTGTGTGAAACACGAAGTGCTGCCGGATTTGTATCAGAAAACGTTGTACAAGCACTCAAATCAATCAGAAAAGAAAGATTAAAAGGATTAGAGCTGTTATGACTTTGTTTACGTTGATTCCGCCTTCGTACACAAAGATGAACTGCCTTAACTGACAGTTTAAGGTCGTAGAACGGTCCAACAATTCCTAATGAATGTTATTTGAATGTATATCAATTATATTCAGCCTAGGTCACAAAAGGAACATCAATGGCGTTTAGGGTTTGGACCGAGTCCATTACCTTTTTGACAGGGAATCAAAATGTCTCAACTGTCTTTGTCATATTGACGATTTTAGATAGCTCGAAGGCTTGCCACAAGGACTTCTAAAATATGAAATATGAGTTCGTCATGAAGGACATATAAATATAGTTCATAGACTTGTCACGAAGGATATTAATAGTCAGCTGGCACGAAAGCCTTGTCGCAAAGGACATCTAAGATATGGCACAAGAGGCCTCGCCACAAGGGCATTTTCAATATATAAGTCGCAAACTTATTTCATCTGGGACTTTAAGGTTTGAACATAGTTTTTCACATTTGGGCAGAGTCATGGACTACATCTGTCATTTCTTTGAAATACGCTTTATTTTGCCACATAGGCAAGTCAATGGGCATCACTAATGGATGTTTATACATACATACTAATGGGCACTAATGGATGCTTATATATATATATATAATTATTGTAATTAAGGATATTAGTCATGATCTTATCGATCTTATAGACTATAAGGCTTGGGCATTGCCCATCACTTTTGAGAGTGAACCATAACAGTCACCATTGTCAATGTCACTAGTGGACAATATAATATATATAGCCCGTAGGCGAAACATCACTAAAGGATGTTAAATAATGTGATCATCATATTAGATGATATTATTCATGATCATATTGATCTTTTAGACTATGAGGCATGGACATAGTTCAGCTTCTTTAGACAGGGGGTCGTAGACCACAACTGTCGTTGTCTTATTTGACAACAATTTTAGCCCGTAGGCACTTTATCACTAGCGGATGTTTATTTTATGATCATCACATTGATGATACTTGCCATGATCTAATTCGATCATATAGGCTTTAAGGCTTGAACGTATTCCAAAATACCTTGACGGCTGGTATGGTTTCTCAAGTCACACTGCCAGGAGTGTTAACATGTTCTTGGATGTTAACAGAGATTAATTATCTTAAGAGGGTTTTACCATCATAGCATGTCTGTATTGACATATTGGCTAGGTTATACCATTAAGAAGATCTTTTGAGATTATTTAGCAGATCGATAAAGTTCGAATAAAATTTATACTATTGTTTTATAAAGGACGAAATGAATACCTATATAAAATTTTCAAAGCTTCCCATAAATCATTAGAAAATTTACAATAGTGCCTCTAGCAGGGCTTTTAGTGTCTTATTTGTCCACAGAGGACTAAAGGAAAACTATAAGTCCGTATAAGGACTATAAAATATTATAAGTTCATATAGGGTTTATATTGAAACAAATTGCCCATAAAGGGACTATAAAGAAATGTTATTTCTACGAAGGGTTTTATAATGAATTAACATGTCCACTAAGGGACTATAATGAAATCTCGTGTCCATAAAGGGACTATTTCGAAATAGCATATCCCCCAAGGGGTTTTAATGAAATAACACGTCCATAAAAGGACTATATTGGTACAGCATGCGCACAAAAGGGGCTTTGCTGAACAGAGGTCCTCACAGGGGCTCAAATCGAAAGATATGTTCAATAGGAAATTATAAGTAAACAAACGTCCATACAGGAACTATATAGAAAAGATGGGTCCTTGTAGGGACTTTAAAGTAATACTAGTCTAAGCGGGGACGGAAGGAGAAATATAAGTCCATATAAGGATTATAAGGTATGTTAACCTTGGGACTATAATGAAACGCCATGTCCTCGAAAGGACCATGATGAATTATTATATTCGCCAAGGAACTTTAATAAAATAATATGTCTACAAAAAGATTTTTAATGAAATAATATGCCCATGAAAGGACTATTTTGAAGTATAATGTCCATGGAAGGACTATATTGGTAATACCAAGTCCACGAAGGGACTATTTTAAAATAGTGTATCCATAAAGGGATTTTGATGAAATCACACATCCATGAAAGGACTATATTGGAATAGCATGCCCAACGAGGGACTTTATTGAAATATAATGTCCTCGAAGGGACTACGATAGACAAACGTATATACAAAGTCTCATTAGAAGAGGTAAGTCTACAAGGACTATGATGAAATAATATGTCCACAACGGACTACAATAATCAAATGCCCATACAGGGTCTTAAAAGAAAATGAAATATAATGGAAGAAGAGTTTTCTAATGTCTTCCTTGCTTTATTCCGATTGTTTCTTTTCTTTATTTACCAAACGCGGTAGCGACACTGAAGATCTTAGTAAATAAAGTAAACATTTCAAATCAGGATCCGTTGTAGAAGTAGAATCCAAGGATTTAATGGTTAAAGAAATGTCATGGATCATGGATTGGGTTTTGACTGGTATAGTCCAAGTCTGGAATTCCACAACTCGGAGATAGGAAATAGGGATTAATAGCATCCACATGTATCATCTTCAATATGGGAGCCTCAGGGACCTTCTGGTATGGACACCAAAGTCTGGTTAAGAGTTTAAATAGGTTTGGTTTTGGCAATAGGTCCATAAAAGTCTTTCCTCCAACTGGTTGCACGTTTATCCTAGCCGTGGTACGAATCTTGGCATTTCTAGGCTTCGGATGTGGAGAATTTCCATCAACGGCTTCTTTGCCTGGCGATATATTCAAAACACATAAAATCGAAAACAATGTTTACTTAATAGGGAAGAGAGCATTCCTATGTTAAGTCTAGACTCAGAAAGTCTAAGGAATATGCTACTGTGTCATTTGAGATTAAACACTAAAGGCTAGTGTTTAATTCACTCAAACGTTGTCTCTGATACCAACCTATCACACCCCGATATTTACAGCTTAGCCCGGTGGGGAGTATTGTGATGTAAGATTGGTATTGCCATAGTCAAACATACACGGAATAGCACAGCGGAAGTCTTGGAATATAAAATATTATTACAAACCCAATTGTCTGAAAAATACCGAAAGGATAATTACATTCGAGTTTGCAATATTAAATCCACAGGCGGATCATTATAAAATGTACAAAAAGAAGTTTAACAGACTTTAGGGCATCCTAAGGATTTGCAAGATCTTTTATTGACACCAAGCAGCTCTCAGCCAATTACGAGTAGTACCTGTCACTTAGCCTTTTGAAAATACGTCAGTTTACACTGGTAAATACATTTAACTTACTCATTTGAAAATGTTTATGAAAATTTGGTTTTAAGAGCACAAGGCACAAAAATATCTCTTTTATAACTTGGGACAATTATATAAAATAATCTTGTATACAGATTTACATGTTTATCGTACATTTAGGGCCGGGATAGAAGCCGAACATGATTAATAGACACGCCATTGATATAAACTCACAAGGAGTTATCTATATCTTATTCCCTTCTTGGTGAATAGAACCCATATCGCAACTGACAGGTGTATGCCTATACCCCGAGCTTAGGTCGTGGCCATTTACTAATAAAATGAGCCGAGGATATCAGGACACGGTCGTATTAACCCCCAATGTTGATGTAAACAAACAAAACAGATTAAAATAGGTTATGTTAATAAATTAACCACTATTCGATTAATGATTCCATGCCGGACCAAGCGGTAATACTTTACCGTATCCCAAGCCCGTATAAGGGAAAATAGTTTACCTGAGCTTTTAAATGCAAGATTTATCTACTCAGCCGTATAATGTACTCAAACTAGTGCAGGTAGCTTTTACCGGGGCTCCTAATCTGGAACGAAGGTGTTATTAACCTATTAGATTACTAACGGGTCTTATTTAAGTTGTAAACTTAGACCAGTTAGTTTAAAAGAGGAATTTCGGTATGAAACGCTAGATTAAGCGATGACCGGATTTGAATGTAATTTAGACCCAACAAGTATGAAGACTTGTATAATATGGGTAAACTAAATACATTCTGGATTTTGAAGTAAAAATGATAAGGTTTAACTCGTTTCGGTAAACTTACGTAAACTAGTTACGTAAGCCTCACCGTACGCGTATAAGCGATAACGAGTAACTTGATGAGTCATGGACGAGTTCCATATGCCAATATACTTTAAAAATGTTAAAATATCAGTAGGATATCAACTTGTATGCCCGTTAAGGTTTAAAAATCAAATTATGCCTCATAAGGGCGTTTTGGTCATTTTACGACGTATAAAAGAAACTTGCGTACAATCTGATGTTACGACCAAAAAAATTCTTTGAAAATATTTTATTTATGATATAATATCAGTAGGATATCAAACATATGTGTGTTTTATAGTTTAAAACCAAGCTACTCCGTAGGGGCATTTCGGTAATTTCACACATAGTTTTGAAGGCTAATTTGGGAATCTGAGTTCATACCCTATACCTACTGTAAATATATTTAAAATAATTTATAAAATCAGTAGGTAACAAGTCTTGATCGGTAGTTATGGTTTAAAACCATACTACGCGCCGAAATGGCGTTAAAATCGTTAAATGACGATATGTGCGATGTTTAAGGAAAACTGATGTTATGACCAGGTCTATATGACCCAATTATGTTAATTAATATAACATATCAGTAGTAAAAAGGTTTTGTATGAATATTACGCTTTTAAACCATTTTGGTGCAAAAAGGGCATTATCGTCATTTAAGGACGTAATTCAAGAACGTATGCGTAAACTCGGTTTGTAAACTGAATGAACATCCCAAGTTATCCTAATTGTGATATTACATCAGTAGGCAATGATTTTGGTATGAAAAATTATGCTTAACACCGATCTACGCGCTAAAAGGGCATTTTGGTCAATTTAAAGCATAAATTACTGTATTTCATGAAAACTCAGTTTATGATCAGGTTTATAACATCGAAATATGTTAAACATGTTAACATATCAGTACCTAAGTTGTTTGAAAGCTTATTGGTGTCTAAAACCTTGTTTTTGCTAAAAAGGGCATAATAGTCAAAGTACGGCATATTAACGGAACATGCGAAAAACTCAAATTTCTAGTATGATCGTGTAATATAACCTTATAGGGTTATGTTATATTATATTAAGATCATAACGGAACCTAAAATTAGTAACAAACTAATCTAATTCGGTTCATAATCGAAAGTCAACGCAGAAGTCAAACTTCGCGACTTTCGGTTGCGAACTGACCCTAAAATTGGAATTGACGAGCCAAACATGTTTACACATGTTCTAATAATTATTACCAAGTTGTTTAAATGATAAAACATATTTTAGAATACTTCTAAACACATATCGCAATTATTTCAAAAACTGGCCCGTTGACTTTTGAAAACAATATTACGTTGACTCGTCAATTGACCAAGCAAACGTGATTCTTAGGAGGTGCCCTTTTGAGGGTTTAACACCTACCTAATTACGATCACGTAGCCATGTTTGTTGTGAACAATGGCTTGACCGTTTACGGTCTAACTAAAAGTCAAAGCGTTTATCGTAAACGCTTGACTTTTCGGCTTTAAGAGCCAAATAAAATAACTAGCCACGAAAGGAACACTTACTAGTGTTCTAAGGATTGTAGAGGACTCAATGGGATGCTCCTTATAGTCAGGAACTTCCAACTTAGAGAAGGAGAGAAAGATTTGAGTGAATGTGCAAATGAAAGTGGTGAAGAACCCACCTATTTATAGTAATTTGAGAAGAACAAGATCTTGACAAGTGTTGAGGGGGATCCATAAGATTGTTACAGGTGTAATACCATGTTTAAAAACCATCTAAGAGCCCCTAGATTCGAATTATGTGTGTATGGGTTGTATGAGTGGAGAACAACCAAGAAAATCAAATAAAAAATTAATAATCTGCAGATCCGAGCTCTGGCGGCCCGCGACCGCCCTCGGCCCCATCTTACGCGGCCCGCGAGCCGGTGTTCGGCCCAAATAAGTTGGCAGCTTCGACGGGTTTGGCCCCTGTGCTTTGTTATACATTTTTTTAACTTTCATATTTGTCATATATGGCACAAACTTTGTGTTTCTAATATGTTATGTCAATATAAGTTAAAAAATGTTAGTGGCCCAACTCCGGCATACCCGGGAGGACGACCGAACGTCACGAAGTTCCAGGTTCGTTCAAAAAGGCCTCTCAAGGCATAGTTTCGCACATTGACGCTTTTAGTCCTTTTAACGCACAATGTTGTGCGTAACATCGTTTAACGATATCAAAGCCTTTCATGGCCCGTATTAAGCATTCCCGAGAATATGACCGAACATTACGACACTCCAGATCTCTTAAATGGTCATTCAAAGGTGTAGTTTTAGTCGTTGGCGCTTTTGGTCCCTTTAACGCGCAAACTTGCGTGTATTATCGTTTAATAGCATCAAAGCCCTATGCAATCCATATTAAGCATTCTCGAGAGTATGATTGCACATCATAATACTTCGGGTTCGTTAAAAGGTCATTCAGAGGTATAATTAAACATGTTGACGCTTTTAACCCTTTGTCGCGTAAACTTTCAATTAATTGCGTAAACGGCTCCTCTCGATCAACAAGTGGCTCATCTGTGAATACGAATGTTGTGTAAGGTTATTCAGAGGCTTAGTTTAAGCATGTTGACACTTTAAGTCCTTTCACATTCGAAGTTTTTGATTTTTCACAAAATTAGTCCTTTACAGTCAACGTTTGACTTCATTAGGGTTTAGTACACGTGTCAACACATCATTGGTCATGATTTTACGAGGTGTTACAATCATGTATTCCTGCCATTTCCTCTGGAAAATGTAGATGATAAGCTACGGGTCTTATTCTTTTGATAATCTCAAAAGGTCTTACATACCTTAGGCTTAGCTTTCCTCTGTTAATGAATCTGACAACTCCTTTCCATGGAGAAACTTTTATTAATACCTTATCTCCAACTTGAAACTCCAATGGTTTTCGTCTGTTATCTGCGTAACTCTTTTGACGATCTCGTGCAACTTTTAATCTTTCCTTGACTTGAATAATTTTGTCAGTTGTTTCCTGTACTATCTCTGGTCCAGATAGTTGCTTTTCTCCAATCTATGTCTAACAGACTGAAGTTCAGCATTTACGTCCATAGATGGCTTCAAATGGTGCAGCATTGATAATGGTATGATAGCTGTTGTTGTAAGAAAATTCTATGAGAGGTAAGTGATTGTCCCAATTTCCTCCAAAGTCAATTACACAGGCTCTAAGCATATCTTCCATTGTTTGAATTGTCCTTTTGCTTTGTCCGTCTGTTTGAGGATGGTAAGTTGTGCTTAGATTCAACCTGATTCCCATTGCTTTTTGGAAACTTGTCCAAAAATGAGAAGTGAAACGGCTATCTCTATCAGACACAATAGATAAAGGAATTCCATGCAATGAAACTATTTCATTTACATATAACTTGGCTAATTGTTCCATACTGAAAGTTTCATTCATTGGTAAGAAATGAGCAGATTTGGTTAATCTGTCTACAATCACCCAGATTGTATCATTACCTTTTCGTGTCTTGGGTAATTTAGTAACAAAGTCCATTGTTATTAATTCTCATTTCCATATTGGCATCTCTAATTGCTGCAATAACCCTGAAGGTTTCTGATGTTCAGCTTTAACCTGTGAACAAGTTAGACATTTAGCAACGTAATTTGCTATATCCACTAGAAATTCTTTCTTAAATCTTGATACATCTTATCACTACCAGGATGTAGCGTATACTTAGACTTATGGGCTTCTTCTAGGATTTGATCTCGTAAGTTTCCTTGAATAGGTATCTAGATTATTTTCTTATGGAATCTCCTAATTCCATCTGTTCCTTTTTCTAATTCCTTAATCATACCTTTTAAATCTTCAGCATCGTCCTTGATTGTTGTTTCCTGTATCTTTCTAATTTGCTCATTTAAATCTATCTGTAGATTTAGTCTGAGAGAGCGTACTCGTTTTGGCTTTTCATGATACTTTTGACTTAAAGCATCAGCTACTACATTAGCTTTACCTGCATGATACTGGATATCACAATCATAATCACTAAGAATCTCCATCCAACGTCTCTGTCTCATATTTAGTTCCTTTTGCCCAAAAACATATCTTAAACTCTTATGATCCGTGAAGACAACAAACTTACTACCGTAAAGATAGTGTCTCCAAATCTTAAGGGCAAAAATTGTGGCTCCTAACTCGAGATCATGGGTTGTATAATTTTCTTCATGTTTCTTAAGCTATCTAGAAGCATAAGCTATAACCTTTTAACGTTGCATTAACACACATCCGTATCCTAACTTAGATGCGTCACAATAGACTACAAAGTCTTCAGTTCCTTCCAGCAAAGCGAGTATGGGTGCGTTGGTTAACCTTTGTTTCAAAATCCTAAATGCTTCCTCTTGTTTTGGTCCCCATTCAAACTTAACTGATTTGCAAGTCAGTTTGGTTAATGGAATGGCTATTTTATAAAAAAACTTGAATGAAACGTCTATAATATCCTGCCAGTATAAGAAAACTTCTTACTTCTGTAGGTGACTCAGGGACTTTCCATTTGGTAATCACCTCGATCTTTGTAGGATCTACGTGAATTCTTTCATAATTAACCAAATGTCCAAGAAATTGCACTTCTTACAACCAGAATTCACATTTTGAGAATTTAGCATAAAGCTTTTCTTTTCTCAATAATGTCAGAAGTATATGCAAGTGCTCTGCATGATCCTCCTTACTCTTAGAGTAAATTAGAATATCATCTATAAAGACAATTATGAATTTATCCAGGTATGGTTTACATATCATGTTCATCATGTCCATAAATGCGGTTGGGGCATTGGTTAAACCAAATGGCATGACGGTAAATTCATAATGACCATACCTTGTTCTGAAAGCAGAATTGAGCTCCTTGAAGTTGATCGAACAGGTCATCGATTCTCGGTAGTGGGTACCGATTTTTAATTGTAACCTTATTCAATTCTCGGTAATCAATGCACATACGCATTGATCCCTCTTTCTTCTTGACAAACAATACCAGTGCTCGCTATGGCGATGAGCTAGGCTGTATGAAACCTTTTTCAAGTAGTTCGTCCAATTGTTTCTTCAGTTCCTGCATCTCCATTGGTGCTAGTCAATATGGTGCTTTGGCAATTGGTGCCGCTCCCGGTACTAGGTGAATTCTAAATTCAACCTCTCGATCTGGCGATAATCCAGGTAACTCATCTAGAAAAACGTCTGAGAATTTAGATACTACAGAAATATCTTTTTAATTATTTTCCTTTAGTGTTAATGATTATGGAAATCATATACACCATTCATCCTTTCCTTTCATAACTTGCAGCTTTCATCAAAGAGATGAATTTTGTTGATCTGGTTCGCTCGTCTCCTTTAATTGTGATCTTTTCACCATTTAGTGTACTTACTTGTACAGACTCATGATCACATAAAATGCTGGCATGATTG
This sequence comes from Helianthus tuberosus, assembly GCA_030545235.1. Classification (NCBI taxonomy): domain Eukaryota; kingdom Viridiplantae; phylum Streptophyta; class Magnoliopsida; order Asterales; family Asteraceae; genus Helianthus; species Helianthus tuberosus. Next base: position 62,095,816 of record CM060432.1, on the reverse strand, counting down.
GCTACCAACCAATCCATTCCTAATACGACATCGAATCTGGCTAGATTCATTGGGAAAAGATTAGCAATAAAGTTATGGTTTAGAATTTCTATCCTTGCTCCCTGCAGGATTTCACTTATCTTAATAGAATCTCCATTTTCCGTCTCCACCAGATAGTCTTGTTGAAGTTTAGTTAATGGTTGACTGAGAAGTTTGCAGAAAGAAGTATTGATAAAACTTTGGTTTGCACCATAGTCAAATAATACTTTAGCAAAAACATCATTAACTAAAATCATAGTGGCAATCACATCCGGAATCATCTTGGCTTCTTCAGTTGTTAGAATGAATGCTCTGGCATTCTTCTTGGGTCCCTCAGTTGCCTTTGTTTTGCTGGTTGTTGCTAGAGCTAGTTTCGGACAGTTCGGTTTGATATGACCAGTTTCTCCATAATTGTAGCATAATCTATTGCTAGCTTTCTTCCTGCAGTCTTCTTCCTTATGTCTAGATAATTTGCAGAAGTTGCAGTATATCGAGCATCTCCCTGAGTGCTTCCTTTTGCAATACTTACAGTTGGGTGAAGAGGAAGAACATGTTCCTTTCCTGCAATAGGAATTACTATAACGTAATTCCTGGGTAAGCTTTTGAGCTAGGTTCTTTTTTTGGTTTTCCTCATATGTACGTACCAATTCATCAGTCAGAGTGTTGGCAAGTTCTACTGCTTCTTCTATGGTTTGGGGTCTAGCTGCCTTGACTACATGTCTGATTTCACTGATTAATCCCTAGATGTAACGGGAGATTAATACTGGTTCTGGTGGGGCTAAGGTTGGTACTATCCTAGCATATTCAAAGAGTATGGTAGTATATTCCTTGCAATCTATTCCAACCATTTTATGATTTAGGAATTTATTGGCAATTTGTTCCTTTTCATGAGGAGGACAGAATTTTCTTTCAACTATCTCCTTAAAGTTGGTCCATTCTATGTTATAAACTTTGTCACTTCCTCTGGATTGAAGAAAATGGTATTCCACCACTCTAATGTTGCATTCTTAAAAAGATTAGAAGCAAATATGATCTTATCTTCTTCTGCACATTTACTTATTTTTAGGACTGCTTCTGTCTTTTCTATCCAGCGTAAGGCTGAAATGGCTCCTTCATTGCCTGAGAATTCTACTGGTTTACAGGCCAAGAATTCTTTATAAGAACAACCATATGAGATGGTCCTTCTTCTTTTTGGAATTGGAGCTTGGATAAGTGGTCCGTGATTTCCGTTCACGTTGTGACTTGGTTCAGTGGTTTGACGTTTACTTCCAATTACAGAATTATTTTCTGCCTTTTTAATAGTATCGATAATATGTGGCATAGCATCTATGATTCCTTGGGCTACTATGTGTTCAATAGCACTTTTATCCACTTGATTTCCGTTATTATCGTTATTCTTGATTTCCTGGTTTACTTCGTTCGACATCTGAATTATAAACATTTATCAGATATTAATATCACATGATAATTTAAACAAACCAATATTCAAGCACATTTAACCAAAAACGTCGATCATTGCGACTTACTATTTTCATATATTATATAGGCATCTATTATAAACTGGAACTGAAGTTTAAAACTAGTAACTATGCATTAATATATATATAGGTGATATATATATTAGGTTATATCTATTTTAGTTGACATAAAAAAAATTATCAAAGTACAAAATACACACATATATCTATATATTAGGTGTTGGCTTTTCTAGAACTGCATTTCTGTCACACCCCCAAAATCCACCATGCGGAGTATCACCGCTTGGAGGCGTGACATGACCAGGATCGAGCCACCAATCATATTGAACAACGCAATTTAGTAAATAAACCAACCACAATACAATTGGTGACCAAAAGACAGTAACCGACTTTAAGTTAACAGCGGAAGCATAAGACGTAAGTCCAAAACATAAGTTCCATAGTTCATAAGTTTAAAGTTCAAAATGTAAGTTTAATAGGTTCATAAGGATTAAATATTAAGCACGGGACATAACAGTCCATATCCCACAACGACCTCCTCCTCGTGCAAGCTCCATAAGTACCTAACGACCTGCAAGGCATGTAACAACGAATCAATAACAAAGTTGAGCGAGTTCACAGTAGGTGTTCGTTATAAAGTAGTTTTTCAAAAACTATGAGTTTGTTGCAATTGCAGGTTAAATCACTTTCTTTATTTTCCCAAACCATAAACGGTGGGGGCTACCCCATGTTATAAACCACTAGACTAGATGTATATATATGTTTCCTTCCCAATCCGAGGACAGAGGTACATATTAAATATGTAGGATTAGCGCTGGTGCCCTTCCCAATCCGAGGACAGTGGTACGTAGTGAATACGTAGGTTTGGCGCTGGTGCCCTTCCCAATCCGAGGACAGTGGTACGTAGTGAATACGTAGGTTTAGCGTTGGCGTCCTTCCCAATCCGAGGACAGTGGTACGTAGTGAGTACGTAGGTTTAGCGCTGGCGTCCTTCCCAATCCGAGGACGGAGGTAAGTAGTCTAGTAGTGTGAAAGTACAAGTTCCGTCTCAGCTATTTAATCCCATTCCCAACCACCGGGAATCCCATGCCTTAGTAAGGGTGTGAACTCACCTTTGGTTGCTCGGTTGAACTCTTAAAGTAGCTAACAATAGGTGTTGGTCAATCACGTCCTAGTATGGTTACCATTTAGTTTATTAGTGACTTCAAATAAGCACAAAGTTCCTACACGCATCTACCACATAACATGCATCACTTTAACGATTCATGCCCATATAAACTTCCCATCTATTCCCGTTCATAAGCAAACATACGACATTGCACATAACACTTTTATTGACATATAACATGTTAGATCATTCTCAGATAACCTACCCGACATTTAGACACGCAAATTACTACTTATGTCGTTTCAGATTTTGTATTCAAAACTGGGCTGTTTTCGGGGATTTTAATAAAATAGTTAACTTATTCCAAAAATTCCCAACTTTTTACTGAATGTCTTAAACGATCCAAATATTATGGTGTAAAAATATCGGGATCCAATTCATCACCAATATTTTATAAAAAAATCATTTTCCAGACTGCAATCAGATTCATCTTTTTCTGATCGCAGTCCACGGAATAATTTATTTAAAATTCATCGTAAGTCCGATTTACGAAATTCCAGTGGGAGGATTACAAATACATCAGTGGTCATTTACAGTACATATTTCATGACCTAGTTCTATTCAGGTTTCAAGTTATGATGAAGAATATAACACGTATTTTCAGCAGCAAAAATGCAGCTTTTGCTGCTGTTACAAAACGACCCTTTAAAAATAGCAAACGAAGTCCAAAAATTATGATTCCAGTGCCATTAGAACCGTATTTCGAAATACATAAATCTAGACTTCAGAAAATACATTTTCTGCTTTAGTAAGATCCGGTTACAGCCAACTGAAGTTGGCTGTAATCACCAAACAGCCTCCCGTTTTCAGCTTTTAACATTCTAAAACGTGCTCGATTGATTCCGTTAACATGTTTAGCGATCAATAACGACATTTAACATTAACAAGTAATCAGCAACATATCAGAACAACTTTATTTCATCAAGATTCCATCTTATTTCATCATCATGTTAGCTTTATGTTCAATGCTTATGTTTACGATCTTTTAGTGTTCTTCATCATAAAATAACTATTAACCATCAAACAAATGAGAAGTAAACAAAGATCAAAGGGGCTTACAACTAGCTTAAAGCTAGGGAAGAACTTTAGTGAACAAGATGAAGAAAATGATGAGTAGAAGCAAGTATGAGAGCTTCATTGATGATCCACAAGCTTCAAGTTCCTTAACTCACCTTCTAGCACTTGAGTGGAGCTTAAAAATAGATTGATGGAGGTTGTAAGGTGGTGATGGTGGCGGTTGTGTATGGAGCCAAGAGGGAGAGGGTGAGATGAGGGAATGGAGTGTGAAGTTGGTGAATGAAAGATGAAGTGATCTAGTTAGATCTTTACCATAATTATAACCATACACAAAATAATATGTCCAAGATCACAAGCAAAGATCCTATCAAAATCTTGAAATAATATCTTAGAGATATGGTGGAGATTTTGTGGTCCTTTGTGACCGTAAGATGCATGGGGGGGGGGGGGGTTAGTTGCAACATTTTTGATGGTAATAGGTAAATACTAGTTAACTTTCAAGTATACTTTCATATGTTAGTTTGTTGATATTTTAGCGAGTGTTATGGTGTACGGGGACCATGACTAGCTCAAAAATAATTAAATAATGTGTTTGACAAATATTTGGTGTCCCGGGTAATGTCTGGTTGTTCGGTCGGATACTGTTCCGTTAAAGTGTTTAATTATTCCGTAAAGTGTCTTATATATATATTTTTGTAACACTTTTAATTCCTAACACTTAGGAAAACATTTAGGACCATTTAGTCAAATTTTCTGCACATGACTAGTATGTTAACAAGCACATGTAAGTATGACACAGTAATCAGGAAACAGTTAAGTAATTCAACACAGTCACTAAGCACTTTAATTATCATTAATAAATCGTACGGATACATGAAATCATGAGGGTTGTCAAAATTTCACGCTCGTCATACTTCCAGACGAGTTTCTCTCCTATCTACGGATCCGATTTCCCTCTTCAACTAACTCTTCACCATATTGGCGAAGTTCTTCCACATTTTCTTGGTTCATGGGTGGTAGTGGGGCTGGCACTGGGTCAGGGTAACGTGGTATGGGTTCTCCGTAAGGGTATGGGTTATTCAATATATCCTGAATTGACCTGTTGTCGTTCCACCACGGGTCTAAAGGGTTCAGTGTTGTATACTGCTCTATAGGGTTTGGTGCGGGAATTCTAGGGATCTCGTTTGGGTCAAAGGCTGGGATTTGGAATTGGTCCTCCTGATTCTGTTCTAGTTCCATGGGTTGGTTAGGAAATAAAGGTAGAAGTTGTGGTTCAGCTATTTGGTTGAGATTAATCTCTCCTTCTACATTTCCAACCATGTGAAAATCTGCTAGTTGCCTATCCAACTCTTCCTCCCATAAGGGTCTAGTTTCCTGGTTTTGGGTATTTCTTTCTCTATTTGCTATCCTGCGTTGTTGGAGTTTTTTTTTCATTCTTTTCCTCCTTTCATGAGCTCCTCTACTAAACCAACCTCTCTTTTTAGGGGGAAATGGTTCTTCGGATTTTGCTTTGAAAACAAAGACATCCTCAGAATCAGCAGTATATCCTGGGTTTGACTGGGAAGTTCCTTCATTCTTTGGAGAATGAGGTAAGTGACGGTAAGCGTCAGAGGTACCTTGCTCACTCATACTGTAACCTAAAAAATTGTCAAATAACACAAAATAATAATATACATATTTACACAGAATAACACATAAGTTATTTCCTAACATAATTGGTTAAAATTTAGGTATTAAGAGAACACCTAAATGACTTAAACTAGTGGCTTGGCTCTGATACCACCTTCTGTCGCAGCCCCCGACCCCTACCCCGGGAGCGGGAGCCACGGACCAGTCAAGTGGTATCGGTGTTTATTAATTTGGCAGCGGAAATAAGACATCAGGATCGTAGTTAGGAAATAAATTTCAGAGTTTCAAAACACCAACTTTTTATAATAAATAAATGGGATAAGACCCAAGTTTCCTTCATAATACATTTATAAGAATAAACCCCAATTATTGAAAACATAATCTCTTTTTTATTTAGGTAACTTTTAGAGCCACTTCTTTAAGCCTTCAGTGCTCCATAGCTGGCTTCTTATAGCTTCACATTAAGTTACCTGAAACGCGTTTTAAAAAGATTTTATCAGCATGAAATACTGGCGAGTGCATCCCAGTTTAATCAAAACAGGCTTTTATAAATTTACAGTATTAAGAGTGATTAAAATGTTTATATCTATCCAATTACTCATTCAGTACTTGTCACTCGACCGGATCTATGACTATGGTCATATCACACATTGGCTAACCCTTTGTCCAATGGTGACGCTTATCAAGTAATGTATACAAAACCCCATAATACCGGCAGCAATTGTAGAATACAAAGACTCAATCACTGTTATTATAATTAAAAATATCTGAGATTTTGTAACACGGTTTGGTAGAAAAAGAGAATGACTCACTTTGTAGACTTAAGTAGTTTTATAGCTTCCTGTTGCTTTTTCTGATTATTTTCTATTAAAAGCACACAATGCACACGTGTTAGTAAGATAACCCAAATCACATTAGCCATACAACACGAGACAGAACTCCAACGAACTTAGTCAAGCAGAGCCTCGACATGCGTTACGGAGCCCTAGATCAATCGGGTAGGGTAACGAATTAGTGATCGGGGTTAATATACTTAGAACGAGGCAGAGCTTCATGTTTTAGGGGTATAATACCGAGCTACTTTGACTATAATAGAGGCTGAGAGAGAAAGAGAATTGAACGAATTGCAACTGAGGCCGAAGGCCTCCTTTTATAGGCTGAAATCGGGGTTTCTCGCGCCCCGCGAGCTAGACCTAGCTAGGGCTAAGTTTAACTAATCAGCACTATAGCCTCGACACGAAGTGGGACACGTGGCGTTATGGGTATCCGGCAAGCAAAGGAGTCTCGCGCCCCGCGACTCGCACGACCAAGGGTGTCGCGGCCCGCGAGTGACCTAAAATTCTGATTTTATTTGTTTTTTTGTTAAAATTAGGGTTATACGGGTCTAGTTTAGCATATACGGGGTATAATTAGGTCGTTTTTCGAGGGTTGTTATACATGAAATTCCGATTTTCTTGCCCACATACATCGTCTCAAAACGGTAAAGCAAAGCGGAAAATTCGAACAATTAATAACATTATTAGAACTCTCCTTGCTCAATCCTCTATGCCTAACACCTATTGGCATCATGCTCTAGAGGTGGTTACTTATCTTCTTAATATTCTTCCTAGTAAACTTCTCCACTACAAGTCCCCTACTCAACTTCTCTACCTCACTCATCCCTCCTATACTCATCTTCGTGTTTTTGGTTGTTTATGTCATCCTTTAATTCCTCACACCACCATCAATAAACTTGAACATAGGTCCATGCCTTGTGTTTTTCTCGGATATCCCCCTAATCATCGAGGATAAAAATGTCTTGACCTTGCTACCAACAAAATTATCATAAATCACCATGTTATCTTTGATGAAACGACCTTTCCTTTTTCCACTTCTCCACAAAAGTCCCTTCCATCATATGAATTTCTTTCCACTCATGTTCATCCTTTCTTTTAGACACACATTACCACTTCGGCCTCACCCAATTCGGCCCAAACTACCTCACCAGCCTCACCTACTTCTACTGGACCATCCCCTCACATAGGCCCAACCACTCATACCCACTCACCACCGACCCACCAACATCCACCCGAGATATCTGACACCCGGCCCGGTAACCCTCCCCTTAAACCGCCCATTACCCAAACTTATACTCGCCGGCCCAAATCACACACCAACCCGATACAACCACCACCCCCTCCCTCTCCTCCCGTTGTAATGAACCAACCTCCACCCGGCCGTACCATACGTACTCGCTCTATGGACGGTATCTCTAAACCAAAGCAACCATTCAATCTTAACGCCTCTCTTCTTATTCCCTTGCCTAAAACCCCCCACCGAAGCCTTGTCTAAACTGGATTGGTACAATGCCATGACTACTGAGTTCAATGCTCTTATTAAAAATAAGACATCAGAATTAGTCCCTTGCACAGCAGATATGAATGTGATCCGTAGTATGTGGTTGTTTCGGCATAAATATCGCTCTGATTGCACGCTGGAGCTATATAAAGCTCGGTTGGTCTGTGATGGTAGTACACAGCAGGTGGGTATTGATTGTAGGGAGACATTTAGTCCAGTTGTTAAGCCAACCACTATTCGGACCGTCTTGACTCTTGCTTTATCTCAGTCATGGCCTATACATCAGCTGGACGTTACTAATGCCTTCTTACATGGAAATATTAGTGAAACAGTTTAGATGTATCAACCCATGGGATTTCGTCATCGACAGTACCCTGATCATGTGTGTTTATTAAAGAAATCATTATATGGGTTAAAACAGGCACCGCGAGCATGGTCCTAGCGGTTCACTGATTTTGTATTGTCCATTGGTTTTCAGCGGAATAAGTGTGATAACTCGTTGTTTATATATCATCATGGTTCTGACATGGCTTATTTACTTATTTATGTTGATGATATTATCCTTACAATGTCACATGATGCACTACGGGTTAATCTCATACATCAGTTAGCTGTTGAATTCGATATGAAAGATCTTGGGCCGTTGAGTCCTTTTTTGGGGATTAATGTAACATGACAGATACTATGTTTTTATCTCAACAGGCGTATGCATTAGATATTATTGATCGGGCTAGTATGTCATCTTATAAGTCTGTTACTACTCCTGTGGAGACAAAATCTAAACTTAGTGCTTCTTCGAGTCCACTGTTTGATGACCCTACGCTATATCGTAGTTTGGCTGGTGCACCACAGTATCTTACCTTTACCAGACCTGGTATTAACTATGCAGTTCAGCAGGTTTGTATGCATATGCATTCTCCTCGGGTTGATCATTGGAATTCCCTTAAACGCATTATTCGCTATATTCAGGGCACTCCCTCGTTTGGTCTTACTTTGGGCACTTTCATTGATTTTTCTTTACGTGCCTACACTGATGCTGATTGGTCCGGTTACCCTGACACTCGAGACTTTACTTCTGGCTATTGTGTTTATTTGGGTACTAATCTGTTATCTTGGTCATCTAAGCGTCAGGCGGTTGTTTCTCGATCTAGTGCTGAAGCGGAATACCGCGGTGTTGCTAATGTGGTAGCTGAACTCTGTTGGATTTGGAATCTATTGTTAGAGTTACATCGACCCATTCGGAAGGCCAGTGTGGTTTATTGTGACAATATTAGTGCAGTTTATTTATCTGGGAATCCGGTACAACATCAACGTGTGACACCTGTGCCTCCACGGCCATCAAACAAACACCAAATCAATGAAATATTGTATTTCATACTTGGTATTTGTATAAATATGTGTATCGTTAACACATATCAATTCTCGTTCGATTTCGAGCTCTAAATCGCTTTCTGGAAAGTTATACGCGCACTGATGTGTAAACGTAATCAGTTTAATGCGACAAACACTCCGGAACAGTGACATAGGCTTAACATACCTTAAATAACCTTTACATAACTTAGAAATAAGTTTTGGAAGGTTTGGTGTGTCGAAATCAAGTTTATTCGCTTACAGGGACTAAAATCGACAAACTGCGAAAGTATGCCGATTCGTACTGTAACGAACATTCCGGAACATAAAAATAAGTTAACCATACCATAAATATCTTTTACATAACTTAGAAATAGGCTTTGAGGGGTTTGGTGTGCTAAAATAAACTTTTTGGTCATTTAGGGACTAAAAGCGCCAAAAAGTGCATAAGTTTGCATTTTCTAGCATATCTTACGTTCTGAATACATCCGGACATCCAAAAATTTATGTAATCATTTAAAATATTTTATTTTAGTGATTTTCATGATAAGATTCAATTCGTCGCGTAGTTTGAATCGTTTTTCGCGTCCGTTCGTGTTTCGTCGTAATTAACCAAACAACGCAACCGTACGGCCAAACGAACCAACATCCGAGATATTTTTGAGCATGTTTCATGTTCCCTATAATTAACCTTCATTATTGAGCCTTGAAAATGGGTTAACGGGGTTTAAACGCATCAAAATAGGCCTTAAACATGTGCAGGGACCAAAACTATAAATATTTGAAACTTTCTGGAACTGGGCACATGGTGGCGTCACGCCCCTACTATTTGGGTTGGCTGTGGCGGCACGCCACCACCATATCTGGGCAGAAACTCCATTTTTGCAACAGCAGGTCCATTTTCAGCACTTGTCTTGAAGTTTAGGGGCTATTTTGTAACAATTGCAATATCATTTGATGGTTTTGGGGCACCCCTAGTATTCTAAAACCTTGTGCCCACTTGGACGGTCCAGATTGATGCTCGTTTATCGAGGAATGATCTTAACGGTTCTATGAAATCTATAAATACCCACTTCCATTTTCATTTCATTTCACACCTTTTGATTCATTCAGCTCTAAGTTGGGGTTTTATGCTCCATACCTGAGTTGTTTGGATCAAAACCTCCATTCTTGGACCTTTTGTAAGTCCTCTTTCATTCTTTTATGCGTTTTTAAGCGTGAAAGTCAAACAGTGTTTGACTTTCTGCTTTGACCAATCAATGGTCAACACGAAGTTCGTTTGGACTTCATAACGTGAGCGTAATCACGATGGTTATAGTCTCTTGTGACTATACCTACTGATTACCATGTTATCTAGGCATAGTGACGAGTCGTAGTTTCGGCCAAAATGCGTATTCTTGCATATTTTGTAACCAAACTACTTTTAGGTATCAAAACCGTTAGTTTTGAAACCAAACCTGTTTTCAAACTTCTTTAAACATGTTTTAACATGTTTAGCTCGTCACTTTAGGTTTTGTGCTTATATAGGGTCGTAAGGTAAGCGATCTAAACAATCGCTTATACTTTCGGACCCGACCCGTTTGGTCGATCATTAGGATCCGACCAAACACATTAGGTGACCATAGGTGTATAGGGAATAACCTTCCGAGGTTATACCTTATGGTCACTACGTTTAGTTAGTTATATGATAGGTAGTTTATATGCCTTAAGAAAATTACCAAAATGCCCTTTTCACGCGTAAATTCATTTTATGCATATGTAACATAATTTTTTGACATCTAAACTGATTTGGCAACATTATTAGACATGTTAAGGCATATAATACTTGTCATAGGACTAGTTAGGCGGTCCGAACGCGTTTCACGCGAACGACGCGTTAAAGTAGCATAAGCTACCTAAACGGGTCGTAATGGGTCGTAAGCACATAGGATAGGTTTCATTTTAGAATGTAGGCTTTGTTAAACCATTACATGAGTTGCTATACTCATTTGGTTTACGAAACCTCATTCTATCCGATCTCCCGATTTAGGTCTGGTTATTAACATAGTTACCTATATTAGGTGTCGTTTGATTCCGTGATCCCTCTAGCTTTGCTTGGTTGTTGTTCAAGACATCTAAGCACCCTCAAGTGAGTACATAGACCCCTCTTTTACTGTTTTCAAAACATTTTGGGGTGAAACACATGTGCCTACTTGTTACTTTCGTGTTTCATGTTTTTCATATCATATACTTGCTATGTTCATTAGTACACTATTAGTACATGATTTCATTATGTTTTTGCTATGTATGTCCATTTAGTGCATACTTGTACATTGTTTTACATTTCATTTTATGCTATGTATGTCCATGTAGTGCATACTTAGTACATTGTTTTACATTTCATTTTATGCTATGTATGTCCATGTAGTGCATACTTAGTACATTGTTTACATTTCATTTCATGCTATGTATGTCCATTTAGTGCATACTTAGTACATTATTTTACATTACATTTAATGTTATGTATGTCCATTTAGTGCATACTTAGTACATTATTTTACATTACATTTCATGCTATGTATGTCCATTTAGTACATACTTAGTACATTATTTTACATTTCATTTCATGCTATGTATGTCCATTTGTTGCATACTTAGTACATTATTTTCATAAAACATGCTTACATTTTGGTATGACATTTGGTTTGTTTAAATGGCTCAAAAATACATTCATTAACATTAGCTACGCCGTTCGTTAGTAGGTAGTGGTACCATAGGAATTGACAACTCCCGTTCCTGACATCCTAGGTATGTTTGGATGGAAGGAATGACCGAATTCGATACACATAACTCAGATAAATCTTTAATTCATTTAAGGGTTTATCGCCACAGTCTCAAGGCTTGAATGTATGCATTTTCACAATACCGCATAGATGTTTGTATCAGTAAAGCATGCATTATTTTACAAAACATAACTTTTGATTATAATTTATCAAATGCATTGTTTTGTACATTTCTTTCTTATAGGGTTGAGTAAATGCTTTTAAATCAATAATTGCTTTTATTCACTATACATTACATTTGGTTATACATGAACATTTTTACATTGGTAGTTTGTTTTGGTAAGTGATTTAAATAGCGAGGCGTGTGTAATAAGATAAAAGCATGGTGGATACGCCGTTGGTACTTCCTATATATAAGTGTTTTTATAATATTACATATCGTAGCGTTATTTAAATCATTTCAAGTTAGACATAATACATTTTTACACTCATATCATATCTTCATGAAACATTGTTTTACAAACAACATATATTATACAAACTCATTTTACTTGGTTATTCATTTCATTATGCATTGTTCTTTTATATTATCTGATTTCTTATCACTTTTCTATTATTATAAAAGAAAACATTTTACAAGGATCATGACTGACTTTTGTTAAACATCTTTTTCTAAACTTATAAGTCATGAATCCTAAATCAATAAAACCTATGTATCTCACAGGCATTTTTATGCTGACGTGTACCTATTTTCACATGTGTTTCAGGAAATGATGCATAGGATTGATCAAGTTACACATAGGAAGACTCGGGCCTTAGTGACAATAAAAGATACAAGACTAGTTAATTATGTTATGATTCCTTGTTGTTAAGACATTGTAATTTCTTTTAATCAATAAAACAACATTTAAATTTCCATGTGTTATGAAACAATGATTCTGTTACAACACTCCCCGATGATTCTGCCACGATTTGTTGTTTTACGTGGTCGGGGTGTGACACAACGTACCAAACATATTGAATTGGATATACATTTTGTTCGTGACTTGGTTCAACGTGGTTCTGTGCGGATTCTTCATATCTCGTCTCGCTATCAAATAGCTGACATTTTTACGAAAGGTCTTCCACGAGTTCTATTTGATGATTTCTGGTCTAGTCTAAGCATTCGGTCTCCTCTCGCTTCGTCTGCAGGGGTGTAATAGATTAGATCGATTTTGTATTTTAGAATAGATCTATATCTTGTATTATTATAGATAAATCTGTATTTATTTTGTGGTTATCTCCTCCCAAAATAGTGGAAATCCATTTGTATTTATAGGGATATTAAATCAATGAGAAGGATATCAAATTATTCAAACCTTCAGTTTTAGGTTGGCTTTGTGAATGAAAATTACCTTTCAAAAAAAAGTTATTATACCGGTTGTGTACATTATTTTGATAAAAAAAAATTATTTTCGATCGAATAAATTAAAACTAGCCAAACGTTATTTTGATAATAAATTTATTTTCGATCTAATAAATTAAAACTCTTTTATCACAAAATTGAAAGCATTCAAATATAATTAACTTTTGCTTGTCAATGTATAAATATTGACTTCTAGTCTAAACCAGCCATGTCTAGCAGTCCCAGTAGTGGTCCCTAAAGTTGAGTTTGGACCCCTATCTCCTCCACAAGTAAGCTAGCCAAGCAATTATTTTGAGGTGGGTTCCAAAAAATGCAATGTTTTTACGTGGAGGGTGAATGTGGACCGTATCCCGACTCTCGCGGTGTTGCTAGATCATAACTGTGCGTTTGGAGATATGACTTGTGTTTTATGCGAGGAAGGAACGGAGACCGTGGATCATCTGTTATGTGGGTGTGTTGTGGCTTCTTCCGTTTGGTCTCAAGTTAGTAACTGGTGCAAGGTGAGTCCGTTGATTCTGTTTTCGGTCAAAGACGTTGCCGAGTCGGCTGAGTATAGTAATCTGGGAAGCAAGGCTAAAGAGGCCTTCCATGGTATTACGTATGTGACCGCTTGGTGCATCTGGAAGGCGAGGAATGATAAACAGTTCTCAAATGTCGAAGTTATAGTGGAAGAGATAGTGCAGAGCAGGGGCGGATGTACCATATGAGAAGGGGTAGCCTCCGCTACCCCTTGGCGATCCGGCGGTAGTGTAAATTTTGGAAAAAATTGACATTTTTTTAACGTTTTTTCGATTTCGTTACCCCTTTCTTTTAAGACGTTACCTCTATGAAAGTTTTCTAGATCCGCCACTGGTGCAGAGTATAAAATCTCTCGGTTATTTATGGTATAGGAATCAATCTAAAGATAGGTATTTAAGGTGGGAAAATTTGTGTAAGTTTGAGTTCATGTAGTTGTCTGTCTGTTGCCGCCCTGTGTTTTGGGTTGGTTTAAGTTTGAGTTCATATTAAAACTAGCCAAACGTTATTTTGATAATAAATTTATTTTCGATCTAATAAATTAAAACTATCTTTTAATCACAAAATTGAAAGCATTCAAATATAATTAATTTTTGCTTGACAATTTATAAATATTGACTTTTAGTCTAAATCAGCCATGTCTAGCTGTGTCCCAGTAGTGGTCCCTAAAGTTGAGTTTGGACCCCTATCTCGTCCACAAATAAGCTAGCCAAACAATTATTTTAGACGTCACTAACTCTCCTTGACTTCCAAAAGTTTGTAGATAACTAGTCTTAAAGGCCCGTGTTACGGGCAAGGGCACAAAACCGTGCTACCAATATGGGGTAGAGAGGAGCGTAAAACCAGAGCCGTCCCCAAGAATAATAAAAAACTTTTGGGCCTCGTGCGAGACAAAAAAGTTGGGTTCTTTTCTATAATATAAACTTCATATTTTATATATTCAAAAACCACAATACGACGATAATTAATTAACTGTTATAAAATAAACAAAACAATACTAGTGTAGCAAAATGATCGAACTAATTTAGTTAAGCAAATCGTGAGGCTCTCCTAGCGTTTTGGAAGCAAAGCTCTCGATCAAGTATTTCTATTCCATACCTTCTAATATTTTCAAGAGATATCATCGCCAATCTATTAAGTCTTTTTTGACTACCAGATAGGTATTTGTATCTAGGAATGAGAGACATTATTTCTAAACACAAAAAATCAAAGTTTAAAAGATATAAGTTTCATCTAATATTATAATTTCTAACCAAACATCAATTCTAAATCCATAAATCTTAACATTCAAAGATTCCCAGTTTCATCTAATTCTAAATCCATAAATCTAAACATCAAAGATTCAAGGTTTCATCTAAATCTAAAAATCAAAATTATACATTCTATTAGTGACTAATTCTAAATCTAAAAATCACAATTTCATACCTGAACTGAAACCTTTAAAGATACGTTTGAAACTTTGAATGAATGATGAACTCGTTTGATGATAAAATATTAAGATCGCGGTTTTTTTTAGCGCTAGAGCCTATGCGCGACAAGGGTTTTAATGTTATTTTATGAGGTTTAAAACCATCATCATTGGGCCTTATGTTCACGTTTTGGGCTTTTTTTTAATTGGGTAACGTTAACTGGCCATCATTAGAGCAGCCATAATTAGTTTATTTTTTTGGGCCTTTTATCTGTACGTCTAATAATTAACTTACAAATATCTATTGGGCCCTTCATAATTTTGGGCCTTGGGCGCCTGCCCAACTTGGCCGGCCCAATAGCCGGGTCTGCGTAAAACCGTGTTAACCGAACGATAATCAAAACCGGAGGAAAATATAAAACAAATATACGAATTTATAACACCAAGTAATCAAATGAAGCCATAAATAAAAATAAGGACGAAAACATATTATATTTGACCCGACGGAACTGAGGAAAAAATCTACATCAAAACGTAAACCAATTTGTATTATCCTGACCCATACATATAAGAAAGCATGTAAAACTCCATGGAGTAAAAATGACATCCTACAAAGTTTTTTAAATACTGAGAGGCTATGAGTGTCTATGTTAAGAGTTAAATAAAAAACAACAAAAAAATAAACAAAAAAAGAAAGTAAAAAAAAACAAAAAAAACACTATTCATTGCGATACTTGGAAATGCAGTGAGTTAATATGTATTATTAAGTAATTAAAAGATACAAAGAAAGAAAGATATGACATCCGATGTATATAGTGGCTTAGATTAATATAAACATTACTTTCACTCTTGGTGTTTAATCAACAACTTTTCTTTACAATCTCCTTGTAAATTGGTAAAAATGACGACTGTATGCAAACCATCTCTCTGGACCATCTTTTCTCTCTCACAAATTTGATAGTGATCATCGGCTACAAGCACACGATAATAAATGTTACAAGACCATTCTTTTTCCGAACCTATTTCCGTTTGAATATAATGGGAACATACAAGTAAAGTTATTATTTCGGAACTGTCAAATTGTTGATTACGAGTGAGGAGAAACGTCTTGAATTTATATCAAAGCAAACAGCATAGACCAAAATTTGGAAAGAAAGTCTACAATTAGTGTATGAGATGGACCGTTTACTGCGTCTTTTGTTCTTAACGCTTTTTGCATAAAGCTTTACTTTGAAAAGTTTTTACATTGATCTCTAGCATCCTAAAAGGCAACAATATGTTAGACGAACAAAAACTTATGTCATTATCATAAGAGTCAATTCTAGATTAATGCGTGTGGATACAATTAAACTCTATTGCATATTTAGTAAAACATTTAGCGTGTTTATAAAATGCTAAGTTTCAAATAATTTATAACGTTTCAGTTTCGTTAACTCTCATTTTGATTTATATATATCATTTGTTAGTTGTTGATTTAAAGCGTTGCATTTTATTTTTCATTCATTTTAAATCTGCTTTGTTGACTTCGTTGATTAGCTTGAAAAATTGAAGTTTGACAATTAAATAAAGCTTTTTCCGTAGACCCACGGTCGATATTGTGGGTGGTTCTAAAGTCCCTTGATTCATTGAATACGTTGCTCCTTATATCGACCTGACTAGACATTATATTATACATGGTAGTTCCATGGTCAGACTTTGTAACATAGTTTTGTATCGATCTTTTGTCATTTGTGTATGTTTTATGTTTATGACACCTAGAGGTAGGGGTGTTAAATGGCAGAATTAGGTTTTTTTTACTGTAATGGCACTTGTTATAATAACTTAAATAAACACCATAAAATAAAATCTTGATATGCCACGTATTTTAAATTGATTGAAAACCATAATAACAAATATCGGTTAGAACCGGTTCGTCATAGTAGTGGCACTCGCATAAGTTAAGATACCAAAAAATACTATAATTTGAAAGAAAAAAAAAGGTTAACTAACACAAAGTCACAAACTATTAAAAACCCAAATTTAATAAACTTTAAATAGATTAAAGACGTATATTACGAATATCGGTACCAACAAAAACATTAAAATTTTCTAATTATGTAATTATTACTTAGTTTTAAATTAGTACTGAAAATAGATACTAAAATTTATTTATATGAAAATGTGAAAGCAGAGGTATCTAACAGTAATCAACAAACAACTCGAATCGAAAAATTTGTATTATCCGACGAACTTGACGATTACAACTAATCCAAAGAAATGATCGAAATACACGAGATATTAACTCTCAACTCTCAACTACAGATGATTATCAACATGATAATCATCTACGCTCACAAGATTTCACCACAAAATCACTGATACGAGACAAATCAGCGACTAAACATACAGAAACCCTAAGTGACTCTAGAGAGAGAAAAACGAGAGAAAGTGAAGACTGAATAATATCTTGACTGAATGATAACCAAGTTAGGTTACTCGATCTTATATCTGGTTGTCTTCTAGCACCGCAATAAGCCCAAATCCGCAGCCCAAAAGTCAGCCGAAGCACAAAGTAAAGTGGAGCAGCCCACCAGTTGTCCAGCATCCAGGAGTCAAAGCAAGTCCAGTCAACATGTAACAAAAAACCAAAAAATATTATTAAGAAAGAGATACAGACTTATGTATAAATATTAAACTGAAACAAGGTATATAACTATATATTTTAACACCCCCCCCCCTTGTCACACCCTAACTTTTGCGGAAGCGTGATTATGGTGTGACTTTCTTAATACCATTGCATTCAATCATAACAACGACTATATGATAAAACCATAAATGTTCATCCATAAATTAAGTTTAAAAACATGACAACATTGTTTGGAACATAGACTTCAAATTTAAGTTTACAACCATACGAATTGTTTACGAGTTCACTAAGGACTCATCAAAAGATATTAGATAAAACCAAGGCTTGGAAGACGTGTCTCGTCCAGGATTAAGACACCCAACCCAAACCTCAAACCATGGATGACATCTTTATTCACAACGCAGCATGAAACTTCCAACGCCCGCCAGATCCACTTACTAATTTCCTGAAATACATGTATTTTGAAAACATCAACAAAAGTTGAGCGAGTTCATGTGTTTGTTTGTGTGTATGAGTAAACCTTTGTAAGTATGCCTGTATGTATGTAAATCCTGGTATGAAAGCAACAAGGAAAACAGATCACCAATGGTTTGCAAGGCCATTGATATGTGTGAAGTGATGCAGGAAAACTCAAACCTAGCAGATTTGTCTCCGGGAATAAGACATAGTCACCACATGGGCCACCCTGGTCCGCATGGGTGTGGGCTTGCTACACCCAAATAGATCTATCACTCATGTCCCTCGGTCCTACAACGAGGATTAATGGCCTTAAGTGTTGTACCCACCACTCACATGATCAAGTAGTACCCTTACTTAGCTAACCATACCATGTATAAAACGTTTGTAAACAGTTGTAACATGTATTTCACCCCCAAAGTTAAAAAACTGAAAAACAGTTAAAAGAAAAAGGGGGACATGAACTCACAGTCTTGCGTCTTCGGGTCACAGTAACTCAAAGCTCCTTCGGTGAACACGACTACCTACAACGTACTAATGTCTATTAGACGAACGGGCCGTGCCTTGATTTAGTATTAATGTCTTTGAGTTATGTTTCTTTCATGCCTTTGATATTTTTTCCAAGTTATATAATTATTGTCAAAATAATTAATATTTTAACTTAAATTATATTTATTAAATTTTGGAATAATTGTTAAACAATATATGTTAACTTAATACTTCCCAAGTATTGATACTTGTATTTCCTTCCCAAGGATGGGGGTATCTTATACATGTGTATTCGTATTCTTGTATTTGTATATTTTGCCATGTATCGGTGTCGTATTCCGGTGTGTATTTATACGTGTGAGAATACGTATTTTATGGTATTCATTAAGTATTCATATACTTAAATTTATATTAAACCTTCCGGAATATTATTTCAAACAAAAGTCCACCAATATATATTTTCAAAATATATATTCAAGATGTATTACTTAGAAAAATTATTTATAATTTTTCATTTGGCAAAATATTTGTATTTTCATATAAGTTCCAAAAATAACATATTTTCAAGTCTAACTTTAGAAAATATATATAAACTTGTTTTTATCCAAAAATAACGTATTTCAAGTGTACTCAAGAAAATATATATCTTTCCCAAAAATTATATATCTTCTAAAAATTCCAAGAAAATATATTTTTACTTCCCAAAAACAATATATTTTCTCTTTGTCAAAAATACGATATAACTTTGTAATAATTGTAAAAATCATATTTTCATTTCCTTGTGTCCAAAATATTATTTACCAAAATATACTTTGTGAGCATATTTTCCTGAATATTTTTTAAGTTACATTTCTTGTTCGGTTTCGCCAGTATTTTGTGTGTAACTTGTATATTTATTCCTTGAGATTTTGGTAATATTTTGGATTATAATTCTTGGTGTTTTTGTGAGTTATATTATTACATGCCCTAAAATAATAGAACTAATACACAAAGTATACAAATAATCACACACATTGTGTCTCCTAAATATATATTTCTCATATACATATTTAGTCACTTTTATTTATGAAAACCAACCTCCAATATTTGTATTTTTGTAACCAAAAATTATGGCAAAGTTTATGTAACCATTTATTGTTGAAAATACACTTGTAAGTGTATGTTTATAAATATTTTTCTAAGTGTTTATATTTTTAGAAAATTTTGCCATAGTTTCCCCTAAAAATGGAGGTTTCCATGCTTTCAAGCATATCATTTTCTTTTGTAAAATCATCACAATCAATCCACAATCAACACTAAACAACTTACACTTACCAATTTGCCAAAACCATGCTTATTCCACTACTTCATGAACTTGAAAGTTTATGAAAACTTGTAGTAACTTGGTAGTGTTTTTAGTGAGTTTAGTTACCCTTTAAAGTGTGGTTGTTTATATAAAAACATCATTCTTGAAAGATTTAGATGTTTACAACTTGTAGTCATGCTTTACAAAAATGTTTCCTTATAAAATCTTCTTGTTACACAAGTGTTCCTACACTTGTTTAATCACTAAAAACAAGTCTTGTTTATGTAAGAACCAAGATTATATGAAACTTACGTTTTTAACTTGGTTTCTTTGAAATACCATTTATAAATATTTGGATCCATGTGATCAACAACTCACTTTAATCATGGTTTTTCAAGAAAACATTATTTCTTTCAAGTTCATGCCTTAAGTATGGATGATCCATCATCCAACAATTTATACTTTCACATCTTGCTAAACTATGTTTTTAATCATGATTTAGAAAGACCTTATGATGATTGACATCACTTCTACAAACAATCAAAGATCAACAAGCATAGCAACTTATATTCATGAAGATATCTTTACTAAACAAGCTTATATTCATGTTTACTTCATATGATTCTTTAGTGTTCTTGATATTTTTTATCATGATTCACCATTAACCACTAAAAATAGATGTAATATAGAGTGTACAAGGATCTTACCACTAGCACAAGGCTAGGGATGATTCAAGAGTAGAAAGTGAGTGGATAAAAGCAACTAGAGAAGGTCCTTCAAGCTCCAAAGCCACCAAGCTTCTTTGTATGAACTTTAACACTCTTGTATGTATGTGAAATGAATGAAGATGAAGGAATGAAAGTGATGGTGGTTGTGATGGGTTTCGGCCGAGAATGGGAGCAAGAGAGGGAGAAAGATGAGTGTGTGTTAGTGTGTGAGAATTATGAACTCTAGATCTTCCATACACTTTTATAAACCAAGTTCTCTAATTAACTCATGTGTAATATGTTCTAAAAAGTAAAAACAAGATCTAATTTAATAACGAAATAAAATCTTGAAGGCATGGGGCCAAGCATGGCCGTCCATAGGTGGGGGGGGTCTAGGTGTAGGTTTAAACCTTTAGTTGCAATTTAGTTCAAATCCAAGTGTTCGTTACGTGTTTCAGTTATTAGATATTTTTAGGAGGTGTTATGATGTTTGGGGATCATAACTAGCTTGGAAACATAAAAACAGTGCTTCTAGTATAAATTTGATGTTTTGGGTAATGTCCGGTTGTTCGGTTGGATACTGATTCGTTAAAGTGCTAAACTTGCAGTTTAGTGTTCTTTATGTACCCTTTTGTGACACTTTTAATTCCCGACACTTAGGAAAACATTTAGGACCAATTAACCATGTTTCTACATAATATTAATGTGTTTAAATGCTGATTTATGCTGAATTCAGCACTTTGGGTGAGTTTTAGGCACTTTCCGGCACTTAAACTATCACCTAGAAAAGCAGTTTTGTGATCCTTACTTCCCTACACTCTATACTAGTGCAGTACTTAGTATCTGGCTCATACTGGGTCTCAAAACACTATATGTCTATGTGCTGAGTTTTGTCAGCATTTGCTGATTTATCCGTTTACTGTGCTAACTGTGCTTTGTGCATCATTTATGTCAATATGTTTGCATACAGTAATGATATGACATTATGCAATATGTGATGCACATGTAAATATAATGCAGTAATCAGAAAGCAGTTAATTGTAATTCAGCACAGTCATTAAGCACTAATCAAGATTAATTAATTGTACGGATACCTGGATTTTTGACAGTTGTTACATTCTCCCCCTGTTAAGAAAATTTCGTCCCAAAATTTTAAGCTTTACTATTAGCAGCAGGGGTGTTAGGGAAAAAATGCGGGTATTTTGCTTTCATGTGGTCCTCACGCTCCCAAGTAAACTCTGGGCCGTGACGTGCATTCCATCGAACCTTAACAAGTTTAACACTACTCCTTCTAGTTTTGTTAACTTTCCAATCCGTGACCTCAACGGGTTCTTTTGTAAAATGGAGTGTGTCGTCAAAGTGAACTTCATCAGCAGGAATAACTACTGTTTCCTGTGTTGGACTCTTCTTCAGGTTGGATACATGAAATGTATCATGAACACCATTCAGTTCAACAGGTAGGTCCAACTTGAATGCTACAGAACCAATCCTCTCCAGGATTTTAAACGGTCCAATGAATCGTGGGTTTAACTTTCCACGCTTCCCAAAGCGTGCCACACCTTTCCAAGGTGAGACTTTCAATAAAACCATATCTCCCACTTCAAATTCCAAAGGTTTCCTTCTTTGGTTCGTATAGCTCTTTTGTCGGTCACGAGCCGCCTTAATGCACTCTCGGATCTGCATGATCTTATCTGTCGTTTCTTGAACCAATTCGGGACCAACTAGCTGTCTATCGCCCGCATCTGCCCAGCATAACGGCGATCAACACTTGCGTCCGTAAAGAGCTTCAAACGGTGCAGCTTGAATGCTTGTATGGTAGCCGTTATTATAGGAGAACTCAACCAAAGGTAGGTGAGTGTCCCAACTGCCACCCAAGTCCATTACGCAAGCTCGTAACATATCTTCAAGTGTTTGGATTGTTCTCTCACTTTGACCGTCTGTCTGTGGGTGAAATGCCGTGCTCAAATTCAGCTGTGAACCAAATGCTTCTTGGAAATATTGCCAAATCCTTGACACAAATCTTCTATCTCTATCAGATATAATCGAGATAGGCACTCCATGACATGCAACTATCTCTTTTAGGTACAGCTAAGCTAGCTTACCAGTGTTATTCTTTTCCCTGATTGGTAAAAAGTGCGCAGATTTCGTCAAACGGTCTATGATTACCCAAATCGTATCATGACCTCTGGGTGTCTTTGGCAACTTAGTTATAAAATCCATTGAAATCTGCTCCCATTTCGACATGGGAATCTCAGGTTGCTGCAAAAGACCTGAAGGTTTCTGATACTCGACTTTTACCTTGGCACTGGTTAAGCACTTTCCAACATAAGTTGCAACATCACCTTTCAATCTCGGCCACCAGTAGAAATCCTTCAAATCTTGGTACATCTTGTCCGATCCGGGATGGATCGAGTACCTCGATTTATGGGCTTCATCAAAAATCACGTCTCTAAGACCACCAAAGAGGGGAACCCAAATTCGTTTCATAAAACACAAGGTTCCTTCCTCATTGGGTACCAACTGATTCTCTATCCCACGGAGATATTCGTCCTTAAGATTCTCTTTCTTAAGAGCTTCTCTCTGCGCAGCACGAATACGCAATGAGAGGTCCGTTTGTATAATCATCTCCAAAGCCCTAATGGGCTTAATCCTCTATTTCCGACTCAAGGCGTCTGCCACCACATTCGCCTTTCCTAGGTGATATTTGATTTCACAATCATAATCATTTAGCAACTCAACCCATCGTCGCTGTCTCATATTAAGCTCCTTCTGATCAAATATGTGCTGTAAGCTCTTGTGATCAGTAAAGATCGTGCATCGGGTGCCATACAAATAATGTCGCCAAATCTTCAAGGCAAACACCACAGGGCCTAATTCCAAGTCGTGCGTGGTGTAGTTCTTCTCATGAACTTTCAACTGGCGCGAAGCATAAGCGATAACCTTCTGTCGCTGCATCAGTACACATCCTAATCCTTGACGCGAGGCGTCACAATATACCACGAAGTCGTCGGTGCCTTCGGGTAGGGATAAAATAGGTGCATCGTAAAGCTTGTTCTTCAACAACTGAAAAGCTTCCTCTTGTTTATCTCCCCAATCGTACTTTCTATCCTTCTGAGTAAGGGAGGTCAGCGATTGAGCGATTTTCGAAAAATCCTCAATGAATCGGCGATAGTATCCTGCCAAACCTAGGAACTGACGGATCTCTGTTGGCGTCTTCGGAGTTTCCCAATTCTTAATCACCTCGATCTTGGGGGATCCACATGGATTCCATCTTCGTTCACTACATGACCGAGGAATTGTACCTCACGCAACCAGAACTCGCACTTTGAGAACTTTGCGTATAGCTTTTCCTTCTTGAGCAACTCTAAAATGGTTCTAAGGTGTTGGTCATGCTCTTCCTTTGTCCTTGAATAAATCAAAATATCATCGATAAACACAATCACGAATTTATCGAGATATGGCTTGCAGACTCTATTCATCAAATCCATAAACACTGCTGGCGCGTTTGTCAACCCAAACGGCATCACTAGAAACCCGTAGTGTCCATATCGAGTTCTAAAGGCAGTCTTCGGAATACTCTCTTCCTGAATCCGTAGCTGGTGATAGCCTGATCGAAGATCGATCTTGGAGTAGTAACTCGAACCTTGTAGTTGATCGAAGAGATCATCAATCCTCGGCAAAGGATACCGATTCTTGATGGTTAACTTGTTTAGCTCTCGGTAGTCGATACACATGCGAAAACTACTGTCCTTCTTCTTGACAAATAGTACTGGAGCTCCCCAAGGCGAGAAGCTTGGTCTAAAAAATCCCTTGTCCAAAAGCTCCTGAAGTTGCGTCGACAACTCTTGCATTTCTGAGGGTGCAAGTCGATATGGTGCCTTGGCTACAGGCGCAAGTCAATATGGAATTCGACTTGTCTTTACGGCGGCAATCCTGGAAAGTCTTCGGGGAAGACTTCAGGATATTCCCTCACAACTGGGATATCTTCCAGCTTTGGCTCTTCGGCTTCCTTGTCCACGACGTGCGCCAAGAAGGCAACACATCCCTTCTGCAAACATCTTCGGGTCTTCAAACAACTGATGATCCTTAGAGGCGTATCATGCTTCTCTCCATGCACTACAATCACCTCTCCATTCGTCATCGGAATGCGAATGATCTTCTCGTGACATACGATCTCAGCTCAGTTGCTTGACAACCAATCCATTCCAACTACCACGTCAAAGCTTCCCAACTCGACTGGCAGAAGATCAAGCGTAAAATCATGCTCTCCGAGCTCTATTACACATCCTCTAATTACTTCGTTTGCTTCTACTAGCTTCCCATTAGCTAGTTCTATTGAATATGGAATATCTAGCTTACTAGCTACCAACCCAAGTATATTCTTAAATTCTAGGGATACAAAGCTATAATCGGCACCAGTATCAAACAGTACAGATGCAAAGTGTTGGTTGATATGGAACGTACCCGTAACTACGTTCGGATCTTGGCGAGCTTCCCTAGCTCCGATGTTAAAGACTCTCCCCTGAGCTTGGTTGTTCTTTGGGCAATCTCTCTTGAAATGCCCGACATCACCACAGCTAAAGCAGCCTTGTCTATTCCCAATACCGCCCTGATTGTTATTTGCCCCACGATTTCCACTACCAGCTTGGTTTCCAGAACCACCACGATTTCCATTGCCATTTCCTCTCTGGCCACCATTCCCATGACCAGTACTAACCCAACACGTCTCCTTCAAATGACCATTCTTTCCACAAGTTTCGCACTTCCTAACTCTACACTGGCCGGCATGATGATACTGACATGCATTACATTTGGGCAAGGTGCCCAAGTATCCTTTTCCTTTGGTCTCAACACCAGTAGCAGCACTAGTAGCAGCAACTTGTGCTTCAACTGGCGGATTAGCGTCCTTACGCTTGTTGGCATTGCTCGCCCGAGTACCCTTCTTGAAGTTGGAGAACTTCCGCTTGTTCTCTCCAGACGACTCGACATGAGTCTCCTTCTTCTTTCCATCAGAGATTGAGAACTTTTTCAGCCTAATCGCTTCTTCCGTCAATGCCACGCTCAAATCAATAGCCTCAGTGATCGTTGGAGGCTTTGATGTCATCACCATGCTCATGATTTGGGGTGCCAATCCCAAAATAAAACGCTCAATTCGCTTGAACTCCGGATCAACCATGTAAGGAACAACACGAGATAGGTCATGAAATCTCTGTACGTACTCAGCAATCTTTGGGTCATCCATCTTAAGATCCCAGAATTCAGCTTCCAATTTCTAAATCTCAGCCCTTGAACAATACTTCTTGCGCATGAGTTCTTTCATCTCGTCCCAAGTCATAGCATACGCAGCCTCTTCTCCCAGAGTCTGAACTTGGAGGTTCCACCACGATAGAGCTCCGTCTAGGAAAAGTCCAGAAATGTAGGTGACCTGGTGCTCCGGCACACACTTGCTCATTCTCAGCACAGAATCGGTTTTCTCAACCCATCTAACGAAAGATACAGCACCTCCAGTGCCGTCGAAATTCAGAGGCTTGCAGTCAAGGAACTGCTTGTAGGTACAGCCTGTACAA
The DNA here is from genome assembly GCA_030545235.1 of Helianthus tuberosus. Lineage (NCBI taxonomy): Eukaryota > Viridiplantae > Streptophyta > Magnoliopsida > Asterales > Asteraceae > Helianthus > Helianthus tuberosus. The sequence goes on along the minus strand of CM060432.1, from coordinate 62,069,598 downwards.
GCAACATCATTCACAGAAAGCATTAGCAAATGCACATGGAATGTCCAAACGTATCGTAATGTGTCTTAAGTGACTTAAACATTACCGTGAGGTGGGTTATTTCCTGAGGTACCCCCGCTGTGTTCAGAGCGCAAGGCCTCATGTTGTGCGATTGCTTGTGAAATTCGTTCTTGCAGTTCCGCCTCTGTTGTGGGCAACTGATTGTTTCTTCGAGGAGGCATCTTCTATCAAGAATGTTATACTGGTCAGGTCTTATGCATATAATAAGTATGTAGTACGTGTACATAATAGCATTTATCAACGCAAGTAAGCATATAACATCACATTCATATTACCGATGCATAATTCAACAATGTATATAATGAGAACATTGCGATTGAGCTTTCATAAATCATCGACCACAAATACAGTTACATGTTCTACAAATGTATCGTATCACATCAAAAGGGACTACAGGGTCACACCACCCTTGTCCAAAATGTCTATCAGTCTACAACAGTCATATACTCAAAAAGTGGTCTCCAAAAGGCTTTGCAAGCTAGGCTCAATAGCGATACTCTCATCAAAAGCAAGCTACCTACATAAAACCAAAAACCGGCTATGCTGATGGCGGTGGAGGAGGAGGTGGAGGAACAAAAAGCAAGTTGCGCACATGCGCTAGCTCCTCACAGATAACTGATCTGCTGCTCCATGGTGAGAAATCGAACATCAAAATCTGGATAAGGCAAAAGAGGAGCAGGTGGAGTTGCAAAAGGTGACGGACATGAACAAGGTGGAAGACGTGGAATCCTCTCAAGCTCCATAACTCTACGACACAGAATCTCCTGCTGAAGCTGCAATGACAAAGAGTAACTCATCCCTCGTGTAACCAATAAAGTGTGAGGGATGGTAGGGATCCGAAACTGGCATGGTGTTCGGCGGAAACCATATGAGTGGCTCGCCTGGCGGTGAAGAAGTAAAATGAGTAGCAGGTGTATACTGAGGCATGTGAGAAAAAGCTGCTGACACGTGTGGAACATGGCTAGGCTGCTGGCTAGACGGGCCTTCCCCTGGATGGGGTGCGGGAATGTCCTGTAAGAAAGTGATAGGCAGGTCAGTGCGGTGAACATCGGACAAAATAGGGTGAAAAGGGGCAACATCAACAGGTGCATGTGTAGGTGGGGGAGTGACTGGCTCAACAAAAGGAGGTACATCATCATCATCGTCTATCCACCCATTGCTGGTGAAAGTGTATCGGGTAGGGATGAGCATGTCGGTATTCCGTCCCGTACCGATACCGATACCGACTAATACCGATACCGATTTTCACCCAAACTAGGTACCGATACCGATACCGAAACATGTCGGTTAGGTATCGGTACGGTACGGTATCGGTATTATACCGTATTTTGAGGGTCGGTATCGGTATAATACCGATACCGTACCGTACCGATACCGAAATCGCCAAAATGTGGATACCGATCGGGATACCGATACCGATACCGATCGGTACGGGATCGGTACGGGATCGGTATGGGATCGGTATTGGTATTCATATGCTCATCCCTAGTATCGGGAATCGATCTGACTGGCAAAAGCAGCAGGATCAATCGATCTGACTGGAAAAAGCAGCAGGATCAGTGGGTGCAGGAATCGAATCTGGTACAAGTGATGCAACAACAGGTATGCCAATTGGTACGGGATCATGACCAGGTAAAGGCTCAGGTGCAGGTATCGGCACAGGAGCTGGTATCGGCTCAGGATCAGCGGGTGCATCAATAGGCTGATCGATAGGAATAAAATCAAGCTCAAGTCCAGGCTCATCGTTATATGGGGGAATCGGTGCAGCCGACATGGCTGTGTAGTCATCAGTATCAGGGGCGTAACGTCGCAGTCCCACTGCATGCAAGGCGGTGGATGACACAGACTCGAAGGAATCTGGAACAGAATGATCAGAGGAAACCTCAATAATAGGAACCTCAATGAGTGGAACAACAATGGCATCCTCAGCTAGAACTCCATCACCCTGGGCATCATCAGGGGGACCATCAATAAAAAGATCGACATCATCGTCAGACAAGTCATCAAAAGGCAAATCCTCGAAAGGAAAGGCAGCAGGAGGCAAAGGGGCGAGGATCGGAACCACGACATGCTCACCATCTGGATGTCCGAGGATGAGATGGTCCTGGTCAGGAATAGGAATAGGAATAAGAAAGGGATCCTCGTCGGGTAAACCATCAGCATGCGGTAAATCGTCACCAAAGTCGGGTAGTGCAAAAGGCTGGAAATCATCGTCGTCATCCGACATCATCTTCGGGTCACTCTCAGTGTCGGAGGTAAAAAGCTCAGGCTCTGGGACGATCTCATCGTCCGAAACGATAGCCATGGGGTCGACAGTATCAGACAGTCCACTCTCAGACGAAGACATAGTGTCTGTAACAAAACAATCACAACATATGCACATATATCAACAATCATCATTAAGCATGTAAGTAATAATAATGTAATTACGTATCCGTCCTAGTCTTCCCAGACTACCCACTTAGTCTCCCAGATTAAACCTCCCAGTCTCCCACACTGAACTGCCTAGTCTCTCAGACTAAACTTCCCAGTCTCCCAGACTGAACTACCCAGCCTCTCAGACTGAATCATAAACATAAACTTTGAAATGTGTTTCATGTCTTTTGTTTGTAAAAATGTTTGTTTCCTGGATCTGGGAGTTTCGTGTATGCAATGAAAATATGTTGTAAAAACCTTTTTGTGAGAGCCCTAATGATTGTAGTCTAGACTCGAGAAGGAATCCTAGTTCACTACAATCGAAGCTCTGATACCAAACTGTCACACCCTGACTTTTGCGGAAGCGTGATTATGGTGTGACTTTCTTAATACCATTGGATTCAATCATAACAACGACTATATGATAAAACCATAGATGTTCATCCATAAATTAAGTTTAAAAACATGACAACATTGTTTGGAACATAGACTTCAAATTTAAGTTTACAACCATACGAATTGTTTACGAGTTCACTAAGGACTCGTCAAAAGATATTAGATAAAACCAAGGTTTGGAAGACGTGTCTCGTCCAGGATTAAGACACCCAACCCAAACCTCAAACCATGGATGACATCTTTATTCACAACGCAGCATGAAACTTCCAACGCCCGCCAGATCCACTTACTAATTTCTAGAAATACATGTATTTTGAAAACATCAACAAAAGTTGAGCGAGTTCATGTGTTTGTTTGTGTGTATGAGTAAACCTTTGTAAGTATGTTTGTATGTATGTAAATCCTGGTATGAAAGCAACAAGGAAAACAGATCACCAATGGTTTGCAAGGCCATTGATATGTGTGAAGTGATGCAGGAAAACTCAAACCTAGCAGATTTGTCTCCGGGAATAAGACATAGTCACCACATGGGCCACCCTGGTCCGCATGGGTGTGGGCTCGCTACACCCAAATAGACTCATGTCCCTCGGTCCTACAACGAGGATTAATGGTCTTAAGTGTTGTACCCACCACTCACATGATCAAGTAGTACCCTTCCTTAGCTAACCATACCATGTATAAAACGTTTGTAAATAGTTGTAACATGTATTTCACCCCCAAAGTTATAAAACTGAAAAACAGTTAAAAGAAAAAGGGGGACATGAACTCACAGTCTTGCGTCTTCGGGTCACAGTAACTCAAAGCTCCTTCGGTGAACACAACTACCTACAACGTACTAATGTCTATTAGACGAACGGGCCGTGCCTTGATTTAGTATTAATGTCTTTGAGTTATGTTTCTTTCATGCCTTTGATATTTTTTCCAAGTTATATAATTATTGTCAAAATAATTAATATTTTAACTTAAATTATATTTATTAAATTTTGGAATAATTGTTAAACAATATATGTTAACTTAATACTTCCTAAGTATTGATACTTGTATTTCCTTCCCAAGGATGGGGGTATCTTATACATGTGTATTCGTATTCTTGTATTTGTATATTTTACCATGTATCGGTGTCGTATTCCGGTGTGTATTTATACGTGTGAGAATACGTATTTTATGGTATTCATTAAGTATTCATATATTTAAATTTATATTAAACCTTCCGGAATATTATTTCTAATAAAAGTCCTCCAATATATATTTCCAAAACATATATTCAAGAGGTATTACTTAGAAAAATTATTTATAATTTTTCATTTGGCAAAATATTTGTATTTTCATATAAGTTCCAAAAATAATATATTTTCAAGTCTAACTTTAGAAAATATATATAAACTTATTTTTATCCAAAAATAATGTATTTCAAGTGTACTCAATAAAATATATATCTTTCCTAAAAATTATATATCTTCTAAAAATTCCAAGAAAATATATTCACTTCCCAAAAACAATATATTTTCTCTTTGTCAAAAATATGATATAACTTTGTAATAATTGTAAAAATCATATTTTCATTTCCTTGTGTCCAAAATATTATTTACCAAAATATACTTTGTGAGCATATTTTCCGGAATATTTTGTAAGTTACATTTCTTGTTCGGTTTCTCCAATATTTTGTGTGTAACTTGTATATTTATTCCTTGAGATTTTGGTAATATTTTGGATTGTAATTCTTGGTGTTTTTGTGAGTTATATTATTATATGCCCTAAAATAATATAACTAATACACAAAGTATACAAATAATCACACACATTGTGTCTCCTAAATATATATTTCTCAAATACATATTTAGTCACTTTTATTTATGAAAACCAACCTCCAATATTTGTATTTTTGTAACCAAAAATTATGGCAAAGTTTATGTAACCATTTATTGTTGAAAATACACTTGTAAGTGTATGTTTATAGATATTTTTCTAAGTGTTTATATTTTTAGAAAATTTTGCCATAGTTTCCCCTAAAAATGGAGGTTTCCATGCTTTCAAGCATATCATTTTCTTTTGTAAAATCATCACAATCAATTCACAATCAACACTAAACAACTTACACTTACCAATTTGCCAAAACCATGCTTATACCACTACTTCATGAACTTGAAAGTTTATGAAAACTTGTAGTAACTTGGTAGTGTTTTTAGTGAGTTTAGTTACCCTTTAAAGTGTGGTTGTTTATATAAAAACATCATTCTTGAAAGATTTAGATGTTTACAACTTGTAGTCATGCTTTACAAAAATGTTTCCTTATGAAATCTTCTTGTTACACAAGTGTTCCTACACTTGTTTAATCACTAAAAACAAGTCTTGTTTATGTAAGAACCAAGATTATATGAAACTTATATTTTTAACTTGGTTTCTTTGAAATACCATTTATAAATATTTAGATCCATATGATCAACAACTCACTTTAATCATGGTTTTTCAAGAAAACATTATTTCTTTCAAGTTCATGCCTTAAGTATGGATGATCCATCATCCTACAACAATTTATACTTTCACATCTTGCTAAACTATGTTTTTAATCATGATTTAGAAAGACCTTATGATGATTAACGTCACTTCTACAAACAATCAAAGATCAACAAGCATAACAACTTATATTCATGAAGATATCTTTACTAAAAAGCTTATATTCATGTTTACTTCATATGATTCTTTAATGTTCTTGATATTTTTTATCATGATTCACCATTAACCACTAAAAATAGATGTAATATAGAGTGTACAAGGATCTTACCACTAGCACAAGGCTAGGGATGATTCAAGAGTAGAAAGTGAGTGGATAAAAGCAACTAGAGAAGGTCCTTCAAGCTCCGAAGCCACCAAGCTTCTTTGTATGAACTTTAACACTCTTGTATGTATGTGAAATGAATGAAGATGAAGGAATGAAAGTGATGATGGTGGTGATGGGTTTCGGCCGAGAATGGGAGCAAGAGAGGGAGAAAGATGAGTGTGTGTTAGTGTGTGAGAATTATGAACTCTAGATCTTCCATACACTTTTATAAACCAAGTTCTCTAATTAACTCATGTGTAATATGTTCTAAAAAGTAAAAACAAGATCTAATTTAATAAGGAAATAAAATCTTGAAGGCATGGGGCCAAGCATGGTCGTCCACAGGTGGGGGGTCTAGGTGTAGGTTTAAACCTTTAGTTGCAATTTAATTCAAATCCAAGTGTTCGTTACGTGTTTCAGTTATTAGATATTTTTAGGAGGTGTTATGATGTTCGGGGATCATAACTAGCTTGGAAACATTAAAACAGTGCTTCTAGTATAAATTTGATGTTTCGGTAATGTCCGGTTGTTCGGTTGGATACTGATTCGTTAAAGTGCTAAACTTGCAGTTTAGTGTTCTTTATGTACCCTTTTGTGACACTTTTAATTCCCGACACTTAGGAAAGCATTCAGGACCAATTAACCATGTTTCTGCATAATATTAATGTGTTTAAATGTTGATTTATGCTGAATTCAGCACTTTGGGTGAGTTTTAGGCACTTTCCGGCACTTAAACTATCACCTAGAAAAGCAGTTTTGTGATCCTTACTTCCCTACACTCTATACTAGTGCAGTACGTAGTTTCTGGCTCATACTGGGTCTCAAAACACTGTCTGTCTATGTGCTGAGTTTTGTCAGCATTTGCTGATTTATCCGTTTACTGTGCTAACTGTGTTTTGTGCATCATTTATGTCAATATGTTTGCATACAGTAATGATATGACATTATGCAATATGTGATGCACATGTAAATATAATGCAGTAATCAGAAAGCAGTTAATTGTAATTCAGCATAGTCATTAAGCACTAATCAAGATTAATTAATTGTACGGATACCTGGATTTTTTATAGTTGTCACAACCCCCCCCCCCCCCTCAGTTTAATACCCAAACACACCATACATATGTATTTTTAGAACACAAATCAACATGTTGACAGATTAACAACCCTTTAGTCATTAAATCTGCCAGCTGATCTTTTGAACCAACACCAACTGGTTTTAAAATTCCTTTAGAGATTAAATCTCTAAAGAAAAACAAGTCTATTTCGAAATGTTTAGTCCTGTCGTGAAAGACAGGATTTGCTGCAATAGATAGAGCAGCAGTATTATCGCAAAACAACCTTATCGGAACTTTCACAACAATCCCCAACTCTTGCAACACATTTTTTAGCCAAATTACTTCACAAGCTGCTGCACACATCGATCGATATTCAGCTTCCGTTGAAGATCTCGACACAGTAGCTTGTTTTTTACTCTTCCATGACACTAAAGAGTTTCCCAAAAAAACACAGAACCCATTTACCGACTTTCTAGTATGTAGACACTTTGCCCAATCTGAGTATGCATAAGCAGTAAGAGATAAATCTGACCCTTTACTAAATAACACTCCTTTACCAGGAGCATTTTTTAAATATCTTAGCAGTCGGAAAGCAATTTTAAGATGACCATTAGTAGGATTATGCATAAACTGACTCAAATAATGCAATGTGTATGATATATCTGGTCTAGTGTGAGCAAGATAGATTAACTTGCCAACTAGCCGTTGATATCCAGTAATGTTATCAACAATATCAGCATTTTCTTTACACAAAGATGTAACTACATGGTTCTGTTCTATAGGGTTACTAACAGGTTTGAACCCGCTCATACCATACTCTGTTAGCAACTCCAAACAGTATTTCCGTTGGGACAAACACACACCCGTTTTGGACCTGATGACTTCTATCCCAAGAAAATACTTTAACTCTCCTAGATCTTTTATTAGAAATTTAGATCTAAGATGTTCTTTTACAGATTCAATTTCTAAAACTGAATTACCAGTAATTACTATGTCATCAACATAGACAAGTAAATATAAAGTAACATCTTTGTTAATTTTATAAAACATAGAATGGTCTCATTTACTTTGACTAAAACCTAAGTCACATAACACATTAACCAATTTCGCATTCCACATTCTTGGCGCCTGTTTCAATCCATACAATGACTTTTTCAATTTACAAACACGTTTCTCTTCTTTAGAGAAATACCCATCAGGCAAAGACATATACACATCTTCATTCAAGTTACCGTACAAGAACGCATTATTAACATCTAACTGAAACAATTTCCACTCATTTTGAACAGCAATAGATATAACGCATCTAATGGTTACAAGTTTCACAACAGGGGAAAAGGTTTCATCAAAGTCAACGCCTTGTTTTTTACTATAACCCTTAGCAACAAGCCTGGCCTTAAACCTTTCTATCTCCCTAGTGGATTTATATTTAATTTTATAAATCCACTTACAACCTACAACACTTCTACCAGCAGGCAAATCAACTAGATCACAGGTATCATTCCTATAAAGAGCTTCCATCTCTTCATTCATGGCTGATACCCAATTAGGATCATTGTAAGCCTCATTAAAAGTTTTAGGTTCACGAGTTTTATCAAGTACAGCCACAAAACATTTATACTGCGGTGACAGGTTCGAGTAATTAATCACCTTCTCTAAACCATACCTCACTTTCCCCTCAACAATATAGTCGCTAAGGTTTCTAGGTAAAGTAGAACTCCGTATGAGCTTGTGTATGGGTTTGAACCTTTTTTAGATCATTTAAGGGTGTTTGGTTGTCTGGGATTTTGTACTGTTTTAAATAAACATGATAAACTTAGTAGTAGAGCTGATAAGTGTGTTTTTATTGGGTATTCGAATGAAAAAAGGGCTATAAAATGTTTAGTCTTGATAATAAAACAGAGTTGTTTTCAAGAGATGTAAAATTTTTTGAATGAGTTATACCTTTTAAAGATAAACTGGATTTTGGTTCAATGAATGAAACAATAATATTGATGTAACAAACTTAAATTTTTTTTATTTGTATGATACCCCAGAACATCAGACATTCACAACACCCGATGATGATCACAAACCCGCAGCGGTACACAAATCGGAGACAGAACAATCACCGATTAAAACCCCAAGAGCTATCTACGCTCTGATACCATGTGAAAACAGAGGTATCTAACAGTAATCAACAAACAACTCGAATCGAAAAATTTGTATTATCCGACGAACTTGACGATTATAACTAATCCAAAGAATTGATCGAAATACACGAGATATTAACTCTCAACTCTCAACTACAGATGATTATCAACATGATAATCATCTACGCTCACAAGATTTCACCACAAAATCACTGATACGAGACAAATCAGCGACTAAACATACAGAACCCCTAAGCAGGGGCGGACCCAAGCCCAGCCCAGGGTGGGCGGGCGCACCCCCGGGGAAAAAAAAGTTAGTGCTAAATTCCGTCGAAAATCCCGTCCGCACCCCTTAGGTAAAAAGTGTTATCAATTTATATTTTAAATTTTTTTTAGTAAACTCTAATTTTTTTAAAAAAATACTACCTAAATTATATAACTTTTAATACCTAACTAACTAAACCCAAATACCCATACCTTTACCCACTTATAATTCCTAACTAGCTAGCCCACTAAGTCTTAGCCCATTAACCAAACACAACAATATTTCAAACTATAATAAAATAATTAAAGCCCAAAACCTTTAGAAATTCTCTCCCGCTCTCTCTCTCTCTCTCTCTCTCTCTCTCTCTCTCTCTCTCTCTCTTGCGTCCCTGCACTGCCAACGAACAACATTACCCAGCGACAACAGTCCAGCAACCGGCGACCACCGTAATCAGCCACCATACCACCGTCGTTTGACACCAAATCTAACCGGAATCCGAACACGGGTAAGTTTCTTTGTTATTTTGAAGATTTTGGTTGATATTATAGGAGAAAAAGGGTAATAAAGTTGTTAAATAGATTTGAAATTTTGTGTGTTTTGACGTTGTTTATGGTTGTTTAGATGATTTTTAGGGTGATTATGTTGTTTATATATTTTTAGGGTGATTACAACTTACGTTATGATTTCTAGGGCTTGAATAGTTGAAAATTAAAATTGAAACGTTATGTTATGGAGCGATGAACTTATGTTATATAGAGAAAGAATTGCTTAAGAAATTAGTTTTAGATTATGTTTTGGATAGATTTCAAAAAATGAAAACTCGTAGGGCGTCGACATTTTAATTATGTTTGTAACAAGGTTTGATATGTTTTTGATGATCATATAATTAGTTTGATGTTCGTTTGTTTTACATGACCCGACCCGATACGAACCGATTTTTTTACTTATATACCTAGGGGCCTAAATTTTTTAAAAATGTTCCGCACCCCCATGGAAAAATTTCTGGGTCCGCCACTGCCCCTAAGTGACTTTAGAGAGAGAAAAACGAGAGAAAGTGAAGACTGAATAATATCTTGACTGAATGATAACCAAGTTAGGTTACTCGATCTTATATCTGGTTGTCTTCTAGCACCGCAATAAGCCTAAATCCGCAGCCCAAAAGTCAGCCGAAGCCCAAAGTAAAGTGGAGCAGCCCACCAGTTGTCCAGCATCCAGGAGTCAAAGCAAGTCCAGTCAACATGTAACAAAAAACCAAAAAATATTATTAAGAAAAAGATACAGACTTATGTATAAATATTAAACTGAAACAAGGTATATAACTATATATTTTAACAGAAAATAAATATGGGTTGAAGTAAAAAATTAGGGTAAATTACACTTTTCATCCTTTATGTTTGTATCGAATTGCAACGGATAACCTTTAACTTCAATAATTACAATCACAGTCCTTTATTTAGAAAACTCATTACACCGTACGTCCTTTGGCTCTAACCATGTTAAAATTTTAAGTGAAGTCTATTTGTACAAGGGCAATTTAGTCTTTTAACTTAATTATTCATAGCATTTAATAAATAAAAGAATATAAAGCGTAAAAACTTATTAGAACAATATAAATACTTTCTTTCTCTCTCCCTTAAAAGCTTTCATTATCTCTCTCACATCACAGGTGACCTGCAACCTTTTCCGGCAACACCTTTTCACCTTGAAACAGACAAACGCACACATGAGTCAGTAACCAAGACCAACGCCGGTTGTCTCCAACCTCCTTCAGCCTTCAGCGCCCATTAGATCCTCGAAAGAGCCCACCACTGCCGCACACCGTTTTTCCGGCAACGAACACTCCAAAATCCGGCGACTTCAGTCCGGATCCGGCGATAACAAGATCCGGAGACTTTAGTCCACTTCAATGATCTAGGGTATCTAACGAGATCATGGGCTCGATTTGGTAGTTATGGTTCCGATTTAGGTTAAACATGGGCTCGATTTGGTATCTGTCCGACGACTTCAGTCCGGTTTAGGCTCACAGGCGACTCATATTTGACGTTATGGTTCTGATTTAGGTTAAACATGGGCTCGATTTGGTGTTCATCATTCAGATTCGGGTTTAGGGTTTTTCCAGATGGTAGTGTTTAGGGCTCGATCTGATGTAGGGTGCTAGTTGTGTGAGGGTGGGGATGGAAGTGGTGGTGTGCACCGCCGGTGCTAGTGCTAGTTGTGTGAGGGTGGGGATGGAAGTGGTGTGTGGACCGCCGGTAATAGTTATGTGAGGGTGGTTTTGAGAAAGAGATAGAAGTCTGAGTTGGGGAGTTGAGTTTGAGAAAGACAAAGGAATTTCATAAAGGAGAAGAAACAAAGTATGAAAAGACAGAATTGCCCTCACATGAGGTGCACATGACCTGACTTAACTTAAATTTTTAACCTGGTTAGTACTAAAGGACGAAATGTGTAACGAGTTTTCCAAATAAAGGACTGTGACTGTAATTATTAAAGTTAAAGGTCATCCATTGCAATCCGGTATAAACGTAAAGGACGAAAAGTGTAATTTATCCAAAAAATTAAGAAAACGTAAGTGTCAGAAAAAAAAAAAAGTATATTATAGCTCCTACTTGTTCTTTAATAAATGGTTAAATTCAAAACCTAAAAAACAAAAGTATACCTTTAGCTAACATGATGTGTTTTAATATATATAATTATAATAATTATAATGTACGATGCCCATTTCTCTTTTAGTTTTTAACACTTGAAAAAAAAAACACAAAATAAATAGTTGAAACGATCAACTCGCGAACCCATCACTTTTAGCTAAACTTGTTCAACCACAAATTAACTTGAACTTTTAAGACTAAACCCAAATCCATAAATACCCTGTTAAGTACGTGTCATGTCAAAATTCACCCTGTTGTGTTGTCATTATGACAGATTGTGAACATGTGATCTTTCGTAATTAAGATGTTGACACATTTTCTAGATTTCTTTTCATTTTCACCAAAAGATGTGAAATTTTAAACATGGTCCATGTATACATAACAAGAACTTTCATGACGGGCTATTGTGTGATGAAAATCGTTCCATCTTCGTCAGTGGTATCAAAGAAGCATCAACCAAGCCTTCCACTAATCGATGTCAAACCCGCCAAGGCCTATTATCTGGACTAATGATTAAATAAAAAAGAAACTAAATATAAGTAACAACAATAAAATATATATATATTACTTGTTATTTCTTAAAGGCCGAGATAAAACCATATATCAAATACTTGGGCATTTTACCTTACGACATAGATGCATGTTAGTAATATGTGTGATAAACACGTTATTTAGTTACTCTTACAAGGCATCCCATCTACAAGTCGTAAAATAATCTCATCAACCATCTTAATTTCTCACTCCATGAATCCCTTTTTTCCATAAAAATAGCACACAAACTCGCATTGTGTCACGGTCTAATGACCCATCAAGGAAGTGAAGAAAAACTCCTCTCACGCTAGAATGAATAGTTTAAACGTTAGTCGACATTCTCGGTCTCTTAGTTTTCATATCCTAATCGCAGCCCTACAAAAAAGAAAGTAACGCACCTCCGGCCTCTCAAAGAATTATGCCAAATTATAGTATTGGATAGGGGTGCAAACGAACGAACGAAACGTTTAGCGAACCGTCCGTGAACTGTTCGGCGGGAAGTTCCTTTGTGTTCGTTCGTTTAATAAATGAACGAACATGAACAAGAAATTCCGTTCGTTTAACTAAACAAACAATTTTTTTTTTTAAATCTAAAAATAAAAAAAGAAGTTTAAAATCAAAAAGTTTAAAAAAAATAAAAATCAGTAATTTAAAAATTGATTTTTTTTTATTTTTTGAACTTTTTTCTTGGTTTTCTAATTTTTTTATTTTTGCTTTTTAATTTTTAGTATTTTATTTTTTTATTTTTCTAAATATATATTTTTTTTTAAGTTTATTTTCTTAATTTTTTGGATTTTGTATTTTTTTTATTTTTTTTAAAAAAAAATTATTTTTTTATTTTTTTGGATATTTTGATTTTTTAAATTTTTTTTATGTTTTTTTTTCATTTTTCAACATTTTTTTATTTTTTATTTTTAAAATTTTTTTGATTTTTTTAGTTTTCTGAGTTTTTTATTTTTCTAATTTTTTTTAGTTTTTGGGATTTTTAATTTTTAAATTTTTTATATTTTTTTATTTTTTTTCTTTGTGAAGTCCAGGCTCTAAAGGCTAACGTCTACGAACAGGATCGAACAGGAAGAAAAGTCTGATTGTGGTGCCCTTTTTAGTGTTACCTACTTACATAGCGTAATACCATCCTAACCCACAAATTATTTTAAATAGATATCCTAAAACTCATCTTTAATTATTTTCCAACTCATCCTGACTCATCCTCATTTTTAGAATGACACAAAATAACCAAATGGGTTTTTATTGCCAGATCTATTTGCGGCCCTAGTATTGGATAGACTAATGTACGGTTGTTAAACGTATATGCCAAGAAATTTACAAATAATTTAAGTATTGACATACTTAGTCTAGTCGGATTATGATTTTGCCCCATTTAAATTTACAGTTTTGTCATTGGTTTTGTTTTTTTTTTTTCCTTTCTGTCAAATTACGATTTTGTCATCAGTTCAAATTTACAGTTTTGCCATCGTTCTTGTTTTCTTTTTCCTGTCAAATTACGATTTTGCTCGCAGTGTAAAATTATAGTCATGACATCGTTTTAGTTTTTTTATTTGAAAAAACTTTGGTAGTGTTTTATTTTATTTTATTTTTTACAAAACTATGGTAATGTTGTTTTTATAGTTGACTTTGTGTAATTTTTATTCGTATCAGGCGGCTACGTGGCACACACTCATTTGTCCTAAAAGATTACAATTTTCTCCCCAATTTAAAATTATGTCTTTCTATCGTTTTAGTTTTTTTTAGTGAAAGTATAGTAGTGTTTTGTTTTAACTAGTTGACTCAATATAATTTTTTTAAGATCACATTATGAATAGTATGTAAAAAAACCAAAACACAGACTTACATGTTATGAGAAATAGGTATTCAGCTTAGTGCCCCGCAACACTGGCGAGGCAAAAACTAGTCTGCCAACATATTGATAATGAACATATAATAAAAACCTTAGAAGATAAAACACTCCAAACATACAAGTGAAAAACAAAATGAAATACTTACACAAGCAATGGACCTTTAGCAAATTAGCCTATGGCAAAATTCTGAATTTGAAACCGGTCCGAAAAACCGATCTGATGGGAAGCAGAGGTCTACAAAAGTTATTTTTCAAAAACTAGATTCACAAATCAAATTGTTGTGCATGAATTAAAGAAAGCTATTATACCATTTGGTTGGACAAACATTACTTATATTACTGACATCACAAAGTTTTATCTAATGCAGCAGAAAAAACGAGTTTCAAGTCATAAAACAAACCTAACTTCAAGCAAACATGATGATAACCAGCATCCTACACATTCATACTTAGATAACGACTTTTACCAGAAATCCTAATACATACATACCATAAAGTACCAAAACAACATAACAACATTGCTAAAAGACTCGAGTTCAACAAAAGAACATCGAGTTGGACACATTTTCCTGCAGCCTCGGGAGCTGAGGGACAGGGACCGCACCTGCTGATGTCACTCCCGTTCCACCATGGGAGGAGCTAGTTTCGGAGCGGTCCTCAAACTTCATGAACTGGCCCACCTGAGTAGCAGCAAGATGAGCATAGCATATGGGCGCAACTGCATCACACACCGCCAATAATTAGATTTCAGGCAAAATCTCAAGGATACGGAATTTATGAAAGTATATTAACACTTACCTACGGATATTGCCGTAGTACTACGCTGGTAACTGCAGTCAAGCAAGCAATTGATTACAAATTTTGCTTTTATGATAAATAGAAAGAGCCAAGAACGCAAAGAAACTTACACATAAGAGAGATTATGAACAAGCTCCTGCAGATCATCCGCTGAGAAGCCAATTTCGTCATAGAGAATATGGTAATGTGTCGGTCTAGTTGTGCCCTGTTTCAATCGTGCAATTAGCCAACACTTTCGAAATTTCAAATATTAAATAATAGAAAAAAACTGGAGAAAATTTGCTTCAAATGCATGACCGAAAAAAAAAATTCAAAAGACTCACTATCATTCCTGCATGTGCGCACATGTAGAAATCATTGTTCCTGGGATGGCACACTTTGTTGTCGATCACAGTACCTGTGTTATATCAGAGAAAAAAAACCCATGGGTAATTCAATAAGCACTTACTTTCAATAACAATTTACATTTCATGTAAGACGTTTATCATTAAAATATGAGTGAAAGCATTCTAAAAAATTAATCTAAAGAAACGCGTAAATATGATATCTTAAGTTTTTAATGGGTATTTTGTATATTATTCTTTTTTTAGTTGGAGAAGGAATTAAATATGACATTATCTTAAAATTGAATTACCAGGTGGAACGTTGTCAGGGGACCCAGGCTGGAAGAACTTGGTATGGTGGTTTTTCTGAGCAATGATCACAAGGAACTTGGGGCACCATTTGTCGTCCAGAAACTTGCAGGCCTGCACCAATTTGAAAAAGAAAAATGCATACCAAACACGCCTCTCACTGAAAAAAACGAGTCAATGCGCTATAAAACTAACAAACCTCGATGATCTGATCAAGCTCAATGTTGAGAACTTGATTGAACTGGGATTCGCTCACACCGTCCCTAGAAACCGAGAGAATAAAATCTCAACGCTCACCATAATAATCATGGGGAAAGACGATATAAAATTAGAGTTTACCTGAAAATGATGATCTGATCAGGCTTTCTTTTACCTGAGCTCACATAGAAGTCAAGAAGTAACTCCCTGCCAGAAACAAACATACAACAATTTGATTTTAATTGATTTTCAACGTCTCAGTTTCAATAATTCATAAACTATGAATAATAGGAGCATATTGAATCGCACCTCATGATCCCATCATCTTGGGAGTCTGAAACCTTCTTGAAAAGGGAGTCGATCATCTCCACTTTGGGAGACTGAGTTCTTACAGAGGCTCGGTAGCGAGAGATTAGAGGCCAGTGCCTAGAACTAACCACCTGAAACATAAACAATATAATGATGATGATAATTCTTAATATTATAATTATTTGATAATTAAACAGCAGAAAAAGTTACAGCAGCAATAGACGGGATATCAGATTGGCCTGGAGAACCATGTGATACATCCATTCCCAGAATAATTGTTGGAGCCTTTGATACCAATGGAATTGATGGTGTGTGCTCCACTGCTAACATAGAATTCAAACCTCCAAGCTGCAAACAACCAATTAACATATTTGCGTTTTTGTAAACCTTTTTAAAATTCTGTTGATTTTATAACAATCTCACCTTGGCATTTATCTTAAGAAGAACATTGGTCAAATATTGATCATTAACCCGCATGGGTGCAATACACTGTGTTACAATTCCAAAGTCTGCAAGACATTTTTTCTTCCAGGGACCTTAAAATTTAAATAAGATGTATTATTAGCAAAGAACAAACATTAAAAATTAAAAAAATAACATATGCAGTACTACCAACCATAAAGGTCAGAATTCTTCCTCTCAGGGAGCAAGCAAAGAAGGAACTGTGGGGCACCAGGAAGTTTTGACTGGATAAAATCGAACATCTTCTCGACCCTAACAACAGGTGGGGCCCGCCTGTTCTGGGGGCTTTCTTCAAACACATCAAATGGCTCATCAATTTTCTACACATTTTAGAAATCATGTCAGTAAATCTTAGTATATTTAGCAAAAAATGATAAAAAGAACGAAGAAATCAAGACATACGATTCCCTTCATTCCTCCACATTTGATCAAATCCTTAACAAGATTGCGAATGTCACATCGTGCAGAAAAGTTAGCCACAGCCCACTTCTCGATCTTTGTGGGATCAACAAATTTCTAAATTATCATAACAAAATGGCGTTATTGGTTATAGAAAATGCAAGTATCGTGTAAAATTTGATGTAGAAAGAATCAAGAAAATAAATAAGAGTACATCACACGCACCCTATTGTTAAAATTCCACCGCCCATTCCGTGCAAAGAAGTCTTCTCCGCCCCCCGCCTTCAGCTGTAATAATTAATAGATTAATAAAATAGCATAAAACCGGAAAATAGAAGCAGATAATAAGCATAAATGAAACATAAATATTAATAATTAATAGATTAATAAAATAACATAAAACCAGAAAATAGAAGCACCTTTGGGGCTTGTAGAACACGTCCGTCAACTTGTGTAAAATTGCTATTTATTGAGATGCCACAGGACTTCAACAAAGGCTCAGAATCATAGTCATTGAGCTTCAATGCCTTCAAAAATACTCAACAATATTAATATTTTGTTTTCAAATATAAAAAAGAAAATACAGATTCTTAATAAAACCTACATCACTCAAAACCCGCATTCGCTCTTGAGGCTTCTGCCTTGATTTCTCTACCAATGAAGACCGTTGCAGAGTAGTTAGGGACTTTGTATATCGTTGTAACGACACCAATGAACACAGCTAGAAACATCCAAACAAAATATGAACTCATTATTTTACAAGAAATAAATTATAATCAGATTAATTCTCAGATCTGCTATGTTTTAATACTACCTCAAGGGGGATGTATGTTGGTCTCTTAGGCCTCCCAACATTGATGCATGGAAGTTCACCAGAATAACGTAAATCAATCTTCCGGTAGTTCACAAAATAATCATAAACAGTGACTTCTAATGTTTCAGGTTCCCCATTCTCATCTTTGGTCTTTTGTTTCAACGAAAACCTAGAACCACCAATAATATTTAATTGTTATATAACAATTGACAAACAACAAATTTGGAAAAATAAAAAGAAAAACCATACAGTTGTTCGTTGCAGGGCTTCTCGCTCAGACCAGTAATCTTGTACTCTGTATTAGTCGGGCTGGCCTTCACCCTAAGGTTTTTTAGGGTCCGCTTTGCCTGATGTAAAGACAAAATATTAACAATGTACCATCAAAAGAGAAAATAAGTGGTCAAATTAGTAAGGAACTTTACAACGTTACCTTAGCCCAGTCAATTGAGTACGGATCTTTCACATTTTGGTTGTTGATAAGAAAATCCACCACTGGCCCAGGCTGGATGATCATGGTGGTAGATACATCTGTCAACGGCAGTAAATGGTTAACAAGAAAATTTGACAACCTCAACTCAATTCACTTATGAACGGGCCATTACAGATTATGTTGTAAGTGAAAATGGAAATGGGTCAAAAGTAGTTCAACGTGGATTATGTTTAATGCATAAACATCTTATATAGCCTTGCTCCATGATTAGATTGTTATGATATTTGAAAGACTATTTATTTCATTCAGGTAAACCAGACCTGTCCACAAAATGACCCATTTCAACCAATCATCCCTTGAGCCACCTCAAAATAAAGAATTAAAGATACAATGGCAGGAACATCTGAACATACCGATATTTAGGGAAAGACCACCCTGAGAAGTACGAAAACTCGAATGAAATCCTCTGCAACCCAGAACACCACCGCCAACATCTGCAAAGTTTTTCACATCATTGTGGAAGAACGATTGGCGAACAAGTAGACATCCTCTGCCATATGAATTATTAAATTAAATAATGTCAGCCAAAAAGACTAATAAATAGCTATATTAAAATATTAATAATTAGAATACAACTTACTTCTTCGCAGCATGTTGCCTGAGGATAATGTCAAGAACTCTTAGTGCTTCTTGAGAGTTCTCTGATTCTTGACCACGTAGAGCTTGTGCAATTGACTGCATAGGAATCTTGGCTGCAAAACTCAACTCCACTTTGAATGTTTTTGATTGATACTGGCGACGCATTCTTTTTCTGTCTTCATTTTCAGGGCTAGCGTTTCCATTATTTCTGAACATGTAAAATTTGTTAAACATCAGATATTGTTAGCCCATAGAGCTGTTATCAATGAAATACAACCCAAATCAATATTACGATATACCTGTTTGATGTAACATCCTCCAAGACGACAGTGAACTCATGCTTGTTCCTTGGAAGTGAGCCAATGGTGAACAAACTTTTCTCGCCATCATAAGCAAATTCTTTTCCTGCTAGTTCACTACCATATGTTTCATGAACTCGATCAAGAACCTTTCTTCCTACACCTTTTCCATCCACTGGGCGGCCATCTTCATAAAACAAAGCAACCTGTTTGATCCAATGCAGTGAAATTAAACAATTTGTAAAGAGTTTGAACTAATAATCATGACCTGCAAAAACAAAGTACATACACTGTAGTGAAAGAAGTGTCCATCAACATTAGACACGTTGACTTTGAAGTGATTAGTCAAAAGCTGAATCTTCTGGCCCTTGGTGGCTAACCCGCGACGTGCCATAGGCACGCGCATCACCTTCTTCTTAGCCGGTTCAGGAGCTTGTTCAGGGACCACATCCTCTGGAACAGGTGGAGGAGGAGGTAGGGCCTCCTCACTGGCTACTCCAATACCATCGTTTTCATGTGAATCCATGTCTAGTTCCTGTGTAAAAAATAATTTAACTCGTTATCAGCTCACATAAAACTATATGCTTCTCAGCATATTCACATGAACTAACAACAAAATTAAAAGCAACTAAAATCTTTCTAAAACAAGAAACCAAAAAATGAATAATTTTAGTTCATGAAATTTAAAAGATCTGCCAGTTTTTTCACATGAACTAACAACCAAAAATCTTGCTAAAAGAAGAAACCAAAAAATATTAAATAAATTTTAGTTCATGAAATTTAAAAGATCTGCCCGTTATTTCACAAAATAAACCAAAAGGAAAAAATACTAACAAGGAATGTTTTTATGGTTATAAAAAGTAAAAATCACTCGAGACACAAAAGTGAAAGTTAAAATATAGCAAAGCAAAAAGTAGGTGAAAGAAAATAAAGAAATGACATATGCAGACCTAAATCTGGGAATTAATTTTCAAGTAAAAGAAACAAAATAACAGATCAAACCAAAATACCCAAAGGAGTCTACACGAAGCCTAAATCCACCAAGAACAGCAAAAACACCTCAACATTCACATCATGCAAAAGCCTAAAAAATAACATAAAACAATAATAAACAGCAAAAAAAAAACAAAAAAAACAAAAAAACAGTAAAAAATCAACAGTACTTCTAGAGATCAAGAATCTCACAAATCCCTTCAAACTGTAGAACTGTAAAATCAAAAACAAGCAGTAGCTGCAGTTCTGACACAAATCAAAGCAACAAAACATATTTCCCCTAAAAATTGTCAAAAAAAACCCTAACTTCCACAATAATCAAACTAAAAAAGTCAAATCGGTAAAAAAATATATATATAAACTTCAAAAAATTCAACAAACACTTCACTAACTACACATCATCATCCGTACGGACTCGATATACTCAAAAAACCTACCAACATTGGTTCGATTTATGGGTTTTCAACGAGAAAAACACCGAATCGGAAGCAGGTGAACAATAATCGTAGTGAAACAGAGTAAGAATTAGAGAAAAAAAGATGAGATTATACCTAATTTGTAGCGAAAAAGAGGAAGAACACGAACGGAGAAACCCTAAAATGTGTCCTCTCTAGAGTGAGAGAGGAGAGAGAGAGTTAGTTGGATGGGGTGTGTGTTGTACAAGTGTATTTATAGTGAAAATAAATTTGATAGGAGTGACGTGCCATAATCTTCTGTTACCCATTAACTACTGATCTCTCATTTTTTTAGTAATTTGTTTCTTAATAATGTTTTTATTTTATTTCTTCAATAAAGTGGATATTATTTATAAAATAATGATACGGTCTTTTTTTTAACGGCTAATTTTTCCCCTTAAATACTTACACCTCTCAATTATTGAATCTTGTTCACCCTACGAGAGATAATTCCTCTTGATATATAATGTTTGAAAAAAAATAATTAAAAAATGAAAGTTATCGGGTTAGCATGTTGCAACAGCTTAATCGACTTGTAAGGAAATAAAAACCATAAGAATATCGACACGTGTTTCATAGATCGAAAGTTATAAAAGTAAACACTAGTAATGATTTCAATAATACTGGTACCGATGCCCGGTTGATATGTTCTTTTCAAGTTAACTTGTTTAATATATATAATTATATATAAGCGGTGAAATAAAAATTTATAAAAGATTAAAAGGTAGATATGATGGTTCATTGACAAAGACAAAGACTTTAAACACTTAGGTTTAAGAGAGAAAGGTCTTGAGTTCAAGTTTCAAACACGACATTGGTTAAAAGAAATTTGCCGTTCAAAAATAAATAAATAAAAAATAGAATGGAGACATGACAAGTTGTAAGCGGTAAGGTTTACTATTTATGTAAACTAGTGCTATTAAATCCGCGCATTGCGCTGGAAATCCTCGCGTTGTGTCGTGTGTGGGTATTAGTTCGTTTAACTTCGATACTGACACTTGTTATAGCAACCAATAGAGAAAAAACTAAAAAAAATCATGATATGACCAAAAATATACCAACACAACGGGAATTTGATCGGTATTGGTTTGTTTTTTTACGCCACCTACACTCGTTACAACAACCCATAAAGAAAAAATCTTGATATGACCAAAGAATACCGACACGTGATTTATATGGATCAAAAACAAACGCAAATTATATAAGATATATAAAAAACCAAATAATACATATAAAAAAGCACTAACTAAACAAAACATATAAAAAAAGCCTTTAAAACAAATAATTACTTTTCATTTAGTTTCTTTATTAATGGTATATACAATATACAATTACTATTCATTTAGTTTCTTTATTAATAGTATATATATATATATATATATATATATATATATATAAGTATATACAATACAATAATAGTATACAATGAAATTGTAATATATGACAGTAGTATTCATTAAATAAAAACATAAAGTTGGTGTGAAACAACCTAATCATAAAAAGAAGAGTTAAATAAGATTTAACAATAACCATTTTTTGATAGAAAATACGCTCATCACTCATTCTCCGTTAAGGATCGTCTTGTGAATTTCCCGAAAATGTGTTTAATTAGTGAACAATGCTAAAAACGTCAAAGATTTTCCTTTTTATTAGGCTATGGGGTGTGGGGCTCCATCCCTGCCACATAAGCCATGTATAGCGCCCAGGGGCGAAGCTTAATGGGGGCGGGGGGGGACGTCCGCCCCCCGGGATTTTTCGCTCAGTAGTGTTATATATGTAGTTTTCGTATAGAAATTTGTGGGTATATACGTTTTCACCCCCCCCCCCGGTTCTATAGAAATTTTTGGGTATATATGTTTTCACCCCCCGCCCGAAAAATCCAAGCTTCGCCACTGATAGCGCCCATCACCACACCCTTTAAGGGCGCCATTGATGGGGCTCCATGGTGGTAACGACCTATAAAGCCCTTCAGGTGGGTCCCATTAGTTCGACAACCAATCAAATGTTTTTTTTTTTTAATTTTGTTTAATAGGGGCTCCATCCACACCCTCTAAATTAAAGGGGGGCTCCATCGCTGACGTGGATTCTATGTGGACTTGATAAAGTCCCATAGGGCTCCATCCACACCCCCATAACCTTACTAGTTATGAATTATGAATATATTTACTAAGACTAAGTTGATTATGTTATTTGCACTCCCACCCACAATGTTTAAGCAATATAATATTGTGTTTTTAAATTTTATATTCTTTACAATAAAAAACCATGATATTCTTTTTAGATTTAAATGTTATTTTAGTCCGTGTGGTTTGGGTCATTTTGTCAGTTTAGTCTAAAGGTTTCATTTTTTTCCTGTGGGTCCAAAAAAGTTTCACCGTTGCCATTTTAGTCCACTGGGTTAACTTCATCCATGTTTTCTGTTAACCAGAAGGGCAATTCGGTCATTTTATATGTAATTCTGTTAAGTAGAAAGGCAGTTCGGCCATATATATTTACTTTACCGATAACAAAACAATGAGAATGAGAATGTGAAAAGCTGGTTGTTGACATGCATATGATGTGTTCATTGCTTTTGCTTTCTTCAAAACGATGTATATTGAGGTATTGTTTGTTTTTGCAGACATAAACTGTCTACAAGCTGATTTCATATGTTTTCATGTCTATAACTGAAGATGTGGTCTAAAGTTCTTCAAGCTGAAAATATAAGACTGTTTGTTTTTATAAATTGATACTGTATGTACAAACTACATGAACTTTGTTTTATTTTCCAAATCAAAACATCCTAAACCAATTACCTCAACTACACATTCACTTTGTTTTATTTTCCACAGAGACTGTTAATCATGAGCTTTTAATTAGATCTGATAATGAGATTCTAAACAGGTCTAAAACTATAAGTAATCAACCATCAAACTTAAATGTGCCAGATATGCACAATCATCATTCATTACTACTACAATTAAAGCTAATTAGTTAAGAATAGTAACGAAACCTAAATGTGACAGAAACACATCAAATTTCAAAAACAAACAAACCACTAATCATCAGCTTTTGACCTGATTATGAAACAAGATCTAAAGTAACGTATTCGACCTAAAATTATACGTGATCAACCGTGAAACTTAACTGTGACAGAAATGCACAATCATTACTACTACAACTAGATCTAATTAGTTACAAATAATAATTGAACCTAAATGCACAATCATAACAAGCAGCAATCGAACATCTGAAAACGAAATGGAATTCAAATGCAATAAACGGATACCTTGAAAAGTTGCAGAGAGAGTGACGATTAAAGGAGACGATACGAAGCATCAGTTAGGGTTTCTGAATCACCATTTTCTTCTTCCATTCTTCACTGCATATGATGATGATGATGACACGATGAGAATTATTGATGATGACGATGATGATGTTGAAGGGTGATGGCAGCCGCAACGGTGGTGGTGGCTGACTGAGGCGACGGCCGGCGCCTGTGACCTTACAGTAGTGGTGGTGATCCAATTTTGAGGGAGGAGGGTTTTTTGTGAAGATGAGAGAGGAGGGTTTTTTGTGAAGATGTTTGAAGAAAGGGTGTCATAGCTTTTTTTTAAGCTGAAAAAAGCCATTTTCATATCTGCTTAAAAAAAACAAACAGTCTTCAAAGGTAACATCTGCGCGCCCACAGACATCAGCTCCCTTGAAGATGTTTGAAGAAAAAACAAACACCCCCTAACACACATCACATGTATGTTAACAACCAACTTTCCAGATAACATTAAATCTTACGCGAACTAAAAAATTAACCTAAAAGAACACAAGAAACACCGAACTTTAATAAGAGTATACACACTTTAACATAGCTGACACCGATGTCCCTTCTTGAATAGCCTGGTCCAAATTGCGCATCACATAGTTGTTGTAATCTTTGATGATTCTCATGATTATATCGGATATGTGTCTTCTATTCGTTTTGTATCCTTAACCACCTAATAGATTTGAGCTAAGCAAAACCATGAACGCATGTTCGCTTATAAACATCTATATTGGATAATGAGTGAAGTTACAAATTCGTACACATCGTTTGTTGCTCCACTTGCATCAACATAACTGAAAGTTCAAGAAACCAAAATCAATGAACAACTCACATGTATGTTTACAACCAGTTTGGGGTTAGATACCGTGTGCACATTTTTGACATACTATAAAATGTGCATGCGTATGTGACTGATGAAAAAAACATATAGAACATAATAAAACATTTAAAAACAAAATATTAAAAACGTATAAAACATAATATTAAACACAACAAAACAAACTTCCTAATTATTGGGGTGGCAAAATTTGCTAAAAAAATTAAGCAGGAAAACAAAGTTTTTAAATTTAAAAACTACTGCACTACTAATGTTTATCCTATAAATACATAGTACTGCACACCTATTTCAATTGCTAAAAAAATTAGGCATGGATCTGATTCTGAGTTTTCAACTTTTATGTTTAAGACTTATCATTCCTTATTCGTGTGCTACTTTATTTAACTTTTATGTTTAAGACTTATTTTTTCTTTTTCTTGTGTTACTTTATTGCATCAATGGTTTCTTGAAGTACTTGATAATTTAAATGCTAAATTTATTAGTTACCAGACATGTGTAACACTTATGAATAAGAAATCTATTAGAAACGAGTGCCATAATGCAAAGTGTCCCCCCGCCGCATCACGCGTGCACCCTACTAGTTCTTAATAAAGTTTTTAACGAGCGTATATAAACGTACCATATCAATATTTGTTTTGCAATATCATGTATACTCTTATTAAAGTTCGGTGTTTCTTGTGTTCTTTTAGGTTAATTTTTGAGTTCACGTAAGATTTAATGTTATCGGGAAAGTTGGTTGTTAACATACATGTGATGTGTGTTAATATACATCGTTTTGAAGAAAGCAAAAGCAATGAACACATCATATGCATGTCAACAGCCAGCTCTTCACATTCTCATTCTCATTGTTTTGTTATCGGTAAAGTCTTTAAGGGCTTAACAGCTACAACAGTTAAAACGGTTGAGGAAATAATAAACAAACCACAGGGTAAACATCACAAACCAACTACATGGACAGGGTCATGTTACAATTTAATCTTGCCTTTGCTTACATTTAGTGTTCATTTTTGTGTCATGTCAGCACAAAGAAGCACAGTCATAGGGATGGTATACTATTTCGCCACATGCTAAGCTCAGAGATTCGTCGTTCCCTATCTTCCTCTCGATAATTGTGACAAACTCGAGTTACCTGACGAATTGAGTAACGTTCGCGATGTCATTTATTTCTCGAACCTAAAGAAGCGTTTGTCCGATGAAACACTTGTGATACCCTTACTAGAGCCTAAGATTAACGACAAGTTGCAGTTTTTCGAGGAATCCATTGAAAACATGGACCAGGAAGTCAAGGTTCGTTAACATAGTCGAATTCCAATCATGAGAGTTCGTTGGAACTCAAGACGTGGACCGGAGTTCACGTGGGAACGCAAAGATCAGATGAAGCTCTAGTGTCCACAATTGTTCAAAACGGCGAAACCAAATTCTGATGAGACTGGTGAATTTCGGGACGAAATTCTCTTTCAAGTTGGGGATGATGTGGCACCCGAGGAAAATCCACAGTCATCCTGATCTATCACCTGGCTGCTTTGGGTTACTTATTAAATTTCAGGACGAAATTTCTTTCAAGTTGGGGATGATGTGACAACCCGAGATCTTAAGGTCCTTCCTCTACGCATCACTTGTTTCACAACCCTATTTTCACAATTTGTTTTACGTTGTTACATGTGCACGATATATGTACGGTTATAGTATTGTTATGTTTGGTTGTTAAATGAAAACTTAGGAGTTGTGTAATGTTTAGACATAACACGTTAATGCTACAAAACTCTGGATTGCACACCATACTTAAGCCACGAAGAACCCAGACGAAGAAGGATTCTTCGTCGCAATCATCACCTGACGAAGAAGGTTCTTCGCCAGGAAGGGCTCTCGGCCCAAATCACTACGTAGCCCAGAATGGGCCCTTGTTCGCATAACCTCAAGGGTTCAGGTGCAACTTATCATAACCTACAAAACTTAAAACAAACCCTACAAACTCTAAAGCTCTTTCCTCCTCTCTTCCCTGTGCGACGGCATCTTGGTCTCGAAGCCCTTCATCTCGAACAAACCAATCACTTCAGTATCACGGTTAGTGTCTATCATTATTAGTTGCTAAAATCTTGATGTCGTGACTTTATGTAAAACTAGGGTTTCATCTATAATGTAACACCTGTGCCTCCACGGTCATCAAACAAATACCAAACCAATGAAATATTATATTTCATACTTGGGATTTGTAAAATTATGTGTATCTTTTACACATATCAACTCTTGTTTGATTTTAAGCTTTAAATCGCTTTCTGGAAGGTTATACGCGCTCTGATGCGTAAATATAACCAGTTTAATCCAACGAACACTCCGGAATAGTGAAATAGGCTTAACATACCTTAAATAACCTTTACATAACTTAGATATAAGTTTTGGAAGGTTTGGTGTAGTGAAATCAAAGTTTAATCACTTACAGGGACTAAAGTTGACAAACTGCGAAAGTATGCCAATTTGAACTGTAACAGACATTCCGGAACATGACCATAAGTTAAACACACCTTAAATATCCTTGACATAGCTTAGAAATAGGCTTTGAGGGGTTCGGTGTGCTAAAATAAACTTTTGTGTCATTCAGGGACTAAAAGTGTCAAAAAGTGCACAAGTTTGCATTTTCACGCATAACTTACGTTCTGAATACATCTGGACACCCAAAAATTTATGTAAGCATGACTACATTTTATTTTAGTGTTCGCCTTAAGAAAAATCCATTCGTTTCGTCATTTGGTTCGTTTTTCGCGCTTATGCGCATTCCGTCGTAATTAAGCGAACATCGCGTTCGTACGACCAAACGAACCGACATCCGGCATATTTTTGAGCATGTTTTGAGTTCCCTATACTTTAACTTCATTTTAGAGCCTTGAAATGAGGTTAACGGGGTTCAAACGCATCGAAAAAGGCCTTAAACACGTGCAGGGACCATTTCTGTCACTTTTGAAACAATTCTGAATCAGATAGGCACTAGCGTAGCGCGACTGCATAGTGCCTTTGCACTAGCGCTACGCGAGTGACTGATCTGACCAGATTCTATGTTTTAAACACAAGTTGCAAGTGATTGATCCTTAACCACATATTTTCACTTGCTTAGTCACTAGATAAGGATGGAATTAAGCTTCCATAACCTTGCAACAAGTGTTCGGACGAGATCATTTCCCCTTTTCCAAGAAACGATCTCAACGGTGCACCGAATACTATAAATACCCCATCACCCCTTTGCAAAAATTACTAGAAATTTGATTTGAGAAACTCTAAGTTGAAACATTAGTTTCATACCTGAGATTTTCGAATCGAGTTTAGCATTCGGGGACCCTTCGTAAGTATTCTTTCGTTCTTTTCCTTATTTTACTGCTTTTCGAGTCAGAAAGTCAAACTTTGTTTGACTTTCAGCGTTGACCAGTAATGGTCAATGCGAAGTTCGTTTGAACTTCGCAACGTGATCGTAATCACGTTGGTCATAGTCCCTTGGGACTATGCCCACTGATTACCACGTTGTCTAGGGTCGTAGGGTAGGCGATCTAATAAATCGCCTATACCTTCGAACCCGACCCAGTTTGGTCGATCATTAGGATCCGACCAAACACATTAGGTGACCATAGTAGGTAGGGAATAACCTTCCGAGGTTATACCCTATGGTCACATCGTTTAAGTAGTTGTATGATAGGTAGTTTATATGCCTTAGGTAAATTACCAGAATACCCTTTTCATGTATAATTGGTAATTAAGCATATGTAACCTAAACCTTTGTCACATAACTGATTATTTAACATGTTTAGGCATATAATACTTGTCATAGGACTAGTTAGGCGGTCCGAACGCGTTTCACGCGAACGACGCGTTAAAGTAGCATAAGCTACCTAAACGGGTCGTAATGGGTCGTAAACAATTATGTTAAGTTTCATTTAGCATGTAGGCTTTGTTAAACCATATCACGTGAGTTCCGACACTCATTTGGTTTACAAACCCTAATGCTACCCAGTCTTCCGAGATAGGTCCGGTTAATTAACATAGTTACCTATATTAGGTGCCGTTTGATATCCGCGATCTCTAGCATTGTTTGGTTGTTACTCAAGGACTTCTGAGCATTCTCAAGTGAGTACATAGACCCCTCTTTTACTGTTTTTCCAAACTGTTTTGGGGTGAAACACATGTGCCTACTTGTTACTTTCATGCTTTCCTGTTTTCACATCATATACCGACTATGTTTGTTAGTACATTATAGTACATGATTTCATTACTTTTCTGCTATGTATGTTGACTGATAACATGCTAAGCACATTGATTTACATGACTTTTCTGCTATGTATGTTGACTGATAACATGCTTAGTACATTGTTTTACATGACTTTTCTACTTTGTATGATGACTTTGCATACTTAGTACATTGTTTTATACTGCATCTCTGTTGCATATGTTCCAGTAACATATGGACACATGGTTTTATAGCTCTACCCTGTATGTTTACTCTAGCATACTAGGTACATTATCTTCATAAAACATGCTTACATTTTGGTATGACATTTGGTTTGTTTAAACTATACTATACATTCATTAACACCGATCATGCCGCTCGGTAGTAGGTAGTGGTACCATAGGACTTGACAAATCCCGTTCCGGACATCCCAGGGAAAGGGGATGAAAGGAATGACCGAATCCGAATACATATCCTCTTGATAACTCACTTTTACATAGTTATCCGTCTGTCTCAAGGCTTGGATGTATGAATTTTCACAATACCGCATAAATGTTCATATTCAGTATAGCATGCATATATCTTACAAAACATAACTTTGATTTAAACCAAGTTTTACTTCAATACTTTGTTTTGTACATTTTTACTTATGGTTTAAGTAGTCTGAATTTTACTTACCATACATATCATTTTGGTTATACATTACTTGACTACTCTTGGACTATAGACATTTGACATGGATACTTGACATAGACATTTGACATGGATATTTGACATAGACATTTTGACATGATTTACATCTTGACATGAACATTTTACATTGTTTGGTTTGGTTTGATTAAGTGATTAAGTAACGATGCGTGTGTAATATGATACAAGCATGGTGGATACGCCGCTGGTACTTCCTATATATAAGTGTTTGTATGGTATTACATGTCGTAACGTTATTTGAATCATTTCAGTTTGAGACATAGAACATTTCATACAAATAACATACTTTTCACAAGACATTGATTTATAAACAACTTATCTTATGCAAACACATTTTTACTTGGTTATTCATTTAACCTTACATTTATTTATACTTATCATCTGATCTTATCGTTTTTCAAATGATTTAAAAGACAAAGCAAATAACAAGGTTCATGACTAAAAATTTTCTCAAACATAAGTCATGAATCTTATTTTTACAAAACCTATGTATCTCACAGGCATTTTTATGCTGACGTACCTATTTTCACATGTGTTTTTCAGGCGCTGTTGCATAAGATGATCAAGTTACACATAGACAGACTTGGGCTTTAGTGACATTAAAAGATGCAAGACTAGTTAATTATGTTGTACTTCTTTGTTTATTTAGACATTGTAACACTTTCATTCAATAAAACAAAACTTCAATTGCCATGAATTTGAGACAATTAATTCTGTTACAACACTCCCCGATGTTTCCGCCACGTTTTGTATGTTCCACGTGGTCGGGGTGTGACATATAAGATCGTAAATCTAGAACTTGTGATTGAATATGGTATTAAACTATGTTGGACTTGGTGATTAGAAACCTTGGGATTAACAAACTGATGATTTGTTCGATTAACATAATGATTCACATGATAGGTTGTTAGTTATAATTTGCATGATGATGAGTGGGAACTGTTATGTTTTGAATGGATTTGAATGGTTGAAAATTGTTCATAATTAGGGTACATGTTCATGGTAGAAAAGTGTTGTTTGATCCGATTCGAAAACTGTCAAACTTGTTAGCATCTGTTACGGCTGAAATAAAGGAATTGTAACCGTCTGATTAGGGCAGCGACGAAAGACTCCCCCCACGAAGAACCTGGTTCTTCGTTGAGTGGTTCTTGACGAACCACTAGGGTTCTTCGTCACACACATCCTCGAAGAGGAATAGTTCTTCGCAATTAGGGTTCTTCGCCATGGAGTTCTTCGTGGTGATGCTGTAAGTGAACAATTAAACAGAACTGTCTGTGATGATGAATATTTATGATTCCAAAACTCTATCTGTTGCATGTTAATAATGTTAAATAGGAATGAGGAAGTTGATGTGACTCGTGTGAGTAGCCAATTCATCTGTGAAGAAACACTAGATAAATGGTCGGAACCGAGATATCTAGGGGGTTTGAATCCGCATAAAATGGTTAGCTCTCTCTCGATTGATTCAGTTGCAGCCGATCTTCTTCTCCGATGGTTCTGCAAAAAAGAACACCGTTAGCCTCGCCAAGGGGAGAAGAGGGTTCTCTCCTTGACCCGACTCCGGTGTGAGAATAAGTATTGGTAATGGAGAAGAGAATGTATTTGAGAAGTGTGTGTAATCTGAATTCATACCTGGGTTCTTTCTCATATTTATAGCCGGGAGTCGTTTTAGGCGGGAAAACCCGTTAATGAAAAGTTAACGGAAAATGCTAACCCCGTAAGCGGTTACATTTCCTTCCGTTTAAGTTCTTTGATCCGACGTGAGAGCACACGGATCATGGTTTAGATCAAGGGCTGGGGGTTTGCCATGTGTAATGTGATCAAGTGGAGATTACTCTCCAATTACATGCTTTTGTTGTGATTTCAGGGACGTCTGTGGCAATGACACGTGTCCCGACGGTTATAACCGTCTGGGTGGTGCACGATCATATTTCTTCTAGAAGATTACTACTGTAATCTGGTGTGGCACCTTATTGTGTGGAGACCACTGAATGAATAAATCCTAAGTCTGGGTAATTATCCAGGTCTGGATATTTAGGCGGAAGTATTGATCTCAGGATTTTTATCCTTTGCTATCGGGAGAAGGCGCAAGGATTTATGTTTTCCTTTTGGCGCGCGACTATAGATTGCTGACTGTTTTTCCTTTTATAAGACCAGTGCGCGGACGCGCAAGGTTAGAAGGTTAAAAGCAGGGTTGTGGTATGGTCCTAAATACTTATTATGAGGTTTTTGGGACCTTACCCCTTCAAGTCCCCCCAGTCTAGTGTTGTACTTATGCAAATAAGTGGAGCACTGGACTTATGAGAGGGAAATGTTTTTGGGCGCGAGAAATAAGAAATCTTCTATGAGAAGACTAAGTTTGAATTTTGTAAAGATTTTTTTGAAAATATTTGGCTTTTAATGAAACTGGTACAGTAAATTGAGTGACAACCTGTCGTTGTCAGTTGTTTTTACTTGTCCTTGTCTTACACGCGCGCGTGTAAACGCGTGTGTGTCTGACATTTACTTTTTCTGCAGCTTGGGGAACTGTGATACCCGGAAAAGTTGCTGTGACGGTTACCGATGCTATTTATTGCGATGAGTATATATAACGTTTGGGTAACCTCTTCTGTGTAATCATTGTTTTATTGAAAAACTTTCCCTTCCTTTTTCCCTAAGAAGGAAATTTTCATCATTCGTCCTCTTATGTCAATCGGAGAACATCAAGAAGATCTTGTTGAAGAGATGTCGACTGAACTTCCCACGTTGAAGTGGCCTAGAGCATCCTTTGATGGTTTAATTCGGAATCTCAAATTCCCGGAAAACTGGGGAGCTCTATACCCTGAGGAGGGACAGACGGCGGCGGATGCTCCGGCTGGGTATATTACCCTCTTTTGGGATTTTTTCTGCGATGGTAACTTTCGCTTGCCTATTACTAGATTTTTTCTTGAAATCCTTGGGTTTTATAACCTGCATATCTCCCAACTTCACCCAATTGGCATGGTTAGGGTTCGACATTTCGAATTCGTGTGTCGGATAATGCATGTTGAGCCGACCGTTCCCCGATTTAGGGTTTTTCATCAGATGCATTGTACCCAAGGGTTCTATTCATTCATTCAGAGGGCCTCTGCAAAGAAGATTCTTCATCAACCCCCAAAATCTTTTCATGATTGGAAGCAGAATTTTTTTTTTATCAAGGCCGGAGTAATTCCGGTGAGGATGGTTCTCAGGGGGAAAGAAGATGTTCCGATCGAAACCCTTCAGACTCCGGTTGATGAAAACTGGTATCAGGATTTGAAGGATGTGCCCAATATTGCATTGCCGGAGAAAGCTCTTGTCGGAGCCGACATGAGTTTAAATTGGAAGATGGAGCGTGATGACAAACCCGTATACACGGAGGATGGTCATAGTAAGTTTGCAGCTTTTCCATTCTTTCTCCCTTGTTTTTTTTTTTGACCTGTTTTCTTTTTGAATGTAGTTGTTTCCTTGTATGTTGTTGCATTCAAAAGAGAAGGCGGTAGAATGGGTACCATAAAAAAGAAACCTGAAGAGGAGCTTTGGTATCACTGTATTGTAAGGAATTTTGTTCTTCCGCGAGATGCGGACCTATCTGCTCAACCAGCTGCTGGTGTTGGTAAGTTATATCTGCTTTTCTTTTCCTTTTTGCTCTTTGTGGGTTAGTTTTTGCTTCGCGCTTTTGTAGGTGAATTGTTGAATTTGGGCATAGGCCCTGAGAAGAAGAAACGCGCAACGACTTCTACCTCTATGCCAAAAAGGAGTGAGACTGTGAAAGCTCAACCTTTGAAGAAAAATGTTGGAGAGAAGAAAGGTACGCGCCGTTCTTCTGACTCCAGGTGTGATTATGTGGTGGTTTCTGACTCTTTGGAGGGTCTTACTCCTGCAGTGACTATACGGGAACCGAAGCCTGAACCAAGGGATTATGCTGATATTCCCCCTTCTAACCCGAATGAGCCTATCGACTTGGATTCCAGCCCCGAGCATTTGGTTCATAGGAAGGCTGGTAAAAGGAAACAGACTGATACTGAAGCGGAGGGTCAACCTCCTAAGAAAGTGCAAAGGAAGAAAATTACCAGGAAAGGGAATCTTGATGCTTTTGTTTCAGAAACGATTCCTGGTAAGTGTCGTTTCTCCTTGTTTCCTTTAAGCGGACTGGATTCTTACAGATTTTTTATTTGTCCAGAAGTTCCTGTTTCCCCTATTCCCATAGAAATGCAATCTGTGGTTAATGAAGAACTTCCTTTTACTCCTCCGCGTGCTGCTGTTGCAGACCCGCTAGAGCCTTCAGAGGTTGCTGGGGAAGGTGTGGAGAAAACTGTTGAGGCTGAGAAGCCTGTTGGTGTTGATACAGAGGCTGAAAAGATTGTTGAACCGAGCGTGGTAGATGGCGCTGATAATCCACCAACCCCTGAAGCTGTTGTTCAAGATTTGGGGAAAGAGCAGACTGCTGAAAAAGTTTCAACTTCTTCCCCTAGACCTTCTGATGCTATGCCTGAACATACTGAGAGGGTCACAACTGAGGAACCAGGCTCATCTGCTGGTGTTGATAAACAATCTCCAATTCGTCCAGAAGAAACTCTGGGAGAATATTATTACCGGACTTATATGGAAAAAGATGCTTCTGATCCTCATGTCCCTGTTTGGAATTTAAAGAAAGGCGATACTTTTTCAGATTGGCATGTGTGCCAAGATTGGTTGCAGGGGATTCTTCCTCCTGGAGAAATCAAGTTTCAGGAAAATCGTTCTTATGAGCAGACCTATCAGTCTTATCTTGCAGAAACTGCTTCTCATGTCTCTACCACTCACCGCATAGTACGTGAGTGGTACAGTATGCATAAGGAGCAGGAATCCTTTATGGCTTCTCAGAAGAAATTTGCCAAAGATGAGAGACGTCTGGCTCAACTAATGGCTAAATTAGAAGCTGATCAGGCTAGGTTTGAGACTGAACGCAAGACTGAGGAATGGTCTGTTGCTGGTTGGAGAAGAAAAGCGGAAGCTGAAGCTGCTCTCCTTTCCGAAGAACGCAAAAATTGGAGAAAAATTTGTGAAAAAGACAATACTGAGAAAGCCAACCTTCGCAATATTATTAATAACCTCAAGGCTGAGGTTAACAAATTGAAGAATCAGGATGCGGAGGTAGAAAAATTAAAGAAGGAGAAAGCTGATGTGGAAGCTGCTCTTGCGGAGGCGCGTTCTCATAGGGAACGCAGTGAGCAACGGGAGGTACAAGCTTTCGCCACTCTTGCCCTTAAAGATAGAGAGTTAGAGGAACTTACTGCTTTGGTTTCTGACCAGGAACAATTAAAGAAGGATCTGGAGCTTGCGCATGCCGAGAATACTGAAACCTCCCGCCGTTTGGCTGAGACTGAAGAGAAGCTAGAAAATTCAGAAACGGCGCGGGTTACAGCGGAAAGCGAGCTTGAACCTTTAAAGAATGATATGGCCTGGTTGAAAGATCGCGGGATTGTTTGAGTAAGTTTCTTTTTTTTTTTTTTGTTGTGGAATCATATATGCGCTTTTTCGATACTCATTTTTGCTTGTTTTCATAGGTTGCTGAATCTGTGTTAAACTCTGAAGAGCTGGACAAAACTGTCGCTAATTTAATGGTTGCTGCACGACGAGATGGGTATGCGCAAGGTTATGCGGAATGTTCCCAACATGTGAATAGCGCGTTGAAGGCTAACTGGGATGATAGCAAGTCTGCTACCTTTGGCGTAAATACTGCCGCCGCGCTTGCTTCCATGAAAACAGAGTTTAACAATTTGCAACTTCCGGTTATGGAACTAATAAATGTGGCGCTGCAATCGGACGATCACGTGGCACAACTTAAAGAAATCTTTCCGGATGAGGGTGAAGATTTAGAGTAGTTTGAAATTGTATTGAACAATTTTTTATATGTAATATTTGGGATGTGGATCCCTATTTTTGAAGATGCGCTGCTGCGCAAACAACTTAAACACTGCTGTGTTTGAAAGTCTTTTAGGGCGTATTTGTACGCTAACAATTGCATGTTTCTATTTGTTTGTTTACAATATTTTGCATGAGTACGATTACTTTTGTCAAGTAAGGCGAATAAAGTTGGTATAAGATTCATGTTTGAACTTATGGTCGTTTGTGATGTGATCACTAACCGTTCATGAAGCTTATTTTAGAACTACCATAATGTTTTTGCGCTTACTAAAAGAAATTGCATGTACTTTGTAAACATAGGAATAATAGAAACTTTGTAATTTTATTAATGGATAGAGCGCGGAGGCTTTACAAAGTTTTTGCTAATAATTATATGGAACTTAACTTAGTGTTTCCGCCTTGCTTGATGGATCATGTCTTTCCGCGGAGAACTTGTTTTTTAAGCTTTTGCCCGTTTGCTTGGGCCTTCCTCTCCGCGGGTTATCTACTTAATCTCTTTACGCACATTTTGGAGTAAATGCGTGAGTTCGCCGCTCTTGAGGGCTTTTTCTATTTCTGTGCGCAGAGATATGCAGTTGTTAGTGGTATGCCCGTTGTCTTTATGATACTCGCAGTACTGCGCCGGGTCTTGTCCACGTTTACTCTTCATTGGAATCGGAGGTTTGAATTGATAGTCCTCAGTACTCAGAACCTCCGCCGGGGTCTTTGTTAGGGGAGTCCACTGCCTCTCCCTATTTTCTTGTTTGTTTTCCCTTTGCGCGGAGAGTTTGTTGATTGTTGTGCGCGCATCTTCAGATGATCGACTTCCTGACCCGGACTCTCGCCATGACTTCTTAAACCTTCTTTCACCAGTTAAGCTTAAATCCGCGGGCCTGTTGTGCGGTGGTGGCGGCCTGTTTGTTGTGAGGTTTTTCTCAGTTTGCGCATAAACTTTGGCCGCCGCCATTATCTTTTCCCAACTTGTTGGAAGGCCCTCTGTTCTGGATAAGACTTTAACCATGTCATCACACCTAACCGCGTACTTGAACTGAGCACGGATTAGTTGTTCATGAACACCGCCAATTTCCAACACTTCCTTATTGTATCTAGTGATGAAATCTTCTAGATTTTCGTCATCACGACGCCATATATTCATGACGTCGGAAGTGTCTCTAATGGAGCGCCGCTGCTGGCTGAAGTGTGTTAAAAACTTGTTACGCAGATCTTTCCATGATTCAATCTGTCCAGTTGGTAGGTTATCAAACCAGATTCGCGCTGGGCCAGTTAATGTTTGTACAAACAAATGACACCATAGCTGAAGGGTCCAACCTCCAACCAAACCCGCGCTGGTAAACACTATCAGATGATCATCGGGGTCTGACAACCCATTAAACTTCCCTATGTTGGATGGTAATTTTGCCTTCTCTAATGGAGCTAGAGCTATCTCCAGTATGAACTTCGAGTTTTCCGCTGCTTCTGTAGGGCGGTAAACTAAGTCATAATTGTGCTCTGCCTCAGGGTTATAAACCGCTCGAGGTCTGCATTTGTTATAGTTTGGCTGCAGTCTGTTGAATACACTGGTGTTTGCACTCAAACGATATGTTTGATCGGATTCATCGGTGTGAGCGTCCCGTTGGGAACCCAACCTATCATGAACCGATTGTCTTCGACGAGGGTGTGGTTCACCATGGTGTTGTCTCTGGTAACCACCTATCTGAGTGTATTCCCGTTGTGACGTAGATCTGGCATGAACTTTTGTATCATCATAAGTTGATTCTTCTCGCTGGGAGGCATGAGCTCTAGATCCCGGCCTCCGTGATTGAGTCAGAGGAGCAGTTTGAGCACACAACTGTGTGTACACTGCGTTTAATGCCCCTTGGGACCGGACATACCATGATATCGGAGTTTCTCCTGGTGGTAAAATTGATTGAGTAGGGTTTGCTGGTAACATTCCTGGAGTAACAGGATCATTTGCTCGATTGGATTGAACCTCATTATCGTCCGAGGCCTCTTCTACGATTCCTTCTACTTGTAAATTGTGTCCGACGTTTGGTCGAGGACCAGGTTGCCGGTGAGATGACGAATTTTCTGCCATGTGCAAAACAGGAAATGGGACGAACTGAATCGAAACGAGATAGAAACTAGAAAACAGAGGAATCGGTGGGCGCCAATGAAGAAACACTAGATAAATGGTCGGAACCAAGATATCTAGGGGGTTTGAATCCGCATAAAATGGTTAGCTCTCTCTCGATTGATTCAGTTGCAGCCGATCTTCTTCTCCGATGGTTCTGCAAAAAAGAACACCGTTAGCCTCGCCAAGGGGAGAAGAGGGTTCTCTCCCTGACCCGACTCCGGTGTGAGAATAAGTATTGGTAATGGAGAAGAGAATGTATTTGAGAAGTGCGTGTAATCTGAATTCATACCTGGGTTCTTTCTCATATTTATAGCCGGGAGTCGTTTTAGGCGGGAAAACCCGTTAATGAAAAGTTAACGGAAGATGCTAACCCCGTAAGCGGTTACATTTCCTTCCGTTTAAGTTCTTTGATCCGACGTGAGAGCACACGGATCGTGGTTTAGATCAAGGGCTGGGGGTTTGCCACGTGTAATGTGATCAAGTAGAGATTACTCTCCAATTACATGCTTTTGTTGTGATTTCAGGGACGTCTGTGGCAATGACACGTGTCCCGACGGTTATAACCGTCTGGGTGGTGCACGATCATATTTCTTCTAGAAGATTACTGCTATAATCTGGTGTGGCACCTTATTGTGTGGAGACCACTGAATGAATAAATCCTAAGTCTGGGTAATTATCCAGGTCTGGATATTTAGGCGGAAGTATTGATCTCAGGATTTTTATCCTTTGCTATCGGGAGAAGGCGCAAGGATTTATGTTTTCCTTTTGGCGCACGACTATAGATTGCTGACTGTTTTTTTCCTTTTATAAGACCAGTGCGCGGACGCGCAAGGTTAGAAGGTTAAAAGCAGGGTTGTGGTATGGTCCTAAATACTTATTATGAGGTTTTTGGGACCTTACCCCTTCAATCTGTTAATGGATTTTTATGTGATATGCATGTGGGATGTGGACTTAAATGAGAATTGAATACGTGCTATGTGTTGTGATGAATGCAATCTGTGAAAAACTAAGTGACTTGATTGATTATGAAACTAATTACATTGGTAACCTCGGTAGGATTTGGTTGACTAACTGGAACGGGTAAATTATTATACCGAGCAAATCTAAGGTGAGTTCACTTCTCTTGAGCATGCGTCCCGGTGGGTGGGACAATCAATTGGGTATTCCTGAGAGGAATAAGTCTTTCTAGGTAAAAACTAGAATGTTGGATAATACACTCATTTCCTATCACCTTAAGTCCCATCTTCTACCGAATAGTTACCTGAGAGGTAACGGGGTATTAGTTGATAGCACTCTTAGGCTTGGCAACCTCACACCGTACCTGAGAGGACGGGCGTAAACTAACGACCTTAATCATGACGATAGGGGGCATTGGGGACGGACAAAACAATCTGGAAGCCATCTTGTACGGTACTCGAGTTATTATCAACATTAACATCAATGAACTGAACTAAACACTTGGTAACTAACGTTTTCGTAAAACTATGAACTCACCAGCGTTGTCTGATACACTTGTTGCATGCTCGCAGGTCGATAGATTTCATGGACAAGGAACTTGCTGTCTGTATTAGCTGGAGTGATCATGGGTCGTACTGCGTGGATACACATCATGGGCTTACTGTTTTTACATACATTTGGTTTTGAAATATTTAAACAATGATTTACTTTCTGCTTCCGCTGAACCTGTTAAACTTGTGATATGATTTGGAATATTTGATTCAATAAATGGTGTTTATTTTAAATAGTTCAATGTGATTGGTGGCTAGATCCTGGTACGTCACACGCCTAGCGGGGTTTCCGCATGTGGTATTTTGGGGGTATGACAATAATGATATGAATTTAATCTCCCAGGTACGGGCTGCTTAATCTTGTGTAATCTTTTGAGATATTTTGATTTTGTACACGTTGAGGTGGGTCACAAAACGCTTAAATTTGGGCGAGTGAACTTATGCAGACTGGTTCAGGTTCGAAGGCATGAATATTAGGAATCATGTGGGTGTATCTTAAAGTACAACTGTTCTAATGTTTGTTCAATTCTAGGTGTAGTCAATGTACATGTTTATGTGTGATTAAATTTATTCCGGTTGTGCCTATGTTTTCTATCGTATGTTTTATACTTTTAATAATTTGTTGTGGTATGGTTTCATTTCCCCCCACTTGTATTATTAAATTTCCACCCACTTGTAATTTTAAACAAAATTATACAGATTAGCTATTAAACATTATGTGGCATTATCAGTGTTTAATCATTTGACATTTTGTAGCTATTAAACATTCTATGATAATGACCAAGGACGTTGGGATTTAATCACTTGTACACTAAGGCATCATCTAATTGTACATTTTAATCCCCACGTCAATACTGACAAAGACAACTATCGAAACGTCGACAAAAATGAGTTGGTCGTCACGGAACCTTTGGAATTTTTTAAAGCATTATAATTTATAAGATACAATAAGAATACGTAAAAGAATTATAAGTTTGTTGTGATGGGAGAAAAGTGTAACTAATTATCCATAATTTTGTTAAAACTCAGGGATTAATAAGATGGGGGGCTAAAAATAATAATTGTTTAAAAGACCAATGTACCCTTATTTTAGGGGTGTATTTATAAATTAAAAGAGAAGAAATTCTTATTTTTTAGGTATCTTATAATGTCTATCTCTCATGCATTATAATATAGTATAGATAATCAATGAAACAAAGTTTAATAAAGGGAAAAAGAATGCAATTTGTATAATATTATATGTTAGGTGGTTCATTAGAAGTCCAAAAAAGGGGTAACTAGCAACTTCGTTTGAACTGATTCTAGCAATGTTGGTACT
Source organism: Helianthus tuberosus (assembly GCA_030545235.1). Classification (NCBI taxonomy): domain Eukaryota; kingdom Viridiplantae; phylum Streptophyta; class Magnoliopsida; order Asterales; family Asteraceae; genus Helianthus; species Helianthus tuberosus. The sequence continues at coordinate 62,029,090 of CM060432.1, read as the reverse complement.
ATATTGTCTAACCCTGACTAAAAACACTAAATTCTAATTCTAAACCTCGAAGCTAAACGCTAAGACTATACCAAAAAATCTAGCCTATAAATCCTAAAGGTAACCCCTAAATCCTAATGTTAAACCATAAAAAAAAACATAATGTCTAAACTATAAACCTTAAAAGCTAAACCATATGTTTTTCTACAAAACAGGTTGTTACAACTCTACCCCTTGATTAGGTTTCGTCCTCAAAACCTATCAAACCATGAATAACTAAGAGTAGGATTTCTTCATCTCATTTTCACATTCCTATGTTATCTCTCAAATATATATATATAGGAGACCGCTAAAATGAGAACCACCTCCAGTTGTAAGAACCATGAGAACTTTTTGATCCGGGGTGAGTTGGACCAAATTTTTTTTTCATAAACGTAGATGCATGTATTATAAACACATTTGTAAAAAAATGCATTTTTTTTACAAATGTGTTTATAATACACGCATCTACGTTTATGAAAAAAAATTTGGTCCAACTCGCCCCGTATGGTGTAGTTCTCATGGTTCTTACAACTGGAGGTGGTTCTCATTTTAGCGGTCCCCTATATATATATATATAGGGGATGATTTAAATGAGAATGCTAAATATCGCGAGAACCGTGAGAACAAATGAAAAAACCACGAGAATTTGGTCAAAAAACAATTCAAATTCAAAATTTCTTTTTTACACTTATCATTATTATTCGAATACAATGTTAGAAATTAAATTTACATGTTTAAATTTACGTGAATTCGTAAATAACAAAAAATTACACATGTGTAAGTTTGTCATTTACACATGTGTAAATTTGTTATATTTACACAAGTGTAAAAAATGTAGTAAGAGTGATTTTGAGAGGAGAAATAAATTATTTGATGTTGTGAATTCTTTTTTTGATGTTGTATTTTAATTAGAACGAGGTTTGTATTAAAAAATTTTGGTTTTGATTGGTTTTCTCATTCGTTCTCACGGTTCTTGCAATATTTAGTGTTCTCAAGATAACCCTCCCCTATATATATATATATATATATATATAGGATAAATTACACTTTTCGTCCTTTATGTTTATAGCGTGTTGCAATGGATAGCCTTTAACTTCAATAATTACAATCACAATCCTTTATTGAGAAAACTCATTGCACCTTACGTCCTTTAACCCTAACTTGGTTAGATTTTTTAGTTAACTTTGATCAGGTAAGGGTAATATAGTCTTTCTACCAATTTGAGTTAAAATTATTATTATAAATAGAACAAAATAGTTTTTAAAAACCAATATATATTACTCACTTTCATCTTTCACCGTCACTCTCTCTTCCCCATCTATTTCTTCCACTGTCACCTTCGTTTACCACCACCCACCACCACCTCCCACCACCATTAACCCATTATCAAAGTAAATTACATTGAGTTTTCAAAACCCACATACCAGCGTACCAAAAACCCTAAAATTTCTACTCATCAATCTGCTCACAAATCTGGAATTTTTTTTCGCCGCACAAAACAGATCCAATCAGATCCGTTAATCATTATTCCGATTACAAAACACATATTCAAACGCTGGATAGTGGTGGTTTGTTGGATGGATACGGTCAACATGGTGTTTGATCGGGCCTTGGAGTTTAACGGTTTCCCCCAAAATAATTCTGACCCAGATGAAGCCCAGCTACTAGACTTACTCCCCAAGTGTTTACACATTGTATTTAACTCCGACGAGATCGATACGGTCAACGCGGTGTTTAATCGGACCTTGGAGTTTAACTCCGACGAGATCGATATGGTCAACACTGTATTGAATCTGAAATAGAATTCAAAATCTGATTTTTTGTGTTGTGAATCGAGAAAAAAAAATGGTTTGTTGATTATCGAAGAAAGAAGTAAAAGTGCAGGTTTTGTGTTTAAAGAAGAAGAAATGCATATATCTTCAAGTTTTAGTTTCAGATCTGAATTGGAATCAAAATTATAAGTGTGTTCAGCGAATAAAAGTGACTTCCATATCTGATTCTGAATACGACTAGATCTGAGTTGCAGGTTATATGAAGATAGATTTGTGATTAAAAAAAGGCTGAAGATATTCAAAAAGAAGCTGATTTGAAAGTTACGACTGAAAAAAATTGTTGTTTTCTCGAGTCGAAATCGGATTATTTGTTGTTTTATGACTGGATCTGAAACGATTTAGAATGAATTAAGATTTGCAGGTCTGATATTGAATATAGATTCTTGAGTTGCAGCTGATATTTTTGTTGAATTGGAGAAGAGATGGGGTGAGAGAGTGAATGGTGAAGGGTTGTTAAATTATTATTTTTAATTTTGTATTTTAATTAGATTGGTAAAAAGACCAAAGTGCCCTTTTATAAATAGACTTAACTAAAAATTTTAACCTAGTTAGTGCTAAAGGACGAAAGATGTAACGAGTTTTCCAAATTAAGGATTGTGACTGTAATTATTGAAGTTAAAGGTTATCCGTTGCAATCCGGTACAAACATAAAGGACGAAAAATGTAATTTATCCATATATATATATATATATATATATATAGGGGATGGATCATGAGAAAACTAGTTTAAATGAGAAAACAAAAAAAACTAACTAAAAAAACCTAAAAAACATAACAATTTTTTTTAAATTTTTATTAAAAATTCACAGCTTTTTATGCATGGAAAAAAAATTTCAAAAAAAAATAAAAATAAAAAAAAAGTTTTTTGTTGTATTGCACATGTTTAGTACACATACACATGTGTATTACTACACATGCGCAGTACAACAAATTTTTTTTTTTGAAATTTTTTTTGTATATAAAAACTAGCGATTTTTTTATAAAAAATTGTAAAAAAAAATTTGTAGCTTTTTTTTTAGGTTTTTTTAGTTAGTTTTCTAGTTTTCTCATTTATATGTAGTTTTCTCATGATCCTCTCCATATATATATATATATATATATATATATATATATATATATATATATATATATATATATATATATATATATATATATGGGGCCGGTTTTGGGCCTGTGCGGGAAGTGCCACCGCACAGGGCCCAAAATATCTAGAGGCCCAAAATTGTTTAAAGTATATAAATATATATACAATTAGTGTAGAAAAGTATAAACAAGTTTACCTTGTGGTTCAGTGGATGCGCCTTCTTTCTATTGAATCGGCCATCCCGGGTTCGAATCCCAGGCTGGTCACTTTTCTATTCTTATTTTCTTTATCTAATGTTATGTTTTTTCTTGGGCCTCAAGGAGGCTGATTATAAAACAAGGGGAAAGGCCCCATATAGTCAGATTTAAATTTGGGCCTCAATAAATTTGTAAACTTCTTCAATTTTTTTCCTTCTCATTTAACCATTTACATAATAAACTTTACATGTTTTCTTGTTTAAATTTGTAGGTTTCTAATTTCTCATTTAACCATCTACAATATAAACTTAGAAGAAGTCAATATCTTGCTCGATTTATCTTTTTTTGTATGAAAAGATTCGTGTTGCCAAATTAGTTTGAATATGTTTACACATATTACAGTTCTTTTTGCTTTAAGGATTCAAGTGTTAGTTATTTTTGCTTATCCAGAGAGTGTTGAAACTAATGTTATGTGTATTAATTTATTTGTAACATAAAAATAGGATTTATTGTTTTTAATCGATGCTAGCATTCACTCTATGAACATGGATAACTATGATACATTGAAATATAGAGAAGAAATGGCATGAATTATATAAATACTTGATCTAGAACTTTATTTTGAAAATGCTAAAAAAGGCTCACGATTCGCTTAAGTAAGTAATTTTGTTCATTTTGCTACACTACACTACTTTTGTTTTGTTTATTCTACAATAATTATCATCGTATTGTGGTTTTTTTTATATATGATTAATGAGTTTATATTATAGGAAAGGGGCCCAAAGTTTTTGTCTCGCACGGGGCCCAAAAGTTTTTTATCATTTTCGGAGACGGCCCTGTATATATATATATATATATATATATATATATATAGCTAGATGATCCTGTAAAAAGGGCATAAATATATAACATGTTTGCTTTAAAAAAATATAAAATACACTTATCCAACTTACTTAAATTTGAAATCCTTATAAAACTTAATGATTGTTAACTAAACATATCTTATATAAGTATTTTTATCTAATTAGTTTCATTAGATCAACTTATAAGTTTTCATATTTAATTTATTTGAATAAAATTCCGAAACCTTTAAATAATTAATATAACAAATGATTTTTGCGATTAAACCTAAACCAGTAATTAGTTTATTGCTGAAAATAACTAAACTTAACAATGGGTTGAAAACAAATAATAAATCATCTATATTTATATTCAACACACTAATCCTTTAATCAAGATAAAATTGAATAAATCAACCTTTATGTTATTGATGTATACAAAATGCAACATATAAATTACATCAATATAGTCATAAAACCAACCTTTTTTTAGTACTAATGTTGGAAAAACGCGTTTCTTTCTTCCTTTTGAATTTACAGGACCAAATGAACTTAAAAGAACAAAATGAACAAATAAACAGCCAAAACCAACATAAATACAAGAGGAAGGAATAACGTGACATGCCCGACCACTCAGCAGCATCCCCCCAAGCAAAAACAAGAAGACAGATTCTGACCACGGGACCGTGCCCAGCCAAACATGGGCCATGGTCAGCTCTAACACAAGAAGATAAAGCCTGCAGAAGCTTCTACGCTCACCACGGGGACGTGCCCAGCTCACCATGGGGCGTGGTCAACTCTTAGATTTACAGAATCTTGATAGTACAGCAAAGAGTTGACCACGGGGCCGTGTCCAGTAGCCACGGGGTCGTGTGGGGCCCTCTGCTGACAACTGCATTTAATGAAGGAATAGAAGAAGTTGGCCATGGGCCGTGCCTAGTGGACACGGGGCCGGGGCTCTGTTCTGGCTATAAATAGGGGTGCTTGGTTCACTTCAATAGCAAACCACTTCCCTCCTACTTTGCCACCACTCCACCACCACTACAACACCAATACCCACAACCATCATCCATCTATCATCTTTAGAGTGTGTAGTAGTCTCGGGATCCAAGATTGATCATAAGAGTTCTTGTCAATCAAAGGCCTTGTTTAGCTAATCTCTTACATCACTGAGTGAAGACAGGTCTTTAATGTATTACTTTTGATTTTTAATCTTTCTGCACTTTTTAATTGGGTATGTATTAATGACTTTAATAACTAGTTTCTTATGTTGAAAGTGAATTTTCCTAACCATTTCTTCATGATGTAATTGATTTGCTCATTCGTGTCTTTACGGTCTATATAAAGTGCGTTAACTACCTGGAAGGGGTTAGGGGTAGTTTGGTAAAGTTCTTGTCTCGTTCAGTGTATAGATCCTGCGAGGACTTGGTTCAAGCTTACTAGGACCTCCTTCAATGCCCCAAATGTATTGGATGGCGGGGGTGTGAATAGCTTGAACCCCTCATATGTAAACTACTATTAAAACATTAAACCAGCTTCTTGGGATTGTATCCTTGCTGACTCAAACCACTTGGCCGAGGGTAACGTCACCTTCAAAAGAGGGGTCTACCACTTTTCGCATTAATAACTTACTTAATTGTTTTTCAATATTCCGACCCTTTGGGATTGTATCCCTGCTGACTCAAACCACTGGGTTGAGGGTAACGTCACCTTCAAAAGAAAGGTCTACTTGTGACAACTGTGTTCTATAATCGATGTACAATGTAAAACAATTATGATTATTAATAAAACAATGTGCTTTGGTGTTATTATATGTGTTTTGGTTTTTTTATTTGTGTATTTATGTTTGAGGATTTTTTCAATTCGATTCAATTCCGATTTCAAGCTTTAAATCGCTTTCTGGAAGGTTATACGCGCACCGATTCGTAAATATAACCAGTTTAATGCAACGAACACTCCGGAGTAGTGAAATAGGATTAACGTACCTTAAATAACCTCCACATAACTAATAAATAAGTTTTGGATGGTTTGGTGTGTTGAAATCAAGCTTGCTCGATCGTAGGGACTATTTGTGTCAAACTGCGAAACTATACCGATTTGTATAGTAACGAACATTCCGGAACTTGATCATAAGTTAAACATACCCTAAATATCCTTTACATAGCTTAGAAATAGGCTTTGAGGGGTTCGGTATGCTAAAATAAACTTTATTGATCAACAGGGACTAAAAGCGTCAAAAAGTGCATAAGTTTGCATTTTCGCGCATATCTTACGTTCTGAATATATCCGGACATCCAAAAATTTATGTAATCATTAAAATATTTTATTTTAGTGATTGGCATGATAAAATTCCATTCGTCGCTTAATTTGGATCGTTTTTGCGTTCGTTACGACTTCCGTCGTAATTTACCGAACAACGCAATCAAACGACCAAACGAGCCGACATCCGAGATATTTTTGAGCACATTTTAGGTTCCCTATACTTTAACTTCATTTTAGAGCTTTTAAATGGGGTTAACGGGGCTTAAACATGTAAAAAAAGCATCGAAAACCAAGTTTGGTGCTTCAGGGACTAAATCTGCCATTTTTGAAACTTGCTGACCTGCAAGGTCCTTACGGACCGTATGGGGATGTGCTTGCGGTCCGTAAGCAGGTTCCAGAACATCAGAAAGTTGTTTCCAGCTTGTTCCAGCTGTTATACACATTTGCACTTGGTTTTGTGGTTGTTATGGGCTGGTTTGTGTGATAAACAAGTCCCCCAATCATTCCCTAACACTTGTATGGCTTGGATCTTTCCCTCCTTACCAAGAAATGATCCTAACGGTTTGCGAAAACTATAAATAGCCCACCCCACTTCCCTTCATTCTCACAAAAATCTGATCTAAGATGCTCTAAGTTGTGGCCTTTGCTTCATACCTGAGCTACTTGGATCAAGATTTGCTTGCGGGGACCCTTTGTAAGTATTCCTTCGTTCTTTTCATTCGTTTTTATTGTAAAAGTCAAACTGCGTTTGACTTTCTGCATTAACCAGTTTATGGTCAATGCGAAGTTCGTTTGAACTTCATAACGTGAGCGTAATCACGATGGTTATAGTCCCTAGTGACTATACCTACTGATTACTACGTTATCTAGGCTTAGTGAGGAGTCGTAGTTTCGGCCAAAATGTGTTTTCTCGCGTATTTTGTAACCAAACTACTTTTAGGTATCAAAACCGTTTGTTTTGATACCAAACCTGTTTTCTAACTTAACTAAACATGTTTTAGCATGTTTAGCTCGTCACTTTTTAGTTTAGTGCTTGTGTAGAGTCGTAAGTCAAGCGGACTAAACACCCGCTTAGACTTTCGAACACGACCCGTTTGGTCGATCCTTTGGATCCGACCAAACATGTTTAGTGACCATAGTTGCTTAGGGAATAACCTTCCGAGGTTATACCATATGGTCACCTAGTTTAAGTAGTTGTATGATAGGTAGTTTATATGCCTTAGGTAAATTACCAAAATGCCCTTTTCATGCGTAATTGGTAATTAAGCATATGTAACCTAAACTTTTGTCACGTAACTGATTATGTAACATATTTAAACATGTTTTGGCATATAATACTTGTCATAGGACTAGTTAGACGTCTCGAACGCGCTTTGCGCGAACGACACGTTAAAGTAGCGTAAGCTACCTTAATGGGTCGCGATGGGTCGAAAGCACTTAGGTTAGGTTCCGATTTAGGATGTAGGCTTGTTAAACCATATCACATGAGTTTCAAACACTCATTTGGTTTACAAGCCCTCATTCTGTCCGATCTTCCTATTTAGGCGTCTATTATTGACTAGTGATTCGATTACTAGGTGCTGCTTGATTTCTCTGGTTTACTTGAGTTTGTCGAAGTTCTATTGATTGAGGATACTTTGCACTTCATGTGAGTACATAGTTCCCCTATTTTACTGTTTTCAATTGTTTTGGGGTGATTTATATGTACAAAAATGATTTCAAGGTTTAAACGATGATTTCAAAAACGATTAAAACGATTTATACTAAACTAATAACGATTTCGATAATGTGAACAAACTTGTTGGTTGTAGTTATATAACGAATGACATTCATTAATTTTGGCCGAACCGACCAGTATTAGGTTATGGTACCATAGGATCTGACAAATCCCGTTATCGACTACACCTATGGTTATGTGTGGGGGTTGTGGGTAACGACTGAATCTGTGATTGTTAACTTACCCTTTGGAGGTTTGTTAATGCGAGAAGCGAGAAACGAGGTAGTCGAGTCACGAAGGTTTGGATGTTATTAGCGAGACGACCATAAATAGTTTTCACAATTAACACGAGGACGATTTAAACGAGTTAACGATTTGGAAACGATTTGAACAAGTTAAACGAATTGGATAAACGATTGGTATTTGGTTAAGTGTTTAGATAACGGGACGGGTGTAACGTGGTGAAGGCATGGTAGATACGCCGCTGGTACTTCTTATATATAAGTGTTTTCAAACATATTACATACCGTGGCGTTATTTAGTTGACTTGGGTAAACGATTTTGAAACGATGTCACACAACGATGTTTTCTAAAAGATATGAACCATACGAGTTTTATTAACGAGTTTTTACGAGATGTTTTACAAATTGGTTTTTCTAAAACAAATGTTTTTGGGTTAAGAATCATGGCTACGAGATTTTATAAACTATAACCAACTTGATTTGAGTTGGTTAGCTATGTTGCAATACACTTTTCCAAACGAGGTTTGTATTTTGACTCTTGTAGTCTAATAAAGTACTACAACATGTAAACGAAGCCATGATTCCGATACTCTTATAAAACCTATGTACTCGCCAGCATTTCTTTGCTGACTTTGTTTTTACATATGTTTCAGGTGTTGTTGCTTGATTGATTTCTAGGATGCATGCATCACATAGGATCTGGACGAGGCCTTAGTGACATAATAATAATGATAGATGATATGTACTTGGTTGTTGTGTGTTAAGACAATGTAAATGTTTAACATTATCAATAAAACGAAACTCTTTTTGTATCCATGGTTATGAAACGATAATTCTGTTACAACACTCCCCGACGTTTCCGCCACGATTTGTTGTTTTACGTGGTCGGGGTGTGACAGAAGAGTTGGTATCAGAGCCAATGGTTATAGGGAATTAGGTTATTAGTGATGCTTTGACCTAGACTATAACTTCTAGGACCCTAACGCAAGTTTCTTTGCGTTTAGATTTTTAAAACAAAACCGTCACCTACCCTTAGGTGATAACCACAATGAGAGCACAATTTTTGAATCTGCCTTGAAAACCAATCATCTGTTCTAGGATGATTGATTACTAGGTTTTGAACCCTCTGTTATAAGGTTTTGAACCCTTTAAGTTTTCAAAATCTCGTCAAAGTTTGGGTCTAAATAGTGTGAACACGTGCAAACTGGAAGAGTGAATGCCTGTACTCTGAGTTTTCTGTCTAAGGCTAGAGTGTTCGTACAAATCCACATAATCGGACCAGTCACTCTTACCTGGGAACTCTTGGGGTGAGTGTTCACTTATAGGCGAGCATGTCTTCGCGATACATTATTTTGATTCATTTACTTTGATTAGTCACTGCGTGTCGTTTGTTTGTTCGAGGTAACAAACAAATGACTGCCTTCCTTGTGTTTTGTCGATGTCTCTTTTGTTTCTCCAATTTTTAACCTCACTCGTTTCTCCTGTTTCCTTGTTAGACAATGCCTCCTCGACGCGATGCTCAAACTTTTACTGCTGAAGAAGTCACAACCCTTGTCTCTCAGTAAATGGCTGCTGTACTTCCAGGCGTTGTGACCCAAACCCACGAGTTATACAACAACAACAATAATAACAACAATAACGCATAGTGTAATTTCAAGAATTTCAATTCTGCGAAGCCGCTTAAGTTTTCTGGGTCACAAGGAGCAATTGCGCTCCTGCAGTGGTTCGAGAGTATCGAGAGCACATTCTGACATGTGCAGTGTCCGAATGCGCGTAAGGTTGAATTCGCATCAAGCGTGTTTGAGAAGCGAGCTCTTACCTGGTGGAACGGTATTATGCGCGATAGGGGTGCCGAAGTGGCATTAGCACAAACATGGGAAGAGCTTCGAACTCTCATGATGAAAGAGTTTTGTCCCCGTCACGAAATTCGAGCTTTGGAACGAGAGTTTGACGATTTAAAGCAAGATGGGGGTGAACACCGTGCGTATACGGATCGTTTTGAGGAACTTAGTCTGTTGTGTCCCACTATGGTTACCCCTCTGGAGAAAGCAATCGAGAGATATATCAATGGTTTACCCGATTCCATTCAGGATATTGTGACTGGCATTAATCCTACTACTGTTCGTCACTCGATCGAGTTGTCTGCTACCCTGACTGAGTCTCAAGTCAGGAAGAGTAAACTTACCCGCAAGGGTGATAAGAAGAAGTCGACCAATTCTGTCAAGGAAAAGGGTAAGTGTCACGGCCCCAGCCCCAGTTTTATCCGGTCGGGAGCCGCGGGACAGGAACACGTGGTATTTGTTATGCGACAGCGGAAGATTTTAACAGGATCTTTTAAAACTCCAAATGCCCAATTATTTTATTCCATAATTTTGGGACAAACCCCGTAATTTACAATAGAGGAATTTAACTAGGAAATTCCCTGTTTATTAAAACATGTTTATTCATTTTTAACTGAGCCACCTCTTCAAGCTTGTTAGTGCTCCGTAGCACGTTTCCTTGATTTACAGCAGGTCGCCTGAAACATGTTTTAAAAATATTTTGTCAGCGGGGAGCGATTACAATGGCTTCTATCTTATTTTTATCTGGCGCCGTGTCACATTGCGTGACGATGGTCATACCACTATTGGGTCCCACCCCAAGTAGTGATGATCACTGTTAGGATATATTAGCCTAACCAGTGAAAATTAGTAATGTGCACAATACCCCACTAGCCAGTGATTCAAGATATCCACGACTTACTCCTTGTAATTATAACTTTTGAAAATAATTTGAGGTATTGTAAAACAGTTGATAAAAAGAGAATGACTCACATTGCAGATTTATACGGGCAGAGTTTAGCCTACTGATTAGCCTTTTAACCTAAATTTAAACAACATGCACACGAACTAGGTTAGTAACTAATACAGTATTTACGATAACTCACGAGATTAAACCCTCACAACGAATGACAAAGTGCGATACTTAAACATCCATCGAATTCACGACGAATGACAAATCATAACCCTAATGTGGGCAGCACTTAAACATCCATTGGATAGTTTCAATCGATCGGACATTAAATCGTAGCAGCGATCGAGTTAATACCCTGTATCGGAGCAGTACCCCACTAAAATTGAAAGTGATTTCGACTTTGGAGCAGCCTAAATTCGTTTTTGTAAAATGATTTCGACACCAGATGAAAGCTCATGAGACAAGCTATTTATAGCTGAAATTTAAGGTTCACGCGGCCCGCGTAAACCTTGTCTCGAACCTTACGCGGCCCGCCTAACCACCTATTATACGCGTAGGGTTGATTGGTCACGAGTAGACTTGCCAGCTGATCAACACGTGGATCTGGAACACTTATCCGGTCAACCCATCATTGACGCGGCCCGCGTAAGCTTCCTTTAAGGCTTACGCGGCCCGCCTGAAACCCATAAATCTTGAATTCTTCGTTTTTCATGCGCAGTATGGTTTCAGGGGTCCGGGTTTTCACTCACGGGTAAAATTGGGACATTTTTTAGGGTCCTTACATCCTCCCCACCTTATTTAAAATCTCGTCCTCGATATTCACTGAAATAAGTGAGGATACTTTTGCTTCATCTTCGATTCCAGCTCCCAAGTGTATTCGGTTCCTCGTTTTGAATCCCACTTAACTTTGACCAGCACTAGTCGCTTGTGCTTGAGAAACTTGATCTTTCTGTCTTCTATTTGAAGCGGTTTTTCAACGAACTTCAATTTCTCATTTACCTCTATATCTTGGAGAGGTACTACCAAAGATTCGTCAGACAGACATTTCTTGAGGTTGGATACATGAAACACATCATGTACTCCATCTAGTTCTTCTGGTAGCTGTAAGTGATAAGCAACTGGTCCTATACGTTGGATTACTGGGAATGGTCCTACGTATCTTGGACTTAGCTTTCCTTTCTTACCAAACCGGACTACTCCTTTCCAAGGAGATACTTTCAAAAGTACTTTGTCTCCAATTTGAAACTCGAGTGGCTTACATCGATTATCAGCATAGCTTTTCTGGCGATCTCGAGCTGTCTTCAATCTTTCTTTGATTTGAGTAATCTTGTCGGTAGTTTCTTGCACAATTTCTGGTCCTGATAATTGACTTTCTCCTATTTCTGCCCAACATACTGGAGTTCTGCACTTTCTTCCATATAGTGCTTTGAATGGGGCAGCTTCAATACTTGAATGATAACTATTGTTATAGGAGAATTCAATTAAAGGTAGGTGGTCATCCCAGTTTCCACCAAAATCTATCACACATGCTCGGAGCATGTCTTCCAGTGTTTGTATCGTCCTTTCACTTTGCCCGTCTGTTTGTGGATGATATGCTGTACTTATATTTAGTCGGGTTCCCATTGCTTCTTGGAAACTTTTCCAGAAGTGAGAAGTGAAACGACTATCTCTATCCGATACAATGGAGAGTGGAACTCCATGTAAGGATACTACTTCGTCTACATACAACTTTGCTAACCTTTCCATGCTAAAGGTTTCTTTCATAGGTAGAAAGTGAGCTGATTTGGTTAATCGATCCACAATTACCCAAATCGCATCATTACCTTTTCTGGTTTTGGGCAACTTAGTAACAAAGTCCATTGTTATAAGTTCCCATTTCCATACAGGTATTTCTAATTGTTGAAGTAGACCTGAGGGTTTCTTGTGTTCCGCCTTAACTTGTGAACAAGTCAAGCACTTAGATACATATCTAGCTATATCCTTTTTCATTCCTATCCACCAGAAATTATTTCTTAAATCTTGGTACATCTTGTTGTTACCAGGATGCATGGTATACCTAGATTTATGGGCTTCCTCTAGGATTTTATTTCTTAATTCTCCCTGCTTAGGTACCCAAATTCGTTTCTTATAGAATCTCCAAATTCCATCACTTCCTTGTTCTAATTCTTTTATTCTTCCTTTCATTCCTTCAGCATCGTCCTTGATTGCGGTTTCTTGAATGCTTTTTAATTGATCCATTAAGTTTAAGTGTAAACTTAAGCTAAGAGCACGAACTCGTCGTTGTTTTTCATGATACTTACGACTTAAAGCATCAGCTACTACGTTTGCTTTTCCTTCGTGATATTGTATATCACAATCGTAATCACTTAGGATTTCCATCCATCTCCTTTGCCTCATGTTTAATTCTTTTTGCCCAAAAATATACCTTAAACTTTTGTGATCAGTATAGACAGTAAACTTACTTCCATACATATAATGTCTCCAAATCTTAAGGGCAAAAATTATGGCTCCTAACTCTAAATCATGAGTCGTATAGTTTTCCTCGTGCTTTTTCAATTGCCTTGATGCATATGCAATTACCTTTTTGCGTTGCATCAATACACATCCTAATCCTAGCTTTGAAGCATCACAATATACTTCAAAATCTTTTGTTCCTTCTGGTAAGGCTAGAATTGGAGCATTTGTTAATTTCTGCTTTAAAATCTTAAAGGCTTCTTCTTGTTTAGGTCCCCATTCAAATTTTGTTGCTTTACAAGTTAGCTTAGTTAATGGTACGGCTATTTTGGAAAAATCCTTAATAAACCGTCTATAATATCCGGCTAAACCTATAAAACTTCTAATTTCCATTGCTGATTGTGGAACCTTCCATTTGGTAATCGCTTCTATCTTAGAAGGATCTACGTGAATACCTTCGTGATTCACCATATGTCCTAAGGATTGCACTTCTTGTAGCCAAAATTCACACTTAGAGAATTTGGCGTAAAGCTTCTCCTTTCTTAACAAAGTTAAGAGTACATGCAGGTGCTCACAATGTTCCTCCTGACTTTTGGAATAAATAAGTATATCGTCGATGAAGACAATTACAAATTTATCCAAATACGGTTTACAGATTCTATTCATCATGTCCATAAATGCTGCAGGTGCATTTGTTAACCCAAAGGGCATGACTGTAAACTCGTAGTGACCATACCTAGTTCTGAAAGCTGTTTTAGGTACGTCTTCTTCCTGTACCTTTAACTGATGATATCCGGAACGTAAGTCGATCTTAGAGAAGTATCTAGCTCCTTGAAGTTGATCAAAAAGATCATCAATTCTAGGTAATGGGTATCTATTCTTAATTGTAACCTTATTCAATTCCCTATAATCGATACACATTCGCATCGAACCATCCTTCTTTTTCACAAACAACACTGGAGCTCCCCAAGGGGATGAGCTAGGTTGTATGAATCCTTTGCTTAGTAATTCATCTAACTGCTTTTTCAATTCTAACATTTCGGTGGGTGCTAACCGATAAGGTGCTTTAGCTATCGGTATAGTTCCAGGAATTAGATGAATTCTAAATTCTACCTCCCTATCAGGTGGTAATCCAAGTAGTTCTTCTGGGAATACTTCCGAGTATTCTGATATTACTGGAATGTCCTTAAGTTCTTTTCCTTTAGTGTTAATGATTACTGAAATCATATATACTATTCCTTGTTTTCGTTCATAATTAGCAATTTTCATTACTGAAATGAACTTCATTGGTTTCCGTGGCTTATCTCCTGTAATCACCACTAATTCCCCTGTGGGTGTATGAATTTCTATGGAATTCTTATCACAAAGAATTCGAGCATGGTTGGCTACTAGCCAATCCATTCCTAACACCACATCGAATTCAGCTAATTTCATAGGTAACAGATTTGCATAAAATTTATGGCCTAAAAGTTCTATCTTTTCTTCTCGCAAAACCTTATCTATGTTAACAGAATTTCCATATGTCGTTTCGACTGTAAAAATCTGCCTAAGTTGGGTTAAGGGTAACTTAAGTGCTTGGCAGAATGAAGTATTTATAAAACTTTGGTTTACACCAGAGTCAAATAATACTTTTGCAAAAACGTTGTGAACTAGGAACGTACCAGCTATCACATCAGGAATTAGCTCTGCTTCTTGAGTAGTTAGTTGGAAGGCTCTTACGTTCTTCTTGTTAGTTCATTCTGTAGGTTTGGCTTTTTTTCAGCTGGTTTGATCAATTTCGGACAATCTGGCCTAAGATGTCCATTTTCTCCACAGTTATAGCAAACTGTGAATTTCTTCTTCCTACAGTCTTCCTCTTGATGCCCTGGAATTTTGCAAAAATTGCAATATCCCTTGCATCTTCCAAAATGCTTTCTTTTGCAACTATTGCAAAATGGAACAGTGGAAGATTGTCCAGTTCCTCTTCTCTTGAAATTGTTACGGTTACCCATACGAAATCCCTGGGTAATCTTTTGGGCCACTTCCTTCTTTCTATTTTCTTCTTGCGTCCGCACCAGTTCGTCAGTCAATGTATTGGCTAAATCCATCGCATCATCAATAGTGCGAGGTTTTGCAGCTTTAACGATATTACGGATTTCGCCAATCAATCCCCAAATATAGCGAGAAATAAGTACCGGTTCTGGCGAAGCCAGAGTTGGTACTACTCTTGCATACTCAAAGAATGTAGAAGTATATCCTCGACAATCTACACCAATCATTCGATGATTTAGGAACTTATTTGTCATTTGTTCCTTTTCATACTCGGGACAGAATTTTCTTTCTACGAGATTTTTAAATTCTCCCCATTTCATAGCATATGCCACAGTTCTTCCTTTAGCTTGTAGAACTGTATTCCACCATTCTAAAGCTCCTTCTTTAAAAAGATTTGACGCATACATGACCTGGTCTTCATCAGCACATTTACTTATGGTAATTACTGCCTCGGTTTTCTCTAACCAACGCAGTGCTGTAGTTGCCCCTTCGTTTCCTGCAAACTCAGCTGGTTTACAGGCAAGAAATTCTTTGTAAGTGCAACCAGGCGTTGCAGCTTTCCTTTTCTTGAGAATTGGGACTTGCAGAATATTATCGTTATTGTTGTTGTTGTTGTTGTTGCCACCTCCGTTTACACTATTACTGAAATTGTCTTCATGAGTACGTTTGCTAGGAATAATTTGAGGTTCAACTGGATGTCGAGCAGCAGCAAGTATTGCTGGAATAGCATTGGCTATTCCTTGAGCAACAATATTTTCTATATCTTGCTTAGTCATAAATTGATCCTCCTGGTGTTGCTCAGATTGATTAACCTCATTAACTGGTTCAATATTAGCGTTTTCCATCTGATAATTAATATATATAATTTATTAGTATAGAATAAATAACAATTAAACACAAAACAATCATACAAATTTCATAACACACATATATATATATCCAAAATTATCGATTTCTCGATTTCCCTTTTTATATATCATATTATGCATCCGTACACCCTGTTATGTTACAAAGTTTTTTTTTTATTTTACAGAGTTATATTGTTATTACTATTATTATTATTATTATTATTATTATTATACAATCACAGTTACATTCTCACACATCATCCATTCTGCTGATATTTCAGTAACGACGCTCCCTCTCGTAGTACTTCCAAGAAATTTGCTCTCCCACCTCCCGAATCCTATTCCCTGGACCTATCAGTTCCTCGCCAAAATGGCGGAGTTCAGCTAAGTTTTCATTGCTCATTGGTGGGTTTGGTATAGGTTCTGGGTCGAACTGAGGGAAAAAGGTATAAGGATTATTAAAGAGGTTTTGAAACTGCCAGTCGTTGGTCCACCACTCGTCCATTTCTCCTAAAGGTTGAGTATGGATTAAAGGTTCTGGTATGGCTGGTTCCAAATTTATTGGAAGTTGAGTTTCAGCAGGATAAGGGTAAAGGTTGGTTTTGATAGGGCTAATGATATCATAGCCTGCCAATATGCGATCCAATTCTTCTTGTAAAGGCAACTCCTCGACTTGTTTAGAACTTTCCCCTATTTCCATTTCTACTTGCCTGGAATCTTCCCCAATTGCAATTCCTTTTCCTTTATCTATGGGATTCTCTATTTTGGGAATTCTCCTAGTTGCTGGTTTCCTTCTGCGTACACGCCTCCATCCTACAAATCTTCTCCTTTTCTTAGGTTCTGATTTCTCCGGTGGTGAAGCGTTGAATTCCATAGGTTCTTCTATATCGGGTATGTAACCAGTAAAGTCTTTGGAAACTTCTATTTTCACTGGATAAAGATTGAGATTCTGAAGGGCTTCAGATAACTCATTCATGCTGTTTAGCATATATACAAAATGCACACAAAATGCTAAGTTAAAATTTCATAACAAAATTTCATAGATAAACATTCAAGTATTATTACACACCGTGTGATTAATTTAATACAAAAGACAACTAATAATTAGAACATACTAGGGTTTATTGTAACTTATTTATTTACTGGGAAAAGTTTTCCTTTAGAGTTTCTGGATTGTATATGATATGGGTGCTACTACTAGGTTAAAGCATTTAAAATTTTGCATTCACTGCTACAGTGGCTAACATATAAAGATCAGCCCATTTTTCATCTAATTCGTCTTCCCAAGGGGGTTGATTATCTAGTTTCTGGGTTTCCTGGGTAATCCTCACTTCTTTTTGTTGTGATTTCTTTCTTTTCTCCTGACTTTTCTTAATAATCAAACTTCTTTTATTAGAAGAAAGTGGTTCCTCATATTGTGCCTTTCGAACAAATATTCCTTCCTCAGTATCTACTGAGTATCTTGAGGAATTTGATTGGGATATACTTCCCTTGTCTTTCGAGGAATTATCTAGTTTAAGATAGATATCCGAAATTCTTTGCTTACCCATTCTGTAAACAAATTTTCAAATAATAAAACACGTAATCACAAAATGGCAATTAGTAAATTTAAGTATTTTCTTAAATACTTAATTGGCTTAAATCAGTGGCTCAATCAGTAGCTCTGATACCACCTTTCATGTCACGGCCCCAGCCCCGGTTTTACCCGGTCGGGAGCCGCGAGACAGGAACACGTGGTATCTGTTATGCGACAGCGGAAGATTTTAACAGGATCTTTTAAAACTCCAAATGCCCAATTATTTTATTCTATAATTTTGGGATAAACCCCGTAATTTACAATAGAGGAATTTAACTAGGAAATTCCCTGATTTATTAAAACATGTTTATTCATTTTTAACTGAGCCACCTCTTCAAGCTTGTTAGTGCTCCGTAGCACGTTTCCTTGATTTACAGCAGGTCGCCTGAAACATGTTTTAAAAATATTTTGTCAGCGGGGAAATACTGGTGAATCATTCATTTTGATAAAATGACACATAGTTATTAATTACAGCATAAGAGCGATTACAATGGCTTCTATCTTATTTTTATCTGGCGCCGTGTCACATTGCGTGACGATGGTCATACCACTATTGGGTCCCACCCCAGGTAGTGACGATCACTGTTAGGATATATTAGCCTAACCAGTGAAAATTAGTAATGTGCACAATACCCCACTAGCCAGTGATTCAAGATATCCACGACTTACTCCCTGTAATTATAACTTTTGAAAATAATTTGAGGTATTGTAAAACAGTTGATAAAAAGAGAATGACTCACATTGCGGATTTATACGGGCAGAGTTTAGCCTACTGATTAGCCTTTTAACCTAAATTTAAACAACATGCACACGAACTAGGTTAGTAACTAATACAGTATTTACGATAACTCACGAGATTAAACCCTCACAACGAATGACAAAGTGCGATACTTAAACATCCATCGAATTCACGATGAATAACAAAGCATAACCCTAATGTGGGCAGCACTTAAACATCCATTGGATAGTTTCAATCGATCAGACATTAAATCGTAGCAGCGATCAAGTTAATACCTTGTATCGGAGCAGTACCCCACTAAAATTGAAAGTGATTTCGACTTTAGAGCAGCCTAACTTCGTTTTTGTAAAATGATTTCGACACTAGATGAAAGCTCCCGAGACAAGCTATTTATAGCTGAAATTTAAGGTTCACGCGGCCCGCGTAAACCTTGGCTCGAACCTTACGCGGCCCGCCTAACCACCTATTCTACGCGTAGGGTTGATTGGTCACGAGTAGACTTGCCAGCTGGTCAACACGTGGATCCGGAACACTTATCCGGTCAACCCATCATTGACGCGGCCCGCGTAAGCTTTCTTTAAGGCTTACACGGCCCGCCTGAAACCCATAAATCTTGAATTCTTCGTTTTTCATGCGCAGTATGGTTTCAGGGGTCCGGGTTTTCACTCACGGGTAAAATTGGGACATTTTTGAGGGTCCTTACAGTAAGGGTAAGAAAGGCGAGTCATCGAAGAAGTCGAGAAAGCGAAAGGGTGCTCAGAATTTTGCTGTTACAGCACAGACTGCTCAGAACCCGCAGAACCCACCGGCACAACCACCTGCGAAGAAGGTGTATGCAGGTACCGCACCTCATTGTGCTCGCTGCAACGGTCATCATGTTGCACAACAAGCTTGCAAGCAATGCACAACGTGTGGTAAACTTGGGCATTTGGCCAATATTTGTCGTCTGGGACAAAATCAGATTGCCCAGGTTCAAGCTCTGGTTCAGGGGAATGCTGCGAGATTCCCACCGGGTTCATGTTTTAATTGTGGAGAGTTTGGTCACTTCCGCAACAATTGTCCGAGGTTGGTGAACGCGAATGCTAATGCGAACCCGAATGCGAATGTCAACGCAAACGTGAACCCCGCTCGTGGACGAGCGTACAATTTGAATACATATGAAGCGAGGGCCGACAACGAGGTTGTTAATGGTACGTTTCTTGTTAACAATCGACCTGCATCTATTCTTTTTTATTCTGGTGCCGATAGAAGTTTTGTTTCGTTATCTTTTGAACCTTTACTTGCGATACCTAGAACTAAACTAAGGAAACCCTTGTCTGTCGAAGTTGCTACTGGTAAACCTCTTGTTCTCGATTCTGTTATTCGTGATTGTTAGTTGAACCTTAATAACCATCTTTTTCCTATTGACCTCACACCGATGCAACTTGGGAGTTTCGACATTATCGTTGGGATGGATTGGTTGACCAAACACCATGCTGAGGTGGTGTGTTTCGATAAGATCGTTCGTATTCCTCTTTCGTCTGATGAAGTTTTAGAAGTTCGTGGCGAGAAACCGTCTGGTGGATTGAAGCTTATGTAGTGTATGGAAGCCCAACGATATTTACGAAAAGGATATGTTGCTTTTCTAGCACATGTCACCGAGGAGAAAAGCAAGAGCAAGAGTATTCGGGATATTCCGATTGTTCGGGATTATCCAGAGGTGTTTCCTGATGAACTGCCTGGTTTGCCTCCAGTTCATCAAGTTGAGTTTCATATTGACCTTATACCCAATGCCAACCCAATTGCTAAAGCACCTTATCGTCTTGCACCATCGGAGATGCAAGAGTTATCGAAACAGCTTCAAGAGTTATCTAATAAAGGATTCATCCGTCCAAGCTTTTCGCCTTGGGGAGCTCCTGTCCTCTTCGTGAAAAAGAAAGATGCATCTTTTCGAATGTGTATCGATTATCGTGAGCTTAATAAGCTTACCATCAAGAATCGATATCCCCTACCTCGAATTGATGATCTCTTCGACCAGCTGCAAGGTGCTTCATGTTTTTCCAAGATCGATCTGCGTTCTGGGTATCATCAACTTCGTGTTCTCGAAGAAGATATTCCCAAAACTGCTTTCCGAACAAGATATGGGCACTACGAGTTCACTGTCATGCCATTTGGTTTGACAAATGCTCCAGCTATCTTTATGGACTTAATGAATAGGGTCTATAAACCTTATTTAGACAAGTTCATTATTGTGTTCATCGACGATATTCTTATTTATTCGAAGTCTCGAGCCGAGCACGAGCAACACCTTCGCTTAACATTGGAACTCCTGAAGAAGGAACAACTTTTTGCTAAATTCTCCAAGTGTGAATTCTGGCTTGAAGAAGTTCAATTCTTGGGTCATATAGTCAATGAGCAGGGTATCCACGTGGATCCATCCAAGATTGCTGCTATTAAGGACTGGAATACACCGACGACACCTTCAGAAATTCGATCTTTTCTTGGTCTTGCTGGTTATTATCGACGTTTCATTTCAAATTTCTCGAAGATTGCGGTTCCACTCACTGCTTTGACTCAGAAGAATAAGCCGTTTGAGTGGGGACCTAAGCAAGAAGAAGCGTTTCAAACGCTGAAGCAGAAGCTGTGTGATGCTCCCGTTCTATCTCTTCCTGATGGAAACGATGATTTCGTTGTCTATTGCGATGCGTCCAACTTAGGCCTTGGTTGCGTTCTCATGCAACGAGGTAAAGTTTTAGCTTATGCGTCTAGACAGCTAAAAATTCACGAGAAGAACTACACGACTCATGATCTTGAGTTAGGTGCTGTGGTTTTCGCGCTTAAAATCTGGAGACACTACCTCTATGGAACGAAGTGTGTGGTTTTCACAGACCACAAGAGTCTCCAGCATATTCTTAATCAGAAGGAGCTGAACATGAGGCAACGACGTTGGGTTGAGCTCTTAAGTGATTACGATTGCGAGATTTGCTACCATCCTGGTAAGGCGAATGTCGTAGCCGATGCGCTTAGTCGAAAGGAGGGAGTCAAGTTTCATTCTGTTCAAACTCTATCTGATCTGCAGACTCGTGTTCTTCAAGCTCTGCAATTTTGTGTTTCACAAAATTTGATAGGTAAGGAATTACCACGTCAACTTGAGCTTAAACTCGAAGCAAAGGATGATGGTTTGCTCTATTTCAAGGATCGATTGTGGATTCCGAAACAAGACGATCTTCGCACTTTGGTAATGGACGAATCTCACAAGTCTCGATATTCTATCCATCCTGGTGCTGATAAAATGTACAAGGATCTTCGTACTCAGTGTTGGTGGCCTGGTATGAAAAAGGATGTCGCCTTGTATGTATCGAAATGCCTAACTTGTCTCAAAGTCAAGGCTGAACATCAACGACCTTCTGACTTGCTTGTACAACCAGAGATACCGGTTTGGAAGTGGGAGAACATTGCGATGGATCTCATCTCTAAATTACCGCGTACATCTAAAGGTCACCATGCGATTTGGGTTGTTATCGATCGATTAACGAAACCAGCTCATTTTATTCCGATTCGCGAGGATCTATCTGCTGATAAACTTGCAAAGATTTATGTTGATGAGATTGTATCACGACATGGTGTTCCCTTGGATATCATTTTTGATCGTGATGCTCGATTTTCATCTCATTTTTGGAAGACCATGCAATCTGCTTTGGGAACCCAACTAAATCTAAGCACTGCTTATCATCCCCAAACAGATGGTCAATCTGAGAGAACGATTCAAACTTTGGAGGATATGCTTAGAGCATGCGTGATAGACTTTGGTGGTAATTGGGATTCTCATCTGCCGTTGATCAAGTTCTCTTACAACAATAGTTATCATGCTAGCATTAATATGGCACCATTCGAAGCTCTCTACGGTCGAAAATGCCGTTCACCTGTCTGTTGGAATGAGATCGGTGAAGCTCAGCTTACTGGACCTGAGCTCATTCTGGAAACAACAGACAAAATCAAGAAAATTCGCGATAATCTTGTGACAGCTCGAAGCCGTCAAAAGAGTTATGCGGATATGCGATGCAAGCCCTTAGAATTTCAAGTCAGAGACCGTGTCCTACTCAAGGTTTCACCTTGGAAGGGAGTCGTGAGATTCGGAAAGAAAGGCAAACTTGCACCTCGATATGTGGGACCATTTAAGATTGTGGAAAGGATTGGGAAGGTTGCCTATCGACTAGAGCTACCTCCAGAGCTTGGGAATGTTCATCCGACTTTTCACGTGTCCAATTTGTGAAAGTGTTTAGCTGACGCTGATCTTCACATTCCTCTCGACGAGATCCGAATCGACGAAACGATGTACTTTGTCGAGAAACCCGTGGAGATAGTGGACCGTGCTTTCAAACTGTTGAAGAACAAACGGATTCGATTGGTAAAAGTTCGCTGGGAATCCAAACATGGCCCAGAGTTTACTTGGGAACGTGAGGACCAGATGAAGACGAAATATCCGCATTTTTTTCACAAGTTTCCTCTAAATAAAATTTCGGGACGAAATTTCCTAAAGTAGGGGAGACTGTGACAACTGTGTTCTATAATCGATGTACAATGTAAAACAATGATGATTATTAATAGAACAATGTGCTTTGGTGTTATTATATGTGCTTTGGTGTTATTATATGTGCTTTGGTGTTTTTATGTGTGTATTTATGTTTGAGGATTTTTTCAATTCGATTCAATTCCGATTTCAAGCTTTAAATCGCTTTCTGGAAGGTTATACGCGCACCGATGCGTAAATATAACCAGTTCAATGCAACGAACACTCTGAAGTAGTGAAATAGGATTAACGTACCTTAAATAACCTCCACATAACTTAGAAATAAGTTTTGGATGGTTTGGTGTGTTGAAATCAAGCTTGCTCGATCTTTGGGACTATTTGTGTCAAACTGCGAAACTATACCGATTTGTATAGTAAAGAACATTCCGGAACTTTATCATAAGTTAAACATACCCTAAATATCCTTTACATAGCTTAGAAATAGGCTTTGAGGGGTTCGGTATGCTAAAATAAACTTTATTGATCAATAGGGACTAAAAGCGTCAAAAAGTGCATAAGTTTGCATTTTCGCGCATATCTTACGTTCTGAATATATACGGACATAAAAAAATTTATGTAATCATTAAAATATTTATTTTACTGATTGGCATGATAAAATTCCATTCGTCGCTTAATTTGGATCGTTTTTGCGTTCGTTACGACTTCCGTCGTAATTTACCGAACAACGCTACCGAACGACCAAACGAGCCGACATCCGAGATACTTTTGAGCACATTTTAGGTTCCCTATACTTTAACTTCATTTTAGAGCTTTGAAATGGGGTTAACGGGGCTTAAACGTGTCAAAAATGCATCGAAAACCAAGTTTGGTGCTTCAGGGACTAAATCTGCCATTTTTGAAACTTGCTGACCTGCAAGGTCCTTACGGACCGTATGGGGATGTGCTTGGGGTCCGTAAGCAGGTGCCAGAACATCAGAAAGTTGTTTCCAGCTTGTTCCAGCTGTTATACACATTTGCACTTGGTTTTGTGGTTGCTATGGGCTGGTTTGTGTGATAAACAAGTCCCCCAATCATTCCCTAACACTTGTATGGCTTGGATCTTTCCCTCCTTACCAAGAAATGATCCTAACGGTTTGCGAAAACTATAAATAGCCCACCCCACTTCCCTTCATTCTCAAAAAAATCTGATCTAAGATGCTCTAAGTTGAGGCCTTTGCTTCATACCTGAGCTACTTGGATCAAGATTTGCTTGCGGGGACCCTTTGTAAGTATTCCTTCGTTCTTTTCATTCGTTTTTATTGTAAAAGTCAAACTGCGTTTGACTTTCTGCATTAACCAGTTTATGGTCAATGCGAAGTTCGTTTGAACTTCATAACGTGAGCGTAATCACGATGGTTATAGTCCCTAGTGACTATACCTACTGATTACCACGTTATCTAGGCTTAGTGACGAGTCGTAGTTTCGGCCAAAATGTGTTTTCTCGCGTATTTTGTAACCAAACTACTTTTAGGTTTCAAAACCGTTTGTTTTGATACCAAACCTGTTTTCTAACTTAACTAAACATGTTTTAGCATGTTTAGCTCGTCACTTTTTAGTTTAGTGCTTGTGTAGAGTCGTAAGTCAAGCGGACTAAACACCCGCTTAGACTTTCGAACACGACCCGTTTGGTCGATCCTTTGGATCCGACCAAACATGTTTAGTGACCATAGTTGCTTAGGGAATAACCTTCTGAGGTTATTGTCACACCCCCAAAATCCACCTGCGGAATTCCACCGCTTGGAGGCGTGACTGACCAGGATCCAGCCACCAATCATATTGAACAAGCATGTAGGTAATATAAAAATCCAACCAATACAATTGGTGTCCAAACAAAACATAATTTAAGTTGCAAGCGGAAGCATAACGTTTAAAATCAAAATATAAGTTTAATTGTTTCATAGTTTAACATGGCATGCAGCTGTCCATCTCCCACAACAACTCTCCTCCATGCAAGCTCCAGCTAAGTACCTAAAGACCTGCAAAGCATGTAGTAACGAGTCAACAACAAGTTGAGTGAGTTCACGGTTGGGTGTTCGTTTTAAGTTGTTTCGAAAACAGTTTCCTTTATCTGGCATCCTGCCGTGGGGGTTACCCCATAGTTAAAAAAACGTGACTTGTTTATTCCCGGTTACTCTGGCAATCCAGCCGTGGGGGCTACCCCGTGTTAGTTATCTGGCATTTCGGCCATGGGGGCTACCCCATGTATACACTAGACTCGTTACCATATCGACTGCTGACTGTAGTCATGTTTAAGTGCCCTGAAACTGTCAATGTCTATCATCATTGACGTGCCCCAGATCCATTAGTTCACGCCCGTCCTCTGCGGCACGGTGTGAGGTTTGTCAGACCTAAATAGCGCTATCTAACTAATGACCCGCTCGCCTTTGGCCCGGCGATTAAGTCGATATAAAAAGGAGGGACTTCGTGATAGAGTTTTGGTCTAGTACGAGTTATCTGTCCATGAGGACGAGGAATTTATATTCCTGAACCGATGCTGTCCTACCCAAGGAGGACGAGGAATCCACATTCCTTAACCCCATTCCCAAACCCCTGGGAATCCCATGCTTTGTAGAGGGTGTGAACTCACCTTGGTTTGCTCGGCAGAGACACAGAAAAGTCAATCAAGTTGTAAGTGGTCAACTACGTCCTAACATATATACCATTCACGTCAGGTTCATATCCAAGTAGTGCACGCATGTTCTACACGTATACTAGCAGGTTGCATACAGGTATATGGCATACACGTATAAACATGGCGGTTTAAAATAACACCTATGAGTTGAACAGTATCATGTATACAAGTAACCAAAGCCCGAAAGTCCGGCCCAAATCACCTAAGCCCGTAACAGGGTGCAAGTCCAAACAGCGTGCACATGTTTATGGTCTCGAGTCGAGACTGTGCGGTCTCTAGTCGAGACTGTGCGGTCTCTAGTTGTAGCTTACAAGTTCTCGAGTCGCAATTGAGGAGGTCTCGGGTCATGCATGTACTGGTCTCGAGTCGTAACCGGACTCGCAACCATGGTCTCTAGTCATGATGTGTGTGTGTTGATAAAGTATGGTCTCGAGTCGAGACTGGAGGTCTCGACAGGAACATCTGCTGACTTCCGACATTGTACTAAACCAATAGAATTTCATGATCATGATATGGTGTACTAGCCAATAACAATGCACTAACATGTTTCTTTGTCTAACACTAACCGAAAATGGATCAAACATCTTAATTTCAAATATCCACAACACATTCATATCATATTCAACGAGTTCTTCATATATTCATCATGTTCATCAAATATTCATAACACAAACAACCCTTATTCAAACACATTTTGCATTTTACGGACAAGAGTTATAATACCTAAACTAGATATCAAGCTCATCTTGCAAACAAAACATTTGTTCTATAACCTCATACATAAAATCGGATGATCATGAATAACCCTAAGCTTATAATTCTTTTGTTATTCAAACTATCTTGTTCAAATGTTATCTTACAAAAGTCATGTTCTCCTAAGTATGTATCATTTAATCAAACAAGAACTCATTAAATCAAACAAACACTTTTGTCATGTTCCAACAATAGTCACGGTGCATATTATCACATAATCGACACTTTAATCATGTATAAAACTTATCAAGCAAACATATTACCATATGGCTTCATCATACATCATCATCTTCAACCGAAATATAAACACACCATATGAAACACTAACCGGTTAGAGAAGTAGTGGTGAAAGATGAAGCTTTGTTTGGTGTGAACAAGCTAATCCGAGAACCCTTTTGTGGTCGGCCGGTTTGATCCGAGAGTGAGAGTGAAGGTTTGTGCTTCTAGGGTTTTAGTGAGAGAGAGAAGGTAGGAGTGTGTGTGGATTTCCCAAAGAATGGCAAGGTTAGCTATCACTAAGGATTATATACTTGTTCCACTTTGGTGCACCCTAATGGGTTTCGGATGAGGTGCACGGCCCAACCGGCCCATATGTTGCACTGTTCACTCGAGACCGCATGGTCTCGAGTCGGGTTCTTGTGTCTCGGTTCGCATACATACAAGCATACATATAAACATAACACATAATCACATAGGATGTTCACTTATATCATTAAACCAACAAGTTAACTAGTCACATAACGTTTCAAGCATGTTACATCAAAATACAACGAAAGGTTCTAAATTTCGAGTTGTCACAGTTATACCATATGGTCACCTAGTTTAAGTAGTTGTATGATAGGTAGTTTATATGCCTTAGGTAAATTACCAAAATGCCCTTTTCATGCGTAATTGGTAATTAAGCATATGTAACCTAAACTTTTGTCACGTAACTGATTATGTAACATATTTAAACATGTTTTGGCATATAATACTTGTCATAGGACTAGTTAGACGTCTCAAACGCGCTTTGCGCGAACGACACGTTAAAGTAGCGTAAGCTACCTTAATGGGTCGCGATGGGTCGAAAGCACTTAGGTTAGGTTCCGATTTAGTATGTAGGCTTGTTAAACCATATCACATGAGTTTCAAACACTCATTTGGTTTACAAGACCTCATTCTGTCCGATCTTCCGATTTAGGCGTCTATTATTGACCAGTGATTCGATTACTAGGTGCTGCTTGATTTCTCTGGTTTACTTGAGTTTGTCGAAGTTCTATTGATTGAGGATACTTTGCACTTCATGTGAGTACATAGTTCCCCTATTTTACTGTTTTCAATTGTTTTGGGGTGATTCATATGTACAAAAATGATTTCAAGGTTTAAACGATGATTTCAAAAACGATTAAAACGATTTATACTAAACTAATAACGATTTCGATAATGTGAACGAACTTGTTGGTTGTAGTTACATAACGAATGACATTCATTAATTTTGGCCGAACCGACCAGTATTAGGTTATGGTACCATAGGATCTGACAAATCCCGTTATCGACTACACCCATGGTTATGTGTGGGGGTTGTGGGTAACGACTGAATCTGTGATTGTTAACTTACCCTTTGGAGGTTTGTTAATGCGAGAAGCGAGAAACGAGGTAGTCGAGTCATTAAGGTTTGGATGTTATTAGCGAGACGACCATAAATAGTTTTCACAATTAAAACGAGGACGATTTAAACGATTTAAACGAGTTAACGATTTGGAAACGATTTGAACAAGTTAAACGAATTGGATAAACGATTGGTTTTTGGTTAAGTGTTTAGATAACGGGACGGGTGTAATGTGGTGAAAGCATGGTAGATACACCGCTGGTACTTCTTATATATAAGTGTTTTCAAACATATTACATACCGTGGCGTTATTTAGTTGACTTGGGTAAACGATTTTGAAACGATGTCACACAACGATGTTTTCTAAAAGATATGAACCATACGAGTTTTATTAACGAGTTTTTACGAGATGTTTTACAAATTGGTTTTTCTAAAACAAATGTTTTTGGGTTAAGAATCATGGCTATGAGATTTCATAAACTATAACCAACTTGATTTGAGTTGGTTAGCTATGTTGCAATACACTTTTCAAAACGAGGTTTGTATTTTGACTCTTGTAGTCTAATAAAGTACTGCAACATGTAAACGAAGCCATGATTCCGATACTCTTATAAAATCTATGTACTCGCCAGCATTTCTTTGCTGACTTTGTTTTTACATATGTTTCAGGTGTTGTTGCTTGATTGATTTCTAGGATGCATGCGTCACATAGGATCTGGACGAGGCCTTAGTGACATAATAATAATGATAGACAATATGTACTTGTTTGTTATGTGTTAAGACAATGTAAATGTTTAACATTATCAATAAAACGAAACTCTTTTTGTATCCATGGTTATGAAACGATAATTCTGTTACAACACTCCCCGACGTTTCCGCCACGATTTGTTGTTTTACGTGGTCGGGGTGTGACACTACTACTATAACTAAGATAATCTCTTAAAAAGTCTGAAAGTGCGAAAATCATCGAAGTATACATTAAAGATGAGTTGGATCCAAGTGATTCTATCTTGTCTATTTGTTTTTCATTTTATTTATCTTTTGATTCTTAGATTTATTTTCATGTTTAAAAACTTTTCTTCAAAAATTTAGATCGATTAGACGTTGACGATAAACTGGTATTGTAAGCTCTTGTGTCCTTGGACGAACTCGGTATTTTACCAACACTATACTATGCTCGCGATGGGTGCACTTGCCCAAGTGTGTGTTTAGTGTTAGTACAATATTGTGTTTTAGAAATTTAAAACTTGACTAATACATAAAACGAACTTAAAATATTAATAAAATCATATCACGCTTAACGCACACCAAGTTTTTGGCACCGTTGCCGAGGACACAAGGATTTTAAGAAAGTTTAAAATCAACAGCTTAATTATTTTTAGCATTTTCTTTTTTTTTAGGATTTTTTTTTATTTTTTCAAAATCTGCAGAACTCAGCACGGGCCGTGCCCATCATCATTACTGGTAGTTTTTGTTTTCTAAGTTACAGAAGAGTGGCCACGGGCCGTGGAGGTGCACCACGGGGTCGTGCTGAACTCCCCAGTAACTGGGATCCAGAAAACAGCAACTGTAAACACGACCACGGGTCGTGGTTATTGACCACGAGGCGTGGTAAACGATCTGACCGACTTTTCTTTTTGTTTTGATTGCAAGACTTAGAACTTAATTGTAGGGCCTGAAATCTCTACACGGTGCATGAGCTCCAGTTCCGATAAAGACATAAAAGAACCTCTAGACGAACCCGAACGCTTTCTAAGAAAAAGACTAAATGCCAAAAATCAAGAGAAAGCTTCGGGGGATCAAATCCCGATGGCGGGTCAATGAACGCTAATGGATTACCTACGACCCACGGTCGGTAACCTAGGAGCCGCCATCAATGCACCGAATGTCGATGCCAACAACTTTGAACTTCGACCGCATTTGATCCAAATGCTCCAAAATTCCGCAACCTTCCATGGCCTACCTGATGAAGATCCCCATTTACATATTACCAACTTTTTGGAAATATGTGACACTTTCCGGATCAACGGAGCATCCAACGACGCCGTCCACCTCCGAATGTTCCCATTTTCACTAAAAGACCGAGCCAAGGCTTGGCTCAACACCTTCCCAAGTGGTTCGGTAAACACTTGGGATGAACTTGCCCAAAAATTTCTATATAAGTATTTTCCGCCCTCTAAAACCGCTAAATTAATGACTTAAATAAATACATATTCACAAGAGGACGGGGAATCCTTATATAAAACTTGGGAAAGATTCAAGGAGCTATTGAGGAAATGCCGAAATCATGGTCTCGCAGTGTGGCAACAAGTATCCACTTTCTATAATGGATTATTGCCACACACGAGACAAACACTCGACTCAAGCTCCGGGGGACTTCTAGGTAATAGACGCCCAAATGAAATCTATAATCAAATTGAGAAAATTGCTCAAAACAATTTTCAATGGCACCCCCCACCCGAGGCTGAAAGTCTATTGCCCCGGGCGCACATAAAGTAGATGAGAACACCTCCTTACAAGCCCAAATCGAGGCCCTATCCTCAAAAATCAAAAAATTAGAAATGGAAAAAACAGCCTCGGTTATGGCTTGTGAAGGATGTGGTGGGCCACATGAAAATTGTAGTTGTATGAAAGAAATGGAAAACCAAACGGAAATGGTAAACTACATTGATAATCGACCTACACCGTCGGGTCCCCCAACGAGTACCTACAACCAAGGTTGGCGTAACTACCCTAACCTTGGTTGGAGGGAGCCCGGGAATAGTAGTAACCAACAAAATCAAAATCATCGACCAAACTTTCAACAACAACCAAGAAATGAGTCACAAAATTTCACTCAACAACAACAAGGGGGGCGGGAGAGGCTTGAAGACCTCATCACACGCCTCATCTCTGAAACCAACAAAATGTACTAGGATCGATTCCTACAAACGAAATCCAACATTAGAAACCAACGAGCTAGTATTCAAAACATTGAAAAACAAATAAGCCAACTAGCCCAAAATTTCTCCGAGAGACCACAAGGCGCATAACCTAGCAATACCGAAACCAATCCAAAGGCGCGAGTACACCTCATAACATTAAGAAACCGGACCGTAGGTCCTGAGGAAACACCACTACCCCCAACCAACAACAATCCACCCAACCAAACCACAAACTCACCCTCAACCCACCAAGAAACAACTATCCCACAAAATTTCGAACCTACCAAAAACCCCTCGGTACCCTACCCCGGTCGGTTACTTCGCCAAAAGACCGATGAGCAATTCACAAAATTCATAAGCCTACTAAAGCAATTGCATATTAATCTTTCGTTTGTAGAAGTCCTCACTCAAATGCCAAAATACTCAAAATTTATGAGTGACTTCTTCACCCATAAAAGAAAGATTGAAACCTTGCAATTGGTCAACCTAAGTGAAGAATGCTCAGCCGTACTCCTCAACAAACTCCCACAAAAGAAAATCGACCCCGGAAGCTTTACCATCCCCTGATCCATTGGGGAATCACCCATACGAAATGCACTAGCCGACCTTGGGGCTAACATCAATCTTATGCCCGCATTAATGTTTGACTAACTAGGACTAGGAAAAATGAGCCCCACAAAAATGAGCATACAACTCGCTGATAGGTCTGTCAAATACTCGCTTGGAACGCAAAACAGTGAGTAGATCTTACTTTTCCCCTTTTTTGTCACTTTAATTTTTTTGGGGTATATCGTGTGTCGTACTTCTCCATGTTTCCTATTATTTCTCAACATGCAAATTTAAGTGTTACATGTGTGGTATCATTGTTTCATTTCTTGTTTCATTACATGCACTTACTTGTTTACAGCTTTGTGTCATGGGTTTCATGTAGATCCACCTGGCTGACCGTTTCCCATGGCCATGGGTTGAACTCGGTATTGGCACATTGTTTCATGGATTCCCCACGTCCATCATTGTTTTGTAATCAAGGGTTTATCCCGGTGAAAATCCTTTATGTAAACATGGGTTTCATCCCACAGTTTATGAAATGAAAACTATGGTGTTTGAAAACTCTGATATTTTCCCTGACACCCGGACCTAATAAATTTCTACTGCGATAATTTTAATAAACATCGGTACCACTGTCGTATATGGTCACGGCTCCCGCCCAGGGCAGGGTCGGAGGTTGTGACAGATTCGCTCTTCTTCGGTGGGCTTGAGTCTTGTATTTACCGTTTTATTATATTTATCGCAGTTTCACATCATCATGTTGGTTGTTTGGTTGTGGTTTATATAGCTATTGGTATTGTTTATTTTTATCATTTAATTACCGTTGAATCGTATGTTAACATTTTTAAACCAATAAACAAAAACAATTTTAGTTAAACATTAGATTTACTCACCAACTTATGTTGACCCAAAAAAAAAACTATTTTACGCATGATACAGGAAATTAGGTTTGGCGAGACGATGATGAAGACACGTAGGAAATGTCTTAGTCTAATAAACATGATTTTATTTAATATTTTATGTTTTTTTATTGATAATCGATTATATTGAATTTAATTGTTTATGTGACATTTTTAAATTGGACATGAATTGAATATTTATACTTCTAATAGTTGCCAGAAGCTTTGGGCAATCATCTCATCCCGACCGATAATCCGCCACGGGTCGGGGTGTGATAAACGTGACATGGTTGAAACAAAGATTTCCATGCCAAATGACGAGCACCAACCTAGCCATTATACACGTTCATTGCAATAACTATCAAATAAGCATAAAGCCATCATGATCGAAACCCAATTTTCAAACAATATGGCAGTTACCAAGCAACACTTTATATACGCATAATGTACCACAACAAAATACAAAACAACTACAATTACTAGGCATGTATTCACGCCTTTAACCAAGTAAACAAAGCGAAGATATGAAGGCTCAGAAGCTCGATATGGTTGCATGAAAGAATGTCATGCCAAATGACAAGCACCATCATTGCCATTATACACACGTGTTGCAATCACTCTCAGTTGAGCAAGAAGCCATCTTCATCGAGACCCAACGTTCCAACAATACGCGTTAACCAACTAAGGGGGCGTTTGGTTCGCAGAATGTATAGGAATTGGAATTGGAATCCCTATGGGAATTGGAATTTGAATTGTAATTTGATGGATTCCTTTGAAATCCAAAGATGTGTTTGGTTAATAAATGTATTAATGGAATTAGAATTTAAAAACACCTAAAAAGACAAAATTAACCCTAGTTATAAACAATTGGAAAAAGTTTTAAAAACAACTATTCTAGATAAAAATTCTAAAAAATCCAAAAAATTATAAAAATTCAAAAAAATAATAAAAAATACAAAAAAATCCTAAAAATTCTAAAAAAATCTAAAAAATAATAAAAAATCCAAAAAATTCTAAAAAATAAAAAAATCTAAAAAATAATAAAAAAATCCAAAAAATCCTAAAATTTCAAAAAAAATATAAAAAAAATAAAAATCCAAAAAATTCTAAAAAATAAAAAAAATCTAAAAAAATAATAAAAAATCCAAAAAATTCTAAAAAATAAAAAAATCTTAAAAAAATAAAAAATCCTAAAAATTCAAAAAATATCTAAAAAATAATAAAAAATCCAAAAAATCTTAAAAAAATAAAAAAATCCTAAAAATTCAAAAAAAATCTAAAAAATAATATAAAATCTAAAAAATTCAAAAAAATAAAAAAAATTCTAAAAAATCAAAAAAATCCTAAATAATAATAAAAAAACTCCTAAAAATTCAAAAAAAATCTAAAAAATAATAAGAATTCTAAAAAATCTAAAAAATAATAAAAAATCCAAAAAATTCTAAAAAGTCAAAAAAATTATAAAAAATTCTAAAAAATCCAAAAAATTATAAAAATTCAAAAATATAATTAAAAATCCATAAAATCCTAAAATTCAAAAAAAATCTAAAAAATAATAAAAAAATCTAAAAAAAAAAAAAAATAATTTAAAAAATAATAAAAAAATCCAAAAATTCTAAAAAATCCAAAAAAATTTTTTTTTTTTATTTTTTTAGAATTTTTTGGATTTTTTATTATTTTTTTATTTTTTAGAGTTTTTTATTTTTTTAGTTTTTTTGGTTTTTTATAATTTTTTTGGGTTTTTTTAGATTTTTATTATTTTTTGGATTTTTTATAGTTTTTTTGACTTTTTAGAATTTTTTTGGATTTTATTATTTTTTGGATTTTTTATAATTTTTTTGAATTTTTTATAATTTTTTTGACTTTTTAGAATTTTTTGGATTTTTTATTATTTTTTAGATTTTTTTATTTTTTAGAATTCTTATTATTTTTTGGATTTTTTTAGAATTTTTTGGAATTTTTATTATTTTTTTGATTTTTTAGAATTTTTTGGATTTTATAGGATTTTATGGATTTTTTATTATTTTTTTGAATTTTTATAATTTTTGGATTTTTTAGAATTTTTTTGACTTTTTAGATTTTTTTGGAATTTTTATTATTTTTTAGATTTTTTTTTTTTTAGAATTTTTATTATTTTTTTTGGATTTTTTGGATTTTTTTAGATTTTTTAGAATTTTTTGGATTTTTTAGGATTTTATGGATTTTTTTATTAGTTTTTTGAATTTTTATAATTTTCGGATTTTTTAGAATTTTTTATATTTTTTTTGACTTTTTAGAATTTTTTGGATTTTTTATTATTTTTTAGATTTTTTATTATTTTTTAGAATTTTTATTATTTTTTGGATTTTTTGGGTTTTTTTGGATTTTTTAGAATTTTTTGGATTTTTTATTATTTTTTGGATTTTTTAGAATTTTTTGGATTTTTTAGGATTTTATGGATTTTTTATTATTTTTTTGAATTTTTATAATTTTTGGATTTTTTAGAATTTTTTTTAATTTTTTATAATTTTTTTGACTTTTTTGGATTTTTTATTATTTTTTTATTTTTTAGAATTTTTATTATTTTTTTGATTTTTTTGGATTTTTTTTGAATTTTTTGATTTTTTTGAATTTTTTGGATTTTTTATTATTTTTTTGTATTTTTTAGAATTTTTTTGATTTTTTTTATAATTTTTTTGGCTTTTAGACAAAAATGAAAGGGTAAGGGGTTATTTCCGTAACTTTGGAAACATTCTCTTGGTTTTTTAAACTTTCCTTTGAAATTGAGAACGAATCTGAATTCCATTATATGAGGGATTTTGTTGGAATTGAAATCCAATTCCCTTCAACTAATTTGTCCAAACAAACACACAAAGGAATGGAATTCAAATTCCAATTCCCTTGAAATCCTATGAATTCCTGTCAACCAAACAGGCCCTAATAGTTTACAAAGAAATTGAATCTACGTTACCCAAAAAAAAACTTCATATTAACATAATTAAACAAACTGCATCTGTATTAACTAAAAAATATCGACACATAGTGTCATATGCATCGATAACAGAATCCAGGCAAAAAATATCTGATCGCCATAACAAAAACAGTTAAGAACCACATCAGCGGAAAATGGGTAACAACCATATAATAGACATAACTGGTATCACCGGCGTAAACACAACACAACGATAACAATGGTTTAACCGATAAAGGCCAAACACCAGACAAACATATCACCGGAAAATAAACCGACATGCCATAAGCCAAAAAAGGCACCGCAACGAAGCCGTAAGGCCATAATCCAAAAAACAATATGCAACCACAAATTCGTGGGTCTACCAGAAAAGTAAACCAAACTTCCAAACAAAACAAACAACTGTCAAAAACGACCGCTACAAAACTTGAAAACCCTAAATGGGTTAGGGTTCAACGAAAAAAAACGCAATAGTTTACCTCTCGCAAATAAAAGGCAGGCCAGAGAAGACAAGGAACTACAACCGACTGGTCGCTGACAATCATATGCGATGGAACCAATGGGGGCCGGTGGGTGTAACAGGAAGCAGTGGGGTGAAAATGATGCACCCCAAAAAGCAAACCCATCTTAAATACCAAAACCTTGTACAACTGATAAAGTCATATGTACAAATAATAAAAGCTTACAACACCACCAAAGCTAGATGTACAACAACCTAAAGCAACAATATGTTGCTAACTGATGATATATAAATGATTTTGTGCAACAATAATTATATGATTACATGGCGATAATATTTATGTTATAAATGTTAACTAATAGGTTATCGCTCTAGCTCCGTGTTGGGTTTGAAACATAGATAAAAATAAACAAATCGCGATAGACATAACAATAAAAAAAACCACGACGCGACGTCATAATCGAAAGTCACTGAAAATCTATCGGTTTAGTTCGCTACAGTATCAACACTCGTTAATTCCATAAAGACGAATGTTCAAAAATAAAATAAAATAAAATAAAATAAAATAAAATAACCTACTTACGACGTTACATACGAAATTTATAAATACGTTATGTTGGGAAAAAACTAAAAAGTAATACATTACGATGAGAAAAAACTAAAAAGTAAATGACAAAAAATAAGTAAAAGGAAAAAACTAAAAGTTTATAGTCTAAATAATAATTACAATAAAGGTGTAATAGAAAAAAACTAAAATTGGTGATCTAAATAGAAACTATTAAAAAGCGTAAGGGTAAATAACGGAGATAAAGAGAACACATTATTAAAGGTAAGGGACTAACACATGTCATTACCAAAGTTGTGGGGCCAAAGTAATTATTATAAAGTGTAAGGGTAACTAATAAAGCTTAAAAAAAACTTTTTTTAAAGTTGAGGGGTTAAACATGTCATCATCAAAGTTGACCGGACAAAGTTGAGTGATGTTGACAATAAAAACATCAACAAAGCACTAAGTACAACACACCAATGCACAAAGAGGAATATAATGTTGCATGTGTAGAAATGTAGAGTAGTTAGTATTTGTGTTTACCGGTCACCCAAAGCCAACCATTAGTAGCCAAATTTGAGCATTATCCCATTCTTTTGTTTAATCACCCAAAGTAAACCTTTAATCCCTTTTAAAAATCAGTTGATAACATCTTTATTAATTTTTCTTCATGGCATCAATTATATGGAATTAAATCAATTTGTGGTGTAAAGTACCTTCGATTTTCGTTTTTTCGGTTCAAGACATATTCAGCTACATAGGCATGTTTCGGACCAACCCTACAAAAGGAGATTAATTCAATCAATTGTCTTGGTCACTGTATGGTGTATATGGCGAGCCACCCAAGTGCATATTTGCAAATGAGTTGATTAAGATTGAAAGTATAGTGGGGGAAATCAAGTCGCTTTTCTATCTATGCATCAATAACCGTTTGAAGTCTATGTCCTTAGATTGGCTTAGATGGAAGTCTTTTTTTATGTATAATTGTTTTCTTTTATTTTATTTGGTGGTTGTAAGCCCTTGCTAACAGTGTTTTATTAACGAAAGTTGTTAGAAAATATAAGTTATAATAATGACAAAAACTACATACCCATAAGTAAATAGAATAAACTAAATGTCAACCTTGGGCATCTAAAGTCAGGGGCGGACCCACATTGGTGCCACCGGGGTCCCCGGACCCCAATCTTTTAAAAAAAAATAGTAGATTCGGTATATTAAATTGTATATGGACCCCATAAATACAATTAGATGGACACTATAGAAATAAAAAGAAAGTTGGTGTAGTGGTAAATCTCTCTTTTTTCCACCAAGAGGTCATGGGTTCAATCCTTGATAAGCCCATTTTTTTTAAATCTAGTTCAAACCTCACTTTAACTCGACCCGAACGAGGACCGACCCGAAAATGGACCCCATTGAAATAAAATCCTGGGTCCGCCACTGTCTAAAGTTGATTTTTTTTCTTGGGGGGGGGGGGGGGGTTTCTTCGGACAAAAAATTGGCATAAAATTTAAGGAAAATAAAGAAGGAGATTAAGCAATGGAGAAAGAAAAGACTCAAAAATAATTATTGAACTCAAACTTAAGATTGAAGAGTCGGAACTCGAGTGAAAGACAAAATGTTGGACAGAAAGATTTAAAAAAACACGTATGATTATTGGAAGAGGAAAAAATACGGACTTAAA
Source organism: Helianthus tuberosus (assembly GCA_030545235.1). Taxonomy (NCBI): domain Eukaryota; kingdom Viridiplantae; phylum Streptophyta; class Magnoliopsida; order Asterales; family Asteraceae; genus Helianthus; species Helianthus tuberosus. The sequence continues at coordinate 61,990,983 of CM060432.1, read as the reverse complement.
GGAAAAAAGCTAAAGTTAAATGGGCGGTAAAAAACAATTAAAGTTGGAACATAATTAACGGGCTATTTATCAATGGCATGTGGTCAAACAACCCGGAACGGTTAAAAAAGAGATTTCGAGATTCTTCAAACAAAAAATTGTCGAGATGGTCTGGTGCATAACACATTTATTTATCCGTGTATTTTGTATAGTTTTTAGGTAGTTTTTTTAGTCGTTTAGGTCTTTATTAGCTTGTACGTGGATAATGTTGTATTTTGTAGACGAACATGTGTAAATGTAGTTTAAACTAGCAAGAATGAAGAAAAAACGAGCACACGGGTGAAGCTGGATGAGTAAAGAGAGAATGCTGAAGAATCTGATGTTGACGCGTTGTGAGGTGTGTTGATGTTTCCTCTCACGACACGCCTAGATTGGTTGGAAGTTCAAGATATTTACTGATATGCCACCCCGTCATTTTTTACTTATATAAGGCTCGCGTGTCGTGAGGCATTAACGGGTTCCCTCTTGCGACACGCGAGAGGGCTACTTGTCGAGAAAGTTGTGATTGATTCATATATAAAACATCTTATCAACCCTAGTTTCCATACCTTTTGCATTCATGAACATTGTAGAAGCGATTTGGAGTGTTTTTAGCAAAGAGAAAGTGGAGAACTAAAGCGGGTTGGCTAAAGTTAAGTGCTTTTCGGTTAGAACTTAGTTTATTGTTTTTGGTTTGTTAAAACTTTGACATTCTGGAATTGCTTGTTTTGAACTACCATTTGTTTTGAACATGAGTATCTAAGCTTTTCCTAGCTAGCTAGGTTATGAGATTGTTGACTTTTACCATGTTTTCGGTTTTGGATAATTGATGATTTGGTTAATGTTTTGGTAGAGTGTTCTAATTAGGTTTCTTTTGTATATGTGTGCTTGATTAATGATAATTATTGCATGTTCCACTTAATTCTAGTTATATTGATTGCGTATTGATTGATCTAGGGTTTAGTGATTTCATAAGACTTTGTGTTTTCAATAAATATCTTGTGGTTGTTAGACATAGTAAATCCTCGAAGCAAGTAAGAGTAAACTGCAATTTTACCCCCTAACGAATGGGGGCGTTGACACTCTTACCCCGTATTTTCAAAATTTTGCTGCCTTACCCTCCGACTAGTCCTAATTTCATCGATGTTAGACCCTAGACCTAAGCTCTGTTGAGTCAACCGTTACTCACTAACGATCAAAGGGTAAAATGGTCATTTCATCCACTTTACTCAATCACAGTTACACCCATCCCTTTTTCTTAACCCTTTCACTTTTACACCCTTTAATTCACACTCGTCTTCTCCGGCGAAGTATTTTTGTTTTTTTAAATGATAAACTATGACTTAGTAATGATGTTGACAAGCTATTTATGGTTGTTTGAATAGTCTGTACTGTATCAGATGATAAAATATGACTTAGTAAAAGGTGCATCAATTTCGTCAACTGATGATATCAATGATGGTATTGCTCTGAATTTTCTTGTTCTTCGATTTCTAGTCTCTACATTCATCATTTTGCTATTTGGTTTAATCGAGCGTATGAACTTGAAGTAATTATTAAACCTTTTGTTTTGATTTAATGGATCCAGATCTACATTCAGTGATTTTATTCTGATTTTTTTTGTTTATAAATTTTTCACTTTTTGATTGACTTTTTGTTCTTATTGGGCTGGTCTAGGGAAAGTGGTGTGTTACATGTTTCCATTCTTTTCCGACAATTCTAATCTAGTTAAGATTTTGGATTATATATAAAGTTGTAACAAAGAATTTTGGTTTTGCTTTTTGTATTTAGGGTTACAACTTACAATCCAAAGAAATTTGAATGAATTTACTTACCAGTTGTGATTCACGGGTTTGCTAATGGATTGATTTCTTGCATAGAGATGAAAGCAAAATCATCAGGTTTAATCGTTGGGATTTCAATTGGGGTAGTAATTACCGTTTGGCCATAATCGAACTGTTATGCTTTAGCTTTCATCGGAAAAGATCTCAGATTGGTAATAGTAGTTCTAGGAGAGCAACAACGATCCTAATTTGAGTAAATGGTTCCGATTCATGTATAGTTTTATCAGATTCATCAATGGGTACAAATACATATACAGAATGCGATATCTAACTGCGTGGAATCGTCGGGAATGAAGGGGGAAGGTGGCTTTTGATTTAGGGAACGATAGGGATTATTAAGAGTTATGGGGGTGTAAACCGTTTTGTTGTTACAAACCACAGGGTATAAAAATGTCATTTCGCATCACAACTAACAGAAATGTGATGTCATTTAACAGCAGGGTCCAAGATCGATGCAACTAGGACTGGTCGGGGGGTAAGGCATCAAAATTTTGAAAATAGGAGTAATTTAGCATTCCACAATCTTTGAGTCCAAGAGGAGATTAAATGTCGATGTGTATAGGTTTATAGATATTCGGGACCGTGGTCTGCACGAGAGTGAGTCACCCCTAGTGTGTCTATATAGTTAGCATACCATGTTAGAAACCTGATAGAATCACTACTCATTGTATCCTTTACACTTACCGAATGTATTGTTTCTAGTGGGGCCATAGGATATCCAGATTTAGGGTTATATTGCCTTTTCTTAGAGAGACCGAGAGGTTATTTGAACCCGAAATCGGTGAGTTTACACACTTCCTTATATTCAGTGGCGGACCCAGGACTTTTTTTTTAATGGGGGATTTCTTTCGGTGTTCAAAATTTTCATAACAAAACGTTATAATTTTCGGGTCGGGTCAGAGCGAGGTTTAAATTAGATTTTAAAAAAATTGAAAAAATGGGCTATACAAGGATTGAACCCATGACCTCCTGTTGGTAAAGAGGAGGGTTTACCACTACACCAACTTTGCTTTTCTTTCTATGTTGTCCACCTAATTGTATTTATGGGGTCCTTATAAAATTTAATATACTGGATCTACTAATTTTAAAAAAAATATTGGGGTTCGGGGACCCCGACCCGCTCTATATGGGTCCGCCCTGCCTATATTCTCGATTGCGTTATGTTTAGAGAGTGATTTGACATCAAGTTTGGGTCTAGATAGTGTATTTTAAGATCCCGGTAGCCAAATCCAATTATCTGATCATGTGAGCTATGAGCGAGTTAACATGATTCTTGCCTAGGTAGCTACTTTCTCATTATCTGATTTTGCTAATAATCGTTGTTTGATTGCTTGTTGCGTGATTCGCTTTCTTAGTTAGCTTTAGTAGTTTATAAAAACTGAACATCCACTAAACATCATTAGACTAGGGCTCGATAAAGGTTTAGTATCGAGAGTTGTTACATTGTGTCCTTAGATCGATCACGGTCTTACCGACTTTACTGAATAACAACCGATACACTTGCTCATTGTGCGTAATTAAATTAGCGAGTCCTTTTAATTTGGTGTTTTCAAACATATAAACAATACTTTACATATCATGATCCCATAACACGAAGACCAACTCTAATCAATGGATGTTTTAAAAACTAATCAACTCTAATCAGGCCGGTATGATTACTTCTACATTCATAGTTAAGAAGATCAAAGGCGCAATGTGGTAATGTGGCAGTGACAAATCCCTTGTGCCAGATGGTTTCAACTTCATATTTTTTAAAGAAATATTGGGACTTATTCAACACATTTCAAATGTGTCATGGATGAATTTGTTCGCTTCCGAACGTATAAACCAAGGATGTAATTCTTCTTCCCTACTCTTGTTGCCAAAGGTAAAATACCCTCTCACCCTTAAAAGATTATAGACTAATAGATCTTATCGGATGTATTTATAAAGTGATTGCAAATGTATTAAAAAGGTAACTGCATCAGTGTTAGCAATACTCAAAAGACATTCATTGAGGGCAAAATTATTTTAGATGGCCCTTTGTTCATAAACGAATTCCTATCCTAGCCAAATATTCTAAGAAGAATGCCATGTTTTTTTAAATAAGCTTTTTGATTCGGTAAATTAGGACTTCTTGGATTTAACTCTTTAACAAACAAGTTTCCTTGATTTATGGAGATGGATTCGTGGTTATGTTACATCGGCTAGTTCTACGATTTTAGTTAAGGGTCACCAATGCCTTAATTTAAAATTAAAGAGGGATTTTGGCAAGGTGACCCACTATCACCTTTCTTGTTTGTCATAGTAATGGAAGCACTTCATGTTGTCATTCAAAAAGCATGTGACTTCGGGGATTCAATTGCCGAATAACAAGCTAAAATTGTTATGGGATAATGGTTGCAAACTTGACTCATATCCTAAAGTTCCACAAAAGTAATTTACCTCGGCGTGGGGACACAGGGGGCTAATGCTAGAAAGTTGCATTGTGAATTAGATACTTAGACCATCCACAATAACATGGCCGTTCCAAAGTTTTTAGAGACCCTAAGCGATCTACGAAGTGGGGGCCCTAATTTCACCAGTAAACTTTCCTCCAATCCCGATGGACCTGTCGCCATAGGTGATTACGGTTACTTTTTCGTCTAGTGTTAGCCGATAGCCTAGAAATTGAAAGCATGTTGCGATGGGAAGCGAGAACGATGATTGCGGCTGTATTTTAGGGGCGTCATGCCGCTAAATAATGATGATTCGGTCGATGGTTGTTTTTGTGTTGTAATAGCTGGAAATTAATGCGAGATGAGCTTTAAGACTGGGCTTTTTTTTTGCTAAACAATACTTACTTTGGGCTCCTTCAATGAAAACTAGTTTAGTTTTAAATAAACGTATTTATTTGGGCCTTATACACATACTGTATATAAAACCTTTCTAAAATCTTGAAGACCTTATTTTTTGGTGACTCTAGACCTGTACAAGTCTATGGAGCCAACCCTGCACAATAAGGAGGGCTAAAAACATACAAAAATATGTCTAGTCTGCGAGAAAAAAACACCAATTCTTCAAAAACCCACCCAATAACAATTTACAAAAACATTGCCACATCATTACTTTTTTATTAGTAATGTTATTAGTTTAACAAAATATATAAAAATATTTAAATATACATCGGTGGTGGGAAACTTTAAAATTTCAATATTTTAAATTTTGAAAATTTTAAAATTTAAACGTTATTTTTACAACAAAATAGTATAGATGAGTGTTTTTTTGGCCGGATCGGACCGGAGATCGGCGATGGCGGCGGTCCGACTCTGCTAGTTAGACCGTTTTACAAAGAACTAGCCGGTTCGGAACGGTCAGCGGTTAACCCGGCGAAACGAGATCGGAGACTCAACCGGACACAGTGAACTCAAACTTCGATTCACACAGATCTAACATAAAACTTCAACAACCAATAGCTCCATTCGCCTTCGCTAAAAAACACGTTCAATCTAAGGGAGATCAGCCTAACATCTTCACAAACAGCCTTCAATTTGTATATTTAATTGATAGGCGGCGACTGGGGAGAACTTAGGATTAGGGCAGCACACTACTGGAGTCTGGAGCTAGAAGAAAACATATTATATTAAAAGTGATTTGACCCTAATAAAGAATGATATGATTTGGGCTTTTATAAAAAGTTCAACCAAAACTTAGGATAATAAGATTGGACTTTCATAAAAAGGCTTAAATATAGATTAAAATGGGCTCTAGATATATTATTACAATGTATCTAAAATTAAGAATACATAAACTATGCTTTGATATATTACAAATTCTAAGTTTTATAATCTCATCCGGTTCAACCGGTCCGACTGGTTCGACCAGTGAATCAGTAAGATGTACGGTTCAATGTCCGGTTCGATTACGAAAACATTGGTATAGACTTTTAGCACTTATACAAAAACAAATATGTAAAGTTTTTAAAAAAATATAGAGTAAATTGTCATTTTAGTCCTTGAGGTTTAGTCCAAATTGTCATTTTAGTCCAAATAGTTTTTTTCTTCTCTGGGTTCCTGACTTTTCCATTTTCTTATCATTTTGATCACATTGCCTAACTCAGTTTAAAGATCAGGTTATAACCAGGGGTATTTTTGACATAAATGTTGTGTAGTGATAACCAGGGGTAGTTTACAACATAATTTATAGGGTAAATTACTTTTTGAGTCCCTGTGTTTTATGGGTTTTAACTAGTTGAGTCCAAAAGCAAAAAATTTAACGACCTGAGTCCCCATAAGCATTTTCTTTAACCATTTGAGTCCAAATTTCTAACACTGTTAGAATTTTTTGGTTAAGTATTGTTAAATGATCAAAATACCCTTATAATTAAAAAAAATAAAAAAAAATCTCAGTCTTTCTTATATCCCTTATCTCTTTCTATGAACAACCATTTTTCTAATTTACACAGAGCAGCCATCGTTCCCCCTTTTTATTTCTAAAAGAGAAAATTGCTAAATTCGTCCCTGAGGTTTTACACAAATTGCTAGATCAGTCCAAAATCAAGATTTGTTGCTAAAACAGCCCAAAATCAAGATTTGTTTTGCTAATACAGTCCAAAAAACAAACGCCATTAAATTAGCCTTGTTTTGTTTTGCTAAATTCGTCCCTGAGGTTTTACACAAATTGCTAGATCAGTCCAAAATCAAGATTAGTTAAATGAACGAACATGAACAGAGGTCTCGTTCGTTCGATTGTGTTCGTGAACGTTCAGTAAGGTGTTCGTGAACGTACCTTTCTGGTATTCCATCACCCCGTCCATTCATCCTCATGTTCCAAATGCAAGCAACAGCATGCCTACATGGCATGGCAATTGAAATGCTAAAAATGTTTTCTTTAGGTGTCCCGTCTTGTTTCTAGCATAACCATTACGGATATGATGTACATGGGAGGTTTTTTGTTGATGTGGATAATATGATTTTTTACCCTTTTAAGTACAAACTCATATTATTTTTATACCGTGTTGTAGTAAATGTGAAAAGTGAAAAAATAGCGAGTCACGTAGGCTGTATGGGATATTACCTTTCACACTCACCTATGTGTTATGGATTATGTGAAATGTGAAATATGGTGACGCTCACCTATGTGTTATGGATTATGTGAAATATGGTGTTGGGTGGAAGTGACTCTAAATAATATGGTTATACTTCATTTATTATTAGAAAAAAAATACAAGTTATGGTGACGCTCACCTATGTGTTATGGATTATGTGAAATATGGTGTTGGGTGGAAGTGACTCTAAATAATATGGTTATACTTCATTTATTATTAGAAAAAAACTAGTAGGAATACCCGCGCTACGCTGCGGGGATTTGGTCGATATCTATTTTGGTTCAGTATACCAACCAAAAGAAATATGCTCAAAAGAATGTCGACACATGTTTTACATCGACCGAAAACCATAAAAATAAATTTAAATTGGACAGCGGGAAAAATTGATTTTAAATTAATTGTAAATGGAAACGTAAATGTTATCTTAAATATAGCTTTAATGAAAGGAAACCTAAAACTAAAACACTAAACATAAAAAAAAACTAAAAAATAAAAATAATAAAGTCCAGAAAAAAATCAAGAAAGAAACAAAAAAGTTAATAGGATAAAAGCACTATCCACATAACTTGCTAATTGTAATTTGCGTTAAAGCGTAGACCAACTGAAAACATACATAAAAATAAGAATGAAAACGAATTATATTTGATACATATTTCCGAAGAAAATTTATGTCGAATTATAAACCAACTTAAATTTATACTGACGCGTGCATAAAAATAAGCACGTAAGAAAATAGTTACGGCATGTCGAAACGTAAAGTGACTCGAACTTATAGCATTTAATGAAAACTATTATATTTTACTAGACGTGTTTCCTAACAAAATTTACGTAAAAACGTAGACCATTTGAACACGTACATAAAAATAAGCATGAAAACATATTATATTTTAACCGGCTCGTTTATAGAAAAAAAATTACATCAAAACGTAAACCAACAGAAAATGTACATAATAATAAGCATAAGGAATATATTATATTTGACCTAACTTATTAACGGGAAAAAGTTTATGTCTAAACGTAAATCAATTTAAATTTATAGAAACACGTAAATAAAAATAAACACGTAAAGCTTGATTACAAAAGTTTTAGAAAGTTAAGAGGTTGAAATTGTTAACACTGAAAGTTAAAGGGGTAAAAGTTAAAAAAAAAATAATAAAGAAAAGAAAAAGTCAAAAAGCCAAAAAAAAAAAAAAGGCTACTATACAAGCCCTTTGAAAATGTTAGGATATAGAATACAAGTTACACAACTATCATGGCCATGAAAGAAAATGCAATCTATAGTAGTTTTGGTACCAGAAAGTTGTTGGAACCTAACACTTTGTCGAAGATTGTAATGCAATAGGGATGAAGGTGAAGCCCAGCTGGTGAAGAAACAAGCCCACGTAAGTTGTTGGAACCTAACACTTTGTCGAAGATTGTACCAGAAAGTTGTTGGAACCTAACACCTTGTTCGTGTTCGTTAAGGAAATAAATGTGTTCATGAACGGTTCATGAACACTTACCGAACGAGATTTTATGTTCGTGTTCGTTCATTAAGGAAATAAGCGTGTTCGCGAACGGTTCACAAACACAAACGAATTTGGCGAACTCGACGAAGGATAAAGATAGATGACCTAGAGAGTACCACTTGAACTTGAATCCCTTATTGTGGAACGGGGGTCGATTGTATTCGCCGATGTAAATAATGATACATGAAAGGGAAATGGTGCATAAACAAGGTGAAAGAGGGTTTCCTGGTTTAATTGTCAGGGTAATAAAATAAATAAAAGTTTAATAATATAAAAAGCACACATAAAATATATGTAAATACAAAGATCTTCAATTAAAACACAAACATACGAACATAAAAGAACGCAAATCAACGAATGTTCACGAACACCTTACCGAACGTTCACGTTCACGAACACAATCGAACGAACGAGACCTCTGTTCATGTTCGTTCATTTAACTAATCTTGATTTTGGACTGATCTAGCAATTTGTGTAAAACCTCAGGGGCGAATTTAACAAAACAAAACAAGGCTAATTTAACGGCGTTTGTTTTTTGGACTGTATTAGCAAAACAAATCTTGATTTTGGACTGTTTTAGCAACAAATCTTGATTTTGGACTGATCTAGCAATTTGTGTAAAACCTCATGGACGAATTTAGCAATTTTCTCTTTCCAAAACCCTAAAATCCCCTTCTTCAATTTCCAATCTCCACTACTTGATCGCGTGGGTTTCCATGGGTAAGCGTACTTTACTAGCTTGCATTCTCTCATATGTTTCAAGAAATCTTGAAATTCTTATAATGAGTTTCTCTATGAGATACCACTGAATCATGGTTTTGTTGAATGTAATGACAGATAATTATCATAAGAGGAGGAGGTTTGTAACCTCCTCTGCTGCGGATGACGACATTATCAGTAACTTGCCTGAGGATTTAATAGACCCAATTTTAGAGCGGCTCCCGCTGGAAGAAGCTGTACGAACAAGCTAACTATCACGAAAATGGAGATACAGATGGATCTCCGTCTAAATCCAGACCCTTCGTTTTCCGGCAAAGATGAGATCTCCGTCTAAATCCAGACCCTCCGTTTTCCGGCAAAGATCAAGTAACGCCTTCTCTAACCACTGCCCCGCTGTCTCCATTCTCTCTGCTCCGGTGAGGTGTTGCTGCCGATCCAGATGTTGGTTGGTGGTTTCAATTCTAGGGTTTTCACATTATTAGTCCAAAACTTTAGGGCCATAAGATCAACTTAATTTCATACAGGGCTATGCAACTCAAGGATCTGTATAATCGATTGAAGGTATAATTACAGGTGATCCTTTAGCAACATTTATCTGTTTTATCGAATCGTTGTTGTGCTAAATGGTAATGTTGTTCCCAGAATAATAGGATTGACAAAAATGAATTTGTTCCCAGAACATAGAGTGTGCTGGAGGTTTGTGGTTGAGGTGGTGGTTGGAGACGGAGGTGGTTGTGGCTGTGGTGGTGACGGTGGTGGTATTGATGGTGGTCTAGAGAGAGAAAGAAAAATGAGAGGGAGAGATGAAGGTGAGAATTGTGTTTGGGTTAACTTATTTTGGAGCAAGTTATGACTTATTGAGTTATAAAAGTTAATAAGTTGTTTTTATAGTGTTTGGTTTAACTTATTTAAGTTGTTTTGTGTGTGAAAAAGTTGTTTTGAGAAGTTAGAAATTCTAACTTACAACTTATGACATATATAAGTTAATAAGTTGTTTTTGAGAATAAATCCCAAACACCCCCTAGAGAGAGACATAGATAAGGGATACAAGAAAGACAGAGAATTTTTTTTTAATTATAAAGGTATTTTGGTCATTTAACAATACTTAACAAAAAAATTCTAACAAATTTGGACTCAAATGGTTAAAGAAAATGCTTATGGGGACTTAGGTCTTTAAACTTTTTGCTTTTGGACTCAACTAGTTAAAATCCATAAAACACAGGGACTCAAAAAGTAATTTACCCTAATTTATAAACCTCATAATAGTTTAATGCCAAAAATACACCTAATTATAACCTGGTTTTTAGACTAAGTTAGGCAATGTGATTAAAATGACAAGAAAAAGGAAAAGCCAGGGACACAGAGGAGAAAAAAAAACTATTTGAACTAAAATAACAATTTAGACAAAAACTGAAGGACTAAAATGAAAATTTACTCAAAAATATAGTTACCAACCCCTTTCCCCACCCATCTGACAAGGTCCCACCATCAATTTATTTTTACTAAAAAACTAGCCCAAAAATGAGTTCTACAAACAAAACCCACACACAATGCCACATGGTTATGGCTAGACAATGAAACGGGGACCTTCTCGGTTAATTAGTGCAGGTTAAAATGTTCATCCAGGAAGACTTCGTATTGCTGCAAGTTTCCTTCTTAGGTTGGATGGCAACAGCTTTAAACCGTCTTCCGACTAAAAGAAAAAGTCTCAAGGGGAATTCCGGTGAGAGTGCAAATCATGTACTTCTAACTTGCAGGTTTGCTAGAAAAGTATAAAGGGAGGCCACAAGCGGGTGTAAAGCGGCGTCCTAGGTTACGGTAAAAAGGCCGCTCGATCTCCCAAAGGCATGATCCTCTTCGCTGGAGGTAAGAATGTGGTGCGTTTGGAAAGCCCGAAACCATAAAATTTTCGACAATACAACTCAAGGCACAAGAGAACTTGTGGAAAAGATAAAAAGTCTTTTTAGTTTTTAAGAATAAAAAAATAGAGGGAAGATAGATCAATTAGCTTGGTCTTCTTGGACCCTTGGTACATAAACTCTCTGTATGTTTTCTTCCTAGCTGAGACGCAAGTAAAATTTTAATAAAAATAAAACATCTAATAAACAAAACAGTTCACCAAGTGTCAAAAACACCGGTATACTGATCGATTGCAGCAAATATATCAATACAAACACAGTAGACACAAAAGATAGCGACAAAACATGACGTAAAACTTTATTATTTAACCCAAACCGAAAAACACCCCCCAATACCCTTAATCTTACAATTTGTAAGATCTGATAACAAGTACATAATAACGATCACCGATACAAACAATCTGATGATCAGAGACAGTAATCACACACGATCACTAGACCTATCAAAGATCTAACAACTGTAATAGCAATACAAAAGGATATAAAATGAAGAACAAGACAAAGAACTAATCTTCTGGACGACTTGAAGAGACGCTGATGTACAACAACTACGAACAGTCTAGTAACTTCAAAATAATCTTAAAGAAGATCAACTTTAGCAGATTAACTGATATATGAACACATCACACAAGAGAAAGCACAAACGAATTTGGGGGAGACTGAATATGCGAACAAGTGGTGTGTAGAACATCTGAAACACTAGCCACCAAAGAGCCTTTTATAACCTGCAAATATATATTTACACATTGCACCCACAAGAAACTGTACAAACGATCGGACCCCCTGAGAACTTTCACATAACACCTTGCACTTAAACAAAAAATAGATTCCACCCAAATTATTGTTATAACCGAAAGAACAAACACAAGCCCAGCACACGTTTTGTTATAACAGACTGGCCCAAGACATAACTGGCCCAATAAATAAATATCAACAAGACCAGCCCAATCAACAAATTCAGTAATGTTGAATAATAAGCCCAACTTGACATGTTTGTGTTATGAACACTATTATTTTTAACATCCCCCCTTGATTCAAACAACAAACATGTCAACTAGATCTAACTCAAATCACAACAGATCATGCTGAACACAACTCAACCTTTTTAACCAAGTCCGCCAACTGATCTCCAGTGCCAATTTTTCCAGGATTCATACCAACAGATATGACACTTTTACTAGCTTTAACAGGTGTATTATAGTAACACCAGATATTTATACAATGCAAAATATAACTCGAATCACTTGCAACCGAGCCATATATATAACAACATAGAGAAACAAGGCTAAAAATAGGATTTCTATAACCAACATCCTAACTCAGACATATAAGAACTCAGACAAATTACAATACGAAACAAGAGATCCTTCGAAGCAAAACACAAAAAACCAACAACAAATCTAAGAAATCCCTATAACAAACAGACAGTTAACAGATAAACTGTTATGGCAAAGAACACCAGACAACAATGATAGCCAATACAGACTCTGGCAAAAATACACAACCAGAAACACATCTCTTACACAAGAGAGAAATACCAGGCTAACACAACATACATACAAGAGACAAGCTCGAAAACATATCACATTAGACCAATTCAAACCAGAAGATATGACAATTCATACAACATGACATATGGATCACACATACCAACGTTTTAATAGAGTAAAAGACAAATAAATTGTCACATAATGCAGAATAAACCCGTCAAGACAAGAATTACCTAAAGACTCAGATAAACAAGAAGTAAATCTGACAAACAAATAGTAAACAACCAGAACAATATTGAAGTATTGAACAAGCTGCACAACTCCCCACCAGGTTTAACATAAGTAGAATAGCAAAGACTCTCATATCAGCATATAAATTCTAATTGAAAAATAGACTTTGAATCTATATTCAAAGGAATCAAATACTAAAAAACACCACATAAAGTCACACGTCTGAATAAAAAACCTGGTCATGAAATCATAAAGATCATAAAGACACGTATGGTTTTACAACAAGAACAACGTCTGAAAAGACAACGATTCAATTACAGTATGCAGATCATATACGATAAAAAACCAAGAGTCACACAACTTTAAAGACTCAGAACCATATCTGAATATTTTGAATCACACAATTCAAAAAACATATCTGTAAATACTAGGATTCATGTAAAAAAAAACCTTTGTAAACAGAATAATACAACATATCCAAATAACAAGGAATCATATGATTGCATAACAGAACCAGATACACATCTGATGACACATAAAGTCACATGACTTTAAAGAATCCAGAACACATCTGAAAACAACACTTGTGAAGATCTTAAGAAACTAATTTGACTTGATCAAAAACTTTTACAACTTTACAAGAACCATATCATGAGAAAACTTGTAAAGAACATAAAGACTAATTTGAATCAAGCAAATAAAATTTTACAACTTCACAACAAAACTGAATCACACGATTCAAAGAAAAAATCTGATAACAACGCAGACATCAGATTAAACGATACAACCAAACAAGTCCTGACAGAACACAAAATCACACGATTTGCAAACGGAACACACATCTCATACAAGAGAACAAATAGAAGGTTGTACAAACATTCTAGAACAATCTTGACAATACTATTGATCCAGACAACAAGATTCATAATAACAGTGATAAAAGAGAAGTACACACTTCTATATCAGACAACAATTCCAACCTAAACAAAAGTGAAACACAAAATCACTTGATTTCATATCTCACATACAAGGCTAAGAATAATGAGACATACACAAGACAATAAGACACAGCAAAAAAAAATCACAAAATAACATATTTTGCAACCAAAAACACCTCACAAGAGATAACATACAAGGCTGTCACAAATACAGAATAATCTTGACAAAACCAACGGTTAAACATGAACCACACAACTCAAACTAACCATACAAACAAGATCATAGATAAACAGACATCAAGACTGCGAATAAAAGACATTTAACAACATACAAGACAAAGATCCTCAACATATAGATCTTATAGCAAGGCAAACACAGACATCAAGAACAAACTTGACAAAACAAGCGGTTAGAAACACTCAAACTACAAAGTTCGACTAACCATACAACAAGATACAACAAGACATACATACTACGTGTGAAAGACAATGCCAGTTCAAGACAAAATCGAATCACATGATCCATGATAAAGATTCAGAACATACGAACCAATAACTAGAAACAACATTTCAAACTAAACTACCTTAAGACAGCAAATACAAGATCACATAATCACAAAGGTAGCACATTACATGGCAACCAAACATCCAATCATGAATGAAACAACAAGATCATGCAATGAAAAACCCAGCTAGTCACGATTTAAAAAAAAACATGACTATCCAGTTATCTGTCACACCCTGGCTTTGCGGAAGCGTGGTTAATTTGGTGTGACTTCTTAATACCCTAGCTTAATCATAACAAAGCTATATGATAATAAAACCATGCAAGATCATCCATAGATTTAAGTTTTAAAACCGAAGTAACATAACATTGTCTTAGGGACTACAACACCATAACATAAAACATTGTTTTGAAAGACATAAACATCAACATGAATAAAACGCAGTTTAAGATTTGTGACTCGTCCAGGAAAAAGTCACATTTCCTAAACCGGGATGACCTCGGAACCCATATGCAGCGGGAAAACATAACATACCGCGCCAGATCTTTAATTCCCTGAAATACATGTAAGTTGAAAAAAAATCAACAATAATGTTGAGCGAGTTCATGTGTAAGTGAGTAAATAAACCTGTGTATGTATAAAAATTCCTGGTATGTAGCAATAAGGAAAAAGAGATCAATTAATGTGTAGCTAATACATTAATAAGTGAAATGGCCTAGGAAGCACTCAAACCTGTAACGCGAATTTCATACCGGTCCTTCCGGTGGAACGACATAGTCACCACATGCAGCCACATGCTGGCTCATGTGTGGGGCTCGCAACACCCGATAGATCTATCACTCATGCCTCTCGGTCCTTATACAAGGATTAATGGTCTTACGATAATAGCCTACCCATTCACATGATCTAGGTAATAAATTCCTTAGCTAATCATACCGTGTAAGTAAAAGTTCGTAATCATAGTAACATGTATTTCACCCCCGCAGTTTAGAAAACTGAAAACAGTTAAGAGAAAAGGGGGACATGAACTCACTGTGGTGCGTCTCTACCAAGTATATCTCCTGATCAAGCAGCTGTGCGACGACCTACACGTACTATCCCTATTAGACGGATGGCCGTGCCTTAACTTAAGGTCTAAGTTTTTGGGAAATAGTTAGACAACTATTTCGTGTTTATATTTTTGTAAATACTTGGTAATAATTCTCCTTCCCAAGGATGGGGGATTTAATACATGTGTGTTTGTAACATTCGAAATACATTATTAAGTCTCACTTAATATATTTTATTTCTTACTTCAAAATATAATCATTCTTCCCAAAAATATTATATTTTATTTCATACACACTTCCAAAATAGTATTCTTGACAAATACGCGTTCATAAATATTTTCTTAAAATGCGTAAGTTACGTTTTAAAGATCGGGTGGTAATAATTATACCGTTGTAACTTATTATTAATTATGAAGGCGTTTGTATTAATTTTTGGAATCGTTATCATTCGGTAATATTATTTTTACCCAAAAAAAAAAAAATATATTTGTATAGTTCACAAAATAATCATAAAAATCTCACAAGTGTTGTTAAGAAAAATATATATATATATATATATATATATATATCAAATATATATTTATCAAGTTTTATTTTGTGAAAATCCCACCTCCGATAATTAGAAATCTTGTAATAAAGTCATGGCGAAATCTATAATTCGAAAACACGTTAAAAATGTATTTCTGACACTTGTAGTGAAAATATTTCTAAGTGTTAGGTTTTTGGAAAAATTTCGCCAGAGTTTCCTCTGTAACTGGAGGTGGCCACGCCTTCAAGCGTATCATTTTCTTTTACAAATCAAACCAACCATTTTCTCACTCAATCAAAACAATGTTCAAAGCATCAACTAGTCAAAATATATATAAATCGCATAAATTACATGAACTCGTGATTTACTCAAAAACTTGTAGTAATTCCCATTACTTTTAGTAGATCTTTATATAAACCAACCCGGTTTCGTAAAAACTTTGTTTTCAAAGAAATTCCATCTTTACAACTTCTTGTAAAATTTGACAAAACAAATTCTTTGTCGAAACTTAGTGTTACACAAGTGCTTATACACTTGTGTGTTTAAAAATCATTCTTGTTCATGTAAGATCCGGTTTTAGAAAATAAGATTTCCTTGACACTTGGTCCTTTGAAAATACCGCTTGTAGATCCGTAGATCTACTAGTTTTAAACACCACTTCGTAAGTAAAATCGTTTTTACACAAGTTCAAGTTTCTCGTGTGGTAGAGTTTCATCACTTAACCCTTGTTACACTTAAACAAGCTCTATGTCATGATCCATGATCATGACCAATCCGGGTTAAACGATGATCCGAGCTACCACAACATAGATCGGCACTAAATAATCACACAAAACAAATCTTACACGATTTACACAACCCTTGTGCTATTAACCAACATTTTTAGCATTTTAGTAGACTTTTTCATATCATTTTGCATGTTCATGAATTTTAACCGTCATATTTCATTTTACCCACTTTAAAATAGATCGAGAGTGTGTTTCAAGCAACTTACTACTAGCTCGAGGCTAGGGACGAATCTAGTCGAAGAATGAGTGGATAAAAGCAATAGGGTGAGGTCCTTCACGTTCCGAATGCACCAAGCTTCCTCGTATGTGATCCTTAACACTTGTATACCCTTGGAATAGCTTGATTAAAATCGAAAATTGATGTGGGGGTGGGTTGTGTGCTCGGCCGAGAACCAAAGAGAGGGAGAGAGAAGTGATGCTCAAGTGTTGTGAGTGTGAAGGTTATGGTGGATCATGTAGGATACTTATGGACAATTGCCATCAAGATTAACCAATGGATGCTATGTCTAATTGATATTAGGCATAGTTGATTTAAATAATCAACAAGTACAAAGGGTGTCCCCCTAGGGGACGAGTTCGGTTAGGGAGGGGGAGGGGTCTCCTAGTTCAATTCCAACTAAGTATTAAGTATTAGTTAGGAGATTTAGGAAATTAATCCGGTTACTAGTATGTTATGCATTGTAGCGGGTGTTAGGGTATTCGGGGACCCTAACTGGCTCAGAAAAGAAAAACAATGTTAATGACAATATTTTTGTGTTCCAGATAAAGTCCGGTTGTTCGGTTGGATAGTGATCCGTTAAAGTGCTTAACAAAGCATTAAAGTGTCGTTAATATTATTTTTAGTGACACAACTTATTCCCGACACTTTGGAAAGTGTCTAGTAATATTTTTCCCATGTTTTGGCACTTTATTAGTTAGCTTAGTGCTGAATTTTGTACCTAAAGTACGTTTTTGGCACATCCGGTCACTGTAATCTCATTCCTAGTGACGTAGTTCTACAACCCTTATATCCCTACACTCTCTACTAGTGTAGCAAACTATCTCTGGCTCTTACAAGCCTTAGATGCAGTACCTGCCTGGTGCTGGTTATAACAGCACGTTGAGTAGGTTATCCGTTATTGTGCTACAGTGCTTTTGTGCATCACGGTTGTCACTACAGTTCTGTATGTAAATAGTAGGGTGACAGCAAATAAGGTATGATGCAATTAAGTACATGTATCAGTATTCAAATAGCAGTTTATCCACAATTTCAAGTAAGCACAGTAATTAAGCAGTAATTAATTATTAATTAAGTCGTACGGATACCTGGTTTGGTGAGGGTTGTCACATTCTCCCCCCGTTAAATAAATTTCGTCCTCGAAATTTGTACTACCCTACTACTTATGGTTAAGTCACACACGTATGTATATGGATAATATCGAAGTAGATAATCATTAAATCGAAACAAACCTTACTCACATTAGCTGAGTCCCAGAATATATAACAACCCGAATCCTAGGGTTGAAAGGTGTGTGCTTCTAGCATTGGATGTCAACGGTACAAGACGTACTTGACGTATAATCTAGTGTAACCAGCTAGCAGGGGTTCCACAAAAGTGGAGTTTTGACTAATAAGATTCTTTTAAACGATTGGTTACAATGTGCTAACGGGTTTTTACAAACCATAGCACCCGTTATATGAACTCAAAAGTAACAACTCAACGTAATAGTAAAATGATCTGTCAACTCTTGAATAAATGTCTGGTAAGGTTTAGTGTGTCGACATTTTTGAATAGTGGAGATACACCGAATGGAATACAAGTGAATCTGGTGTATCATTGTCTTGATTCGTAGTTGCATCCGAAATGTTTAAATGATAAATCAAACAGAACTATGTGTGGTCTCGTGTAAAACGGTTACCATGATTAGCACAAGCTACAAGTTTATGATGACACCACAAGGTGTCGTAATGGCATTTCCCAATAATAGTGGTGACTGAACAAGTTCACCGCGTTTGAAATCAAATGAAAGTGTACTGAGGCAATCTGAAGATTTGATTTATACCATGTTACAGAGTTTTCAGTTAAATACGGAACATCAAAGATCCACTGTTTCCAATCGAATATGAAATGTATTAAGTATCGCAAGGCATTTGATTTACAACGAAAGAATCGTTAGGGGGGTACATCATGATATGAAATGAATTTATGTACTTTTGACTCAGCACGCACGTGTGTTGAGAGTGATTTAATTGTGATAAAGAAACGGATTTAGGGTAAGTTGTCAAATAATCAATTAAATCCGTGTACGAAGTGAGTAGTCAAAAAGCGCAAGCTTCTGTTCTGTGAAAGTATCACTGTAAGGTATCGAAATCTATCAACGATTTAGTGGAGTCTTAGACCAAATAAGTCTACTACGACCCAAAACAAAAGAATCTGCGCCAAAGTATTAGAATATGATGCTCTCAATGCATCATATGGCGTCTCAAATTAAGCATGTGAACTGGATAAGTTCAAGCAGCTGAACTTGGTTTCAACGTAACCAAACAATAAACGTACATATCAACAAGGAAATCTTGACATGATAGCAAACATGTAACATGAAAGAAGGTAGTTTCAATAAGTGTGTTGACTTGATAACAAAAGAGTCAACAATGACAAAAATGTAGGTAATTCGAATCACGAATCAGTAACTGGGTTTAGCAGGGTAATATTTAAATTTCAATGAAGTGTTTGTTCGAAACAAAACCACGTGCGTAGCAAATGATGCATGTGAGTCCTGAAAGTTTCCGAGCACTGAAACAATGAGTGCTTGCTAAGATGAAGAAATGACCAAGTATCGAAACAAATGTGTGTTTGCTCTCAGCGAAGAAAACTTGTGTGATGCAACTACCATTAAGGGGAGTAGAGATGCAAACAGCTACTCGCCAGAAGTAAAAGAAATCCAAGTACTCTCTGCTTGGGTCAGCGGAACTGGCATATGTGCCAGGTTAATGATGGTTGATTGAGTTGACATATAGGGTTCCTAAATAAAAACCCTTACGAGTTTGGACCTGGGTTCACGAAGGTCCTAAATATGAGTTTTCCCAAATCCTCCAGGTTTTGTATCCCGTGTGGATCCAGTTTGTACATTGTGTAGGAAACACCGTTTTTGTGTACGTCTAAGAACTAGTCATTGTCTCACAATTTTCACCGGTAAACTTTCTTCTTGAATTTACTGTTAACGACGCTCGATTGTGGACCAGTCGTGTAATAGTTGTTGGGTCCTCATAGTTAGTTATAAGAAGTTCGTTAGTCCTCAGCAAGAGCCACCGACTCTGGTTGGCTAGCTCGTCCGACTCTCGGTCATTTGAAGGTCATTCGTCCTTTCTTTCGGCGAGCAGAACTGAGGTTATCCAAAACAAAGGTTTTGGTCTGTTATCTTCCTTCTTTATCAACCGCTGGGGTTGCACTGCCAATCCTTGCCTCTCCGGAAGTGTAAGTCGTTATGATGCATTGACTACAGGCGTGGTGCCTGGGATTAAATCGATGCGAGACTCGACTAATCGTTGAGGAGGTGATTCCGGTAAGTCTTCGAGGAAGACTGCAGGATATTTCCTTATCATAGGAACATCTCTGTGCTTTGGTTCTTTGGCTCCTCCTGTCCCCGACATGAGCCAAGAAAACAACATATTCTTCCCATAACAACCTTCGTGCTTTCAAGCAATTCGTGATCTGAGGAGGCGTACCCTGCCTTGTGAGTCGAGATCGTTTCTTCATTCGTCATCATGGTGCGGATATCGATCTCCTATTGATCATTTGTCAACCAATCCCTCCAACTACCTTGTTGAAGTCTCCCAATTCACTGGCAGTAGATCGAGTGTAATCTTATGCTTCCCGGGTTCTATCTTGCCGATTCCAGTTATTGTGTTGGCTTTCACTAGCTTCCCCTAAGCTAGTTCTAATGGGTCCTGGAATATCTACTTACTCGCTGCTTAAACCAATTATACTCTCGAACTCTAGGGGTGCGAAGCGTAAAATTTACAACATATTTGGCAATACAGATGCATAACATCGGGTAGTATGGGACGTACCGATATTCATGCTTGGATTCCTGGCGTGCTTCCCTGGCTCCGGTGTTAGACATCTTTCCCATCATTTTGCTTAATCTCCCTTGGGCAATCTTTCCTAAAGTGCCTCATATCCCCGCAGGTATAACATCCCTTATCTTTCCCCTTTCCTTTCTTTCCACGCTTCATCTCACGCCAACACGTTTCCCTGTTGTGTCCCACTTTTCCACAGTTGTCACACTTCCCATTTTTACATCGCCCGGTATGATGACGTCGGCACCTATCGCATTTAGGTAGCTTACCCATGTACTCTTTTCTCTTTTTGGCCTTGTTGTTGCTACTCGACTGGGTACCCTGTTTGAAATTTGCCAACTTTCTCTTGTTGTCCCCAGATGACTCTACATGAGTCTCCTTCTTCTCCTCAGAGGTTGAAAATTTGTTCGTCCTGATTGCCTCTTCCGTCAAGGCTACACTTAGATTGATGGCCTCAGTGATCGTTGCAGGTTTTGACGTCGTCACCAAGCTCATGATTTGGGGTGCCAATCCCCAAATGAAACGCTCAATCCTCTTAAACTCCGGATCTACCATGTAAGGAACGATACGCGACAGAACTTGGAACTTCTCCACATACTCAGCTATTTTTGGACCTTCCATCTTCAAGTTCCAGAACTCAGTTTCTACTTTCTGGCTTTCTGTTCTCGAACAGTACTTTTTATGCATTAGCTCTTTCAGCTCATCCCATGATAAAGCATATGCAGCGGCCTCGCCCATTGTCTGAACCTGAAGTTTCCACCATGACAGAGCCCCATCTCGGAACAGCCCGGAAATGTACGTGACCTGATCTTCTGGGGCGCATTTGCTCGCACGCAAAACAGTGTCCGTCTTCTCAATCCAGCGTACGAATGCTACGGCACCCCCAGTGCCGTCGAAATGTAGGGGCTGGCAGCCTAAGAACTGCTTGTAGGTGCAGCCGTTGGGTGGGTTATTTCCTGAGGTACCTCCGTTGCGTTTGGAGCGCTGGGCCTCGTACTGTGCGATAAACTGCACGAGGCGTTCTTGAAATTCCGCCTCTGTCGTTGGCAGAGGGTTGTTGGTATCGGTGTTCCCTCGAGTTGACATCTTCTGAGAAGAAAGTCGGTTAGGTCGGGTCTTAGTAAGGACACGAGCACCTAAGTCTCTATTTAACGAATAAGACCTCATAGGTATATTACATTTACGTAAATACGCAGTTGTTTAACAATTAATCACATATCCTCACGGTTATAGCACAGCTTGCAAATAGGAACGTAGCAAGTAAACATGTGGTATTATAGTTATAGCACAAATATGTAGATCATCAACGTGTTTAGTGAGAGCATAGCGATGATATTTTTCGTCGGTCATTAGTCATAAGTATTGTCGCGTGTTTAAAGATGATCGGGCTTTCATTATCCACCGGCCACAATCATTGCGTCTTACCAAAATGCATCACATCAGAAGGGACTCAGGGTCACCCTACCCTTGTCCAACAAGTATATTAGTGCATCACAACTACGTGGTCAGAAGTGATTCTCAAAAGTCTCCAGAATCCCCGCTTATCATTAGCGTCTTTTCCCAAGCGTAATGCAATCCGCTTAATCTAGAAATCAACTATACTGGTGACTGAGGTGGAGGAGGAAAGAAAAGTATACAGTTAACGTGCGTGAGTCCCTCCTCGAGCTTGTATATACGTTGAAGTAATCATTTGCTCTGCCGCTTGATAGTTTAGAAATGAACATCGGAATCCCGGGAATGGTGAAAGAACAAAGGTCAAGAGCACAGAGGAGTCTTGATGCATGCGGCGGATCAAAGTATGCTGGTGATAGACCGGCTGGAGAACGTGGTATTGTGTATAGAATTTTCAGACAATATGTGGTCTTGTGATGTAGACACTCAAGTCATGTTTTCGGTTATGTAATGTTTCGCAATTGAAGTTGCCAATTGTGGCGTCAGCTCAAGCTCCAACATTCTATGACTCATATCCTTAACTGTAGTTGATGTTACAAGTGCAACTCATCTCGCGTGTGGCCTTTATAATGTAAGGGTCTAACTTCAGCACAGTGTGCAATAGGAATGACCGAGATGGCTCGTCCGACGTTGTAGAGGTGAATGTAGCAAATGGTGCGGCCTGTGCAGTTGGGAATATGCTGTTGTAGCAGATGAATCGTTATGCGGGTGCTGACCTGAAGTACCTCCTCGAGGTATGGTTATATTCCGAAAGGAAGCTATAGGCATCTTGGCGCAATGGACGTTGGTCTTCATAAGGGAAGGGAGCAATGTCAGCGGTTTCGGGTGTAAAAACGAACATCTCACAAATGAGGAGATTGGCCGATGCAGGTAGATATAAGGGGTGCAATGTATGGCAGACCAAAAAGAAACAGGGTCGTGATCGCGTAAAGGTGTAGGTTCAGCAGGCGCAACATCAAGCTGACCCAAATGGTGTAGCAGCTGGCTCGAGTGTAGGCTCCGGTTCATGTAACGGTGTGGAGGCCATCAGCGGTAAGTGTGGGTAGCAAAGGTGCATCCATAGGAACTGGAACAGGGGCTGAAACAGGGGCCACAAGAGAGCGTCACAGGAAACTCGAAAGGTGGGTAACCATTGTCATCGTCTATCCACCCATTTCGGGTGTGCGCGTATCGAGGATCGACTTGGGTTGCAAAAGGCGCATGATCGAACTGTGCAGGCACAGGGTCAGGGTGGGGTGCGACAAGAGAGTCAGCAGGTATTACAGCGATAAGTGGGGGATCAACATGATCAGCAGCAATAACATGGTCACCCTCCAGTAGTGGTGCATCAGCAGGGTGATCGTCAATGGGTAGGTCAGCAATCACAGGATCAATGGGCATGTCAGCCTGAACCGTGTGAATAGTGCTGTGCGCTCCGAGTGTGTGACGGTGCGGAGGCCACAGACTCGAAGGAGTCTGGAGCGGGTGAGTGTGCAGGTGACTCCTTAGCTGGGGCATCTGCGAGTAACAAAAGACCACTGTCAGCTAGAAGGGCCTCACCCTCAACATCGTCCTCCAGGGGCTCATCATCAAATGGATCGACGTCGTCGTCAGCGTCGGCGTCGAGGAGCATATCGTAAGCAGGATAAACGGCCAAAGGTATGGGAGCAGGGATCTCTACGAGTGGTAGGTACCCAGCAAAAGGACCATTAGCGGGCTCATCGACAGCGTCGGGTAGCGCAAAGGGCTGAAAGTCATCCTCGTCTGTGCTGGTAACATCTGATGTGTGGACCTCGTGCTCTGAAGACTCTAAGTCGTCTGATACTATGGGTCTAGGGTCCGTGGTGTCCGATTCACCAGTGCCTGATGAATCCATGGTGTCTGTATCATAAACACAAATATGCACAAATAATCAATCATATAATCAGACAAGCACACTAGTCACCAAGTAAGCAATCAAACAATTCTCCTAGTCCCACTAGCCTCCCAGCCTCTCAGACTGCTCTTCCTAGTCCCACTAGCCAAATTCTCCCAGCCTCTCAGACTGCTCTTCCTAGTCCCACTAGCCAAATTCTCCCAGCCTCTCAGACTGCTCTTCCTAGTCCCACTAGCCAAATTCTCCCAGCCTCTCAGACTGCTCTCCCTAGTCCCACTAGCCAAATTCTCCCAGCCTCTCAGACTGCTCTCCCTAGTCCCACTAGCCAAATTCTCCCAGCCTCTCAGACTGCTCTTCCTAGTCCCACTAGCCAAATTCTCCCAGCCTCTCAGACTGCTCTTCCTAGTCCCACTAGCCAAATTCTCCCAGCCTCTCAGACTGCTCTTCCTAGTCCCACTAGCCTCCCAGCCTCCCAGACTGCTCTATAAATAATAAATAAAATGTGCTCAACATTTGTTTGTAAAAACGTTTTGGATCTGGACTTAAGTGGTATGAAATGTAAAAAAAAAATGTTTTCGTGAGAGCCCTAGTGATCATAGTCTAGACACGAGAAAGAATCCTAGTTCGCTATGATCAGAGCTCTGATACCAAGCTGTCACACCCTGGCTTTGCGGAAGCGTGGTTAATTTGGTGTGACTTCTTAATACCCTAGCTTCATAACAAAGCTATATGATAATAAAACCATGCAAGATCATCCATAGATTTAAGTTTTAAAACCGAAGTAACATAACATTGTCTTAGGGACTACAACACCATAACATAAAACATTGTTTTGAAAGACATAAACATCAACATGAATAAAACGCAGTTTAAGATTTGTGACTCGTCCAGGAAAAAGTCACATTTCCTAAACCGGGATGACCTCGGAACCCATATGCAGCGGGAAAACATAACATACCGCGCCAGATCTTTAATTCCCTGAAATACATGTAAGTTGAAAAAAAATCAACAATAATGTTGAGCGAGTTCATGTGTAAGTGAGTAAATAAACCTGTGTATGTATAAAAATTCCTGGTATGTAGCAATAAGGAAAAAGAGATCAATTAATGTGTAGCTAATACATTAATAAGTGAAATGGCCTAGGAAGCACTCAAACCTGTAACGCGAATTTCATACCGGTCCTTCCGGTGGAACGACATAGTCACCACATGCAGCCACACGCTGGCTCATGTGTGGGGCTCGCAACACCCGATAGATCTATCACTCATGCCTCTCGGTCCTTATACAAGGATTAATGGTCTTACGATAATAGCCTACCCATTCACATGATCTAGGTAATAAATTCCTTAGCTAATCATACCGTGTAAGTAAAAGTTCGTAATCATAGTAACATGTATTTCACCCCCGCAGTTTAGAAAACTGAAAACAGTTAAGAGAAAAGGGGGACATGAACTCACTGTGGTGCGTCTCTACCAAGTATATCTCCTGATCAAGCAGCTGTGCGACGACCTACACGTACTATCCCTATTAGACGGATGGCCGTGCCTTAACTTAAGGTCTAAGTTTTTGGGAAATAGTTAGACAACTATTTCGTGTTTATATTTTTGTAAATACTTGGTAATAATTCTCCTTCCCAAGGATGGGGGATTTAATACATGTGTGTTTGTAACATTCGAAATACATTATTAAGTCTCACTTAATATATTTTATTTCTTACTTCAAAATATAATCATTCTTCCCAAAAATATTATATTTTATTTCATACACACTTCCAAAATAGTATTCTTGACAAATACGCGTTCATAAATATTTTCTTAAAATGCGTAAGTTACGTTTTAAAGATCGGGTGGTAATAATTATACCGTTGTAACTTATTATTAATTATGAAGGCGTTTGTATTAATTTTTGGAATCGTTATCATTCGGTAATATTATTTTTACCCAAAAAAAATAATAATATTTGTATAGTTCACAAAATAATCATAAAAATCTCACAAGTGTTGTTAAGAAAAATATATATATATATATATATATATATCAAATATATATTTATCAAGTTTTATTTTGTGAAAATCCCACCTCTGATAATTAGAAATCTTGTAATAAAGTCATGGCGAAATCTATAATTCGAAAACACGTTAAAAATGTATTTCTGACACTTGTAGTGAAAATATTTCTAAGTGTTAGGTTTTTGGAAAAATTTCGCCAGAGTTTCCTCTGTAACTGGAGGTGGCCACGCCTTCAAGCGTATCATTTTCTTTTACAAATCAAACCAACCATTTTCTCACTCAATCAAAACAATGTTCAAAGCATCAACTAGTCAAAATATATATAAATCGCATAAATTACATGAACTCGTGATTTACTCAAAAACTTGTAGTAATTCCCATTACTTTTAGTAGATCTTTATATAAACCAACCCGGTTTCGTAAAAACTTTGTTTTTAAAGAAATTCCATCTTTACAACTTCTTGTAAAATTTGACAAAACAAATTCTTTGTCGAAACTTAGTGTTACACAAGTGCTTATACACTTGTGTGTTTAAAAATCATTCTTGTTCATGTAAGATCCGGTTTTAGAAAATAAGATTTCCTTGACACTTGGTCCTTTGAAAATACCGTTTGTAGATCCGTAGATCTACTAGTTTTAAACACCACTTCGTAAGTAAAATCGTTTTTACACAAGTTCAAGTTTCTCGTGTGGTAGAGTTTCATCACTTAACCCTTGTTACACTTAAACAAGCTCTATGTCATGATCCATGATCATGACCAATCCGGGTTAAACGATGATCCGAGCTACCACAACATAGATCGGCACTAAATAATCACACAAAACAAATCTTACAAGATTTACACAACCCTTGTGCTATTAACCAACATTTTTAGCATTTTAGTAGACTTTTTCATATCATTTTGCATGTTCATGAATTTTAACCGTCATATTTCATTTTACCCACTTTAAAATAGATCGAGAGTGTGTTTCAAGCAACTTACTACTAGCTCGAGGCTAGGGACGAATCTAGTCGAAGAATGAGTGGATAAAAGCAATAGGGTGAGGTCCTTCACGTTCCGAATGCACCAAGCTTCCTCGTATGTGATCCTTAACACTTGTATACCCTTGGAATAGCTTGATTAAAATCGAAAATGGATGTGGGGGTGGGTTGTGTGCTCGGCCGAGAACCAAAGAGAGGGAGAGAGAAGTGATGCTCAAGTGTTGTGAGTGTGAAGGTTATGGTGGATCATGTAGGATACTTATGGACAATTGCCATCAAGATTAACCAATGGATGCTATGTCTAATTGATATTAGGCATAGTTGATTTAAATAATCAACAAGTACAAAGGGTGTCCCCCTAGGGGACGAGTTCGGTTAGGGAGGGGGAGGGGTCTCCTAGTTCAATTCCAACTAAGTATTAAGTATTAGTTAGGAGATTTAGGAAATTAATCCGGTTACTAGTATGTTATGCATTGTAGCGGGTGTTAGGGTATTCGGGGACCCTAACTGGCTCAGAAAAGAAAAACAATGTTAATGACAATATTTTTGTGTTCCGGATAAAGTCCGGTTGTTCGGTTGGATAGTGATCCGTTAAAGTGCTTAACAAAGCCTTAAAGTGTCGTTAATATTATTTTTAGTGACACAACTTATTCCCGACACTTTGGAAAGCGTCTAGTAATATTTTTCCCATGTTTTGGCACTTTATTAGTTAGCTTAGTGCTGAATTTTGTACCTAAAGTACGTTTTTGGCACATCCGGTCACTGTAATCTCATTCCTAGTGACGCAGTTCTACAACCCTTATATCCCTACACTCTCTACTAGTGTAGCAAACTATCTCTGGCTCTTACAAGCCTTAGAGGCAGTACCTGCCTGGTGCTGGTTATAACAGCACGTTTAGTAGGTTATCCGTTATTGTGCTACAGTGCTTTTGTGCATCACGGTTGTCACTACAGTTCTGTATGTAAATAGTAGGGTGACAGCAAATAAGGTATGATGCAAGTAAGTACATGTATCAGTATTCAAATAGCAGTTTATCCACAATTTCAAGTAAGCACAGTAATTAAGCAGTAATTAATTATTAATTAAGTCGTACGGATACCTGGTTTGGTGAGGGTTGTCACATTATCATACAAGATTCAAGAGACATAACAACTCAAAACTATCATGACTTACAAAACCTAACCTTCTAAAACGAACAAAGATGATAACCAAACAAATAACAACATAAACAACAAGAATCTCATATATGACCTGAATCAACACAAAAATGGATCTAAGAGCATGAAGAAATACTTAAATGTGATGAACTAGAG
The DNA here is from genome assembly GCA_030545235.1 of Helianthus tuberosus. Classification (NCBI taxonomy): domain Eukaryota; kingdom Viridiplantae; phylum Streptophyta; class Magnoliopsida; order Asterales; family Asteraceae; genus Helianthus; species Helianthus tuberosus. The sequence goes on along the minus strand of CM060432.1, from coordinate 61,962,708 downwards.
AGAGAGAGAGTGTATGAAGATAACAGAATGATTTCAACACACTCCCAAACAGACATGTTATCAACCTGCAGATATACAAGGACCAAGCAACAACAAATTAACCAACGACAAATATTTTATTACGTGATGAAAACATCAACAACAAGCTCTAGACAAATACACATCAGATCACGACTCAACATTAGAACAACTTTAAAAAACAACAAATGAAGACCAAAACAGCTTATTTTTTATTTTAAGAAAAATATTCAACAACTTTAACAATCACCAAGAGATAGATTTTAAGCTATCTCTTTACCACACACTACATAGACAGACAGAACCAAACAATGAATCGGAAAAAAAAATATATAGAACACAGAAGTTATCAACAGATAACACAATATATGAGCCAGACAGAAAATAAAACCTAGGGCGAAGCTGTATTAGTGTCCAGATTCCAGGTTCATCACTCATAGTGCCTGGACAGGTCTTTATACAGGAGCCACACACTAACAACAATAAAACTGTCGGTCCTCACTACCCCGACTTCAACTAATCCAACAACAGAAAAATAAAGAGAAGAGCAGGAACGATCTTACAGTAGGTGCTTATAACTCCCTTCAAAAGAATCTGAGTATGTAATCTTCTAGGATTACAATATCACAGATCAGCAAGAAATATATCAACCTCTGGTCAGTTTGCCCTATAATCAACAAGCGATTATAAAGACCAACGCAGAGTCTTCACAGCACTTTTAACCGCAACAAACCTTCAGCCGCTCACCAAACCCTTGATCTAGGGTTACAACTTCAGTATCACACGTACAATAACCCGACTGGTTTCTGAGAACAGAAACTCTAACTCCAAACTATAGATCAGATTAGCTACAGTCAACAATCAAATAGATCTCACCAGATCCAACCTGCACACTTCAAGCAAAGGATCAAAACAGAACAGACACAAATAAAATAAAAAAACAGATTCAAATCCAAAACACGAGAACACAAAATACAAAACCCTAATCCGTAGCACTTAAATCTCTTAAACTTAAAGACCAATAACGAGAACTATCCTCTATACTCAAAACCTTGACAATCAACACTAAAGATCAACAGATCTATGAACCAGATATAAAGAAAACTTTCACAACTCTAGCTGCAGATTAACAACACAATAACTGCCGTAATCATTACAAGAAAAGAATCATACGAGAGCTCACAATGAACACAAAAAACACTGTCAAGAAATAGAGAATAAGCAATCAAGGGATTCAGATCTACAACCCCCCCCCCCAAAAAAAAAAACTACAGCGGAAGAACACCAGAATCAATATCGACCATAGATCGGAGCCTAGGCTCTGATACCATGTCAAAAACACCGGTATACTGATCGATTGCAGCAAATATATCAATACAAACACAGTAGACACAAAAGATAGCGACAAAACATGACATAAAACTTTATTATTTAACCCAAACCGAAAAACACCCCCCAATACCCTTAATCTTACAATTTGTAAGATCTGATAACAAGTACATAATAACGATCACCGATACAAACAATCTGATGATCAGAGACAGTAATCACACACGATCACTAGACCTATCAAAGATCTAACAACTGTAATAGCAATACAAAAGGATATAAAATGAAGAACAAGACAAAGAACTAATCTTCTGGACGACTTGAAGAGACGCTGATGTACAACAACTACGAACAGTCCAGTAACTTCAAAATACTCTTAAAAAAGATCAACTTTAGCAGATTAACTGATATATGAACACATCACACAAGAGAAAGCACAAACGAATTTGGGGGAGACTGAATATGCGAACAAGTGGTGTGTAGAACATCTGAAACCCTAGCCACCAAAGAGCCTTTTATAACCTGCAAATATATATTTACACATTGCACCCACAAGAAACTGTACAAACGATCGGACCCCCTGAGAACTTTCACATAACACCTTGCACTTAAACAAAAAATAGATTCCACCCAAATTATTGTTATAACCGAAAGAACAAACACAAGCCCAGCACACGTTTTGTTATAACAGACTGGCCCAAGACATAACTGGCCCAAGACATAACTGGCCCAATAAATAAATATCAACAAGACCAGCCCAATCAACAAATTCAGTAATGTTGAATAATAAGCCCAACTTGACATGTTTGTGTTATGAACACTATTATTTTTAACACCAAGTTACAAAATACCATTAATCTTCAAAGTAAACCACAAGTTTTATGCTCTTTGGAGAAAATGTGACAATATATATATATATACAAACCTCCAAACAAACTGCTAAAAAGACCAACTAATTAACTACACTCAAAAAGACATTATATAATATGCATTATTTAAATATACAAGTACCATAAAATAACACAAGTTCATCGACTGAGAACAACATTACAAGTTCTACAAATACTCCGATGATCTTGGTTCCAACTAGAACCAGACAGACCCGTCCTGCTTCGGTTCTGTGTAATCCGTACCCAAAGAAGACCCAAACATCATTTTGAAACAATCTTGCTGACCAATGTTATTGAAATGGTGAGCTTGTTGTGAATGGGTTATGTTAGATTCAAATCCATGGTGAAGAAAGTTGTTTTCTTGAAACTGGATGCTTTACTGACCACGAAACGGGTCGTTTAATCTTGCAATTTTCTGCGGGTTGGGATCTGTGTTATTTCCTTGAAACTGGATGCTTGATGGTCGGAGAAACGGGTCAGGCTGCGTGTTGTTTTCTTGAAACTGGATGCTTGATTGTTGAAGAAACGGGTCGTTTGAGCCAGAATGATTTTTGGGGTCAGGTTTCGTGTTGTTTTCTTGAATATTATTGTCATAAAACGACATCAGGTCGTTAATCATCTTCTGCCCGTCTTCAGGTACTCCAAGAACCGTTGGATCAAAAGAAGACAGTGCAGGTTCGACCATTAACGAACCACCAGCTTGCTTTGGCTGGACGAAGTTAAAGTTAGGAACCCCGACAAACGGAGCCGATGAGCCACGGGCTCTATATGGGCAGTTCATCTGATGATTATCTCGTGAGGGTCGGTCCAGAAACCCATTAAGAGATTGGTTATAAGGACAATTCAAGAACTCGCAAGTGTAGATCTTGTGCTCAACTACTTGGTTTGCCGAAGGGGTTTTCCTCTTTCTATCAGTCAACAACCCGAGATTTGGTTTGACATCTCCGACTTCAAAGTTGGGTTCCGGTTCATGTTGAACTACTTCAACATCATACTCACCAGCATCATCATTAACCGCAAACGAACCACTCCATCCTGATGACATAACCGGCGGACATAATTCAGGGTAAAGTTCTCTGGCCAACGCCTCCTCCTGGTTAATCACGGCTAGCCATGTTGCACTCTCCTTTGCAGTCATCTTATCCTGTAAACACTTCGACTGTCTCACGAGCTTCCTAATCTTGGCCATATCCGGAAACATATGCTTAATCACCGCAGTCAACACGCCTACTTTCCACGCCTTTTTCAAATCATGGGGCTTCTTATATGGCGGAGGCCCTGCTTGATCCTTCTGCAGCCCTAACTGCGGCCACCACTCTTCATTCCCAGTTGGCCACCACGGTGGCGAAACCCCTTTTTCCAAAGGAAACCGCCGCTGAGGCGGATCACAATGCTGCATAAGAGCCAACAACAACGAGCCCAGAGTCGTGTCTTGAAGCTCTTGCAACGTGTGTGGCGTAGGCCCGATTGAAACAACAGCCTCGTTTTCTCCTGCAACCGAGTTAGCAGCTTGGAACTTGGCTACGGCCGCAGGCCCATTACGATCAAACCTCACTTTCTCCTTCCACCATTCCCGGAGATTATCCGAAGCACCACCAACGGGCTTTCCTTTCTCCGGTATAATCCCGTACACAAAACCTTGAGCTTTGCAAACTTCCATCATCTTCAACATGTACTTCAATATCCCATCTTGTGCTCTAGACATCTTCTTCCTTCTTGCTTGTTCCTGAGACTGCTGCTGTTTCGCCGTGTTGGCCCCTTGGTTAACAGGAGACGACGACTCTTTAAGCCTTTTGAGCTTCATTTTATCCCTCCACTTTCGTCTCTCGAGTTCATCCACATCGATCTCTTCATCAGAAAAATCATCATCCACAACCGTAGCCGGCGTATCGACAGGGACCGAATTCATCTCTCCTTGAGCACAAAAGAAACCAAATTGGTCACAAAATCCTCCCATCTCATCAAACTTAAGCATCTCAATAACAGATTCTAGATCTCAAATCACCCTGAAAGCAGACAAAGTTTAACCAAATTAATCCAAATAACATAACCAAACCCTAATCATACACACATATGTCAAATTATCAATCAGATTCATAAATGATATAACTAAACCTAATTATACAAACATAAGTCAAATCATCAAATTAGATTCATAACAGATATACAACAAATTTGATCATCAGATGAAGCAGATCTGAATCATGGATAAAAATAAGCTATTAGATCGTAATAAACATATGGAGACAAATAAAAAATGATCAAAATTCGTTCTACAAATTCATTTCAAACACAACAAAACTCATGATTCAAACATCAATTTCATGAAAGTGAATAGCAGGCGATCAAAAAGGTTACCTTTATGTGACACCTGTGTCACTTCAATCATCAAACAAATGCCAGACCAATGAAATATTGTATTTCATACTGGGGATTTGTAAAAATATGTGTATCGTTTACACATATCAACTCTTGTTCGATTTCAAGCTTTAAATCGCTTTCTGGAGGGTTATACGCGCACTGATGCGTAAATATAACCAGTTTAATTCAACGAACACTCCGGAATAGCAAAATAGGCTTAACATACCTTAAGTAACCTTTACATAACTTAGAAATAAGTTTTGAAGGCTTTGGTATGGCAAAATCTAGTTTATTCGCTTACAGGGACTAAACTTGACAAACTGCGAAAGTATGCCAATTTGAACGGTAACGAACATTCCGGAACATGACCATAAGTTAAACACACCTTAAATATCCTTTACATAGCTTAGAAATAGGCTTTGAGGGGTTCGGTGTGCTAAAATAAACTTTTGGGTCATTCAGGGACTAAAAGTGTCAAAAAGTGCACAAGTTTGCACTTTTACGCATAACTTACGTTCTGAATACATCCGGACATCCAAAAATTTATGTAAGCACTAAAATATTTTATTTTAGTGTTTGGCATGAGAAAAATCCATTCGTCGCGTCATTTGGATCGTTTTTCGCGCTTGTGCGCATTCCGTCGTAATTAAGCGAACATCGCGTTCGTACGACCAAACGAACCAACATCCGACATATTTTTGAGCATGTTTCATGTCCACAATGTTTAGGCATCATTTTAGGGCCTTAAAGTTGGCTTTACGGGCCTTAGAAGTGTCAGAAATGGCTTAAATACACAACAGTGACCAAAACTGTCATTTTTGAAACTTATTTTCTGATCAGAACCCCCATGCGGCCCGCATTAGTTTTGGTGTATCCTGAAGCGGGCCGCGTCAGCCTTCCAGAACAGATAAGATCGATTAGTCAGCTGATTCCAGCTGTTTAATCCACACCCACACATTCTAACTTGCCCTTTCAGCACATGGGGGATCATTTTTAGTTACCACAACAATTGAACAAGTGTACGCACAAGATTCGAGCACGGTTTCCATGAAATGATCTTAACGGTTACTCGAAAACTATAAATACCCCACCCCCATTTGCTTCAAACTCACTAGAATCTGATCTAAAAGACTCTAAGTTGGAACCATTGTTTCATACCTGAGTTATTTGGATCTAGATTAGCATTCGGGGACCCTTCGTAAGTATTCTTTCGTTCTTTTATTGCTTTTCGAGTCTTTTCGAGTCTTTTCGAGTCTGAAAGTCAAACTTTGTTTGACTTTCTGCATTGACCAGTTTATGGTCAATGCGAAGTTCGTTTGAACTTCGCAACGTGAGTGTAATCACGTTGGTTATAGTCCCTTGGGACTATGCCTACTGATTACCACGTTGTCTAGGGTCGTAGGGTAAGCGATCTGATAAATCGCTTATACCTTCGAACCCGACCCATTTGGTCAATCATTAGGATCCGACCAAATACATTAGGTGACCATAGTAGGTAGGGAATAACCTTCCAAGGTTATACCCTATGGTCACATCGTTTGAGTAGTTGTATGATAGGTAGTTTATATGCCTTAGGTAAATTACCAGAATACCCTTTTCATGTATAATTGGTAATTAAGCATATGTAACCTAAACTTTTGTCACATAACTGATTATGTAACATGTTTAGGCATATAACACTTGTCATAAGACTAGTTAGACGGTCCGAACGCGTTTCACGCGAACGACGCGTTAAAGTAGCATAAGCTACCTAAACGGGTCGTAATGGGTCGAAAACACTTAGGTTAGGTTTCATTTAGCATGAAGGCTTTGTTAAACCATATGACACGAGTCTCTATACTCGTTTGGTTTACGAACCCTCATTCTATCCAATCATCCGATTTAGGTCCGGTTATTAACATAGTTACCTATATTAGGTGTCGTTTGATATCCGCGATCTCTAGCATTGTTTGGTTGTTACTCAAGGACTACTAAGCAATCTCAAGTGAGTACATAGACCCCTCTTTTACTGTTTTCCAAACTGTTTTGGGGTGAAACACATGTGCCTACTTGTTACATTCATGCTTTCCCGTTTTCACATCATATACCTGCTATGTTCGTTAGTACATTATAGTACATGATTTCATTACATTTTATGCTATGTATGTCCATTGTGTGCATACTTAGTACATTGTTTTACATTACATTTTGTTGCATATGCTCATCCAGTATATGAACACATTATATTACATTTTGAACCGTTTATAACTATTTGACTATGTGAACCGTTGTAATCATTTGACTATGTGAACCGTTTGTATCTGTGAACCGTTTGTATCTGTGAACCGTTTATATCTGTGAACCGTTTGTGTCTATGAACCGTTTATATCTGTGAACCGTTTGTATCTGTGAACCGTTTGTATCTGTGAACCGTTTGTATCTGTGAACCGTTTGTATCTATGAATCGTTTGCATCTGTGAACCGTGTGAACCGTATTTGACCATACATAAACATTTCTACAATTGTTAAACATTACTTTGGTGGTTTGGTTTGATTAAGTGATTAAGTAACGATGCGTGTGTAATATGATACAAGCATGGTGGATACGCCGCTGGTACTTCCTATATATAAGTGTTTGTATGGTATTACATATTATAGCGTTAATTGAATCATTTCAGTTTGAGACATATAACATTTTATACAAATAACATACTTTTCACAATACATTGTTTTACAAGCAACTTAACTTATACAAACTCATTTTACAATGGTTATTCATTTAACCATACATTATTTTCTTATTTATACATATCATCTGATTTTATCGTTTTTCAAATGATTTACAAAACAAAGCAAATTACAAGGTTCATGACTAAACATTTTCTCAAACATAAGTCATGAAACCTATTTTCACAAAACCTATGTATCTCACAGGCATTTTTATGCTGACGTACCTATTTTCACATGTGTTTTTCAGGAGCTGTTGCATAAGATGATCAAGATACACATAGGCAGACTTGGGCTTTAGTGACAATAAAAGATGCAAGACTAGTTAATTATGTTGTATTTCTTTGTTTGTTAAGACATTATAACACTTTTAATCAATAAAACGAAACTTCAATTGCCATGGATTTGAAACAATTAATTCTGTTACAACACTCCCCGATGTTTCCGCCACGTTTTGTATGTTCTACGTGGTCGGGGTGTGACAGAAAAGATGGTATTAGAGCCAATGGTTATAGGGAATTAGGTTATTAGTAATGCTTTGACCTAGTCTATAACCTTCTTAGGACCCTAACGCGAGTTTACTTGCGTTTAGTCATAAAACAATACCGTCACCTATCCTTAGGCGACGACCACAACAAGAACATAAATTTCAAAACCGCTTCGAAAACTAATCATCTGTTCTAGGATGATTGATTACTAGGTTTTGAACCCTCTATTGTAAGGTTTTGAACCCCTTTGAGTTTTCAAAATCTCGTCAAGGTTTTGGGTTTTAAATAATGTGAACCTGTGCAAACTGGAAGGGTGAATGCCTGTATTCTGGGTTTTCTGTCTAGGCAAGCACTTCGTATACATCTCATCAGACGCGAGACCAGTTGTGCTTACCTGGGAATTCTTGGGATGAGTGTTCACTTATAGGCGAGCATGTCTTCGCGATACATTATTTTTGACCTATTTACTTTGATTAATCACCGAGGTCGTTTGTTGCTTTGTAGTAACAAACAAATGACCACTATCCTTGCTTTCATCAGATTTGTTTCATCTCATTCTTTTCGTCTAATTCTCTCACTTGTTTCCTTTCATGTTTCCTCTTTTAGAATGCCTCCTCGACGCGAGAACCAGATAGCGACTGCCGAACTGGCAGAAATTATTGCACAGCAAATGGCTGCTCAATTCCCAAACCTCTTTGCTCAATGGAATCAAGCCAACAACAACAACAATGGTCCATGCAATTTCAAGAGTTTTAACTCGGCGAAACCACTCAAGTTTAGTGGTTCTGAGGGAGCGACTGGGCTTCTTCAATGGTTCGAGAGCATTGAGAATACTTTCCGCCACGTGCAGTGTCCTGACAATCGCAAGGTCGAGTTTGCTTCGAGTGTGTTCCAGAAGAGAGCCCTTACGTGGTGGAACGGTGTTATGAGAGATCGTGGTGCAGAAGTTGCTCTAGCACAGACATGGGCTGAACTTAGGACCCTTATGATGAAGGAATTCTGTCCTCGTCATGAGATCAGGGCCTTGGAAAGGGAATTCGACAATCTTGAGCAAGACAGCGGTGAGCATCGAGCCTACACGGACCGTTATGAGGAGTTGAGTCTGTTATGCCCAAACATGGTCACGCCTTTGGATAAGGCAATAGAAAAGTACATTGATGGCCTCCCTGACTCAATACAAGACATTGTGACTGGCAGCAACCCTACTACAGTTAGACAGGCCATTGAACTATCTGCAACCTTGACTGAATCAAAGATCAGGAAAGGTAAACTTTTCTGAAAAGGTGACAAGAAACCGGTCGAGGAATCGGACCCAATCGAGGAATCAAAGACCATGGATGAACAGATTGGATCCCCTAAAAAGTCAAAGAAGCGAAAGGCTTCTCAGAACTTCGCCATGGTTACTCACAATGATCAAGCCGTCCCCAACCAATCAGCTCAACCCCCTGCTAGGAAGCCATACAATGGAACTGCACCCTTGTGCAACCAATGTAGCCTCCATCATCATGCCAATGTAAAGTGCCGCAAATGCCAAACTTGTGGGCTTATAGGCCATACAGCAAGAGTCTGCCCAGCTGCAGCTGCACCAAACCAAGCTGACAACAATACCGCTCAAGGTCGTTTTCTACCAGGTTCTTGCTTCAACTGTGGCGAGATGGGTCATTTCCAAAGAAATTGCCCAAAGCTTGCTAATGCAAATCCAGCACAGGGATGAGCATCTGGCCGATAACATCGTTTAGAAATAATCACGTCTTATGTATTATTTTCTTTTGTTGTCAAGGTCCATGAAACAGTTGTTATCATTGTTTATAAATAAATCTTTTATTTACATTACAATGTATTTATGTGATTGCATGTATAAACAACATATCTCTTACAATACCGACAATCAAGGAACCGTATTCCTTGAAGGACAGACTACCCCCAAACTTTCTTCCACTTTATGATCTCTTGCATTTTCCACGAAATTCCTAAGTACCCGTTTCTTCTAAGGAAAAACGAAGTACAAGGCGCAAGTTACAACACTGAACGAATACCCAAAGTACTACTATAAATCCTTAATAGGGTACCTAAGGGTATTTCCGTGAATCCTAAAATTGTTGTGTTCCTTAATTCGACTATTACGTTTCTTTGAAAACAAAATCGAATTTTTGGGAGATCTTCCTATCTCTTCAGATAGATCCCAGAGGACATTGAAGTCCATCGACTGGTTTCTATATCCGTTCTCAATCGATAACAAATTAATAACAAATTAATAACCAAGTTAAACAACTATGTGATTATGTGCTTATGAACATTACAAAACAAACTGTGCGGACTGTGCAAGGAATTACGTAATTATGGATGCATACATAATTATGGAATTTAGTGCACAGAAACCACAGCGAGCCTTGTCATGTGCCTTGAAGTTAACTCTATTCATTTCCATTTCTGAGGAAGCACCCGTTGAAAATGACTCCGTTTGTTCATTTTCGTTTCTGAAGATTTGTCCGTTGAGGAAATGAATATCCATTTGTCTATCCTTTTCATTTCCATTTCTGAGGAAGCACTCGTTGAAAATGACTCCGTTTGTTCATTTTCGTTTCTGAAGATTTGTCCGTTGAGGAAATGAATATCCGTTTGTCTATCCTTTTCATTTCCATTTCTAAGGAAGCACCCGTTGAAAATGACTCCGTAAGTTCATTTTCGTTTCTGAAGATTTGTCTGTTGAGGAAATGAATATCCGTTTGTCTATCCTTTTCATTTCCATTTCTGAGGAAGCACCCGTTGAAAATGACTCCGTAAGTTCATTTTCATTTCTGAAGATTTGTCCGTTGAGGAAATGAATATCCGTTTGTTTCTCCTTTCATTTCCATTTCTGATGAAGCACCCGTTGAAAAGGACTCCGTATGTTCATTTTCGTTTCTAAAGATTTGTCCGTTGAGGAAATGAATATCCGTTTGTTTCTCCTTTCATTCCCATTTCTGATGGAGCACCCGTTGAAAATGACTCCGTAAGTTCATTTTACGTTTCTGAAGATTGCCCGTTGAGGAAATGAATCCCCATTGTTTATTCCTTCATTTCCGCTTCTGAAGAATACTCGTTGAGGAAAATGACTCCTTCTATTCATTTTCATTCTAAAGAATGTCCGTTAAGGAAATGACAGGATTATGCCTTACATATCTCTGGTTGTTATTTGACACAAAGTCACAAATAGACTCCTACGAATAAATTTTGGGACGAAATTTCCTAAAGTAGGGGAGACTGTGACACCTGTGTCACTTCAATCATCAAACAAATTCCAAACCAATGAAATATTGTATTTCATACTGGGGGTTTGTAAAAATATGTGTATCGTTTACACATATCAACTCTTGTTCGATTTCAAGCTTTAAATCGCTTTCTGTAGGGTTATACGCGCACTGATGCGTAAATATAACCAGTTTAATTCAATGAACACCCCGGAATAGCAAAATAGGCTTAACATACCTTAAGTAACTTTTACATAACTTAGAAATAAGTTTTGAAGGCTTTGGTATGGCAAAATCTAGTTTATTCGCTTACAGGGACTAAACTTGACAAACTGCGAAAGTATGCCAATTTGAACGGTAACGAACATTCCGGAACATGACCATAAGTTAAACACACCTTAAATATCCTTTACATAGCTTAGAAATAGGCTTTTAGGGGTTCGGTGTGCTAAAATAAACTTTTGGGTCATTCAGGGACTAAAAGTGTCAAAAAGTGCATAAGTTTGCACTTTTACGCATAACTTACGTTCTGAATACATCCGGACATCCAAAAATTTATGTAAGCACTAAAATATTTTATTTTAGTGTTTGGCATGAGAAAAATCCATTCGTCGCGTCATTTGGATCGTTTTTCGCGCTTGTGCGCATTCCGTCGTAATTAAGCGAACATCGCGTTCGTACGACTAAACGAACCAACATCCGACATATTTTTGAGCATGTTTCATGTCCACAATGTTTAGGCATCATTTTAGGGCCTTAAAGTTGGCTTTACGGGCCTTAGAAGTGTCGGAAATGGCTTAAATACACAACAGGGACCAAAACTGTCATTTTTGAAACTTATTTTCTGATCAGAACCCCCATGCGGCCCGCATTAGTTTTGGTGTATCCTGAAGCGGGCCGCGTCAACCTTCCAGAACAGATAAGATCGATTAGTCAGCTGATTCCAGCTGTTTAATCCACACCCACACATTCTAACTTGCCCTTTCAGCTCATGGGGGATCATTTTTAGTTACCACAACAATTGAACAAGTGTACGCACAAGATTCGAGCACGGTTTCCATGAAACGATCTTAACGGTTACCCGAAAACTATAAATACCCCACCCCCATTTGCTTCAAACTCACTAGAATCTGATCTAAAAGACTCTAAGTTGGAACCATTGTTTCATACTTGAGTTATTTGGATCTAGATTAGCATTCGGGGACCCTTCGTAAGTATTCTTTCGTTCTTTTATTGCTTTTCGAGTCTTTTCGAGTCTGAAAGTCAAACTTTGTTTGACTTTCTGCATTGACCAGTTTATGGTCAATGCGAAGTTCGTTTGAACTTCGCAACGTGAGTGTAATCACGTTGGTTATAGTCCCTTGGGACTATGCCTACTGATTACCACGTTGTCTAGGGTCGTAGGGTAAGCGATCTGATAAATCGCTTATACCTTCGAACCCGACCCATTTGGTCGATCATTAGGATCCGACCAAATACATTAGGTGACCATAGTAGGTAGGGAATAACCTTCCGAGGTTATACCCTATGGTCACATCGTTTGAGCAGTTGTATGATAGCTAGTTTATATGCCTTAGGTAAATTACCAGAATACCCTTTTCATGTATAATTGGTAATTAAGCATATGTAACCTAAAATTTTGTCACATAACTGATTATGTAACATGTTTAGGCATATAACACTTGTCATAAGACTAGTTAGACGGTCCGAACGCGTTTCACGCGAACGACGCGTTAAAGTAGCATAAGCTACCTAAACGGGTCGTAATGGGTCGAAAACACTTAGGTTAGGTTTCATTTAGCATGAAGGCTTTGTTAAACCATATGACACGAGTCTCTATACTCGTTTGGTTTACGAACCCTCATTCTATCCAATCATCCGATTTAGGTCCGGTTATTAACATAGTTACCTATATTAGGTGCCGTTTGATATCCGCGATCTCTAGCATTGTTTGGTTGTTACTCAAGGACTACTAAGCAATCTCAAGTGAGTACATAGACCCCTCTTTTACTGTTTTCCAAACTGTTTTGGGGTGAAACACATGTGCCTACTTGTTACATTCATGCTTTCCCGTTTTCACAACATATACCTGCTATATTCGTTAGTACATTATAGTACATGATTTCATTACATTTTATGCTATGTATGTCCATTGTGTGCATACTTAGTACATTGTTTTACATTACATTTTGTTGCATATGCTCATCAAGTATATGAACACATTATATTACATTTTGAACCGTTTATAACTATTTGACTATGTGAACCGTTGTAATCATTTGACTATGTGAACCGTTTGTATCTGTGAACCGTTTGTATCTGTGAACCGTTTGTATCTGTGAACCGTTTGTGTCTGTGAACCATTTATATCTGTGAACCGTTTGTATCTGTGAACCGTTTGTATCTGTGAACTGTTTGTATCTGTGAACCGTTTGTATCTGTGAACCGTTTGTATCTGTGAACCGTTTGTATCTATGAATCGTTTGCATCTGTGAACCGTGTGAACCGTATTTGACGTTGTCATTGGGATGGATTGGTTATCCCAACGCCGAGCAGAGATTCTTTGCAACGAGAAGGTTGTCCGTATTCCAGGTCCCAGTGGTGAACCTCTCATGATTCATGGCGACAAGAGGAGTGCTGTTGAGAACGTCATTTCTCTCCTTAAGGCCCAAAAGTGCTTGCGAAAGGGGCACACTGCCAATTTGGCTCTCGTTACTGACACCTCAGCAAAAGAGAAGAAGATAGAAGATTTCCCAGTTGTACGCGATTATCCAGAGGTATTTCCTGAGGAATTACCTGGTCGTCCGCCTCATCGCCAAGTCGAGTTTCAGATCGAATTAGCTCCTGGAGCTGCACCTATAGCCCGTGCACCTTATCGTTTAGCCCCATCAGAGTTGAAAGAACTCTCTACGCAACTACAAGAACTCTTGGATAAGGGTTTTATTCGTCCTAGCTCATCGCCCTGGGGAGCTCCAGTATTATTTGTGAAGAAGAAAGACGGTACTTTCAGAATGTGCATCGACTACCGGGAACTCAACAAGGTGACGGTGAAGAACCGTTATCCTCTACCGCGTATCGACGACTTGTTCGACCAGCTGCAGGGATCGAGCTACTATTCAAAGATTGATTTGAGATCGGGTTATCACCAGCTGAGAGTCCGGGAAGAGGACGTCTCCAAAACAGCTTTCAGAACTAGATACGGGCACTATGAGTTTTTGGTCATGCCTTTTGGGATGACAAACGCACCTGCGGTTTTCATGGACTTGATGAACCGAGTGTGCAAGCCTTACCTGGACAAGTTCGTTATAGTCTTCATCGACGACATCCTGATCTATTCCAAGAGTCGGGAGGAACATGAGCAGCATCTGCGACTTATACTGGAACTCCTTCGAACAGAACAGCTTTATGCAAAATTATTGAAATGCGACTTCTGGCTTCGAGAAGTCCATTTCCTAGGCCACGTGGTGAACAAGGATGGGATTCATGTTGATCCATCCAAGATAGACTCGATTAAGAACTGGCCTGCACCTCGTACACCAAAGGAAATTCGCCAATTCTTGGGTTTGGCGGGATACTACCGGAGATTCATAAAGGATTTTTCCAAGATTGCACAGCCTCTCACCTCACTAACGCAGAAGGGCGTTGTTTATCGCTGGGGAAACGCACAGGAATTGGCGTTTCAGCACCTAAAGGATAGACTTTGTAGCGCACCTATCCTTTCCTTGCCGGAAGGCACAGACGACTTTGTGGTTTACTGCGACGCATCAATTCAGGGTCTTGGTTGCGTGTTGATGCAACGAGATAAGGTTATAGCCTACGCCTCACGCCAACTCAAGGTTCATGAAAGGAACTACACTACACACGACCTAGAGCTGGGAGCTGTTGTTTTTGCACTTAAGTTATGGCGGCACTACCTGTACGGTACCAAATGCGCCATCTACACTGACCACAAGAGCCTCGAGCATATCTTCAAGCAGAAGGAACTGAATATGCGACAACGGTGATGGGTCGAGCTGCTGAATGATTACGAGTGCTCAATCAGATATCACCCGGGCAAAGCCAATGTTGTGGCTGACGCCCTCAGTCGGAAGGACACTGCCCCTAAGCGCGTGCGAGCTTTACAACTCACGATCCATTCTAGTCTTCCCTCCCAGATACGAGCTGCTCAGATAGAAGCACTGAAACCAGAAAACGTCAGGGCTGAAGCCCTACGCGGATCAAGGCAACGATTAGAACAAAAGGAAGACGGTGCTTACTACGTAACGGGACGCGTTTGGGTCCCACTCTACGGCAACCTACGAGAGCTTGTGATGGATGAAGCACACAAGTCTCGCTACTCAGTACACCCTGGATCAGACAAGATGTATCACGATATCAAAACTACGTATTGGTGTCCTAGCATGAAGGCCCACATAGCGACCTACGTCAGCAAGTGTCTGACTTGTGCGAGAGTTAAGTCTGAATACCAGAAACCCTCAGGCCTACTCCAACAACCAGAGATACCTCAATGGAAATGGGAGCAAATTTCCATGGATTTTGTCACTGGCCTGCCGAGATCCCAGCGCGGGAACGATACTATTTGGGTGATCGTGGATCGACTCACAAAGTCTGCACACTTCCTGGCCATCAAGGAAACGGATAAATTCTCCACTCTTGCAGAAATATACCTAAAGGAAGTCGTTTCGAGGCACGGGGTGCCCACCTCCATTATCTCGGATCGAGATGCACGTTTTACTTCAGAGCTGTGGCAAGCAATGCACAAATCCTTCGGCTCACGATTAGACATGAGCACAGCGTACCACCCTCAGACGGACGGGCAGTCCGAGCGCACTATTCAAACCTTAGAAGACATGCTTCGTGCATGTGTAATCGACTTTGGCAACCGCTGGGAAAAGCATCTGCCACTTGTGGAATTCTCGTACAATAACAGCTACCACACCAGCATTAAAGCTGCTCCATTTGAGGCATTGTACGGACGTAAATGCCGGTCACCTCTTTGCTGGGCAGAGGTGGGTGATAGTCAGATCACTGGTCCAGAATATGTGGTAGACACGACCGAACAAATTGCTCAAATACGAAAACGCATGACGGCAGCTCGCGAACGTCAGAAAGTTTACGCCGACATGGGCAGGAAACCACTTGAGCTCCAGGTTGGGGAGCGGGTACTACTTAAGGTCTCACCCTGGAAGGGTGTGGTTCGTTTTGGTAAACGCGGTAAACTTAACCCACGATACGTTGGACCTTTCGAAGTCATTGAGAAAATAGGCAGGGTGGCCTACAGACTAAACTTACCAGCGGAACTCGGTGCAGTTCACAACGTTTTCCACGTGTCGAATCTGAAGAAGTGTCCGTCAGATGAGACCCACGTAGTTCCTCTGAAGGAACTCACTATCGACGAACAATTACGATTCGTCGAGGAACCAGTCGAAATCACGGACCGGGATGTTAAGGTCCTCAAGAGCACCAGAATACCTCTCGTTTGAGTTCGTTGGAACTCACGTCGCGGCCCAGAGTTCACCTGGGAGCGCGAAGATCAGATGAAACAAAAGTATCCCCAACTGTTCGCAAACAGTACACCCACTACTGAGGCTGAAGCTACGGAATTTCGGGACGAAATTCCAGATCAACGGGGGGTGGATGTGACACCCCAGGAAAACCAGGAAAACCATACAACTTAACTAGCTTCCTCAGTGAGTGCCTACCAAATTTCGGGACGAAATTTCTTTCAACTTGGGGATGATGTGACAACTCGAAATTCAGAACCTTTCTTGTAACATGAACGTGTGACTAGTTGTCTTGTGTGATTAATGATAAGTGAACCTCTATGTGACTATGTGATTATTATGTGTTGTGTATAGTGTATATTTATGCATAAATGAGCCGAAAACCATGAACCCGACTCGAGACCATGTGGTCTCGAGTGAACTAGTGAAACAGTGGGCCGGATTGGGCCACACACCCCTTAGTCTACCCGAAAAGCCCATTAGGGTGCACAAGGTGAACAAGTATATAACCTTGGTGATTATCCATGTTGCCATTTTCTTTGGTTAACACACACACTCTCCTACTCCCTCTCACTAAAACCCTAGACACCAAACATCATACTTCTTCTCCTTTCTTCTCGGATCAAACCAACCGACCACAAAAGGATTTCTCGGATTTGCTTGTTCACACCAAACAAAGCTTCATCTTTCACCACTACTCCTCTAACCGGTTAGTGATTCTTTCTATGTGTTGTATTTCGGTTGAAGATGATAATGTGTGATATGTTGGTTGATGATAATAAATAATGAAGCTATTTGGTAACATGTTTGCCTTATGCATGATGAACATACCCCACTCGAATAATCGGTACTAGGATTGTTGTTGTTCACCTATGATTGTTGATATTTGAATTCTAGATAAAGTCATGGTTAGTAAGAATAGGTTTGGTTGTTAAGAATCATGCTAGTTTGACACATGAATAAGTAGAGATATGTTTGAATATGGTGCTATTATGTTCTCGGTTGAATATGTGGATGATAAGGATCATTGGTGCATTAAACTAAGTAGATTATGTTGACATAAATCGGTTTAATGAGCTTGTTTGTTCAAAGGATGAAAACCCTAAAGATGAACTAGATGAATATTTGAAGAACTTGTTGAATATCATATGAACATGTTTTGAATATTTGAAAACTGATATGTTTGATCCAATTTGGTAAATTGCTAGACAAATAAACATGTTTAAGTGGATAGTACAAACTGTTACATGAAATCAAATTTCCATTGGATAGTACAACTGTGCAGAATCAGCAATGGTTGGGGGTCGAGACCCCTGGTCTCGACTCGAAACCACCATATGTCAACTCGAGATCCCCGGTCTCGACACAAGTTGCGAGTCGAGAACCTATAGTCTCGACTCGAGACCATGCTTCATCAACACACACACATCATGACTAGAGACTATGATTGCGAGTCCAGTTACGACTCGAGACCACCGCATGCATGATCCGAGATCACCATAGTTGCGACTCGGAACCTTGTGGACTACAACACGAGACCGCACAGTCTCGAGTAGAGACCGTACAGTCTCGACTCGAGACCACACACTTGTGCACGCTGAATTTGGACTTGCATGATTTCGGGCTAAGTAATTGGGCCGGACTCTTGGGCCTGATGCACAGATCTTATATGTTGATGATTGAATGTGAATACTGTTGAGCTGCCATGATTAAACATGTATGCCATGAACGATACTTGAATGCATTATGCTAGAAACATACGTGTACTGCTTGAATACGAACCTGATCGGTATGATATAACTATGATAGGACACGAGTGACCACAATATTGCTTGTTTGACTTTTCTGTGTATCTACCGAGCAAACCAAGGTGAGTTCACACCCTCTACAAAGCATGGGATTCCCTGGGTTGGGAATGGGGTTAAGGAATGTGGATTCCTCGTCCTCCTTGGGTAGGACAGCAATGGTTCAGGAATATAATTCCTCGTCCTCACGGACAGATAACTCGTACTAGACCAAAACTCTATCACGAAGTCCCTCATTTTTATATCGACTTAATCGCCGGGCCAATGGCGAGCGGGTCATTAGTTAGATAGCGCTATTTAGGTCTGACAAACCTCACACCGTGCCGCAGAGGACGGGCGTGAACTAATGGATCTGGGGCACGTCAATGATGATAGACATTGACAGTTTCAGGGCACATAAACATGACTACAGTCAGCAGTCGATATGGTAACGAGTCTAGTGTATACATGGGGTAGCCCCCACGGCCGAAATGCCAGATAACTAACACGGGGTAGCCCCCACGGCAGGGTAGCCAGAGTAACCGGGAATAAACAAGTCACGTTTTTAACTATGGGGTAACCCCCACGGCAGGATGCCAGCTAAAGGAAACTGTTTTCGAAACAACTTAAAACGAACACCCAACCGTGAACTCACTCAACTTGTTGTTGACTCGTTACTACATGCTTTGCAGGTCCTTAGGTTCTTTGCTGGAGCTTGCATGGAGGAGGATCGTTGTGGGACATGGACGACTGTGTGCCATGTTAAACTTTGAAACAACTAAACTTATGTTTTGATTTAAGACTTATGCTTCCGCTTGCAACTTAACTATGTTTTGTTTGAACACCAATTGTATTGGTTGGATTTTTATAACTACTTATATGCTTGTTCAATATGATTGGTGGCTGGATCCTGGTCAGTCACGCCTCCAAGCGGTGGTACTCCGCAGGTGGATTTTTGGGGGTGTGACATCCGCGATCTCTAGCATTGTTTGGTTCTTACTCAAGGACTACTAAGCAATCTCAAGTGAGTACATAGACCCCTCTTTTACTGTTTTCCAAACTGTTTTGGGGTGAAACACATGTGCCTACTTGTTACATTCATGCTTTCCCGTTTTCACATCATATACCTGCTATATTCGTTAGTACATTATAGTACATGATTTCATTACATTTTATGCTATGTATGTCCATTGTGTGCATACTTAGTACATTGTTTTACATTACATTTTGTTGCATATGCTCATCCAGTATATGAACACATTATATTACATTTTGAACCGTTTATAACTATTTGACTATGTGAACCGTTGTAATCATTTGACTATGTGAACCGTTTGTATCTGTGAACCGTTTGTATCTGTGAACCGTTTGTGTCTGTGAACCGTTTGTGTCTGTGAACCGTTTGTATCTGTGAACTGTTTGTATCTGTGAACCGTTTGTATCTGTGAACCGTTTGTATCTGTGAACCGTTTGTATCTATGAATCGTTTGCATCTGTGAACCGTATTTGACCATACATAAACATTTCTACAATTGTTAAACATTACTTTGGTGGTTTGGTTTGATTAAGTGATTAAGTAACGATGCGTGTGTAATATGATACAAGCATGGTGGATACGCCGCTGGTACTTCCTATATATAAGTGTTTGTATGGTATTACATATCGTAGCGTTAATTGAATCATTTCAGTTTGAGACATATAACATTTTATACAAATAACATACTTTTCACAATACATTGTTTTACAAGCAACTTAACTTATACAACTCATTTTACAATGGTTATTCATTTAACCATACATTATTCTCTTATTTATACATATCATCTGATCTTATCGTTTTTCAAATGATTTACAAAACAAAGCAAATTACAAGGTTCATGACTAAACATTTTCTCAAACATAAGTCATGAAACCTATTTTCACAAAACCTATGTATCTCACAGGCATTTTTATGCTGACGTACCTATTTTCACATGTGTTTTTCAGGAGCTGTTGCATAAGATGATCAAGATACACATAGGCAGACTTGGGCTTTAGTGACAATAAAAGATGCAAGACTAGTTAATTATGCTGTATTTCTTTGTTTGTTAAGACATTATAACACTTTTAATCAATAAAACGAAACTTCAATTGCCATGGATTTGAAACAATTAATTCTGTTACAACACTCCCCGATGTTTCCGCCACGTTTTGTATGTTCTACGTGGTCCGGGTGTGACACGTTAAAGGCGAATTTAGCGTAATTTTTGAAGCTCGTTTGTTTTGTTTATAGAGAGAAGGAAGAAGAGATGAAATGTAGAGAGAGATGTGTGCATTAATGAATAAATATATTATTAATGGTGATGGTGGGGGAAGTGAAAAGTGTCGGCGATTGGTAAAGTGAAACAGAAGACGAAGACGAAGAAGAAGAAGATAATATTATTTATTAAATTAATTGCTCTTCTTCATGGCGTTTCGATCAGCGTCGATACTCAACACTGTGCCGACTATCCTGGAGCAACTCACATGGGTTTACCCGACCCGAAATTATACTATTACATCTTACTCGGTCAGCTCGAACTTTGTATTAAATCGGAGCAAGGTGACTTGTTTACAACCACGTTGAGAGTGAGAGTCATACAGTTGTAGATTACTAAGCACTTCACATCGACATCACCCCGTTAACGGTTAAACACCACCCCAACTAGTTGTTGGGGGAAGCCAATGACTATAAGGGCATGTAACATGTTTGGCTAAGCTTTTTAAAACAACTTATTGTCTTTTTGGAAAAGTCACTATTATTGACTTATTGGTTTTTTTTCCCTCACATATACCCTCATTGCCAAACATCATTTTGGAGCTTATGACTTTTCAAAAATGCAATAAGTCAATAAGTTGTTTCAAAAAGCTTAGCCAAACATGCCCTAAGTGCCCATTTGGGCGCTAGCACATTAAGACCATCTGTAGTGGGGTATTTGGACGTTTTTTCTCCCAAAAAAAACACCCCTCCACACCCCCAAACCATCCCCTTAGGCGCTTTTTTCCAAAAAAAAAAAATCCAAGAAGCGTCCTTTTTTCCACGTCTCCCACTTTTTTCTTTGGCCAATGGTAGCTTTTCTTCTTTTTGGTTGGCCAATACTCTTGTTTTGATTTTTTTTATTTAATTTTTTACACCCCTTTTAACATAATGCCCCACAATGCCCACATCCCACTACACCAATTTTAGAAAAAAAAAACGTCTCATAATGTTCTATTGCTGACTAGACCGCCAAATGACGCAAAACGCCCAAGGGTCTTCCCCCTCCCACTATATATGGTCTAACAAGGAAGGGCTCTTTGATATGGGTCACCATCTTCTCCAACCAATTACATGGCTTTCTTTTTCTTTTTAAAAACAATAAATAAATAAGGGGGGTGTTTCGCATTCCTTTTAACTTATAACTTATTAACTTTTCATAAGTCATAAGTCATAAGTCAGAAGTGAGAAGTGAGAAATTCTAACTTCTCATTTTCTCATTTTCAAGTCATAAAACTTCTTCTCAACCCTTATCCAAACACTATCAAAATGACTTATTAACTTTCAATAAGTCAATAAGTTAAAAGTAGCTCCAAAATAAGCTAACCCAAGCACCCACTAAATTGTTTTAGTTATTGAGTGTTTAGTTATTGGGTGTTTGATGTTTTTTTTAATAATGATTGTCTACATACTTCCTATTGGGGGGGAGGGGTGTTGGGACTGAGCAGCCGTAAGCACGGCTATGAGGTTGGCCCCGGATCAGAACCCATCGGATTTCTCCACGAAGGGGCATAATACCGGCTTATCGGACCTCTTCGTGTTCTCACAGGAAACCATACTGCCGGCTGCCACTTGACAGACGTTGCACTGCCACAAGAGTCGAGACTCTCTGGTGTTACCCACAATGGGACGAAAACCCGCGTTGGCTCGAATTCGAAC
Organism: Helianthus tuberosus; assembly: GCA_030545235.1. Lineage (NCBI taxonomy): Eukaryota > Viridiplantae > Streptophyta > Magnoliopsida > Asterales > Asteraceae > Helianthus > Helianthus tuberosus. The sequence goes on along the minus strand of CM060432.1, from coordinate 61,940,464 downwards.
TTGCGACCTCCAAAGAGACTTAGTTCTTATCTCCATTACCTTTTCCACTCCACCAAATGGTGGGGACGGATATTTAGTTATTTCACTACACCTAGTTATTGGATGTTTAACTATTGCTCAAATTCCTACGTGACAATTATGTGGTAATTGTTTAGTTACTTTACAACATATAGTCTTACTTTCAAGTTCTTTTGCGAGCAAAATTTGAGCTATTTTACTATCATTAACTTAACTTGATGGTTACTTGGAGTATTGACTCCACTAGTTGATTCTTTGTGAAAAAAACATTTTACAAGATAAAAAAAAGAACTAAAACATTGAATAAACATAGAGACTCCATAAATAAAATAAGTCTGATTAACACTTTAAGATTAAAATTACATTCCCAAATATATAACATAAGTGAACTAAGATTAAAATGGAGTTCAAGAGATTACAAAATATATACGCTACGAAGGGTCAACCAATTATCTGAAAAGTTGAATATGAGGTTATCGAATCAGTGAAATAACAAAGAAAGAAACTAGGTCACCCATCACCAAATCAATTATCAATACGAGAATAGTGCGGTTAAACACTTGGTTTGTAAAATGTTTTTACGTAAATTATAGAATAAACTGCAGTTTTACCCCCTGTGCTTTGGGGGCGCTGACACTCTTACCCCTTATTTTCAAAAGTTTGTTGCCTTACCCCTGTCTATTCCCAATTGCATCGATCTTGAACCCTGCCGCTAAATGACATCCCATTTCTGTTAGCTGTGATGTGAAATGACATTTATACCCTTTCTTTTTACACTATATGCTTTGTAACAACTAAACAGTTTACTCCTTGATGTGAAATGACATTTATACCCTTTCTTTTTACACTTTGTAGTTTGTAACAACTGACCATTTTAGTCTGACGACAATGGTGGTAATGGTTCTTGGTTTCAGCACGTCGGCGGCGGGCCAGTTGGTAGTCAGATAACTCCATTTCAGGGTTAACATTGTCATCAAATGTCGTATAAGATGATTCACCGAGTAATTTTTGTTTTAAACTGTGGAGAGTTGTGGTGCCTATGCCCACCAAACATTGTTATATAAGATTATAAATATGCAGAAACAGGTCGTCTATCCCCCAATGACGTTTGATATTGTCACACCCTGATTTCCCGGTGGGCCTAGACTTGGGGGGTGTGACGAAATTGATATCAAATACACAAATAGCACAGCAAAAGTCTTGGGAATTAAAAATACTATTACAAATATAAATGTCCGAATGTTCAAATTAATTATACAGATGGAAGTATTCAAAAGATCCACAGGCAGACTACTAGGCTTCAAATGCAAGGAGTTGCAAATTCCTTTTAAGCATTTACCGGGCACTTCCAGCCTATTTCGTAACCTTGCTACCTGCGCTTAGTCTTTTGAAGATACGTGAGTTTACACTGGTAAATACAAATAACCGACACATTTTGAAAATATTTCATAATCATTTTCATGTACACAATGGTACATATATTTTCATAAATAACTTGGGACAAACTATTTCTCATGTTATCAGTTTTACAAGCTTGACAATACATATAGGGCCCGGAAACTATGCCGAGAACATGATTAACTGACGCACCACTATTAATACCCTTATTGGATAAACCCGTAGTGGGTTATAAAAATCATTTTAATATAGCATTAGCAAGAAGAGATCATGTTTAGTCGTGCGAATGGATCACAGTCAGTTGCACGAAAACACCTTACTCGTTCTAAAATCATCTCATTCGCACGAATGGACCTACTTCATTCGCACGAATGAGTCAAATGACTAAAAAGGGCATTTTTTATCGCAGTGATGAGACGAGTGTCCACAAAAATTTTTGTGATTGAATTTTTTTTGGAGATTTTAACGTCAAATGCGGGTTGTTTGGGGACACCGCCTGGGGCTTCAGAGAATAGATTTGATGATGCGATCACATAATGTTGAAGATAATGGTGTAACGCCCTGCTTTTTCGTAACTTTCCTTAATTAGAAAGCTTGTCGTGCGTTTCTATTTTTGGAAACTTGTATTCCTTGTAATCGTATCCGAGACTTTGATCGTAATAAAATTAATCTTCTACATTGATACGTGCATTTGTTTGATACATGACTCGTAATTCTCATAAACATAAGTTTAACTCATACACGATCATTGTGTATTTGTAATCCTTAAATCTCCATACATTCAAACACTTAGTTATTCGATTATATGACTAAGTTATATGTTTTTCACTTGATTATACCAAACTATAAACCATACATACTTGTTACATTTCATGTGTTATACACACCTATGTTATCACACTTTTTGCTAAATTAAAAGATGTCATTTATGCATTTTGGACCTTGTTACAAATTACATACATACTAGACAACATGTAACACTTTATTAAACATAAAATATACTTTCTAATGTTAAAAAAATACTAAAATAAAAATTATAGGGCTGTTAACAGCCTTGCATCAGCCCACTTAAGTCTTTTTTTTGAGTTATTCAGCCCACTAAACACTTCCAAAGCCCAACCCATTGAAACCCTAATCCCTTCCCTATATAATAAACACTTCCCCACTCCTTATTCCACGTTTTCAAGCCTCCAAACACATCAAAAACTCTCCCAAACTCAGCTGAGTTTCAGCCACGTTTTTGAAAGTTCCAGCCATGAAAAGTGAGTTTTAACTCACTTCCACTTCAATTTTCTTCTTGTTTCTTCTTCTACAACACTTGGATAACCTCTAGGAAGGTTCTCACAAGTTTGCTTGGGCAAACTAAGGTGAAACCTCACCATTTTTGAGGTCCAAAGTGCACCTATAATTCTGCTCATTTTTATCTTTTTATTTTGGAAGAAAACTCATGTTTTCTTCATACATTCCTATGTCCTTATGCCATTAATCAAGACTATGATTAAGTGTGCTTAAAAACAAGGTTGTAACATACAAATTCAGAGGTTTTAATCCTCTAAACTTTCTGTTTTCAGAAGGGTTTTAACCCACAAGTAATGAACAAGCTTCAAGCTTGATGGTTGTGAGATTATAGGACAAGCTTGGGCTATCCTACTAAAAATCCACACATTACTTGATGATTTCTTAGATTAGTTGTAATTATTTCCTTTCTTATTGTATGTTCATGACCCTCCTTGAATGTTCATAACATCAAGTGTAGTGGTGAACACCTAGAGGTACCTAAATGGAAGACTTGTTCTTCCTACCTCCTACATGACTTCTATGATACAAAGAGGTTCCTAAATGGTGGATTTATCCTCCTTCCTCCTACATGACCTATAGGATATGATGGACACTATGTAATAAATATATATATATATATATATATATATATTATCCAAATAATCGAACCTTTGATGATGGATTAGTGTTCATTTGTCAAAGTATTAGATTGCATCATCTAAGACGTAATAACTTGTTATGATTCTAATGTATTTGAACCCATGAAAACATTCTAACCCTTGGGGTTTCATAGTGTCACACAAGTATTATGTGACTAGGTGATTACTTTTCATATTTTTATTTTCATGTCCTCGAACTCCAAATCCTTAAACCATATGTAAACATCTCTTAAACTCCAAATCGAACACATTCAACTTCCTAATCTCTTACACTCGTCAACACTTGGATAATCGGAAGACTTAGCAATTTTGTGAGTATACTTGACCCATTTTACCGTTTTCACACTTTTGGGTGAAAACATGTTTTTATATACAAAACACACTTAGTATACATATTCTTAAGCAAATACATAAACAAACAATCCAATACATGCTTACTATTTATTATGCTTGATTCGTGTTTTCTGGGTGATTCTTATGTGATGAACTTGTCATTAGCTTCGTACAAGCCTCCACTTAACATGTATAGCGCTATTGGAGTAACGCACCGCCCGTGAACAAGAGGTCATGTTAGGTTTATTCATTTATACTTGCGTAAATAGAGGGTTGACTTGTTAATCGCATGCCAGTTTAATACGTTAATCTTGATAACTAGGTTTGCCATGTGGATTGTTCCTTATTATTTTTATACTTATATACTACGTACCAAACTTGTATACTCGCCAATACTTTTTGTATTGAACTACACTTTTAAAACATGTTACAGGTTTAGCGATGATGTTGGTGATGCATGGAATCTAGTAGGATGCTTAGATACACACTTTAATTTGTATTCTTATTGTATTGTATTTCATCATTCATGTTGTAATTGACTCTTTAGAAATGAAATGAAAATTTATTACTTAAATACTTGTCACGAATAGTGTTATGAAGTCTCTTGCAATCTATTTTGTCTCACTCCGAGCAGATTGGTATCAGAGCCATAACTATAGGGAATTAGGAAAAGTATGAATGCTTTTACCTAGTATATAGTTTTAGAGCCTTATTCTTATATTTTGCTTGAAACTACATGCATGCCACTTTATGTGTTTCTTATTTATTCTCTTTGAGCCTTTTAAACATATATGTCGTTTTATCCTTATGTATCATACTTGACATGCTATTCTTATGTGTTAATACATGTTTCATTATGTGTTAATATTTGTTTTAATATTTCATTCTTTATTTGCCATTCTTGACATGTTTATACTTGTTTGTTTAATCTTCAACATACGCTTTTCCTCATACATTTTACTCGACTATTCTAAATCCGCAAACACTCGTATTATACAAACGAGAAAACTTCACCAAAATAGGCGTGAAACCCACAATTTGGTGAACGACTCTCAGTCTACGTATTCTTTTTACACGAGATTTGTCATCAAGTTAGGAGTGAAGTCCTCATCTTGATGAAGAATTTCAATTTCAAATTCTAGTGGACCCTCATCAACGTGTCGAAATTAAATTTTGACCCGACGAGTACCAACCACACTTAGGGTACGGAATCGTCAAGTTAGGGGTGAAACCCGCATCTTGTCGACTAGTCCCACTCCTTGATTTTTATAAATCCCGCCAAGTCTCGAATTTTCGGTTGAATTGGGACATGTAGTAACCGGAAGGGTGAATACCGTTAACCGACGTGTCGGCGAGAGTATTCCACATATTAGGCCAAAGCATGCTTCTCAAATTCAAAAGACTTTTTGACCACTTTGGTTAGTCAAAGTTCCGTTTAGGAACCATCCAAGTTTAACCAAACCTATATTTTTCTATTATTAATCTTATGCGATGCAATCTTTCAAATTCAAATTTATTTTCGAGATTATTTCCTCACACACACATTATACTAAATCTCCTAATACATTTATACGTTATACACATGCATGATTTCAAAACGACACTCAAATTTTATTTACATTCCTTGTAACACCAAAATGGAGACATATCATCAAGATAGGAGTGATTTCCTTACCTTGACGATTAACTCCGCTCCTTTCTTTTCTTAAAACGACCTCACCAACAGGTTAGGGGTGTTTCCCTTATCTAGGTGATCGTTACCAAAATTTTCCTTCAAAAAGACTTTATTATGCAAATACGATCAAGTTTTATACCTAAATCGTTTATCGTTTGTCAAAATCCCTACTTATGCAAATTTCAAAATTCATTGTTTTATCAAATGTATTCCTTATCCCATAATCTATTTCACGTAAATCACATACGCCAAATACTTAGTCATACCACCAACATTTTGCTTCCCGATTTTCAAAATACAACGAAGTGCTACCCATCAACTTAATCGGTCTAATGAATCTCTTGCCCACAAATTTCATACTCGACTTAATCACTAAAACGCACTCACATTGTATCATTATACGAAGGATTTTCATCCTCAATCGAAAATCAAACCAACTTATTTCACATTCCTATGAGATCTTATAGTTATTATAGGATCATTTTACTAAAACTACTTTCAGTGTTAATAAATCATTTTACTAAAACAGTTTTCAACGATCACTAAGTTCATTATGCTAAATTTCTTTTAAGAATCAACTTTTTCGTGAGAACTTGCAAATTTTAAATTTCTTATTTAATGCAAGATCCTTTGAAATGATGCAAACTTATTATTTACAAAGAACTTTTTATACACCGCTCAATATGTCATTTAAATCAAAAAACGTGGGCAAGAAAACTTCATAGGAACCGACAATTTTCAACGTACGTAAATTCTTTTAAAACAAGAGTAGCATTTCCGTTCTTTTACAAAGTACATCTCACATAATCAATAGATGCTTTACATACTTTAGAAATCCACAAACTAGATTCTACATTACAAGTCAAACTCGATCTATTTTGATTTGATAAACTCAACGTTTTGTTCAAACAACTATACGTGCATATCATCGTACATGTTTTAGTCAATATCTCACGACAATTTCACTTAAACCGTTCGTTTTTACATACTCAACCTTTTGATCGTTTTTATATGCTTAAATTCGTTATGTTTCAAATAATACTATATACGCAATCATTATTATTCGTACTTGCACTCATACTCATACTCATAACAATATGTTTTATGCTTATACTTGTATTCATATTCATACCCATACGTTTTATGCTCATATTTGTACTCATATTCATATCCATACCCATACGTTTTATGATCATACTTTTACTCACATGCGTATTCATACTTAAACTTATACTTATGTTCATACTTTTATTCATACTCATAATTCATATATTCGTACCTGTGTGTGAGCGAAACCCGAGGGATTAGGTTACGTTGGTCTCATACATACTAAAACGTAAATATACATTCTTATACGTACTCATTTTTATTTTCAAATTATGTATACCCTGATTCATACACAACTAGTACAAGCTATGCAGATCATGCGACGATCAATATAATCACGGGTGCACACGGGATTATAGTGATAGGCGTATGAGGACCATAGAGTGTACTACTGTGTATGGTAAGACACGGAACGTAACATGACGCGAATAACGAAACAGACGTAACGTGGTCAAAACATGGTGGATACGCCGCTAGTACTTCCTATATATAAGTGTTTTCACCATGTTACCAAACTTTCGTAAAACGTCCCAGGAGAAATTCAGTGTTTTGCAGACCTTTTAGACCTGATACAAACTTTAACAACTCGCAAACGCATTATATCCGATTATCCACGACGAGACTTCATTCTTAACACACCACCTTCGTTTGTCCAATACACATAACATCCTTATACTCCCATTCGTTTATTAGATCAATCGTTCACTCTCATACCTCCATTATTACCCGTTATCCGTTGTCTTTTATACAAAGCTCGTTTACAATCAATCGGTTTAAACGTTCAAATCCTAAAATTCTTCCTTGCTTTTAAACTAACTTCCACTCTTGTTTATGTGTAAACACACGTAGTTGGTCGTTACCTCCAAAATCGATTTATTTAAAACGCCAAACCTTCTCGTTTCTCTCAATAAATGATTTTCTACAAATGTGTGATTTAACACTATCCTTAAACTTTCCATGCAAACTACCGTATGACCACACTTTTCATCAAAATACATACCACTTTATACAAAAACTTTCTTTGTAAGTATTATACTTTAAAATAACTGTCGAATTATTCAAACTTGTTTAAACTCATTTTTCCTACACACACATGCGCGCTTTGCTTATGTCCAACGCTTCAAATCCTTTTAATCAAACGTACTCTGTTTACAAACCCATCTTTTCGTTCCTCAAAATTTCTTACTTTTCAAATATTTCAAAAACTTCCAAGTCTCGAATTTTGATGATCATTATTTTAGCCAAAACGCCTTTCAAAGTCTTCTTTTTGAATAAATTTCGGGAGGAAATTTCCTAAAGGAGGGGAGACTGTAACGCCCTGCTTTTTTGTAACTTTCCTTAATTAGAAAGCTTGTCGTGCGTTTCTATTTTTGGAAACTTGTATTCCTTGTAATCGTATCCGAGACTTTGATCGTAATAAAATTAATCTTCTACATTGATACGTGCATTCGTTTGATACATGACTCGTAATTCTCATAAACATAAGTTTAACTCGTACACGATCATTGTGTATTTGTAATCCTTAAATCTCCATACATTCAAACACTTGGTTATTCGATTATATGACTAAGTTGTATGTTTTTCACTTGATTATACCAAACTATAAACCATACATACTTGTTACATTTCATGTGTTATACACACCTATGTTATCACACTTTTTGCTAAATTAAAAGATGCCATTTATGCATTTTGGACCTTGTTACAAGTTACATACATACTAGACAACATGTAACACTTTATTAAACATAAAATATACATTCTAATGTTAAAAAAATATTAAAATAAAAATTATAGGGTTGTTAACAGCCTTGCATCAGCCCACTTAAGTCTTTTGTTTTGAGTTATTCAGCCCACTAAACACTTCCAAAGCCCAACCCATTGAAACCCTAATCCATTCCCTATATAATAAACACTTCCCCACTCCTTATTCCACTTTTTCAAGCCTCCAAACACTTCAAAAACTCTCCCAAACTCAGCTGAGTTTCAGTCACGTTTTTGAAAGTTCCAGCCATGAAAAATGAGTTTTAACTCACTTCCACTTCAATTTTCTTCTTGTTTCTTCTTCTACAACACTTGGATAACCTCTAGGAAGGTTCTCACAAGTTTGCTTGGGCAAACTAAGGTGAAACCTGACCATTTTTTAGGTCCAAAGTGCACCTATAATTCTGCTCATTTTTATCTTTTTATTTTGGAAGAAAACTCATGTTTTCTTCACACATTCCTATGTCCTTATGCCACTAATCAAGACTATGATTAAGTGTGCTTAAAAACAAGGTTGTAACATACAAATTCAGAGGTTTTAATCCTCTAAACTTTCTATTTTCAAAAGGGTTTTAACCCACAAGTAATGAACAAGCTTCAAGCTTGATGGTTGTGAGATTATAGGACAAGCTTGGGCTATCCTACTAAAAATCCACACATTACTTGATGATTTCTTAGATTAGTTGTAATTATTTCCTTTCTTATTGTATGTTCATCACCCTCCTTGAATGTTCATAACATCAAGTGTAGTGGTGAACACCTAGAGGTACCTAAATGGAAGACTTGTTCTTCCTACCTCCTAAATGACTTCTATGATACAAAGAGGTTCCTAAATGGTGGATTTATCCTCCTACCTCCTACATGACCTATAGGATATGATGGACACTATGTAATACATATATATATATTATCCAAATAATCGAACCTTTGATGATGGATTAGTGTTCATTTGTCAAAGTATTAGATTACATCATCTAAGACGTAATAACTTGTTATGATTCTAATGTATTTGAACCCATGAAAACATTCTAACCCTTGGGGTTTCATAGTGTCACACAAGTATTATGTGACTAGGTGATTACTTTTCATATTTTTATTTTCATGTCCTCGAACTCCAAATCCTTAAACCATATGTAAACATCTCTTAAACTCTAAATCGAACACATTCAACTTCCTAATCTCTTACACTCGTCAACACTTGGATAATCGGAAGACTTAGCAATTTTGTGAGTATACTTGACCCATTTTACCGTTTTCACACTTTTGGGTGTAACATGTTTTTATATACAAAACACACTTAGTATACATATTCTTAAGCAAATACATAAACAAACAATCCAATACATGCTTACTATTTGTTATGCTTGATTCGTGTTTTCTGGGTGATTCTTATGTGATGAACTTTTCATTAGCTTCGTAAAAGTCTCCACTTAACATGTATAGCGCTATAAGAGTAACGCACCGCCCGTGAACTAGAGGTCATGTTAGGTTTATTCATTCATACTTGCGTAAACAGAGGGTTGACTTGTTAATCGCATGCCAGTTTAATACGTTAATCTTGATAACTAGGTTTGCCATGTGGATTATTCCTTATTATTTTTATACTTATATACTACGCACCAAACTTGTATACTCGCCAATACTTTTTGTATTGAACTACACTTTTAAAACATGTTGCAGGTTTAGCGATGATGTTGGTGATGCATGGAATCTAGTAGGATGCTTAGATACACACTTTAATTTGTATTCTTATTGTATTGTATTTCATCATTCATGTTGTAATTGTTTCAAATCGTTGTAATTGACTCTTTAGAAATGAAATGGAAATTTGTTACTTAAATACTTGTCACAAATAGTGTTATGAAGTCTCTTGCAATCTATTTCATCTCACTCTGATGTTTCCGCCATCGGTTGGGGTGTGACAAATGGGGTGGTCACAGATACCTGGGCAGAATGTTTACCATTTGGTAAGTGACTCTTAATGAGCCTTAAAGAAAAATCCGCAATGATGAAAAACGCACTTTTGTGGAGCAAAATGACAAATTTTCCACATAGTGGAGTTTTTCAGTGAAAATAGTGGACTTAATTGCCTAGTTTGAGGGGGAAATTTAGTGATAAGTTTAGAGAGGTCAGAATTTGCAAATATGATGGGGAATAAAAATTTCATCAGAATATATTGAAATTCCGGCATTTTTGAAATTCGAGACGTGCAACCGTATTCAGGTGGTTCCGACTTCATATTGTCAGGGGATGCCTAGGATCTGGATTCGTTAGTTCGTGATCATAGGAAATTCAAATTCTACAGATCAGGGTCAGATTGATGTCTTAGGTTTTGAGTCCCGGGTCTTCGTCGAGCCGGTCAGCAGGATTAGTGTCAGGAGATGCATCCGTATTATCGATACTTAAAAGATATCACAGCTCTGTGATAGTCTAAAGTGTCAGAATGGTTAATCTTCGAGTAGAGGAATTGTTTTTCGGACTAACCTCTGGGGAATGATGATGCTTGTTGATTAAGTTGCTGTCGGAACTAACGGAGAAGACTATACATCTGTTGTCGTGACTGAAGAGGAAGAATGTGAATCTAATCGTGGAAGAATGTTTTTGAGATCTGAATGTGTTACCAGATGATTTGTTATCCGACGAAGATTTGCTGATTGTGGAGATTACCGTTTACGCTGATCAATCATTCAGGATTGTGCTTAAAGATGATTACGGAAAACGGGATTTCAGATTTTCGTGGGTATTCATATACTTGAAGTTTACCGGTGTGGTGATTCGAAGTTTCTATCAATTACCGGTTGGGTTTTTGAAGATTAGTAGATTGAGCTGAAGTGGTAAATCAAAAACCGAACACGGAGGTGGTTAATGTCGAAACGAGAAGCTGCAGTGATTAGTTTCAAGTTGGTGATTATTTGTGAAGATTGTGGTATATCAAATCAGAGGAGGTTGGAAACCATGCAAACAAAGACCTAAAGATTCATTTCAGGGGGAATTTGTTTTTAACAAAGATAATGCAAGCCCAAATCATCAATCAATGGGGAATTAGTTGAAGATATCAAGATGCCTGATTGAAGTTGCAGAATATTCAAACACGGCTCTCATTTTCAAAGATCAAGCTTTGATAGTAACATACAAGGGGGAAATTGTTAGTGCATATTCTGTGTGTCCGTCACTGTGCGAATATACTAGATAGAGCGTGTGTTGAATATTGTATAATGAGAGTCAGATTATTCAGTTTTGTAAAGTCTAGTTCCCTTTGCACGACGGAGTCCTTCGTATGAAGGGATACATAGTCCAGTCGCACGAATGGCTTAGTCCATTCGCACAAAGCCTCACTCGCACGGAGATGTATGCCTATAAATAGGAGTTGTGAGTGAGAGCTGAGGAGAAGTTTTGGAGTTCCCCGAGGGGAAATGCTGGAGAAATTTTTCTCCAGCTTGTAAATGATGTAAACTCTTTCGGTATGAATGAAGCTTTCGACTATTCTACTTGTACTCCTTTCTTAATAATAATATCCAACCGAATTAGTTCTATCCCCTCCAAACTTCCGTTTAAACCCGTCGGATCCTGGACTCTCAAATCAACTCCTAGTGACATAGACTACAACTTTTAGATTACCGAATAATCAACTTCTAGTGCCATAGACTACATAAATATATATATGTCCTACTTTAAATATGCATTTCAAACTATTAAGGTAGTGTTCGTTTCACGAAAGACAATAGAATCTTGATGAAATTGGAATATTGATCATATTTCTTATTTTGTTGGTTTCAACAAAAAAATGAATTTTAATTGAACTACAACATTAAAAGAGAATATACATTCCAATTCCATCGAGATTTCATTCCATTTTTTTAACAAAAAATTTGGATCACTGATAGACCAGTAGAGTATCATCGTGCTACCAGTGGAACCATCCGATCATATACATCTCTACTAGGCAATAAATTTGGGTCCCCCCTCTTGTGGGAATCGAACTCAGGACCTATTGGTCCCTGAGCCTAATCCCCACCCACAAGATACCACAAGGCTATAATAATAGCATATGCATAATGGTGTGTTATTTTTTTATTATTTAAAAGGAGTGATATGATATTAACCATTAACCTTAACCACTGTATTGCTTTTACTATTCAAATTATAATTATATTATATTATAATTATATTATAATTATAATTATAAATAATATAAAAGAACAACTCAAAATTCTTGTAGCAATCACTGTAGTAATCGCTGTAGCTCTACAGTGCTTTTGTTTTTTTTCTGGATGTAGATTAGATGTTGGGTTTTAGGGTGAAAAACAATTACTGGGCCGTTTCTTGTGGCAAGCCCATTCAACATATACAAAAACCATGGCAGGGAATAGTGTTTCCCTGCCATTGGTCGAAATGGGCGGTCGCCCATCCTCTATTGTACCAGCCATTTTATTATTTTATATTTACTTAAAAATTACGGTTTTGCCCTCAGTTTAAAATTACGCTTTTCTCCCAACTAAAAAATATAATAACCCTTTTGCCATCAGCTCAAAATTACGATTTTGCCATCGGTTTAAAAAATACGATTTTACCCTCAGCTTTTTATTTTATACCCGCTTTAAAATTACAGTTTTGCCCCCAGTTTAAAATTATGTTTTCGCCCCCAGTTCAAAATAAAATTATGCTTTTGCCCCCAGCTCAAAATTACGATTTTCCCTCGGTTCAAAATTACGATTTCACCCTCAGTTTAAAATTACTTTTTTGCCTCCAGCTAAAAATAAAATTATGGTTTTCCCCTACCTCAAAATTACGATTTTACCCTCGGTTCAAAATTATGATTTTCCTCCAGTTCAAAATAAAAATATGACTTTACACCCAGCTAAACCGAAAATACGATTTCACCCTCGGTAAAAAAATTACGCTTTTACCCTTAGCCAAAATTACGTTTTCGCACCAGTTCAAAATAAAATTTTGTTTTTCCCCGGCTCAAAATTACGATTTTACACCAGTTTATTATTTTATACCCACTTTAAAATTACGGTTTCTACCCAGTTTAAAATTTTGTCCTTGCCCCCATTTCAAAATAAAATTATGCTTTTGCCCCCAGCTAAAATTTACGATTTTCCAATCGGTTAAAAATTACGATATCACCCTCAATTAAAAATTACGTTTTTTTGCCCCTAGTGAAAAATAAAAATATGGTTTTCCCTAGCTAAAAATTAGGATTTTACACTCGGAAAAAAAAATTGATTTTCCCCCAAGTAAAAATAAAAATATGACTTTGCCCCCAGCTAAAAATCGTGTCAAGGAGCTGCCTAACAATCTTTTTACTTTTTCTTTCTACCAAAACTATGATACTGTTTTTTTAATTGGTTAAGAATTATTCGGCCATCGCCCCGCAACACGGGCGGGGCAACACCTAGTTATCTACAAAATATAAATATAAATCATCAGGTCTTAGAGAAAAGAATGCAAAATCAATTCTGTTGGTGTTCTATTCCATTGTTTCTATGTTATTTCTCACTTAAACATGTGTTGTCCTATAAGCCAATAATATTATATATGAATTAATCATATAAAAACTACACCCTGAATTCTAGCCATATAATTTACCAACTATATTAGATATTCTTTTCCATTTAATCAACTATTTTTTTTGTAAGCGTATAATTTACGAGATTAGAACACACAAAACATTATGATTTAATTCCTTATTGGTAATTATTTTAACGTTATTATAAATCTTAATTAGTAAAAAGGTATTAACTTTAAATATAATATATTATCCGACACGGTACGATATTTGTATTCGTTTTATAGTTTTATGTCGATTTAAAACACATGTCAATATCATCTTTAGCATATCTCTTTTGGTAGCTATAACGAATGCCAGTATTGTATTGGTACTGTAACAAACAAAACCGATATCGGTCGAATATTCGCTGCAACGCTCGAGGTATCTTACTAGTTCATATTATATGTTAATAACCAAATAGAATGAATAGTAGCTGTTGCGGTGGTGACGTTGGATTGAGCCTTTTGGTGGTGGTGGTCTAATCACAAAGGAAGACGCATTCATATTCATATATTTGTTATAGGCCCCTCTTATTTACACATACCCTATATCTTATTTTCACATCCCTATTGTATACGGGCCGTATAACTTTATACGGCCCGTATAGAATGTTTTTGAATAGGAAAATGCGCAGGGAATGTTTTTTTTATTTTACTATGTACGGCCCGTATATAGGTATACGGGCCGTATACATGTGTATGCGAGCAGTAAAACGTATACGGCTCAATGGATTTATTTTGTGAGTTTTTTTTCAAACTTTTTGATGTTACCAAATGTATACGGGCCGTATAACTGTATACGGGCCGTATATAAGGATGTTTTTTCCAGTATCCCGTTTTTCCAATATAAACACAATCATTCTAGGGTTTCTAAACTCTTCATCACCTTTAACAATGTCGATAAACGTTGATCGGAACACGCCGCTTAAATCGGAGCACAAGCAGAGTAACGTTACCGATCAGTCCGTTGATGGAAACCTTAGCGATCGCAGAAACCACTAGCAGAAGAACCCGACACGCCTTCTATGATGATCCGAAACATTCCGAATAACTAGCAGAAGAACCCGACACAAACAAGTTCTCCACAGTTTGATCACATTTGACTTTATCTGTCCAAGTTTGAGAACCTGATTCAGATACACAACGGTATGTGTTCATATCAGCGTTGTTTATCACCCCGTGTGAGCATTGGAAGCCCGACAAACAGTCTTAGACGTGGTTTAATATCTTTAATCTATTAGAACGATCCTTGTTGGTATAAATACTTGAAGCTTTCATACAACTATTTGATGCATTGCTAAAAAGTATTCAAGTATTTATTATTTATTATTTTTATTGTTAGTTTTTTTTTACTTTTAACCCCAACACTTTTACATCTTTACAATTTAACTCAAATACTTTTTCACTTTTGACTTTGGTCACTCATACATTTCATCATTTACAATTTTGATCTAAATTTTGCAGCTTAAAACGCCACAACGTGTGTGGTTTAACGTTTTTATGCCTAATTATCCCCGCTTAACGGCCCCGTCGCAACGCACGGATCCTGGATCAACTTAGTTATTGTTTTCTATGTTTTACGTTCCACGTGAGTAATTCAACGTTTTTACGTCTACTTTTTGTTCGATTTTATTTTTTCCGTTTTTTATACAAGCTTTTCCGGTGTTGGTGATCATTGACGGTGGTGTGACATTAGTGATACTTAACATGGTTTTACGCCCCTATCACAACACGGGGGGCTTAATACTAGTTTCTTACTATTTAATAATTAAATAAAAATAACACTTCTGCTATATCCTATTTGGAACACACTAACAAACACATTTCTTGATATTCATTTATGTCCATTAGATTATACAAGGGTGTAAATCGGTGACATAATCAGGGGCGTGGCTTATGGAGGACGGGAGGGGGTGGTCGACCTCTCGAACATTTCGCTCACTAGTGGAGAGTATGTAGTTTTCGTACAGAAATTTTCGGGTATATACGTTTTCGACCCTCGGTTTTATAGAAATTTTTTGGTATATACGTTTTCGATTTCTGTCAAAAATTTCAAGCTTTGCCACTAAAAATAATGGTAATTTGATGGTTGGTGTCATTTTCTTGAAAGGACGGGGTGACTAAAAACATCATTGTGTTACTATATCACTTTCAAAAACCTGGTCAAGAGTTGCCTCCCTACTTCTCTAATATTTGGAACACACTAACAAACACATTTCTTGATATTCATTTATGTCCATTAGATTATACAAGGGTGTAAATCGGTGACATAATCAGGGGCGTGGCTTATGGAGGATGGGAGGGGGTGGTCGACCTCTCGAACATTTCGCTCACTAGTGGAGAGTATGTAGTTTTCGTACAGAAATTTTCGGGTATATACGTTTTCGACCCTCGGTTTTATAGAAATTTTTTGGTATATACGTTTTCGATTTCTGTCAAAAATTTCAAGCTTTGCCACTAAAAATAATGGTAATTTGATGGTTGGTGTCATTTTCTTGAAAGGACGGGGTGACTAAAAACATCATTGTGTTACTATATCACTTTCAAAAACCTGGTCAAGAGTTGCCTCCCTACTTCTCTAAAGTTCTTCAATAGTAATTAAAACTTTTTAATCCGTCTTTTCATCCTTCAACTATACTAAAACTAACCTAATTATAGTACGTTAACACTAACGGCGTTTTTAGTTGACTTTCTGTTTTCAGACTTTTTACAACTTTACTCCTTCACTTTCATTTTGGTTATATTGATACGGAAGACATATAGAGAGAGAGGGTGATGGAAGAGGACCCGACCATGGCCTCGACGGCATCCTCATCCCGGTTTCCCACACAGGTACCAACGCCCGGGTCAATCGCTACCGCTGCTGCCCAGGCAATGTTTTAAAATTTTCTATTTTTCATCCGAAAATTTTAAAATTATATAGGATTGCCCCCCTTATTTTGCCTAAATATTTATACAATATATAAATTGGGTCACCATCTCCGATTAACCTGTCACCATCACCCGTCGTTCACTGCCGGCGACCACCTCCGGACACCAACTGAGCTGACTTCGTCCGACCACCACAAGTGACCTCTGATTGACCATTGATTACTACCAATTAACAAACAAAGTTCTTTAACTCTTCTGTTCCTCAGTATCAAGTGAAGTTAGAAGGGCGATTTGATGTCCTCGGGTGCAGGAGCTTTTGTTGATTCTTCAACATTGGTGGGAGATCCAACTGTTGTTTCTTCAGAAGGTTTGATGAACTCTTCCACCTGTGTAGCATCAACCTAGGTATATATTTGCATGTCATAAAAACTTCTTCGCACGCAAGGTGTTCAACGAAATGCCTGGGTGATTTTTTCGGGGTTTTTAGCGTAGCGGTTCAATTACCTTTTGACCCATCAGCTGCGATTCCTTTTGGGTTGGGTTTTCTTTATTGGTGGTGGCGTACGCGACATTATCTAAGTGGCGACTCCGCCTTCTTAGTTTTGTTGTGGTTGGTTCTAATGGTAGCGATTCCTGGCCTTGTCCTTTCCGACGGTTTCATTGTTGCCCCGATGGCTTGGTGGGGGCTAAGGGATTCCCAAGGTTAATGGCACATATCAAGAGTCACCATTTGGGCTCAGACAAGAGGAAAGATTCTTTGAGATGTGCAATTGCTGATGATCTTAATCTTTTTACCTCTGTTTGTGAAGCTTTGAGGGTGTCTGGACAATGGTTATGTGGGGAGTGTATGTGCCCTCATGCTTTCAGTCGGGCGTGCCACCATGAGGATAAGGTTATTCGCTTTGTGCCAGGTGAGAGAGATGAACAGGGTTTTATTGTTGGCATCACTAGACCCGGTGTTGAAAACGTTGATACCTCGTCGGAAGAGTTGGGTGTAGATATTGCTTTGCTTGATCGTGTTTTCTCTCTCCCCATCAAGACTGTTAAGAGTATCCCCCTTAGTTGTCGTATGGAATTTGCCCAAGTCTTAACTGCAGCTTTGGACAAGGTGGTTGCTATGCCTGATTCTGTTGAGGCATGGGTTCGACTTTTGATATTACCACGTTGCACCTTGCGGGTGTTCAAGCCTGTTGGTCGTCAGGACAAAAGGTCGGACAATAGGAAGACGGGCCAATGCCTTAGCATCCAGCGGTCTTTGGCTCAGTGGGGTGATCGTGAGGGTTTTGCCACTCTTGTCCAGTCGTTGTTTGATCAACCCGCGAGGGGGGTTATGGATGGAATCAAAAAGGGCACTGAGAATGATAATGAGTGTGGGGGGACCAATGTGAAACAATGTTTACGTAAGGTTGCTGATGGTCATTTCACTGCAGCGGTTAAGGTTTTATGCTCCTCGGGGGTCGCCCCTCTCAATAAGAATACTCTGGAGGCTTTAGTGACTAAGCACCCATGTATGCCCCCTCCTTCCATGCCTGCCTCCTTGCCTTCTGAGTCTCCTCATGTGGTGAAGTCCGATTGTGTGCTTGGGTGTGTATTAAATCTTTCCCCAAAGGAACGTCGTGCGGGAGAGACGGCTTAAGGGCCCAACATCTTTTAGATGCTTTTTGTGGGGAGGTGTCTGTGATTGCTGATAGCCTGCTTAGGGCTACTTCAGCTATGGTTAATTTGTGCTTGGGGGGAGGTGCCCGAGGAGTCTGGCGGAGCTTGTTGCTTCTGCTCCTCTTACACCTCTTCTCAAACCGGATAATGGGATTAGGCCTATCGCTGCTGGGTCGATTTGGAGGAGGGTGATCTCCAAGGTGGCCATGAAAGGTGTTGGGAAGGAGATGGCCAAATACCTTAGCGATTTCCAGTTTGGGGTAGGGATTCCGTGTGGGGCAGAGGCCGTTCTTCATAGTGCGAACAGGTTCCTTAATGAGTACCACCAAGATGGGTCTCTTGCCATGCTTACTGTTGATTTTTCGAACGCTTTTAATTTGGTTGATAGGACAGCCCTACTGTACGAGGTAAGGAAAAGGTGTCCTTCTATTTCTACATGGGTCGATTTTTTATATGGTCAACCAGCTAAATTATATGTGGGGGATGAGTATATTTGGTCTGCTACTGGCGTTCAGCAGTGGGACCCCATGGGACCCCTCCTTTTTGCCCTTGTTCTACACCCCCTTGTTCACCGAATAAGGGATCGCTACAAACTTCTATTTCACGCCTGGTACCTAGATGACGGAACGCTTATTGGAGATGCCACCCAAGTGGCTAATGCTTTAGATATCATCAGAGCTGAGGGTCCTCCCTCAGGGCTTCAACTTAATATAAAGAAAACTGAAGTTTTCTGGCCAACCTACAATGGTGTAAAGGTTCGGGAGGGCTTATTCCCTCGGGGGATTGGGAGGCCGGTGCGGGGTGTGAAACTCCTGGGGGGTGCCGTTAGTCGTGATGCAAAGTTTATTAGTAGTATGGCTCTTAAAAGAGCGAACTGTGCAGTCGAGCTGATGAGGTGCCTTAAACGCCTATGGGACCCTCAGAGCGAGCTCCTCTTGCTTCGTTCTTGTATGGGTGTTGCTAAATTACTGTTTGGTCTTCGAACGTGTCAACCTTCTTTGGTCAGGGGAGCTGTCTCTGTTTTTTATGAAGGCCTTCGGGGAGCATTAGAGGATATTGTTGTTTGTGGGGGTGCATTTTTTGGAGATCTCCAGTGGAGGTTGGCTTCTCTGCCGACCTGGTTCGGAGGCTTAGGGATTTGTACGGCCGAGGATGCCTCTTCATATGCTTTCGTGGCTTTAAGGGCCCAATCTTGGGGTTTACAAGACCACATACTCCGAGAATGTGGTGGGGATGTTTTAGACTCCGATTACAGGAGTGCGTTGGACCTTTTGCATAGTTCTCTTCCCGACCTTGATATTGGCGGTTTCTACATTAAAGACACCGCCCCCTCTAAATCCCAGAAAATTATGGCGAATGCCTTATATGGCGAAATTGTCAAGAGGTTTGAAGAGAAGTTTGTTTTATCCCCTCGGCAAAGTGCTATGTTTGAATGTCTACGTGCCCCACATGCTCAGGATTTTCTGTCTGTCGCACCTATTGAAGGCATGGGGAAACACATGTCGGCTGTGGAATACCGTGCTATCCTAAGATACCGACTGATGATTCATTTGTTCCCAATTGACGAGCCATGTCCGGTATGCCGCAAAGCGTGTTTGGATTCTTTCGGCGAGTACGCGATCCACTTTAAAGAGCTACCGGGGTTTAAATATCGGCATGATTGGGTGAGAGATGTGTTATGTGATATTCTTAAGCGGGCTGGGATCTCTGCCAAAAAGGAGGCTCCAGTAAATTTCCTGACTGACCCCTTAGAGGGGAGGTCCACTTTATGCCCGGCGGACATCCTTGTGTTTGGATGGGAAGGGGGAAACACGCTTGTGTAGATCTAACTGGAGTCTCCCCCCTTGTCGGGCTCAAGGACAAGGGCTTTGTCGTAGGGCAAGCAGTGCTTAAGGCAGAGGCAAGCAAAGTGGCAAAACATGAGAAAGCCTGCCTGGAGAATCAACATGTGTTTGTCCCGTTTGCGTTTGATACCTTTGGTGGTCTCACTCCTGACGCTGTGCGACTTTTGAATCGGGTTCAAAAAGTCGTTAATAGTAATTCTTCGTCGCTAAAGGTTTCAAACTTTGTATTTAGTAGAATTGGTTTTTCTATTCAAAAGGGGGTGGCGGCGCAACTTGTTGCCCGACTACCTGCCATTGCTTTGTAATTGCCCTTTTTCGTGTGGAATGATATTTGGTTAAAAAAAAATTGGGTCCTATGACTTTTCGCCCCCTCGGAACTTTTGGTCAAGCTCCGCCACGATGCCCAGGTACTCTCGCCACCGCCGATTGCAGATCTGAAACCTGCCTCCCCTCTTTCTGTATCTCTTTGTTTTTCTTAAGAAGATGGAGATGGGTTGGTGGTGGTGCCCGATGGAAACATTGTCGATGGTGAATTTCAGGTATATTTATTCTAAAGTGCACGTTGTTATTGAAATTGTAGTTAATTTAGATAACCTGACTCGACGAAGATAAAAACCTTTTTTCTTAAGTTGATAGTATGACTAATAGTAATAAAAATTCCTAAATATACATGCATGGTGAAATATACTGAAAAATGGATACATGCGTGAAGATGTGGATGAATAGAGTTGCATAGTAACATGAATTGTCCATGTGGCAAAATAATGAGGAATTAATCCAAGAGTTGACGGATTCTTATATGGACCAACCAGATAAAGGAAAACAAGAACTAGCCCAAACATTAAAGCGCATAACTTGGGCTACGAAGTCGCGGGTAGCGACAGAAGGGTCTAAACAAGCCGAATCAAGTGGAAAACAACCTATGGTAGGTTGACCTAGTTCTCAGACTCGAATTCCTTAATCTAAGGCCTTGATTTCGTCAATCAAGATTTTCCCTAGTATTTGCAAACTTTCGTACTTTCCTTATATAATTGAAATGCGTAAATCTTTTATTAGCATAATTTACGCTTTTATAGTTTTATATATGGTCTTAATGTTGATACTTGTCAGTCAATTTGTAATTTCAAAATTTTGGCAAACCTGCCACTTTAAAATCCTCCTTATAAAATGGTACCAATTGTATTGATTTTATCATTCAGAAATTTATCAAATTCCATTGGGAGCTATTTTTATTTATTTATTTACTTCCGTTGTACTTCGTAAAATTGACATTTTACATAAATTTGATGAATTTTGTAACAACAGTTAGTGTCAGACCCTAATGTAATCGACTAGGTTACCCTTTGACTACTAACATTCTAGTTTATACTCTTTATCTCTTGCGAAAGCTGGAATTCCCACTCTCATATTATCCAGTTGAACCCTTGAGTCTTAGGGTGGAGGGAGTGGTTGTGACATTTGTGCCTCTACGACCATCATAAAATTACGAATACAATGAAATCTTGTGTTTCATTTCCCAGATTTGTATAATTACATGTGATAATTACACATATCAAATTTCATATGATTTCGAACTCTCGAGAAGCTTTTCTGGAAGTTTTACGTAAACTATTACGCAAACGTAATCAGTTTAACACAACGTACACTCCAGAATACTGACATAAGCTAAAAATACCCTAAATATCCTTTACATAACTTAGAAATAAGTTTTGAAGGGTTTGGTATGTCAAAAACAAGTCTATTCGATCACAAGGACTATTTACGACAAACTACGAAAGTCTGCCGATTCTCGTAGCGATGTACACTCTGAAACAAGGTCATAAGCTAAACATACCCTAAATACCCTTAACATAGCTTATAAATAAGTTTTGGATGGTTCGGTGTGTGAAAATATGCTTATTTGATCATAGGGACTAAAAGCGTCAAAACTGCAAAAGTATGCAAATTTGCGCATATTATGCGTTCTGACCATATCCGTACATCCCAAAATTTTTGTAATCAATAAAATATTATATTTTAGTGATGGGAATGCAAAAATACCATTCTTTGCGTAATTTGGATTGTTTTCGCGTCTGTTCGAACATTCATCGTAATTAACCGAAAACGCAACCGTACGACCGAACAAACCGACATCCATCATATTTCCAAGCATATTTCAAGTCCCCTGTGCTTTAACTCCTTGTAGAGCCTTAAAATTGGGTTAACAGGGGATAAACATGTCGAAAAACAAGTTTGGAGCATGTAGGGGCCTGTTTCGCCAAAAACTGAAAGTCAGACCTGAACTGGCTCGCCTGGGGTGACCCATTTGGCTATCTGGGTCGCGGCCCATGAGAGACTTCAGACCAGAACCTTCAAAACAGCTTTCCCAGCTGTTTCTTGCTGTTTTCAAGCCTAGTTTTTGATCTTGTGGGCTATTTTAAGTGTTCCCAAAGGCTCTTACTCCTGTCTACACACTTGTAGGGCCATGATTCTTCCTTGGTGACCACACAAACACATGGCATGATCTTGTTGATTCTTGAATACTATAAATACTCTTTACATTTCATTCTTCCAACTTGCTCATTCACTCTTTCTTCATCTCCTGCTCTACTTGGAGGCTACCACTTAGTTGGAGGCTTCCTAATTGAGTTTTCTTCATCCTAGAACACTTGTAAGTGTTCTTCCTAGTCTTGTTTATTTATTTTTAGCTATTTCAAGCTAAAAGTCAAATAGTGTTTGACTTTCAGCTTTGACCATTAATTGGTCAAGACAAAGTTCAATTGAGCTTTCAACGTGATCGTAATCACGATGGTTATAATCCCTTGCGATTATACCTACTAATTACCACATTTACCAGTCGAAGTGACAAGTCAAAGTTTTGGTCAAAATGCACGATTATGTGCGTTTTGCGATGAAACTATTTTCGGGTATCAAAACATTTTGTTTTGATACCAAATCAGTTTTTCAACTTAGTTAAACATGTTTTAACATGTTTAACTCGTCACTTCTAGTTTAGTGCTTATTTAGGGTCATAGGTCAAGCGATCTTGACAATCGCTTAGACTTTCGAACCCGACCTGTTTGGTCAATCATTAGGACCCGACCAAACACATATGGTGACTATAGTTGTATAAGGAATAACCTCCAGAGGTTATACCTTATGGTCACTTCGTTTGGTTAGTTGTATGATAGGTAGTTTATATGCCTTTAGGAAATGAACAAAATGCCCTTTTTGAGCATAAATTCAATTTAAGCATATGTAACCTAAATTTTGACACTTAATTATTAAATATTTTTAGGCATATAAGACTTATCATAGGACTAGTTTGACCATCCGAACGCGCATTTGCGCAAATGACATGTTAAAGTAGCGTAAACTACCTTAACGGGTCATAACGGTTCAAAAGCACTTAGGATTCATTCCAAATCAGAATGTAGACTTTGTTAAACCATTTCATATGAGTTCCAACACTCATTTGGTTTATAAGACCTCATTCTATCCGATTCCTCCGATTATGTACCATTACTATAACATAGTTACCCAATGTTAGGACACGTTAGGACACGTACGAAGCTTGATACTTCACTTGATTCAAGGATACTTTGCAATCCCAAGTGAGTACATAGCTCCCCTCTTTTATGTTTTCAATTGTTTTGGGGTGACTCATATGTGCTAAATGCTTTCAAGTTTTCAAAACAAAGACTATGGTTTATATAAAACATGACGATTTCAATAATGTGAACGAACTTGTTGGTGCGTTAATTCATAACACGAATGCCATTCATTAGCTTAGATCAAGCCGACCAGTAGTATGTTATGGTACCATAAGATCTGACAAATCCCGTTATCGGGCTATCCACTGGATTTGGTGGGTAGTTTGGAGTAACGACAGAATCTGTTATTTTAACAAATCATGTGTTGATTTGTTAGTCGATGTTAAAGAGGCCTTTCAGGGTCTATTAAAGATACCCCATGGGTGGTATAGTCGAGTCACATAGGTTTGAATGTATTCATTAAAGAACGACCAAAAGTTTTATTTCACAATTAAAACACGGACAATTGAACGATGGTTTATAACACGAACGATTTGGACGATTAGTTTTTATATCACAAACGATTGATAACATGGACGATTTGGATGATTGATTTATGGTAAGTGATTAGATAACGAGACGAGTGTAATGTGATAAAATCATGGTGGATACGTCGCTGGTACTTCCTATATATAATTGCTTTTATCACGTTACATGTTGTAGCGTTATCTAGATCACTTGGACGAATGTTTTCAAACAATGTCATGCAATGATGTTTACTTAAATATATAAACCATACGATGTTTACCTTCAAAACGATTTACTACTTGGTTTTACAAAGACAAATGTTTTAAGTCAAGATTCATGGCTACAAAGGTTTTGTTTTACTTATATCAACTTGTAAAGTTGATAAAATATATTGCAATATCAAACACTTTTTGATTTCAAGGATTACACTCGTCGACTCTCGAGGTTGGACGAGGTATTGCAATATGAATTCAAAGCCATGAATTTGACATACAAAACCTATGTACTCGCCGGCATTTTTATGCTGACTGTTTTTCACATATGTTTCAGGTTCCATTATGTGACGATTGTTGATTACTTGCTTCACATAGGATGAACGCGGGCCTTAGTGACCTTAAAACTTGATAGACAATTGTTTGTATTTATTTGGTTTATATCAAAACAACAAGTCTATTAACAAAATAATACGAAACTTCAGATACCATGTGTTATGAAACAATGATTCTGTGAAATGACTCCCTGACGTTTCCGCTGCGGTTTGTTGTATTACGCAGTCGGGGTGTTACAGTGGTCACCCAAGGGGGAGTGTTTAAACAATTTTCTAGCCAATAATATCATGTCATGTCAAGTCCCGAGTTCACTCCCCATTTTGCACTAAATCACTAGCAATGGTCAAACACATGGAGAGTGGTAAATAATTTAAAAATAGGGTTATTGGATTTTATCATCCCCAACTATCGGCCTTTGGCTGTTGCCACCCGCAACTAACTCTTTGACACCCGACACCCCCAACTTGACTTTTTGTTTGTGCTGACACTGTAACAACTCTCGCCAAAATTATTATTTCTTAGTTTTATTTTGTCCAAAAGGAAACCCTAATTGAGACCCCCAAGTAATATTGCATGGCCCCTGAAATTTTCAGAACAGTTGGAATCAGGATCAGGCCCCCCTAAAATTCAGGGGGGGGGGTATCCCCTAGTGGATAATTATCCTCATAACTCGCAGTAAAAATCGAATTTCATCGATATGTCGACTCACACAAGCTAGTTGGAAACGTGGCTACCCTACCCTAAAAAGGGCACCGTCGCGCCACGCGACAGGGCCGTTTTTTCAGTATATACAGCAGGGTTTGGCACTTGCATGGAACTGTTATTACGACGTCCAAACTCGTTTCCTACACTAATATATCCTCTGTTTCGTTCAAAAACACACACCAAGCACGAATATCTGCGGCGATAACAGGGTAATAACTCGATCACTGCTACGATACAATGTCCGATTGATTGAAACCAATCCGATGGATGTTTAAGTGCTGCCCGAATCCGGGCTATACTTTGTCATTCCTCGTGAGGGTTTTGATTTCGTGAGCTTATCGTAAATGTTGTATTAAGTTACTGACCTAGTTTCGTGTGCATTGTTGTTTAAATTAGGTTATCAGGCTTATCAGTAGGCTAAACTCTGCCCATCTAAACTTGCAATATGAGTCATTCTCTTTTTATCAACAATGTTTTACAATACTCCAATTATTTTCAAAAGTTATAATTACAGGGATTAAGTCGTGGTTATCTTGAATCACTGGCTAGTGGGGTATTGTGCACATTACTAATTTCTCACGGTTAGGTTCATCAACCTAACAGTGATAATCATCACTACTTGGGTGAAAGGACCCAATAGTGGTATGACCATCGTCACCAGGGTGTGACACGGCGCCAGATAAAAATAAGATAGTAGCCATTGTAATCGCTCTTATGCTGTAATTCATAGCTATGTGTCGTTTTATCAAATTTGAGTGACTCGCCAGTATTTCCCCGCTGATAAAATATTTTTAAAACATGTTTCAGGTGACCTACTTTGAATCAAGGAAAAGTGCTACGGAGCACTAATAAAGCTTGAAGTGGTGGCTCAGTGAAATAAATAAACATGTTTTGTAAAACAGGGAATTTCCTCGTGAAATTCCTCTATTGTAAATTACGGGGTTTGTCCCAAATTATGAAATAAAATAATTGGGAAATTTCAAGTTTTAAAAAGATCCTGTTAAACTTCCGCTGTCAACTCAAATAATAAATACCACGGGTTTCTGTCCCGCGGCTCCTGGACCGGGTAACACCGGGACGGGGGCCGTGACAGAAAAAGGTGGTATCAGAGCCACTGATTTAAGCCAATTAAGTATTTAGAAATACTTAATTTTCTGAGTGCCATTCTGTGATTCTGTGAAAATTTAATTTACAAAGTTTTAATTTAAAAATTTATGTGTTTCTTCATGTATGCTAACAGCATGAATGAACTATCGGAGGCACTCCGAAACTTTACTATACATAGCACAGATATGGATACCACCGGTACCTTCACTGGCTACCAGGCTGATACTAAAGAGCCAATGGTGTTCCAGGCCCAACCTCAGGAGAAACCGAAGCTGAAAAAGAGAAGAAGACTCGTAGGCCGGAGGCATGTGCGTAGGAAGAAACCCGCAGTACAGAAAGTTATAAAGACTGAGAATCCTAAGGATAAAGGCAGAGGAATAGAAATCGGAGAAAGTTCAGGACAAGCCCAGGAAATTCCACCCTGGGAGGAGTTGGACCGCCAACTGGCAAATAGTGACCTCATCGGACCAGCCGATGAAAACCTCTTCTATTACCCAGCAGAAGCACAACTTCCAGTTAATCCGGAACCTGCTATCCCAGATCCTATTATCCACCCCTAACCTCTACCAGGAGAGCTGGAAGAATGGTGGACAACTGACTGGCAATTTCAGAATCTCTTGAATAACCCTAATACCTTTTTCCCCAAATATGACCGTGAGCCTCCACTACATCCACCAATGAGCACATAAAACCTGGCTGAACTCCGCCACTATGGCGAGGAGCTGGTGGACGCAGGAAATAGAATCCGAGAAGTGGGGGAGAGGATATCATGGAAATACGACGAGAGGGAACGTCGTTTCTGAAGTGCCAGCTGACAGGGATCGGTTGTGGTTGTGGCTACTTGTTTAATAATAATAAATTAATAATAATCATAATAATAAAAATATAATCATGTAAAATAACCTAAAATAAAACTTTTGTAATATAACGGGTGTGTAATGATGCATACTAATATATAAAAAGATGGAAGTCGCAAAGTCGACAATTTTGGCTATATGTGTTGACATGATTATGTGCGACTGTTTTATTATGTGATTGTTATTTATTTGGTGTTAATAACTTATATATATTAATTACCAGATGGAACACGCTGGTAATGAACCAGTTAACGAAGTTAACCAATCCGAGCAAAACCATGAAGATCAATTTCTGAATAGGCAAGATATAGAAAACATCGTTGCCCAGGGAATAGCAAATGCTATTCCAGCAATCCTGGCCGCTGCCCGAAATCCAGTTGAACCTCCGCCGCCTACTCTTAGCAAACATACTCATGATGACAACTTCAGTAATAGTGTAAATGGAGGCGGTAACAATAATAATAACGATAATGATGGGATGCAAGCCCCATTCCTTAAGAAAATGAAAGCTGCAACACCTGGTTGCACTTACAAGGAAATTCTTGCCTGTAAACCAATCGAATTTGCAGGAAATGAAGGGGCAACTGCAGCACTGCGTTGGTTAGAGAAAACCGAAGCAGTAATTAAAATAAGTAAATGTGCCGAGGAAGACAAGGTCATGTACGCGTCACATCTTTTTAAAGAAGGGGCGCTAGAATGGTGGAATACGGTACTACAAGCCAAGGGAAGCGATGTGGCTTATGCCATGAATTGGGAAGAATTTAAAAGTCTGGTGGAAAGAAAATTCTGTCCAGAATATGAAAAGGAACAAATGACAAATAAGTTCCTGAACCACCGGATGATAGATGTAGACTGTCGAGGGTATACTTCGACATTCTTCGAGTATGCTAGAGTTGTACCAACCCTGGCTTCGCCAGAACCGGTACTTATTTCTCGTTATATTTGGGGTTTGATTGGCGAAATTCAGGATATCGTCAAAGCTGCGAGACCCCGCACGATTGACGATGCGGTGGAATTAGCCAACACCTTGACCGACGGGCTGGTACGCACACGAGAAGAAAATCGAAAGAAGGAAGTGGCCCAAAAGATTACCCAAGGATTTCGTGTGGGTAATAGTAGTAATTTCAAGAAAAAGGGAACCTGGCAATCTTCCACTGTTCCATTCTGCGGTACCTGTAAAAGAAAGCATTTTGGAAAATGCAAAGGGTATTGCAATTTCTGCAAAATCCCAGGGCATCAAGAAGAAGATTGCAGGAGGAAGAAATCAACAATCTGCTTCAACTGTGGAGAAGCTGGACATTTTAGACCAGGCTGCCCTAAATTGGTCAAACCAGCAGACAACAAAGCCAAACCTGCAGAAGAAACTACCAAAAAGAACGTAAGAGCCTTTCAGCTGACTACTCAAGAAACAGAACTCATCCCAGACGTGATAGCTGGTACGTTCCTAGTTCATGATGTTTATGCAAAAGTATTATTTGACTCTGGTGTAAACCAAAGTTTTATAAATACTTCATTCTGCCAAGCTCTTAAACTACCCTTAACCAACCTTAGACAAATCTTTACTGTCGAAACGGCAGATGGGAATTCTGTTAAAATAGATATGGTTTTGCGGGAAGGAAAGATAGAACTCTTAGGCCATAAATTTTCTGCAAACCTGTTACCTATGGATTTAGCCGGATTCGATGTTGTGTTAGGAATGGATTAGTTAGTAGCCAACCATGCTCGAATCCTCTGTGATAAGAATTCCATAGAAATTCATGCACCCACAGGAGAAATAGTGGTGATTACAGGAGATAAGCCACGTAAGCCACTGAAATTCATTTCAGTAATGAAAGTGGCCAGTTATTCAAGAAAACAAGAAATAGTGTATATGATTTCGGTAATCATTAACACTAAAGGCAAAGAACTTAAAGAAATTCCAGTAGTATCAGAATACCCAGATGTATTCCCAGAAGAACTACCTGGATTACCACCCGATAGGGAAGTAGAATTTAGAATTCATCTAATTCCTGGTACTACACCGATAGCCAAGGCACCTTATCGGTTAGCACCCATCGAAATGCTATAATTGAAAAAGCAGTTAGATGAATTGCTTAGTAAAGGATTTATACAACCTAGTTCATCCCCTTGGGGAGCGCCCGTGTTGTTTGTGAAAAAGAAAGATGGTTCAATGCGAATGTGTATCGATTATAGGGAATTGAATAAGGTTACAATTAAGAATCGATACCCATTACCTAGGATTGAAGATCTTTTTTATCAACTTCAAGGAGTTAGATATTTTTCGAAGATAGATTTACGCTCCGGATATCATCAATTGAAAGTGCAAGAAGAAGTAATACCTAAAACTGCTTTCAGAACTAGGTATGGTCATTATGAGTTTACAGTCATGCCCTTTGGACTAACAAATGCTCCTGCAACATTCATGGACATGATGAATAGGATCTGTAAACCGTATCTGGATAAATTCGTAATTGTCTTCATCGACGATATACTTATTTACTCCAAAAGTCAGGATGAGCATTGTGAGCATTTGCATTCACTCTTAACTTTGTTAAGAAGAGAAAAGCTTTATGCCAAATTCTCGAAGTGTGAATTTTGGCTACAAGAGGTACAATTTTTAGGACACATGGTGAATCACGAAGGTATTCACGTAGATCCCTCCAAAATAGAAGCGATCACCAAATGGAAGGTCCCGCAATCAGCTATGGAAATTAGAAGTTTTCTAGGATTAGCCGGATACTATAGACGGTTTATTAAGGATTTTTCCAAGATAGTTGTGCCATTTACTAATCTAACCTGTAAAGCAGTAAAGTTTGAATGAGGATCCAGGCAAGAAGAGGCTTTTAAGATTTTAAAGCAAAGGTTAACAAACGCCCCAATTCTTGCCTTACCAGAAGGAACAGAATATTTTGAAGTTTACTGTGATGCTTCTAAGCTAGGATTAGGATGTGTGCTAATGCAACGCAAGAAGGTAATTGTGTATGCCTCAAGGCAATTGAAAAAGCGCGAAGAAAACTATACGACTCACGACTTAGAATTAGGAGCGATAATTTTTGCCCTTAAGATTTGGAGGCACTATCTGTATGGAAGTAAGTTTACAGTCTATACAGATCATAAGAGTTAAAGATACATATTTGGGAAAAAAGAATTAAATATGAGGCAAAGAAGATGGATGGAAATTCTAAGTGACTACAACTGTGATATTCAATATCACGAAGGAAAAGCAAACGTAGTTGCAGATGCCTTAAGTCGTAAGTATCATGAAAAGCAAAAGCGAGTTCGTGCTCTTAGATTAAGTTTACAACTCGACTTAATGGAACAACTGAAGAATATTCAGGAGATAACAATCAAGGATGATGCTGAAGGAATGAAAGGACGAGTAAAAGAATTAGAGCAAGGAAGTGATGGAATTTGGAGATTCCATAAGAAAAGGATTTGGGTACCTAAGCGAGGAGAATTAAGAAATAAGATTTTAGAGGAAGCCCATAAATCTAGGTATACCATGCATCCTGGTAATAATAAGATGTATCAAGATTTAAGAAATAATTTCTGGTGGATAGGAATGAAAAAGGACATAGCTAGATATGTATCAAAGTGTCTAACTTGTTCACAAGTTAAGGCAGAACACCAGAAACCCTCAGGTCTACTACAACAGTTAGAAATGCCTGTATGGAAATGGGAACTTATAACCATGGACTTTGTTACTA
The DNA here is from genome assembly GCA_030545235.1 of Helianthus tuberosus. Lineage (NCBI taxonomy): Eukaryota > Viridiplantae > Streptophyta > Magnoliopsida > Asterales > Asteraceae > Helianthus > Helianthus tuberosus. The sequence goes on along the minus strand of CM060432.1, from coordinate 61,909,344 downwards.
AGTTGCCCAAAACCAGGAAAGGTAATGACGCGATTTGGGTAATTGTGGATCGATTAACAAAATCAGCTCATTTTGTACCTATGAAGTAAACCTTTAGCATGGAAAGGTTAGCCAAGTTATACGTAGACGAGGTAGTATCCTTACATGGAGTCCCACTCTCCATTGTATCGGATAGAGATAGTCGCTTCACTTCACATTTCTGGACAAGTTTCCAAGAAGCCATGGGGACGCGGTTAAATTTGAGTACAACTTACCATCCCCAAACAGATGGACAGAGTGAAAGAACTATCCAAACCCTGGAAGACATGCTTAGAGAATGTGTTATAGATTTTGGTGGAAACTGGGATGACCACCTACCCTTAATCGAATTCTCCTATAACAATAGTTACCATGCAAGCATCGAAGCTGCCCCATTCGATGCACTGTATGGACGGAAGTGTAGAACTCCAGTTTGCTGGGCAGAAATAGGAGAAAGTCAATTATCAGGTCCCGAAATCGTACAAGAAACCACCGACAAGATAACTCAAATCAAGGAAAGACTAAAGACGACTCGAGATCGCCAGAAGAGTTATGCAGACAATCGACGCAAGCCACTAGAATTTCAAGTTGGAGACAAGGTACTCTTGAAAGTTTCCCCGTGGAAAGGAGTAGTTTGGTTCGGTAAGAAAGGAAAACTGAGTCCAAGATATATAGGACCATTCCCAGTAATCCAACGCATAGGACCGGTCGCCTATCGCTTACAACTACCAGAAGAATTAGCTGGGGTACATAATGTGTTTCATGTATCCAACCTCAAGAAATGTTTATCTGACGAATCCCTGGTAGTACATCTTCAAGATGTAGAGGTAAATGAGAAGTTAAAATTTGTGGAGAAACCATTGCAGATAGAAGACAGAAAGGTCAAGTTTCTCGAACACAAACGGCTAGTGCTGGTCAAAGTCAAGTGGGATTCAAAGAGAGGATCGGAATACACTTGGGAACTGGAATCAAAGATGAAACGAAAATATCCCTACTTGTTCCAGTGAATCTCGAGGACGAGATTTTAATAAGGTGGGGAGAATGTAACAACTCTCGCCAAAATTATTTTTTCTTAGTTTTATTTTGTCCAAAGGAAACCCTAATTGAGACCCCCAAGTAATATTGCATGGCCCCTGAAATTTTCAGAACAGTTGGAATCAGGATCAGGGCCCCCTAAAACTCAGGGGGGGGGGTATCCCCTAGTGGATAATTATCCTCATAACTCGCTGTAAAAATCGAATTTCATCGATCTGTCGACTCACACAAGCTAGTTGGAAATGTGGCTACCCTACCCTAAAAAGGGCGCCGTCGCGCCACGCGACAGGGCCGGTTTTTCAGTATATATAGCAGGGTTTGGCACTTGCATGGAACTGTTATTACGACGTTCAAACTCGTTTCCTACACTAAGATATCCTCTGTTTCGTTCAAAAACACACACCAAGCACGAATCTCTGCTGCGATAACAGGGTAATAACTCGATCACTGCTACGATACAATGTCCAATTGATTGAAACCGATTCGATGGATGTTTAAGTGCTGCCCGAATCCGGGCTATACTTTGTCATTCGTCGTGTGGGTTTTGATTTCATGAGCTTATCGTAAATGTTGTATTAAGTTACTGACCTAGTTTCGTGTGCATTGTTGTTTAAATTAGGTTATCAGGCTTATCAGTAGGCTAAACTCTGCCCATCTAAACGTGCAATGTGAGTCATTCTCTTTTTATCAACAATGTTTTACAATACCCCAATTATTTTCAAAAGTTATAATTACAGGGATTAAGTCGTGATTATCTTGAATCACTGGCTAGTGGGGTATTGTGCACATTACTAATTTCTCACGGTTAGGTTCATCAACCTAACAGTGATAATCATCACTACTTGGGTGAAATGACCCAATAGTGGTATGACCATCGTCACCAGGGTGTGACACGGCGCCAGATAAAAATAAGATAGTAGCCATTGTAATCGCTCTTATGCTGTAATTCATAGCTATGTGTCGCTTTATCAAATTTGAGTGACTCGCCAGTATTTCCCCGCTGATAAAATATTTTTAAAACATGTTTCAGGTGACCTACTTTGAATCAAGGAAAAGTGCTACGGAGCACTAATAAAGCTTGAAGTGGTGGCTCAGTGAAATAAATAAACATGTTTTGTAAAACAGGGAATTTCCTCGTGAAATTCCTCTATTGTAAATTACGGGGTTTGTCCCAAATTATGAAATAAAATAATTGGGAAATTTCAAGTTTTAAAAAGATCCTGTTAAACTTCCGCTGTCAACTCAAATAATAAATACCACGGGTTTCTGTCCCGCGGCTCCTGGACCGGGTAACACCGGGACGGGGGCCGTGACAGACACCACCCAGCTAAATCTTCACTAACCGGGTTTGTTTTTTTATCCGACGTGGCACAAATGTGTTGAGTTGGACATGATTACGTGGTGGATGATGTGTCACTCTCCCTCCCTCGACACCTCCACCTCATCTTTCCCCTTATTTCTCTGTCTCTCTCACAAACACAAGCTCACAAACCTCCATTAATGGCGAAACACTAAGCTTCAGTGTTTCTCACTCTCCTCCCTCCTCCTCCTCCTTCTCTACCACACCTCATCTCCGCCACCGCTGATCCTCACACAACAAACAAACAGATAACAATTACAAGTGTATACTAGAATCAATTTCTATGTGAATCAAAATCTATCCTTCAATACCACAACAAACAGAACCCTGGTAAACCTGATAACGGTTAGAAGCAAGCAGAAGGGTATGGATGTAAAAGAATTGAGAATAAGAAATTAGGGTTAGGGTTTTAATTCCTGCATACAAGTTTCGTCCTAATCATGACTGAATCGGATGACGACTAGACGCTCCTCCTCGGCGAGGATTGCTTGATCGACGACCCAGCCGGAGTGCAAGTGCGGTAGCAAGTACGACATCTCTCTCCGCCGGTTAACTCTGATCTCACCACCAAACCCTCACTTTCACCTTCCTCATTTGATTTTTGGGATGAAGACGAGTTTGAAGGCTTTCCTACCGATATTCCACCGCCGGAAGTCTCCATAACCTCGCCGGCGAATGATACCGAGGCGGCTCCGACACCAACGAAGAAGAATATTGGATCGTATGCTGTTGAGATAATATGTCTGAGAGAAACAGAAATAAGGGGGAAGATGAGGTGGAGGTGTGGAGGGAGGGAGAGTGACACATCATCCGCCACGTAATCATGTCCAACTCATCGCATTTGTGCCACGTCGGATAAAAAACAAACCCGGTTAGTGAAGATTTAATTGGGTGGTGCCAGCACAAACAAAAAGTCAAGTTGGGAGTGCCGGGTGTCAAAGTGTTAGTTGCGGGTGGCAATGGCCAAAGGCCAATAGTTGGGAGTGATAAAATCCAATAACCCTAAAAAAATGTGATTGGTTGAAAAAGGGTGGGGCCCACTATTAACCCCATCTCTCTCCTCTACTCCTTCTCTTCCCGCATCGATGAGTAGTCGCCGTTTTAATCATTCACCGAACACCGAATGGGGAGTGGCAGCAATATCCCGATCGGCAAACTTGCTCCCTACATCCACTCCACGATAGGACTCCGTCCACCCTTATATTGTCACACCCCGAAATTATCAGAGCTGGCGTGACTGGACTGGTATCTTCATTGCACAGCGGAAGCAAATAAGCTAAGACTTCTAGAAAACGAACGCCCACTAAGTACTCGACTCCACATGGTTCTCCTATTCCAACCATTCCATAATTTGAGAAAGTAACCTGAGAAAGAAACATGCGAAAAATCAACATAAAGTTGAGCGAGTTCATAGTTTGTTTGTAAAAGATTTGAAATAAATCTTTTGAATAACCGGTTTATAAAAGTCGTTGTGAAGATACAGAAAAATCATTTTTCTCGTCCTGATATATATACACTGTGAGTTCCAAATAAACTTGTAAACATTTGTAATCATTGTATGTATGTATGTATGTTTGTAAATCCCGGTATGAAAGCAAACAAGGAAACAGATCAATTAATGTGTAGCTAAGACATTAATATGTGTGCAACGGCATAGGAAGGCTCAAACCTAGCAAATTTTGTACCGGGCCTCAGGCTGTAAGACATAGTCACCTCATGGGCCAAACCCCGGTCCACATAGGTGTGGACTCGCTACACCCAAATAGATCTATCACTCATGCCCCTCGGTCCTAACACGAGGATTAATGGTCTTAAGAGTGCGCCTACCCATTCACATGATCTACTGTACTTTCCAAAGCTAACCATACCAATTGTAATTGTTTGTAATCCTTTTGTAACATGTACTTCACCCCCGAAGTTATAAAACAAATCAGTTTAAAGAAAAGGGGGACATGAACTCACTGGGTGTCCCGTTCCTCAAACGCAGACCAACCCAGTCCCAATATTATAACTAGACGATCCCATCCCTAGTCATGAAAATCATTCACATTTCGATAATACGTATTTGTTTTGTAAAAAACGGTATATTTAGTATGATCCATTCGTAAACCATTTGAGTTCCTCGAAATCCATTCGTAACATGATTTAGAAATTTGAGTTTTCGTTCATTCAAAAACTTTGTATGTTCTTACAAAACGCGCTTTGTCTAAAATATGCAATCTTTATTCATCGAAAACTTTGTGTATTTCTGCAAAACGTGCATGTCTTTCCACCTCGAAAACATTTATAAAAATGTAAAATCGTAAAAAGGTGGGGTTATGAATTCACCTGAATTGCCTTGTGCAAAGCTAGCTAATTACGACTTCGTAATGTCGTTTCCAAGAGGAGACTCGCTAGCGTGCATTCTACAATATTCCTAACATGGAATATCTTATAAGTTTCTAAATAAACATGGTAACTAAACTACGTGTCACCGAGCTCTACCGAATCGTTAACCGAACGATTCAGTGGTGAGTTGTTAACTTAGATGAAACGAAAAAGTTATACTTGTGAGTTCGTTTAGCGTCGTTAAAGACTAACAAGTCTTGAAAAGACTTAGTTTTTCAGGAGATTTAAGATATATAAATATTCATATAAAATTATATAAATATATCGATATGTTCGTGTTAGTCGTTCCGAGAAGTCGTAGTGTTTGTAACAAATATTTGTATGAAAATATCATGTAACAAACTTATACGCGATATAAATGATTTATAGTGTGCCGTTTAGGCGTTTTGAAATAGATAAACTATATTTATCTTATAAAAGAACTCGTGTTGTACGATATTTAAGATAAATATATAAGCTATATTTATTTTTATAAAACGACAAAAGTAGTCGTGCCATTAAATTCTTTACCAATCTCCGCGTCGTAGCGTTGACTGAGTTGACCGAGTCAACCGGGTTGACCGGTTGAGTTGACTCTGTTGAACGCGTCGAACTGAGTTACATCGAGTCTAACCGAGTTAAGCTGAAATACACCGAGTCGAACTGAGTTGAACTGAGTTACACCGAGTCGAACCGAGTTAAGCCAAAATCTGATCCGCTAATCCCGAACCTGAAAACCTGAGTCAATCATAACCGAACCAAACCTTGAATCACCTAAACTGAACCGAAACAGGGATGACCCGACTGAGAACGACCCGAGGTTGAACCACTGACCTGAAAAGGCACCACCACCGTCTTTATCGTCTTGAATCCGTCGGATAATGGCAAAGACCGCCGGGCCTTGACTCCGACCGCCGGTTCGAGACACAACCCACTGGTCCGAGACACTAACCACCGCCATAATCGCCGCCCGTTTCCACTGCCGCCGCCGTGAGCGGCGGCGCCGCTCCTCCTCCGCCGTCCATACTTCTTTCTCTCTCCTCCTGCCTCTCTCTATCCTCCTGTCTCTCTGCTCGTAACTGGGTGTGTAGCTGGAAGGGGACTACCGTACGTCTCCACGCGCCGCCGTGAGCGGTGGAGAGGGGTCGGCTCCCCTCTCTCTCTCACCGTTTTCTCTCTCTGCGTCTGTGTAACCGAGAGGAGCGGGTTGTGGTGTTGTGGGTGTGAGAGATGTTGAGGGTGTGGTTGTCGTCGGAGATGGTAGCCGACACCACCGTAACACCGCCGGCACCACCGGTTCGCCGATCGCCGGTCATGGAGAGGAAGAGGGATGAGAGCAGAGGGAGGGTAGCTTCTCAGGTGTGCTTGTGTTTGATTTCAAATTGAAGGAGGTGAACTTTTATGTGTATATGTTGAAGATGAAATGAAAGTGAGGATGGGGTTTTCTTGTGTGTAGAGAAACCAAGGTGTAAAACAACTGATCAAAATGAGAGTTGTAAGTGTTGACCTCTCTTAAATAGGTAGGTTTTAGATTAGTAGGCTTGGGCCCAAGGCCCACAAGCCCAATATCGTGTTTAAGTGGCCCGTTACTTATACGAAACCCGTTTTTGCAACCCGAAATCGTCGGAATGTCGTAAATTAAAATTTCAAGTTTATAAATATGTAAAGTAGTATCAATAATCGTTGTTTGTCGAGTTTGATCATCGAAAAAAATCGCGTAAAATACGACGTTGATCATTCTAATCCGGTTTCGACTATAGTAGTTAAAATTTAATTTCGAAACAAAATATATCATAAAATTTAAGTTTTAAAAATAATACGCACCTCCGATGCTTTCGTTTCGTTACCGGTGCGTTTCCTGCAGTCGCGTTTCTCGTTCATGTTTGCGTTTTGCGATGTACGGAAGCGAAATAAATTCACAACATTAAATTCATAAAAATAAAATATTCGTAGAAAATCCGTATTTGTCGGCGTTGTCAGTATTTTGTACGGCATCAGTTCGTTGTCGCTTAATATTCAGTAGATTTTTTCGTAAGCCACCGTTCACGCCCTGTAAAGTCGGTTAGCCGTTTCTAGGCACTCCAAAGGCCTAATTAAGTTAATTTGCGTCTTAAACACTATTTATTATCGTCCTAATGTTTGCTAATCGCGTAATTAGGAGCCGTAAATCACCGGTTGTCACATATATGTTGATGATTGTCTTCACAATCATTTAGTGCGAAGCTATCATGTCTCTTTGGTTTTGTCACTTGGCTTAACACTAAACTTAACTGGGAAAATAAAGGAGTATCGTAACCAAAATTTTGCGGACATAATTCCTATAAGAAGGGGGAGAACGTGACAACCCTATATTGTTGACATAATTATAGCTTGGTGGAAAATTAATTATGTATATATTATTATTATTATTATTATTATTATTATTATTATTATTATTATTATTTGTAGATAATAATAAACTTCGTCAAACAACACGTTTAATTTAGCATGCTTTTCTAGTCACATATTATGACAAAATTCACATATAAAAATATATTTTATTTTATACACCTTAATTATTCATTCTCTTCGATGCTACAAACTATTAGGCTGGACGGTATGGGGTTAGTCCCAGCCCCCTCCAGGTCTGGCGACGGTCCAAACACCGTGCCGCCCCCTCCGTCCCCGTCTTGACCGTCGAGAGCTAGACGTTGGAGACGGGCCATGTCAAGACAAAAATCCCCCCTGTTGGTGCATATGTCTGTCGACTTTGTCTTGTATCGAGTCTTGTAATAGAATGATAGATCAGGGCACGAAAAACGAGAAACAAGTAGAAGGAGGCCATTTCGCACGAAATGGAACTTGTCCATTTCGTACGAAATGGGACTGGTCATTTCGCTTGAGCCATCTCGTGCGAAATGGCTGTGCCTATATATAGTAGCCTTGTTCAAATCATTTGTAACAGTTCCGGATTCCAGAGCCGAGGTGCTGCTGACGTGTCGTTTGTTCTGTAATCATGTCAAATCAATATACAAGACAATCAAAGTGATTCTGTGTGTAAATCAAGCTGATTCAAAGTCGATACGTTTGTTTCCGCCTCTCGTATTGATTAGAACTCTGCTGAACGACTCGTTTTAGTCGTGCAAACGATCCTACATGTGGTATCAGAGCTCAGAAGGAAGAGTTCTTACTAAATCAGCCTGATTTCACCAAAATTTCTGACTTCTACTCATTCTTCTTCACATTTTTCAAAATTAAACAAGATTTTACGGTTAAAATGGATTGAATTTCACATATAACGTGCGAAACACAGTTTTAAACAATCCTTGAAAGAATCAGAGTTAAAATCGGCCTAAATTTTGATCAATTTGTCAAAATTCCACTCGATTGTGTGACATCAGCAGCATTTCATACGAAATAGCCCATTTCGTGTGAATCAGTACCCCATTTCGCACGAATTGAACCTTGTGAACCTCATTTCGCATGAATTGCATCTTGGGATCTCCATTTCACACGGTTTGGACATTGTAGACTTCATTTCACACGGATTGGACCCATTCCGCTTGAAAGTTGTCATTTCATTTGAATTGAACTTCCATTTCGCACGAATTGGTAAATCAGGACCCCATTCCGTTTGAAATATTCCATTTCGCACCAAAAGCCATTTCGTACCAGGGTCAATTCGCATCAAAGTCATTTCGCATCAAAGTGGTCCATTTCGTTTGAGATCTCAGTTAGTTTGAACCTCCATTTCGCACCGAAACATGGAAGAAGAGTTTTACAACGCGTTTGCTACCGCTCCAGCTGCTCCAATCACAGTTGCCGAAACTCTTGAAATCGAAAATGAAACGGGAACGTCTCAAAAGCCTCCAAAGCTTATGTACATCGAGGATTTTAAAGGATGGCAAAACCGTTTTGAAACATGGGTGCAAGCTTATAAGTTTGATGCATGGGTTTCGTTAGACAAATATTATGTTTAACCGATAGATGACCGTGGAAATGAAAAATCTTTAAGTGATTATTCAGCGGCTGAGAAGTTAAAATACACCAGTGAAAAAATGATGATTAGTATTCTCCGACAAGCGGTAAAAGAAGATATCTTTGTTTTGCTTCAACATGAGAACACTGCTAGATCAATTTGGTTAGCGTTGAATCAAAAGTTTAAGGGAAGTGCTGATATGATAAAAAATAAACGTGCATTACTAAAGAAATCTTTTGATATGTTTACAGCTGGTAAAGGTGAAACGACTAAGAAGACTATTGATAGATATTGTCATCTTGTCCAGGAAATGAAAAGATTGGAGATAACAAAAGAAGATGATGAATGGGTTGATAAGCTATCTGATGCATTACCACAAGATAAGTGGGGAACATATTTGTTGATTTTAAAGCATATGAGAAAATCTGAAAGTATGAATTTGTGCAAATTCATTCAGAAGCTTGAAGAACATGAATTGGATGTTCAGAAAACTGCTATCATGAATAATCCAAATGCTCAACAAGATGAAAGTTTATATTATAGAGGAAGCAGAGTTGAGAATACTCCGAGTCCAAAGATTAAGACTGCTTTCAGTGCTGATGGAACCTCTGGAACAAATGTTAGCACTGTAACTCAGAGTGGTGGATATGCTTCGTCTTATTCAAGCTTTGATCCGAATTTTACAACACCAAGTTCTCAACGACAGAGTTCAACAAATCTGCAAGGTAATGTTACATTGAACATTCAAAATGGTCAAAATCTCTCTGCAGAAATAGCTAAGCAACACATGGCATCACTTGTTACTATGTTAGAGTATTATGAAAGCTTAGTTTCTGGAAGAATTGGAAATCCGATGCTTACTAAAGAGGATTATGACCAGATTGATCCTGAGGAACTTGAGTTGATGGATCTCAAGTGGTGTTTAAGAAGAGCAGAAAAATTCAAACAAATCACCGGTAGAGATGATCTTCGTGATGCTGGTACATCTCCATTAGGGTTTGACAAATCAAAGGTTACTTGCTTTCGTTGCAGAGAAAAGGGACATTTTAAACGAGAATGTACAAACAGAGAAGCAACCGGAAGACAAGATCCATTTGGAAACAATGATTATCATCGAAAATCAATTTATCATCAAATTGCTGATCAATCGTCATCATCCCGAGCTATTGAAGATGGAAAGAAGAAAGCTTATCTTGTAAATCAAGATGATGAAAGATTGCCAGAGGGATTTAGCTGGGACAAATACGTTCCAGCCGATTCAGCATTTGTTGCTCAAATCTTGGAAGAAGAAGCAGTCAAATCTAAGCCAAAAAGAACGGAGATTTTCAGATCATCAGAAAGTGATGAAGACACTGATGATGAGGAAGAGTACATTAATAATGCTAGAGAAAGTTTAGACTCATTCAGTTTTAATTTGATTTTTGCAGATAAGATCGAGATGTTGAATGAGAAGAAGGCTGCTAGATTGAAAAGAGAACTGGAAGCAAAAAGGATAGCTGAAGAAAAGGCAAAAATGGAAGCTGTGAAAGCAAAAGTTGAAGAAAAACCGACAGAGAAAGTTGAAGGTGAAGAGTGTGAGGTAAAAGTAGAATTTGATGAAGAACCGATGTTTGAAAAGGTGATTGAGAAGGTGGTGGAGAAAATAGTAGAAGTTGAAAAAATAATTGAGGTTGAGAAAGTAGTTGAAAAAATAGTCGAAGTTGAAAAGATTATCGAAGTTGAAAAGATTGTTGAGGTCACGAAACCTTGTCTGATATGTTTGAAATCATGCAAAGATTGTGAGGAGAAAGACAAGATGTATCATGAACTAGAAGAGTTGAACGAAAAATTGTTGTTTGATGTGAAATAAGTAAAAGAATCATATGATGTGCTGAACATAACGGTTGATAGTTTGAAGAAAACAAACCTAGAAATGGGAGCTGCTGAAACGATGATGAGTTCAACATTAGTGACTAAGCAGAAGGTCATCAATGAGTATATTGAAGATTGTGCAAAGCTGAAACAGGAGTTGGAGACTGAAAGGATTGAGAATGAAAGAATCAGACGATTGCTGATGAGTTATACATCTTCTGATTATTTGATTGATAGAGTTTATCCTACTGTTACAGGTCTTGAAGCTTTTCAAGATAAAAAGACGTAAGAGGATACTGGTAAGAAACAAAGTGTCAAGTATAACAAGTGTCCGCCTCCGATCTGGGAAAGTTATTCTCCCAGAAAGCCAAATGAGGAATGATTAAAAAAGGAAATCAATATAAAGCTAAAGTCTGAAATCATTGATGAGTTACTAGACAACATTGACGTCACATTCACAGCGTCTGACACTGATCATGAGTCTGAGTTATTAAAGAAAGTGGTCGATCAGGTGTTGGATATGGATGAAGAGTCAAATTCGGAGTCTAGATCTGAAAGTTTGAGTTCATCAGACAAGAGTCCGAGTTCACCGGTCAAACGGGTTTACAATAAAGAATTTCTGATGTCGAAAAATAATTTGATTGATGAAACATTCAAAGTAGCATATACTTTGAAAGATTCTGACAAATTATTTTCTGATGAAGAGTTTCCAATAAGAAGTGTCAAAACTGAAATGATTAAACAGGTTTTCAAATTGACAGAAATTAATATTTCTGAAATAAAAGATGTAAATCTTAATGAAAAACCTAAAAATTACACTTCAAGAGTTCAACAGAGATTGAACAAGAAGAAATGTTACAGTTCTGGTTCAGGTTTTCAAAAGAAACCAAACCATAACAGTAATTTCAAAAAGAAGGGTTTAGGTTTCATTCCCCCAGAAAATCATAAAAATGAGAAAACTTATAAACCAAAAACTAAATTTGTGTCTGGTACAAGTTCAGTAGAAGAAGAGAAGAAACCATTCTGGATACAGACAAACAAAGAGTTTCTCGCTGAAAAAAGGAAGAATATGGTGAAGGAATCTGAGAAGAGATTTGAACGAAGAACCTGTTTCAAATGCCAAGAAGTTGGACACATCGCTTGGAATTGCCCAAAGTCCACTTATACAAAACAGGGAGTTACTTCTAACTCTAAATTGAAAAGTAAAAATGTTGATAAAACAGAACAACCAATGAAAAAATTCAAAGAGTTCAAAAATTCGACTTTCGAAATTGGTGAAAGTTCGAAACGTTTTTATAAAAGAAAAGTCGATTTGAACAAACAAAAATGGGTTGTTAAATCAGAGAGTAGTTCTGACAATGAATCTGACTCGTCAAAGTCAGAGGAGTCATTTGTTGAGAAAAATGATGAGAATTCCGTTCCAGAAATGAACGAAGAAAACTTTCCGTCATTGACAAGAGAAAACCTAAAATCCAAAGTTGGAAAGACTGAGATTTCAGATCAATTCTTCTCTGGTAAGGAAGAATTTGATGCTGAAAAGGCGTTTAATGGAAAAGTGAAATATATTTTTGGGAAGATGGTTGATGGGAAAGTGAAAGGAGCAAAAGAGTTTTATAAATCGAAAAGATGGGGTGTTAAAGAGGATTCTCAATCACCCAAGGCTGGTCAGGCTTGGGTGACAGCGTTCTCTACTTAAAATCCTGACTTGCCGGAACTCCCAGGTTGTTAATTGTGGAGTAGGAATCGGCATCTTTCTTGATATTTCGACCTACAAATGGTATTGATTGATGAGAACATACAAGTGTATGTATCTACAAGTGGTTAATCAAGGTCATTAAGTTGAACTTGATTTAACTTTCATACAAATGGTTGTAAAAACAAAGTGATGATCATATCCCCGATCTTACAAGTGGTTTCAACAAAACTAATTTTCCGGAAAAACCATTTTGATTAAAACAAACTGAAGTGTTTTGAAATCATAATGGGAAAATAGTTTGTTGTCAGGGGGAGTTCTGATTGTTTATGCCAAGTGGATGGCGAATTGAAGCAATTTGAATCAGTTGTCACTTTACTTGTACAGTTTGTTTTCAAATTTTCCCAGAAAATCAAAATTGAAACATATTTTGTTTTTAGGGGGAGTAAGAAAATTTAGAAATTTCGAAAATTTGAAAAATCCAAAAACATGATAAAATCTAAAAAGCCAAAAATATTGAAAAATTTAAAAACGAGTTTTGTTGTGAAAAAGAGGAAATGATAGTACATTAGTGGACTATCAGAGCACACTAAAGAATTGGAAAGTCAAATGTGATAAACGGTCTCACTGATGATATGCCAGTAGGTTTTTGCACGCTTAGTAGATTGTATTCGAGATATAAACCTAAATATCAAACTTGCTTATTTCGTGGGGAACATCTCTCAGATATATAGGTAACCCCTGAAATCTTGTTTGAAGGGCTTTCTATTTCTGACATACTAGGTCTTTGTGCGTGGTGATATCTGGGGTATTATACCCGGACTTCTGATTTTGCGGGAGCAATAGCCTAGTCCTCGTATAATACTTTACATTGCTTTAATCTTAAAGTCCACCCTCAGCATAAAAAATGATGAAACATTGAAAAATGCTAATCATGTGCTGTTGAAGAAAAGATTCTCTAAAGGGAACACACCGAAAGTCGAACCATCATCTCTCTGATTTTGCGGAAGCAATAGCCTGAGCTCTCATGGTCTCGCATTTACCCCTTGACAGATATCATTAGTGTACATTCACCTGTAAGACTGAATATAGGAGTCTGGATACTGGAGTATATTCTGAGGTGGGACATGCGAATAAGTTTAAGTGCTTAAAACATTAATCTCGTATCTCGAAACAGTTGAACTTTGTGTGAAAATTTAAGTGGATCAGTATACTGACAATCTACGTGAATCGTTTAGAACTTAAAATGTTTAAAGCTTAACGGTGTTGGTGATTTGTCTCATAAACTGATATGATCCTCTTACACAAACTCACAAAAATATTGTTTGTAAATATTTCTTTACTGCATTTCATTTAATAAAATTCCAAAAAGATTTTCAGTGTGTTTTAGCATAAAATTTTGAAAAAATACAAAAAGATTTTCGACAACTGATGTTGGAAAGCTGATTTTCAAAATTCCAAGTGCTAAACATGATGAACAACAGGTTTGGGAGAGTTTGATTAGAAAAAGAAAAATGATATTTTTTTCAAATGGTCATCAGAAATTAAAAATGTTAAATCATTTTGGATGATATCTTCAAGTGGTGGTTTGAGATTGATTCTACATGAGGTTTACAAATTTGTCAAATTGTTAAATTTGTGAAATTTATTTTGAGGTAGAGACTGTGCAGGTTAGCCAGGCTTCGACTCCTGAAGATGTGCAGATTTGAGCCAGGTTCCTGATCCTGTTGCTACGGAAAGCCAGGATACGACCTGAACCTGTGGAAAAGCTAAGTCAGATTGCGATCCCGGAACAACTTAAGGGGGAGTCTGCTAGCAAAGAGGAGTCTGAAGATGTAAGAGCCAGTTTCTGATCAAGAGAATTAGAAAGCACAAGAGCCAGGTTGTGATTCTGAAATTGTGAAAAAAAAATTCATTGAAGATTGTTAGATCAACATTCAAGGGGGAGTATGAATGGTTGAAAGCCAGTTTGAGATCCTGGAAAAGAGAAATAGATCAAAGGATGCTTACACTGTCAGATACTTCGGATAGAGCACGAAGACTGATAAAGACTGAAGATGTGACATACCAAAGACTCAACACTGAAGACTTCGTCAACATCCAAGGGGGAGTCTGTTGGTGCATATGTCTGTCAACTTCGTCTTGTATCGAGTCTTGTAATAGAATGATAGATCAGGGTACAAAAAACGAGAAACAAGTAGAAGGAGGCCATTTCGCACGAAATGGAACTTGTCCATTTCGTACGAAATGGGACTGGTCATTTTACTTGAGCCATCTCGTGCAAAATGGCTGTGCCTATATATAGTAGCCTTGTTCAAATCATTTCTAACAGTTCTGGATTCCAGAGCCGAGGTGCTGCTGACGTGTCGTTTGATCTGTAATCATGTCAAATCAATATACAATACAATCAAAGTGATTCTGTGTGTAAATCAAGCTGATTCAAAGTCGATACGTTTGTTTCCGCCTCTCGTATTGATTAGAACTCTTCTGAACGACTCATTTTGGTCGTGCAAACGATCCTACACCCCTTTTTTAGGCGATTTTGTTTATTAGATATACTTTAAGATACGAAATTACGGGATACAAACCGAGATATATGTTAGTATAGAGTGGAGATAACGTTTATCGTCAAAATAACACGCTAAGATGATGAGATTAGGCGGTTCCGGGTTCACCGGAATTCCGCCGGAAAATCGAAACGGATAAACGAAGAAGAAGCTGATGGCTTTTGTTGTGTTTCAAAACTTTCGATAATTACCATATTAGTCCTTGAGATTAAAGACTATCTTCAAAACTCTTAACCTTATAGTTTCTAAAGTTTACAAGAATGGCAGAGTTTATATATACAATAATAAATTGATTAATTTTTTAGAGTTAACTGCCATTTTCGTCCCTGTGGTTTGGTCACTTTGGCCATTTCAGTCCATTTTTCAAAAATGCGCCATTTTCGTCCCCCACGTTCTGGAAAGGTGCCATTTCAGTCCAAAAATCATAACCCAGTTAAGTCAGTTTGTAAATAAGGACTGATTGTGTAAATTTGTAACATAAAGGACTGATTGTGTAAATTTGAAAAATGGACTGAAATGGCAGTTAACACCACCACCACTAGCCCTGCCACCACCACCACTCCGCTGCCACCACCACCGCCACCACAGCCCTGCCACCACCACCACTTCGCTGCCACCACCACCACAGCCACCACTCCGCCACCACAGCCGAACAATAATAAAACTAACAACAACAACATTAATCATAACATCCGAACGTGTGTATATATTGAAATTATTGGCATCTCTATCACATGACATATAGATTTAAAGGTTTGTTATATTGTTATGGTTATTCCTTTGATTAACCGACAAAAAAAAAGGAAAAGATATGTATATATATGGAACAAAACAAGCTGGTCAAAATTACAAATCTCCTATCAATTGTCGACGCGGCTTTCCCATTTTATGTTGATCATCAAATCAATTAAGCTCCTATTTTATCCAACTTATTGATCGAACCCAACCAGATTCATAGCCTCCCCTTGTTCTCGTTCCCCTACACAATCAAAAGCATTGCCGATTGCCGATTGTGCTCGCCGCCGCATCGTTTTTCACCCCGAATCAGAGTTGGGTCATCGACAACTCCGCACGACGTACCGTCAGACTCCGCCATTGTATTACTCCGCCTAGTATCACACACTCTCGCCCAGAGACCGCTGCAACTTCACCACCGCCGCCTGACCGTCTTCCGATTTGCCCGCAACCGGCGCCGCTCTAATCTGTTTGATCTGTTTATCGGATCTTTTCAGGTAACAGTTCCGACCACGCTTGCTAAAATCTTTTTTTTTTTGGTGACCTTGAGTTCTTTCCGGCGACTAAGAAATACAACTCCAAAGTTGAACTAAAATACATGAGAACAAAAGCGGAATAAGAATACGTGTACGTTTCGTTTCGTCTAAAATATGAAACTTGATTGTGTCTGATTACGGAAACTTGATTTATATGTGTGTGTGTGTGTTGATTTATATGTATGTGTGTAACGTATATTGTAGGTGAGTGCGTGTGTATACATGTGCAATGTGTGTTGCAGGTAGGTGTATATGTATGATGGTTATTTGAAGGAGCGATGTTGCTGATACGATGATGATCGGGAAATTCGAGAACTTCGAACACGAAGAACTCTAACTCAAAACGATGATGATGGCGGTTGACGAAGAACAGTGATGATTTTTGTGGAGCTCCGGTTCCGGCGATTGGCAGTGGCTGTGGTGGCGGTGGTGGTGGCAGGGCTGTGGTGGCGGTGGTGGTGGCAGCGGAGTGGTGGTGGTGGTAGGGCTAGTGGTGGTGGTGTTAACTGCCATTTCAGTCCATTTTTCAAATTTACACAATCGGTCCTTTATGTTACAAATTTACACAATCAGTCCTTATTTACAAACTGACTTAACTGGGTTATGATTTTTGGACTGAAATGACACCTTTCCAGAACGTGGGGGACGAAAATGACGCATTTTTGAAAAATGGACTGAAATGGCCAAAGTGACCAAACCACAGGGACGAAAATGGAAATAATTAATTTTAACTAATTTTAGGTTTACTTAGTTTTTTTTAGGTTTATGTATTGTGTTTTAATATTAATGAAAATAATTTCTTAATTTATTTGTTAAATGTTAAAAATAGTGAAAGATTAAAAAAATATATATAAAAGTGGTGGGGTAGGATCATCTAGGACCATCCTCCCATTTCCACTAAAGTTGTAGGATGGACCATCCTCCAAAAGATGATGATGTAGCAATGACATGGCGGATCATCCTCCCTTGGAGGATCATCCCCATACCATGTAGACTTATTTACTTGAGGCACTTACATATTAATTATTCTAGAAAATATTTAACGCTTATTGGGTCGGTTCCTATTATTTCAATGCAATTTGGTTCTACAAGAGATGTGCAATAAACAATATTATTCATTTTCATTTCCATTTCCAACATATACCATGGCAGAGAATAGTGTTTCCCTGTCATTGGTTCAATTGGGCATCCATCAATCCCCTATTTGACCAACCAATTTATTATTTCTTACCCACTTTAAAATTACGTTTTTACCCCCACTTTAAAATTTCGTTTTCGCCTCAAGTTCAAAATGTAATTACCCTGTTGCCCCCAGCTAAAAATTACGATTTTGCCCTCGTTTCAAATTTTACGATCTTACCCTACGCCAAAATTACGTTTTCGCCCCAGCTCAAAATAAAATTATGTTTTTCCCTATCTCAAAATTACGCTTTTACACTGGTTTATTATTTTACACCCACTTTAAAATTACGTTTTCGCCCCCAGTTAAAAATTACGTTATTACCCCCAGTTCAAACTAAAATTATGCTTTTGCCCCCAGCTTAAAATTACGATTTTCCCCTCGGTTCAAAATTACGCTTTCACCCTCAATTCAAAATTACGTTTTTCCCCAGTTCAAAATAAAATTATGGTTTTCCCCTTGCTAAAAATTACGATTTTTACCCTCGCTCAAAATTACGGTCTTGTCACCGTTTTAGTTTTCCTTTCTACCAAAACTATACTACTGTCTTTTTAGTTTGTTGTGAATTATTCGGCCATCGCCCCGCAACGCGGGCGAGGCATCAACTAGTTATCTACAAAGCCCATGAGGGGCAATAGTGCTTGCTCCCTATTGGGTTAAATGGGCGGCAAACTTAATAGTGCCAGGCAGCTGCCTGGCACTCCCCTATTGGTCCAACAAATTTACGATTTTATCCCGCTTTAAAATTAAGATTTTGCAATCAATATAAAATTATGTTTTTATCCCCACAGCCCCACTTAAAAATAAATTTACGCTTTTGCTTCTAGCTAAATATTTTGATTTCGCCCCCGGTTCAAAATTACGATTTTGCTCCGTTTCAATTTACAGTTTTACCATTAGTTTTTTTCCCTTAAAAATACGATTTTGCCATCAGTTCAAAATTATGTTTTTACCCCCACTTAAAAATAAATTTACGCTTTTGCTCTCATCTAAAAATTCCAATTTTGCCCTCGGTTCAAAATTACGACTTTGCCCCGTAAAAATTTATAGTTTTGCCATTAGTTTATTCTCACAGCCAAGTTACGATTTTGCCGTCAACTTAAATTTACATTTTGTCCATCGTTTTTGTTTGTTTTCCTGGTGAAATTACAATTTTGCCCACAGTGTAAAATCGCACTCATGCCGGCAGCTTCCTGACACTCCCCCATTAGTCCATTTAATTTACGATTTTATCCCTGAATTAAATTTATGATTTCGCCCTCAGTTAAAAATTACGTTTTTCCCATCGTTTTAGTTTTTTAGCAAAACTATAAAGGTTTTTTGTTTTAATTTGTTTACTCGATTTAATTTTTTTTTCCGTGTCAATGAGCTGCCTAACACTGGCTCATTAGTCCTGAAAAATTACAGTTTTGCCCTGAGCCCAAAATTACGGTCTTATCATCGTTTTAGTGTTTTTCCAAACAAAATTATAGTAGTGTTTTTTTTTAATTGATTGAGAATTATTCGGCTATCGCCCCGCAACGTGGGCAGGGCATCAACTAGTTTTCAACATATACAAAGAACATGGCAGAGAATAGTATCTCCCTGTCATTGGTTCAAATGGGCGGTCAGCCCTCCCCCAGTGGAACAACCAGTTTATTATTTTATACACACTTTAAAATTACGTTTTAGCCTCGGAATAGTGTTTCCCTACCATTGGTTCAAATAGGCGGCGAGCAATACCCAATGGCCCAACCAGTTTATTATTTTATACCCACTTTAAAATTACGTTTTTGTCCCCAGTAAAAAAAATACGGTTTTGCCCCAACTTCAAAATACATTTACCTTTTTGCCCCTAGCTAAAAAAGGCGATTTCGCCCTCGGAAAAAAAATTACGCTTTTACCCTCAACCAAAATTACGTTTTCGCCCCAGTTCAAAATAAAAATATGTCCCCCCCCCCCCCCCCGGCTCAAAATTACGATTTTACACCAGTTTATTATTTTATACCCACTTTAAAATTACGGTTTTGCCCCCAGTTTAAAATTACGTCTTTGCCCCCAGTTCAAAATAAAATTATGCTTTTGCCCCCAGCTAAAATTTACGATTTCCCCCTCGGTTCAAAATTACGATATCACCCTCAATTCAAAATTACGTTTTCCCCCCGGTGCAAAATAAAAATATAGTTTTCCCCTAGCTAAAAATTAGGATTTTACTCTCGGGAAAAAAACTTGATTTTTCCCCCAAGTAAAAATAAAAATATAACTTTGTCCCCAGCTAAAAATCGTGTCAAGGAGCAACCTAACACTCTTTTTACGTTTTTTTCTTCTAGCAAAACTATAGTACTTTTTTTAATTGGTTAAAAATTATTCGGCCGTCGCCCGCAACGCGGGCAAGATATCCCCTAGTTTCACTTACAGGAATTTTCTATCATGCATCTATTTACTTATTTTACTTTTCTTTCAACCATCCATCAACAAGAATCCTAAAAACCATCTGATGGATTTTTAAACACCAACTGCTTTACCAAAAACAATCTAACTTCTCTTTTTAATCTAAAACCAATTGCATTTTTCAACATTCACACACAGATACGTATTAACCTAGAGGGAGAGAGAATTGAGGAACTTCTAGATAAGGAAGAGAGAACCTGGTTGAACTAGAGGGAGAGAGAATTGAGGGACTTCTAAATAGAGAAGGGAGGACCTGGTTGAACTTCGGTTCCTACATGACCGTGGCGGATTTAGCCCAAAAAATCAGGGACCCAAAAAATAATCAGGTGTATCATTTGTATAATGGAGACAGAGTTGAGGTATATTTTATTTTTACACTACGGAGATGGAGTTAAGGGGTATTTTTATAATGTGGAGACGGGGTTGAGGGGTAGCCTATGCTACTCCTGCTAACACTCTAACTCCGCCCCTGCTCCATGACGGGTTCCGCCTGGCCGGCGACGGCGAACACAATGGAGGTTAGAGGATGACGAGCAACCACATAAGACGGCTCCCTCTTGGTGGCGAAGGCTTTAGTCGTTTTGAAACATGAATGACTGTGAAAGCAAGTCTTCAGCAACTAAGGTGAGATATCAGGTGACTTCCGTTTTCCAGCGAAGGTTTAGAGCAATAGTTACTCGAATGTTTTCTCTCGGTTTAGATCGGCATCACCTAGAGATGATTTCGTTGTGGTAGTGTTGTACGTTATAGATCCGACGGGATCTAGCCTTTACTTGACATTTCCGCTTAGATCTGGTGTAGTTAGAGCGATTTTCTAGCAAAAGGCAAGCAGAGGCAATTGCGGTGGCGAAAGTAGCATCCGACCGCTGGACAGTGGCGAGTAGCGGTGATAGTTGATGTTGGTGACTCGTGATGGACGCTTGGGAATGAAACGTAAATTTTTAGTAGTGTTCGGTAATAAGCTAGTTGATTCAGTGGTGTTTGGATGCAGATCTAGCAAAAATGGGGTTAAATGGAAGCTAAACTCGGTCAACTAAAGTCAGATCTGGTCAACATGTTGGCCAAGGAGTTTGGTGTATTTCGGTATACTGATTGAGCATTAGGGTGAAGGGAGTGGGTGCGGCAAACCCACATTACCGAATCGGCAATGGGCGGCAAACCACCGCCAACCCATTTGCCGCATGAGGTGTTTGACGAAATGGGTTTAAATCGGTGGGGCATTACCGAATCGGTGAGGGGAGGAAGGAGAGAGAGAGGGGGTGGGGGGGTGGGCTCCATTCCTATTTCAACCAATCACAACTTTTTCCTTTTTTTTTAAAAATAGTTTACCACTTCACCAAGTGTTTAAACCATTGCCAACACTTTTCACCAAAGTTTAAACACTTTTGACTGATTGACATGGCGCGCTCTGATTGGTCGGTTTTTTGGTTTGCCACTCCAAAGTGTTTAACCACTCCCTTCACCCTTAGGAAGGGTTGTCTTGATGAATACATGCATACTGTACGAGCTCATGCTTTAACACATAGTACATTTGTACGAGAACATGTGAGTTTTACGACCCCGCATTTCAATTAATGACTCATGAGTTTCCTAAACAGTGTTCGACAAATGGTTTCGAATTTCACAAATGGTTTACACATGTTTATGCTAAAACATATCAGTTCTACAAAAGCATACGTGATTTATGAAATACGCAAGTTTATGCAAAAGCACATCAGTTCTACAAAAGCATACAAAGTTTTACGAAACATGCATGAGTTATCTCTAAGGACTGGATTGTCCTTCTTACATCTCTAAGGATTGGATTGCCCTTGTCACATATCTAAGGAATGGATTTTCCTTGTTGAGGACTATACTATCATCGATATATGGAGGAGGGCCAGAGGGTCCTTGTCACACCCCAACCGATGGCGGAAACATCGGGGTGCGGCACTAAGCGTTCAGATTGCTCATGAGTTTCCATAACACTAAAAGTTTCAGTATAAATTAGATGAGTTCAAACATTGTCTAGATCCAACCAAGATCAACCATCACAACAAGTATCAAGAATTACATCAAGTTCCAAATATTGTTCATAACTTAATTAAATTAACTAGGTGAGTTTCTAAGCATCATCCTAGCTTGATTCCTGAATCCAGCATCCTATCAGCCTGCAACATGTATTAAAATATGGTCAATACAATAATGTATTGGCGAGTATACAAGTTTGAGTGTATAACATAATAGTTTAAAAAGACTGATATCCGTCATGTAAACATAAATATAAAAAAATAGTTTCAGCCAAGCTAGTGTTCGCAGTCCAAGTGATAAACCAAGTGTCCCAATGTATTTACCACTTTCCCAAGAATCAAGGAAAGCAAATAGAATCATCCTAACAATACCCCTGAGAATAATGGGGAAGTGCATTCTCCTATAGCGCTACTATTGTTAAGGCAGAACTACACACAAGGATTAAACGTTCACATAGCATAAAGAATCAACAATCAAGAATCCAAAAGTATCAAGTTTCACATTTACAGAGTATAGAGTTAGATTTCAAGTAGTTTCAAGTTTCATAGAATACATGTTGCATCCCAAAAGTTTAAAACGAACAGGGATCGAGTATACTCATAGTGGGTGCTAAGTATCGACACCTACTAATTGGATCAAAGGGAGCTCTGAGATTAACCTGATTATAGTTTAATAGATAAGCGTCGGACAGAATAATGAGAATCGTGCAAAGTGTCGGATTAGTCTCCTGATCGGATGGCCATCCGGACGGATGGTCATCCGGTCGGATGACTCATTAGATTCAAACGGACCATCATCCGATCGGATGGTTATCCGGACGGATGGCCATTCGATCGAATGGTCATTCGATCCTAAAGTGTGTTTTCCAAAATGATCAACTTTTGAAGTTTTCATTGTAGCGTGAGTCCAAGTCGTTCGATCGGATGGTCATCCAATCGGATGACCGTTCGGTCGAATGACACTTCGAGTGTAAGCTTCAAAGTTCAAAGTTCTGATTCAGAATAGTTTAAGTGTTGAAGTTTACTTAGATAGTCCACCTGGTCAGACGGTCATTCGATCGGACGGCCGTCCGATCGGATGGTCGTTCGTTCCTAGTGTTCTCGTCACTTGGAAACGTTGTAAAATTTCTAAGTTTGAGTTTAACTGAGACGACATGGTAACGTATCGAGACAACGGAAACTTACCAAAGTTCAGCTTGCCTGATCGGATGGAAATCACCCCGTTCGATCGGACGACTGTGCTTGGCAGAGTTTCATGTCTGACCCGTAATCCGGTCATCTTCTCCGGTGATAATCCATTTCCAAGCTGACTTCAGACTAATCATCAAGTCTACAATCCGTTTTGGTCCGGATTTCACCGTCTTAGGTAAAAAGTTAAGAAAGTTTGAAGAATAACATGAAATTAACTGAAAAACTTAGATTTTTGTAAAGATTCGGTGTAAACATATGGAAATCTCTTAGATCTGAGCTAGAGCTTGCTAGAAATGACATCACATAGTCGGTTGTACAACCGCCACGATGACGTCACCTTCAAGAGCTCAAATCTTGGAGATTTCACGGTGAAAAGTGTGATTTTTTGATGAAGAATCATGTGAAGGAACGTGCATAGATTGACGTTGTACAAGAATCAAGTGTAAAACATACCGAAATCGCCGGAAAATGGAAGAAAAGTGTAGTACGTGCGCCTGGATCGGAGCGCTCTGTCACATCAGTGAAAAATGATGTGACAGGTCCTATTTATAGTGTCAGAGGAGAAGTAAGGCGGTGCAGCAGACGGATCGGATGGCTGTTCGGTCGAATGGCCCTCCGATCGGATGGTCATCCGATCGGATGTCCATTCAGACAGTCCAATCCGTTTTGCAACTTTTCCGTCTTTGGTTCATTTTGCGAGCTAGATTAAGCGTTGCGTATTATTGTAGTATCATTACTTAACAAAAGTATATCATTAACACAAAGTTTCCAAGTTTACATAAGTGTCAAGCCTTTAGTATCTCATTTTACCAAGTCTCAAGTTTCACGAGTCTCAAGAGTCAAGATTCAAGCATCAAGTATCAAGTATCAAGTATCAAGAATCAAGTTTCAAGAATCAAGTATCAAGAATCTAGTATTAAGAATCAAGTATCAAGAATCTAGTATTAAGAATCAAGTATCAAGAATTTAGTATTAAGAATCAAGAATCAAGTATCTAGAATTAAGTATCAAGTATCACCAAGATTCAAGTTTCATAGCATCAAGATTCACAATGTATCATAAGTGTCAAGTTTACATAGTATAGGGGCCAATATTGGCAAAAGCTAAAAGTTCAGGGACGCAGGGCGTTATAGTCTCCCCTCCTTTAGGAGATTTCGTCCCCGAAATCTAAGAGGAAGACTGCTCGAAGAGCTGCGGATACTTGGTCTTCATCTCACTTTCGAGTTTCCAAGTGAATTCGGCGCCACGCTTTCCTTCCCATCGAACCTTGACTATGGAAATTTTGCTGCGCCTCAATCGCTTGACACCTCGATCCATGATTTCGACCGGTTTATCCACAAAGTGTAAAGCTTCATTTATTTGCAAGTCTTCGAGGGGAACCTTGTCACACCCCGACCACGTAAAACAACAAAACGTGGCGGAAACGTCGGGGAGTGTTGTAACAGAATTAATTGTTTCAAATCCATGGCAATTAAAGTTTTGTTTTATTAATCAAATAAGAGAGTTACATTGTTTTAAACAAGAAACAAAGAGTACATAACATAAATTAACTAGTTCTTGTCTCGTTTTAAGTCACTAAGGCACAAGTCCGCCTAAGTATGTCTCGATAAGTCCTATGCATCAACTCCTGAAAACACATGTGAAAATAGGTACGTCAGCATAAAAATGCCTGTGAGATACATAGGTTTTGTGAAAATAGGTTTCATGACTTGTAAGTTTAGAAAGAGTTGTTTAATAAAGTTTAGTCATGAACCTTGTAAATTGATTTGTTTTGTAAATCATTTGAAAAACAATAAGTTCAGATGATATGTATAAATAAGAGAATAATGTATGGTTAAATGAATAACCAAGTAAAATGAGTTTGTATAAGATAAGTTGTTTGTAAAACAATGTCTTGTGAAAAGTATGTTATTTGTATAAAATGTTATATGTCTCAAATTGAAATGATTCAAATACCGCTACGATATATAATACCATACAAACACTTATATATAGGAAGTACCAGCGGCGTATTCACTATGCTTGTATCATATTACACACGCCTCGTTACTTAAATCACTTACTCAAACCAAACCATCAAGATGTAATGTTTAACAATTGTAGAAATGTTTAGGTATAGTCAAATGTCTATTGTCAAATGGTTCACATGGTTAAATAGATACAAATGGTTCACATAATGTAATATAATGTGTTCATATGCCGGATGAGCATATGCAACAAATTGTAATGTAAAACAAGGTACTAAGTATGCACACAATGGACATACATAGCATGAAATGTAATGTAAAACAATGTACTAAGTATGCACACAATGGACATACATAGCATGAAATGTAATGTAAAACAATGTACTAAGTATGCACACCATGGACATACATAGCATGAAATGTAATGTAAAACAATGTACTAAGTATGCACACAATGGACATACATAGCATGAAATGTAATGTAAAACAATGTACTAAGTATGCACACAATGGACATACATAGTAAAACAATGTAATGTAAATCATGGACTATAAATGTACTAATGAACATAACAAGCATATGATATGAAAGCATGAAAGGCACAAAAGTAACAAGTAGGCACATGTGTTTCACCCCAAAATGTTTGGAAAACAGTAAAAGAGGGGTCTATGTACTCACTTGAGATTGCTTAGTAGTCCTTGAGTAACAACCAAACAATGCTAGGGATCACGGATATCAAACGGCACCTAATATAGGTAACTATGTTAATATACCGGACCTAAATCGGAGGATTTGATAGAATGAGGGTTCGTAAACCAAACGAGTATGGAGACTCATGTAATATGGTTTAACAAAGCCCACATACTAAAATGAAACCTAACCTAAGTGCTTACGACCCATTACGACCCGTTTAGGTAGCTTATGCTACTTTAACACGTCGTTCGCGTGAAACGCGTTTGGAATGCTTAACTAGCCCTATGATAAGTAAAATATGCCTTAACTTGTCTAATATTGTTTCCAAATCAGTTTAGATGTCAAAAGTTATGTTACATATGTTCAAAATGAATTTCGGCGTCAAAGGGGTATTTTGGTAATTTACCTAAGGCATATAAACTACCTATCATACAACTAACTAAACGATGTGACCATAAGGTATAACCTCGGAAGGTTATTCCCTATATAACTATGGTCACCTAATGTGTTTGGTCGGATCCTAATGATCGACCAAACGGGTCGGGTTCGAAAGTATAAGCGATTGTTTAGATCGCTTACCTTACGACCCTATATAAGCACTAAACTAAAAGTGACGAGCTAAGCATG
The DNA here is from genome assembly GCA_030545235.1 of Helianthus tuberosus. Lineage (NCBI taxonomy): Eukaryota > Viridiplantae > Streptophyta > Magnoliopsida > Asterales > Asteraceae > Helianthus > Helianthus tuberosus. Next base: position 61,883,126 of record CM060432.1, on the reverse strand, counting down.
TTAAAACATGCTTAACTACATTTAGAAAACAAGTTTGGTATCAAAACAAACGGTTTTGATACCTAAGAGTAGTTTGGTTACAAAATACGCAAGAATGCGCATTTTGGCCGAAACTACGACTCGTCACTGAGCCTAGATAACGTGGAAATCAGTAGGTATAGTCACTAGGGACTATAACCATCGTGATTACGCTCACGTTATGAAGTTCAAACGAACTTCGCATTGACCATAAACTGGTCAATGCAGAAATTCAAACAAAGTTTGACTTTTAACGCTAAAAGAATAAAAAGAACGAAGGATCACTTACAAAGGGTCCCCGAAAGCTTTGATCTCCAAGAAATCTCAGGTAGGAAGTGTATGAACACAACCACTTAGAGAAAAACTCAGATTTCAAGTGGGTTTTGTGTTGTGAATCAAGGGGTATTTATAGGATTCTTGGAACCGTTAGGATCGTTTATCGAATAACGTGCTTTGATCTTGCCCCTACACTTGTTGCAACCTTGTGGTAACTAAAAATGGCCCCTCGTGACCAGGAAAGGGCAAGTGTGGGTGAGTTTGGAGTGCATAACAGCTGTTAACAGCTGTTAAAACTGAATTAACTGATCTGGGAGGCTGACACGGGCCGCGTAAGGGATCACTCAGGGCTTACGCGGGCCGCCTGGGGGTCCTGATCAGAAAACAACTTTGCAAAATGACAGTTTTGGTCCCTGTTGTGTTTTAAGGCTCATTTCGACACGTTTAAGGCCCGTTAAGCCAACTTCAAGGCCCTAAAATGATGCCTAAACATTGTGGACATGAAACATGCTAAAAAATATTCCGGGTGTTTGTTCGTTTGGTCGTACGATCGCGATGTTCGCTTAATTACGACGGAATGCGCATAAGCGCGAAAAACAATCCAAATTGCGCGACGAATGGATTTTTCTCATGCCAAACACTAAAATAAAATATTTTAATGCTTACATAAATTTTTGGATGTCCGGATGTATTCAGAACGTAAGTTATGCGCGAAAATGCAAACTTATGCACTTTTTGACGCTTTTAGTCCCTGAATGACCCAAAAGTTTATTTTAGCACACCGAACCCCTCAAAGCCTATTTCTAAGCTATGTAAAGGATATTTATGGTATGTTTAACTTATGGCCATGTTCCGGAATTTCTGTTACAGTTCAAATTGGCATACTTTCGCAGTTAGTCGAATTTAGTCCCTGTAAGCGATTAAACTTGATTTTGTCATACCAAAGCCTTCAAAACTTATTTCTAAGTTATGTAAAGGTTATTTAAGGTATGTGAAGCCTATTTCACTATTCCGGAGTGTTCGTTGCATTAAACTGGTTATATTTACGCATCAGTGCGCGTATAACCTTCCAGAAAGCGATTTAGAGCCCGAGATCGAACAAGAATTGATATGTGCAAATGATACACATATTTGAACAAATCCCAAGTATGAAATACAATATTTCATTGGTTTGGTATTCATTTGATGGCCGTGGAGGCACAGGTGTCACAGTCTCCCCTACTTTAGGAACTTTCGTCCCGAAATTTATTTGTAGGAGCCTGTCTGTGACTTTGTGTTAAATAACCATCAAGGATAAGGCAAAATCCTGATATTCCTCTTTAACGGACATTTTTCAGAAATGAAAAATGCACGGAATGAGTCATTTTCCTTAATGGGTATCCTTCAGAAATGAAAATGCACGGAATGAGTCATTTTCCTTAATGGGTATTCTTCAGAAACGAAAATGAACGGAATGAGTCATTTTCCACAATTTCTTCAGAAACGAAAATGAACGGAATGAGTCATTTTCGACAATTCCTTCAGAAACGAAAATGCACGGAATGAGTCATTTTCCACAATTTCCTTAGAAACGAAAATGCACGGAATCAGTCATTTTCCTTAATGGATATTCTTCAGAAACGAAAATGAACGGAATGAGTCATTTTCCACAATTTCTTCTGAAACGAAAATGAACGGAATGAGTCATTTTCCACAATTCCTTCAGAAACGAAAATGCACGGAATGAGTCATTTTCCACAATTTCCTTAGAAACGAAAATGCACGGAATGAGTCATTTTCCTTAATGGGTATTCTTCAGAAACGAAAATGAACGGAATGAGTCATTTTCCACAATTTCTTCAGAAACAAAAATGAACGGAATGAGTCATTTTCCACAATTTCTTCAGAAACGAAAATGCACGGAATGAGTCATTTTCCACAATTTCTTCAGAAACGAAGATGAACGGAATGAGTCATTTTTCACAATTTCTTCAGAAACGAAAATGAACGGAATGAGTCATTTTTCACAATTTCTTTAGAAACAAAAATGCACTGAGTCAACTCTAGACACACGACCAAACTTGCTGTGGTTTCTGTGCACTAAATTCCATAATTATGTATGCATCCATAATTACGCAATTCCTTGCATAGTCCGCACAATTTGTTTTGTAATGTGAAGGGGAAGAAAAATTAAACCTGTGATGAGTGTGACTAGACTATCATAGGGTCCTTTTAATTAGATCGACAAATGATCTCTTTTAATTAGACCACCTAGGAGTCTTTTCAGCTATTTCATCACATGATATTCCTAACCAGATTTTTGGATCAATCTGTTTAACTAGACCACTCAAGGGGTCTAATTATGGAATAGTACAATATATAGTACAATATAATCCAAGGGTCTTTACTATTACGTAAAAGCTCATTGAGGATTTAATATAGTACCTTTGGATATCCTACTATGAATCCCTTATACGAAGATATGGAAGATTCTACGAGGATTTGGATAACAAAACTTGGATTACACAAAAACATAAAAGGAAACACATAAGCACATAATCACATAGTTGTTTAACTTGGTTATTAATTTGTTATTAACTTGTTATCGATTGAATATGGATATTCAAGGTACACCAGGAAACCAGTAGATGGGCTTCAATGTCCTCTAGGATCTATCTGAAAAGATAGGATGATCTCCCAAAATTTCGATTTTGTTTTCAAAGAAACGTAATATTCGAATTTAAGGAACACAACAATTTTAGGATTTACGGAAATACCCTTAGGTACCCTATTAAGGATTTATAGTGGTACTTTGGGTATTCGTCGATTGTTGTAACTTGCGCCTTGTACTTCGTTTTTCCTTAGAAGAAACGGGTACTTAGGAATTTCGTGGAAACGCAAGATATCATAAAATGGAAAAAAAATAAAAAAATTTGGGGGGTAGTTTGCTTTTCAAGGAATACGATTCCATGATTGTCGGTATTGTAGGGGATATGTTGTTTATACATATAACCACATAAATACATTGCAATGTAAATAAAAGATTTATTTATAAACAATGATAACAACTGTTTCATGGACCTTGACAACAAAAGAAAATAATACATAAGACGTGATTATTTCTAAAGGGTGTTGTCTTCTAGTCGGTCAGATGCTCATCCCTGTGCTGGATTTGCATTAGCAAGCTTTGGGCAATTTCTTCGGAAATGACCCATCTCGCCACAACTGTAGCAAGAACCTGGTGGAAAGCGAGCTTAAGCAGGATTGTTGTCAGCTTGATTTGGTGCAACTGCTGCTCGACAAACTTTTGCTGTATGACCTTTAAGTCCACAAATTTGGCATTCGCGGCACTTCACACTAGCATGATGATGAAGGTTACATTGGTTGAACAAGGGTGAAGTTCCATTGTATGGCTTCCTAGCAGGGGGTTGAGCTGGTTGGTTGGGGACGGCTTGACCATTGTGAGCGACCACGTCGAAGTTCTGAGAAGCCTTTCGCTTCTTTGATATCTTAGGGGATCCAGTCTGTTCATCCATGGTCTTTGATTCCTCGATTGGTTTCTTATCATCTTTTCGGAAAAGTTTACCTTTCCTGATTTGAGATTCAGTCAAGGTAGCAGATAGCTCAATGGCCTGCCTAACCGTAGTGGGGTTACTACCAGTAACAATGTCCTGAACTGAGTCAGGGAGACCATCAATGTATTTTTCGATCGCCTAATCCAAAGGCGTAACCATGGTAGGACACAACAGGCTCAGCTCCTCATATCGATCAGTGTATGCTCGATGTTCACCGCTGTCTTGCTTAAGATCGTCGAATTCCCTTTCTAAGGCCCTGATCTCGTGACGAGGGCAGAATTCCTTCATCATCAGAGCTCGAAGCTCTTCCCACGTTTGGGCCAGTGCCACATCGGCACCCCTATCTCTCATCACACCATTCCACCATGTCAAAGCTCGTTTCTCAAAGACACTAGATGCGAAATCTACCTTTCGCTAGTTTGGACATTGAACATGTCTGAAGGTGCTCTCTAAACTCTCGAACCATTGCAGAAGTGCAGTCGCTCCTTGAGACCCAGAAAACTTTGATGGCTTAGCCGAGTTGAACGTCTTGAAGTTGCAGGGGGCATTATTGTTGTTGAGAGCTTGGTTACATTGAGCAACGATGTTCGGGATTGCAGCAGTCATTTGCTGTGTAATGACAGCTGCCAGCTCTTCAATAGATACCTGATTTTCGCGTCCTGGAGGCATTCTAAAAGGGGAAACAAGAGAGAAAACAAATGAAATGGCATTGGGTAAGAATAGGATGTTACAATTACCGACCAAATCATGGGTGATGGTCATTTGTTTGAACCACGAAGCAAACAAACGACACACAAAGGCTGAATCAAAGCAATTAGATCCTCATAATGTATCGCGAAGACATGCTCGCCTATAAGTGGACACTCACCCCAAGAGTTCCCAGGTAAGAGTGACTGGTCCGATTATGTGGATTTGTACGAACACTCTAGCCTTAGACAGAAAACTCAGGGTACAGGCATTCACTCTTCCAGTTTGCACGTGTTCACACTATTTAGGACCCAAAACTTTGACGAGATTTTGAAAACTCAAAGGGGTTCAAAACCTTATAACAGAGGGTTCAAAACCTTATAACAGAGGGTTCAAAACCTTACAATAAAGGGTTCAAAACCTAGAAATCAATCATCCAAAAACAGATGATTAATTTTCAAAGCGGATTCGGAATTGATGTTCTCGTCGTGGTTATCACTTAAGGATAGGTGACGTGCATGTTTTAAGATCTAAACACAAGATAACTTGTGTTGGGGTCCTAGAAAGGTTATAGTCTAGGTCAAAGCATTACTAATAACCTAATTCCCTATAACCATTGGCTCTGATATCAACTTTTCTGTCACACCCCGACCACGTAAAACAACAAAACGTGGCGGAAACGTCGAGGAGTGTTGTAACAGAATTAATTGTTTCAAATCCATGGCAATTAAAGTTTCGTTTTATTAATCAAATAAGAGAGTTACATTGTTTTAAACAAGAAACAAAGAGTACATAACATAAATTAACTAGTTCTTGTCTCGTTTTAAGTCACTAAGGCACATGTCCGCCTAAGTATGTCTCGATAAGTCCTATGCATCAACTTCTGAAAACACATGTGAAAATAGGTACGTCAGCATAAAAATGCCTGTGAGATACATAGGTTTTGTGATAATAGGTTTCATGACTTGTAAGTTTAGAAAGAGTTGTTTAATAAAGTTTAGTCATGAACCTTGTAAATTGATTTGTTTTGTAAATCATTTGAAAAACAATAAGTTCAGATGATATGTATAAATAAGAGAATAATGTATGGTTAAATGAATAACCAAGTAAAATGAGTTTGTATAAGATAAGTTGTTTATAAAACAATGTCTTGTGAAAAGTATGTTATTTGTATAAAATGTTATATGTCTCAAATTGAAATGATTCAAATAACGCTATGATATATAATACCATACAAACACTTATATATAGGAAGTACCAGCGGCGTATCCACCATGCTTGTATCATATTACACACGCCTCGTTACTTAAATCACTTACTCAAACCAAACCATCAAGATGTAATGTTTAACAATTGTAGAAATGTTTAGGTATAGCCAAATGTCTATTGTCAAATGGTTCACATGGTTCAATAGATACAAATGGTTCACATAATGTAATATAATGTGTTCATATGCTGGATGAGCATATGCAACAAATTGTAATGTAAAACAATGTACTAAGTATGCACACAATGGACATACATAGCATGAAATGTAATGTAAAACAATGTACTAAGTATGCACACAATGGACATACATAGCATGAAATGTAATGTAAAACAATGTACTAAGTATGCACACCATGGACATACATAGCATGAAATGTAATGTAAACCAATGTACTAAGTATGCACACAATGGACATACATAGCATGAAATGTAATGTAAAACAATGTACTAAGTATGCACACAATGGACATACATAGTAAAACAATGTAATGTAAATCGTGTACTATAAATGTACTAATGAACATAACAAGCATATGATATGAAAGCATGAAAGGCACGAAAGTAACAAGTAGGCACATGTGTTTCACCCCAAAATGTTTGGAAAACAGTAAAAGAGGGGTCTATGTACTCACTTGAGATTGCTCAGTAGTCCTTGAGTAACAACCAAACAATGCTAGGGATCACGGATATCAAACGGCACCTAATATAGGTAACTATGTTAATATACCGGACCTAAATCGGAGGATTTGATAGAATGAGGGTTCGTAAACCAAACGAGTATGGAGACTCGTGTAATATGGTTTAACAAAGCCCACATACTAAAATGAAACCTAACCTAAGTGCTTACGACCCATTACGACCCGTTTAGGTAGCTTATGCTACTTTAACGCGTCGTTCGCGTGAAACGCGTTCGGAATGCTTAACTAGCCCTATGATAAGTAAAATATGCCTTAACTTGTCTAATATTGTTTCCAAATCAGTTTAGATGTCAAAAGTTATGTTACATATGTTCAAAATGAATTTTGGCGTCAAAGGGGTATTTTGGTAATTTACCTAAGGCATATAAACTACCTATCATACAACTAACTAAACGATGTGACCATAAGGTATAACCTCGGAAGGTTATTCCCTATATAACTATGGTCACCTAATGTGTTTGGTCGGATCCTAATGATCGACCAAACGGGTCGGGTTCGAAAGTATAAGCGATTGTTTAGATCGCTTACCTTACGACCCTATATAAGCACTAAACTAAAAGTGACGAGCTAAACATGTTAAAACATGCTTAACTACATTTAGAAAACAAGTTTGGTATCAAAACAAACGGTTTTGATACCTAAGAGTAGTTTGGTTACAAAATACGTAAGAATGCGCATTTTGGCCGAAACTACGACTCGTCACTGAGCCTAGATAACGTGGAAATCAGTAGGTATAGTCACTAGGGACTATAACCATCGTGATTACGCTCACGTTATGAAGTTCAAACGAACTTCGCATTGACCATAAACTGGTCAATGCAGAAATTCAAACAAAGTTTGACTTTTAACGCTAAAAGAATAAAAAGAACGAAGGATCACTTACAAAGGGTCCCCGAAAGCTGTGATCTCCAAGAAATCTCAGGTAGGAAGTGTATGAACACAACCACTTAGAGAAAAACTCAGATTTCAAGTGGGTTTTGAGTTGTGAATCAAGGGGTATTTATAGGATTCTTGGAACCGTTAGGATCGTTTATCGAATAACGTGCTTTGATCTTGCCCCTACACTTGTTGCAACCTTGTGGTAACTAAAAATGGCCCCTCATGACCAGGAAAGGGCAAGTGTGGGTGAGTTTGGAGTGCATAACAGCTGTTAACAGCTGTTAAAACTGAATTAACTGATCTGGGAGGCTGACACGGGCCGCGTAAGGGATCACCCAGGGCTTACGCGGGCCGCCTGGGGGTCCTGATCAGAAAACAACTTTGCAAAATGACAGTTTTGGTCCCTGTTTTGTTTTAAGGCTCATTTCGACACGTTTAAGGCCCGTTAAGCCAACTTCAAGGCCCTAAAATGATGCCTAAACATTTTGGACATGAAACATGCTCAAAAATATTCCGGGTGTTTGTTCGTTTGGTCGTACGATCGCGATGTTCGCTTAATTACGACGGAATGCGCATAAGCGCGAAAAACGATCCAAATTGCGCGACGAATGGATTTTTCTCATGCCAAACACTAAAATAAAATATTTTAATGCTTACATAAATTTTTGGATGTCCGGATGTATTCAGAACGTAAGTTATGCGCGAAAATGCAAACTTATGCACTTTTTGACGCTTTTAGTCCCTGAATGACCCAAAAGTTTATTTTAGCACACCGAACCCCTCAAAGCCTATTTCTAAGCTATGTAAAGGATATTTATGGTATGTTTAACTTATGGCCATGTTCCGGAATGTCTGTTACAGTTCAAATTGGCATACTTTCGCAGTTAGTCGAATTTAGTCCCTGTAAGCGATTAAACTTGATTTTGTCATACCAAATCCTTCAAAACTTATTTCTAAGTTATGTAAAGGTTATTTAAGGTATGTGAAGCCTATTTCACTATTCCGGAGTGTTCGTTGCATTAAACTGGTTATATTTACGCATCAGTGCGCGTATAACCTTCCAGAAAGCGATTTAGAGCCCGAGATCGAACAAGAATTGATATGTGCAAATGATACACATATTTGAACAAATCCCAAGTATGAAATACAATATTTCATTGGTTTGGTATTCGTTTGATGGCCGTGGAGGCACAGGTGTCACAAACCTGCAGTTCCTCGTCGGCTAGGCATTTATGAAGATTAGACACGTGGAACACTAGATGTACGTTGTTTAGTTCTTGTGGCAGGTCGAGTCTGTACGCCACCTTGCCAATCCTTTCGAGTATCGTGAAAGGACCCACATAGCGAGGAGCGAGCTTTCCCTTCTTACCAAAACGAACTACTCCCTTCCAGGGAGATACCTTGAGAAGAACCCGATCACCAACATCAAATTCTAGAGGCTTGCGCCTTTTATCAGCATAGCTCTTTTGTCTGCTCCTAGCCTTGATCAAGTTATCACGGATCTGGAAAATCTTATCCGTTGTCTCTTGAATGATTTCAGGGCCAGTAAGTTGCTTGTCACCAACCTCATGCCAGCTGAGAGGAGATCGGCACTTGCGACCATACAAAGCTTCGAAAGGAGCCATCTGAATACTGGAATGATAGCTGTTGTTGTACGAGAACTCAATCAATGGTAAATGTACATCCCAGTTACCACCAAAGTCGATGACATAAGAACGGAGCATATCCTCTAGGGTTTGAATAGTACGTTCGGTCTGTCCATCCGTTTGAGGATGAAAGGTCGTACTAAGATTCAAGTGCGAACCCATTGCGGACTGGAAAGTTTGCCAAAGACGTGAAGTAAAGCGACCATCATGGTCAGAGATTATGTCAAGAGGTATGCCATGACGGCATATAATCTCATCGGTATATATTCGAGCAAGTTTCTCCACTTTATAATCTTCACGAATAGGAAGAAAGTGGGCTGATTTAGTTAAACGGTTAATGATCACCCAAATACTATCATGACCAGTCGGTGTATGGGGTAGTTTAGTTATAAAGTCCATAGCGATGCTATCCTATTTCCAAACAGGGATTTCAGGTTGTTCTAAGAGTCCTAAAGGACGTTGATGTTCAGCCTTTACCTTCGTGCAAGTAAGGCACTTAGAGACGTACGCAATAATGTCCTTCTTCATACCAGGCCACCAATAAGTCATATGCAACTCATGGTACATCTTATCAGCACCTGGATGAATAGAGTATCGGGATTTGTGAGCCTCGTTCATAATAAGCTCACGAAGATTATCGCGATCTGGCACCCAGATGCGATTTAGATAATATTGAAGTCCATCAGACTTAGTTTCGAGTTGATCCACAGTAGCACCTCGTATTTCAATAAATAGACTACCTTCATTAGCTGACGAATACTGAACTTCACGAATACAAGTATGAAGATCACTAGAAATATGATAACAACGAATAGTATTAACACCTCGTATTTCAATAAATAGACTACCTTCATTAGCTGACAAATACTGAGCTTCACGAATACAAGTATGAAGATCACTAGAGATATGATAACAACGAATAGTATTAACATAAGCCTTACGACTAAGAGCATCGGCCACGACATTCGCTTTTCCAGGATGATAGCGGATCTCGCAGTAATAGTCATTAAGCAATTCCACCCAACGTCTCTGTCGCATGTTCAGTTCCTTTTGGTTAAAGATATGTTGAAGGCTCTTATGGTTCGTGAAAATCACACACTTGGTACCATATAGGTAGTGCGCCAGATCTTTAACGCAAATACCACCGCACCAAGCTCCAGATCGTGAGTAGTATAGTTTTTCTCATGTATCTTAAGTTGATGGGAGGCATAAGCAATAACCTTGTCCCGCTGACCTTGTCCCGCTGCATGAGCACATAGCCCAAGCCACGGTTCGAGGCATCACAAATACCATGAAGTCATCATTCCCATCAGGGAGGGTAAGTACAGGAGCGTTACACAGAAGGGTCTTAAGAGTCTGAAAAGATTCCTCTTGCTCGGGACCCCAAGCAAAAGGTTTCTCTTTCTGAGTCAGCGAAGTGAGAGGAACGGCGATCTTAGAAAAGTCCGAGATGAATCGGCGGTAATAACCCGCCAATCCTAGGAAGGAACGAATCTCAGATGCAGACTTAGGCGTACTCCAATTCTTCATAGCTTCGATTTTAGAAGGGTCAACATGAATACCCTGCTTACTAACAACGTGCCCTTGAAATTGTACTTTATTAATCCAAAACTCACACTTAGAAAATTTAGCGTATAGACGTTCACCACGCAAAAGTTCTAGCATCAAGCGTAAATGACGTTCATGATCAGCTTTAGTTTTCGAGTAAATAATAATATCATCAATAAAGACTATCACAAACTGATCAAGATAAGGTTTACAAACACGATTCATAAGATCCATGAGCACGGCGGGTGCGTTGGTCAAGCCAAAAGGCAGGACCACGAACTCGTAGTGCCCATAACGAGTGCGAAATGCGGTTTTGGGTATATCATCTTCGAGAACACGGAGCTGATGATAACCAGATCGAAGGTCGATTTTTGAGAAACAGGACGCGCCTTGTAGTTGGTCGAATAGATCATCGATACGAGGGAGAGGATAACGATTCTTAACGGTAAGCTTATTAAGTTCACGGTAGTCGATACACATACGAAACGAACCATCCTTCTTTTTGACGAATAGCACAGGAGCACCCCACGGAGAGGTACTTGGACGAATGAATCCTTTGTCGAGCAGTTCCTGAAGTTGACTGGATAGCTCTTGCATCTCGGAAGGTGCAAGTCGGTAAGGAGCCTTGGCGACAGGAGTTGCACCAGGTATGAGATAAATCAACAGATCTAGGAGGAGGAGGACCAGGAATATCTTCAGGGAAAACGTCAGGGAAATCACACACTGCTGGAACGTCACTTATGTTCTTCCCCTTGCCCTTTTGTTCCATCACGTGGGCCAAGAAGGCAAATTCCTGTTTACGTAAGCACCTGCTCACTTGAGTGCATGACATCAACTTCAGTCCTCTCGAAGGTCGATCTCCATAGACGTGTAATATATCACCGGACGAAAGAGGAAGACGAAGAAAATTCTCATGACAAGCAATCTCGGCATGATTCTTACGCAACCAATCCATGCCGATGATGACATCAAAACTACCCAATTGCATGGGTATTAGATCAATAGTAAATACGTGGTCGTTAAGAGTCAAGGAACAACCACTGAGAATAGAATCAACTAGAATAGATTTACCATCAACAATCTCAACTGAAAACGACTTAAGTAACTTAGAGCGTGCACAGTTTAACAAAGATTCAAATTCTACGGACACAAAGCTTCTATCGGCACCAGTATCAAATAGTATCGAAGCGTAAAGGTTATTGACGAGAAACGTACCATTAACGACGTCATTGTCATTACGAGCCTGGTTAGCATTAAGGTTGAACGCTCGTCCACGAGCGGCTGGTTGTTGCTCCTGGTTTAGCTGAGGACACTGATTATGGAGGTGAGTAGTATCTCCACACTTGTAGCACGCACGAACAGCGTTGGCTGGCCTCCGATTCTGCGGAGGAGCTGGAAGTGCTGGTAGAGCTGCCTGAACTGGGGCTTGCTGAGCTTGGTTGACTTGGCGGCAGTAGGGAGTTGTGTGACCATAGCGATTGCAGTTGGTGCACAAACGACAAGCAGAGGTAACAGGATGATGAAAGTTGCAAGTTGCACACTTAAGATGAGGCCCAGTGTACTGCTTTTTGATTTTAGGAGTAGGAAGGTTTGAAACAGCAGCAGGAGGAGTAGGTTTAGCATCAGGGTTTGCAGCAGGGACAATCGCATTGCATCCTGAACCCTGAGACTTTCTCTTCTTGTTTCTGCTGCCGCTAGGCTGCTGGGTAACTTGGTTTGCTGACTTAGAGGGAGCAGGAGTAGCAAACTGTTTGTCACGGACATGGTTGTTATTTAAGCTTGCGACTAGGCGAAAACTTCTTCAATAGTCTCCAGTTGAGCTGCTTCAATCGAATCACGCATTGCAGGAGGTAACCCATTGATGTACCTGGTTATCATGCGCTTCGGAGTAGAAACCAAGTGAGGAACGATTAAGCTGAGTTGCTTGAAATGGGTAGTATAAGCCAGATTGTCATCACCAATCTGCTTCAAATGCCAGTATTCTTCTTCAAGCTTCAGTTGTTCACGGGGAGGGCAGAATTCAAGCATCATTAATTCTCGCACCTCGGGCCATGGAAGAGCATAAGCTTCTTCATTCGAACAGATGTTTCTCTCATTCGACCACCACTCCAAAGCTCTGCCTTGAAACATTCCCGTTGCATTCCTAGTCTTTAAATGCTCTGGGCACTCGCTGTTAATGAAGGTAACCTCGATGCTGTCAAACCATTCTAGCATAGCAGTCACCCCATCACTGCCCGTGAAAGGCTTAGGGTTGCAGGAGATAAAATGTTTGTAGCTGAACTTTGTGGGCTTTAGCTTCTCGCCCTTAGATTCCACAGAGGATGGCGGAGTGTTTGATCCTTGGATCTCAGAGACGATCTTTGGCACGACGTGAGCGATCTAGTCGGCCATAAAGGACATCATCTTTTTTCTGAGACTTCTCCCTGGATCTCTTGAGATAGTCGGATAGCTTACGGGAAGAAATCTAAAGATCCAACAAAAGGATCGTATAAGTCTAGATCACAAAGTCTCACAGTATATAGATTCACACACGATAGCTTAAAGACTCAAGTTTCAACAAGTTTCACGTAGTTTAAAGATTCAAGTTTCCAACAAGTTTCACATAGATTCCAATAGATTCAACATCCACAAACCCACGAATTTCGCATGGCACGTTGTACGAAGGTTCGACAGCATGTCAGAAACGCTTATATATAGGAAGTACCAGCGGCGTATCCACCACGTTTCGGGCATATCACGTCCGCCTCGTATTCGGTGTCATGTTACGTGTCGCATTTGCCAACCGTAACAAATACATTCCACCATTATCACACGCATATAGATTAATCAAATAACCTCACATAGATTGTCGTTCAACGTCCTCACCACAATCCACCAAGGAAATGAATTTCCACATGGCACGTGTTACGATAGTTCGGCAACATGATAGAAGCACTTATATATAGGAAGTACCAGCGGCGTATCCACCATGCTTCGATCATGCCACGTTCGTCTCGTTGTCGGTGTCATGTTTCGCCAACCATAACATTAGATTCCATCACTCTCACAAGACTTTCACATAGATCAACCAAGTAGTCTTAACAACTTCACCACGAGTCTGCAAAACGACGAACTTCACTTAGCGCGTGGTACGAAGGTTCGGTAACATGCCAGAAACACTTATATATAGGAAGTACCAGCAGCGTATCCACCATGTTTCGGACATGCCACATCCGCCTCGTCTTCGGCGCTAGGCTACGTTTCGTATTTTGTCACTCAAAACAACACATGCGCACTAGAATACACATAGATTACACAAGTAGTTTCTCATAGCTTAGAGTTCAACATTCTCATCACTGGCCTGCAAAACACTAGATTTCGCATGGCACATGGTACGAAAATTGGTAACATGTCGGAAACACTTATATATAGGAAGTACCAGCGGCGTATCCACCATGTTTCGTCCATGTTACTTCAGTCTCGTCTTTCGGTGCCATGTTACGTATAGTGCTTTGCTACCACAACAACTCATAGATTAACAAGTAGTTTCACATAGTATTACGTTCAATCATGCTTCACATAGTTTGATCAAGATTCCCACATAGATTAACATGATGAATAAAGCTTCGTAAATTTAGTTTGATCCTGAGAGATTAGAGTTAGAGTTTTAGATTGCGGACATACGTGCGATTTTGTGTAAAAAGTCTCAAAATAAACGAAGAATCAAGTTTAAAACCACACATAAAAATCGAGATAACGTAAAAGACAGGCTCATAAAACATAGGATTGTTTCGGGTAGAGGAACGTCGACTAACCAAAGCGATTCGAAACCCTCTCGAATTGAGGCAACGTGTCTTGACTTACTTAGACAAATACATCATCGATGTTAGGCCTACGATATTCGTCCTTTTGGTCATTTCATGTTCCTAATTGATTAGGAATTTTAAGACTTTGGCGAGACACAAAAATCAAAGAGTGGGACTAGTCATCAAGGTATGAGTTTCACCTCTATCTTGAGAACATCGTACCCTAGTGGTGTCGGTACTTATCAAAAGATAAGACCTACTAGAATATAGTATGGAAATCTCCTATCAAGGTTCAGATGTCACTCCTGACTTGAGGGCAAATCTCGTGCAAAATACAAACACCGATCAGCAGTGTTTTCAAAGTATCCAAGTGTATATCGTGTCGGCCTTAGGAAAGGCATGTAAGTTTAACAGGGAATGTGCTGCTAGGAAGCAGATGCGGTAGAATGCATAAGTCTTAAACAATAGATAAGCGTCAAGTTTCCTAGAACTATAGACTAGGCAAAGCATTCCTACTTTTCCTAATTCCCTATAGTCATGGCTCTGATACCAATCTGTCACACCCCAACCGATGGCGGAAACATCGGGGTGTGGCACTAAGCGTTCAGATTGCTCATGAGTTTCCATAACACTAAAAGTTTCAATATAAATTAGATGAGTTCAAACATTGTCTAGATCCAACCAAGATCAACCATCACAACAAGTATCAAGAATTACATCAAGTTCCAAATATTGTTCATAACTTAATTAAATTAACTAGGTGAGTGATGTGTGTAAAATGCAACATATAAATTACATCAAATGAGGTATAAAACTAACCCTTTTAAGTACTAATGTTGGAAAAAGTGTGCTTTTGTCTTCCTTTTGTATTTTCAGGACCAAATGAGCTTAATTGAACAAAAGGAACAAATATTCAGCAAAATCTTACAAGAATACAAAGAAAATGAATAAACGTGGCATGCCCGACCCCTCGACAGCATCTTCCCAAGCAAAAACAAGAGAACAGAACGCTGACCACGGCCCCGTGCCCAGTGGACACGGGGGCGTGGCCAGGTGCCTGCAGAAAAGACAAAGCTATACAAGCTTCTATTCCCAGCACGGGGGCGTGCCCAGCTCAACACGGGTCGTGGTCAACGCTAAGATTCGCAGAATCTTGCCAATCTTGATAGTACATATACGCTTCTGCACACGGGGTCGTGCACAGCGAACACGGGGGCGTGTGGAGCCTAATATAGACAATTACAATTAATGAAGAAAGAGAAAGGGAGTGGACACGGGGCCGTGTCCGGGCTTCTGTGCAGGCTATAAATAGGGGTGCTTGGTTCACTTCAAAGGTATCCCTTGGCAAACCATCTCTCTCCCACTTCACCACCACTCCACCACCACTACAACACCCACATCCACCACCATCATCCATTATCCACCTTAGAGTGTGTGTAGTAGTCTCGGGATCCAAGATTGATAGTAAGAGTTCTTGACAATCAAATGCCATGCTTGCCTAAGTCTCTTACATCACTTGGTGAAGACAACCATTTAATGTAATACTTTTGAATTTTAATCTTTTCGCACTTTTTATTTGGTTTTGTATTAATGACTTTAATAACTAGTTTCTTATGTTGAAGGTGAAACTTCCTTATCATTTGTCCGTGGTGTCTTGGCGTTATTTTACTGTCTATATAAAATAAAAGATTTACACCATTCATATCTATACGGTCTATATAGAGATATGTTGGCTACCTGGTCGGGGGTTAAGGGAATGGTTTGGTAAGGTTCTTAACTTGTTCAGTGTATAGATCCTGCAAGGACCTGGGTCAAGCTTACTAGGACCTCCTTCAATACCCACTGGTATTGGATGGCGGGGTGTGAATGGCTTGATCCCCTCATATGTAAACTACTATTAATACATTAACCCGGCTACTTGGGATTGTATCCCTGCTGACTCAAACCACTTAGCCGAGGGTAACGTCACCTTCAAAAGAGGGGCCTACCACATTACACATTAATAACTTAATTAATTATCTTTCAATATTCCGACCCTTTGGGATTGTATCCTTGCTGACTCAAACCACTGGGTTGAGGGTAACGTCACCTTCAAAAGAGGGGCCTACTACTATAACTAAGATAATCTCTTAAAAAGTGCAAAAGTGCGGAAATCATCAAAGGTTACATTAAAGGCGAGTCGGATCCAAGTGATTCATCTTGTCTATCTGTTTTTATTTTATTTTTATTTTCAGCATTTTTTTAGTTTTTATTTTCATATTTAAAACCTTTTCTAAAACTTTTGATTTGATTAGACGTTGAGGATAAACCGGTACTAAAAGCTCTTGTGTCCTTGGACGACCTCGGTATCTTACCAACACTATACTATGCTCACGATGGGTGCACTTGCCCATATGTGTGTTTAGTGTTAGTAGAATATCGTGTTTTATAAATTTAAAACTTGACTAAAGTGTTTAAAAGGGCTTAAAATATCAATAAAAACATATAACGCTACACACGCATCAAGTTTTTGGCACCGTTGCCGGGGACACAAGGATTTTAAGAAAACTTAAAATCGACGACCTAATCAGTTTTTCAAAACCTTTTTAAAATCGCGCGCGCATCTTTTTCATTTTAGTTAGTTTTTGCATTACAGTAGACTGAACATGGGGACGTGCTTGCTGAACACGCCCCCGTGCTGCATTACTTTTACAAAACTCCCAAATACAGAGTCTGAACATGGGGTCGTGTTCACTGAACATGCCCCCGTGCTACACAAAACCAGTCACATTTTTTAAAACGCCCAGATACAGAACCTAAACACGGGGCCGTGTCCAACCTCTGTTTCTGTTTTTATTTTTGTTTTCTGGTCTCGAGACTCTGTTGTAATCTGCTGAGTGATTCTTATGGATCAATACTCAGAAGGTTACAACTATCACTATGAGAAGGATGATTATAGGGAAGACTATCGTACCATTTGTGGTAATCCTCATTTGGTACAATATTGTGACCTATTTGAACCATCCCCTTCATACACCTACTATGAGGAGCCCAGGTACGAGCCATCCACTTCATACACATCCTATGAAGAGCCAAGGTATGAACCTTCTCCTTCATACTCATATTTTGATGAACCAAGGTATGAGCCTTCATACTCATACTTTGAGGAACCAAGATATGAGCCTCCACCTTCATATGCTTAGTATGAGGAACCATGGTGTGAACAACCCACCTCATATGAGTACTATGAAGAACCAAGTTACGACCCTTATCCATCATATACTTACAATGAGGAACCATGGTGTGAACCATCTACCTCATATGAGTACTATGAGGAACCAAGGATCGAACTTCCGAATTCAAGCTTTGAGGATACTTATTCCACTTAGTTTGACGAACCACCAACTATCTCACCCGTAGCCGAAAAGATAATAGAACACCTTAAAACTATCGAGCGTTATATAAAAGAAGCCCGCGCAAGGGAAGAAGAATCCCGCGCAAGGGAAGAATTAACATGTAATAAAGAAGAGATGGTTGAAAAGGTAAAAATGGAAGAACAAGTAACTGAAAAACCGACACATGAGTTAAACAACGAAAAAGGTGAGTCCGATAACGTTAAAATTCAAGAAGAGTCTAATTTTCAAGAAACTAATATCTTGTCACCTTCTTTCGAAAACCATTGTTTAGTACCCACTCATGCTAAGTTTTTAAAAGAGTTAAACCCTGACACTAAAATTGACGAAATGGTAAGCATTAAGTTAACAAATGATCAAACTACGCTAATAAAAGATGATCCATTTGAAATTAACATTACACCAGTTCCATGTTTCTTTCAAAATTCCTTTATTAGTAGTATTACAATTGATAAAGATCTTTGTGTTAATATAATGCCCAACTACATTTTCGAAAAATTAAGTAATGGTGATTTTTCTCCACTTCAAATACCCATTTTTCTATCTAATCGGAAAACAATAAAATCAGTAGGGATAGTTGAAGATGTGTTAGTCCAAACAAATCAAATGGTAATCCCAACCGACTTCATCATCCTTGATGACGCTCCGCTAGTGTTGGGAATACCTTTTGTAAAAACCCACGAAGCTTTGAAAAATCGGAAGTATAACAATCTACCCATTCAATTAAGGGCATTCAAAAGAAGTGTCGATCTTGAGCGTTCAATGAAATATCCATTCGGCAATAATGACCCCCTAATTGAAGATGAAGATGAACCACCCGATAGAAGAGAAGAAATCGACCACTTTTTTGAAGAAGAGGTCGTCATAGAACAAACCTTCTTGGTTCTTGATCAAAATGAGCAACCAAATAAGGAGTCTCCTAAAGACCCACTACTTGAGCTCAAAGAACTTCCAAAAGGTTTGGAATATGCTTTTCTCGACAAAGATGGTAAGTTACCTGTAATTATTTCATCAAAATTAACTAGTGTAGAAAAAGAAAAATTAATCACACTTTTGAAAAAACACAAAAAACACTATCGTATGGAAGCTTGTAGATATTAAGGGAATAAGTCCTTCCATGTGCATGCACAAAATTTTAATGAATGATGACTATAAATCAGTAATACAACCACAACGTAGAGTAAATCCAAACGTCCAAGAGGTGGTTAAAAATAAAGTCATCAAATTACTTGACGCTGGACTCATTTACCCAATCTCCGATAGTCCTTGGGTAAGTCCCGTTCAAGTAGTTCCTAAGAAAGGAGGTATGACGGTGGTCACTAACGAGAAAAATGAATTAATACCAACAAGAACCGTTACATGATGGAGAGTATGTATAGATTATCATCGATTAAATGAGGCAACAAGGAAAGATCACTTCCCTTTACCTTTTATTGATCAAATGTTAGAAAGATTATCCAGTCACAAATTTTATTGTTTCTTAGATGGTTTTTCAGGTTACTTTCAAAACCGATAGCACCCGAAGACCAAGAAAAGACAACATTCACATGTCCCTACGGAACTTTTGCTTATCAACGCATGCCTTTTGGTCTATGTAATGCCCCCCGCAACTTTTCAACGTTGCATGGTGGCCATCTTCCATGATATGATAGAAAAGACTATGGAAGTCTTCATGGACGACTTTTCTATCTTTGGAGATTCGCAAGACCAATGCCTCGATAACCCGAATGAATGCTATCCCGATGTGAGGAAACCAACCTCGCCCTTAATTGGGAAAAATGCCATTTCATGGTAACGGAGGGAATAGTACTCGGTCACAAAATCTCAAGCGAAGGAATGGAGGGAATAGTACTCGGTCACTATTTCTCGATTACCACCCCCATCCTCCGTTCGAGCCATCAGAAGTTTCCTAGGGCATGCCGGATTTTATCGATGATTTATCTCAGACTTTTCAAAAATCTCAAGGCCTTTAACAAAATTACTTGAAAAAGATGCTCCTTTCATCTTTGACAAGGATTGAAACCAAGCATTTCTAACACTAAAAGAAATGCTAGTCAATGCACCTATCATGATAGCGCCTGATTGGAAATTACCTTTCGAAATTATGTATGATGCAAGTGACTTTGCAGTTGGAGCCATCTTGGGACAAAGAAAAGATAAGCATTTTCACCCAATATACTACACTAGTAAAACACTTAACGATGCACAAGAAAATTACACAACAACCGAAAAAGAATTACTAGCTGTAGTATTTGCTTTTGATAAATTTCGTTCTTATCTTGTTCTTTCTAAAACGATAGTTTATACAGACCATGCAGCCATTCGATATCTCTTTAAGAAACAAGATGCTAAACCACGTTTAATTAAATGGATTCTACTCCTCCAAGAATTTGACAATGAAATAAAAGACAAAAGAGGAGTAGAAAACACCGCTGCAGATCATCTTTCCCGCTTGGAAGATCCAGCTTTGGAGGCAACCAGGGACGAGCTAATCAATGAAAAGTTTCCAACGGAGTCCCTAGAAATGGTGGAATACCGAGAAGAGCCATGGTACGCCGACTATGCTAACTACTTAGCTAGCGGAATAGTCGCAAAAGGATGGCCACATCATCAAAGAAAAAAATTCTTTGCCGATGTAAAACATTATTTTTGGGAAGATCCTTATCTTTTCAAAATGTGTGCCGACCAACTTATCCATCGATGCGTACATGGTAGTGAAGCAAGAAGAATTCTCCGCCATTGTCATGAAGGTCCATACGGAGGACATCATGGTGCCGCTAATACCGCACGAAAGGTATTTGATTCAGGATTTTATTGGCCAACCATTTACAAAGACGCCCAAAGTCTTATCAAGACATGTGACGCTTGCCAACGACCAGGTAATATTTCTTCCAAAAACGAAATGCCACAAAATGGCATTCTTGTTTGTGAAATTTTTTATGTGTGGGGACTCGAATTTATGGGACCTTTCCCACCATCAAAAGGAAACAAATATATACTTGTGGCAGTGGATTACTTGTCTAAATGGGCCGAGGCCGAAGCCCTTCCAACAAATGATGGAAGAGTTGTGGTAAGATTCCTGAAACGATTATTCTCTCGTTTTGGAACTCCAAAAGCATTAATAAGTGATAGAGGTACCCATTTTTGTAACCATCAACTTGAATTTTTTTAACAAAGTATGGGGTATATCACCGGGTCTCAACAGTATATCACCCTCAAACAAATGGACAAGCCGAAGTGACTAATCGAGGTTTAAAAAGAATACTTGAAAAAACCGTAGGGTTAAATAAAAAGGAATGGGCTGATAAATTAGACGATGCTTTATGGGCTTTTCGAACTGCATATAAAACAACAATAGGTACCACCCCATATAAGCTTGTCTATGGAAAAAGTTGTCATTTGCCGGTAGAGATTGCACACAAAGCCTACTGGGCAATTAAAAACCTAAACTGAGACATAAAATTGCCGGTAAAAATCAATTTTGTCAATTAAATGAATTAGACGAATTAAGGAATCACGCATACTCTAACTCCGAAATTTATAAGGAAAGAATAAAAAATTTCATGATAAACACATTAAACCAATTGAATTTCGGGTAGGAGATCAAGTTCTATTGTCTAATTCACGACTTCGATTATTTCCTGGTAAATTAAAGTCTAGGTGGTCGGGACCTTTTTCTATCACCCACATTTTTCCACACGGTGCAATTGAAATTAAATCTCGGAATGGAATCCCATTTAAAGTCAATGGCCAACGGCTAAAGCTTTATCAAGGATTTATTGAGGATGAAGAGGATGAGATCTCGCTACAAGCGGCCGAAGAATAAACAAAGGTTTGAGCATCAACATCATATCTTGTAAGTAACGAACGATGGAAAAACTTCTAAATCGGTAAGATTTCTAAAAACCAAGTTTTGGGAAACAGGTCAATCACACGTGCACTAAAAAATAATATATAATTTTTACCCGCCCACGGGGCCGTGTTCGCTTAACTGACGGGGATAAAACCCCTTTTTCCTTCATTTTTCACTTCAACACGACCCATTTCCCCCGAAAACTCTTTGGTTCCACCGGAAATTTCTGCAGATTTTCAGGTTCTTCCGACTTCCAACAACGTCAAGGTATGATTCTATCATCATAATTAGTTAGATTAATCACTTACATGTAGTTTAACATCAAAAAAATTGGGGAAAAATCTAGGGTTCTTCAACTTGAACCGAATCAAACCTCAAATTTTTGCTTAGATCTGTTAGTAGTAGTATAGTTGCATGTTATAGGAAGTAAATCAAATTGAATTGTTTGTAGATTTACCCGATTTTAAACAAAAACCTCAAACCCTTGTTTTTGAACCGAAAAAGATGAAATTGAAGGGGTAAATGGTTTGTTTTTGAAAAAACGGCACTTGGGTTTCCTTTTCGGGGAAAACCGCCCCTACTCAACCAAAAATTTTCAAGTTTTCGGGACCGGGTCAAAAAAATTGGGTTTTTGGGAAATAGACGCCTGAGCATGGGGTCGTGCTCAGCGAGCACGGGGGCGTGTCCAGCTAATTTTCGGCGAACATGGAGTGTGTCCAGTGAACACGGGGCCGTATTCAGCTGGCTGTTTTTAGTTTTCTTCGAAAATTTATTGTTTCATGCTAATTTTTTGGTGTTTTCTTTCAGATGGCCAAGAAATTTACAAGATTCAACCAGAATGAGTGGGCTGCTCAAGCCCGATTTGAAATTCTTAAGACAATGCCCGAAGAAAACCCACGACAAGTCTGCCTAGACACCTTAGAAGCAGTGGGGCAGATCGACCGCTTCACACTCTAGTCACTGGTCCACTGAGGGCAGCCCTTTGCACTAGACTCCACTCAGTTCACGAGTACAACGTGGAGTTCTACAGCACGCTTGCCTTCAAGGGAAAAGCGGAGTCGTTTGATAATGAGAGGGTGGAATTTCATTGTGCTAGGAATATGCTTTCAATATCGATTGCACAATTTGGGGCAATCATTGGGTTATATGCTGAAGAGGATGCTGGAGATTAGGAAAACACGGGTGGTCTCCATGAACTCCTACAAGACCAACGTCAAGCAACATGGGCTCAAATTGGGGAAGGACACTATAACCCAAGCCAGACCAAGAGCACACAGTTGCGGGACCCTCTATACCGCTACATTCATAGGGTCCTTAGCAACTCTCTCTGCCAAAGGCACGACAGTACTGGTGTTGTAGGTTTACGTGATCTGACTGTCCTCTACTGCATTCACAACCATGTGCACCTCGATGTTCCACACTTGCTCCTTCGCAACATGCACCTAAACCAACTAGCCAATCCCCCAACCCCTATCTTCTTTGGAGGGTGGATCTACCGCCTCTTCAAGAACTTCGTGCAAGGGATGCCAAGGTCCTTCCATAGGGGCCCATGGTCGGGTAAGGTGGATCTCGTCATATGCCGCTCAATGGGGATTATTAATGAAGCGGGTGACGGAACGATTAGATTTCAAAAGGTTCAGGGATATGTGTGGAACCGACAAGAGGCTCTCGTCCTTCACGCCCCACAAATCCGTCCTCCTCCCCAGTTATAGTATCAGCATCATGGTGATCCGGGCCAATCCTCCTCTTCAGGAGGTGGTTTTCCCAATTTCCAAGGTTTACATGATCTCTTGTAGGAAAACCTCATGTGCACCCGCAACACCTACAATATGGCAAGCAACACGTACACCCGGGTCAGAGTTATAGCGAGGACCATCTCCGACATGCAAGACGATATCAGCAACATCCGGGAGTACATGGCGGGCCAAGGAGGAGATGACGAGGACGAAGATATGGATTGAGATGAAGGCGTTGGAGGCGATGTGACACGGTTGATGTTGATGCATGGAATGTCTGTTGACTACGTCTACATCAAGTCTTAGGTCAAGATAGTCAACATAGGAGCTTGATAGTTAAAATTAGGTTAATATGTTGAGGTTTCGCTCATATGTAAATTTTAGTATAGGTTTCGCTTATAAGGTCATAGTTGGTTTCGCTTATAAGGACCTAGGGTGGTTTCGCTTATACATACATATGAGGTTTCGCTTATTTGGCAGTGACATATAAGCGAAACCACAAGGACTATATATAGTCAACATAAGCGAAACCTGATCATTCAGTTGTGACATTGGAGCGAGACCTGGTCATTGTTTAGGCAACGAAACTCTGTCAAATTTGAATCAGAAAGCAATAAAAGAGAAGGAATTGAAAAGGAAAAGTTGTGTAACTTTGCGTGTATTGATTCCGCCTTTATACGTGAAGATGAACGTTCTCAACTGACTTTTCGGGGTCGCAAAACGGTCCAACAAGTGGTATCAGAGCTTCAGGACGAGGAGTTCATACTACTACACCTGATTTGACAAAATTCTCTCACTTCTACTCACTTTCTCTCATACTTTTTCGATTTGAGATAGTTCCTACGGTTGAAACTGTCTGATTTTTGAGTATTACATGTAAAATACAGTAATAACAAACCCTAGAAAGTTTCAGGTTAAAATTCGGATTAAAAATGGTAAAAACATACTAAAAACTAGGTTTCGCTTTTCCGGACATTCGAAGGTTTCGCTTTTCCGGACATTCGAAGGTTTCGCTTTTTCAGACAATCGTAGGTTTCGCTCATAGTAACCTGATAGTTTCGCTCATACGAACCATAAGGTTCCGCTTATTCAAACAAGTTGGTTTCGCTCATACGGACAATCATAGTTCCTCTTATTCGAACAAGTTGGTTCCGCTCATACGGACAAACTTAGTTTCACTTATTCGGACATATGTGATTTCGCTCTTTGTGACATAAGTGATTTCGTTTATTAGTCACAAAATTGATATTTCGCTCATTTGTCACAAGTTTAAAAAAAAAAATTCGAAAATTTTACTAAGTGTTTGCTGATTTTGCAGGTACATTCAAGATGGATGATATATTCTTGAACCCGTTCAGCGATATGTACGCATTCGCTGGAAATTCAGGAAACGATGATTCTTCGTCTAGCAATACGAATGAGAATCCGCCTAAAGAGAAGAAAAAGGAAGCTTGGGAATCGGAAAGTGCCTTCGGAACATTCAATAAACCTCCAAAGCTAATGGCTATCAAGGAATACAATCGGTGGTCAAGAAAGTTTGAAGATTGGTTGATGGCATTTGCATTTCCCAGCTGGAGAAGTCTGAAAAACGGTTATGTCAATGGAAACAAAAATGGTGAAACTCTAACATCAGCTGAGGAGATTGATTCGTTTGTAGCTGAACAAAAGTGTGTGGCTTTGTTGTTTCAGTCCGTCCGGGAGGACATAATCGCTTTGATCGATTATTCAAATGCAAAAGATCTTTGGGAAAAACTAGAAAAAAAATGTATAGGTAGTGAAGAAATTAAGAAAAACAAAAAGAAACTACTTAGAAAAGAGTTTGATATGTTTGGGTGTTTAAAGAATGAATCAGTGTCAAAAATGATCGAGAGGTTTGGGCACCTGAAGCTGGAATTAGCTAGACATGGAATTAAATATCCTGATGATGAGCAAGTAGACAAGTTGTTTGATTCGTTGCCAGACGAGATGGATTAGAGATATTATGCTCTCATGCTAAAGAACATTATCTTGCCGAAAGATCTTACTCCAGATTTGCTGATTGAGAGACTCGAGAGTCACGAGTTGGAACTGAAGAAGACATTCAAAGTCAATCACTCATCTTACCAGCAGAATTTGGATTTGTATTATCCAAAGAGCATGATGCCAAAAGCAACTTCGCCCAAGACTGCGTTTTCTGCTGAAAATGTGTCCACAGCAAGCAAAGAAAGTCAAAGTGGTCAAAGCAGTGGAAGTCACAGTGGTTATCACAGTGGATCTTCATCATCTGCAAGTCATTCTGATGCAAAGAATCGTTTTCAATGCAACATTGCAATAGACTTGAAGAATGCTCAGAATTTTGATGAGGAGTCGGCCAAACAGCAGATGATCTTCCTAGCATCGGTGTTGGAATCGTATGAAGGGTTAGTAGCTGGGAAGATAGGCAATACCAACTTAACGAAAGAAGATTATGATCAGATAGATCCTGAAGAAATGGAGCTGATCGATATTCGTTGGGCTATGGCCAGTGCTGTTCGTCGAGCACAGCGATTCATGGAAATTACCGGCAGGAAGACAATTGGTGGTCCATCTACCAAATTGGGGTTCGATAAGTCCAAGGTGACTTGCTTCAAGTGTAAGCAGAAAGGTCACTTCAAGCGAGAATGCAGAAATGCTTATGCTGATGAGTCGGAGAACCCTTTCAGAAATGATTATTACAAGAAGGCAATATATCATCAGAATAAATCCGAGCCGCCTAGATTGAAGCAGATTGAAGACAACAAAGAGAAATCTAGAGCTCTTGCGGTGACTTATGATGATGAAGGGTATGATTGGAGTCAAGAGGTTCTACCGGAAGAAGATGCGGTTGGTTACGCATTCATGGCGAAAAACGAACCTATTCCGTGGAAAGACGATAGAACTGAAGAGCAGAAATATAGATACAGAAAAATGCGGGCTGAAAACAGAATAATTAGAATATCTCGTATCTTTCTGGAAGCGAGGAGAGCAAATAGATGGGATCCGGACAGAGAGTGTTATCTTGATGAATATGGAAATATTGCGATCGATGACAAAACGCTTGATATCGAAGCCATAATCAAGGGGTACAAAGAAGATGATGATTATTGGCAGAATAAATGGTGGGGAACTGGAGATGAGAAAGAGAAAGAAGAAAAAGAGAAAAAGGAGAAAGAAGAGCAGGAAAAATCAAAGAAAGTTAATACTGGAGTTATTGACACAACGCAGGAGTTGACTGCAGATAATCTGGGAAAAATGGCTGACAAAGTGCTGGCTGCTAAGGCACTTGAGGTAGACTCTAACTCCGTGTCTGAGTCAAAAAGCCAGGTCAGTTCAAACTTGTCAACAAATGCGTCAGGTAAGAAAATTGATGGAAATGCTGATTGCAAAAATTGCAACAAAGAGTGCAAATTTTGTAACACAGTCACGTATCTCAACGGAAAGAAAGTTGATGATCTGACAGCATGTAACACCTCGCAAATTTCGGGTTAATATTAAAACGACACGTGTCATGTAAGACAAAAACGCGTTGAAAACCCGGATTTAATAAAGATGTTTTCGGTAGGATTTAAAGTGGCGTCATGTTAATTTGTTACCTCTGAACACCTCAATTATAAATCCCAATACCCGATATATTAAATTACACATCTATGTACCCTCAATTCAGAAAAAGGGTTCACAATAATGGACTTGATAATGCATGATGAGACCCCATGATGAAATGAACGATAAACCGTTATTTTCGGGTCTTGTAAATGCAATCAATTGAAACAAGGGATAATGGTAGGGTATGTTCAAGCATATAGACATTTATGGGAGGCCCCTACTGATAATTTAAGTCAACAAGTCAATTATAACGGCTGCCCTTTTGATCCAACAACAAACAACAAAATTCTGGTCAGACTAGGGCGTCGCGTAGCGCGACGGCCCCTCGCGCTACGCGAGGGTGCGCCCAGCGACAGCAGAACTTGTTGTTGGCTGTTTTGTGCGATTGTGACCTCCATAGCCGGTTTTCCTTGCACATTCATGGCCCTTAGACACCCCTACATGCTACTAACATGTGTTGATCAGTTGTGGAAGGCCTTAGACTTGGTTGTCACTTGCTTATGGTGCATGGAACTTGTATATAAAGACCCATTCATTCACCACTTTCATTCACAAATCAATTCCAAGCATTCTGATTATTGGAGAGCTTGCAAACTGATCAAGAGCCTTCCTAGTCATCCTCTAATCATCTAGTAAGTCTCTAATCCCTTCTAAATTAATTCTAGTTTAGTTTTTAGCTTAAAAGTCAACATATCGTATTAAACGGTTGACTTCGGGTTTAGTTATCGATAGCTCAGTCGTAACCCGAATTAAAAGTACCATTAGATAGGTAATTATATGGGTATTAAACCCTTATAAGGGCAAGTACCAAATCCAGACCTAAGTAGGTCGTTTGTCGGGTCAAACGTTGACCGAAAAAGTCAACAGAATTGACATTTATGATTTAATGCATGAAATGCAATCCGTAAGGCGTGTAACTTGTTCTAACCTTAATATAACTTGGTAATAAGTATAAAAACTTGTTTGCGCTTGCCCGACTCGACAAATTTCTATTTAAACCCGGTTCGGAACCGAAAGGCGCAAAACCTTGACTTTTGCGTTGACTTCGGTTCTGACCCGTTTTAGTTGGTATTAGACATACCTTAAAGTCTCATTAGGATTGGGTTGCATGTTAGTATAAGTCTTTATACTTGTTTCGTTGATTATCCGTTGCATGCACACGTTTCCGTTAATCGCTTAAAGTGGACCATAACGCCCTTATGACCTTATAACGAGTATTTTGAAAATGTGGAAATGCAATAATCTTAGTTACTGATTATTTAGCATGTACGTAAATTTTCACGTCAAGCGGAGGTCTAGATTAGGAGATATGCGCATTTGCGTAAATAATAAGCTTTTTATTAATTAAACGGCGCGATTAACGCATAGCCTATCTAAACCCGATTTTCGGTACCAAAACTATTACCCGCTGATGTTAAATAATATTTTAGGATTTTTGGAGATTTTTAATTATTTTTAAGCTGGTCTTAAGCCAGGCTTATCGCATTGATTCGGTTAACACCGAATATGCCCTTTTAAGCCATAAAACGAGTTTTACAAACCCGATTGATACCAATCCAATTGCCACTGATTTAAAATAATAAATATAGTATTTTGAACCTGTTTTGCTGATTAGAAAACTCAGATTGGTATTTTAACCCGTACGTCGCTTAAAACGGCTTTATACGCGTATTAAACGCGTAGTTTAGTATTAAAACCATTTTGCCACGTAAGACTTAATACCATTAGACATAACCTGTTAATGTAAGCTATTTTACTGATGTAATCAGACCCGGTTCATAGAAACCTAATTTAATCCTTTTATAATCTTTAAATTGACCAAAATACCCCTACGGGGCTTATTAAGAGATTAAACTCGTTATGGGCATTATGGAAGATATCATAATGATATCACCACATATTTAAAGCGTATTAACTTAGGAAACCTGTTCGCGACCCTTTCGGTTACCCGTTATGCATTATGCGCGTTCGGTTCGGTTTATGTAACTAGTTTACATAAATTAACCGAAACGGGTCAAACCTTATCGGTTTATTCTCAAAATCCAGAATGTGTATCATATACCCATATTAAACAAGTCTTCAAACTTGTCGGGTCTAAATCACATTCTATCCGGTTTTCGCTTAATCGTGCGTACGAACCGTATCTTTAAAACTAACCGGTCTAAGCGTAAGCTTAACTAAAGACCCGTTAGGATTCTAATAGGTTGTTATAAACCTTCGTTCCAGATTAGGAGAACCAGTAAAAGATACCGCACTCGCTGATTTTGAACTATACTTGCTCAGGTAAATACTTTTAACTTATTTCCCTATACGGGCTTGGGTAAGGTATATAAAATACCGCTTGGTCGGGCATTGAATATTTAATCTTATTATGGTTAAATTATTGAGATGACTCCGTTTAATTTGTTTTGTTGCTTAAAGCCTTTGGGGGGTTAATGACCGTGTCCCGGATATCCCTGGCATCATTTTACGAAATGGCCACGACCTTAGCACTCAGGTGTAGGCGTACACCTGTAGTGTCTCATAATTAAAGTGGTGTGTTAATTGATCTTTAACCCGGCTCGATCCGGGCTACTGAACGCATAAGAAACATGTAAATCCTTTACAAGTTTATATATTAAATAATTATCCCAAGTTATAAAATATTTGTGCCTTGTGCCTTAAATGCTTTTCTTAAACTCTTTTCAAAATGAGTCGGTTGATTGTATTTACCAGTGTAAACTGACGTATTTTCTTAAAAAGATTGAGTGCAGGTACTACGCGAAATAGGCTGGCTTGTCTCCTAGCATCCACATTAAGTCTCGCCAGCTTTGATGTCATATCTGTTGAACATTTGTTTCCTTTTTAATTTTGATCTACCTGTGGATTATATTCGACTATTTGTGATACTTCATATTACAATATCGTTTGGTTGAATTAAATCTATATATTGCTTCCGCTGTGCATTTAAATATTGTGTTGTTTGACTATTATGTTGCCAACCACGTCACGATACTCCCCCACCGGGCCCACCGGTGACACGTGGAAATCCGGGGTGTGACAGGTTGGTATCAGAGCCAACTCTGAGTGAATTAAACACTAGCCTTTTGTGTTTAATCTCAGTTACACAATTGCACATATCTAAACTTTCGAGTCTAGACTTATAACATAAGACAAATTCCACCCTATTCGGTTTTTGTTTTGTTATTTAAAACTTTATATTTTGTTATTTGTTATCTTATGTTTTGTTGACAGGTATAACCAAGAAAATGCCTCCAAGATTTTTACGTATGCGAGGACGAGGAGGAAAGGGGCCGACCACCGCCCCCAACGACCATGAAGCTGGGCCATCCAATACTCAAGCTCCTATCCCCGCCGAGAGTGACGGTACTCGGCGGAACCAAAGAGGCCTATTTCAACCGGCAAGACGGTCGGTTTCAAACAGCTCTACAACTCCCGCTCAAGACTCCTATGGGCCACATTCAGAAAATGAGCCTAGAGACCCTCACCATTCACACATACCGTTACAGCGATCTATGTCGCACCGTCCTTTTGGAGACCCCACTCCAATATTTCAAGGTCAGTTTAACCCGGCGGATTATCTACCAGAACCAGTGGGTTTTAACCCATTGGGGCCGGAGGACCATTTTTCAGGAGGAAACGATATGGATGAGGAAGACGACCCCGAAATGCCCGCATCAGGAACTCCCAACCACCCAATAGAGGTCTCGGATAGTTCCATTTACCAAGGACCACCCTATAATGGTCCAGATAGCTTCCAGGCTATCTTTACTCGGCACGAATGGTATTTTACACCTTCTCACCATTCGTCGCCGCATGAGCAGCAGCAGCAGCATCATCAAGATTCCTCTGGGAATCACCAGTTTGAGGCAGTTACGCCACCGCCTCCACCGCCACCAGTTCAGCCGGCGCCTCCACAGCCGCAAAGACATAGGAGATCCGGAGCCCGGATGTCCACACGAAGAGAAGAGTTTCACCTTAACTCTCCTCTACAATCAAGTGGCAGAAATTATCAGCCGCTTCCAGAAGTTCCACAGATAGGTGGACCATCAAACCCCTACGCGCAGCAACCGCCACCAATGGGTTTCGATAATCAGATACCAGCATACACGGGTCCTGCGATGTACAACCCGTTTGAGCCACCGACTCACCCTAACCTCGGATACGCTGAAGCCGACCCGTATATGGTAGCAGCAAATTACAACGCCCTTAACCAGGAGGGACCGTATGGAGGTCCTTGGGGAGTAGGCTACCCAGCACAAGGATATCAGATGCCTACACAACCCCCGTACTACCAACAACCCCCGCCGTCTCTACAAATGTCGCCACCACTGCATCAGGAAATCCTACAAAGTATTAGGGAGGTGCGGCATGAGGCACGGGAAGACCGAAGGCGTAACCAGGGGATGTTCAAGACCTTGACGAACTTAATCAAGGGGAAGAGTAAGAAGGATCAGTAAATCCTTTGTGTGTGTATGTCTACTTTAAAAATCAAGTCCCTGCGTGGACATTTATTATTTGTATGTGTATGTAGTCCCTGCGTGGACATCTACCTTTTGTACTTAGTCCCATACGAGGACTTGTTTCTATTTAGCCCCTGCGTGGGCACATCTTTCTGTAAGACCCCTGCGTGGGCATGTACTGGTTTAAACCCCTGCGTGGGTAAGTTTATTATAAGTAAAAGACCCGTTTAGGGCTGTGTGTAATAGTATAATAGATTAATGGAATGTTTGTTTTATAAATTTCATAATTGCCATATGTGCATATATAATGTATAAAATGAAATAAATTAAAATCATTCCTTTTAAATTAATCTGCCTATGAAATTAATTAATTAAGAATCTTAAAAGTGTGAACCCTAGCCTCGTGTCAAATATAAGACCGGGCCAAAATGGTAAGACCTGTCTAAAAGATTCAATTTCCTGTTAACATCTTAAAACATGTTAACACTCCTGACAGGAGTGATTCGTTAAAATCACATACGTCATATTATAAAGGAATTCTTTAAAAAGATTCCTAACCTAGTTTAATGATCTCTGAATCCTAGGTTTACATCATCAATTAAGATGATCATATTTTAACCATACGTGGTAATATAATGCCTACGGGCCCTTCTCATTTTCATATGAGACAAAAGACAGTAATAGTCTGTGACCCTGTCTGAAAAAAGGTAATGAACTTGGTTCAAACCTTAAAAAGCCTTGATTCTCTTGAATTCATAGCTTATAATTTAAATTGTCCCTGTGACTAGGCCTTATGTGCTAATAAAACTGTTATTGTTTTATAATTAGGATAAATTATTTTAAAAATCCTAAATAAATGTGAGAAATAAATTAACCATATATGGTCTATGTTTACCGCGGTTAATAAAAATTGCCATAAAAGACAATTCTATAATAAACTCACCAATAAATTATTGTCAATATGTTACAGTTCAAAATACATGGCAGACTCAAACGAGGTCAACAGTCACCCAGGAATAGTGCCTGATAATGCCCCTGGGAACGTAGCAGGTGCAGAATTGCAAGCTATGATAGACAATGCGGTTAATAGAGCTATGGATAGACAAAACCATGGATCAAGTGGTACCCATACGAGGACCCATTCTGCATCACACACTAGAACACCTTCCAGGACCCACACTGCCCACAACAGTAATTCTCACCACTCGTCAAACCGAAGGAGTGTTCCACCCCAGAGGGTCATTCATGATCAAGGACCCCGTAATAGAGGGTGCACCTATAAATACTTTGTGTCGTGCAAACCCAGAGACTTCAATGGGGAAAAAGGAGCTGTGGATTGCATGACGTGGATGGATGAAATGGATACTGTGGTAGATATTAGTGGTTGCCATGAAAGGGATATTGTGAAGTTTGTCTCACAGTCGTTCAAAGGAGAAGCCCTAGCCTGGTGGAGATCATTGATCCAGGCTACAGGAAAGGTTCCATTATACAACATGACCTGGGAGCAGTTCATGGCACAAATCAAAGAAAATTTCTGCCCTCAACATGAGGTTGAGAGAATTGAATCTGACTTCCTGGCGCTGGTTATGAAGAACCTTGACTGTCAGGCCTACCTAACCAGTTTCAACACTTTGTCGAGGTTGGTTCCTTACTTGGTAACTCCGGAGCCTAAACGTATAGCTCGTTTCATTGGAGGGTTGGAACCGGAGATTAAGGCGAATGTGAAGGCCTCGAGACCAACTACTTTTCGGTCAGTAACGGACATTTCATTGTCCCTTACCTTGGATGCTGTTAGGCAAAGGTCACAGAGGAAAAGTGACACCGAAAAGAGGAAGCGTGAGGATGACAACTCACGTCGTGCGGATAAGAAACAGAAAGGAAACAATGACCAGAAGAAAGGGTCAGGTTTTAGGAGGGATGGCCAGCAGTCGGGTGAAAAACCCAAATGTAAAATCTGCAAGAGGCAGCACTTTGGCAAGTGCAGGTTTGAATCCAACTCTCAATCACAATCGAAGCCTTTTGCTTGTGGTTTATGCAAATCCAGGGAACACAAAACCGTGGATTGCAAGAAAATAAAGGATGCAACTTGCTATGGTTGCAATGAAAAAGGGCACATCAAGAGCAATTGCCCAAAATATGCCAAGAAGCCGGAAGAGGCTAGGAAGACCAATGCAAGGGTCTTCAGAATGGATGCAAAGGAAGCCGTCAAGGACGACAACGTGATAACAGGTACCTTTCTCGTAAATGATGTTTACGCGAGAGTGTTATTTGATTCAGGCGCTGATAAGTCGTTTGTAGATAGTAAGTTTTGTGAATTGTTAAAACTACCTGTTAGAATCTTAAGTGTGAAGTATGAGGTGGAACTAGCCGATGGCACAATAGAAACCGCTTCAACCTTATTAGATGGATGTTTCATATCCATTAGGAATCACTCTTTTCCTTTGTCTCTACTTCCTTTAAAACTAGCCGGTTTCGACATAGTTTTGGGTATGGACTGGTTATCACATAACCAGGCCCAGATTATTTGCAATAAGAAGCAGGTGATAATCAAGACTTCGTCTGGTGAATCACTTACTATCCAGGGAGATACCCAGTATGGGCTGCCCGAGAAGATGTCAATACTCAAAGACTCAAAGTGTTTAAAGAAGGGCTGTGTCATCTACATGGCACAGGTGATTATTGATGAACCGAAACCCAAGATTGGTGATATCCCAGTCATTTCTGAATACCCCGAAGTATTTCCTGAAGAACTACCTGGTTTGCCACCAGATAGGCAAGTGGAATTCAGGATTGACATTATTCCTGGATCAGCACCAGTTGCAAGGGCGCCTTATAGGTTGGCACCAACGGAGATGAAGGAACTGAGGACGCAGCTAGATGATCTTCTAGCCAAAGGTTTCATAAAACCTAGCTCGTCTCCTTGGGGAGCACCAGTGTTGTTTGTCAAGAAGAAGGATGGATCGATGCGTCTGTGCATCGACTACCGCGAGCTTAATAAGGTTACCATCAAGAATAGGTATCCTTTGCCCAGAATAGACGATCTGTTCGATCAACTTCAAGGGGCAAGTTTCTTCTCAAAGATTGACTTGAGGTCAGGCTACCATCAATTGAAGGTTAGAGATGAAGATGTGCACAAGACAGCATTTAGGACTCGTTATGGTCACTACGAGTTCCTAGTGATGCCTTTTGGGCTCACAAATGCACCAGCCGCATTCATGGATCTCATGAATCGCGTCTGTAAGCCTTACATGGATAAATTTGTCATCGTTTTCATCGATGATATCCTCATCTACTCTAAGAACCAAGCTGACCACGAGAAGCATCTTCACTGTATTTTGGAACTACTTCATAAAGAGAAGCTCTATGCCAAGTTCTCAAAGTGTGAATTCTGGCTTCGAGCAGTCCAATTTCTTGGACATGTCGTTAGTGAGCAGGGCATTCAAGTAGATCCCGCTAAAGTTGAAGCTGTCATGAATTGGCACGAGCCAAAGACGCCTACAGAAATTCGTAGCTTCCTAGGTTTGGCAGGATACTATAGACGATTCATAGAAAACTTCTCAAGGATTGCTGCACCCCTGACTTCGCTGACACGTAAGAAGATTAAGTTTGACTGGGGTCCTAAGCAGCAGGAATCCTTTGATATTCTGAAACAGAAGCTGAGCAATGCTCCAGTACTGACATTGCCTGAGGGAATAGAGGAGTTTGTAGTTTATTGTGATGCATCACACACCGGGATGGGATGTGTGCTTATGCAAAAAGGCAAAGTCATTGCCTATGCTTCACGTCAGTTAAAGGTGCACGAAAAGAATTACACCACCCACGACCTAGAGTTGGGTGCCGTTGTATTCGCACTAAAACTGTGGAGGCACTACTTATATGGAATCAAATGTGTGATCTATTCTGATCACAAAAGCCTTCAACATCTGTTCAACCAGAAGGACTTGAACATGAGGCAACGCCGTTGGATGGAAACTCTTAATGATTACGATTGTGAAATAAGATACCATCCCGGCAAGGCGAATGTAGTCGCCGATGCCTTAAGTCGGAAAGAAAGAGTGAAACCCATCCGAATCAATGCCAAGAGCATGGAAATAAAGAACAACTTGATAGAAAGGTTGTTAGCTGCACAGAAGGAAGCTGTGTTGGAAGCTAACTATCCCAATGAAAAGCTTGGAGTAACTGAGGAGCAGTTATCTCTCAGTAAGGATGGAATTCTTAGATTGAACGG
Source organism: Helianthus tuberosus (assembly GCA_030545235.1). Taxonomy (NCBI): domain Eukaryota; kingdom Viridiplantae; phylum Streptophyta; class Magnoliopsida; order Asterales; family Asteraceae; genus Helianthus; species Helianthus tuberosus. The sequence goes on along the minus strand of CM060432.1, from coordinate 61,847,493 downwards.
ACGAATATGGGTTCCGATTTTTGGAGGACTTCGTGATGTCATTCTCCAAGAAGCCCATAGTTCCAAGTACTCCGTTCATCCTGGAGCTGATAAGATGTACCAGGATTTAAAGGCAAATTATTGGTGGATAGGCTTGAAAAAGTCTGTGGCCACCCATGTAGCAAAATGCTTGACATGTGCGCAAGTCAAAGCCGAGCATCAGAAACCGTCAGGTTTGCTACAACAGCCTGAACTTCCTACGTGGAAGTGGGAGATGGTAACTATGGATTTTATCACCAAGTTACCCAAGACAAGGAAAGGAAATGACACCATCTGGGTGATAGTCGACCGACTGACTAAGTCAGCACATTTCCTACCCATTAAGGAGACCTACAGTTCCGATATGCTAGCCCAACTGTACGTTGATAAGATTGTAGCTTTACATGGCATACCTGTAGCTATTATCTCTGACCGAGATACTAGGTACACGTCGCACTTTTGGAAAAGCTTCCAACAATCTTTGGGCACACGTTTGAACTTTAGTACGGCTTACCATCCTCAGACTGACGGTCAGAGTGAGCGTACTATTCAAACGTTGGAAGACATGCTACGTGCATGTGCGATCGAATTGGGAGGTAGCTGGGATAAGAACCTACCCTTGATCGAATTCTCCTACAACAATAGCTACCATACCAGCATAAAGGCTGCGCCTTTTGAGGCATTATACGGTAGAAAATGTAGATCGCCAGTTTGTTGGGCGGAAGTGGGAGAAGTCCAGTTATCAGGACCGGAAATCGTGTTCGAAACGACGGACAAAATTGTCCAGATTCGTAACAACCTCCAAGCTGCCCGGAATAGGCAGAAGAGTTACGCGGATCCAAGTCGTAAGGATTTTCACTTTGAAGTAGGTGACAAAGTCCTACTTAAAGTGTCACCATGGAAAGGGGTGATGCGATTTGGTAAGAAAGGCAAACTAAGCCCGAGATACATAGGACCTTTCGAGGTTATCGAACGTGTCGGGTCAGTTGCCTACAAGTTGAACTTACCTGAAGAGCTCAGTAGTATACACAATGTGTTCCACATCTGCAATCTGAAAAAGTGTTTCGCTGACTCCGCTGACGAATCAGTGATTATACCCTATACAGATGTGCATATCGACGAGAGCTTGAAATTTGTTGAAAAACCTATGTCGATTGAAGATCGACAGGTAAGGAAGCTTCGAAGAAAGCACATACCTTTTGTAAAGGTCAAATGGGATGCCCGAAGAGGTCCCGAGTTTACGTGGGAGTTAGAATCCACCATGAAAGAAAAATACCCTTACTTGTTTCAGTAAATCTCGGGTCGAGATTTATTTTAAGGGGGTGAGGATGTAACACCTCGCAAATTTCGGGTTAATATTAAAACGACACGTGTCATGTAAGACAAAAACGCGTTGAAAACCCGGATTTAATAAAGATGTTTTCGGTAGGATTTAAAGTGGCGTCATGTTAATTTGTTACCTCTGAACACCTCAATTATAAATCCCAATACCCGATATATTAAATTACACATCTATGTACCCTCAATTCAGAAAAAGGGTTCACAATAATGGACTTGATAATGCATGATGAGACCCCATGATGAAATGAACGATAAACCGTTATTTTCGGGTCTTGTAAATGCAATCAATTGAAACAAGGGATAATGGTAGGGTATGTTCAAGCATATAGACATTTATGGGAGGCCCCTACTGATAATTTAAGTCAACAAGTCAATTATAACGGCTGCCCTTTTGATCCAACAACAAACAACAAAATTCTGGTCAGACTAGGGCGTCGCGTAGCGCGACGGCCCCTCGCGCTACGCGAGGGTGCGCCCAGCGACAGCAGAACTTGCTGTTGGCTGTTTTGTGCGATTGTGACCTCCATAGCCGGTTTTCCTTGCACATTCATGGCCCTTAGACACCCCTACATGCTACTAACATGTGTTGATCAGTTGTGGAAGGCCTTAGACTTGGTTGTCACTTGCTTATGGTGCATGGAACTTGTATATAAAGACCCATTCATTCACCACTTTCATTCACAAATCAATTCCAAGCATTCTGATTATTGGAGAGCTTGCAAACTGATCAAGAGCCTTCCTAGTCATCCTCTAATCATCTAGTAAGTCTCTAATCCCTTCTAAATTAATTCTAGTTTAGTTTTTAGCTTAAAAGTCAACATATCGTATTAAACGGTTGACTTCGGGTTTAGTTATCGATAGCTCAGTCGTAACCCGAATTAAAAGTACCATTAGATAGGTAATTATATGGGTATTAAACCCTTATAAGGGCAAGTACCAAATCCAGACCTAAGTAGGTCGTTTGTCGGGTCAAACGTTGACCGAAAAAGTCAACAGAATTGACATTTATGATTTAATGCATGAAATGCAATCCGTAAGGCGTGTAACTTGTTCTAACCTTAATATAACTTGGTAATAAGTATAAAAACTTGTTTGCGCTTGCCCGACTCGACAAATTTCTATTTAAACCCGGTTCGGAACCGAAAGGCGCAAAACCTTGACTTTTGCGTTGACTTCGGTTCTGACCCGTTTTAGTTGGTATTAGACATACCTTAAAGTCTCATTAGGATTGGGTTGCATGTTAGTATAAGTCTTTATACTTGTTTCGTTGATTATCCGTTGCATGCACACGTTTCCGTTAATCGCTTAAAGTGGACCATAACGCCCTTATGACCTTATAACGAGTATTTTGAAAATGTGGAAATGCAATAATCTTAGTTACTGATTATTTAGCATGTACGTAAATTTTCACGTCAAGCGGAGGTCTAGATTAGGAGATATGCGCATTTGCGTAAATAATAAGCTTTTTATTAATTAAACGGCGCGATTAACGCATAGCCTATCTAAACCCGATTTTCGGTACCAAAACTATTACCCGCTGATGTTAAATAATATTTTAGGATTTTTGGAGATTTTTAATTATTTTTAAGCTGGTCTTAAGCCAGGCTTATCGCATTGATTCGGTTAACACCGAATATGCCCTTTTAAGCCATAAAACGAGTTTTACAAACCCGATTGATACCAATCCAATTGCCACTGATTTAAAATAATAAATATAGTATTTTGAACCTGTTTTGCTGATTAGAAAACTCAGATTGGTATTTTAACCCGTACGTCGCTTAAAACGGCTTTATACGCGTATTAAACGCGTAGTTTAGTATTAAAACCATTTTGCCACGTAAGACTTAATACCATTAGACATAACCTGTTAATGTAAGCTATTTTACTGATGTAATCAGACCCGGTTCATAGAAACCTAATTTAATCCTTTTATAATCTTTAAATTGACCAAAATACCCCTACGGGGCTTATTAAGAGATTAAACTCGTTATGGGCATTATGGAAGATATCATAATGATATCACCACATATTTAAAGCGTATTAACTTAGGAAACCTGTTCGCGAACCTTTCGGTTACCCGTTATGCATTATGCGCGTTCGGTTCGGTTTATGTAACTAGTTTACATAAATTAACCGAAACGGGTCAAACCTTATCGGTTTATTCTCAAAATCCAGAATGTGTATCATATACCCATATTAAACAAGTCTTCAAACTTGTCGGGTCTAAATCACATTCTATCCGGTTTTCGCTTAATCGTGCGTACGAACCGTATCTTTAAAACTAACCGGTCTAAGCGTAAGCTTAACTAAAGACCCGTTAGGATTCTAATAGGTTGTTATAAACCTTCGTTCCAGATTAGGAGAACCAGTAAAAGATACCGCACTCGCTGATTTTGAACTATACTTGCTCAGGTAAATACTTTTAACTTATTTCCCTATACGGGCTTGGGTAAGGTATATAAAATACCGCTTGGTCGGGCATTGAATATTTAATCTTATTATGGTTAAATTATTGAGATGACTCCGTTTAATTTGTTTTGTTGCTTAAAGCCTTTGGGGGGTTAATGACCGTGTCCCGGATATCCCTGGCATCATTTTACGAAATGGCCACGACCTTAGCACTCAGGTGTAGGCGTACACCTGTAGTGTCTCATAATTAAAGTGGTGTGTTAATTGATCTTTAACCCGGCTCGATCCGGGCTACTGAACGCATAAGAAACATGTAAATCCTTTACAAGTTTATATATTAAATAATTATCCCAAGTTATAAAATATTTGTGCCTTGTGCCTTAAATGCTTTTCTTAAACTCTTTTCAAAATGAGTCGGTTGATTGTATTTACCAGTGTAAACTGACGTATTTTCTTAAAAAGATTGAGTGCAGGTACTACGCGAAATAGGCTGGCTTGTCTCCTAGCATCCACATTAAGTCTCGCCAGCTTTGATGTCATATCTGTTGAACATTTGTTTCCTTTTTAATTTTGATCTACCTGTGGATTATATTCGACTATTTGTGATACTTCATATTACAATATCGTTTGGTTGAATTAAATCTATATATTGCTTCCGCTGTGCATTTAAATATTGTGTTGTTTGACTATTATGTTGCCAACCACGTCACGATACTCCCCCACCGGGCCCACCGGTGACACGTGGAAATCCGGGGTGTGACACAGCAAAAGTCAGAAGCGTTGAGAATCAGATTCTTGATCGTGACAAAACAGTTAAAGCTTCAACTGAACGGATAAGAGAATTAACTAGCCAAATTGAAAATGATAAAATTGATCATGACAAAATTAAACAAGAAAATGAAAAGTTAATTCTTGAAAACCGTCAGATTTCTGAAAAGTTTGAAAAACTCAAAAGCACAATGAAAGATAATGATGATCGAAATGGTAAAACTTATAAAGAAAATGAACACCTAAAAGCAGTGCTTAGAGTAAAAGAAGAATCAATCAACCAACAACTGGATGAAATCGCTAAACTGAAACTTAAAGTTCAAGAGGCTGTAATTGAAAACGAGCGAATCCAGTTGAAGCTTAACAGTTACAGCTCCGCAAGCTTTGTTTTGCAACACATTATTCCCAAACCCATCGGGAAAGACAAAGCATGCGAAGATGTTTATTTTGATTGAACTGGGGTGGGTTTTCATCAAGTTCCACCACCTGTTCTTGATAACTACACGAAAAAGCAATCAGGGTTGGTTGAAATTGAGGAAGAAAGTGAAGTTAAACTTCCGGAGAATATTGATGTCACGTTCACATCTTCCAATGATGATAGTGTCCAAAATGATATTGTAAAAGGTGTTGTTGAAAATGTGCTAAAAACGGATAGTGACACTACTGAGGAAGATGGGTGTTTCTTGGATAAGTACATTCAGAAACCAAAATCCAAAAACAACTTAAGTGATGAACCGGGTCTGGTAATGTACAAGATGGCTGGATCTGATAAGTTGTATTCGGATTCTGAGTTTCCGATTGAGAATGTAAATGTGAACAAATTGATAAATGTTTTCAAGTTGGTCGAAGTTGATTTGTCAGAAGTGAACAATCTGAGTCAAACAAAGAGAAAAATGAGTTTTGAGAAAGATAAATCATACTACAAGAAATCTGTTAATCCATCACGTTTTTATAATAACAATCGAAATAACTGGTCGGGTGGTTATCAGGGTGGTAGGAATTATCAGAGAAGAAATGTTCCAAACAAGAGGTTTGCTGAAAAGAAAAAGTTTGTGAACAGTTCGAGTTCACTTGCTGATGAAGAGAAAGTGATTTTTTCAAAATCGAATGAAGAGTTCTTTGAGAAAAGAGCTTCACAGTATCAGCCTGAAGGCACAAGTCGAGTTGTTGATACTCGAACATGTTTCAGATGTAATCAAGTTGGTCACATTGCACGAAAGTGTACCAATGTGAAGCCTAAGACTGAAACTGTGAAGATTCAACAGAAGAAAGTTGAGGTGAAGGGTATAGCACCAATCGTTGTTGAGAAAAAGAATGTGAAAAATGACAACATCAAAGTGAAAAATGAACCCGTAAAGATAGTGGTAACTAAAAATGACAAATTTTATAAACGGGTTGCATTATCTCAACAAGTTTGGAGACCAAAAACTGAGAAGAAGGTGAAATCTTTTGAGGATTCAATTCAAATTGATTATGATGCAAATTTTCCACCTCTTAAGGCTGAAAACTTCAAAATTCAAATTGCGAGAGTCAAGGTTACACCTAAGGCTGATAAGGCCTGGGTGGACTCCATGTTCGACTAAATAGTTTGAATTGCCGGAGCTTCCTTGATCGCGAAGCATGAATCGGCATCTTTATTGAAGTTGGTTAAATCAAAGTTTGTTATATGCAGGATCTTCCAAAACTTGTATCCAGATGGATCATGGATAGTGGAGCTTCAAGACATATGACAGGGAAGACTGCGTTGCTGTATGATGTGAGAAATATAAATGGTGGTTATGTGGGATTTTCTGGTCACGAAGGTGGTAGAATTATTGGTGAAGGAACGTTATCCAACGGGATTGTGACGTTTGAGAGAGTTAACTACATCACTGAGCTGGAGAACAATCTGCTGAGTATCTCGCAGATTTGTGACAATATGTATACTACTCACTTCACTGATAAAGAATGTTTGATCTTGAAACTAGGATTTGTTATCCCTGAAGAATGGATTATCATGCGGGCACCTAGTGTGAATGATTTATATGTGTTGGACATGAGTGTAGTGTCTACAACTACTGGTCAAGCACATTGTTTTGTTTCTAGAGCAACAGAGAAAGAATCGAGATTGTGGCACCGCAAGATGGGGCATATTCACCTAAGGAAGATGAATCACTTGGTGCACAATGATTTGGTTCTTGGATTTCATGTCAAAGGTTTTCATCTGGAAGGGGAGTGCATTAGTTGTGTTAAAGGAAAGCAGAAGAAAAAGTCACACCCTACAAAGCAAGTCAATTCAGTTTCGAGACCTCTGGAAAGACTTCACATGGATTTATTTGGTCCTGTGAATGTCAAAAGTATTACAGGAGATTACTACTATTTGGTCGTTACTGATGATTATTCCAGATTTTCGTGGGTTTCTTTCTTGAAAACGAAAGACGAAACGTTTGATAGTTTGATGGCGTTGTTCAGAAAAATTGAGAATTTGTACCAAAGGCGTATTAAAAGAATTCGAAGTGATAATGGTACTGAATTCAAGAACAGTAAGATGGAAGAATTTTGTGATGAAAGAGGTATATTGCATGAGTTTAGTGCTCCGTACACTCCGCAGCAGAATGGAGTCGCAGAACGCAAAAACCGGACACTAATCGAGACGGCTAGAACTATGCTTGCAGATTCAAAGTTACCGATAAATTTTTGGGCTGAAGCTGTTTCCGCCGCATGCTATACGCTCAACAGGGTTCTCACTATCAAGAAGTTCAACAAAACATGCTTTGAGCTAATCAATAACCGCAAACCGAATTTGAAGTATCTAGAACCGTTCGGGTCACCCTGTACAGTTATAGAGCCTCATGGAAAGTTTGGTCCGAAGTGCATTGAGGGAATATTTGTTGGTTATGCAAATCCGATGCGACGTGTCTTCGTTCCAAGTGAGAAGCAGATTATTGAAGCTGGAAATGTTGAATGTCAAGGTTATACTATGCCGCCGCAGAATCCTGGAGATTCATGGCGTTATCATTATGACAAACTGTGGGATTCGTTTGACATGAGAGAAGAATCAGAGGATGATGAAGATTTCTTTGATGAGTTGGATATTTTGCGTAAATATGAGTCACGGCTAAGGTTCCCAGCTGAGTATTCGAGGCGACCACGGGAAACTTCAAATGACGATGAAGCAGGTCCAAGTAATGCTGGTGAACATGATGATGTCCAACAAAATGAAGTTGCTCAGGATAATCAGTCGGTTCAGGATGATAATCAAGAAGCTGAAAACATGCCAGTCTTTGATCATGGTGATTCAGATTCTGAGGGGGAGCAAATTCAGATTTCAAGTCAAACAAACCAAGTTGGTGAACAAGATGCAGAGCAGAATGTTACTAATCTGGAGGGCAATGTAGATGTTTCAAGCGAAGTAATGCCGCGAACTTTTTCATATCATCCAGAGGAGTTGATCATAGGAGAATTGCAGACAGGCGTTCGCACTCGAAATCAGATTGATAAAGGGCTTACATGTTTTTATACAAAAGTTGCGCCTTTGCAAACTGAATTCTCATTGAGTTGTTTTATCTCGCAGGTTGAACCAAGAACTTACAAAGAGGCGCTTACAGAAGATTATTGGGTCAATGCAATGCAGGAGGAACTTAGTCAATTCGAGAAGCTGGGAGTGTGGAAGTTAGTTGATTTGCCGGATGGTCACAGAAAAATCAATACGAAATGGGTATTTAAATGCAAGAGAGACGACAGAGGAGTTGTTGTAAGAAACAAAGCTTGACTCATTGTTCAGGGCTTTAGTCAACAGGAGGGAATTGATTTTACAGAAGTCTATGCTCCTGTAGCACGACTAGAGGCAATCAAAATTTTTCTTGCATTTGCGTCTTGGAAAAACTTCAAAGTATATCAGTTAGATGTAAAATCGGCGTTTCTTTATGGGAAGGTCAAAGAGGAGGTTTATGTCGGACAGCCGCCGGGCTTCACCGATCCAATCCACAAAAACAAGGTCTACTTATTGGATAAAGCGCTGTATGGTTTACACCAGGCCCCGAGAGCTTGGTACGAGACTTTGTCTCAACACCTACTAGCCAACAAGTTCATTCGTGGAAAAGTGGATGCCACTCTCTTCACTAAAGAGGTCGACGGTCATCTTCTGATAGTTCAGATTTATGAGGACGATATAATTTTTGGGTCGAGAAATGAAAATCTATGCAAAGATTTTGAATCAGTGATGAAGCAAAAATTTGAAATGTCATCAATGGGGGAGATGAAATTCTTTCTGGGTCTACAAGTTGAACAATTACCTGAGGGAATTTTCATTCATCAGACGAAGTACGTTCATGATATTCTAGAGAAATTTGGGATGTCAAGTTCTACTCCAGCTGCTACCCCACTTGCAACAAATCATGGGATTCATCCAGATCTCACCGGAGACAGGGCTGATGAAACGTTTTACCGATCCATGATAGGTTCTTTGATGTACTTAACTGCTTCACGTCCTGATATCATGTACCCAACGTGCCTCGCAGCAAGATATCAATCTAACCCGAGAGCTTCGCACATGATTATTGTGAAGAGAATATTACGCTACCTGAAAGGAACTCCTTCATTGGGGTTGTGGTATCCTAGGAAAGGCAATTTTTTGCTCGAAGGGTATTCCGATTCGGATTTCGGATGTTGCAAAGTCAATTCAAAATCAACAACTGCAGGATGCCAGTTCTTTGGTCCTAGATTGGTTACCTGGCAGTGTAAGAAACAAACGTCTGTGGCGTTATCTACATGTGAAGCGGAGTACGTTTCTGCTAGCAGTTGCTGCTCTCAGATCCTGTGGATACAGCAACAGATGCGCGACTATGGTTTGAAGTTTCTTAACACACCTCTTTTTGTTGATAATGAGGCCGCAATAAATATAACAAAGAATCCAGTACATCACGCTAAAACTAAACACATAGAAATTCGTCATCACTTTATTCGTGATTGTTTTGAGAAAAAGTTGATACGAATTGAGAAAATCCACACTGACGAACAGAAAGCTGATTTACATACCAAAGCTTTTGATAAAAATCGGTTTAAATATTTGTTAAAACTGAATGGTATGAAGCTTCTTTCAGTGTCGGATGGCATAATTGGCGTTGATGAGAGTACTGTTGCGGATGAAGACGAGAAACAATCTGCAATGGTTTGTCGATTTTTTACTTGTTTTGGTATTTAGGTGGAGTAGATAGATGTATATAGATATATTTTTCAGAAAATACAAAAACAGTAAAAAATGCAAAAATACAAAAACATGATAAAATCTGAAAAAGAGCTTGTGTATATAGGGAAAATGATAGTACATCGGCTAGACAATTACAGTATGCTAAAGATTTGTAAAGTTTAAATGAGTTAAACAGTCTCACTAATGATGTGTCGATAGGTTTTCGCACATTTAGTAGATTTATTTGGGATATAAACCTAAAATTTCAAACTTGTGAAATTCGTGGGGAACACTACTTGGATATATAGGTAACCCCTGAAATCTCGTTTGAAAGGTCTCATAATCTGATATACTAGGTCTTTATACTCAATGATGTCTGGGGTATTATTTCGGGACTTCTGCTGAACGGTAGTTCTGACCTAGTCCTTGGATAATACTTTTCACAAATGCTTGGAACATAGCATAAACCCTCAGCATGCCGATGAAACAATAAAATTGATAGTCGTTGCTGTTGTAGTAAAAATATCCTCTAAAGGGGACATACCGTAAAGTCGAAGCTGATATCTCTCTGCGTATACGGAAGTATCGACCTGAGATCCCTCGGCCCTCGCATTACCTAATTTATGTACAGATATCATTGTAGTATACTCACCTGTAAGACTGAATATTGGGATTCTGGATACGGGAGTATATTCAAGAGGTGGGACACATGAATGAGCTAAGTTCATAAGACATCTAATTCGTATCCTGAGTAAATTGAAATTTGTGTGAGAATTTAAGATGGATCAGTATATCGACAATCGAGGTGAATTGTTTAAGTCTGAGTATGAAATGAAGCTTAACGGTACTTGTAATTTGTCTGATAGCTTATATGATTCCCTGACACGCTCGCCAAAAATAAGTTTGTAAATAGTTTACTTTGTTTACTTTCTGCAATTTAAGTTTTTTGTATTTCATTTCTTAGTTTAGAACACTTTATAAAATCCAAAAAGATTTTATTTCTGCTTTATTTTTGACAAACCAAAGTGGAGAGTTGATTGTTGGATTCTCAGATGTTTGAAGCAGATGCAGGAAATTCTGGACTGAAGAATGAGGAGAGCTTATTTTGATGAAATTTGATTTATTGAAAAGTCAAAAACAAGTTCATTAACTTGATACTTGTTATTTTCAGAAAATGTGTAAATTGTTGTTTTCAAAATCAGTTTGATTCGTCAAATGATCAACCAAAGTCATTAAATTGAACTTGGTAGATTAATCGAGTGATCAGGGTCATTAACTTGGACCTGAATACTTTAGTGGATTTCTAGAACTGATTGAGTATGTGATTTATTGTTGAAAAGATAGTTTGTAATGATTGATGTTTGAGACACAGGTTTTGGACTTCATTATTCCCATGGAAGCTAAATGTCAAAGCTTGAACCAGATAAAGACCTCAGATTCTAGCATATTGAGAGGGGGAGTCTGTGAAAGGGGGAGTCTGGATCAATAGTCAAAGGGGAGTTTGAAGATGAAGCTAGGACAAGATTGTGAACATGTGAAGATAGAATGCTTATGATGTGAAGACAGAGAGTTGGAGAAAAGATCAAGACTGAAGACTCGGAGCTGAAGACTTCGTCAACATCCAAGGGGGAGTCTGTTGATGCATGGAATGTCTGTTGACTACGTCTACATCAAGTCTTAGGTCAAGATAGTCAACATAGGAGCTTGATAGTTAAAATTAGGTTAATATGTTGAGGTTTCGCTCATATGTAAATTTTAGTATAGGTTTCGCTTATAAGGTCATAGTTGGTTTCGCTTATAAGGACCTAGGGTGGTTTCGCTTATACATACATATGAGGTTTCGCTTATTTGGAAGTGACATATAAGCGAAACCACAAGGACTATATATAGTCAACATAAGCGAAACCCGATCATTCAGTTGTGACATTGGAGCGAGACTTGGTCATTGTTTAGGCAACGAAACTCTGTCAAATTTGAATCAGAAAGCAATAAAAGAGAAGGAATTGAAAAGGAAAAGCTGTGTAACTTTGCGTGTATTGATTCCGCCTTTATACGTGAAGATGAACGTTCTCAACTGACTTTTCGGGGTCGCAAAACGGTCCAACAGTTGAAGGTCTTAACAGGTTAACCCCTTACTCTTAAAAATAATTATCTAGCCTGTGTGCCTTTGTTGAACAATTTACTTCTCGTTAACACTTTTAATTTCCTGCATTTTTTCTTTTTTTTTAGTTTATGTTGTGGATGTTGAACTTATGGTAAGGTAGGATGTTTGTTTTTTTGTGTGGTGTGGTATTTTTAAGTAAAACAGGTACCTAGGAGGCTTGGAAGCACTAAGTATTAGTGCTACATAAGCCGGGAAACCAGAACCGAAAGCCAAAACCCGTTATCGAAGATTGCAGATTGTTAACACGGGGCCTTGCCCAGCCTACACGCCCCCGTGTCCATCGCCCAGAACCTGCTATTTGTTTAAATTCTGCCCGACATGGGGTCGTGTTCACCAGGCACGCCCCCATGTCCACCTTCTGTAAGTTTTCGTTACTGGCAATCTGAACACGGGTCCATGCTCACCCAGCACGAGGCCGTGTCCAGACGCCCAGTAACACCAAAACCTTGTTTTAAACACCTTTTTTACACATTCAATCAATCTAAAAACTTATTTTTGGGACACATTGAGGACAATGTGTAATTTAAGTGTGGATTGTAACGCCCTGCATCCCTAAACTTTAGACTATTGGCAAGTTTAGTCCCTGGACATTGCCTAATTGTCAATTTAGTCCATGAACTGTGTAGTCGTTAATATTTTGGTACTTGGTGAATTCTATGTCATATACTATATACTTGGAATGTCTAAATCTATATACTTGAAATGCCTAATTCTATATACTTGAAATGCCTAATTCTATATGCTGGGAATGCCTAATTCTAGATACTTTGGTGCTTGACTCTTGAGGCTCGTGAAACTTGAGACTTGGTTGAACGAGGGACTGGAGTCTTATCACTGGCGGAAACTATGAAACTTGAAAACTTGTGTGTTATTACTATAATCTAGTTATACTATTACCCAATAAATACGCAACGCAATGTTTGGTCTAGCGCGTGAAAAGAATCAAAGATGGAAACGCAGAAAGGATGGATTGGCCGAGTGGCAATCCGATCAGATGACCGTCCGATTGGATGACCACCCGATCGGATGGCCATTCGATCGAGTTCCCATCCGATCCGTGCACCGCCTTAACCTTCACACATTCCCACACTATAAATAGGCCTGTCACATCAGTCCTTCGCTGATGTGACAGCCTCACTCGACCCAGACGCACGCACTCTGACTTTCCTTCATTTCTTGGCGATTTCGGTACGTTTTACACTAGATTATTGTACTTTCTTGATCTACACAACATTCTCTACGAGACTCACCTTTGAAATCTCACTTTTCACCGTGAAATCTCTTAAATCTGAATTCTTAAAGGTGATGTCATCAATGGTAGTTTGTATAAACTACTATATGATGTCATTCCTGATAGAATCTAGCTTAGATCTGAGGAATTTCATGCGTTTTACACTAAATCTATATTAGATCTAAACTTTTCAAGCTAAAATCCTATGTTTATCTTCATCTTTTCTTGAACTTTTACATAAAACGGTAAGATCTAGATCTAAACGGACTGTAGACTTGATTGGTAGTCTAGAGTCGGCTTGGAAAAGGATCGTTACCGGAGAAGATGACCGGAGTACGGATTCTGACATAAATATACTCACGAACCGACGACCGATCAAACAGGGGTGATTCCCACCCGATCAGATCGGCTGAACACTGATGAGTTACCGTTTTCTTAATACGTAACACGTCGTCGTTGCATTAAATAGAAACTTAGAGTTTTACAAATTAAGAACGGGACAAGGTAACCCAATCGAGTGGCAATCCGATCGGATAGCCATCCGAACGAACAGCCACCCGATCGAGTGACACTTGCGCTTAACACTATACTTTCTTGAAACCTTGAAGTCCTGATCGTTGAGTGGTAGCCCGATCGGATAGCCATCTGTAGGTCCCCTTTTCGTATGGATCTTTCACAGAATTGTCTTTCCAATCAAGAGTGCGGAATCCTCTTGATCAGAATATCACAGAAAACGTGTAGGAAACAGAAACAGCAAATCACTTTCAACCTGGGTTTTCTATTGATTATCCAACTTGCAGTTTACAATCAATTAAAACCCTAACCAACACAATTTCGTCCAAGCCTATTGCCTTTCACGAAATTGCTCTCTAAAACTGTTTTGGCTGATTAACCTAAACCCTAAAGCCTAACCTTGTTTATATAACACAAGGTTGCAACATTAGGCATGGGTTCCTACATGGGCTAGGCCCAAATCGTCCCCCATCACCCAATATGGGTTTTGTTTAGCCCAAACTCTATTATCTCACTAATACAAAGCTAAACCCGCTAACTGTTTATCGTTTAACTAATTACAAGATATCCAAAGACCAAATCTAAGCTGTTGTCACAAACATGCACCAACAAACTCCCCCTTGACAATAGCTTCATAAAATAACTTTGTCTTCAGTCTTCTTGCAATCTTCATGTAGTCTTGCACTGTCTTTGGTCTTTGGATAGCTTCAGCTTCAATAGCTTCTGTCAGCAACAGACTCCCCCTAAGCTGATGCATCCAATCACCAAATCTTCAAAAACTTTAGCGTTTGAGTAAACTCCAGTTCAGCATTTGAATAGCAATCTTCAAACTCTTCAACTTTGTCTGCAATATAGAAAGGAGCTTCTACCATGCATCCATTCAAACTCTCATCTTCACAGCAACTCATCACTTTAACTTTTCAGCAACACACTGCTTCAATCTGTATACTATAAAACAAACATCTCGAGAACCATAAGAATTTTTCAACAAAGTTAAATAAATTATTATTTTTCAAGAGATAGTTAAACTGTATCACAGATTAAGCATTTTCCAATTTAGTTAACACGCAAAACTTTTTAATCACACACCCTATAACCCGCATGATTTAAAATTTTGAACTCACTTTCTAACACCGTCTCCCCCTATCAGTAACAATTCCTCCAAGAATAACAGTTTTCCGTACGTTAAGAATTTTAAACAGAAAAAGACACTATTTTTGGATTTTTTTATATTTTCTGAAAGCAAGTAAATAACAAAAGCAATAAACACTCTATTTTTGTGAGAATCACTGGTAAGAAGATCATATCAACAAAATCAAACTGTTTCACACTATTAGATAATTCTTTATTTAATTTTTCATGAAAAGCAGTCCAAGACGATTACCAGTATGTTGGTCCACTTAAACAAAATGCATGAACATTTCAAGTACCATTACCATATGATACGTTAAGGTAATTTTAATTTCTGAGATATTAGTGTGTCCCACTTCAGGATATACCCCCACGATTAAGGTATGCACAAAGATTCATCGTAGTAGGTGAGTATACTGATGTCATCCTTTAAGATATCCTGACAATGTCTAGGTCTGCATATAATCTGTTTTATCATGTTTTGATTGCTTAACAATGAACACCCAAATAAATACTAATCAAATCCTGGAAATATAAACAACACACTCTATCATGAAAGTATCTTCCCTACCACATATTTCACAAGTCCAATTCAGATTTCTGAAATCTTAACTGGGAATAGGTTGAGAAGAGAACAGAATAGATCTTTAGGAGAGATGGTATAATATACAGATCAAATGAGTTTTTACTCAGTTTGATATAGGTTTCTTGGGTTTCATTTGGGCACTTGAGGGCCTCTTTCGGGTGTATTAGATCTATAGCGCGACACGTACAGCTAGGTCAGCATGTATCTGGATGCAGCAGAAGCTGTCGTTGCCTAGCACCTCCAAGTCAGCATATATTTGGATGCAGCAGAGGAGGTACACGACTTTTTTTCAGAGAAGATTTCAGAATCAGATCAAAATTGTGTGTATCGGGACAACATACAGACATTCAAATAGAAATGTGCAAATTCCAAGTGACTTTCTTTCCTGAGGTCATGTACAATTTTAGTTCTGAACAGAAAAACAGCCAAGATATCCCCAGATGAAATAACAGTATAAAGACCCAAAACTTCAGATTTTGGCAATCTATCAACGCAAGATTTAAGGTCATTAAACCATACATCACTGATGTGTTCCCCACTCATACACAGTTCATTTAAGTTTATATCACATTGGTAAGTTGATTATTTCATGCTTTTTGCCTACTGGTACATCATATGATGAAGCTGCTATCACACTTAAGCATTTTAATTTATTTTCAGTGTGACAGTCTAACTTGCCGATGTACTATCATTTCTCCTTTTTCACACAGTGATAACTCATTTTTGATTTTCTATTTTTTTTTATGTTTTTGATTTTTCAATGTTTTTGTATTTTTGATTTTTAAGAAAAGCAGTAAACTATTTACAAAAATTCTTATGAAAAACCAGTTATTCAGGATTCCTCATCCCGTTGAGTTCAACTAAGTGTTCAAAGCGAGCCCTGTCAAAAGCTTTTGTATAAAGATCTGCCAGGTTATCTTCGGTGTCAACTCGATGTAATTCAATTAGTCGTTTTTCAGCACAATCCCGTATAAAGTGATGACGTATGTCAATATGTTTTGTGCGACTGTGTTTCACGGGATTATTTGTTATAGAAATTGTGGCATTATTGTCTATCATAATAGGAGTACGAGTGAAATCCAAACCGTAATCGCGCATCTGCTGTTGTATCCAGAGAACCTGAGAGCAGCAGCTACCCGCAGCAATATATTCAGCTTCACACGTAGATGTAGACACACAGGATTGCTTCTTGCATTGCCAAGACACGATCCTGCCTCCTAAGAACTGACAACCACCTGTTGTAGACTTCCTGTTCGACTTGCATCCTCCAAAGTCTGAGTCAGTGTAAGCGACAAAATTCAAATCACTATCAGCTGGATACCACAACCCAAGTTTAGGTTTCCCCTTCAAGTAACGAAGAATACGCTTCACTGCTTTCATGTGTGACTCTTTTGGATTAGCTTGATATCTGGCACACAAGCATACTGCAAACATAATGTCAGGTCTTGAAGCAGTCAAGTACATTAGAGAACCAATCATTGCCCTGTATTGAGTAGGATCAACGTCTTCAGTACTTTCGTGATCTGGGCCAAGATTGTGATTTTCGCAAATGGGTGTGTTGAAAGTAGAGCAATCATTCATTTTGAACCGACTCAAAATGTCATACACATACTTCGTTTGATGAATAAACATCCCATCCTCCTTCTGTTCAACTTGTAATCCTAGAAAGTAAGACAGCTCACCCATAGCGCTCATTTCAAACTTGCTCTTCATCACCTGCTCGAACTCTTTACACATACTCTCATCTGATGACCCAAAGATGATGTCATCCACGTACACCTGTACTAGCAGAAAATCTTCCTTCTTCCTCTTGATGAACAGTGTACTGTCAATCTGACCTCTTTCAAAACCATTCTTGATCAGATGTGTAGACAGTGTCTCGTACCACGCCCTGGGAGCTTGATGTAACCCATACAAAGCCTTATCAAGTTTGTACACTAGATCTGGATAATCTGGATCAACGAACCCATCTGGTTGTGAGACATACACCACTTCTTGGACTTTCCCGTAAAGAAATGCACTCTTCACGTCTAGTTGGTAAACCTTGAAGCCCTTGAATGTTGCGAAAGCTAGAAACAAACGAATTGCCTCCAACCTTGCCACTGGTGCAAACACTTCATTGTAATCTATCCCTTCTTGCTGATTGAAACCTTTTACCACCAATCGAGCCTTGTTTCGCATCACTATCCCTCTGTCATCCTTCTTGCACTTAAACACCCATTTAGTGCCTATCTCTCTCTCACCTTTAGGAAGGTCAACCAACTCCCAAACCTTCAACTTTGCAAACTGGGCCAATTCCTCTTGCATAGCCTCAACCCATGAATTGTCTTTAAGAGCCATATGAATGTTCTTCGGCTCCTCTTGGGAAATAAAGCAACTATACAAGCATTCGTTCACAATCCCAGTCTTCTCAATCGACACAAATAAACCAGAATTCGCTGCTATGCTTCTTCTCGTCTGAACACCTGCATTAGGATCCCCAAGTATCATGTCAACTGGATGATCTCTATTTGCTCGTGTAGTAGCAACAGTATCCACTTCTAAATTATCACCCAGGTTTGATCCAACCTCCCCCTGAATGTTCTGATCTGCAAATGGATTAATGAAATTGAAGGGGTATGGTCCCAAAAAGCCGCGCAACCCCCTGCAAGGTCGCGCGGGACCATACTCCGTAATCAACAATTTTCTTGATCGCCAACCTCGCGCGGGCTACAACATACCTGTGTAATGCGGCGCGAGGTCCACATAAGAGTAAGCTCCAGCTAGCAACACTTAGCATTCTAAAAGGGACATCTGAAAGCCCATGCCGCGCACATAATAATAACGTGCTCAGCAAGAATCGTGCGTGACTAAGGCGCGAGGCTGTTCCAAAATAGTACACAAAGTACAAGTGGCAGGAAAAAGAGCCAATAAGCGCCCTTCTGACCCTGCTCAATCGTGCTCCACGATCATCTGACATGCAGGAGACAAAAAGTACTCAAGGACGCCTACCTGGCACCAATCATAAGGCAGAGACAACTGCCCCACGATCTCCACTTGCCTGCTGATGGCAGGACGGCGGCCAGGCCGACAACCATGACACGTGGCTCCAATCTTTGTGCGCCAGCACCAAAGAACTCCCAGAAGCCACTAACGGTCGAGACAAGTGAGACAAAGAGCATATCGCCCAAGTTGTCGACTTCCGGCCCAAGGCCCATCAGCCCATATCCTCTTACACCTCTCCGGCTATAAATAGAGACCTCACTCCACAGGTTAAACATTCCATTCCCTCTACTCTCTCACTTAACACTTAATTATCTCCAAAGCACAGTCGCTTATTCTCACGCCGGAGCCCGGTTAAGAGGGAAACCCCCACATTCCCCTCTTAACGAGTAACGGTGTTTTGTTTTGCAGTTAAACACGGTCATTAAGGAGCTCAGGAATCCAAGAGAAGATTAACCACTATGCAAGGAACATAAACCAAACTGATTATCCCCTAATTAGTTCTGTGTTTCTTCATTGGCGCCCACCGATTTTTTCTACAAACCATTTTCATCTTCTTATTTCCTGAGTTTTCACTGCTTTTCTTCCTTCGATCATGGCTGGTCAAGGAATCATTCCCGAATTTGTTGGTCTCGGAGCAGACCCTAACGCAGCGTTTGGGGTGGATAATCAAAACATCCAACCCCAAAACGTTGAAGAAATCGGCGAGATCGAGATGGCCAACACCGGGGGTCCTCGCGGGAGCTTCACCCGCATCAATCAAACTACCCCAGGAAACAACGGTGCTGGACCATCGAACCCAGCTCCACCTCAGAATATCTCAGCGCTATTGGGGCTACCAGAGGGCGAAACCCCAGCCTCATGGTACGCCAAGCAACTCGCCACCATTAACGCGGCATATCAATCCTTGAGCGCGCAACAAGCAGTTTTAACGGCAGAACCTTCCTTGGTTACACCAACCGGCCCAAGTCACGGGCCGCGCCCGATGCCACCACCGCAAAATATCCAAGGAAGAGCCAACAAACCTCCCCCTACCCGAAGACAAAGCGTGCAGGACACGCGCGATACGCGGGGGGAGACAGAAAGCTACTATGACGAACCGTCAAATTCCCGAAGAGGCCCAGTTCATAGCCGGCTCACGCCGCGCAACATGAACGATGAGTGGGAAGAAACTGACCCTAACGATCCAACCTGGGAAAACGATGACGAATCTTCGGTCTTCAATCGTTTGCAAAGAAATCACGAGTATTACAAGCCAAGGCAACACGTTGGTTATACCGAGGAGGCGGAGCACGACTTTCGCCTCGCCTATCGACCTGAAGAAGCTATAGAGCACTCCAAGTTCATTCCAAAGATAGCATTAGCGCCACTCAAGAGAGAAAAGTTGCCTCCGACCGTCGGAAAGTTCAACGGATTGACTGATCCAGACGATCACGTCAGAGTGTTTACTAGCGTGGGCTGCATGGGAGGTTGGAACATGCCCATGTGGTGTCATTTGTTTATCCAAAGATTAACGGGGGCTGCTCGCGCCTGGTTCGACAGCCTTCCTCCGGGAAAAATAAAATCATGGGTAGATTTCAGCACCCAGTTTCTGAGTCACTTCAGTCAGCAAAGGCGATACCAGAGCGACACAGCCGAAGTTGAAGATATCTGGCGAAGAGATAATGAGGGTCTGGAAGATTTCATTACGCGCTTTAACAAAGAATGTTTGGAGATTGGTGGCGTGAGTGAACAACTCATGCGCTGCCATTTCAAGAAAGCAATCCGTTGTGACAGCCTGATTAGAACCATCACTGGGAAAGATGGAATGCCAAAGGAGTGGGACAAACTCATGGAAGCCGCGAAGATAGTCGCGCAAACGGAAGAGTCTCTCGCTCGAAACAACAACTATCGTTCTGAAGATAGATTTTCCAAAGGGGGTCACCCGCGCGATGACAACAGGCGCAACAAAGGCAAAAACCCTGGGTGGAAGGCCAACCACTCCAGCGGTTATAGCGATCGACCCCGTTACGAAGAACGATCCCGTTATAAGGAAGACGCGCGTGACACCATTGACCGCATCGGTTATAGAAAGGCAGTCCGAGATGATAATCGGGAAAAGCATTGGACTCCGCTCATAAAAACACCAAAGGAGGTGCTAATGACGGAGAACCATGATTTTAAGGCCCCCAGGCCTATGACGAACAAAAAGGGACAAGACCCCAATCTGTATTGTGATTTCCACAAGGACACAGGCCACTTAACAGATGATTGTTACAGCTTGCGACAAGAGATCGAGAAAGCACTAAAGAGTGGAAAGCTGAGCCACTTAGTGAAGAATGTGCGCAAAGAAACGCGACAGCTCCATCGCCACGATGAAGGAAATCACAAGAAGGTTCGACGCCTGGAGACACACACGGTCAATGGACCAAGATACAGCGCAAGAGAAAAAGGCAAGAGACCTTATGAGCCTTCATGGCAAGAACAGCAAGTTATCTTCCCGGTGGTGCGCGGGGGTCCCCGAGCCACACGACCCATCGTCATCACCGGTATCATAGGCCATTATGAAACTGAATACGTCTTCATTGACCCGGGGAGTACAGCAGACATCATCTACGAACAATGCTTTAACCAGTTCGACGATGAAGACAAAGCGAGACTCGAACCAGTTGACTACCCACTGTCTGGGTTCTGCAATGAAATGGTCTTCCCGTTAGGCCAAATTAGCTTCCCCGTCACACTCTCTGACGGGAACCATTCGAGGACAACGAACGTGAACTTCATGGTGATGCCTGTTAAGTCAAGACATGACGTACTGATCGGGAGAGAAACGCAAGGTGAGCTGAATATGATAACTTCCACCCCCCACTCAGCGATTGGTTTCCCAACCAAGACGGGGGTGGCAATCGTTTATGCGAAGAAGGAAGTTATGTCAACAGAAGAGATGCGCCCAACAAAAGCGGCAAAGGTTTCAGCAACCGAGCCCGAAAAATGGGTCTTAAAACGCAAGTATCCGGAGCAAACGGTGACGATAGGTCACGCTATCTCACCAGATATCAGAACTCGCCTCAAGCAGCTCCTATTCAAGAATATGGATATTTTCGCCTGGACCCCGGCCGACATGACCGGAGTCCCGCGCGACATCACAGAGCACTGTTTAAACTGTTGATGCATATTGTGTCTATCGCCTTCGTCAATCTGAACTGTAGTGAAGAATTGAAGAAACCATGTCGTATATGTCTAATATTTAGAGAAAAAGGCAAGGTGGCAAACTTGTAATTAATGAAGTTTCATTAAAATTGCCCTTGACCTATAAATAGAGGAGTTTAAGTCTTAATTAGGTTAGAGATTTTGGTGACATTAGAGATTTGTAAAGAAGACTTTGTGTGTGTGTTTCTAGAGAGAGAAACTAGAGAGAGAAAGTTCTTTCTAAGTGATTTCTTGTACCGTTCACGTAGATCTTTCTAGAAAATCACGTTTGTAGTACGTTATTGTGTGTTTAGATCACGTACGTTTACGGATTCCGCACGTCAAACGTCCGTTACGCAATCGAACGGTGTCAAAACCGGTCCTACAAGTGGTATCAGAGCTAGGAGCTCGATTGCTTGATCAAACACATTGATTCGTACCTGATTTCAGCGAATTCAAATCTGATTTTCATCTATTTCTTCAAATTTTTCATTTTTTTCACGTTTTTGACGGTTTTTCGTCAAATTGAAGGTGTTTTACCGGTCCAAATCTGTTGATTTTCAAGTATATTGTGCAAAAATACATGTTTTAAAACCCTACCAAGTTTCAAATCAAAACTCCAAGCCGTTTTGGAGTAATTCGATTTTTTGTGTCCGTTTTTGACTAAAACAGCAAGATTTCGCTTGAAATCTCACCATTTGCACAGGTTTCGCTTGAAGATAATGAGTTTTTGAAGCGAAATCTAACATTTCGCTTGAAACCGAAGGGTATTTGAAGCGAAATCTATCATTTCGCTTGAAAACTTATCAAAGTTGGTTTTCGCTTGAAAATCAGAACTGAAAGATTCCGCTTGAAATTAGCGAGTGTTTGAAGCGAACTAATTGATCTCGCTTGAATATACGTGCACCGCTTGAAAGTTATTGAACAATTGTTTGTGATAAGATTTCGCTTGAAAAGACAACCACTTGAAAAGTACATCGTATTGTGTGTAATATGTGACGTGTTGTCAATTGTTGGGTATAGAGATTATATGATATAGTCATTTCATTTTAAGTTTGTCGGTTTAGTGTTAGTTTTGGTCCAATCACAGTTGACATTAAAACAAGTTGTAGACACAATTAAAAATGTTCATGTGAATTCTGATTATAAGTCCAATCAAGTGAATCTCGAAAATAGATGTGAGTTTGTATGTTTGAAAATTATCGAAAATTGAAGTAGCATGTGAATAGATATTAATTTTTGTCGGTCATTTGAAAATCAGTATACATGTGTTGATTTTAGTATTCAAAGACTAAAGGTCCAATCATATTGGGTTGTATATTGATGTTGTCTGCCATTACAAATTATATGTGTTGATTGTGTGAATTTTGTGAATTTTGTAAAGTGTTTGAAAATTTGTTGTTGTGTATTTCTCATTACTAAAACATGGATTGTGAGTCGTATCGTGTTCAGAGTCCAGCAGATATTGCACATAACAAATTTGATAATTTTACAGGTATCAAGGGAGAGTCTACAAAAGAATTGATTGATCGATATTGCCATCTAGTTTTGGAGATGGGGAAATTGAAGATAACCAAAACTAATGAGGAATGGATTGACAAGTTGGTAAAGGTTTTACCGGGTGATATATGGAGAACGTATTTGTTAGATTTGAAGAAGATATATTTAGACGTGACTTTGAGTATGTTTATCGAGAAGATCGAAGTTCAAGAACTTGAAGCCCAAAAGATTAGAAAAACGAAATCTGAAGAAAATGATCAAATGATAGAGAAGCTAGTTGATGAAATTTCAGCTTTGAAGGATGAGAAGAAAGCTGAGGATGAACAGATTCTGGAGTTGCGATTGAATTGCGAGAAGCTGAAAGTTGAAAATGACAAACTGTTAAATGACATAAACAGTTTGACATTGGAAAACAAAATTTTGAAAGAAAAAGAAAAAGTTTTTGAAAATGAAAAATCAAAAATGGAAAAAGATTTTCAAAGACAAATCAAGATTTTGGAAGATGAGAGAGATATTTTTGGTAAAGATAATCTTGAAAAACAAATTGAAATCAATTCTCATCTTGCTAAAATCATTCAGCTTGAAAAAGAAGCTAAAACTGATCGGATTAAAATTGCTGAGTTAGAAAGTAAGTTGAAAGGTTTTGTGACTTCTGCACCTTATGTGTGTCCAAAACTGATCAATTCAGATTGTGATGAGAAAACTGATGATGAAAATGAAAAAAATGAGAAAAAGAAAATATCTTTGAAATTAAAAGAAAAATTCCAAGGAACTGTTCTGCAATCGACTGAAAAGGGTGAATGCTCTACGCAAAAACCTTTGAAGAAGAAAGTGGAACAGAAACAAAAAGTTAAAAAATCAGAAAATGTTCAAAACCAGATTAAAAACTCATCAGTTCAGTCATCCAATTGTTATAAAAAACCACAAAAAGTTGGTGATATGTGGTGCAGGTTTGACCACAGTGCTTCAAAGCCAAATCCAGCTTTCAGGAGGAGTGACGATTACCACAAAGCCAGACAGTGCTATGACTTGAATGTTTGGACTGAAGGTGGTACATGGTACGATAACAGAATGTGTTACAGATGCGGTTATCAAGGACACATTGCTGTTAACTGCCAGAGTTGGAGTTATGAGACAAGAAGATGCTATAACTGCCAAATCAAAGGTCACATTGCCAGAGATTGCCCAAGGAGATCAAATGAAAGATTGAGGGTTAATTCTCAGAAAATGGCGAAGAAACCAGTCAACGTCAAGCCCAAAGAACGTAAAGTTCTAGAACCGAAAGCTCAAGAACCGAAAGTAAAGCTTTCTCAGGGGCAAAAAGACAGACTGAGGAAGAAGAAGAAAAAAGCGAGAGAGTATCTCGAAAGGATTTTGTCCTCGGATACAACTGGTAAAACAGATAAAAGTTCTGATAAATCGTCTTGCTCACCAAAGAACAACAAATCAGGCAAAACGCATTCATCAGATACAAATCTGAGGACGAAAGAGGAGATAAAGAAGAAAATGGTCGGCGATGAATCTGACATGTCAAAGTCAGACAAGCCACCTTCAGGCGATGAATCTGGCTCATCAAAGTCAGACAAGCCATGTTCAGGCAATGATTCTGGTTCATCAAAGCCAGAAGAGCCGGTAGTTGAGGTAAAAACTGAGAATTCAGGTTTAACAATGGATGATGCAAACTATCCACCATTGTTGAACAAGAATTCTAAATCACCCAAGGACCGTCAGGCTTGGGTGAATTTGTTCAAATGAAAAACCTGACTTGCCGGAGTTCCCAGGTTGGTAAGCGTGGAACAGGAATCGGCACATTTCTTGAGAAATTCACTTCGGTGATATTTCGACCTAAAAGTGGTAAATCAGGGACATTAAATTGTACTTGATTTTCTACAAGTGGTTTTTTGAAGAACAAAATGATGAGTTTAACCCCTAACCTACAAGTGGTTGTGAAAATCAACAAAACTTATTTTCCGGAAAAACCATTTTGATTAAAACAAACTTAAGTGTTTTGAGATCATTATGGGAAAATAGTTTGTTGTGAGGGGGAGTTCTGATTGTTTATGCCTAGTGGATGGAGAATTGAAGTGATTCTCATCATGTTGTCACGTTTCTTATACAGCTTGTTTTCAAATTTTCCCAGAAAACCAAAATTGAGACATATTTTGATTTTAGGGGGAGTAAAAATTTTAAAAAAATTAGAAAATTTGAAAATGTAAAAAAAACATTGAAAAATTCAAAATGAGTTTTTGTTGCATAAAAGAGGAAATGATAGTACATCAGTGGACTATCACAGCATGCTAAAGAAATTGAGAGATAAAATGTGATAAACGGTCTCACTAAAGATGTGACGATAGGCTCAGCTAGACTAGTAGATTTGCGATAACGATACAAACTTAAAATGAAAAGCCTAGTTCTAGTGGGAAACATGGTCAAAAGTATAGTACTTAGTTTTGTCCTTCTTGATTGTGTGCCTACTCAGTAATCGCTGAATGCCAAAAAGCATAAAAACTGGTTAAGTTTGTGAACTTTCACAACTTTGCTAAAAAGTCGTTGTGATTGTGCATTTCATTTTGCAAAGATTTAAACTTGTTTTATTTCTTTATTTTGTTTAAGCATCGGACATCCTCTGCGTATACGTGAGTATCGACCTGGATGTTGTTGCCTAAACGTTCTGCTTTATTTTCTTTGGTGTTTCGTTTAAGCTTTGGATCACCTCTGCGTATACGGGAGTATCGACCTGGTGGTTAAAGCCTAAACAACTTCAACTTGTTTTATTTTTCTTATTTTGTTTAAACATTGGACTTTCTCTGCGTATACGGAAGTATCGACCTGATTGTTAATGTTTAAACATTCTGCTTTGTTTTCGCACAAATCACAGTTGATAAAAGTTTAAAGGCATTACTTGAGTTAGTGTATTGCATGATGAGGGGATATGCTGAGATCGTGGGGTCCATAAGAACTTAGTGCAAAATTAATATACCTTAACGTATCGGTAAGCATTTCGAAAGTTTTTAGATTGAGCTTAAGAGGACAATTATATCGTCAATCAACGTGAATCGTTTAGAACTTAAAACGATTAAAAGCTTAACGGTGCTTGTGATGTGTCTCAAAAACTGATATGATCCTCTTTCGCAAACTCACAAAAATATGTTTGTACATATTTTATTTCTGCATTACATTTCTCTTATTACAAAATCCAAAAAGATTTTAGTGTGTTTTAGCCTAATTTTTGAAAAATCCAAAAAGATTTTTGACAACTGATGTTGAAAAGTTGATATTCAAAATCTCAAAGGCTAAACAAGATGAACAGTTGGTTTGGTTAAGATGATGAGAAGTTGAAAGATAATCCTAAATTGTTTAGATGATTCATTAATTTGAATCACAATATTGTGTGTTATATGTTTGAGAATCTTAAGTAAATTCTTTTAGAATCAAAATTATTTTGTCTTACGAGAGGTTGAGACGTGTAGGTGTTTTGATTCTTTGGCTACGTAAAGCAAGGCGTCGATCCCAAAAGCACGGAAGCTTGACGAAAGGGGGAGCCTGAAGAGTCTACCGAAAGGGGGAGCTAAAGCTGAAAACAGATCCACCGGGATTCTGTTCGAGCAAGAATCTTGAGAGAGAGAAAGACAAGTCACTACAAGTTTGACTAAAGATTGATTGCGGCAATATCCAAGGGGGAGATTGTTGATGCATATTGTGTCTATCGCCTTCGTCAGTCTGAACTGTAGTGAAGAATTGAAGAAACCATGTCGTATATGTCTAATATTTAGAGAAAAAGGCAAGGTGGCAAACTTGTAATTAATGAAGTTTCATTAAAATTGCCCTTGACCTATAAATAGAGGAGTTTAAGTCTTAATTAGGTTAGAGATTTTGGTGACATTAGAGATTTGTAAAGAAGACTTTGTGTGTGTGTTTCTAGAGAGAGAAACTAGAGAGAGAAAGTTCTTTCTAAGTGATTTCTTGTACCGTTCACGTAGATCTTTCTAGAAAATCACGTTTGTAGTACGTTATTGTGTGTTTAGATCACGTACGTTTACGGATTCCGCACGTCAAACGTCCGTTACGCAATCGAACGGTTAAGATGACTTTTTCATTTAAATGAAAATTTTTCAAGTTTACCCCCTCAACTAAATCATCATGTTCGCAAAATGAATTTTTTGGTTCATAATGATTTAGTTGAGGGGGTAAACTTGAAAAATTTTCATTTAAATGATGATTGTATTGCATGTAAGAAAGGTAAACAGATTCGAAAGTCACATCCTTTGAAGGTCATGAACTCGATCAGGTTACCTCTTGAGAGATTGCACATGGATCTCTTCGGGCCTGTCAATGTTAGGAGCATCAGCCGGGATTTGTATTGCTTGGTGGTTACAGATGATTTTTCAAGATTTTCTTGGGTTGTGTGCTTAGAACGGAAAGATCAAACATTTGAGTCTTTGATGATACTTTTCAAGAAGATGGAAACTGTATACAAACTGCCTATCTGGAGAATTAGAAGCGACAATGGAACTGAATTTAAAAACAACAGAATGTACGAGTTCTGCAATGAAAAGGGAATTCTTCATGAATTCAGTGCGCCGTATACTCCACAGCAAAACGGCGTAGCTGAAAGAAAGAATAGAACCCTAATCGAGACAACGCGTACAATGTTAGCAGATTCCAAGTTACCTATTTTCTTTTGGAGTGAAGCCGTATCTGCAGCGTGCTATACACTGAACAGAGTTCTTACTGTCAAGAAGTATGGAAAGACATGTTTTGAGTTGCTGCATTGTTACAAGCCGAATCTTGAGTTCTTGGAACCTTTCGGATCACCGTGTACGTTCATTGATGAAGACGGAAAGTTTGGGGCAAAATCAAATGAAGGTTTCTTTGTAGGATACGCCAGCCCACTAAAAAGGGTGTTCGTACCATGTCTGAGCAAGGTGATTCAGGTCCTTCATGTGGATTGTCAGAAGCATACTCCGTCACCTCAACTTCCCGGACAAAGATTCCTATTTGACTACGATAAACTCTGGGAATCGTTTCATCTGCCGTCCGAGCCAAGTGAGGAGGAACTTGCTCTCATGTACTTGTATCAACAAAGTCATTTGCCAGAGCCGGAATCTAGACCGTTAGATGTTCCTATGCCCAACATGGGTACTCATGATGATGAAGCCGGACCAAGTGGAACCGTTCATATACTACCAGAGGAACCAGAGGAACCAGCTCCGTCATTTGATGTTTCTGACGACTCAGAGGAGGAACCCGCTCCTACTTTTGACGAGGAACCAAATGAGACAACAGAAGAGGCTGTTGATCAAATCGTGGATCTTGACATTTCAAATCTGGAATCGGAAGTTGTAGTGCCTGACAGTGCAATGCCACGAACATTATCCTATCATCCTTCAGAACAAATTATCGGCGACTTGCAAAGTGGTGTTAAAACTCGACACCAAATAGATCAAGCTCTTATATGTTTCTATTCATCTATTGCTGATATGCAAAAAGAAGTCTCATTGAAATGTTTTATTTCGCAGATAGAGCCCAAGACGTACAGGGAAGCATTGACCGAGGAGAGCTGGGTTAATGCAATGCAGGAGGAGTTACAACAATTCGAGAAGCTGGGCGTCTGGAGACTTGTAGATTTGCCTGAGAATCAAAAGTTGATTAAAACAAAGTGGGTTTTTAAATGCAAAAGAGATGATAGAGGAGTCGTGGTGAGAAACAAAGCAAGACTGGTCGTTCAAGGATTCAGTCAACAAGAAGGAATTGATTACGATGAAGTCTACGCACCAGTTGCAAGGCTAGAGGGAATTCGGATTTTTCTGGCTTTTGCATCATGGAAGAATTTTAAAGTATATCAACTTGACGTGAAATCTGCTTTTCTCTACGGAACTATCAAAGAGGAAGTGTATGTGGGGCAACCGCCGGGTTTCACAGACCCACAGCACAAAAACAAGGTGTTTCTACTTGACAAGGCGTTATACGGACTTCACCAGGCCCCAAGAGCCTGGTATGAAACGCTCTCGACATACTTGCTGGACAACGGGTTCACAAGAGGTACAGTAGATAGCACTTTGTTTATTAAAGAAAAAGACAACCATTTGTTGATTGTGCAGATTTACGTGGACGATATTATTTTTGGATCCACCAACGACGATATGTGCAAAGAGTTTGAGCTAGTGATGAAGAAAAAGTTTGAGATGAGCTCAATGGGCGAAATGAAGTTTTTCCTCGGGTTGCAGGTAGAACAAATGCCTGACGGAATCTTTATTCATCAGTCAAAGTATGTGAAGGATGTGCTAGACAAGTTTGATATGGCAGATTGCAGTCCAGCATCCACTCCCCTTGCACAGAATCATGGGATTTGTCCAGATGAGAATGGAGCGAAGATGGATGAAACATTGTACCGATCAATCATTGGTTCCCTGATGTATCTCACAGCTTCCCGTCCGGACATCATGTATCCGACATGCTTATGTGCCAGATATCAGTCGAATCCGAAGCAGTCACACCTGACAATCGTGAAACGTATACTACGGTATTTGAAAGGCTGCCCAAACATCGGTTTGTGGTATCCTAGATTGGGTGACTTTACTTTATCTGGTTTCGCTGATTCAGATTTTGGAAGCTGCAAACAGAACGCAAAGTCCACCACTGCTGGGTGTCAGTTCTTAGGAACTCGACTTGTTACCTGGCAGTGTAAGAAACAAACCACTGTAGCGCTTTCTACTTGTGAAGCTGAATACGTTTCAGCTTCCAGCTGTTGTTCGCAGATCCTTTGGATCCAACAGCAAATGCGTGACTTTGGTTTGCAATTCTTAGATACTCCAATTTTCGTGGACAATGAAGCAGCCATTAACATTACTAAAAATCCGGTTCACCATTCAAAAACAAAACACATTGAAATCCGTCACCATTTTATTCGTGATTGTAACGAGAAAAAATTAATTCGGATTGAATATGTGCACACCGATGAACAGAAAGCGGATTTCTATACCAAACCATTTGACAAAAAGAGGTTTTATTATCTTTTAAAATTGAATGGAATGAAAAATCTGCAATCTGGGAGGGTTGTTGAATGTGATGCCGAATTGGACGGCGATCTGACGTGAACTTTTGTCGTGTTGTCAATTTTGTTTGTACAGTTTATTTTCTGCTTTTCGATAAAAACAAAAACACAAAAATATGTTTTTCTTTTTAGGGGGAGAAAGTTTGCAGAAAAATACAAAAACATGATAAAATCTATAAAAACCAAAAACATTTGAAAAAGTAAAAATGAGTTTGTGTATAAAAGGGAAATGATAGTACATCAGCTAGACAGGTGCAGTACGCTAAAGAATTGGAATGTATAAAATGTAATTAAGCAGTCTCACTAAAGATGTGCCGATAGGTTTTCACAAAATTAGTAGATTAGTTTGGGATATAAACATAAAATTTACTTGCATCTATGTGGGGAACATCTCCAGGATATATAGGTAACCCCTGAAATCCTGTTTGAAGGGTCCCATATTCTGAGATACTAGGTCTTTATGCTTAGTGATATCTGGGGTATTATCCCGGGACTTCTGATTTTGCGGAAGCAATGGCCTAGTCCCCGGAGAATACTTTACGCTGCTTTGAAATATAAGCCTCCCCTCAGCATAAAAAATGATAACACATTGCAAAATTGTTAATCATGTGCTGTTGTAAAGAAGATCCCCAAAGGGGACCCACCAAAAGTCGAAGCCGTCATCTCTCTGCGTATCGAAAGATCGACCTGAGCTCTCACGGCCCTCGCAATTAACCCCTTACAGATATCATCTAGGTATATTCACCTGTAAGACTGAATACTGGGGTCTGGATACGGGAGTATATACTGAGGTGGGACACATGTAGATGTTTAAGTTCTAAAACACTAATTCTGTATCCCGAGCAGATTGAAAGTTTTGTGAGAATTTAAGAGGATCAGTATATCGGCAATCTACGTGAATTGTTTAATGCTTAAAATGAATTAATAGCTTAACGGTACTTGTATCTTGTTGGCAGCTGATATGATCCCTTGACACGCTCACAAAAAGATTGTGTGTACATAGATTCAGTTTATTCAGTTTAAAATTCAAAAAGATTTTAGTTTTCTTTTTATTTTCGACAACTGACATTGGGAATCGAAAGTTCAAAGTCTTGTGCAGATCATGTCTGAGATTGATGAGGATTGGGTAAGCTTGTGATGCAGTACAATGTTTGGTACAAGTGTTTGTTGATTAAAATGAGATTGAAAGATCAAAATGATTCAAAAGTTCATTAATTTGAATTTATTTTTCAAGAAATCCGGTATCTTCATAGTTTGGTTAGCCAAGGTCATTGAGTTGGACTTGGTAGACTATTCAGTTGACCAAGGTCATTAACTTGGACTTGGTTAATTGGGTGTGATATTAAAAGTTGAAAAAATCAAAAAGTAAAACAAGTTTTTTAAAGGTTTTCGCTTCAAGAAACAAAATTGCGCTTAAATCTGTTTCAAGCGACACCTTCATGTAATGATTTCGCTTCAAGAGATTTTGAGTAAGTCTCAAGCGAAATCTTCAGGGGTATAAAAGGATAACATTGCTTCGCTTCAGTCATTATTTTTCAAACATTTCGCTTCAAGGTCTGTCAGAGCGACTTCAAGCGAACACTTCTAAACCTCGTTTTTCTACTGTTACTCTGTCAAAGTTTCACCAAGATCTTGTGATTTTAGTTGGCAAACTCAACTATAATCATGGTGAATGTGAGTATTTTCTGAGTTTTGTACCGATTTTCGTTGATTTTTGATGTGTCGGCGTCAGTTAGGGTTAGAACACATAGATTTAGGGTTTTAACTTGATAAAAATCAAATCAAAACATATGTGTGTAGTCGGAATCATGTGTAGATTGTTGTGCGTGGTTTGATTGTTTCAGATCTGAGTTTTTATGAGATTGACGTTTGAACAGAATTTCTATCATAGATCTAGAACAGATGGATGGGTTAAAATGAATGAAATTCACATCATGTTGCTCGGAATTGAATGTAGAACAGGGCTATGTGATCAATTTGATCATATGTTTTCAAAATTTTTTTAGTGTTTGATCAGTTTCGCTTCAATCGAAATGTGTTATTTCGAGTTCGCTTGAAAAATTGTTGTTGTTTGTTGTTCTTCAAGCGAAATGATCAGATACGATCTTACTTGAACAAATGTTATTTGCTCAGATGAGTTTTAAGCGAAATCATGGATATCGCTTAAAATGATGAGTAAATTTGAAATTTTATAAAAAATTGTCTAATTTGTTTGAATTTTGTGGTATTTGATGTGCAGCCTTCGAGTATTTTGTTCAAAGCTCTTCACAATTCTTGTTGTGATCTTGATGTGACGAGGAGTTCAAAATTGTCTGAGTTCTCTAGCATTCTGGAATTTATGAGAAGATTGCCAATACAAAAAGCGTTAACAGATAGAAGAATGGTGTATGAGTCACACATCAAACGTTTTTGGAAGCATGCTGTGTATGATGAGAAAAACAAAGTAATTACTTCACTTGTTAAGGTTGCTGATGAAAAGAAACAAATTCTTATAACGGAGGCATATGTTCGTGAGATTCTGGATTTTCCTGATACTGAAGATTCACCAAAAGCATTTCCTGAAAGGATGGTGAAAGGATGTTTGCTTAGAATGGGATACATTGGAGATGTGAAAGCTGCTAATGTTTTGAAATCAAAATTTACAAAGCCGTTCAAATTCTTTATTCATTCAGTGTTGATTGCTCTAAGTCATCAAAAGGGTAGTTACGATGCTATGCGTGATTATCACATGAACATGGTAGTTGCTCTTGTTTTAAACAAGAAGTACAATTTCTCTCATATTGTATTTCATTACCTTGTGGAAGAGGTGACATCAAAAAGGAGAAGCTGGATATATCCAAGATTCATTCAAATGATGATCGATCATGCTTATCCAGGAATTGTTCGAGATATGGAGAATGACTTGTTGGTTCTAGCTCACATGAATAATGATTCTATTGCTCAATTAGTAAGATATCATACAAATCATCCTGAACCAGAGAAGGAAGTTGCATTTTTTGGTTTCATAAGCAATCCAGATTATCAAGATCCTGATCCAGTTAATCATGAACACTGGAGGAATGAAGATGAAAGAACTGAAACTGGTTATGCTGATGAGTTGGAGAGGTTGATAAAGTTTAAACCATCAAGAAGTGTGTGGTTTGTAAAAGAACAAAAGAAGAGGAGTAAGAAAACAACTCCTAAAGTGCAAGCTGAAGAAGGTTCATCTTCACAACCAAAGAAGCGTCGTAAGAAGGTTGCTAAAACGCTATTGGTTGATGAACCTGAAGATGAAGTAGTAGTTGAAGCTGTAGCAGAAGCTAATGTTGAAACTGAAGCTGAAATCAACATTGAAGCTGAAACTGAAATTGAAACAAATGTTGAAGGAGATATTCGTTTTTCTCCAAGATCTACAGAGTTTTTGAAAGGGATTTCTGAATCTGTTCCTGAACAAAGTAAAGCTGCTGACAATGTAGTGATTGAAGATGTTGATATAAGTTCTTCTAGTTCTTCAGATGAAGCTATTGATGAAGTCGCACGTCAAACGTCCGTTACGCAATCGAACGGTGTCAAAACCGGTCCTACATAAACACCTACCCCTCGGTTGAGCCGAAAGTCCAAAGAAGGCGCAGCCTAGGGGCAGACAAGACGAAAGCAATGAATGAGCAAGTTTGTGAGTTACTTAAAGCCGGCATCCTGCGAGAGGTACGTTATCAGAGTTGGGTTGCGAACCCCGTAATGGTAGAGAAGTCTAGTGGCGGATGGCGAATGTGCGTCGCCTATACCGATCTCAACAAGGCATGCCCTAAGGATTGCTATTCTTTGCCTGAGATCGACAAAAAGATAGACTCTCTCGCGCCATACAGATGGAAGTGCTTCTTGGATTGCTACAAGGGGTACCATCAAGTTCAAATGAAGCTCGAGGATGAAGACAAGACAGCTTTTCGCACGGATCTGGGGATTTTTTGCTATACGAAGATGCCTTTCGGCCTGAAAAATGCTGGCGCCACATACCAGCGATTGATGGACAAGACCTTCGCAGGTGACATCGGAAAGCATATTGAAGTTTACATCGATGATCTAGTGGTCAAGAGTCCCGAAGAGGACCAAATGTTGAAGGACATCGAGAAAACGTTCAATTCATTGCGCAGCGTAAACATGAAGTTGAATCCAGCCAAATGTTCTTTTGGCATGGAAGAAGGGAAGTTTCTAGGCTTCATAGTCACCAACGGCGGCTTCAAGGTGAATCCAGAAAAAGTCCAGGCAATAGAACGGATGCCATCGCCGCGAACAATCAAAGAAATGCAACGGTTGGCCGGCCGCCTCGCCGCGCTTAACCGCTTTTTGTCAAATCACGCCGCAAAGTCGTACCCTTTTATCAGCACACTACGCAATTGTGTGAAGAAGCAAGAGTTCAAGTGGACACCCGACGCAGAAAAGGCTTTCCAGCAAATGAAAGCATATTTGATCGAACTTCCTACCCTGACCGCGCCGTTTGAAGAAGAGCCACTCGTATTGTACTTATCCTCTTCCGATAAGGCAGTAGGGTCGGTGTTATTAGTGGAAAGAAATGGAGTTCAAACTCCAATTTATTATGTCAGCAGGGTACTCACTGACCCGGAAACGAGATATTCCACGATGGAAAAATTGGTTCTTGCGCTACTACATGCTTCCCGAAGACTGCGCAGATATTTTACAGGGCATGTGATCACCGTACTTACCAATTTCCATATCGGCACGATACTTCAGAAACCAGAAACATCAGGAAGGCTCGCCAAATGGGCAATCGAGTTGGGAGGCCACAACATTCTGTACCGGCCGCGCCCAGCCATCAAGGGTCAAGTTCTAGCGGACTTCATCACAGAAGTCCCAGCTGATAAAATCAAGGATTGTGAGCTTGTTGAAACTCCAGTGAAAGACACGACAAACGAGACTTGGATGCTATATACTGATGGGGCTTCAAACGAAGATGGCGCGGGAGCTGGATTGCGCCTCGTAAGCCCCGAAAACCATGAATTTACTTACACCATCAAGTTGGACTTTAAAAACACCAACAACGAGGCGGAGTACGAAGCATTTCTGGCAGGCTTGCGCCTCGCCATCAAAATGGGAGCTAAAAATCTACAAGCACACGTTGATTCACTCTTGATAGCCAGCCAAGTCAACGGTATATACGATGCAAGGGGTGAAGTCATGGCTCTATATCTGGAACAAGCAAAAGAGTTGCTTCAACAATTCAAGTCTCACAAAGTCATCCACATCAATCGCTCCGAAAACAAACCAGCCGACGCCTTGAGCAAGCTTGCTTCAACATCCTTCCAACATCTCGCCAAAGATGTAAGGATTGAAGTACTCAAGAACCCTTTAGTCTTGTTACGACAAGTCAATGTGATTGAGTTAGGGCAGCCATCCTGGATGACCCCTATCATTCAGTACTTGAAAGAAGGAATACTCCCAGAGAATAAAGCAGAGGCAAGAAAGATTCAGAACAAAGCTCTGCAGTACGAAATGAATGGTGGTATCTTATACCGCAAGTCCTTCTTGGGGCCACTACTGCGCTGCGTGGACCCCCAAGATGCGAATTATCTGATAAGGGAGATTCACGAAGGAATCTGCGGCATCCATGCGGGACCACGCATGGTTGTTGCGAAGATCATGAATGCCGGATATTACTGGCCAGGGATGCATGTTGATGCCCTGAAGGAGCTGCGCAAGTGTGACTCCTGTCAGCGGCACTCCCCGAAAACCCTGCGCCCCAAGAACGACCTGATCCCCGTATCCACTGCTTGGCCTTTCCAGCAGTGGGGAATCGACATGGTGGGACCTTTCCCTGAGGCTCCAGGCGCCGTCAAGTTTATAATAGTAGCCGTCGATTACTTCACAAAGTGGGTGGAGGCCAAAGCCCTTGCTTCAACTACAGCCATGATGGTACGCAAGTTCATTTGGGAACACATCATCTGTAGGTTTGGCCTCCCACTCAAGATTGTAACAGACAACGGCACCAACTTTGCGTCCAAGGACCTCCAGAAGTGGTTGAAGGAAATGAAGATAGAACACACTTTCTCCTCCGTGGCGGATCCTCAGGCCAACGGACAGGTCGAAAGTGTAAACAAATGTATCGTCGATGGGATAAAGGCCCGATTGGGCACGAAGCGAAGAGGCTGGGTGGATGAGCTCCCAAGTATCTTGTGGGCCCACCGGACCATGCCAAAGACAAGCACCGGCGAGACCCCTTTTAGCCTAGTCTATGGCTCAGAAGCGGTTATCCCGGCAGAAGTTGGCCTGCCCTCTCCGCGCTTGACAGCAGTCAGCGCAATCAACAACGAGGCAGAGCGTCGTCTTGACTTGGATTTGCTAGAAGAAAGGCGCGAAATTGCGCGAATCAAAGAAGCCAAGTACAAAACGCAACTAGAAAGGTACTACAATGCGCGAGTCCGCATATGTACCTTCACTCCAGGGGAATATGTTTTTCGAGACAACGAAGCCTCAAACGCGGAACGCCCAGGAAAACTAGCACCCAAATGGGAAGGCCCATACTTGGTTCATGAAGTGCTAGGAAAAGGGGCTTACAAATTACGCACCCTGGATGGACACATCATTCCGCGCACGTGGAATGCGCAACAACTGCGCAAGTGCTATATATAACTACTATCGGCCTTGTTAGTGCATTTATCTGTCTATCGCCTCCGTCAATCTAGTCCGTAGTGGAAAACTGAAGAAAACGAGAGTTACTTTGTTATTTTAGAATTAGTTAGTCAAAAAGGCAAGGTGGCATAATTGTAATTAATGGGAAACCTCATTAAATGCCTTGACCTATAAATAGATCTCTAGGACTTCTAGTATAGAACTTTTGCCATTTTCACATCTTGGAGAGCTAAAGGCTAGAGAGAGAAAGCTAGAGAGAGAAAGTTTATTGTTTGTGATTCAGGTGCTGTACGTTATCAGAATTTATCAAAGAATCACGTTTATATTACGTCATGTGTGTTTAGGTCGCGTTCGTGTACGGATTCCGCACGTTTCACGTTCGTTTCGCAATCGTATCGGAGTCAAACCGGTCCTAACAAGTGGTATCAGAGCAAGGAGCTCGATTGCTTGATCAAACACATTGATTCGTACCTGAATTAAGCGAATTCAGATCTGATTTTCGTCTATTTCTTCATATTCTACTACTTTTTCACGTTTTTGATGGATTTTCGACAAATTGAACGGGATTTAACGGTCCGAATTGGATGATTTTCTAGTATATCGTGCGAAAATAGTTGATAAACAACCCTACCAAGTTTCAGATCGAAATTCCTTGTCGTTTAGGAGAAATCTGAATTTTTGTGTCCGAGTTCGTAACATACAGCACTATTTCGCTTGAACATGATTATTTGGACTTGATTTCGCTTGAAAATATTAACTGTTTGAAGCGAAATAGTTAAGTTCGCTTGAAAAACATTATTCAGAAAGATTTCGCTTGAACTGGTTCGCTTCAAGACTGGTTCGCTTCAAGACAAACAACTGTGGGATTTCGCTTGAACAGATTTAATATCTGATTTCGCTTCAAGTCAGAATATCTGATTTCGCTTCAAGCATTAGTATCTGATTTCGCTTTAACTGATTAACAGTTGATTTCGCTTGAAAGTCTGTTTAACCTAGATTTCGCTTCAAGAACTGATAACTTGGGAGCTCGCTTCAAGTGGTCCATAGTTGTTTTCGCTTCAAGTCTGTCAACAGTTGATTTCGCTTCAAGTCTGTCAAAGTTGATTTCGCTTCAGCTGGTCAAACAAAGTTGATTTCGCTTGAAGAATCAACTTGTGTTTCCGATTGAGATTTCGCTTGAGTTTCCTAGTTCAATTGAAAAGTGAAATTTCGTGTCGAGATTATTCCACGACAACTGTGTATCAGTGTGAATATCAAGGTTTACATCATGGCTGAAAACAAAGAAGAAAAAGTTGAAATCAAAGAGAAAACTCGGGAAGAGATCTTAAGTGAGAAGACTTACAGAGAAAGAAACGTCGTTTTAAACAGAATGGATGATATGCAGGAGGAGTATGAGATGGCTGTTGGTAGCAAACGATGGGATAAAAAGAGAGAATGTTACTATAACAGAGAAGGAGAACCGGTTGTTCCCAAGAAAGACATAATCTTTGATGATGTTCTTCTTGCTGTCCCGTTAAGAGCTGAATACTATAGAAGAGTATTGAAAGATGACAAATATGCTAAGCAATATGAAAAGGATATCAGATATGCCATGTTATCGTGTCTGAGAAAAAGGGATGAAGAGAGGATGAAGAAGAATGTTGAAGAAATGGTGAACAATCTAAAGAAAGCTGCTGAAGAGGTTAAAGCAGAAACTATTGAAGTTGAAGCTGTGAAGGAAATCAAAAGTGAAGAAGTTGTTGTGAATGAAGAGGTTGAGAAAGCTGTTACCGAAGAACAGCAGTTTGAAGAAGAGGTGAAGAAAGAAAAGAATGAGAATTTGGAAGTTGGTGATGCTGGTGATGAAGTTAGTGTTGAAAAGAAGCAAGTTGATGCTGATCTGAAGCAGACAGAGGTTGCTGAAAACACCGAAGTGCCAATCACTGAGGTAATTTCTGATTCTGAAAACTTGAAACTGGTTGATCAGTGCAAGAAATGCATGGAATCGTGCAGAGCTTGTACTGAAAAAGATGAGCAATTTAGAACAAGAGATTTTGAGTTCACAAAAATTGAAAATATTTTCAAAGAAAAATGCAAAGAAATGCTAGAAAAAAAAAGTTTTTAAAGAAAATGATGAAAAACTTTCAGAAAAATGTAACAAATTAGAGAAAGAAAATGGAGTTTTGAAAGAAAATGTTTTGAAAATGACAAATGAATGTGAACAAAAGGAAATTGCTTGTCAAGAAATGAAGAAAGATTATGACTCAATGAAATTAGCATATGATGTTATGAAAGAGTCATACGACAAAGTGAAAGATGAAATGAAATATGCTCAATCTAGAATGAATTATATGTCTGAAACAACCAAAGAGCTTAAACGAATGTATTCTATAAAACAAGATGTTGTTAATTCCTATATTGAGGATGTTGCTAAGTTAAAGCGACAGATTGCTGATTTAGAACAGGATAACAACAAGTTAAAAAGTTACCACGTGTCGTCATATGTGCTTGAAAGAATTTTCAATATAAAACCGGGTGAAGGTGAGTCTGAGCAGAACAAGAAAGGTATTGGTTCAGAGTTTCATCAAGTTCCACCACCGGGAAAATTTGCATTTTATGATGAGGAAAAGGTTGAAAAAGCTTTCAACATGGTAGACCAATTGCCAGACAACATTGACATAACCTATTCCAAATCTGATGATTCTCATGATTCAGAGGTGGTAGGTAAAGTTGTTGAAAGTGTGTTGAAAGAAGAGTCGGTTGATACAGGTAAATCTGAATCACAGGATGAAGATGAAGGAAATATTCATGATGGTTATCTGAAAAATACAAAATCAGAGGAAAATTTGAATGATGATTCAAAAGGATTGGTTTATACCATGATTGGATCAGACAAATTATTCTTAGATGTTGTATTCCCGATTCAGAATGTGATTTCAGAAAAAGTCGACAAAGTTTTCAAAATGGTTGAGATTGAGAAGTCTGAGATTTCAAAGTTTGTCGGTAAGAGTCATAGAGGTTCGTATAACAAACCTGGTTTCAAAAAGAAGAACATGAAGGCTGGGTTGGGTTATAAGAAGAAACAACATCAAAACAAAAATGAAATGCCGAATTTTCAGACAAAAATGAGTTTTGTTCAAGGAGGCAGTTTAGAAAAAGAAAAAGAATTCAAAATGAAACAGTCTAATGATGAATTCTTTGCTAAAAAGAAGAAGCAACAACCACAGGTCAAAGATGTGTCCATGAGAACATGTTTCAAATGTGATCAAAAAGGACATCTTGCACGCAAGTGTCCTAATCTAAAACCTGTGGATGTTGACAAAAAGAAGTTTGATGCTGAGAAACAAAAATCTGAGAATGTGAGACAAAAGTCAACCAGATTTGATTCAAAACAAACTTGGGGGTACAATACAAACAAGTTTGCTTCGAATCAAAACTGGAAATCGGATCCGAATAGGTTCGATTCTAGACAGATCTGGAATTCTCACACACCCAGATTCAGAACAACACAGAGTTGGAAAACCACAGTTGATATGACAAAACCTCAAGAGTTTTGGAAACCAAAAATTGTTGTTCAAAATCATAATGTTCAAAAAGTTTCACATTTTTACAAACGAGGAACACCAAAAGGTCAAACATGGAGTGTTAAGAAACATGTTGATTTGGTAAAAGATGAGAAAGTTGAAGTTAAAATTGAGAAAGTTTTTGTGAAAAATGACAAAGAATTTCCAGCATTGAATGAAAATTTTTGTGTTGAAATGCCTAAGGTTCAACAGACCTGGGCTAAATTGTTCATGTAATTCAGTTAGTTGAATGTGCAGGTGCTCATGGAATCCAAAGATTGTGAAATTGGAGGTTGGAGCAGCCTGTAACAACGAGGAGAGGAGGCTGCTGGATCCTGTGTTGGTTGAAACAGGAAGTTTATATGTTTTCTGTAAATAAATAAACAATATTTTCAAAAACCCTAAAAATTGAAAAATTTGAAAAACCAAAAATATGTTTGTTTTTAATTTTTGTCAAATATTCAAAAATACAAAAATATGTCTTGATTGAATATGCCGAAACCCTCACGGCTGAACAAACATGATTACTTTCATCAGATTGAAAAACGGTTTTCAAACTGTTAATATCAATGCGTTGTATATCATGGGGGTATGTTATATTTTCTGCTTAAAGTGTTATATTTTTCTGCAAATCAGAGCATGTGAAGCAGAAAATGGATGGCGAGACAAAGCTATCAGTGTTGGTTGTCAAATTTTCTTTATATGATTTTGCATTTTAGGGGGAGAAATATATTGTTAGAAAATACAAAAACATTTGAAAATTTGAAAAAGTCAAAAACATGATAAAATTCAAAATTGAGTTTTTGCGTAAAAAGAGGAAATAATAGTACATCAGTAGACAGTTACAGTATGCTAAAGAATTGGAAAGTTTAAATGTGTTAAACGATCTCACCGTGGATGTGTCGGTAGATTTTTATACATTTAGTAAACTTTTTCGGGATATAAACCTAAATTCAAACACTTACTTATTTCGTGGGGAACACTACTTGGATATATAGGTAACCCCTGAAATTTCGTTTGAAAGGTCTCATAATCTGATATACTAGGTCTTTATACTCTATGATGTCTGGGGTATTATTCCGGGACTTCTGCTGAACGGTAGTTCTGACCTAGTCCCTGGCTAATACTTGATGCAATGCTTGAAACACAGCATTAAACCCTCAGCATGCTGAAACAATTAAATTGATATATGCTGCTGTTGTAAGCAAAAAGATCCTCTAAAGGGGACATACCAAAAAGTCGAAGCTGATATCTCTCTGCGTATACGGAAGTATCGATCTGAGATCCCTCGGCCCTCGCATACCTAATTTATATACAGATATCATTGTAGTATACTCACCTGTAAGACTGATTATTGGGATTCTGGATACGGGAGTATATTCAAGAGGTGGGACACATGAATAGGTTTAAGTTCTTAATACATCTAATTCGTATCCTGAATCAGTTGAAGTTTGTATGAAAATTTAAGTGGACAAGTATATCGACAATCTAAGTGAATTGTTTAATGCATAATGTGAAAATTAAGCTCAACGGTACTTGTGACTTGTCGGAAACTGATATGATCCTCTAACGTATACTCAAACAAAAATATTGTCTGTAAATATGTTTGTACATATTTCTTTACTGCTTTATATTTTCAGAAAATACAAAAAGATTTTTGATTCTGATTTACTTTCGACAACTGATGTCTGAGTGCTGAGTTTCAAAATCTAAGTAAGCTGATTGTGTTTCTGAAAATAAAACAAGTTCATTAAATTGAAACTTGATTTAAATTTAAAAAAAATTTCAAAAACAGTTTGTGATATCTCCAAGGTCATTAA
The DNA here is from genome assembly GCA_030545235.1 of Helianthus tuberosus. NCBI lineage: Eukaryota > Viridiplantae > Streptophyta > Magnoliopsida > Asterales > Asteraceae > Helianthus > Helianthus tuberosus. Next base: position 61,805,475 of record CM060432.1, on the reverse strand, counting down.
TTTGGACTTGGATGATTAACTGTGAGGGAGTTGGATTCTTTAATACTGCTAAATCTATACAGTTTGTTGATAGGGAGAGTGGATTAGAGGATTTGATTGGAATTGCCAGGTTACGATTCCTGGATAGTCTAAAATGTTGTTACTTATAAATGTTTGAGTGATTGCAGATGAGATTCCAGACTACGATCCCGGAAGCTGAGTCTAAGGGGGAGTCTGAAGACGAGCTCAAAGCAAGGGGGAGCTTGTATACGGAAAGCAAGGTGTCGATCCCAAAGCACGGAAGCTTGACGAAAGGGGGAGCCTGATGAAGAAAAGAGGAAAAGCTGAAACTGAAGACAGATCCATCGGGATTCTGTTCGAGAAGATTCAAAGAGAGAAAGAGAAAGAAAAGTCGCTACGAGCTTGACTACAGATTGACTACAGCAATATCCAAGGGGGAGTCTGTTAGTGCATTTATCTGTCTATCGCCTCCGTCAATCTAGTCCGTAGTGGAAAACTGAAGAAAACGAGAGTTACTTTGTTATTTTAGAATTAGTTAGTCAAAAAGGCAAGGTGGCATAATTGTAATTAATGGGAAACCTCATTAAATGCCTTGACCTATAAATAGATCTCTAGGACTTCTAGTATAGAACTTTTGCCATTTTCACATCTTGGAGAGCTAAAGGCTAGAGAGAGAAAGCTAGAGAGAGAAAGTTTATTGTTTGTGATTCAGGTGCTGTACGTTATCAGAATTTATCAAAGAATCACGTTTATATTACGTCATGTGTGTTTAGGTCGCGTTCGTGTACGGATTCCGCACGTTTCACGTTCGTTTCGCAATCGTATCGGAGTCAAACCGGTCCTAACAGGCCTTGCGCCATTACCCGCCCATGTTGGCCACGCGCCTTTGTAATTACTCATGTTGGCTAAGCGCCTATTTTGCTACTTACGCAATGTATCTTGGCCTAAGCGCCTACTTAATCAATGAAAGCATACGACATGCTCTTTTATCACGACTAACTTCTTTCGTTACAAATGCATGTTAAACTTCTGATTAGCAAGAAAACACTCCAGCCATGCCTCCAAGGTCCTCCGCGAACATAGCGCGAGACCGGGCAGTTACTCACACAAGAGCCATACTTACATTTATTCTCGCTAATTTAACCTAAGTTTCTAACAACAATGCAATAATTGTAACGAAACGGAATAAAGTCATGTTCAAACAAAATCGCAACAATTGCATAAAGGCAAACGTCATCCATTAAAAGGCGCGACTGCGCAAGAAGTTACATCGAAAGCTTACAGAAATTCACAAGGCACAAAGCCATACAAAACCTATCTACCCGAAACAATCTCAAACATCATCACCATCATGCTTGTCGCCACCATCGCCTTCATCATCGCCATCATTCCCAGCTGCCTTCTCATCTGATAACTCAACCGTTATAGGTGGATCGAGAATACCCTTAAGGAGCTGGCACCAGTCATCATGTTCCAAAGCCTTGGCAACTAAATCCATCACAGGCAGTGACAAGTGGTCATAAGCATGTTCAGCGCGTGTCAGCGCGGCACTAGCCTGGTCAGTAACCGAACAATGACTGACGTCAAACTCCTGTCCAAGTGCTTCTTCAACGTGTTGTGCGCATTCTAGGTACCCTCCTCGGTGACCAACAGCGCGCGCAGCATCGGTCAAAGCAGCGACAGCACGATCCAGCTCTCCAGCATTGAGAATGGAGTTGGCAATCTACAGCAGAGTTTGCGCATTAAAAACAACTTCTAACAATATACCCTTTGGAAGGGAAAAAGGATAACATACCAGCACTACTCCACGGCCGCGCATCCATTCGGCCTCAGAAACGAGAGTGTCAACAATGCCCTGAGCTTCAGCATAATTAGTTTGTGCTACATTGAGGGCAGAAGTGCTAACATCACGCGCTTCCTCAGCTCGTTGCTTGGCCTCCTCAGCAGTTGCGGCCTTAGCCTTCTCAGCCTCCAGATCAATCTCCAAGGACTCGCATTTATCAACCTGATCATTCAGGCGGCGTTTCAATTCCGCAATCTCGACATCCTTGGCATGCAGGTCCTTATCTTTGCTGGACAACTGAGCCTTCACCTCAGCCAACTCAACCTAAAAAGAATAAAGGGACTTAGGCTATTTTATAACACAGTACAGAGAAAAGGTATAAGTTGCACGAACCTCAACCTGCTCCTTAGCAACCTGTGCAGCTTGCGCATCCTCGACCTTGCCGGTCAACTCAACAACCTTGGCTTCAAGGTTGACAATCTTGTTACGATCCGCAGCCGCGCGCTCGTTATCTTTCGCACATATGCGCTTGAACTCGGTTTTCTCCTTAGCCAGTAGCTGTTCAGCAGTATGAAGTTTATTTTTCAGGGCCTCGCGCCCCCACTCTTCAGACTTTCGGTCGGCCTCGAACTTCGCCTTCTGCTCATCAAACGCAGCTCTAGACTTCTCCAAGTCAGCAGCACGCCTCAGTATGCGATCGCGATACTTCTCCCAATCATCCCTCTCCCTAACCATGGTTCGCCATTCCCGGACAATTTCTTGGTTAGCGGCGCGGGTGTTGGCTTCACCAACAACATAGGCATGATAGAGCCCACTGTGAGTTCGCGCCCGTTGACGATCCATCTCCCCCGGAGGAATCGAATTCACCAACCAGTCATGGCAAGGCGCGAACTCGAGAAAAGTATCCTTCTGTTTCAAACCCCAAGGCGGATTGTGCGGAGCGTCACCACGACTCTCTTCAGTGTAAGACTTGTAATAGATATCCCCCACTGTATCCCGGGGGCCTATCGGAGAGCGCGGCGGCGCGCCAGCTTTCACACCACCCCGACCACCAGATGAACCTGAACCCGCGCCTCTGGTAATAGAAATACCAACAGGCCTTTCAGCAGCAGATCTCTCCTTCTCTTTCTCCAGGGTCCTCTCATTTCCCTTCTCCTTCTCAGCATCAGCAAGAGCCTTCTCAGCAGCTCTTCTCTCCTGCTCAGCCTTTTTCTTCTCATCATCGGCTTTCTTCCTTTCCTGCTCCGCCTTCTTCCTCTTTTCTTCAGCAGCTTTGTTCTTGCGCGCCTCTTCAGCCTGGCGCTGGTCTTCCTCAGCTTTCTTCTTCGCCTCAGCTTCTTTCCTCCTGTCTTCATCAACTTTCTTCCTACGCTCTTCATCAGCCTTCCTCTTCTCTTCGGCAGCCTTTGCCTTATCGACCTCAGCAACATGTTTGCCCTTGTCATGCTCAGCCCCAGCAGTCTCGGAAGATTTGATGATAATCTTAGGCCTTTTTGGCTCTGGCTCCGTAAAAACAACACCCTTCTCAGGGGTCTTCTTCTTGCCCTCTACATGAATCAAAGGGTCAAGACAAGGAAAGCCACACAAAAAAAAAAGAACTAACAACAAACTTTACCAGGAGAGAACTGATAGAGTGAGCGCAAATTGCTCTGTTTACCAAGCACCAGAGCTCCTCCAGCCTTCGACGCCACAGTCACACCAGCAGTCGCCCCGCTCCTGGTCCTTTTTCTGCTGATCAACTTTCCAGCAGCTTCTTCTTCTTCCTCCTCTTCTTCCTCTTCCGCATGCTCAGCAGAGGAAGGAGTAGCGCCAGCATCCGGGTTGCGAGAACCCGCGCCACCTTCACCTTTTGAGCGACCTGCTCCGTCTTTACCTTCGCCTACGTGCGACAAACCCTCTAATGAGTCACTAATTATCACATAATCTTTTAAGTCACTTTGACGAAGACGAAGACTACCTTTAACAGCAGCTGCGCGGCTACTCCCGCCCTTCTTGCTTGTCACTTCGGGCTCACCCGTCTTCTTCTTCTTTGAGGGTTTCTTCTTCTTCTCTTCAGGGTCGATACCCAGGTCGCGCAACACACCTGCAAAGATGGTAGACCAGGAACTTAACTCCCCGGTTGAAGACCCCACAGACTCTTCGCTGGAAAGATAGACAACCTCTTTCCCAGCAGAAGTGATAGAGCGCAAGGGACGAGGGTTAGGTATATGCGCACCTTCAGTGGCAGTAGGCGGCGTGGCAAACGCATCAGCAACAGGGTACATAAAGTTAACCCTTATCTGGTGATACCAGTATTCCTCTCCGTTTCCAAGCGGGCGCACACCCATGGAACCACCAAAAGTGGCAAAGGCAGCTTGATATAAACACGCCTCTACACAACAAATCACATAAATAAAAATCAAGCTACGAAAAAAGATCAGTGACGATAAGGAAATTACTAACCTCTATCATCGATCATCAAGATAGGAACTTCCTTGCTATCAGGAAGCCATTGGTCGCTCATCCGCGCCGCCACCAAGACATTTTCCCCGAACACCCGGTTAGGGGTGGGGGTAAGCTCCCGATACCAAGCCTCGGTCTTGGGGATTGGCAAGTCTTCTTTAACAATCGCTTCATTCCAATCGCGGAACGTCATAGCAATGGGAATAACCTCCTCTCGAATATAAAAGAATTTCGGTTTCCAGTCATGAAAACTCTTGGGAGGATTTAGCAATACCTTCTTGGCGGCGCCACAACTGGCAAAAGAGTAGAAGCCCATATTTCTCTGAAGTTGATAAAAGGCTCGAAACTTCTCGACAGTGGGCTCGATGCCATGAGCCCAGCACAAGAACTCAAAATGTCGAACCCGGACCATTCCGGGTGGGCTCATCTGAGAGATATGAAACCCATAATATCGAAGGATATGTGCCATAAAGTTGGTCGCCGGCAACTGGAAATTACCTTGATGGAAGAAGTCTTCGAACAAGGTAATGTACCCCGGCGGTGCATCAGCGGCCGTCTGGTTCTGGCCGGGGTACCGGGCATCCCACTCCGGTGGGAACCGGAAACTTCGGGAAAGCTGTTCAAACAGCCCCAGATCCCACCGGAGAACAGGTACAGGACCTTCTTCTCCGGGATTATCTTCATGTTGTTCTTCAGCCATTGATAGTCAGCAAAGAAACCCTGAATATTTCGGAAACGGGTTGAAGGTCTACTACAACACTTCTTGAAGACTCGAAGATCTGCTATGTGTTCTTCAAACTTGAAGATTCAAAGAAACGTTGAGAGAAAGAAGAAGAATAGTAGGAGAAAAAGTGGGGAGCCTCAAATCTCTCCGGATATATATACCCATCGCATTTAATGCGATGGGTAACCGTGCCGAAGTCCCCGCAAGCAAGGCCAACCAGAAAGCGCCACGTAGGGCGCGTTTCCCGGAGTGACGGTTGCCACGCGCGCGTGGACCTCACTCTCCTGACGAAAATCTGAACCGTCAGTGACAAGTTGATGACAACCGTCAGGGGTCAACTCAAACGTCACCAACCACGACTTTCTCACCAACCTGTCAGAAAATTCAAACTTCGAGGTTTCTCCCGCCCAAAATCATTAGAAACTTCACATAAAAGCCAACACCAAGCCTGGTAGCCGCGCCGTAGTAATTAACAAGTTACACGCGCGACGTCTACCAAAGCCAAAAGCATCATTCTACTTTATTTTCTTAAGTCCAGAGCTCCAACCACTTGCCTTGCGCATGGTGCAGCACTGGACTGGGGGGACTTGAAGGGGTATGGTCCCAAAAAGCCGCGCAATCCCCTGCAAGGTCGCGCGGGACCATACTCCGTAATCAACAATTTTCTTGATCGCCAACCTCGCGCGGGCTACAACATACCTGTGTAATGCGGCGCGAGGTCCACATAAGAGTAAGCTCCAGCTAGCAACACTTAGCATTCTAAAAGGGACATCTGAAAGCCCATGCCGCGCACATAATAATAACGTGCTCAGCAAGAATCGTGCGTGACTAAGGCGCGAGGCTGTTCCAAAATAGTACACAAAGTACAAGTGGCAGGAAAAAGAGCCAATAAGCGCCCTTCTGACCCTGCTCAATCGTGCTCCACGATCATCTGACATGCAGGACACAAAAAGTACTCAAGGACGCCTACCTGGCACCAATCATAAGGCAGAGACAACTGCCCCACGATCTCCACTTGCCTGCTAATGGCAGGACGGCGGCCAGGCCGACAACCATGACACGTGGCTCCAATCATTGTGCGCCAGCACCAAAGAACTCCCAGAAGCCACTAACGGTCGAGACAAGTGAGACAAAGAGCATATCGCCCAAGTTGTCGACTTCCGGCCCAAGGCCCATCAGCCCATATCCTCTTACACCTCTCCGGCTATAAATAGAGACCTCACTCCACAGGTTAAACATTCCATTCCCTCTACTCTCTCACTTAACACTTAATTATCTCCAAAGCACAGTCGCTTATTCTCACGCCGGAGCCCGGTTAAGAGGGAAACCCCCACATTCCCCTCTTAACGAGTAACGGTGTTTTGTTTTGCAGTTAAACACGGTCATTAAGGAGCTCAGGAATCCAAGAGAAGATTAACCACTATGCAAGGAACATAAACCAAACTGATTATCCCCTAATTAGTTTTGTGTTTCTTCAGAAATCCTCCCCCTCAATGGGTTCAGAGTCACTATCACTTGAATCAGGATCAGCAGCACCATGGGAAGTTTCCGCAACATCTGTCATATCAACATTCGATCTAGGCATGAACTCGCCTTCATCGTCTCCACCAATCATTGTTTGAATCAACTGAGAATCATCTGCATTTGGAAACTCAGGAATATTAAATGACTTAAAAGTGCTTTCATAATCATATAATATAGCAGGACCACTCGTTGATTGTTGAGGTTTGTATGAAGTAATTTCAACATTGTAAACAACCTCAATTTTACCAGTTTTTAGATTAAAAACCCTTTTATTCGGTGCGCCAGGTACATAACCTAGAAAGTAGCCTTCGTCAGCCACCTCACCGAATTTTTGTTTATCTTTATTACGCACAATGGTGCAGGGTAATCCAAATGGTTCAAAGCCTTCTAAGTTTGGTTTCTTGTTAAACATCAATTCATGACAAGTTTTATTAAAACGTTTAACAGTCAAAACTTTGTTCAGGACGTAGCAAGCTGTATTCACAGCTTCTCCCCAGAAAAGAACTGGTAGCTTTGAATCTGAAAGCATCGTCCTAGCGGCTTCAATCAACGTCCTGTTTTTCCTCTCAGCAACTCCATTTTGTTGAGGTGTATAAGGAGCAGAATATTGATGTTCAATTCCTTTTCGAAGACAGTAGAGATCCAGAACTCGATTCTTGAACTCTGTGCCATTATCACTCCTTATCCTCTTGATCTTTGCATCATGGACGTTTTCCAATTTCGTAAAAAGATCTATCAGCATCTCCGCCGTCTCATCTTTTGTACCTAAAAAGAAAACCCATGAATATCGTGAATAATCATCAGTGACAACTAAACAATAGTACTTTCCACCTATGCTCCTCACGTTCACTGGACCGAATAAATCCATGTGAAGTAATTCATAAGGGGCATCTATGGAATTTACTGTTTTAGACTTATGAGGTTTCTAATGTTGTTTTCCCTTTTGACATGGAAGACATTTATCTTCCACGTGAAACCTTTGCATTGGAACCCCTTTCACTAGCTCATTTTTAACAAGGTAATTCATTTTTCGATAGTGAATATGGGCCATGCGTCTGTGCCACAACATTGATTCAGCTTCAGATGCTTTTGATAGTAAACACGCCACCACAGCAGTTGGATCCTTAACACCCATGTCCATGACATAAGTGTCATTTCTCCTTGGCGCTCGCATCACTATCCAATCGTCCGGAATCTTCAAACCTGGTTTCAACACTAATGCTTCATTCTTGGTAAAATGGACCGAGTGACCCTTGTCGCAGACTTGTGACACGCTCATCAGATTGTGTTTAAGCTGCTCCACATAGTTCACTTTGTCCAGTGTGATCTTCCCATTGGTCACTTTTCCTCGTCCTGTAATTCTACCACCTTTAGCACCCGCAAAATTCACCTTTCCACCATCATAATCTTCAAACTCAGTCAACAATCTCGCATCCCCCGTCATGTGCCTGGAGCAGCCACTATCAACATACCACAAGTTGATAATCCTCCTTAGCAGCTCCTGCACACACCAACCAAGAAATTAGTTAGATTGGGGGACCCAAGCCTTAATGGTCTTGGGTCGTCCAAATTCACCAACTACTGGAACATCCATCCAATATCCATTACTCCTAACTGGAGTCTTGGATCTCAGACCTGTTGATAGAATTTGATTTGTATTTCCACTAGGTCTTTGGTCCTGAGGGTTCCTATATGTATTTGGACTATTTGACCTTTGGAAATTTTGATTTGGGTATCTTGAATTTTGATTCCAAGAAGCATTATTGTTGTAATTTCTAAAGCCATTGTTATAAAAAGTTCGACCACCATTATTTTGGTATCGATTTTGATATTGACCTTGACTTCTGAAATTATTTGAATTTCCATTAAAATTGTTCATTCTAGGTGAACTGCTTCTAGGTCTCTCAAATCTGCCTGGTGGAGATCTAGGCTGAAATCTTGGTTGATTTCTTTGAAAATGAGGAACTTGTGGAGTTCCTTTTTCAGCCTTATCTTCACCAACAGCAACATTCTCTGGTTGCTTAGCAGCAGATTTCTTTGGAGAATTTGCAACTTTCTCCTGTTTATCACCACTATTCTCTGGTGACTTCTCTCTCTTCTCCTCACTCACTTGTGCTTCACTCTTTTTGTGAGGACAGCAACTAGCTACATGTCCCTTGGTGTGACATTTGAAGCACGATTTCTTTTTCGAAGACTTCTTTTCTGAAGCCTTTGAACTAGATTCGGGTTTTTCTTCTGATGATGCCTTAGAAGGATTTGGTGCAGTTTGCTTAGTTTCAGAATTTTCTATGTTCTTGTTTTTAGCAAACTCTATATTAGATTCATTTTCAATAACAGCTGTTTCGTTTTTCATGTCACTTCCTTGAACAAAATTAACCTTTTTAACAAAAGTTGGATTGTTATTTTTAGGAAGTGATGTGTTCTTTTTCAAAACAGGTTTGCTGTTATTATCCTTCTTAGCATCAGCATTCTCAAAAACATTTCCTTGACGTGATGTGGAACTACTTGGTGATGTTGACCCAAAGTCCATAAGCTCATCTTCATTGGGCAAGAAAGAATAGTCATGACTAACAGGAGGTGGAACTTCATTGAAACCATGAAATCCCACACTGGTTTTGTCATTACTTTTCTTCAAGCCACCCATCATGTGTTTCATAACAAAAGTAGAGTCCCTGAACTGACCTAATTTCCTTTCAAGTTCAACAATTTTGAGTTGTGCATCTGACAACTCTTTGCATTTATCAGAAATCTCTTTTGTTTTCTCAGCCATCATTTCATGAGCTAAGTCTATGACTTGAAGTTTTTCATTTAATTTACAGGTTACAGCTTCAATTTTAGTTTCATAACCTTTTATTTTCTTCAAGTATGACGATTCATTTCTTTTAGCAAAAAAGTTTGCTTCTTTTATGGTAGACATCTCGCCCACCAGACTTTGGTTTTGTGTGGACAACCTATCAACTTCACCCTGTAATTCACGACATTTTAAACACACAGAATTAGACTTTACCTCTCCTGTTTGTTTATCAAGGTTGGCCATGAGAGCTGCAAGCTGATCTTTCACTCTTTTGTATTCAGCTTCCTTTTCTTCAGCTTCCTGTTCCTGGTCAGACTTTTGCTTTTTCTCCTCAGCATCTGATGTCTGATCAGCCTTCACCTCAGCCTCATCATCCATTTTTGCTTCAGCATCTTCCACAGTATCTTCACCATCATCAATTGGAGTTATCTCTGCCATGAATGCCTGTGTGACATTGTCATCTTTTTCCAAGTGAATACTCCAGTCATATGAACCTTCTCTAGCAGTAGAGATCAGCGCTCTTGAGTTAGAGTTGTTTGTTGCATTCCTATTGTTTGAACTCTGACTCGAAGTCTCCTGCTTTTGTTTTTGACATTCCCTAGCAAAATGCCCATAACTTTGACAGTTGAAGCATCTCACTTTGGTCTTGTCGAAACCAACCGTCTTTCCTATAAACTTCCTGCCTGTTCGGTTCATAAATCTCTTCACTCTTCTAGTAATCATGGCCATTTGCCACTACAAATCCATATCTTCAAGATCATCAGGGTCAATCTGATCATAATCTTCATCCAAAGTGGCAGGATCAGATATCTTCCCCTGAATGTAGTTCTCGTAAGAAGCAACAAATGAAGCAAGTAGAGCAAGATGCTCTTCAGCAGACTTCACACTCATTGGCATTGACTTAACACCACTACTCTGCTTCGAAGCTGGTGTTCTTTTGGCTCCTGTTGATCCTCCTGAAGCAGCTACAAAACACACATCACCATCTTCATTTACTGTGACCTGCTCATTCTCACACGAAAGACACGCAGTAGCAGAGTCGCTTGAAGCTTTGTGAGATGAAGAAGATGCAATCCCATTGTAAATCGTTGGATCTTGAACCTGATCATATCCAGTGTCTTTCTTCTTCATACTGAGCTCATAAGCTCTCAGCTTGCCAACTACTTCTTCCAGTTCCTTTGTTTCATAATCAGCTTCTCCCTTTATCATAAGAGTGTAGATATCCCATTTAGTAGGAAGAGCATCAAGTAGCTTGTCATTTTTCTCTATGTCAGTGTAGCAATCTATATCATAATTGTCCAATTCTGACATCAGATGGTAATATCGAGTGATGACGTCTTCAAGTGACTCATTTTTCATGTACTTGAACACAGCAAACTGCTTCTTCAGTAGATCAACTTTGTTCTTCTTGACATCAGGATTACCCTCATATCTCTTCTCTAGTGCATCCCACATTTCCTTTGAAGTAGTGTACTTCTTAAAGGTATGTTTGATGCCATCAGGTAAAGACATTTTAATGGCAGCCAAGGCTCTCTTTTCAGCCTCATACATTTTCTTTTGTTCGGCATCCATATCAACATAAGCAGTTATACGTTGTCTTCCCTCAAACTCATGAGTTGGGTTCACATACCCATCATCTATACATATCCACATACGAGTGTCCTGGTACTCAACAAAGGATTGAAACCTATCCTTCCATGTCAAGTAGTTTTCCACCTTCATCATCTTAGGTGGTTTGTTCGTTGTGCCTACCTCATGTTCCATCCTTAAGAGTTCGTTCAATTTAGACATGTTCGACATTTTAACTTAAGCAGACTGGTAAAACCGTACAATTTTAGTCCGAAATCTGTTTTTACCAAGTTATACCGTTAGATTCGTCTCGAGATTACGATTCCAATGATATATAATCTGTTTTTTTTTTTTACCCTAAAAATCCAAGGAATTCAACGGTCCAAACGGTTCTGTCTAACGAGCTACGGATCAATTTCTATTTTCAAAACACTGAAATTTTATCGACGCTTGCCAACAAAAATTCCACCACTTTAAATTCGCTATTAATTTCGCTCAAACAGGTCAATTTCGCTGGTCAGTATTCCTCTGTTAAATTCGCTAGTTAGTCAGCTAAGTTCGCTGATCAATTACCCTGCTAATTCGCTGGTCAATTTCGCCGACCAGCACAGTCGCCGAAAACCGTAGTAATTTCGCTGTGGATAATTACACGGTTACCAAAGTCGCCTTTGGATTTAATTTTGCCAATAACTATGCTGCTCAGTTAATTTCGCAGATCAGTCAAGTTCGCCAACCAGTAATTAAGGAAATTCAATCTTTTTCCAAACTTCTGAGATTTTCAAGATTCTGTCAACACTTTCCTGCAGAATCGAAACACCAAAAATATCAGTAATTTCGAAAATCAGTAAGAAACAGAACGAAGAACTTAAAGAACACGAAGAACAATCTTCGAATCTTCAAGCGTTTTCAGCCACAATCCTTCAAAACAATCAACCAAAAACTTTCCTGGAAACCCTAAAACCTGCAAAACAGCACTCAAACAAACCAGAAGATCAAAACAGCCAACAAAATTCAAAAAATTATATCAAAAATTTTGAAAATTTCAAAACCCTAATTTTCAGATTTCAAGGATTTTCGAAAAACTTCCTGTTTCTGCAGAACAATTCTGAACCGAGCCTTCAAGAGCCTATTGCTCTGATACCAATTGTAGGTCCCCTTTTCGTATGGATCTTTCACAGAATTGTCTTTCCAATCAAGAGTGCGGAATCCTCTTGATCAGAATATCACAGAAAACGTGTAGGAAACAGAAACAGCAAATCACTTTCAACCTGGGTTTTCTATTGATTATCCAACTTGCAGTTTACAATCAATTAAAACCCTAACCAACACAATTTCGTCCAAGCCTATTGCCTTTCACGAAATTGCTCTCTAAAACCGTTTTGGCTGATTAACCTAAACCCTAAAGCCTAACCTTGTTTATATAACACAAGGTTGCAACATTAGGCATGGGTTCCTACATGGGCTAGGCCCAAATCGTCCCCCATCACCCAATGTGGGTTTTGTTTAGCCCAAACTCTATTATCTCACTAATACAAAGCTAAACCCGCTAACTGTTTATCGTTTAACTAATTACAAGATATCCAAAGACCAAATCTAAGCTGTTGTCACAAACATGCACCAACACCATCCGATCGCGCAGCCATCCGATCGAGGCAGCAAGGAAATCTTAAACTTGGATCGAGTGGTGACCCGATCGGATAGCCATCCGATCGGGCAGCCATTCGTCCCCTTCACAACACGTGTCACCTCCATCGAATGGCAATCCGATCGGATAGCCATCCGATCGGATAGCCATCCAATCAGGATTGACTGATCCGACACTTGGTTAGAATCTCGTTATTCTGTCCGACACTTATCCGTTGTAATCTAATCAAGCTAATACTAAAGAGCTCCCTTTGATCCAATAACGGTTAATCTGTTAAGTAATCACTGTGAGTATACTCGATCCCTTTTTGTTTTAAACTTTGGAATACAGCATGTATTCTATAAACTATGAGAATTAATACTTTTGCAAACTAAACTCTATCCTACGTGTATGTGAAACTTGTGATTCTTGTATTCTATTTGTGCTATATGAACATTTAATCCACGGTGTGTAGTTCCGCCTTAATAATAGTAGCGCTATAGGAGATGCACCTCCCCATTATTCTCGGGGGTATTGTTAGGAGGATTCTAGTTTTCCTTGAGACTTGGCAAAACAACAAAGCATCGGGATACTTGGGCTATCACTTGTTGGACTGCGAACACTAGCATGGCTGAAACTATTTTGTTACACTACATATGGATATGAGTTATTTTATACTACTATGCTATTACTCAAAATTGTATACTCGCCGGTACATTTTTGTACTGAATCTATTTTAATACATGTTGCAGGCTGATAGGACGCTGTGAATCAAGAACTTGCTAGGATGCTTCTTAGAAACACATCTTAGTTAAATTTAAAAACTTGAATCTAATTTGGATGATTGTACTTGATAAATTTGGGATGTTTGATGCTTTTAGACAAGTTGTTATGAAACCTTGATTAATATCTATTGAAACTATTAGCGTTATGGAATCTCATGAGCAATCTGAACGCTTAGTGCTCGCACCCTGATGTTTCCGCCATCGGTTGGGGTGTGACAGATTGGTATCAGAGCCATAACTATAGGGAATTAGGATAAGTAGGAATACTTGCCCTAGTCTATAGTTATAGGAATCTTGATTCTTATCTGCTGTTTAAGACTTATGCATTCTATCGTATCTGCTTCCTAGCAGCACATTTCCCATTAAACTTACATGCCTTTCCTAAGGCTGACACAATATACACTTGATACTTTGAAAACACTGTTAATCGGTGTTTGTATGTTGCACAAGATTTACCCTCAAGACAGGAGTAACATCCGAACCTTGATGCGAAAATCTCTATATTAATCTAGTAGGTCTTGTCTGCGGATAAGTACCAACGCTATTAGGGTACGATGTTGTCAAGTTAGAGGTGAAACTCGGACCTTGATAGCTAGACCCACTCCTTGATGTTTTATTTATGTCTCGCCAAGGTCTCGAAATTTCCATTCAATTGGGTACGTGAAATTACGAAAAAGGACGAATATCGTAGGCCTAACATCGATGACATATTTGTCTAAGTAAGTCAAGACGCGTTACCTCAATTCGAAAGGGGTTCGAACCACCATGGTTAGTCGCCGTTCTTCTACCCGGAACAATCTACGTTTTATGAGCCTATCTTTATGTTATCTCGATTTTTACGTGGGGTTTTAGACTTGATTCTTCGTTTACCTTGATTCTTCGTTCATTTTGAGATTTTCCACACAAATCGCACGTATGTCCGCAATATAAAACGTTAACCCTAATCTCAGGATCAACAAAATTTATGAAGCTTTATTCTATCATGATAGCCATCTTGATCGATTATGATGCTATGTGAATCTATCTGATGAATCTATGTATTGTTGTGGTTGTACGACACTAAATGTATCATGGCATGGAAACACGAGGGAGAAGTGACGTGACTGAAGCATGGTGGATACGCCGCTGGTACTTCCTATATATAAGTGTTTCAGACATGTTACCAACTTTCGTACTAAGTGCCATGCGAAACTTAGTGTTTTGTAGACCGGTGATGAGTTTGCTGAAATCTCATCCATAGGAAACTACTTAAGTAATCTATGAGGAATCTATGTGTAATCTATGCATACTCTAGCGTAATCTACGTGTAATCTAAGTATGTGTTGTTTTGAGAAACAAAATGCGAAACGTAGCCTAGCGCCGAAGACGAGGATGACGTGGCATGTCCGAAGCATGGTGGATACGCCGCTGGAACTTCCTATATATAAGTGTTTCTGACATGTTACCGAGTCTTCGTACCACGCGCTAAGTAAAGTTCGTAGTTTTGTAGGCTCGGGTTGAAGTTGTGGAATCTAATTGGTTAATCTATGTTGAATCTATTTGGTTAGTCTATGTTGAATCTATTTGGTTAATCTATGTTGTGAAAAGTGGTGGAATCTAATGTTGTGGTTAACGAAGCGTGACACCGATGACGAGGGGGACGTGGAATGATTGAAGCATGGTGGATACACCGCTGGTACTTCCTATATATAAGTGCTTCCGTCATGTTGCCAAACTTTCGTAGCACGTGCCATGCGAGATTTCGTTGTTTGTGGAATGTTGACATGAATCTATTGGAAACTATTGAATCTATGAATCTATTGGATCTATTGGAAACTATTGAATCTATTGGAGTCTATGAATCTATTGAACCTATTGAAACCTGTGGAATCTATTGGAATCTATGAGAAACTATTGGAGTAGTCTATGTGGATCTATGATGATGAGTGTCTTTTACGACACGTAACATGACACCGAGTACGAGGTCGAAGCGATTATGCCCGAAGCATGGTGGATACGCCGCTGGTACTTCCTATATATAAGCGCTTCTGACATGTCGCCAAACTTCATACAACGTGCCATGCGAAGGTCGTGGGTCGCAGTATTTATGTGAATCTTGAGTCTTAGCCTATCGTGTGTGAATCTATATTAATCTAGACTTATATGATCCTCCTGTTGGATCTTAGGATGTCTTCTCGAAAGCTCTCCGACACTCTCAAGAGATCCATGGAAAAGTATCAAAAAAGATGATGTCCTTCATGGCCGACCAGATCGCTCGAGTCGTGCCAAAGATCGTCTCTGAGATCCAAGGATCGGACACTCCGCCCTCTTCTGTTGACTCTAAGACGGAGAAAGAAAAGTCTACCAAGTTCACCTATAAGCATTTTATCTCTTGCAACCTATGTCTTTCACGGGCAGTGATGGAGTGACTGCTATGCTCGAGTGGTTCGACAGCATCGAGATTACCTTCATTAACAGCGAATGCCCTGAACATCTAAAGACTAGGATTGCAACGGGAATGTTTCAAGGCAGAGCATTAGAGTGGTGGACAAACAAGAGAAACATCCGATCGAATGAAGAAGCCTATGCTCTTCCATGGGATGAGGTGCGAGAATTAATGATGCTTGAATTCTGCCCTCCTCATGAACAACTGAAGCTTGAAGAAGAGTTCTGGCATTTGAAGCAGATTTGTGATGATAATCTGGCTTATACTACCCGCTTCAAGCAACTCAGCTTGATTGTTCCTCACTTGGTTTCTACTCCTAAGCGAATGATAACCAAGTATCTCAATGGTCTACCTCCTGCTATGTGTGATTCTATTGAAGCAGCTCAACTCGGAAATATTGAGGAAGTCTACCGTCTCGCAGCCAGTCTCAATAACAATCGTGTTCATGATAAGCAGTTTGCTAACCCTGCTCCCTCCAAGTCTGCACATCAGGTTACCCAGCAGCCAAGTGGTAGCAAGAACAAGAGGCGAAAGTCCCAGAGTTCAGGATGCAATGCTATTGTTCTTACTGAGAATCCTGCTGCTAAGCCTGTTCTTGCTGCTACTGTTCAGAACACTGCTGCCCCTGAAGTTAAGAAGCAGTACACCGGGTCTTACCCGAAGTGTACCACTTGTAATTTTCATCATCCTGTTGCTTCTTGTCGCAACCCCTGCCCCCTTATCTGTCCCGGGAACGGGCGGTCGCGAACATCAGTGTCGGTGGTATCATTTTGTTTATTATTTTAGCAGCGGAAATTTCATCAGGACCGTAGTTAGGAAATGTTTATCAGAGTAAAACCACCATATTTTATATTAATAACCACATGGGTAAAACCCAAGTTTCTCATTACAACATAGGGATAAACCCTATTTTATTGAATTTAAAACATCGTCTTTTAGGTAACTTTCATAGCCACATTTTTCCAAGTCGTCAGTGCTCTCAAGCTGGCTTTCTTCTAATTTGGCTTTCACATTTTGTTACCTGAAACGCGTTTTAAAAACATTTGTCAGTGGGAAATACTGGTGAGTGAATCCCAGTTTTATCAATTAACACGGTATTGAGAGCTATCACATTGTTTATTTCTACACAATTACTCATTCAGTATTGTCAATCCTGACTGGTAGGTCATATTACACATTAGCTAACTCGTTGTCCAATTGTAACGTGTTCCACATTTTGTATACAAAACCCCAACATACCGGCAGTAATTGAAGAACTACAAAGACTCAATCACTGCTTAATCACATTGTAAAGCATTTAAGGTTTTGTAAAACAGTTCACAAAAAGATTTACAAAAAGAGGATAAACTCGCATTGTTGTCTTAGACTTCTTTTAGGGTTTTCTGGTGATTTATCTATAATTTACACAAATGTACATATGTTAGTATAATAACCCTTTATTTATATTAACGATACCCTCCCCGAGACGGCATTCCAACGACTACGTCGGGCAGAACCACGACAGTCGTTACGGAACCCTGGATCAATCGGGCAGCGTATCTAATACGTAACTGGGGTTTTAATACTTACAACAGAGCAGAACTTCGTTAATTAGGGGGATATTATACCGATTATAGTGTCTACTATCAGAAATTTGAGATAAAGAAAAGGAAATGAGCGAGTTTCAACTGAAGGCCCGATGCCCTCTTATATAGGGCCTGAAATTGGTTTCCTCGCGGCCCGCGTAAGGTTAGACCTCAGGCTACGCAGCCCGCGTAGTAGGGGGTCTAGGTCGTAGCTGATCCAGGTCATGAATAGGTCCAACACGTGTTGCCATGTGTCATCACCGGGTGAGGCCTCGTTGATGATCGCTCGCGGCCCGCGTAGGCAGTAGCCAAAGGCTACGCGCCCCGCAAGAGCCTTATTTTTCTTGTATTTATTTTATTTTTATAAAAATAAAGGTATTCGGGGTCCGTTTTCGCGTACGGGGTGTATTTTAGGACATATAAGGATATTTAAAAAAAATATATTACGGTGTCAGAAAAATTTCAGGAGGGTTGTTATATCCTCCCCACCTTGTTTTAGAGCTCGTCCTCGAGGTCTACTGGAACAAGTGTGGATATTTCCTTTGCATTTCTGATTCAAGCTCCCATGTGTATTCTGGTCCTCTTTTGGAGTCCGACTTTACTTTGACCAGAACTAATCTCTTGTGTTTGAGATTCTTGACTTCCCTGTCTTCAATTTGTAGAGGTCTTTCTACAAATTTTAACTATTCATTTACCTCTATATCCTTAAGAGGTACTATCAGTGATTCATCAGTTAAGCATTTCTTGAGATTAGATACATGAAATACATCATGTATTCCTGCCATTTTCTTTGGTAGTTGTAGCTGATAGGCTACAGGTCCTATTCTTCTAATAATCTCAAAAGGTCCAACATACCTGGGGCTTAGCTTTCCCCTCTTGATGAATCTTACCACTCCTTTCCAAGGAGAGACTTTTAATAATACCTTATCTCCTACTTGAAATTCCAACGGCTTTCGTCTGTTATCAGCATAACTCTTTTGTCGATCACGTGCTGCTTTCAGCCGTTCCTTGACTTGAATGATTTTGTCTGTTGTTTCTTGTACTATCTCAAGTCCAGATAGTTGCTTTTCTCCGATTTCTGCCCAACAGACTGGAGTTCGGCACTTTCGTCCATAAAGTGCTTCGAATGGTGCAGCATTGATACTTGTGTGATAACTATTATTATAAGAAAATTCTGTCAATGGTAAGTGACCATCCCAATTACCTCCGAAATCAATTACACAAGCTCTAAGCATGTCTTCCATTGTCTGAATTGTCGTTTCGCTTTGTCTGTTCGTTTGAGGATGATAAGCTGTGCTTAGATTTAACTTGGATCCCATTGCTTTTTGGAAACTTGTCCAAAAATGAGAGGTAAAATGACTATCTCTATCAGAAACAATTGATAGAGGAATTCCATGTAAAGAAACTACTTCATTTACATATAATTTAGCTAATTGTTCCATACTGAAAGTTTCCATCATCGGTAGGAAATGAGCTGACTTGGTTAGCCTGTCTACAATCACCCAGATTGTATCATTACCTTTTCTTGTTTTGGGTAATTTAGTAACAAAATCCATTGTTATTAATTCTCATTTCCAAACAGGCATTTCTAACTGTTGCAGTAAACCTGAAGGTTTCTGATGTTCAGCTTTGACTTGTGAACAGGTTAAACATTTTGCAACATCTGCTGCTAAATCCTTTTTCATTCCTATCCACCAAATATTCTTTCTTAAATCCTGATACATCTTATCACTTCCAGGATGCATCGTATACTTAGACCTATGGGCCTCTTCTAATATACGGTGGCGTATGTTTCCTAATTTAGGTATCCACATCCTTTTCTTATGGAATCTCCAAATTCCATCTGTTCCTTGTTCCAATTCCTTAATCATTCCTTTCAACTTTTCAGTATCATCCTTGATTACTGATTCTTGTGCCTTTCTAATCTGTTCATTTAAATCGACTTGTAGATTTAATTTAAGAGAACGTACTCTTTTTGGCTTTTCATGATACTTTCGGCTTAAAGCATCAGCAACTACATTTGCCTTTCCTGCATGATACTGGATATCACAATCATAATCACTAAGCATTTCCATCCAGCGTCTTTGTCTCATATTCAACTCCTTTTGCCCGAAGACATACCTTAAACTCTTATGGTCTGTGAAAATGGTAAACTTACTACCATATAGGTAATGTCTCCAAATCTTAAGGGCGAAAACTATAGCTCCTAACTCTAGATCATGGGTTGAATAATTCTCTTCATGATTCTTAAGATGTCTAGAAGCGTAAGCTATAACCTTTTGACGTTGCATCAATACACATCCATAACCTAACATAGAAGCGTCATAATAGATTACAAAATCTTCAGTTCCTTCTGGTAACGCTAGTATGGGTGCATGGGTTAATCTTTGCTTAAGGATTCTAAAGGCTTCTTCTTGTTTTGGTCCCCATTCAAATTTAACGGATTTACAGGTCAGCTTAGTTAAGGGAATGGCTATTCTAGAAAAATCTCAAATAAATCTTCTATAATAACCGGCCAATCCTAAGAAACTTCTAACCTCGGTTGGTGATTCAGGGGTTTTCCATTTGGTTATCGCCTCGATCTTGGTGGGATCTACATGAATTCCTTCATGATCAACTAGATGTCCAAGAAATTGTACCTGTTCTAACCAAAACTCACACTTCAAAAACTTAGCATAAAGCTTCTCTTTTCTCAATAAACTTAGAAGTGCGTGCAAATGCTTTGCATGTTCCTCTTTACTCTTAGAGTAAATGAGAATATCATCTATAAAGACAATTATGAATTTATCCAAATATGGCTTACATATTCGGTTCATCATGTCCATGAATGCAGCTGGGGCATTGGTTAAACCAAATGGCATGAGAGTAAATTCATAATGGCCATACCTTGTTCTGAAAGCGGTCTTAGGAATGTCCTCTTCCTGTACCTTTAATTGATGATATCCTGACCTTAAATCGATTTTAGAGAAAAATCGTGCTCCTTGCAACTGATCAAACAGATCATCAATTCTTGGTAATGGATACCAATTCTTAATTGTGACCTTGTTCAATTCACGGTAGTCAATGCACATACGCATTGATCCGTCCTTCTTTTTAACGAATAAGATCGGCGCTCCCCAGGGTGATGAACTTGGCTGTATGAATCTTGAATCCTTTCTCTAACAATTCATCTAATTGTTTTTTTAGTTCATACATTTCTGCAGGTGCCAAACAGTAAGGTGCTTTGGCAATTGGTGCTGTCCCTGGTATTAGGTGGATTCTGAATTCAACTTCTCTGTCTGGAGGTTACCCTGGTAGCTCTTCTGGAAATACATCTGAAAACTGGGATACTACTGGAATATCCTTTAATTCTTTTCCTTTAGTGTTAGTGATTATAGAAATCAAATACACTAATGATCCTTTTCTTATATAACTTGATGTTTTCATCACAGAGATGAATTTAGTGGATTTAGAGGTTGTATTTCCTTTAGTTGTGATCTTTTCACCCCTTGGTGAATTTACTTGAATTGACTTTTGATCACATAAAATACTGGCTTTATTGGTTATTAACCAATCCATTCCTAACACAACATCAAATCCTGCCAGATTCATGGGGTAAAGATTTGCAATAAATTTCTGATTTAGAATTTCTATTCTTGCTCCCTGCAAGATATCAGAAATCTTAATGGTTTCCCCATTTGATGTCTCTACCAGACATTCTTGTGGAAGTTTAGTTAATGATTGATTAAGAATTTTGCAAAATGAAGTATTAATAAAACTTTGGTTTGCACCAGAGTCAAATAATACTTTAGCAAAAACATCATTAACTAAAAACGTACCGGTGATCACATCCGGGATCATCTTTGCTTCTTATGCAGTCAAAACAAATGCTCTAGCATTTTTAGTATTCTTGGTGCTCGTAGCTGGAGCTAGCTTTGGACAGTTAGGCTTGATGTGGCCTTGTTCTCCGCAGTTGTAGCATATCCTGTTGCTAATCTTTTTCCTGCAATCTTCCTCCTTGTGTCCCGATATTTTGCAGAAGTTACAGTTTATGGAGCATCTTCCAGAATGCTTCCTTTTGCAATACTTACAGTAGGGTGCAGAGGTAGAACCTACATTTCTCCCACGTTTAGAATTTCCATAACGGAATTCTTGTGTAAGCTTATGGGTTAGGTTCCTCCTTTGATCCTCTTCTCGTGTACGGACTAATTCATATGTCAAGGTACTGGCTAGTTCTACAGCTTCTTCTATAGTTTGGGGTCTAGCTGCCTTGACTACATGCCTTATCTCTCCAATTAATCCCCAGATGTAACGGGAGATTAATACTGGTTCAGGTGAAGCAAGGGTTGGCACTATTCTAGCATATTCAAAGAATAACTTAGTGTACCCCTTACTATCCACACCAGTCATTCTAAGGTTTAAGAACTTGTTTGCTATCTGTTCTTTTTTCATTAGGAGGGCATAATTTCCTTTCTACCATGTTTTTAAACTCCTCTCATTCCATATTATAAGCTCTATCACTTCCTCTAGTCTGGAGGATAGTGTTCCACCATTCTAGTGCTGAATTCTTAAACAGATTGGAAGCAAACATTATCTTATCCTCTTCCGCACATTTACTTATTCTTAATACTGCCTCAGTCTTTTCTATCCAGCGTAGGACTGCAACGGCCCCTTCATTGCCCGAGAATTCCATTGGTTTACAAGACCAGAATTATTTGTAAGAACAACTATAAGACACGGTTCTTCTTCTTTTGGGAATGGGCACTTGAAGTATAGGTCCATTGTTCACGCTGTGTTCAGGTTCAGTTGGTCACTTACTGCTATGCTTACTTTTATTATCTGCTTCCCTAACCGTTTGAATAATATATGGCATTGCATCTATTATTCCTTGTGCCACTACGTGTTGGATGGCACTGTTATCAACTTGGTTTCCATTGTTGTTGTTCGGATTTTCGTTACCCGGGTTATTGTTACTCTGGTTATCGTTATTTAGATTTTCCTGATTCACTTCGTCGCTCATCTGAATTTTAAACAATTATCACGTATTAATATCACAAGATAATATCTTAATATGATCAATCATATGACATGCATTTTGATCAAAAACGTCGAGCATTGCGACTTTACTCTTTTCTATTATAGTATGCATCTAATACAAACCGATACTGAAATTAAAATTACAATACTACTATGCATCGCTAACCACAAAGTGGTCTATACTACAACATATATTATTATTATTATTATTATTATTATTATTATTATTATTATTATTATTATTATTATTACCAACTCCACCATCATCTTTACTGGTCTGGATTTATCCAGTAATCCATATGGCGCTCGTCATATTTCCAGACGAGTCGCTCTCCTACCTGCCTCATCCTCTCACTACTCTCTAAGATTTCTTCTTCGAAAGTTCGGAGCTCATGCACATTTTCTGCACTCATTGGGGGTGCAGGTGCTGGTACTGGGTCTGGGTACTGGGGCATGGGATTCTCCTGAGGGTACGGATTCTCTAAGATCTCCCTAATGTATTCATCGTTGTCATAGTAGGGATCTAGAGGGTCCAGACCTGGATATGCTGCTAAGTTCGGCATGGTTTCGTCGTTTAGGTGATAGCGTGGTACATAATCCCTGTTATCATCGAACCATGGATCATAATTTGGATCTAAGGGATTAGGGGCTGGTATCCTAGGCATCTCCTCAGGGTTGATATCATGCATTTCTATCTCCATCGGCTGAGTGGGGAACAAAGGTAAGGGTTGTGGGGCTACTAGTTGTTCCAGATTTGGGTCGGCAGCAGTTGTTGCTAGGATATGAAAATTGGCTAAGCTCCTATTAAGCATATCCTGTGTATGGGCATCTGACTCTCGCTTAGCGGCTGCTAGGACTCTTTGCTGTTGCAACTTTCGCATTCTTTTCCTACGCTCGAATGCTCCCTTACTGAACGATCCTCTCTTTTTCTGAGGGAATGGCTCTTCAGACTGAGCCTTAAAGACGAACATCCCTTCTTCCTGATCAGTAGAATACCCAGAGAGGGTAGGCTGGGAAGAAGTACCTTCACTCCTAGGTGAATCAGACAACTGACGATACACGTCCGAGGTTCCTTGATCACTCATACTGTAAACTAACAAATAGCCAAATAACACATAACAATAGAATACAGATATGCACGTATTTTCATAATTTATTTCCTAACAATTTGGATAATATATTCATGTCAGCAGAACACTTCTGTGGCTGAATCAGTGGCTTAGCTTTGATACCACCTTCTGTCGTAACCCCTGCCCCTTATCTATCCCGGGAACGGGCGGCCGCGAACATCAGTGTCGGTGGTATCATTTTGTTTATTATTTTGGCAGCGGAAATTTCATCAGGACCGTAGTTAGGAAATGTTTATCAGAGTAAAACCACCATATTTTATATTAATAACCACATGGGTAAAACCCAAGTTTCTCATTACAACATAGGGATAAACCCTATTTTATTGAATTTAAAACATCGTTTTTTAGGTAACTTTTATAGCCACATTTTTTCAAGCCGTCAGTGCTCTCAAGCTGGCTTTCTTCTAATTTGACTTTCACATTTTGTTACCTGAAACACGTTTTAAAAACATTTGTCAGTGGGAAATGCTGGTGAGTGAATCCCAGTTTAATCAAGAAGAGTTTTATCAATTAAACAGTATTGAGAGCTATCACATTGTTTATTTCTACACAATTACTCATTCGGTATTGTCAATCCTGACTGGTGGGTCATATTACACAATGGCTAACTCGTTGTCCAATTGTAACGTGTTCCACATTTTGTATACAAAACCCCAACATACCGGCAGTAATTGAAGAACTACAAAGACTCAATCACTGCTTAATCACATTGTAAAGCATTTAAGGTTTTGTAAAACAGTTCACAAAAAGGTTTACAAAAAGAGGGTAAACTCACATTGTTGTCTTAGACTTCTTTTAGGGTTTCCTGGTGATTTATCTATAATTTACACAAATGTACATATGTTAGTATAATAACCCTTTATTTATATTAACGATACCCTCCCCGAGACGGAATTACAACGACTATGTCGGGCAGAACCACGACAGTCGTTACGGAACCCTGGATCAATCGGCCAGCGTATCTAATACGTAACTGGGGTTATAATACTTACAACAGAGTAGAACTTCGTTAATTAGGGGGATATTTTACCCGATTATAGTGTCTACTATCAGAAATTCGAGATAAAGAAAAGGAAATGAGGGAGTTTCAACTGAAGGCCCGATGCCCTCTTATATAGGGCCTGAAATTGGTTTCCTCGCGGCCCGCGTAAGGTTAGACCTCGGGCTACGCGGCCCGGGTAGTAGGGGGTCTAGGCCGTAGCTGATCCGGGTCACGAATAGGTCCAACACATGTTGCCACGTGTCATCACCGGGTGAGGCCTCGTTGATGATCGCTCGCGGCCCGCGTAGGCAGTAGCCAAAGGCTACGCTCCCCGCGAGAGCCTCATTTTTCTTGTTTTTATTTAATTTTTATAAAAATAAAGGTATTCGGGGTGCATTTTCGCATACGGGGTGTATTTTAGGACATATAAGGATATTTAAAAAATATATTAGGGTGTCAGAAAAATTTCAGGAGGGTTGTTATACTTTTGCATGTCGTTTGTGCACCAACTGCAATCGTTATGGTCACACGACTCCCTATTGTCGTCAAGCTAACCCAGCTCAGCAAGCCCCAGCTCAGGCAGCCCTACCAGTTCTCCCAGCTCCTCCGCAAAATCCAAAGCCCGTCAACGCTGTTCGTGCATGCAACAAATGTGGAGATACTACTCACCTTCGTCACCAGTGTCCTCAGCTAAACCAGGACCAGCAGCCAGCCGCTCGTGGACGAGCGTTCAATCTTAATGCCAACCAAGCTCGTAATGACAATGATGTCATGAATGGTGTAACACCCCGTGTTTTGAAGGTCAAAGTCAAAGTCAAGATTGAAGTCAAGGGAAGACAAGATTGCTAATTGCGATCTGTCACTCCTTGCTCAACTCCTGTTTTGACTTCTTTGACTCGTAGATAGTCTATTTATGTCATCGCGTTAGTTGTATTATGTGGAGTACTTGTTAATAATTAAGGTTTAATCGCTATTAATCGCATGTTTAATCGATTTATCGCTTATCGCAATCGCATTCGCATCTCGAATTATGTGTTCTGGTTATTGTTTTACGTGTGTGTGCCATTTATGTGTTACTTGTGCATGTTATGTTTTGTTGAGGTGTTAATCGAAATCGTAATCTATCGCATCGCAATCGAATCGAAACGCTAAACGCAGTAATTATAGTGATTGTATGTTAGATATAGTAGTTGGGATTAAAAGTAATTAGATGAGTAATTCTATCGCATCGCTCCCTCGAATTGCATCGCAAAGCTTAACCCTCGAATCGAAATGACTAAGATCATCGCGCCGAACACTCGAATCGAGTGGCCAACCGATAGGGTGGCCATCCGATCGGATTGCCATCCGATCGGGTTGCCACCCGATCGGACTGCCACCCGATCAGACTGCCACCCGATCGACCAGCCACTTACCCCATTTTCCATTTTAGGAAACCCTATAAATACCCCCCCCCCCATTTGTCACCTCTTTGATGGTGACAGCTCCTTTGTTCGACCAACTCGCTTCAGCCCGCATTCCTTCCGATTTCTCTCAAATCTTGTAAGTTTTCAACCTAAATCTTATACTTTCTTGATCTACACGCACTCCTACACCTTTCTATCTTTTGAATCTTAACTTTTAACCTTGAAATCAGTAGATTTAAGGTGTTCTAGGATGATGTCATCATGGAGTTCTTATGAACTTCATGTTTTGGCTCCAATCCACCAAAAACAACTTAGATCTGAAAGAGTTCCACATGAATGAACAAAGATCTTACATAGATCTGAACATATTCATGGTGAAAAAGGATTGAAAGGTGGTTTTCTAACTCTCTTTCAACTCTTTTACACTCAATGCACACAAAACCGGTAGATTCAGACCTTGCTGTGACCTCCTACTCATTCATAGTGGTGTGTTGGTCCCAGATCTGGATTCTATCCAAGAGATTACTGATTTCGGCTTAAACATGAAACACAGTCTCAAACAGTTAACTGGTCGGACTAGGGTGGTTCCTATCTGATCGTGTCACTAAGGCTTGACGAGGTTTCTGTTGTTTGACACGTTATTGTACAGTCTCGAGAAAACGCAACGAACAAAACAACCAAGTGTAAGGACGATCATGTCGATAACTAACGTGCTTTTGTTGGTATCGATAGGATCATGTCGATAACTATCTGATCGTGTCACTAAGTCTTGACGAGGTTTCTGTTGGTATCGATAGGATCATGTCGATAACTAACGTGCTTCGCGTCACACGTTGTACATACTGGTTATGCGTAATCGATTTCGAACTCTACTATGTTATTATTAAACTTGTATACTCACCTTTACACTATGTGTCTTGACTGTTACTTTAACGTATGTGGCAGGTGCATAAGATGCTAGGACGCCTTGTTTGCTGTGTGATGAAATCGAGGCTAGGAAAGAGTCCTAGAAACAAATGAATAAATTGTCTATTGTGAAATCTGAGTTGTCGGAACAGAACTACTTGTCTTGATTTTGTCTGTAATAACTATGCTACTTATTATGTCATGGTATGGGACGTGATGCTTTTAAATAATTGGTAATCGTAGTTGTTATGGAAACTTCTGGACAATCTGTTTCGCTCAGTGCCACTCCCCGATGTTTCCGCCATCGGTTGGGGTGTGACAAATGGTATGTTTCTAGTGAATAACCTTTATACTTCGATCCTATTTGATACTGGTGCCGATAGAAGTTTTGTGTCCGTAGAATTCGAATCTTTGTTGAATTGTGCACGCTCCATGTTACCTAAGTCGTTTTCGGTGGAGATTGCCGATGGGAAGTCTATTCTAGTCGATTCTATTCTTTGTGGTTGTTCCTTGATTTTTTAATGACCACGTGTTTACTATTGACCTCATACCCATGCAATTGGGTAGTTTCGATGTCATTATCGGTATGGATTGGTTGCGTAAGAACCATGCCGAGATTGCTTGTCACGAGAAGTTTGTTCGTTTACCCCTACCGTCCGGTGATATCTTGCATGTCTATGGAGACCGACCTTCGAAGGGACTGAGGCTGATGTCATGCACACAAGCGAGCAGATGCTTACTAAACAGAACCTTGCTTTCTTGGCCCACGTGGTGGAACAAAAGAGCAAGGGGAAGAACATAAGCGATGTTCCAGTGGTGTGTGATTTCCCCGATGTCTTTCCTGAAGACCTTCCTGGTCTTCCTCCTCCTAGAACCGTCGATTTTCGTATTGATCATATACCTGGTGCGACTCCTGTCGCCAAGGCCCCGTACCGTCTTGCACCTTCCGAGATGCAAGAGCTATCTAATCAGCTTCAAGAACTACTCGACAAGGGATTTATTCATCCAAGTACCTCCCCGTGGGGTGCTCCCGTGCTATTCGTCAAGAAGAAAGATGGTTCGTTCCGTATGTGTATAGACTACCGTGAACTTAATAAGCTTACCATTAAGAATCGTTATCCTCTTCCCCGTATCGATGACTTATTTGACCAACTACAAGGCGCGTCCTGTTTCTCAAAAATCGATCTTCATTTTGGTTATCATCAGCTTCGAGTTCTAGAAGATGATGTACCTAAAACCGCATTTCGTACTCATTATGGACACTACGAGTTCGTTGTCATGCCTTTTGGATTGACC
Organism: Helianthus tuberosus; assembly: GCA_030545235.1. Classification (NCBI taxonomy): domain Eukaryota; kingdom Viridiplantae; phylum Streptophyta; class Magnoliopsida; order Asterales; family Asteraceae; genus Helianthus; species Helianthus tuberosus. The sequence continues at coordinate 61,777,504 of CM060432.1, read as the reverse complement.
AACGCGCCCGCTGTGTTCATGGATCTCATGAATCGTGTTTGTAAGCCCTACTTGGATCGTTTCGTGATAATCTTTATTGATGATATTCTCATTTATTCTAGAACTAAAGCTGATCATGCTCGACATTTACGCTTGATGCTTGAACTCTTACGCGGTGAACGTCTGTATGCTAAATTTTCTAAGTGTGAGTTCTGGATTAATGAGGTACAATTTCTTGGTCACGTCGTTAGTAAGCAAGGTATTCATGTTAACCCGTCTAAAATCGAAGCTGTGAAGAATTGGAGTACGCCTAAATCTGCATCTGAGATTCGTTCCTTCCTAGGATTGGCAGGCTATTATCGCCGATTCATCTCGGACTTCTCTAAAATCGCTGTCCCTCTCACCTCGTTGACTCAGAAAGAGAGACCTTTTGTTTGGGGTCCCGAACAAGAGGAGTCTTTTCAAACTCTTAAGACTCTTTTGTGTAACGCCCCTGTTCTGACTCTTCCCGATGGGAATGATGATTTCGTGGTATATTGCGACGCCTCGAACCGTGGTTTGGGCTGTGTGCTCATGCAGCGAGACAAGGTTATTGCTTATGCCTCCCGTCAACTCAAAGTGCATGAGAAAAACTATACTACTCACGATTTGGAGCTTGGTGCACTTGTGTTTGCGTTAAAGATATGGCGACACTACTTGTATGGTACTAAGTGTGTGGTTTTCACTGACCATAGAAGCCTTCAACATATCTTTGACCAAAAACAACTGAACATGCGACAGAGGCGCTGGGTGGAATTGTTGAATGACTACGACTGCGAAATTCGCTATCATCCTGGCAAGGCGAATGTAGTGGCCGATGCCCTTAGTCGTAAAACTCACGTGAAGTCTATTCGTATCTCTAATGATCTCCATGCGTGTATTCTTGATGCTTAGTATTCGTCAGTAAATGAAGGAAGTCTAGAAGTGGAAATCCAAGGCGCCAAGATTGAACAGCTTGAAACTAAACCTAATGGACTACAATACTACCTCAATCGCATCTGGGTACCGGATCGCGATAACCTTCGTGAACTCATTATGAATGAGGCTCACAAATCCCACTATTCTATTCATCCGGGCGCTGACAAGATGTACCATGATTTGCGTACAACTTATTGGTGGCCTAGCATGAAGAGGGACATTGCTGTATATGTTTCTAAATGCCTTACTTGTACGAAAGTTAAGGCTGAACATCAACGTCCTTCAGGACTCTTAGAACAACCCGAAATCCCAGTTTGGAAATGGGATAGCATCGCTATGGACTTTATTACCAAGCTACCTCGAACACCTTCTGGTCATGACGGTATCTGGGTGATTGTTGATCGTTTGACCAAATCCGCCCACTTTCTTCCAATTCGTGAAGATTATAAAGTGGAGAAACTTGCTCGAATCTATATTGATGAGATTATATGCCGGCATGGCATACCTCTTGACATAATCTCGGACTGTGATGGTCGTTTTACTTCACGCCTTTGGCAAACCTTTCAATCCACTATGGGTACTCATTTGAATCTTAGCACGGCCTTTCATCCTCAAACGGATGGACAGACCGAGCGTACTATTCAGACCCTAGCGGATATGCTCCGTTCTTATGTCATCGACTTTGGTGGTAACTGGGATGTACATTTACCATTGATTGAGTTCTCGTACAACAACAGCTATCATTCCAGTATTCAGATGGCTCATTTCGAAGCTTTGTATGGCCGCAAGTGCCGATCTCCTCTCAGCTGGCATGAGATTGGTGACAAGCAGTTTACTGGCCCTGAAATCATTTAAGAGACTACGGATAAGATTCTTCAGATCCGTGATAACTTGATCAAGTCTAGGAGCAGACAAAATAGCTATGCTGATAATAGGCGTAAGCATCTGGAATTTGATATTGGTGACCGAGTCCTTCTTAAGGTATCTCCATGGAAGGGAGTAGTTCATTTTGGTAAGAAGGGAAAGCTCGCTCCTCGCTATGTAGGTCCTTTCAAGGTACTCGAAAGGATTGGCAAGGTAGCGTACAGACTCGACCTGCTACAAGAGCTAAACAACGTACATCCAGTGTTCCACGTCTCTAACCAACGTAAATGCCTAGCCGACGAGGAACTACAGGTTCCCCTCGAAGACTTGCAAATAAACGAGGGTGTACACTTCGTGGAGAAACTGGTCGAAATCATGGATCAAGGAGTCAAGCGATTGAGGCGCAGCAAAATTCCCATTGTCAAGATTCGATGGGAAGGAAAGCGTGGCACCGAATTCACTTCGGTATTGAAAAGTGAGATGAAG